>CM070578.1:10182500-14982500 GCA_036346355.1 Rhipidocladum racemiflorum | reverse complement strand
AGGGAATAAGGAAAACCGGATTTGGCCAGACTTTTTCTGTAGAGCACTGTAATTATCTCAGTGAGGAATACATGCAAAAAAAGAAGAAGAAAAGACATTGTGAAACGTTGCTATGTTTGAGTATATATATCTTTGACCAACTCCGTGGTGATTAGCTCTATTAACTAAAGGCTTTCATTTTCTAGCCAAGCATCTTTGCACGTGGTGTCCTGGCACGGCTGGCAGGGAATAAAAGCATTCACTTGCTTTTGAGTCACAGACTCAACATTCAACATCCGGCCAAAATCAACATCGCACTTCACTGGATATTTCCTTCTCCACTACCTCCGGCCAGGTTCCGGCAAAATCCGGCCTTCCCCATTACAATCCGGCCGCAGGAAGTACAGATCTCGGCGACTTTAAGCGAGATCTCGGGTTATTGAAGCGAAATCTCGGTTAGTTATTTATAAATCTCGGTTAGTTATGAATCTAATTGTTTTACATGGTTTACTATGAAGCTCATGGTTCTACTATGAAGCTCTGTGTCCACATTATTTTAGCATGAAGCTCATTGTTTCACAATGCAAGAACAACTAGTTCAGATGGTTTTTTAGAAATATCGGTTAGTTATGAAGCTCTCTGTCCACATTAGTAATAACACCCAAATAGCAGTAGATATGAACTCCGGTGGGTTGGGGCGCCATCCATGATACCATTTCATAGTACTTTTCACTCTATGATTTTTTACAAATTACTCAAGGTTGATCATTATCTACAGATTACATGGAAATATTGTTATGAAGTTCAGTAACATACAAAGTGATGAATAAATATTGTTATGAAGTTCAGTAACATACAAAGTGATGAATAAATACTCTTTATACAAAGTGATGAATAAATACTGTTAAGCAATCTATTGCCAAAGGGGTTTAAGTAATCTAGTGTTTTTTGTTCATCATCTGGAAGATAGAAGCACATCTTGGTCATAGTTTACTCTACTACTTTGGAATGATTACATGTGTATGTGTATCTCTAGAGCTGGGTCCTAAAGAGTCCCTAAATTCAGTTAGGGTTAAAACAATGAATCTATAAATTGGTCTTCTTCTTAATAAATTAGAAAGGAAAAGGCATACATCAGCATTGTTGTTGCCTTGTAGTATACATATGTTATGTTGCAATGTGTCAAAAATTGTTGTTCATCTATATAGAGTATTTGTGTGACTTTTTATTTTGAAAAGCGCATTGAAGGAACCGCAAAAATATGAAACATACCTTCATAAAGGTTATGCAATATCGGTGTAGTGTCCACCTTTCCCATATGAATTCAGCTTCGTTATTCAGCTTCTATGTTTCATAAATTATGTCGTTCTTGTGAATAATAAGCGAGCTTCACGCACATAGCCTTGACCCATTTTCTCATTTTGTGCAACTACAGAGTGTGGTGATGGCAGATCATATTGGTACCGTCTGGGAGCATGGAGAGCGCATTGGGCAGGGGTCTAAATGCAACTACTGTAGTCATCGCATGAAGGGTGGTGGCGCGACCCGTCTAAAGGAACACCTCGCTGGCCGCTGCGGCGAGGTGAAGGCTTGCCCTGGTGTGCCTAAACGGTTAGGCAAGCTATGCTGAGGGACCTCCACGGATGTCGCGAGAAGAAAAAGGAGGAGGCGCTGCGCCTCCGTCAGGAGGAGGCTTGCGATGACTGGGCCACGGACTATCGTACCGAGCAGGAGTAGCTCAAGATGGCCATAAAGGCCTCTAAAGAAGAGGCTTACCTCAGGAATCAAGGTTTCACCGTAGGATCGGGGTCTGGGAGTGGAGCATCGAGGCCAAAGATCCAATCGACGATCAGCGGAATGTTTGGCAGGTCCAAATCAACGCGAGAAGGCCATTTCCTTAGATCTTGACCTAGCTCTGAGTGGTATGTCGCAAAGAACCCGTATTGACACTTCATTCAAACAGGGGGTGAGGCAGAAGCTTGGGAGGGCATGGTCGAAGTGGTTTCATGCAAATGCAATCCCAGGAAGGAAGGCCGAGTGTCCATACTTCACAGGTGCAGTTAAGCTGACGCAGGAGCTCGGCCCAGGGATTCGTGCACCACGGGGCCATGAGATCGATGAAAAGTACCTCGATGAGAATGAGAATGAGATTATTCAGTACCTCCGGAAGTTCAAGTCTGATTGGTCCACATTTGGTGTCACGGTCATGTGTGATGCTTGGACTGGTCCGACAATGCAAAGCATCATCAACTTCATGGTGTACTGCAATGGCGTCATGTTCTTCCACAAGACCGTGAACGCGACAGGTATGCCATTTGGTGTGTTCATATTATCAGATTGTACGTAGTACACGTAATAACTTGTTGCGTCTGCATTGCACAGGCAAGGTCCAGGACCATAAGTACTTGCTTCAGGAGATTATGACCGTGGTGTCGCAGGAAATAGGGGTCGAGCATGTAGTGCAGGTGGTTACTGACAACGGATCGAATTTCAAGAAAGCATGCCAGATGTTACGAGTGCAGTACCCACAGATTGTCTGGCAACCGTGTGTGGCACACACGGTGAACCTCATGCTCAAAGAGGTGTCTGAGTTCCCAGAGATCAAAGGTGTGGTAGAAGCGGTGAAGAGGATTTGTCGCTTCTTCTACAACCATAAGAATCTGCACGCGCAGATGAGGGAGCATATACAAGGGGAGTTGGTCAGACCAAATGCCACACGATTTGGCACGACTTTTGTTTTCCTTAATATAGCTTTATGGAAAAAAAGGAGAAGTTTCATCAGTAGATGACCAATAACGACTGGACAAGTAGCAAGTGGGCTGCGACGGAAGAGGGCAAGTTCGCGTATGACCACTCGTCTATAGGGGTTGGTGGGACCTTCTCGAGTGGTGCGTTAAGGCCGTTCAACCAATGTACAAGTTATTGAGGTTCGCAGATAAAGAAAAGTTGCTAACAATTAGTGGACTCATGCTGCAATACGCGTTCGTCTCTGGTGAGTACAAGCAACTTAGGCAAGAGGGAGGTGATCACGGTGTGTACGGTGACCGCCAGAGTCACCACGGGTCGATGACCTACAGAGGTGATCACGGTGTGTACGGTCACCGCCAGAGTGACGCCAGGTCGACACAGTCATCGTTGTTTGACTACACTGATCCCTACACGGAGCCGTATGCACGACAAATGCCTACCACGTACTTGCATCAGTCAGAGCAACCTGCGGCCTGGATCGCTCATTACGAACACTGGAAGTCCGTATAGCTACCACGGAACGTGACCTGGGAGATTTACAAGCAAGCGCACGAGAGGAAGTACAACGAGATCATTGTAGATAATGCAGAGGTAGAGGTTGCACCATACACGTCCTACTACTCGTAGGTACGTCCATGCATAGTTGTTGACAACATCATTTCACTCTTTCCACACTTCTTCATGCAAAAAATATTCATACTCCTTATTTCATTTTTCCTCTTGCAGTCTCCTGGGTTGGGACGTCATCCATGATCCATGCTACAAGCCTTCAACAGTATTTCTCTCAGACGTGTTTATGAAACAAATTGTGATGGATGGAATACTTGATGTTTGTGATGGATGGAGCACATGATGTTTGTGATGGATGGAAAGCATGATGTCTGTGAATGTAATTTAAATATTTCTAATTTGTGATCATATTATGTAATGCTCGTATTATGATGCTTGGTTAAAGTGATCAAATAAAAAAACAGACGAAATGCTGCCGAAATTTTGTTGTGAATGGTATTTTATATGCAAAAACTTAGTAAATTTTATTCAAATAGATACAAATGTCACATAAATCCTTTCATGTTTTTTTCCAAAAATTTTCCCCTTTTTTCTGGCTCCAGGATACCATTTCATGGTACTTTTCACTCTATGATTTTTTACAAATTATTCAAATTTGATCATTATCTACAGATTACATGGAAATATTCAATGATATGTCAGAAGCATACATAAAAAATTTCAAAAAAAATTAACGAATTTTGCATACTTGTTTTCCCATTTTAACATTGCCGAAATTTCGCCTAATTATACCGAAATTTCGGTTTTTCTGGCGAAATCCCAGTGATTTCGGTTCAAAAAAACCGATTTTGAATTTTGGTTTTCGGATTTCGTCCGAATTTGCGAGATCTCGCCGAAAATTCGGATTTCGTTCGAGGCCGGGATTTGAGCTGAAACGAAATTTTGTACCCTGAGCATGACTCATATGTTTGGGAGTTGGCTAATGGGATTGGGGAAGGATTTAAGAACTCACATTTTGGTCGGGGCTGCCGCGTTGTGTTGGTCCATTTGGATATGTCGAAATAATGTGGTTTTTGATGGCAAAAAAAATTTCAAATCCTTTGCAGGTTATCTTCATGTGCTCCAACTGGTTGTGTTCGTGGTCGGTGCTTCAGCGTCTCAAGGCTCGGAAGGTGATGCTATTGGCATGCAGATCGTTGGAGATTGTGGTCAAGAATCTCTTCAGAAGATATGGTTGGAGATTTAGTAACAAACTGTGTGCGGATTGAAACTTCATGTTTCATGTTTTATGCTTATGATGGTATGTTGCAACTTTTGGCAGTTTTTGGTTTTATCTTATTGACATCATTTTTGCGGTAACGTTGTAATAAACAATTGGCTGTGTATATCTCATGATGCAGAGCCAGTGAGTTATAAACTTCCGTTATCTAAAAAAAAGGTATCCCATAAACAAATTGAACTCATGTGAAATTCAAAAACTCGCTCCTAATGCTCAGAGCTCTAAATATAAGCAGCAACCTGAAAAGGTTATAAGCCTAAAATAGTAGTGCCAACTTTCCAACATTCCACAACCAGTACGTAGTTAAGATTAACTTCCCATATGTTCACACTGCTTCTCATCGGTTCCTACCACCAACACTACCCTCCGGTTGATCAGCTCAACACTACATTTGGCTTAATAATGCACGGCCAAGACAATGCACGCGCAGATTCGCGGCAACTATGATACTGATTCACGCAGAAGTGTACTCCCTACTCGATCATACGAGTGGCAAAACAAACAAGCAAAACAACGCTCGCGAAATCCACAAATTTGAAGCGAAGTCTGAATCACCTTGACGGCTGGGGCGTCACGGCATCGGCGGCGGAGGCGGAGCCGGGCTCCATAGAAGTCATCTGGATGACGGCGCGGTCGTTCAACCCCACCGGCCGGTACCGCCGCCCGTTCGGCGGCGCGGGCACGGGCAGAGCGTCGTCGGCGCCCTCGATCTCCCCGTTCTCCATCCCTCAGAGCAGCTACGGCACACATAACAAGGGAGCGCGGTGAGATCTAGGGTTTAGAATCTCGTCGAGTCGCTCTCCAGACCCAGCCTCGGATCCAGATCCATGCCATGGCTACTAGCGGGAGGAGCGGTGCTGGCGGGGGCGGGGCGAGGTCACTAGATGCTTACCAGGTACGAGGAGGAGGGGAGGGGGGAGGTGATGGCGGTGGCGGAGGAGCAGTCGCCGCCGGCGACGGCGAGGAGACGGGGAGGAGGACGTCACGGGGAAGGTGGGCAACGGTCAGAGAATGGAAAGATATGAAATTGGGTTGGAACAAGTCTATTTTGCATCTAAAACTTTCAAAAAGTCAATCTAACATCCTCAACTATAAAATTAGGTATTTAACATCTAAACTTATAAAATCAGGTTAATTTACAGCTTAAAGCAGTTTTAAAGAGCGATTTTATTGATAAGGATCTAATTTAAGGTGATTTGATGTTTTTTGCTATGTCGACAACTATTTCGATTTTTAGTGCTGTACATCAAAATGAGAGAAGAAAAGATACGAGAAAAAATAGAATGTATATATATAGAGAGAGAAAAAGTGATAAAGAAATAGATGATGTTGATATTAATACCCTTAAATTGGATCATTATTACCAAAACCCGATGACGTAGTTATTAATATAGCAAAAACCACGTTGAGTGGGAACGAAATCATTAAAATCGTCTTAAGATGTAAATAGACCGTATTTGATAATTTTGGAGTTAAATATATGTTTTTATAGTTAAATGTGTTAAATAGATTTTTGAAAGTTAAGAAAAGTAAAATAAACTTATTCCAATTGGGTTTACTTTGTCTCTCACTTTTGTGCCTTGAACCCTGCAGAGTATTTTAATTTTTAATCGAGGACACTGCGTTTAGACCTTTGACCTTCTAGAAGCGCTGCAAATGTCATTTGGCGTTTGACAAATCCATACAGGAAATGGCAATGGAATATCTCGAGGACGAATATGATTGTTTATTTTTTTTCGGATTAGCTATCAATTAGTAAACTCTTAAAAAGAAAAGCATAAAAACATCTCTCAAACATCAAGCACTTTAAGACTATTGAATCTGCTTCGAGATCTACTATGATATAATCCATCACTAGCACACGTTCATGACAATTGCTGCCGGTTAGATTGCTTGTGGCATAGCGAGAGAGCTACGAATAAAAGAGACACACATATATCTTTACTATATAAAGTGAGAGTTTCTTCCCACGTCACATTAATTATCATATTTAATTGCCCTGCTTAATTGCCCTACGCAAGAAACGAAGCGTTGCTTTAATTAGCCAGCTTTTGCAAGAAACGAAGCGTTAAAGATAGATGTTTGATCTTATGAAATAGTATTTTTTTTAATCTTTATTTTTCGTTATCAATTTTGTTTTTCGTAGCAACGCACGTGCATATAACTAGTATTGTACTTATGCACCATATGTATACACTGTACCGACGAAGAGAGTTATGGATGGAATTTTAGTACTACTTAGATGGATTTCTGTATCGTACAGATCAAGATAACTAGGTTAACTAACCTTAACCTAGCTAGTTTATTTTAACTTAGATTTTGTGTTTGGCTACTAACCTAGTTAGCCTAAATTAGTGCTTAGCTAGATTAAGTGGGTAGCAATAGAAAATCAGAACTCGGAAGGTTAGTTCCGGTACGGGTTTACTTAACCCTGGGTTAAAGGGTTTTAGAAAAGCTTTGACCAATTTAAGTTCATCCTCTCTAACTCAAGGTGTTTAGCAGGTTAAACCCTCAACCTACCTTTTAACCCTAAACAAAACACATGTTTTTTTACCGCTTAAAAGAACTTTGTTGGTGAGTGGTGATCACGGTATCATCATACTCTCCTATCACTCTTTTTCAACTTCCTAAACAAATCTCCAACAAAAAATAACAATATCTACGGCAAAAAAATTGCACCCTAAAAAATTTGTAACAAATAATAGAAAAACAACCCCTAACAAATAAAGTAACTTCAATACAAATTGTTGCATGGGTTACAACGAAGTTGAGGGCACGATGTATGTCTAGCACCGGCGGAGGCGCAACGCCAACTTGGTTAGAGCTCAAATAAGCACGGAGGCAAAGTTATGGACGTGGAGTAGGCTGATCCCAACCAGGGTTCACAAAATCGTTTGGTGCGATTTTCGCATGAACAGTGATTTTCGATAATCGCAAAAATCGAGTCGAAAATCGACCGAAAATCGTTAAAAATCGTATGAATTGAAAAACCAAATTTTTTCAAAAAAATTTCAAAAATCGTCGATTTTCGTGGAAAATCGACCGGTTTTCGTGGAAAATCGACGATTTCGTGTGGAAAATCGACGACCTTGTTGAACTTTTTTGTGCGATCGATTTTTGTAGCGATTTTCGACGATTTTTGGCGAAAATCGACCGATTTCCACCGATGACACGTAAATTTTTTCGAATTTTTGAATTTTTTCGAATTATTTTTTGAATTGGATCGGTTTACCGACCGGTTTTTGATATCGGGCCGCGGCGATATGGCCGAAAATCGCGAAAATCGAGCGATTTTCGTCGATTTTTGGAACCCTGATCCCAACAACATCGACTCGATGTGATGGGTTAAAATAATTTCTATCGTCGCAAAACTCGAGCATTCAACTATTTTTTAGAAATAAAATATTACCCGGGTTTAGTGACCTTATGGATGCTAGATCTCGGTCCATCCATGCATCCACGTTAGAGGTCCTATTATCACCTCCACGATGTTGTTGATCGTATACGAAATTCATGATGCGTTCTAATTTTGTTTAAAGAGATGTCATAAAAAAAATTATGAGAGGTGCTTCTATACTTTTCATTTTTAAAGTTGTGCAAATATTAAAGCATGAATCAATAATAGATAGTGATTTTAATATTTGTACAACTTGTATTAAGAGGAAAAACATAAAAACACCGCTCTATAAACTCCCTTTTATACTAAGAGTCCACGAACTTACATTAGTACATACAGTACTCAAGCAGTAAAAGAATCGCACGTGAGATGTTGGGGGAGATGTGAGCATGCGACCAAATCCTACACAAATACCAAGTATTATCATTTCATACCTTTTTGTCTGTAAAGTATGATTTGAAACGTTCCTAATGTGCAAGTTTATTTGCCTACCATGCAACACACATGTTTACTGATAACCAATTCAGATTTCAGAGGTTCCTTTAGCATTCCGCTGCACAATTCAGACGGTTCTCGATCAGGGATGAAATTAGAAAACAATTTAGAGGGGGTGTATACTTTACACGTATAATTCTCTAGTTTTGTATGATGATTTTGTTACATCATAAATCCAATACATATATTTGAAATTTTTTAAAAGTACAATACAAATAGTTATAAGGTTTTAAAAATTCCAAATCGCTAAAATCAAAACAAATTTAATCAACAAATTTGGCCTATTAAAAATATGATATTGTAGCATTTTATAAAACCTGGCACACCCTGGTACCACCCCTGTTCTCGATGCCTCTTCATGTTGATTTTACAAACTTCTTTTTGGGGTTTTGACTCATTTTTTTCTTTTGATGTGTGATTTGAGCTCAACTGCACACAAAATCTTATTTAACAATTACACAAATATTAAAGTATGATTAAAATATAAATTGTGATGACTTGCTATTTCGTTTGCTTTAAAATTTATACAATTTTTATATAGAAACTACTCAATCTTTCCTCCCCCTTCTGTCTCTGTGCAAGTTGTCTTGTCCCAGGGTATTCTGGCCTTCTTCGTCTAGCGACCTTTTATCTTCTATCGAGCTCACAGCAGTTCATGCAATTATCTCATTTCTCTCTCTTTATTGTGTCAAGAAAGTGTTTACTTGGGCATATATCCAGTATCAACCACCTTTATTATGTAAGCTTTACAAAAATTATATATATAAGTTTTCAAAAAATCTCAAAATTTACCATACATAATGTATATGAGCTTATATAATCTAATGTGAAAGTAAATTGATATAGTGTGCAAGTAAATTATAAGAAAATTGTGCAAGTAAAGGGATAAGGGTCGGCATTTGATAGTAGTGTGCAAGTAAATTGTAAGAAGAGTAGCATTTTCAGAATGAGTATGTGCTAGAAAACAAGAAATCTTATAAACAACAAATTAACATTGCATTCTGTGTATTCGCCTTAATATTTCTCCTTCTTAAGAAAGTAATAGTTCCATGTAATTTTGGTAGATTTAAATTTCAACAAGTTTGATCAAATATTTTACTTAGACAATGCATATTGGAACCACAAAGGTTGACGCGCGTTCTTTCCGGCATGTCTTGTTTTGTGCAAGCCGATGTAAACACATTCAATAACTATTTGAAATAATCGAAACAAATACTTGATTTAATTTCTTTTGAATGATTTTTGGTGAGTTATACTCCTGTGCAATAAGGAACATGGATGTAAATTTACCTTATGTGCGCTGGAAATGTGTCAAATTTTAGAAGTATGTTAGCACCTAAATTTGGTAACAAAGGGTAAGCCAATATGATTTCGGATTCGGTGTAAAGTGTTAGAATCAGAAGGAGTAAGCCGATACGAATTCGGATTTGACACTAAGAAGACTGAGTTCATGAAGAAAGCCGATACGGTTTCGGATTAAGGAATCACGATTATTTAGCATGGAATATGCTAAAAAAGAAAACCGAGGCCGATACGGATAAAATTAGATATTGAGGGAGATATGCGGGGTTCACCAAACTGTTTTCGAACTGAAAATCGAGATCCCGACGGTACCGGTTTATCGTGAAAATCGAGCGAAAATCGTCAAAAACCGAAGAATTTCGAAACCGAGCGTTTGAACAAAAAAATAAAAAAAAAATTAACCAAAACCGGTCGGTTTTCTCAAAAAACCGGTCAGCGACTTGAACCTTTTGGACGGTCGGTTTTTTTGAGCGGTTTTCGTCAGTTTTCTCGAAAAATCACTCAGTTTTCATCGGTTTTCGACTGGTTTTCATCGTATATTATTTTTCAAAAAATTTTAATTACACCGGTTTATCGATCGGTTTAGGATTTCGAATCGGCTCGATACAGTCGAAAACCTTGATTTTCGAGTGGTTTTCGTTGGTTTTGTAAACCCTGGAGATACGATCACGCCCAAGATGGCAAGAGGGGATTGAGGCTTATACGGGTAGTTAGAAGAGATCAAGATTATAAAAGAGGACGACGGACTACGTCAAAGGGTCTAGACTCAACTCAACCAAGCAATACTTTTACTTTCATCTTCTTTGCATAGAAGTAGATTTTTAGGCTTGTAATCTTTCCTCTGTAATCCACTTTGATTAATAAAGTTGCGTATCGCCGATTATTGATCATTGTTGCTTTACGCCAAATCAGGTTTAGCTTTTTCTCCGATCTTATTGTGCATTGCCTTTTTCAGGGAGAACAGTCTTTACCCTATCTAATCACTCCATCAAGTTGATTAGACTTACCAGTTACGACGATCTGCATCGGTTTGCATTGGCCGATAAGATACAATTTCTCATTGAAGATCTAGATCAATTTCCTAGCCGATTTATTGACAAATTTCCTTCTTGCCGATAGCAGGATCAAATCGACTGCCACGCTCGCAACCCAAGAAGTTTAACCCAGCGTTCGTGTGTGCTGAAGGCTATAAACTCGTCGTCAAGTTTTTAGCGCCAACAAATTAAAACATGCAGCATTTCTCAATCTAATCAAGGTGATGATGACAATTAACTAGTTCACTCTTGAACAACCGTAAGGCCGTTCAGTTTTCGATCTTCCAATGCAGAATGGGCAGTTGGAGTCTAACCTTCTAGTTCTAGGAAGCAAATACAACATTAAGACAAAATCACAGGACTAACAGGTAGCACATCCATATCGTAGAATGTTTTAAATAAAAGAGGGAGACTAGGGAACGGTATACCGTTCTAACGGTATAGCCGTGAAACTTATCAGTTTCAGTGCTGGTTTCATGAGTTTCAGTGTTTAGTTTTATCAGTTTCATATTTCATCAGTTTTTAGTGCTAAATTTCATGAGTTTCAGTGTAAAAAATCACAAGTTTCATGAGTTTCAGAGGTATACCGTTCCTACGGTATACCGTAGGTTATTTTTTCTGTTTATAAAAAGAAGGAAAAAAGAGAAGCATTTGACAACTCCTAGTGTGCTAAATGTAGCCATAATTATCTACTATATTAAAAAGCTCATGACATGTGATATTTATAGGTGCTAAAAAAAGGTTACATGCTAGAAATTCTCATAAAAAATAAAAACATCAGTCATTCAATGTAATGCAATGGACAATAATTAAAGTCAAACCGTACCGACCATTAGATGTTATTAGAATAAGAAAAAAGAAAATGTGCCGAAAATTCTCACGACAAAGCAAAATATCCGGCTGTTATCTTGTGTATCACCGCAAGAGGGCGAAGTTTTCTAGGAAACAAAAACGAGATCCGATCATCTGACCAAATTTCGTATCACTACCATTAAATGCTCCTTGAATCTCCTTTGTTTGGAACCTATATATACCAAGATGTGTACTGTGGAAAACTGTCTATTCGAACACCGTAAGGCAGAAGTAGGGTTCTAAAAAACAGTGGTCACCGGCTGAGAATCCGGAACCACCGACCAGCACCAGCAGTTCTTCAGACCCTCCACTTTGATCAACTTTAGACAAATGAGCAAAGACCGATCAATTTCGGGGCAAATGAGCAAATCTCCCGGTGCCAATGCGCTACCTACGTACCCACACTCGCGAGACAATGACACCGGCTGCGATGCAAGGGACAGCCTCTTCCCGAATCGAAGCAGGAAGAAGCTAGCGGCTGTCGGCAGTGAGTGGATTTGAATGCCGAAAGATGATGACTGGGAAGTGGTCGTCGGTCCTTCTGCCTTCACCGGGTCACACCACTCCTGTTCGTCTCTCCCGAGCTGGTGTTGCCTCTCCAGACTCCGTCTCCACCCAAGCTGGCGCCGTCTCCCATCTCCGTCGCCGAGCGCCAAAGGCCGGATGCCGGAATTGATCCACAAAGCCTTCCCCTGGCCGTAGCGTCTCTGCTCGACCCACCGCCGCCTCATCCCCAACTCCGGCCTGCACCTCGACATGGCATCGCCTTCTACCCAACTCCATCCTCCAGTTGGATATGGATTTTTTTTTTTTTTTTTTTTTGTTGCCGATTCATGGGTTCATGTGTAGTGGATCTGTCCATGTGTGCTCATGTGTGACTTAGAGGTCGATTTTTGTTATTGCTGATTCATGAACTCTTTGGATCTCTGTATTCAGATTTGTTAAGTGTGAGATTGAATAGTTATCGAATAATTTTCCTAATTTGTTTAAGGACTTGATAATCTCCTTTCGAGAGGTGCTTCTATGCATCTTTTCATAGTACAAGTTGCACAAATCTTGAAGCAAGCAAAAGAGTAAGTAATTACTATCTAGTATTCATCCATGCTTTAATATTTATGTAACTTTTAAAAAGATACGTATGGAAGCACCTCTCATATTTTTCTTTAACTTGATGTGAAACAGTGAAAGCAGGTGTTCTTGAGAATGTGTTTGTTCTTAGTCATATTTTATTGGTCCTACATGCTATTGTCTAACGGACTGAGATGCTACTGTGTTGATCAAAAAATTGAGTTAACAAATGAATATGGAGTAATATTGTCTAGTACATCAATGAAATTGATGGATTTTCTAGTGAAGTTATGTGAATTTGTTTTTGAATCCAATGATATTACCCATTACCATAAAAAAAACCAATCAATTCAACTAATATTATTATAGATATTTCTTACATCAAACCAGCCACCTAGCCTAACTAAAATCTAGATTAGATTGCTAAACAACAAACTTCTACAGTCAACAGCTTCTCCAGACAGGTATCTCTCAAGGTAGCCAACCAAGAGCCCCAACTACACCAAAGAAGGCCCAAGTTGGCTTATGTCCAAGCCCCAGCTACACCAAAGGAGGCTTAGGGCCGCGCTTGCCTCCGCACTTTGTGTGTATATACTGCTAGCCTTATTCTATCTATGAGGCTGCCTATCCGCCGACCGCCGCATCAAAGATGATGTAAATCAGTGAAAGCAGGTGTTCTTGAGAATGTGTTTGTTCTTAGTCATATTTTATTGGTCCTACATGCTATTGTCTAACGGACTGAGATGCTACTGTGTTGATCAAAAAATTGAGTTAACAAATGAATATGGAGTAATATTGTCTAGTACATCAATGAAATTGATGGATTTTCTAGTGAAGTTATGTGAATTTGTTTTTGAATCCAATGATATTACCCATTACCATAAAAAAAACCAATCAATTCAACTAATATTATTATAGATATTTCTTACATCAAACCAGCCACCTAGCCTAACTAAAATCTAGATTAGATTGCTAAACAACAAACTTCTACAGTCAACAGCTTCTCCAGACAGGTATCTCTCAAGGTAGCCAACCAAGAGCCCCAACTACACCAAAGAAGGCCCAAGTTGGCTTATGTCCAAGCCCCAGCTACACCAAAGGAGGCTTAGGGCCGCGCTTGCCTCCGCACTTTGTGTGTATATACTGCTAGCCTTATTCTATCTATGAGGCTGCCTATCCGCCGACCGCCGCATCAAAGATGATGTAAATCAGTGAAAGCAGGTGTTCTTGAGAATGTGTATTTGTTCTTAGTCATATTTTATTGGTCCTACATGCTATTGTCTAACGGACTGAGATGCTACTGTGTTGATCAAAAAATTGAGTTAAACAAATGAATATGGAGTAATATTGTCTAGTACATCAATGAAATTGATGGATTTTCTAGTGAAGTTATGTGAATTTGTTTTTGAATCCAATGACATTACCCATTACCATAAAAAAACAATCAATTCAACTAATATTATTATAGATATTTCTTACATCAAACCAGTCACCTAGCCTAACTAAAATCTAGATTAGATTGCTAAACAACAAACTTCTACAGTCAACAGTTTCTCCAGATAGGTACCTCTCAAGATAGCCAGCCAACAGCCCCAACTACACCAAAGGAGGCCCACGTTGGCTTCTATTTGAGCCCCAACTACACCAAAGGAGGCCTAGGGCCACACTTGCCTCTGCACTTTGTGTGTACACATTGCTAGCCTTATGTTGGTTTATCTGCGTCGGTTTTTTTGAAATTGACACAAATAAAGTTTTTATGTCGGTTCTAAACTTTAAAATAACGGGAACACTATTTGTGTCGGATTGTAATAGAAACCGACACAAATAGTTACTTATTAGTGTCTGTTTTAATTACAAACCAACACAAATAGTATTCCCATTATTTGTGTCGGTTTGTAAATGGAGCCGGCACAGATAATACATTATTAGTGTTGGTTTTAATTACAAATTGACACAAATAGTGTTCCCATTATCTGTATCGGTTTGTAAATGGAATCGGCACAGATAATATATTGTTTGTGTCGGTTGTAACTAAAATCGACACAAATATTTGTGCCAATTCTAATTAAAAATCGACACAAATAATACAACCTATAAATATTACTGTATTGTACCTATAGCACCTGTAGCTGCATAGTCGTCTTCCTCCCGAGAGCAATCCCAAAGTTTAAAATTTCATATTCCATTTGCAAAGTTTCTGGTGCTTGTGCTCCCTCTAGGTGTTCCAAGGTGAGTAATTTGTTTTCCTCTTTTGATTTGTGGTGATCTAGTTGCAATTTGATGTTTAGACCTAGTTCAATTAAGTTTAATTTCTATATAGTTTAAATTAAGGTTTATATTTAGTTTATTTTTATTGAGCTAGCATTTTGTAGATGATGAATTTATTATCTAGCTCCATTAGATGAAGTTTTGCCTAGCTTTATATAATATAGATTAAAATTATGTCCATCTACTATTGTTAGCTAATTAATTATTATCAAATATATATATTAAATTTAATATATTAAGATATTATATTTTAATGAGCATTGATTTGTAGTGATCTAGTTCAAATTTAATGTTTGCACCTAGTTCAATTAAAATTAATTTATATATAGTTCAAATTAAAGGTTTAGTTTTAGTTTGTTTTTATTGACCTAGCATTTTGTAGATGATGAATTTATTACCTAGCTCCATTAGATGAAATTTTGCCTAGCTTTATATATTAGATTAAAATTATGTCCATCTACTATTATTAGCTAATTAATTATGATCAATCATATATTGAATTTAATTAATTAAGATATTATAGTTTAATAAGCATTGATTTGTAGATTCTAGTTGCAATTTAATGTTTAGTCCTAGTACAATTAAAGTTAATGTATATATAGTTCAAATTAAAGTTTAGATTTAGTTTTTTTATTGATAACCGTTTATGTTAATTAATTGTAGATGGACCGGAGATAGATATACAGTGCAGACTGTCACAACCGAGAATACATCGACGCATCTCTGTTTTTCTAAGAGTCGCGAGTCATGAGAACATATGTAGCTCCTGAGTATGTAATGACAAGTGAGCTGATCATCGATTTTTGTTAATTTAGTAATTTGGAAGTTGGCAAGCTGTTGATGTCATCCTACTGAACAAGTGTTGAATTTGGGTTCAAAATAGTTTACTAATTTGTAAAACCATTGTTCTAAATTTATTTACCCTGGCTATATTTAAAACTATTCATGTCCATTGGCATCTCCAGTGTACTAAACCAACCAAGTTACATATTCTGTTTCTACTTTGTTTCCTTTGACCTTTAGGTTGATTGTTTGTTCTGTAAACTTAGAGATGGTTCTTGACTATAAATTGTAGTAATTTAATAAGAAAGATGCAATTTGTATACAAAAATGTCAGACCTGCGCATTGTACGTTTATTTAAGCAAGCACCTTTATCGACCAACTCCACATTTATCTCGATGCTATCAATGCAATCATGTTCTATGATTACAAATATTTAAGGTGCCCATGTGCTGCTGTAGGTTGTGCACTAGGTGTCCAGTTAGTAGCTGTATTAGGTGGTCAAAAAAATGATTATAGTCAGGCATAGGATTGAAGTGATCCATCTATTTTGAATTTCAAGCTTTTGGTTGGCCTCCATTCAATCTGCCATGCTGAATGAATATTTGCACATATCACAACCAATACATAGTTACATACTAATATACCATAGTATTGATTGTGTGTGTATGATGTGTGTATGCTTTGTGTATATTGGAATTTTGGGTTAGCATCATGTCTCATGTGTGTATGCTGATTATATTGCTGTTTCAGAGGGCATGGCTAGCAATTCCTGAGGCTAGCCAAAATGCTGATTTTTTATTTTTTGGTATGGCATTATTTGTGTCGATTCTTGGTAGGAACCGACACTGATAAGTGAACTATGTGTGTTGGTTCTCTCTGGGAACCAACACTGATATGTTGACTATTTGTGTCGGTTTTTTCGTGGAACCGACACTGATATGTTGACTATTTGTGTCGGTCTAATAGGAACCGACACTGGTAGTACAACTATTGGTGTCGGTTCGTGTTTAGAACCGACACTGATAATGTTATTTGTGTCGATTTATAAACCGACATTAATAATCTCCGATTATCACTGTCGTTATATCTGTGTCGGTTTGAACACTGACACTAATGTCGGTTTCGAATCGATGCAGATGAGCTTATCTATAGTAGTGCTTGTAGCATGCAGTGCAGATTAGGTTGGAAAAAACTTACTACTTAATAAAATCCGTTGTTCTAGAGTGCTTGATCTGATACGCATGCAGGAGCCTTATTCATGTTTTACGTAGGCTCGGTTTGGCAGTTTTTTTAGAAAATACACTCAAATCTGTAGATTTATTACAGGTAGGTAGCAAAGCCTAGATTTGGGACGAGGGAAGAAGAAAATTTGATCTAAGTTTTAGCAGCGCAAACCACCATTAATCACATCATCAGTCAGGGGTGAATAACGAACTAACTCGGTTCCACTCGCTCGATTCGGTCAAACTCGTTAAGATAATGAGTTGAGTCAAATCGACTTGTTATCTTAACGAGCTCAAACCTTAGCTTGGTTTGACTTGTTAAACTCGACATTGCCATCTGAGAGGAGGATTGAGACTATGATATGCCATGTATTATCATCCTTACCTTACATGTATACAGCTATACTTGCCGACTTGGAGGACTCGTTAAACTCGCGAGTTGGCTCGTTTAACCCACTATCCAAACGAGTTTAAATCACGGCTCGACTTGACTCGTTAAGGAACGAGTCTGAGTCAAGTTTTGCGAGTACTCGTTTAACTCGCGAGTTTTGAGCTTTTTTCCATCCCTATCAGCAGCAACATGATGATTAGGTGATGGTGTGCACACTTTTTTTTTGAATGGGGGTGTGTGTGTGTGTGTGTCTTTTTTCTACTCCCGAGAGTAGTTACTCTCTATGCCGTTTATCAAATGTAGGGAGTATCTCACATAACGGAGGGTTTGTACATGTAGTATACGAGTATATAAGACTACCTAGATGGTATTTACATTTTTCCGATGTGGTATGTATAGTTTTTGACACTCCTTTTTTATGTCCGTATATGAATGTATGTAAGCTAAAATTATATATTCCCTTGCAATTTTTTAACTAGTTCACATTGGAATATCTTATAATTAGTATACGCGTGTATCCAAAGTGATAAATGGGTATTTCAAGTTCGTTTATGTGGTGGCAGTATTTGTATATTTTTCTTTCTAATACAAGTTATACAAATCTTGAAGCAAGCGAAGGGATAAGTAATCATCATTTACCATTTATTCATGCTTTAATATTTGTGCAATTTTCAAAAAGAAAAGTATAGAAACACCTCTCATAATAATAATAATAATAATAATAATAATAATAATAATAATAATAATAATAATAATAATAATAATAATAATAATAATAATAATAATAATAATAATAATAATAATATAAAGAGGACAAAAGTTATCTACAATGATTAAAAGATAAAATTACAATCCTAAATTAGGGAACGAGATCAAGAAAATGTGTTTAGCTAGTCGAGTAAGTTTTGTCTATAACTAGTCTATATTGCTCTTTTACGCGATGCACATGCAGAACGAGCTCATTCATAAATAGTTTTTTTTTTCAACTTGATATACTTAGAGCTATTCTCTCAAATATACAATCATTTATTTGTTTCAATATTTCCCAAGCTGCGGCGATTTCCATGTAAACAATAGAGTTAAAGTTGGTCTCCGAACGGTCTACCTTTAGAACAATATCCTGTTCATTATCCCAGAGTATGCCAATAATGTTCCACCATGTGATACCGAAGGAGCAATTAAAAAACAGAAAAACTATCGGACGCTATACCGTCTAAACGGTATAGCAATGAAACGTATGAAACTTGTGATTTTTTATACTAAAACTCATGAAACTTAACACTAAAAACTGATGAAACCTGAAACTCATGAAACTAAACACTGAAACATATGAAACCGATCACGAGTTTCACAAGTTTCATAAGTTTCGGACTATACCGTTGGAACGGTATACCGTCTAATAGTTCTGCTCATTAAAAAATAGATGATTACCTGTCTCCGCATGCATGTCAACCATCCGTTAGATGAAAACGTCTTCTATATAGCATATATTTAGTACTCAATCTATCCATAATAAACAAGAACCATACGAACACTTTGAGTTTTATCGTATATTTACTTTGCCAAATCCGCTTAAAAGATTATATATGTGCGTACTTCACTTGGGTGTCCAGGAAGGCACAGACGCAAGGCAGGTACGGTTGGTTGCATACTCGCCGAGCAGTCAGGCGTGACATGCAGTGGTACATAACTCCTGCAAGCACAAGGAACCGCATGTTTTTTCAGCTTGCACTCTTCAGGTTGAAAAGTTCCAAACTCAAAGCCCATGGCACTGCCATCCTTGCTCTGCACTTCCGCAGACCAGTATAAACAAGCGCCGACGTTTGAAGGTGGCGCATCTAATTAAACATGGAATACGCTATAGGTTAAATCTTGTTTTGTCTATGGTTTAGTTGCAAGTGACTGCTAGCTAGGTTGATTTCAGCATTCAGATGTGCATCGGACAGACGGCTGAGCCTGAGGAACTAAACCGGCACTGAAACATTCTGTGTGTTGACCTGAAACCGGCACTTGACAATCATGCTCATTGGAAGCCCTGGAATGAAACTTCCAATCTCTGTACTAGGTCAATATAGCCAATAGAACTGTTCTGAACTAAACTAGAGCCTGTTTATGTATGATTTATGCACACTTCACAGGAACAAGTCTAGGAAACAAGTGAGGAGTAGTTGGTTCTTGTATACCAAACACTAATCACAACCTCATTTTATAGCAATTCAATCTACCAATCGTTTGCCAGTTCCAGGCCTTAAACTCCCAATGGTTCCTGCAATCACAATCACCGAATCGCACATATACTATGCATCCTAAGTTTCCCAAGAAGCAAGTTATTTCCTATGTCACGGTTGCCTAAGTCAGTCTCGCATATTATAAGCTTATAGCCATCTCTACTCGCATAACTTGCACTTATATAGCGAGAGTGCAGGCTAGGTGCTAGAAGCATCAAGCTGTCAAGAGTAACAGATTCAGTTGCAATGGCTCCTTTCAAGTTGAGACATCTGTGTTTCACAGCAGTGCTGTTCTCCATTGCCTTCTCTAGTAGCAGAGGTAAGCCGGCTTCACTCCACCTGTTTCTTGAACACTTTTGTTGCCTTTTTCTTGAAACACTTCACCCGGTCTTGTTTGAAAAGGGCTAGACTTTTCGGATAAATGTAAGGCTAAACCTTAGCCTATCTATCCCAGTATCTATGAAAGGCCAGCTTGTGAGGCCTTGAAATAGAGCTCTTTTACGGTACACTAAATTGAATATGAACCGTTCATTCTTTTCGATCCAATGGATCACATTAACTAGAGTTTACTTATACTACACCTGATAGTAGAGTAGTAGAAACACCCTTAACAAATCAAATCAACGATTAGATATGATTTCTACTACACATTTTATACTACAAATATAATCCACCGTAAAATTTCTCTTGAAATAAACCCTCCATTTTGCTTGGTGATCACACTTGGCTTAGTTAATTGAGTACAGTTTTTGTTCCTTCCTTCGAACAATGCAGGACAAGGAGGAGGGGGAGCGGGTGGTGGCGCAGTAGTGCCAGGAACACAGGACGCAATCCAGATTGTGGCAAAAGCTGCTCTCTGCTTTGACAATAGAACGGTAATGATCTCTTCTCCGCACTCCTGCTAACTCATCAGAAGAACTGCGCTCCAAAACCGCAGATTCTTACAGACTAAACCCATCAGACTAGAGTGCACATATGCGTTAAACATTATTTGCACGAATCTTGAAGCGGGATCAAGCGTCTCCCAGGTGGTCCCTTAATTGAGCTAGTATGAGCTCAGATCAACTTTATCTTTCCATTTCTCAGTGAACCACTAAACCCCTCGAGACATACCGGCACTGAAACATCAAACTGGCACACCGTTATCGCAAAATAAGCACAGCTTTCGGCCTCCAGAAGCAATTCTCAGCTTGCACACTTCGATTTTGGCCTAAATTAAGATGAAGCTATATCTGGGAGGATGGTGATGCTGACATTATATATTAAGTTAGGTCAATGCACATTGTGCAATAATAATCTATATCTAATAACTTATTTCTCTTCAGAAAAATATCTTGTTCTTAATAGTTTAATATTTGCCGGGGTGCATCGGTGATTTTCTCTATCTATACATTATCAGTAATTAATCTTGTCTTCAGCACTCAACTGAGGAAAGGAAAATCGTTGCGTGGCAGGTGATCAACGGGTGCCTGCAAGCGATGGGCATCAACGTCACTGGCCACGGCGCGAGCGCGAACAAGTCGGCAGGCAGCGGCGCCCGGGCACCCGCTCCGGCGCCGGCGGCTGCGGCGAACAGGTCGACGGCGACCATCTGCAGCGGGCCGTGCTTCGGGCAAATGACCATGATAATGGGCTGCGTCAACGGCGTCCTGGGCAACATCCCGGGCTACAGCCCCGGCCTCATGCAGGGCGTCCAGGCCATCTTCCAGATGGCATGCGGCAACGTCAACGGCCAGGGAGGCGGCGCCGGCGGCAGTGGTGGAGCTTCAAATATTTCAGCCAATGGGGGTAAGAGTGCTGAATTTTGTTTGCTCAGGTCCAGCTGACTTGGCCTAGTTTTGCTGAAATATTAGCTTTTCTAGCTTTTTTTTACAAACATCACTTCTATGCGAACGAATTACAAAACTAGCATTTATCCAACCACGAAAACGCTAATAGGTGATACCTGTCACCTGCTGCGCTTATGTGCTGAAGTCCGTAACCACAACTTACACCTACCGCGGAGGGCGACATGACCTACCACGGTGCTCAAGTGCACCAGCTTCATGCCACACTACCCTAGCTCAGTAATATGGTGACATGTGTCAACTGTCGGCTCTTTCGCGATCAGGGTAGAGACTATTTTTTTTTCAAAATACCTATGCATGGGGTTAGATTTGCTAAAAAAAAAAACAGAAAAAAAAATTGGCTTCAGCTTTACTTAGGTCCAATTGAAATTGACTTCCTCTCAAAACAAATATTCAAATTGGTTAAATTGTGGTTTTCTTTCATCAAATAGACGTTATCTGCTAAATCCACAAGTACAACCGTACAGGTACGAGTCACCTAACATGTGCATCGATTTGTGTACCTGCAGGCTCACACGTGGCTATAAGCACTCCAAGTCAGCCAACCAGCAGCGCAGACGGACCCACGGCCAGACTCGGGGAAATCTGTTCCTCGGTGCTAATAATCTCGGCTGGCATATGTCTAGCGCTGCTGTTCTAGCTTGACGAGAAAATAGGGAAATAAATTCGGTAGATGAGATGTGCAAACTTCTTCTCTTATATATCTGACGCTGATTGATACCACGTAGACAATTTTGCAATCTAACGTCACGATATTAAGTGAGGAGGTGAGTTCAAGCAACCAAATTTGCATCGAATTAAGTGAGGAGGTGAGTTCAAAGTCCTCACTTAATGTCGTGATGTTGGATTATAGGATTGTTCACGTAGCATCAATCAGCATCAGGTATGCATGAGAAAAAGTTTACACACCTCCTCCTAAAAATAGCGACGAGAACGTTACGTTGCAGCAGGTTGTGATTTGTTTCCTTTCCTAAATAGCATAGTGATGATATTAACTCTACCATCGGTGAAGATTTCATATGTAACAGCAATATGTGATTCCTACGTCCTGATGAATAATACGGCGTGTATATGTTCGTGTTGTTTCAACTTTCAACTGTTGATGAACTGGTTGTGCTGGATCATTTGTTTAAATCGAATCGGTTTTGTCCAGCCAATCACTGCATAACCCAACAATGTGCATTCATTTTCCACTGTTATTTCTGAGATTTGAACTCGTGGTACGCGGGTTGCCAAGTTTTGTCGAGCCATAGAATATCAGATTAATCCTCCCAGATTAACCCAACATATCTACATTGACGTACATGAATATAGTACCGGTAGATTGGCTATCGAAAATATCTCCAAAATACTACAATTAACAATCAAGAGTGCAACAACCAAAGGCAAGGGCGTATCCAAAGGGTGGTCCCGGTGGGCCACGGCCCACCCAAAAAATCCTCAACCTAAGGCTTAGTGACACCTAAACTAGTATAAAGTAGTTCAGTAGTTATGTTTCCGTTCGTGACCTGTATATGTTAGATATTGTCGTTCTTATACTTGTTCATAAATTGCTAGTTGGTCAGAATGTTAGATTATCTATCGATTGGACTGTTGTTCTGTTAATCTTTTGAAGTAGCAGCTATGTTGCTTACTGTTGGCATTAAGCCATTTTATTGGTTTGCAGCAGTAGGCATCTACTAATTAATCGATTGCTTTTAGCATCTTTTATCATGAGAAAATTAGGCGTGTAGCTTATGTTTCTGCTACTCTCAACTAGTAATTTTTCTAGCTCTTTATGAAGGGCAAGTACTTTAATTTCAGACTTAAGAAACTGAGTCATAATTGTACTTCACAAATTATGTGTAGTGCACCGACTGCTGACTACGGTTTGCACTTGCACGGTATTTAAAAAATTTATACCAAATTAGACCACCCTTACTTAAAATCCTAAATACGCCACTTGGTCCAAAGGCTAGGTGCTGTGAATGGTAGTGGATGGCCACAGAATCGGCACCGTTGAGACGTCCCGTTCGCGTCTGAAGTGACAGCAATTCCCGTGCAAGCTAGCACTTGGACGATCATATTAGTTTAGCCCGACAGAATTGAGAAAGATTTGGGCAGGAAAAGTTCAAGGGTTGGATTAGATTTGGAGAAACTAACTTGGGCCTCACTTCACATCTATTCCTCCGACGCATCATCAAACGCTAGCTGAGAGGAACCTTTGTAGTTGCTAGCTGAGCACAAATGGCCAATAGCCAATAGCATTGCTCAGAGTTAGACGACAGTCAATAGCCAATTCTTTTGGGCAAGTTTAGCAAAGAGTGAACAATTGGCTATCCTTTTGGGTATTGGCAGGACTAGGCTGGTGAATCTTGATGTTCTTAACATCGACTAGCGTGCTCTGCTCAAACGGGCAAGAAACCGCATATATATGACCAACCAAGAACACCCTGATGCAGAGAGACACTGGCCTAAACATCTCTGCCCAGCACCTTCGATCTCTTAAGAAATGGCGATGTTTCACCCCTCTAGAAGCAGCGGCTCCTTGGCCTTAGCCATTGCCATTTGCTTCTTGCTCCCGGGCTGCTTCTCTGATCAGTGTATATTTTAGTTTTTTCCCCCCTGCAGCTATTACTCTCTTAATTTGCATGGTCATTGTATCAAGATATCAGTAAATTTTGGAAGTTACTCTTCATGCTTTTGCAGACAAAACTGCCCTGGAAATCTTTTTGAGGGCATGCCATTGTTTCGATGATCACAACGTAAGCGCGTGATCCAGCTGAAACTAGGACTCTTCCCAGCCGTTCAATTATCTCTGTAGGGTTAGTGAAATTCGCCTAAGTGTCCATGGCTCGACTGAAATTAAAGGTCTACAACGAGTGCAATGAGGAGTTCAGGCTCAGCGCCGAGGGGGCGTTCCACGTCGAGAAGGAGAGCGTCGACGAGTACTGCGGCGGGCCGTGCTTCGCGGAGACGAAGCTGGCGCTGCAGTGCGTGGAGGATATCGCCGACGAGAGCTTCAAGTTCTCCAATGGGGCGTCGGTGCCGGAGGTGAAGGAGGCGCTTAGCAGCGGGTGCAGCGAAACTCCGGAGAGAGGTAACTGAATCAGAGAAATGTGACCATCGTCACGTCATCTTCGTTCTTTTGACTTCGGATCTTAGACCCTGTTTGAAACGGAGGGTTTTGGTAGAAACTCTGAAGGCACCGTACGGTTTTGGTGAATTCCTGCTAAATTTCACCGATCCAAACAGGTCTTAGATCAGGGCTGTGCATACGATATAATTAGTAAATATGGTTCAATAAATATGGTTTTTTCAAAATAGGGATAATTGGATATATGCCACTGCAGGAACCGCTTATTCGAGATTTGCCATCGTTCCTTTGCTTCTTCGAACGATGCCATTATGAAACCGTGCTTATTCGAAATATGCCACCGCTCGCGTCCGGTCACGACACGTGTCCCGTCCGCGATGGCAAATCTCGAATAAGCGATTCCTACAGTGGCATATATCCAATTAATACGGGACACGTGTCGTGATCGGACGCGAGCGGTGGCATATTTCGAATAAGCACGGTTTCATAATGGCATCGTTCGAAGAAGCAAAGGAACGATGTCAAATCTCGAATAAGCGGTTCCTGCAGTGGCATATATCCAATTATCCCTTCAAAATACGGTAATTGAAATGTGATACCAAATAGAACTTCTACCATATTTACCAAACTAGCGTGAATTATTCTTTTTCACTTATCGTTTTAGATATCGATATGGTTTGTAATGCATACATTTGACTATTACCCTATCTAAGTACATGTTAGTGAAAATTATTACATACATTCAACTATTATTTTGACAAATCTAGTGATATTATTTTCATGTGAAACTATAATTTATACATATTTGACCATTACTTTATCTAATTATATATATATATATATATATTTTCTATTTCGGTATTCAGTTTACTCGTGTTTTTACCAAAAAAACCGCATCCTAAATATCAAAATTTTGCCATAGCATACCGAATAACGTATACCAGTCAAATCGAGTTGACCTGTTCAGTTCGATTTTTTTGGTACGGTTTTTCTGGTTTGGTAAAACTGTACATAGCCCTATCCTATATACTGATTTTATATGCTTATGTATACGAGACTTTTTGCTATTCTGGAAAGGTATTTGTAGTACCCCTCGATACTAGATCAATGTAAATTTTGGTACTTTTCAAGGACGATAAAAATTTTATCCATCTATTATCGGTTTGGTGCATTTGTGCAGTTTAAAATATTCTAAAAAACAAAAATATAGTACATGTTAGCACATATGCACTTTAAAGATTTTACGATCTTCAGTAAAAAGAAGAACAAAAAAAAAGAGGGGATGAAATCCACGATCACACACAACACCGTGGAGAAAAAGAAATATATATCTCTACTATTCTAAAGCAGCACTTGGTGGCAGTGGTCCGTTCTTCCCACGTCATTAATTGCCGTTTAATTGCCCTGCTTAATTGCTCTACTTAATTGCCCTGCTTAATTGCCCTACGCAAGAAACGAAGCGTTGCTTTAATTAGCTAGCTTTTGCAAGAAACGAAGCGTTAAAGATAGATGTTTGATCTTGTGAAATAAATTTTTTTATTTTTTAATCTTTATTTTTTGTTATCAATTTTATTTTTCGTAGCAACGCACGGGCATGTAACTAGTATATATAAAATGAAAGCCTTTGTGCATGGTTGTTTCTAACACCATGGGGGCAGGATCGCAACCACATCAGATACGACCTGCATGTAAGGTTACAAATTTCGTTTTCGCACTACATCTCGAGGCAAGTAAAATTTGAAATTTTAGATTTTTGGTTGAAATAGAAAAACCAAATTTCATATATAATATTTTGGCGGCTCGTAAAACCGATATTTCAACCATATTCAACCCCTGTGAAATTTCGGCTGATATGACCGAATTTGTGTATGCATTTTTTGTTTTGCAAAATTTTGATATGTATTCATCAGAAAAGACATTATAAGTTGCTACAGAAAATTTGGCGCTAAATATGGTTTTACAAACATAAAAAGTAGTCGAATTTGTGATTATCTCGATCAAAAAACACGAAATCACTATAGTAATTTTTTTAAAAAATAAAAAATATTTTGACTAGATTTGAAATCTCGCAGAAACCCAGGATTTCGGTGAGATTTTAAACCCTGCCTGTAGGACAAAGCCTGGCGCATGCGCCAGCAGAAAACAGCATAATTACTATAGGTATGAGCTGATTTCCCGGTGCGCGCAGGAACCTTCGAGATCCGCGAGCGCAGGGAATGCGGCGACGAGTACTACCAGACGCACCACCGTCACGAGCAGGGGCAGGCCGGGTACGGCGAGGAGAGCGAGCAGCAGTATCAGGGCGGCGGTGACTGGGGCGACTACTGCTACGGCGGCGCCGGCAGAACAGGACTCCGCAGCTTGCTGCCGATGCTCCTGCTCTTCCTCTTCGTCTCTGCGACATTGCTTCCTGTAAGCTGACCAAGATACGTGTGTGCTCCCATGCGGCACAACGCCTATATATTATGGTGTAATTGTGATGCTGCCGTTATTCTGTGACCGGAGAGAGATCCTCTGTTCTTTTTTTACTCGTCGCTTTTCACATCGAAAAGGTATTCGATGCATATCTTTGACAGTTATTTTTCTCCTAATTGTATTGTTAGTAAAAATATTAAAAGTAATAATGATATGAAAGTATTTTTTATGCATGACAAATCTAGTGGTATTATTTCCACATGAGGGCTTGTTTGGATGCTAGGGAAAAAAAACTAGGGAAAATTTTCCCTGTGGTGGGATTTTGATGGCATCTTGAATCCCCCTCAATCCATGTGGCAATTTCCCCCAAGAGAAATTTATTCCCTACCACCATTTGGAAGCTACATGGATAAAATTCCCTAACATTCATCCCCATTGAAATTTGCCCATTGAACCAAGCAAACTGGAATACGAAACCTTTGCCTACAACATAATTCATCAAGACTATGATAGCAGGAAATATGAAAACCTTTGCGTACAGAATAGTTGCTTGCCATCATTTGGAATAAGAAATTTGAAATTCACCATGACAAAACCTCAGCATATAACATAGTTCAAATTAAAATCCCATACAAGTACCGACAAAGATGAATCATATGATAGACAACAAGTTCAAATGAGATACATCCATTTCTGTTTTAGCATTACGACTAGTTCTACCATTGAAAACACCACTACAGGCATAAAAGTTACTCATACTGAGACTATGGCATGTCACTCTTGGTCAGCCTTTGTTACTCCAAAGGGTCATCTGAACTTGCATCCGCCATTAGAAATACTTCTAGTAGTCTACTCATCATCTTTCTCAGATCCCGCAGATAAATCTCCAGTTCAAAAGAAGGTCACTTGCACATCCCACAGCCTTTTAGTATCAATAGTCTTTTCACAAAGGCATTACCTATCACTAGGGAAATTACTTTGTCAAGGGAAAGCACATGTTTGGGTAGACACCACATTCAAATCAAATTCAACAAGCCCATAGGCTGAAGATAAATAAAATAGTTGAACCTTTCATGATTCAAAGCAATCGAGAATAAGTCAAAATATGACCTAGAAGTTCAAATAGCATACTATCCTTTCCCCCATATATATGTTTTAAAAATTGAATACTGCTGACAAAGAACACCGATCTAACCCGATACATTCTCCTAAAGCGGTATAGGCAATTTCAAAAGGGAGGGTACTCCGATACATTTTCGTATGACTATCATAGTCATTCACTGCCCATTATGTGCATCTAAATCTCCAATATTTCTAAGGCAATTCACTGTGCCTTGTTATAGGATTTCAATTTCATTGTACAGTCTATTGCAACAGGCAACACATAATTAATAACCCGGACATGTTTATTGCAAATCAATATCTATAGATAGGTGCATAAGAAAACTATATTAATCATTCATCATATACTGCAAATCATTCATCACATACTGAAAATTGGTCTCATATTATGAAAACTGGAAATCGATCAGTATTGAAACCTGACATGAAAATAGAAATTCTAACTGATGCAGTGAGATTAAATACTCAAGCATTTGTCACTGGATTTGGGATCCTTACCTTCGGCTCCAACACGAACTTCACAGTGAAAAGGTTAGAAGATTGCCTTGAGGGGGGGGGTGAATAGGCTAATTTAAAATTAAAACAAATTAATGCAGCGGAAACAGGTCGGATATTCCGAATTAATATCGGAACTTCCGAAAACTTCGGAACTTCCGTAATTACTTCGGACTATCCGATTAGTACTCAACTGAGAGAGTCAAGTAGAAAGAGTAGT
Source organism: Rhipidocladum racemiflorum (assembly GCA_036346355.1). NCBI lineage: Eukaryota > Viridiplantae > Streptophyta > Magnoliopsida > Poales > Poaceae > Rhipidocladum > Rhipidocladum racemiflorum. The sequence goes on along the minus strand of CM070578.1, from coordinate 14,953,767 downwards.
TCGACAACTAGCACTAGATGTTAAGAAGGTGCCGAAGAGAATCAACAAGATTAAGCAGGCAGCTAGAGGCGAGAGAGAACACAATAGTTTGATTCCCGGAGTTCGGATCCTTGAGGGGATCAGACGTCTCCGTTGAGGAGGTTCCAAAGAACCGGGTCTTTTCCAACCCTTTCCTCCCAAACCCTGGTCGCACTTGAGGCTTGGTTCCACTATTTGGTTCCTTCCTTTCGGAGGCGAGCCGCCTTCACAAACTTCTCACGGCTTCCCACAATCGTTGGGGGCTCGTGAGCGACGCCTAGCCGTCTAGGAGTCCTTCAACCTCCAAGAGAAATGAATACACTTGAATCTCGATCTTGGAGAGGTTCTCTACTTTCTCAAGATGAATGACAACTTAGCTCTTAACTCACAACCACACTTAACACAACCCTCACTCACTAAATGATCCCTAAGATCAAGGAGGAGAGAGTGCTCAAAAGAGTGCTCTAGAAAGTGCTCAAGAAGCTCAAGTAAACAGCCCAAGCAAGTGAGTAACCAAAGAAAAGGAGTGGGAGAGGGGTATTTATAGTTTTGGATCAAAACTAGCCGTTACCCTCGCACTCAGCCTCACATCGGAATGTCCGATACAAACTTCGGAACATCCGATGTGTGCAAACTCCCAGGCTTGGAAAACTTCCAACGGTCGAAAACAACACGCATCGGAAAGTCCGATAACAACATCGGAACATCCGATGACTCTCAGAGAGGGAACCCAACAAAAACAAGCTAAGTCCACATCGGAACGTCCGAAAAAAGACATCGGAACATCCGAAGAAAACAGTGGGCTCCCAAACAGAAAACAACCACTTGAACTTAGAAGACGCAACTTCGGACAATCCGAACTAGACAGAGAGCACCTTTACTCAAGAAGGCACACATCGGACCTTCCGATACTCAATATCGGAACATCCGAACCAAACAGAGAGCTCCTATCTAAAACACAGCGGTATCGGAACATCCGAAATAGAACATCGGAATGTCCGACCCAAATGAACACACCGGATCAAGCACAACTCCACTTGAACTTCAAACATCGAACGTCCGATACACGCTCGAACATCCGACTGAACTTAAAACAAACTACATTCAAGCGAGAAAGAACACTTCTAGCCCTTGAGAGACTCGTCTAAGTTCATCTTGAGTGAGGAGAACATCTCCAAGTCAATTTCAATGCATCCTCTTAATAGTACGGCATTCCTATGACTCAATAGATTAAAATTACAAGCTTAAATACCGTTTTTCTTACTCCGCGCTACTAAGGGACACTTCACGTGCATAGACGATCTCTTCTTGAAGCCTTTGCCTGTTCATAAACTAGTTGAACACATTAGTTTCTTTAATCATTTGTCATTAATCACCCAAAACAAGTTTAGGGGCCTAGATGCACTTTCAATCTCCCCTTTTGGTGATTGATGACAACATGATTCAGGACAAGTTTATAAAGCATTGAGAGTATAAATATGGACGGAACTCCCCCTCAAAATGTGTATTTAGAATGGATCTTGAGAACAAATGCACTTTTCGAGAGAAAAGAATATGAGAGAGCTCCCCCTATATCTTTGCATAGGAGATTAACACAAGATTGACAAGATAAACAGCAGTTTAGATAATTAACAACCATCGAGTCAGCAAAAGATCTCCATGCAAAAACAGTAAAGAGTTTAAAACGAAAATAACATTCAACAACGAAGTTTTAAACCAAACACATAAAGAAAATAACATTCAACAACGAAGTTTTAAACCAAACACATAAACTGAGTTCCAAGTTCACGGACTCAACGACTTTGAACCAAGGATAGACAGATAGATAAATTTGTCATCTCTCCCCCTTTGGCATCAAGCACCACAAAGGATAGAGAGAGAGAGACTAATCAGACTCCTCTGATGCAGCTTCATCTGACCCAGATTCTTCGTCGTCGTCCTCAGACTCTGACACATCAGGTGCTGGAGCAAAGGGATCCTCGATCTCATCTTCACTTTCCTCGTCCTCTGAGCATTCCAGAATCAGATGCCTTTGAATATCCTTGAGTCGCTTGGCATTCTTCTTCTGCTTTTCTGAGTTGCTCTTGCAAAGAACAAATATTGACTTCAAAGCTCGCAGAATAGGTGAAGAAGATCCGGGAGTAGAAGCCGAAGGAGTAGCGGCAGAGGAGGCAGTCCTCCTGGTGGAAGCTCTGGTGGCTCGCTGAGAAGGGGCCTTGATTGGCCTGACTTGAAGTGCCACATGCTTTCCATCGCACTCAAAATGCTGCCCTGTCACTTCCTCAATTAAGTGCATGATAAATGGAGCATATCCACGGCTCATACGGGCTCTGTCCAATGAGTGCGATCTCATTCCATATGAAATCAAAAACATCAAAGGGCCTCTGACCATCTTGCATTCTGCTTAAGAGGTTTCTGGTGTACGAGAGGACATGAGAAGCATCACCTTCTTTTGGAGCCAAGGTCGTCCTGAAGAGTCTGTTCAGGATAGCAAAGGAGGGCTTCATTCCTTAGTGTCACCTGGCTCAAACTCGCATTCTCCTCATACAAGAAATTCAGATTTGATGCGCCAAGTGAGACTTCATTGTGGATCTGATCTCTGTCCCTGGAGTCCGCTTCTGTGAAATCAAGCAATCTGGCAAACTGAACGTATGTGGTTTCATACCAAGTTCCCTCAGTCATCCAATGGAGAGTAGAGACTCGATCCCTGGAGACATACATTGTGGCATAGAACTGAGCTATGATCTCCACATTCCAATCATGTTGAAAAGCCATGATCCTCTTGGTGCCAGTTCTTTCACAAGCTGCAATAACATCATTAAACACAGCATCATCTGCCGCTGCCATGTATTCCCAATCAACACATTGCATTTGGATTACCGGATTCTTTCTAGGATAAATGACTGAAGCATAAAAGTCCTGCTTTGAAAGAATGTCCGTAAGCGTGAGTCGATGAGAGAACTGGTCATTCCGCTTTGGATTCTCTACACGAGCTTTTCTCACTTGTTCTGCTTTTCCTTTGTAGTTTACTGGCTTTCTTTGAAGTCTAGGGTTTCTTTCAGGCGGTCTCAATCTCGGCATGTCTCTTGGCTGAGATCCTGACGCTCCGGCAATTCCCTTGCCTTTTCTAGAGGGTAGCGGTGCTCCACGAGGCACATTTACGGTTTGAGCGGCCTGAGCAGCAGGTTCACTGATTGAAATCCAGGTTGAGATCCTCGAGTGAAGCTTCGCTTTGTTCTCGCCCGATTGGAGTTTTTCTTTGCGAGTGAAAGTAACCTTGGCTGAACCACGAGGAGGTTGATCACCTTGACTTGGATCCATCTGACACCAGCTGATAAGAGAGTAGCGAGATATGATAGATGAAACTAGAGAGAGCTGGCTTTAGTGTTGTACTCTCAACATCGCAAGTTCCGATATAGTATCGGAAATTCCGACTTTACAGCTGAAGTTCCGACAGAGAATTTCGGAAGTTCCGATATATTCATACAACCCTAAAACTAGGATTTCAACCAAATCAACCAAAGGAATTTGATAAAACTTGAGATCTAGGCGGAAACACTAGAGCAACAAGTTTACCGAAAGATATGATCAAGAGATTCACGGAAAACGAAGAGACACGGATTGCTCTAGGGTTTACCTTGAGGATGAAGAACGAGTTTTGAAAGGATTAAGGTCTTCTAATCCGTGAGGCTCTCCTCCTTGAGGTAGATCGGAGTTTCCGAAGAGTTGAAGACTCCGAAGACGACAAGTGATGAAAGAGTGCAGTGGAGGGAGAGAGAGAACGTACGGAGGCCAAGTGAAGGAATAAAGAAATGAGGTAGGGGCCAACCGAACCGTCCTTATCATGCGTTTATACGCGCCGGACGTTCAATCGAGGTTGGAAGTTCCGAACGATTTGATTTTCCAGAAAGTCGGAGTGTCCGATATAGAATATCGGATTTTCCGAAGAGTTCAAGTTTCCGGTGAACCAAAAGTTGAACAGGATTCGGATATTCCGATAAAAATATCGGACATTCCGAAGAGTTCAAAAACACAGAATTCGGATATTCCGATGACTGGATCGGATATTCGATACGTGTATTTTTCCAAATTGACGGGAAGGAAAAGACAGGATTTCTGAGAAGGAAGGAATTGAGACTTTGAGACAGTGAACTCGGCAGTCATTCTACTTGTGATCAGAGACCAAAACAACAGTCAAAGCTATGATCACAGGTGGAATGACTAAAGATGCAAGATACAACTCAACTCTTTAAAAAGCAGATAACTAATTTTTGCAATCCTTTTATTTTGAAATCACCAAGAATAGTAACTATATATGCGAGCAAGATGTCAAGTCACATTCGATAGTCTAGGATGTTTAGCTCACTTCTTAATTCGCAAAATCGTTTATCTTCGAGAGGTTTGGTGAAGATATCGGCCAGTTGTTTCTCGGTTCTCACATAGGTAATATCTATGTCTCCCTTAAGAGAGTGATCTCTCAGGAAGTGGTGTCGGATATCGATATGCTTGGTCCGAGAGTGTTGAACAGGATTGTTGGCTATTTTGATCGCACTCTCATTGTCACATAAGAGTGGTACCTTCTCCATGTTAAATCCAAAATCCTTTAAGGTTTGCCTCATCCATAATAATTGTGCACAACAACTTCCTGCGGCAATGTATTCGGCTTCAGCGGTGGATAGAGCCACCGAATTTTGTTTCTTTGAGGACCAAGACACTAGTGATCTACCTAGAAATTGACAAGTCCCCGAAGTGCTTTTTCTATCCACTTTGCAACCCGCATAATCAGCATCCGAATAACCAATCAAATCGAATTTTGATCCTTTAGGATACCAAAGCCCTAAACTCGGTGTGTGAACTAAATATCTAAGAATTCTTTTTACGGCTACTAGGTGGCACTCTCTAGGAGCGGCTTGAAATCTTGCACACATACACACACTAAGCATAATATCAGGCCTAGATGCACAAAGATAAAGCAATGAACCTATCATGGATCGATATACCTTTTGATCCACGGGATTACCTTCTTCATTTAAACCAAGGTGTCCGTTTGTAGCCATGGGTGTATGGATTGGCTTGGCGTTCTCCATGTCAAACTTCTTAAGCATATCTTTGATGTACTTTGTTTGGCATAGAAATGTACCTTCCTTGAGTTGTTTGATTTGAAATCCAAGGAAGAATTTTAACTCGCCCATCATTGACATTTCGAACCTCTTTGTCATTATCCTACTAAATTCCTCACAAAAGCTTTTATTAGTAGAACCAAATATAATGTCATCGACATATATTTGGCACACAAATAAATCATTATCAACAAATTTTGTGAAGAGAGTAGGATCGACTTTACCAATCTCAAACCCTTTTTAATGAGAAAATCCTTAAGGCATTCATACCATGCTCTAGGTGCTTGCTTGAGCCCGTAGAGCGCCTTATGGAGTTTGTAGACATGAGAAGGATTCTTGTGATCCTCCATTCCCGGCGGTTGCTCAACGTATACCAATTCGGCGATTGGACCATTTAGGAAAGCACTCTTGACGTCCATTTGATAAAGCTTGAAATCATGGTGAGTAGCAAATGCAACCAATATCCGAATTGACTCTAATCTAGCAACGGGAGCATAAGTCTCACCAAAATCCAAACCTTCAATTTGAGTGAATCCTTGAGCTACCAACCGAGCTTTATTTCTTGTGACAACTCCGTTCTCGTCTTGTTTGTTGCGGAAGACCCATTTGGTTCCAATCACGTTTTGATTTGGTCTTTCCACCAACGACCACACCTTGTTTCTAACGAAGTTGTTAAGCTCTTCATGCATAGCCATTATCCAATCCGGATCTTTTAGTGCATCTTCAACCTTCAAAGGTTCCAAAGTAGACACAAAGGAGTAAAATTCACAAAAATTAGCTACTCTAGAGCGTGTAGTTACCCCCTTTTGGATATCACGAGAATGTTATCGACGGGTGATCTCTTTGGACACTTTGATGCACTCTTGGATGCGGCATTTGAGACGCTCGTTGAATTGGCTCATTATCATCAATTTGATCATCCTCCATTAATTTGCTTGAACTATCTTGAGGAATGTCTTGATCTTGATTTGAAGTGGGAGGCTCCACTTGTGTAGATGAATTATCTTGATGCTCCTTTTCTTGCGGCCTCACTTCGCCTATAGCCATCTTCTTGATTGCAATGCTTGGCTCTTCCTCATTTTCTAGCACATTTAAATCAACTTGCTCTACTTGAGAGCCGTTAGATTCATCAAATGTCACGTCTCTCGCTATTTCAACACAACCCGAAGTTTTGTTAAAAACGCGATAGGCGTAAGCATTTGATCCATATCCTAGCAAGAAACCCTCATCGATCTTTGGAGCAAATTTAGAGTTCTTTGGTTTCTTGTTAAGAATGAAACATTTACTACCGAAAACTCTAAAATATGAGACATTTGCTTTGTTACCGGTAAGAAGTTCGTATGCCGTCTTCTTCAAGATCTTGTGGAGATACAATCGGTTGATGGCATGGCACGCGGTGTTGACGGCTTCCGCCCAAAAGTGATCGGAAATCTTGTATTCATCAAGCATTGTCCTTGCCATCTCGATCAACGTCCGATTTTTCCTTTCTACCACTCCATTTTGTTGAGGAGAATATGGAGCGGAGAATTCATGTTTTATTCCTTCTTCATCAAGGAATTCTTCAACTTGAGTATTCTTGAACTCACTTCCATTATCGCTCCGAATCTTCTTGATCTTCAGATCGAATTCATTTTGGGCTCTTCTTGCAAACTTCTTAATTATCCCTTGAGTTTCACTTTTCTCTTGCAAAAAGAATACCCACGTGAAGCGAGAAAAATCATCAACAATAACTAAGCCATACTTGTTACCTCCGATGCTTATATAAACAACGGGTCCGAAGAGGTCCATGTGTAGAAGCTCCAATGGTTTTGTCGTCGTCATGATGTTCTTCGCGGGATGACGCGCTCCAACTTGCTTTCCGGCTTGACAAGCGCTACAAATCCTATTTTTCTCAAACTCAACATTTGTTAGTCCAATGATGTGATCGCCTTTTAGAAGCTTGTCGAGGTTCCTCATGCCAACATGAGCTAGCCGGCGATGCCACAACCAACCCATGCTAGACTTTGCCATTAAGCATGTTTGAAGTTTAGCGCTATTTGAATTGAAATCAACCAAGTAGAGCTTACCCTTCAAATATCCTTTAAAAGCAATTGAGGAATCGTCTCTTCTAAAGACGGTCACATCCACATTAGTGAAAAGACAATTATAACCCATTTCGCAAAGTTGCGACACGGATAACAAATTGTAATTCAAAGATTTAACAAGCAAGACATTGGAAATTGAATGATCATTAGAAATAGCAATTTTACCTAATCCCATTACCTCACCTTTACCATTATCACCAAACACAATATTTTCATATTGTGACCCTTTTTCATCAAAAGATGAAAACATTTTCTTTTCTCCGGTCATGTGGTTTGTGCAACCACTATCAAGCACCCAACTTGATCCACGGAGATATAGTCCTACGAAAACACATCAAGTCTTGTTTTTAGGTACCCAAATCTTTTTGGGTCCTTGCATGTTAGCAATCAATACTTTCGGTACCCACACCTTCTTTTTGCTCACATCATTAGAGTGGTGGGCACCGACAAAATGAGCAACCACTTTACCACGGTGGTTTCTCTTCAATATGTAAGAAGCAAAGTGAATGGAATGAGATGTATGACATTGAGGATGCTCCTTTGATTCTTGCCGGTTTTGATGACTTGTGTGGTGGTCAATGGTTGTTTGTCATTTCCTTTGACAAACTTGATGCATTCCTTACCTTTTACAACCACACGGTCATTTCCTTTGCATTCATACTTATCATATCCTAGCCCTTCTTTGTTTTTGTTGCCTCGACCACTTATGGTTTTGTATAGGGCGTCCTTGGATTGATAAGTTTTCATGCAACCGCACCTAACCAAGGCACTTAATCTGTTTTAAGCTTTTTAATACTTGCACAAATTGAGAATTAGTAGAGCAAGCATTAATATCAACATTATAGCATCGAGAGCAACCATTGCTAGTGGAAGGAATAGAAGCCATTGAAGAATTTACAATTGGAGAATTAAGATCATTAAGAGATTCAATTTGCACTTCAAGAGCTTGGAGATTGTTTTCCAACCTTATGACATTCTCTTGAAGTGACTCATTTGAACCCTTAAGTAATGTTATTGAATTATTAGCCAAATCAAGCTTTTGGTTAACAATTCAATTGTCTCCTTTTCTTTTGTGAGAACCTTCTCGAGAGCAAGATTTTTCTTCTTTTCACAAATTAGCAACTCTTCTTGCTTCTCGAGAGTCTCCTCTTGGCTATCTATTCTTTTCAATAGTTTATGGATCTTATCAATAGCCGTTTTGCTTAAATCACAAAATAGAACATCATCATCATCGTCATCGCTATCCAATTCACTATCACTACTTGGAGGTTTTGACTTAGTCATTACCTTCCGCCCTTTTGCCATGAGACAAATGGGTGCGTCGTCGTTGTCGGTGTCGCTCATGTCGCCGAAGAGTGATTTTGTTGGAGGAGCGGCTTCTATGGCGACGGTGGCGACTCCTTCATCATCGGTGTCGGAGTCGGAGTCGTTTGAATCCCATTCTTCTCCAATATGGGCTCGCCCCGAGTACTTCTTCTTGTAGCCTTTATTTTTCTTGCTTGGCTCACTCTTCTTTTGCTCATTTGAGGAGGTCTTCTTCTTTGGACAATCGGCGATGAAGTGTCCAACTTCACCGCACTCATAGCACGCCCTCTTCACATTTCTTCTTCTCCTTGACTTGTCATTGAAGTTTTCTTGTATTTGCTTGACCTGGCCATACTTGAGGAATTTTTTAAACTTTCTCACAAACAATGCCAAGTCCTCCTCGTCTTCGCTCTCATCTTCTTCTTCATCACTTGATGTTGATTCTTCCTTTTTGCTTGCCTTCAAAGCTATTTGCTTCGGTCTTGAGCTTGAGCTTTGCTTGGCAAGGTTCTTCACTTCTTTTGCTTCTTCCTCCATAAGTTCATGTGATAGAATTCTTCCTAGCACATCATTAGGAGTAAGCCTTTTGAAATCTTTTCGCTCTCGTATAAGTGTTACGAGAGTCGAATTCCCTTGGAGCAAAGGCTCTCAACATCCTCTTCACCACAACGTGGTCCGTCATATCCTTGCTTCCAAGTCCTCTTATCTTGTTTACGAGGATCATCAAGCGATCATACATTTGTTGTGGAGTCTCATCATCATTCATGACAAATCTCCCCAACTTGCCTTCTAGCAATTCAATCTTTGATTCCCTTACACTTGATGTACCCTCATGTGCTACTTGAAGTGTGTCCCATATCTCTTTGGCTTCTTCCAAGCCGTCCACTTTGTTGAATTCCTCGGGACTCAACGCTCCAAGCAACACGCTTGCGGCTTGAGCATTGCGATGGATGTTTTGCTCTTGTTCCGGCGTGAGCTCCATATCGTCTTCCGGCATATCTAAACCTGTGCAAACAATTTTCCAAACACTAGGATGGAGAGACATCAAATGCATTTTCATTTTGTGCCTCCAAGCGGAATAGTACGTGCCATCAAAGAAAGGAGCACGCCCGGAGGGCACAGTGATATCTGAATCACGAAGAGGAAGTATTTAATTTTTCATAATTGAAAGGAATTTGAGCTCCCTGACTAGATGTAGAGGTAGCTTCCTCTTTGCTCTTGCCGGGAGTTCCATCTCCGGCTCTCGGACTGTTTTGCTCGTCCGTCATGACAACCTTCAACCCGGTGTTGGCCATCACGTTCCTTCAAGCGGTTAAGCCTTCGAGAAGGTTTGGCTCTGATACCAATTGAAAAGGTTAGAAGATTGCCTTGAGGGGGGGGGTGAATAGGCTAATTTAAAATTAAAACAAATTAATGCAGCGGAAACAGGTCGGATATTCCGAATTAATATCGGAACTTCCGAAAACTTCGGAACTTCCGTAATTACTTCGGACTATCCGATTAGTACTCAACTGAGAGAGTCAAGTAGAAAGAGTAGTTCGACAACTAGCACTAGATGTTAAGAAGGTGCCGAAGAGAATCAACAAGATTAAGCAGGCAGCTAGAGGCGAGAGAGAACACAATAGTTTGATTCCCGGAGTTCGGATCCTTGAGGGGATCGTACGTCTCCGTTGAGGAGGTTCCAAAGAACCCGGGTCTTTTCCAACCCTTTCCTCCCAAACCTCGGTCGCACTTGAGGCTTGGTTCCACTATTTGGTTCCTTCCCTTTCGGAGGCGGAGCCGGCCTTCACAAACTTCTCACGGCTTCCCACAATCGTTGGGGGCTCGTGAGCGACGCCTAGCCGTCTAGGAGTCCTTCAACCTCCAAGAGAAATGAATACACTTGAATCTCGATCTTGGAGAGGTTCTCTACTTTCTCAAGATGAATGACAACTTAGCTCTTAACTCACAACCACACTTAACACAACCCTCACTCACTAAATGATCCCTAAGATCAAGGAGGAGAGAGTGCTCAAAAGAGTGCTCTAGAAAGTGCTCAAGAAGCTCAAGTAAACAGCCCAAGCAAGTGAGTAACCAGCAAAAGGAGTGGGAGAGGGGTATTTATAGTTTTGGATCAAAACTAGCCGTTACCCTCGCACTCAGCCTCACATCGGAATGTCCGATACAAACTTCGGAACATCCGATGTGTGCAAACTCCCAGGCTTGGAAAACTTCCAACGGTCGAAAACAACACGCATCGGAAAGTCCGATAACAACATCGGAACATCCGATGACTCTCAGAGAGGGAACCCAACAAAAACAAGCTAAGTCCACATCGGAACGTCCGAAAAAAGACATCGGAACATCCGAAGAAAACAGTGGGCTCCCAAACAGGAAAACAACCACTTCGGAACTTCCGAAGACGCAACTTCGGACAATCCGAACTAGACAGAGAGCACCTTTACTCAAGAAGGCACACATCGGACCTTCCGATACTCAATATCGGAACATCCGAACCAAACAGAGAGCTCCCTATCTAAAACACAACAGGTATCGGAACATCCGAAATAGAACATCGGAATGTCCGACCCAAACAGAACACACCGGACTGAAGCACAACTCCACTTCGGAACTTCTGAAACATCGGAACGTCCGATACACGTTCGGAACATCCGACCTGAACTTAAAACAAACTACATTCCGAAGCGAGAAAGAACACTTCTAGCCCTTGAGAGACTCGTCTAAGTTCATCTTGAGTGAGGAGAACATCTCCAAGTCAATTTCAATGCATCCCTCTTAATAGTACGGCATTCCTATGACTCAATAGATTAAAATTACAAGCTTAAATACCGTTTTTCTTACTCCGCGCTACTAAGGGACACTTCACGTGCATAGACGATCTCTTCTTGAAGCCTTTGCCTGTTCATAAACTAGTTGAACACATTAGTTTCTTTAATCATTTGTCATTAATCACCCAAAACAAGTTTAGGGGGCCTAGATGCACTTTCACACAGCAGCATCCTCTCCCTTCAGCTCATGGTATCCTCCAGGTGCTTCGGCAACAAGGGGAACTCCAATCGACGGTGGCTCCTTGCTCTCCCTCCTACCCAATGTGCAGATCTGAGAGAACCCCTCCTCTTCTCCTTTGAAACAAAGCTGATCTGATACAAAATCGATGAGAAAAAGAATAAGCTAGAAACAGAAGATGAGGAAGACTTCACCGGTGAGGCGGAGGAGCGGAGGTGGAGATTGCTAGGTCGCCAGAGGAAGCGGAGGCGCGGTCGCCAGAGGAGGTGTGGTCGCGAGAGAAGGGGGAGGCGATACCGCGGGAGGCGGAGGTGTGGTGCTACCGCGAGAGGAGGCGGAGGCGGAGGCGTGGTGCGAGAGGAGCCTGAGGCGTGGTCGCGAGAGGAGGCGAGGCGGAGGTGTGGTGCGAGAGGAGGCGGAGGCGTGGTCGCGGGAGACGACGGGTAAACCTAGCCCGACCTGACGAGGCGAGGATTTTTACCCTGTGGAAATGGGAGGAATTGGGCTCAAAAATCCCTGTCAGGTAGGCATCCAAATACACTTCATATTCGGCCCAGGGAAACTAGCCCAGTGGAACTTCACCCCTGGGAATGGGCCGGGATCCCGGCCGGGAACAGTGTTCCCAAACAAGCCCTGATAGATCAAAATATTTCTGTGTATATTAGTGGTCAAAGTATTAAATGGTTGAATGTACGCACATAAAGAAGAATGAAGCGAGCATTAGCAAAGTTTCTCTGATGAAGTAGTGAGAGCGCCACATCAACTAAAGTTATCACCCAAAACCATTTACCCTAGCTCATACTCCCTCTAATCATAAATATTTGTCGTTTTAGATATAGGTATAGTTAAATTTTTGAAATTTTAACTATCAATATCTTTTTAAATATTTAAATTGGATACATGAAAATCATATGCGTAGATTTTATCTCAAAAAGTATTTTCATAATATTATAACTTTATTATGTTTTATAAATATATTATAATAAAAAATAGTGATCTAAGTTGTGTTTTGTAGACCATATCAATATATAAAACGATAACTATTTGTAATCGGAAGACGTAGTAGCTTTAGGATAGGTCTGTAAAATCTAAAGCAAAGCCACTATAGTCTATATCTCTCTCCAATGTACTTGGTAAGGAATTGTTACAGGTTAGGCCCATGCTTATTAGTTCAAGCCAGGGTTCAGAAAACCGGTTAAAATTCATCAATTTTCGTGGTTTTCGACTTTACCAAGACTGTTCAATATATAAAATTGGTCGGTAAACCGGTTAGTTTTTTAAAAAATAAAAATTTTGAAAAAATTTATGCGACACAAAACCGATGGTTTTCGATGAAAACCGACAGTTTGTGTCAAAAATCATGTGGTAGTGCATCAGGCTTCAGCACGCGGTCAAAACCGATTGGTTTTCGATAAAAACCAATTAAGTGAAAACCGATTGGTTTTCGATAAAAACCGATTATTTTTTATTTTTTTTCGAAAATTTTGAATTGTTAACCCTTCGGTTTCTGATAATTTTCGGCTCGATATTTTCGAATTTTAGTTTTCCATTGTTTTTTTCGGTTTCGATATTGTTAACCCTGGTTCAAGCTAGTTGTAGGCCTCTTTGAAGGAACAATCCCTACTGATATAATATCTCTCTCCTAAGTGGATATTTGGCGCGATTGTCCATGATATAGTATTTGAGATGCTCTTAGGGAATGTTTGGATAAGGGGATTTGGATCCGAACCCTCAAATGTTATTTCAAATTTGAAAAAAAAATCCAAAAGGTTTCAAAGAAAATTTCCCCGTCCAAATTCTTACTGTGAGGATGGTCTCTGATCTCCACAAAAATAACCGCCGGTACAAGCACCCATGAAAATCCCATGTAAAATATGTTGAAAATCAGTAAAAATTATAGATTGGTCCAAGAAAGGTGTGATTCGACCCGAGGCATAGACCTGTGCTGGCTCCACCCCTGTTGGAGAGCACATCTAAAAGTGGTAACCAAAGATGATGTGGCATAAACTATTTTGAAAAGAAAATAAATTAACAGATCACATCAAATCCTAACAGTAGATCAACAAAATAACACGCAAATAGTTCACTATAAGAAAAACTTCATATAAAGACACTTTTCTAAAGGCGCTTTCTAACCTTTTTTTTCTTTCTAAAATTGGAGTTATAATCTAGAGGCGTTTTTTAGGGATACTTTAAAAATCACTCCAAATTTTTGTATTGTAAAAACGGTTTTGAGAAGTTTCAGAACCACATGCAAAATTTTATATTGTAGAGACGTTTTTAAAATTTTATATTATAGAGACGTTTTTGGGACGCTTTCTAATTCATGCACCTAAAGTTTTTTTTTGTTGTGTGAACAAATTTTTTGAGATGCTCTTAACTCTCTAGAGGCGTTTGTTGTGGTTGATATGCGTTAAACGACCTAAATATAAGCATTGTGAGGCACAACTAAACACGTGAAGTGGTGTGGTTGAAGTCGCCAGTGTGACAAGTCAAGGACATATATTAACACCCTTATAGTGCCTAGCTTTGGAGGCCAAAGAGAGCATTTGTCAGCCATTTTTTTTGCGAAAAAACTCTCCGTTTTTTCGAAATTGCAAACGGGTCTCTGCGCGATTTTATGTGAGAGGAAAATATTTTTTCGCGTTTAGGTCCCTTGGTGGCCATTTTACAGGAAGAACCTCTCGTTAAATGCGAATCACGAAGGAACCCTTTCCTAATTTTTTAAAATAGCGAACAGGTCCAAAATTATAACAAATAGGTCCCCGCGCTTTACGTTTAGGTCCTTTCTCCGTTTTGCCTGGAAAAATATTAACACCCTTATAGTGCCTAGCTTTGGAGGCCAAAGAGAGCATCCAGGTGTCAGCCATTTTTTTTGCGAAAAAACTCTCCGTTTTTTCGAAATTGCGAACGGGTCCCTGCGCGATTTTATGTGAGAGGAAAATATTTTTTCGCGTTTCGCGTTTAGGTCCCTCGGTGGCCATTTTACAGGAAGAACCTCTCGTTAAATGCGAATCACGAAGGAACCCTTTCCTAATTTTTCAAAATAGCGAACAGGTCCAAAATTATAACAAATAGGTCCCCGCGCTTTACGTTTAGGTCCTTTCTCCGTTTTGCTTGGAAAAAATATTTTTGTGGCCCGTTTTTTCTCCAGACTATGCGAAAAATATTTTTGTTGGCCGTTTTTCCCAAAAAAAAATGGAGGACCGTTTCCTTTCTCCGTTTTACCTGGAAAAAATACTTTCGTGATCCGTTTTTTCTCCGTAGCATGGGAAAAATGTTTTCGCTGGTCGTTTTCCCAAAAAAAAATTCGAAGATAGTTTCCTTTCTCCGTTTTGCCCGGAAAAAATTATTTTCGTGATCCGTTCTTCCTTCGGAGTGTGGGAAAAGTGTTTCCGTTGGTCGTTCTCCCAAAAAAAATGGAAAATCATTTTTCGTCCGTCGTTTCCCTGTTTTTGTCCTTTTTTCCGGGAAAATTGTTTTCGTGGGCCGTTTTAAAAATATTTTCGTTGACCGTTTTTGAAAAAAAAATGGAAAACAGTTTCCTTTCTCCGTTTTGTCGGGAAAAAATGTTTTCGTGATCCGTTTTTCCTCCGGAGCATGGAGAAAATGTTTTCGTTGGTCGTTTTCCAAAAAAAAAAATGGAAAACTGTTTCCTTTTTCCATTTTGCCCGGAAAAAATGTTTTCGTGATCCGTTTTTTCTCCGGAGCATGGGAAAAATATTTTTGTGGACCGTTTTCCAAAAAAAAAATAGAAACTCGTTTTTCGTCCATCGTTTCTCCGTTTTTCCTCATTTTTCCCAGGAAAATTGTTTTCATGGCTCATTTTTCCTGAAAAAATGTTGTTTTCGTTGGCCGTTTCCCACGCCCCCCCCCAAAAAAAATAATTAGAAATTCGTTTTTCGTCCATCGTTTCTTTGTTTTTGTCCGTTTTTCCTCGCTTTTACCGATGAAAAATCAAGGGAGATAATTTTTTTTGCAGCTCGTTCTCTTATATTACCTGGTAAATGCATAAGATGTTAAACTCGGCATCTATAATTTTTTTGGCAACTTGAAATCTAATATTGTCCAGAGCGATCTCTAATATTTTTCAAGACGTGTATTATCTTGGATATTCCTGTTTTTTTCAGAAATAAAAACTTGGATCAAATTTCGCGTGGCGCGGCGTAGCGCGCAAATCTTCCTAGTCCACCTTTAAAGCTCGACTTTTCCTCCTCAACTGCCTATACCTAACCAAACTACCAAAAGGAAATCGCATCCCCAGTTCCCCACACGACATGGCAACGGCGCTCGTCGATCCCAAGGCCGGCGAATCCTCCTCCAAAGGGCTCTTGTAATTGGACATATTTTTACACCGTAAAAAAAGGCTGGATTTTCTTGTCATAAGCATGGTGGCAATTGGCAACATGCGTAGCAGTGAATACAACGGCGACATGACCAAGTGTGGAAGCTCACCCATTTATTAATTTCGATCTCAAAACTGCATCTATCCACCTTTAAAGCTCGCCTTTTCCTCCTCAACTGCCCACCTAAGAGCATCTCCAAAAGGCTTGCTATCAAACTCCCTATCGCCAAATAATACCGATTCGCAGGAAAAATCGATCTCCAACAGTTCGCCATCCCCCTCTCCAAATCTTGCGAGCGGAGAGAGACTCCCTTCTTTTGGCGATTCTCTCTCCGCTCGCTATCCGGCGCTCGCCGCAACCGAAGTCTTGTTCGCGCGACCGCACGGAGCATCCAGCAACCTCTACCTCTACCTTCGCCGCGCGGATCGGGGGGCTACGATGTCTGCTACCTGTACCTCCGCCACGCCGACCGCTTCCGGTGGATGTCCGGGTAGGTCAAGACCACACGCGCTGTACCTTCGCGGCGCGGATCGGCAGTGGATTTGGTACTGGTATGCCATCGACCTCCAGATCTCTCTGCTTCTTCTTGATTTGTTGGTAATCCCTTGCTTCCTCGTTTCCCCTTCAGGCTGCAGATCCGCGACCCCCACGAGCACCATCGTCCGCCGTGCAGTTGCGCCCATACGACCTCCGGGAAGAGGATCTGGTGCTGCTACCGGCGTGGACCTCCAGATCTGCTAGTGCTACTGTCGTGGACCTCTAGACCTTTCCCTCTTCGACTTTTCTTGGTAAGGATTAGCTCCCTTGAAGAAACGTCTCTGCCGTTCAGTTTCTTGTTGTCTCTGTCCAGTTGCATTCTCTGTACTTGACCAATTATTTGTCAGATCCCTGCGTGTTTGGATACCAGCATGTCTAAACCATGATTTCTCTGCTCAGTTCTGTTGTCAAGATCCGGTCTTTTGTTATGTTTTAGATTCATGTCGAGTTCTCTAGGTCTTGAATGACACAAGCATTTGGATTCTGAATTCTTTCAGTTTGGTCAGGTTCAGTTGCTACGCTTGTGTTTCTGGATTCTAGCTCGGTTTTTTCAGTGTTGCTTGCACGTCGTAGATATTTGAACTTTGCTTGTGTAGTACTATCACCTAGTGTTTTGGTAGAACGTTGCTTGATTCAAGCACGCTAAGATTGAAGAAAAGGAGGCACCTAGTGTTTTTGGTAGAACGTTGCGGCTTTCATGCCGTGGCTTCATTGCACTGGAGGAGCTCTCATCCATTTGGAATTGGACTGCCTCGTGCATTCATTGGCTTCATGTCATGCTTGTAGAACCTGATACAGGAGTGATCAATGAACAAATTAGGATTTCACATATCTCTGTCATAATTACTCTCATGAGGATTTGAATATTATCTCTGCATGGCTACCATTCGCTCATAGAACCTGATACAGGAGTGACAAATGAAATCAACACTTAGTGCACAATTCTGATGTAGTTTATCTGTGCTTAGCTTATAGAAGATCAGGGGACAAATGGCGCAATGGCATAAGTTTGCTTTCTGCTGAGGTATACTCGTAGCAATCATTTAGTAGGTTGATCTCGATTTAGTGCACAACACCTTAATTAATATATGTCTGCATCCCTCGCCATGAACTCTGTAGCTCGACATTGTGCATGTACGTTGCCGGCGGTTTTATAGCTAGCTAGGGAGGATGATTGAACAAGAGTATTGTTTCATCTAACTGAAAACAACATCAGAATTGCTTCAAGTTTTTTAAGCTGCTCTGATTTCAGTCTCGTTCTTACTCCTATTCAGTAGTTATTAAAAAAAACATTTCCTTGTAAATTAATTTCATCTGTATTTGTTCTCGAATCTCGATCGTACAAATTGCAGTGCACTACCTGGCCTAAACTTGTTGCAACGAGCAACTAGCGCAGTTGAAGTTATCTTTAATTTAGATTATGTAGGATCGAAGTATATGAATATAGCAATCAGAGGGGGGGTGAATGATTGTGCGGAAGCTAAAACCAAATTCTTGACCTATTAAAAGTTCACCCCAAAACAGAACCAAATAATTGCCTCGTTTTCGACAAAAACAGAATGACAGAGGTTTGGTAAAACGAGAATTCCCGGAGATCCAACCGTCGAAACGATCTGAAATTTGGACACAAGAAACTAGATTCCAATACGAATCGAACCCAAAAAGAATCAGCTCGATCGGACTTACGGATCAAAAGTTATGAGCTTCGCAAGCTTGCTGATCCAGAACTTGACGAGAATCAATCTAATCAAAACTTCAAGATTAAACAAGAACGACATAAGATTGATCAACTAGACTTTGAGAAACACTAGATCAATACCCTAGAGAGGTTTTTGATGGATCAAATCAAGATAAAACTTAAAGAACAAAAACCAATCTAGAACTAGAACAATCATGCAAACAAGAACCAAAAAGAGAACGTTGAATCAATGCGGGAACTAGAAGAATTGATCTTTATTTCTTTTGTCTAAAATACTCTCATCAAAAGAGTACAAACCCTAAAACCAAGCTCAAAGCTTGATGCGCTCAGCTCTACTTGGTGCCTTTCAACAGGAGACCCCCCACCTATTTAAAGCACCAACCCACAAGGAGTTCTGAATACGATTCCTATTCCCTAGAAGGAATCCGTATCCAACTCAACTCTACTTGGCCCAACCAGGCCGAGTACAACTCTTGCACGCGTATGGCAACCCTACCATACTCACGTGACTAACACTTTGCACGCGTATGGCCACCTGCCATACTCACGTGACTAACACTTTGCACGCGAATGACCTCCTGCCATTCTCACGTGACTAACCATTCTTCATGTGCACCATTCTCTTAGCCCGAACGTCCCGCATGACATCCTTGACCACCAAGACCTCGGTTCCTCCTGAACCTAGTCCCGAACCTCAGTTCCTCCATGAACCTAGTTCCGGTCCCGTCATCGACCACATTCGTCTTCGAGCAATACCTGCACATGAACAAACCACAAAACAAATCCGAGCACAAGTCCACGACTTGACTCAATGTCAATCCATGCAACTACTCACATGAGCATTGCATAAAGTCCACTTCAAGCATCATGAAATTCTCACAAATTTCATAATATCAAAAACAAATCAAAATTCAAAGTCCAAATTTGCACAAGCACATTTTGCAAAACCAATTCTAAGTTAATTTTTCAGTTCAAAGCCAATTTTTCAGCACATGATTTCACAATCTCCCCCTTGATGAAAACATTGGCAACACCACTAAGAAATGAACATTTGGCATTCACTTTACAAAAGATTTTGAAATCCAAAGGATCAAAGACCAAAGTAAGAAAACACAGAATTCCCCCTTTAACCAAAATGCAAAGCAAAATCTCCCCCTAAGAAGGAAAATGTGTGTGAATGTGCAAAATGTGTGTGAATGTGCAATGTGCCCAAAAATTTCAAAATTCTCCAAACTTCTCAAATTTCCAAAATCTTTTCCCCCTTTTTTCAACTTCTCCCCAAAAACTTTTCAATGATTCCCAAATTTCTCCCCCTTTGACAATGGATTCATCAAGAGTACAAAAGAGAGAATTTGTTCAAAATTTTTCCTGAAACAATGATTTCACAAAGAGAAACAAGGGAGTGCCAAGATAGGAAAAGATGAGCTCATTCGATCATATAACCTTATATATCACATAATATGCAAAATACATGATCTTGATGTGATTTTAACAAGTTAGGGAATGACATGCATCTCAACCTCAATTCAGTCAACTATAGCCAAGTACTAAGCAAGACCTTTAGTAGAAAAACAAAGGCTCAAAGTTGAAGCAAATAACAAATCAGGGCGAGCAAGTAGTTTCAACTCCAATCTAGTGGACCAATTTAATCTTTAAACAAGAATCGCATGTGGCATGCTTGAAGCATACTTCTTTTATTTCCTTGGAGTGGCATGCTTGAAGCATACATCTTGTCTTTTGAGGGAATGGCATGCTTGAAGCATACATCTTATCTTTTAGGGAAAGCATCCTGAAGCTCATAACTTGAGGCTTTTGCTTTTAACAACCCTTTTTTATTGATTCCCTTTTCTTTTCATTTTTCTTTGATTATAAACATGCAAAAGTGATTAAAAGGTCTTATGAAAGAGTAAAGCTAAAACACACTTGCTTCATAGCCCAAATTTGTCAAGAATATTCAATATCAAGCCTAGAAGAGTAAGATATCACAGAGTATTTAGCTATAGGCAATCAAACCAAGGAATTCCGCAATATCATTTTTAGTTCAAGTGGAACAATTTAGATTATCATATATTAGCACAATTACATAATATATAAAGAAATATGATAAAGTGAGCTCATTAAGTGAAAGAACTTGGAAAAGGAACTCCAACTCAAAACAAACCCATTGGATGAACAATCCCAAGTTCTCCCCGAATAAAAGCAAAACGAGAAGAAGACAAAGGTTTTGTAAAAATGTCTGCCAATTGATGTTCAGTATCCACATGATGAAGCACAATGTTGCCTTTTTCAACATGATCTCTAAGAAAGTGAAATCTGATGTCAATGTGTTTTGTTCTAGAGTGTCGCACGGGTTCTTAGCAATGCAAATTGCACTAGTGTTATCACACAAAAGAGGAACACTATCCAAATTAACCCCATAATCTTTAAGTGTAGCTACTATCCAAAGAATTTGAGAACAACAACTAGCAAAGGCTGACCACATATTCAGATTCAGCAGCTTGATTGTGCAAATGAAGATTGCTTTCTAGATGACCATGCAATGAGAGAATTTCCCAAGAAGTGACATGAACCAGAAGTGCTTTTCCTATCAATTCTACATCCTCCAAAATCAGCATCGTAAAAAGATCTCAAACTAATGCATGAGGAAGCAGAAAACCAAATGCCAAAATCTTGAGTTCCATGAAGATACCTGAAAATCCTTTTGACTTGTCGATGTGAAGCACGTGGGAAGCTTGAAAACAAGCACACAAGCACGTGGGAAGAGTCTCTCATGTAAACTTCCAATTATCTCAACCTCAACAAAGATCATCATCATCTTTTATGAACAAAGACACTCTCCCCTGAACATATGCACTGCACTGCATCATTTGGACTAGTGCCTTTATGAAAAATGAAGTGGAAGAAGTATCTTCAAAAGCAACACTTTTAGCATGAGATGCACGAGTGAAGAAGAACCAAAACTTATCACTGAACATATGAAGTGAGCATCCAAATTCACTAGCCACATGTTCTCCTTCCTCGTGAGAAGCCTACATAGAAGCGTAAATTGTCGAGGCCTCTGTGATGGGGTTAGAAATAATATGTTTAGGAATCCAAAGATCGAGACACACGATGCACAACAAGAGGCACAACACAAGTATTCTTATGTACAAAAACAGATTTGCCTTTTTCCGTGTTTTTAGCATCAAAAGGTGTTTGTTTCACCCTAGGCACATAATGAGAAGTGGAGTGTGCCTTTCTGAAATTAGACCTAGCATTAAACCTTTCTCTCTTTTGTTGTTTAGCTAGTCTAAAGCAAAAGTCTACTAAATGTCCATCTCTACCACAATGAGTGCAAGTGTACTTAACATGATGTTTTGCTTTAACAAAGAGAAGCAACATTTGCATTCATCATAGTAGAAGATAAAAGGCCACAGATTTGAAGACAATTTTCTTAGGTTCATTTGAAATCTCAAGTTTGTTATTGCAAGGAGCATAAACAATGTGAGCGAGGTTTAGTTTCATATGAAGCATGAAGATCAAAACCTAAACCTTTCTTGTTTGAGCTAACCTTAGATTGATCCAAAATCATGTTTAATCTTTTCTTGCCATTAGTGAATTGTTCCAAAGAACTTTGCAAGTAATCAACTTTCTTGGCAAGAGTTAAACAATTATTGCAAAGATTATCAACCTTCTCTTTCTGTTTACGACAAGTAGAGCATGAAAGAACCTCATGTGTAAGCAGATTATCAGTCAATTGAGAAATCCTAGCATTTGCATCTTTCAATTTTAATTCAAGAGTTGAGCATTTAGAACAAGAAGTTAAACCATACAAATCATCAGTGGAACAGCTAGCATGTTTAACATGTTTATCATTTTTCTCATTTAGATGCAACAGAAGAGCATGTTCTTTCCTAAGCAAAGTAAGCTCATTGTAAATTAAGTCACATGATTTGCAAGCATCATCATCAGGAATCAAGGTTTTAAGTCTAGCAATTTCAGCATTCAATGACTCCACAACAAAATCATGTTTCTTAATTTTCTTATCACGCTTTATCAAGCAATTTACCAAGACGAGCAACAAAGAATAGCTAATTCATCGTAAGAAGGATCTACCTCATTGAAGTCATTTGTCATGATCGCTTCGGTGAAGTCATTTGCTTTTGGCCATGAGACACAACCCCGTCAACTCATGCTTGCTTGGAGTTGCATCATCCTCGCCGCTCTCCGAATTCACATCGCTTCAAATTGACTTGTTCAAGAGCGGAAAGAACTCGATGGACAACTTTGCGGTTGATGAAGTTCTTCTTCTTTCTATCACTTGGAGAGAACTTCTTCTTCTCTTTTCTTACATCGTTGTCCTTCTCCTCCCTTGATGCTTTACTTGCAAGTTTTGGACAGTTTGGACGAATATGATCGAGATCACCACACTCATAGCATCTTGGAGGATCACCACCACCTCTCTTTCTCTTTATCACATTTTGCAAGGCTTTGTTAAAGCGAGAAGAGAGTAGTGATAAGTCTTCTTCGGGAATTGCTCAACTGCTCATCGGTTAGTGAAGACAAGAAGGATAGAGCAAAACTTGAAGCAGCACCATTATGAGATATGCTAGATTGAGATGTCAAAGCAATTGATTTATGATCATTCTTTCTAGCAAAAACATCTAATTCATGAGTTTTCAACTTAGAATAAAGAACATCTAAAGTAAGTGTACTCATGACAAAGGATTCTCTAATGGATGTAACTTTCATCTCCCAAATAGACATGTCTAAAGCACCAAGCAATTGTCTAGCATTAGCAGCATCATCAAAGCTAACTCCAACAAAGACGAAGATTACTAAGAATTTTATTGAAACGTGCAAAGAAGTCATCTAGCGACTCACCGAGTTTCATCTCAAATCGCATGTATTCTTTTTTGTAAAGATCTTGACGAACCTCTTTAATAGTGTTAGAACCCTCATGGTAATCACAAAGAGATTTCCATACCTCATATGCGGATTGAAGATGAATCACACGATCGAAGTCGCCACGCCCCAAGCCTTGGATGATCAAGTTGCGCGCCTTGCTGTTTGCTTCAACATGTGTGCGATTGGTGTCGTTGACGTTGTCGTTTGCAGGGACTTCATATGGCTTGTAGACCTTCTCCCAAATTGCGAATCCCTGAGCTTGGATGAACGCCTCCATCTTGGCCTTCCAAAACTGAAAATCAACACCATTGAACACACAAGGTTTTGTCGAATAATGATCCATTGATCTAATCACCGATTAAGATAGATTAGAAAAACCTTGCTCTGATACCACTTGTAGGATCGAAGTATATGAATATAGCAATCAGAGGGGGGGTGAATGATTGTGCGGAAGCTAAAACCAAATTCTTGACCTATTAAAAGTTCACCCCAAAACAGAACCAAATAATTGCCTCGTTTTCGACAAAAACAGAATGACAGAGGTTTGGTAAAACGAGAATTCCCGGAGATCCAACCGTCGAAACGATCTGAAATTTGGACACAAGAAACTAGATTCCAATACGAATCGAACCCAAAAAGAATCAGCTCGATCGGACTTACGGATCAAAAGTTATGAGCTTCGCAAGCTTGCTGATCCAGAACTTGACGAGAATCAATCTAATCAAAACTTCAAGATTAAACAAGAACGACATAAGATTGATCAACTAGACTTTGAGAAACACTAGATCAATACCCTAGAGAGGTTTTTGATGGATCAAATCAAGATAAAACTTAAAGAACAAAAACCAATCTAGAACTAGAACAATCATGCAAACAAGAACCAAAAAGAGAACGTTGAATCAATGCGGAACTAGAAGAATTGATCTTTATTTCTTTTGTCTAAAATACTCTCATCAAAAGAGTACAAACCCTAAAACCAAGCTCAAAGCTTGATGCGCTCAGCTCTACTTGGTGCCTTTCAACAGGAGACCCCCCACCTATTTAAAGCACCAACCCACAAGGAGTTCTGAATACGATTCCTATTCCCTAGAAGGAATCCGTATCCAACTCAACTCTACTTGGCCCAACCAGGCCGAGTACAACTCTTGCACGCCGTATGGCAACCCTACCATACTCACGTGACTAACACTTTGCACGCCAGATGGCCACCTGCCATACTCACGTGACTAACACTTTGCACGCGAATGACCTCCTGCCATTCTCACGTGACTAACCATTCTTCATGTGCACCATTCTCTTAGCCCGAACGTCCCGCATGACATCCTTGACCACCAAGACCTCAGTTCCTCCCGAACCTAGTCCCGAACCTCAGTTCCTCCATGAACCTAGTTCCGGTCCCGTCATCGACCACATTCGTCTTCGAGCAATACCTGCACATGAACAAACCACAAAACAAATCCGAGCACAAGTCCACGACTTGACTCAATGTCAATCCATGCAACTACTCACATGAGCATTGCATAAAGTCCACTTCAAGCATCATGAAATTCTCACAAATTTCATAATATCAAAAACAAATCAAAATTCAAAGTCCAAATTTGCACAAGCACATTTTGCAAAACCAATTCTAAGTTAATTTTTCAGTTCAAAGCCAATTTTTCAGCACATGATTTCACAGATTATAAGGATGAACACACGCACACACAAGTACAACACAGATTATGCACACGTAATGACTGCTCTCAGAACATATGCACACACAAGCAAGTGCACCCTGCCTAGAATTGGAGAGGCAAAGAATAAATCTGCTGTTGCTTCCATTTTCATGTTGTTTGCCTGCTTCCATTACTTATGACTGTCCTGACACAAGTCTGCTGCTGCTTCTCGTTTGCCTGCTTTTAAATTCTGAGGTGTGGTGTTGATCAAACACTGGTAGATGGAGTGGTACTTCCATTACAACAACTAGTTTGCCTGCTTTTAAACTCTGAAGTGTGGTGTTGATCATTCGAGTAGCCAATTTTATCTTCACTAGCTACTTACTTATGACTGTCCTGACACAAGTTTTGCTACATATGACTGATCAATAATCTGTGCATATTCTCATATATCTTAACTCACTAATTTCATTGAATGTAACTCGCCTCCTTAGGTTTGTGCTATTTAAACTGCACTGCTTTCGAAGTTTGTGGCTCTTCCAAGATTCGTTGGATAAAGTAAGTCAACTCGATACCCTTTTAATGTTTATAACCTTGTGGCATTCATCTTAGTGTACTACTTACTTGCATATAGATGGATAAAGATTCAAAGAAAGTCAGTGAAGTGCATGCTTGGACAATTAAGTGTATAGAGGAAATCGCAAGTGATATTAAGAACATAGTGCAAGATAATTTTTCTCCATGCTCATGCGAGAACGGACATGAACTCAATCGACTCTTACTAGAGATCGAACACGCTGCTCGCCGTCTTGATGACCTTGTCATACACTCGGAAGACTTGGTGGGAACGACCATTTGTTGCTCCACTCGATGAAGAAGAAGGAGACGAGCAGTTGCGCCCATACGACTATGAGAGCGATGATTCCGATAAAATTGACGACCATCAATTTAGAGAGAATGAAAGTATCGAGTCCAGTGACTAGTGTTATTTGTGTTCTACTTTTGAGACATACTTTATGAGTAATTGCAGTGACTAGTTTTATTCGTGTTCAGTGTATTAAGACGTGTTGTACTTTTGCATGTGTTGTTATGCACCTTTGTTTAATTCCGAACTTATGCCTACAGTTTGTGCTATATGGATGACTTCTATGCTCGTCTGTTGAGTGAGGGAGGAAGTGAAATTCGTTGGGATGGAAGCCCAAATGGGGAGCAACCTTCTCCAGTTGACCATTGCAGTCCCCAGTCGAGATCTCAAAATAAAAGATCAAAGAATTTTTCGGAGAATGAAGATAATATGTTGGTATCGGCATGGCTTAATGTTAGTTTGGATCCAGTGCAAGGGACCCAACAAACTCGTACCACATATTGGAGCAGAATACATGATTACTTCCATGAGTACAAAAATTTCAATTCGGAGCGTAGTCAGAACTCACTTATGCACCGATGGTCATCTATTCAAGAGCATGTAAACAAGTTCTGCGGATGTTATGACCGCATTGAGCGTAGACGGCAAAACGGGATAACAGAGCAGGATAAGGTTGGTTCACATCCCTTTTTTCATTATGAATTTATATGTGTTGTCCATGTTAATAAGGTACATGTCCTTCTGTAGATTGTCCATGCTAAATCATTGTACCAAGAAGAAGAAGGGCGATTATTTGCATACTTGCATTGCTGGAATATACTTCAACACCATCCAAAATGGACCAGTCATTTATCTCAAAAAAAGCAAAAAACATCGTCCAATGCATCTCCGGGTAGTTCCAAATTTCTCTTAGCTCTAATGCAAGTCATATTCATGAAGATGTCGCTAATGCGAAGCCGATGTGCTCATTAGGCCAACTGGTAGGAAGGCCGAGAAAGAGCGGATCCGCGCGGTAAAGCTCGATTGAGAGTGGTGCAACAGGTTCACTCTACATGGAAGCATTAGAAAACTTTAGGAAAGAAATGAAAGAAATGGAGCTTATTAAAGAGAAGAAGAAAGAAGAGCTGATTTAAAGAGCATTTGGCGCAAGAACAGGAAAAGATTGCTCATGAGAAGGAAAAGATTGAGATAAGAAAAATGAGTTTGAATTGAAGAGAATGGTTGAAGAAGAGAGAATTATGAGCGTTGACACTAGTCGCTGAGTGGGCCACAACAACAATACTACCTCGCCCTTGCAGAATGATATCATCGCTCGCAGATGTAATAGGTCTGGTTGATGTATTAACTAATTATTGATGTAATAGGTCTGGTTGCATCTAGATTGAAACGTTATTTTGCTTATCATTGAGTCAGTGATGGACGTGAACTTGAGTTGTGCACAATCCTAACTGAAAGTATCATTGTGGTTTTGTTTTTCAATGCTTGGGAGTTGAGTACATCATAGTTGAAAAGCATAAACTAGTACATCATCGTGCTCGCCTACATCCCTCCATAATGCGCTCGCCTACATCCCTCCATAATGGCGCCATAAGTGCTCGACTAGATCTTCTTGGAGCTGAGAGTGAGCTTGCCTATTTCTGATGGATTGATGAGTTTGAATAAACTCATCAAGCTCAGGTGTTCTTTCATGGGAGACTGCAATATTTTCTCCCATTGCTTCGTAATTGAAGTCAACTGGACCTCCATCCCGCTCATCTTCAATTATCATGTTATGCATGATGATACATGCTGTCATGATATCTCTAAGTGCTTCTTGATACCAAAAACGAGCGGGTCCACGAACAATGGCAAAACGAGCTTGTAAAACTCCAAATGCTCGTTCCACATCCTTCCTAGCTGCTTCTTGAGCTTGGGCGAAATGTTTTCTCTTATTCCCTTGGGGAGCTGGTATTGTCTTGACAAATGTTGCCCATGAAGGATATATTCCATCTGCAAGATAGTATCCCATTGTATAACTGTGACCGTTCACAGTATAATTCACTTCAGGTGCTTGCCCTTCAGCTAGCTTTGCGAAGAGAGGGGATCGGTGAAGAACATTTATATCGTTGTGAGACCCTGGTAAACCAAAAAAAGCATGCCATATCCAAAGATCTTGCGAAGCAACGGCTTCTAGAATGATTGTTGGCTCATGCACATGACCAGTATACATGCCTTGCCATCTTTGCAGGCAATTTTTCCACTTCCAGTGCATGCAATCTATGCTCCCTAGCATTCCCGGAAAACCTCTCTCCTCGCCAATTGCAAGTAATCTAGCAGTGTCATTATCATTAGGAGATCTCAAATACTCAGCTCCAAAGAGTTCAATAATAGCTTTCACAAACCTTCTCAGGCTCTCTATAGCAGTACTTTCTCCAATCCTTACATAATCATCAATAGCATCCGCCGCTACAGTGAGGCTAGCATCCGAAAGGCAGCGGTAACCTTTTGCAAAGCAGATAACCCAAGAATTCCAGCACAATTTCTCTTCTGAATGAAATAGTTATCATGCGCTTCTACAGCATGCAATATGCGAAGAAATAAAGAACGATTCATTCGAAACCTACGCCAAAAAGAAGGTTGAGACGCGGACAAGACGATCACCATAATATGCGAAGACATAAACAACGAATAATTCCATACCTACGCCGAAAGAAGGTTGGGCCATAGATAGGAGGATCAGCAAAATAGTCTTCGAACAGTCTAGTATGTCCTTCTTGTCTATTGCGATGAACGACTTGATGGCCAGGAGTAGAACCACCATGGCGTGGAACATTCACATCGTGATCTTCCATGTGTGCTAGGTATCCTGTTGTCATAAGAAATACATACTCATTATTTCTCTCAGACCCCTCATCTTCTGAGAGACATTCCGAGACTAAATTTCGACGACTCATTGAGCTATTGGTAGTAGTGAACAACAAGAAACGTGCAATACTTCGAACTGCAAATGGGTATGTATATATAGACAAGAATAATATAGCCGTTGGAATCTATCCGTTGAAAAATAACCGTTGCAGCGGGGTGGTTACAAGAAATTACGAATTTTAAATTCCCGCATTTAAATATAGCCGTTGGAATCTACCCGTTGAAAAATAACCGTTGCAGCGCGGTGGTTACAAGAAATTACGAATTTTAAATTCCCGCATTTAAATATAGCCGTTGGAATCTACCCGTTGAAAAATAACCGTTGCAGCGTGGTGGTTACAAGAAATTTCGAATTTTGTATTCCCGCATTGAAATATAGCCGTTGGAATCTATCCGTTGAAAAATAACCGTTGCAGCGGGGTGGTTACAACAAATTTCAAATTTTAAATTCCCGTATTAAAATATAGCCATTCGAATCTACCCATTCAAAAATAACCGTTGCAGCGTGGTGGTTACAATAACTGTTATGGCGGTTAAAGAATATGATTAAAATATAGGGGAGAGAAAATAGAGAGTGTGATATAGAGAGTGCTGTTGGAGAGAAAGGAGATATAGAGAGTCAATTTTTTGGAGAGCTCTCCAAATATGACTTTTGGAGAGTGAAATTTGGAGAGTGCTGTTGGAGATGCTCTAACCAAACTACCAAAAGGAAATCGCATCCCCACACGACATGGCAATGGCGCTCGTCGATCCCAAGGCCGGCGAATCCTCCTCCACCGTCGCCGCCCACCACATGTTCGTCGTCGTCGTCGACGGCGTTGAGACGGCCATCCAGGAGGGCACGCTCCACAGCAATCTTGGCAAGGTCACCATCACCAGCCCCGGGAACCTCTCCGCTGACGGCGTCCGGAACGTCCTCGTGCGAGGTGGAGGAGGGGGCAGCGTCGTGTTCTCCCTGTGCGGCGACGCAGCAGCCGAGGGCGTTGACTCAGCGTCCTTCGTCCGGTGCGGAGCGGCGCGCGTGGACGGCGCGCGGGCGGTGTCGGTCTCACGGTGCCGAGCAGCAGAGGTGGAGCAGGCCGGCAGGGTGACCCTCGAGCGGTGCCGGGAGGCGCGGCTCCGAGGCGGCGGCGGCCTTCGCGCGGTCCGGTGCAGGCGCGCGGACGTGGAGAGCTTTGGCGAGGTGCGCCTGGCGCAGTGCAAAGGCGCGCGCGTCGACTGGTGCGGCAGCGTGGAGGTCGAGCTGTGCAGGGCGGTCGACGTAAGCCGGTGCGGTGCCGTGAGCGGAGACCGGTGCCGCGTTGTGAACGCCGCCGGGTGCGGCAGCGTCATGGTGACCCACGCCGTCGTCAACATGCTGGAGAACGAGCAGGTGCAATCGCAACAACCGGTGTCTCCGCAGTCCGGTGAATAAAATCAGCCGCAGTAAGTGAGTATTTATTTGTCTGATGTATGGAATTGGAATGAAAACATGGACAAATTGCGTAGGTTTTACAATGC
Organism: Rhipidocladum racemiflorum; assembly: GCA_036346355.1. Taxonomy (NCBI): domain Eukaryota; kingdom Viridiplantae; phylum Streptophyta; class Magnoliopsida; order Poales; family Poaceae; genus Rhipidocladum; species Rhipidocladum racemiflorum. The sequence continues at coordinate 14,923,841 of CM070578.1, read as the reverse complement.
GTGATTAATTGCATGAAATTCTCAATTTTTTGTTTTACGGCCTTCTTGACTGACGCTACACATTTTGATGAAGTAAAGTACGGGTGCAAATTCCGTATGCAACATAGCAAATATTAAATTGAGACTGAATTTGACGAAATTGAAATTATTCTAATTCGAATAACAGTATCTTCTCACCGGGATTCATATTCAAATCCAATTTAAATATATGAATAATGTAAATGTGGTTTATGTTTACATTTGAAAAATAATTTCACTATGTTGCAAATGCCATAAAATTATTTACCATTTTTGTTGTAACACCTAAACGTTCAACCGAAAGTACTAATATGTGGATGTCTTTTAGATCCTGATCTAGTGTACTACATTGCAGGAGTTTACATGTTTTTTAGATTTTATTTTCTATGGTGCACCATGCATACTCGTACGTACTACAATTTAACCAAATGTCTCTATTTTCGTAGAGGCACAATAAAGTGCCTCTCGAGAATGCCACAAAGAATATAAAAACGTTTTCATAATAAGCCTCTACATTCATAGTGATGATATATTGAAAGATGCTTATGTGGTGTTTTTAAAAACGTTTCTACAACAATACAGAGACCAAAAAAAACGCCTCTACTATATTAAGAAAAAAAATCTCTACATGAGTTTATGTTGTAGTGTGAGTACATCATGAATCATATAACATTGCCAAACCAGTGGGACCACACCGATGTGTACCTCATAATCTTTTCTTGAATATATATATATATATATATATATATATATATATATATATATATATATATATATATCTGCTCAGAGCATTATTTTCTTAATCACTTAATCATCTGCTTATCTTCTCCCTTAAGTTAATGTCCTTTGCTAATCAATCAAAATGTGCCCTAATTAGGTGATTACTAGAGTCACAAGTAAGGTCAATTCATCACCATTTTCATAAGTAAAGAATCTTAGTTAGCTTGGACAGTCAATTAGTTTCTTCATGCTGAGCTGGATATATAATACACAAACTCTTTCTTCTTGATCATGAGTCAACATCCGACACGGGCTAGAAACAAAAGATCGATGTCTGCCTCTTCTTTTTTTGGCAAACATCTCAGGACTACTGCAAATTAAGAACCAAAAACAACAAGACTGTCCAGCATAACATTTATCACCAATGAAAGGAGCAGTTTGCACTCTTCTTTCTTCTTCTTCTTCTTCTAGCTGTAAGCCTGCATGCATGCATGCAGAGATGATCTTCTCATGGCAAGCTTAAATCATAGTCTCATAGATGGTTAATTACCTACAACGTAGTTGTTAAGGATAGAAGAGCTTGGTGTAGAGGAGCTCGTTCCATGTGTCCTGGAGGCCCGGGAGGCACCAGTGGACGCAGTCGGCGTACGTCTTGGGGTCGGCGAGCTGCTCCGGCGTCGGCGGGCTCCACTGCTTCTTGTAGATGGAGGTGTGCGCGTCCTTGCGGTACATGGACAGCTGCGTGATGTTGAGGAGCGTCACCGGCACGTCGGCGCCGTCGCCGTCGAGGATCTCCCGGATCACCCGCATCACGCTCCGCCGGCTGTCCGAGCCCCAGTACCCGGCGTCCTCGATCATCGACGTCTCGTTGTAGCAGTTGCCCCCCGACGCGTCGCCCCAGTCCTGGCTCCTGCACACAAATTAATGGATGCGGATGCCAAGTTTATTCCTATATTTCGACTTGTCATGTCGTGCCGCAAGAAGCACCTGACACAGTGCAGGAGCCTTGCGTCGTGTCGTGCGCTTACTTCCCGTGAGTGGGTGACATGCCGGCGAAGAAGACCCTGGTCTTGTTGAAGTCCATGTTGTCCCTGACCCACTGCAGCATGTCCCGGAACGCCATGCCGTACGCCTCCTCCGTCGACACCCACGCCGTCTCCTGCTCCTCGTCCTCGAACGACCCGTGCCTTCCGTCGAATCCACGACACGAAGCAAAGATCATCCACTAACGAATTAATGCATTACAAATATACATGCATGGAACTGATCGATCGGTCGTCGAACGCAGCGACGGACGGGAGGCATACAGGATCCTGAAGCGCAGCCCGGTGCACCACCAGAGGTAGGTGTTGAAGACCATGACGTCGACGCCCTTCCAGTGCTGGCCGTGGTGGTCGATGGAGCCGTTGCGCACCATGCGGTCGGAGATCTTGTGCACGATGGCGTTGTCGGAGTTGGACTGCAGCAGGAACGGCGCCCAGTAGAACTCCACCGTCGCGTTGTAATCCTGGCATTTGCCATACGATCCTAATCGAGTGAATGGAGCCTGCCTGCCAGCTGCCTCCCCGCGCCGACGGCGACGGGAGCAGAGATCGGTTAGCTTCTCTAATTTGTTTACCTTGGCCGCGAAGACGGTGTGCTGCTGGTCCGGCGACATCTCGAACGACTTGGCGCCGGCGTCGGGGATGGCGGACTGGAGGAGGCACACCATCGACGTGAACTGCCCGCGGTTCAGCGAGTCCCCCACGAACATCATCCGCTTGTTCCGCAGCGTCTCCAGCATCAGCGTCGCGTTGAACCTGCGCGACGCGCGCATTGCAGGCAGCAATGAACGCCGTCAAATGCAACGCCTCGATCAGCAATCACGATCCATATCGCTCAGGAAGCAAATGACGAGGCCAACTACTGTGCAATGAGAAAGGCGCGTCCTTTTTCTCAGCAAGCTTCAGCAGATTCCATCAGCTGGAAACTGAAGCAAGAGATCGATCGACAAATTACGGAGAAGGAACGCAAGAGCCAAGGGACGAACACTGGGAGGGTGCAGTCGTGCGGCTGCCAGCGCCAGAACTGGTATCCCCTGTCCGGCCGGCCGCGCGCCTGGCAGGTGAGCTGCGGCTGGATGTAGGGGCAGTCCGCCTCCTGGTACAGCGGGTGCGTCTCCTCGTCCCGCACCCAGCTCCCCGAGAACACGTCGCACTCCTCGTCCTCGTCCTCGTCGTTCAGCGCGAACGGCAGCCTCCCCTGCCACCACCTCCTCCTCTTCTCCCCCTCGTCCATCTCTGATCACGCCACACCGTAATCAATCCACATTCCACACTGTTAGCAGCAAACTTGGCCGGTTCAACGGGCTGGGAATCGGCACCATTCCGGTTCTGAAATCGTGATGCATACCAGGAGGTGGAGCTGCCGGCTGCTCATGCCCGTCGTTGCTGTTCCCGTTGATGCTGAGGCGCGATGATGCCTGGGCTTGCTGGCTGAGGAGCGCCCTGAGGTCTTCTCCGTAGAGGAAGGAGAAGAGGAGCAGGGAGAACACCAGCGTCAGGAGGAGCTGCGAAAAGCGCGCCTTCTTGGCCACCCACGAGGGGTGGAGGGGTGCCTTCATCTCTCGCCCCTGATCTCTTCGCTTGCAAGTTTTGAGTGTGATGTTGGTAGCAAATTAAGATTCTACTGGGGGATTATATAGGATGGATTAGTTGCCAACATGAGTTCTTAAGGGGTTGTGTGGTCAATGTCTCGAGTGTGTCTCCGACTGGTGATTAGAATGATCCTGCTGAATCTGTACCTATGTACCTTCCTCCCTGTGTAAACCCATGTGTACAATGTAAATGGATCGATACCAACTATCAAGAAGGCTGTCGATTAAGAGGTAAGCAATCAATGCAAGTAAAAGTTTCCATGCTAAAAGTTTAATCCATGTTCCATCAGCCAATTGTTCTGCAGAAGAAATGGAATTATTCCCCTCATATCTGCACTTGATACAGACCGAAACTTTGGGCCAAAAATTTAATTGTGCAGGGTATGCTATAGCTGAGCAAAATCTGAACAGCTGGGATTCATCCAACCTACCAGGCTACCATTCAAACCACTCCATAGTCCATACCAAGGCTTACTGAAGGGCAGTAGGTGATTTAAACCTATCTTTTTTCTTGGATTCTAAGCCAAGAGAGCTGGAAAGAGCTGCAACCATCACATAATTCCATTCCACAAGGACATTATAATTATCAGATGACCCGACCCTCTAGGTCATGTCAGATTGGTTGTTCTGAAATACGAACGCTTGGTTGGAGCCAAAGGCAAGAAGGCATCATCGCACTAGCTTGTCAATCTTTCCCCGTACATCTTTTTTTTTATGACATTCTTTTTTCCTTTTATTTCTTCCTAGTGACACTTCAACAATACATGAGTTGGTTAGAAGAGGCTTGGAGGAAATGAGCGGCTGATTGTTCATTGATAGGAGTTGCTGGCTGCATTGTTCTTCAAGGAAAAGTGAAACAACCTAACTGCATTGTGTAAAGGAACCACAATATATGATAAGTAACTAGCAGATTATGTACACAAGGCCCACATCTGGAGTACAGAAAAGGGGGCAAAAATGTTTATTATCCAAATTCTCTATAATAACTTTGTAATTCAACAATATAGAGGGGGCATTTAAAAAGTCAGATGATCCGATAACTTTTTTTCCCTTCTTTCATTCTGTCTTTCCTTTCTTTCTTTTCCGTCAGTGCAATGTACTTATGTACTGATGATTGCTGCGAAGGGTAAAATAATTGTCACTACACTTTCTAGTCATCCATAATAAAAGGATCATCATTGTCCTGAGATTTTTATTACTATGTCTTGTAGTTCTAATCTGATAGTGTAATTATTACAAGTCATGGTTTCACTGGATACAATTTACTAATCAGGGAAAAAATGTCTATTATCCAAATTCTCAATCAAGAGTTTGTAATTCAACATTTAGAGGCCGCTTTTAAAAAATTCATAAATGATCAGATAACTTCTTTCCTTCCTTCCTTCCTTCCTTCTTTCTTTCTTCTTTCTTTCTTTCGGTCTTTCCATTATTTCTTTTCTTTCAGTACAATTTACTGACTAGTGATGAGTAAAGTAATTGTCACTCCACTGTCTTGCACTTGGTCCTCATTTAAAAAAAAAGGCTATTCTTGCCCTGTGATTTTTATTGTTAAGTCTTGTATATCCTATCTGATAGTGTGATTCTGCAATTACAAGTAATGATGTCATTGGATACTTCTTTGAATTGAGTTCAGAAAGTAGATGCCATTGTAGTAATTATTTCAGCAACCGACAACTCTTCATTTGTTCCTTTTCCTTCAAATGTGAAGCAAAAGAAGAGGGAAATTCTAAGAACCCCATGTTCAAAGCCAAGAAAATAGTGAGGCAATTCTAAGGACCAATTTAGAGCACATAAAAGTTCATCGGAAGAAGCAACATGGCTGATAGCTAATGGAAAAATTATTGTGTTCCACAGAACAGAGTCAAAACGGCTGCATGATTATGTTGGATGCTTATGTCCTTTACTGCTGGATTTCATGTTGAATTAGTCTTATCTGTGGTACCAGACTACGAGAGTATAATAGAATATGACCACTAATAACTAATGTCAACAATTTGATCTGTGAACAAGAACAGCACTAGATTAGGTGACTGGTCCAAATCGTTCAGAATTCCAAACAGAATATTCAGACTTGAGCGGACAAAAGAGTACTAGTTCACAGATGAAAACCTAGGAGTAGATGTGTTGCGATGTATCTGTGTTAATTCTATTTGCGATATTTAAATGTGATGATTAATTTAACAATAATATTTGTGATTGTGTGATGATTGATAAACAACGAGATATTTGTGAGTGTGATATGATTGATGAACAACGAGAGATATTTGCGATCAACAATATTTGTGGAAGAAGAAGATATTGTGTGGTTTATTATTTATTTGCAACGGGTGTTGCAGCGTAGACAACAGGAGGTGCATTACAGGGATGCGAGATGCACATTGAGTATTAATTTACGCCGATTCACCCCCTTGTTGATGCGCCTCGATCCTTGGATCTGGAAGACGTGATCGCCTCAACGAAAAACCCACCTATGATGGGAAACTAGGCGTCGGATTGCTTTCCATCGTATTGTCATGTACATCACCTTCAGTTTTATCCTCACCTCAGTGTATGACAGCTCGCCCAACCATCACAGGCTGCCCCCGACAACATGCTGATGGATTGATCCAACCTAGCAAGGCGTTGTCACAAACAAAAGAAGCTAATTAGGGTGTGTGAACTGGGGAAATCAAAACATTTATCGAGGAGCCGGCTTATTCACAAATGATTTCGTTGGGCTAGGCTTAAGATCTGTGTCGGGTTCATGAGTTCGTGTGGATATACCAAGATTTGGAACCAATGTCAGCCCGAATTGTGCAATCCTGGGCAAACCAAAATTTGGTGGCTCAGGCTTCAGGGATGGCTGTGGTACATACTCCAGCTTTTAGGTACAAAAAGTTTCTATACTTTTCTTTTTAAAAGTTACATAAAAATCAAAGTATGAATAGAGAGTGGATGGTGATTATTTATTTTTTCGCTTGCTTCAATATTTATGCAACTTCACTCCCTCAATTTTTTTTCTTACGCTCCCCGCTGCTCCCACTTGTATGTGTGTACATAATAGACAATCTCTCCTCTAGATTTCTAGCCTAGAGTGCTTTTGTGTGTGTCACATCTTGGACTTAATTGGGGGCAAAGAATAAACATGGCGAGCCCACAAGGAACTGCCACACCTCCATTATTTGGGTAGGTCTTGTATCAATTTGTGTATATATGGGAAATGTTAATGGCTAGCCCGGACATCTGATCTATGCTCTAGCGTCGTACTATCCTTTTGGATGTTCATAATAGAAACAAATCTGGATCGCTCGGTGTCCCTGCCTCAAGAGCAACAGAACTTTTTATGCTACAACAGAAAGAAACAGCACAACAATAAACAGTCAACCCTTCGCAACAAAAGCAACTAACACATCATGGGTGCAACAAATAGCCAACCCTCTGCAGATAACACATCCAATGTAGCGCAACAAAAACGCATTGGTTTGCAACAAAAAAAAGAGAGGATGGTTGGCAGCACACATTTCATACTGATTTATAAAACATTTTGATTTCGCGTGCGCAACAATGAAGATAAGGAGCTCGAGCTCTTGGCCGACACCTGTGGCAGAGCTCGAGCTCTTGGCCGGCAAGGCGGCAACGTGTGAGCTCGGCTTGCGAAGAGAGAAAGCATCGGGAGAGAGAAGATAAGGAGCAGGAGGCCACCACGTGTCAGCCATCTGAGCATGTCAGCGAGTTACTCGCTGTACAGTAACCACAAATTAGTGAAATGTTTAGTACAATTCCCCTGCTTAGGGCGTGTACAGTAGTATAAACGGTATCTATCTATAATATACCTTCATGTTATCTACAGACAGTACTAAAGACAACTTATACAATAAACTGTCTACGTAGCTATCTGTAATAATTTCTCATATGATTAATAGACTGTTTGTACAATAGTATACACATTATAAAGTTATCTATAAGGCCGTCTGTTAAATAGTAGACATCATATTTCTCTCTTTTCCCCCTCTCTCTCCTCCACATCATCCAAAATCTAATGTGGTATAAAGAGCTGATATGTACTATTCATTGTACTTGTGCATGCCCTTATCGAAAGGAATCAGGCCTAACCGCCTAACCCATCTATCCAAACAAGCCAGCCCTAGAGCAGGTAATTTTAAGTTTTTAACCACAAACCAAAGCGGATTGTTACTTTACGGTCGTTCGTACTGATAGTTTCCGTGCGCTTCCGCTATGTGACATGTTTTCACGTGCAGGAAAGAGAGTATTTAGGGTGCTACTTGCTAGCTATGCACAAGGGAGGAAGAGTATTACCGTAATTTTTTTATTTGAGTTTAAACTTTTAGAGTTGAATTTTTGGGCAAATTTGAAAATTTCTATGTTAAAATTTCCGACTTGAAATTTTATGGCTCAACAATGTAAACCGAAAGTTATTTTAGTCGAAACTTTTTGGGCCGAAAGTTTTTGAGTGAAAAATTTTCGAGCAAAAAGCTTTTTCAAATTGAAACTTTCAAAAATAAATTTATTTGAACTAAAAGTTTCAAACCAAAATTTTTTGAATTGATAGTTTTTGAACATAAATTTTTTGAAATTTTCCGTTCTAAAATTTTCTGATTTGAAATTTCTCAAGTTAAAATTTTCCTAATGAAAAGTTCTCGATTTTATTTTCCAGTTGAAATTTTCCTAATGAAAAGTTCTCGATTTTATTTTCCAGTTGAAATTTTCCCAGTAAAAAGTTTCTCGAGTTGAAAATTTTCCAACTGAAAGTCTAGAGTTGAAACTTTTCCGAGCTAACACATGTCGTCACAAGAGATAAGGTGGAGCTGAACCGCACCGTGGGAAACTTGAGGTTGACCATAAAATAGGCCTCCCCAAATAGAAAAACCCTTCCCTCTTCCCTATTCACTTCTCCACCTCCTTCTTTTCACTCTAATAAAAAAAAATTAAATTGTAAAATTTTAACTTAGAAAAAAATTATACTAAAAATTTACATCGAAAAGTTTCAACTCGAATTTTTAGGCGAGCTTCCATTCCTAAGGCCTTTCATTCCTTATTTTGAAGCGTCGCAAAATCCTTCATATGCGATCTGAGACTAGCCGCTGGAAGGACTTTTGCCTGTGGTGTGATCCAACCTGTGGGCAACTCAAAAAATTTTAAATCAAAAAATTTCAACTCAAATAGTTTTAAATTGAAAAGTTTCAAATTAGATAGTTTCAACTCGGAGAGTTTCAAAAAAAAAATTTTGATTAAAAGACTTTTGGTCCAAAAAGTTTTGATTTAAAATTCAATTTGAAAATTTTCTACTTGAAAAATTTTAAATTAGAAAGTTTCAACTCAAAAAAAAAATCAAATCAAAAAGTTTCAACTCCAAAAGTTTCAATTGAAAAACTTTCAGTTCAAAAAGTTTATATTCTCAAACTTTCGGTTCGAAAAATTTTAATTAAAAAACTTTCAAAAGTGGTTAAAAAATACTTGTTTTCCAAAACTCGAGGGAAATTTGAAATACATAAACCATTTCGAGTTTAAGAGTAAGAGCAGAGAAGGAAGGGGATAGCGCCATATGTCGCGACAAGAGAGTCTTTGAAGAAGGAAAGAGGTGCTGCCATTTATCACAAAGAGATAGCTTTGTAGGGGGGAAGGAGGTACAACCACTTGTCACAAAAAGAATGCCTTTGAGTGGGAAAGAAGGTCGTCTTCACAAAAAGATTTGATGAGAACACTCTCAAATTAGCAATTACCACCATAAATTAGTGAAAGATTTTAGTACACTCCCTGCTAATCAAAAGAAATCGGGTCTAACCGCCTAAGAGCACCTCCAGCAAGGGCCCCTAAAACAGGGTCACTATTTTGGATTTAGGGACTTCTATTTTTGAGGCCTGCTTTTGAGCACAAGTCCAAAGAATGTACCCTATTTTACTTTTTCTCCTATTTTGACATATCCGCTATGTATAATCTTCATTTGACACCACTAAAATTCAATCAAAAATATTTGTAATACATAAAACATAAGCATATTAACATTTACAATTTAAAAACATGAAATTTCAAATTTAAATTTAAAATTTTCAAAACATGATAAAATTTTCGAAGCCTCTCATGTATTTTAGGGGCCTCCTAATTTTAGGGGTTTGAGTTAGGGCCCCCTGGGAATTGGGGCTGAGGAGGCAAATTTAGGGGCCTCCTAATTTTAGAGGTTTGAGTTAGGGCCCCCTGGGAATTGGGGCTGAGGAGGCAAATTTAGGAGCCCCCTAATTTTAGGGGCTTGAGTTGGAGCCCTGCTGGATCTGTTTTTTTTTACTACACTCCCTATTTTAAGGTTTAGGGGCTCTGCTGGAGATGCTCTAACCCATCTATCTAAACAAGTTACCCGCCTAACCCATCCATGTAAACAAGCTCCAGAGCTGGTATTAAACGGTAACCACAAATAAATGAAATGTTTTAGTCCCTAGTTGTTTGGTTTTTTTCTCCGATTTAAAAGTAAAAAAACCAAAGCTAAAACAAAGAATGACTTTTTAAATGGTTTTTTTTTTATAAAAAAGCTATAAGCCTCCGTATAACTAAAAGCCAAAAGCTACCGAAGAGATGCATTTTTGGTTTATTAATGGTTGATTTTAGACCAATACCAACAAAGTTAGGATAGAATTATCTACATCTAACACATATAAAAGCGACTGCTTTTAAACTGATTAAGCCAGAAGATTAACTTTAAGCTATAAACAAGCCAAAATCACTGATAAATAACAATCACTGATTTTTTTTTTCTTTACAGAAACTCTGGAATAAGTATGCTCATGAACTTCACCTAAAGAAATACGTGAGATATGTCAGAGCATTCATCTTCACTTCTCTCTCAGAGAAACGCCAAGCAGTCAAAGATTCCGCAATCAGTATCAAGCTGGACATGTATGTGTTGAAGTGTCTCCCTGACAATGCATTGCCTGCACTGCCCACAGAAGCACAGCCAGGCAGAATTGAACATACAGGTGCTCACAACAGGTTAGTACCATTTTTGAGGATATGTGGATCACGGAGAAACTTTCTGGACCAGCCAAATGAAAGCGGCTGTTCACTCAAGAGAAGTAATCATGCAACATGGTAGTAGAGACTAGGGAATACACAAAACACACATGCCATCAGTAACAGCGTACCATCAATCAAAAGCATATCTGCACCAAAACATCACGCAAGGCTTCAAAAGAGACTGATATGATCATGTTGACGGTGATGATGACAAGGAAATCTACCAATAACTGGTTTGATTATGCTAATATGATATGGACTAAAGGTTGGTCATCAACATTTCTATAAATCACCAAATCACTGGTTTGAGTGTTTGATTATGTTGGTACGATATGGACAGATGCAAGGGAAGTTTGGTGAACAAAACCAGGTCATACCAAACACGGTGGTGAAACAAAGGGAGAGTTGTCAGAATGTCATCCCAACCACTGGATAACTTTATATTGTTCTGAATATTTTGTAAACATAGAAATAACAAAAAGAACCAGCACACTTTTACTATGTCAAGAAAACAAGGCTGCTTTTAACTGACATTAGATATCAGGCTAGCTAACATACATGGTTAGCTGGTTAGCATCTGTCGGGAAACAGTTTCGAACTAAATTGTGTGGATGTTCAACCTAAATATCCTTCCTCTTTTTTATTTCAGATAGAAGTTCATCAGTGTACCTAATTCGTACTTGTTTGAAAAAATCAATTGACTTTCAATTCGTCGTAACAGAGCACCCAATTGCACGGACACCAGTATCACACACTTCACCCGTCATTCAAACCACAAAATAAAAACGTGGTATCATTAGCAATTTAGCATTGATGCACGTAAAAAATCAAACTAACAAAACAAATGATAAAAATGATGAGCAAACAGCATCTCCACAAGGATTTCTTATATTCCTAATTGCTCTATTCAAAGCACACCAATCTTGCAATCCAGTAATAAGTATAACAAACAAACCACGGTAGTTATTTCAAATGTGCAAATCAAGCACTCAAGGTAAACACCAAAAGTCTTCAAACGTCAAGAACAATCTTCATCTATCAATAAAGATACATTTACCCACACAACCCTAGTATTTGATCAGTAACAAAGATATGTAACAGGACTATTTATCACCACCACTTGCAGATAATTCCGACAAGTTTCCAAGTGCACACGTGACACATCAGAAACATTTCATGAACTCGCACCCGTCCCAAATCCCACCAAGCCTCCATTAGCTCATCAATATACAATCACAACCTCAAATAAATCCAATTAATAGTAGAGGAGTTATTCGGAACATCATCTTCCAAAAAAAAAATCCAAAATGCAGACATTTTAAGAACTTAGGTTTCTTGGCACCCTGCCACCGTCCAAGAAGAAGAGCCATTAGAGGTTACCATCCGTGGAAGATCCCGGAGCACTTGCCCTTGAACCAGCGGAGGCCCCTCCGCAGCGACGCCTTCACCTTGCCCTCCACCGAGTACGCCTTGTAGCCAGCCACCCGGCGCCGCCGCTTCATCTCCGGGTCGCTTAGGCACCACATGCCGCCCCCTCCTCCGCCTCCCTCCCTTCTCCCCGGAGGCGGCGGCAGGGCCAGGCGCGGCGGAGGGGGCAGAGTTGGCGGCGCCGTCGTGTAGATCTCGATCCGCCGGTCGCCGTTGCCGGGGAGGGCGCCGTTGTTGGGGGCGGAGGATAAGTAGCCGTTGGAGCGGGCAGATGCCGAGGAGAAGTAACCGCTTGAGTGAGCGAAGGCGGGATCAGGCGCGGAGGACGGCGGCGGACGGAGGTCGCTCCGGTAGGGGCGGTGGAAGTCGGCCATTGAGAGGGGGAGGAGGAAGGGGCAGGGCAGCTGGAAATTTTTTTTTTCCCGGGGGTAAGTAATTGTTGGGCCGGCTTTGTTTTGGTGGATGGTGGGACCGTGGGAGACAGGGGAAAGGGCAAAAGCCGCAAAGCAGAGCGCAGGCAGAGGCAAAGAATTTCCTTTCATGTTTCTCCACCATGCGACTGTGACGACTGGGCCGTCTGCACAGCAAGATTGGCCTGTTTGGATGCCTGCACGCGCGGAACCTGGCCTGCGGGAAACGGGCGTGCCGTTTCTGTGCGTGCAGGCGTGACGCTACGCATTAGCTTCGATTGCATATGCAGGGTCAGGCCAGCGGCAGGCGTGCAGCGATCCAAACGCGCGTGGTCAATGCACGAGCCTGGCCTGGCCGCGACGAAGCGGGGAACCAAACACGCGGTAAGTGCAGAGGAGCGTATTATCGGATGGAGCACAGTGTGTAATGTTGGGCAGGGGAACTTCGTGTTTTGCTTGTAGGGCCTTAGTCTTGTGGTGGCCCCACATGTAAGGGACGAGGAGCTTTTACGAGGGAATGCGGCCCCTCATTCCTGTGAATGTTTGATTCAGTTCGGTCTCACACCTCGGCGACCGAAGTAGGTTAAGAGACATTACAGCGAATTTTTCTTAGGATGTCAGACTGTTTTTCAAGCACGTCAAGTGCCACTGCTAAAACAAAGATTTGCATGCTCCTTTTTCAGAGAAAGAGTACGCTGCGGCCCTTGTTCATGTATTCCAACAGGTCAGGGGGCAACCTCAGTTTGGTGTCGCAGAGGGATGCAAAGTGGAATGGAGGCCTCACATTGTAGGTCTAAACACTTGACAGCCAAAAATTTCCCTGTTAATACGCTAATCCTGGACATCATGTGATGCAGTTTTAACACTCTGTTGCAGGCTTCCCGAGTGAACAGCCCGCGTAATCCATTGCGTTTCTAGAGCTGACCATGGGGATCTTGTACTTCTGACAGCTACTAGAACCTATCTGCTAAGTTACAGCTTCTGAGGAAACCAGTCTGTTCATATTCTTTCGTAGTTCTCGCATCCTACCTGATCCTAGCGGCTGATGCTGCGACTTACTACCCTTGTAAATGTTGCATGCTTCGGGGATTCTTTTCATGCCGGGTTAATTATGAACTCTGTCAGCTCAAGCCTGCATCTTCTTGGTGGTATGAACTAGCGATGGAGTTTGGCTATCTGACGAGTGACAACCTAGAGATGTACCAGTTGGAGGCTGGCGCTTGAAAATTCATGAACTTTTACTGCTACCTCCATTGTCTTCCTTTCATTTCTAATGCGATCTCCTTCCATTGCTCAGATTATCTCGTATCTGTCACAAGGTTAGCATATCTGCGCAATACTGGAGTACTTTAGAATATGCTCTTATCGCCGGATCAAGGTCCAACGGTTCAGACCAAAGGTAGTAATAACTGTCAGTGATATTTAGCGCATTAATCATTGCGTTACTAGACACAACACTGCAGTAATATGCATGTACTGCGATAGTAATAAACAAATGGCTGCAATAATTACTGTAGAGGATCCGACTCCAAGGAACAAATCCAGGTGGGTGAGTGAGTTCGAACACCCCGCTCCTATTACTATGGCACTGACCCATCTGTGTAACATTTGTTATTCTTATAAGTATAATTTTCAATTTTGCGGTTGGCATGTATAGAGTAATAGTAGCAATTAAAAATAAAGTCCAAAACACGTCCACAGTAACTTACCTTGTGCTTCCTCAATATTTTTTTTACTTGTCTGTTTAGAACGCTTGCAATCAACTGCTTTGACTATAATATAAATATACATAAAATTATTTAGATTTTCCGCATACAAATAAAAACGATCGATTTGTAATAAAAGTACTTCTATATAGTTATATTTCTATTAGTTTATTCAAACATATAACTGAAAAAACAATGCTTAAATGGGTGTGTATTTTCCAAAACGGCATGTAAAAAGAAACTTCTTGGTAGCATTTTGACGTCGACATTGCCGGCAGCACTCAGGTTGGTTGCTCAGCGTTCCCTTATCCATCTGTTCTTTTTCTGAGTTTTTATTAAACGAAAGTGATCTCAGCTTGTAAAGACCAATTTGGCAATTATGGGAGACAAAGACAGGTAATTATTGAATGATTTGTTAACTGTAGTACCATCTTTCACTATGGCGTGGCGCCATTACGAGCACCAATAAATACTTAATTATGAACCGGGGATAAAATATCTACAAATCGCTAGAAAAAGAAACGCACCCATTGTTTCTTTTGTGCACTTCACTCTCATTGCTTTCGCTCTTCCTTTCCTCTTTGCGTCCAAGAATCAATTTTGCGGGTGCCTGTTGCCATCTTTCTCTCAAGGACTGGATTCGCTTCATGTTGACCAAAATATCCTTGTGGGGTGGCTATTTGTAGGAGAGTTGCACAACAAAACATAAGTCAATCCTTCCTTCTTTTCAGCAGACGAAGGCTGGTTGGAGAATTAGAGAAGCTGACTTGAGATTTCAACCTTGATGTACTTAGGTTACAGCAAATCAGCCAAGTAAGCTTCATAAACCTGAATACTCAGGGAGGCTAAACACCCATGCTTCATGAGCAACTTTGGGTGTGTTTGGTTGTCTCTACCAAGTGATACATGTATGAGATGATTCAAGAAAAAAGTCATCTATACGTTTGGTTGCTTGACTGGAACCATCCCATCCTGGATCAAATGATACAAATTTAAAGAATATTCTCTCTAGATGCTGAACCATCCCATTCACTGGAAATAATAGAATTAAATGGTACAAAATCATCCTATCCTATTCAACCTCATCCCATCAACCTTGAGTACCTACGTGCTTGAGATTTTTCTTCTTGTTTTTGAGTAAATTGCACTCTGCACTAGGTAAAATACACGTAGTTTCGTTTTGCATCAGGTTTTACACATACTTTCATTTTGCACCGGGCTGGCTAAGCAAAATTCTTCACTTTGCACCCGGTTCTTGCATTCATTGTTAGTCCTAACGGTATCCACAGTCTAGTCCACATGTCAGTCTCCACCCAGCCCCCCCCCCTCTCGCTCTCTCTTGCTCCCCCATTGCCATCCTCCCCTCCCCTGCTCCTACCAGAGACATTGATGGCCACCATGGCGCCCTCAACTCCGCTCGTGCGACAATGCTCCTCGAAGGTTGCATTACCCTTCCACCTCACTGGAAGGAGGTTGTGGCAGTCCCTTCGTCGCCTAGTTGTGGTCATGCTCCCCCAATGCCATTCTCCCCAAGGGTGAGCTCAATGCTTACCTCCACCCTCTCTATTTCCCTCGTTATAATTCCTCAACCCAAGTAGCCAAACATTGCCGTGCCACCCTTCCTCAAGCTCTAGCCATGCACCACCGCGCACCATTCTTCACTGCTGCAAACACCGTAGCCTGACTCTTATACTGGTAGTGTCATCTCCTTCCCCTTGCGTTGTTCTTGGCCTCAATTGAAGGTTTCTGCCGTCGTAGCCTCTCCAACGCGATGGGTTTCCTCCTCCTCCTCAGTCGACCACCATTGATGGCTCACAACCGTAAGCTTCACTGTCATCTCTACCAGCATTTAGCTCATGGTATCCCCCACAAACTTGTTGTTTGTTGGAATAATATTGGAATTAGGAAAGTTGAGTCCGTATGAAAAGGGATTGTCTAAGTTATAGACGAGTCTGGCTTGGTTGCCGTGTTTCAGTAGGAGTCCAAGGACGTGTGTTAGTCAGAGGGTATAGCCTATATAAGTAGAAGCTTTGTACCTGTTTTACAAGCAAGCAAGAGAAAAGCAAAAAAAGTAATAAAGAGATCCTTGCTCCTAAAGATTTTCTAGGTATCCTGTTCTAACAATTGGTACCAGAGCTTAATGTTTCAGATTAACCCGTTGCCCCGTTGGAGGAGGAGATTCACGAGGGGCGGCACCCAAGGAAGCAGGCGACCACCCGGGCGGCCAATCTGAGTCTTCGTGCCATGAAAGTTGCGTCACAAGAGGGAAGAGGCGACAAGTAGATGTGGCGGCGAAAGGGTGAGGAGATGTGTCTCCTGATACGCGCTATTGACGAGCGTCGTCGATAACCGATGTGACAAGATGGCAATGGTGATCATCTGCGTGTGCAGTGCAAGTCAAAGTTGAGTCTGTTTATAACGATATTGACTCTGAGACGTTGAGGAGATGCGCTCACCGTCCAAAGTCAAGTTCATCCAAAGTCGAGTCCATCAAAGTTAAGTCCGGGACGTTGAAGATGTGTGTTCGTCGTCCTAAGTCGAGTCTGGAACGTAGAAGAGATGTGTTCGCCGTCTTGAATTAAGTAAGTTGAGTACCGAGTGTTGAAGAGATGCGTTCTCTATCCTATATCGAATAAAAGAGTTGGGCAAATCGTAGATGAGACCATTTGTCTCGACAAGTTAGAGTTGTGTTAGAAGTTAAATGTTATAAGATTATGGGGGCGAATGTTGGAACTAATTTTGTAATTAGAAAAGTTGAGTCTGTATGAACAGGAGTTGTCCAAGTTATAGACGAGTCTGGCTTGGTTGCCATGTTCCAGTAGGAATCCAAGGAGACGGGGGTGTTCAAGTAGCCTATATAAGCAGAGACTTTGTACCTATTTTACAAGCAAGCAAGAGAAAAACAAAAAGTAACTAGTATATTGCCCGTGCTAACGCTACGGCGATATTTGGTAATACAATTCAAATAAGCAAAAGATGTTATATGTTTTTTTGGTAATAAAGTGTAGTAAGATGTGCACAATGTAACCATTTGAATTACATATACATCTGTAACAGACAAATAAGTATTGTTGGGAATCGCACGCACCAATTTTTGGGCCCTTTGGATAAAGTCGATTTAACGCCTTGATCCTCCAAACTTAGCAGCACCACATCTGTCTAGAGAGCAGATAGCAATAGCCGCTTAGTATAACGAAGCAATAACACACTACAGAGAAGAGTACGAACAACACAAATTTGATAGTGATGGTCTAAAGGTGCACGATAAATCACAGTACATGAAGTGTTGAACACACTTTGTACAGATTTACATTTTGTTCTTCGTGTCTTTAAGAGCAGCAGCAACAAGGGTGGGTCTTTTAACGAAAGCACTTCGTGATATTAGCTGACAAGTCCTTCAAATCCAGTGGTGTCAATGCAACCACTATTCAAAGAAAACAGTACCTTACAAAGCGCTTGTGCTCATCCTGGCCAATATTAGTACGGTGTAGAATCATCAGGATCATTTTCTGGTTCAGCATTTTCGGTGGCACCGCAGCTCTCTGGCTGCCAAGGCTCATAGACATGATAGAAACCCTTTTGGAAGAAATCAACACAATATTTCTCCTTGTCTTCTTCATCAGGTAGCTCACCTCTGGATAACTTTCCATACAACTCTGCCTTCTTTTCTAGGGCAGCATAACTTGCAAAACCTTCTTTCACAGCTTTCAGCTCCAATTTATCTCTGTTGCAAAAGCAAATAACAAAGGATACATTAGTTCAATAAAAGTGGTAGAGAAAACTAACCTGTACATTTGAAACCAGTGGCTTGTAATGTCCAACCCAAGCAACATCAAGAAAACTAAGCCAGGTCTGCAAAGAAATTTGCAAATGGAGTGCTTTCAAGATACAATGTGGCCTGAAATGAAAACCAAGGCAGGTATCGAGATGCAAATACAACAATTGAAGTTTTCTGCTCTATTATGCTTTCATTTAACTGTAAAACTGGGAGAGAAGTGCCAATAAACAAGCAGTGCTAACCCTGAAGAAGAGCAACATAAGAAGTGGAGTTACTTCACACTGCATAATGTATGCACCCTTCGTATACGGAGTTTAATGATTTATTCAAGAAGTACCTATCTGTTACCATGTCTAAAACAGCTCCAAAAGTTGACGCTGATTCATAGAATGAGATAAACTGATCAGATAGTTTCAAACACTTGCCCAGTATCATATATGTGGGGAAAATAAGAATCCCCAAAAAATCCCCCTCATTCAAATAGGCCATAAAGAGATTTAGGTGTGACCAATATATTAAAACTAACTTTTTCAAAAGTTCATTGATACAAAATGGCATAAGTTTCAACATAGAAGAAAAGTTAGAAAACGCTAGAAATAACCCTTCTCTGCAGAAGGGCAAGCTACATGACTTGAACACAAAAGGGATTCGACTTGTTACCTTGATTAAATTTCCGTGCAAACCATCCATCCAAGCCATCACGTAAAAGTCGATATTTTTCCAAAGATGTTAGAATCCTAGAGATAAAACCAACTGCATAAGATAATGAACACAAGTGGTCTGCAGATAAATTTATGGCACTCGCCTGAAGAAGTACAGGATAGCAAAGAGTGGTCTATTGGAATAGCAAACGGCAAATGCAATGAAGTTTATGATGATCCTGAAATATCCTGCACAATAACAATTCTCAAATGTTGAAAATTCCACTTTTCATCCCCTTGATAGCGACAATTTCTCACTGAAAAAATTGCTTCGTTGTAAATATTCAATTGCATGTATTCTGTCATGTTAGTTTCTACTATTACATTTCTAGTTTCTTTTGGGTTACTATTTTTTGTGCGCCATTGCTATTTGCACCAAAGTGGCAACAAAACTATAAGAAAAGTGGTACATTTGATATAGATATAAGAACTCGAATAAACGAAGTAAAAAATAATGATAGAAAAGTGATAATGTTTCCAGTTGCACCATGTCAATAATAGAATCATCCAGATCCAGCAAAGTTCAACGTGGACTTTATGGAGATATACAATCAGTATAAGAAATGATAATTCTTATAAAATAGCATCTGCCCAGTAATTTTGGTAATAGCAATTGTGATATGCTGATATGTAAATAACCATCATGAACAATTTTTGGGTGGACGTTTTAGGGTGAACAAAGAAAAGGTATCCTCTGTGGGGGCAGAATAGTGTGTGCTTGTATGAAAGAATTAACTGGTGAATTATAAAGGGGTAAAGATAAAGATTACACAACTGCTTCTACAAAAATTACAGCTAATGGTGGCAAGCTACTACTGAATCTAACACGCAACCAATGAAGCAGGGAGATACCTCACTTATTTTGCTCGAAGTTGCAAAGATCAACAAAGTGGACATGTCTACATAGCCTTTCCCATTTCTGATTTGCTCGAGCACGCCATCCTTGTCGAAAACAACCTAGATGGATTGGACGCATAGGAAACAAAAGGAAGAAATATCAGAATAGATTGCACCTTTAAAGTTCTAAAAAAATACGACGAAGAAGAGTTTGCGGCGTCTCTTAACAGATAGTGGCGCTGGATCGTAGAGCATGGCGATGGTGTACTTGCACTTGGCCATGACGGACGCCGGCGTGTCCTCGACGGTGGCGCCAAAGGCAACGAGTTCTTGGCACTGGCATGGCGGCACAGGTTGTTGAAATTAGCGGGGAGATAAAAAAAAACCAAGGTGCGAGCAAGTAAATAAATCTATGAAACGATGCTGCACGCCCCAAAGGCAATACGCATTGATCGATCGCATCTCATCATCATCTCCTGCTCTAGATCTTGTTGTAGAGCTACCTACAAAAAAAGGGGGGTTTAATCGGACGGAAGGATCTTGTTCTTGCCTTGGAGAGGGTTCGGTTCCAGACGGTGACGCGGAAGCCGTGGCGGAGGAGGTAAGTGGACATACACAGCATGAAATTAATTGTGTAAGCTTTTCGAAGCATCAGACACCTCCTCATCAATTGTTTCTATGATCTCAACATGTCGAGGTAGAAGTTTCTGCATTATGTCCAAGCTCCACTTCTGCAATGCTTCGTGAAGGTGGTGCGGTTAGTATATACCATGGTTATAGAAATGATTAGGAAATTGGTACAAGATTGAATGGAAGACAAATGATGAAATGAATAAGTTTATTTGGACTGGATAAACATAAAACTGCAGTCCCTGTTAAATTCAAGATTAGCCAAATTGGTAGTGCGAATACCTTTCTGTGATACTCCAAGCCTCGCTCCACTCAATCCCTTAACATCAATCAAGATTCTCATTAACTCAGAATGCATAGTGTTGGATGAGTGTCATTCATGTGCACCGCAACTTTAGAGGGAAAGTCCTCCCGGTTGAGAGAATCACCACTCTCCTCTCAAAGTGAGCAATAATATCCTGCAGTGAGGCCGAGCATAACGTATATCGTTGCTTCAAGCAGAGAAATTTCCCGGGATCGATCCAATTTCCTCGGAGTGAATGGCATTCAAATTCATCCCAATTCCGGGATCACCCCACGATGCGGCGGTCGTGGTTGAGCCACGTGTCTTGCCGCCCATGAGCGCGCGTTCGCAGGTCCGCGGATGCGCGCCACCATTCCACTGACGCCAGGCCGAAGCGCTCAAGGCCATCGCCCTCAAGAAGATCTCCGCGAGCGACCGAAGGTGAGCGCGCCGCGCACCAGTGTCCCGTATAGATCTCGTCCCGCGACGCTAGCGAGGATACTCCGCACTAACTCCGACGCATCGCGTCGGCAGATCTTAGCCGCGGACTGGCCGGCCGCACCACCGCCGAAGGCCATGGCCAAGATCGAGCCGGTGACGATAGCCCCGCCCTACCGCGATTACAGTAGAGGCTCGCGAGCCGGCAGATTCGCGAAGAGCGCTGGCCTCGCTTGGTTTGGCGGCTGATCGCAATAAATACATCACCGCCAAGACAGATCGTGTCATGGCGGAGGGCAACCGACGCCCAGCGCGCTGCTGGAGGTTGCAGAAGGCAAAGGGCCGGTTCGGGAAGCCGGGTTCCGACTTGGGCTCCCTCTTAAGGAACGGCAGGAAGTTGAGGTCGATGGAGTCGAACGGCGGCGAAGACGGCGGCGACGATGACAGCGAGGACTCCTCCATCTCCATTGCCCCAAAAGGAGAAATCCAGGCCTCCGCGTTCCCAAATTTAAAACTCCCCAAGGTGCCTCCACGCAATTCCCAAATTCCTCCGGGAGAGCGGCCTATGAAGGACGAGGGCGTCGCCGACGAAGGAATCGCACATCGAGGAAGCGGTTTCTACGTAGCGCATGTGGGGTTTAGGCGCGATTAGGGCGCACGATTTGGGGGTCACGCGGGGATCGGGGGCGGGCGATTGGGAGCACACGAGATTGGGATGAACCGGATGATTTGGTCCATTAGATTTGATGAAGTGATGTGATAAAGCATCTTAGTGCTTGATTTTGAGGAAGGGGGATTTGTGTGTGCACGTGATAGGGTGAACAAAGCAAAATACTCTCTGTGGGGGCAGGAAAGGTGTGTGCATGTAGAAAAGATTTAACTGGTGAATTATAAAGGGGTATAGATAAAAAGACTCTTGCTCCTAAAGATTTGATGGGTATCCTGATTCAACATTGTTGCATTTACCACCCTTTCACTGGCTCTCCTCCACCTCCAGAGACGTTGCCAGAGAACCCATGGCCACCCTTCCAATGACATGTGGGGTCCATTGTCAAACTTCCGTTAGAAGCAACGGTGAATAACAAAACCTGGTGCTTTCTGCCACAACTTTTGCTTAGGTCTAGTGCTAAGTAAAAGTATGGAATAAACAATAAGCAATGAACCTGGTGCAATTTACAAAAAAGGAAAAAATCGGATGGTCCTTTTTTTCTCCCCGAGGAATTCACATGGTTTTTCAGTATGGAGATTGGTGCAGCGTAAGGGGTATTTCTACGGGAGATTTTAGGATTTAGTTCAAATTAAAATATCTTTCATAGAACTAAATCCCAAAATCTCCCATATAAATCTCTCATCAAAACAGGGCCTAAATAATTTTCAGATGGTATTTCGAAGATTCGTATTACCAATTGGTCCTCGCTCTGTATCAACTTACCTCTGTCCTCGGAAATACCAAATTCGAATATAAGAAGATCGGGGTTTCTGGAGGATAAAAGCTCGTAATTGAAGTTTGAACTAAACTCGACAGACAAGGTTGGAGTGGAAAACAAGACGTACAGAAATCCTACCTCTGGAGTCTGGAGTAGCCTAAAATTCCAAACTCGTCCCCACGATTTGAAAGGATGGAAACCAAGTACAGACGGTGCGACTTGGGAAAGATAAACCCCAAAAGGAAATGCTTAGATTCTTTACTTCCTCCTCTCGCTGGGAGAGAGAGAAAGAGGAAAGAAAAAAAAAAAAGTCAGAGAGAGAGGCGGCGCCGTGGTCCCATGAGCCCATCGGGACCGTCCAGCCAATTCCAGCTCGCCGCGACGGATGGCTGGTGTTCCACCACGTCACCGGTAAGCGGCGACCAGACATCGCCGTGGGTCCGGCCCGCGAAGCTGCCTCATGCCGGCGTCTGCCGCGTATGGCGTTGGGCCCTCGCCACCCCTGGCCCACTTGACATCGACGTGATCGGGGAGGCGGGCTCGATGTACAGACGCGGCCTTATCTCGCCAAGCGCGGAAGCAGGTGAGGACCCAACGAATAAAGTTCTACGCGCACACGCAGCGTCTCTATGACGTTCGGCCCCACCGTGTCAGCCGGCCCAGCACGCCACCACCTGACCACACAGCCGTTGAGGCCGCGGATGCGTCCTCAGCCACGGAAGCCGCACGTGCACGCCGGAGAGGCGAGCGCGGCGCACTGTAGAACCAAGCCCATCCGAACCTGCTCACTGACACGCGGGGCCAAGCATACGATCCGGGCCCGCACGTCAGTGCCAATAGGAGGCCGTCTCCTCGCGCGGTCCGCACCCCACCACAGCCCCTCTTGGGCACGTTACCCTCGCCTCTTGCAGTCTTGCTCATGAGAAGCGAGGCGAGGATGTCGTGACGAAGGAAACGAAGCGAGCCTGCAGCCGAGCGAAGCCGAAGCAGCAGCTCCAGCTTTACAAATATACCCTGCTCCAATGCCCACCCCTCCCGCCTCAGATCCCAAACCCTAGCCTAGGCTCCGCCTCCGCCTCCATTTGCTCCGCCCACCGTCGCCGGCGACCGGCGGGCGATGTGATCGGGCGCCGCCGCGGGAGCAGCCGCTGACTTCCTAGCGCCGTGCCTCTCTAGCGGGAGGAGTGAGCCCTAGCCGTAGCGCCGTGCCGCAGGCGCAGATAGGGGAGGTGAGCGAGATGCCGGGGGACGTCGCGACCTCGCCGGCGCCGGCGCCGCCGTCCGCGTCCTCTTCGCAGCACCACCACGCCGGCACCTCCGCCCGCGGGCTCCTCTGCCACGCCGTCGCCGGCGCCTCCGCTGGTAACGTGGCTGGCCCTAGAGCTCTATCCATTTCGGCCTAGTGGTTTTGTTAATTCGGTTTGGGGTGTATGTCAAGTAAGCGCTAGATTTGGGGGGTTTGTGCGCAGGTGTGGTAGCGGCGACCTTCGTGTGCCCGCTCGATGTGATCAAGACGAGGTTCCAGGTGCACGGCTGGCCTAAGCTCGCCACGGGAACAATCGGAGGTGACCATTTCTTCAGAGGAATTCTTGAAAATTTTGCTTCAATTTGTTGCTCGTGTTAGAACACTACAAGAATCTGTTGGGGACTACAAGTTTCATGCTGGGCTTCATGAGGTATGCTGAGGATGCAGGACAATCGGTACAGGAGTGCACACACTGGTGAGAATGAAGAGTGTCTGCATGGAGGGGACGTCGTGTAGATAATCGGTGTGAATTTTGTGCTTTGTTTTAGTGTGTGGCGTCTCTTGTAGCATCCGAGATTCTGGGAGATGAGAGAGAATCCGTGTCGGTAACGTAAGATCTGCTTTTAGATGTCATAACGGTTCGAATCGCTTGTTTGGACGGTTCTGTCATCCTCAGACTTCTTATTGGTTGTGTGATAGTCACTTATTACGCCCTGCATGGTTGGAATATATCGGTGTTTTCAATCATATGAGAGGCATCGCGTGTATTGAGCTGGGATTGTCGGGAACCTCCAAAATATTGAAATTGTGCGTATTGAGTTGAAAAAAATAAGCTTGTGGTAACATACTATCAGTTGTTGTGTGAATTCATTCATGCACATGAAAAGCATGGATAACACATGAACACTTGAAGAATGCCATCAGGACCTCCTGTACACGTGACCACTATCTGCCTATAGGTTGTTCTAGATGCTGAATATGTATTGGTTGTTTTATAGGGGAATTAATTATTTCATGGTGTGCATGGGTAAGATATAAAATATCTATATTTCCAAGCCTGGTGTTTCTGAGGCTATATGTTGAGATGTTGCTAAGTTTAGCTTGCCTGGAACTTGTGCTGAGATGCGTGCTGTGGATGCAAAAATGTTTTAACTGCAAGTATGCCAACACAAATACAATTCTACGACTGTGAGCAAAGCTGAGCCCAAGAATAATCTTGAAAGAATGCCGGCAGCTCATCCCGTGTATGTAGAAAACGGTGTGGGTGCATAGACGATGTGGTTTGTTGATGCTGATTGATATCGAATTCGCATCCTGCATCTAGAAGTTTGATGCTTAGTACATTATCTGCGTAAAATCTTTGTGCTCAACTAAAATTGATTTTCTATTGTACCAAGATATTCTTTCTGCTTATGTTTGAAAATGGCTTAGAAAGCTAAGGTTTATTACATCACTTCTCTGTTCTATCATTACTAGGTAGTGTTATTATTGGGAGCTTACAACAGATTGCTCAGCGGGAAGGTTTTCGGGGGATGTATCGCGGTCTCTCCCCGACTGTTCTGGCACTTCTTCCTAATTGGGCGGTGAGTATATGCCCCTATATTTGTGGCTCCATCTGTATTGCGTGAATGCAAAAAATTCTTAAAAAATTACAAGGATCCTAACCATAATTACTGTATGTTTGTCAAGTGCTTGTGTATGTTGGTTAACTGGTACGCTTGTACTACAAATCAATCAAATGCATGTATTCTGTTGTGGAGCTAACACTGTCCTTATGAATGCGTAGGTCTACTTTACTGTGTATGAGCAGCTTAAAAGCTTGCTTTCTTCCAATGGTTAGTGCCTGACCCTGCCTATGACTTATTAGCATAACACTTAACAATTCTTAAGTGGTACCATACATTTTTATTGTAGACAGGAGCCATCAACTCTCTCTAGGGGCAAATGTTATTGCCGCATCATGTGCTGGAGCTGCAACTACTATTGTAACAAATCCACTTTGGGTTGTCAAGACAAGATTTCAGGTATGATGTGCTTCATACTTGTCTTCAGCAGCAGTAGACCTGAGGCAACATAATTGCAAGTAGAAAATGTCTGCTACCAAGATACTTTGATTAGCCAATAATTACACAATTATTTGAAAATATCTTGGCAATTCCTTTCGTTCACAACATTGACTAAGGGGCTGTACATGGACTGAATGCATCCAGTTTGAAATGGAACCATAATTAGCTAGTGTGCTTCTAAATATGATGAATTTTTTTGGGTCTTTCTTTCACCTATTTTGTATTAAGCTTGCTCACGAAGATTTCGCTCGTAAGCTCGAGTTCCCGGCCGGAGGCCGGATCGCAAACTACTAGACGAGGAACTCGTCTTAGTAGCCAGCGCCTGTGTTTAGCTGTTGTCGGAGCCACCGCCTAGAATCGATTTGTGGTATGAAAACAAGCATACCTTTTCTCCTGTCTTTCTTCTCTTTTATTACGTGATACTGCTCACGAATCCCACTCGGATTGGACTCCCTGATCCTTAACAGACTCAACACAAAATCTAACAACTTCGTAACAGACTCCAAGACGTATCTTATTACAATACTATTTTTATGACTCTACTAACTTAATTACGGACCCGGCTTCCTGGCGCCACGGCTATTAAATCATTTGGAGGCATGCCTTCCTTACACTGCGTCGGACGTAAATCCGGTCCAAACCTTGGCCCATAACATCACTCCCCCCCTGGAGATGAAGCTTGTCCTCAAGCTTGTAATCTGGGTAGGATCTGCGGAGAGCGATGGCATCCATCCACGTAGCATCTGCGACAGCTTCACCCGCCCAGTGGACTAGGAACTGTCGCTTCCCTTCTGTGAACCGTTGTGCAAGAATGTTGTGCGGCTCTGGTTGGACCGGTGCAAGCCCTGGTGAAACTTCGGGAGGTAACTCGACTGTTTGGGAAGGTGGCTCACCCTTGAATGGTTTAAGCAGGGAAATATGGAAGACGTTATGGATTCGTGCGGAGTGTGGTAGATGTAACCTGTAGGCGACCGGCCCTACTCGACTTGCAATCTGGAATGGTCCGTAGAACTTAGGTGCTAATTTGGATGGGAAAAGGGTACCTTTTACCGATGATTGTCGATGTTTTTGAAGCTTAAGCCATACCCATGTTCCCACTGGCAACTCCACCTCCCGATGTTGTCCATCATATCTTTGTTTCATGCGTTGTTGAGCCTGCAAAAGGTGTTCTGTGGCCTGCTGTAAGAGGACATCCCGGTCCACCAATGCACAATCGATGGAATCAATGCAAGTGGCCCCTTGTTGATACGGCGTCAAAGGGGGAGGTTTGCGACCGTATACCAACTCAAAAGGGGTCATCCGGTGTGCTGAATGGAACGAGGTGTTGTAGCAGTATTCGGCCCATGGTAACCATTGTGCCCATGAGGAGGGGTTGGAGGATGTCAAACAACGGAGATACATCTCAATGGTTCGATTGACGACCTCCGTTTGTCCGTCCGTTTGGGGGTGATATGCCGTGGACATTAGTAACTTAGTCCCACTCCGTTTAAACAGCCCTTGCCAAAAGGTACTTAAGAACAATGGATCTCGATCCGAGACAACAGATTCCGGAATACCATGGAGGCGTACCACTTGATCAAAGAATAATCGCGCGATGGTTGTTGCTGTGGCTGGCCGGCAGAAGGATATGAAGTGGGCGTATTTAGAGAGACGATCCACGACCACCAACAAGGCTGTTTTTCCTGATGATTTAGGGAGGTCGGTGATGAAGTCCATCGAGATATCTGACCAGACTTGATGAGGAATTGGCAATGGTTGCAGCAAGCCGGCTGGGGCCAATGTGCTTGTCTTGTGCTGTTGGCAGATCTTGCATTTGGCCACATACTGCTCGACGGTAGCTCGCTGTTTTTCCCACCAATAGCTGGCTTGTAAGCGATGAAGAGTTTTCTGGATTCCTTCATGTGTCAGCTCGTGGATTGAGGCAATGACGGGCTCTATCAACGGTGAAGAGGCCGGTATCACAAGTCGATCATTCCGAAACACCAACCCGTCCCGAACCTCCCACTGTAGTCCTCGCTCCTGACCTTCGTGCTGGGTTACTGCGGCCGGTTGTTTGCTGGATGCGTTTGCATGTTGTGCGGCTAGCTGCCTTACCGCTGGATCGACCCGTAGCTGTTCTAGCCACTGGCTTCTTGTCACGTCCTGGGGTGCAGAAACCGTTGCACCTTGGATGGAGTAGGCATGTGCTCGGGACAAGGCATCTGCAGCCTGATTAAGCCGGCCTGGTTTGTATTCGACCTGGAAATCAAACCCCATGAGTTTACTTAACCAGTGCTGTTGTGGTGGCGTAATAAGGGCCTGTTCGAGAAGGAACTTTAAGCTGCCATGATCTGTGCGGATGAGAAAGGAGTGTCCCCACAAGTAGGGCGCTTGATGTCGCACCGCTTTGGAGAGTCCGATGAGTTCGTTCATAGGCCGCAAGTTTCGTGTGACGATGCCCGACTGCATTGAAATAAGCGATTGGGTGGCCTTGCTGTTGGAGTACTGCTCCAATTCCTGTACCTGATGCATCGCATTCGACGACAAAAGGGTTTGTGAAGTCCGGCATTTGAAGCACTGGGGCCGAAACCAGTACTTGTTTGAGATGGTGGAAGGCTTCCTCGGCTGCTGGAGTCCAGGCGAAGCTGTTCCGCCGTAGCAAGGTAGTCAAGGGCTCTGCAATTGTTGCATAGTTTTGAATGAACCTTCTGTAGTACCCTGTGAGTCCCAAAAATCCGCGTAGAGCTGAAACCGTTGCGGGGCGAGGCCAGTCTGTCACGGCTTGTAGTTTTGCTGGGTCGGCCTCCACTCCATTGCGGGAAATGATATGTCCTAGGTATCCCACGCGTTCTTGGGCGAAGATACATTTGGACTGCTTCAAGTAAAGCCGATGAAGGCGTAGACGATCCAATACCAGTCGTAAGTGTGTTCCATGTTCCTTCTCTGTGCAACTATATATCAGGATATCATCAAAGAAAACCAAGACAAACTTGCGTAAGAATTCCTGTAGGATCTCGTTCATTAAAGCCTGAAAAGTTGATGGTGCGTTGGAGAGCCCAAATGGCATCACTAGGAACTCGTAATGGCCATGATGGGTCCGGAAAGCCGTTTTCTCGATATCTTCCTCTCGCATGCGGACTTGATGGTAGCCCGAGCGTAGGTCAAGCTTGGTGAAGAAGCGAGCTCCCGGCTCGTCTAATAGTTCTTCCACCAGGGATAGGAAATTTATCCTTGATGGTTCTTGTGTTGAGCTCGCGGTAATCCACGCAAAACCGCCAAGTACCATCGGCTTTCTTAACGAGGAGGACCGGGGAAGAGAATGGCGATCGACTGGGGCGGATGATCCCTTGCTTTTGCATAGCGTCACATTGCTTCTCTATCTCTTCTTTCTGGCGATATGGATATCGATAAGGCCTCGCCACCACCGGTCGATTTGCTTCGTGAGCGTAATTAGGTGGTCACACCACTGGAAGGAGGTAGCCCTTCAGGTTACGCAAACAAGTCTTTATGCGAACTCAACAATTCTTGTATCACCTCCATTTCTTCCAGTAGTGCAACAAGGAGGCCCGGCGTGGTCTTCGCATCCCTTGCAGTTGGACCCGTGCTTCAGGAGTTGTAAATTCCATAGTTAATTCCTCGAAGTTCCATTGAATGCTTCCTAATGTTCTTAGCCACTGGGCCCCTAGAATGATGTCGAACCCATCAATGGGCAGTATGATAAAAGGGGCTGCAAACTCGTTGCCTTGTATGCTAAAGGTCACTGCTGGCACAATTCCAAGACAAGGCAAATGTGAGCCTCCTGCTACCTTTACTTGCTGAGGTGCTCCTTCCTCCTGCTTCCAATTCCCTTGGCGGCCGGCATACGCACTCATGAAATTGTGGGTACTGCCGCTGTCAATTAGGCATAGCCAGTTTTTCCCTTCCATGTGTACCCTTACTTGCATGGTGTCCCCATATTTAGGCCCTAAGGCTGCTATCATAGACAAGGATGCCTCTGTTTCTTGCACCCATGGGTCTTCTTCGTTGCCTGCCTCAAGTTCCTCGTCTTCTACCTCCAGATGGAACAGGCGTTTGCATCGGTGCCCTCTGGAGTATACCTCATCACAATTGTAGCACAGTCCTTTTGCTCGTCGTTCTACCAATTGATCGGCTGATAGACGGAGACGCGTGGTCGTTGACGCCGTCTTTGCTCTGTCTTGGCTGGAGGTTGAAGCGCGCTAAGCCGCCCGCTCTTGCTTGCCGGTGCCGATGGCGTGGGTCGCCCGAGCATGGGCGTTGATCCTCCGCTGCTATGCGCGCCGCTCGGAAGTGCTGTTGTTGTGGTCGTTCGCCGGGAAGCGCCTTACTAACGCCGAATCCTCAGTATACTGGCGAGTTAAATGCGTGCTAAAAGTCATCACGCGGCCGAACGGAGCGCGACCCTTGTTAGCCAATGACATCTCCTGGATCGCTTCGCTTATCCACGCCGCCTTTCTTGCCTCGGCCTCTCGCGCGAAACCAGTGGCCTCCGCCAGGTCACGCGGTCGGTCGCGGCGTACATCTGCGCCGATTGCCCCTGACAGTCCGGCTACAAAGGTCTCAATTTGGTCGGTTCTTTTTATTCCTGACGTACGTGCCAATAGCCTCTGGTACTCCCGAGCATATTCGTCCACGCTGCTAGTCCCTTGTTTGAGATTGACAAGGTCGCCCAACGGTCCCGCACTGGAATGTCGCGTAAACCGCTGGATAAAAGCTTCAGAGAAGTCATCCCAGGCGATCCATAATTCCTCTCGCTGCCAATTGTCTAGAACTTCTTGTGCCTCTCCTGAGAGATGGAGCCCTGCTAATTCCACATATTCTTCTTCGGGAATACGGTGGACTCGAAAGAATCTCTCGCACCGACGCAGCCAACCAAGCGGATCCCCTTGGCCGTCGTAGTCCGGAAGGTCAAATCGTGGGGGACGTGGCGTCCACTTCCGACCCCTCGCCGTCGCTCCTGGAGGTGCTCGCCTCGCCGGCGGTCTTGTGGCGCCCGATGGATCTTTGTCTCCCTTCGGTCACGGTTGCCGATAGCAGCGTCGCTGCCCTCAGCCGATCCATCCAATGCCGCTCCTTGCTCCCTTTGCTTCGGTTCCACGGGCGGATTCCCTCCTTTCAGTATCTTCATCATCTCTTCCATCATTGTCTTCATGTCTTTCACCTCTGTCTCGAGGGCTACAACCCGATCTTCGAACTGGTTTGCCATGGTACTAGAACCGTCTGGCTCTGATACCAATTTGTTACGAGCTTGCTCACGAAGATTTCGCTCGTAAGCTCGAGTTCCCGGCCGGAGGCCGGATCGCAAACTACTAGACGAGGAACTCGTCTTAGTAGCCAGCGCCTGTGTTTAGCTGTTGTCGGAGCCACCGCCTAGAATCGATTTGTGGTATGAAAACAAGCATACCTTTTCTCCTGTCTTTCTTCTCTTTTATTACGTGATACTGCTCACGAATCCCACTCGGATTGGACTCCCTGATCCTTAACAGACTCAACACAAAATCTAACAACTTCGTAACAGACTCCAAGACGTATCTTATTACAATACTATTTTTATGACTCTACTAACTTAATTACGGACCAGCTTCCTGACGCCCTGGCTATTGCGTCGCTGGAGCTGTGCCTTCCTTCTGCCTGCGTCGGACGTAAATCCGGTCCAAACCTTGGCCCATAACATACCTACATTTCATACCTAGAAGTAATATTTCCAAGATTATATTTGAATTCCTGTCAACAACAGCAATATGTTTCTTTTTTTAGACCCAAGGAATAAGAGCTGGGGTGATCCCATACAAAGGTACACTTGCTGCATTGAGGAGAATAGCGCATGAGGAAGGCATCCGTGGATTATACAGGTAGATTTCCATGGAAGTCTATTGTTGCAAAACATTTGACAATGTTTGATGATTCTTTGTTTTGATATATTTACTGATATTTTTTTAAAGTGGGCTCGTCCCTGCCTTGGCTGGTATCAGCCATGTTGCCATTCAGTTCCCTGCATACGAAAAGATAAAAACTTATCTGGCTGAGCGAGGTATTACTGTCAAACATGTTGTCTTCACATAAAAATGCATATAAATGCACATGGCCTCTACAATTGTAGAGGCCAGATTGAGTGGTTTGTTTTGCACCTATGACAGTATCATGCTTTAACAGATAACACTACTGTTGAAGCATTAAGTTTTGGTGATGTTGCTGTTGCTTCGTCTCTGGCAAAAGTAGCTGCGTCAACCTTGACATATCCTCATGAGGTACCAAGTTGATTATCTGCAATTATGATATACTCCAGTCATGGTTGAACATACCGAATCCATACAGAACAATGTTCTGTCTAATTACTTTTGGCTTGGTTAAATATCTGAGACTTTTTCCTGATAACCATTACAGGTTGTTCGATCAAGGCTACAAGAACAGGGAGCACACTCCGAGGCAAGATACAAAGGTGTAATAGACTGCCTCAGAAAGGTTTATCATAGAGAGGGTGTGGCTGGCTTCTACCGCGGATGCGCCACAAACCTGTTGCGGACAACTCCTGCTGCAGTGATAACATTCACCAGCTTCGAGATGATTCACAGGTTCCTTCTCGACGTATTTCCTCCTGAACCTGAAGAGCACCCCCAACCACTGAAGCATTGACTGTATCCATTCCTGTGTACTATCCATGTTGTTATTGTTGAGTAGAGAAATCCAGTAACCATCCAGCGATGCCATTTACCTTGTCAGAGGGCTCTCATAAAAAAGAGAGATTTTGGTAATGCAACTGGTAGCTGCCATTCAAAATTCAACCATAGTGTAGGACAGGAATTTGCATGTGTACGTGACAGTTTTGATAGCGTGCATGGGGGAGGTACGCGGGGTGTGGGGGAACGGTGATATCGGTGGGTGTGTTGTCTGATGATGATGAAAAGAAAAGAAAAGAATGTTACGAGCGTACATTAATAATTGATCTATTCTTTTTTTTTTAGAAAAAAAAAACTCTGGTGATCTGCGATCCTGAACTATCTTGAATTCTTGATCCACTTGCTGGAGTTTGTGCTAGTTATGGTGGTGACTAGTGGTTCGTGTGAATAAGCTGGGCCCTTGGAATTTCGACCTCTTCCAGCACAGATTTAAACAAGTCGAGCATACGCACATTACCAACCGTGCACATCTTCATCTGGGCGTGCTAATTCTGTTTGGAATTTTCTATTCAGAAGGGAAAGGAGGATCATATATCGGTCAAGTTTTGCTGCTTACTGGCTACGTCATGAGGTAGAACCGTAGAAGGCAGAGCTCCTCTCGTTTTGGAGCTCAATTTGCAGGAAGCTGGTCTTCCCTTTTGCCACCTCAACTTGCCAATGCATTGACAGGAAAACTAAACAATGGTATACCGTCGGACTCCAAGGCAAGCAATGGGATAGGAAGCTCCGTACACGCACTGTTAAGTGCTAACCATCCGGTTCTATCCGACCCACTTAGGTATGGCGTGCCGCAGTCGTTGCCTTGCGTCAATAATATCTGACCTCCAGCTTTGCAGGTTCACCCAATCAGAGCTCAATTTCTCCGGAGGTTTTTGCTTAGAGTTTTTGTAGCGTAGTTGGGTGTTTGGTTCGATTGGTACTATTCTGGGTGCAAGTGCAACATCTCTGCGGGTTCGACTACTTCCCTCGTACCAATACATCACTTCGTCTGAAGCCCAACGCCGGATCAATCTGGCTGGGGCCGTACTCACCTCCTCCTGTGGGTTCCCACATCTTGATACTCTTTTTCTTTCATGAAAAGAGTGAAAAGAGTGTTAAGAATGGACTGAAAGTAGAGTGCAGGATTCATTTAGATCTGTGATGGAACAGATGGGCCAAGTTGCAGTCTCTCTCTCTATATAATATATGCGATCCCTCCTATGTGTTATTGATACGTGGTCTCAGGGTCTGTATGCTAGTAAGACATTACCATTACGGGATAAATGATCAGTGGCACAAGTAAATAAGAATAAATCATCGATTATTCTAAAAGCATATGAGTAATTATGTAGGCAACCACAATGCAATCGGCGTACATGAAGGACAGAAATCTCGATGGTGAAAACTTGTTCGCTGGACCAGGGCAAGAAGATATAGCTTCAAAGTGCATTGGAGGCTGGAGAGGATCAAGCCATAGATCTCCACATGCCCTTCCTTCATCGACATCCCGCCCATAGTCTCCGACCCAACTCTCATCCTCACGACCTCACCATATTATGTAGCTAAAGGGCAAAACAAACAAAGTCACGAATAATGTACCCTCGTGTTAGCCGATACGAACGATGTGTCAATCGAGTCTAAGCAATATTGGCCCCGTTTGAGTTGGTCCAGAGTGTTTGCGCGCGCTTGAGTACAAGCCTCGTGAAAATGTTGACGCAACTACATAATGTCATCATATTTATTTGCATTTCGTTGAGGTATCGATCAAAATGCAATATATATATATATATATATATATATATATATATATATATATATATATATATATATATATGTTGATCCAAACCGTGCATTCTGTTCATCTCATTGAAATCTCACTACCTACCAAATTTTATATATTTTGAACTTTTTCTCCTATTTATTTTGTATTTTTAAAAATCCACGATCTAATTAGTTGTGGGGCGTCCAATGAAGCTGGTTTTTAAAAATACAAAATAAATAGGAGAAAAAATTCAAAATATATAAAATTTGGTGGGTAGTGAGATTTCAATGAGATGAACAGAATGCACGGTTTGGATCAACAGTTTCGTCTTCGAATTTTGCAAACACAACCCTATAGTACGGAGGATCTGTGCTATCTATAGTACACTAGCTATCCTCTCTCTCTCTCTATATATATATACGTATATGTATATATGTATATACGTATATATATATATGTATATACGTATATGTATATATGTATATATGTATATGTATATATATATAGGAAAATGGTTGCATACTCTTGGGAGTATGTACTCCCACTCTCAATATACTGCATAAATAATGTTATTATACTTCTTTATCCTTTTGAGTATACTCTAATACTAATTCTAAGATACTCCAAAGTGAGTTTCACAAAAAATTTCATCAAAACCCACACTTTATAGCATAATTTGTTTATATACTCTTTTTGTACATGAAAAACGGTATATAGTAAGAAATAAATGGCTCCGATAAATTTTTTTCAACAATGTCGCATTGTAGTATGTTAGAATTATTATTGGAGTATACTGAAAGTAATAAAAGAGTATAACACATTCATTTAAGTGGTATACTGGATGTGGGAGTACGTACTCCCAAGAGTACAGAAAAGGCTTCCTATATATATATATGTCAGGTATTCCACAGCTCATGAGCTAGCGTAACAAAGATTTGTTAACTGGTGATTTGAAAACAAGGAAACTCCGGTCCTTTCATCGTGAACCCGAAAAAGTATCATGCACATTGTGCCCCGTTCTACCGTTTTACCAGGGGTGGCCCACATCAGCAGCTTTTGCATAAAAGCCCTTGTGTTTACCGTAATTGCGTATAGATCCCTATTCGCGAGAGCCATTGGTCTTGCGGATGGGTGCCGATCCGGTGTTCCACACATCCCCGAGACCGGACCTGTGTGTCACCATGAAATTGCGGCCCGCGGTGTCCTCGAGGAGCCGCTCTCGTTTCCTCTTCGTGCTGCTCCCCTCGCCTGGACAGCGATGTGGCTTGCAGAGCCCTTGACGCGGCGCGCTGTTTTCCCTCATGTTCCTTCCCACCCGGGAACCATCGCCGCTCTAGTCAGGGCACCACCATCGCCACCCCTTTACCCACCGGTCTTTCCTTCACCTTCTTCCCAAGCCATCGCTTATGCTTGTATCGACCTCACCCAAACCCTACACGCCACTCGCTCCCTCCACTCACCTACTCTATCGCCTCCACTCCATCATCGGTCCCCTCCCCTACCCCCATCCACCTCTTTCGGAATGCTACATAGTTCCACCTAGGACTGCCCCTGCTATTCCCTCAGGCATGGCGGAGCCCAGGATGAGTCTTCGAGAGTGGATGGCTCTTCGTCTTGACACCTTTGATGGTGCGGGCACACTAGTCCAGGCAGTAGACTGGTTGCGCTACATGGAGAGGTTGTTTGGGGCTTTGGAGATGACTTCACAGCAAATGGCTCGCTTTGTGTCATTTCAGTTGAAGGGTTAGGCGGGCATCTGATGGGAGGGGGTGCTTTCTGCCAGGACCCCCGCCCATGTATATGTCACTTGGGAGGACTTCGTCGACCAATTCAGAGCGCAGTTCTACCCTGAGTCCTTCATGGAGAAGATGGAGCATACCTTGTCTACCTTTGTGCAAGGGAAGAGGTCTGTGGTTGAGTATGATGCGGAGTTCAACAATCTAGTCTTTTGTCCATCTGTGGTAGGGAATGATCGTGAGAAGGCCAGGAGGTTCTGTAGAGGCCTCAATCAGGAGTTCAGGGTTGTCATGGGGGCAATCGTTCCACGCGACTTCAACTCCATGGTCGAGCAGGCTAGGGGTATGGAGGTTAAGATTGAGCTTACCAAGGAGAAGCAAAACCCCAGTGGTTCCAATGTTCCCGTAGGTTCAGTTGGGGGCCAGAAGAGGAATTGTAGTGAGGGGAGTGGGCATTCTTAGCGGCCCGCTTTCAAAAGGTTCAAGGGAGGTCAATGTCCTCCATCCACCTTCAGGGTTCAGCAATTGAGGACGTTCTCTTCAGCGCCTCATTCCTCGCCAACCACACCACCTGTTCGGCTAGTTTCAGAGCGAGGCATGAAGTGCTTCAAGTGCAGTGAGGGGCACTATGCTGCTGAGTGCTCTTTGGTTGGGAGGTGCTGTTTCTATGGCCAGGAGGGCCATAAGGCAGCGTTGTGCCATCAGAACCTGCTAGCATCATCAAGTGGGAACTGGTGCCACCTGCACCGTCTTCAGCAGCTTCTTCTAGAGGGTTAATTCAGATGTTGGCAGTTGCTCCTACCTTTCAGTGATTTGCAACTTGGGCGCTACCTATTGTGGTCCGCATGGGGATTGCAATGCTCTGTTCCACGGCGATGCCGGCGCTCGCTCTGGTCGCAAGGGAGGCTGTATGTGCCGCTGCCGACGTCATGGCACATGTCTAAGAGGTGAGGAGAATGCATGGGTACCACGCCAGCGTAAATTGTCAGCTTGCTTTAGGAACCTAAATATGCGATTTATAAGTTTAGGACCTAGATGAACCACATGCGCAAGTTAAAGGAATTGCCATGCATTTTATTCCATAATTCAACTTTGGAGAATTTGCGTTGAATCATACGAAGTGACGAATGAATTTTGTGTAGATTGTGCGAGTGGGTATTACACTTGTGAAGCAAAGCAAAACAAGACGCATATGCTCGCCTCACCTTGCCTCGCCATTCAAGGGAAAGGACATTCCTCTTCTCAAGTTTAGTTGGTTTTGGAAGCCCCTCATGTCACGTCACGTGTTCCTAGCCGCTAGGGATGGCAATTGTGCCTGATTATCGTCTACCCACGAGTAAATACGATATGAAGAGAGGTGTTTCTGTGCTTTTCTTTTTTAAAGTTGCACAAATATTAAAGCATTAATGAAGGGTAGATGATGATTATTTACCCCTTCGCTTGCTTCAAGATTTGTACAACTTGTATTGGAAGGAAAAGCATAGAAGCATTGCTCCGATATGAAGGGATTTTTTCGCTCACGGGTATAGAAACATAAGTGATTCTTTGCCCACCGGGTAAACGGGTACGGGTATGGGTAAGCTCTACCCGTACCCGTTATACCCGTTTACCCAACAAATGGGACAAGGTCATGTGCAGATGCAGTAAAAACCCTAGGACCCCAATTCCCCAGCCCAAACAGCTTGAGTTGACATCCCTATCGACAGCCGCATTCTCCCGGAGTCTTGCCCTCATCCCCAAATCTTCGTCGCCCTCTTGCTCCCTTCCCCGAGCGGCCGAGCCCCCGAGCAGCCTCCAATCACCTCCCTCCTAGTCCCTAGTCCCTACCCGGAGCAGCCTTCTGCTCGCCGGCGGTAGGCCGGCCGCCCCTACCTCCTCTAGTCCTTCCTAAACCGAGCCAACTCCCATCGCCCTCCATACCCCCGAGGCCCGAGCTGCTCTCATCGCCCTCCCTACCCCGAGACACCCCTTACCATCGGCCTCCCTGCCTCCTGCCGCCAGCCATCTAGCCTCCATTGGCCTGAGATCTACCTCCTGCCGCCAGCCATCTAGCCTCCATTGGCCTGAGATCTACCCCTGTCGCCTGCTGCCGATTTTCCTGACCGCTGTTTGCCTGCCGCCTCCCATCGACCGTTGCCATTTGCTGCTTGATTTGCTCGCAAGTCGCAACCCCAACCCCAAGGTCATGGTCTTCTTTCCCTTGAATTGAGAACTGATTTGTGATATGATAAGATGCAATTTGCGTCCAATGTATTATTGATTTGTGATTTGTGATAAACTGGAGTTATCATCAATATCTAAGCAACAATGTAGTACTACATGGATATCTGAATTAGAGTTCAAAGAAATGCCAAATTCCTTGCATTTTATTTCACTCCAAGGTTGGTACCATGAAGGGAATACAACAAAGCAGTTTCGCATACGGCTAAAGCATACAGCACTGTGTATTACTACATTGCTTAAATAGAATATATCCTAATACATGGCGAGTAGCTCTCCCATGTTCATATATGCACAATGCCACTCCAAGGACAGTGTCCTCATTTATTCGGCGTGGAAAGTTGGAATACAACATCTTCCTCCCCTACTCTCCTGCTGCGCTCTGGGCAATGCCGGGAGAAACATACATACGTACATACATAACTTGATGGACCTCCTGTTCGCCATGAAGGTCTCCTCCTACATGCGGAATCTGCAGCGGCGGGAACAAGGTTGCATCATTGCAGATAATTCTCCTGTGTTTTGTTCCTTGACTGTGTCATGCAGCCGTATCAAGGTCAATGATCTCCCTTACAAGCTATCATCATCAAATATTGTCGAGAGCACAAGCCCACGGACAAATTCGCTCCTTTGTGCCCTCTCCTTTTGATCCTTCTCCGACAGAGATGGTTCAGGTCTGTAAGTTCACCACAGCAATTTAATCAAGATTAGACACTGAAGAATAAACTATAGGGGGGAAAAGTCATTTTACAAGACAGCGAATTGTGAATCGATTTGAAAAGGTTTGACTTCTTGTTCAACTCGCAAATTCCACATGCCAGTTTAGAAGAGCATTGAGAGCCCCATGAGACTAAGAAATGCAATCAACCAGCTGAGCAGCAATGGAATTAAGGAATTTGTCCATTTTATGATTCGGAGGTCTCAAAGAAAAAACATGGACACTATAGGGACTTTGCCATGCATATTGTGCATATATTTCAAAAGGGATCCTTTCGCAGAGCCAGAGATATGCTAATTTATATAAAGGAAACTTCAGAAATTTATTGAGTATTTGTGGTAATTTTCTATGAGCACAACCTATCTTTATAGGTTGACCTTTACAAAATCAGAATGGAAGGTACAAATTAAAAGGTGATGCATATTAAGTG
The DNA here is from genome assembly GCA_036346355.1 of Rhipidocladum racemiflorum. Taxonomy (NCBI): domain Eukaryota; kingdom Viridiplantae; phylum Streptophyta; class Magnoliopsida; order Poales; family Poaceae; genus Rhipidocladum; species Rhipidocladum racemiflorum. The sequence continues at coordinate 14,884,997 of CM070578.1, read as the reverse complement.
TAGGTTTGAGTGTGGGATGTTATGGATAAACACAAACTTTTGTAAGAAACTTTCGGTACACAATCTTTTTTCTAGAAGGTAAGTCTAGCTTTGCTCCTTCTGCCTTGCCTATTATGCCTATCTTTGTTTTCAATAGACTGAAGAATAGCCGTAGTTCAACAGCTTGTGAAAAGATGTGTCAAGAAAGCAAGATGAGAAATCATTTAAAGTATGATGAATCTAACACGTAGCAAATCGGTAAAACCGCAAGGGCCACAATATCAATAATCAATGCATATATCTTCAGAGCATGATTCTTAAACTTATTTATTTTAAAAGCAACCAAGACCAAACAGACAAGAATTATGATAATCAAAACAAAATACATCTTAGCATCAGAAAAGAAATAAGTAATTCATTGAAACAGTGAACTATATAACCGTGCTGGGTAATTCACTAACATAATTAATCAGAAATAACAAGCAGAACTTATTAGTATCAAGGCTACCTAATTTTTTTTATGCTTAGACGACAGAAATGTGTATTGGTTTGCCAATGATGCACCATAATAAGAAAATAACTATGTGTCGCACAAGAACCAAAATATATAAAAAAAACGAAATAGAATGTGGAAAACTATTATCCACTGACCAGATACAGTAGTATCGTGGCAAAGAGGGAGCTGAGTGAGGCGGCAGAAAGAACAAACCTCTAGGTGACATACCTCTCTACAGTCTTTTCATCTGGGAATTTATTTAGCAAAAAGTTATTGTCAGATGAGTCGGAATGTAAATCTTTGGATGGTTCAGCCACAGGAAAACTACAAATTAAAGATGACAAAAATGGATCTGGTGCTGCAGCGGGGGGATTAGATACATAGGATGATCCACCAAGAAAGGACTGTAAACTGCCGTCTCCGAAGTCCTTTCTCAACAAAGACAGCAAAGAATGGGACCCTGAAGATATTTTTCGGACTCTGCGCCTGCGTTGCATGTATTATTCATTAAGGAAAGCAATGTGTAAATTGTGTTCCCAAGAAGCCCATGTATTTTCATCTGAACATATTGTATACATGTAAACGATCGCATGTGCTCATTGGCAGAAGTATAGAGTGAAGGGGGAAAAAAAGGATATCTTGAAGTAGCTCCCATGCTGCGTTGTCAAGTGGCCTATCATGTTCATCCCAACCCTTGTAGCACAGATGGGACATACCTGAAAGTGTAGTTCATCAAATTCCATGAGTACTTATTGTTTAAATTCATTGTATAGGCATGCTCTCACCTACGTACGCAAGGTTTGAAAAGCCAACACTGCTTCTATCAATCTTCTATTACGTACACAAAAGGAGCTCGAAAATCCTTGCTTAACGCAAAGAGTACAGATGACTCTCAAGTATTGACAATGACAAGTGAGTTGATTCAAAATGTGAAGACAGGCACTCAACAAGGCCAACCAATTTGAAGCAATGACTACTATTTGTGGGATTCATGTCACGTTGTCAATAGAGCTCTTTGTCAGTTTGTCCATCATGTTTTGCTGGAGTTAGTTCAGGTTAGTTTTGGTAGCAGCAGCAAAGGTGAGTTATATCTGGGTATTGCACACCACCCTACTAAAGCATTCCAGCAGAAGACATGAATCCGAACACTGAAGCTTACAAAAAGCAAGGTTATAGCAAGATAGGTGGGTCTCATATTTGCCCACTGAGGCTAGAACTTAGTTAGGCCAAAGGCCGGCACATCAACTAGATTGAAACCCCATGCAATGCCTTTCTGCTTTGAATTAAAATACGATTGGCTAGATGCCTCCTAATATACAGATAAATCATTTGTATTAGCAAGATAACAACAAGGTATTATGCATTAACGCAGTGATCAAGACAAAAGATCGCCTGGGTGGATCTTCTATGAAGTTCTCAAATAAGAGCAATTGCTATATGATTTTGCAGATAGATTATTTACTGAGAAGCATGCAACATCCGATGCTGCATATTCAGATTTCAGCTTCCCTAATTCAAGATGGAAGAATTTTTATAGTTTTGTGTAGTTGATAAAGAGTAGACATTCAATTCAGGAAAATCAAAACGATCATGATATTAACAGTACAGGAGCCAGGCCCAAGCCACACTGTCACAGTTTCATGAAAAGGCTATCAATGGTACATGTCGTTCCTTTTCAGCATCCAAAATAATATGAACAATCCTAAGACAGCAACGAACCTCAAATCAACAACCAATTCTAAAATATGACACTTTTTCACAGTAAGACATCAACTAAAAGAGTTTTGCACATTTGTGTAATGCAGGCAAGAAAAATGGTGAAACAGTTGTTAACCAACATGTGTAATAACTAATAAACTGTACTGGTTCTCACTATGAATCATGAACCAATGTAGCAATCACAAACCAGTGAGAGATCAGTACCACTCTTTTCCTTCCAAAGACAATTTTATTCTCAACTACCATGCACAAAATAGTCAGTGTCATGGTACCTTCGTTCGGTGAAAATATGTAAGATCCATAAATTCCCAAACTCTTAACTAAGTTCCAAACATGGTCTACTCTACCAGTTACACCTCAAACAATTCATCAAATCAATAATGTAAACGTTATTTTAAAGAGATGGGTATGCTTTTACAATCTAGAGAGCTTAGAACTTGAATTCTGAAGAAGAAGAAAAAAGCAGCAAAAGGTTGGGACTTGGTGCTTTCTTCTGATTCACTAAATTGAAGAACCAGATAGAACACATGCCACCTGGGACTAAGGGGGAAAAACTTCTACAGTGAATTGTATTGGCTAGTAATAAAAAAACAGCTTTTCGCCCTTACCATCCCTCCTGAACCAACAACATCAAACCAACCCAGAAGATAAAAATTCCACTAACACATCAGATAGAAGCCCGAAGTAAACCCCAAAATCATAACCAACCACTTTCCAACAAGCATAACAGCTCAGAATCACATTTCTCCAATTCAGCACACAGGGACACCTACCAACACCCCAGAGACCAACGCCATCCCATAATTCAAACCAACAAGGCCCTAAAAATCTGACCTTTTCTTCCAATCCATCACAATCTGATTAAACACCTCGCCACCCTAAAAAGAACTTGATTTCTAAATTTCCAACACAAACTACGACAGAAACAAAAAGGAATTTCCCAGCAAAACATTCAAAGGCATCAAATCCTTCCAGCAATCCACCAGCAACAAACCTATTCCACACCCAAATTGCCAGAAAAAGTATATTTGCAACCACTAAAACCTTCAAGTTCCATTTAGCCATCTTAACTCCAAATTAACAACATCTCTACCGCCGGCGACGAAACACCCTAACAAAAGCTCGGTTCCCAAGCGTGCCTAAAACTCGCACATTTTCCGCTAAATCGCCTCAAACCAAAGCCCAACCCAACCAATCACAAACACAACATGACAAGAACAGGTATCATCAGATCGGGCGAGATGGCATACCCCGCTCTTGGCCTCGACGGCGTGCTCTTCATCGATGTGGCAGCACAGGCCGACGAAGTCGAAGTCCTCGCAGCAGAAGGGGCAGTTGTACGCCTCCGCCCCGCGCGCCTCCACCTCCTCCCCGCCGGCGTCCGCCTCGTCCAACCCCATGTACAGATCTGAGCAAACCACATCGAGCGTCACGCAACGCACCAGCCCCGCATCGAACCAAGAACCAGCCAAATCGAACGAGACCCAGCAGACCAGCCGATCGACCGTACCGTATCGGGACTGCAGGCGCCTGGCAGCGGCGGCGGCGGCGGCGGAGGAGGAGGAGCGGCCCCACGCGTCGCCGGCCTCCATGGCGGAATCGGAACCCTGGCTAGCTTTGCTTCTCGCTCGCTCTCGTCTCTTTGCCGCTTTTGGGTGGCGTTCGTGATTTTTTTTCCGGGTTTTCTCCCCTCTCTTTCTTCGCTGCTCCTGCTGTTGGCTTTGCGTCGGATGAACGAACTACGGGTGGTTGGGGCAACGGACAAGGATGGGGAGGGGAGGTCTGTGGACGTGGTCTTCTGTGAGCCGTGGGGAATGAGCCGGTGGGCCGCCGTTGTCACCGAGTGTTGACGCTGGCATACGGGGTGTCATGGCTTTTTTAGGATTTTCATCGCATTTTTTTTTAAAATTCGGCTCTCTTTTGACCGTAATTACTAAAATAATTCTATCTCTAATCGCGAAAGCAAGGGCTAACAGACAACACATATCACCGCCAGGGGCGGAAGTAGATAAGGAGACCCGGTGTCACAGGACACCGGGTCAAAAAAATTTTTTACACTGGGTCAAAAAAATATTAGTGTATGTTAGTCTATATATAGTATATGTGAACCCCCATGATCTAAATCGTGTGACACCGGGAGGCAAATAACAAGCAAATGGTAAGAATAATAAGTTGTTATCACTTATACGATAAAGTGGTGAACCTCGGTGATTTTGTCTCTAGTTCCGCCCCTGGTCACCGCTGTACTCCTGTAGATTGGAAGGACCTATCGAGCTCTTCGGTAGTCCTCCTAAGCTGCGGAAGAATGGCAGTTTACATGTGTTATCTTTTAGCACTTACGCGGTTGATAAAGGAGCTATTTTATAATTGCGATCGAAAGGAGAGTATTTTTTTTAAAAAAAAAAATTGATCAAAGAATTGAAAAAGTGATGATTTCGGGAGATGGTTGGAGTGTCGGGTGGGGTCGTGGGGTTTTTCTGTTTCTCCGTTTTAATATACCAAAGTTTAAATAAAATATACACTAAAATTTAAAATGTGCATTTGCTTTAATCATGAATTTTCTGATTTTCTAAATATTTCTGATGATTTCCCAATGAAAACCATTTAAATTGATTTAGTAAAGTGGTAAAAGTAAAAAAGGTAAAAATAAAAATTCAATACAAATATGTAAATATAATATTCAATTATTCAAAATCTCTATAATCACTTGCTTGCGATCAAATTTTTTTTGAAACCACTAATTAATGAAAAGAAATTTAAATTAATGTATTTTGACTACAAACAGTGCAAAGACAGATTTTTGTAAAAATTTACCTAGTTTTTATTTATGTACAATTTTTACCACACATTCCTTAGATCAATATTTACCTTCAGTAAAAATATTTAAAAAAACTATAATTAAATTTAATGCCTTTTCAATTTAAAAACCGAAAACTTGAAATTCTAAAATTTTGCTTGACAGATTTATTAGTAAGCATATATTAAATTCTTAATTCTGAAATTTTTACACAAGATCACTTAGGTTATTTAAATTCTTTTGAAAAATTTCCCAAAATTATTGACTCTATTTGAATCTTAAATTAAATAAAAGATAGAAAATAAATTTTTCAACAGTCAACCGTGTCAGAATTTTGTAAATTTATCTACAAGGAATCTTACTCAAATTTTTTACTAAAGATGGAAAACTTATCCAAGATCTGTATAAAAACATTTGCAATTTTTTTAATGTGATTTGGCCTTTCATTTAATTGTTCTTTGTTGGTTGTTTGAGGAGGAAAATTTGAAGTGCCCCTTTTCTCTCACCGACAGGTGAGCCCAAGCATTGATGGAGCCCCACACGTCAGCACCCATCACTGGAAATCTCTCTTTGCTAATCGGCTGCTAGATGGGCCCTCTCCTTTGCCTAGTCCCACTGCTCAACCTCCGCCATCCTTTCCCCATCTCCTTCTCACTATCTCATGGGCCCGACCCTACCTGTCGGCTTCGTCTTCCTCTCCTCTCCCTCACGCCGGAGCCACCGAGCAAGCCACTGCCTTTAGATTTGTTAGCTTTTCGCCATTGTCTTGCGCAGCCCAAGGCCATCCTCACGTTGCCAAGACCCAATTCTGCCAGGTTGCACCCTCACCATACCAGCCCCCGCATTTTCGGCTTCATCGCCGCAAGACCCAACCACCGGTTTTTCCTTCATTCAAACACTATCACAACCGTCTCATTTCACTATAAAAAGTCCTAGACACTTGCTATTCTTACCACACCACCTCAGTTAGCTCGAAGCTTCGTCAAATGCTTTCTTCTCCAATCTCGGCCACACCACCACCGTAACTGAAGCCTCGACACAATTCCCTCTACACAACCCCATTTCCAAATTACTCACACCCGAAGCTACTTTACTACCTCATGAAGTGAAACCCCCACACAATTTAAACTATCACTCACCGTAGCTTCGCCACGATGAGTCTTGTCTTCTCCAACTCTAGCCGATTGTTGACAACCCATTATCGTTCTCTTCCACCAAGGTGAGACATCGGGGTATTGTACAAACCATCGATAGATGCTCATCTAGCCATCAATTGCGCATAAGCGAGTCTCATTCCTTACCGCGGCCAAACGGCCATGGCGCTGCCGCCTAGGCCACGGTGGCGGGGCACTTCCGGCTATCGCCGACAGTAGTGGAGTCTACCTATAGGTGTGCACGGTCACGCCGGTGCTCCCCATGTCCATACCCGCCAGCCTCCAGCTACCCATCGCCGTCAGTGAGCCTCTCCGGCCATCTCCTCTACCCCGTGAGACTTCCCAGTGGGGCCCATCCATCAGACACACACATGACTCACAAATACTGTCATGTGGGGTTATCTTGACAGCACTTGAGCTGAATTGATCGACTAACCAACGAGTCCCACCCGTCAGTCGCCTTGCTCGCGCTTGCCCACACGCTGTCACTGACAGTAGGGCCAACCTGTCAGCGAGAGCAGCCGGTTTCAAATGTGTGCGTGCGCAAAACGAAGAAAAGACACTTTCCAACTGCGAAAGCGTATTTTGTAATTTTAGTTTACTTTCCAAAACCAATTGAATTCAAATTGCATAAATTTTAAATTGTAGTTCCAAATTAGATGAAACACGTTTCTAAATTTATGATAAATCATGTAGTCTCTGAATATGCAAAAAAATATTTAAGTTTTGATAACTAGGTAAAATTGAAATTCAAATTTAAAGAGAGGTTTGAATTGTGCTAAATACAAATTTTGTGCAAATGACCGCCAAATCAATTGAGACAAATTTTGTTAGAATCCTTAGGTCATTAGCAACCCAAATACATAAAAAAATTAAATTTCAACTTGTTTTAAATCTTTTTCCAAACTAGAGTTAGTTTAATGTGTTAAATATTTAGAAATGCATAATTTGATCAAATGAGCTCAAAATTAAGTGCAATAAATTTCTTTGTGTTATTAATGTGATATGATTGTGTTGTGAATGTGATATTATGTAATGTGAATATGAATGTTTATGTGCTATGTATAAGTATTGTGAATGTTCTGTGATATTGTCATATTGTGAATGTATGTGTACTGTGATTTGTATTGTGAATGCATATATATACTGTGAATTTAGGATTATTTTCGGATGGTGTACAGTTGTAAAATAGTCATCACAATTGGTTCCCACATAGAACCGTGTGGGAACTGATTGTGATGTCCTGTCAGAACCAATTGTGATGACTGATTATTACTATCGCGCGAGAACCGACTGTGATAGAGATTCCTCATCACTGTCTAAAGATTTTGTGTCGCAGCTAAAACTGACTGTGATGACGAAAAATAACTAATTATGATGTATATTCTTGTAGTAGTGTCACCATTCCATTCCTATGCTCACAATTAGATAAGGGTGACATACCATCCAAAATCCCACCTATCCCTATTAGGATCCTGTGATCATCCGATATTCTTCTATTGCAGCCGCCGATACATATTCTTGCTACCCCCTCTCTCCATCCATCGTTCATTCCCTACACTCCTCCCCTTAGCCGCCATTCGACTCCTCAATAGCCCCCATCTAGTTCCTCTGGGGTCTTTTTAAGTGCGAATCAATGTAAATTACACACCAAGAAGATGGGAGTTTCTAGAAAATACTTCAATAAGTACGCGGTTTTCCCAGTACATTGTACTCTCTTTGTTGATAAATATAAGGCCTATAATTTGACTGATCTTATTTAGAAATATAAAGCTTGCATGTAGATTTAATGAGCCTTTTCTACTATACCCCTATTTATTCTCTCTCAATCATATATATTTATTTATTACCACCTACACAAAGCATTATCTCTCAACTTCCAAGACAATTAATCCTTAAGATGGATATGTAAGTCATTTGCTCTTATGTCTTTCTCAATTTCACCGTAACCTTAATCCTTGTACAAAATTAAAATGTGTCTTATATTTATCAATGGAGGGAGTATTAGTTAGCAAAAGTAATATTTTTGTGGAGAGGTATGCTACACTTTAATTAGTTTCTTGGTTTTGGATATATGTGTAGTTATGGCCTAAGATTTTTTTTTTGTTTCACATATGTAGAGTTATGGGCCAACAATTCCGTTTATGTAATCGTTTTTCTCTTTTGTTGTTGTTTGCAATTCAAGGCTGTTATACATGAACCAGTAAGTAGTTCAATTTCTATTGTCACCATGTTATCAATGAAGAATTTTCTAGAAAATTACAATAAATATGCTCTTGTCCTAGAAGAGTAATCCTGCTAAATCGTTCAGAGTGAATGGGGTTTTCAAGTACATTAAAACCATACAAACCTTTGTTGCCTGATGACTAGTGAGTGACTGAACAGTGAAATCACCCGATAAAAAAAGAGAAATTTTACGGTGGATAATATAAGTAGTAAATAGTGGTAGTAAAATCAGATCTGATCGTACATTGATTAGGGTTATTTTAGACTTTTCGTCCTTTCGTTTTCCCTGTCAGAGAGTCGAAAGGTAGATTAAGAACCCACCTTGTTTTAGCTTGGCAAGCAGCTCCTCGTCGTCGTTTGCTGGCATCGCTGCGCCGCGACGGCCTATCGCCGGCCACCGCCGCCTGCATTCTCTTCCTCCTGACCTGCCTTGTTCATGATATCCTCTGCCTAGATCAAGAGTATATGTGTATATGTTTATTACATACATATATATGCTATAGCTCTGGATATATATTGCATATAGAGATTGGATGGACCTTGTCTTGGGTGAGATGGAAGATGGTGACACTGCTGTTGTGGAACATGGTCAGAGGCTTTGCCGTCGTCATCGTCGTTGTGCCACTGCATGTACGTAACAGAGAAATCAAAACGAAAATTGAAGGAAGGAACTAGCTTGCAAACGATCAGAAATATCTTGAAGCCTTGAGTTGATCATCATCTACCTATCAGTTTGAGTTTGATAATTAATTACCTGATGTCGCTGGAGCTAGCCGCCATGGTCTGCGATGGCGCTGGTCCTAGGACGACTGCTAGATGGAGATCGATCGATGCAAATATCGATCAATCGGGTCAATGCATGAATCGATCACAGGGATGAGAGGCAAAAACAAGAAACCAATCAAACACATGTATGAAATCGATCTATAGTTTATATACTTGCACATATAGTACTTTCTCACAAGGAGTTAGAGCCATACTTGGTGATATGAAGTGAGAGAGGAGATGAGTGAAGAGAGAGAGAGAGAGAGAGAGAGAGAGAGAATGGAAAAGGAGAAAATGGAAGGGGAGTAAAAATAAAACAAATGAATAATTATAATATTACTTCTAGTATAATTTTAACTATCACTACTATCGGTGGAAGTAAAACTAAATCTTAGCTAATCTGATCTATTAGATCAAATAAAATGAACGGTTAATATTCAATATTGTCCACCATAAAAGAACTCTAAAAAGTGTTGTTTTGTTATCATTTTCACCATTGCTCCTTTTTGTTTAATATAGTGAAAAATTAAGGGTGTCATAAATTTATGAGACACAAGTATGGTTAAAATTGACTTGCATTTCCATCCTCTTTCACTTTTTCATTTTTTTAGATAATGAAAGATGAAATCTCCCAGCCTTTACATTGTGAGATACACATAGCCAAACCATTATTACACAGTTTCAGTCGAAACACTATTAAAACAAAGGAACAAACAGTCTTAAATGAAAATTGCAACAAGCTAAAGGAAAACAAAATGTCTTAATCGACACACAATCTATTGCTAGATCTCCACCCATGCTTGATGAAGACATCCCTAGCCACCATTTTCAGCAATCTACATCCCAAAGCCATCACCTCTCGGGCCTCTTAAGACTGCAGCAAAAACCACGAACGTAACCAACTGATGCACATAAATTAACCTGCAATGGATTATATATATTTTTCTATCAAAAACCACATCATTTCGATATAGCTAAATTGACCAACACAAAGCGGTAACCCCAACCATAATATGATTTCGTAAATCTTTCACTTTTTCATGTATTTCATTATCCATACGATGAGTAGAATCATCTTGATTGGACCATGATAAAATGTCTTTTAACTAATTCGGTTCTGATTTCGTTCTGTTTGCTGGGGGAAATGTCTAGGCGTTGGACTAGTGTCCGAAGTTGTGCGACAAGACTGGTTCTTCTATAAACTGAGGTTCTAACAACGATGACCATGAACTTGTTCTCTTTGTGACATGTGAAGAGTTTATGCATCTTATCTCAAGCACGCCACCGTATTATCCAATATCCGGGGATGTTTTTTGTTGGATACCACCTGAAGTTTGTGATTCAGAAAAATGCCACCTGCTGTGAGTATGGCATGTGTGCTCGAGGCCATTTGTCAGTGAGAGATCGAACGCCATCTTATTGAACCACAAACTGGAGGATGGCACATATAGGATACCCCCTCCAAACATTCGTTTCAGTACTTTCCTCGAATCTCTCTTTCCAATTTCCATGCAGGCTAATTGCGTGATTGCACTTGTGTGTTCATTGTCTATAGTTCCTTATTCATTTTCTGGTTTATAACTGTAACACCCCGCCACTTAGTATGCCCTGGATGCTACCAAACATAGTAGAAATAGCAACTAAATACCACAATTAAAGACAAATTACAGCAAGGGCGCAAATGCTTTAACCGAAATTTCGACAGCATCTCCTTTGTTTTTCCATGGTTTGAAGCAACAACAATAATATCACAAGACATAACATAATGAATGACATCTAAAACATCAATAACGGGAGGTATAGCAACAGTTTAAGTCCAGAATAATGAATTCAACCATTTTATGAAGTAAACGAAGTGAAAGATAGAACCAAGCACACATTAAGGCGTACTCCAAGCTTTAGTGCAATAAACTTATTATCACAACTACGAATGGTAAAGTGTAGTTATCTAAGTGAATGAAGCTACGTGAAGATGTGCCGCTAATCCCCTTTCCCGCATGGCGGTTTCATGGTACCTAAAAACATCATAAAACATAAGCGTGAGTTCATCACTCAGCAAAGTGTATTGCAATGGAACAAGCAAAACAGTCTTCAATACCATCATCACTACATCTCATGTTCAACATCATAAGCATTTCATAATTCATCTTATATGCATCTCATTAACATCATCATGCATGCAATGCAATGCAATGCACATGTCTCTTGTTAGCACATACCGGTATTGCCGAGTGCACACCCGTCGGTGTGCACCCTCTTTCCCCTTCCATCCCGTAGATGGAGGGTGCCTACTCTTACTGACTCGCTCCCATACACAACCTTGGATGGGATTACGAGGTAGGTCTTTCGTGTTTACTACGTGTGAACACAAATGCCCGCATCAGAATGGGTCGCCTCTTCCATTATGAATGCACATATGCCACATCATGATATAACTTGCATAAAGGAAACTCAATATAACAACGGCATATCCTTCAACGAAACATGAACATCATAACACATGCAAGAAACAACATGGCATATTAGCGCATCATATAATATCTTAGCAAAGCTACACATTTAGTATATCATAGCAAATAGCAAGCATGGCAAATTAACACATCATGTACTCATATTGCAACTATGCAAGTCTAATAGCCACCCAAACCCCAATCCATCTCAATACACTTGCCTTCAACCGTGAGCGACGGAGTGGCGAGAGGTTGAGAGCACTCCCGGGGTCACACCACCTCTTCTTGAAGAACCGAATGACGACGAATCCCTCCATCCTTCCGGCCGCTCCTTCATTCCGAACCGCAGCGATTCACCAGAGATCTCCGAACCGGCGATCCACCGAGCGAGGAAACGAAGAACACCGCGGAGGGAGAGGATATGGGGCTGCTAGGGGAGGGGAGGGTGGCGGCTAGGGAGGGGAAATCCTAATGGGGGGCGCACAAGGGGGGAGGCGCCAAGGTGTGGGAGGGGAGGGAAGGAAGTGGGGGCGGCTAGGGTTAGGGGGGCGCAAGGGGCTGGTTTGCTGCCCCCTTCCTCTCCCTCGTGGGCCAGGGTCCTCCACCTAAGGCCCAAGAAGATTCCTCAAGGCCCAAACTCCCCCGGAAGGGCCCAAACACCCGGAAAACGGCCTAAAACACGATATAAAGTCGTACTAAAATGCCGAAATCTATAAGATCACATTCTGAGATGTCACAATAATTGCAAGAATTTGTTGAAGTCAGGAGAAATGAGTATGTGTTTGCACCAGAATTTGGCATATATGGAAATCTCGGCCAAATAAGGCATAAGGGAGTTCGGATAGCGCACGGTGGAAGTTGTTTGGAAACAGGAGTCCGTTTAAGGAACTGTGGTCAACACTGAAAGTGCATCTAGGCCTCCTGAATATGTTTTGGGTGATTAATGACAAACGATTCAAGAATCTAATGTGTTCAACTAGTTCATGAACAGGTAAAAGGTTCGAGAAGAGATCATCTATGAAATCGGGTATCCTCAAGCTCGTAGAGTAAGGAAAACGGCATCTCAGTTTGTATTTTTCGATCCATTGAAGTCATAGGAGTGCCGTACTATTAAGAGGGATGCATTGAAATTGATTTAGAGATGGTCTTCTTGCTCAAGATGAATTTAGTCGAGTCTCTCAGAGTTAGTAGTGTCCTCTCTCGCTTCGGAATGGAGTTTGTGTTTTAGTTCGGTCGGATGTTCCGATGTAGTATCGGACATTCCGATGTTTCAGAAGTTCCGAAGTAGAGTTGTGCTTTAGTCCGTTGAGTTCTGTTAGGTTCGGACTTTCCGATGTTTTGTATCGGATGTTCCGATACCTGTTGGTTTTTAGTTTGGGAGCTCTCTGTTTGCTTCGGATGTTCCGATACTGGGTATCGGAAGTTCCGATGTGTTATGTCCTGTTTTAGGGTGCTCTCTGTCTAGTTCGGAAGTTCCGAAGTTGCCTCGCTCGGAAGTTAAAGTTGTTGTTTTCTCGCTTTGGGAACTCTGTTTTGTTCGGATATTCCGATATTTTATATCGGACATTCCGACGTGGACTTAGTGTTGTTTAGCTTGGTTCCCTCTCAGGTGACATCGGATGTTCCGAAGTTGTCATCGGACATTCCGATGTCTGTAGTTTTCGACCGTTAGAAGCTTTCCATTTTCTGGTAGTTTGCACTCTTCGGAAGTTCCGAAGTTTGGTTCGGAGGTTCCGATGTGGGGCTGTGAGCGAGGGTAACGGCTAGTTTTGAACCAAAACTATAAATACCCCTCTCCCACTTCTTTTTGCTGTTACACACTTGGTTGGGCTATTCACTTGAGCTTCTTGAGTATTCTCTAGAGCATCCTTGAGCTTTCTCTCCTCCTTGATCTTAGGGATCATTTAGTGAGTGAGAGTTTGTCAAGTGTGATTGAAAGTCAAGGGTTAAGTTGGTATTCATCTTGAGAAAGTAGAGAACCTCTCTAAGATCGAGATTCGAGTGCATTTATTTCTCTTGGAGGTTGAAGGACTCCTAGACGGCTAGGCGTCGTTCACGAGCCCCCAACGATTGTGGGACGCCGTGAGAAGTTTGTGAAGGCCGGCTCCGCCTCCGAAAGGGAAGGAACCAAATAGTGGAACCAAGCCTCAAGTGCGACCGAGGTTTGGGAGGAAAGGGTTGGAAAAGACCCGGGCTCTTTGGAGCCTCCTCAACGGAGACGTACGATCCCCTCAAGGATCCGAACTCCGGGAATCAAACTTTTGTGTTCTCTCTTGTCTCTAACAGCTTGATTGATCTCATTGATTTTCTTCAGTACAATTTTAGTATCTAGAGCTAGTTGTCGTACTGCTCTTTCTACTTGACCCCTTTTTGTCAAGTGCTTATCGGATAGTCCGAAGTAATTACGGAAGTTCCGAAGATTTTGGAAGTTCCGATATTAGTTTGGAATATCCGTCCCTTTTTCCGCTGCAACAAATTGTCTTAATTTAAAATTAGCCTATTCACCCCCCTCTAGGCAATCTTCTAACCTTTTCAAACACGGATTCGTGTTGCCGTATTAAAGGACTCGGATTGGCCGAGGTGTATAAAAGTGAGCTTAGGCTAGGGTAGAAGGCAGAGCATCAACACATCCACAACCATATTTACAGTTTTCTCGTTGTTTTTCTTGTAATAAGCTTTCCTCTGTAAGTCGACTAGACCAATAAGAGTTTGCGCATCGCCAATTGTTGGTCTCGTCGATTTCATCGAAGGTTCGATTTGCTTTGTCTTGTTGCGCATCACCTCTCAAAGCCAATATGCTTTTACCTAAAGATTAGCTTTGATCGGTTAATCTAGTTAACCACTAATCGGCTTTTCGCCGATTGGAGTTATGCCGACCATCGTTTGATATCGGCTTAGATCGAGTTCACTATTTTCCTACCTTATCGATTGCAGGTCAAATCGATTGGCACGCTAGAACCAGGTGTTCGACTGGTGTGTTTGAAGTCAGGAATCCTACTTCAAGTTTTTGACAACAACAGTATGGCCTAGGAGCTATTTAGATGATCATCCCAGTTCCATATCTTTTATTTGTTGCAGTATCTTGCTGTAGCTGCTCACCCTCTGGTTCTTCTTACCATAAACTTGGTGGGCCATTAATCGGGAGAGGTATTGTTCAAATGGTACAACTAGTCGGAGATTACTCTTAAACTAAAAAAATTTAACAAAATCCTCCTAAAATATCATGTGTTATCATTTTCATTCATCTCCATACTCACTTCCCCCCACCTTCCTCCCTTGCACTGTAACACAAAATTTTAAATTATGAAATTGTAAATTGGAAGTTTCAGCTAAAAAATCAACTAAAAAACTTTAAATCAAAAAAATTTTAACTCAGAAAGTTACAACTCAAAAAATTTCAAATCAAATAGTTTCAACTCAAAAAATTCTTAAATTAGAAAGTTTCAACTCAAAAAAATTTAAATAAAAATTCTCAAATAAGAAAGTTTCTACTCGAAAAATTTTGTATTGAAAAGTTTCAACTCCGAAAACTTTCGATTCAAAAACTTTTGATGAAAAAACTTTCGGTTTGAAAAGTTTCGACTAAAAAACTTTTGATTCAAACAATTCAATTAAAAAACTTTCAAAAGTGGTTAAAAATACTTCTTATTCAGAAACTTAGGAAGAAATTTGAAAAAGAAAAATTATTTTGAGTTTGAGGTGAAGGGAATAGTGGATAAAAGGGATGGCGCCAAGTGTCTCGACGAGAGAGTCTTTCAGGAGAATGGAAGTTAGAGAAACAAAGAGGTGGCGTCACCTATCACAATAAGAGAGCGTCTTAACCGAAGATTTAATGTAAAAATCCTCAAATTAGCAATTCCCTTATTCAAATATGTTGTCTTATAGCACTCTGTGAAGAGGTACATCTCATCAACCAATGGACTTGTGCAATAAAAGTAGCAGAGGAATGCCTAGAAAGAACCGGACAAGAAGATTCGCACATGCCAAAAATTTCACCTACTTTCACCTTCACAATTTATTTTTGGCCGCATTAGAAGTACTTCTTGTTTGTAGATCTAACCTATATCAACCTCTGTTATCCACTTTGGTGGCAAACTGTGGGTCACAACCAAACAGGCATATAGTTGGTACTAGTACGTAGATGACAATTAACAAAAGGAAATTCATGTGCTACTCGGCCAAAAAATGCACGACTGGTTAACCATATACCAATCTTAGTATTTGTTTGGTTCGAAGTCAACTCTACTATAACTAATCTTAGTTAAATGTAGTTTGTTATACTTTTTGTGGCAAAAAAATGTCAACACAATAAGTATGGTAAAATTTGGCAAAAAAAAAAAAAATGCACGATCATGGATTTTTTTTAAATAATACTTTTTTTAAACTGAATTGCGTTTTTAATACTCGAAAAATAAAATGCAAAAATAACACGTGGTCGCCATACCGTACGGCGAATACCCCATTTTCGCCGAACCGTGTGGCGAATACCCTATTTTTACCAAACCGTGTGGCGAATACCCTATTTTCGTCGAACCGTGTGGCGAATACCCTATTTTCGTCATACGGTACGGTGAAAATAGGGTATTCGCCGTACGGTATAGCGATCACGTATTATTTTTGCAAATTTTATTTTTCGAGTATTAAAAACGCAATCTAGTTTAAAAAAAGTATTATTTAAAAAAAAAATTCCGCGATCATGCATCGAATTGAGCGCGCTCGACGTGGGCTGCGAGGGAACCTCCGGAGGGCGACCTTCCCTCGCCGACCGCGGATTCCTCCAGTCGTCGTTTCGCTTCGCCTAGCTACCATGCAGTCATGCACCAACGAGAGGTCACGACCCTCCGACCCGCCTCAAGATTCGCGCCGCCGCCTAGGCAGTCTCGTCATCCTCCACGCGGCACTCACGGCGCACTATTGCGGCACCCACAAGGTTCGTCGGGCGTCACGTCGTGGACCAGCCGACCTGGTGGCGATCGGCATTATGCGACGGACGGATGTGCTTACGGTGATTGATGACGATGATGGCAGCAACGCCGAGCGTTTCAGTACTCGCATGGAGAGGTCTCTGTCTAGAACGTGGGGCTGGCACCAAACTACCAATATCATATAATAGTAGCTGCCGCTTCAACGCAGCATTACGATTAACAAAGGGTTGTCTTCTGCTAAGTTGTCTGAAAATTTTAACATTTGGTCGATTTTTATATCCATTAAAGCTAAGATCCAATCAATCGTATTCCCTCCCCAATTTTATATATAAAATTATCACTGCCACCATCCACCCTAACCCTAATCCCTACCCGTACACACCATTGCCGCCCTTCCCATCCCGTGCACCGCCTTCCACTGCCTCGCCGATGGTGCGAGCGAGGCCTTCCAACCTTCGTCTCAGCGCCATTGCCACCCCTCCTCCTCTCTGGCCCTTATCCACCTTCGATGCTGCCCTTCTTCCTCTTCTATTCGCTCCCGCCTTTCTTTATCTTCTCTAGCGGTCCTTGCCGTCGCCAGAGTCGGCCCAATCAGCTAGGGGTGGAATCGGCTCGTTATCTTGACCGAGCTGAAAACTGAGCTTGGCTCGGGCTGGGTCGAGCCACGAGCCGGCTCGGCTCGGCTCGTGAGCCAACCTGACGCGTGGGTCCGGCTATTTGTTGATCTGTTAATCTGTAACATCCATTTCTATTTGACTATTTGTTGATCTGTAGCATGTAGTCATGGCTATACATAGTGTTATTGTTTTTCTTTTAGTAATATCATTTGACATATAATCTTTTAGTAATAGTAATACTAACATGACATATATTATTCATATGACTGTCGAGCCTAACGAGCCGCTCACGAGCTAGCTCGAGCTCGGCTCGTTGGCCAAGCGAGCCACGCATTAGGCTCGGGCTCGGCTCGCTGTTGTATTGAGCCGAGCCTAGAGCTTAAATTCCACCCCTACAATCAGCACATCTCTCAGTATAAAGAAAGAGCTCTTTTACAGTGGATTATACTTGTAGTATATTATGTTAGTATAAATTAGATATAA
Source organism: Rhipidocladum racemiflorum (assembly GCA_036346355.1). Lineage (NCBI taxonomy): Eukaryota > Viridiplantae > Streptophyta > Magnoliopsida > Poales > Poaceae > Rhipidocladum > Rhipidocladum racemiflorum. The sequence goes on along the minus strand of CM070578.1, from coordinate 14,867,386 downwards.
CCATTTATTTGATGGGGTATTATGGACTTTTACAAATAAAAATATTACATTTTAAAAGGGTATTAACGTAATTTTAGCGATTCGTCGATGTCCTCCGACGCGCGATGCACTAACGGAGGGAGGGCTTCCGGTGGGGATGGGTTTCGGGTGGGTGAAAAAATTCATTTACCGTTTTACCCATCCGCTGTATTGAAATTTTTTTACTATTCTACCCCTCCTCACATTCTACACATAGTAGTATAATTTGATCTAATCTATTTTTAACCTTTGGAAATTGCCACTCAATGACATAATTTTCAACATGCCATCGAATTTCCAATTTCTAGAGTGGCAAATATCCAAATGCCCCAAAGACAATGAATGATCCATATTAATTATTGTGCCCTGTAAAAGAACTCTAAAGAAAAGGAAGTAGGGCATTCGAAGGCGGCCTCGCCGGATCCGGGTGGCCTCGTGCGGAGATGACATAGGAGGTGGGATGGCGCATGAATCTTCACAGCGATCCAGGGATGAGCAAAATCGACTGGAAGTTAAGAAAATCTCACGTAACTATGCATTAGCAAATCCGATGATTTAATCACATTCGACAAGTTTGGTTGCGCAAAGGATGATAAAATTATATCATCCGAACAATCCCCCCCCCCCCCCCCCCCTTTTTTTTTTCTTTTTACAAAAGATAATTGAAGTCATGGGGGGTCGACACGGATGCCCAGCCTTGGCGACAGCCATCAGTGGATTGGGGAAGTAATGATGTTTGACCTCTTGTTGGAGGAAGTATTTATGATATATAATTTGTCATATGAGATTTAGTTAATGAGATCGGTCAGGATCGTATGTTACTACATCCAACTTCTTATACAATCCTAGCCCTCGCCTTTCTTCTGATCACAAAAGATTAATTCGATCTGATTTCAAGAACCTGATCTGCAACGTGGTTGCCGATAGATACATCATACATGACGCTACCAGAATGGAATTTCCAGGGTTGGCTTGGCTTACCATTTTACCTGGTTGCATGCCTGTATCTGACAGGTGTTACCACACATACCATAGCCGCCACAATTCAATATAGTTCTGCGAGTCATTATCCAAAAGGTGATGCGGAATGATCGAACCGTAGTATAGCCGCCACCACTTAATAAAGTAGAAGTGTCATTTGTGCCAATCGGTTAGAGTTTGGTAATACGATTGGCGCAACAAACCTGCAGTAGCATCCAACCCACATATATATATATATATATATAGGAAAATGGTTCCATACCCCTGAGAGTACGTACTCCCACTCTCAATATACCGCTTAAATGATGTTGTTATACCTCTTTATCCTTTTAAGTATACTCTAATACTGATTATAAGATACTTCAAAGTGAATTCTACGAAAAATTTCATTAAAGTCCACCTTTTATAGCATAATTTGTTTATATACTCTTTTTACATATGAAAAAGAGTATATAGCTAAAAAATAAAGGGCTCTGATCAATTTTTTTCAACAATATCGCATTGTAGTATCTTAGAATTATTATTAGAGTATACTGAAAGTGATAAAGGAGTATAACGTATTCGTTTAAGTGGTATACTAGAGGTGGGAGTATGTACTCCCAAGAGTACGGAAAAGGCTTCCTATATATATATATATATATATATATATATATATATATATATACTAGTAAGGTGCCCGTGCGTTGCAACGGTATCTACATTTTGAACGGCTGTCCTGCTATTACGATAACATGAAACAAGAAAAAAAATATGTTGTGCAAATAATACCTTAATGGTCTACATTCTACAATTAAAGAGGTTAATTAAAGAATGGCAGAACTGTGTGTGCTGTCTTCCATCCACGCCTGAAGTGGTTAATTAAAGAGGTGGGTAATTAAAGAATGGCAGAACTGGTAATTTTGATGAAATGACGTGGGAAGAAACTCTCACTTTATAGTAGAGATATATATATATATATCTTTTTTTAATATCGGCCAGGAACTCTGACATTTCACTAAGAAGAAAGAACAACAGACGAGCTACATTCGTACGCACACACGCACTCACACACGCGCACGCACCCACCTCTACGCGCGCCCGCACCGAGCCAGCGCTCGAACGCGGACGGGCTAGGTGAGCTCCAGCCAAACGAGCGAGTGCTCGTCAGGCATAGAAAGAAAGATTTATATACATCATTTCTTGGTTCAGAAAAAAGAAGAAGCAAAATCACTGTAAAGTCGGGATGTCAGCCATAGAAAGAAAGATTTATTACTCAATAAAATTCCAAACCAAGATATGGTACACATATAATGAGCAGGAGAAAACTGATCATGTGACAAAATTATACCAAATAACAGAAATTTTACAACCTAGGGTAAAGGGCTTATGATGTACTGATATAACTGCATGCATTATTGGAGTTTGCTGCTACTTGGTTAATAATAATTTACAGGTGACCAAGTACATTTTTTCCTCAAGTCTTTTTTTTTTCTTTCTGAAAGGGTCGATCATTTTCACCAAGTGGTACATGTACAACATAGTTTAAGGAAAAAAAAATCATCCATTATTTGGTTGCTTGAATGGAACCGTCACATCCGGGATGGTATAATACAAATTTAAAAAATATTCATTCTAGATACTGAATCATTCCATTCACCCAAAACAATAGAACCAATTGATACAGGATCATCCCATCCCATTCAACCTTATCCTACCGACCAAACACACCTTAAGTGAATCTCTTCTCTTCTGAAATGATCGCTCTATGAGGTCCTACGTGCCTCCAATAAATTCCTAACGTTTATAAAGAACACCCATATATATATATATAAACATATGTAAGAGGGGTGTGTGTGTTTCTACTTTGTACTCTTAACAAGTAATAAACCTGATCAAGAAGGTATCACGCCTTACGTACAACGAGAGTTCGGTTGACCTGCAACTACTGATAGCATCATAATAAGAGCGCCCGTACTAATTTTAATTATAAAAATACTAATCACATGAAATCTTCAGCCATGCAGATGCATAACTAAACTGAAAAAAAAAATTTGGGGCATCCTGTTGCCCTTTTTGATAAAAAAAAAAAACTAAACTGAAAAAAATAATGAGGGGAAGATTGATAATACATCCATTTTCTCGGGATAGGATTCACGTACAGTTGGTAACTGCAATTTAAGCAGTTACGTGCCAACCGTTGGATCGAAAAGCGACGACTTAGATCTATCATGAAGTACTGTAGCAAAATAGTATTGTAACAGTTGCTGTAGTGAAACACTATATATAGCAATCGGATTTAGGTGATTTGAACCGTTTGATTACTCGATCGAATAACTCATATCTGCAGGAACGGCTTAAGTCATAGTGCTCACGGGCAGGGTTCAACTTTTCGTTGGATTTCGCTCGAATTTCGCGAAATCCGACCTTACCGCTCCGGTTCGAAAAACCATTTCGTTGAAAACCGCTACTGTTCAAGCGAAATTCGAACGATTTTTACTGATTTTCGAAGGTAGGTTTTGTTGAACGGTTTTTCGCTGACGAAAAATGGAACCCTGCGGGGGCTGCCAAGATCCCTGTCTATTTTCTGGACGTTGTTGTGATGGATGCTACTCATTAAAGTACGTATTGGCGAGCATGTCTGCAGGTGGTGGTACATCAGTAATTTTATAAGCAAATGAGTATGTAATTCTTAACACCTTAATCCACACATAAACGCTTGCATCCCAACAAGTGAGTAATTAACAAGCAGGAGCTTGATAGAGCCACCTGTCCGTGCATCACAGCCTGTAAGATCCATCTTTCTAGGACTAATTTACATTTTTCCTTTTTTTCCAAGGAAAATTTACCCTTTTTTCCTTATGCAAAGGAACATTGATCCCACAAGTGATACCCTCACACGATTAGACGGGCAAATTACTTTGCAAATTGTAGCAAAATTACAGAAGTTTCTAATTGACGTACACGATTAAGACAGCAGTACACTACAATTTGGTTCACAAGTCTTGCATGGCGAAACAAGGGGGGGAAGAGCGTTACAAGCTTTAGCACCAACCGGTGGTCAAAGCACCGCGGCCGCCGGCAGCCGGGCGGCCGCGTCGCCGGCGACGGGGATGACCCCGCCACGCGCGAGGATGGACCGGTAGATCTCGACCAGCACCTTCTCGTCGTACTCCCTGAGCGGCAGCGGCCGGGAGAAGGGGTCGGCGCCGGGGCAGTAGGGGGCGCCGCCGTAGCCCACGGCGGCGGAGGACGCGAAACGGAGCATGGCGTTCACGTAGGCGTCGCGGAGCCGCACCAGCCACCGCCGCGGCGAGAGCGCGCGGAGCAGCCGCCGCCCGAGGCCCCGGCGACGCACGCGCCACCCGCGCCGCCGGCCGGGCTGCGCACCGGCGCCGAGCTCGGCGGTCGGAAGGCGCGGGCGGCGCTGCGCGGAGGCGGCGTCGAGGCGGTCGTAACCCCGGCGCTTCCAGTAGGCCTTGATGCCGCCCTTGTACGTGGTGGTGGCGCCGGCTGCGGTGGCGCTGGCCATGGCTGCGCGTGAGCTTCTTGGTTTCTTGGAGAGGTTAGTTTAGGCCTCGAACTCGCGTGGTGTATAAAAATGGTGGGTAGTGTGTATGTGAGGGGGCTGTAGGCAGTAGCTGCCCTTATATCAGTGTCAACACTCAACAGAAGCAATCGAATTTCTTTGGACAGGTCCCGTGCACTTGAACGGTTCTTGTAGGACTGTTTGATCGAAGATGGACGGACTGGAGTGCAGAAATACTGTTTATGGTGCTATAATACAATACTGTATATCTTATTTTAAGTCGATTCAGATCGTTCGATGCTTCGATGGAGTGGTGCTTACCTGTAAAAACTATTTAGGTTATGATCGTAATAGAAACTGTGTAGAAGCTTATCCAATTTCCTCGTAGAGTAGCCTAGATCCGTTTTTCTGTCTCAAGACTTTGCCGATTTCCATCCGTTATTTTTTCTTTCTACTCCGACGAAAATTTCTCAATGTTACAGGCGTTATTTGTTTACGTGGCTTATGCAGAACACATAAATTTCACAGAAACTCTACATAAATTTTACAGAAAAAGTATAATTACCGTAGGCGAACGTGCAATGAACGGGGTGTTAAAATACTAGGCCATTAAGTGCGGCGCAGGCCGGGTGCGTGAACGAAAAATGATTTTGTGTTTTTTTCCGAAAGAAAAATAGACCTGGATGTATTTTCAAAATTCTTGAAGGCTCGAGAAATATTAGAGATCGCGTTGGAAAAAAAAAAGTACACATATTTCCGTTGGCGAAAATATTTTTTTCGGAGAAAACGGAGAAAGGACCTGGATGTAAAAACTGGGAGCATGTTTGTTATATTTTTGGACCTAACCGTTATCCCGAAAAAATAGAAAATGGCTCGTTCGTGATTTGCATTTAACGGGAGTGCTTTTCCGTAAATTAACGAGCGAGGGACCCAAACACGATTCGGAAAAGTTTTTCTTGCCCTCACAAAAAATCATGAAAGACTTTTTCGTAATTTTGCAGGGATCTATGCGTAATTTAAAGAAACGGAGTGGCTTTTTTGCAAAACAAAATAGGGTGACAGATGGATGTTTGCGAGCTCTCCAACCTCTGCTAGGCTCGTGCATTGAACAAGCAAGCAACAGAGGGCAAGCAAAGAACGAAATAGGCCAGAAAGTTGGGGTCCTCCCTTCCCATCCTGAAACAACCTCAAAATTCAAAACGAATTTGTTTGATTTTGTTTGAATTTGCATTTGTTTGGATTTTGGAAATTTGAAACTGAGTTTGAATCTCTAACCTGTTTGGGACGGTTTCCTTGCTTTCTTGGGCCGTCGGCTGCTCCTCGGCTTTCTTCGCTCGCCTCCCGCTGCTCCGGCCGGCCACCGCCGCTGCGTGTGTCGCCGCCCCGGCCTCTCGCGCCGCCGCTGCGACGCGCCTGCTGTGGCTCACTGGTCGCCTCCGCCCTTGCCCGGTCGCTTCGACCAAGCCGCCTCGCGCGCCGCCTTCAGCCTGGCGTTACAAGCCTTCGCCGCCCACAAGACGCCGCGCCCGCCCGCTCGGCCGTCCGCTTTGCTCCCGCCGCCCTATAAAACCTCCACCTCCCCGCCTCCAACTCGCCCCGCTCCTCCCGTGGTGAGCTCCTCCTCTCCCTCCTCCGTCTCGGCTGGGCCACTGGCCACCGTGGCCACGCCTCCTCAGAAACTCCTAGCCCCAACTCCTCCCTCAGAGCCGCTTCGCTTCGACCGGTGGCCCCGCCGCCGTCGCCTCCTCTCCTTTCCTCGCCTGTGGCCCGCCTCCTCGAGCCGGCTGGTCACGGGCCACCCCTCCTCGCCGCCGCCTGGTGGTCGTGGCTCATGGCTGGCCGATTTCTACTGCTCAATGAACAAGAAAGCGATTTTTCGGATTTTTAATTAATTAATTAATTCTGAAATATCGTTTTAATTCCAAAAATAGCCCAGAAAATCCAGAAAAATCCCGGAAAAGCCCAGAGCCCCACCAAATACTTTTCCCGAACCGTTTCGATCCCCTGAGTCCAGAAATGCTGCCCGTTTCCAAATCCGAAACTCCGAAAATTCCCAAATCCCCGAATTTCCCTCCGTTCTCTTCCGACTCGGTTCCCGGTTTCCGTTTCAGTTTCTGTTTTCTTTCCGGTTTTTGTTTTTGTCGTTTACTTATGTTGGTTGTCTTTTCTCGTTAGACTCGACCGTTGAGACGCCAGCGGAGCCGGAGCAGTCCCTGGAGTCGGAGCAGTTCCCGGAGCAGACGTCGGACCAGACGGGAGCGTAGTACTACTACTTCCTCGACGATTCATCCGATCCCGCTGCCGCGCAAGGCAAGCCGTACACCCTTGATCATGTTGATGCAATCATGCCATGCTACAGTAGTAATTATTTTATATCGCATTATTTTACTATATGTTGAATTAATGAAATCCAGTATTTTAGAATGACATGATACCTAGGTAATACCGAATTGCTCATGGAACTTCCTTGAAAATATTGAATCCTGTTAAATCCTTGGGAACCCTAGTTAATTGCTTATTGCCATGAATAGGTTAGATTATACTGCTAGGTCAGTTCAAAAACCTAGATTTAAAGAAAATGCTGCCGAATCTCCGATTCGGATGTTTATAAAAATGCTGCAGTCAGGAGGACAGTATCGGATTAATCCCGGAGTGGATGAGATTCCGATTCCCGGCTGGTGATTAATGCCTTGGTTGGTCTGGTGGCCAGTACTGTGAGTACCGGGTTGGATTTGTGGATGAAGGCTTGGTCTTTGGCAAAAGTGTAAGATTAATGACCCCCTTGAGCAAAGTAAATAACTTAGTTTCCGCTCAACCACAGGTCGGACTGGTCAGAGGACCCGTATCCGACGTAGCTCAGTAAGTTAGTCATTTCCGAGATAATAATTGGACTGTTGGTGGAACTATTCTTTGGAGAGAATAGGGACCGGGCCTTCCCGGCAGGGAAGTGGACCGGAGGGGTGGAACGGGAATGATCCGGAGCGACATTCTTGGTTCTCACAACGGTAGACGCTAATGGGGACCCTGAGTCCAAGGTAGCGGTCTCTATCGGTTAACAACTAAAGGACGGGAATGATTAAACGAAGTGCTATGATCATCTAAACTGGGCCACATGCATTTAAGTTGCATGAATCTCGCGATTGGCATAAAGGTTATAGATATCTTGTGGGTAAAGCTGAGCTGCTCTGCAGAGTTAATCTTAATGGTAATCGATTACGCCGTACTTCCGGTTAATGAAGTTAAGTTTGAACCTGGAGTGATACCCGTAATTAAGCTCAAGTCACTGTTTTGAAGTTTGGTAATTGTGGTTAAAAGTATTGTTGAACTTGTGAAATTCTAATTACTTATTTTATAGTCTGTGCTTCAAATGTAAAATGAATTGTAAAATAAAACTGCATCCAGATACTTAACCCTACTGCCATCCCTTGATTACCCCTGCATATAGTATTCAGTGGTTCCGTACGACTTGTTGAGTACTCTGTGCTCACCCTTGCAAAACCCCGTCCTTTCAGAGTTCGAAGATGCCGGAGCCTACCAGGAGATCGTAGATGGCGATTTAGTCTGGTTCTAGGTCTTTGTCTTCGCTCAGGCCCCGCCTGTGGTTTCCCTCTTTTGGTATTGTAAGTCTAGAAGCTTGGACGCTTCCTTTGTAAAATCTGGTCGTTAGACCAACTATATTGAATAAAAGTGTTGATTTGGCTTTTGCCAGGTAATCTTATTCTTGTTTTCCAACAGTTAGTCTTCCTAGGTAACTGTTGTGAGTTTTCGCACTGCCCCTAAAAAGGCGGTTCGTCACACATCCTTTCTCGCGGGGGCTAGGAATGTAACGAGGGAGTATTAGACCGAACGATACAGATAAGGTGTGGATCGAGTTGAGTGCGGTAATGGATGTGAGCAATTATAAAGAGCGTGACCAGAGTTATTTTCTATAAAAGGCATGTTTTGCAAAGAGAATTAGTCATTGCAGCTCATTCATTATTTACCGCAGATCAGTCGAAGTTTCATACATGATAATCAACTTTTTAGAAACAAATTATGCACTCGGCAATTTGCAAAGATCTGTGGATTATCATCATTGGACAACCTGGTGTGGAATTGATGGATTTCGGAGTAGAGAGCTAGAATGCTAGATCCAGTTCTTGACACAAATTTCTGGAGTCATCTGAAAGTAATATTGTAGTACAAGGGCCACTTAATTCTTTTATCTTGGCATAGGCCATATTCAGTCAAGAGTATAATAAATATGTCTAGTAGCTTTTTTAAAATTGTGGAATCCAGTTCTTGACACAAATTTGACTAGAATGAGCAATTTTGGGATATGTCTAGTAGCTTTTTTAAATTTGTGGTGCTTAGGTTTGTTTGATACGTGGAAATTTTCTCCAATTTTTGCAGGTTGTTTCTTATGATTTTTTGAGCGTTCCGAAGTAGACCCACAATAAAAAATAACTTAGAGAAAATCAACAATATGCTACTAAATAAATACATAATTCATAATATGTCACTTACTATGAGACAGATACACATATCAATGAGACATCAATAACATATAATAAACATATAAAGTTATTCGGTGTAGGGCTGGAAAAAAAGCTCGTGGCTCGTGGCTCGGCTCGCACAGGCTCATGGCTCGGCTCGGGCTCGAGCCGAGCCTACTTTTCAGGCTCGCAAAAACACCGAGCCGGCTCGGCTCGGCTCGCGAGCCAAATTGGCTCGGTGGCCCAGCCCATGCAGTGAATTTAGTATGATTAATGACTTATATTTTTAGGAAAAAGATGATGTTGAGACAATTCCATGTCCTATAAGTGTGATATAGAGCAACTAAGCAACTACTATTATTTAGTAGTAATTAGTAAGTTAATATTATTCACTGCAAATATATGAATTATTGTATAAATACTTAATTTTTTGAGAAAATGTTCTGGCTCGGCGAGCCAACGAGCCGGCTCGCGAGCCGAGCCCGAGCCGAGCCGAGCCGGTTTTTTGGGCTCGCCTCAGGGCCGAGCCGAGCCTGGCTCGGCTCGTTTCCACCCCTAATTCGGTGGCATATAATGAATTGCAAGGTAACTTAGCAAAAGCCTTGATTTTGAGCTTGGTCACCCTATGATGTAGGCCTGTAGGATAATGGAACATGCTGTTTGACTCTACTAAGCAGCCTATAATGGTGATCGCGTTTATAATTGATTAGTCCACTTAGGGTATGTACAATAAAACCATCTCAGCTTATTTTTACTATGTACATATATATCAGTTTTATCTTATATGAAAGAGTGAAAATAATAGGAGAGATAAGAGAGCCGACTCACATGCAAAAGCTAGCAGGGCACGGAAAATAAGATAGACTAGTTACTCCATCCCATCACAAATAGTTGTCGTTTTGGACATAGTGGTGGTCAAACTTTCAAAACTTTAACTATCGATATATTTTAAAATATTTAAATTTGATATATGAAAATTATATGTGTAGACTTGTCTCGAGAAGTACTTTCATAATATTATAATTTTATTAAGTTCTATAAATATTTATAATAAAAAATACTGGTCGAAGTTGTGTTTTGAAGATCGTGTCAATATCCAAAACGACAACTGTTTGTGACCGAAGGGAGTATGTACAAGAAAGAAGAGATAGTTATTACACAGTATCTAGAGACAATCTTTAGAGATAGCTATTGTACAAATTGATTTTTCACTTACTCTAGATGATATGGATAAGAGATAGAATAAGTAGTAGGCTTTATTATTATACTTAGTTTTGTATTGTTAATACGTCATACATGCTAGTTTAGTAGTTTATATCCATTTTTCAGCCGATATATCTGAGATTAGGCATTTTCTCAATGGTACTAGTGCAGAATTTGATGACACCATCTTAGCCTGACATAGAAGAAGAATGTATTTAGCTCAGTTTAGTGCAGGGTTCCCACTCTAATAAGAGAGATCCCCTCAACTGTGTAAAGACTGTGCATAACAGCACACAGTCCTACTTTGTCCTTGATGCAAACATCTAATGGTAGTCGCTTTGATTGTGGAATGAGATGATAAGCTTAAGAAGAAAAGTTCTGTTCTTTTAGCTAAAATTTTTTGACGTCCTTACTTTGGACCATTTTTTGGTCGGTTCAATGTGGGCCAAAATCTCGGTGATTTCGGCCGAGATCTCGGATTTCCCGCTTGATAAAAACCAGATTTGAAATTTGATTTTTGTATTTCATCCAAATTTTATCCAAAATTTTCGAATCTCACCGAAATTTCAGATTTCAACCACCTCCGAGATTTATACAAAAAAAAAAAAAACCTTGTTCCCAACGAGCCACACCGTGAAAGTTAGCAAAAGTCTTGAATTTGTGCTCGTCCTATCATGCAGGGACCATGCTGTTTGACTATGCTAAATGGCCTCTAATGGTGGTCGTGTTCATAATTGATTAGCCCACTTATTTTGTTAAGACGTGTCATACATGGTGCTTGGTATGCATCCACTTTTCAGCCGATATATTAAGATTGGGTATTTCTGTGGTACCACACGCTTCACCTCTATTTTGCCGTGTATTTGTTGCGCGATTAGTCCTTCTTTGTCTTCTAATTTTATAGTAGTTTGGAAGTAGTACCCCTCCGGTTCATAAAAATAAAAACTTGTCGGTTTGAAATACGTGCAGTTAAACTTTTAGAAGTTTAGTTATCGATATCTTTTTAAATATTTAGATTGGATGCATGAAGATTATATATATATATATATATATATATATATATATATATATATATATATATATATATATATTTCTCGAAATGCGCTTTTATAATATTATAATTTTATTAGATTTTTTAAATATATTATAATAAAAATTAGTAATCAAAATTGAGTTTCAAGGGTATCTAAAACGATAACTATGTGTGACTCGAGCGAGTATTAAAGACTAAAATGCTACACTTTGTGGTTACTACTAGTCTACTACTTCTACTAAGAATTGAAAAAGTTTGTGTTAATGTGATCGATGCAGGTACCACAGATTAATAGGACGGTGGCATTTCTCGATGGTGAAACTTTGTAGCGGTATTTTTTTTTCCTAAAAAAAAAGAAATATTTTACCATGACGGCGTTCGTGCACCCTCTCGCCATTAAATGCGTCCGAAAGTAGGCAGAAAGCCCAAGCACTGCATCCGGGCACCATTATCCGGTCCCGCATCCGCTCACCGCCATCAATGCGCACTGCATCTGCGCGAGCACGCGCCCATGTGTTTCCCTGCGTGCTGCGCGTGGTGGTAGTATTCGGAGTCATACGTCCCTTGTCTAGACGTCCAACAAAAAAATTCAATATCACAGCGAAATCTAAACAGAATAAAATATTTTTAAATAAATTTCAAATTGCTATATTAATTTCGAAAATATCAAGAAAATTTCTAGCTCGGCTGGTACGTACTCCAATCAGTGGTACGACTAACACGGCATACCTTCTCTAACAAACTATGAAGCTTTGATGAGAGGTGTTTTTGTGTGTTTGGTTGGAGAGTGGGGTGGAATGGAATGATTTCATCTCAGATTTAAGGGATACTAGTTATATGCTTGTGCGTTGCTACGAAAAACAAAATTGATAACGAAAAATAAAGATTAAAAAATAAAAAAATACTATTTCATAAGATCAAACATCCATCTTTAACGCTTCGTTTCTTGCAAAAGCTGACTAATTAAAGCAACGCTTCGTTTCTTGCGTAGGGCAATTAAGCAGGGCAATTAATGTGACGTGGGAAGAAACTCTCACTTTATATAGTAGAGATAATGGCTTCATCCCAGATTTCAGGGATGGAATGGCTCCATCCTAAATTCTCAGACAGGGCCCACTGTCACTCTCACATTCCAAGTGGGATGGCTGCATTCCATAAAATTTATAGAACCTGGCCGTCCCGAATCTAAAGAGAATATTCTCTTTTCTGAAACCAAGCCATCCTCTGCTCTCCAACCAAACACTAGACTTGGTGGGATGTGATGGTTCCATTCCACTCCATCACACTAACCAAACACACAATAGTTTCCGGTTTGAACACAGTTAAAAAGTTACATACAGAAAGCTGCTGGTTGTGTGATCTATGTGCAGGCTTGGACGGACTGCTGGATCATGTTCCATTAGCAGCAGCGAAAGCTCCTCCAGTTCGCTGCTGCTGGTTCGATGGGCATATATCCTTTCAATACACTCCTTAGCATTAGCAGCTTCGGATCGTCAGAGAGACTAAAATTTGTTTCTATTCGTAGGGTCTATGTCTATTGTCTAGCCTCGCGCGTCTATCTGAACGATATCTTATGTGCCAGTTAAGGCGGTGTTTGGCAGAGCTCCAACTCCACCAAATTCTTGGAGTTGGTGGAGCTGGGTATTCCTAGCTTCATAAAATTCGTGGAGCTAGAGCTGTGGGTATATTAAGAGTATTTAGGTGGGTCATATTATTTACATTTTAAAATAAAATTATAAACTTAAGTCACTTTATTTCAGCCTGATAAGTTTCAGCTCTGAGGTGGAGTTGGGATCTGGAGCTCTGCCAGACAGGACCTAACTGTGCAAATGGATTCCCTCGGGATGCTTTGCTGATCTCCGTTGGCGCTACTCCGGTACCCTCGCAACCATTCCCCTTTTGTCGCTTCTTAATCTTACTAAGCTCATAGCTCTTTTAAAAGGCTTTATATTGCTGCTTTCCTACGTCCAGTGCGCATGGTATTGGTACCACATGTGGCACATCGGACATTCGGATAGCTTTATTTATGAATATAACTGTACGAGCAGTGCTTACATGTCCTACTAAACCTCACGAGGACGGCATAGTTTGACACATTCTACTACACGTACACACCAACACAATTCGTGTGATTCATGTCATGGATATCATATGCTGGAAGAACGGCCTCCGTTCTTACCACGCCACTATGTATTGCATTCCAATTAAAGTTTAAAAAAATTCATGCTATGTATTTATATTCCAATTAAAGTTTAAAAAGATTCATGCTATGTATTATATTCCAATTAAAGTTTAAAAAGATTTATGCTCGGGATCCACATTGGATCAAAATGCATTAGTCGGTTTGGTAATATTTATTTTGGCTAGCAAGATACTTTTCTGTGCAGTGTTCTGTCATGGAGGAGCCATGAAGGAAGCAGAGAGGCATATATAGGTGCCATTGTTCTTTGTAGATGACATACGCATTTGGCTTCGGGAGATGCTCGGGAGGTAGAACCTGGTTTTCTGTAAAGATTCAGGTTCAGAAACATATACTTGAAGAGACTTCGCATGAAAGCTTGTGTCAAAATTACGTTGGGTATGCATTGAAATTTGCAATTGATAAACTCGGGCTACTGATTCTAGAAGAAATCCGTTTGTAGAAACTGTCAAATTTTTTTGAGCTGACCATTATCGATTCTTGCTAGCTACTCACTGCCGCTTGCTTGCTCCTGCAAGCAATCTCATGTACATATTGTAAATACCGTGTACATATAGGTAGGTACCTTGTGAAGAGCTGTATCCTAACGTGTGCAATGTTGTAAGTAGCAGGATCACATTTGTTAATGAAAGATGCCGTTGGCCTCCTTTCGTGTTAATGGAATATTATTTGTGTTGTCGATACTATAGGATTGTCGAACTTTTTTGGTTGGCTTCCGATCGAGTAGGAGCTATTAGACAAAATTGAGGAAAATTGAGTATAAAAGGTGGCTTCGATGGATGATGAGTGTTGAGCTTGCCTAAAATTATCTAGTATATCTCGCCGCCAGTTCCATCCAATTTTTTCTTGTCTAAAATTATATAGTGAAAATGTTCACTATATATCTCTACTATATAAAGTGGGAGTTTCTTCTCACGTCACATTAATTGCCCTGCTTAATTGCCCTGCTTAATTGCCCTACGCAAGAAACGAAGCATTGCTTTAATTAGCCAGCTTTTGCAAGAAACGAAGCGTTAAAGATAGATGTTTGATATTATGAAATAGTATTTTTTTATTTTTTTATTTTTATTTTTCGTTATCAATTTTGTTTTTCGTAGCAACGCACGGGCATATAACTAGTTTAATTAAAGTTTGTATCAAACGCCGAATGCTCATATACAGTTGGTAGCATCTCTGTAACAGCTTGCAAATGCGATGTTTGTTTTCTTCTTCTTCTTCTTTGTAGATGACATACGCATGTTTGTTTTATTGTTCAGGAAATGAACGAATCTCAAAGCACGATCTTCCTCTGTCCCTGCGTCATTGGCCCACAGTCAAGGACAATAGGTTATCGGCGAGCATTCCAAAGCTTGGACAGTGAGTCGTCGACCTAGCTAGTCGCTGCCGTCAGCTCCCTGTCCTGGCTGCAAGTGCAACCAGCATGGCAAGCTCACCTCCAATGCGAAACACAGCCGCCGTGCCGGACACTTCTGGAACGCGAAATTTTTCACGATTTCTGTAGAAATTAAACTATTTTCTATGAAATTCCTATGATCCGTACAGGGTGCAATCGTAGTATCTGCATTTGGAAAATAAAAACTCAGACGTCATGGTCGCTTTCTTTCTCACCGGTATGTTTGGCAGAGCTCCAGTTTCACCAGATTCATGAATCTGATGGAGGTGGGTATTCGTAGCTCCATCAAATATAAAAATATAAACTTAATTCACTATATTAGACCTACAAATTTTAGATCTGAGGTGAAATTGGGATCTAGAGCTCTGCCAAACAGGACATATGTTTTGTTGCGATTGCTCTATAGAGGGTTAAAGCTCCGGTGCCAGCCACTAGAGAGGGCAGTGCTAGAGGCGAGATTCCTAGTGCTCGCCGTTGTCTGCTGCCCTCCGGATCCGCCGCTGCATGGGTGTTTGTTGTTGGCTGCCATCGCTGCACGAGTGCTCGCATCCATCGGGCATCGGCCGCTGCCCCGTCGTTGTTGCTCATGCCACCCCAGATGCACTGGAGTGTGCTGCGAGGAAGTTGGAGCGGAAGTCAGCGTGAGCAGTGCAGACTGTAGCAAAAGACGACGCGAACCGTCGGTGAGAGAGGCAAGGTAAGTACATGGATGGATTCCAACAGAGGATAGCAATCTCGGTGAAATCTTCATTTTGGCCGCTGAGATTTGTAATTCTGACAGAATAAAAATTTGAAATTTTTTGAATTGCTACAGTGATTTTGAAAATTTTGGTTATTTAGACCAAAATTGCCACAAAAATAACCGGTTTTATGATTTTTAAGACTAGATTTTGCTTTAATTTTTTTGTGGATAATCGCATACAAAATGTTTACAATAAACACATAAGAAGTCGGTTGGTTGCATGGTAGAACGCTTCCTTGTTAATCATGAGGAGTCTCATTCCCCATATCATTTTTTGTACATAGCTCATTGTCCTCAATTTTGAAAAGTTCTTAAAAAATTACCATACGTAGGGGAGGTGAGACTCTACAATCCTGTAAAATTTGAAGATCAAACTCAATCGTATTTAAAAGATATGAAAAAGACAAAATTTATTGTGAATTTTGGTGTCATTTTTTTACATAGCTCATTATCCCAAACTCCACAACTCATTGGAGGATATCCAGTAAAAAAAAAACCTTATTATGTAAACTTTGTAAAACCTAAATTTAAAAAATTCTTAAAAAATTACTATACGTAGGTGAGGTGAGGTTCTACAATCCTATGAAATTTGAAGACCAAACTCAATCGCGTTTGGACTTTTTCAAAGTCTAAATGCAATTGAGAACACCACATCTCCTTTACGTATGGTGATTTTTTGAATTTTTTTTTAAAAATTTTTAAAAACTTTTATACATGGATTTTACAAAGTTTTCATAGTAAAAAGGGTTTTCACTGGATATGTTCTCATTTCATTCAAAGTTAAAATCATAACAACATATGCATTAAATCTCTTAATTTTCGCCTGATGTTCTAGTTAGCTATTGGTGTTAGGTTCTTTTTATATGTTAGCTAAGAGAGCATCTGCTGTCAACTTGTTATTGCCTCCCAGAATCTTCTTATAAAAACTGGAAACCCGTTCAGTCCTCATTGGGACAGGTATTAACATTTGAAAATATGATATCAATTTGTTATTGATGATGAGTGAATACTCTGTAATGTTAACTTCTCCGAGGGTTAAAAGACTAGCCATTGTATTGCTACCCTTTTGTTCATTTGGTGCTACTTATGTCACGAATGAGCTAAAATTGGGAAACCATGTCTGCTTTAAGATTGGTCTTCCTTTTGAAAGAAGTATGCAGCTTTCATAAAAGAGCATAACAGGAAAAACAAAATGCCATAGCTAATTCAGATTGGTCACTTGAATATTTAAGCAAGAGCCATTGGAAAAAGAATTATCCACAAAGCATAGTGCACTAAATCTTATTTGATACAAATAGATTTTGGCTCTCAAGCAAAAAATAAAATAAAATAATAATGTTGCACCTAGGATTCAAACCCAGGACCTTCGGCATGCATGGCACCTAGTCTGGCGCCTTAGACCAACTCGTTCATCTCACTTTCATGATATGGCACCATACTTACACTACTACAGAACAGGCAATCATTGCCGCCATATCACTGCCGGTTAGGCTAGAGCCGTCAGTGATAAAATATCACTGCCGGTTCGTAAGATCCGCTGCCCAGGAAACGTATCACTGTCGGTTTGTATAACCAACCGACAATGATAACAAACTATCACTACCGGTTTATACTCAAAACCGGTAGTGACATATCACTGCCGGTTCTAAATAGAACCGGCAGTGATATTGAAACTTTTACAACCGGTTTATTCTTTAACCGGTAGTGATATGTATTTTCCCGCGCATCTGAGCGTAATTTGACATTATCACTGCCGATTATGCGTAGAGCCGGCAGTGATAAGGTTTGCCATGACTTGGATGCCCTAAATTTTGATTTTACTATGACTTGGATGCTCTAAATTTGGATGCTCCAAAATTTGGCTAAGTGTTCGATTTTATTATGACTTTGATGCTCTAAATTTGAAATACTTAGGAAAAATTTTGCACTTTTAAAATTACATAGTAAAAAACTGAGAGTTGCACTTTTAAAATAACATAACCACGAGAGAGAGAGAAAAAAAAAAGTAATTTCCAGTAAGCAAATGCACCATAGCAACGAATGAATAGCTTCGAGTATAACGCAACAAAATGACAGTGAAATCAATCCTTTCAGTTTCCGAAGTCGAAGAGGACTGAAACCAGGGTTCACGTTATCGACAAAAATCGCGCGATTTTCGCCTGTATCGCCGCGGTCCGATATGAAAAACCGGTCGATAAACCGATCCGATTCAAAAAATAATTTGAAAAAATTCGAAAAAATTTACGTGTCAAAAACCGGTCGAAAATCGGTGAAAACCGGTCGATTTTCGTCGAAAATCGCTATAAAAGTCGACCGCACAAAAAACTTCAACATGGCTGTCGATTTTCCACCGATAATCGTCGATTTTCCATGATTTTTTGATTTTTTTTTCCAAAAAAATCCGATTTTTGAATTTATGCGATTTTCGACCGATTTTTGCGATTATCGAATTTTACTGTTCATCCGAAAATCGTTATAACGGTAACGTGAACCCTGACTGAAACTAAACACGCACGCCCACTTTTCAGGAGACAAATCAAATCGCATGATGGGTGCTTCCAACCATTACAGTATAGAAAAGATCATCTCATGTAGTAGTTGTTTGGATGAGCTTCAGCTGTATTGCCTTAGGGTATCATACCGATCAAGTAGAAGAAATTTCACACGGTTCAAATTGTTAATATCAATGCCCATAGATCTTTGCA
This sequence comes from Rhipidocladum racemiflorum, assembly GCA_036346355.1. Lineage (NCBI taxonomy): Eukaryota > Viridiplantae > Streptophyta > Magnoliopsida > Poales > Poaceae > Rhipidocladum > Rhipidocladum racemiflorum. Next base: position 14,849,131 of record CM070578.1, on the reverse strand, counting down.
TGACTACAGAAATATAGCAGCAAAGACCACATAGTACTACCTTGCAAGCTTTCAGCATTGATTGCAGAAAGGATGTTCTCAAGGGATGTTCTTTCCCAATCTGTAATTAATAGCAGTATTGTGAAAAGCAGTACTCCTACCGAAGACAAGGCTGTATGGTACTAAATGATACTCCACTTTAACACAAATCCCAAAGGTGCAGGTTTTTAGTGACTTGCCGTTTTCAGGATCAGTCTGAAGACCAGCAGCGTTGAGCTCTCCTAGAAGCTGGAGAAGTATGTCAGTGTTAGCAAGTCTGGATTGCTTCATGACGCTTTGAAAGAAACAAGAAATTTTAGCACGTAATATTCTTATGCTTGGTTCTATGGAACATACCCGTGATAGAGTTGGAACAGCCGTAGGATCAAAGTCATCGCAGTTATGGGGATCAATTGGAACACAAACACCACCTAGAAAAACATAAAAACAACTGTTCGAGCAATAATGCTATATTTACTGTTTTGCTATGCAAGTATTCAGATAGCAAAATTTGATCACATGTGACAAACATTAGGAGACAAAGTAGATATATTCTTCCTATAATATATAATATTAGAATATCACAAACGCCCTACAACGATCTGCGTGCGCCATCATGCTCTGTTTTGAAAAAAAAAAAAAAAAATCCGTGGTGGCTATATGGCTATTAGAGCATCTCCAGCAAAGGCCTCTAAAACAGGGTCCCTATTTTGAATTTTGGGACTCTCCTTATTTTTTGGGGTTCTGTTTTCAGAGCACAAGTTCAGCAACAACCCCTAAATCTCAACCCCTATTTTATTTTTTCTCCTATTTTAACATATCCGCTATGTATAATCTTCATTTGACGTCACTAAAATTCAATCAAAAATATTTGTAATACATAAAACATAAACATATTAACATTACAATTTAAAAAACATGATATTTCAAATTTAAATTTCAAATTTTCAAAACATGATAAATAGATAAATAGAAACTCCGAACAATGAATCAAACTACGAAGCGTTGTGAATTGCCCACAAATGCTCAATAAGATCATCTCAAAACCTCTCATGTATTTCTCTATCTTCAATAATATGGGATGTACTCGTGTCCCTGAAAATTGGGGCTGAGGAGACAAATTTAGAGGCCTCCTAATTTTAGGGGTTTGAGTTGGGGTTCCCTAGGAATTGGGTCTGATGAGGCAAATTTAGGGGCCTCCTAATTTTAGAGGCTTGAATTAGGGCCCTGTTGAATCTGTTTTTTTAACTACACTCCCTATTTTAAGGTTTATGGACTGGTTTAGGGGCTCTGCTGGAGATGCTCTTAGGGGTGAAAAAAAACTCGAAACTCATGAGTTAAACGATTACTCGCAAACTCGGCTTGACTTAACTCGAACTCGTTCCTTAACGAGTCGAGTCGAGCCGTGATTTGAACTCGTTTAGATAACGAGTTAAACGAGCCAATTCGCGAGTTTAACGAGTTCTCTAAGTCGGCAATTATAACTGTATATGTGTGAGACGATGATGATAACATATGGCATACTGTATAATCTCAATAGTAATTCTTTTCTCAGATGGTAATACCGAGTTTAACGAGCCAACTCATGAGTTTAACGAGTCGAGTCGAGCTGAAGTTTGAACTCGTTAATCGAGTCGAGTCGAGCCGAATCAGCTCGTTATCAACCCCTAATGGCTATATGGTAGCAGTGAAGTATGCCGTACTCGAAGACTGAAGCTGAAGCCCACAACTGGTGGCCGCCTCCCTGCCCCAATAATGCACAGCCTCGCCTCCGGCTTAACGCCCACCGCCAGGCGACCTCCAGCCGTCCGATCAAGATCCAACGTCCGAGACCGCCCCACCCTCCTCCCACTGCCCTTCCCATCACCCCATCTCCACCTACGGCGATCGCCGGAGCCCTCGTGGCCGTTCACCTGCCGCCGCAGCCGCCTTATGCCTCCTCCTTGCCCGTCCGCCACCACCAGCGGCGGCAGCTCCTTCCCCGAGCTGACCTCCGCCGCCGACTTCGCGGCCGTCGCCTCCCCTGCTGGCCGCTTGTCTGTCGTCGGCTTCGGCTCCCTCCTCTCTGGTGAGCACTGATCACCACTGCAGCCGTCACCGGCTGCAGCCCTCCGAACCCTAACCTTAGACCTAACATTTCGAGGCTCCAAATGGCAGAGCGGAGCGCGAGGAGCACGTTCCCGGAGCTAGAGGGATTCCGGGTGGCCGTGCTCCGAGGCTTCCGGCGCGTCTTCGCCCACGCCGCCCCTATCTTCTTCGAGCGTGGCATCGCCATCGAGGCCACCAAGGTGAGTACATGTATATTTATACTCATACCAGTATGTGTATGTGATGGTGTACGCATATTTAGTATAGTTACATTTCCCTTATAACTCTGTGTGACTGTGTGGGCGTCGTCAAGGTGTATAGGATTTCGATTGGGACATGGATGTCTTGGGGTTTGAAATATGTAATTCTGCGTGAATGGGTGTGATCTTTGTGACTTCTGGATGAATTTGGGGCATCTACTGTATGCCCTTTGTGATAGCAGTGCTGCCTTTTAAGAGCTTCATTCGTATGTTCCATTCTGTTAGTCCTTGCTCCTCGAAAAAAAGGAACATGCTAGTTCTTGCTGAGGCTGTTGAAGAATGGTTGTATGGAATCATCAGGAAGAGTAATTTGAACTAGGCACGCATGGGAGTTTTTGTATAATTATTCTTGTGGTTTTAATTTTGTTTGTGGGACATTCTTTATTTGTGTGCACCTCTTTCACAGTTTTGCTTTGCTGTCAGTTTTGGTTACTTTTGAATGTTACAGAGGGCAAAAGGTCAAAAATACACGTAGTGTGTTAGGGGCACTTAAAGGGTGTTCGAAGTTAACTATCCTTATCATTGAAGTGCTATTTCCTTCTCAATTGAGAATAGATTGTAATTTGGCATGTGGACACCAAAAAGGGGAAATCAGGTTACATTGAGCAAAATTGAGGAGACTGAAACGGATTTAGGAAAGCATAAGACAATTGGTGTACGATTCTTGTACAAGCGTAAGAGAAATTTTTTTTTTTCTGCTTGAGGAGCTTTTCTATAATATGGGTATCGTTGCCTTTGCCATATATGATCATGGAGTAAAGTTCGGTCTATTATTGAGATATCAAAAAGTTTGATGTTGGATTCGTATGTTTGAGGATGCAGAGTCTAATATGTACTTTTGTCAGGATGTTGCATTTTTTTATTTCTTGATTGTTTCCATAAAATCTTCTTTTTCATTGGAGTGTTGGGCTGACTTGTAGGAGTTCTCAAGCTTAAGCGTGGAGCCATGTGAGGGTGAACTGATAGTTGTCACTGTGTTTGAAATCAAGGAGGAGGAGGTACTGTTAACACTATGATAATATATTTTTATTCAGGAGCAAAGGAATGGAGCTTTTCTGAGCTTCTTTTTGGTGCGAAGGACTGAAGTTGTGATATTCGCAGGTTCCAGCATTCATTGAGCGGGAGCATGAATTCAGATTTCTTGGGGTGGGTGACCAATTAATTAATTCACTGCATGCTAACTGATTTGGTTAGGTTTTCAGTTTCTTCATCTCAAGCCTGAAGCTGATTGAACTTCAGATTGTTCAGTCCTGAGCTGTAATTTGGACTACTTTTTCACGAGTTTTTGTAGTTAATTTTGTTACATCTATGTGTTGTCAGGTTGTTCCTGAAGGACTAGATGGAGTGCCTTTTCCAAATTCAGCAGTAAGGGCTTATATTCTATCTCTGGAATCCTAGCTGTAACTTTTTGTTTGCTGTTTGCTGCTGCTTCCTGCAATGAAATTATTGTTCTTCTTTCTGGGATTTATTGGTTCAGGTTGTCTGTGCACGCTACAGCGATGAAGAATATTTCCAAGTGAGATGCAAAGGTTGAACCTATATCACACTCAAATTTGCTTCAGTTCTGCATTTCATTTGAATGATTTGCCACTGGTTCTATAATGATATTGATGTGTGTCTTAGTGTGTTATAACGATACCACTCTCTGTCTGTCAGTTGTTGGATGAGATTTGGTAGGATATTTATTGTTCATGTTTTGAGGGAAAGACAATTCTGTTCTTGACTTCATCTGGCACCCCCCCCCCCCCCCCCCCCCGCTTTTTATACAGGCAATATATTTTAATGGTGACAGACACTTCTCCTTTACCCTTTTGTATTCAGTGACCTATTGATCTGTTATCAAAGCTGTTGACTGAATACAATATTTGCTTACAAATTAGTTGTTCTATTTCATGGTTGTGTTCAATCATAATTTATGAGAAAATGATGTGGTTTGATGTGACTTTTTAGGCTTATAACATATTTATCTGCCTCTAACATCATAATTATGGATCAGCTAATGTAAAATAGCATAAATTTTCATTCCTGTAGCTCTAGGTAAATACAATCGGAGAACCACAGTTGTTTACTAGACATAGTAATTTGATAATTTATAAGATTGTTTTGTTCTATAACTGGTTGGCACATAATACTCTGAACCACATGATTCAAGTTCCATCCAAGTTTTCAGGTTTCACAGAAAATGTGGGATGACAGAAGCACTGAAGTGCAATTAAGCTAGACATGTTGGAATATGATGACGAATGAAGCTTTAAGAATAACATCTCTTGCTATTTTATAGCAGATTGATGCATTCTTATGTAGTTATAAATTGTTTACTTTTATAGGCATGGGGCAGCTCATACTTGTAATTTTATTGCTAATACCGTTACACACTGAAGCATTGACCAACATTTTCTGCAGGAAGCAAGGAAATATATAATCAGCGCTATGGGCGATACAACATTGATAAAATATGGAGGGATGATATTTTACCTTGTCGTGTATATCTTAGACATTGGTAAGTACTTGCTGTTCAAATATCTTATGTTACGCAGTCCACACAGTTGCTCCTTTTTCTTTAACAAACCCGTGATTAACATCAGAAAAGGTATCTTGTGCATATTAGAACCACTGTACACCCATGCACTCCACCAATTATTATAGGCATATATTTGTTGTTCTCCTGGTACAACTCATCGATGACACATCTCAAAGCAAGATGCTTTTGTCAAGCAAAATGATACCATTGCTTTGCGGCATCCGAAAAGCAAGATGCATTTCTGAAGCAAAAACGAAATCATCGCTTTGAACATTCTAGTTATCCAGTAGCAATGCATTTTCTGTGCTACGGTCACTATCAATCACTACTTTATTAGGCATGTAGAAGCTTGATCCCTGTTGGTATTACAAGCTCCTTTCATGGTTGTGACTGCTTTGCAGTGTTCTCGCTGCGAAAAATCTTGGAGAACCGGCATACAGCAACTTTTTAGACCACACCTATCTGGGTGACCGGAAAACCACAATAAGGGAATACTTGGCCACTACCGGAGCTGGCATCATCGAAGAGGAGCCTCCCGAGTCGCTGAAAAGCCGCTATGGCGGCTAACTCGAGGACGACTCTCGCAGCAACCACAGTTCGAACTTTTCGTTTGCTTGTCGTCTATCAAATCGGCGGTTGCTGCTAACCGGGATGTGCTAAATAATGCGCGATGCGTCAGTGCAGAAGATGCAAGATTCCGATTTCTTGGTGCCAAAGATCTGATTTATGACCCTATTGTGATTATTGATGTACAACAATAATTGTGACTATTCGCCATCGAAAGAGAGACTCAGAGCCATACACGCAGAAAATGAGGACGAAACGCATCTTTTGTCTTTCCTTGCTGCGTTTGCTGGTGGCTGATGTTGATTCTCGCACATTTTTGACGAGGACGGTGTGAAAGCCGGAGATTTCCGGTCATCCACTAGCAGCAGTTCACCGACTTTCCAGGTCAAGCGTGGAGCGTCCCGTCCCGATCACGAGACAAACTGCACGTTCTGATTTCGTTGCCTTGTTGACGTCGATGCGGGCGTGGGGCTGCACGTTTAGGACGGCAGCGAGTGGAAGAAGAGGCAGACCGCCGAGCAGTCGTCGACGGCGATGCCCCGTCGCTTGCGCCTCCACGCACGGACGGCGCACTCGACGAGCCGCTTCGCCGCCTTCTCCCTGTCCGGCGTCGTGGCCACGATCTGCACGGCCTCCTCGTTGGATATCACGTCCCAGACCTGCCGGAAAAGTTACCATTTGTCCACAACCATCAGATGCTGTACAGGAAAAAGAGAGTGTAATTTGGCGAAATTAAAGAGAAAGGAAATGTATGGGTCGCTTACCCCATCGGTTGCCAGGATGACGAACTGATCCCGGCTGCTGATCCTCCTCTGCGTCACCTCCGGCGCCGAGATGACGCCGTAGTCCTTGACGCAGTAGTCGCCGAAGGCGCGCGACATGGCGAGCCCAGGCGCCTCCCGGTCGGGCAGCCACACCCGGTGCACGCCTGGCTCGTCGGCGAGGCAGTGCACGCGGCCGTTGCACTGCCTGATGCGCTGCTTCTCCTCTGCGAACCAGATCCCACACCATCCATGTGAGCAATGGCCAAACAGGAATGCATGTATTAGTGCGTGTCTGTCACAATGACTTACGAGGCAAGTTGGGCTTGAAGTCGACCGTGAGCTGCACGGCGGCGACGCCGCCGTCGTCCGACGTGGTCCCCAGGACGGCCCGGGAGTCGCCGACGTTCGCAATGATCATCAGGTCGCCCTGCTTGACGACAGACAGCGCGGTGCAGCCGCTGTGGACGGCGTCGAGGCGGCGGTTGCGGCGGAGCTCGTCGTCGACGGTGGCGCAGGCGGCCAGGTAGGACTGCCTCCAGAGGTCGAAATGGCAGTCGGAGAGCTTCTTCTCGCCGTCGATGAGCGACGCCAGTGCGACAGCCTCCTGCCAGTGGCACAGCAGCGACGGCGGCAGCGACTCCCGGACGGCCTTGGCGACGTAGTGCCCCCACGGCCCGTGCCCGTCGAAGATGCCGCAGAAGATGCTGTCCTCCTGGCACCCAAATCCCTGAAATAATAGACAAGTCTAGCTAAGCTTGGAACTCATTTTAGTTGCCCACTCTGTTTGGAACACATAAATCTTATGAAAAACACAGGAATTTACACTACTTTGCAAAATCCAAGTTAAATTCATGTGTTTGAAATATGCCCTATGTGGTTTTAATGTGAAAATTAAATAAGTGAACAATGGAACCAAATCTATGGTTTCCTCCTACTACAAATTGTACAGAACTTGAAGCAAACGAAGGATCACCTACCCTTTATTCATATTTTAATATCTGTGCATCTTAAAAAAAATTACATCGAAACACCTCTCAGTTCTGAATTAGCGGTGTGTTTTTTTTCCTCCCCTTTCCCCTTCCCTACTAATTTGGCATTACGTGTGTGTTTGGTTCAGCTTTTAGGACTCGTTTAATGTTCTAGTGTACAATTAGTGTACATGATGATTGAAAATTTAAGATTCCAGTGTGACATCATACACAACCAACTGAACCAACAGCGTTTTGAGCTGGTAGGTCATATTTGTCCTTAAACTTCTGGTTGCTCCGGCTCGAAAAATTGAGAAGCCAAACTTTTTTTTTTCAGTTCAAGTCTGCCTTTCCAAAATAGTCCAATGTAGTTTTATTTTACGAAGGCATAAAAAATAATTACTATACTTGTAAACCAAACAGAAAAAAAATATAATGTTCTCATTCACGGCCCTCGCACGAGAACAAACATGTAATCCACGAAGAACTCCTAGGAATGTGGAGAAAAATAATCCAAAGCCCTAATTACTTTTTTCCCCCCTCACATCTTCATCAGTCAGTTTAACTAACCAAAGCCAAATTGGATTCAGACACCAAGAGCCGAAAAAAAAAAGGTGACACGAAGAAAGCAAACACCTTGTTTATTCAGCAAATCAAGCCACGTATCACATCTTTTCGGCAGAGAAACCCCTAGAAGCCAAAAGGAAACACCAGATCCAAGAACCTTGCGAACAACATTCTCCAAGACCTATGTCTAGGTAATTGACCTTTGCAAATGACTATCGGTGAATCTGCTTAAGCCAATAACAATAATCTAGTTAATGGCCTAGGAGTTAAATTGCACTGTAGAGCACAAAACGAACTAAAACACCTCACAGAAATATCAGAAAATTGATTAGGTGAGCAACAAAAGGGGAAGTCAATATTTAGTACACAGCTACAGAGAAGCTGTTTGATTTCTTCTGTGGTCAGAAACGAGAACAAGCCAGCAACCGGTCCTAACGCTTACTGTTTTTTTTTAATCTTCTCTGGAGCAAAGAGGAACAAGGCTGATGAACCATGACACCATGCACAATATCTCCTCCATAATTAAAACATGCTCGCTATATAAAAAAAACATGTCCTTTGACGAGTATAACTAGAACCTTGTGGATTCTGTGGACTATGTGATAGCTGAGCGATGAAAACCATCTCGTGTGGGGTGCTAGACACCACGTTATATATTCAACTTCTCATTACGGTCAGCTGGGTTTAGTTACTCTATCTGTTCATTTTTATCAAACCAAACGTATTTTTGACTTTAGGGAGGATTAAGATTGCACTAAAATTAAGAAAAATATAAAAAAATGATTTAGATGCCTCGCTTAATTGTCTTGAATGATGAAAGATACATTTTGTATGTGTGGTAATGTATAAATACATATATTTAAGAGAGAATAAACAGGGGTATAAAAGGAAATGCCTCATTAATTCTACATGCAAGTTTTATATTTGTGAATAAGATCATTTTAAAAAATAAATATTATAAAAGGGAAGGAGGGAGTACTTACCTAGAAACTTGGCTCATCTAGTAATCTAGATAGAAAAATTGAAAGAAAAATGAATTTGGAAATTCGAATTCTTTCAATGAATCATGTGCCATTGCTACTACTGTCATTGATGTGCCAGAAATAAGTGTAACCAGCTGATAGTTTCACAGGGAACTAGAGAGAGAGAGAGAGAGAGAGCAAACAGTAAAAGCTAGGCACAGAATTAAGCAAGAAAAAAAAACAGAGCAAGAAACTGACCTCCCAGACGATGGAGCAGTCCTGGTTGGTGCCCTTCTCGCCGCGGCGGGAGCACACGGCGGCGAAGGTCTCCGATCCCCCGCCCCACAGCGTCCCCGACGTCCGCAGAACCGTCGCCGCCTTGCCGTCCCCGGCATCCGTTCTCTCCTTCCCCACCGACAGCGATCGGGCCAGCCCCTGCAGCAGCGACGAGATATGCCGCATTCTAGCTACCCAAGAAAACCCACAGGATCTTCTTTCTTCTCCCGATACTCCCTCAGTTCCTTGGCGATCGATACAGATACTCGCAGAGCTCAGCTACCACGAGCAGAGGAGTGAGTTTGTTTGTTTGTTTCTTCCTTGGTTAATTGAACGAATGTATGGTACGGGTGGTGTTCATGGACAAGAACAGAGCACCAATCGTCCATGGTGATGGATGGGAAGCATGGTGGCTTGCTGGCGATGTCTCTGTCGATTCACCTGGATCTTTCTTGTTTCAGGGCGTCCCTTGGGATTGAAGAAACTTAGCTTCGATTGGATACGGATAGGATTGGGTGAACTCAAAGGGGAGCAGGAGCAAAGAAAAAAAAAAAAACTATGCTCCCATGGACAAGAACCAATAAACACAGACCCACACAGGGTGGATCGATCAGCAGACAGCTCCTCCTTGAGCAATTACTCAAAGCAAGCTCTTGAACAACAAGCGGCCAAAAAGAGAGAGTGAAGGGCAGAGGAGGAGGAGGAGGAAGAAGGAGGAAGGGAAGGAGGAAGGGAAGGGAAGGGAGGTGTGACTTGTGGCGTGAAGTGAGGTGAAAGCGTAGACGAGAGAGGCTTTTAAAGGAGGGAGAGGAGCTGAGGAGGAAGAAGAGCTAGGAGGAAGAGCCGTGGGTGCAGGGGAAGCTACAGGCAGAATGCCGACCGAGTGAATGGGTCAGCCAGCTACCCATGCGCGCGTCGGGCCGTCGCTTGCACAGCAACGCTATTCTTTCCCTCGGAAGATGACGGATATGTCCTCGGGGACTCCTCATATTTCTTAATTCTCCTCTTTCTTGTGATCTGGATAAGTCCTCCAGTATCGTGTTATCGTACTCTCTCCTGTAACAAATGTGGGGCTAACACTATCTCCAGCGGATTCCCTTCAGCCTCCAAATCCATTCGCGAACAGATCCCAAGTGCTCCAGCGCTTCAGCGTTCTCTTCAGAAGGGATTCGGAGAGAGAATCCCTTTAGAAACAGATTCTCTCTCCAATCCCAGAGAGAAATCCTTTGAGGAGATGCTGTTGGAGATAGTATGAAATAAAGAGAATTAATATATAGAGAAAGGAATGGAATGAAGGGAAATTGCTGGAGATAGTCTAATACTGTATAGGTGGTTGGGTGTAGGGATGGCAACGGGGCCATTCCCCGCCGGGGAGTGTTCCCCCGTCCCCGTCCCCGCGAGAATATCCATTCCCCGCTCCCTGTCCCCGTCCCCGACCGTGGGGAGAGTTTTTCCCCGTCCCCTCGCTCGGATATTTGGGACCCGACGGGGAAAAATCCCCGCCAACAACCCGAATTTGAATGATTTGAATGATAAATCAAACCACAAATTTGAATGATAACATCCAGCTCACATAATTTGAATGATAAATCAAACCACGGATAGTCTCCAAACTCCTTTTGATCCAATATCGAACAGCTAGTCCAACAAGAATTCAGAGAAAAATGTAATAGAAGGCAATAGAGCTAATACTGCCTCCAAAGACACGATTGCAAATCACAAAGAATTGAAATGGGAGATGTCCTCCGTAAAAGTACAGAGTGAGAGTCACAACACAAGCATAATACAATGGACCTTTAAGCAATAGTTAGATGGAAATAGTTAGATCATTACCGATAAAAAGCAATGATGCAGATGCACACCGTGACTGCGATGAAGCGGAATCGTTAGGAAGGTAGGAATACTAAGTATGAAATGATAAACTTTGTTGATGACTTGATGGTCTAATTTTGCGCACCTTCACTCCTTGAGTTCAGACCTTGGCACCTTGTTGATGGGGAGGATTCGGCGAGGAGCCTTCAGCAAGACTCAAAGACCTTGTCGATGGAGACGGCGAGGAGCCTTCAAAGGCACCTTGTCGATGGAGACGGCGGATCTCGAGGGAGGGGCCGACGGCCAGATCTCGAGGAGGAGGTCGGCGCCAGATCTGGAGGAAGAGGCGGCCGTGGCCGGATCTAGAGCGCAGGCAGTGGATCTGAGCGCAGGTCGGCGACGGATTCGATGGAGGAGGCCGGCCGGATCTAGAGGAGGAGACCGGACTGGCAGTGGCGCCGTGGAGGCTGGCCGGCTATGGGCGGCGTGTGGCGGCTGGCCGGCCGGCTGTCGGCGTGAGGCCAGGAGGAGTGGAGGTCCTGGAGGAGGACTGGATCGCTGGAGCCTGGTCGCCTGGAGGATAGGGATTAGGGAAAGAGACAGGGCACGGGGCACTCGGGCAGCGCCCACCGGGGAATCCTCCCTCTATCCGACCGATCGAGATCAAGTGTGGGCCCCACCTGTCAGAACGGGGACCCGAATCGGTCATGGACGGGGCGATGGAACATACCCGATTCGCCACCACGGGATTGTTTTCTGCCCATATCTTTCCCCGCGGGGAGTTTTTCCTCCCCATCCCCGTCCCCTAATGGAGGAATTCCCCGTCGGGGACCGGGGAATGGGGCCCCATTGCCATTCCTAGTTGGGTGTGGCCGTCTTCTAGTCTTGGGCCTATGGCCGGATGGCAATAAATTAAATGGATTAATTTATGGGTCTTGCTAACTTAGGGACAGTTTAGTGCTAACTTGACAGGAACATAACCCTTCTCTCTGCCTTGCAAAAAACAACAAAACCCTTCTCTCTCTAAAAATAGGAAAACATATATTTTTTTCTCAAATGTTTTGTGATCTTTATACGGCTCGGCATTTTTGGCTGTTTATTTAGTCGAGCTTGATCCTCGATTGAGATTTGATTGAACGGCGACAGCCTGTGGCAGAAATATGATTTTTCAAACTTACCAGAAATATTTTTATAAATTTAAATATGTTTTAGCTTCTCCTTTGCCCATCGAGTTCCACTCACAACTAGGCGGGTCAATGTATTACTTTTCTCAAACTACTTTTACCATTTCTCGGCACTTCTATATACAGGCAAAAAAGACGGTGCAATATTCTTACTGCATATACCATTCAGAATATAGTATCTAGATTTTTTAGAATTTGTTCAACAATCCATTCCAATTATTTTGGTGTGGCCAGATTATGGCAAGATTTCATAATTTATTTATGATATTTGTTGCCTCTCACTCTTTTTCTTTTTGCCAAATCAAGACATACAGTAGTTACTTCCAACCTGCAATGCATAATAAATAAATAAATCTGTATACCGGTCAGCACTAGCAATAGTAAAAAGCTATCCATACACCGTTGATATGTTTGTTTATCCAATTCCAACGTATCAGAAAGAGCAAGAGATAATATTATTTAATGGGTGATATTTCTTATAGTACTATCACCATGAGAGCTGCACCGCGAAAAGATTGTGACTCATAGGGCAGGATATGATATGTATATATATAGGAAGTCTCTTTTCTACTCCCGGGAGTAATTACTCTCTATGCCGTATCTCATAACGTAGGAAGTATTTTCATACGTTTGGTTCATGAAATGAAATAGTTCTGCACCATTTAATTTTATTATTTTAAATGAATGAGATGTTCAGCATCTACATGAATATTCCTCGAATTGTGGATCTAGACGCCTCCCAATAGCATGGAAGCACGAGGGCATAAGTGCCATTTCCAACCCGCTGTCCCCCCACGTGGAGAGCCCAGACAGCACGCTGACCTGGCCACTACCGCCGCGCTGGCACTGCCAGGATGTGTGGCTCATGGCTACGTGATCTTCTGTGCGGGGGGTCCCAGCGCACACAGCATGGTCACTGCACCGGGCCCCACCCACCGATGTTGCGACACGTGGCGCGGGCGAAGCAGTGTCTACGCACACGTTTGTCACTGTGGGGGGAGAGATTCTCTGTGGTGGGTTGGCAAGAGCACCACCAAACAAAACGAGCTGCGATGTTAGGCCACTTGAGTTGATTTTTTTCTTCCTCCTTCTGGGGGTGATCACTTAGCTTTGATTTCTGATTTGACTAGCGATTCTTCTTCGCCGCGTGTAGCTTGTTGCATAGCCGAGAAGAGATGTTGGACCTAGATTTTCTTTATGCACATGTGTTTTTTTTTTCATCTTTTCATGGAAGGATGGTCTTGGTTTGGTGCTAAAAGGAGGAAAGGCGCATGATTAGGATTTAGGAGTGAGATGATCCAAAGATATGGGTTGCAAATGTGGTTTCCTTTATCGGTACGCTGTCCCCCTCCTTTCCCCCTGCCTAGAATGCTCTTCAGATTTGGATTCTGAATTTTGGGTGGATATTTAACTCCAGTGTACTTGATAAGCATGAAAAATATATATGAGCAAAAGTATAAATCTATATCTAGGAACTTTAGTTATTAAAAAATATTCATGACAACTGTTTGGGATTACATGGACATAGGAGTAATATGTCAGTAGTAAATGATAAAATATATGATATTATGAAATTAAGTACTTCTCATGAAAAATCTAGATATACATGCTGTTTTTCTGTAGTCTGGTCAATCTGGTACTCGTTGTATGCTACTGGTAAAGTACGACTGCAAATAGTCTACCTGGAGTACTGATACTAGCTTGTTTAGTAACACTCTTCTTTAACTTTTTTTTTTTTTTTTGAAAAGGAGCTCTTCTTTTACTTTGAACCAGATAAACAAATAACTATCTCTCTTCGAAAAATTGATCTAATCTAACTCATCCTCATGAGGATTCATACCTACGACTTCTAACACAACAAATAGTAGTTTTAACTTGTATATATATATGCTAGCCCCAAAATTATACACAGCTTAGTGCTCCCGTATCTAGAAATCCATTTTACTGTTAGTCAAAAAGAAAAGAAAAAGGAGAAGACGGCAGCATCAGTATTTCTAACCACTCGTTACTGTTGCCTTTTTCTGGAATGTTATAGTGGTTGTTGAGAAGATACGTATATGCAATCGTCTACTAGCTCTTCCACCTAATGAAAAAGAAAGGAAAGAATATATATATGTATGTATATATATATATACATATATGTGTATATATATATACATATATATGACGCTGTAATGGGGCAACATAGTGTCCAGGCACCATGATTTTAAACACACAAATTCAAGTCAAATTCGGGTATCTTTTTTGAAACTTTCAGTTTTAGGGTATATACCCATCTATAACAATTCAAATGAAACACATACCTTTGAAAAAATGTATTCGAATTCAAAGATTTGAACGAATTTAGATTACATGTTTTGCTGATTTATACACACACACATACATACATACATACATACATACATACATACATACATACATACATACATACATACATATATATACACACATATACATATATATCTCATTAATATGTCAACAGATATAGACATTTCGATTAACAAATGTGCTCACCAGTCAATTCCAAAGTTAAGTTTATTGAGATGTTTGACCGTACGGATAACTGCAACTTATGTTTGGTTGTTTGTACCAAGTAGTATATAATGAGATAGTTCAAGAAAAAAACCATCAATGTGTTTGGTTGTTTGTACCAAGTAGTATATAATGAGATAGTTCAAGAAAAAAACCATCAATGTGTTTGGTTGCTTGAATGAAACCATCTCATTTTGAATGGTGGGATACAAATTTGAGAAATATTCTCTATAAATGTTAACCATTCTATTCAACCAAAATAATAGAACCAAATATTACATATGACCATTCTATTCCTACCCCATTCAACCTCATTACACCAACAAACACACCCTTAGATCGCACCTTTGTGCTTATTTAATGTGTTAAGTTGGTTTCATCTGGACCGGAGCCAGAGAACTTGTCTTTGAAAGTTGTTAAGAGACATGACATGGATGGTTAGCTTCAAATTCAATCTGATTTGATCCGAGTCACCGAAAAATGCAGGATGAGTACACATGAGCGGCTGGATTTATCATCAAGCACTTACTTTTCTTCTGGTTTTTTGCTTTGAAATATCACATATATATTATTTCGTTGTGGTTTTCCACTTCATACTCATTGTTCATTCCTTAACAATTTTTGAGACGGTTCATTTGTAATTATTTAAGAAGTATGTAAGAAGATATCCATCAGACCATCTAGCTAATTAATGGTTGAGATTAGAGTTCTATTCTCCGCTTCAAGGGCGTATCTATTTTTCTTTTGCGATAATAAGGTAGACGCATACCATATAATTTGAGAAATTTTACGGTGCATTACAGTGATAGTATATAATGTGTAGTAGAAATCGCATCTAACCATTGATTTGTTAAGGGTGTTTTTACTATTTACTACCAGATGAAGTATAAGTAAACTCTAGTTAATCTGATCTATTGAATTGAAAAAAAAATGAACGATTCTCACATATTTTTAATGTGTGCGTAAAAGATAGATAATAAGGTTTAAACCCTTGTGGATAGAACTGTACACTCGCAACTTCACCGTATGGTGGTCGTGAAGACATATCTACTGTACCCTCCAGGAAATTGTAATATTAATGTAATATGCTGTCTTCGTAATTTAATTTTCTCCTAGCACATGTTATTCCAATCATTACAAGCACTACTAATCGTGACTACACATTCATCAAACAGATCGAATCCTCCAACAGTCGTATGATATGTAGATTAATTTGGTAGAGCAAATGAGACTATATTCCCCAGAGATTATGTGTGATTGTGTTCGCGCTAAAAACGTGAAGCAGGGTTTTAGGCCTCGAACACACAAGACAAACACCGGGTTTGCAGAGCGTGCCAGTCGATTTGACCTGAAATCGACAAGGTAGAATTTATAATTTGATCGAAGCCGATAAACAAGGATCTATCGGCTTTTCACTAGTCGGCAAGAACCGATTAGGAGATAACTAAATCAACTCGTTACAGTTGATCCGGATAAAAGGTAAAATCGGCTTCGAGAAGGCGATGCGCAACAAAACGAAGCAAATCAAACCTGGGTGAAATCGGCAAAAATCAACAATCGGCGATGCGCAGCTATGTTGATTCCGTCGACTTGCAAAGAGATCTATGAGGCTAAAACAAAGTGAAAGAAAAGCTTGTAAAAAGTAGTTGTGTGTTGTTGGATTTGATTGATTCTTGCCGCCTGGCACCCACCTCCTTTTATAACATGCCTGGCCGATCCGAGTTGTACACGGATACGGTGCGTTTATCCGTATCGGCCTATTATCTGATTTCCTTCCCTTTTTAGAAACGGATTCCTTTTCCGATTCGTTTGATGATTTCTTTCCATGCGAACGCTTCCTTTCCGTCTCGGGCTGATTTCAATACACATCGAATTCCGATGCAAACACATACAATTGCTTTTATCCGATTCAAACCCATTTTGCCATGTACCGAATTTTGGCGCAAACATATGCCCCCCCAATTTTTGGAAAGATTGATACTTTTCAAAAATTGCAATCGGCTTGTAGTCGAAAATTCTTGGTAACTTCCCATTAAATGGCGCCGTAATAATCTCAGTGCGTTTTTAATGCAGCAACTGCTCCCTTGCCGCCTTCTTTCATCGCGGTATAAATATGGGGTCCCCACGGTCATTTTCACGCTTTCAAGCTCTCGGATCAGGCACCATCGGCTTTGATCATCCTCTCTTTGTCCTTTCGAAAATCGGTGACATGGACCCTCACAGTATTCATTCCGATTCCTCAAAGTTCCAATCAATTCTACTTAGGACCGATAGGTAGTATGTCGGCAGACACTGATCATCAATACCGAGATCCCTAGACTCCTTTATCAATTCTTGGATACAATATTTACGAATGGGGAAAAAGTTTTAGGGCATGGCCTACTAGCACGAAAGGATGGAGATCTTGGTTCATTAGGTATCGGCTCAAAAGAGGGTAGAATGGGAGAGGATGGGTATAGCCGAGTCTCTATCTTTGAGTCTAGCCGACCAAGCCAATGAACCCTTGGTAGGCATGCGGCATGTTATTTTTGGTCGGATTCTTTCAATGCTTTTTATTCCCATCCGCCCAATCGGCCCCACGCTGCTAGATGTGACCCAACTGTCTTGCCTTAGGCCAGACGAGGGATCGATTATCGGCTTTCGATGGAAAACCCTCTTTTAAATTAATCCGCAAAAAGGCGAAGGTTGGCATAAATACATCCAAAATAACAATAGGGTCACCGGTCCAAAGATTTACCAAGAGCATGTTGCTTTCCTTAATCTTTGGTTAGACCGATATCTTTTACGTGGTGCTTCCCTTGGCCCTACCCAAACCTTTCAGTTAGTAGCGAACGTCTCATCGGAGGGTCATCGGCTTTCCCTTGGCAAGATGTTCCTAGGGCAGTATTTCAAATGATGTATGTGATCCGTAGCCGACTTTTTCCGGCTTTGCCAAACACGTCGTTGGTAATATAGGAGGTCCTCTTTGGTTCATTCAAACATGGCTTCATTGCATGTTTAGCCGATCTATTCTATCCGAACCCTCTGGGAGCTCAACTTTCCCTCGGGAGGATTACCCAGAGCATGTCGTTCCACAATATAGAGCTAGCCGATCCTATGGCGAGAGGTTTATCATGTCTTCGGCCGGAGAGTTAAAAATGGACTCGATCGGCTTGCACAAATACCTCGCTTTCTTCCTTTCCTTAGATAGGGCTTCCTTCGGCCAACAAGACTTTTTCCAATATACCGATGTAGCCGATTGTCCATACCCAACATTCCTTCACCTTGATTCCGATAGCTCCTTGATGCCCCAATCTACCTTAGATTTGTACAAAATCATCCTCACTCCTTGTATCTTAAATGTCGGCTTGAACACCCGCAACCGAACATTTCAGCCATCTTATGAGTTTTACCACCCTTCGGTTTACGCTCGTCAATTAGGCTTTGGGCAAACCATTCCATCTTTCCCCCTATTATCTTGTGTCGAGCCCCGAGCCCGAGTGACCAACAGTGTTGCTGCTGAGGTCATCCTTGAAGTAGCCGATGGTTTGCAAATCCTCTCAACGCCACATTTTGTCCTTAATTCCCGTCGGTCGGCTGCGTTCTCGCAGTGGTGGACTAGAATATCAGAAGCCATACTAATGGACAGGACTCCGTCGGCTATAATTCATTTATTCCTTCCCGATTTTCATGAGCCGACGGTAGTTTCCGGGTCCAGCTCAAGCTCGGGTTATAGCGACTCTTCAGTAGCTGTAGAGGTACCGTGGTTTTTATATCCCTTCGTTTTCACCAGCTGTCGGCTTTTATTTAGAATGCCTTTGATCTTTCCAGGTCGGCACGGGTGCTGGTGAGCCATCAACCGATCCCCATGTTTCTGCCAGTAGTAGCCGACAACGACGTCCGTCCGGGTCTGCTGGCACCACCGGGTATACTTCAGGAAACTTGGATATTCAAGCTCCATCCTTAACGGACTTGACTCGCCAGCGCGCCCCCAGTAAGTTTCTTTTGTGTCGACTATCATGTTATTGACGTAGTTAAGGTTTTAACTTGAGTCGACTTCAGAGAGGAGGAAGAAATCTGCCAGGCGTTCACCCAGACCCGTGAGGCGACAATCCGATGGCTCTCCGGAGCACTCAGCTACTGATGTAAGTTTTGTAGTCATCGTGAGTTTGTGTAGTCATTTCCTTTATGTCTGTCTTGTGATGCTGACTTGCTTTTGTTCTTTAGCAATCTCCATCAGTACAGATAGCGGGGGTTATAGCCGATCCCCAAGGTGCTACATCGGCTGTCCCTCCATCGCTCTCTCTACCACCGGCCGGTCCGCAATGTACCGATCGAGATCCCGATCTCGACCCCAAGGTGCCATCGATCGATCTAGCCGACCGCTTGGCTTTTCCTTGACGAATCGACCCGGAAGTCATGGCTACCGACGACTATCCAGCTGACATTCAGCGTATCATAGCAGCTTCTGCGCCAGCATCAGCCGCCGTTACTGCCCAGCCTGGTATGCAAGAGCGACTTGATCGTCTTTTGGACGAGGTGATGCAACCAGAGGCGGCTCACGCCAATACGCAACCATTGAGGAATGCTATGGCGGCCATGCAAGCCGATCTCCTCCCGCCGCCATGAATGCCTGCTAGAGGTACGCCACTGGACGATCGTCGGCTGGACGTGGAGTTAGCCAAAACAAGAATCGAACAGAGGAAAGCCCAGCAAGCCGATCAACAGCTCTTGGACAAGCTCATAGCAGATGCCAAACATCGGAAGAGCGTATTTGATCAAGGTGCTGCCGTACTCAAATCGGCTAAAAGCAGAGCTCAAGAACTTGAGTCAACCAAAGCTAAGCTTGAAGAACAATTGGCATTGGTCACAAAAGAACTTGCAGACTGCCAGATTGGCATTTCAGACTCTACATCTTCGCTGGCCGTTCAGAGGCGGAGATTGGCGAGGTTTTTGCACAAGTTAAAATTCAATCGGCCAAACTAGTTCGATTCCGGTGATGCAAAGGGCCGACCAACAACTTGTAGATAGTGTCCAAGCTACCATTGGCAAGGCGGCAGCGGCACTATCGGCTTTGGGAGCCCATTTGCCCGGATCAGGACTACATTAAACTTTAATTCATCGGTATCATGTGTGTGGTCAATCTCTTGTAATATTGCCTTAACCTTGGGATGACGCTCTGAAAACTTGCTTGATCGGCTATGTAACCGATTTTTGTAAAGCTGCTTAACTGGATGGATGTTCAATTGACTCGGTCGGCTTTATGGCCGCTTTTATGTCCGTAATGGACCGCTTTCCTTCCTGTGGTCGGGACCGACCCATATGCTTGGGTAATACGCCTTTAGATATTTTCCATTGATCGCTTTAGGTAGGACGAATCCATCTAAGGACTCCGGTATATACAATTTCCGTCAATTGGCCGATTGATCTTATAGGGCCCTTCCCACGTTGGAGACCATTTGCCGAATCGGTTATCTTTAGACCCAATCGGCAACACGGTTTTCCATACTAAATCGGCTTGATTGAATGATTTAAAAATCACTTTTTATTGTACGACCTGGCAACCCTCTCTTTGTTCCTTTTAAGCCGATCTAATGTGATCGGCCTTTGTTCACCAAATCATCTAGATTGTCCAAAGATCGCTGCTTGTATTCATCTACCGATACCTTATCTTGCTCGTGTAGCCTTATTGAGCCGATGTTGATTTCAACAGTAAAACGGCTTCTTGTCCGTATACCAACCGAAAAGGTGACAATTTGGTTGATCCGTCTTTGAGATAGCCGATAAGCCCATAAAGCTTACGATAGTATCGAATGCCATTTCCTTGGTTCTTCCTCAATTCTTCTTTTTATTAGCTTTATCAACGCTTTTGTTCGACGATTCGGCTGTCAGTTGGCCTGGAGCGTAGTAAGGGAGGAGTTGAGCAATTTTATCCCAAGACTTTCCGCAAACCCTTTGAACTCGTTGGACATGAACACAAGACTGATCAAGAGTGATCGTTTGTGGAATCCCAAACCGATGGATGATGTGTTCATTTACGAAATCGATTAGTTCCTGCTAGTAACCTTCTTGAGTGGTACAGCCTCAACCCACTTTGAGAAATAATGTAGGCTGCGAGGATGAACTTATGTCCTTTATTTGGATGACGGAAATATCTGGCCGATTATGTCTATACCCCATCCTCTAAATGGCCATGGCTTGATGATTGGATGTAAAACCGATGCTGGTGCTGACTGTATGTTACCAAACTTTTGACATGTTTGGCACCCTTTATAATATTTGAAGCAGTCTTCTAACATCGTCGGCCAAAAATATCCATTCGTCTCAAGATTCCATTTCATCTTATGAGCCGATTGATGTGACCCACAAATGCCTTCATGAACTTCACCCATCGCCACTTTGGCTTCCTCGGTTCCCATGCATCTTAATAATAAACCTTCCATAGTCCTAAAGTACAATACGTCTTCTAGTAGAACGTATTTGAGTGCTTTGCGCCTGACCTTTTGTTCGGTCGGCTTGGTTGGATCTGACAAATAATCCCTTATCTCTGTTCTCCAGTCGACAGGGTGAACACATAAAACCGGCCAAACGTTTAGCTCGATTGGTCCTTGTCGGCTTTCCACCTTGTACCCTGATGCACATTGTGCCAATCGGTTTGCTTTATCATTAGCTTCTCTGGGGATATGTTCTATGGAAAATGTAGTGAACATCTCGATGATCCGGAGGCATTGATGCAAATCTTGGTTTAGTGCATCATCATTGCATCGGTATTCTCCTCTGACTTGCTGTACAATTAACATCGAATCTCCAAAAGCTTGGACGTCTCTCACTCCGATGCTCTCTAACAATTGTAGACCCCTTAGTAATGCTTCGTATTCTGCTTGATTATTTGAACATCGGCTATTTAGCCGATACATGAAGTCATACTCCCGCTTTCTAGGTGAAACTAATATCACGCCAATGCCTTCGCCTTCTTGGCAAACAGACTCCATCAAAATACAATTGCCAAGGAGTTATACTAGTTGTTCCTACTAATGTTTCACTCCTGTGATAAAATCGGCCACTGACTTGCCCGTTCACGGATTTAGCCGATTCATAGGATAACTCAAACTCTGTTAAGGCATATGCCCATTTACCAAGCCGACCCCGCAGGATGGGCGCCGATAATATGTATTTAACTACATCGGTTTTGCATATTATAACGCATTTGGAAGCCAGCATATAATGTCTTAACTTGGTGCAAGCGAAGTATAATGACAAGCATAACTTTTCTACTAAAGGATACCTGGTTTCTGTATCTAGAAGACGTCGGCTTAAGTAATATATTGCTCGTTCCTTCCTATCGGTTTCTTGTGTTAAAACTGCTCCAATCGAATCACCTTCAGCCGATATATATAGTCTAAAAGGTATACCGTGTTTTGGCGCGGCCAATACTGGTGGACTCATCAGATAACCTTTTATGTCGTCGAAGGCCCTTTGCTGATCGGCTTCCCACTTAAACTCTTGGTTATCTTTAATTTTCAGCAGCGGTGTGAAGGCCCGAATTCGTCCTGACAAGTTTGAGATAAAACGTCGCAAGTAATTGATTTTCCCGATCAACACCTGCAGCTCCCTTTTACTTGTCGGTGGTTTAGTATCGGCTATGGCTTTCACTTTGGCTGGGTTTACTTCAATCCCTCCTTCATGCACCGTGAACCCAAGAAATTGTCCAGCCGATACGCCGAAAGCACATTTGAGAGGGTTCATTTTTAACCCATGTAACCTTGTACTTTCGAACATTTTTCCCAGATCGGCTAAATGTTGCCATCTTCTTTGTACTTTACCACTACGTCGCCGATGTATATTTCCACGATATTGCCGATCAAATCATGGAAAATATGGTTCATAGCACGCTGATAAGTAGCACCGGCATTTTTAAACCGAAGGTCATAACTTTCCATTCATATAGCCCTAAAGCCCCGGACATCCGAAAGCCGCTTTGGGTATATCGGCCGCCATGAATATCCGATTGTATCCGGCGTTCGCCCAAAAAACTTATGATTTTATTCCCAGATGCGGCATCGATAAGCATATCGGCTATGGGCATCGGTACTCGATCTTTGGCGTAGCTTTGTTCAAATCTCTAAAATCGACACATACCCTAAGTTTGCCGTTTTTCTTCTTCACAGGACGATGTTTGAGACCCACTCGGCGTATCGGCATGGCTGGATAAACTTCGCCTCTAGCAATCGTCCTACTTCCTCCTTTATAGCGTCATACAACGTAGGGTTAAACCGCCTAGGGCTCTGTTTGAACGGCCGATATCCAGGTTTTATAGGTAGCCGATGTTCAACTAGCTGTCGGCTTAAACCTGGCATTTCATAATACTCCCACGCAAAGCAATCCTTATATTCCTTGAGTATTTCGACCAACTTTGCTTTATAACCGGGTTCTAGTTTGGCACTCACAAACGTTGGTCTTTTGTTATCACCTTCCCCAATATCAATCTCTTCGAGCAAATCGGCAGAAGTAAATCCTAACCCTTTTCTTTCTTCTTCAAAATCCTCGACGGCTTCCTCGTATTCTTCTTGCCGATAGCTTCTTGCCCTTTCCTGCAACTTTGCTAGTGTCTTGTGCTCCATCTTCTTACTACTTCGTCTGTCCGATCAAACGTGTTAGGTTTAACGCTGATCGGCTTGAATCCTGACTTCTCGACGCAGATAAAATCGCAATTGTCCAAGGCTTTCCCTGATATACATTCGGCTTCTTCGTGTGGCCAATTGGTGTCAGGGCTAGCCATGGCGATATGAGCCGATGTGTCGGCCGGTACGACTTCAACTGTATCATCGTTCCACTGCACCAATTTTTGGTGCATAGTTGATGGTATACAGCAATTGGCATGGATCCAGTCCCGCCCGAGGAGCACGCTGTAATTACCTTTGGCTTCAATCACAAAAAATGCAGTCGGCAAAGTTTTATTACCGACTGTCAGTTCTGACACCATTACGCCTTTAGCCTCAGTCGGGTCTCCCGTGAAGTCATTTAGCACCATATTGGTTTTGATCAAGTCTTCATCGGCTTTACCCAGTTTTCTGAAAGTACTTAACGGCATTAGATTAACTGTTGCCCCGCCATCGACCAACATACGAGATATCGGTCGGCCATTAATATATCCTTTCAGATATAATGGTTTCAGATGCCGATGCATGTCTTGTGGCTTTTCGAACACAGCGTCTGGTGCTCCGAGGCATAACTGGGCGAACACTTCTTCAGCCGATTCTTCGGTTTTGAACTCGGCAGGTAGAGCGAATACCATGTTTATATCCATTGGTGGTGTATCATCCCGGATCATCGGAGAACCGGACTCAATCGATTGTTCTGAATCACTATCGATCTGTTCCTTCTTTCTCCACTCTTTTTTCAAAACTGGTATCGGTCTTAACTTGTTGAACATCCGATCCCTCTCGCTTTCCTTGTCGGCCTCCCTTTCTTCTTGTGTTTTCAATCGCTGAAGCCTTCGGCGTTGTGACTTGCTGAGACCTGGAGGGCACCACCGAGGTTTAGGTTCTATCGGCTTTCGTATCTTTCGGCTAAATTGCTCATCTCATTGCCGATTCCATTCTTCTGTGTTAGCCGATAGTTCCTCGCTTTTGGGAGGACTCGCCTTGCTCTGTTGACAACCTTTCATGGATCGGCCCATCGCTTCTCATATCTGGATAATTGTATATCGGCCTAGACAACCTATCTTTTACTGGTGGTTTGGCCGATATGCGACAGTGTTGCATAGGACAAGATACAAGCTGTTGGTAAGGTCATCCTCTCTCCCAAAGAAATCGCCAAAAGGGACATCGCCGATGTTTCTCTTCCTCGATGGCCGGCCGATACGGCATATCTAGCCGCCATCGCTCGTCCCTCCTTCGTCTCAGTTGATGAGGATTACGGTGGTGTTGAGTGTTACCCCTCCGACTTATCCTCTCGTACATTTCCCCGGGAGTTGTGAGAAGGTCGGCTTTGGTTTGAAATCAGCTTTTCTGAGCCCTCTCACCGATACCATCTACCGACCTCCAAGTCCCCTCTTGGTTTTACTGTTCTTGAGTTTTGTCCATTCCTATCGGCTTCTATTTGTATAGAACCGATAGTGATCTCAGACTGTCTCGTCTCGTGATACGACTCCTTCGCCGGCTTATCTTCTTCCAAGGCCTCTTTTCTTTTCGCGAACATTGAACCATGTTGACTTGAAAAGGGCTCATATCTATCTGCATAGCCGACTCTTCCGCGAATTTTAGCCTGCCATCGGCGATGGCCGATTGAATCTGTTGTCGAAAAATATTGCAATCGTTAGTGTTATGGGAGAATGAATGATGCCATTTGCAATACCTTCGCTTTTTAATTTCCTCGGCCGATGGTATGATGTGCCCTTCTGGTAATCTTATGAGTTTTTCTTGTAGTAACAAATCAAATATCCTGTCACACTTTGACACATCATACGAGTACTTGACTTCCGCCTTATTCTTTGTCGGCTTAAGTAGAGAGCATACGAGTGGCTTTTTAGAACCTTTGGCCCACTCGGCTATGTTCACCTCTGCTTCGTCCTCAGAGGTATCGCTCGAGTCGTACTCTATCATGTTTATTTTGGCCTTTTCGTTGCTATTTGGTTTAAATCTATCTTTAAACCCTTTGATCTCTGCATACCGGCTCTCGTGTGCCGATACGCGATGGAGTAGGTGGCCTAAGTCGGGGAACTCTTGGCCTGATAATTTCTCTTTTAATGGAGGGATCAACCCTTGGAACGCTAGGTCGGCCAATTGATCGTCGGGTAATGTTACACTGTAGCATCTATTCCGTACGCCCCGAAATCTCTTGATATAATCAGAGACCGATTCCCCGTACTTCTGTCGGACTGAACTGAGATC
Source organism: Rhipidocladum racemiflorum (assembly GCA_036346355.1). Lineage (NCBI taxonomy): Eukaryota > Viridiplantae > Streptophyta > Magnoliopsida > Poales > Poaceae > Rhipidocladum > Rhipidocladum racemiflorum. The sequence goes on along the minus strand of CM070578.1, from coordinate 14,823,741 downwards.
GGAAATCCTAAGCTCCATAGTTCCTGAGAAGAAGTATTCATGAAATCGGCTTTCCAAATCGTTCCATATATGAACTGAATTTGGTGGTAGATTTGTGAACCAAGTGAATGCAGTGCCAGACAACGATAAAGGGAACAATCTGATTCTTAATCCATCGGACTGTGCAGCTTCCCCACATTGGGCCATGAACCGCCCGATATGCTCGATTGTGGTAACAGAGTCATCACCTGAGAATTTAGCAAAGTCTGGTATCCTAAAGTTGTGGGGGTATGGCATTCGGTCTATGTAATCGGGGTACGGCTTCCTGTAGCCAATCACTCTCCCTCCGGGTTGTAAGTCGAACTGTTCCTCAAAACATTGGCAATTTGTTACGCCCAATTAACATTGTCGGCTTAGTGCACCGACACCGCCAATTCTCATTCGTGCCTCGCCCTCGAGTGCGAACTCGGCCTGTGTCCAAATTGCACCCGGAGGTCTTGGTACCGTGTCATAACCTAATGTATCGGGTAAGGGTGCGTGACGGGCGCTACTCTATATGGTGCTTGCTTCATGGTCGTGGCTCCCGTGATTGCGGGACTGGCTGTTTTCGATCGGCTGATAAGCCGATATCCCGATGCTATTGGAGGGCCCATCTAACTGATTCGACGCGTTTATTTTGGCCCCATCCGTGTGCCCATGGTAGTGTGTGAATCCATCTCTCTGTATGCTTGGTTTCAAAACAGTAGGTTGAGTCGGCATCATAATAGGTGCATGAGCCGACACGCCATCGCTTTTGGCGTTGGGCGTTATGGAATATCTGGAGTGCGTAGGGATGGTTTGTGGTGGATCTAGCATATTTCCACGCAGCTAATTCACGAGCAATCGTTTTCACACTATTTTCTATCATTGGCTTTAATGTGGATACTAGAGCCGATGACTGGTTAATCAATGCGTGATGGACAGATTGCTCGATCATACTTGATAAATCGGCTTGAGCGGGTGCGTATCGGCTCACCGATTCGGCTGACGAATCTCCGATAGGGTTGATGCTTGGGAGTGCAATCTTTTGAGTAACGCCACGGCGCGTTTTCTGGAAGCACCGTAGCATCATTTCCTCCAGAGCCGCCTTTCGGTCTTCGATTTCTTTCCGTTGCTCAGGGGTTAAATCGGCCATCTGAGGCGCGATTATAGCATCAGTGTTGATATCGGCGGTGACCGCGGGCTTGTCGGTTGACATTTTTTTGTTGGTCCCACCGGGCGTGCCAAAATATGTTCGCGCTAAAGCGTGAAGCAGGGTTTTAGGCCTCGAACACACAAGACAAACACCGGGTTTGCAGAGCGTGCCAGTCGATTTGACCTGAAATCGACAAGGTAGAATTTATAATTTGATCGAAGCCGATAAACAAGGATCTATCGGCTTTTCACTAGTCGGCAAGAACCGATTAGGAGATAACTAAATCAACTCGTTCTGATTGATCCGGATAAAAGGTAAAATCGGCCGAGAAGGCGATGCGCAACAAAACGAAGCAAATCAAACCTGGGTGAAATCGGCAAAAATCAACAATCGGCGATGCGCAGCTATGTTGATTCCGTCGACTTGCAAAGAGATCTATGAGGCTAAAACAAAGTGAAAGAAAAGCTTGTAAAAAGTAGTTGTGTGTTGTTGGATTTGATTGATTCTTGCCGCCTGGCACCCACCTCCTTTTATAACATGCCTGGCCGATCCGAGTTGTACACGGATACGGTGCGTTTATCCGTATCGGCCTATTATCTGATTTCCTTCCCTTTTTAGAAACGGATTCCTTTTCCGATTCGTTTGATGATTTCTTTCCATGCGAACGCTTCCTTTCCGTCTCGGGCTGATTTCAATACACATCGAATTCCGATGCAAACACATACAATTGCTTTTATCCGATTCAAACCCATTTTGCCATGTACCGAATTTTGGCGCAAACAGATTGATACATACTTTATGCGCATCAAATCAACAGCGTTACGGTGCTAATGATTTTTACATATACAATAATAAGCTAAAGGTCCAATTATATATGGGAAAACCAAACGAATCACCTTAAAAAATGAGATTGGTATATATGCATGAAACACGAAACTCGCATATAAAAATGATCATGCGCAATCAGCTTTGCAACGCATGCAGCTGTATTGTTAGCTAATTTTCATAATCGATTAACGAAAATAGTGATTAATCGCGCAGGGGATCGATGCGGGAACTAAACTAATATCGTTGCGTTACTATAGAATAGTACATCACTATCATTTTATCTGTGTCGGTTTTTAACGTTTGAATAAAAAACTGGTTGTGATATGCGTATGTAATCTGTAAAATTTAGAAACGGTCACAATCGGTTCTAAGCTAGAACCGATTGTGATGAGGGCGCTTTCATCACAATCAGTTTTGGGGTATAACCAATTGTGATAATACCATCTCATCACAATCGGTTCTGAGATAGAACTGATTGTGATATATATATATATATGCCTCACTAGGTTTTATATACCCTCGAGATGAATTCTCCTCTGTTAGTGTTATAGAGCAAAAAAAACCGCCGCCCTGAAAAACAGAGCATAATCTGGTTGAATCTTATACTTGCGTGAGAAAATCTGAAATCCTTGAGGATGTGTGTCAAAAGGGTAAGTTGAAGCCCTAGCTTGATGAGATTTCCCCTATATATTTTTTTTTCTAATTTGTGGTTTTCTTCAAAAAGTGAGCATTCTTTTAAATCCCTTCAATTTTGCACTCAGCCTTTCAGATACAAATTTTAAAACTTAAATTAGTTCACTCATTTCTATTTTGCAACAAATCGATATCCATCGCAAGAGCTTAGAAAAAAAGATCTCAACAAATTACGAGACCATAGTGTCAGTGGTACTGGACAAAGTTTTAATGGAGAACGGTAGTTATAGAGACCAGACATGTTCCTACTAGATATAATATTGTTTACATACATATATATATATATATATATATATATATATATATACTGTAAAATGGTTATCACAATCGGTTTTCACTTAGAACCGATTATGATGATCACTTCACCACAATCAGTTCTCACTACAAGAAACAGGGAAAAATTCATGGGTTTTTTTAAATTCGTGGGCCAACAAAAAACTCACGAATTTACATATTTAAATTCGTCGGTTTATAAAAAAACCCACGTATTTAATTAAATTTGTGGGCTAAAAAAAACCCACGAATTTATATTTTAAATTCGTCGGTTTTTTTTCTAGCGCATGAATTTAATTAAATTCGTCGGTTGTCTGGCCCACGAATTTAAGTTGTGTTCTAACCTAACCCGCGTGTCTCCCTCTCTCTCTCTCTTCGCTCGCCTCTCACCCACCCTTGGATCCCACCTTGCCGCCGCCAGCCACGTGCCCCGCCTCGCCGCGCGTCACACTTGCCGCCGCCGCCGCCCGCCTTGTAGCGCCCATCCCGCGCCTTTGCCCTCGCCCGCAGTCTCTGCTCGAACCTCGTGGCGGCAACCCTCCCCTTCGGTTCGGCGCCCAACCTCGCCGCCTCTCCCCTAGGTGGCTCCCCCTCGACGGCGCCTCCTCCCCCTCAGCGGCTCCCCTTCGCGGCTTCATCCCCCACGACGCTCCTCCTCGGTGGCCCCCTCCCCCTCGGCGGCGTCGTCTCCCCCACGGCTCCCCCTCGACAGCTCCTGTAGTACTTGTGAGTGCATTGCTTCCCCTTGTTTATCGTTGGTGTAAACGTGTTCTGTGCCCTTTATTCCATCAGTGATTGCCCTTATGCAGGCACTTGTAGTGCTGTAAATTCAATGATAACTGATATACAAAGGAATTACCTCAACCTTTAAATGCGAGAAAAGGACATTGTGTTGAAATGATATTTTATTTTGCATTGATCCAGGGATCTGAGTTTGAACCAACTGTCTGGCCCAATACCATCTATACTGGGCAACTTGACATACACTGAAAAATTGTAAGATTGCACTTTTTTGTTTATTTGTTTTATAATTGATTGATGCTCTTAGCTTTCATTGACAGAAAACTCCCTCGTGAAATCTCTATGCTTTTCTTTTTATTCACAAGAAGTTACCTGCAAGGCAATAGGCTAACTGGCTCAATACCACATTAAGTCCTATTGAATTTATTTATTGCCATGGCAAATTTATCACTCACTGCTGCTGAAATTTTGATTAAGTCAAGATCTAGCTTCAGCCTGTGTGTAAGTAGCGTCAACATGTCACTGCAACATGTACTAGTTGAGTTTCTCTGTTTGGCCTTATCAGTAGATTTAAGGTTAATGTCACTGCTAATGGGGGTTCAATCTGTTGCCTCTTGTTGTGTCTTGTACTGATATTTTGTTGAGATGTTTCCTCACTATAATCTGGCTACCTGTCTACCACTCCTTTGGTTCATCTTACTCATGGGTTTCACTGTTGTTTGCTAAAAATCTTGTTCATTTTGTATTAAATCATACATTATCATCTTTCTTTAGTGACAATCTGAACCGACATCTTTCTTGTTTGCAACATGTACTAGTTGAGTTTCTCTTGTTGAGATGCTAAATTCTTTATTATTAAATCATACATTATCATCTTTCTTTAGTGACAATCTGAACCGACATTGTGTATCTTTGCATTATCATTAGAATAATTGCTTACAATAAATCAAAATTACTAAAAGAATGGAAAATCAACATCCTAGACGGTTCTATATGGTTCCAGACTAGAACCATCTGGGATAACTTTTTTCACACTGTAAGTTGGAGGTTTGCTAATTCTTTTCTTCCAAAATTTCCTATTTTTGCCTAGCTGTATTGCCATGTTCCTTATTGTTCAGGTATGAATGTTATATCAATAGCTAGTAAATAGCACCCCAACTAGGGATATAGTTGAATTGTTACATTGCTTCTTATTGCATAAGGGCATTCTGTAGTCATGCTTCCTGAAGCTTCAAGTCTAGAGGCATGTTATGGAAAGATTACCAGACCTCCAACTTACAGTGTGGATATCACATATAGTGCGGTCTTAATTTTTTAATCTGATTTGTTGCTATTTTGATGAGGAGAAAAGGCTTAAAATAGCCACTAGTGGACACAATGGGAGTTTCAAAATGAACAGTGGCAATACAGATGTAGCATGTGCGTCTTCTAGTGTAACTATATGTGTTGCACCCTGTCAGCTCGCTTCAGGTACTAGATGCTAGTATTTGGTTGTATTCTGCATATTTTAGATAGCTGTTTTGATACATATTAACTTATTATTTGAACACAAGTTGCGTCTCTCCAGATTAATGTTGTATAACCTATTTCCTTTTATGGCAATAGGGGTCTTTACTGAACCAAATTGAGCTGTTTGATTATTAGATAAAAGTTCACTAATTGCACATAGTCTTTCTGTTACAAATTTCTGACTGTACCTTTAAAGACTAATTGAGCTGCATACACAGATATGGGAAGATATCCTTGGGTTTGAAAACTATGAGTTCTACATTAAAAGATGGCCTCAGTTGGATGGAATGCAATTTGAAGATGTGCTGATTAGCTTTCCTGATGCCGTTCCATGTGGCATAAAGGTGGCTTCATATGGGGGCAAGATTATTTTAAATCCTGATGATTGTTATATCATGCAAGAGCTTGATGAGGTGATTCATTCATCTCTTAGAATGAAATAATGTGAAGTTTTCTTTTCTTTTGCTACCATCTATCAGTTGAAATATTTTTTCGCTGTCCTGACTACGTTAATTTCAATATTAATGTTGACTCACAACATCTTTACATATTTCATTAGTTCCTGTATAGTATTTGTCATATTTACATCATCTTATTGGTGCTTGTACATTGTTAGTCTACTAATTGGATTTCATAAATTATACTCTTCTTTGGTGACATTGTTTTACTTTGTCATTGCCTTGAGATTCTGTTACATATCTATCCACTAATCTATCATTTGGCATCTTTTATTGCTTCATTCCTATCCTGACAACATTTGGCATCTTTTATAGATACATTCCTATATTCAAAACTTACCGCATCAATTGAATATTGAGTGCAGAGTTAGCTTCAATTTTTTTGGGTTAAATTTATCAGCAACTGTACAAAGTTGACGATGTTGTTTGTATATTTTTTGTCGCAAGTGGCACCTTATGGTGTATATATTGCATGTGTGATTGTTGTATCGATCCTTTTAGATCAATCTTGGAATTGGAATGAGATTTTTTTTTTTGCTAAATATGAGCCGTACACTTGTGCTACTGAATTTCCTATATAACTTCACATGAATTCTTCCTAAACACCTTTCTGGGAATGCTTGCCTCCTTATAAAGGTTTCATTAGTAGGATCGTGCAGTCAAACACACAACAGTCAATAGAATTTTAGCTTCTGCTCAAGTGAAACTTGATTGCTTTGGCATTACGCTTTAAGAAGCACCATTCCCCTCTTTTGTTCATTGAGCACCGAAAGTGCAACTGCATGGTGTTGGTGCCGTTTTATGCTTTACAGATGACAGTTACAAAGCTTGCTATCACTTACTGATCCGAACGTGATTTATATGGACTTATTGTGATGGAATGTGGATTGTATCTATTGCGGTTGTAATGTGTTGTACATCTTTGCGTAGTTTACAAATTGCCGTTGGATGTGTGATTGATTATCTAAGGATCTGCTAGAATGTCTCCTTCTGGTTTGAGAGATTGATATATATATATTATAACTGCAAATGTTTTTTTGTCTACTGAGTGGATGCCCTATTTACTAGAGAGGTCATGCTGAAATTTTGTACATTTCGGTGACTTAGTTTTAAGCCGGTTTTAAAGAGTTAAAAGGTTGGTTTCAGTCTTTTAGTAGAGGTAATAGGTTTGGTATCTCGTTTGTTAATTCTTCGTTCGCTTGAACTTTGTTGTGGAGTTTGATTCTTGATTCTTGAATCTTGTTGGTATACTCTTGAATCTTGTGATGGACTTATTGTGATGTGCTTAATAAGATTGAATGTGAAGATGGTTGTGTTGAATGAGATGCATATCGATATATATATGCGTGATCGATATGGTTATATGTATTGAGTGTGATATATATATATATATATATATTTGTATAAATGTCTGATAAATTCGTGAGCCATTTAAAACCCACGAATTTAATGGTTAAATTCGTGGGTACCCATGAATTTAAGTTAATTTCGTGGATTTCTTCAAATTTCACTTAATTTAGTAGTTAAATTCGTGGGTTTCTTCAAATTTACAATTTAGCAGTTAAATTCGTGGGTTTTTTCAGTAACCCATGAATTTAATTTAAATTCGTGGGTACCCACGAATTTAATTGATTAATTTCGTCGAGTTAAATTCGTGAACTAAATTCGACGGTTTGCCCACGAATTTAACTTAAATTCGTGAGTTTTGGCCTAAATTCGTGGGTTTTTGGCCCACGAATTTTTCCCTGTTTCTTGTAGTGTCTAAAATTGAACCGATTGTGATGCGTGTATCATCACAATCGGTTTTAGGTGAAAACCAATTGTTATGATACCCATATCACAATCAGTTCAGAGATAGAATCGATTGTGATGATTCCCTCATCACAATCGGTTTCATTTAAGAACCGATTGTGATGTGGGTATCATCACAATCAGGTCTCACGTACAACCGATTGTGATTATCCTATTATCATTATCGGGCAAAAACCGACTATGATAGTGCCTGATCATTACTGTCGTTGGACTTTCTATCGCCATAAAATTAAATTGATTGTGATGATAAAAAAGAATCGATTCCGAATCTATTCGTGTAGTAGTGTTGACACAATCATACACAAAATGGCAAATCAAACCGCTTAACTCAATTAATTAAGTATCTCAGAACAGGTATATATACACGTCCCATACCTAATTAAACAAACAGTTAACTATGGATGAACATATACTAATTGTAGTCAATCATATGGATCACGACGACCGGTACCGTGTCAATTATATTCTCTTTTTTTCCCCCTCAAAAATGAAAATTAAGGAGCACGTGTGTGTCCAAACTAATCTGCAGGTGATCGATTTAATTTTCGATAAACGTACAGATACACATCTGGCATGATAAGCAACAAGCAGGAAGGCCATGATTAATTTCAGGAAGGTAGGAAGGCCATGATTTCTTGCTCGATCGGTAACATGTGGTGCGTACGTCGTTGGTGGTCGCCGGAGACTACCGTAGCATTTGCATATACGCGACCAGATCTCGATCACATTTCACCGCGTGCATGTTCAGTACAACAAGTACGTATTCTGATTTCTGCGATCGACGATACAAGAAGATGCATGGTGCATGGTCACCATGTGCGGCACATGCATGCGCCCAGCCGGCTTCGGTGCAGTGGAAGGAGTGGTATATATACCGGCATGCTTAGCGCACGTACAATACAACAGTATGTTTATACATATGTGTCTAAGGAGAGAGCGAGTACATGTAATACATTAGTTTGTTAATGTGAAGGTCTATGTGATCTACGTAGAGAACGTTATATTGTGAGATTAGTTATATATTGCTTGTTAAAAGTGAGTTATGGTTTCTTTTCCTCCTAATTAATTCACGGCCTCAGCCGAGCCTTCAAAAAAAAAAAGTGAGTTATGGTAGTATATAGGTCATGTTTGGCAAAGCTCCAGATCTCAAACCCACCTCAGAGCTGAAACTTGTAGATTGAAATAAAGTGATTTAAGTTTATAATTTTATTCTAAAATGTAAACAAGATGACCCACCTAAATACTCTTAATATACACACAGCTCCAACTCCACGAATTTGGTGAAGCTAGGAATACCCAGCTCCACCAACTCCACAGATTTGGTGAAGCTGGAGCTCTGCCAAACACCCCCATAATACCTGTTAGATTCAAACATAGCATCTCCGGGTTAACTCTTTACACACTACTAGAGAGAAGCTCATCAGTGGCGGTTTGTAACTCACATCAGTGGCGGGTTTTAAACCGCCACATATTAAGTGCCACTAATAATCGGGGATTATCAATGGCGGTTTGTGGATAAAACCGCCACGGATAATACCATTATCTATGGCGATTTGTGGATAAAAATGCCACTGATATTACCAATATTAGTTGCTGCTTTTGGCTAAAACCGCCACTGATATTATCATTATCAGTGGCGGTTTGTAGTTATAAATCGCCACTGAAAATTCCAACCCACAAAATAGAAAATCAGCATTTCGGGCTAGCCTCAGGAAGTGCTAACCATGCCCTCTAAAACAGTATACACAAAGAACAATTATATCTTACACATTGTACACGAAGTGAGGACAAAAGTGCAAACGGTGGTGCTATGTGTGGACGAATCCATCCCATGTGTGGGCCGGATATTGAGCGGATTTTGGACTAGAGGATTGCAATACATCTACATCATCAAGCACCCATAAAAAAAATCATTTCTTCTAATGCAAGCATATCAAGGTATTTTTCGGGTTCTTTACATAGAAGGCATATCATAGAGAGAGATAATTCTAATTATCATATATCATATCGGGTAGGTTGTGGTATTTCATTGCTACAAATATGTCTTATTGTAAAATAAGACGTGTCATTTGGATACTTTTCTTCAACTCCGAAGTAACATCTACATCATAAAGCACCCAAAAAAAGTCATTTCCTTTAATGCAAGTATATCTTTTGTGGGTGCTTTGATGTTATATTATCTACTAATTAGATATACATTAGTACAGAAAATCTCATCATAGACGGTTCAAAATCGTCATCACATACGGTTTTCACTACTACAGAACAGGCAATCCTTGCCGCCATATCACTGCCGGTTGGGCTAGAGCCGTCAGTGATAAAATATCACTGCCGGTTCGTAAGATCCGCTGCCCAGGAAACGTATCACTGCCGGTTGGTATAACCAACTGGTAGTGATAACAAACTATCACTACTGGTTTATACTCAAAACCGGTAGTGACATATCACTGCCAGTTCTAAATAGAACCAACAGTGATATTGGAACTTTTACTGCCGGTTTATTCTAAATAGAACCGGCAGTGATATTGGAACTTTTACTGCCGGTTCTAAATAGAACCGGTAGTGATATGTATTTTCCCGCGCATCTGAGCGTAATTTGATATTATCACTGCCGATTATGCGTAGAGCCGGCAGTGATAAGGTTTGCCATGACTTGGATGCATCCAAGTCATAGTAAAATCACACTTAGCCAAAATTTGGAGCATCGAAGTCATAGTAAAATCGAACACTGTCATGGTAAATTCGGAATATGATAATACTGCAAAATTTAAAACATCCATGTCATGGTAAATTCGGAATATGATAATACTGCAAAATTTAAAACATCCATGTCATGGTAAATTCGGAATATGATAATACTAAAAACAGTGTTCGGGCTTTGTGAGGTTAAGGGGAGTGGGACGCGTTATATTTCAAATGCTATCATACTGACACTACGGTACTAGATCATGTAAGAACTCTGAAGTTAAGTGTGCTTGGGCTAGAGTAGTACTAGGATGGGTGACCTCTTGGGAAGTGCGTTAAAATCGACGATAGAATTCATTAGTTAAGCGTGCTTGGGCGAGAGTAATACTAACTAGGATGGGTGACCTCCTGAATCTCTTCGTGTTGTTTTAAAACTGCCAGAATATTGAATATAAACATTTATATCACTGCTGGATTTGGCATGAGCCGGCAGTGATATGTATATATCACTGCCAGATTTGGTCTTTAACCGGCAGAGGTATCTATTATCACTGTCAGTTTACTCTTTAACCAGCAGAGATATCTATTATCACTGCCGGTTCCTGAGCCAGCAATGATAATCCCGAGTATCACTGCCGACCAATCACTGCCAGCTCCTATAACCGGCAGTGATGGTGTTTTGGACTCAGCAGTGATGTACTGTTCTGTAATAGTGTTTGTAAACCATCACTTACAATGTGTCAGTGATATAAAGGCACATCACAGATGGTTTTTGTTTAAAACCGTCTCTAATGACATATACAACACAGACATTTGTGATGTATGGGTCATCTATAAATTCAAGCTCCATTGGTTTTGGTGATTGGTTTTAGATTAATGCTTAAACTTTGTTTAATGATAAATCTAATTATTATGAGACTAACGTGTTTATTGAGTTTTATTCTTATTAGTATCAAATTTGGATAGAAAATAAAAAACTTAAGGTGTGCACTTGTATTCATTCTAATATTTTAATGCATGCTTAGGTTTCGAGTTGAAGGATGAACTCTTCCATCGCTTATACCTTAAAGATGTGCATAGTGTGTCCAATTCCACATAAACCTTGAAGTTTCAATAGTATTGATCTATTTCTTCTTGCAACAGAAATCAAGGTTCCATACTTTGAAACAATCCTTTGAGTATATATAATGTGTGTAGTTGTAATATACTCATGGTAGTATAGGATAAACTCCAATGCAATCTAAATTGCATATGTACATATTGTTTCCAAGCCAATTTTATGTCTGCACATCTCTATGTGGAGTTTATTCTATAGTGATGGTCTCAAGAGTATTGATCCATTTCCATATATTTCACATATTATTGGATCATTACTTTCCATCAAATAAGTATATGAAACTTGTGTAATTAAGATATACTCAAATCAATTTAAATTAAGTTTAAATTGAGTTCGATTGTCTTTTCAATCAATCAAAGAACGCTTCATCATGTGTTAACGGTGTTCCTTGTTGATTAAGGATAAACGAAAAGTTCTTGAGTATTATGAAGTATTAGTTGCTCCAAAATACTCAAGACACCTTTAAATCATTCAAATTGATTTGGGTTGTGCTCAATCGATCTTGGGGTATCCATTATGTGTTAATGGAGTGCATTGATGATTGAGACGAACGTGTTTGTTGGATTAACAATCTTCCATGAGTGGTGAAGTAAGTTGAGTCCAACGTGATGATAAAGAATCAGAAAGAAGTCATCATGTGTTGATCCCGAAGAGAAGAAGAGAAGAAAAGAAGAGCTAGAGTATATTCATCATGTGTTGATGAACAACAAGAAGAAAACACAAACTTGGAGGAAGTTGATTGATCATCATGAAAGCTCCAAGTGGCTTGTGCATGGCAAAAGGTATAAGTAGATAGGCTAAGGATGTATTTCTAGTCTTTTACCGATCTTGGTGTTTGGATGGGAGACTAGTTTGCTAGTTAGGTTGCCGTATTATTAAGAGGGGTTGAGCCATTTAGCTTAAGCTTCATCATGTGTTGATGAACTCAATCCGGTTCACTCTAGCTCACCCTCTTTGGTTGGATTTTGCATGGTGCTCATATTTGCATGTGTTGCAAATAGAGTGAGCTCATAGGTTGGCAGTACCATGCATGAGGCCGGTAGTTTTATTCCATAGAGTGTGTTTTTCTCTGTGTTTAAATGTCGGTACTACCGGGGCTCAAGGGTGGTACTACTAGAGGTGCGGTAGTACTGGTCCCTAGTAGCTAGTTGCTATTTTTCTAGAGAAGCATGTTTTTGAGTTGTGCTGAGTCCGGCAGTACTGCCAATGAGGGTCAGTATTACCTCTTGAGCGGTACTACTGCGCCCAGAAGGGCGATAGTAGTGGGTTTCCTGTGCAATGACTAGTTTTCTAGCCGTTGGCCTAGAGGCCGGTACTACCGGCCCTAGAAGGGCAGTAGTACCGAAAATGCTGATTTTCATCCGATTTGCCCCCCAACGGCTAGTTTTCGTATGGGAGGTTATAAAAGGAACCTTGGGGGCTAGCATTTGGGCTTGCTGTCTTTAGGGAAGGTTTGTAGGAGTTGTGTGCATGTGTTGCTACTTCTCACTTGGTGCTTGAGCTAAAGAGTGAGCCCTAATTGCATATGTTGCAATTAGGGGAGAATTGAGAGCCTCTTGTGCATGTGTTATACTTGGTGATTACCTAGTACATGTGTCGTACTTGGTGGAGCTCAAGCTAGAAGGCTTGGTCTATTATTCTTGGTGTTTGCCGACACCTAGACAATGTGGGAGGTGTTGTGCGCGGTGAACTTCTCAAGGAGATAGTGAGAAGGCCTAGCAAAGCTGTGAAGGTCGGTGCTTGAAAGTGCATCTAGGCCCCTAAATTGGTTTTGGTTGATTAATGACAAACGATTAAAAAGGACTAATGTCTTCAATGAGCTTGTGGACAGGTAAAAGATTGAATGAGAGATCTTCTACATGCGAAGGACACCCTCAAACGAATTCAAGCGAGTAAAACGGCTTTGTAATCCTTTTTCTCTGTGCTTTGTGTCGTAGGAATGCCGTACTATTAAGAGGGATGCATCGTAGATGATCTAGGGTAGTCTCTATGCTCAGATGAATGTCACTTTAAATCTTATTGAGACCCTAAGTCATCGCGCATGCACCGGAATGTGTTTTTATCTAAGTTCAAGTCGGACATTCCGATATTACATCGGAAGTTCCGATGTGACCGGACATTCCGATGTGCATGCTTGCTTCAGTCCGATGCGTAGAACATGTATCGGAAGTTCCGATATTTACGATCGGAAGTTCCGATACGTTGTAAAGCTTTCTAGGGTGCTCTCTGTAAAGATCGGAAGTTCCGATATTTCACATCGGAAGTTCCGATGTGTTCAAACCGAAAAAAGGGAGCTCTCTGGAATTATCGGACACTCCGATATATTAGATCGGACATTCCGATATTGGCATCGGAAGTTCCGATGTATATATCGGACAGTCCGATATGGACTTAGAAGCATTTTGTCAAGGGCTTTTCTGGGAACATCGGAAGTTCCGATGTTGACATCGGAAGTTCCGATGCATATTGTTTAACAGCTGGAGTGCGCTCGAGTTCTGATTATTTGTACATATCGGACATTCCGATGTTGATATCGGAAGTTCCGATATGCAGCTGAGTGGGAGTATAACGGCTAGTTTTTGCAAGAAACTATAAATACCCCACCCCTCTCTCATTTGAGGGTTACACACTCTATTTGGCAGAACTCTAGTGCACCTTGAGCCCTCTCTAGTCTACTTTTGAGCCCTCCTCTTTGATCTTAGGGATCATCCAAGGAGTGAGGACTAGAAGTGAGATTTGGAGCTAGAGTGAAAAGCAAGTGTCTTCCATCTTGAGCATTAGAGTGTTCCTCCAAGATCGATCAACGTGCATTTGTTACTCTTGGAGGTTGAAGGACTCCTAGACGGCTAGGCGTCGATCACGAGCTCCCAAGGATTGTGGGTTCTGTGAGAAGTTTGTAAAGGCCGGCCCGCCTCCGAAAGGAAAGGAACCAAATAGTGGAACCAAGCCTCAAGTGTGACCGAGGTTTGGGAGGAAAGGGTTGGAAGAGACCCGGCTCTTTGGAGCCTCCTCAACGGAGACGAGGATTCCTCAAGAATCCGAACTCCGGGATCAATTCCGTGTCTCCTTTTTCACTTTGCTTTAACTTGTCTCATTATCGTTTTGATCCAACCTTCTTATATTGTCTCTTAAGTTCATTACTTTCAGTTGGTAATTGTCCGGGTCAAAAGTCGATCGGACATTCCGAACTGGTATCGGAAGTTCCGATTACATCGGAAGTTCCGATCCAACACCGGAAGTTCCGATACTCTTTCCGCTGCGACAAATTTAGTTTAAATTTTAAATTGCCTATTCACCCCCCCTCTAGGCAACTTTCTCATCTTTTCAGTGCTGACCTACCCGGAGGGGGAAAGATAAACCACTAGTGGATTCGAGGCGGGTGCTCAATTTGTGGAGGCGGTCCAAAGTGGTTTGGGCTTTCCTTAACGTGGAATAGAGGAGATGTAAGACCCTCACTTTTATGCTACAGTGCAAACATAAAAGCAAGGTTCTAATGTGCATACTGTACCATTCCCATGATCAGTGGCTGGCATGCACAAAACACAATTTGGAATCACAACCATACAAAAGTTTCATATTTTATTACAGCGGAAGTAATGATACAATATGACCGACAAGGTCGTCTAAACATAGCCGAAAGAATCAGATGTCTTGTAGTTTGCCACATAATCCACAGGCAACTGACAAGGTAAAGCCTTAGAAAGAAACGTCGTTAAAAATCCCGTTTTCCTCGCCGCAAAGCACTGCCGAGGATTCTGCCTAAAAACAACAATAATAGCAAGGGTGAGTACGTTATGCACTCAGCAAGACTTGTAGTGTTTGCAATACCTGAAATATATGCAGGCTGAATAGAAAGTGGGTTTCTATGGTTGTTTTGCATAAAGCGAAAGTTTTGAATGAAGTAATACTGAATAGTAATGGAAAGCGTAAATAAAAATTTAAGACAGTTTGATAAGTAATTGAGATAACAAGTAATAAAAAGGATAGTAACATTTTACTCACGGCCCTTTCGTGAGTAAAATAACGAACAAGACCCTCCATGGTCTTACAAAAGAAAATACAACGACAAGTGATATTTATCAGTCGTGAAACATTTTCCAAAGTCTTTTACCAAGGTTTTCAAAAATAGAAAACAACTAACTTAGTGTGGGTTCACCAAGTCGTCCATGACCGTGGACACGGCTAATCGATTAGTTTAATCTCTGCAGAGTTGTACAGCTTTACCCACAAGATATGTTCTCCCTTTTTGCAAGCTATAAGACACACTTCCTTTGGTATGTCCGCGAGGAGTTCATAACGAAACTGTTCGATTACTTGAACCTTAACTTTGCACTAGCCCAGTGACGTTACTCCTGACTATGATGGAAGCAAACAAACAGTGAAGCAATATTATTCAGAGCCCGCGGCTCAAATGGTACAACAACAGCCCCAATTCATAGTCAGGCGTACACCGTTACAACGGCAGATACCAACACCTCGGTGATGGCACCTCCCTCGAGCAAACCAATACCCGGAATGCCCGTGCTACAACTGCCTACCAATGTGCAAAGCTAATCCCCAAGTAATTTAATAAGTTAAGACTGTCCCAGTCCAGTACTTGTGGATGTACGGTTATCTTGGATCGCGGGACACCATGTTCGGTCCTTAAAATGACATGGGCGATAACTCCACCCTAGCTACGTACACGTTAAAACATGTACAACCGGCTATTGCCAATAATCATCCACGTCAAAACATTAGTTTTATTTTCATTTTTAACAAACTACCAGTATTCTTTACTGCTTAAATAAACCAGAAAAAGATTTCATAAAGAATGATGTGTGGGTGTAAACATTTCCAACTTTGACCTAAAGCAGTGCTAAGCATATGCAGATTAATAAGCGATTATACCCAGTTTAAAGAACTTAACCAATCCTATGGTTTTCATGGATCGTATGTCAACCTGATTAAGGGAATCCATCAATTTGGGTTATAACTACCCAGTAACAAAATAATAGTTTTATCAAATTGTGAGCATGCAGGGAGATTCTTAATCACATTTTAGTGGATTTATGAAATCTGGGATCAAGATGATCAAGGGGGTGCTTGCCTTGCTACTTGTTGTCTTTAGGGACGAGTCGAAGACGTCATCTTGAGATTGTCGACGACGAAGTCCGAGACGTCGGATTCTACACGTCGTATAACAAAAAAAGAATAACAAATAGCAAATAACACTTTCAATAAGGGCAAAAGGAAATCAGATGAAAAATCAAATAACAAACATTACATAAAACAAGCATGGTTGCAGTTAGGGTTTTGTGATCGTATAACTGAGCATACTCCTACCACGTTGGGTTTTTATCACTGATTAATAGATTGAGGAGTATGTCGCACACGACACCTATTCATTATGATTTGTCTTATTTTATTTTACGGATTCAGGAAGCTAAGATTGTTTATATTAATTTAAATTAGTACATAAAACAACAGGGTGAGGGCAGGTATAATTTGCACTATTGAATATAAGCAATAACAGACATCACACTTAATCATTTGTGCATGCATGGTTCAATTTAAGCAAACACCAGTCATCTAACAATTAATCATTAATGCTGGTAAAGCTTAACCTATGGTACTAGTTATTGAGCAAAGTTATTTACCTATATATATTATGGGCTTTTAGGGCTCATAATGTGCAGTGTTATGTTTTGAATAGGTTCAGTTGCAAAGTAGATTATAATAGAATTACTTCTACATAACGAAATAGTCTTATGTTATTAATACTTATCGGTGATGCCCTATTCACTTCTTTTATGTATTATAACTACTCAAGTCTTCATGCCTTAAATAATAATCTATTTATGAGTTTGGTTCAAACAAAGGTTAATTTTTGAATATGATCTAAAACAATACTTAAGATCACTAATTATTAAAATATAAATGATGCATGGTACACCCTAAGTATTTTTGCATAATCATGTTCTCTACAGTCTAACTAGCATAACAAAACAAGTTTCATATTATTTGGACTTATTTTAAATAAGTTATGATTATTCGAATCTTTATCATATTGAGAACAAACCTAAGCAGAAAATAATTCAAACCAACTTCAAATTTAAATATAATAGCATGTTTGGATAGAATATTATACAAGGGTTCAAATAAAATAAGTTCCATTCAATTTGGATTTCATTTGCATAATTTCTACACGTAGCTAGTTTTAGACCAAAAGATACTCCCTCTTTTAACTTTCTAGTTATGATCGAGTCAGCCAAAATAATTGGTAACTAATATTGAACAAGTTTATAACTTTTATGAACTTAATCATTTAGCTAGCCATTGTTTATTTTAGTTTCATTTATAACAGAACAAAAGGACTACTTGACATTTTATAATGGAATATTATTTTGAGCCTGTGATATTTGCATGACGTGATATATGTATATGCTTACTTTCTGTACATGGAAGATAAAACTATATAGGAACTTGATTCAACTAAAGTTAAACACTGTATTTTTATAGGATTAAATGTTCAGGACCCATAAAACACATACTAACTAGTTTCTCGCCTATTATCAATTACTTGGGAAAGAGACACATATTGATTGTTGTATATGGATAACAAGCTACAAGAACTTGGTTCAATCTAATCTAGACACGTATACCTTTGTCGGATTAGATGACCTATAGTGATTCAAACAAAGATCTTACAAGTACAAATGAATAATTATAACATGTATATAACACACATATCTATTTTAATCTTCACTTAAGATAAGGATCATTTGGATTTAAGTTTGCTTAAATTAAAGAATTGATATATGAGTACCTAGGTCAAGTAACATAAATGGGTTAAAACTTCTTTAAGCTTATCAAAGTTTTACTTAACCTAAGATCATGTCGTTTTATTATGTACTACTCCAAATTTATTGATTAGGGTTAAAAGAAATGAACTTACTTCTTTTATCTATCGAGTTTTGGACATAATTAACTACTTTAAGCCTAATCTGAGTTGACCGATGTTATTTCTTGCAACCGATACATCATACTACAAAAGGGTTTTCATGAACAAAGATGCATACACGCATAAAGATATAATTAGAATTATTTTTAATCGCTTATTTAATTTATGTTCTTGACAAAAGAATAATTAAAATAAATCAAGTCTCATTCTTTTGATTTCGTATAACTAAGTACTGATCTGGTTGGCTTAATTATCATAAGACTAATGAAAGGTGCTCTGCTACTTTTACCTTGGGCCGGTGGTCGAGGAAACATCACACAACAGAAGGTGCTTGCAGCCTACAAGAGCTCGAGCTCTGATGCAGTCATGGAAGCTTCGGGCATGCTTTGGCGGCGGTGAAGCAAGTGAAGGGAGGATGAACCGAGCACAAAAATGGAAACCTGGTCGCAACGAGTCCATAGGTGGTCTCGGTTTCGGTTGGGATGGACCATAGTGGTGGCGCCATGGCGATGAACTAAAGTGCATGGTGGCTCATGGTGGTGGCTCAATTCGGTGGAAGAATGGAGAAATGGACATGGGGGTTTTGATCTTGGATGGACAGAGATGCTTCATGCCCATTTAATTGGAAAATGGTTGGCTAATTGAAGAGCTAGGTTGGATTAGGGGATTTCGGCCATGAAGGAAAATGGAGGAATTGGAGGTGTTTCCAATGGAATTGATGCTTGGTTTTGGAGGAGGAGATGCTAGGGAGGATGGGGAAGCTTCATAGTTGATCATGGTTGGTTGGAGATTGATCCTTGCTTTGATTTGCGTCCAAAATGAGAGAGAAACAGAGGCTGCTGTTAGAGCATCTCCAACAGCACTCTCCAAATTTCACTCTCCAAAAGCCATATTTGGAGAGTTCTCCAAAAATCTGACTCTCTATATCTCCTTCCTCTCCAACAGCACTCTCTATATCACACTCTCTATTTTCTCTCTGCTATATTTTAATCATATTCCATAACCGCCATAACAGCTATTGTAACCACCACGCTACAATGGCAAGTCTGTTGGAGACGTGTATTAAGCCAGACTTGGTAAAAAATGGAGATAAGGAGGTGGATACAGAGTCTTTTGGAGTTGCTCTTATATGGCTCGAGCTGGGCGTGGGGAGGAAGGAGAAGGCTCTTACAAGTGGGCCCCATCAATAGTAGACCATTTTAAGTCGGTTTGCAGACAGCACAGCTCAAACGCATTTAATCGGGTGGCCAGATCACGTCTAGATTTTTCGTAGATTTTTCTGGAGAGTCCTGGATAAGATATCTTGCTACTGTAAAAATTTGAGAAGCTAATTCATTGTAATTATTTAATTAAAATTCTGACAATCAAGACTGTACAGAATTTATATTTCGGAATTTTATTTTATTGAGGGACTAATTCAAATTATAAATTTTTGAAAATTTTACACAAGGTTTATAATGTTGTCAGGAACATTCCATAAAAATTTATATCTAAAAATTTAGTATTTATTTCCTAATAATTCTTTTACTCTATTTTACTGATTTTCAGGATGGGAATAAATAAATGATAATAAATAGTAAAACCAGTTATTTATTTTTGAAATTTTCGTGGATGAGGATAAGGTTACTGATCTCACATGGTAAAAATATTAGGTGCTGGAGAGTTCTACATTTTTCTCCAAAATTCTAACAAGGGCATGGTCAAAGATAAGGTTCTTCAATTATTTTATCTTATCATCTTGCAAAATGATTTCACACCTACTTTTGACCAGCCAAGGTTGTTTCTAGGGTATTCTAAGGTTATCTAAAATTTACTATGGTAATTTTAATCTTTTACCATTTTACCATTTTATCTTTTACCTCTTCATCTTTTACTTCTTATCTTTCTATCAATTCCCTTTTCAAAGAAGGAAATCAATAAATGATTTTACAAATTTAGAAAAGATGTTTATTAAAAATTAAGATCATCTTTGAATCTCATTTTAATAATTTGTTCTTTTGGAAAAGAATTTTCCAAATTGAATTTACTTTTTGTCAAGTTTTAGGGAAAAGATATGAGGATATCAAATTTCAAATTAAATTCTTGATTCCAATCTAAAATTGCTATTTGATTTTATTTTCAAATCTTAGATTTTCATTTTTCTAATTTTTGAAAATGTTGGGATGTTACAGGAGACCGGCAAGTCTCCGAATACCATGGTAAAACATCGGTGTGTCTATTTGTATTTACTTGCAATTCTTTATTTACATTGTTGCAATTTCCATTCCTAGAATTAAATTGCTTAAACGTCTTTAGAATTGCTTTTCTTGTTTAGAGACCTAATTAGTTAGTGGCTTAGTGCACTTATTGAGCCTATTAGTTTATCGCTTCTGTATATTTATTGTTTAGGTTTTTACATAGGGGTATTTAGGCGAGTAATTTCTGTAGAGAAAATTTTAAAGTCGCCTATTCACTCCCCTCTAGTCGGCATCCTCAACCCGACATCATCACAGTTGGTTCTTATTTAAAACTGCCTTTGATAAGATATATATCACAAGAACCGCCTGTGATGACTATACATCACAGACGATTCTTATTTAAAATCGTATGTGATGTATGGGTATCATCACAAATAGTTTTTATTTAGAACTGTCTCTAATGACATATTTTTATTAATTATGCCTTTTCAATTTATTGGCTAGCCTCAGGAAATGCAGGTCATGCCATCTGAAACAAGCAGATTACAGATATATCACAAGCAAACTATCACATCCATTTTAGAAATGAAACTAAACATACATATTACGCCACGTACATCACATCCATTTTATAAATTAACTTAGATATATTAACCAATTGAATGTATAATACAATTCACGTATTCACAGCACAAGGTTTACGAATTAACCCAGGCGGTAATTAACAAATTACAACTCGATCATCAGGTCATGAAGAGTGGCACTCGTCTTCTAGGTTTGTGACCTCAGACAGCAAGAAATAACATAGTTGTCCTTGAATTCGTAGTAGATTGGCCTGTTCTAACGCAAATTTATCGCATTTTCAAGCCTGTCGATCGGAAGACTAAAGTCTTGCATGTATATAAATTGATAAGTACGAAAAAAATTATTACACGATTGACAAACCTCCAGGTCATTGGTCTTATTTGTACTGACGAAGAGTTCCATGTTTTGGCAAACATAGAATCCACATTGGTTAGTGCCCTTTAGCTGCTGATAGCACTGCCAAAATAGAATTAGTTAGTTCCAAAAATATTATTACGGAGTGAGATATAGGATTATTGTATACTAGCGGATATTGGAAAGTTAAAAATGTGCTTCAACGGTGACGAGTCCTTGTGTGGCCCTCCGTGAGCCTTGTAGGCACCAACAACATGTTGAGTAATTTTTTAACAGGCTTCAAATCGTGGATGACACCCTTTGAGGAATCAAGGTACACTGCCCAGTTCTTTCTTGATATAATTACAATTATAACCTAGTGAAAACTACACATGTATCATGTATGAGGGGTCTAATATAAACTTTTATGTAGTAATGATAGTTATATACATATGCACATGCTAAGCATCGATGCTATAAAATAAGCACTTTATCTATCATATGTGGCAGAAAAAAATCATTTTTCATTACTAGGTACCTCTCTAAGCACCTGTACTATACATGCTCTTAATTTGCTAGCTATACCTATTGTAATAATTGATGATTTGTCCTTATTTATTTGTGCCATTGATCACTTGCTCTGTGATGGCTCACTGATATGCGGACCCTATGGCTATATGTCAGCGAGACATGAGACAAATAATCAATTACACAAATTACAACGGAGCAAATGACCAATTCTTCCATACTTATTTGTATTTTTTTTTTCATTTCCCCGATCGTGGGCATATCTGCTCAGACCCGGATACACCGTCCAGCTGGACTTTCTATTCAATGTATTTTTCATAACTCTCCGTTAATTGTTTACCAATACCATAATATAACAATTTCGATCTTTACATCATTTGAAACTAAAGGTGGGCATCGTGCTGTGCTATGCCGGGCCGGGCCGGCACGGGCCCATCATGCTTCGAGCTTGAACTGTGCCGAGCCATCACAACCCGTCGTGCCGTGTCGTGCTGGCTCTACTCACCTTTGGCAAGCCCAGGCACGACCCCTTTGCGCTTTGTGCCGTGCCAGCCCAGGCCCAGCCCATTTACACTAGTGTGACAAGACGAAAAGGACCCAGATACGCACGATACTCCTTAGTAGTTAGTATAAAGACTTGTACTGTTGTACATTGCAAGAAGTCGCTCTCTCACACCCATTACTCTCAATTTCTCTCAGCTCTCTCCTCTCTCTCGCATGTCTTTCTCATTCTCTCTCACTCTCTCAGCTCTTCTCTCTTGCCCATCTCTCTCATCTCTCTCTCTCTCTCGCCCATCTCTCCCTCTCTCTCGTCTGTTGCTCTCCCTCTCACTCAGCTCTCTCGCCCGTCTCTCTCTCTCTCTCTCTCTCTCTCGCCCATCTCTCTCAGCTCTCTCTCGTTCGTTGCTACTCTCTCTATCATCTCTCTCGCCTGTCTCTCTCGCCCGTCTCTCTCAGCTCTCTCTCTCTCTCTCTCTCTCTCGTTGCTCCCCCTCTCTCTCCCATCTCTCTCATCCTTTGCTCCCCTCTCTCTCTCGCCCATATATCCCCTTCTTTCTCTCTCGTCCGTTGCTCCCTCTCTCGCCAATGTGCTAAAGATTGATCGTAGGACTAGCACCGTAAATACAGAAGGTTTGAAAATACAGTTTTTGGCTCCGACAAACCGTAACTTTAAGTTTGAATTTTCAAGGAATGCATAATTAAGAGGGGCAGGGGCAGGGGCAGTGGCAGCGGGCCACGTGCCGCCGGCATGCCGATGTGTCGCTGTCGTGCCGGGCCGTGCCGCCTGTCGTACCCGATTCCTGGGCCCGACACAGCCCGAGCTGCATTGTTGGGCCGGTACAGCACGGCACGGCCCTCTTACGTATCGAGCCGGGCTTGAACCGTACCGTGCCCGCCGTGCTTCGGGCCAGTCCAAAAAAACAGGCTCAAGTGCCCACCTCTGTTTGAAACTACACCTAAAACCATCAAAACCGGCTGGCATTATAGTTAAATCTCGCAAACTCGCCGAGCTTTCCGGAAAGTGGCCGATTATCGCCATGATTCGGAGCAGATCCAGACGTCTTCGTCCACCGCACCGTCCGGGCAAAACGAGCCAGAACCATGCATGACACGGTCGGCCATCATGGCATTCTGTAGCCTTCACGGCTTCACCTATTTTTCTTTCTTTTTTTGACGAGTGACTATCAGGCATCCTGTTGATCTGTCGAGGCATCAACACTTCACGCGTGTACCACTCATTTCATCGTCACGGCCACTGTGCTTGCTTGCATATCTTTCAACAGCCGATCCATGCATACTGACACCAATGCTAATTTCTTGCATAGTGACTGTGAAGCTGTGTATAGTCACGATATACGTCCACATTCATTGAATTCTTGTTGGTAATTAATGGAAAGGCCTGGAATGGGAGGCTATGCTGTGAGGGTAGGGTACCGTGATTTTAAATACGTGAATTCAGATCAGATCAAATTTAGGAATATTTTTTAAATGTTTCAGTTTTACGGTATATCTATCTATCTATCTATCTATACAATTTAAATGAAATGCATACCTTTAAAAAATATATTTCAATTCAAAGATTTCAAATGAATTTAGATCACATACTTTGCTAATTTATATATATAATCAGCACATACTTACAATCAAACAACCACATATGTGTGTGTGTGTGTGTGTGTGTATGGCAATATATCTAGTGTAAATCCACCTTAAAGTGTTACCTATGCAATCCTCAACGTGAACCATCCAATCTGAACTCAACACATGAGATGGAGATGGAATACCAACCACTGAAGATGCTTTTGTAAGAGGGTTGGAAAGCTTAGGGGTTTTCTACAAAAAACGCATCAAGTGGTGGGAGCCCATCCCACCTCTATCTCATGCGTTGAGTTCAGATAAGATGATTCACGTTAAGGGTTGCATAGATAATACGTTAATATAGGTTTACACTAGATATGTTGAAAATATATAAATACACACACACACACACTCTTTCCTAAACATATTTTGGAGTTTTCTAAAGGAATTTATGGGAGTTTCCTAATGATTACTAAGAGCCCGGTAGATTACTTTAGTTCTATACTTGGCTTACAAGAAAAATCCCCCCTCTATCACTATATAAGTGGAGGCATAGGAGCACATTGTACACATAAGAAAATATCAATAAAAAAGAGAGTTCTATGGATCTACATCAAGTCTCTCTTTTTTTTTTTTGTATTTATGCGATCTTAATTGATCAACAACTACCTTGGTACATAACACGTTATTAGTACGAGGGTGCTCTTGAGCAAAGAATGTTCACGATTCAAAGCATGAGGATATCATCGAAGTTAGCTTATACTTAAAGATAGAATTCGGGATGAAAGATTTGGGTGAAATCAAAATTTTCTCTTGAGTTACAAATTGAGAATCTGTCCGGTGGCATATTCTTGCATCACACTACCTACACCAAGAAAATATTAGAGAATTTTGATGATGAAGCAAAATCATTTAGTATACTTATGATCATTAGGATATTTGATATAGAGAAATATCCATATGATTTTAGACGAGAAGATAATGATGTGTTAGTACCGGAGACTCTATATTTAAGTGCTATTAATGTGTTTCAATACATTGCCAATTTTACGACAAACGCTTACTCGCTTGACTGGCTTCATAGGGAACTTCACAATTTAATTCGCAGACATATATAGTACTCCCTCAGTTTCTTTTTATAAGGCGTATTTGGTTTCGTTAAGACAAGACTTTGACCAACGATTACTTCATTAATATATCATTTATGCAATACAAAATCATAATTATATATAAGTACTTTTGAATACAAATCTGCTAATATCAATTTTGTGTCATAAAAATTATATGCTAATAGAGTAATTGTTGGTCAAAGTCTTGTCCTAACGAAACCAAATACGCCTTATAAAAAGAAACGGAAGGAGTAGCAATTTATACTGACGAGTACTGACCAATATGTATGTATCTAGATAGTACACCCCTCTGTTTTGTTGCATTGCATCTGTGCATCATTGGCCATAACAACAACAACAACAAAAATTGCCAGGAATTTTTTGATTTTTCAGGATTTAATCAGGTGACCTCTTGTAATTATTTAATTAAGCTGCTCCACTCTAAGTAAAAATAAAGTTGCATATACAGGGAATTGGATGGGCAGCCCTTTATTCCGAGCGCACTAATTATAACAACGAAGATTACTTAAAATATCTCACAAAAATACATATAACTCACTTTCACATCTATCACTCATTCTAGACGTAACCAAATTTAGTTATGGAGTATGTAGGTGACAGGAAGCTCATTCAATCTTGTCCACAAGCTAGCTTAAGCTTGACTGACATGTTCCTTCCAAAATTAAGAAAACACTTGAATAACAGAGCGACAGTAATCAATATGGTTCACTTAATTTTTAGGTCAAAGGCAAGTAAAACGCATGCTTGCATGGTAGATCGATGTCCCTTCCACAAGAAGTGGTTCAGGAAAAAAGGTGACCAGTACGTGTTTGGAATTGACAGCCATCGAAACAAAGGAACGATACACATATACATATACATATACATATACATATACATATACATATACATATACATATTCATACACATATATAATAATAATAATTAACCACCAAATCTAGCTGCGCATCTTGTTCGTGGCTAGCAGTGCATGGGCGGCTCACAGCACTGTCCAGAGTTGAACAACCGGCCTTGATACTTAATCGTGTCACTTTCTTATTACATTGACCTTTTGGGTAATCTAGTGCCGCATAAGCTCTAGATCACATATCCCGTTCCATGCAATAGTGAAAATTGAGTTTGGCAGCAACTTGCAATCGAACGATTTTATGTAGCATATATTTGATCATTAATTACGCTATATCAATTCGACAACACTGCTCAAGTGGATGTGTACACCATAGATAATATTGCAGTGCGACCAGCTTTGGTGACCTACACCTTCGCTGTATACCAGACACTCGGTCTTCATGAAACGTCAAGGAAAGGCCCGAAATCGTCAGGAAAACCTTCACTAACGGTGAACTTTAGGAATCGATCATCAGACTGTTGGAGTATTTGGGTTTTCCCAAATTTCTAAAATAAATAAAAAAGGAAGGCCAACTGGGCCGGCCTAGCCCTTAGGACCAAGCGGGCCCAACCAGCCCACTCGGCTGGGATATGGCACCGATACGGTGCCCTACCACTAGACCAAGCAAGTCTCGGGCGAGCAGGGCGAAAGGGGCAGCTCTGGCGACCGTGTATCCCACCGCGGCTCTTGTATGGGGCGGCGCGATGCGGCCTTCTCGGTGGCGATTGTTGCTCCTCCTCCCTCTCGTGTGCTCTTTTTATTCCCCATGAGGTTCATGTTCTGAGGAAGAGAGAAGAACTCAAAAAAATCCCTATATTTTTTTACCGTTGATAATTCATTGCTTGTTGTGTCCTTGGGCAACATTTACGTCCTCTTGAAGCCCTCTTGTGTTCTCCATTCTTGATCCGAACTGAATCAATTCGTGGATACCACTTTGTGGGTAACCCGAATTGATTGAGAAGAGGATTTGATTTTGGCTGAAATGTTGAGGTGCTCAGCGGATGTGAGCAACACTTGGTGCTCTTGGTGGTCGTCCTCGGGCTTGCTAGCTAGAGCTGCTAGTTCGGCTCTTTGTTGTGGGGACTCAGTTTGGCAGTGTGTTGCCTCTTGTGTGGAGCCAATCCTTCGAGGCCGGTTTACTGCTGTTGTGGTTCAGCATTTCCACCCCTTTGGCCGAGGTGCTAATTCTATGGCTTTGAGTGGTGCTAGCTGCATCTCGGGTCTCCTAGTGATTTCTGCGGCATTGCAGCGGCGATATCGTTTTCTGGGACATCATCTTCAACGAGCCTAACCGGATGCACTGACTTTTCAGTTAGTGCTTTGTGAGTTTTCGCAAACTTCTGTGATTACATTATCTACTGTTATTGCAAAGGGGCCAGTCAATTTTATTGATTTGGCAACCTCGCATGTGGGAGACAATAGTTCGATGAATATTGGACATTAGGGAGACAATTTGTGACAACATTTCTTTTCAGTTGACATATACTTCTTCAGATCACTTGCTTACTATTTTATGCATTCTTGTCAGCTATCATTAGTGCTGGAAATACTTGCTTGCTATAAGTAGAAGCTATATTTGTTAGTGCCATAGTTGTATTACCTTATTGCTTGTCTCAGTTATTTCTTGCTACTTTCGGGTAGCTTCATTTCCATGTTTTGTCGACTAACTAGTGTATGCATTGTATGATTTACTAAGTATTGATATATATATATATATAGTTCAATTACCTAGGGCATCGTGGTACCTGGGCCCTGGGCATCATGGTGCCTGGGCACCATGATCCCAAAACGGGTATTTTTCCTATTTATTTGCATTCGAAATTTTTTGAAATTTTTAGAATGTTAAGTTTAACCAGTTTACTAACTAGTTCAAACAAGTTTGAACTAAAATTCGATCTAGAGTTTTTTTTATGATAGTTTGATTGTAGGTATGTCCTGAGTATATATATAAATCAGCAAAGCATGTAATCTAAATTCGTTTAAATCTTTGAATTCAAGTATATTTTTCAAAGGTATGTGTTTCATTTGAATGGTTAAAGATATGTATATACCCTAAAACTGAAAGTTTCAAAAAATATACCCGAATTTTACTTGAATTCATGCATTTAAAATCATGATGGCTGGGCACCATGGTGCCCCATTACAGCATCCTCTCTCTCTCTCTCTCTCTCTATATATATATATATATATATATATATATATATATATATATATATATATATATATATATATATGAAAAATACTTTTTACTCCCGGTAGTAATTACTCACATCTCTGAAATACCACCCAAACGAACTTGAAATACTCATTTATCACTTTGGATACACTCATATACTAATTATAAGATATTCCAATGAGATCCACATGAAAAAATTGCAATGGAATACATAATTTTTAGCTTATTTTACAAATACCTTCATATACGCAGGTAAAAAGGAGTATGTCTAAAAAGTGTACATACCACTTCTGAAAAAATGTAAATACCACCTAGATGGTCTTATATACTTATATATTACACGTACATACCCTCCGTTGCGCGAGATACTCCCTATGTTGTGAGATTCGGGATAGGGAGTAATTACTCCCGAGAATAGAAAAGAGGAGCATAGTTGGTAGTTGTATGTCTCTTTTATTATCCATTATTATGCATTTGTTTAATACTTCTTTGATATTGTCAAATTTCTTATTTCAGTATTTTTGCCTATGCTTTATTAACAATGATAATTCATGGTTATTTAATATGCTTGGAATTATTGTCTTGAATCAACTTGACCATAGTTGCTAGTTGTATGTCTCCTTTATTGTCTATTGTTATGTATTTATTAAATGCTTGATTATGAGTATACATGCTTTGAATATTGTCAAATATCTTGTTTCGGTATTTTTACTTATGCTTTATTAACAATACTAATTCTTAGTTATTTAATATGCTTATAACAACTGTCTTGATAAATTTACTAATACCGCAATATTCACAACATAGACTACCAGGAAAAAGCCCTTTCTCACGAGGGGTAGTCATTAGTTAGGAATTATTTTCCTAAGGGTTGCAAGATAAACTTAACCTCCTGGCAAGGACCTGCATATATGTACGATGCAGATCTGTATCTGACTCCTCCGGGAGGAAAGTGAGCATGCAGATGCAACGAATCCAATGCAGGGGTCGGTGTGCCGGCCTTGCAAATTGCTTCCCATCTGGAGGACACCAGCCATGTCAGCCTCACCACATGACATGACACAAATGCCAACAACATGTGACTAGCTACTGGGTAAGTATGTGTGGCGAATGACACCGGTGTGAGTCATAAAGATGCATGGGCACTGTCGACCAGAGCAGGCAGCAGGTTGCTGCCTCTCCCATTGGCAATGGCAGCAAGTGATCATCGCCAACAACCATCACCATTAATATATATTCACCAACATGCTGAATGAGATGGATGCATGCGTGAGTGCACGATGGACGCATCAGCCAGGAGATAAAGCAGTTGTTTTGAGTAGTCAGTCTCTTGTGAGTTGCGACCTATCCATCTATCTACTTACCTGTTTATCCATGCATCTTTCTGTGCATTCTGCCCTGCTGCTGTTGTAAGTTGTATGCAGACTCGAATGCTTGCAATTTGCAAGGCCCTTTCTTGGTTAAAAAATATTGACTCACAGCAGAGAGATTGATGGATTTGGAGCCAGGTCAGGGTACAAACTATGGATGCCTTGTTATGGACAAATTTAAAGTGCATTATACTAGTACGTAAAATAGTGTTCTTACTACTCTACAAACAGAGAAAGTATAAATAAGTGCTAGCTAATCTGATAATT
The DNA here is from genome assembly GCA_036346355.1 of Rhipidocladum racemiflorum. NCBI lineage: Eukaryota > Viridiplantae > Streptophyta > Magnoliopsida > Poales > Poaceae > Rhipidocladum > Rhipidocladum racemiflorum. The sequence goes on along the minus strand of CM070578.1, from coordinate 14,793,995 downwards.
CATTAGATCTAAAAGAATGAACGGTTCTTATTGAATTTAGCGTACCTTAAAAGAGCTCATGTTATGCGATCAACCGAGGTATCCAATGGCAAATGGTTTGCTGGTTGGGAGATAACATTTTCTTGGCTTTATTCCTTCTTGTTGAACCGTATTGTAAGTAGTTCTTCAGGAATACACATGTTGAGTTGTCTAGAACGATGCTTCATATCAAGCAACATATGTAAGAACATCCAGCCTCGTCATGTTTTTTCTTCGCAGGTAAATCCAAGTGTGTTATCTTGATCCAGCATCTTACCGGCAGTAGATCCAATACCGTGAAAACTTGACAAGAGATTTACGACTGGCACTTTTGGGTGACAGTGTCGGGTCCAGTACAAGCATGGACCCCGAATTTCACTGAATATACCAACTGAAATTCCAAAAGCATATTCTAACATGCAATTTGCAGTAGGATACAAATGGTAGATGTGTCCACTACCGAAGAAACGAGTCAGCAACAAGTGTGGTTCTCTCTCCCAAACCACCCCACCAGCAGATATTCGCTCGCCACGCTTTCTGCTCAGACGACGCCAACATTCCTCACCTTTCTGACGTTGCATCTGTCCTTTGTGTTCTTCAGGGTCATGCCCCCCCAGCCCAATCGGCACTTTTCGTATCTGAATATATATCATCTCTCTCTCTCTCTCTCTCTCTCTCTCTCTCTCTCTCTCTCTCTCTCTCTCTCTCTCTCTCTCTCCTGCAAAGATTAGGGTTCGTATTCTTCTGCACTCTTCAATGCATTGTTCACATCAAAAGTTTATCTTTGCCGGTCATTTTCTCCTTTCAATACCAATCAGTTCATATTAGCCTGTTTGTAACACGCGAGTAATGCACCTAGCTAGTGCACAGCTATTTATGAAGACTTTTACAGCCGATGGGCGCACTGAACCTCTTGTATATATGAACTGGAACCAACCACTGGTAAATGGAATGGGGTATATCATCCACCAAGGATCTGCAATATTGGACGTCACTGTGAACCGTCCCTATTAAATATTAATATATAAGGATTGGAGCCAATCAGTGTTAGAGGAACTGACTGTCCTGCACTAGCTATAGCTCATATCGAGATAAAATGATTGACGCGACTGTCACTACTTGGAATAACAGATATCCTTGTAGCGGAAGAGATTTCCGGCCTTCCAGCGCCTTCACGTCAGTTTTTTGCGAAAAAAACCCGTGGATTCCGTCGAATTTACGCGCGTCCCAGCGCCTCCACACGCCGGATTTTCCGCCCTAGCCCGCCTGCGTTTTCGTGATTGCGGGAGCACTCTACCTTATGCCGCGTGTCAACCGCGTGGTCCATCCGGTAAAAGATCGTTTGGTCGAGATCGGCCCATACGAAGCCACGTAATCGGTGTGACAGTGCGCTTTGCGGCGTCCACCTTTTTTGCTTCGCTCCCACTTCTTCCGCGCCTGCTGCCCTGGCCCCTCCTGTCCCGCTCACAAACCCCGCCGCCTCAACGCCTCGCTTCACCCTCCCGCTCCCGTCCCCTCCCTTCCTCCCCTTCGTTCTCTTCCACTCGCCGCCGTCTCCTCTCACCAAATCGAGCTCGCCACGTTGGCCTCTCTCATCTCCTTTCCCAGATCCGGTTGGCTGCCATCCTCTCCTCCCCAAATCGTGTCGTCCAACCTCCTCTCCATGTTTGAAGGCGGAGGCAGAACCCTGGCTCGGCCGGTGGCGGAGGACAAAGAGGAGGCGAAGGACATAAGAGGAAGTGTCATGCAGCGGCGCTGTCACCGAGCGCAGATCTGGATCGTCGGATCTCACAGCTGCGGGAGTGCAAGCTCCTGCCGGAGGCGAAGGTCAAGGGAGTATGCGAATAGGCGAAGGCAATCCTCATGGGGGTGTAGATAGGAGCAGGGAGTATGGGCCAAAATGGAAACTCAGTGTGTCATCTTTAGCTGATTACTCTACTCATCAATTTGTGCTAAGTGTTCATTTTATTATGGATTGATTATACTCATTTTTTAGGCTTTAGACCAAATTAAGGTTTTCTTTGGCCTTTACACACTCTCGCTAACTTAGTGTTTCTTAAAAGGGATAGACAGCTAGCTCTGATCATATTTCCTTTCCCATTACCGAACGACAACCTGATTGTTTCTTCCTTGCATCGATGTGTCAATATTAGTTGTACTAATCATGTGCAATTATATCTTCTACTTTGAATGTAACATGTATCTTGGTCATGTTATTGACTACCATACGGTATTTACTCTCTCCCTGATATATTTTTGTACGTCATGCAGGATGCTCAGGGCGATAGACATCGTTTATAACATGAATGGATGTGCATATACATCTGCTTTTCTTTAACCATCAATCATTGCAAACCACCATTTTTTTGCTACTTCGTATGCTACCGAGTTTACTATACAATGTCTCTACTATGCTCATCGCCCAACCATCGCTAGATTTCTCTTTTATGCAACTATGATATATCCATGTGACTTCCTCTCCATATAGAATAGCTATAATCAATTGATCTATTGTTTCCCTATGAATATTAAAGATTTGTTGCGTGCACACTATCTGTCTATGGGTATTATAGATTCCTTGCATGCACAGTCTGCCATACATGCTATTAGGATGCTAAATAAACTCGAGTTCAACTAAAACAATTGTTTCTATAGAATTTACAAACTATACACTATGCCAGAACCAAGCAATTTCCTACATGATAATTCTTTTTTTACCTACAACAACTTAATTCCTTAATAGTATGCTTAAAATGACACTATATTTCTTTGCAAACACTGAGTAATTGCCTGCAAATATTATAGTGTACCAACTGAAAGATTTTTAGTATCAGTTCTCACGCAGCGTAGCGCGCGATCCATACTAGTTAGCCTGACAGGTTCTCACTTCACTCTCGTCACTAGGTGACTTACAACAGCAGGTTGGTCCAAAATAATTTTTCCTCATAGAATAAACTTGTATGCTTCTCTTGCTCCTAACGTGTGTGTATATATATAGGAAAATGGTTTCATACCCCTAGGAGTATGTACTCCCACTCTCAATATACCGCTTAAATGATGTTGCTATACCTCTTTATCCTTTTAAGTATACTCTAATATTGATTATAAGATACGCCAGAGTGAGTTCTATGAAAAATTTAATCAAAGTCCACCATGTATAGCATAATTTGTTTATATACTCATTTTACATACGGAAAAGCGTATATAGCAAAAAATAAAGGGTTCCGATTGATTTTTTTTTCAACAATGTCGCATTGTAGTATCTTAAAATTATCATTGAAGTATACTGAAATTGATAAATGAGTATATCATATTCGTTTAAATGGTATACTAGATGTGGGAGTACGTACTCCAGAGTAGGAAAAGGAGAGAGAGAGAGAGCATGGTTTTGTGTTTGATAGTTTTATTCGTACGTTGAATTGTTTTGTGCCTTCTCTTGGATCAGTCGATTACGCTGCGAAGTCCCCATCGGGGTACTAGCTATCCGCAAATGTGGAATTTGCTTACTTCGTCGTTGGGCATTAATTAGATACGGCTGCAAGTTATACGTCAAGTGGATCCGCAAAAGTGAAACATTATATACCTTTTTCTCGCTCCTTTTCTCTTTATATACATGCTTTTTCTTTTTCTTGTTATCGTTCCTTCTTTCGTTTGAATCTACGTCGACAAAAATCGATGATATAGTTGTCAACATAGCAAACATCACCTTAAATTAGATCTATGTCAGCAAAACCACTCTTCAAAGCCGTCTTAAGTGTAAATTGAGTCGGTTTTGTAAGTTTAGGGTTTTAAATACCCGGATTTCTAGTTAAGAGTGTTAAATGAGCTTTTTGAAAAGTTAAAGATGTAAAATAGACTTATTCCTAATTAAAAAAATAGCTAGAAATATGTTGAAAATTATGAGTATTTGAACTAAATCCCAAAGATTTGGACCTAAATCCCACTATGAAAATAGGTCCTAAGTTGAAGTATAGTTAAAAAAAATAGTAGATATGATACGAAAGCATATTTCCATCCGAGAAAAAACAAGACGAGAGAAAACCATGTAAGCTATACTAATGCAACATCTACATGGCTAACATAAGAAAATTTAAAATTTGAACTATATATTTTTTAAAAAGTAAAGAACGGTTGAAAAAGGGGAAAAATGGTCCAACACTGAAATAAATCCTTAATGTAAAATATCAAAAACATGGTAGTATATATATTTGGAAAAAAAAGAAACAATAAAATGTAGCATGTCGAAGATACATAGGTTGATGACTACTATTATATAAATTTTCAAGCAAATCTGCGTGTGGAATTAAGGGGTATCATTTTTAAAGACTAAATTTTTGGATTATTTTTTAAAAAAAATTACAAAAATAATATGCCGAATCAAAAAATTGCAAAAATACCCACCTCTATATTCATTTGAATTGGTGATAGAGACTTGCATCCGTTAGCGACCAACCTTTGTAACCATCTGTTTGAAATGGCGAGAGAGTTCAATTGGCGACAGAGACTTATCGCCAATTCAAATGACTACAGGTAGGTAGTTTTATAATTTTTTCATTCGGCATATTATTTTTGTAAATTATTTTTAAAAATGTATTATTTTTTAAAAAATCCCTAAATTTTCTCTCTAGGTTATGTACGGTGTGCTTATGACAATTTTCATCAAAATCTGCGTATGTAATTAGGGGGAAATCAACTGTAAAGACTAAATTATCTCTCTAGCTGTATACGTACCAGAAAGAAAATACTCCGAACACTAGTTCGCCAATCTTTACATGTTTTAAAGAATGTAGTGATGATTGCTCACCTAGAGGTGGGCATCGTGCCGGACCAGGCCGGCCTGGTACGGGCTCATTATATTTCGTGGCTGAACCGTGTCAGGCCATAACGGCTCGTCGTGCCGTCGCCAAGTAGCAGCCCGCCTATGGCTAAAAAGTCGCCGCCGCCACCTCTTCTCTGCCTATAGTGGGATGCCATGCTAGATCTGATACCGCACTGCCACGTGGTCCATACCACACTCGAGCTCGCCCTTCAATTCACAATTCTCACCTTCGATATCGTCAACGTTTTGTCGAGACCCTCCCTTCTAGGGTGGAATGCTAGAGGGTTTTATGTGCATATTAAACTAGTCCCATGATCAGTGGCTAGTACGCATATTTACAACATGTAACATCTCTGAATTAATTAAACAGTAAAAATAAAATATTTAAAATGTGAATTTGAATTATTATTATCTTTCTGCAAATTTAAAAGCTTTTTTTTTAGATAATTGAATTCCTGAAATTAGAAAAGGAAAAAAAATTATAGAAGGAAATGGTAAGAAGATAAAGTAAGTCAATTGCCATTTTCTGATCAAGAATATTTATTATCATTTCCGATCCAAATCATTCATTACAAAGTTTAAACAACAACATTGTTGATTGTTACACCATAGTTCACATTTACAATGCATAAGAGTTACAAAGATTCTCACAAAGACATACAACAATTATCTGGAATACGACTCAATACAATCATTCGATTACATGTCCAATTACAATCACATAACTATCTAATTACATATCTGGTTACAAACTACATCTCAAAAAGTAAAATACAAAACTATAAACCGCAGCTCCTATGCTGACTTGATCTGCATCTTGTGAATCTGCATATTCAGTTGCACATGTATAAGGATAGGAATAAAGTAAATGCGATAAATTAAATACAATAAATAGATGAGAAAGAATTGCCGTCAGCTAATTAATTAATTGATCGCTCAGTGAGGTACCCTAGATTGTCCGGGGGCCAATCTGGCTCCTCTCGCGATTTGTTTTTGCATCATTCGGCAATATACAAACCTGTTAAGCCGTAGACTCGAATATTCAGACAATGTCGCAAAATAGAAAAGTTTTACCTCAGTAAATCAGTAAAAGACCACAGTAGAAAAGATAAGGCAGGGCTACTGTGCACAGGAGGACAACACCACATTTCGAAACCAAGAGAAGTCACACCCACACGGCCAGTAGAAATCTTTAAAAAGACCAGAGATGGGCAAAGCAAGTCATCAAGAGCTCCAGAACAACCCAGCCGAACCCAAAGCATACCAGATCAGGTCGGCAGCCACAAGGGGACATTTGGGCCACAAGATTAAACATTTTATATGTTTCAATCTCAACCGAACCCTCCAGGTCAGTCCCCAATCGAAACTCCCAGAACCCAGCCACGATTTCCAGACAAACACTCCAGAGCAAATAGCCAACCACCCACGCAAGCCACCAGGCTAACCATGCCGACTAAAAACCCCAAATCAATCAAGCACAGAGGCTCCAGAACCGGCCACGATATCAAGCCCAACCGAAACATCCAGGACAATACCCAGCCAGCAAATTGTATTGGTCTTAAAGCCAAAATCATTACTGACAAGATGAGGAGAATGCATTCATTTAAAATCAAGCCATATAAGCAAACCATTCAGTCTAGGATGAATGAACTGACAAGGTTAGTAAATGATGCATTGATTCAGCCGTAAGCCTAAGCCTTCTTTCACACCTGCTGCATGCCCATCTTGTGGCTATAAAAGCCATATAGACTTCCTAAACCACATCACAAGTATTACTCCCAGAATACGTTGCTTTAGAAGCATGGCCCCAAGCAAAACCAATTGAGCCTCATCAACCACACCTTCAGTGCAAGCCTAGAAGAGTAAAGCTCCCATGTAAGGCAAAACCCCAGAAAGGCTACCACCGAACCAGCAAGGAGGAGGAAGCCAAGAAGGCCAAATCCCAGGAACAGGGTGAAGGAAGATCAAGCCTCAAGCTGCACAGACATCCAATCCTTCCCTTCAGATTTCATCTCAGAGCACATCCAAGTAAGTCCTAGCCAATCCTCCCTTGTAGGGTGGTGTAATAGAGACAGCAAGAACAAAAAGGACTAGAAATCAAAATGGAATAGATAGTAGAAGTAAGGATGGCCTAGAAGCAAAGATAGACAGTAAAGGGCTAGAAGAAGTTTTGGTCTCAGTATTTAGGAGTAAAGCATGCAAGGGTTGCATCATGTCCATCTTTAGCCAAATATACTCCCCCGGCGTACTGACTTTTAGAATGGACATAGATACCATCCAACTTGCAAGTGATCGAAAAGAATCTTACATCATAGACCCAGAAAAGGCAATCAAACCCCATAGCATAGCATCATTTCATCATTTGCCATGTAAAGAACTCAGCAAAAGCAACTAGTAATATACTAGGTCTTAAGTATTCCAAATACTGGTGTTGCTTAGTATCAAATTATTATCATCTACTATACAACAAAGTAATCTAAGCCACTGCCATCATGCCTAATTAAGTATTCAGAAAAGCAATCAGTGGCATAGCATCACATTATCATTTATCATGCCAGTAGAATATTAAAGCAACCATTGTCCTTATGCTATGTCTAAGCATTCGAATACCCTCAATCTATTTAGCACCAATCTAATCATCGTTTGCTAAATCCATTCATATGGCAAATCAGTGCAAGGGACCTCCAATTAATTCTTTAAGCAGCACAAACTAGAGAGTGATCTCAATACAATCGGATTTCCAACTAAATCATTGTAGTACATCATCAATCAGAGACAATATAATAAGCATTCCCATTTTCTTCTGAAGACCAGTTAAACCGATCTGCAGCAGATCATCTTAAGCACACCACAGATCGGATAGAGGCAGAAGAATTTTGGGACTAGCTTCCAACATCATGAAACTCTAATATCAAGCATCATGAAATCGTTCCCCAACCGCAGTCAAGATTCGGCAATTAGAGGATACCGAACCCTAGATCAAACCGAGCCAACACTAGCCGGCGCAAAGACAAATAGAAAAGGGGGAAAATCGGCATCCAGAGAAAATGGAGGAGGAGGTAAGGAATTAGGGTTACCAACCCTAATTAAGAAAATGGAGAAGGAGAGGGAACCAAACCGTAGGGGAGGAAGGAAGAGCCGGTGGAGTCGGTGTAGCGACGGGGAGGCGACGCGGTTGCCCGGGACGGTGTATGCCAGAGACCAACCGAGCCGGGAGGAGGCAGAGCCAGAGAAGTCCGGAGAAGGCCGGCGGCGCCGGGCGAAAGCCAGTCCGGGGCGCACGAGGTGAGTGCCGAACGGGGGTCAGGCGACGGAGGAGCCAGGCCAACGTCGCCTGCCTCGAGCCGAACGACTGGATCGGGCGGGGAGACGAGCCTAGGACCAGATTGAGGGAGAGCAGAGAGAAATAAGAAATGGGAAAAGAATCTGGAGGAAGACCCCAGAAGAGAGAGAGAGCTTCGGTCGACCGAATAGGCAAGGTAAAGAAAAAGGAAGAATAAAAGGAAAAGGAGAGGATAAGAAAGAAAGAGATAAGAAATGGGAGAAGAAGAGGAGAAAAATAAATAAATGAATATATATATATATATTCTTTGTTAAGGATTGAAATCATTCTAGATAATTAAAATTTAATTAATCATCATATTATTCATATCCGATGCATATTTAGATGTGATTAAACCCAAATACAATCCCTTGATTTATAAAACAAATTTTAAGTCTACAAAATCTCAATTATTCCAAATGTACATGTGTACATAGACATTTTGTAGTTTGTTAAAAATAATTAAACCCTTATAATATATGTACTTAGAATATAATCACAGTACATGTGAGTAAACATACATATTCAACCAGTTATATATACAATCTATAAAACATAATCATTCCATGCTGCAAAGATGAGTATATCTAATACTAATCTAATTTGTTCTCATAGGTAAACTAAACCTTACGCCTATTGTACATTTAGCCTCTGGTTGTTTATACTCCCATTTAATAAATAAAACATTAACAATAGATTCCAATACCTGTAAAAAAATCGACCTTGGAATATTCCCTAAGGCATGATTATCTTAATAAACACATCTATTACAATATGCTTTGCATTTGAATCCTATTAAAGACATGATCCTGCAGAGGGTAAACCCTAAAGTATGGAATATCAACGCATGTACTTAAAGTTTAACCATGCAAAAGATAAACCCTAAGGGTTGTAGTAACAATGCATATACTTAAGTTTAACCTCGCCATTTATCGCTACTTTCACTTCTCTTGTTTCATGCACCAATTAATATTAAGTACAAACGATTGCACACCCTGAAAATGAATCATAGTATATTAATATTACAATCTTAGCTTCCTGAATTCGTAAAGTAAAGTGAATCACAAAGAATAGGTATCGTATGCGATACAACCCTTTAAGCCATTGATCAATTGTAACGATTATAACATAAAAGTGACACACTTATACGTTCACAAACCCAAATCCATACCCGTGCTTGTTTCATGTATTGATTTATATTTGATTTCCTTTTGCCCATATTGAAAGTGTTATTTGCTATTTGTTATTCTTTTCCGTTATACGACGTGTAGAATCCGACGTCTCGGACTTCGTCATCGACAACTTCGAGATTACGTCTTCGACTTCGACACTGAAAACAACAGATAGCAAGGCAAGCACCCCCTTGATCATTTTGATCCCCGATTTCATAATCAACTAAAATGTGATTAAGAATCTTCCTGCATGCTTATATTTCGATAAATCCTTATTTTGCGTTACTTGGTAGTTATAACCCAAATGATGGATTCCCTTAATCATGTTGACATACGATCCATGAAAAACCATAAGAATGGTTAAGTTCATTGAACTGGGTATAATCGCTTATTAACCTGCATATGCTTAGCACTGCTTTAGATCAAAGTTGGAGACATTTACACCCACATCTTTATGAAATCTTTTATGGTTTATTTGAACAAGAAAGAATCTTGGTAGTTTGATAAAAATGAAAATAAAACTATTGATTTCGACGTGGGTGATTATTGGCAATAGCCGGTTGTACATGTTTTAACGTGTACGTAGCTAGGGTGGAGTTATCGCCCATGTCATTTTAAGGACCGAACATGGTGTCCCGCGATCCAAGATAACCGTACATCCACAAGTACTGGACTGGGACAGTCTTAACTTATTAAATTATTTGGGAATTAGCTTTGCACATTGGTAGGCAGTTGTAGCACGGGCATTCCGAATATAGGTTTGCTCGAGGGAGGTGTCATCACCGAGGTGTTGGCATCTGCCGTTGTAACGGTGTACGCTTGGCTATGAATTTGGGGCTGTTATTATTCCTGGTGGGTCACTAACTCCGGAATTTCTATTCCTGGTGGGTTACTGACTCCGGAATCCCTTTTACCTTTTTAGCTTCCATCATAGTCAGGAGTAACGTCATTGGGCTAGTGCAAAGTTAAGGTTCAAATAATCGAACGGATTCGTTATGAACTCTCTGGCGGCACACCAAAGGAAGTGTGCTAATGATCTGCCACAAAGGGAGAACATATCTTGTGGGTAAAGCTGTACAACTCTGCAGAGTCTAAAACTATTCGAATAGCCGTATCCACGGTCATGGATGACTTGGTGAACCCACACTAAGTTAGTTGTTTTCTATTTTCTAAAATTCTTGATAAAATGATTTGGAAAGTGATTCACATTTGTTAAATGTCACTTATTGTTATATTTGTTCGTATAAGACCATGGAGGGTCTTTTCCGTTATCTTTACTCACAAAAGGGCCGTGAGTAATTTATTGTTATTTCTGTCAATACTTGATATTTTGATTACTTATCAAACTGATTTAAATTCAGTTTATGCTTTCCATTACTATTCAGTATTTACAATTCAAATCTTCGCTTTACGCAAAATAACCGTAGAGAAACCCACTTTCTATTCAGCTTGCATATATTTGATTTTGCAAACACTACAAGTCTTCTTTGATGCATAGCGTACTCACCCTTGCTATTATTGTTGTTTTTAGACAGGATATCTCGACAATTACTCCGACGCAGGAAAACGGGATTATTAACGACATCTCTTTCTAAGGCTTTACCTTGTCAGTTGCCTGTGGATTATGTGGCAAACTACAAGACATCTGATTCTTTCGGCTATGTTTAGACGACCTTGTCGGTCATATTGTATCAATACTTCCGCTGTAATAAAATATGAAACTTTTGTATGGTTGTGATTCCAAATTGTGTTTTGTGCGTGCCAGCCACTGATCATGGGAATGGTACAGTATGCACATTAGAACCTTGCTTTTATGTTTGCACTGTAGCATAAAAGTGAGGGTCTCACTGTTTGGTATCAGAGCCATGCTGACTGCAGGCAAACCTTAGATAGAATGGTCGTTAGTTGAAACTTAAAGTTTGAAATAGACAAATTTATATTTAGGAATGAAAGATTGCTATATATGTTATTAACCTTCTCTTTTCTCATCTTATCTGTTATCAATTCTTTCCTCTCCAATTGAAATCTCTATATATTCTTTCCTTCCATAGGAAATTACTTTTCCTATCTCTATATACTTTCACCTTTCTATAGGATTTTCTTTCCCTCACTTCTATATTCTTACCCTCCTATAAGGATTCTTCCTCTTATCTGTGTTCATGTTAAAAACTGCTAATGAATCCCTTTGAAAATGATTTAATGGTCTCTGTTGACTGCTAAAACACATAGGGCATCGCTGCCACCAGCTTTAGGATGTTAGTAATATATCGCTATTCTCCTCTCTATGCAACCAAGGAAGACTACTGCATCCACGCCAACAACCTCAGGAAGACGAATGCAACATTCCGTCAACTTCTTCATTGTCGTGGAAGTTTTGGACTGTCATCCCCGACAAAGGGTGCAAGAATTCGAAGAAACTTGACGCCAGAGGGCTTACTATGAGAAACAACATCATCCAGGCTACGAGTAGCTCTGGTGATGTATCGAAACTCTCGTAATAAGATCACGTAGGTCTAAGTTAAGAATGAGACCCGTAATTACTATAAATTAGCTTAAGTATTTGTTCTTTTTGAGCTATTGAACTTTTGTCGTTTACTTTTTGTATTGCTTCTCGGGATACACTCGTGAACATTTAGCATGAAGCTAAAAATTTCACGATGTCGCGATCCTTAATTGATAACGAATAATGATAAAGAAATCCTGGTTGATTACACCTTTAAAGAGTGAAATATTGTCTAAAAGTAATATGACAACTTTTTAGCAGAATGTAGATTTGCAATTTAAAACCTTCCCGAATAACTTACCTCTTCCTGCTATAAGACTTCTCACCTGTATATTACCCTAATTACTAATCTTCCCTGATTCTTTTAAACAAAACCAATATCTAACAAGATGTTTTGTGACCCCCATAATTATAGTATGGTCGTAGGAGTGTGTCAAAGACTATTCCACCGTATATGCAAACTCCACCGCATAAATAATAGTACCTTTTGTTTCCATGCTACTCATGCTAGATAGCAAGAACCTTCTTAGAATCTAGCCGTAGAAAAACTGTTACCACAATCTTCGCCGTCACTCCATTTATGCTTGAGCCTATGCTACCTATAGAAGAATCAAAGCCGAGACTTCGCCATACTAGTAACCGTAGAAAATACCTAAGCTACTATAAGCTAGTTACTAACCAACTCCTCCTACAAGTAACAACCCCAATTTCTAAACCCAGAGAATCTACACCTTGTCACCTTACCTTAGAATGGAATCACAATAATAAGTCACTTCATGTAAGGCTAAATATAGCTTGGGTCGAATAAAAATGCTTAAAACTAGAATGGTAGTCATAAACTTAAAATTTTCATTGTGTGTTAATTTTGAGTGCAATTTTTTGTATTGTTATTCATTGTGATAAAATTCTGTGTACTAATATAAGGATTGCTCTCGCGAATATTAAACCCTTGGGTTGAAAATTCACGACGAAACGATCTCAGTAAACAAAAACAATGTTAACAAATGGAGCATAGGCCCTAAATTAAGTCATTTCTTATGACTACCTCATCCCTTCTAAATTGTAGAAATTTTATTTAATAAAATTTTTAGGGAACAAAATGTTGCCTTGTAACACGATAGATCTTATCTAAACAGTCTTATTGTCATTACTGCAGAATGCCTATGACAAGATCCTTCAGTAAAATACCTGAAGAAGAAACCAGGCATAGTTTACAATTTCTCCTTAAACCACAAGAAACCAACCCAGAAAAATCTTTGCCAGTATCCCAAACCGGAATCCAAACATTCTCTATGATGGAACAAAATTATCAAAATTCCACCCCTCTTAGTCAGCCGATGGGGCAGAACGCTGCCAATATGGACGTAGCTCATGCCAGAAAAAGAAAATATTCAGCTCAAAAAGCCACTCTTACATCTTATTCAAAGCCTAAAAGCTGCTCCTTGAAATGTTGCCAACCAAATCAAATTGAAGATCGCGCATGCATTCGCTGCGGAGAAATAGGTCATACCGCTGATGAGCATGCAATAAATTGTTCTAGTTGTGAAGAAAACCATTCTCCGGGAAAGTGTCCCATGAACGATATTACTTGCTATCTTTGTGAAAGTAAAGATCATTGCCCATCTCAATGTCCTCTCGACCCAATAGTTACCACTGTAGTTCGACTTCAACAAGAAAATCTTCGAGCCTTAATTGCCCAAAAATTTTCATGTAGAAAAGAAACTGCACAAGAAATGACGAAAGAAGAATTGGAAAATCAGCATTTCTATTCTACCAGCCATCATCAAGAAAGTAATAATTGGCAATCACCAACAGCCTGTTTCTTATGTGATAAAGAAGGCCACTGGGCAAGAAATTGTCCTAAGCAACAAGTTAAAACTCAGAAGAGCAAAAGTATAGGACCCCCTCTTGTACCCAGCAAAGCGTCACGAAAGGTACCTAAGTGCTTCGTCTGTCGCAAAACAGATCATATTGCTAAACAATGCCCCCAAAGAAACCAAACCTCTTCTAACACAATAGCCCTGCCAGAAATCACTTCAGTCAAGATGATAACCCCAAGAATAGGAAAAACAAAATCTGAAGCTATCTTCCCGAAGAATCAAGGAATGAAAAGACGTCCGAACAAAGACGCTCATTCCAAGAAGAATTCTACGCAATTCCATTATCAACTCCAACCATTGTTTGATCAACCATCCAATGAAATCAATGGACAGTTTTCTGATCCTCCAAATCATGTAACTAATGTTACCTGCTACCGCTGTCTTGAACGGGGACATTATGCTAATAAATGCCCAAAGAGGAAGAAGCAAAATTTACTTCAGCTCTGTGAAGCTACCTCGCAAACATGTGGACAACCTCAAGAATTTGAAGACCAACAAGTTCTTAAGTCTGCATCCACTTCAATTCAAGACGTCAACCGTGGCATACCTAATAAAATGCCAGGTACATTCTTCGTAAATACAGTCTCTATCAGAACTTAGTTTAAAATTTTAAATCATTCTGTCTCTTTAAATTGACCTTGAATCCACCTTGCATCGATAATTGAATTTCGTAATCATTCATAAAATCTGAAGTTATATTTATAACATACTCTTCCAGAATGATTGTGCCGATCACTGTAACACCCAACTCCCACTCACCCTTTTAACCCTGCGAATCTCGGGGACGAGATTCCTGTTAAGGGGGGTAGTCTGTAACATCTCTGAATTAATTAAACAGTAAAAATAAAATATTTAAAATGTGAATTTGAATTATTATTATCTTTCTGCAAATTTAAAAGCTTTTTTTTTAGATAATTGAATTCCTGAAATTAGAAAAGGAAAAAAAATTATAGAAGGGAATGGTAAGAAGATAAAGTAAGTCAATTGCCATTTTCTGATCAAGAATATTTATTATCATTTCCGATCCAAATCATTCATTACAAAGTTTAAACAACAACATTGTTGATTGTTACACCATAGTTCACATTTACAATGCATAAGAGTTACAAAGATTCTCACAAAGACATACAACAATTATCTGGAATACGACTCAATACAATCATTCGATTACATGTCCAATTACAATCACATAACTATCTAATTACATATCTGGTTACAAACTACATCTCAAAAAGTAAAATACAAAACTATAAACCGCAGCTCCTATGCTGACTTGATCTGCATCTTGTGAATCTGCATATTCAGTTGCACATGTATAAGGATAGGAATAAAGTAAATGCGATAAATTAAATACAATAAATAGATGAGAAAGAATTGCCGTCAGCTAATTAATTAATTGATCGCTCAGTGAGGTACCCTAGATTGTCCGGGGGCCAATCTGGCTCCTCTCGCGATTTGTTTTTGCATCATTCGGCAATATACAAACCTGTTAAGCCGTAGACTCGAATATTCAGACAATGTCGCAAAATAGAAAAGTTTTACCTCAGTAAATCAGTAAAAGACCACAGTAGAAAAGATAAGGCAGGGCTACTGTGCACAGGAGGACAACACCACCATTTCCAGAAACCAGTAGAAGTCACACCCACAGCCCAGCCGAAATCTTTAAAAAGATCAGAGAAGGGCAAAGCAAGTCATCAAGAGCGCCAGAACAACCCAGCCGAACCCAAAGCATACCAGATCAGGTCGGCAGCCACAAGGGGACATTTGGGCCACAAGATTAAACATTTTATATGTTTCAATCTCAACCGAACCCTCCAGGTCAGTCCCCAATCGAAACTCCCAGAACCCAGCCACGATTTCCAGACAAACACTCCAGAGCAAATAGCCAACCACCCACGCAAGCCACCAGGCTAACCATGCCGACTAAAAACCCCAAATCAATCAAGCACAGAGGCTCCAGAACCGGCCACGATATCAAGCCCAACCGAAACATCCAGGACAATACCCAGCCAGCAAATTGTATTGGTCTTAAAGCCAAAATCATTACTGACAAGATGAGGAGAATGCATTCATTTAAAATCAAGCCATATAAGCAAACCATTCAGTCTAGGATGAATGAACTGACAAGGTTAGTAAATGATGCATTGATTCAGCCGTAAGCCTAAGCCTTCTTTCACACCTGCTGCATGCCCATCTTGTGGCTATAAAAGCCATATAGACTTCCTAAACCACATCACAAGTATTACTCCCAGAATACGTTGCTTTAGAAGCATGGCCCCAAGCAAAACCAATTGAGCCTCATCAACCACACCTTCAGTGCAAGCCTAGAAGAGTAAAGCTCCCATGTAAGGCAAAACCCCAGAAAGGCTACCACCGAACCAGCAAGGAGGAGGAAGCCAAGAAGGCCAAATCCCAGGAACAGGGTGAAGGAAGATCAAGCCTCAAGCTGCACAGACATCCAATCCTTCCCTTCCAGATTTCATCTCAGAGCACATCCAAGTAAGTCCTAGCCAATCCTCCCTTGTAGGGTGGTGTAATAGAGACAGCAAGAACAAAAAGGACTAGAAATCAAAATGGAATAGATAGTAGAAGTAAGGATGGCCTAGAAGCAAAGATAGACAGTAAAGGGCTAGAAGAAGTTTTGGTCTCAGTATTTAGGAGTAAAGCATGCAAGGGTTGCATCATGTCCATCTTTAGCCAAATATACTCCCCCGGCGTACTGACTTTTAGAATGGACATAGATACCATCCAACTTGCAAGTGATCGAAAAGAATCTTACATCACAGACCCAGAAAAGGCAATCAAACCCCATAGCATAGCATCATTTCATCATTTGCCATGTAAAGAACTCAGCAAAAGCAACTAGTAATATACTAGGTCTTAAGTATTCCAAATACTGGTGTTGCTTAGTATCAAATTATTATCATCTACTATACAACAAAGTAATCTAAGCCACTGCCATCATGCCTAATTAAGTATTCAGAAAAGCAATCAGTGGCATAGCATCACATTATCATTTATCATGCCAGTAGAATATTAAAGCAACCATTGTCCTTATGCTATGTCTAAGCATTCGAATACCCTCAATCTATTTAGCACCAATCTAATCATCGTTTGCTAAATCCATTCATATGGCAAATCAGTGCAAGGGACCTCCAATTAATTCTTTAAGCAGCACAAACTAGAGAGTGATCTCAATACAATCGGATTTCCAACTAAATCATTGTAGTACATCATCAATCAGAGACAATATAATAAGCATTCCCATTTTCTTCTGAAGACCAGTTAAACCGATCTGCAGCAGATCATCTTAAGCACACCACAGATCGGATAGAGGCAGAAGAATTTTGGGACTAGCTTCCAACATCATGAAACTCTAATATCAAGCATCATGAAATCGTTCCCCAACCGCAGTCAAGATTCGGCAATTAGAGGATACCGAACCCTAGATCAAACCGAGCCAACACTAGCCGGCGCAAAGACAAATAGAAAAGGGGGAAAATCGGCATCCAGAGAAAATGGAGGAGGAGGTAAGGAATTAGGGTTACCAACCCTAATTAAGAAAATGGAGAAGGAGAGGGAACCAAACCGTAGGGGAGGAAGGAAGAGCCGGTGGAGTCGGTGTAGCGACGGGGAGGCGACGCGGTTGCCCGGGACGGTGTATGCCAGAGACCAACCGAGCCGGGAGGAGGCAGAGCCAGAGAAGTCCGGAGAAGGCCGGCGGCGCCGGGCGAAAGCCAGTCCGGGGCGCACGAGGTGAGTGCCGAACGGGGGTCAGGCGACGGAGGAGCCAGGCCAACGTCGCCTGCCTCGAGCCGAACGACTGGATCGGCGGGGAGACGAGCCTAGGACCAGATTGAGGGAGAGCAGAGAGAAATAAGAAATGGGAAAAGAATCTGGAGGAAGACCCCAGAAGAGAGAGAGAGCTTCGGTCGACCGAATAGGCAAGGTAAAGAAAAAGGAAGAATAAAAGGAAAAGGAGAGGATAAGAAAGAAAGAGATAAGAAATGGGAGAAGAAGAGGAGAAAAATAAATAAATGAATATATATATATATATTCTTTGTTAAGGATTGAAATCATTCTAGATAATTAAAATTTAATTAATCATCATATTATTCATATCCGATGCATATTTAGATGTGATTAAACCCAAATACAATCCCTTGATTTATAAAACAAATTTTAAGTCTACAAAATCTCAATTATTCCAAATGTACATGTGTACATAGACATTTTGTAGTTTGTTAAAAATAATTAAACCCTTATAATATATGTACTTAGAATATAATCACAGTACATGTGAGTAAACATACATATTCAACTTGATTATATATACAATCTATAAAACATAATCATTCCATGTCGCAAAGATGAGTATATCTAATACTAATCTAATTTGTTCTCATAGGTAAACTAAACCTTACGCCTATTGTACATTTAGCCTCACGGTTGTTTATACTCCCATTTAATAAATAAAACATTAACAATAGATTCCAATACACGTAAAAAAATCGACCTTGGAATATTCCCTAAGGCATGATTATCTTAATAAACACATCTATTACAATATGCTTTGCATTTGAATCCTATTAAAGACATGATCCTGCAGAGGGTAAACCCTAAAGTATGGAATATCAACGCATGTACTTAAAGTTTAACCATGCAAAAGATAAACCCTAAGGGTTGTAGTAACAATGCATATACTTAAGTTTAACTCGCCATTTATCGCTACTTTCACTTCTCTTGTTTCATGCACCAATTAATATTAAGTACAAACGATTGCACACCCTGAAAATGAATCATAGTATATTAATATTACAATCTTAGCTTCCTGAATTCGTAAAGTAAAGTGAATCACAAAGAATAGGTATCGTATGCGATACAACCCTTTAAGCCATTGATCAATTGTAACGATTATAACATAAAAGTGACACACTTATACGTTCACAAACCCAAATCCATACCGTGCTTGTTTCATGTATTGATTTATATTTGATTTCCTTTTGCCCATATTGAAAGTGTTATTTGCTATTTGTTATTCTTTTCCGTTATACGACGTGTAGAATCCGACGTCTCGGACTTCGTCATCGACAACCGAGATTACGTCTTCGACTTCGACACTGAAAACAACAGATAGCAAGGCAAGCACCCCCTTGATCATTTTGATCCCCGATTTCATAATCAACTAAAATGTGATTAAGAATCTTCCTGCATGCTTATATTTCGATAAATCCTTATTTTGCGTTACTTGGTAGTTATAACCCAAATGATGGATTCCCTTAATCATGTTGACATACGATCCATGAAAAACCATAAGAATGGTTAAGTTCATTGAACTGGGTATAATCGCTTATTAACCTGCATATGCTTAGCACTGCTTTAGATCAAAGTTGGAGACATTTACACCCACATCTTTATGAAATCTTTTATGGTTTATTTGAACAGTAAAGAATACTGGTAGTTTGATAAAAATGAAAATAAAACTATTGATTTCGACGTGGGTGATTATTGGCAATAGCCGGTTGTACATGTTTTAACGTGTACGTAGCTAGGGTGGAGTTATCGCCCATGTCATTTTAAGGACCGAACATGGTGTCCCGCGATCCAAGATAACCGTACATCCACAAGCATCGGATCGGGACAGTCTTAACTTATTAAATTATTTGGGAATTAGCTTTGCACATTGGTAGGCAGTTGTAGCACGGGCATTCCGAATATAGGTTTGCTCGAGGGAGGTGTCATCACCGAGGTGTTGGCATCTGCCGTTGTAACGGTGTACGCTTGGCTATGAATTTGGGGCTGTTATTATTCCTGGTGGGTCACTAACTCCGGAATTTCTATTCCTGGTGGGTTACTGACTCCGGAATCCCTTTTACCTTTTTAGCTTCCATCATAGTCAGGAGTAACGTCATTGGGCTAGTGCAAAGTTAAGGTTCAAATAATCGAACGGATTCGTTATGAACTCTCTGGCGGCACACCAAAGGAAGTGTGCTAATGATCTGCCACAAAGGGAGAACATATCTTGTGGGTAAAGCTGTACAACTCTGCAGAGTCTAAAACTATTCGAATAGCCGTATCCACGGTCATGGATGACTTGGTGAACCCACACTAAGTTAGTTGTTTTCTATTTTCTAAAATTCTTGATAAAATGATTTGGAAAGTGATTCACATTTGTTAAATGTCACTTATTGTTATATTTGTTCGTATAAGACCATGGAGGGTCTTTTCCGTTATCTTTACTCACAAAAGGGCCGTGAGTAATTTATTGTTATTTCTGTCAATACTTGATATTTTGATTACTTATCAAACTGATTTAAATTCAGTTTATGCTTTCCATTACTATTCAGTATTTACAATTCAAATCTTCGCTTTACGCAAAATAACCGTAGAAACCCACTTTCTATTCAGCTTGCATATATTTCAGATTTTGCAAACACTACAAGTCTTGCTGAGTACGCAACGTACTCACCCTTGCTATTATTGTTGTTTTTAGACAGGATATCTCGACAATTACTCCGACGCAGGAAAACGGGATTATTAACGACATCTCTTTCTAAGGCTTTACCTTGTCAGTTGCCTGTGGATTATGTGGCAAACTACAAGACATCTGATTCTTTCGGCTATGTTTAGACGACCTTGTCGGTCATATTGTATCAATACTTCCGCTGTAATAAAATATGAAACTTTTGTATGGTTGTGATTCCAAATTGTGTTTTGTGCGTGCCAGCCACTGATCATGGGAATGGTACAGTATGCACATTAGAACCTTGCTTTTATGTTTGCACTGTAGCATAAAAGTGAGGGTCTCACACAACATTATTATCACATCCATACACAATATCACAAATACATTAAGAGAACATTTTTATACAATAAAGCCTTAAAGGCCAAGTATAGTGCAGCGGAAGATATAAAAATCCAGCGGTATGCTTTTGGCCCAAAATATTCCACAAGCAATTAACAAGGATAGGTCTAGAAAAGGTTGTCACTATAATCCTTGTGACCTGCGGTGAAGAATCATCAGGGACTTCGATTTCTTTGTCCACTGAATATCAACAAGCAAAGGTCAGTATATTTGTACTCAGTAAGACTTGTACGTAGTGTATTACAATTATAATAAATGCTAGGCTAGGTGAAAGAAAGATGGCTATCCTACAATGTTCTTTTGCATAAAGCGAGATTTAGTCATAAATAACAATACTATGTTGCAACAAAATTTGTAAAGAGCAATTTGATAGGTATATATAAATAGCAAGTGTAAGTAGAATGAAATATAAACAATTCACAATCCTCCATGATTGTGTATATAAACACACTCTACGTGCAAATACATGCACTTCATAGATTATATAATAACTAGTCCATGTCAAAACCTACTTTTCATTTTTAATCTTTGTAACAAAATACCAGAGATCACTTTCTCTATATGTCAAATTCCCAAATCCTGAACAAATAGTATAACCAACCATCTGTTATCTCATGTCTAAAGCATGGCTAAGCAATTGTTTAAGTATTTCGAGTATACCCAAGTTGACATCAATTATTGCCTAATCTCTTAACTTATGGTTTTAAATGTTTACATGTACATATTTATCAAGGAAGTTTTATGCAATAAGTAGGAATATCTATCGATACCCACAATATAGCAATTTACTAAAATTACACACATGCATGAATATATAAATTGATAAGATAATATCGTTTAAATAAAATAATAGGATCAACATGGTCAAAAGAGGTGCTTTCCTTGCTCGTTGAATCCTTGAGTGGTATTGAGGTCAACGACAAAATTTTCTAGAGCGTCGGTATCTATAGGCAGTTCATCACAAAGCGCAAAGTAATAATAAGAAGCAAATAAATTACAAATTCCAAATTCAAATATTTTGCATAAACATAAATTTCATGATTTTACAAAACATTTAGAAACTAGTTTCACTAAATTTAAAGTTTATTTGCAAAAAATATGAGCATTTGAATTTAAAATAGGTTGAGAATCACCTAAATTAGAAAAGAGGGTGACATAGAAGGAATCTTTTGGAAAAATTACGCTTCCCAATAGAAAAGGCATATTTCCCTTCTAACTGAAAGAAGCTAACAGGTGGGGTCCACTTGTTGGTGTTCTATTATTTTTGAAAAGAACTGACAAGTAGGGTTCACATGTCAGTGAATCAATGTATTAAATTCCTATTCAGATTGTAAACTTAACTCTTTAATCGTGTCAGGCCCATATGTCAGTTTAACTACAAAAATGAGGTAATTAAATTTTAATGATGATTCTGATGCTTGGGCCCACATGTCAGTGTTGTGCGTGTGTGTGAGAGAGGGCATGAGCATTTGACAAGCAAGGCCCACCCGTCAGCGACATAAAACAGGGTAGAGCAGAGCGAGGCTTATCAGTGGTGATCTGCAGGGAGTGAATGGTCGGGGTGGCTAGATAAGGTCAAGGGAAACCTAAGGGAACCATCGGTGGCGGCCAGATTTGGCTGGAGCAGGCCGACGACAGAACTTTGCGGCAGCGCTAATGGCGATTAGTTGAGAGGGAGTTGTGGGTATGATGGTCCTCAATTGAGTTAGGGGAAAGCGTATATGGGGTGCTAGGGTTCCATTTTGGTGGTCAGGAGTAGGAATGAAAACTGTACGAAAACGGTCGGTAAATGATTTCTGTTTCCACATTTTTTACCAGTAACAAAAATGAAATCGAAAACCCCAGAACGAATACGGAAACGGATAGTGACGGAAACGAATACGGAACGGAACGGAACGGATACGGAAACGAAAGCGAAAATTCCACAAGAGCATAGTAGAGAATCACAATATACATGACCACAAGAATTGTTTGAGTGATTGTTATGCATATTTAGTTCTTCACTAAACATAAATATACTTGTTACATGAATTTATAATTTGGATCCACCAAATACAAGGCTAGATTACTTGTTACATGACTTTATAATTTGGATCCACTAAACATAACTATAGATATGTACCACTAGATCTTGAATAAACATTATAATATTGTACTAGGTGTTGTCACCAATAAAATCCAAATGGATGCTTCCTGCTCTTCCTATGTTTCCTCTTCTTCATGTTGCTGTGCTTTATCTTGATTTTCTTGGTTGTTACTCTTTGATGCTTAGATCAAAGTGTAGACATATTAATTTGGACATAATAGAAACTAATATTTCATTATAAGGTGTTCGATGGTTTCGAAGTGCACTGATTTTAGATTTGTTAGAAGATGTTAGATTGAATAGTTAACTTCCTTATAAACTCTATTTAAAATGCTGCTTGAACCATATAAGTTAGATGAATAAAAGATCAGATAATTTGCATGAGTTTGAATGTATAACCAACTTTTGTGTCATGATTAATATGCTTGCATATGAATATGTGTTGTATATGACTATGTATATAACTAGCTGATTACATAAATCAAAATAGGAGCTAATGACTAGGAAAAGATCCCGGACACCTAGCCATGGAGTGCTTGGACGCTTGGATCCAAGCATTGCTCGAGTGTGAGGTCTCGAGGAGTTCTTAGACTCTAACACCAAGATTTTAGTTATTTCTTTTATTTTAATATTTTATCATTGTCTTTTTGTGTTTATTGGATAGACACAACTCATGGGCATTGGTCTCGAGGGGTTCTGAGTGCCCATAAACTCAGTTTTTTTTTGTTGTTCTTTATCAGTAGATAGCCTTTTCCACAATAGAGTGGCGAATGAGAGCGAGTAATTCTGGTTCTTATCTCATTACTTAAAACTTGGCCTTAATACCTTCTAACTGCAATAAGACTTCTTATCTCTTAATCGAATGCTTGTAAAGGTTTTATTCACCACTATCCTCTCTAATTAATTAGACTTCTTTCCTTGTAAATAACTGTTGTTCTTAAGGACATCCATTTTTTTCTTAGTTATATCCTTAATTAAATTTAGGAATGCCTTTCTAATAACCAAAAGTTTGTGTTAAGGGTAAGAAATTAATTAAATTACGCTTTACATGTCCATGTTATGAAATGGGCATTTCAAGTTTTGAGCCCATCGTTAGCCAGTTAGCCACACATCAAACTGTAGTAGCTACCATTAAAAGACTCCAACTATTTTCATTCTGAATGGATGCCACATTGCTTAAACTAAATGAACTTTATTTGTTCTTCTCTTTTAGTGGTATCACTTACAAAGAAGATGGCGTCCCCTCATTCGTCGTCTCAAGAATATGATGAGCTAATGAAAGAAAAATCGACCTACAGACCGATATATCATCACGGCGATCGATCCGAAGGATGGATCCCCTATTGAACCAAGAAATGCAGTGAATGCATTCCGGACAATGTGCGGGATAGTCGCACGGAACGGGTCCCCATCACCTGTCCATCCTGGAAGTTGCTGACTGAAGAGAACCGCAACGACCTGTTGAAAGAAATTCTTTCATCGTTCGAAACCCCAGAAGAATATGCTCTCCTAATGCAATGGTATGCACTGCTAGTGGCAGGAAAGGCATGAAAGACCTTCAAGAGCACGCTTATCAAGGAATATGTCAACAAGGACAGGACGAGGATGTCTGCCAACGCTTGGTAAGATATCGAACTACCAATTTTGTACGTAATTAGTTCATAACTTCATAAGTAAAACAATTAACTTATCGAGATCTTGCAGGTAGCGTTGAGTACACAATCATCTGATGGATCTTTTTTGCCAGATAGGGAGAAAGATACACTATCCATGGCCTTGGAAAACAAGGAACACCCTGGTCACACGCGAGGCAAAGGGGTTTTCGTTCCCTGGAAAACTGGATTCCCAGACTATTCCGACAAATATCGAAGTAAGAAGAGAGTCAAAAACGAGCGCGAGTCATAGCTTCTAAAGAATATGGAAGCGAGGTTGAGAGAAGAATTCAATGATACGATAAGAAGCCTCGAGAAAAGGCTCAGTAATAAGGAAAGACTGCCTCCGCAAGCCCCTGACGTATGTGCGCAAGTCAGCCCCACTAACCGTAAGAGCAGTTGTGCATCTGCCGCTCACATAGATGAACACGACAGTAATTTTTCTATCTGTGATATTAAGGTACTAATTTATATCTCTTAAATGTTCCATGGATATAGCTATTGGACACATTAGCTAATTATGTACCGTTGTGTAAGAGGCCACGCGGTGCAATCTCTAAGTGAGAATTGCCAACGGCCCCCTTCCTCTTACAGCTGCTTAGGGGATCGCGTATCCATCCACTGAAGGGACGATGGTGCACAGTACATTGATAGCATCGGGTTTCATGAAGATCAATGTGGACGGGGTACATGATAATTTCAAGATCGTCGAGCTACAGAAGCCGCCAAATGATGAGATCGTGACACTGGGGATGCCATTGGCACATTCATCCAATGGCCCAGCAGCAACATCTCCCTGGTTGCCCATCATTCCCCGCAACTACCCGAACTATCTGATCAGCAAGCCATCAAATTGTCTACCGTAACCCCTGCTGCACCTAATCAGTAGGACTATAACTTGTTTCCTGCCCATTCGTCTTCCGTGAAGACTTTCTACATTAGAAAGAAAGACAATGGCAAATCGATACAAATCACAAAGATCCTCGATTATCTGATTGCCCCGTTGGCCCAGGTATACAAGCTAGGAGAGCCTTTAGTAACGGGAGATCACCTAAATGCACTTTGTATGGCTTGCATTAGATTGCATGCTTGGTACATGGAACAAGCAACCAAGCCAGTGCAACAACGTATAACGAGTATCACGGTCAGTTTCAAGCATAAGCATATGTTCACTGAATCATCGGGGGACTTCTTCGTGGTTGACTTCCAAGACTTGTTCTATCTCTACAACCTCGATGCCCTTGACGCCGCACTCTTGAGATGCTGGACATTGTAAGTGTGTGCTATCACAGTCTACATTTGTATAATGGCGATAAATGTTCGCCAATATATATAATTCACTTATATATATATATATATATATATATAAACATGATACTCGAAGCGACAATGAACAAACAATCGGTGGGTTTCCTCGACCCACACATAGTCTCAAAGCAAACAACGGACGAAGATATAAATATGGTCGAAGAATACGTGAAACAGGCATTGCTGGCTCAAAAAGATAAAGATTTCATACTTTTACCCCATAACCTAGGGTAAATGCTACACTATTTGCTATACTTTGATTTGTACTGTGCACGCAACTCAGTTTTGTTCATTGACCATAGTGACATACCTGTGTAGGTTTCACTGGGTTCTAATTGTAATTCATCCAGCCAAGAATCAAGTTATTTACCTTGATTCCTTATAGAGTGGTAGCCACGACTTGAATCCTAATGCGAAATTACTCATTAGGTAACACATTTCCTCCATAGATAATATGATCATGTAAGTTGTTCTAGGTGTACGTTACTTTTGGAATGGCTGAGGCTAACCTTTTGCAATCTCGTAGGTCGTTCAAAGTGTACAATGACCGGGCGAAGTTGGAGCGCGATTTTAAGTTTTTAATATCCGCTATACACAATAATCCTATATCAAACTCCGTAATAATGACTCTAGAACTAGCCTATTCTATATTTGCCGTGCCACCAGCAGGAAAAGGGAAATAACCTATGTGGATTTTACGTTTGCCACAACATGCAACTCATCACTACAAAAAAGACCAATGAGGTTGTAATTTCGTTGAAAGAGACTGATTTGAGCAAAATTCGAGGAAATCTTTGTTTCTTTCTGCTCAGTGAAGTCATAATAAAAAAGGCGAGTTGCACTCTGACTAACTGTTGGAGTTGTGTTTTTTTTTCTGAATTGCTATTTGGGTTCATTTATAAAAACTTGTTATGGGGATTTGTGAATTATAGTTGTGCATTTAATTAATTAGTTAATAAAATTGAGTTCCATTGGTTAACATATCTGACTTCATTTCTAAAATGGATGTGTCGTACGTGCTGTGGTGTAATTGAGTTAATTGCTGAAATGGATGTAATTTATATCTGATTGTGATGATCTGTAATATGTTTGTTTCAGATGGCCTGGTTAGCACTTTCTGAGACTAACCAATAAACAAAAAAAGTTTCATCTGACAAAAACACATCACAGATGGTTTCTATTTAGAACAGTTTGTGATGTTACTGTTATCACAGATGGTTCTAATGTGGACCATCAGTCATAACATTAATAGGAACCGTCTATGATAAAAGATCATCACTGGCGGTTCTTATTTAGAACCGTCCGTGATGTCTATTTTTACAGACGGATCAAAAACCGTCTCTGATAATCTCTTTTCATCACTGATCCTTTGTTACTGACGGTTCATAAAATCATTTATGATGATGTTTACGAATTGTCTTTAGTAAAATTTTCTTTACTAGTGCACGGCGCAAGTACACGAGGAAACCGTTACCTGTGCTGCATCTCGTGTTGCACTGTATCATCTAACTATGTAGGTCATGCATGGCATGAGGACACGGCTCGTCATCGGTAGTTGGGTGACTTGGGTCCGACCGGACGTACGTGTGGTCCGGCAACAAACACTGTGGTACCAACGAATCGTATATAGCACTAGGCACGTAAACGCGGCGGCACGCCGCGTAAGGAAATATATATGATTAATTTAATAAAGCAGAAAATGAGTGAGCAAATAGGTATGTTTATGTTTGTGCGGAATTATTAAAATGAAGCAAACAAGTTTGTGCGGAATTATTAAAATGAGTGAGCAAACAAGTGTCTTATGCCGTCCCTTCACCTACTCGCTTACAACATCTCGTTTTAATGTGCTTTTATCTAGGATGTAACGAAATCGGAACAAAAACAGTTTGTAGCAGCAAGGTATAGCGCTATACTAAAGGATTGGTGTGGCAGTCGGTAATATGTTATTAATAACGAGATGTTGTTTGTGTCTTTGCAAATGCATGAAGCGATCAGACAATGCTGAAAATAGATTCATAATATGAATTGGGCACATGTGCAGAGTAAAGGTAATTACTACACGAATAAGTCTAAAAATTTGTATAGGTAATTTAGATAAGGCGTTGAAGTTTGCTAAAGTCTGTCTGCGTTAGTCCTATAGCAAATTTGCAGAGAGGCATAGAAGGAAAGATGAACAGGAAAGCATAATGAACTGTTTAAGGGAAGATAAGAGGAGGGGGGGCAAAAAGAAATGATGAATAAACAGCGCCGCCAGCAGGTGCGAAAAGAATAGCAGTGGCATTGTTTAATCTGGTATGCTGGATGCGAAGGAAAATGTTTGCTGCTAAGAGAGTTGCTGGTAATAGCAGTATGAATCCAAACAAACATTTAGTAATAATTAATAACTATTGATAAAATAGTGTAGCATAGCATTGTTTTGTTCTTTTTGAATGGAAAGCTGCGCGATGAAAATTCTAATTTGTGGTGCGCTACTGTTTGAGGTTGGTAATGAGACGGATGTAAAGATCTGAACATAGTGGGTAATGGAACCGAGAGATAGAAAGTACACTAAGGCAAGCGGTGGAAGGACATTGTTTTAGGTTAACATTATATAGTATGAAATATAATAAGAGTGTATTGCATACTGAAAGTAAATGGATGGGCTAGAAATTTAGCCGAGAGCATACAGATTCAAAATTCGCATTGGTCTTCCGATAGCTGATCTGTAATGCAAACAGCAATCTGAAAAGATGAAAATTTGATATGTCAGCGTGAAGGATGTGGAAACAGGCTAGTTTTTTGTAAAGCAATAAATACAGCCATATTCAATGAGTAACCAATACTTTAGATATGTTTTGGGATTTAGTTTTATTAAGTATGGAACTGTATAATACAGAGCGGGATGTAGTATAGTATTGAAGAGCAATATGCTGTATGAGATGGTAGCATTAGAAATCAATAGTGCTAAGGATAGAATCTGTGAAGAGCAAGCTATATTCTGTATTTGGAATAAGAGCAGCGTGGCGGTACCTTCACAGCGTTGTGATAAGGCCTGACATGCGCAGAAGAAAAGCAATAATAAGTATTGTTAGTAAATTTAGAGGAAGAGTATCAAGTAATGAATATGTAACATAAACAGAAAGCAGCAAACAGCATAGGATTACAGATTAGATGGAGAACGGTGGGCAACAGTGATTCTGTGGTGCATGTGCTGTACATGGAGGTAAATAATTTAATTCTCAGTAGCATAGCAAAAGTATTCAGGTAAAGAGTGTGTATCTTATTTTTTTTTTCTATGGGTCGAAGTAAGGTCTGTGAGTGTGGTACGCATAAAAGGACATGTCCCTTCAGAACGATCACTTAAGGGATGAAGAAAACACATTTATTTGTAAGCATACAATACTGATAGAAATGCTTCATCAACCAATCACGAGTTCCACCAGATTGGGCAGGAGAAGGAACAACTCCCATCTAATAGAGGAGCCTTACCTTGAGCAAGTCCAATTATGTTATGTTAGGCCAGCTAAATCTTAAGACCTAGTTATCAAATCATCTCCACATTGAATTTATCTACTGAGTAAGGCTAAAGCTGATGGTACCAGACTATAAAGCGGACTAAAGCCAAGCAATCATGTTATCCTCCCAACCACAATGATCCAAAAATAAAGTACATAATCCTCCCACACGCCTCGGAAAGTTGAAATAGATGCTATGCCGAATCATAATACAACATATCAGAGCCTAATCACAAATATTAACAAAATAACACTACGAATTATCTTTGCCGCACTCTAAACACCGCATTCTTTTTTTTAACATTTGGTATAGAATGTATCAAAGCCTGATCACAAACATTAAGACATCCGAGCTAAATTAGATCTAAAAACTATCGATTCTGTTTAGCAATCTAACTAATTATACTCATAACTTAGAATCGCTACAACATTTGTGCAAAGAGAACATCGTTTGAGTAGGGAGAGAAATGTGTACCAAACCTTGGAGATCTTTGCCGTATGAAGATGACGAGCAGGAGCAGTGAGAATGGCAGTATCTGCTCGATCCACCGTGCGAAATGGTGCATGCCGTATTGCGTTTAAGCACGATCCCCGCCACTGCGGCGGAAAGCAAAGGCTGTCGTCGCCGCTACGCCCGTCGTTTCAGGTTACCGGGCCGCCCTAGGTTCGATTGACGCCTCCCCATCCCCCGCCGCGGTGGCAGAAAGCAGCCCATCAGGCCGAGATGACGACGGGACCGCCGGCTGCGGCGTCTGCGAGGCGGTGCCGGATGGGACGACGGCAGAGTATTCGAGGAGCGCGGTGAGCGGGGCCTGGAGGAGGGGTGCATGAGGTGGGCTCGGGGAGGGAAAACATGGGTAGGGGGCGTGGAGGACCTCGTAAGGGCGGCGGCGGCGTCTTTGCAGTCGAGAGGAGGAAAAGGAGGGCGAGAATAATGGAGGCCAGGCTGGGCTGGATCGGGGAGGAGAGGGCGGAGTTTGGAAGGGCGCCGGCGCCGCGAGGTGGATCGAGGGGAGGAAAAGGAGGGCGAGAAGGATCGAGAAGGAGGCGCGGTGTCACAAGACGATGACGGAAGCGCGGTCGGAGCCGAGCGAAAAAACAAAACTTGCGGAGGGCCTTCCTGCAGAGCTAGCGACGTGGATAGGGCCGGAGCTCACGGAACCTCCCAAGTTTAATAAGAAGTAATATATGTGGAAGAAACCTCATCAGCCTAACCAATCAAAAGGCAGAACAAATTTTTTTGAAGGCAAAACATAGCAAGAAAATAGGGAATCTCACCAGATTTGGTACAACGGATATGGTCGGCTGCGTGTGCATGTATCACACCCAAGTAGTACTACTAGTCGTGGTTGTGGGTTATCATTTCATACATTGAAAAAGATCGCCTTCTTTTTTCATATTGTATCTTAATTAATCCTTCTTCTTTTTTCGTATTGTATCTTAATTATTCCTTCCATTCTTAAATCCAAATATATACTCACTCGCTTCCTAAAGAGATGTCATTCTAGATTCTTGCATTTCTATCAAAAACACATTTATAAAAGGCTATATTATCCATCTTTATTATATTTTTGGATTGTGTCTTATTCTAGTTTATGGTAGTAGATGGTAATGGAAATAACTAAAATGAAGGGGTATAAAAGGAAAAAAAATCACATCAAAGTTGTGGAATGACATGTATTTAGACACAAAATTTAAAAACTAGAATGCGTATTCAGAAACGAAGGTAGTATCATCTTGCAAAGCTAGCCAAGTAAACCTAGATCTAGATATACATTGGGGTAGGGATGAAAATGGTCAGTAAATATATATTCCGTTTTTGTTTTCATATTTTTCACCGGTAACGAAAATAAAATCGAAAAGCCCGGAAACGAATACATAAACAAATGCGGAACGGAATGGAGCAGATACAGAAATGAAAGCAAAAAAATCCCATCTAGGTATGTTCCTAGTTGTAACACCCTAAAAATTAGCAAATTCTTTAATTGAGCATTTAATTCGGATTTTTTTAATTTTTTAATTTTCAGTATTTAATTAAAGATTTTTGCTCTTTCAATATTTAAATAAATATTTTATTTGAGAAAAAACAAAAATCTTTCTAGAAATAATTTTCCTATCAAAATGTTATAAAATATTTTTTTGAGAATTTTTTTGTAGAATTTTTGAACTCTATTTTATATTTTCTATAAAGCAATGTATATTTATGGTATTATTTAAATTAGAAAACAGAATTTCCGGTTTCATTTGTATGGAGTTTCCATTTCTGTTTCTATCGAAACTGGCTCTCCCGTTACTGTTTCTAGTAAAGAATTTTTTTTCCGTTTTTGTACCGATATTTTCCATTTCCGTTTATTTTCGAAACGGTCGGAAATTTTGTTTCCGTTTTCAACCCTACATTGGGGCCTCGTAGGGTAAGGTTTCTGACTCAAACTGTGAGATGAGGTCGATTTGGGGTAATTTTCTAAAAAGACATTTATTTCATAAGTCGAAATCAATGTGGTATACTTGGAGCACTGAATCTAGAATGCTAAACATACAGAGCCGGTCAGGCACCCATAATTAGGTAGCAGGTAGCATCTGGCCTGAAGATGACAAGGATCCACATCAACACGGGTGAGCCCACTACCGTGGGCGTGCATGCATGGCACTGAGAATGACGGCAAGAGACGAGTAGCCGAGGCCAATTGGTATGAGATCAAAGTCGTCGTACATTTGGGTGTAGCTTTTGATTTAAGGAGTTTATGTGTGATCTAGGGTTTGGACCGTGGTCGTTCTAGCTGTGAGCCTGTGAGTGATACCTCAAGTGGAGGTTTTGGCCATACACCTTATGAACTTTCTAAGGAGGGTGCTGTCTCTCCCTAACAAAATATGGCTAGCTTAGATATATTTTGTTTTCAAACTATTTGAACTAATTATAAAAATAAATACCCAAATGTCCACCCGGCTTTAACTATTTAAATAAGTTTTCTTTTTAGAACTAAACCTATTTAAACGAGTTTATCATGGTTTTGTATGGAAGGATACATGCCCATTTAATGCTCTACTGCCATCCATCCGTGTGTAACTTAGGGCCTGTTTGTTTCAGCTTTTGATTCTGGATTCTGGTCCCAAAAGCTGAATAAAAAACAAACAGTCTGATTCTAGAATCCGATTCTCACAATCCAACCCACACATATACACTAGAATCCACAATACACTTCATATGTGCTTTTGGATTCCAGCTTTTGGAGAATCAGCTTCTCTATGACCATAATCCAGAATCAGCTTTTAGAGAATCAAAAGCTGAAACAAACAGGCCCTTAATTAGTGTTGGTTTCCTTACTAGTAATATTTGCATTTGGCCAAAATTAATCCCACTAAATCAACAGTTGAGATTAAGGTCCTGTTTGGTACGGTTTCAGATTCTAGTAGAAACGAAAACGGTTTCAGATTCTTCGTAGAAACGTTTCAGGTAGAATCAGAATCACTGTCTGAAAACCGTTTGGCTAGCTGTCTGGATTCTATGAATCAGGGTGGAACGGGGTTGAGGGCGATTCAGCCCCGGCGTAGAAAAAGAAGAAACGGTCCGAGGAGAATCGTTTCAAGCTTTAGCCCGTTTAACTGGATTTCTTCCAGATTTTAGTAGAAACGGTTTGGTTCCAAATTGCCAAACGGAGCCTAAATATCCCTCTCACCTCTAGAGTAAGTGGTAAATGGTGTACCGTAAAAATCTCCATACGCAAATAAGTTTATGGAGGTGCTTGGACGCTTGAGTGTCCTACTACGGTAACCGAGTTCTCTTTTGTTCTCTTTTTCAGAACAAGTAGGAGAGCGTCGTATATATCTTCGTACCGACGAGGAAAAGGTTTTTACTTACAACCGTGCTCCTTTCTAACCACTCCTCTTTTGTGTCGGATATTGGCTGATGCATCATGCATCTATGAAGTTGCCACAGGATGATCAAACGCCCCCGTTACTCCCTCCGATCACAAATCCTATTTATTTTGGACATCCACACGGTCCTTAAATTTAACTTTAATCACTAATTTCTATTATAATATATTTAAAAAATCTAATGAAATTACGATATTACGAAAGTACGTTTCAAGGCTAATCTACCTATATAATTTTTATACATCCAATCTTAATATTTAAAAAGATATCGATAGCTAAAGTTTTAAAAGTTTAACTGTATGTATTACTATTTATGATAGGAGGGAGAGGGGGTAAGTTCTTGGAGCGATTGATTAATTAGAGCTGGGGATTTTGGTGGTTTGAGTCACAAAGCAACAAAGGAAGAAAAGCCTACGAGATCTCATCACTTTTAAGACCTATATATTAAACTCTTTCAATCTCATGACACATGACAAAATAAATCACCACCTCTTTGCATATATGTTATGATGTGAAAGAAGTCTAAGCAAAGAGATCTAAAAGCAAAGAGATCTCGTAGGGTTTATTTATCCATGTCAATAGATCATCGGACGCAAACCGCTCGAGAGGCCACCGAGAATTCTGTGCGAAAAACCATGGGCGAAGCACGGCACTCAGCACTGCCAATGTTAGTGAATGAAACTCAAGTAGGGTACGGACTACAGATATGGTAGTAGTAAAAAAGAAGAAGCTAGTTTCAAAAAAATAAAAAACTTTGGCCTTTTGTTATTACCAGTCTCTGCCGGATAGATATGGTAGTAGTAAAAAAGCAGCAGCTAGTTTCAAAAAAAAAAAAAAAACTTTGGCCTTTTCTTATTACCAGTCTCTGCCGGATAGATGCAAATATCATGCAATGATGTAGTGAGATCTGGTGAAGAGGTAAAGGAGGCCTTCTGTTCGTTAATTTAGGCCTCTTTGGAATACACGACTTTCATAGGAATATTGTAGGAATTTTACAAGAAGCAATTAAATTCCAGCAGGATTAAAAAAAATCCCTGCGTTATCTTAAAGATAATTATGTACCCCCTCTTTTTGGCTTCAAGAACCCCAGTCCTTACATATACGTAGGGTTCACCTTTTCTTTTTTAAGAAAATCGGACGATTTTTATTTTTAGATTATCGGAAAAAAATCGCTCAAAATTCGGTACAAAATCGCTAGATATTGCATGGTTTTAAAATCAAAAAAGAAAAAAATTCTGATTTTCTCCCGATTTTCACTGTTCAGTTGAATGTTTCTCGAAGCCGGTTTTTTTAGCGATTTTCTCTCATTTTTGACCGATTTTGACTTATTTTCTTCCGATTTTTACCGGCTAATTGATTGTTTCTCGAAGCCGATTCCTTGAGTGAGCTTTCTCTCGATTTGCACCGATTTTCTCTCGATTTTCACCAATTATCGCGATATTTATGTCCCATAATTTTTTTTTGAATTTTTTATTTTTTAAAAAAATTTAACCGATTTATCGGCCGGTTTTAAAAGTCTTTCCACTCCGAAATGATCGAAAATCACGATTTTCTGCGATTTGCGAACCCTGCATATACCAGCTTCCATTATACATAAAAGCATCAGCCTTAGCTAGATTCTAGTGCCAGTCTTGCTCTCCAGAAGCTAGAACACAAAACTTTCGAGGTTTCGAAAAAAACACATACATTGTCTGGCCAACTAGTTGCCAACAAACAGAATGTGCCAAAAATGCACTTATTTAGTTGTAAACAACGTATAATGTACACGTACATGGACAGCTTGGAAGGAAAAATAAACCCTATTCTTTGGCTCTTTGCTTTGAAAAACAATGAATTAAGCAGGGGTAATTCTTGCCCAAAAAGAAAGAAAAGGATGTCTAGTGAATGAACTATACCTGTAACCTTTGTCATGGTATGATATTTGTTTCATTTCCTTCCGTTTCCTATTTGTACAAACATGTAAAATATCTACAAGCTAGCCCCTTCAATATGTGCAACTAAGGCAATAGGGGAGTAACGTTTCCATGAAAGAGAACCTAATGGAGAACTTGTGGCGAAGTGTAATATTCGCTTTCGCTGAAATATGGTCTCAGGTCCTCTTGGCTCATGAAATCCTAAGGGAAAGAAACAAGGTGGCCCCTGACCAACTGCAATCTGTCCATAGGGTGGTAGGTTTCTAGCTTCTCTTGGGCAACGCCTAAATCCATTGTGGTGTGAACAATTTTGTCCCTCCAGTGAGCAAAGCTTTGCGGCCCTTCATGGTCATTTATCTTACAGAGACCACAGCAATCTCTACTATATAAAGTGAGAGTTTCTTCCCACGTCATTTCATCAAAATTACCAGTTCTGTCATTCTTTAATTACCCATCTCTTTAATTAACCACTCCAGGTGTGGATGGAAGACAGCACACAAGACCATTCTTTAATTACCCACCTCTTTAATTAATTAACCACTCCAGACGCAAGAAACGAAGCGTCAGAACGCTTCATTTACATAGAAATATAGAAATACTGCTTCAATTGTGTCCTGCTGTATAAGGTATTATTTGCACAACATATTTTCTTGTTTCATGTTATCGTAATAGTAGGACAGCCGTTCAAAATGTAGATATCGTTGCAACGCACGGGCACCTTACTAGTTCATGAGAAATGCAACTGAAATGGAATGGTCAATTCATACCTTGAATGGATGAGAATATGAGATCGTTGGGAACACAAGAAAATACATCTTGGTAAATCATGGTATTTGTTTGCCGAACATGACCAATTAATTTGTTATTTGTTATGAATAGCACTTGTATTTATTATAAGGCCAATGGGCCAGTATATATACATATACAAGAGGGTATAAAAGGAAAGCCTATATTAAACAATATCTATACAAGGCGTAACAAGATATTGTCTAACCCACTCACCCCCCCCCCCAAACATATGGTGGATCTATAACACTGAGTTTGAAAATGTAAAAGTTATGATAAGCTCTAGTTTGTGTCTTCATGAAGAAATCTGCTAACTGGAGCTCTGAAGGCATATACTGAAGAGCCACAACCTGATCCTGTACCTGTGACCGCATATAAGAAGCATCAACACCAATATGCTTGGTGAGTTCATGTCTCACTTGTAGGACCGAATATAGCAATCAGAGGGGGGGTGAATGATTGTGCGGAAGCTAAAACCAAATTCTTGATCTATTAAAAGTTTACCCCAAAATAGAACCAAATAATTGCCTCGTTTTCGAAAAAAACAGAATGATAGAGGTTTGGTAAAACGCGAATTCCCGGAGATCCAACCGTCCGATCGATCTGAAATTTGGACACAAGAAACTAGATTCCAATACAAATCAAACCCAAAAAGAATCAGCTCAATCGGACTTACGGATCAAAAGTTATGACCTTTGCAAGCTTACTGTTCCAGAAGATGGCGAGAATAAATCTAACTAGAATTGTAGCTCGACGAAAGATTTGATGAACTTGATCTTTATTTCTCCTTTCTTTTGTCTAAAATACTCCAAACAAAAGAGTACAACCCTAAAGCTTGCTCAAAGCTTGATTGCCTTCAACAGGAGGCAACCCCTCTATTTAAAGAGGGCAAACACACCTAATCCTATAAGGAGTCCTAATCCTAGAAGGATTCCTAATCCTAAAAGGATTCCCACTCCTAATCCTAGAAAGAGCATGTATTCAACACAACTCCACTTGGCCCAACCTGGCCGAGTACAACTCTTGCACGCGTATGGCAACCCTACCATACTCACGTGACTAACACTTTGCACGCGAATGACCTCATGCCATTCTCACGTGACTAACCATTCTTCATGTGCACCATTCTCTTAGCCCGAACGTCCCGCATGACATCCTTGACCACCAAGACCTCAGTTCCCCCTGAACCTAGTCCCGAACCTCAGTTCCTCCATGAACCTAGTTCCAGTCCCGTCATCGACCACATTCGCCCTCGAGCAATACGCACATGAACAAACCACAAAAGCGATTCCGAGCACAAGTCCGCGACTTGACTCACATTAAACCATGCAACCACTCACAGGAGTGCATTGCATTAAATATTCTAAGAACACGATTTCAAAACACGAACAAAAACCTTTGCAAAAATCAAAAAGCTTTTCAAATAATCAAACTGATTTCAGATCTTTTAAAATAAATAAACCAAAAAATAAATTTTTTCGAAATATCAAAATGTTTTAAAATCTTTTCAAATACTCATCATCAAAATCAACTGGATAAAAAATAACGATCCTTCAATCTCCCCCTTGATGAGTAATTTGACAAAACACAATATAAGATTTGATAAGAGATTGAGCAAGAACCAAAAGACCAAATAATCCCAATTCAAAAACCTCCTTGACTTGTTCTCCCCCTTTTTGACAAAATAGTCATCAAGATCTCAAAACTCCCCTTAATGAATGCAAGATCTCAAGCTTTGAAGTATATTCAAGGTATATAATCAAAGTAAAGCATTTGAAGAGTTTTTAGGAAAACTTTCTCATTTTGTATCAAATTATCCAATGAGAAAGCAAATTGTGAGAATATGGAGGCTCTAACACATAGAATAGTTATTGCATAAGCAAATTAGAGCAAACAAGTAAAATGTCATAAACAGATTTTGCCAAAGCGAAAAAGAAATCTATCATGAGCATAGAGAGACTTTCAAATTCACTAATATTTGTCTCAAGCCTTTTTCAACCATTTGAATTTCCTTTTCTCTTTTAGCAAGTTTGACAATTTTGCTTTGTGATCAACAGGGATGACAAGTAACTGCACACTAGCCCATACTTGTGTATGAGTAGGTAGTTCTTTCTTGTATCTTTCTCAGTTTAAATTGGCAAGTGGCTTCACATTGTTCTGAACTTTTGTTTAGACAAGTAGCCTTTTCTTGCATCTTTTGCATTTAAATCCCTGGCAAGGAAGCTGCACATTGTACTAAACTTGTGTTTAGCCAAGTAGCTTTTGCTTGCATCTTTTTCAACTTGCTTTTAACATTAAAACACTGATTTTGCTTGAGACTCATAATGATCATTTGAAGTCCAACAAAAAGCTCACACATAGTTTCTAATCAGCTCTAGCCTTTCAACAGATGACAAGAAACTTTTGAGCCTATTTCACAAATGCAATACCATAATGAGCAAAAGCCAAAATATTCTCGAAAAGCATCTCAAATTGAATTATTTTAGCCTTTTAGTGATAAGTAAAGCATTGAGTATTAACTTGGCTATATACTCAAGAATAATCACCAAAGCTTTGTACTACATGATGCAATGTAAACAGGGGTTTTTACTTGAGGTGTAAAGTCAAAATACCACTTATAAAAAAATCACTTCTAGGAACCAAAGTCAAGTAACCCAAAAAGAGATAAACTCAAGACTCCTCAAATCAACCCATAGGGATGAATGATCCCAAGTTCACCGCGTAAGAAAGCAAAACGAGAAAAATCAAGCGGTTTAGTGAAAATATCGACAAAGTGAGCACCGAATCAACAAATTTCAGTTCAATAGCTCTTTTGTCAACATGATCTCTAAGAAACTGAAATCTGATGTCAATGGGTCCAAGAAAGAGAATTACTCAAGAAGTGGCATGAATCAGATGTACTTTTTCTATCAATTCCACATCCTTAAAATCCTCTTGAGAGCTTGTCGATGTGAAGCACGTGGGGAAGCTTGAAAACGAGCACACAAGCACACAAAGAACTCCAATTATCTCATCCTCAACAAAGATCATCATCATCTTCATCAATAAAGATACTCTCCCCGAACATATGCACTGCACTGCACTATTTGGACTAGTGCCTTTTAAGTAAAACAGAGGTGGAGGAAGCATCTTGAAAAATAACACTTTTAGCACGAGATGCACAAGTGAAGGAGGAGAACCAATTCTTATCATTGGACATGTGGCGTGAGCATCCGGAATCCACTAGCCATATGTTCTCCTTCCTCGCGTGAGAAGCCTACATAGAAGCAGAAAGTGTCGATGTCTCGGTACTGGGGATAGAAATAAAGCATTTAGGAATCCAGTACTGAGACACACGACGCACAACAATAGGCACAACACGAGAATTTTTATGCACAAAAATAGATTTATCCTTTCCCGTGTTTTTAGCAACAAAAGGTGTTTGCTTCACCCTGGGCACATAATGAGAAGCAAAGTGTGTCTTTCTGACATTAGACTTAGCATTGAACCTTTCTATCCTTTGTTGTTTAGCTAGTCTAAAGCAGAACTGAACTAAATGACCATTTTTACCACAGTGAGTGCAAGTGTATTTAACATGATGTTTAGCTTTAGAAGTAGAAGCAACATTTGCACTCATCATAGTAGAAGATAAAGTTCCAGTAGATTTAAAAACAGTTTTTTCAGGCTCTTTGACAATTTCAAACTTTCCACTTTCAAGAGCTTTAACAACAGTGGGAGCATGTGATTTGTGATGAGCATAAGGATCAAAACCTAAACCTTTGTGATGAGTGCTGACTTTTGATTGATCCAAAATCATATTTAGGTTTTTCTTTCCTTTAGTAAAACGCTCTAAAGACTTTTCCAAGTAATCAACTTTTCGAGAGAGCACAAGACAATTATTGCAAGGAATATCAACTTTCTCTTTCTGTTTGCGACAAGTAGAGCATGAAAGAACCTTATGAGTGAGCATATCATTAGTCATCTGAGAAACTCTAGCATTTGCATCTTTCAATTTCAATTCAAGAATTGAGCATTTAGGACAAGAGATTAAACCATGCAAATCATCAGTGGAACAGCTAGCATGTTTAATATGTTTCTCATTTTGATGCAACAGGGAAGTATGAACATTCCTTAAAGCAATAACTTCAGATTGTAGCATATCACAAGATTTGCAAGAATCATCATCAGGAATTAAAGATCTAAGCCTTGCAATTTCAGAATTGGAACTATCAATTTCTAGATCTTTTTCTTTAAGAGTCTTCTTGGATTTTTTAAGTTCTGAAGCTAATTTAACCATGGCATACTCAAGCTCATCATAAGAAGGTCTCACCTCTTCAAGATCGGAGTCGTTGTCGCTATCCCTTCTAGCCATGAAAGACATCCCGGTGAAGTCATCATCAGGATCTCCCTTCTTGTCCTTCTTCTTGTCATGTGGCTCATCATCACTCTCAAAGTCCACATCGCTAAGATCACACTCCTCTATGGCGGCTAAGACTTTCTTAGCAACTTTTTGAAAATTGGGGCGCCTAGAAGTAATGCGTCTTGAGCTGTGTTGTGACGATTCCCGTTCTTCTTTCTTCTTCAACTTGGGACAGTTTACTTTAACATGCCCGGGAATGCCACACTCAAAACAGTTGAAGGACCCCGAAGTTGTGCCTCCACGCCTCCTCATCCTCACATTGTTGAGTGCTTTAAAAGCACGTGAAGAGATGAGCACAAGATCTTCTTCAGGAAGCATCTCAAACTGTTCATCTGAAAAAGAAGCCAATGCAGACAAGGAACCAAAAGATGGTAATCCAGATGCAGTGCTGGGGTTAGCAACAAGTGCATGTGTAGAGGATTTATTATCACTAGGTGACAAAGAATCCATCTCATAAGTTTTCAGTCTAGAATAAAGATCATCCATGGTCAAAGTATCCAAATCAACAGTTTGATTAATTGCAGTAACAACCATGCGCCATTCAGGACTAAGAGATCTCAAAATTTTACTAGCGTTATCCTCAACTGAATTAGTAACTCCAACACCACGCAAATTACACAAGATTTTCTCAAATCGAGAGAAAAGATCATCAATTGATTCACCTGGTCTCATAGCAAAATCAGAAAAGTCCTTTTGATAAATATTTTTGCGCACTTTCTTAATCTTAGTAGAACCTTCATGATAGTCACATAATGTCTTCCAAACAAAATAAGCAGAACGTAGATGAGAAACTCGATCAAATTCTTTTTCAGAAATTCCTTGAAAAATCAAGTTTCTAGCTTTAGCATTTAGATCAACATCTACTTTATTATCATCGGTGACTATATTAGGAACATCAAAAACAGTAGAAACTTTGCACCAAACATCATTACCTTGAGCTTCAATATAGGATTGCATGCGACTCTTCCAATAAGAAAAATTTGAATCATTAAGCATAGGAGGACGATTAACATACCTGTCTGACGCCATATCTCAACCTCGCTCTGATACCACTTGTAGGACCGAATATAGCAATCAGAGGGGGGGGTGAATGATTGTGCGGAAGCTAAAACCAAATTCTTGATCTATTAAAAGTTTACCCCAAAATAGAACCAAATAATTGCCTCGTTTTCGAAAAAAACAGAATGATAGAGGTTTGGTAAAACGCGAATTCCCGGAGATCCAACCGTCCGATCGATCTGAAATTTGGACACAAGAAACTAGATTCCAATACGAATCAAACCCAAAAAGAATCAGCTCAATCGGACTTACGGATCAAAAGTTATGACCTTCGCAAGCTTACTGTTCCAGAAGATGGCGAGAATAAATCTAACTAGAATTGTAGCTCGACGAAAGATTTGATGAACTTGATCTTTATTTCTCCTTTCTTTTGTCTAAAATACTCCAAACAAAAGAGTACAACCCTAAAGCTTGCTCAAAGCTTGATTGCCTTCAACAGGAGGCAACCCCTCTATTTAAAGAGGGCAAACACACCTAATCCTAGAAGGAGTCCTAATCCTAGAAGGATTCCTAATCCTAAAAGGATTCCCACTCCTAATCCTAGAAAGAGCATGTATTCAACACAACTCCACTTGGCCCAACCTGGCCGAGTACAACTCTTGCACGCGTATGGCAACCCTACCATACTCACGTGACTAACACTTTGCACGCGAATGACCTCATGCCATTCTCACG
Source organism: Rhipidocladum racemiflorum (assembly GCA_036346355.1). Classification (NCBI taxonomy): domain Eukaryota; kingdom Viridiplantae; phylum Streptophyta; class Magnoliopsida; order Poales; family Poaceae; genus Rhipidocladum; species Rhipidocladum racemiflorum. The sequence goes on along the minus strand of CM070578.1, from coordinate 14,752,171 downwards.
TGACTAACCATTCTTCATGTGCACCATTCTCTTAGCCCGAACGTCCCGCATGACATCCTTGACCACCAAGACCTCGGTTCCTCTCGAACCTAGTCCCGAACCTCGGTTCCTCCATGAACCTAGTTCGATCCGTCATCGACCACATTCGCCCTCGAGCAATACCGCACATGAACAAACCACAAAACGATTCCGAGCACAAGTCCGCGACTTGACTCACATTAAACCATGCAACCACTCACAGGAGTGCATTGCATTAAATATTCTAAGAACACGATTTCAAAACACGAACAAAAACCTTTGCAAAAATCAAAAAGCTTTTCAAATAATCAAACTGATTTCAGATCTTTTTAAATAAAGAAACCAAAAAATAAATCTTGTCGAAATATCAAACTGGTTTCAAAACTTTTTCAAATACTCATCATCAAAATCAACTGGATAAAAAATAACGATCCTTCATCACTGGATCTCGAGCAATGCTGATAGCATCCGTACTGTTAGATAAAAGAGGAGTCAGTGTAGAAACAGAAACACCAAAATCCTCAAGTAACCACCGTAACCAAGTAACATCTGTTGTCAAAAGAGCCATAGCCCGCAACTCAGCCTCAGCACTCGAACGAGAAATTGTTGTCTGCTTCTTAGTCTTCCAAGCAATGGGAGAACCACAAAAAAAAACACAGTAAGCAGAAAGAGGCCGACGATCAGAGTGATCACTAGCCCATGTAGCATCAAAGTATGCCTGGAGCTATAAAGAGCTGATGCGTGGAAAGAAAAGACGGCGAGATATAGTTCCATGAAGATATCGTAGAACACGAAGAAGATGACTATAGTGGAGCTGAGTGGGAGTAGAAACAAACTGACTCAAGATATGGACTGGATACAAAATGTCAGGACGAGTGACACCAAGGTAAACAAGACTCCCAACAAGATGGCGATAGCGAGTAGGATCCTCAAGAGGTTCACCATCGGTAGGTTGAAGGTGAACATTGAGCTCCATGGGAGTCTCAGTTGTACGCTCATCAGTGATAGAAGCACGATCAAGAAGATCCTGGATATACTTCTCTTGGGAGAGAAAGAAACCCTCAGATGTAAAAGAAACCTCAATCCCAAGAAAGTATCGAAGAGGACCTATATCGAACATGAGAAACTGCTCACTGGGACGAGCCTTTACAAAGGCAATATACTGAGAATCATCTCCAGTAATGATCATGCCATCAACATATAGAAGGAGAAGAGTCTGACGAGAAGGAGTGTGAACAAAGAGCACATGATCATGAGCACTTGTAGAAAAACTAGCTGCAGTGATCACAGAACAAAAACGCTCAAACCAAGCAAGAGCTTGATTAAGCCCATAAAGAGAGCGACGAAGGCGACAAACCATGCCCTCAGGAACAGAATACCATGATGGTGGCTGCATATAGACCTCCTCATGCAGCTCACTATTAAGAAAGACATTCTTGACATCAAGCTGAGAGATGGACCACTCACGAACAGATGCCACAGCAAGTAGAGTGCGAAAAGTGGCAATGTGAGATACAGGCGCAAAAGTCTCATCATAATCACGACCATGCTCCTACTGAAAATCATGCGCCACAAGACGAGCCTTGTAGCGCTCAAGAGAACCATCAGAGCGAGTCTTAATCTTATAGACCCACTTGCAAGTAATGGGACGGACACGGGGAGGAAGTGGTACAAGATCCCACGTGCCGGTGCGTTTAAGGGCAGCAAACTCCTCTGCCATCGCATGCTGCCATTCCTGATGAATAACAGCATCACGGTAAGAAGTTGGCTTGGCCAGAGCTACACCAACAAAGTCAAGACGCTCAGGAAGCCGAATAGACTGTCGATCGCGAAGAGCATAAGGAGAAGGAGACACTGAAGAAGATGCTCATCAGAAGAAGATGGCACATCAGAAGACTCAGCTCGTAGACGACGAGTGTAGTATAGAGGATAGGAAGGAACAATATCGAAGAAACATGTGGAGGAGATGTCGGTGGTAAAGAAACCGGCGATAAAGGAGACGCCGATTGTGAAAGAGGAAAAGTGACGAAATGCGGTATCAGGAAAAGTCAAAAAAGACAGTGGCTCAACAAGCAATGTAGGAGAGGAAGAAGAATGAGGGTAGAAGGGACGAGACTCATCAAAAGTAACATCCCGTGAGATCCGCATCCGTCGTCCAACAGAATCCCAACAACGATATCCCTTATGCTCAGCAATGTATCCTAGAAAGACGCACTCAACAGATTAAGCTGTCAGCTTACTGCGTTCACGAGGTGCAAAAAGAACATAGCACACCCACTCAAAAAGACGAAGTCCGGAATAATCAGGAGACATGCCACAAAGACGCTCCACTGGAATCCCACCCTTAAGAGCAGAAGAAGGTTGGATATTGGTCAAGTAGGTGGCAGTAGAAACAGCCTCAGCCCAGAAGTGAGGTAGAATAGCGGAAGCAAGCATAAGAGCACGAGTTGTCTCAAGAAAATAACAATGCTTACGCTCAGCCACACCATTCTGAGCATGAACACCAGGACATGAAAATTGAGAAAGAGTAGCCTGCCGCTCGCCTGGAGTCCGCCGACCCAGCCCGACGCTCGCTTGCGTCTGCCTGGCGAGCCGAGCTGCCTCCGAGACCGAGCCGCCGACCGCCCGCTTGCCTGCCAAGCTACTACGATCGGGATCTGCTTCTACATTCTTTGTTGAGGATGGATTGATCTCCTTCGGAAATCGGTTTTAAACACCGTTTGGGTCCGACTTCTAGTGGCTCCAGCTCCGGGTTCTACTTCTAGTAGCCCCGGCTTTTAGCCAACAACGATATCATGGAGTGAATAATTGGAGCAACAACAATATGAAATATTTTTTCTCATATCCTCACCCTTCCTGAGGCCCCGATTTTAAGCATTCAAAAGGAGCTTGGCTGGGTGGCGTAAACTCAACCACAGCACCGACATCGGACCCTCCAGAGATCTTGGGCAAGATCTCATGCCGATCTTCGGTCTTCACAACAGCTAGGTGCATTCATAAATGCATACGCTATTACTTCTTTTTTAATTGGCATATTGAGCATAAGAGTTGAATGAAAATAATTTCTTCTCCATGAAACACTAAAGAGAAAACGAGCATAGCTATAACACGAGTGTTTGTTTGAAAAGAGGACATGTACACACCAAATTAGACATTAGTAAGGCTGGAGTCATCATCACATGAAACATTCATATCAATGATGGCTACTGATTACTGAAAGATTCTATAAGTGATTACTACTATTGCCTACTGGACAATTTGGAAAGATGGACAATGGTGGACTGTCAGTCATTGAATGCAGGCAAATTTAATGAGTTTGCTCTGGCTATCCAACGAGCAAAGATGATAACTCCAGACTCAATGAGATCCTGGCTAGCTAATCTTTGATAATTTTGTCCCTAAGGTCTTGTAAATTCTTTGTTCTACTTCTTGTACATAAACTCCATATTATTTATTATATATCAATATATATACTGTATGGGCCTCGATCCTTTGCCGTTTTCCATAAAAACAAAAAAACAAACATGCATGCACACACATTCAAATGGACATGCCTTTGTAAGACTGTAAGTAGTGGAAATACAAGCTCATAACTAAAAACGAGAGCTAGAAGAAATTAAAGTTAAAGATACTGCTTTCCCATGTGATGCGGATAGACAAGAGATAATAGGAGGTACGAAAATAAGGATGGCAAGCATATAAATTGCAACAGGGCAATGTGCATCCTCATTCCATCACTAACACATAAAATTGTAACGTTCAACCCAACTTCAGTATATCATTGTTCCCTCCGTTCCTAAATAGATATTATTTTAGAATGTGTGCGGTCAAAGCTTATAACTTTGACCAATAATATACACAAATGTATTTAGATCTGTCTCTTGGAATGATATTGGTATATTTGGAATCAAAAGTACTTCCATATCATTATATTTTATAAAAATTTAGATAACATATAGTTAGAAAAAATTAATGGTCAAAGGTGTGTGTTGGAGACCATATCGATGTCCAAAACAACATCTATTTAGGAACAGAGGGGGTAAGTAACAAACCATAAGAGCAAAAAACATAGTCCAAACCTCTCCTGGATGAAGGCCAAGGTGCTCTGCCCACAGAGAGACGTAGGCTAAAGAGAAAATTTCCCAGCTTCCCAAGGTCTCCCATCCATTTTGGAATCAATAACTTCTTTATCTTCCAGCACATATAGTCAACTTCCAGCAATCTAGTAGGTAGCAGGGAAGAAAAATCCATCATATAGTCAACTTCCAGCACCAACACATTACCTAATTATAAGCGATTTTCTGTTGACTTAAGTACAGTTAACAGTAAAGAAAATACTTCTCATGAAAGCAAAAATAATACTCAAGTTAGAGCTACTTTCAAAGTAATAGAAAGCTGAAATGAGGTATAATTTTAAATCGTGCATCTGTTCTACACTTCAGAACCAGGACTGTTCTAATAACTACATTTCATCTTATAAAATAGGAGCAGCATACTAAAATACACTGGACCACAAAAAAACAAATCTGAGGAACTCATACCTCAGAATCCCTTGATCCAAGCAAGCTTCTATCATTTATGTTAGCTGAGCCAATCAATGTGATGCTGTCATCAATTATCATCAACTTGCTGTGTACATAAATCTGCAATGCAGATGTTGTTAGAGGGGTGTCCTGAATATTTATTAGATGCTAGTTCTGTGAAAGATCAGTAAGAAAACATCATGGCAACCAGTGTTACATCAACATATGTTTTTTATAACATAAATTTATGACAACCAAATGCTCAAGAGTGACCCTGAAGGGAAACAAAACATGCTCCAAAACTGGAAAAGGCTCACTAAACTTGATTAGTGACCAAGGGACCTCCATCACATAGTCTACCATGTGCTCTACGACCATAAAAGGAGATATAATCGTGTGCTTTAGGACCAATCACATCATATAGATTCTGAAGTATCAAATTAGGGCCTCTACAGATAGTTCGGTATTGCCAGCGCATAATTGCTCTCACAGATGCAGCTCCACCGTCATCAATGCCTCCCTGAATAAGATTATGTAAGTAACCAAGCATCACAGTATTCCTAATTGATATAGCAGCAAATTACCTGAAAACCAGGTAAAAGAGGTATGGTGATGATGGCCTTAAAGCGCTCTCTCTCTCTCTCTCTCTCTCTCTCTCTCTCTCTGCTCGAAGTATACGCCTGTACAATGCTTCCAATACATGGTTTTTTTTCTTGAATTTTAGGCCAAGACCTCTGGCGTTTCACTTAAGGGAAATACATGGTTTTTAATGATGTCATCTCCTGAAAGGCCTGATATGAAAAATTGATTCTGCAAAAAGCCAGCCAAAAGGATGTTTAGACAATTTGCTGTTATAGTCTCATACTCTCATTGATAGTTAATTTTGTTAACACTTAAGAAACTGAAACATCTAATTCATTCTGAAATAAATCACCAGAAATGCTGCGAAATAACAAAGTGACAAGAACACATGGTGAACATCACTTTTAGATCATTATCTAGTAAAACCTACTAATATTTAAAAACTGATTTAGATGTTGACCTCAATGTATACAAAGTGTTCTGCCTTTTCAATTAGAGAAAAGTAGGCATTGTGGATGCTTCCTTCAATTTGAGTGGTTCCAGCTGACCACTGACCAACACTTCTAATAACCTGAGCCAGAAGATAGATTCATTAATTACTTAGAAATATTTAATGCAATTGAGATATATGTATTCTAATGCTAAAATACAAGTATGTTTAAAACTATAACAGCACCGTATCTTATTACTTGTGTAAGCCCATTTCAAGAAATGGTGAGCAAGGAGAGATAAAGACATCTCATATTCAAGTTTGTCTAGAAACTTCACTAAATTGAAGGAAATATACACCATGCCGATAGATATTTACTCACTCAAAGTTTATTATAGCGATTATCTATCCCTATCAACAATCTGATATTACTTCAAGCTGTTTTTTTACGTCATGTAGTCGCTTTACTTCTTCATATAGTACAGGAAAAATGTAAATATGCCAAAAAAAATGATACAGTTAACATCTTCTGAGATTTACCACTCAACTGAAGTGCATAACTATAAATGAAGTCCTGCTGTGTCATGACAGAAAACATATTTTAATGCTCCATGCCTTGTAAAATAACACTCCCGATGTCTCTAAATATAAGTCATTTTTTTATGTTCCATGGTCCCGAATGAAGTCTTTAACTATTGAGTTTTTATCATAATATATTTGTAAAAATAATAAAGATTATACATTATGAAAGTATTTTTCAAGGCAAATCTAATAGCATTATTTTCATGTGGTCTAGTGGTCAAAGTTTCGAAATATTGACTGCATGGATCCAAGGTACTTTCAGAAAATTTTATTTTAAGGGAAACACCAAAGTTCTAGTGAGCAGTTCAAACGTCAGGATTTAAAAGGTAAACAAAGAAGCTTGTCTATATAAACTTGGCTCATCTTGCATCATGAATCATTTATAAGCACTAAGAACAACAATACCTAATTTAACAAATTTTATCTAAAAACAGCCAATTCAAGAAAAAAATGCGTTGCTAATTTTTTGTAACCAATTGAAAACCAAATACTTTCAGCAAATTTTAATCTAAGTAAGAGAAATAACCAAAGTTCTAGTGAGTAGTTTGAGGAAGTAGTGGCGCATTGTTGCACTTGCACCAGGATAGGGCAATTCTTCACCTTCCAAAATCTAATATACACATCCAGCTAGAAAGGATCAAACATCCTGTTCACCAGGATTGCTGATTTGCCTGGAACATTAATTTAAGAGCAGAACTGCCCACGAGCAGGAACTTAAACTATCTTGATCAGCGTCGCATTTTAGAGTGATCACCCAACAAACTTCCATACATAAAGGCCTTGTCGTTCAGCCACCAAACAATGAACCAAGCTCCCCCACAATGCCATAGCCAGTTAGCCACACCTTACTAGGCTTACAGTTTGAGATTGTGGAAACCCCACTAGTCATACCATAAATTGGAGAAAATGAATCCCTCAATTCAGATGCTCGCGTCCCATTTGGTATGCTGGAATGCTGGGTTGCTGGCTACTAAAATCAACTATATAGCGCGTGACAGCTTAGAACCAAATGGCGCATTTCATGCAACAACTAAAATCATTAGCTACAATTATTACCACAATCCAATTGAACTAGAACGCCTAACTTGATCATGAATTTCACCCACCAAAAGGACGCGAATTCAGATTAAGCAGCATCTCATCCCACTGAACTCAAATGATTTTTGCTGGATTCCGGGCTGAGTTCGACATCAACCCATCGAAAACTCTCGAAACATTTGGAGTCGTAAACTGTCAGACCCCGGAATAACACCTCCGAAATCCTCTGTGTATTCTGTACTAGTCCAGGAAATGCTAGTACACACAGTAGAAATAAAACCATAGCATATCCAGCGTTCTTTATTAAAGATAAATATTCAAAGTTACAAATGAAATGGCGCGCAGGCCAACGAATAAATAAACGAATAAATGGAAGCAGCGGAAATAAATATAAATAGATAGAGCCCAATTAATATGCCACAGGCAATCGACTGGGGGCACGGCCTAGTCCAGCTGGTCCTCACCATCGTGATACTCCTCCTCTGAATTGGTAAATTAAGCAAGGGTGAGTACATACGTACTCAGCAAATCACACTAGAGATGCAATATAAATGTACAGGTATTCAAAGGATGGCAATATGGTTTGTTTGAGCATAAGGCAATAGTTTAATAACATTTTCAACAATTTTAAAAGGCATACTTTATTCCAAAATTAAATTGATACATTTTAACTCAGGAATCTCTCCTGGAAATGGCTAAGTTTTTCCCATGATGGACTCCCTCCATCCAACATCATTTTGGAAACCAAATTTTAATTTACCAAAGTCTAGTCTGAAAATGGCTTGCTCGGCATGCCCATAATCATGGTAGCGCTAATCGATTAGTTTGACACTCTGCAGAGGTTGTACAACTTTACCCACAAGACATAATATTTCCCTTTTATGTCAACACACTTCCTTTGGTGAGTGACAGAGAAAATTATGACAAGGCCCCATTAATAAATCATACATGTAGTCATGCCCGCTAAGGTTTCACATTGAAAGACTCCCTCTAATCGAAGCCCTCTTGCGCCAGAGTGGCGACATCTCGCTTTCACCACACCACTACCACCATATGGCATGACTGTCCATGAAATGATTTAATAAGGATAGCGGATCTGTCCCATTCGGACTCGTGGTAGTGCGGTTAGGCTTTACATTCAATGAAACTCGGACCGTCCTTAATCGACTAGGCGAGACTTTCCACAAACCCAGAACCATGACCTCACCACTTTCCAACCAATTCTCGCCGGTCTAAGTCATTTTCATTTTAACCATACTAATCTCCACATTATCACTAACATTGATCACTTTAAGTTTCCAATTGAACATGATATCATTTTGGCATAAAGTTCCCCAAAATTCCCTAAGTTCAGTTCTATGCATGTCTAAGCAATGTCTAAATATTACCATAGTCATAACTCATATTTTTACTAAGGTTACAAGGGAATCGGAATTCAAATGTCAAAGGTCGCATATCGGAATTGGATTTAACTATCATTTAAAACTAGGTCGGAAATTAATGTTTATAGTAAATAAGCATGCAATAATTGTAAATACAACATACAAGTTTATAAAACTGGGAGCAATATGGTCAAGGGAGTGTGACTTGCCTGGATCGACGAGTTCTTTGCTTTCGAAATCGTCGTTCGGGAACTCCTCGGACTCTCCGTAATCTACGCGCGAAAAACAACCAAATTCAAATAAGACTCAAACGAATACAAATAAACACAAATTGAACTTCAAACTAGCCCTAAACTAAAGTTTGGGATTTCTAATGAATTTAGGAAGAAGAACGGAGCCAATCGGAGTTCGAACGGGCGAAAACGGGCTCCCGGAAGTTTAAAAACAAATAAAACGAACTTTTTCTGGATTTTTCGGAATTTTTAAATAATTTTTAAAAAGGAAAATCGGAATTTCTGCGTCATCTTGGCGTCGACGCTAATTCTGATTTTCGGATTTTATTTTCAAAACGAAAATCACTTTATGACGTCAGCATGACGTCATAAAGGTTTTTGAAAAACTTTTTTTTTTCTTATTCCTTCGGCCGACGGGTGGGACCGGGCCCACCACACGATCCGTCGCTGCGCGCGCACAGCGTCTATACGCCTGGCGCGGCGGAGCGGAGGCGGAGCCGAGGCGCGAAGCGGCGGCGGCGGAGAGAGAAGAAGCGGCCAGCGCGGCGGCGGCGCGAGGCAGGGCGGCGGCAGTGGAGCGGAGGAGGGCGGCGAAGCGGGCGGCGCAGCGGCCGGCGGAAGCGGCTGATAGCGCCGGAGCGAGGAAGGGCGGCGGGCGGCGGCGCTTCGGAAGGAGGAAGCGGGAGGGAGAGGAGAGAGCACGGGGAAGATGGAGGGGCCTAGGGGGTTTTATAGGGGAAAGGGCGAGGCGGCGGCTCAACCGCGCCGAGATTCGCAGCGGGCGCGAAGGGCGAAGGGCGGCGATTATGGAGGCGGCGCGCGGCTAAGGCGGAGATCGGCGGTTGGAGGCGGCGCGCAGGTTGGCAAAGGTACGGGCGTTACATAAACCGAAGGGGGGGGATTCGCGGACCTGCTTGTAGTTGACCTCGAATCCTCGATGGTGTAGGAGAGTAGCATGGGGGTGATGTCGCCGTCGTCGGGGCGCGAGGCAGCGGCGATTTATAACCGCTGAGGGAACTCCTCGAACACACGCGCCGCCTCGGGCGCGGGGCAGCCAGCGCCGCCGAGGACCTCGGCGCCCGGCAAGCAGCGCCTCCCCACGATCTCGACTCGGCGCGGCCATGCGGCATCCGCGCGTAGCGGTGGAGGCTGTGGCGCTCCGCCGGCAGCCGCTCGACGTTCATGGAAGCTTCGCGAGGGACAAACACTTCGACGGGCTCGATCTGATTGGCCGGCGAATTCCAGGTGATTTCCTTCGCGCTGCGGGAAAAATGCGATGAGGAAATTGAAAGTTTTGCCAGTTTGGACTTCAATTTGGGATGGAAAAAAATAGAATACAAATTTTAGGGACGGGATGGAATCAAACCGAGGTTCAAAATCTTCGTGAAATTTCACAAATCTCGATCGAGATTTCGAATTTTGGTCATGACGAGATTTCTAATTTCGATGAAATAATAAACTTTTCGAAATTTTTAAAACTGCATATCACATACGGTTTTAAACAAAAATCGTCTATGATGAGTTATCATAGACGGTTTTTTGGTTAAAACCGTCTACGAAGTTTTTTTTTTAGCCAAAAAAACATTTGTGGCATGAACATGAGGTATTTTGACCAGATTTTAAGTTTTTTGTTGAGATTTCGGTGTTTCATGTCGAAATCTCGAAAATTCGGTCAAAAAAGGCCAGATTTGAAATTTGTTTTTTGAATTTCGTCCAAATTTTATCCAATATTCTGAGATCTTACCAGGATTTTAGTTTTCGGTCACTTCCAAGATATGATCCGAAACCAAAATCTGAAACCTTGAATCAGACAGGATGAGTTTGGCGAATGGAGGGGTCTGGACTGTCTGGCGTGTGGGGCCAGCATGGGCCAAGGTTCCCTGTACCGCGTCAATCTTAGACGCCAGCCTGTTCGACAAGAGGCACAGACCCTAAGGGTGGGTTTAGGGTTCCAAATTTCAAACGAAATTCGCGAATTTCGTCCTTACCGGTCCTCAGCGAAAAGGAATTTCGTTCGGTTTTATGCTCAAATTCAAATTCAAAAAAATTGAAAAAAGTTATACAATATTTCCCTATAATTAGTATTAATAGTCTTATGACCTCTAGCGTGAATGTTTTTTGGAAAAAAAAAGTTTAAAGACGTTTTTGAAGCGTTCAAAATATACAAAATAGAAAAAAAAATTATATGTATTTTTAGTAGCAATATTTGTTCAAGTATGTCAAGTAGCAATATTTGTTGAGGCATATCAAGTAGCAATATTTCTTCAAGAAGAATATTAAGTAGCAATATTTGTTGAAGTATATTTAGTTGCAATATTTATTCAATTATATTTAGTAGCAATATTTGTTGAAGTATACTTAATAGCAATATTTGTTTAATTATATTTGGTACTATTTGTTCAAGTAGCGATATTTGCACGAATAAAAATATCTTGCTATGAGATATCTTAATATGTTAATGTTATCTACTATTGAAAATCTTACTTGTATTGATATGTGAAAACTTTTAATTATTTAAAATATAATAAAGATATGGCATATTTAAATATATTAATGTTATCAATTATTGAAAAACTTACTTGTATTGCTATGGTATTTTTAATTTGCTAATGTTATCTTGCTATGGTATATTTTAATATTTTAATTATGTGAAATGCCTATTTTTGCACTTGTATTGATATGTGACAAGTTTTAATTATGTGAATTGCCTTTTACAAATTTTACAACATTTTTTTTGCAATTTTTTCTTTTTTAAAAAAAACTGTCATCGAAATTCGATGCTTTTCGAGCGAATTTCAATGCTTTTAGAACGAAATTCGAGCGTATGTTTGACCAATTTTCAAATTTATTTGACTTTTCAAACCCTTCGAAAATTCTCGAATTTTGCTCAAAATTTCGCGAATTTCACTACCGGTGACGGAGCAAAAAACAACTTCGAAAGGAAATGGTTAACCTTGGGTGGGTTTCGGACGAGTAGCGACTTAAAAGTACGTGGGGTTAAATACAGAGTTTTCAATTTTTGTACATCAATTATCTAAAACTCTACTTCTCTCCAGATTCTATGGAAAAAAATCACGTGTTACAAAAGACGATGCTTTGTAGAAAAACGGATTGATTGCTTGTGAGGTGACTACAATTTTTTAAGCATAAGTTGTATTTTTTTAGTCATTCCATAAACATCCTATAATATAATCAATCAATCTAGCGGACAAGCGCTGGCTCGTTTGGCTGGGGCGAGCAACGCTCACCCAGCCCGCCCGCACTCGAGCTTTGGCTCGGCGCGGACGCGCGTAAAGGTGGGTGTATGCGCGTGCATGTGTGAGGGGTGCGTGCGTATGTAGCTCGTCCGTTATTCTTTCTTCTTAGTGAAATGCTAGAGCTCCTGGCTAATATTTAAAAAAAAAAAAAAAAAAAAAAACAAGCAATCAATCTTTGTACAAAATGCAGTGGTCGAAAAAACTGGCTCAAGGCATAAGAAAATACCAGGCAACTTTCGAATAAGCAGAACCATAAAAAAAAAAAAACACTCAAACCTTCTACAATTTCATCGGGAATCTTATCTTCCAATCATCTAAATGTGTAGCATTCATTTTAAGTTGGCGAATGCTACACATTAATTGAATAATCACTATTCAGCTAAAGAGTGAAACTTCGTGCAAGAAATAGACAACGGGTAATCACTATTTAGCTAGAGAGATTGCAAAATCTTAATTTTTATTCCTTAAAAATTATTTTCTATAGCTTAGCCCTGCAAAAATGTTCACCATTCTTTCTTTGTCCTCGCTAATTAAAGCTTAATAGGTACTTTTCTAAATAAAAACAATTTAATTTTGAGTTCTATTTGATGTGAGTGCTACCCTTCTCGTCGCCGAAGCATCGTAGTTTGTCGTCGTCGTCGCTTTTGTCGTGCTATCGCTCATCGAAGGGCGCTATCGGTCTCTCCGCCCCGTGTCATCGTGTTCGCCTTGTCGCGTTCTTCATGCTGCACCCTTCGCCAGTCCAAAACCATCGCCTGCCACCATTGATCTTCAAATAGTATATTTTTTCCACCACGTCTATTGAGTTTGATTGATATATAATTTGTTAATATAGTCATGTACTCTGTAGTTTTAATTCAACATATATTACTATATATATATATATATATATATATATATATATATATATATATGCATTATCCGTATATCTTTATCTGTTTTCGATCTGAATCTGAATCTGTCACATATCCGTCTCACACCTGTATCCTTATCTAGCTAGCACGTATTCGATTTCGAATCTGACGAAAATATTGATAAAAATATGAAAAAAAAACAATATCCACTTATATTCGACTTGTTTTCACACCTATTTTGAAGTCAATTCCAGTCATTTCGTCTATCAGACTTGTTTTCACACTTATCTGGCAAGCCCAAGCACGCCCACGGCAGCTCATAGAAAGTAGAATCCGTAGTTGATAGCACGCGCGAAGTAGGGTAGGCCAGAAAGGAAAGCCGCACTCCATAGCCCGAAAGCAAAGTCTGTACACGCCCGTACACTTCAGACTTCTCAAACAAATCCAATTGCCATTGGTAAAAGCACACGCTGCAGAGAGGAGGAAGAAAGACGCAACTAAAAAAAAAGGTCTAAAGCACTTGAATTTTTGGCGAGTAGTCTCAGTCGTCGCCAGCCGCTGTAAACATGCGCTCACTGGCACGTCGTCCAAGGTTCTCAGAATGCAGAGCGGAGCCTCCGGTACGAGGACCAACGGTCAGTCGGTCACGTCACGAGGTAGATGGGCATCGCCAGGGGAGCTCCTCCGGCGCCGCCGCCGCCACCGAGGTTGACGTCCCTGAGGCTGACGTAGGGAACAACGGCCGAGGCGGCGCCGAGCTCGGCGGCGGCCAGGTGGCCGGACCGCATGGCCGGCGCCCAACACGTGCACGCCGCGGCGTCGTCGTCGTCTTCGTCGGCGAAGTACAGTGGCCGGGGGGCGGACACAGCGGTAGGACTGTAGGAGGACAATGACGCGGTGCTGGGGTCGGAGGAGGGGCGCTTGAAGAAGTGGAGCGCGGCGGAGGCGGCGGAGCTCCACCACCGGCGGCGCTGCTGTTTCTGCTGCTTGCTGTGCTGCCTGTGGTGGTGGTGTTTCTTGGAGATGGACTTCTGGAGCTTGAACCGCGCGGACTCCAGCGGCGGCGGCTGGTGCCGGTGGCGCCTAGCTGCTGCCGGCCGCTTCGCCTCGGGCTGAGAAAGCACAGCACGTTGAAAGAATTAAGACAGGGAAAACATCAAGGCTGGAGAGCAATGGAGCGGTTTGGACCCCGCGCAAGTGACTACACTCGCGTGGAGAACTTGATTGATTCAGAAGAAAACGATGCGGAAGCTAGGAAGAGGAAGATCCCACCTGGGAGAAGCGGAGGAGCTGGGGATCGAAGCCGTAGTCGCTGAAGTGGTGCGTCGGCGGCTGCTCCGGGTCGTCGGCGGCCGCCGGGAACGGAAAGACGGGCCTCTTCTTCCCCATCGCTGACCCCTCCAGCCCTGAGGAACTGGCCAATAGACGGATCGAGGACAGAAAAAAGAAATGGAACGACGGAAAGAAAAAAAACAAAATAAACAAGATAAAATCAGAGTTTGTTTCTTTGGGATAATAAACAGACGGAGAAGAAGCTCGTGGAAGCTCTCTCTGGTGTCGGCGAATGTTTTGTTTATTGGGAGAACGGATCACAGAGTTCCATTACTAGCAGCTAGAGCTGGAGATGTACGGGCGGGGAGAGCCGAGCTAGGAGCTGGACGGGCTGAGCTGATGACGGGTGAGGGGCGCGCGTCGATGGATAGGGAAGGGGAACTGATGAGAAAGTTGGTGGGGGCAAGTAAAGTGACCGTTGCAGCTTCTGCTCCCACGCGCGAACTGTTGACTGTTTTGGTCTTCTCTCTATTTTTATTTTTTAAAAAAAGTTTCATTTTAATTTTTTTTACGAAACTAACCTCTTCCACATTTTACTACCACGAAAGGTACTGTATCATGCTACAATCTCCCGTGTACTGTAACACGGAAGGCCTTCTATGTTGCACCCCAGTCCACAGAACGTGTCCTGCCGTGCCTCCGGTACGCAGCAACCCGTGTTACCGCACCTCCACTCCATGGTAGGTGCGTGGTCCCACGGTCGGCGCTGATTTCCACGTCCCCTACTGCCGCGTTTCCCGTCTACAGCATTTGTACCTCCCGTTGTCCCCTAGCGCGGAAGATGTCAGGTATCGACCCCTGTTCTTTTCACGGTGATAAAGAGAGCTAGTTTTATAAAAATTTTAGAGATAGAGCTATTTATGCAAAAAAAAAAAGAAAAGAAAGAAAGAAAAGATGATAGCCAAAACAGTGAAGATTTTCCTATGCATGTGCCCTCTTGCCTTTCTTTCCCTCTCCTTAGTCCTAACCTTTTAGAACTACCACTCGTGCTGCTGCTTTTGCTACTACTCGTCTTTGCAAGGATAGAGCGCTACGAGGGTTTCCAATGAATTGATTAGGAGGCGGCGGCGCACATGATCAGAAGCGACGTGAGGATAGAGAGACAGGAAAAGGTGCACGGTGGTGGCGGCAGATCGGAGATGCGCCCGGCTTGATCACGCCGCAGAGCGGAAGGCACGTGAGGGCTTCGCAGCGACAATGAGTAAAGTTCGGCGAGAGGCGGCTGCTCCCGAGAGACGGCGTTAATTTGGAGTGCGGCATCTTGCTTGATGGTGCAGTGTGGCGGCGGTATGCGGCTTATCGGTGAAGCGGCAGCGTTGGCGCGTAGGAGCGGCACGACAGTGCACGGGAGCAACATCGAGCAGGCGCATGAGGGTATAAATTCTATATTAAACTTTATGTGATGAAATTCATGTTTTGACACGTTGATTGATTTAATGCAAAAGTGTGAATTTCAGTTTGATTATTGTGATTGATTCTCATGGTTTAGTCGTTTGGTTTGGTTTAGTATTGTTTCAATTATTTCTTCCGCTACCTAGCATCGATTAGTGTGTTCAGGGGTATTTAGTGCCAACGATCGATCCTTCAGGGTGGTTCCATTCAAGCAACCAAATATATGAATAACTTTTTTTTAAAACCATCTCAAATGTGTACCACTTGATACATGCCAACAAACACACCCCGAAGGTATCCATCTAATCCGAACTTTGGAGGTAGAGTTGTTCTCCCACCAAGGCACAGACAGAAATAACTTCGGTTTTAGAATCTCCTATAAGAATATATATATATATATAAAAAAAAAAAACAATCAAGACAAGTAGAGAACCCGGTGAGAAGGAAAATTTTAACTGCAATGTATACTAGCATCTCATCACACGATTCGAAGCATAGAAGCACCTCTCAGACAATTAACACGATCGACTCTTCATCTTATACTTGATCCCTCTGGATCTAGTTACACATTTGCCTCTCCTATGCATGTATGGGTATACGGACTTCCACTCCTCATCCAACCATGAAACTGCTGCCTTTCTTCTTTGCATCACCCTGCTCCACGATACCTCATCAAAAACATTCTAGCACCTGCTAGGAGTACGAAATCTTTCTTGAAGCAATTTGGTTATGCAGAAATTTAGAAAAAAAAATTCACGGGTTACAAACGAGGCCTCGACCCGCCAGCTGTTTTGTGACAAGCTAGTTTGCATGAGCACGCTGTTACAGTGAGCGCTTGAGCTACAACGCACCAGCTTCTGCCATGTCCTGATGCGCTCGCGCGACCTGCAGATCCAGCGCTTTCTCTAATCAAATCTGCAACTTTGTCGGCCCCAGTGGATATACATATATCCATTCCAGCAATTCCCATCACATGTGCCTCCCTCAGATCGTACCATTTCGTTCGTACATTGACCCCGGGATAAGGTTTAAAAAAGTAATCCTAGATTTTTTTTCTAATACGGCAAGGCATCACCATCTATCCGGAACCGGAAAGAGACGTACGTACAGCTAGGGGTGAAAACGGAACGGAAAGTTCCCGACCGTTCCGAAGAAAAACGTAAACGGAAGTTCTTTTTGGGAAACGGAAACGGAAAATATCGGTACGGAAACGGAAACGGAAATTTTTTGTCGGAAACGGAAACGGAAGAGCCAATTCCGGCGGAAACGGAAACGGAACGAAAATTCCGTATAAGTGAATCCGGAAACTAAAAACGGAAACGGGCCGGAAAGGGAAATGGGCTTGGCCCAAAAATGAGAAGAGAGTTTATATTTATTTTCGAATTAAAATAATTTCATAAATACAAATGGTTTTATATAAAATACTAAATAGAGTTCAAAAATTCCACAAAAATTCTCAAAAATATTTTGGAATATTTTGAACCTAGAAAAATTATTTTCAGCATAATTTTTTTATAAATAGTTTAATTTATAAATCTAAAAAATGCAAAATAGTATTTATAAACTCCAGAAAATCCAAGATAAATCTCAAAAAATCATAAATGAACATCGAATAATAATATACAAATTTTAGGGTGCTAAACCTTTGTAGTTAGTGGAGCAATAGGATATCAATGATAATTATATGATTGAGGACATGATGATCTGATATGGGAGACAAATAATGTGCCATTAGCTGACAAACTTGAGAAAAAATTTTCTAGTGATATCAGTGAACATAGCACTATTCTTGTGTCCACCTTAGAGGTGGAATGGGCTATATTGTTCTTGTGGTCATGTATATTGTAATTCTCTACTATGTTCTTGTGGAATTTTTCGCTTTCGTTTCCGTATCCGTTCCGTTCCGTTCCGATTTCGTTTCCGTCGCTATCCGTATCCGTATCCGTTTCCGGGGTTTCCGATTTCGTTTCCGTTACCGGTAAAAAATGTGAAAACGAAAACGGAACAGTCATTTACCGACCGTTTCCGTACCGTTTTCATCCCTACGTACAGCGCATGTAAACGGCAGCTTGCCTTGGCCGCTATTGATCGCTGCAGAAGCCGACATGCATTTGCATGCATCGCCGGTGACGGCGAGACGGAAGAAGCAGCTGGAAGAAACAGAAGGAACGTTCCAGTGCGTTGTGCTCTGTAGGCCAAATGACTTCAACTTTGATTTCTCTTCTCTAAAGGTTAGAAACTGTTTTAAACGACTGATTTCTCTCTAGTCAGAAGATAAAAAAAAAAAAATCAGCATCACATTTATACTTGAAGAAATTAAATGCCAAAGCTGATATAGGATAGCTTCTCGTGGTTGCAGTGCATTCGTATTCTAACTTTGTCACTAAAGTTGAAGAAAATTACCGTTCTATCGAGTATAAAATCACAAACTCTACCCTTCTCATCCCTATTCCCTACATACACCCCTTGTGTCTAAAAGTCTTGCTTATAACAAACAACAAACCACTTTAGCTCAGTTATTCAGTCGTGTAGCCTTTTAACCACACAATCAAATCAAAAGCTGCTTCTAAAAAAAGCTAGATCATACCAAACATGACCGTATTCTGCTGCATTTGGTTCATTGACCCATAAGGCCCTTGCGTAAGTGCCGCGTAAGGGTAACAGCCCATCCAGCTCCGGCGGAGCGCGCAGCCTATTAGAGTGTGTTTGGTTGCTTGTATCAAATGGTATATGTACGAGATGATTCAAAAAAAAAAATTATCAATGTGTTTGGTTGTTTGAATGGAACCATCCCATCCTAGATGGTGTGATACAAGTTTAAAAAATATTACCTCTAAATACTGAACCATTTCATTCATCCAAAACAATAGAACCAAATAGTAAAAAATCATCCTATCCCATTCAACCTCATCCTATCAATCAAACACATCCTATCAATCATCCTATCAAACAAAACATTACGCTTGCACGCTGGCTGAGGGAGCGACGGTTGGATGCGGGGGCGGCTAGCCGAGCGACGGCCGGATGCGTAGGACGCGGCTGGCTAACCGAGTGTATGGAGCGGGCAAGCGTAATGCGGCGCACGCGTCGAGGAAGGAGAGAGCAACGAGGTGCGTGGACCACCGGCGAATCGCGAGGCTTAATTTAGGGATTATATGCGTGATCAGCACCTATTACTAATTGTGGCGGTTTGGAGCTAGCGTATGCATGCTTGATTTGTTTCCCAGAGGCGTATAGGTAAAGTCTTGGACGATGATGATCCACGGAAAGGATATCATCATCGTACTATTAATAATAATAAAACATTGTTGCGTGCGTCTTCTTTATAATAATAATAAAAAGAATAATAAAACACTGTTAAGTTTCTCACATAGAAGTGTTGAAAGTTGCAATTATATATGTTTACTCTCTCCGTTCATTTTCATTTTTGTAAGATGTATTTTAGTTTTACCTAAGAATTAAGATTGTGTTGAAATTAAGAAAAGTATGAGAGAAAATGAATTAGATGCCATCACGTAATTGTTTTAGAAGATAAAAGATATACTTTGTGTGGGTGGTAATGAATAAATGCATATGGTTGAGAGAGATGAATAAGGGTATAGAAGGAAATGCCTTATTAAATCTATATGTAAGTTTTATATTTGTAAATAAAATTATTTAAAAAATAAATATTATAAAAATAAACAAGAGAGTGGCTCTTATAAAAATAAACAAGAGAGTGGTTCGTTGTTTCGTTTTTCACATTACAACCACTCCTCTTCGGCTCTTTGTCGTCGTAGTTTTCTCCTCCTCCTCCTTGGACAACGGGTGATTCGGTAATCTGTGCTACACCAAGTTGAGGTCAGAGAGCTCAGAGAACTTCATGTGCACATCTATAACCAACGAAGGATCTCGATCTCCACAAAAAAATATATCTTCCTGACGCCAACTTGGAAGCACACCCTGTAAGTTTACATACCTAATTAAAGCCATCCATATGTTTATTCAAAAGAATAAGTTCTCTAATTAACAAAGAAGATTTGGAGGGGGAGTACTCTTCAATGAAGCTCAACTAGTAGTTTTAAATTACTATATCCTATAACGCTACATAAAACTGCCTATAGCCCTATACTATATCAAACACAAACGAAAAACGGCTATGGATGCGGATATAGGCTACGAGCATAAATGCATGCATATGTGGAGCCGGGTATAGCGAGTTTTATTTTAAGTGGATCAACGAATATTATTTGAATAGAAAGTCAATGTATCTAACCAATTATTTCACATGAGTACTCGTTGCTGAAGGCAATTTCAAAATCAAAAAAAGTAAAGTCAAAATCATTTAGCTTATTCTCTCAATTTCAATCAATCGCTGCTGGATTTAGTATTATCACCTTGCACTACACACAATTGTTATATATTGATTGACTGATTGTATATGTTGCTAAGTGCGATTGCCGCCTCCATGTCCATGGCCATTGTAATAAAAAGAACACAGTTAATAGTTGGAGAAATTTTACGATATATTACAGGTAGCAACTAGGAATCGGATGTCCGATTCTTAGATTTTTATCTAACGTATTGCAATATTTTTACATAATACATACAATAATTGTAATTAACATCTGCAACAAAATACGAAAAAGTCCAATATCCTAAAAAATTGGAGGAACTATCAAATTTATCACTAAAAATTGGATGAAAACAACAAAGATAGAGATAAGGTATGATTTAAACTGCTAGGTATTCGAATCACATAAATTCATGGTGTTACAATGTTACAACATTTGAAAAAAGTAGTGTCAACATTCAAAGATAATTCTTGCAACATTTTACAATTTCGCAACAACACATTGCATGGAAGAAGTGTTTGCAACAAAAATATTTAGGCACAAACGAAAACAACATAGCTGTAATAAAATACATCTCCTATCATTCAACATATAAGATCTCGTACACAACAATCAATGATAACTGATGCAACAAAATTTAAAACACATTTGCAACAAAATTGAAAAGAGATGTAACGATTTTCTCAGTGCAACAATTTAACATCTTTAATGCAACAAAACATAAATGTTGATGCAACAAGTTAAAATACAGATTGCAACAAATACCTGTCATTCCTTTTCCGTGGTGTAATGCTCCAACCAGCATCCTTAAGCAGCAGATGTGCATGTGCTTCTAACAAGTTGGGAAGGTCCCTGTTTAGAGTCCTCTTTGAAGGAAAAGCAATCTGTCCAGATCGTGAAGTTTTACATTTGGGAGCGTGCTTTGTCTTTTGTCCATTTCTGACCTTTTTCGATAGGTTTGGTACATGCCTAGCTCATTAATAGGTTAACTGCAAGAAGGGCCTTGTGTTGTACCATCTTTAGATGAAGCAACGGAATGAGGCACATGACTAGTTGCCCCCTTTGCCCTTGGGCATAACGCTTGAACGATGGGAACGACGACAATGCGTATGTGAGCTTTGGGATCGAGTGAGTGGTGGTAGAGGATTTACTTGGTAGAAAAAGTGCTAGAGAGCTAAAGCACGATGTCCAACCTTTTTTGTTCTTTTTGGAAGTACGTGTGGTAGCAATTCCGTAAGAAAAAACAAGTAGTTAGCAATGCAGATAAGATCATTTGATTTTTTTTTTCTCCCTTGTTGGCACAAAATGTGGATAGTAGGTGGGCCATGAGCCATCAGAGCGAACACGCGAGCCGTGGATGATGCACATCCGATAGTATCGGACGTATGCTTCATAGTGATTCCCTATATTATACTAGTAGTATATGGTAGTCAGTAGAAATCAAATCCATCTGTTGCTTTGTTATGGGTATTTTTACTACTATACTACCAAAGAAAGTATAAATAAATACTAGCTCATCTGATCTATTGGATTGCAAAGAATAAACAGACTATATTAAATGAGACATTTTATTATTTGCTATACTTAAGTTGGTGTAATTGATAATTTACCACACCTGTCTCACTGACATGTGGTTCTAGGGCCCAAATATCAGTGAGACAAGAGTGTGACAAATCATCAATTACCATCAACTTTGTGGAAAATCATTATTATCCCATATTAAATTTAGTGTACCGTAAATTAGTTCAAGAGTTAAGAACGGTTGTGTTAAAAAAAACAGAGGGGGGGAGTAAGGATGGTGGTAGTATGAACACGCCAATTAGGATTGAGATCAATAAACTTTGGGGCAGAGGATATATATGGTCATATATAATCATTTAGGTTTTCTCGCGGTGGTGCATGCATGTGCTAACGGGAGTTTGTTAGAGACGGAGCGCATTCAGAACTCTTGGTCAATGTGGGTAAAAAATTTAATTCAAGCCCACAGGTTATTCGGTGCATGATAGTAACACATCATGGCGTCTCAGTCTAACTAGCTAGAGCTGCGCGCTCCGCCGCGCCGTGTGAAATTTGATCTAAGTTTTTATCTCTAAAAAAAGACAGAAATATCCGATTTTTTTTTGTTCGTTTCGGTATTTCTTGGAAAAAAGACGCTAG
Source organism: Rhipidocladum racemiflorum (assembly GCA_036346355.1). Lineage (NCBI taxonomy): Eukaryota > Viridiplantae > Streptophyta > Magnoliopsida > Poales > Poaceae > Rhipidocladum > Rhipidocladum racemiflorum. Next base: position 14,730,057 of record CM070578.1, on the reverse strand, counting down.
GTAAGAACCGTCGACGAACCAGCGAAACAACGGCCCTTTTTGGGAGAAAAAAAGAATAATACATGTTTCGAGAAATATTAGATCCCAAACCACAAAAAAAGCTATAAACGCCGCATTTTCCCTATGCTCCGGAGGACAAACGGATCACGAAAATATTTTTTCCAGGCAAAACGGAGAAAGGGAGCGGTTTTCCATTTTTTTTTTGGAAAAACGGCCAACGAAAACATTTTTCCCATGCTCCGGAGAAAAAACGAATCACGAAAATATTTTTTTCGGGCAAAACGGAGAAAGGAAACTGTCTCCCATTTTTTTTGGGGGGGGGATAGCCACCGAAAACATTTCCCCCATGCTCCGGAGGGAAAATGGATCACAAAAACATTTTTTCTGGGCAAAACGGAGAAAGGAAACGGTTTTCTTTTCTTTCTTTTTTTGGAAAAACGGCCACCGAAAATATTTTTCGCATGCTCTGAAGAAAAAACGGGCCTCAAAAACATTTTTTTCGGGCAAAACGGAGAAAGGACCTAAACGTAAAGTGCAGGGACCTATTTGTTATAATTTTGGACATGTTCGCTATTTTGAAAAATTAGGAAAGGGTTTGTTCGTGATTCGCATTCAACGAGAGGTTCTTCCTGTAAAATGGCCACCGAGGGACCTAAACGCGAAACACGAAAAAATATTTTCCTCTCACATAAAATCGCGCAGGGACCCGTTCGCAATTTTGAAGAAACGGAGAGTTTTTTCGCAAAAAAGCGGCTGACATGTGGATGGTGCCCTTGGCCTCCAAAGCCAGCACTTATAAGAAGTGTAATATATACTAGGAAGATTCGCGCGCTACGCCGCGCCGTGCGAAATTTGATTAAAAAATGATGAAAAGCGGGAAAAAACGGAAAAACGACGGGCGAAAAACGAATTTACGTTTTTTTTTGGGGAAACGGCAAACGAAAACATTTTTTCATGTTCCGGAGAAAACACGGTTCACGGAAATAATTTTTTCAGGCAAAACGAAGAAAGAAAACGGCTTTCCATATTTTTTGTGGGGAAATAGCCACCGAAAACATCTTCCTCATGCTTCGGAGGAAAAACGGATCACGAAAACATTTTTTCGGGGCAAAACGGAGAAAGAGAATGGTTTTCCATATTTTTTGTTTTGGAAAAACGGGCAAGGAAAACATTTTTCCCATGCTCTGGAGAAAAATCGGATGACGATTTTTTTTTTCCGGGCAAAACGGATAAAGGAAACGGTCTCCCAATTTTTTTGGGGGCGAAATAGCCACGAAAACATTTTTTCCGGGAAAAACGGAGGAAAACCGATCACGAAAACATTTTTTTCGAGCAAAACGGAGAAAGGAAACGGTTTTACATTTTTTTTTTGGGAAAAACGGCCACCGAAAATATTTTTCGCATGCTCTGGAGAAAAAACGGACCCCGAAAACATTTTTTGGGGACAAAACGGAGAAAGGACCCGAACGTAAAACGCGAGGACCTATTTGTTATAATTTTGGACCTGTTCGCTATTTTGAAAAATTAGTAAAGGGCTCGCTCGCGATTCGTACTTTACGGGAGGTCCTAAATGCAAAAGGGCGAACCAGGGACCTAAACGCGAAACGGAAAAAATATCTTCCTCTCACAAAAAATCGCGCGAGGACTTGGACGTAATTTCGGAAAACCGGAGGGGCTTTTGCGCAAAAGCGCCGACCGACACGTGGGGAGACCGGTTGGCCTCCGTTCTTAGGCTCCATAAGGTGGGCTACCATGCATCAAATCGTTTAATACAATAGTTGTGGGCCACGATATTATTTGAGCGCAGGTTTTCCGTATGGGTTTGTGCCCTTGGTTCGACATTATGAGGTTGTAAATTGGTTGCATTACATGGTGAAGACCTATCAGGGCGGTTTGAACATTTTTGGTTAGATTGATTGGTATGAGTATGCTTTTTATTAATATACAGAGTTACGTGTATATTAATGACATTACAATGGTATTGCATTATTAATATACAGAGTAATGTTTTTAATGTTTTCCCCATACAAGTCTATTCACATGCCATCAACATTGAAAGGGAAGAATCAAGTATTTTTCATCTGCGAAATTTTGGTTGTATTATATATATGCCAATCTCTCCACCACAGTTTACCACCATGGGACCTCACCGAAAGTTAAGAATCTATGTAGGTTATGAATCTCCGACAATTATTTAATACTTAGAGCCTATGGCAAGGGATATGTACACCAATATACTTATACCAAGAAGGTATTAAAAATATTTAATATGGATAAATCTCATCATTTGAAAACCCTAATGGTAGTAAGATCCCTTGAAGTGGATAAACCCCTTTTCAAACTAAGGATGTAAAATGAGAAAGTCTTTGGACATGAAATCCCATACTTATGTATCTTGTGAATTGCACAGGGTCTGATATTGCATTCGTAGTAAATTTGCTAGAATGAAACAGTGTAATCCCAACTAGAAGACATTGCCATGTGGGATATATGGATGTTAAAGAGTTTACTCATATACCTTCAAGGTACTCAAGATCTTAGATCGTTTTTCAGAAGAACCTAGACTTGGCCATGTGGGATATATGGATGTTTGGCTATCTGTCTGATCCCCACAGTACCAAATATAATACTAGTTTTGTGTTTTTCTGAGGTGATTCAGCCATTTTTTTGTGGTCTTTTAAGCAGACCTTGGTAGCTAGTTCTACCAACCACTCAGATATTATAGCTTTATATGAAGCCTCATGTGAGTGTGTTTGGCTGAGAGTGTGATTAACCATATCCAGAAGTTATATGGACTTAGTACCGTCGATAACCCTATGATTATCAATAAAGATAATATTACTTGTGTTGCACAAATGTAAATGGGTTATGCAAAGAGCAATATTACGAAGCATATTGCCCCTAAATTTTTCTATCCTCATGAACTTCAGAAGAATAAGGAGGTAAAAATATTACAAGCTAAGTCATGTGAAAATCTAGCAGATTTGTTCACGAAGTCTTTACCAAACTCTATTTTTAAAAATATGTTAATAGCATTGGAATGAGATGATTTAGAGATATGCAGAGTTCAAGGAGAGTAAAACCCTGAACCATGACCTTTTATATGATCCTGAAGATCATATTTTATATCTTAGAGATTATAAGCTGTGCTCTTTTTCCCTTGGTGAGATTTCCTGAAGTTTCTCACATGAAGGTTTTTAATGAGGCAACAAGTGTAACACGGAGTGCGAGTGCAATGTACTCTTTTATCCATCTCTTTTTTTTATTGGGTTTTTTAGAGGAGTTTTTAATGAGACATGTGCATTATGCGATTTTCGCCCAAGGAGGAGTGTGATGATATAGATATAGTCCCAATCCAAGTTTGGAAGGACTCCAATATCTATTGGTGGGTTAATCCGAATGTATCTCCTGTTGGTTTTGCTATATATTGGCATTCTCTTGTACAAAGGGAATTAATCTAATAATGAGAGAGAATTTTGCTCTCTATTTTGTGTGTGCTCATATTCTTATTCTTGTAATTTCGGTGGCGTACTGTTGATTAATCGTGAGTGAACTACGTTTTACAACGGAGAGAGGAGGGGAGCAAGAAGATGTGGATTCGAGATTTTGGGGTGGGTTTTTGTTATATATATATAAGCATTACACATTTTTTAAGGCTTTAGTTGAAAGTTTCTTTTCGTGGATAAACTCAAAGGATGAGGTGGCCCCACCCACCAGCACCAAATACTACATATATTAAGATTTGGAGGTTTTCGAGCTCCCGAAGGTGCCACATCGATGCACGCGCCAGTCGTTCTATCGCAGCTTCCAACGGTCAAGATTGCTTCACTCCGAAACTAGGCATAAAAGAAAGCCGGCCTGTATCCGCATCGTGTCGTAGCGGTAACGCCGTTCCTTCGCGCTCAGTCGGCGCGGGTTCAAGCCCTCGTGTGCGCGCGCTTCGCATTTTTTCCGCGTGATGCGTGGCTAGCTCACACCTGTCGCTCCGCACGTGACATGTGTCGGGCCCACGCAAGCCATCGCATGGCTATTTTTTTGCCAAAGAATAATTTTTGCAGATTTCCAAAATTGCATATATATATATATATATATATATATATATATATATGTCCTAGTTCTTACAAAAAAGCCCTTCTTTAACAGAAAAGGCCTCCGAAAATTCACGAAAAGACCATCTGAAAATTTGAAAAATACGTCTTGATCCATTTTTTTCGTCTTGGTCCATTCCCCCCCGAAAAAACCATTTTACCTTGAAAAACTTTTTTTATTTAAAAATACCACTCCGAAAGACCTTGGAAAATTTGGAAAATACTTCCCAGTCCATTTTTTTCTCCAAAATTTTGCAGAAAGACCCTCCGACATTTTCAAAAATACGTCCCAGTCGATTCCCCCCCCCCTCCATTTTCCTGCAAAAGCAAACTTTTTGTATTCGAGGATACTACTCCGAAATCCATTTTTTCACCAAAAAATTTTTTTATTCAAAATGGCGATGCAAAGTTCGGTTTTATTCGATGATACCGCTCCGTAATTGCATTAAAATATAGTCAATTCAGGTTTATTTTTCGTTCACGTGTGCGGTGTGCGCCGTGTTTATTGACCTAGTTTAAACGATAGGCGGAGAAAAGAAGAACATGCTAGGTTGACTCTATATATAACAGTGGATATAAATCTGTACGATATACTCCAAATCTAGGACGAGGCTTCTAAAAATATATAAACTTTGTGTTCGATCAGGGCATGGCTCTTAACAGTAGGTATGAAAGTCAGAGAATTAGACTAATATTATGGGGTCATATCTTATTTATATGTAGCTATTTCATTGCTGAAGTTGGCTTTGGATATAAAATACCCCCTTCAGGAATAAAAGAAACGAAAGCACCTAGCAAGCCCTATCATGCATGATTCTTCTACCATCAATGAACATGGATCAAGAGCTAGCAAGCCATTTAATTAACCCTGCTGCTTACAATTGGAACCAAACCCCACCCCGGTCAGACCATTAATTGGCAATTATATATAACAAGCTCATCACCATTTCATTTTATCCCCCCACAACCCCAAAGAGCCAATTAATTTGACCTCCCCCTTCTACCTTTTTATAAACCCCACCCCCCCCCCCCCCCCCAGTATCTGTTCCACTGTCCCGCACCGCCTTCCTCCTTCCTTCTCCTCCTCATTCTTGTTTTCTCATTCTTGTTTTGTTTACCATCTTTTTGTTGGTCTGTGCGTCGTGTCCTTTGCATTCTTTATTTTCAAGAATCCTTCCAATCTCGAGTTTCTTCTCTTGAGATCGATTTCCAAACTTGATCGTCTCCCTGATTCGGACGACGCCTTAATTTACGCGAGAGCTTTAGTTTCTGTGGTTTATGCACGGTTGCACACCATTGGCGACTACCATCTGGTGTTTCTCTTGTCGAAAGCCATCTTGGATCGGAAACCATGTCCACGGCCCAAAGCGGCAGCCCCAGCCCGACGGCGGCGGCGGCGGCGGATGCGAGCAACCACTGGGCGCCGCACGGCCCGCTGCTGACGGCCTGCCTCGTCGGCCTCAACGTGCTCATGATCCTCCTCGTCTTCTTCTACTTCTGGCGGTTCTTCTCCGGGAAGCAAGGGCTGCCCTCCCCAGTCGGCGCCGACGAGGAGGGGTCCTCGGCCAACACGTCGGCGGCGACCTCCCCGAGAGTGTCCAGGCGCCAGCGCGGCCCCGACCAGCCGAGCATCGCGTCGACCCTGCCCGTGTCCGTGTACTCCATCAGCAGCGACGGCCCCCGGGGGAGGGCGGCGGAGTGCGCGGTGTGCATCGTGGAGTTCCGCGACGGCGACCGGGCGCGCCTCCTCCCGCGGTGCGGCCACCGGTTCCACCCCGCGTGCGTGGACGCGTGGCTGCAGCTCCACGCCACGTGCCCGCTCTGCCGCGCCATCGTCGCCGCCCCCGCCGTCGAGCCCAAGAACGACCCCAAAGAAGACGGCGCCGAGGAGTGCCCGGTGTGAGGCAGGACCTGGTAGACGAGCCCGCGCGCCGGCACGCCCGCAAGCAAGGCTAGAGGGGAGAGCTAGAGCACGTAACGATGGTAGGCGACAAGGTATCTTTCGGCATCGTCGTCCTTGTCCTTTAGCCGACTCCTGCTGTCCTGCAGGTTGGTCAGGCGAGGTACATACGCTCGCTTCCTCCTCTAGTCCTCTTCTCTTGTCTTCTTGCTAGCTACACCATGTTTGTTTCGGTCATAAATAGCTATTATTTTAGATATATATATTTAATATATTTTTAAATATTTTAATTAGATATATAAAAATTATATATATATATTTGTCTGGAAAAATACTTTGATAGTATCATAATTTTGGTTGGATTTTATAAATATATTAAAATAGAAATTATTAATCAAAACCGTGTTTTAAAAACGTTGATATTCAAAATGATAACTACCTATGACCGAAAGAATTATATCTCTTCCGTTCTGAGGATGCCTGCCATGCATATCTAGATTAGAGTTGCCTTCTATTTGATGTGTGTATGATTGGAATGGTAAGACAGTAGTAAGATAACTGCATAGATTCACGTCGATGATGCGTTAATTGTTCTTTGGGTCACATCTTCCTCAGGTTCTTTGGTGTTTTCCTTGAAAGATTTCTTCTTCTTCTTCTTCTTCTTTTTTTACTAAAAGAAAAAAAAAAGTTTCTTTAGTGGTGATCGATCGGTTGTCTATCGCATGGGTGTCATGTCACCTGGCTCGACGAAGCTTGTTAATTCGTTTGGTTGGGACGTGATGAGCGACGCACATAGGGGGCTGTTTGGTTGCGATTTTGCACGATATTTTGCAGCGCCGCTGTCCTTTTCTGTACAGCTACATACATATATACCTTCCAAAGAACATCTCATGGATAAGGGATGCACGCACCAGGACCACCACACAGCAAGCAAGAAAGCTAGCCAGCTTGCGGCAGAAGGGCCCGAAATTCCAGGGCAAGTCCTGCACGCTTCCAAGGCAGCGCCCAGCATTTCTTTTCGATCGTCGTCGTCGTTCCAGTTGTACCTTCCCCAGGTCGTACCGTTTCGTACGTCGACGGCGACATGACCGGAAAGGGAAAGGAAAGAGACTAATTAAAGAAGCGAGCTCGATCGATCTTTTTTTTTTCCCTACAACCGATCAAGCACGACAAGAAGATCGATCGAGCGGCCGCGCGCGGAGGCACGAAAGCTACCGCCGTACAGTTAAGTCCACCTGACCGCTGCCCAATTAGATGGCGACCAGTGCCATCCACGGCGCCATGCATATGTACGTCGTGAGCCTATATAATATACTAGTATCCGAGGGGAAACGTGCATGCCAGAAACAAGCGCCTTCTTCTTGTCCTAATCTGTCCTGCGATTGTACGAGCAGGTACAGCGCAGCAGCATGCATATGGATGGATCAATTAGTTGGTGTACAGTGGGAACGGTGGATGTTGCTGCTTACACCTATATTTGCCGACTCGGATGACTCGTTAAACTCGCGAGTTGACTTGTTTAGCCAGTTGTCTAAATGAGTTCAAATCACGTCTCGACTCGACCTGCTAAGGAACGAATTCAAGCCGAATTTGCGAGTACTTGTTTAACTTACGAGTTTTGAGTTTTTTTCCACAACTAAAAATAGCAAAGCCCCACTACAGGATAATAGTAAGTTAAAAACCACTATGTACAATAACTGCCTCTAAAAGTTATCTCTAAATGTGCAATAACTATCTCTTCTATCTCGTACATGAATAATCTACCTATACTCTCGTGCAAAACTAGTTACTGAAGAGCCAGCTCACTCTCCTGTTTTCTCACTCTTTCATATAGATCAAAGCTAGTGTATACAAGCTAAGCCAATTGAGATAGCCTTATTGCACGTGACCTTATACTTGTGCAAAGCAAGCTTCATGTAACTATCGACGCCAAAAAACGTGAAGATGGGTTAATCGATAATCAACACACGCAAACACCGGGTTTATTTCTGGGTGCGGGAGTACCAGCCGATTTGATCCTGCAATAGGCAAGAGGAAAATTTAATTCAATCGGCCCTTAAACTGATATATATTTTTCAGTAATGATCCGATCTAACCCGCTGTTCAAGACAATTAGATAAAAGTAACCGATAAATCTAATCAAGCTGATTAGATAAAAAGGTATATTTTTTCTGAAAAAGGTGATGCGTAATAAGATTAGAGAAAAAACACACCCGGATAATGTAAGTCGACGAAACCAATAATCGATATACACAAATTTATTGATTTAGACGAATTACATAGGAAATATTACAAATATAAAGTACTACTACTAATTGATGAAAAAGTAAAAAGGAATACGAGTTGTTTGATTGATTGTTTGTGTTCTATGTTACCCATTGTCTTCTTTTATAGTGGTCAGATCGACCATATTCTTCTTGGACCCATAAAACACTCCATATCGGTTTTAATTTTCCTTGAGATACTTTCCTTTAGAAATGAGATCGGTTATATTATGATAACTTGTATCGGCTTACGATTTTCCAAAATAATATCTTCTTTAGACTCGATACTGTCCTTGATCAAACAACCATACCGAATTAATAAATTTCACCAAATCAGTTATGTGCCGGATTCTAATGTCACAGTAACATGGGAATTAAAGGTGCACGTGGCTTGATGAGGCACCTATTATCTTGTATGAACACTTATGTAACCTCTTTAAGCCAAGCAAAGAGAAGATATCTCCTCGATATAAATTATATAAATCTTAAATCAAATGAGAGGGTAAAAAATTGTTGTTTATTTTTTTTGTTTATACTTTAATATTTATATTACTTTTAAAAAATGATAGGTAGAAGCACCTTTCTTTCGAGAAAGAGAGCTCTTTGGTCGAGGGGGAAAAAGATGTGCCTGCTACCTCCGAACCCGACCGAGGAAGCTTGTAGCATTGTTGGATAAATTCAAGGAAGCTCACTGTAATGAGGCCCTGTTTGGGGGGAGCTGTGCTTCAACTTTGGGCCTAAAGCTCCTCAAACAGCCCAGGTGCAAAGCTAAGCCATAGCTAAAGCACCCCTAAGAGCATCTCTAGCAAGGGCCCCTAAAACAGGGTCCCTATTTTGGATTTAGGGATTCTCTTTATTTTTTGGGGCCCTGTTTTCAGAGCACAGGTCCAGCAACAGCCCCCTAAATCTCAGCCCCTATTTTACTTTTTCTTCTATTTTAACATATCCGCTATGTATAATCTTCATTTGACACCACTAAAATTCAATCAAAAATATTTGTAATACATAAAACATAAGCATATTAACATTTACAATTTAAAAACATGATATTTCAAATTTAAATTTAAAATTTTCAAAACATGATAAAATTTTCGAAGCCTCTCATGTATTTTCCTATCTTCAATAATAGAGGTTATACTTGTGTCCCTGTGAATTGGGGTTGAGAAGGCAAATTTAAGGGCCTCACAATTTTAGGGGCTGGAGTTGGGGCCCCCTGGGAATTGGGGCTGAGGAGGCAAATTTAGGGGCCTCCTAATTTTAGGGGCTTGAGTTGGGGCCCTGCTGGATCTGTTTTTTTTACTACATCCCCTATTTTAAAGTTTAGGGGTTGGTTTAGGGGCTCTGCTGGAGATGCTCTAAAAGCCACAGTTGGTAGAGAGGTGCTTTTCAGCTATGGCTTTGCTCAACCGCCTCCTCGCTCGCTGCGCCTCCCTTCTCGCCCCGTCATCTTCCCGCTCGGTCGCCTCCTCGACTCCCTCCGACTCGGACGTCGCCTCCCTAACTCTCTTCTCACTTGGGCCTACTCGGTTGCCCCCCAAAACCTATGATTTGAGCTTGATTTACCAAACGATATGTAAAACCCTGGCCAGCAAATTTCTTTCTACAATTCAATGCCAAAAACAGCTTTTCAGTCTAGCCGCTGTCATAGAGTGTGTGACACCACCAGCTATCACTACCTTGATAATGACACCAGCTTAAAGATTATTACCCGACGAAGCCACGCTTTCTCGAGTAATGACCCAAATCGATCAGAGTGTCGTTGGGCACCTCTGCATGGTAGCCCACCATTGTCGCGTGACGCACCACACGGGAGCCGCCCCGCTGCTACACTCTGCTACACATGCATCGAGGTTGACGAAGCCGCGCCACTGTCGCCGCCGTATCGAGGCCCAGGAAACAGTGTAGCTAGCTGGGAGCCACCGTGGCCCCTCAATGCAGCTCGGTTAGCCATAGCCCCCTAACACCATTGGCATTGAATCAATGTGATGAAGCGCAAGGAGGTAGTTCTCTTGGTCACTTCCTTCCGCCAAGCTTGGCTGCCGGCGGCGACGACGAATCAGGTGGCAAATGTTGGTTATACTATCGGAAGTTGGGTGACAGAGGAGAAGCAGAGAAGGGACCGGTGGAGATTGGACTACCGGAGATGAGGAGGAGGTCGGTGAGGAAACGGTTGTACGGAGGGAGCCATGGAGGTCTAGAGAAGCCAAATAGTATAAGTGTCATGGGGGGTGCTGTGTGTTTTGGGTGCGCTAAAGGTCCTTAGCTACCTGAGTGAAGACGCGCAAGTTCCAAGCTAGCTAGGTGAGTTGAATCCGCGTCCTCTCCACAAAGGACAAATGGTTTCAACTCATCCTCATGGGTTATATTTATATAGGATGATTCACAAATTAGTGGCAATATGAACAGAAGCACCGTCCGTACGCATGTTTTTAAACAGAAGTAAAATGCTAATTAAGCAGGGCAGTCCAACTGGTCGTGTCAGTCTTAACAAAAAGGAAAAAAGGGAGAAAAAAATGGTCGTGTCAAACTTCCGGTTCGTTCGCTTAGATTGTGCACGTAGCAGTGAGGTTATGGAACAATATACCCACCCAGCTGATCGCAATCGGCCCAGAAACAACGGCATTTTCGGCCGGCTCGACACCGGTGCCATACTCTGCCGGCAAGTCCATCCTTTGGGATTTGGCTCAAGCGCACGGTGCACCGCAACTGTTTCTCATGGGAAGTAAAGTTCCGTTTTTTACGCATCTTCTTTGGGACGTGCAAGGGTTCATACATCACCTGACTCTAGTTGTCACTTCATAGCGAGCTATGAGCATTGATCAAGTTGAATTTCGAGCAAACACGGGTGAGCCTCCCATGAATTGCACGTAACATGACCGCTCAGGAACAATGAGAAGACTAGCACGTTCAGTGCATCCAAGCAGGGGAAAACGCTATCGGTTTGGAAAAACTTACCGCGGGTGTACGGTTACCGCCGAAATTTGTATTCTCGACCATACGACACAATTTAACCTTTTGTTGTTATAGCAGGTGGGCCGCGTATTTGTATAGTAAGATTTGTTACATATCGATCATGTATTTTATAATTGTATTTGCCGGCGTCGGTCGTTTGGTTTCCCTAAATTATAGGTCGATTTTACTGACCGAATACGCTTTTCTGCTTTAACCTCCAACAACAAGCTCAATTTTTTTTTATCGATCCCACTGAACTCCTACGCTTTCTAATGCAATACTCTACCATATAGTTATTTTCTACTTCTCTGTAATTATTGCTTAATTGTCACTATTGTAATAACAAATACGCATACACGTGCAATCATCGATGATTCCAAGTCTGGACACCCATAACGCTCTCTTCAATTGCTCGGGCCTATTTCCTACAACTACGTTTTCTCTACTCCGAGCTCTTTACTCCTCTGCTTATGTATGTTCATGCTTCTATTTGTACCGATGAATGGATGTATATATAGGATGCATAAAGTTATACATGCTTGATGTCCTCTTTTCTCGTGTTGGCACCTTCTTTTCTTCGATGTTGGCCAACTCAAAGTTGTGGTTTCATCACTAACAACGGCGACTTGTCATCTTCATTGATGTTTGTATGTCTACTTTAGTCTATCTGACAACATGGAGAATCTTTTCATCATCATCATCGGTTACACGTGCCTCTTACCAGCGATGGCACACTCCTAGCTACCTGATGGCCCCATATCGTTCATAATTCATCTTTGATGCAAAAGCTTCATCTCCTCTCTACCAGTCATTCCCTATCATCAAGCTTCTTTAGCAATTGACTTCTTCAACAACACTATGTTCACTACTAGCCATCGTGACTCTTAACTACTTTGACTCTAGCCTTTCTCTTCAACAGCCCAGTGAGTAGCACGATATTGTCTTCATCTCTAACATCGTTGTCTTGGCTCTTCGCTTCTCTGTGGGTCAATAACTTCTTGCATGACATACCACACCATTGCATTCTTTTATGGTCTCCTGCAACACCATTCGTGCCATCATCAGTATAACTGATATTTTCATTCAAAATTTCAATTATTTTTTATTGGAGTTCATATACAAATAAAATTGCCAAACAATTATATTTATTTATGGATTTAACTTTCAAATTTGTATCGAACAAATTATAGTTTTTCTTTTATTTTTTATTCTTAATTTTTTTTTTGAAATTCATATACAAATTCAATCGCTAATTTTTCTTTAGTTTTTATTCTTAATTATAGTTATTTAGGTTTATTTACTTTGGAATTTTTATCAAATTAGGTATTTTACTTTAGAATTCATATCGAAATCAAATTCTAGTTTTATTTTATGTTTATCCAAATTTTAGTTATTTTTGTTGGAATTTGTATACAAATGCAAGTGCTAATTTTGGTTTAAATTTTATTCTGAATTATATTTTTTATAGGGATTTTATGTAGGAATTCGTATGAAAATCAAATTGCTTATTTTAATTTATTTTTTCCTTCCCAAATTCAGTTATTGTTGACTGTAAATGATATGTACCCCCTTCTTTTAATTTATAATATCATTGTCCGAACCCACTATAATCGATGGTGTAGATCTTTCTCTTTTTGCACTAATTAGTGCGAGAACTTTTAGCATATAAGAGCAAGTACAATAGTAAAGACCAATGTAGGCTAAGGGCATCTCCAATGGTGCCACTTCAGCTAGCTATAAGGGTGCCAACTCAGCATTTTGCTTAGGTGGATGAGAGAAAAGGAAGAGAGAGATATATGCTTACTACTATCTTATAGCCAAGCTATAGCTGATTCCAAGGCATTTATCACCTCTTACATATGGGCCCATATTTAATTTTGTAGACAATGTTATAGCTAGTCCATTGGAGAGGTTGTCTATTAGCTATCTATAGATGACATGTATACTTCTTATAGCTAGTAGTTGACTACACCATTGGAGATGCCCTAATAGTAAACTAAAAGCCAGCTTGTATAATAACTGTCTCTAAAAGTTGTCTTTAGATGTTGTGCAATAACTATCTCTTCTCTCTTGTACATAAATGATTTACTTATGCTTTCGTGCAAAGCTGGCTACTAAATAAGAGCCAGTTATCTTCTCTCTCCTCTTTTCTCATTCTTTCACATAGACCAAAGCTGACATGTACAAGCTAAGATCCAACTGATGTGGCCTTATTGTACATGCCCTAAGAGTGAATGTAAAGGTTTTGGTTTGTATCGCTTTAATAATATACTCCCTCCGGTTAGGAATAGCTATCGTTTTAGACAAGATTTTAGATACCAAAAAAGCGATGGATGTTACTCTTTTGCCCCTGTTGTCTTCAATACAGATGGCCGAGACAGTACCATCCCATCTCCCGGCTTTAATTTGCCTTCCCTTCGCCTCCTCCCCACCTACAACCGCAACACCTTGAATTCATGCGGTGGACACCATTGCTGTCAAGCCATCACTATCCAAGAAGCCCTGGCCGTCGTTCCACCTTCGGAACAGCAACCTCAACTCCCTACATCAACACCTGGTGTTCAACCTCTTCGACCGCAATGATGACGGCAAGATCACCCTTAACGGGACGGCCTCCGCACTCGGCCTCAACGGCGACCGCACCAGCCTGAAGGCCGCCGTCGGCTCCTACACCCCGCTAACACAGTGGATCTCAACTTCGATGACTTCGAGCCCCTCAACCGCATGCTCGACGATGCACTCATTGACCCCATCGCCAAGGAGGAGTTTGGGAAGGAGAGCGAGGACGATGAGGGAGACATGAAGAAGGTGTTTAGGGTGTTCAATGAGGACGGCGATGGGTTCATCTCTATAGCTGAGCTGCAGGTGGTGCTAAAGAGGCTTCAAGTACAGGAGATGATCTGCAATGTCGACCGCGTCCATCCTTCGTCGTCCCTTATCAGTCGCTTCCCGACCTACTTCAGTCAGGCCAGCTCAGACCGCCTACCAAGCAACAGTGCCGACACTAGTCCTGGGTGACCCGGCACATCGACCGATCGCAGGAACCTATTTCCTGGTATGCTACATGTTCTTACCATTTTGTTGCTTGTCCATTGTTCCTCCGAGATGCTAGTAGTACTAGTAGATGGCCTTGCAGTGGTATTAAGGCCATGTTAGGTAAAGTTCTAGCTCCACCAGATTCGTAGATCTGATGAAGCTAGATATTCCTAACTCCACTAGATCTGTGGAGCTGGATATTCCTAGCTCCATTAGATCTATGGAACTAGAGCTGTGGGTCTATTAAGAGTGTTTAGATGGATCATCTTGTTTACATTTTAGAATAAAAATATAAACTTAATTCACTTTATTTTAGCCTACAAGTTTCAGATCTGTGGTGGAGCTGGGATCTAACGCTCTGCCAAACAGGGTCTAATAGATGGACTGTATATTCACAATGGGCACAGGTGCATTGAAGATTCCAAAAAGCAATGAGAATTTCGAGGAGTTAAGAAGTGCATGCATACAATATTTAGAGCAAGTACAATAGTAAAGTTCACTATAAGCTAATAGTAAGTTAAAAACCATCTTGTACAATAACTCTCTAAAAATTATCTCTAGATGTTATGTAATAACTACCCTTCTCTCTTGTATATAAATGATCGACATATGCTTCTATGTTCCAAACGGACCGCTCTAAGTTAGGCCATGTTTGGATCCCAAGACTAATTGTTAGCTGGCTAAAAATTAGTCTTAGTCTATCCAAACAGGAAGACTAATTGGTGAGCTAATTTTTAGCCAACCCATCAGCTAACAATTAGTCCATTAGCTAGTGAAGGGGAGCTAATTTGGGCTAATAGTAGGTAACACGCTGAAAAAAGTTTGAAATACCCTCGCGCTGGCCTTATCCTCACTTCCTCACCCGTGCGTCCACACCCCAGTCCGTTATGAGGGGCAAACATGACTTTTCTAAGAAATTAGCTCAACCATTAGCCATGTATCCAAACAACCCTAGGCTAATTTTAGATAGACTAATTATTAGCTGGCTAACAATTAGCTCTAGCCATTAGCCAGCTAACAATTATGTTTAGCCCATCCAAATATGACCTTAATGTTGCTAGGTTATAAAAAAGAAGAACATTATTCTTTTTCCCTCCCTCCCTACGGAAGAAGCACAACGACCAAACGCGATCGCGCTCACACACTCGCAATTGCCCAACTACCCAACACCGCGATCCTAAAATTCGCGAAAGCCCGCAGCATAAAGAAGCCATGCATGCCTCCTCTCCAAGATTGAGCAACCCATCGATCAGAGCAACGCTAGCGGTAATAACAACAACACGTCGGCGCACCAATGGCTCCCTCCTATCTGATCACCACCATCGTCTGCCTCGTCGCCGTCGTGCCGGCATCATCCGCCCCCGTGGCGGCCCCATCGCCGTCGTCGTCCGCGCCGGGCAGCCTCGAGGATACCTGCAAGAGTGCGCGCAGTGGGAATGCTGGGCCATTTGTCGTCCGACCCGGCGACGGCGGCGCCGGTGGACACTCATGGTGGCCAGCGCGTGGCCGTCTTCTTTGGCGAAGGAGAACGCGACGGAGACGGCGGCGTACCTGTCCCGCATGTACGACCTCGAGGGCCTCGAGAACAAGACCGTGGAGCTGCAGCGGTGCCTGGAGAGGCTCGCGAGGAAGCGTCTGGCGGTGGACGGTGGCGGCAGCCGCAGCGCCCGGCCCGGCAGCGTTCGGCGGCCGTCTTCTTTGAAGCGGCGAGCGGCGGAGGTGAAAGCGTGCGGAAGGGGTGCCAGGCCGTCGCGGCGAGGAACCGCGACAGCGTGCTCACCGCGCGCAACCGTAGCTTCGACCGCCTCTGCAGCGTCGCCATAGCCATCACCAGGTTGGTCCAATCACACTAAAAACAGTATCCATGTGGATCTCTCTCCCTGCCTATCGGCATGCAGATTCGGCGTGTCCGTGTGTCAGTAGCCTGAATTGAAAAGAGGGTTGCTAACTTCTCAATGCATGGGTGCTGTAAATCACGCCAGTTATTAATCGAACAACAGCTTCTGACAACCTCCAGATGTTGCGAGTGAATGATCTGAATTGGATTCTTTGATTGGTGTGAAATCATGTGCTGAAAAATTGACCTTGAACTGAAAAATTAACTTAGATTTGAATTTGCAAAATGTGTTTGTTCATGTGTTTTGACAATTTGACAAGAAGCGATAGATTACGCATTAGCGCGGACAAAGTTCTCAAGAAGCAGTAAGTTTCCCATCTGCGACCAGACGGTGTTTTGGAGTCTGTTGTGAACATGTTTTTGAGCCCATGACCGAAGTCATTTTCACATGTACAACGGACAGTTTTTCTTGGTCCGTTGTGAACAAGCTTTTTCGGTTTGGATAATTTCTTGGAACCAAGATTTTCACATGTACAACGGACTAATTCTTTTTGTCCGTCGTGAATGGACTTTTTCTAGGGTTTTACTTTTGTGAAACCGGCGTGGCACGTTTGCAGGACAAGCTTCGGGGTCCGTTGTGAACTTGTTTTGAGCTCATGACCGAAGCCATTTTGCATGTACAGCGGACCAACTTTGTTTGTCCGTTGTGAACGTGTTTTAGCGTTTGGTTGGCTTCTTGGAACAGAAACTTTTCCTTATACAACGGACCAACTTTGTTTGTCCGTCGTGAATCGTTCGCTCAATTAGGGTTTTGAGCGATTTGGATTTGAATTTTGAATGTGAATTTGAAATTTGTGATGATTTCATGATGCTTCTTTTGAAGTGGACTTTATGCAATGCTCATGTGAGTAGTTGCATGGATTGACATTGAGTCAAGTCGTGGACTTGTGCTCGGATTTGTTTTGTGGTTGGTTCTTGTGCGGTATTGCTCGAAGACGAATGTGATCGATGACGGGACCGGAACTAGGTTCATGGAGGAACCGAGGTTCGGGACTAGGTTCAGGAGGAACCGAGGTCTTGGTGGTCAAGGATGTCATGCGGGGCGTTCGGGCTAAGAGAATGGTGCACATGAAGAATGGTTAGTCACGTGAGAATGGCAGGAGGTCATTCGCGTGCAAAGTGTTAGTCACGTGAGTATGGCAGGTGGCCATACGGCGTGCAAAGTGTTAGTCACGTGAGTATGGTAGGGTTGCCATCACGCGTGCAAGAGTTGTACTCGGCCTGGTTGGGCCAAGTAGAGTTGAGTTGGATACGGATTCCTTCTAGGGAATAGGAATCGTATTCGTAACTCCTTGTGGGTTGGTGCTTTAAATAGGTGGGGTCTCTGTTGAAAGGCACCAAGTAGAGCTGAGCGCATCAAGCTTTGAGCTTGGTTTTAGGGTTTGTACTCTTTTGATGAGAGTATTTTAGACAAGAAATAAAGATCAATTCTTTCAAGATTTTTGCGTGCTCTGATAACCACGTCGCTTGATATTTTCTGTTTTGGTTCTTGTTTGCATGCTTGTTCTAGTTCTAGATTGGTTTTTGTTCTTCAAGTTTTATCTTGATTTGATCCATTAAAAACCTCTCTAGGGTATTGATCTAGTGTTTCTCAAAGTCTAGTTGATCAATCTTTTGTCGTTCTTGTTTAATCTTGAAGTTTAGATTAGATTGATTCTCGTCAAGTTCTGGATCAGCAAGCTTGCGAAGCTCATAACTTTGATCCGTAAGTTCGATCGAGCTGATTCTTTTGGGTTCGATTCGTATTGGAATCTAGTTTCTTGTGTCCAAATTTCAGATCGTTTCGACGGTTGGATCTCCGGGAATTCTCGTTTTACCAAACCTCTGTCATTCTGTTTTTGTCGAAAACGAGGCAATTATTTGGTTCTGTTTTGGGGTGAACTTTTAATAGGTCAAGAATTTGGTTTTAGCTTCCGCACAATCATTCACCCCCCCCTCTGATTGCTATATTCGTATACTTCGATCCTACAAGTGGTATCGAGCAAGGTTTTTCTAATCTATCTTAATCGGTGATTAGATCAATGGATCATTATTCGACAAAACCTTGTGTGTTCAATGGTGTTGATTTTCAGTTTTGGAAGGCCAAGATGGAGGCGTTCATCCAAGCTCGAGGATTCACAATTTGGGAGAAGGTCTACAAGCCATATGAAGTCCACGCAAGCGACAACGTCAACGACACCAATCGCACACATGTTGAAGCAAGCGACAAGGCGCGCAACTTGATCATCCAAGGCTTGGGACGTAGCGACTTCGATCGTGTGATTCATCTTCAATCCGCATATGAGGTATGGAAATCTCTTTGTGATTACCATGAGGGTTCTAACACTATTAAAGAGGTTCGTCAAGATCTTTACAAAAAGAATACATGCGATTTGAGATGAAACCGGTGAGTCGCTAGATGACTTCTTTGCACGTTTCAATAAAATTCTTAGTAATCTTCGTCTTTGTTGGAGTTAGCTTTGATGATGCTTGCTAATGCTAGACAATTGCTTGGTGCTTTAGACATGTCTATTTGGGAGATGAAAGTTACATCCATTAGAGAATCTCTTGTCATGAGTACACTTACCTTAGATGTTCTTTATTCCAAGTTGAAAACTCATGAATTAGATATTCTTGCTAGAAAGAATGATCATAAATCAATTGCTTTGACATCTCAATCTAGCATATCTCATAATGGTGCTGCTTCAAGCTTTGCTCTATCTTTCTTGTCTTCACTAACCGATGAGCAGATTGAGCAATTCCCGGAAGAAGACTTGTCACTACTCTCTTCTCGCTTTAACAAAGCTTTACAAAATGTGAGAATGAGAAAGAGAGGTGGTGGTGGCCCTCCAAGATGCTATGAGTGTGGTGATCTCGACCATATTCGTCCAAACTGTCCTAAACTTGCGGGTAAAGCATCAAGGGAGGAGAAGGACAACGACAGAAGAAAAGAGAAGAAGTTCTCTTCAAGTAATAAAAAGAAGAAGAGCTTCACCAACAGCAAAGTTGTCCACCGAGTTCTTTCCGCTCTTGAACAAGTCAATTTGAGCGATGTGTATTCAGGGAGCAAGAGGGACGATGCAACTCCAAGCAAGCATGAGTTGGCGGGGTTGTGTCTCGATGGCTAAAAGCGTGGCAGCTTCAAGAAGCGATCAAGACAAATGACTTCAATGAGGTAGATCCTTCTTACGATGAATTAGCTATTGCTTTGTTGCTCGACTTGGTAAATTGCTTGATAAACGTGACAAGAAAATTAAGAAACATGATTTTGTTGTTGAATCATTGAATGCTGAAATTGCTAGACTTAAAACTTTGATTCCTGATGATGATGCTTGCAAATCATGTAACTTAATTTGGAATGAGCTTACTTCGCTTAGGAAAGAACATACTCTTTTGTTGCATCTAAATGAGAAAAATGAGAAACATGTTGTACATGCTAGCTGTTCCACTGATGATTTGCATGGTTTAACTTCTTGTTCTAAATGCTCAACTCTTGAATTAAAATTAAAAGATGCAAATGCTAGGGTTTCTCAATTGGTGATGATCCGCTTACACATGAGGTTCTTTCATGCTCAACTTGTCGTAAGCAAAAGGAAAAGTGAATGTTCCTTGCAATAATTGTTTAACTCTTTCTCGAAAAGTTGATTACTTGGAAAAATCATTAGACCGTTTCACTAAAGGAAAGAAGAACCTAAACATGATTTTGGATCAATCAAAAGTCAGCACTCATAACAAAGGTTTAGGTTTTGATTCTTATGCTCATCATAAATCACATGCTCCCACTTGTTGTTAAAACACTTGACGGAGGAAAATTTGAAATTGTCAATGAGCCTAAGAAAGCGTCTTTAAGTCTATTTGGAGTGTTATCTTCTACTATGATGAATGCAAATGTTGCTTCTACTTCTAAAGCCAAACATCTGTTAAGTACACTTGCACTCATTGTGGTAGAGATGGACATTTAGTAGATTTTTGCTTTAGACTAGCCAAACAACAAAAGAAAGAAAGAGCTAAGGCTAGGTCTAATTTGAGAAAGGCACGCTTTGCTTCTCACTACGTGCCTAGGGTGATGCAAGCACCTTTTGTTG
Source organism: Rhipidocladum racemiflorum (assembly GCA_036346355.1). Lineage (NCBI taxonomy): Eukaryota > Viridiplantae > Streptophyta > Magnoliopsida > Poales > Poaceae > Rhipidocladum > Rhipidocladum racemiflorum. The sequence continues at coordinate 14,709,856 of CM070578.1, read as the reverse complement.
CTAGAAACACGGAGCAGGCAAATTTGATTTTGTGCATAAGACTCGCTTGTGTTGTGCCTCATGTTGTCCGTCGTGTGTCTCAAGATCTTGGATTCCTAAACATCTTATTTCTAACCCGATCACGAGACCTCGACACTTTCGCTTCTATGTAGGCTTCTCACGAGGAGGGAGAACATGTGGCTAGTGAATTTAGGATGCTCACTTCATATGTTCGGTGATAAGATTTGGTTCTCCTTCACTCGTGCATCTCATCTTTGAAAGTGTTGCCTTTGGAGATGCTTCTTCCACTTCTGTTTCGCAAAAGGCACTAGTTCAAATGATGCAGTACAAGTGCATATGTTCGGGGAGAGTGTCTTTGTTCATAAAGATGATGATAATCTTTGTTGAGGACGAGATAATTAGAGGTTTACATGAGAGACTCTTCCCACGTGCTTGTGTGTGCTTGTTTTCAAGCTTCCCACGCGTCACATCGACAAGCTATCAAAAGGATTTTCAGGTATCTTCATAGAACTCAAGATTTTGGCATTTGGCTTTACGCTTCCTCATGGATTAGTTTAAGAGCTTTTCGATGTTGACTTTGGAGGATGTTGATTTGATTTGGTTCGTGCCACCTCTTGAGTAATCCCTTTTCTTGAGCATATTGATATTGGATTTCACTTTCTTAAAGATCATGTTGAAAAAGAAAATATTGTGCTTCATCATGTGGATCTTGAACATCAATTGGCGGACATTTTTCACAAAACCTTTGTCTTCTTCTCGTTTTGCTTTTATTCGGGAGAACTTGGAATTGTTCATCCAATGGGATTATGTTGAGGGAGTTTCTTTGCCAAGTTCTTTCACTTAATGAGCTCACTTTATCATATTTCTTTATATATTATGTAATTGTGCTAATATATGATAATCTAAATTGTTCCACTTGAACTAAAAATGATATTGCGGAATTCCTTGGTTTGATTGCCTATAGCTAAATACTCTGTGATATCTTACTCTTCTAGGCTTGATATTGAATCTTCTTGACAAATTTGGGCTATGAAGCAAGTGTGTTTTAGCTTTACTCTTTCATAAGACCTTTTAATCACTTTTGCATGTTTATAATCAAAGAAAAATGAAAAGAAAAGGGAATCAATAAAAAAGGGTTGTTAAAAGCAAAAGCCTCAAGTTATGAGATTCAGGATGCTTTCCTAAAAGATAAGATGTATGCTTCAAGCATGCCATTCCCTCAAAAGACAAGATGTATGCTTCAAGCATGCCACTCCAAGGAAATAAAAGAAGTATGCTTCAAGCATGCCACATGCAGTTCTTGTTTAAAGATTAAATTGGTCCACTAGATTGGAGTTGAAACTACTTGCTCATACTGATTTGTTATTTGCTTCAACTTTGAGCCTTTGTTTTTCTACTAAAGGTTTTGCTTAGTACTTGGCTATAGTTGGTGAATTGAGGTTGAGATGCATGTCATTCCCTAACTTGTTAAAATTACATCAAGATCATGTCTTTTGCATATTATGTGATATATAAGGTTATATGATCGAATGAGCTCATCTTTTCCTATCTTGGCACTCCCTTGTTTCTCTTGGTGAAATCATTGTTTCAGGAAAAATTTTGAACTGTTCTCTCTTTTACTCTTGATGAATCCATTGTCAAAGGGGGAGAAATTTGGAAATCTTTCTTTGAAAAGTTTAAAGGAAAAGGGAGAGTTGTATTTGGAAATTTGAGAATTTTTTGGGAGAAGTTTGGAGAATTTTTGAAATTTTTGGGCGCATTGCACATTCACACACATTTTCATTCTCGGGAGATTTTGTTTTGCATTTTGGTCAAAGAGGGATTTCTGTGTTTTCTTACTTTGGTCTTTGATCCTTTGGATTTCAAAATCTTTTGTAAAGTGAATGCCAAATGATTCAATTCTAAGTAGTGTTGCCAATGTTTTCATCAAGGGGGAGATTGTGAAATCATGTGCTTTGAAAAATTGGCCTTGAACTGAAAAATTAACTTAGATTTGAATTTGCAAAATGTGTTTGTTCATGTGTTTTGACAATTTGACAAGAAAGCGATGAGATTACGCATTAGCGGCGGACAAAGTTCTCAAGAAACAAGAAGTTTCCCATCTGCGACAGACCGGTGTTTTTGGAGTGCATTGTGAACATGTTTTGAGCCCATGACCGAAGTCATTTTCACATGTACAGCGGACAGTTTTCTTGGTCCGTTGTGAACAAGCTTTTCGGTTTGGATAATTTCTTGGAACCAAGATTTTCACATGTACAACGGACTAATTCTTTTTGTCGTCGTGAATGGACTTTTTCTAGGGTTTTACTTTTGTGAAACCGGCGTGGCACGCTTGCACGGACAAGCTTCGGGTCCGTTGTGAACTTGTTTTGAGCTCATGACCAAGCCATTTTGCATGTACAACGGACCAACTTTGTTTGTCCGTTGTGAGCGTGTTTTTCCGCGTTTGGTTGGCTTCTTGGAGCAGAAACTTTTCCTTATACAACGGACCAACTTTGTTTGTCCGTCGTGAATGCGTTTTAGCTCAATTAGGGTTTTGAGCGATTTGGATTTGAATTTTGAATGTGACTTTGAAATTTGTGATGATTTCATGATGCTTCTTTTGAAGTGGACTTTATGCAATGCTCATGTGAGTAGTTGCATGGATTGACATTGAGTCAAGTCGTGGACTTGTGCTCGGATTTGTTTGTGGTTTGTTCATGTGCGGTATTGCTCGAAGACGAATGTGATCGATGACGGGACCGGAACTAGGTTCATGGAGGAACCGAGGTTCGGGACTAGGTTCAGGAGGAACCGAGGTCTTGGTGGTCAAGGATGTCATGCGGGGCGTTCGGGCTAAGAGAATGGTGCACATGAAGAATGGTTAGTCACGTGAGAATGGCGGGAGGTCATTCGCGTGCAAAGTGTTAGTCACGTGAGTATGGCGGTGGCCATGCTGGCGTGCAAAGTGTTAGTCACGTGAGTATGGTAGGGTTGCCATACGGCGTGCAAGAGTTGTACTCGGCCTGGTTGGGCCAAGTAGAGTTGAGTTGGATCACGGATTCCTTCTAGGGAATAGGAATCGTATTCGAGAACTCCTTGTGGGTTGGTGCTTTAAATAGGTGGGGGTCTCTGTTGAAAGGCACCAAGTAGAGCTGAGCGCATCAAGCTTTGAGCTTGGTTTTAGGGTTTGTACTCTTTTGATGAGAGTATTTTAGACAAGAAATAAAGATCAATTCTTTCAAGATTTTTGCGTGCTCTGATAACCACGTCGCTCTGATATTTTCTGTTTTGGTTCTTGTTTGCATGCTTGTTCTAGTTCTAGATTGGTTTTGTTCTTCAAGTTTTATCTTGATTTGATCCATTAAAAACCTCTCTAGGGTATTGATCTAGTGTTTCTCAAAGTCTAGTTGATCAATCTTTTGTCGTTCTTGTTTAATCTTGAAGTTTAGATTAGATTGATTCTCGTCAAGTTCTGGATCAGCAAGCTTGCGAAGCTCATAACTTTTGATCCGTAAGTTCGATCGAGCTGATTCTTTTTGGGTTCGATTCGTATTGGAATCTAGTTTCTTGTGTCCAAATTTCAGATCGTTTCGACGGTTGGATCTCCGGGAATTCTCGTTTTACCAAACCTCTGTCATTCTGTTTTTGTCGAAAACGAGGCAATTATTTGGTTCTGTTTTGGGGTGAACTTTTAATAGGTCAAGAATTTGGTTTTAGCTTCCGCACAATCATTCACCCCCTCTGATTGCTATATTCGTATACTTGATCCTACAAGTGGTATCGAGCAAGGTTTTTCTAATCTATCTTAATCGGTGATTAGATCAATGGATCATTATTCGACAAAACCTTGTGTGTTCAATGGTGTTGATTTTCAGTTTTGGAAGGCCAAGATGGAGGCGTTCATCCAAGCTCGAGGATTCACAATTTGGGAGAAGGTCTACAAGCCATATGAAGTCCCTGCAAGCGACAACGTCAACGACACCAATCGCACACATGTTGAAGCAAGCGACAAAGGCGCGCAACTTGATCATCCAAGGCTTGGGGCGTAGCGACTTGATCGTGTGATTCATCTTCAATCCGCATATGAGGTATGGAAATCTCTTTGTGATTACCATGAGGGTTCTAACACTATTAAAGAGGTTCGTCAAGATCTTTACAAAAAAGAATACATGCGATTTGAGATGAAACCGGTGAGTCGCTAGATGACTTCTTTGCACGTTTCAATAAAATTCTTAGTAATCTTCGTCTTTGTTGGAGTTAGCTTTGATGATCTTTGCTAATGCTAGACAATTGCTTGGTGCTTTAGACATGTCTATTTGGGAGATGAAAGTTACATCCATTAGAGAATCTCTTGTCATGAGTACACTTACCTTAGATGTTCTTTATTCCAAGTTGAAAACTCATGAATTAGATATTCTTGCTAGAAAGAATGATCATAAATCAATTGCTTTGACATCTCAATCTAGCATATCTCATAATGGTGCTGCTTCAAGCTTTGCTCTATCTTTCTTGTCTTCACTAACCGATGAGCAGTTGAGCAATTCCCGGAAGAAGACTTGTCACTACTCTCTTCTCGCTTTAACAAAGCTTTACAAAATGTGAGAATGAGAAAGAGAGGTGGTGGTGGCCCTCCAAGATGCTATGAGTGTGGTGATCTCGACCATATTCGTCCAAACTGTCCTAAACTTGCAGGTAAAGCATCAAGGGAGGAGAAGGACAACGACAGGAAGAAAAGAGAAGAAGTTCTCTTCAAGTAATAAAAGAAGAAGAGCTTCACCAACAGCAAAGTTGTCCACCGAGTTCTTTCCGCTCTTGAACAAGTCAATTTGAAGCGATGTGGATTCGAGGAGCGATGGGGCGATGCAACTCCAAGCAAGCATGAGTTGGCGGGGTTGTGTCACGATGGCTAAAAGCGGCATACTTCAGAGGGCGATCAAGACAGCGACTTCAATGAGGTAGATCCTTCTTACGATGAATTAGCTATTCTTTGTTGCTCGACTTGGTAAATTGCTTGATAAACGTGACAAGAAAATTAAGAAACATGATTTTGTTGTTGAATCATTGAATGCTGAAATTGCTAGACTTAAAACTTTGATTCTGATGATGATGCTTGCAAATCATGTAACTTAATTTGGAATGAGCTTACTTCGCTTAGGAAAGAACATGCTCTTTTGTTGCATCTAAATGAGAAAAATGAGAAACATGTTGTACATGCTAGCTGTTCCAGCGATGATTTGCATGGTTTAACTTCTTGTTCTAAATGCTCAACTCTTGAATTAAAATTAAAAGATGCAAATGCTAGGGTTTCTCAATTGGTGATGATCCGCTTACACATGAGGTTCTTTCATGCTCAACTTGTCGTAAGCAAAAAGGAAAAGTGAATGTTCCTTGCAATAATTGTTTAACTCTTTCTCGAAAAGTTGATTACTTGGAAAAATCATTAGAACGTTTCACTAAAGGAAAGAAGAACCTAAACATGATTTTGGATCAATCAAAAGTCAGCACTCATAACAAAGGTTTAGGTTTTGATTCTTATGCTCATCATAAATCACATGCTCCCCTTGTTGTTAAAACACTTGACGGAGGAAAATTTGAAATTGTCAATGAGCCTAAGAAAAGCTGTCTTTAAGTCTGTTTGGAGTGTTATCTTCTACTATGATGAATGCAAATGTTGCTTCTACTTCTAAAGCCAAACATCTGTTAAGTACACTTGCACTCATTGTGGTAGAGATGGACATTTAGTAGATTTTTGCTTTAGACTAGCCAAACAACAAAAGAAAGAAAGAGCTAAGGCTAGGTCTAATTTGAAAGGCACGCTTTGCTTCTCACTACGTGCCTAGGGTGATGCAAGCACCTTTTGTTGCTAGAAACACGGAGCAGGCAAATTTGATTTTGTGCATAAGACTGCTTGTGTTGTGCCCTCTTGTTGTCCGTCGTGTGTCTCGATCTTGGATTCCTAAACATCTTATTTCTAACTTGATCGAGACCTCGACACTTTACGCTTCTATGTAGGCTTCTCACGAGGAGGAGAACATGTGGCTAGTGAATTCGGATGCTCACTTCATATGTTCGATGATAAGATTTGGTTCTCCTTCACTCGTGCATCTCATCTTGAAAGTGTTGCCTTTGGAGATGCTTCTTCCACTACATTTTCGCAAAGGCACTAGTTCAAATGATGCGGTACAAGTGCATATGTTCGGGGAGAGTGTCTTTGTTCATAAAGATGATGATAATCTTTGTTGAGGACGAGATAATTAGAGGTTTACATGAGAGACTCTTCCCACGTGCTTGTGTGTGCTTGTTTTCAAGCTTCCCACGTCGCGGCCACATCGACAAGCTATCAAAAGGATTTTCAGGTATCTTCATAGAACTCAAGATTTTGGCATTTGGCTTTCTGCTTCCTCATGGATTAGTTTAAGAGCTTTTTCTGATGTTGACTTTGGAGGATGTTGATTTGATTTGGTTCGTGCCACCTTTTGAGTAATCCCTTTTCTTGAGCATATTGATATTGGATTTCACTTTCTTAAAGATCATGTTGAAAAAGAAAATATTGTGCTTCATCATGTGGATACTGAACATCAATTGGCAGACATTTTTCACAAAACCTTTGTCTTCTTCTCGTTTTGCTTTTATTCGGGGAGAACTTGGAATTGTTCATCCAATGGGATTATGTTGAGGGAGAGTTTCTTTGCCAAGTTCTTTCACTTAATGAGCTCACTTTATCATATTTCTTTATATATTATGTAATTGTGCTAATATATGATAATCTAAATTGTTCCACTTGAACTAAAAATGATATTGCGGAATTCCTTGGTTTGATTGCCTATAGCTAAATACTCTGTGATATCTTACTCTTCTAGGCTTGATATTGAATCTTCTTGACAAATTTGGGCTATGAAGCAAGTGTGTTTTAGCTTTACTCTTTCATAAGACCTTTTAATCACTTTTGCATGTTTATAATCAAAGAAAAATGAAAAGAAAAGGGAATCAATAAAAAAGGGTTGTTAAAAGCAAAAGCCTCAAGTTATGAGCTTCAGGATGCTTTCCCTAAAAGATAAGATGTATGCTTCAAGCATGCCATTCCCTCAAAAGACAAGATGTATGCTTCAAGCATGCCACTCCAAGGAAATAAAAGAAGTATGCTTCAAGCATGCCACATGCAGTTTATTGTTTAAAGATTAAATTGGTCCACTAGATTGGAGTTGAAACTACTTGCTCGCCCTGATTTGTTATTTGCTTCAACTTTGAGCCTTTGTTTTTCTACTAAAGGTTTTGCTTAGTACTTGGCTATAGTTGACTGAATTGAGGTTGAGATGCATGTCATTCCCTAACTTGTTAAAATTACATCAAGATCATGTCTTTTGCATATTATGTGATATATAAGGTTATATGATCGAATGAGCTCATCTTTTCCTATCTTGGCACTCCCTTGTTTCTCTTGGTGAAATCATTGTTTCAGGAAAAATTTTGAACCTGTTCTCTCTTTTACTCTTGATGAATCCATTGTCAAAGGGGGAGAAATTTGGAAATCTTTCTTTGAAAAGTTTAAAGGAAAAGGGAGAGTTGTATTTGGAAATTTGAGAATTTTTTGGGAGAAGTTTGGAGAATTTTTGAAATTTTTGGGCGCATTGCACATTCACACACATTTTCATTCTCGGGAGATTTTGTTTTGCATTTTGGTCAAAGAGGGATTCTGTGTTTTCTTACTTTGGTCTTTGATCCTTTGGATTTCAAAATCTTTTGTAAAGTGAATGCCAAATGATTCAATTCTAAGTAGTGTTGCCAATGTTTTCATCAAGGGAGATTGTGAAATCATGTGCTTTGAAAAATTGGCCTTGAACTGAAAAATTAACTTAGATTTGAATTTGCAAAATGTGTTTGTTCATGTGTTTTGACAATTTGACAAGAAAGCTTGATAAGATTACGCATTAGCGCGGACAAAGTTCTCAAGAAAGCAGTAAGTTTCCCATCTGCGACCAGACGGTGTTTTTGGGTGCATTGTGAACATGTTTTTGAGCCCATGACCAAAGTCATTTTCACATGTACAACGGATGATTTTTCTTGGTCCGTTGTGAACAAGCTTTTTCGGTTTGGATAATTTCTTGGAACCAAGATTTTCACATGTACAACGGACTAATTCTTTTGTCCGTCGTGAATGGACTTTTTCTAGGGTTTTACTTTTGTGAAACCGAAGCGCACGCTTTGCACGGACAAGCTTACGGGGTCCGTTGTGAACTTGTTTTGAGCTCATGACCAAAGCCATTTTGCATGTACAACGGACCAACTTTGTTTGTCCGTTGTGAGCGTGTTTTCGCGTTTGGTTGGCTTCTTGGAACAGAAACTTTTCCTTATACAGCGGACCAACTTTGTTTGTCCGTCGTGAATCGTTTCGCTCAATTAGGGTTTTGAGCGATTTGGATTTGAATTTTGAATGTGAATTTGAAATTTGTGATGATTTCATGATGCTTCTTTTGAAGTGGACTTTATGCAATGCTCATGTGAGTAGTTGCATGGATTGACATTGAGTCAAGTCGTGGACTTGTGCTCGGATTTGTTTGTGGTTTGTTCATGTGCGGTATTGCTCGAAGACGAATGTGATCGATGACGGGACCAGAACTAGGTTCATGGAGGAACTGAGGTTCGGGACTAGGTTCTGGAGGAACCGAGGTCTTGGTGGTCAAGGATGTCATGCAGGACGTTCGGGCTGAGAGAATGGTGCACATGAAGAATGGTTAGTCACGTGAGAATGGCGAGGAGGTCATTCGCGTGCAAAGTGTTAGTCACGTGAGTATGGCGGTGGCCATACGCGTGCAAAGTGTTAGTCACGTGAGTATGGTAGGGTTGCCATACGCGTGCAAGAGTTGTACTCGGCCTGGTTGGGCCAAGTAGAGTTGAGTTGGATCACGGATTCCTTCTAGGAATAGGAATCGTATTCGAACTCCTTGTGGGTTGGTGCTTTAAATAGGTGGGGGTCTCTGTTGAAAGGCACCAAGTAGAGCTGAGCGCATCAAGCTTTGAGCTTGGTTTTAGGGTTTGTACTCTTTTGATGAGAGTATTTTAGACAAGAAATAAAGATCAATTCTTTCAAGATTTTTGCGTGCTCTGATAACCACGTCGCTCACGGTATTTTCTGTTTTGGTTCTTGTTTGCATGCTTGTTCTAGTTCTAGATTGGTTTTGTTCTTCAAGTTTTATCTTGATTTGATCCATTAAAAACCTCTCTAGGGTATTGATCTAGTGTTTCTCAAAGTCTAGTTGATCAATCTTTTGTCGTTCTTGTTTAATCTTGAAGTTTAGATTAGATTGATTCTCGTCAAGTTCTGGATCAGCAAGCTTGCGAAGCTCATAACTTTTGATCCGTAAGTTCGATCGAGCTGATTCTTTTTGGGTTCGATTCGTATTGGAATCTAGTTTCTTGTGTCCAAATTTCAGATCGTTTCGACGGTTGGATCTCCGGGAATTCTCGTTTTACCAAACCTCTGTCATTCTGTTTTTGTCGAAAACGAGGCAATTATTTGGTTCTGTTTTGGGGTGAACTTTTAATAGGTCAAGAATTTGGTTTTAGCTTCCGCACAATCATTCACCCCCCCCTCTGATTGCTATATTCGTATACTTGATCCTACAAGTGGTATCGAGCAAGGTTTTTCTAATCTATCTTAATCGGTGATTAGATCAATGGATCATTATTCGACAAAACCTTGTGTGTTCAATGGTGTTGATTTTCAGTTTTGGAAGGCCAAGATGGAGGCGTTCATCCAAGCTCGAGGATTCACAATTTGGGAGAAGGTCTACAAGCCATATGAAGTCCCTGCAAGCGACAACGTCAACGACACCAATCGCACACATGTTGAAGCAAACAGCAAAGCGCGCAACTTGATCATCCAAGGCTTGGGGCGTAGCGACTTCGATCGTGTGATTCATCTTCAATCCAAGATATGAGGTATGGAAATCTCTTTGTGATTACCATGAGGGTTCTAACACTATTAAAGAGGTTCGTCAAGATCTTTACAAAAAAGAATACATGCGATTTGAGATGAAACCGGTGAGTCGCTAGATGACTTCTTTGCACGTTTCAATAAAATTCTTAGTAATCTTCGTCTTTGTTGGAGTTAGCTTTGATGATGCTGCTAATGCTAGACAATTGCTTGGTGCTTTAGACATGTCTATTTGGGAGATGAAAGTTACATCCATTAGAGAATCTCTTGTCATGAGTACACTTACCTTAGATGTTCTTTATTCCAAGTTGAAAACTCATGAATTAGATATTCTTGCTAGAAAGAATGATCATAAATCAATTGCTTTGACATCTCAATCTAGCATATCTCATAATGGTGCTGCTTCAAGCTTTGCTCTATCTTTCTTGTCTTCACTAACCGATGAGCAGTTGAGCAATTCCCGAGAAGAAGACTTGTCACTACTCTCTTCTCGCTTTAACAAAGCTTTACAAAATGTGAGAATGAGAAAGAGAGGTGGTGGTGGCCCTCCAAGATGCTATGAGTGTGGTGATCTCGACCATATTCGTCCAAACTGTCCTAAACTTGCAGGTAAAGCATCAAGGGAGGAGAAGGACAACGACGAGAAGAAAAGAGAAGAAGTTCTCTTCAAGTAATAAAAGAAGAAGAGCTTCACCAACAGCAAAGTTGTCCACCGAGTTCTTTCCGCTCTTGAACAAGTCAATTTGAGCGATGTGGATTCGAGGAGCGATGGGGCGATGCAACTCCAAGCAAGCATGAGTTGGCGGGGTTGTGTCGATGGCTAAAAGCAGCGGCGGCTTCACGAGGCGATCAAGACAGCGACTTCAATGAGGTAGATCCTTCTTCACGATGAATTAGCTATTCTGTTGCTCGACTTGGTAAATTGCTTGATAAGCGTGACAAGAAAATAAAGAAACAAGAATTTGTTGTTGAATCATAGAATCATCAAATTGCTATACTTAAAAATTTGATACATTATGATGATGATTGCAAATCATGTAACTTAATTTGAAATGAGCTTAATTCGCTTAGGAAAGAACATGCTCTTTTGTTGCATCTAAATGAGAAAAATGAGAAACATGTTGTACATGCTAGCTGTTCCAGCGATGATTTGCATGGTTTAACTTCTTGTTCTAAATGCTCAACTCTTGAATTAAAATTAAAAGATGCAAATGCTAGGGTTTCTCAATTATTGATGATCTGCTTACACATGAGGTTCTTTCATGCTCAACTTGTCGTAAGCAAAAAGGAAAAGTGAATGTTCCTTGCAATAATTGTTTAACTCTTTCTCGAAAAGTTGATTACTTGGAAAAATCATTAGAACGTTTCACTAAAGGAAAGAAGAACCTAAACATGATTTTGGATCAATCAAAAGTCAGCACTCATAACAAAGGTTTAGGTTTTGATTCTTATGCTCATCATAAATCACATGCTCCCACCGTTGTTAAAACACTTGACGGAGGAAAATTTGAAATTGTCAATGAGCCTAAGAAAGCTGTCTTTAAGTCTATTTGGAGTGTTATCTTCTACTATGATGAATGCAAATGTTGCTTCTACTTCTAAAGCCAAACATCTGTTAAGTACACTTGCACTCATTGTGGTAGAGATGGACATTTAGTAGATTTTTGCTTTAGACTAGCCAAACAACAAAAGAAAGAAAGAGCTAAGGCTAGGTCTAATTTCGAGAAGGCACGCTTTGCTTCTCACTACGTGCCTAGGGTGATGCAAGCACCTTTTGTTGCTAGAAACACGGAGCAGGCAAATTTGATTTTGTGCATAAGACTGCTTGTGTTGTGCCCTCTTGTTGTCCGTCGTGTGTCTCGATCTTGGATTCCTAAACATCTTATTTCTAACGATCTGAGACCTCGACACTTTCTGCTTCTATGTAGGCTTCTCACGAGGAGGAGAACATGTGGCTAGTGAATTTCGGATGCTCACTTCATATGTTCGGTGATAAGATTTGGTTCTCCTTCACTCGTGCATCTCATCTTGAAAGTGTTGCCTTTGGAGATGCTTCTTCCACTTCTGTTTTATAAAAGGCACTAGTTCAAATGATGCAGTACAAGTGCATATGTTCAGGGGAGAGTGTCTTTGTTCATAAAGATGATGATAATCTTTGTTGAGGACGAGATAATTAGAGGTTTACATGAGAGACTCTTCCCACGTGCTTGTGTGTGCTTGTTTTCAAGCTTCCCACGTCAAGGCCACATCGACAAGCTATCAAAAGGATTTTCAGGTATCTTCATAGAACTCAAGATTTTGGCATTTGGCTTTCTGCTTCCTCATGGATTAGTTTAAGAGCTTTTACGATGTTGACTTTGGAGGATGTTGATTTGATTTGGTTCGTGCCACCTCTTGAGTAATCCCTTTTCTTGAGCATATTGATATTGGATTTCACTTTCTTAAAGATCATGTTGAAAAAGAAAATATTGTGCTTCATCATGTGGATCTTGAACATCAATTGGCAGACATTTTTCACAAAACCTTTGTCTTCTTCTCGTTTTGCTTTTATTCGGGAGAACTTGGAATTGTTCATCCAATGGGATTATGTTGAGGAGTTTCTTTGCCAAGTTCTTTCACTTAATGAGCTCACTTTATCATATTTCTTTATATATTATGTAATTGTGCTAATATATGATAATCTAAATTGTTCCACTTGAACTAAAAATGATATTGCGGAATTCCTTGGTTTGATTGCCTATAGCTAAATACTCTGTGATATCTTACTCTTCTAGGCTTGATATTGAATCTTCTTGACAAATTTGGGCTATGAAGCAAGTGTGTTTTAGCTTTACTCTTTCATAAGACCTTTTAATCACTTTTGCATGTTTATAATCAAAGAAAAATGAAAAGAAAAGGGAATCAATAAAAAAGGGTTGTTAAAAGCAAAAGCCTCAAGTTATGAGCTTCAGGATGCTTTCCTAAAAGATAAGATGTATGCTTCAAGCATGCCATTCCCTCAAAAGACAAGATGTATGCTTCAAGCATGCCACTCCAAGGAAATAAAAGAAGTATGCTTCAAGCATGCCACATGCGATTCTTGTTTAAAGATTAAATTGGTCCACTAGATTGGAGTTGAAACTACTTGCTCGCCCCGATTTGTTATTTGCTTCAACTTTGAGCCTTTGTTTTTCTACTAAAGGTTTTGCTTAGTACTTGGCTATAGTTGACTGAATTGAGGTTGAGATGCATGTCATTCCCTAACTTGTTAAAATTACATCAAGATCATGTCTTTTGCATATTATGTGATATATAAGGTTATATGATCGAATGAGCTCATCTTTTCCTATCTTGGCACTCCCTTGTTTCTCTTGGTGAAATCATTGTTTCAGGAAAAATTTTGAACCTGTTCTCTCTTTTACTCTTGATGAATCCATTGTCAAAGGGGGAGAAATTTGGAAATCTTTCTTTGAAAAGTTTAAAGGAAAAGGAGAGTTGTATTTGGAAATTTGAGAATTTTTTGGGAGAAGTTTGGAGAATTTTTGAAATTTTTGGGCGCATTGCACATTCACACACATTTTCATTCTCAGGGGGAGATTTTGTTTTGCATTTTGGTCAAAGAGGGATTTCTGTGTTTTCTTACTTTGGTCTTTGATCCTTTGGATTTCAAAATCTTTTGTAAAGTGAATGCCAAATGATTCAATTCTAAGTAGTGTTGCCAATGTTTTCATCAAGGGGGAGATTGTGAAATCATGTGCTGAAAAATTGGCCTTGAACTGAAAAATTAACTTAGATTTGAATTTGCAAAATGTGTTTGTTCATGTGTTTTGACAATTTGACAAGAAAGCTGATAAGTTACGCATTAGCGCGGACAAAGTTCTCAAGAAACAAGAAGTTTCCCATCTGCGACGGATGATGTTTTTGGGTCTGTTGTGAACATGTTTTTGAGCCCATGACCGCAGTCATTTTCACATGTACAACGGACAGTTTTGCTTGGTCCGTTGTGAACAAGCTTTGTCGGTTTGGATAATTTCTTGGAACCAAGATTTTCACATGTACAACGGACTAATTCTTTTTGTCCGTCGTGAATGGACTTTTTCTAGGGTTTTACTTTTGTGAAACCGAGCGTGGCACGTTTGCACCGGACAAGCTTCTGGGGTCCGTTGTGAACTTGTTTTGAGCTCATGACCGAAGCCATTTTTGCATGTACAACGGACCAACTTTGTTTGTCCGTTGTGAACGTGTTTTTCCGCGTTTGGTTGGCTTCTTGGAACAGAAACTTTTCTATACAACGGACCAACTTTGTTTGTCCGTCGTGAATGCGTTTTGCTCAATTAGGGTTTTGAGCGATTTGGATTTGAATTTTGAATGTGAATTTGAAATTTGTGATGATTTCATGATGCTTCTTTTGAAGTGGACTTTATGCAATGCTCATGTGAGTAGTTGCATGGATTGACATTGAGTCAAGTCGTGGACTTGTGCTCGGATTTGTTTTGTGGTTTGTTCATGTGCAGGTATTGCTCGAAGACGAATGTGGTCGATGACGGGACCAGAACTAGGTTCATGGAGGAACTGAGGTTCGGGACTAGGTTCAGGAGGAACTGAGGTCTTGGTGGTCAAGGATGTCATGCGGGACGTTCGGGCTAAGAGAATGGTGCACATGAAGAATGGTTAGTCACGTGAGAATGGCAGGAGGTCATTCGCGTGCAAAGTGTTAGTCACGTGAGTATGGCGGTGGCCATACTGGCGTGCAAAGTGTTAGTCACGTGAGTATGGTAGGGTTGCCATACGGCGTGCAAGAGTTGTACTCGGCCTGGTTGGGCCAAGTAGAGTTGAGTTGGATACGGATTCCTTCTAGGGAATAGGAATCGTATTCAGAACTCCTTGTGGGTTGGTGCTTTAAATAGGTGGGGGGTCTCCTGTTGAAAGGCACCAAGTAGAGCTGAGCGCATCAAGCTTTGAGCTTGGTTTTAGGGTTTGTACTCTTTTGATGAGAGTATTTTAGACAAGAAATAAAGATCAATTCTTTCAAGATTTTTGCGTGCTCTGATAACCACGTCGCTACAGTATTTTCTGTTTTGGTTCTTGTTTGCATGCTTGTTCTAGTTCTAGATTGGTTTTTGTTCTTCAAGTTTTATCTTGATTTGATCCATTAAAAACCTCTCTAGGGTATTGATCTAGTGTTTCTCAAAGTCTAGTTGATCAATCTTTTGTCGTTCTTGTTTAATCTTGAAGTTTAGATTAGATTGATTCTCGTCAAGTTCTGGATCAGCAAGCTTGCGAAGCTCATAACTTTGATCCGTAAGTTCGATCGAGCTGATTCTTTTGGGTTCGATTCGTATTGGAATCTAGTTTCTTGTGTCCAAATTTCAGATCGTTTCGACGGTTGGATCTCCGGGAATTCTCGTTTTACCAAACCTCTGTCATTCTGTTTTTGTCGAAAACGAGGCAATTATTTGGTTCTGTTTTGGGGTGAACTTTTAATAGGTCAAGAATTTGGTTTTAGCTTCCGCACAATCATTCACCCCCCCCTCTGATTGCTATATTCGTATACTTCGATCCTACAAGTGGTATCAGAGCAAGGTTTTTCTAATCTATCTTAATCGGTGATTAGATCAATGGATCATTATTCGACAAAACCTTGTGTGTTCAATGGTGTTGATTTTCAGTTTTGGAAGGCCAAGATGGAGGCGTTCATCCAAGCTCAGGGATTCACAATTTGGGAGAAGGTCTACAAGCCATATGAAGTCCCTGCAAACGACAACGTCAACGACACCAATCGCACACATGTTGAAGCAAACAAAGAAGGCGCGCAGAACTTGATCATCCAAGGCTTGGGACGTAGCGACTTCGATCGTGTGATTCATCTTCAATCCGCATATGAGGTATGGAAATCTCTTTGTGATTACCATGAGGGTTCTAACACTATTAAAGAGGTTCGTCAAGATCTTTACAAAAAAGAATACATGCGATTTGAGATGAAACCCGGTGAGTCGCTAGATGACTTCTTTGCACGTTTCAATAAAATTCTTAGTAATCTTCGTCTTTGTTGGAGTTAGCTTTGATGATGCTGCTAATGCTAGACAATTGCTTGGTGCTTTAGACATGTCTATTTGGGAGATGAAAGTTACATCCATTAGAGAATCTCTTGTCATGAGTACACTTACCTTAGATGTTCTTTATTCCAAGTTGAAAACTCATGAATTAGATATTCTTGCTAGAAAGAATGATCATAAATCAATTGCTTTGACATCTCAATCTAGCATATCTCATAATGGTGCTGCTTCAAGCTTTGCTCTATCTTTCTTGTCTTCACTAACCGATGAACAGATTGAGCAATTCCCAGAAGAAGACTTGTCACTACTCTCTTCTCGCTTTAACAAAGCTTTACAAAATGTGAGAATGAGAAAGAGAGGTGGTGGTGGCCCTCCAAGATGCTATGAGTGTGGTGATCTCGACCATATTCGTCCAAACTGTCCTAAACTTGCAGGTAAAGCATCAAGGGAGGAGAAGGACAACGACAGAAGAAAAGAGAAGAAGTTCTCTTCAAGTAATAAAAAGAAGAAGAGCTTCACCAACAGCAAAGTTGTCCACCGAGTTCTTTCCGCTCTTGAACAAGTCAATTTGAGCGATGTGGATTCGAGGAGGCGATAAGGGACGATGCAACTCCAAGCAAGCATGAGTTGGCGGGGTTGTGTCGATGGCTAAAAGCAAATGATAGCTTCACCGAGGGCGATCAAGACAAATGACTTCAATGAGGTAGATCCTTCTTACGATGAATTAGCTATTCTTTGTTGCTCGACTTGGTAAATTGCTTGATAAACGTGACAAGAAAATTAAGAAACATGATTTTGTTGTTGAATCATTGAATGCTGAAATTGCTAGACTTAAAACTTTGATTCCTGATGATGATGCTTGCAAATCATGTAACTTAATTTGGAATGAGCTTACTTCGCTTAGGAAAGAACATGCTCTTTTGTTGCATCTAAATGAGAAAAATGAGAAACATGTTGTACATGCTAGCTGTTCCACTGATGATTTGCATGGTTTAACTTCTTGTTCTAAATGCTCAACTCTTGAATTAAAATTAAAAGATGCAAATGCTAGGGTTTCTCAATTGGTCGATGATCTGCTTACACATGAGGTTCTTTCATGCTCAACTTGTCGTAAGCAAAAGGAAAAGTGAATGTTCCTTGCAATAATTGTTTAACTCTTTCTCGAAAAGTTGATTACTTGGAAAAATCATTAGAACGTTTCACTAAAGGAAAGAAGAACCTAAACATGATTTTGGATCAATCAAAAGTCAGCACTCATAACAAAGGTTTAGGTTTTGATTCTTATGCTCATCATAAATCACATGCTCCCACCGTTGTTAAAACACTTGACGGAGGAAAATTTGAAATTGTCAATGAGCCTAAGAAAACTGTCTTTAAGTCTCTTTGGAGTGTTATCTTCTACTATGATGAATGCAAATGTTGCTTCTACTTCTAAAGCCAAACATCCTGTTAAGTACACTTGCACTCAGTGTGGTAGAGATGGACATTTAGTAGATTTTTGCTTTAGACTAGCCAAACAACAAAAGAAAGAAAGAGCTAAGGCTAGGTCTAATTTCAGAAGGCACGCTTTGCTTCTCACTACGTGCCTAGGGTGATGCAAGCACCTTTTGTTGCTAGAAACACGAACAGGCAAATTTGATTTTGTGCATAAGATCGCTTGTGTTGTGCCTCTTGTTGTCCGTCGTGTGTCTCAAGATCGATTCCTAAACATCTTATTTCTAACCCGATCGAGACCTCGACACTTTCTCGCTTCTATGTAGGCTTCTCACGCGAGGAGGGAGAACATGTGGCTAGTGAATTCGGATGCTCACTTCATATGTTCGGTGATAAGATTTGGTTCTCCTTCACTCGTGCATCTCATGCTGAAAGTGTTGCCTTTGGAGATGCTTCTTCCACTTCTGTTTATAAAAGGCACTAGTTCAAATGATGCAGTACAAGTGCATATGTTCAGGGAGAGTGTCTTTGTTCATAAAGATGATGATAATCTTTGTTGAGGACGAGATAATTAGAGGTTTACATGAGAGACTCTTCCCACGTGCTTGTGTGTGCTTGTTTTCAAGCTTCCCACGTCAAGGCCACATCGACAAGCTATCAAAAGGATTTTCAGGTATCTTCATAGAACTCAAGATTTTGGCATTTGGCTTTCTGCTTCCTCATGGATTAGTTTAAGAGCTTTTACGATGTTGACTTTGGAGGATGTTGATTTGATTTGGTTCGTGCCACCTCTTGAGTAATCCCTTTTCTTGAGCATATTGATATTGGATTTCACTTTCTTAAAGATCATGTTGAAAAAGAAAATATTGTGCTTCATCATGTGGAATCTGAACATCAATTGGCAGACATTTTTCACAAAACCTTTGTCTTCTTCTCGTTTTGCTTTTATTCGGGAGAACTTGGAATTGTTCATCCAATGGGATTATGTTGAGGAGTTTCTTTGCCAAGTTCTTTCACTTAATGAGCTCACTTTATCATATTTCTTTATATATTATGTAATTGTGCTAATATATGATAATCTAAATTGTTCCACTTGAACTAAAAATGATATTGCGGAATTCCTTGGTTTGATTGCCTATAGCTAAATACTCTGTGATATCTTACTCTTCTAGGCTTGATATTGAATCTTCTTGACAAATTTGGGCTATGAAGCAAGTGTGTTTTAGCTTTACTCTTTCATAAGACCTTTTAATCACTTTTGCATGTTTATAATCAAAGAAAAATGAAAAGAAAAGGGAATCAATAAAAAAGGGTTGTTAAAAGCAAAAGCCTCAAGTTATGAGCTTCAGGATGCTTTCCTAAAAGATAAGATGTATGCTTCAAGCATGCCATTCCCTCAAAAGACAAGATGTATGCTTCAAGCATGCCACTCCAAGGAAATAAAAGAAGTATGCTTCAAGCATGCCACATGCAGTTCTTGTTTAAAGATTAAATTGGTCCTCTAGATTGGAGTTGAAACTACTTGCTCGCCCCGATTTGTTATTTGCTTCAACTTTGAGCCTTTGTTTTTCTACTAAAGGTTTTGCTTAGTACTTGGCTATAGTTGACTGAATTGAGGTTGAGATGCATGTCATTCCCTAACTTGTTAAAATTACATCAAGATCATGTCTTTTGCATATTATGTGATATATAAGGTTATATGATCGAATGAGCTCATCTTTTCCTATCTTGGCACTCCCTTGTTTCTCTTGGTGAAATCATTGTTTCAGGAAAAATTTTGAACCTGTTCTCTCTTTTACTCTTGATGAATCCATTGTCAAAGGGGGAGAAATTTGGAAATCTTTCTTTGAAAAGTTTAAAGGAAAAGGGAGAGTTGTATTTGGAAATTTGAGAATTTTTTGGGAGAAGTTTGGAGAATTTTTGAAATTTTTGGCGCATTGCACATTCACACACATTTTCATTCTCAGGGGGAGATTTTGTTTTGCATTTTGGTCAAAGAGGGATTTCTGTGTTTTCTTACTTTGGTCTTTGATCCTTTGGATTTCAAAATCTTTTGTAAAGTGAATGCCAAATGATTCAATTCTAAGTAGTGTTGCCAATGTTTTCATCAAGGGGGAGATTGTGAAATCATGTGCTGAAAAATTGGCCTTGAACTGAAAAATTAACTTAGATTTGAATTTGCAAAATGTGTTTGTTCATGTGTTTTGACAATTTGACAAGAAAGCTTGATAAGTTACGCATTAGCGCCGGACAAAGTTCTCAAGAAACAGTAAGTTTCCCATCTGCGACGGACAGTGTTTTTGGGTCTGTTGTGAACATGTTTTTGAGCCCATGACCGAAGTCATTTTCACATGTACAACGGACAGTTTTTCTTGGTCCGTTGTGAACAAGCTTTTTCGGTTTGGATAATTTCTTGGAACCAAGATTTTCACATGTACAACGGACTAATTCTTTTTGTCCGTCGTGAATGGACTTTTTCTAGGGTTTTACTTTTGTGAAACCGAAAGGCGTACGCGTTTGCACGGACAAGCTTGGGGTCCGTTGTGAACTTGTTTTGAGCTCATGACCGAAGCCATTTTTGCATGTACAACGGACCAACTTTGTTTGTCCGTTGTGAACGTGTTTTTCCGCGTTTGGTTGGCTTCTTGGAACAGAAACTTTTCCTTATACAACGGACCAACTTTGTTTGTCCGTCGTGAATCGTTGCTCAATTAGGGTTTTGAGCGATTTGGATTTGAATTTTGAATGTGAATTTGAAATTTGTGATGATTTCATGATGCTTCTTTTGAAGTGGACTTTATGCAATGCTCATGTGAGTAGTTGCATGGATTGACATTGAGTCAAGTCGTGGACTTGTGCTCGGAGTTGTTTTGTGGTTTGTTCATGTGCAGGTATTGCTCGAAGACGAATGTGATCGATGACGGGACCGGAACTAGGTTCATGGAGGAACTGAGGTTCGGGACTAGGTTCAGGAGGAACTGAGGTCTTGGTGGTCAAGGATGTCATGCGGGACGTTCGGGCTAAGAGAATGGTGCACATGAAGAATGGTTAGTCACGTGAGAATGGCAGGAGGTCATTCGCGTGCAAAGTGTTAGTCACGTGAGTATGGCAGGTGGCCATACGCGTGCAAAGTGTTAGTCACGTGAGTATGGTAGGGTTGCCATACGCGTGCAAGAGTTGTACTCGGCCTGGTTGGGCCAAGTAGAGTTGAGTTGGATACGGATTCCTTCTAGGGAATAGGAATCGTATTCAGAACTCCTTGTGGGTTGGTGCTTTAAATAGGTGGGGGGTCTCCTGTTGAAAGGCACCAAGTAGAGCTGAGCGCATCAAGCTTTGAGCTTGGTTTTAGGGTTTGTACTCTTTTGATGAGAGTATTTTAGACAAGAAATAAAGATCAATTCTTTCAAGATTTTTGCGTGCTACAGTAACCACGTCGCTACAGTATTTTCTGTTTTGGTTCTTGTTTGCATGCTTGTTCTAGTTCTAGATTGGTTTTTGTTCTTCAAGTTTTATCTTGATTTGATCCATTAAAAACCTCTCTAGGGTATTGATCTAGTGTTTCTCAAAGTCTAGTTGATCAATCTTTTGTCGTTCTTGTTTAATCTTGAAGTTTAGATTAGATTGATTCTCGTCAAGTTCTGGATCAGCAAGCTTGCGAAGCTCATAACTTTTGATCCGTAAGTTCGATCGAGCTGATTCTTTTTGGGTTCGATTCGTATTGGAATCTAGTTTCTTGTGTCCAAATTTCAGATCGTTTCGACGGTTGGATCTCCGGGAATTCTCGTTTTACCAAACCTCTGTCATTCTGTTTTTGTCGAAAACGAGGCAATTATTTGGTTCTGTTTTGGGGTGAACTTTTAATAGGTCAAGAATTTGGTTTTAGCTTCCGCACAATCATTCACCCCCCCCTCTGATTGCTATATTCGTATACTTCGATCCTACAAGTGGTATCAGAGCAAGGTTTTTCTAATCTATCTTAATCGGTGATTAGATCAATGGATCATTATTCGACAAAACCTTGTGTGTTCAATGGTGTTGATTTTCAGTTTTGGAAGGCCAAGATGGAGGCGTTCATCCAAGCTCAGGGATTCACAATTTGGGAGAAGGTCTACAAGCCATATGAAGTCCCCGCAAGCGACAACGTCAACGACACCAATCGCACACATGTTGAAGCAAACAAAGAAGGCGCGCAACTTGATCATCCAAGGCTTGGGACGAGCGACTTCGATCGTGGTGATTCTTCTTCAATCCTCATATTAGTTATGTAAATCTATTTTTGATTAACTTGAGGGTTCTACAACTATTAAAGAGGTTCGTCAAGATCTTTACAAAAAGAATACATGCGATTTGAGATGAAACCGGTGAGTCGCTAGATGACTTATTTGCACGTTTCAATAAAATTCTTAGTAATCTTCGTTCTGTTGGAGTTAGCTTTGATGATGCTGCTAATGCTAGACAATTGATTGGTGCTTTAGACATGTCTTTTTGGGTGATGAAAGTTACATCCATTCGAGTATATTCTGTCATGAGTACACTTACCTTAGATGTTCTTTATTCCAAGTTGAAAACTCATGAATTAGATATTCTTGCTAGAAAGAATGATCATAAATCAATTGCTTTGACATCTCAATCTAGCATATCTCATAATGGTGCTGCTTCAAGCTTTGCTCTATCTTTCTTGTCTTCACTAACCGATGAACAGATTGAGCAATTCCCAGAAGAAGACTTGTCACTACTCTCTTCTCGCTTTAACAAAGCTTTACAAAATGTGAGAATGAGAAAGAGAGGTGGTGGTGGCCCTCCAAGATGCTATGAGTGTGGTGATCTCGACCATATTCGTCCAAACTGTCCTAAACTTGCAGGTAAAGCATCAAGGGAGGAGAAGGACAACGACAGAAGAAAAGAGAAGAAGTTCTCTTCAAGTAATAAAAAGAAGAAGAGCTTCACCAACAGCAAAGTTGTCCACCGAGTTCTTTCCGCTCTTGAACAAGTCAATTTGAGCGATGTGGATTCAGGGAGCAGTAAGGACGATGCAACTCCAAGCAAGCATGAGTTGACGGGGTTGTGTCTGATGGCTAAAAGCAGCGACAGCTTCACCGAGGGCGATCAAGACAGCGACTTCAATGAGGTAGATCCTTCTTACGATGAATTAGCTATTGCTGTTGCTCGACTTGGTAAATTGCTTGATAAACGTGACAAGAAAATTAAGAAACATGATTTTGTTGTTGAATCATTGAATGCTGAAATTGCTAGACTTAAAACTTTGATTCCTGATGATGATGCTTGCAAATCATGTAACTTAATTTGGAATGAGCTTACTTCGCTTAGGAAAGAACATGCTCTTTTGTTGCATCTAAATGAGAAAAATGAGAAACATGTTGTACATGCTAGCTGTTCCACTGATGATTTGCATGGTTTAACTTCTTGTTCTAAATGCTCAACTCTTGAATTAAAATTAAAAGATGCAAATGCTAGGGTTTCTCAATTGACTGATGATCTGCTTACACATGAGGTTCTTTCATGCTCAACTTGTCGTAAGCAAAAAGGAAAAGTGAATGTTCCTTGCAATAATTGTTTAACTCTTTCTCGAAAAGTTGATTACTTGGAAAAATCATTAGAACGTTTCACTAAAGGAAAGAAGAACCTAAACATGATTTTGGATCAATCAAAAGTCAGCACTCATAACAAAGGTTTAGGTTTTGATTCTTATGCTCATCATAAATCACATGCTCCCACTGTTGTTAAAACACTTGACGGAGGAAAATTTGAAATTGTCAATGAGCCTAAGAAAACTGTCTTTAAGTCTCATTTGGAGTGTTATCTTCTACTATGATGAATGCAAATGTTGCTTCTACTTCTAAAGCCAAACATCCTGTTAAGTACACTTGCACTCATTGTGGTAGAGATGGACATTTAGTAGATTTTTGCTTTAGACTAGCCAAACAACAAAAGAAAGAAAGAGCTAAGGCTAGGTCTAATTTCGTAAAGGCACGCTTTGCTTCTCACTACGTGCCTAGGGTGATGCAAGCACCTTTTGTTGCTAGAAACACGGAACAGGCAAATTTGATTTTGTGCATAAGATCGCTTGTGTTGTGCCTCTTGTTGTCCGTCGTGTGTCTCAAGATCGATTCCTAAACATCTTATTTCTAACCCCAAGATCGAGACCTCGACACTTTCTCGCTTCTATGTAGGCTTCTCACTGAGGAGGGAGAACATGTGGCTAGTGAATTTCGGATGCTCACTTCATATGTTCGGTGATAAGATTTGGTTCTCCTTCACTCGTGCATCTCATGCTTGAAAGTGTTGCCTTTGGAGATGCTTCTTCCACTTCTGTTTCGCAAAAGGCACTAGTTCAAATGATGCAGTACAAGTGCATATGTTCGGGGAGAGTGTCTTTGTTCATAAAGATGATGATAATCTTTGTTGAGGACGAGATAATTAGAGGTTTACATGAGAGACTCTTCCCACGTGCTTGTGTGTGCTTGTTTTCAAGCTTCCCACGTCAAGGCCACATCGACAAGCTATCAAAAGGATTTTCAGGTATCTTCATAGAACTCAAGATTTTGGCATTTGGCTTTACGCTTCCTCATGGATTAGTTTAAGAGCTTTTTCGATGTTGACTTTGGAGGATGTTGATTTGATTTGGTTCGTGCCACCTCTTGAGTAATCCCTTTTCTTGAGCATATTGATATTGGATTTCACTTTCTTAAAGATCATGTTGAAAAATAAAATATTGTGCTTCATCATGTGGATCTTGAACATCAATTGGCAGACATTTTTCACAAAACCTTTGTCTTCTTCTCGTTTTGCTTTTATTCGGGAGAACTTGGAATTGTTCATCCAATGGGATTATGTTGAGGGAGTTTCTTTGCCAAGTTCTTTCACTTAATGAGCTCACTTTATCATATTTCTTTATATATTATGTAATTGTGCTAATATATGATAATCTAAATTGTTCCACTTGAACTAAAAATGATATTGCGGAATTCCTTGGTTTGATTGCCTATAGCTAAATACTCTGTGATATCTTACTCTTCTAGGCTTGATATTGAATCTTCTTGACAAATTTGGGCTATGAAGCAAGTGTGTTTTAGCTTTACTCTTTCATAAGACCTTTTAATCACTTTTGCATGTTTATAATCAAAGAAAAATGAAAAGAAAAGGGAATCAATAAAAAGGGTTGTTAAAAGCAAAAGCCTCAAGTTATGAGCTTCAGGATGCTTTCCTAAAAGATAAGATGTATGCTTCAAGCATGCCATTCCCTCAAAAGACAAGATGTATGCTTCAAGCATGCCACTCCAAGGAAATAAAAGAAGTATGCTTCAAGCATGCCACATGCGATTCTTGTTTAAAGATTAAATTGGTCCACTAGATTGGAGTTGAAACTACTTGCTCGCCTCGATTTGTTATTTGCTTCAACTTTGAGCCTTTGTTTTTCTACTAAAGGTTTTGCTTAGTACTTGGCTATAGTTGACTGAATTGAGGTTGAGATGCATGTCATTCCCTAACTTGTTAAAATTACATCAAGATCATGTCTTTTGCATATTATGTGATATATAAGGTTATATGATCGAATGAGCTCATCTTTTCCTATCTTGGCACTCCCTTGTTTCTCTTGGTGAAATCATTGTTTCAGGAAAAATTTTGAACCTGTTCTCTCTTTTACTCTTGATGAATCCATTGTCAAAGGGGGAGAAATTTGGAAATCTTTCTTTGAAAAGTTTAAAGGAAAAGGGAGAGTTGTATTTGGAAATTTGAGAATTTTTGGGAGAAGTTTGGAGAATTTTTGAAATTTTTTGGCGCATTTCACATTCACACACATTTTCATTCTCAGGGGGAGATTTTGTTTTGCATTTTGGTCAAAGAGGGATTTCTGTGTTTTCTTACTTTGGTCTTTGATCCTTTGGATTTCAAAATCTTTGTAAAGTGAATGCCAAATGATTCAATTCTAAGTAGTGTTGCCAATGTTTTCATCAAGGGAGATTGTGAAATCATGTGCTGAAAAATTGGCCTTGAACTGAAAAATTAACTTAGATTTGAATTTGCAAAATGTGTTTGTTCATGTGTTTTGACAATTTGACAAGAAACAAGAAGTTACGATTAGCGCGGACAAAGTTCTCAAGAAACAAGAAGTTTCCCATCTGCGACGGACAGTGTTTTTGGGTCTCATAGAACATGTTTTTGAGCCCATGACCGAAGTCATTTTCACATGTACAACGGACAGTTTTTCTTGGTCCGTTGTGAACAAGCTTTTCGGTTTGGATAATTTCTTGGAACCAAGATTTTCACATGTACAACGGACTAATTCTTTTGTCCGTCGTGAATGGACTTTTTCTAGGGTTTTACTTTTGTGAAACCGAAGCGTGGCACGCTTGCACCTGACAAGCTTCGGGTCCGTTGTGAACTTGTTTTGAGCTCATGACCAAGCCATTTTTAGATGTACAACGGACCAACTTTGTTTGTCCGTTGTGAACGTGTTTTTCCGCGTTTGGTTGGCTTCTTGGAGCAGAAACTTTTCCTTATACAACGGACCAACTTTGTTTGTCCGTCGTGAATCGTTTCAATTAGGGTTTTGAGCGATTTGGATGTGAATCTTGAATGTGAATTTGAAATTTGTGATGATTTCATGATGCTTCTTTTGAAGTGGACTTTATGCAATGCTCATGTGAGTAGTTGCATGGATTGACATTGAGTCAAGTCGTGGACTTGTGCTCGGATTTGTTTGTGGTTTGTTCATGTGCGGTATTGCTCAAGACGAATGTGATCGATGACGGGACCGGAACTAGGTTCATGGAGGAACCGAGGTTCGGGACTAGGTTCAGGAGGAACCGAGGTCTTGGTGGTCAAGGATGTCATGCGGGACGCTCGGGCTAAGAGAATGGTGCACATGAAGAATGGTTAGTCACGTGAGAATGGCAGGAGGTCATTCGCGTGCAAAGTGTTAGTCACGTGAGTATGGCGGTGGCCATACGGCGTGCAAAGTGTTAGTCACGTGAGTATGGTAGGGTTGCCATACGCGTGCAAGAGTTGTACTCGGCCTGGTTGGGCCAAGTAGAGTTGAGTTGGATACGGATTCCTTCTAGGAATAGGAATCGTATTCGTAACTCCTAGTGGGTTGGAGCTTTAAATAGGTGGGGGGTCTCCTGTTGAAAGGCACCAAGAAGAGAAGAGCGCATCAAGCTTTTAGCTTGGTTTTAAGGTTTTTACTCTTTTGATGAGAGTATTTTAGACAAGAAATAAAGATCAATTCTTTCAAGATTTTTGCGTGCTACAAGATAACCACGCCGCTACAAAGATTTTCTGCTTTTGGTTCTTGTTTGCATGCTTGTTCTAGTTCTAGATTGGTTTTTGTTCTTCAAGTTTTATCTTGATTTGATCCATTAAAAACCTCTCTAGGTATTGATCTAGTGTTTCTCAAAGTCTAGTTGATCAATCTTTTGTCGTTCTTGTTTAATCTTGAAGTTTAGATTAGATTGATTCTCGTCAAGTTCTGGATCAGCAAGCTTGCGAAGCTCATAACTTTTGATCCGTAAGTTCGATCGAGCTGATTCTTTTTGGGTTCGATTCGTATTGGAATCTAGTTTCTTGTGTCCAAATTTCAGATCGTTTCGACGGTTGGATCTCCGGGAATTCTCGTTTTACCAAACCTCTGTCATTCTGTTTTTGTCGAAAACGAGGCAATTATTTGGTTCTGTTTTGGGGTGAACTTTTAATAGGTCAAGAATTTGGTTTTAGCTTCCGCACAATCATTCACCCCCCCTCTGATTGCTATATTCGTATACTTCGATCCTACAAGTGGTATCAGAGCAAGGTTTTTCTAATCTATCTTAATCGGTGATTAGATCAATGGATCATTATTCGACAAAACCTTGTGTGTTCAATGGTGTTGATTTTCAGTTTTGGAAGGCCAAGATGGAGGCGTTCATCCAAGCTCAGGGATTCACAATTTGGGAGAAGGTCTACAAGCCATATGAAGTCCCTGCAAACGACAACGTCAACGACACCAATCGCACACATGTTGAAGCAAACAGCAAGGCGCGCAACTTGATCATCCAAGGCTTGGGACGTAGCGACTTCGATCGTGTGATTCATCTTCAATCCGCATATGAGGTATGGAAATCTCTTTGTGATTACCATGAGGGTTCTAACACTATTAAAGAGGTTCGTCAAGATCTTTACAAAAAGAATACATGCGATTTGAGATGAAACCCGGTGAGTCGCTAGATGACTTCTTTGCACGTTTCAATAAAATTCTTAGTAATCTTCGTGCTGTTGGAGTTAGCTTTGATGATGCTGCTAATGCTAGACAATTGCTTGGTGCTTTAGACATGTCTATTTGGGAGATGAAAGTTACATCCATTAGAGAATCTACTGTCATGAGTACACTTACCTTAGATGTTCTTTATTCCAAGTTGAAAACTCATGAATTAGATATTCTTGCTAGAAAGAATGATCATAAATCAATTGCTTTGACATCTCAATCTAGCATATCTCATAATGGTGCTGCTTCAAGCTTTGCTCTATCTTTCTTGTCTTCACTAACCGATGAACAGATTGAGCAATTCCTAGAAGAAGACTTGTCACTACTCTCTTCTCGCTTTAACAAAGCTTTACAAAATGTGAGAATGAGAAAGAGAGGTGGTGGTGGCCCTCCAAGATGCTATGAGTGTGGTGATCTCGACCATATTCGTCCAAACTGTCCTAAACTTGCAGGTAAAGCATCAAGGGAGGAGAAGGACAACGATTGAAGAAAAGAGAAGAAGTTCTCTTCAAGTAATAAAAGAAGAAGAGCTTCACCAACGACAAAGTTGTCCACTGAGTTCTTTCCGCTCTTGAACAAGTCAATTTGAGCGATGTGGATTCAGGGAGCGATGGGACGATGCAACTCCAAGCAAGCATGAGTTGACGGGGTTGTGTCGATGGCTAAAAGCAAATGACAGCCTTCACCGAGGGCGATCAAGACAGCGACTTCAATGAGGTAGATCCTTCTTACGATGAATTAGCTATTGCTGTTGCTCGACTTGGTAAATTGCTTGATAAACGTGACAAGAAAATTAAGAAACATGATTTTGTTGTTGAATCATTGAATGCTGAAATTGCTAGACTTAAAACTTTGATTCCTGATGATGATGCTTGCAAATCATGTAACTTAATTTGGAATGAGCTTACTTCGCTTAGGAAAGAACATGCTCTTTTGTTGCATCTAAATGAGAAAATGAGAAACATGTTGTACATGCTAGCTGTTCCAATCGATGATTTGCATGGTTTAACTTCTTGTTCTAAATGCTCAACTCTTGAATTAAAATTAAAAGATGCAAATGCTAGGGTTTCTCAATTGGTCGATGATCTGCTTACACATGAGGTTCTTTCATGCTCAACTTGTCGTAAGCAAAAGGAAAAGTGAATGTTCCTTGCAATAATTGTTTAACTCTTTCTCGAAAAGTTGATTACTTGGAAAAATCATTAGAACGTTTCACTAAAGGAAAGAAGAACCTAAACATGATTTTGGATCAATCAAAATTCATCACTCATAACATATGTTTATGTTTTGATTATTATGCTCATAATAAATCACATGCTACGTGTGTTGTTAATACACTTGACGGAGTAAAATTTGAAATTTTAAATGAGCCTAAGAAAACTGTCTTTAAGTCTCTTTGGAGTGTTATCTTCTACTATGATGAATGCAAATGTTGCTTCTACTTCTAAAGCCAAACATCCTGTTAAGTACACTTGCACTCATTGTGGTAGAGATGGACAGTTAGTAGATTTTTGCTTTAGACTAGCCAAACACCAAAAGAAACACACAGCTAAGGCTAGGTCTAATTTCAGACAGGCACGCTTTGCTTCTCACTACGTGCCTAGGGTGATGCAAGCACCTTTTGTTGCTAGAAACACGGAACAGGCAAATTTGATTTTGTGCATAAGATCGCTTGTGTTGTGCCCTCATTGTCCGTCGTGTGTCTCAAGATCGGATTCCTAAACATCTTATTTCTAACCCGATCGAGACCTCGACACTTTCTCGCTTCTATGTAGGCTTCTCACGAGGAGGGAGAACATGTGGCTAGTGAATTTGGATGCTCACTTCATATGTTCAAGGATAAGATTTGGTTCTCCTTCACTCGTGCATCTCATGCTGAAAGTGTTGCCTTTGGAGATGCTTCTTCCACTTCTGTTTTCGCAAAAGGCACTAGTTCAAATGATGCAGGTACAAGTGCATATGTTCAGGGGGAGAGTGTCTTTGTTCATAAAGATGATGATAATGCTGTTGAGGACGAGATAATTAGAGGTTTACATGAGAGACTCTTCCCACGTGCTTGTGTGTGCTTGTTTTCAAGCTTCCCACGTGCGTCACATCGACAAGCTATCAAAAGGATTTTCAGGTATCTTCATAGAACTCAAGATTTTGGCATTTGGCTTTCTGCTTCCTCATGGATTAGTTTAAGAGCTTTTTCTGATGTTGACTTTGGAGGATGTTGATTTGATTTGGTTCGTGCCACCTCTTGAGTAATCCCTTTTCTTGAGCATATTGATATTGGATTTCACTTTCTTAAAGATCATGTTGAAAAAGAAAATATTGTGCTTCATCATGTGGATACTGAACATCAATTGGCAGACATTTTTCACAAAACCTTTGTCTTCTTCTCGTTTTGCTTTTATTCGGGGAGAACTTGGAATTGTTCATCCAATGGGATTATGTTGAGGGGGAGTTTCTTTGCCAAGTTCTTTCACTTAATGAGCTCACTTTATCATATTTCTTTATATATTATGTAATTGTGCTAATATATGATAATCTAAATTGTTCCACTTGAACTAAAAATGATATTGCGGAATTCCTTGGTTTGATTGCCTATAGCTAAATACTCTGTGATATCTTACTCTTCTAGGCTTGATATTGAATCTTCTTGACAAATTTGGGCTATGAAGCAAGTGTGTTTTAGCTTTACTCTTTCATAAGACCTTTTAATCACTTTTGCATGTTTATAATCAAAGAAAAATGAAAAGAAAAGGGAATCAATAAAAAAGGGTTGTTAAAAGCAAAAGCCTCAAGTTATGAGCTTCAGGATGCTTTCCCTAAAAGATAAGATGTATGCTTCAAGCATGCCATTCCTCAAAAGACAAGATGTATGCTTCAAGCATGCCACTCCAAGGAAATAAAAGAAGTATGCTTCAAGCATGCCACATGCAGTTTACTGTTTAAAGATTAAATTGGTCCACTAGATTGGAGTTGAAACTACTTGCTCGCCCTGATTTGTTATTTGCTTCAACTTTGAGCCTTTGTTTTTCTACTAAAGGTTTTGCTTAGTACTTGGCTATAGTTGACTGAATTGAGGTTGAGATGCATGTCATTCCCTAACTTGTTAAAATTACATCAAGATCATGTCTTTTGCATATTATGTGATATATAAGGTTATATGATCGAATGAGCTCATCTTTTCCTATCTTGGCACTCCCTTGTTTCTCTTGGTGAAATCATTGTTTCAGGAAAAATTTTGAACCTGTTCTCTCTTTTACTCTTGATGAATCCATTGTCAAAGGGGGAGAAATTTGGAAATCTTTCTTTGAAAAGTTTAAAGGAAAAGGGAGAGTTGTATTTGGAAATTTGAGAATTTTTTGGGAGAAGTTTGGAGAATTTTTGAAATTTTTGGGCGCATTGCACATTCACACACATTTTCATTCTCAGGGGGAGATTTTGTTTTGCATTTTGGTCAAAGAGGGATTTCTGTGTTTTCTTACTTTGGTCTTTGATCCTTTGGATTTCAAAATCTTTTGTAAAGTGAATGCCAAATGATTCAATTCTAAGTAGTGTTGCCAATGTTTTCATCAAGGGGGAGATTGTGAAATCATGTGCTGAAAAATTGGCCTTGAACTGAAAAATTAACTTAGATTTGAATTTGCAAAATGTGTTTGTTCATGTGTTTTGACAATTTGACAAGAAACAGTAAGTTACGCATTAGCGCCGGACAAAGTTCTCAAGAAACAGTAAGTTTCCCATCTGCGACGGACAGTGTTTTTGGGTCTGTTGTGAACATGTTTTTGAGCCCATGACCGAAGTCATTTTCACATGTACAACGGACAGTTTTTCTTGGTCCGTTGTGAACAAGCTTTTTCGGTTTGGATAATTTCTTGGAACCAAGATTTTCACATGTACAACGGACTAATTTTTTTTGTCCGTCGTGAATGGACTTTTCTAGGGTTTTACTTTTGTGAAACCGGCGTGGCACGCTTGCACGGACAAGCTTCGGGGTCCGTTGTGAACTTGTTTTGAGCTCATGACCAAGCCATTTTTTAGATGTACAACGGACCAACTTTGTTTGTCCGTTGTGAACGTGTTTTTCCGCGTTTGGTTGGCTTCTTGGAACAGAAACTTTTCCTTATACAACGGACCAACTTTGTTTGTCCGTCGTGAATGCGATTTCGCTCAATTAGGGTTTTGAGCGATTTGGATTTGAATTTTGAATGTGAATTTGAAATTTGTGATGATTTCATGATGCTTCTTTTGAAGTGGACTTTATGCAATGCTCATGTGAGTAGTTGCATGGATTGACATTGAGTCAAGTCGTGGACTTGTGCTCGGATTTGTTTGTGGTTTGTTCATGTGCGTGTATTGCTCAAGACGAATGTGATCGATGACGGGACCGGAACTAGGTTCATGGAGGAACTGAGGTTCGGGACTAGGTTCAGGAGGAACTGAGGTCTTGGTGGTCAAGGATGTCATGCGGGACGTTCGGGCTAAGAGAATGGTGCACATGAAGAATGGTTAGTCACGTGAGAATGGCAGGAGGTCATTCGCGTGCAAAGTGTTAGTCACGTGAGTATGGCGGTGGCCATACGCGTGCAAAGTGTTAGTCACGTGAGTATGGTAGGGTTGCCATACGGCGTGCAAGAGTTGTACTCGGCCTGGTTGGGCCAAGTAGAGTTGAGTTGGATACTGATTCCTTCTAGGAATAGGAATCGTATTGAGAACTCCTTGTGGGTTGGTGCTTTAAATAGGTGGGGTCTCTGTTGAAAGGCACCAAGTAGAGCTGAGCGCATCAAGCTTTGAGCTTGGTTTTAGGGTTTGTACTCTTTTGATGAGAGTATTTTAGACAAGAAATAAAGATCAATTCTTTCAAGATTTTTGCGTGCTACAGTAACCACGTCGCTACAGTATTTTCTGTTTTGGTTCTTGTTTGCATGCTTGTTCTAGTTCTAGATTGGTTTTTGTTCTTCAAGTTTTATCTTGATTTGATCCATTAAAAACCTCTCTAGGGTATTGATCTAGTGTTTCTCAAAGTCTAGTTGATCAATCTTTTGTCGTTCTTGTTTAATCTTGAAGTTTAGATTAGATTGATTCTCGTCAAGTTCTGGATCAGCAAGCTTGCGAAGCTCATAACTTTTGATCCGTAAGTTCGATCGAGCTGATTCTTTTTGGGTTCGATTCGTATTGGAATCTAGTTTCTTGTGTCCAAATTTCAGATCGTTTCGACGGTTGGATCTCCGGGAATTCTCGTTTTACCAAACCTCTGTCATTCTGTTTTTGTCGAAAACGAGGCAATTATTTGGTTCTGTTTTGGGGTGAACTTTTAATAGGTCAAGAATTTGGTTTTAGCTTCCGCACAATCATTCACCCCCCCCTCTGATTGCTATATTCGTATACTTCGATCCTACAATTGGACAGTTCAAAACATAGGTAATTCTTTTTATTCAATCCCTAGAAACGTGGAACACACAGGTGGAGGTAATGCACCGTGGCCATATCGATATACCACATGGTCAAAGTTACGTAGGCACAGCTCTAGTTCTATCAGATCCGTGGACTCGGTGAAGTTAGGTATTTTTAGTTTTACCAGATATGAAGAGTTAGAGTTATGGATATATTAAAAGTGTTTGGGTGAGTTATCTTATTTACATTTTTAGAATAGAAATACAAACTTATTCACTTCATTTTAGTCTATAAATTTCAGATTTGAGATGAGACTAGAATCTAAGGTTCTGCCAAACAGGGCCATAATCTAAAATGACAAGTAAGAGAATTAAAGGAGTAAACGATGGACTATGGCCCAACAGAATCTAATAATATAATACAAAATTTCGAAGCAGGCAAGCCTGCCAGCCTTGGCCTACTAGTTTGGCTCGTTAATTTGGAATCCCGAGTTTTCCTATATTTTCTGTGAAAAAACCAATTTTTTAATAAAATTCCTTCGATCCAAACAAACATAAAATCTTCATAAATAATTCAACAACACTGCTACATGGCCACGGTAGGCGACTGTGTGGGCCAATGCGCGATTGGACACACATAACTGTGCCATTTTGGTGCACTTTCCCTACGAAGAGTCACAGTAACCGTTAATGAGACGGAAAGCCGGCTATCCTGGTAAAAAAAATCACAAGTGTGATAAAATTTTGCAAAAAAAAAAAAAAAGTCCATCGAAGAAAAGTTTAGATTAGGCCAGGTATCCATTTCTCCCACGTCTTGTCTGTTGCCGGAAGCATCATCCAAAAGAAGCTTGTAGGATATGAAGTTAAAGAAAGTATGGCAAGCTATAATTTTGATAACGAATTGAAAATCCGTCTAAAGTTTTATGGCGCATTTAATCTTAGAGAGTGTATAGGTATCATCCAGATGTTTTTGTTTTAGCTAACATCTAAATTTTGCACTGTTAGATACCTCACCCGAATATCACCGGGCCGTTAGATCAAATCATAGGATCGGATGTAATCGATACTCCCGAATCTCAATAATGATCCGATGATTCTAGATTTGGGTGATTTCAGCGATAAAAACATCCTGATGAAGTTTTTACATGTCCTTAATCTTAAACGTAAGAAAATTAGCCTCGAACAAAAACAGGCCCTAGGTTCATTCCAATCCAATGTGAAGTGGGTCATGGTTCGTCGGCAGAGCTCCGGACTTTTCGTGCAAAAGGGCGCAGGCATGAACCTAGATAAAATTGCTGTCTTCTGACTTTTCAATGTGTATTTCTGATTTGCTCGCGTGATAAGAGTTCACATGTCCCTGTACCTCAAGACGGCAATATTCTTACGAGGGGGTCGTTTTACCGATCGCCGAACAAAAACAATGAGAACGACAAATTAAAAGCACTGCAAAGTTAGGCTGTGAACCACACCCTAGTTACTCAATTAGCTTTCCATGCATGTAATACAAGTTTATCTCATCTGTTACGTACCAGTGGCGGATACAAAGAGACTTGAGATGCGTTTCTGTGCTCTTCCTTTTAAAAGTTGCATAACTATTAAAGCATGAATGAAGAGTAGATGGTGATTACTTACCCCTTCGCTTCCTTCAAGATTTGT
Source organism: Rhipidocladum racemiflorum (assembly GCA_036346355.1). NCBI lineage: Eukaryota > Viridiplantae > Streptophyta > Magnoliopsida > Poales > Poaceae > Rhipidocladum > Rhipidocladum racemiflorum. The sequence goes on along the minus strand of CM070578.1, from coordinate 14,675,170 downwards.
TTGTGCAACTTGTATTAGAAGAAAAAGCGTAGAAACACTGCTCGAGAGAGCTCCCGAAGAGCTATTGATATAATAAAGGCACCGATTCCAATTGTCATGCTATTGATATCCTTGTAATCTCGTAATCTTTTTTCGATAGTCTTATATCACACTGGCTACTCGCCATGGATACAAAGAAAGCAAAATAGCATTTTTCTGCAGCGTATACGTACGTCGCTGTCTGTTACAACTTACAGCAAGGTCCGGCAAAACTAGCCGTGTCCACACAATACCACACTATTATGCCTCCACTTATTCTTGCATACGTCCCTTTCTCTCTACATGTCACAATTCCACTAATAATCATAACCAATATCAAGTCTCAACTAATTAATTGTACCGATGTATAATTCAATATGTAATTAACAAGTTTAATTTGGTCGATTCAGTACTTAATTCAGTCCGCTGGTGAAGGGTACGCCGGTCTGCGGCAGCCAGTTGTCCCCGAGCACCATATTGGTGACGGTGAAGTTGCCGGCGTCGGTGCCGTTGCCGAGCACGTGGTACCCCGGCCAGCTGACGCGGCGGCTGGTGTCGGCGCCGGGCCCGGAGTTGTTGTACTCGGCGTAGAAGAGAGTGTTCAGCGCGAAGTCCCCGGCCCACGGCATCCACCCGGCGGGGTCGACGAGCGCGCCGACGTACGACTCCATGACCACCGTGCGCGAGTAGTTCTTCCAGGGCCGGCCGAGGTAGCTGAGCGTCGTGAAGGCGGAGTTGGCGGCGAGCTCGGGGGCGGCGACGAGCGCGCAGCCCTGGATGGAGGTGCCGGTGTTCTGGTTGGGGTCGGAGCGGCCCTGCGCCGTGACGGTGTTGCTCTGGCCCTGCATGGGGAGGCGGGAGTAGAAGGTGCAGTCCTGGAACACCACGGCGGCGTTGCCGAACACGTAGTCGACGGTGCCGTACACGTCGCAGCCGCGGTAGAACTGCCGGAGGGAGTGCGTGTAGAGCGTGTCCTGGTACGCCTCGATGCTGCAGCTGTAGAACGTCGACAGGTCGGCGCCGGACCGGAGCGCCACCGCCTGGTGCTTCGACGGCCCGGCCGTGTTGCGGAACGTCATGTTCATCGCCACGAAACCTTGCCCGACCACAGCTGCATGCGTATATGTCATGTACAAGCAGAGATTAACCTTCAACGTCCCATGTTAATGATGTACAAGTTGCACTGTCAGGTTTGCTAGCTCTCACTTACTTTCTTCACCTATAGATTAGCTTTGAGATATGGTTGCGACCGATTCTAAATTCATCCAAAGTACAAAAACATGACATACTTTAAAAAAAAAACGAAAGTCACCGCGGGTGTAGATATCTCAAATTTCGTTTCAGATTTTTCTTCAACACTCAACAAATTAAATCACCGAAATTTGATTATTTCAGAAATTTCGGTATAATTTTGGGACAAAATGGTTGAACAAACAAATCGAATTTTGTAGAATTTTTTTTTGAAATGAACTCACTGAAATTTAACTAGGACAAGTGTATTTTCGAAACCCTGGCGGACATCCCTCAATTAACATTTAACAGTACCGCGTACCCACGGAAATAAATTCTACGGTGTCGTGCTGCATAAAGGGACCTGTGCAGCACCACTCGGATGGACGCCACGTGTTACGCCAGTGAATCTCCACCATTGCATTAATTAAGGGGATTAATTAACTGACGCATTAATTGCATGCAGCACGACACCATAGAATTTATTTCCGCGTACTGACATGCTGTTGCGGAGTGATGATGTTTGGTGCGGCGGCGGCGGCGGCGAGGAGATGAGTGGAAGTCGAACTACATCGATCGAGCGTGCATGTTTGCTCTTTTACAATCTTGGTACCAACTAGCAAAATCATAACTGTTTTGGATCATGCATGATGATGTATACGGCGAGACCACAACACCGAGATATTGGGGACAGAGCTACCTCATTCCCTTGCAAACCCTTGTGGCATGGGACCAAATAAAAGCGACGCTTTTTAGGTATCATCCTCCCTATCCATTTGCCAGCAAAAACACATCTAGTGTCATACTCCCATTTGATTTTTTTTTTAATGCAAGTGCAAATTCACAAATGGCCACTAGTTTCTAGCTACGCATTGTTTGGTCCATGTCCTATATCATCATTTTTAGCAAATTATTTGTTATCTAACGATGAAATGAGAGTTATTTTAACTCAGCTATTTTCCACGTACCTGTACTCACCTCAGTTCACAAAAACTTGTCGTGGTTTTAACTGCCTCTATACACAAATAAGTATCAATACAGCTAAATAAACACCGTCCTTCGTTGTTCCTTTCTAAATTACATTATTGACTTTTCATTATCTCCGAGATGCGACTTTAATGGTTACCTCTATAAGATTTTGTATTATTACAGATTAATGAAATTATAATATTGCAAAAGTACTTTGATCAACCAATTGAGTGATAAATTTTTTTGTATAATAATCTAGACAATTTTGAATATGCCTATTGTCAAATTTTAAAAAGATTGACAATGGATTATAAACCGTCGTTTAAAAACAACGGAGTGACTATCAGTTAGGTTCATTGTAAATAATAGTTTAATAATACTATAGAATTGTATGCCTGTTTATACGTTTACATTGTTGGTAAACGTCCAAACTAAAAGGTTTGAAAACAAAACGTCGAAGTGTCACAAGTGATTGTCAAGGTTGTACTATCTCCGGTCACAAAAAAAGTTGATGTTTTTGAATTTCAAAAGTCAACCGGCAGTCACTTTGACCACTTCGTTTTATTATCATTTATTCATAAAAGTTAAATATTGTGAATTATTTTTTATGAAAAAATCACTTATATCATTTTTATATAGCCAAACCATATATTCGAGATAATATGTTTGGCCAAAATTATTTCTTTTTAACTATACACATTCTAAGGCATCACTCTTTTGTGACTAAAAGGAAATATTTTTTCCCTAGAAAGTAATGCGTTGTATATGCCCTTACCGAAGGTGGCCGAGTTGAAGGTCGTCCAGCCGTCGATAACGCTCCGATTGCCGGTGATCACCGTCTGGCCGATGCCATCGCCGACCATCATGATGTACTTCTTGCTCTTGGACACCGTCACGTTCTCCTCGTACACGCCGGCGAGCACGTATATCACATAGTACCCGCTGCTGCCGTTGAGGTTTGTCGGCGCCGCAGCCACGGCGTCCCCGACCGTCGTGTAGTTCCCGGCGCCGCTCTGGTCCACAGTCACCACCCCGTTCACGGTCACCGTGTTCTCGGGCCCCTCGACTGCCATCCGCCGGACCATCTCCTCGTCGGTCGCGTCGAACAGGCCCCTCCTCACGTGCGCTGCCACGGCAGCCGGCGGCTCCTTGGGCGCCTTGCCCCCGCCGTGGCCGTGGTGAGGCTTCTTGCCGCCCTTGGGCGCCTTCGCCGTGGGCATCCAAGCCCTGGTGAAGAGCGACAGCGAGAGGCTGTACAGCTTGGTGCCGTTCGCGATCGGCACAGCGAGGCCGTCGCGCTCGGACCACGCCGCCGACGCGGCCTGCAGGCCGTCGAGGCAGGTCTGCTGGTTGGTCAGGATCGCGGAGAGCAGCGTCTGCACGTCGTCAGCCAGCGGATCGAGCAGCGTGTCGGTGCCCTTGAGCGCGGTGCCGGCGGCTGAGAGGAAGTCGACGTTGAGCTCCGAGAGGAGCTGGCAGTCCTGCAACGCGCCGACGGCGCTGCGGGAGAGCCCGCGGTGGCGGGCGAGGTAGCGGTCAACGAGGCCGACGAACTTGTCGGCGCTGGCGAGGGACTTGGCCACCGAGAAGCGGCCGTAGGTGTAGAGGTCGCTCGTGCCGTGCGGCGGCAGCACGGTCCGGCAGAACGTCGGGTCCGTCGTGGCGTTGCACGCGGCGGATGGCGACACTGGCGTTGTCGGCGGCGCGTCGGAGAACGAGAGAGCCAACAACGAGAGCAGGAGGAGAGCGGAGAGGGCGGTGGCGTAGCAGACCGCCATGGTAGCTAATTAAGATGTTTGCCTAATGTGTTGTACTGTGTTTGTTTGAGATGGTGATCACAGGAGATTGAAGTGGCCATTTTATAGGTGAAGAGGAGAGGGCGCTATGCGGATAATGGATGCACGTGTTTGGAACTTTGTATGGAGCAGGCATTCATCCATCATTTGGGTTGGTTTGGTCGGATTCAAATTAGGGTTTTTTATTGTTGGGAATCGCTAAATGGTATTTGAGTGTTTTTTTTATTTACGAGCATTCAGTTTGTTTTTAATAGAGTATTTAAATGGCAGAAGATGAACCAAATTGATTCAATCAATTGGATATACATGTGAAGGCTCAAAATTTAAGTGTTATAGAAAACAATTAGATTCTTCCTAGACACCCTAACATCTATAGATCCAATAGATGAAATCAATTTAGCTCATCTGCTCCCATCTGAGTACTCCCTCCAGTTTGATAATAGATGTCGTTTTGGACATAGTGATGGTTAAACTTCTAAAACTTTGACTATCAATATATTTTTAAATATTTAAATTGGATATATGAAAATTATATGTGCAGACTTGTCTCGAGAAGTACTTTCATAATATTATAATTTTATTGGGTTTTATAAATATATTATAATAAAAAATAGCGGTCAAAGTTGTGTTTTGAAGACCGTGTCGATGTCCAAAACAACATCTATTATCAAACTGGAGGGAGTACTATTTTACTAAGAGTACTCAAGTTCTTTTAGGAATGAATTTTTACATCAATTATATACTATTTTTACATAAATTAAATTATATAAAAATAATGTGATAATTTGTGCAAAAAAAATAGCATTAATCTTCGTTGCATTGCTTTTTTACATCAATTATATACTAATTTTACACAAATTAAATTATATAAAAAATGTGATAATTTGTAAACAAAAAGGAGCAAAACAAACAAAAACGTGGATCACAAAGTTAAAATGATAAAGCACATCCTGGATCACATAGTAATATCAAATAGACAAACAAATTGAGTGCTCGTAAACAAAAAAATAACACCAATATATAATAGACAAAAAAAACCAGGAATACTCACAAACTAAAAACACTCAAATAACATTTAGCAATTCCCTTTGTTCTTTCCTACTTTTGGTCAAAGTAAACGTGCCTGGGTTGACCAGTCTTTCTCTATAGACTGCTTTATAGATTGGTTAATCCCCTAAAAATTGTGATTTGTATACGTTGTACTCTTTACATTTATAAATAGATAGTATTTCCTCCTATCACAAATAGTTACAACTAATTATCATTTTAGTTATCAAATCATGTCATACTGTAGTTGACAGCTAGCTAGCTTCCGGCGACTTCGTGCGGGCGCCAATATACCTGTAGTGGAGTACCTTTACACAGTCAACTAGCTATACACTGCCAAGCAGATTAATAAATTAACTAGATCTTGTTAGGCAGTTCCAACTGCGTAATGTCCTGGTTGTGTTTGTGACCAGAGAATCTGAGAGTGCAATGCCTTGATTCATGAATCATGAGACGACGTCATCTGTACTCTTCTTAGCTCTGAAGTTTGAACGTGAAAGATGTTTGCTGCTGTCCGTTGAGCAGTTACGACACAGCTTCGTTGCGCCGAACAGCCACGAACAAAAAAAAAAACACAGCAATACGCACATCGAAGCCAATCATATGTATCCAACACGATCGAGATTAACTGCTTAGACCTCGTAAGTCCATTCATGGATGCGCCGCAACCGCAAGTAAGTAAGTAACTCCGGCCGGCCGGAAAGTGGTCAGGGGGAGCGAGTGAGGCCATCGTGTTCCAGATGTTTGGCAAGGATCCAACCACGCACAACAATCGCCTTCAGAGTTCAGAGATGCACGCATGAACCGAGGAGAAATGGGAATCCAACTCCTCAGGCCATCCATCCATCTACCGGTGCTGGCAGAAGCCGCAGAACGGTAGGTTTATTGGAACATGTTTTACGGAGCAATATAACAAAACCACAGTGTTGTTGGAACCTTATGCCGAATTTGTTTATTGATAATCTATAAAAAAAATAAGAGAGGTGCTTTTATGCTGTTCTTTTTGAAAGTTATACAAATGTTAAAGCGTGAATGAAGAGCAGACGGTGGTTTGCTTGCTTTAAGATTTATATAATTTGTATTAAGAGAAAAAGTACGAAAGAACCACTCTAAAAATAATCACAGAATTGAAAAGGCGGGAAAGTTGAACCCAAAAATATACAATTCTAGGAAGGATGGCGTCCACGGCTGGACGTCCAGGACACAGCATGCTGTTAGTTCTTAGTTGGTCGCAGATCGAAAATTCAGGAGCTACTGATTATTTCCCGACGACATGGCCTAGTCTAATTGATTTGGGTAGTTACCTATAACGAGCTAGTTGATTTGGCTAGAACACTGATATCGTATTTTCTTTACGCGTGCCAATTGAATAGTTATATCATAAATTATCTTAGCATTCACGATTGATGGTTCTCATTATTTTCCGGCCAATGCAGAGCCTAAATGAGATCAAAATGCAGCAAGGAGGAACCAAATGTACTGTCAGTGTGGGTAGCACTAGCAGGAGATAGGCAAAGTCTACACCAGGACATGCTACAGTAATTTGGGGAGCCTTAGCTTGGAACCAACATCGCACAACATGCTAGGGTTGATTGCCTATGATATCGGCAATGTACTTTGGTGTATGCAGCTTTTGAGAGCTCTAGTTCTGAAACTTTTGTGTCAATTCAGATCAATGTTCAGTTAATATTGCTGGGATTTTTTGGCAACATAGAGTGATTTGTGATCTTATAAGGCGCGTTCCTGCGAGCAGTTTGTCAAGTGTTCTTGGCATTGAAGCACTGGCTCGTCGTGATGGACTTCACTGGGCATTACGGTGTGGATGCGGCAAGGTTATACATGAAGCCGATTGCCTGGACCGATTTGGTGAGCGCTTGGGAGCGAAGCCTGCTGCGTGTACTTAGCCCAGTTCTCACACACTTTGTTTTTTCGGCTTTCGGTGGTATGAAATTCTAAATCTAGCCCACTCTTAACCGTGAAAGCACCGATAGATAATATATACCCTCATTCCAAACTCAATAGGTACCTACCGTGACACTTAAACTCGGCAGGAGGGGATACTGCCGAGCACGAACAGATCTTGCCGAGCACGGAGTGCTCGGTAGGTCGACTGTTGCGGTCCTAGCTACCTGCCAAGCTAAGAAAACGTGGCAGATGACACGTGTTGGCTGCCACTACTTTCACGGTAGAATATCGAAACCAAATTGTAAAAAAAAAAAAGGGGGAGCGAAGGGGTGTCATAAGACAAAGCTTCCTTGGGAGTTGGGAGCAATGGACTACTGAATAGTTCCGTGATCGCGTGCATCCTTGCTCAAGTCAAGCTGCTTTCTTCTACTTTATTGAATTTAACCGTCGTGCGATGTTTTCTATTTTGCGTGATCTAACTAAAGGATGGCGTAATATGGCCTCGTTCGTTTCAGCTTATAGACAGTTTCTGTTTAAAATAAAAGTAAATTGTTTGCCGAATGATAGAATTATGGACAATTTCTTCCACTATTAGAATCACTGATACAACATAAAATCAGAAGTCGTGCGATTCTCATTGATTATGCGCTCCCCTTGCGATCTCCTCGCTCCCTCCACCCAAAGCCCATCCACGCCGCCCCACCGCCTCGCTGTCCTCCGCTTGAAGCCTCACAGTGCCGCCCTCCTCCTCCACCCCGGTCTGGTCCTCGTCTGCTGCTGGCCCGATCCTCCTCCTTCGCCACTGACCCGCTCCCTCCTCCTTCGGTCGAAGGCGTGCCCGAAGCCGCTACGCCCGGTCCGCCGCCCTTTTGCGCGGGCATCCTCCTCCTCATCCTCCGCCGCCGATCTGATCCTCCATCCTCCGCCCTCCTCCTCCGTCCGCGCCGCGACCCTCCTACTTCTCCTCCTTCGTCCGAAGTTGCACCTAGTCTGCTGCCCTTCTGCATCGAGCCCCTCTGCCCGTTGCCCTTCTGCGCCGCCGTCCCAAAGCCTCCGCTCCTGGCCTCCTCCGAAGCCGTCCTCCAGGGCATCTACAATCATGATTGTTGAACGGGATAGCTTCTCCAGCCAGCAGATTCTTCAGGCAGCCACTTCTCCACACAGTTGACTATAATCTAGAATCTACACAATCACAAGATGTCACTAAATGAGCCTATGTGCCCTCTATTTCCAGTAGCACCTAAAGAGCGTTTTTAGTATATCAAGGTTAATTTCAAAATATAAAAAGCTTGCGGCTTCCTCAACAAATAAGACAAAGATTTATTGTATGTTGTGCAAACCATGGATCTAAATTTCGGCAAGATTTAAGAAATCCTGGCTAAGATTTAGGATTTCAAACCCTCTAAGATTCTAAATCATGGGCGGCTAGAAAATTTTTTAAAAAAAAATCAAAATGCTACTGTTCCTTTCAAAATCTCGATGAAATCTCTGTGATTTCGGCATAAATCTCGGAAATTTTTACCGGATTTTCATTTTTATGGGGCGGATTTGATTGGATTTAGGATCAAGAACATCCAAAAAAATCCAAAAAAATTTGATGGGTTTTTGATTATTTTTTTAGTCAGTTCAATTTGACCAAAACCTCGGAAATCCCAATTGAAAAATGACCAGATTTGAACTTTCGTTTTTGGATTACGTTCAAATTTTGTTTGAAATTCTGAGATCTCATCGAGATTTTAGATTTCGGCCACCTTCGAAATATATAGCGAAAACGAAATTTGAAACCTTGGTGCAAACAAAATTGAGTTGTGAAGTGGCAGGACTGTTTTTGCACTGTAGTACATGGGATTTCCTCCTGTGAATGGGTCATCAGCTGGTTCTCAAATTTGAACTTTCTTTCTTTCTTTTCCCTGAGCTTTTGTACTGTCTTTGTGCATGGTTCCGGTCAGCCTCCACTTGAATTGTACGTGGAGTAGGTACAGAATCCACAAATGGTACTGTGATTTAAAGATGAAATGCACATTAACCACTAATGTCAACCCAAAAAGTTATGGTATATGAAACGTATACAATAGCAGAGTTAGGTCTTGGGCTGTTGGGCGTGGCCTGAGGCCTGGAATCAAAGATCATGACCTGAGTATGGTAGACTAACTGTTCTTTCACCATGGCCCGGTGGACCAATTGGTCCGGCCCACGTATCTAGACCTATACTAATTAGGCACTCTAAAGAAGTTCTCTTATTAACTAGAAAGATCAGACCTTCTATTTGTTGGGCCAATGGTTTAGGATAAAAGAAAGAGTCCATGTCAAGTACAACATAAATTAGCTAAAATAATAAAAATTTATCAATTTGACTTCCATACGATTTTCAAAGAAAATCCATAAATAATCAAAATTCAAAATAATATTTAAACGGTTTAGATTAAAATAAAGAGTCTATGTCAAGTACAACCCAAATTAGCTAAAATTTAGAATAAAAAAATAAGCGATTTGACTACCATACGATTTCCAAAGAAAATCCATAAGTAACTACAATTTTTAATAATATTTAAATAAAAATAAGCAAATTAAAGCAAATAGTCTATGTCAAATACAAGCTAAATTAAGTAAAATTTGGAATAAAAAATAAAAGATTTCATACGAATTCAAAAGTAAACCCTACAAATAAAATTAAGAATAATAGTAAATAAAATATAAATTTTCATACGAATTCAAGCCTAAAACCAAAAAAATCCACCAGGTTTGATAAAATAATATACAAATTCGGAATAACAATTAAAGAATGATTAGAGATTTGATTTATACGACTTCTAAAGTAACATCCATAAATAACCAAAAAAATCAGAATAATAGTTACTTACTTCACCCAAGTTTGTACGTCGTATTTTTCCCTTAGCACATAGACCAAAGTGATATTAAAAAAATAATTAGATTACCTCTAATTATTGTCTATAAATATTATATTCAATGCATGCATTTAGAGGATATAATGTAAATTTGAATATTTATTAGGGGTATAAAGGAAAGAGGTATATAGGAAAGATCACACCAATTTTTTTATTGGAATATGAAATGCAGCCTATATATATGGACAAGACCATTAAAAAATGTGCATTGTATTTTTTAATAGAAGCCAAATTAACTAAATCTAGAATAAAAAAATAAGCAACTTGATTTCTATATGAATTCAAATATAAATAGTAAAAATATTTAGAATACAATAAAGGAAATAGAAAATACATTTTTATGCAAAGTCTAGCCTGAAACTGGAAAAAAAAATCACCCAAATTCTACTTGCTAGTCATTGTAAATTTATATAATTATTCTGTTTCTATATAGTAATGGAATCCAAGTGAACCCCATTTGGTAAAAAAAAGAATTATGCTTGCTAGTCATTATTTCTTTGGTTAATGCTTATGCCAACATATTTGAAAATAATGCCAAATTAGAATATTGATATTGTTCCTTCAACAATATCGATGTTTGCTTTCCTTTTGCTTTAGTTGAAGTTTTATTATCTAGGTATAGTTCGGTGTACACATCATGTCTGCTAGTATGCTCTCATGTTGAAACTAATTCATTTAAAATTGTGTCAAGTCCACTGTAAACGTTATACTTTGAATTTGTCTTGTAATGGGTTTACCTAATCATAAATTTTATTTGTTCCACATAGATAAATTGTTTCTATTTTAAAATTCTGCTTTCATTTGAATTTAAGAATTCTGCATCTGTATTTTTTTTTTGTTTTTTAGTTGTTTTCTGGTGTATACATTTTACGAGGGGTTTGCTGAATCATAATTTTTGTTTGTACATAGATAAATTGGTTTAATTTAGTTTGCCATTCTTTGACATTTTAAATTTGGTGTTATGAATTATTTTTTGTCTTCTTGCTGTTTTTTTTTTCCTGCGTTTGTATTGGCATCATTTTCTTGTCATTCTTTTTTTTTCTTTTTGTTCTGGTACGACATTATTTTTGTTACGCATAAAATCAAGAAGGCCAGATCAGGGACGAGCAATAAAAAGCCCAAACAGAGAAAAAAAAAAAAGAGGAACTCCAATAAAGATAATGAACAAGTCCACTGCAAGACAAAGAAAATGCCATGGAAAGCTTTGGAAGGCCCGCCAAGGATACCTGATCTTTTTTAGGCTGTAATGTGTAAGCTATGTTAGGGAGATGAGATTTGATGGAACGGTTCAAAATTTGACTGATTTGTAACAACAACAAAAAAATCAGTTGAATGAAAATTAGACAGGCGAAACTGCTATATATATCTGTTGAATAAACTCGGAAAACAAAATCTGCTCTTATTCAGTGTTGCTGCCTAGCTAATTCGCGCGCCTCCCAGCTATGAGTGTTCTTCAAATGTATTCTTCTTCAGTTGGACCAATCACGACATTTTTTTTGTTTGATCTCCATATAGAAGAAAACGGAAGAAGGAAACTAATTCGGACGGGCAGCGGCGCCGAGCATTGAGCAGAAGAAAATTAAGCGGCAGCGGCAGCATCTCGGTGTGCAATATGGGGCAGAAAATTTCTGTCCGACCAACAGATCAGATGCTTTTAGAGCGAACGCAGAAGGATATATGGTACTAGATATATCCGATTTCGAGTAAACAATGCGGAAAAGGATGTAATATAGCTAGCATTAGCAATATCCGTTCCGATCGAACCCTGTAATATAGTTTGCTTGACCAAAATCTCTCTGGGGAGGCGTCCGGCCGTACGAATTTATAAATTGTAATAATCCGGCATTGGACTATTGTCGAGGAGTACGCTTTTGAGATCTAGTTTCAAAGCGATGAGCGCGAAATAAGTAGAATTTTAATCGACAGTTTACTTTTTTTTTTCCACTTGGTATGCTGCAAAATTGTGAAGTTTGAATCGATAGTTTTTGAATTTTTTTGGTTCGCTGAACAATTATGTAGAAATTTATTCAGGAGCTTTTACGTTATATACATAGCTTTCAATTTTACCTTTCCTTTTGTGGATGTTTTAAAACTGATAAGCAATGAAGAAGTATGCAACACATAATCGAATTCATTGTAGGCATATGTACATATGTGGTCCCGTTTGGCAACTTAGAACCGGGCCGTTTTTATTGGATTCTAGAAGAAACCCAACAAAACAGACTAAAACTCGGAACGATTCTCCTCAGAGCGTTTCTTCTTTTTCCACTCAGTGGCTGAATCGGTCTCAACCCAGTTAAACCCAATTCACAGAAACGTTTCTAACAAGAATCTAAAACCGTTTCCGTTTCTAATAGAATCTGGAACCGTACCAAACAGAGCCTGAACCAAATAAATTCCACAGCTGTTGATCGATTAATTGGTACACCAGTAAAGCAAATATAAAAAAATCCATTCGACGGGCTAGTGCACCTCCAGCGCTCCGCGAGCACCCAAGGTTCTTAAGGTGCTCCCCAACTATCCAAGGTTCCTCGGGTGCTCCTGCCCTCACACGGTGGACAGGAGGGCTATATTGGCAAATAGTCTTGTATGGATGCTATATTTGAAAAAAAAAAACGATAGCTACATGACTAGATACATGAACAGTTCGTTTCAATGGACCGATAGAATACATTACTAGTTGAGCAAAAAAAATGGCAGGAAATGACAAGCAACGTGAGATAAACAGATCGAGTTGCTTGTTCAATGTAGCAGCAGCATACCCCTGTACTAGTGCACAAGTACTCCTGAGTCCTGAGTCCTGACTGACTGGCTGAGCAGGATTCAACGAGGCATGCTTGCAGTGCATTCTCATCCAAGCAATTCGGTGAATACATATAGCCTGGGCGGCAGGGCAAAAAAAAAAAAAAAACACGACTAACTAGATATAAGGTTATTAGCCTATGCAGCAAACTACCGGATACATATGGAAACGACTGTAGTCGATCCGGCAAAAGATCATGATCAGCGTTTAACATCACCCACGGTATCAGCTCGGAGCTGCGTCGAATCGTTGAGGAATCCACGAACGACGCCATGGGGAGACATTCGGTGAAGATGTCCGCGTACTAAGAGGTGGACGGGGCATGGAGAACACGGACATCGCCGATGGCAACACGCTCACGAACGAAATAGTGGTGGATCTCCATATGCTTCGTGCGCTGGTGCTATACGAGGTTGGCGGAGAGATAGACGGTGGTGACGTTGTTGTAATAGATAAGAGTGGCCTTCTTGTAACACTTTGGGCCATCCCACCATTGGGTGAGCCTATGTATGTATAACACTTCACATACATTTTTGTATTCGTTTCGTGTAATAAAAATGGATAATTTGAAAGTGTTATATTTGGACCCCTAATAGTAGGGATGAAAAAGGAACGGAAAGTTTCCGACCGTTCTGGAGAAAAACGGAAACGGAAAATATCGGAACGGAAGCGGAAACAAAATTTTTTTGTCGGAAACGGAAACTCCATGTAAGTGAAATTGGAAATTAAAAACGAAAATGGACCGGAAAGGGAAATGGGCTTGGCCCAAAAAGGGAAGACAGAGTTTACATTTATTTTCGAATTAATATAATTTTATAAATACAAATGGTTTTATATAAAATATCAAATATAGTGAAAAAATTCTCAAAAATACTTTGGAACATTTTTCGCTTGTGGAATTTTTCGATTTCGTTTCCGTATCCACTCCGCTCTGTTCCGCATTCGTTTCCAACGCTATCCGTTTTCGATTTCGTTTCTGGGGTTTCCGATTTCATTTTCGTTATTGGTAAAAAGTGTGAAAACAGAAATGGAATAACCATTACCGACCGTTTTCATCCCTACCTAATAGGCATTATATATTACTATAACTCATTTTATGCAAGCAATGTGAGACTTTTTCAATAGGTTTATGCCGCGTTTTTTTTTTTTTTTGAACTGGACTGGTTTACCGAACGGTTTTAAATGTCGAGCCGACTTGATACACTCTAAAACAGCGGTTTTTGTCGATTTTGTGGCAGGCGTTGCATGTGCTGCGGCAGTGGGAACGTGTGCCACGGCAGGGTGATCAGGGGCTACGGCAGTCGGTGGAATGGGTGTGGCCGGCGGTGGATGAAGCAAGGTGTATGGGGGCAGAGGCGAAGCCAGCTAAGGGGCGCACTGGGGCGTGCGCCCCTGCTCCAACACGGTGACAGGAAGGATGACATATCACGCTCACAAGAAATTCGAGGATATCACGCTCATCCTTCCTGTCAGGCTGAAACTAAGGCACGATCAGATTAGCCCAAAAAAGATAGATCATCACTAATGCAATGTCAAATAAATTTTAAAGAAAGGATCTAGATATTGTTCATCTTGTATTTGATGTTAGATTTGTTGGGCATCACTAATGCAATGTCAAATGAATTTTAAAGAAAGGGTCTAGATATTGTTCATGCCATGGGTCTAATTATGGATGTGAAAGAGAACTTGCAAAATTGGATTTTTTTCGGCAATGAAGGTTATCAAGACTGATTTGCGCAACAAAGTCTCCGATGATTGGCTCAATGATTTAATGGTGTGCTGCACCGAGAAAACAATATTCAAATCTATTGATGATGAAGCAATTATGGATTGCTTTCAAAGGATGAAAACCCGTAGAATGTGCTTGCCTGTTACCTCCAAATCCAACTCGTAGCTAGTGTGCCTAGCAACTTCATTTATGTGAGTATCTTATAAACTTATACTTTGTTTCACTTGTTAAATGATTATTTATGTATAAATTTAGCTTTTACTAGTAGTTGAAATGTTTAGCTTAGCTTCTCCTCTAATTTAGCCCTGGCTTCGCCACTGCATGGGGGAGAAGGTGAGGCACGATTGTGATTGGCATAGGGAACAGAGGATTTGTCAAAAACAAAATGATAAGAGATGATAACTCAGTTTGTAGACAAGCCTAGGCACCGTCGCACAGATACCCCTTGTGGTCAGATGGATAACCAACAACAAAGATGCATCCGGCGAGCTTGTTGGGTGCTGTTGTAGAAAGCATAGGATAAGAGCGACAACAAAAACACGCGAAGTTGCTCATCATACGTGGGAGGAGACGAGGAGTGTCGTCGAACTATGACTTGGTAAGGTGTGAGAAATTTGTGAGGTTTTGGTTGGGTAGCGCTGGAGGAAATTTTTTTTTATGGATCAGGTGTCGTAGAACATCTATAGCGCTATTTATATGCTGTATATTGAGGAGAGAAGAAGAATTAACTATTTTGATATCTGTGCGGTTGCCACGCGTCTAATTTTTAGAAGGGATACTACATGGTAGCTGGTGCCATAAATTTTTTTTCCGGCATTCGAGGAGATGAGCAGCCGTCTGCAACGCCTTTGCTTAGAACTATGTCGGTGGGTGTTAGTGATATGCCCTCGAGGTAATCATGAATATGATTGTATCATGTCAATTATTCTTTAGACACTTTCTTTAGATTGTAAGTAGCACAAGTTAAATCTTTTTCTTGTCAATTCCAGTTAGCTTGCTCAGTAATCTATGAACAAATCACTTACATTGAAATAATATTTATCTAGATATGTTCCAATGTCCAATCAGGTGTTGAGGTAGCTACATTATTTCTCTTACTCTTGTCCTTTCGGCTATCAGAGAACATAACTGAGATTGTAATCATGTCACTAATCGTGCTAAGATTTTAAAAATTCATCTAAGTGTGATCATGATTCAAAAATTTTAGGAAAACTTAATCACCAACTCAGCATCCTTATATAAGTTTCAAAAATTTTAAAATTGTTTTAGTTGCTCAATCAAATCTATAGAAGCAATACATGTAAGCATCGTAAAACTTTTATCAGGACAGTAGCACCGTGACAATTTTTTAGAATTCCTTAAGCTTTATCATCATCTGAAAATTGTATGAGAACATTAGTGATGTATTAGAACTATCTACAAATTTTTTTAAAGTTTACTAACATGATTTAAACTATTTTTCATTCGGTTGGAATTTACCGATCAGCCTTCAATAGCATTGTCCGAAATTTTTGATATTTCCTCAAGTTTGGTCATCATCTGAAAATTACGAGAATACTATGGTTGTGTCAGAATCATCCACAAAAAATTTCAAAATTTTCTAACTTGGTTTGCACTATTTTTTATTTGGTTGAAATTTTTCGGCCAGCCTTTTACCAAGACAATAGCACTGTCAGAATTTTTAAAAATTCTCGAGACTTGATCATCATCTGAAATTTATATGGAAACATTAGTGATGTGTTATGACCAAGCAATTTTTTTTAAATTTGTTAACATTGTTTTGGCTATTTTTCGCGTGGTTGAATTTTATCGAGATTTCAATCAGTCTCGGCGAGATCTCGGTTCAAAAAATTTCAAATTTAAATTTTATCTGAATTTTATTTTAAATAATGGGATTTTATCGGAACTTCAGATTTAAACGAGTGATGGTGCCCAGTTCACATGTGTTCAATGACTCAACAGTCATGTACTGTAAGTGTATTCCTGGTACAAAGCGTGACGGGACACAAGAGGAAATAAAAAAAGCAAAGGCACCGTGGCGTCGGCGCAAGTCCCAGCGAAACCAGGGGTCACGACCCACAGCTTTCCCCTGCGAAACCGATGGCGGTGGGTAGGGGAGTACCGCTACAGTCCGGCAAGCTGATACCAGGCACCTTTCGGTTCTTTTCTGGAAACCGCGGCCGCGCGCTGACCTCACTCAACGCCGCGTCGCACGCATGGTGGATGCCAGTCTGCCTCTGCGCGCGAGAAGCGTACTGCTCCATTCCGTCTTTGTTTAACTCTTGTCCCCTCTCCTTTTCCGGAGAATAGGAAGGAAGGAACTTATTACCCTGCCTATGTGCAGCCACGAGTTACTCCCTTTTTTACTTGACTTTGTAGAGTTCAAATAAACTAAAGTTTTAGCGGCAATGGGTTTAAAATCATTTAAATTTGAACTATACAAAAATTATATTATTAGATTTCTTCTTAAACGTACTTCCTCCGTTCTATTATATAAGGTGTAACTCCTACGTCGCAGAGACCAACGAAGCAGCTATGTCGCGCGGGGCTTAAGGAGGTTAATGCATGCAGCATGCGCATAAGAGACGGGAGAGAAGGTTAATGTATGCATACATCTGCATGAGACAAGAGAGAAAAGCCAGGAGCCGTACCGTCGTGAGAGTTAATACCGCGCACGTGAACAGGATCCGTGGAGGCGGCACACCCTGTATTATGGGATTTGAAAAAAAAAAACAGTCGTGCCTTATATTTTGATATGGAGGGAGTACTTTTTATAATATTAGAAATTTGTTACTACTTATTAATGTTTGTTTATAAAAAAATAACGATCAAAATGGCGTATCAAAAATGATGAAAAGTTAAAACCATAAAGTAAAAAAATGGCGCGAATTATATAGACAGGAGGGACCGAGGGAGGGTACCAGTGGAGGCCCAGGCCACAAAAGGAAAAGTAGCTCCCTCGATTGCTCCCTCTGCCTAGCTATTTGACAAGGGAAAAAACAGGCTAGCGTATTCGTTGAGACCAGGGTTGAGACAATGTGCGGCGGAGTGATCATCGCCGATCTCTTCCCGGCCGGCGCCCGCCGCCCGGCCACCTCCTGCCCCGACAGCTCCGCCTCCAGCATCACTGGTAGCTATTATAATCAACTTGTTGCATGTCTACTTTCTAGCTAGTCGCATGCAACTTGTCCGTGTTGTTTCCTACGGATCTACATGGTCAGAATGACAGTGTAAATAGACTGTTTTGTAGGGTAGCTATGGTCTCCTCTCATATATGACCGGCCATGTCTGCATGCATGCTAATGTAACTGGTTTGTGTTTCTTTGTAAGTTCTCCCAGGGGAGGAAGTGGCGGAGAAGCTGCCGGCGCCGGGGCGGAAGACGGCGTACCGCGGGATCCGGCGCCGGCCCTGGGGCCGCTGGGCGGCGGAGATCCGCGACCCCAGGAAGGGCGCGCGCGTCTGGCTCGGCACCTACGCCACCGCGGAGGAGGCCGCGCGCGCCTACGACGTCGCGGCGCGCGACATCCGCGGCGCCAAGGCCAAGCTCAACTTCCCGGCCGCGGTGGGCGCGCCGCCGGCTGTAGCCGCCGGTGCCAAGAAGCGCCGGAGGGTGGCGGCCGAGGAGAGCTCGGGATCGTCGTCATCGGCGGCGGTGGCGGCCGGCGGTGGACGCGCGGAGAAGCTGCGGGAGTGCATGTCCGGGCTGGAGGCGTTCTTGGGCCTTGAGGACGACGACGTGGAGCCCTGGGACGCCGTCGATCTCATGTTCGAGTAGCCGTATAATCGTGACGGACGATGGGAATGGGATTCGCTGCTGTTTCGGAGTCGCTCTGCACTTCGTGCGCCTTTATCTATGCAGTTATGCATGTAGCGAGAGAGATTTATCGATAAATAAACAGGTTAATCTTGCTGGGCTTTGCTACTAGGCACAGCCGAGCGATGCATGGTAGTACTAGTACTAGTATATCAGTGTCACCTCCCTATCTGGGAGAAATCCATGTCGAAAAAACTAGTGACCTGCTTCTGATCATTCCATGTTCAAAAGCAAAAGGTGCATCCTGTTCTGGCGAAATTAATCCTTGTGAGTTTTGCCTTGTTGGTATGAGGGCAAGTTACAGGTTCTCCCCAGCAAGTAGTATGTCTCTTGTACTTGTCAACTAGCTGCCGCCACAAGGCGCAATCCATGTCGAAAAAACTAGTGACTTGCTTCTGATCAATCCATGTTCAAAAGCAAACAGGGGCGGTTGGTTCTGGCGAAATTAATCCCTGTTGAGTTTTGACTTGGTATGAGAGCAAGTTTACAAGTTCCTCCCAGGAGGTCCGTCTGTTATACAGTACCTATCAACGAGCTGCCTAGGCGCGGCGCCACGACGCGCAACACGTGTCTGCGCCGCCGCCGCCGCCACGAGGCCGCACGACGACACGAGCAACCTGGTCCGCGCGACGTGGCTCACGCAAAGAGATCGGGAATCCCGTATTTGATACAGGGAGTGTACGCGGCATGACACATCGCTGTAGTAATCGACCACAGGGGCAAGATCACACATCGCTGGATTATATACAGAAAAAGATTTGGATTTCCATCTCCAATGACATTCGCCTACTCTCAGGTGTCCTTGGGCAACGCACCATTGTAACTGTAGGTCAGTTTGGAACGCAAAAACACATAGATGATATACCATGCACAATCGAATCTAACAGGAACTGAGAACGCAGGAATTAGTAGGATTGTTTCCGTGTTTTACAGGGAAAAAAAATGGAGAGATTCTGGAGAAAAGCTTCAATACAGGAGGGGGAGGGATTGCCTTATAGGAAAGGGAATGTTTATATTATGGTTTTTTGGAGCCGTTCCTTTGTTCAAAGGGACGTGTAGGGTTTTTCCTGTATTCCAAGTGGGGTCTAAACAGCGTTGCAAGCGTACGCCTAATCTGCAGCAACGGTCTTCCATGTTCAAAAATTGGGAAGCAGTTTTCAAAATTGGATCAGATTAACTAAAGTTTACTTATACTACACCTGGTGGTAGAGTAGTAGAAACACCATTAACAAATCAACGGTTAGATGTGATTTATACTACACATTTTATACTACAAGTATAATCCACCGTAAAAGAGCTCTTTCAAAAACTTGTCAGCATATTGGTTTTCTTAAATAAAGTTCGCATATATTATTTGACAATATTTTTTATTTGCTACAAATTGGTCAAACACTTTTCTTTTTGGAATCAGTTGAAACACACACCCTGGAATCTATTATTTGCGTCCATGATGAACGCCAGATATGGCGATGTAGTATCTCATCAAAATAATTAAAAATGGGTACACACGTGATGAGGATATTGCTACCTAGGATACACTCATGGGACCAACATCCAAACACCCTCCTAGTGACCAGCGACCTTCAACCAACATTCAAGGATCAATCACACGGGCTCGTGCACGACAATTAAGTTATTAGATAAATTCGTTTCTGAGGTTGCATAATTTTACATGGGAGAATAGACCGCTACCTAATAATATTCGCATACTTAGGAACCTAGGCAAGGATCATCAAGGGAACATTAATCCGCTAACACAAGTCATAAAGCAATGTGGGAATGCGAAAGGTTTCAACTCAGCCTCTAATGATCAGTCTGACTTTAAACGCTCATACAGAATGCAAAACGGACTCCGATTGGGGTGTGTGTTAGTATTTGATTGAAATCTTGTTCCCTCCAATTTCTAATGGGTCTGGCCTCATTGTCAAATTCGTCTTGAGCTGGCCGCAGCAGTCAAAAACATTTGGTAGTCAGATCTAGCCTTCAACTCTTCGGGTGCTGCGCCACCATTAATTTTTGGGCTATGTTCCCATTGTTGCGTGAGAGCACCCCCTTATTTATATATAGGACAGTTCCCTTCCATTTCTACGTAGTTTTTGTTAAAAGTAGTTGCCCCCATACGTGAAACTTTATCCTTGTTCTTCTGACTCGGCTAGAGCAGCAGTAAACAAGTTCAAAACCCCAACTTGTGTGTGACTTTATCATTGTTCTTGCTAGTTCTTCGATTGCTTGCAAGAATAGGCCTTCGTGGTCAGGTCATCCGTGTCTTGGCACAGTTGATAACGATTAGGAATGTGGTTTCGCGATTACGGGCACTTTCCTTGCGTGATTTGTAGCCGGATCGTCAAAGTCATTCTCCTCCAAATCAAAGTTATCCTCTCACCGGAAGATCGGGCCACCTTGTGCGTCTCCCATCAACACGGGTGTGTGTTAAGTAGGACAACGCTCTCCAAAGGTCGTGGAGTCTCTGATCATTTTCTTAGGGTGTGTAAAGGATGCGCATACGTGTGCGTGCGTATGGTATGTGAGTGTGATGTGTCTGATTTGTGAGCGTCCATCTTGTAACCTCAATTAAGAAAAGTAGGGTGTGTGTCATGGGCTTGATAACATGCAAGACGGTGCATTGCGCCGCAGCGCATGGCTATGGTGGATCGCAACCTCCTTAGGTACGCGGGTTAAGTCCATTTGAAGACTGAAATTTAATTTCTCTTGCGTCACTATAAATTAAACTGACTCATGTAAAAAATTACATAATACTTCTTCCACCTCGTAATATAAGTTCAAAACACACTATACTTATATATAGACAAAAAAAAAAGATTGGATTTATTCAGGATTTGAGTTGTGATTTTCCCGATTTTTTAAATTTCCCAAGTTGATTTTTTAAATTTCGTATCCATCAATAAAACGAGAAATATAACGGAGACAAGATACTCCTATGTTTTTCTTTGTTTTCACGAGGGCCAAGAAATCCACCAAATGAAAACAACAAGTGCGAGCGCGATTCCAACCACTGACGCCACACAGCACGAACAGTTCAAGCTAAGCGGCTAGCCTATAGCTCAGTTTGAAAGAAAATCAGATTATTTGTCAAACAGAAAAAAAATCTAAACTGCTTCTGTCATAATTAGAAACGGTCTTCTACATAAGATCAAAATCTGATTCTTGCTGATTCTCTCCAATCCGATTTAAAACTTAAATATCTCAGCCATCCAACCCGATTCTTCCATAGCAAAAACAATATCTCCTATATCTAAACTCCATGATCTCGTTCAACGCACCCTTGTCTGTCGGTTTTTTTTAGGGGTGGTCTGTCGGTTGTTGGTCGATACGGAAAAGCACAGGACTAGCTAGTTGCTGTCAACGTATATAAGCGTACGTAGTTTACTTGATCGACGATGCGTCGTCCAAGTCTCCGAGATTGCATTGCACCAAACCCTAGAAACGCAGCGGTCGCCCGGAGCAGCGACACCGCCGAGTCACGCGCATTCTTTTGACCACCTTTTTCTCCGTCTTCTCGGCGGAGCAGCCGTGCGATTCTTCGGGGGCAGATCTCTCCACCGCCCATACGATCGAAACAGCCGGCGCGGCCCACCGGTTTGCGCCAGCACGTGGTGGAAAACGACCTCTGCGCTCTAGCAAGTAGGGCTTGTAATAAGCTTCACGACTTCTCATTGTTAGAACTGTTTTATCGCTAATTCAAATCATGCTAACATACGATAAGCTATATGACAAAAAATTGCTAAAGAAATGCAACAACCATAGCCAGTTCACAAATAACCGTCAGGAAACATTGTCATTTTTTACGAGTGTAATTCGCAATTCAAGGGAACATCGTAAATAACCATTGCAATTTAATGAAACATTGTAAATAACCATTGGCAATTTAAGGAAACATTGTAAATAACCATAGCCAGTTCACATTAAGTAGTACAATTGGCAATACATGGTTGTGTGGTTGCTGTATCCTTTGATCATATATTTTTACTGTGCGTTTTGTACTAAGTAGTATAAGAGCCGTGGCGGTACTAGGGGTGCCGGGTACAGGGTTCAAAAAATCGACGGAAATCGCTCGATTTTCGGCCATATCGCCGCGGTCCGATATCAAAAATCGGTCGGTAAACCGATCCAATTCAAAAAATAATTCAAAAAAATTCAAAAATTCGAAAAAATTTACGTGTCAAAAACCGGTCGAAAATCGGTGGAAACCGGTCGATTTTCGCCAAAAATCGATCGCACAAAAAAGTTCAACAAGGTCGTCGATTTTCCACGAAAACCGGTCGATTTTCCACGAAAATCGACGATTTTTGAAATTTTTTTGAAAAAATTTGGTTTTTGAATTCATCCGATTTTTAACGATTTTCGGCCGATTTTTGCGATTATCGAAAATCACTGTTCATGCGAAAATCGCACGAAACGATTTAATGAACCCTGGCCGGGTATGCCCCGGCACCCCCAAAAATTTTAGAAACGTTATATAGAGAGAGAGGATTGCTAGTGTGCTATCGATAGCACAGATCCTCCGTGCTATAGCGCTGTGTTTGCAAAATTCAAAGATGAAACTATTGATCCAAACTGTGCATTATGTTCATCTCATTGAAATCTCACTACCCACCAAATTTTATATTTTTTTTAAATTTTTTCTCCTATTTATTTTGCATTTTTCAAAATCCACGATCTAATTAGTTGTGGGACGTCCAATGAAGCTGGTTTTGAAAAATACAAAATAAATAGGAGAAAAAATTCAAAAAATATAAAATTTGGTGGGTAGTGAGATTTCAATGAGATGAACATAATGCACGGGTTGGATCAACAGTTTTATCTTCGAATTTTGCAAACACAGCGCTATAGTACGGAGGATCTGTACTATCGATAGCACACTAGCAATCCTATATATATATATAAGCCTTTTTTCGTACTCTTGGGAGTACGTACTCCTACCTTCAGTATACCACTTAAACGAACGTATTATACTCCTTTATCACTTTCAGTATACTCCAATAATAATTCTAAGATACTTCAATACGATATGAATGAAAAAAAATTATGGGAGTCATTTATTTTTTGTTATATACCATTTTATGTATGTAAAAAGAGTATATGTCACAGTCCAATCCCAACCAAGCATGCATTGAGATTGAGGGCAAATAGGTAAATGCACTAGATCATTTTTTTTTCCCACCCTCATTTTTCTTTTCCTTCTCTCTTTCTCCACCTAGCCTCTTTTCCCACGCCTCCTCCTCCTTTCTTCTGTTTCCCCGCCCGACGCCATCGCCTGGGGGTGACGCCGGCGCCTCCTGCCCCGTGCCTGGCTCGGCCGCCGGCCCTGCACCCGGTGCCCCTCCACCCGGTCGCCCTCCCCTCCTCGCGCCTTCACCGGCCGCCGCCCTCCCCTCGTCCTCCACGCCTCCAGCGCCGGCCGGCGCCGCCGGCCCTGCCTTCCGGTCGCCGTCGCCCCCAGCCGGCTCCCCGCCTCCTCCTGCTGCTCGGTGAACCTCCCCCTCCCTCTTGCACTCCCTCCCTCCCTCTACCTCACCATGGCCGAGCCCTAGCCTCAACCGGCCATGGCTAAGGTTTATGTGCATTTGGGGATTTTGCCCCAAATGGATGCTTGTATTCTCGGATTGTGCATGAATATTAGTATGGGAGTGTGATTCGTTGTTGTCGTTATGTAATTTTGTGGGCAAATTAGATAGGGATGGAGACTGTGCCCTGTTATGCTTGGGTCAGTTGAGGGATTTAGGGATTTAAATTGAAATCTTGTGCACTGGTTTATGGGGTGAATGATTTAGTAGTTGTGGAGGATACCGCTAATGGTTGACCTTTCTTCTTCTTGCTCCTGGTTCCTTGTGCCGTCTCCTGGAGCTCCTGGGGTTAGCTGTGGTGTCGCTCTTCTGATGGAGATACATTGAGGGTTGGCTTGGGGCTCGGTTCTGGCATGAAGTCTATAACCCTTGTCCTGGGTACCACCTTATGTAGCTCAGTTGATTCTAGAGTGGCTGTGGGTTGATGATTCGGGATGGTTGTGAGTTAAATGTTCTGCTAGTTGTGGCTAGTAAGTTCTTTACATAGTAAATGTTGAAGCTTAATGCTGGGATATAAAGGTGAGCTGCTGTCCTTTGGTCGGTGTTGCGAAGATTTTATTAACGTGTCATCCAAGCTAGGTGGTGTTGTGTGTTCCCAAATTCAGTGCCTTAGGAGTGTATGCGGCTAAATGAATACGTGACGCAACCCTCGCGTTTTCAAATTCGTAGAACCAGTCCCTATTCTTTTCGTTCAACCCTTATTGCTTATGCTCTATGCTAGTTCATTTTCTACGGTAGTGCCTAGAATGGTTGCCTGGTTTTATTTCATGCGGCCGAAGCCTCTAGTCGATGATAAATGATTTCATTGGGGTGTTTATGATCCGAGTCTTGTGAGTCGTATGGGGGAATGTGGGTGTGTTGGGACCGTTATGCTCTGGGTTGTGGTGTACCTTAATAGCTTCTTTGGGGGTTGATGTCAATTAAATCACTAGCTAGACAGGCTTGGATCGAAATAGTGTTGATCCATTCTTAATGTGGTTTGGTATTATTGTGGAATTTCGCAATTGTATGTCATTTTGGCTTGATGAATGCTTACCGTATTGTCTTCCTTTCTCATTCCATGTTCATATGCATCGCATACATCTCATTCCATTTGCATTGTCATCGTGTAGAGAACGATCGCACGGAGGGTAGCGTGGCGTGGTCGAGGGTGATCACGGTGAAGCGGTGGTTCTTGAGACTCGTGAAGCATCAGGCAAGCACCTAAGCATGTTCAACCCTTTATATATGTTTATTTTGGTGAATAAAATGCTTATTGAATGATTAGGTTTTTGCATTAGGAGTCAATGGTGGTAAGGGTAGTAGAACCTAATTGCTGCACACTCACTCCTTGACACTTGTTGAACTTTTCCTTTGGAGCTAGCTTATGGGTAAATACAATGTGTCCATGCTTAGTTTGCTTAGAGGTCGGGTTTGGGCCAAGTGGTGGACGGTTCCATCACTTGAGAGTACTCAATACTACACATGTGCATTATATTGGAAATGGGTTCAGTCATGCTACTTGGAGGTAGACCTTAATAATTGGCGACCGGGCGGGAGAGTAGGATCAATTGGGTATGGAGACTCAATTGGCGTAGTCCCGCCTGTGTCAATTAAGGACCGATCCGTTTGTGTGCCATGTTGATCGAGCACCATTGGGTTGATCGCATGCCTGAATATGGTTGGGTAAGCCACTCTTTCATCACATGCCGTTCGATGGATCATGCCCTCATGCGGTTGGACGTGGTTGAGGGCGAGGCTTAGGCCGACCCTCGAGGGCCAAGCCGGGCTTGGGTCGCTCGAGGGGGTGCTAGGTGCTCGGACCGCATGAAGATGGTTCAACGAATGGGTATGGATGGGAGGGGGGTTGACATGAGGTACTTTGTGGCACATGTCGTGCGATCAATGCTTCCCTGCAGGGTTAATTAAGCGATTCGAATTGCCGCGCTCTCGGATATGAGCACGCTCGCGTCATCCGACACTCAACGTAGTAATAACTTAAATTCCTGGCTCGTCGTTGTACTTGAGCTTTAAAATGGCTGTAAATGCTTTACTTTAGTGTTGTTACCTTTCAACTTCATGTTAGAAGTAGGTGCGGTCAATAACTGCTTTAAATTTTGTAATTGATTTAGCTGTCATACTCATACTACAAATGTTAATGCTTTTCCGCACTGTTACCTTCAGCTTTATTCCTTTCTGTACCCAAATGCATAACCCTTTGGAGTCGGTCATATATGGACCACGGGTAAGTCTTGCGAGTACATTCGTACTCATGCTTCTGCTTTGTGGTTTCAGGTGAGGATCTGGAGGGCTGCGAGTTCTGTCCCTACTGCCTCTCGGTGCCCGGGCGGGACACCGAGTAGAGGTTACTTGCGATGCTGCTCACGCCCGGAAGTGTTCAGGGGCAGAACACTTCCGGAGTTGTCATATTTTGCTAAATGCGTTGGTTAAACTCCCTTTTGTTGTATAGCTAGCTTTAATACCATGTCCTGAGTGGCTTGTAGACTTGGTATTCCTCCTGTGGACCGTGGTTGTGTGTGATGTCCTTATCATGCTTGGTTGTTGCTTTTATCCTTTCCATATTATCATGCTATATCAACTGCTTTTTCTTGTCTGTGAGTGGATGTCCTAGAATCTAGGAAGGTCATGCGGATTTTCGAATTTTGTGCTATCTTGGTTTAGGTTGCATCTTCTTAAGTTTCTAGCATGCTAGTTGAGTTGTTTTAGTTGTGTGGTTGTCGGGTTTGTCTTTGTGCTTTGGTTTAGTCTTGTTGTGCTTCGCGTTGCGTGTCGGTTGTGGGGTTTGAGTTCGTTGCCCCTTTATGCAAATTGAGTTGTGATAACGGTGGAAACCGGTATGCGGGCGATCTGGGCGAGTTCGGGTCGCATACCGGGGAATCTCGGGGCATTGTCGAGTTATTCGAAGGGTCCCACTTTGTTATCTCATTTGGGTTTGGATGCTAGCATCGCGAGCGCCATCGGCGAATCGTTACTAGCCTCCAAATCCAATGAGGTCAACTGGTGTTCCAATAGCTCGAGGGCGATGCAGGCGGCTCCTCACAAAGCCGGTATCGAGCAAGGTGCATAAAGACGAACTCTAAACTTGACAACCACTTAGGTGATTGATTGTGGTTTTACTAGCCTTCTAGTAGAAATTAACGCTATATTACCCGCCCTATGTTTATAATTCGGTTGCGTGGGTTGAATAATGAGTGTGGGAGAAGCGATCACGTTGGAATCGTGCATTTCATGTCATACCATGCATGCATATGCCTTGCCATGTCATTTTGCATCTTGATCTATGCTTTTATGTATGTTAGATTATGCTCTTTGTCTAGCTCGTGTTTAAATTAGAGTTTTGGCCGAGTGTAAGAGCTTATTCCTTCCTTGTGGTGTCTAACTCGTGTCGTCTACTTTTGGTTGACGAGAATGAACCCACGGGGATATGGGAGGTGATGAGGGTGCGGGGCGATCGCGGCCTCACGATGGCGATCCGCCTCCTCCTCCCAACCTTTTGGATGTCTTCTTTGAGGTCGGAACAAAATCAGCCAGACAACCAACCGACTCGAGATGCTTGTCCGTAATCAAGCTCCTCGAGGTGGCCGCGATGGGCGAGACCGCCCCAATGGCTATCTGGATTTCTTGCATACACGACCACCCACTTTCTCTCGCGCCCGAGCCACTTGAGGTGATGATTGGTTACGCACAATTGAGCGTAAGTTTGCTCTCATCCGCCGCGAAGATCATGAAAAGGCACTCTTTCTTTGCTCAGCGGCTTGAGGCCTCTTTGGTGCTTGGTGGGCCAATTTCACAGTCATGCAGCCCGCCGGTCACCAGGTGACTTGGGCGGAGTTCCGTGAGGCCTTTCGGGCGTATCACATCGAAGGGGCTCATGGACATTAAGAGGCAGGAGTTCCTCTCTCAAGCGGTGGAACAAGTCTGTGATGGACTATTCGAGAGTTCAACTATTTGGCCCAATATGCGCGGAAGAAGTGAACAATGATCGGAAGAAGCAGGACCGCTTCATGGGTGGGCTGTCGACAAAGATGCAAGACAAGCTCTCGTGTGTGATTTCCGGACTTCAATAACTTGGTGAGTCGGGCGATCATCGTTGAGCATAAGATGAAGAATCACCAAGAAGAGAAGAAGCGGAAGAGGGCGACACATTTTCCGGTGGCGGCGGTTCGCGGCGTGCTCGGGTATCTTTCCTTTACCGAGGCACCTGCTCCTACACTTCCACTACCGGTAGGATGCCCGTCCTGCTATCGTTGCTGCTCCCGGCCTCCACCGCCACCGCCGGAGTGAGAGCGGGGCAAGTTCAGTTCGGCCCGTGCTACAAGCTGTGGCGCGCGGGACACTTCATCGAGATTGCCCTTTTCCCAAGCGGGGCAACAACTCGATGCTCTAAGGCCTCGGGCGCACCGCCTCCACGTCCCTACGGAAGGCACCTCAAGCGCCGAAGCATGGCCGGGTCCACTACACCGACGCCAGAGGCGATTCCAGAGGCGACCATGTGTTGACCGGTATGTTGTGCATTGATGGGCATGCTTTGCTAGAGTTACATTTGATTCAGGGCTTCTCATTCATTTATTCGCAAGGATTTTGCTATGCATCATCAAATGAGGGTGAGTTCTGATAACACCCCTTCCTCATTGAAGCACCGGGTTCAAAGATTGTTGCTAATCAAGTGGTCCAAGAAGCAATTGTTACGATCCAAGGGTTCCGTTCCTTGTCAACTTGCTACTCCTTGATCTTCGTGGGATAGATGTTATCTTGGGCATGAATTGGCTAACCCGACAGCAGGCCATTCTGTATTGTTCTCGTCGCTCCATCTCGCTCAAGGGGCCGAAGGCGACAGTTGACTCTACTTCGATGGTGGCAATGCCACTCTTTGCTCCTTGAATGGTGCTGAAATTGAGGAGTTAGAGTCCATTCCCGTGGTTTCGGAGTACCCGGATGTGTTCCCCACGGAACTGCCGGGGATGCCACCTGATCGCGACATTGAGTTCGTGGTTGAACTCCAACCCGGGACTGCTCCCGTGTCCAAGCGGCCATATAGGATGCCGCCAAATGAATTGGCGGAATTGAAGAAGCAGTTAAAGGCTGATGGACAAGGGGTTCATTCGCCCAAGCTCCTCACCTTGGGGCTGCTCGGCTCTCTTCGTGACTAAGAAGGGCGGTTCTCTTCGTCTATGTGTGGATTATCGTCCTTTGAATGCGATTACTATCAAGAACAAATACCCTCTGCGCGGATTGATATCCTGTTCGATCAGCTTCTTTGGTGCACGGGTATTCTCCAAGATTGACACGAGGCTCGGGTACCATCGATTAAGATCCGGTGAGGATATTCCGAAGACGACCTTCTCCACTCGGTATGGGGTCATGCGAGTACACCGTCATGTCGTTCGGGTTGACGAATGCGCCGGCATACTTCATGTACATGATGAATTCCATCTTCATGGAAGAGCTTGATTCCTTTGTGGTCATCTTCATTGATGACATCCTTATCTATTCGGCGAATGAAGAAGACCATGCCAAGCATCTTCACATTGTTCTCAGGAGGCTTCGAGAGCATCGCCTTTATGCCAAGTTCAGCAAGTGCGAATTTTGGCTGAAGGAGGTATCGTTCTTGGGGCACGTCCTCTCCGAGCAAGGTGTCGCTGTCGACCCAAGCAAAGTACAGGATGTGCTCAAATGGGAACAGCCCAAGTCTGTCACCGAGATTCGCAGTTTCCTTGGGCTGGCTGGCTATTATCGCCGTTTCATTCAGGACTTCTCCAAGATAGCCAAGCCTATGACGGAGTTGCTGAAGAAGGGCATCGAGTTCAAGTGGTCCGTGGGCTGTGAGCATGCATTTCAGACTCTGAAGCAGCGCCTCACTACAGCTCCAGTCCTCACCCAGCCCAATATCCACGAGCCGTTCGACGTCTACTGCGATGCATCCGGCATCGGACTTGGCTGTGTGCTTATGCAGGACAGCCGAGTTGTCGCTTATGCGTCTCGGCAGCTAAAATGTCATGAAGAGCACTACCCCACCCATGATCTGGAGCTTGCAGCAGTGGTCCATGCGTTGAAGATTTGGCGCCACTATCTCCTGGGGAACAAGTGCAACATCTACACCGATCACAAAAGCCTCAAGTACATCTTCACGCAGGCAGACCTGAATATGAGGCAAAGGCGGTGGCTTGAATTGATAAAGGACTACAATTTGGAAGTCCATTACCACCCTGGGAAGGCCAATGTGGTGGCTGACGCATTGAGCCGCAAGATACAATGCCATTGCCTTGCTCTTCCACCACGAAGTGCCACTCTTTGTGCTGAATTCCAGAAGCTCAACCTGGAAATGATAGAAGAAGGGACCTTGTCTAACGTGGAATTGAAGTCCACGTTGCTTGATCAGATTCGGGAGGCACAAGGCGGAGATGCGGGTGTTACCTGCATTCGCAATAACTTGGGTTCTGGTCAGGCTCCTGGTTTTCGCCTGGATGAGCAAGGAACCTTGTGGTTCGGCCAGCGCATAGTTGTCCCGGATATCCAAGAGTTGAAGCGGGCGATCCTTGATGAAGCCCACAACTCGTTGCTCACAATTCATCCGGGTAGCAATAAGATGTACCAAGACTTGAAACGGCAGTTTTGGTGGACCCGCATGAAGCACGAGATTGCTCGTTATGTGTCCGAATGTGATGTTTGCAAAAGGGTGAAAGCGGAACATCTCAAGCCAGCTGGCACTCTTCAGCCATTGCCCGTCCCAAACTGGAAATGGGAGGATATTAGCATGTATTTCATTACCGGCCTACCCCTGACTTCTTCGGGTCATGACTCCATTTGGGTTATTGTCGACCGGTTGACAAAGTCAGCACATCTTCTAGCCGTTCGCACAGCTTATCAATTCAAGAGGTATGCGGAGTTGTACATCTCTCGGATTGTATGTCTTCATGGAGTACCAAAGCGGATAGTTTCAGACCGAGGCTCTCAGTTTGTTTCTCGGTTCTGGAAAAGCTTGCATGAAGCGTTGGGCACTAAGTTACTTCACAGCTCAGCATATCACCCACAAACTGACGGCCAAACTGAGAGGGTCAATCAGATACTTGAGGATATGTTGAGGTCTTGTGTTCTATCTTATGGGAAGAAGTGGGATGAGTGTCTTCCGTATGCTGAGTTTGCCTACAACAACAGCTACCAAACCAGCATCAGAATGTCTCCCTTCGAAGCACTTTATGGTCGTAGTTGTCGAGCACCTCTGAACTGGTCTGAGAGTGGGGAACGTTCATTCCTTGGGCCTGAACTAGTCATGGAGGCAGAGGATAAGGTGAAGACCATCCAAGAGAATCTGAGGGTAGCACAATCACGACAGAAAAGCTATGCTGATCACCGTAGGAGACCTCTCTTCTTTGACATTGGCGACTTTGTCTATCTGAAGGTGTCTCCTCTCCGGGGCACCCGTCGTTTTGGAGTCAAGGGAAAGTTGGCGCCTCGCTACATAGGTCCATTCCGGATCCTTAGTAGGCGTGGTCAGGTGGCCTATCAGTTGGAGCTTCCTCCCTCACTCGAGACAGTCCACAATGTCTTCCATGTCTCGCAGTTGAAGAAGTGCCTCCGTACTCCTTTTGAGGCTCTCGAGGTGGATGACCTCGAAGTTCAGCCTGAACCTGATCTATCTTACCAAGAGCATCCTATTCGGTTTTTAGATGAAGCCGAACGCAAGACTCGAAGGAAGACTCTCAAGTTCTATAAGGTTCAGTGGAGCAATCACACTGAAGATGAGGCCACTTGGGAGCGGAAGGATCATTTGAAAAGTGAATATCCCGAATTCTTCCAAACTATGTAAGTGCTTCGATTCTGTCCCTTCGCAGTCTTTGTCGGTATCCTTTCCTTTCCAACTATGTACTCGTTTTGAATCTCGGGGCGAGATTCCCTTAAGGGGGGAGGATTTGTCACAGTCCAATCCCAACCAAGCATGCATTGAGATTGAGGGCAAATAGGTAAATGCACTAGATCATTTTTTTTTCCCACCCTCATTTTTCTTTTCCTTCTCTCTTTCTCCACCTAGCCTCTTTTCCCACGCCTCCTCCTCCTTTCTTGTTTCCGCCCGACGCCATCGCACAGGGGTGGCCCGGCGCCTCTGCCCCGTGCTGGCTCGGCCGGCCTGCACCGGTGCCCCTCCACCGGTCGCCCTCCTCCTCGCGCCTTCACCGGCGCCGCCCTCCTCGTCCTCCACGCCTCCAGCGCCCGGCCGGCCGTGCCAGCCTGCCTTCCGTCGCCAGTCGCCCCAGTAGGCTCCGCCTCCTCCTGTTGCTCGGTGAACCTCCCCTCCCTCTTGCACTCCCTCCTCCCTCTACCTCACCATGGCCGAGCCCTAGCCTCAACCGGCCATGGCTAAGTTTATGTGCATTTGGGGATTTTGCCCCAAATGGATGCTTGTATTCTCGGATTGTGCATGAATATTAGTATGGGAGTGTGATTCGTTGTTGTCGTTATGTAATTTTGTGGGCAAATTAGATAGGGATGGAGGCGTGCCACTGTTATGCTTGGGTCGATTGAGGGATTTAGGGATTTAAATTGAAATCTTGTGCCTTTGGTTTATGGGGTGAATGATTTAGTAGTTGTGGAGGATACCGCTAATGGTTGACCTTTCTTCTTCTTGCTCCTGGTTCCTTGTGCCGTCTCCTGGAGCTCTGGGGTTAGGCTGTGGTGTCGCTCTTCCGATGGAGATACATTGAGGTTGGCTTGGGGCTCGGTTACGGCATGAAGTCTATAACCCTTGTCACAGGTACCACCTTATGTAGCTCGATTGATTCTAGAGTGGTGTGGGTTGATGATTCGGGATGGTTGTGAGTTAAATGTTACGCTAGTTGTGGCTAGTAAGTTCTTTACATAGTAAATGTTGAAGCTTAATCTTTGGGATATAAAGGTGAGTCTTTGTCCTTTGGTCGGTGTTGCGAAGATTTTATTAACGTGTCATCCAAGCTAGGTGGTGTTGTGTGTTCCCAAATTCGATTGCCTTAGGAGTGTATGCGGCTAAATGAATACGTGGCGCAACCCTCGCGTTTTCAAATTCGTAGAACCAGTCCCTATTCTTTTCGTTCAACCCTTATTGCTTATGCTCTATGCTAGTTCATTTTCTACGGTGAGTGCCTAGAATGGTTGCCTGGTTTTATTTCATGCGTAGAAGCCTCTAGTCGATGATAAATGATTTCATTGGGGTGTTTATGATCCGAGTCTTGTGAGTCGTATGGGGAATGTGGGTGTGTTGGGACCGTTATGCTCTGGGGTTGTGGTGTACCTTAATAGCTTCTTTGGGGTTGATGTCAATTAAATCACTAGCTAGGCAGGCTTGGATCGAAATAGTGTTGATCCATTCTTAATGTGGTTTGGTACATTATTGTGGAATTTCGCAATTGTATGTCATTTTGGCTTGATGAATGCTTACCGTATTGTCTTCCTTTCTCATTCCATGTTCATATGCATCGCATACATCTCATTCCATTTGCATTGTCATCGTGTAGAGAACGATCGCACGGAGGGTGGCGTGCGTGGTCGAGGGTGATCACGGTGGCGGTGGTTCTTGAGACTCCGTGAAGCATCAGGCAAGCACCTAAGCATGTTCAACCCTTTATATATGTTTATTTTGGTGAATAAAATGCTTATTGAATGATTAGGTTTTTGCATTAGGAGTCAATGGTGGTAAGGGTAGTAGAACCTAATTCTTTGCACACTCACTCCTTGACACTTGTTGAACTTTTCCTTTGGAGCTAGCTTATGGGTAAATACAATGTGTCCATGCTTAGTTTGCTTAGAGGTCGGGTTTGGGCCAAGTGGTGGACGGTTCCATCACTTGAGAGTACTCAATACTACACATGTGCATTATTTTGGAAATGGGTTCAGTCATGCTACTTGGAGGTAGACCTTAATAATTGGCGACCGGGCGGGAGAGTAGGATCAATTGGGTATGGAGACTCAATTGGCGTAGTCACTTTGTGTCAATTAAGGACCGATCCGTTTGTGTGCCATGTTGATCGAGCACCATTGGGTTGATCGCATGCTGAATATGGTTGGGTAAGCCACTCTTTCATCACATGCCGTTCGATGGATCATGCCCTCATGCGGTTGGACGTGGTTGAGGGCGAGGCTTAGGCCGACCCTCGAGGGCCAAGCCGGGCTTGGGTCGCTCGAGGTGCTAGGTGCTTTCGGACCGCATGAAGATGGTTCAACGAATGGGTATGGATGGGAGGGGGGTTGACATGAGGTACTTTGTGGCACATGTCGTGCGATCAATGCTTCCCTGCAGGGTTAATTAAGCGATTCGAATTGCCGCGCTCTCGGATATGAGCACGCTCGCGTCATCCGACACTCAACGTAGTAATAACTTAAATTCCTGGCTCGTCGTTGTACTTGAGCTTTAAAATGGCTGTAAATGCTTTACTTTAGTGTTGTTACCTTTCAACTTCATGTTAGAAGTAGGTGCGGTCAATAACTGATTTAAATTTTGTAATTGATTTAGCTGTCATACTCATACTACAAATGTTAATGCTTTTCCGCACTGTTACCTTCAGCTTTATTCCTTTCTGTACCCAAATGCATAACCCTTTGGAGTCGGTCATATATGGACCACGGGTAAGTCTTGCGAGTACATTCGTACTCATGCTTCTGCTTTGTGGTTTCAGGTGAGGATCTGGAGGCTGCGAAGTTCTGTCCCCTCGCCTCTCGGTGCCGGCGGGACACCGAGTAGAGGTTACTTGCGATCTTTGCTCACGCGGGAAGTGTTCAAAGGCGAACACTAGGAGTTGTCATATTTTGCTAAATCGTTGGTTAAACTCCCTTTTGTTGTATAGCTAGCTTTAATACCATGTCTGAGTGGCTTGTAGACTTGGTATTCCTCACGTGGACCGTGGTTGTGTGTGATGTCCTTATCATGCTTGGTTGTTGCTTTTATCCTTTCCATATTATCATGCTATATCAAGCTGCTTTTTCTTGTCTGTGAGTGGATGTCCTAGAATCTAGGAAGGTCATGCCGGATTTTCGAATTTTTGTGCTATCTTGGTTTAGGTTGCATCTTCTTAAGTTTCTAGCATGCTAGTTGAGTTGTTTTAGTTGTGTGGTTGTCGGGTTTGTCTTTGTGCTTTGGTTTAGTCTTGTTGTGCTTACGACTTGCGTGTCCGGTTGTGGGGTTTGAGTTCGTTGCCCCTTTATGCAAATTGAGTTGTGATAACGGTGGAAACCGGTATGCGAGGCGATCTGGCGAGTTCGGTCGCATAGGGGAATCTGGGCTGTTGTCGAGTTATTCGAAGGGTCCCACTGTTATCTCATTTGGGTTTGGATGCTAGCATCGCGAGCGCCATCGGCGAATCGTTACTAGCCTCCAAATCCAATGAGGTCAACTGGGTGTTCCAATAGCTCGAGGACAGTCTGGGCGGCTCCTCACAGTATATAAACAAATTATGCTATATATATATATATATATTCAATAGGTTAAATATGTTGATGAAATTTATTTTGATTTTTGATAGTTTGAGATTTTTAAAACCTTAGAACTATTTATATTACTTTTAGCAAATTTCAAATATATATGTTGTATTTATGATATTACAAAATGATTATACAAGACTATAGATTTATACGTATGAAGTGTGCACATCAAGGTATTACAATAACATTTTAAGCTCGAAAATCGACACTGCTCATCACCGATTTTTGTCGAAAATCGGTAGAAACTAAATGGTTTCGAAATCAAACTCTTTGAACTCGGCGGTAAAAAATATATGAAAAATGACCAATTTTGCCGATTTTTGACCGGTTTTCTTCGAAAATTTGGCAAACTAAGCGAAACAATTTGGAAACCGATTTTGATTGATTTTCGAGCAACTTTCACCAATTTTCGAGTGGTTTACGTCGTATAAATTTTTTTGAATTGAACCAGTTTATCAACCGGTATAGTTTATCGAGCCGGCTCGATACTGATTTTTGTTAATATTTGAAACTATGTGCACACCCATCGAAATTTTTCTAGTTCCGCCACTGTATAAGAGCTTATGATTTAAGATTTGAGTCGCTGCCTACAAGAGGAGACCCCTGAGGTGACTACCGCACAGCATGAATGGAATGACGTATAATGGGCGGCATTAAAGGGCAACACTCATGGTGTCATCACATGATATGGAAGGCTTTTAGCGGTGAGGCCTTCACCCTGCATCACATCGGCTACAACTTTGATCGAGGAACTGGTGTGGGTAAGGTGGTTCTTAGAGGGTGTCTCCGGAGTGTCCTCACTCTCCAACAACTGATTCAGAGACCTCATGACCTAAAACATTGGTTAGTTAGATTTTACATCTAAGATGCATTCTTAATGGGTTACAAGGCAACATTTCGTTCACTAAAATTTTATAACTTTAAATTAATTACAATTTAGAGGAGGGGTGGTGGTGGTGTGAATCTATGTAAGTGATTAAAGTTGATTAGAGATGTGTTCGACGAGTCTCATTAACATCTTTAGTTATTCATGTTTTATTATTTACAAGAGTCGCTGCGTCGTGAAATTTGTAATCTAGAGTTAAGTATCCACGAGTATAACCTAAACATACAGAATCGGGACCCGTATGGCAGATTGGCAGGGGGCTAAGTGAGAGGGAGAGAATCGGGTGGGACCAGCCAAGAGAAAGAAGAGGTTAGAGCCCGATTGGAGTGCGAAATGAGCAATGTCGGAGCGCCAGGGTTTGTTTCCCCTACCGGGTTCGGTCGGAGGCGAGCCGAGAGGGCGTGGCGACGGGCGACCGGAACCGAGGAAGGTGAGCGGCGGTGCGACGGCGCCACGGGCGACCTAGCCTGAAATTGAGAGAGGGGAAGTGCTCAGCATGGCACGAGGAGGGATCCCGCGGGAGGAATTGAGGGATGGAGGCTTGAGGGAGCGGATTGGCCGCACGCAGTCGAGGCGGCGCTCCGGCCGGAGAGGAAGGAGAGCGCTCAGTGCTGGCGAGAGGCACCAATGGAGTCAAAGAGGAGCGTTGAACGGAGAAAAGAGGAGCCAAGGAAAGATCTCTCGGGGCTTTATAGCCCGTCCAGGTCGAAGGTTTGCCGAGCGGGGAAAATTTGTGGCGCTCCGGGTCTTCAGCAGCTCGGCGAAGGGACAGCGGCACCTCCATCCGGCGTGACGGCAGCAAGGCATGGGGCGGCGCTCTGGAGCAGTTGAGATGGGCTGTACCGAGGCGGGGCATTGCTGCGACCATCGGGCAAATAGGTGGAGGGCAAGGAGCTCCAAAGCTCGCGCGGGGGAGAAAAAGAAACAAAGGAAGGAGAGGGGAAAGGGGAGGCTGGCAGATGGGCCCTGGGCCCCACGGGCAGCGAGGGAAGGTAGAAAAAATGGGGCTCAGGCTTCCAGTTTCTCCGACAGCAGTGTGAGGGTAGAAAAAATCAGACCTAGGCTCAAATCGCTTTGAAAGAGTCTTGAAACCTTTAGTAAAGATTTTTGAGTTAGTTGATCAACACTTATTCTAAAATAATTCTTTTATTGCGCTCCCCAATCCTTTGTCTTTACTGTCTTAGAACCTCTAAACATACGGTACAAATAGTCATACAACTAAAAAAAAGATGTTACTTGAAGTATATAGCACTGGGGGGAATTTGTTGTGAACTTTACAACTTTCATCATCTATGGAAGGTTTTAGTAAAAATTGACATTACATGTTAAATCAATGAGGTCAAGTCATTTCTCAACATTAATGTCCCAATTTACTTTTTGACTTTGGTAAAAAGGTTAAAATCAAGTCAAAATTATTTCGGTAGAAACTTTATCACCATTTTACTTTTACTTGTTACCTTTCACCATTTTACTTATTACTATTTTACCAATTTACCAATTCGCTAATTGATTTTCTTTAATTGAATAAATCCACAATATTAAGGAATAGGGTTTAGATTCAGATTTTATCTTCTCAAAAGCACATTCCATTGAGCCAATATTTCAGGATGTTACAACGATCAAGGATAATCGACTAGAGGTGGGTGAATATGAGGTTTTGACACTACTACAGAATGACACATTACTATCGCTTCATCTGTGTCGGTTCTAAACTTTTGACTTCAGAACCGATTGTGATAAGCATATTCCATTTGGAAATCTTGGTAACAGGTTATCACAATCGGTTCTGAGAGAGAACCGATTGTGATACGATAATAAGCCCAATCGGTTCTAGATAAGAATCGATTGTGATAATAATTTTGTTATCACAATCGGTTTTTATCTAAAACCGATTGTAATAAGTAGGTATTATCACAATCGGTTTTGGGAAGAAACCGATTGTGATGAGCTTCTGAGGTTACCACAATCGATTCTTTTCGAGCCGATTGTAATGAGAAGGTATTATCATAATCGGTTTTGGGAAGAAACCGATTGTGATGAGCACGAGGTTATCACAATCGATTCTTTTCGTAACCGACAGATGATTTTTTGGCAACACCACGTGCAACCAAGAACGTCTGATTCATTAGAAACATAGTTTTGTGAGATCCTCCACTCACACATTTCCCTTGAGGAAGAAGAAAAAACAAACTCCAACACGGCCGCTCTGCTTGAATCCCAACACAGACCTCTTGTGCCCTTCATTCATGCTTTAATATTTGTGCAAAACTTGTATTTTGGACGATGAAACGATGCAGTCTGCTAGAATCCCAACTCGCGGTTCAACTCTCGGACAATTTATATAGACACATGTAGTGATGCAAATTATATATAACATTATAGTAGCATGCATGCGTGAGATAATAATAATATATATACCATTCCACACATTATACTTGTTTTTTTATCAAGAGGACATGAAACATTTTGACTTGGAACAACGAGAACATTAAAAAGATACAATGCACAAAAATATAAAAGAGATTCAAAATAGTGTAAAGGCGTAGAATAGATTTCATCTGCACTAGGCCAACAACCTAATATATTAAACAAGTTGTATTTCATTACAATATATCACCACATCCATTGTTTATAATTAGTAAACATATAAAGGGGACTGCATTACACCTAATATATTAAATTTACTACTCGCGGCTCTAGCAGAGTAACCCGAATCAACCGAGTCATCCGAGTGACCCGAGTCACCCGAGTCGCCAGAGTCATTTGGAGACTACGCGGACTAGTGATGGTTCATCCTCCGATGATGAACCCGATCTAGACGACGCCAGGTCCCTATGGTGATCGGCGCGTAGTACTCCTCCACCTTCTCCTCCTCCTCCTTCTCCTCCTCCTCCTCCTCCTCGTAAATGTCGTAAATCGTCCCCTCGTCATCCTCCTCGTAAGTAAATGCCGTCCTCCTCGTCGTCCCCTCGTAGTCGTCATCCTCCTCCTCCTCCTCGTCGTAAATGCGTCATCTCTGGGGCGCTTGCTGCCTTTGGAGGCGCCGGATGGGAGTGAAGCGGGAGGGACGGCAGATCTGAGTGAGGTGGCTGGCGCCTGTCGGAGTGGCGCGGAGGCTGGCGGCGCTACCGGCGGTGAGGGCGGTGGAGGAGGATGGAAGAGAGCGACTCCGCAGTCGTCGAGAACTTCTTGAGGAGATGGTGGTGGCGCTGCCATTGCCGGTCGAAGATGCACGAGAACGAAAGGAGGAAGACTTGTACCGATGTGACCAGGATGCAGAGAGCGAAAGGAGTTATATGGTGTGATCAATGCTAGTATTGTTTGAGCGTCAAAATGGCGGGGAAGGCGAGGGGCGAATGGATATCCGTGTCGGTTCTTATCAAGAACCGATTGTGATGTTGACTTGATTTCTGATCGGTTCCTTTTGAGAACCGACAGCGATATATTATACGTGTCGGTTCTATAAAGAAACCGACAGTTGTTGAGAATCAAATTATCACGATCGGTTTTACATATAGCGGCGGTGATAACTAATTAATCACAAGCGGTTCTTCTATAGAACCGATTGTGATGAGGCTCGCTAGGTTTTATATGTACCGTGCGGACTCGGGAATGAACTTATTAACTCTCGTCGAGTTAGTTCGCTTGGCGATTTCTCTATTTTCGACCTATCTTACCTGTGGCTTTATTCAACAGGTGGGCCCGATTCCTTGAATCCCTTCAATGTTGTATTAATGTACATCATTCGATTTTGATTTGGTCTCATTAGCGAGTGTATGGTAGTGGAGGAGATCGGTGCGTTGAAGGTCTCAGTTAATTTGATGGCCGTGCTAGCTTGATCGAGAGCTAGATTTCCCTCGTTTGTGGTTTTCCTCGATCGAAAGGTGACCAGCATTAATTCTTAGAAATCTCTTCAATATTGCAGTAGGACTTAAATTAATTGTTTTAATATTATTAATATGATCAATTATATATAATAGTTAATTAAATTTGCGTAACCTATCGTCTCCCGTTCGAGGGTGCTTGTTTATAAGTATGCTAAAATGGCATATTTATAAATAAGCGATCTCATTGTCCACGTTTTTGAGTTCGAGGATATGTGGCTCGGGCAAGTTCTAAATTTGTTGTACAAAGCGTAGTGAAAGTTTGGCGACATCTCCTGGCAGTGTTCTCCGAATACACATCCTCTTGACATGTTGTCGATACGTGTATTTGGAGAACAGCGAGGAAGATCTTTGCCGAAATTTTCTCTAAAGTTTGTACAACATCTTAATTAGGAACTTGCTCGAACCACATATCCTCGAATGGGATTAGGACCTAACCTACTTAGATATTAGGAGTCATCGTTGAGTGCGTGCGTACTTAGTCGGTCTCTGAGATATACGTTTCTTTAAGATCATTCATTGATTAGGGCATTATTAATTTATTGTTTGCGGTTTACTTGTAGATGGACCGTGAAGAATGGATGTATCACAAAAGCCGTGTGAGTGCTTTGAATTTGAGAGGAGTTAAGGAGTTCATAAGAATTGCGAGAAGAAGATATGGTTATGAGGGGTGTAAAGTTCATATATTGTCCTTGTATTGATTGCACCAATCTCGGGAGATTTAACAACTCATCTCAAATTGAAGGCCATTTGATTCGGCGTGGCTTCGTGAGGAATTACACGTGTTGGATCCATCATGGGGAGACAGGTAGTACCCTGTGATATGCAACGAAGATATCTTTGGAAGCCGATCGGGAGTTGGAGGCGTGATATGTTTGATGAGGATAATTTAGATCAAATGTTGCGGGATGTGGAGGGAAATTACACGGAAAGAGAGTTGAAAAATTTAAAAGCTTGATGGATAGCGATGCCAAACCATTGTTTTCAGGTTGCAAGGGAATACACCAAGTTGGGTTCGGTCCTTGCATTGTTTGAGCGAAGGCAAAACACCGTTGGACAGATACAAGTTTCAATGCACTTTTAATACTTCTTTCGGATATGCTTCCAGAGAAACGAGTTGCCAACAAGTATTTATGAAGCGAAGAAGCTATTATGTCCCATGGGAATGGAAATAGAAAGGATACATGCATGTCCAAATGATTGCATACTATACCGCAACGTCCATAAGGAAGCTGCATTTGTCTGTTTGTGGTGTACCCGATACAAACAAAATGAGAAGCGTAATGACAAGAAGCGTAAGAACCGAATTGACCACGGTGAAGATGTGAAAAAAGGGGCACCAGCCAAGGTGTTGTGGTATTTGCCCATCATTCTCCGTTTAGAGCGGTTATTTGCAAATCCTAAAGAGGCAAAATTGTTGCGTTGGCATTATGAATCTCGAAAGGAAGATGGCAAGTTGAGACATCCTTGATTCGGCTCAATGGAGAAACATTAATTGGGAACATGAGGAGTTTGGTGCCGAGATGAGGAACATAAGATTTGGATTGAGTACGGATGGTATGAATCCGTTTGGTAATATGAGCGATCGACACGATGCTTGGCGATTTTGTTGTGTATCTACAATTTGCCTCCTTGGTTATGCATGAAGCGGAAGTATATCATGATGTCGTTGCTAATCTCGGGACCCAAGCAGTAGGGTAATGATATTGATGTGTACCTATCACCACTAATTGAGGATTTGGTCAAATTGTGGAATGTGGGGTTGAGGTGTGGGATGCATACAAAGAGAGAACTTCACCCTACGGGCTATGATATTTTGCACCATAAATGATTTCCCGACCTTTGGTAATTTGGCGGGCTATAGCACGAAGGAGCCAAAGCTTGTTCAATTTGTGAAGAGGACAACGATAGCTTGTGGTTGCCGAATTCGAGGAAAGCGGTGTACATGGGTCACGTAGGTTTCTACCGAACTCATCGATATCGTAAGATGGATGACAAATTTGATGGAAAGAGGGAAGTTCGTGCGGCCCATGACCTATTTGGAAGGCAAGTATATTCACGCGTAGAGGATATCGATGTTCGGTATGGTAAGAGCCAGTAAATCTGTTAGTCCTAGGACCATTTGGAAAAAGAGGTCGATATTTTGGGACTTACCATATTGGAAGGAGTTAGATGTCCGTCAATGTATTGATGTCATGCACGTTGAGAAAAATGTTTGTGATAATTTGGTAGGCATCTGCTGAACATACAGGAAGACCAAGGATGGTGTGAATGCTCGCCAGCGATATGACCTACATGGGGATCGGGCCCAAGCTTGCGGTGATGGAGGAGGATGGAAAAGGGCCGTACAT
Source organism: Rhipidocladum racemiflorum (assembly GCA_036346355.1). Classification (NCBI taxonomy): domain Eukaryota; kingdom Viridiplantae; phylum Streptophyta; class Magnoliopsida; order Poales; family Poaceae; genus Rhipidocladum; species Rhipidocladum racemiflorum. The sequence goes on along the minus strand of CM070578.1, from coordinate 14,632,801 downwards.
CCCATTTGCATGCTACACCTTATCCAAGAAAGAGAAAGAAGACCTCTGCAAGTGTCTCCACGATATTAAAGTTCCATCGGGCTACTCATAAACATTAAGAAGCTTGTGTCTATGGATGATTTGAAGTTGATCGGTATGAAGTCCCATTGTCATGTCTTGATGACCCAAATGCTCCTGTTGCAATCGAAATATCCTACCGGATGACGTCAGGTTGGCAATCACGAAGCTATGCTATTTCTTCAATGCGATTTCATGCAAGGTTATTGATCGATGTCTTTGGACAACTTACAGTGAGGTGGTGCGGACTCTTTGTCGGCTTGAGATGCATTTCCTAGGGATGGCAATCAGGCGGGTTAGGCGGAGTAGACCTCCCGCATACCCGAACCGAAACCGAAATTCATACAGAACCCGAACCCAAAATCTCTCACGGTACATACCACGCCCATACGAACCCGATGGGTACAGAACGACGGGTACCCAAACCGAAATTAAATTCACCTAATCACCTTGCAATTAAATTTTCAACCATCAATTGTCAATCAATTCATTTGTAATTTCTATGTTTAAAGGAAAAATATATGGTGTATATAATCATGAAAGTTACCGCATCTTACATCTCAAACGATGCTTGAAAATCTTGAATTAACTTTCCATTATTTTTAATTTATATTAATTAATTCGGGTACCCATGGGTACCCACGGGTGCAAAACCGAACCCGAACCCGAACCCAAACCCGAACCCGAAATTTGAAACCCGCGGGTCTGAAATCAAACCCATACCCGAACCCATCGGGTCGGGTACCCACGGATACCCGAACCCACGGGTAATTTTGCCATCCCTAGCATTTCCCCCCGTCGTTCTTCGACGTCATGGTCCACCTCGTTGTTCACCTTGTTAGAGAGATTAAGATTTGTGGACCCGCATTCCTGCGTTACATGTATCCGTTCGAGAGGTACATGGGTATATTAAAGTCATACGTCAGGAATAGGTCGAAGCCTGAGGGTAGTATTATTGAAGGTTATGGGACTGAAGAGGTTATTGAGTTCTGCGTGGACTACCTAGGTAAAAGACAACCGATTGGTGTTCCTATATCTCGTCATGAGGGCAGACTTGGTGGCAAAGGAACCATTGGGTCAAATCTAATGAGCCCACAATTTGATATGTACTGTAAAGCGCATTTCACGCAGTCTTGCAACACAATGTGAAGTTCATCCATACATCGAGCAGCACAAGTTGATATTACGGAAGAGAATCCACTTATGGATGAGCTTTCCATCACACGAGAACACAACGATCGATTCCTCACATGGTTCAAAGAAAAGGTGAAGGTCTCCGTTAGTACGAGGATGTCAAATGGTTGGTGATGGACCAAGATTTAATATCTGAGACATGGCAAGGTTACGATATTAATGGCTACACATTTTATCTGAAAATCAAGATGCAAAATGCGATTGCAAAAGCAGTGGTGTGAGCATAGATGCTTTGTCCGATGATCACTCAATTAGAGGATCGTCAAGCGCAATGAAGCTGTTACTACGGGATGATCGAAGAAATATGGGAGCTCGACTACGGAATATACCAAGTTCCATTGTTCCGATGTAAGTGGGTGAGACTTCCTCACGGAGTTAAGGTCGACAAGACAGGTTTTACACTTGTTGATCTGAATAGGTAGCCTCTGAGAGATGAACCGTTCGTCCTCGCAAAGCAAGCAACTCAAGTTTTCTACGTGCGTGACCCGGCCAATCCGAGGTTGCACGTCGTACTTCATGGCAAGAGGAGGATTGTTGGAGTTGAAAATATCGTAGATGAAGAAGAGTACAACCAATTTGATGAAACACCTCCGTTTGCGGATGGGGCATGTCTATGCGGTGACGACGGCACACATGGAACACATTACATGCGTGTAGATCATCAAGAAGGGTTGTATTTTAAATAAATTATGTTGTAAGAATTCCTGTATAATGTGGCATTTTGTAGAATATATATGTCAAATGGATCTTATAGTATAGCAAATTTGAATGAAGATTCTGTTTTAAAAAATTTAGAAATTGGATCATAGTTATCACAATCGGTTCTTTAGGAAGCCGCACAGATAGTATAATTGCGATCGGTTCTTTTAAAGAACCGACACGGATACTACACATATTGCGATCGGTTTTTCTATAGAACCGAAACTGATACTCAAGATAATTGCGATCGGTTTTCTATATAACCCGACACGGATACTCGGTATAATTGCGATCGGTTTTTCTATAGAAACGACCGTGATAAAACCCAGAGCATTTTCATTTGGCCAAGACACTCAGTTCATTTCGGCGCGCGATTTCGTTCAATTCATTCCACAACCCTAGCTCCACCACCTCCCGCACCGGGCGCCTCCCCTCGCCTCCTCCCCGGCGCCTCCCCATCGGCGGTACCGTGGCGCCTCCCCTCGGCTCCTCCCACACCCTAGCTCGACCACCTCCCGGCCGGCGCCTACCCCGTGGCGCCTCCCCCGACTCCTCTCCCGGTGGCGGGTACCCGTGGCGCCTCCTCCGGCTCCTCCCACACCCTAGCTCGACCACCTCCACGGCCAGGCGCCTACCCGTGGCGCTCTCCCCGACTCCTCTCCCGATGGCGGGTACCCGTGGCGCCTCCCCTCGGCTCCTCCCACACCCTAGCTCGACCACCTCCCGACCGGCGCCTACCCAGTGGCGCCTCCCCCTCCTCTCGATGGCGGGTACCCGTGGCGCCTCCCCGGCGCCTCCTCCTCTGGGTCCTCCCAGCGCCTCCCCTCGGCTCGTCCCCCCATCGGCGCGTCCCCATCGGCTCCTCCCCATTGCCGACTCGGTTCGGCGCCGTAAGATGCATTTGATTGTGGGCTGTAATTGGTTGTAAATAGCTCGATGATGATTGCTTTTGAATGAGGCTTGATTAATCGATCATTAAAGGAACTTGCTAGACCTAGAACAACACCGCTCTTAGTGACAATTTGGTGGCACTTGCTCTTAATGCATTGTTCTAGGAGTCGAGGCGATCTTGTGCTTATTCCTTTATGCTCTTAGTGACAATTTGGTGGCACTTGCTCTTAATGCATTGTGGTAGGGTTAGATTAGTGCTATATTCATTACGATATTATCTTTGTACTTGTTGTTTTACGTGCTAGAGCGATCTTTGTTCTAGGGTTGTGTAATCCTTGAATTTTAAGATGTAATAGCCGGTGATATATTGGCCATCTAGAAGTTGGACGGCTAATTAATTTAGCAACCCTTCTATAGCAATCGAGAGCAATCCATCATTGCAATTTGAAACTTGTAACACATGCTATATTATCGCACTTTATTATCGAGTTTAGTTGCGTAACCTATCGTCTCCCGTTCGAGGGTGCTTGTTTATAAGTATGCTAAAATGGCATATTAATAAATAAGCGATCTCGAATTGTCCACGTTTTTGGGCAGTTCGAGGATATGTGGCTCGGGCAAGTTCCTTATTTGTTGTACAAACTCTAGAAAGTTTGGCGACATCTCCTGGTGTTCTTGAATACACACCCTCTTGACCTGTTGTCGAGGCGTGTATTTGGAGAACAATGAGAAGATCTTTGCAAATTTTCTCTAGAGTTGTACAACGGCTTAAAACTTGCTCGAACCACATATCCTCGAATGGGATTAGGACCTAACCTAATTAGAGATTAGGAGTCATCGTTGAGTACGTCACATTACTTAGTCGGTCTCTGAGATAGACATGTGAAATGCTTTCTATTATGTGAAATTTGAATTGCTTCCTCTCATGAAGTTTAGGTTTGACAATATACGTACTTACTTCGAAATGTCGCAAAGAGAGAGCACCGGCTCAACGCCCGAGAGAGAAGAAGGGCCTGCTACCCCTGCGAGGACGGGGAGAAAGGGCAGAGGACCGAATAAAGGAGCCACAGGGAGAACGCGCCAAGTGCTCCAATTCAATGCCAGGGGTTTGCACGGGTCTGGCAGTTTAAGGGGCGCTACTCCTCTTTTATCGGCCAATTGGTGAGGGAGCGAGTGCCGATCACAATTAAGGACTGGAGGAAGGAAGTAAGCGACGAGCAGAAGAACCGACTGTGGGACGAAGTTAAGGGAAAATGGATTATACCAGAGGAAGATGAAATCAATGCGAGACGGTACGCCTTGAAGAGAATGGGTGTGGCTTTGAGGCATTTCAGGGTGACCATGCATGCCGAGTTCGTGTTGAAAGACCGTACTCCCTTCCAAAGGTATCCTTTTGTTACACCCGAGGTTTGGGAGGAGTTCGCAAGGATGAGGAATGCGCGAGGCGGAGGAGCCGAGAGAGAAGAATATCGCTATCTGAGGCGTAACACACACGCGCACCACCTCGGTTCCGGTGGAGTGCGTAGGGAAGAAGGCGAGTGGGTGCGACTAGCCTCTGAGTGTGCCACCTGGGACAACGATGCCTTACTCCCACATATGCGAGGAGCGGGCACGCTGACCGGGTATTAGCGAGGGCGAAGAAAACATCGGCGGTCGATTGTCATTCCAAACCCAGCGACCGCCTTACGGATCGTCCACGACCATCGTAAGATATCTAACATAGTACATTGCATATTATATTCCCATTGTATTTTAGTAATAATTTATATTTGCGCTGCGGGAGGAGGTAAGCTGCGGAAAGAGCAAGGAGCATTTGAAAGCCAAGGGTCACGGGACATCCTGTCTTCGGCAATCGGAAGCCCGATCATAAGGGGCGGTGCTTGCCGTAGGTGCGGAGTATCTGAAGAGGTCCTTCTTTGTAGAGGAGAGCGCGCCCAAAGTGCGGGCAAGATCATGGGAAGCACGTGAGGCGCGGATCCGTTTGCGAGATGAAGGAGGAGTTGAAGGAGGAGTTAAAGGCCGAGATGATGGCTGAGATGATGGCGATGTTCTCGCAGAATCAGATTCCTCAACCATCGCCTATGCTACGCCCTAGCATTGCGCTTCCAATAAGGAACTGTGCATTCCACACCTCAAGGTAATAAGCTGTTTTGACCAAAAGGTACATGAGTAAGCTTAACACAGTTATGATGAAGATGTCGATCACTTCTTGCAGGGTCCTACCAAGTCTTGGCTAGTCACAGTCGACGACGGAATACAAATTGAGGCTGCGCGGGGTTGCATTTCCAAGCAAGGAGGATGACACGGTGCATGGTATACCTTTGGGGATGGGCTACATGAGGGTGCAGGTGGACTATGTCCACGATGTTTACATGTCTCATGCCCTGGAGTTCCCAGAGCGAAGATATCACCACTCTCGGGCAAGCACGGATGTCGTTCATCAAGTGGCCCGCGACGGGTGTCGTAGTGCAAGCACCTCCTCCTGCCGCCATACGCTCATCTGCTGGTACAAACGCCGCTATCGCTCATCGCTACTCGGTATCGCTATCGCTATCGCTATCGCTCGGTATCGCTGCTATGCTCGCTATTCTTTGCTACTACTCAAGCTCGCTAGTACTGCATGCGCTCTTGGTGCCTGCTCATATCGCTAATGCTCTCATTCGCTCCTCGTACTCACCGATGTCGCCTCCTCGCTACTCTGCTGTACTATCGCTGCTGCTTCCTGGTACTACTCCTGCTGCTGCTGCTCGCTTCCTCCTACTCTCTGCTTCCTGCTCCTCCAACTCTGCTGCTCCTGCTCCTGCGCACATGCTCCTGCTCTGCTGCACATGCTCCTCGCCTGCTACACAACTTTGCACCTCGCTGCAGTGCACCTCCTGCACCTACGCTGCAGCTACAAATGTTGGTGCGCAGTGGGGCGCAAAAGGACTTCTACCACGATGACGAAAGATACAAAGCGAGTTCGAGAGTCCCTCCGTGAAGAAGGCAAAGTTGTCGAGGGCACGAGCACCCTGATGATCACAAGCGGTACATACATGGAAAGCCCTTTCTCCCAAGCCAAGAATTGAATTCTTTGGGCTTGTTCGATCGACACCTACATGGATGGTACATCGATAGGTCACATGAGGCCGAGTCTCGCCACGATTTCATAGTGAAGTATCGAGCGGGCCAATTCCACCGCAAGGAGGATGGGACCTTTCGATCGATTTTGAGGATCTGTACTTTATGTATAGCTTGAAAGCCGTCGATATTTCTACCATACGATCTGGATTTGTGAGTCTCGCACCATACTCAATCGATGACTATTTATTGATTTTGTATTATATTTTTAACAATTGACATGAATTGCGAGGTTCATGAGGCAATGGCCGTGGCGGGTCAACACCTGTCGGGTTTGTCGACCAGAGATGGTGTCTGCGACCATGGCTAAGTATCAATCGGAGTTCCTTGCAGGATACATCAAGCGAGGCATTGCATGAGGAGGCAAAAGGACTTCATTCTCTTCCCATACCACCAGGAGTATGTACTACTATACAATTCAATTACATGTACACACTTCAACCTTGTATTAACTTATTCTCTTGCATTGTGTACCGTTTAATAAGCAACCATTGGGTTCTACTTGTGGTTGTTCGAGTCAAAACAAGGTCTACACGTTGAACTCACTCGAAAATAGACCGATGGACTATGCGATCGAGCCTGTTTTGCGAAGTAAGTACATTCCTCTAACCTAACACTTTACATATTGAACTACGTTAGGTATTTTTAACCTCAATGCATGGCATCTCTCCAATGTATAGGGCTTTCATGTCTTACGTTCTGAGCGTGGCCCATACAATGATAAACAAGGCACCAAACTCGAGTGGAAGCGCTTCAAGGTACAAGTGTCTATCATAGGATTTTTCTTGCACCTATTTTTAATTCGTCTCTAATTTAAGTTTCTTTGTTCACAGTGTCATCAACAAGGGTGCGATGATCTGTGTGGCTTTTACGTGATGCATCACATCTTTGAATTTGATTGGTCGCTCACATGTTTTCCCTAAGGTATAAAGCAGATTATTTGCAATCTGTCTATTTGATATTTGTTTACAAGCATAATACTATCAGCATGTTACAATACCAATTTAAGCCTTAAATATATTAGTGCACTACTATCTATTTTGCAGGTCCTTGATATCGTAGGAAGAGCCTAACCAACACCGATCTCAAGAAATTACGAGACTATTTATGCCGTGGTACTGGGCCGAAGTTATAGCGAGATGATGGTAGATATAGAGACAATTCAAGCAAATACTAGTCCATAAAGTGTAAACAAAATTTATCTGAATGTGAATGTGATGCATTACGATCGAAAACAATATTAATTTGAATGTAATGTGTGTAGATTGTGATGTATATGTTCGTGATTACGTGGATTGTCATGAATGTGTCATATTGTCAATGCGAGGCCATTTTCGGACGATGTGCGATAACATCATCACAATCGGTTCTTCTTTGGAACCGATTGGGATATGTTTCAGATCGCAATCGGTTTGCATAAAGAACCGATTGTGATAATGTAATAATTTGAATCGGTTCTACAAATAAACCGATTGTGATATTATTCTTATCCCCATCGGTTCTACAAATGACCCGATGGTGATAATGTAATAATTTGAATCGGGTCTACAAATGAACCGATTGTGATATTATTATTATCCCCATCGGTTCTACAAATGAACCGATTGCGATAATGTAATCATTTGTATCGGTTCTAAAAAGAACCGATTGTGATATTATACTTATCGCAATCGGTTCTAAGATAAAACCGATGGTGATAAGTGTAATATCACAGTCGGTTCCTGTTGAGAACCGACAGTGATAATGTATTATTAGTGTCGGTTAAAAACCGACTGTGATATATCTACCTTATCACTGTCGTTGGACTTTGTATCGCCACCAAAACCGACTGTGATGACCAAAAAGAACCGATTGTGATGTACGTTTCTGTAGTAGTGTGAAAATTCTCGACTCCAATTACAATAATTAAGCAAGTAAAACTAGAATTGAGAATTTTAGCAATCAAGGCCTAAATCTTTTAGGTTTCACTAAAGTGCACCAACAAAACTAAATCTAAGCTATCTAGCAATTCTAAATAAATGATCACACCTAAATATACTAGAATTGCAAATAATACAAGTGAGAATAGGAAAGATCAAACCACAAGAGGAAGATATAAGATTTATTTTGTGGTCTCGGAGACTTGTCGGTCTGCCCTAATCCACGTTGAGGTGAGCTTGACCAACTCAAACCGGGTCCTTGCGCAATTTGAGCTTCCCTCGATCAATAGTGGTAGCTCTTCTTCCTTCGGGTAGGCAAGCTTCGTGCCTTCACAACTAACTGGGCATTCTCATAATCTTCTTCGAGAAGGTCACCGGTTCCATACCCCCAAGTCGTCTAGGAGGCGGCAACCTGCAAGAGAATAGAGAAATATCGCTCACTTGAGGTTGATTCTAGCTTCTAATTGTCTCAAAATAATTAAATGCACTTGAATACTTCTAACTCTTTTCAAAAGATGAATTGAATGCACAAGAGAGAAAGAGGTCTTGCTAGAGCTTAAGTATGTTCAATAAATCACCAAGAGGCACTATAAATGCAGGTGTGGGGGCGTATTTATAGCCTCCACCAACCAATCCAACCGTTGGAGAAAAAACCCGGTAATACTAGACCATCATTACCTACCCTCAACGGTTAAATTAGCGCATTAAATGCTCTGATTTTGGTCTATTAAAGTTGATCTGGTACTACCGACACTCAAGGTGTGGTAGTGCCAAATTTCGAATCCAAATTTTCCTCCAAAATACCTTTCTTTGGAAAATGACTACCAGAGTTACAAGTGCGGTAGTACCGACGTTCCAGTAGTACCGGTTACTGCATGTTGGTAGCTCTGGACTTCAAATTTCAGATTAAAACACCCAAAAGCACCCTTTTCTGTAAAATGACTACCGCTTGAATTTTCAGTACTACCAATCTCCGGTAGTACCGCTCTCTGTACTGTGGTAGCTCCGGCTACAAAAAATTCACAAAAAGAGTGCTTCTGTTAAATAACTACTGCTCAATAGGGGTGGGCATTCGGTTTTTTCGATCTAATCGGTTCGGTTTATTCTGTTTTAAAATAATTTGGTTTTTGAAAAGTGGCAACCGAATTTATCGGACTAAAATGACAAACCAAACCGAATTAACTGAAATATTTCGGTTCGGTTAACCAAAATATAAATAAATACTAGGTAGATTAGATTTTATCCTTCTTATGTCGCAACATAGAGTAGAGATAAACCCACACAATATTCATATGTCATTACAATATAAGTATAGTAGGACATATGAACATACCACACGTTTGCATAAAGATGTTAGAACACAATAATTGTTTGATAGATTTAGGAAGAACATTATAAAAGTGGAATTATACATAGGCTATTCGGTTATTCGGTTATTTCGGTTTTTGAAAACAAAAAACCGAACCGAACATCAAAAACCGAATTATACCAAAATAAAAACCGAACCGAAAACTGTAAACCGAAAACACCAAAATAATCGATTAATTTGGTTCGGTCCGGTAATTCGGTTTTAGTCTAAAAATGCCCACCCCTACTTCTAATCTCTTCCTTTTATAATACCTCCTCAAATTCAGGTTTGTTTAATGAGGATTGCTTGCTTGATTAGTGTGGTTATCTATTTTGCGCTGATTTGGGTTGTTATTAATTATCCCGGTTGACGACGATTTATGGGTCGATGATGATTTGAGTTGGCACTTTAGGTTTGGTGGTATGACGATGACATCCAGCAACACTCGTATGCCGAGGAATGCGAGGTACTTGATGGGCACACCCTATGCCGCCCTTAGTGTGTCAATCTCTGAGACCACTGGTATTCCTACTCCCTCTAATGCATATCCTGATACTGCACTTGAGTTTTCAGCTTCTAAATTAGGAAGGATCTACTTGTGTGTACCTGATGATGCCAAGGGTTCTAAGGGAGATGTACTAATGATGCCCCCCCTGGTGGTCGATTGGAGCCATGGCTTGGCTATCGATGGCTTCGGCTAGTTCTGATGGTTGGGACCTTCGTACTCCTTACTCCGGTTGGCTGGGGATGGAGCTTTGGCCTCCTGGTGCTTGTCTTGCCCTTGTGGAGCTTATGTGACCTTCTACTACTTGATTACGTGGTGTAGTTGACGTGAATAGCTTGTAGGCTGTTTGGTTGCCTTCTCTCGCGAGCCTGGCCCGTTCCACTTAGCCAGACTGATGGGATACGGGATGCACAGATGCAGAGACGGTGTTTGGTTGAGTGTTTAGGAGGCAAGTATTTTGAAATTTAAATATTTTGAAATTTATATAGCAAGTGTGGTCTAGTTTTGTTCGAAAAAATGTCAGGAACCCATTTTTGAAATCGGTTTGGTAATTGGAGATGCTAATCAAAAGATATAAACAAAAAAGAAAAAAAAGAAACTTACATACCCACGTGGCACCGTATGCATGGTTGATTGTGGCCCCTTGCACAGAACACGAGGCTGCATCCAGAGATACGCCCATTTTCTACGTATCTCCAGAGTCAGGCTGCATGGAGAATCTTGCATCCAGAGAGCCAGGCTCAAAACTACATGCAGGCAACCAAACACGAGAAAAAAGCAAGATTCTGCATCTGTAGATGCAAATCTCTGTGCATGCAGGCAACCAAACAGCCCATTGGTGAATGCTGGCTCTGGCTTGCTTCCTTACTTCTAGCCTTCTTGCTCCTCCTGGTCTTTGGCTTGTGGTGGCTTCCATGGTTTTGGGAAGAATGGCTGAAGGTGGCTGGCTCTGGTTCCTTCGGTTTGGGCTGTAGGGCGTGAATGAGCTGGATTTTGGGTTTGGGGATGGTTTGCTCAGTTTGGGGGGACGGCTGAGCTGAGCAAGGCTTTGGCTTCCTCTCCTTTGACCTTGCCTTCTTTACCTTTTACTATATGGCTGTTTACCCTTTTTACTGGATGAGTTTTTGGCATTATTTGTGCATGGCTATGGTTACCCGACGATTTCAATTTTCAAGTTTGTTTAACGCCGAATGATGAAATCCTAATTTGTGAGAGGTATCAATTGACCTCAGACGGTCTGGTATCTCGATGAGAGTGATCTATTCACAAGAGGGTCCGACATCAAACTAATTTATCTTTTAAGTATTACTTTATTTGTCTTTTTGTTATGCACATAACCAATAACTTTCAGGGAATTGAATCCGGAGATCATTAGAAGTTTAGGTCATAGGTAAATTGTCAATTTCTTGTATTTATTCTTTGTGGTAATTGATATTTGTATAAATTGTGTTGTACGAATATACCTGTTGTATTGTAATTTAACTTCATGTAATTTATGCTTTTGATCAAGAGAAGCAATTGATTTATCGTATTTGCGACTTCCTAGTTGTTTATTATTATTACAAATTTTAATTCTCCAATTTCTATATTGATTTATGAACGTGTAAAGATTCAATGTATGCAATGTATATTCGTTTTAATTTATTTGATAAAATTTACTTTTGAATAATTAAGATCGTTAATTCCTACAATCCTAATCATCTAACCTTAATTCTTTATTTGTAAAATATTTAAATAGACGAGTCCTTTCACTATTGCAGACATATTAATATGGACGGCTCGAATTTTTCGGAAAATTTCGTATTTAATACAACTTTTGAGTCGTATTTACAAAATGATACAACAATTTCGCGTATTTACGAAAAAAAACCAGTCATCTCCGATACCTGGAAAACTGAAACTGCATGTCTGGTGCACCAAAAACCGGACATGGCGTATTTGATTCTTCAGAAACCGGACATCACGTATTTTTGAATTTTTTATTCCTTGTTCGGCATATGGAGAACCAGACATGGTTGCCACCTCATCTCCCAAACGTGGAGAACCGGACAAGGAAGAAGCCAGGGCTGGCTAGCGATGCCCCCCTTGTCCGGTTTCCCATACACCGGAGAAGGCTTATCCGTTTTCCCATGGCCGGAGAAGCTATTTAATATTCGCAAATACTCTATGTCTGGTTTTTGAGATCCAAATACGCCATTTCCGGTTTTTGGTGATCCGGATATGCAATTTTGGTTTTTTAGGTACCGGAGATGACTGATTTTTTTGTAAATACACGAAATTGTTGTATCGTTTTATAAATTCGACTCCAAAGTTGTATTAAATAGGAAATTTTCCGAATTTTCCCATCAACTGAAGCTTTTGGGCTATCAATAGTTGATGATGGTCAAACCTGCCAGATTCCATCCATGCGCCATCTGGAACACTTCAGTTGTAGTCTTCGCCGTCCTGTCCGCGATCTGCACAATCAAGCCTCTAAATTCTTGCTTCTGCAAAACTGCCCACAAATAGAGCCAATGGCACACATAAAAGACAATTAGATTAGGGTGAACTGGCCGTTTATGGTGAAAACATGCCGAATCTCTTGTTCCCCAAACAGACACTGCATGCTTCAGAGACTTCTCACACCCCTTAACCATGTCCCAAACATAGGGGAAAAAATATATTCTATGCTACCAATGGCTTGTAGCATCCCTCGTGAAGAAGAGACACACGACAAATACAGATATTAAAGCAACTAAAAATCTTCTCTCCTCCAATATATACCATACGTTTTTATTCTAAGAGAGATGATATATATATATACTACAAAACACCTTGTATCATCAAATTTCCCCCAAACATGTGGAGTATCCGAGTATGCTTGTAGGGTGAGAAAATCCAAAAGAAGCATATAGCCAACTACCACTTGCCAAAGGGGTGTAAACAAAATGCAATGAGAAATACATCACTTGATTTAAAAGCCAGCGTGATATCAAATATCAAAGGATGCAGCTACAGTATGGTATACCGTCGGAACCAATTTCTACGGGACAGCTAGTACTTCAAAAATGCTGGTTGTTTCTCTCATTGAGCAAAACACCCTGCTTACTTATTCATGAAATATCCCGAGCGAAACACGGCGATAGACACAACCATGAGTATGAACCAACTCACACATATATTTCATGACGTTTCACGGATAAGTTTCATGATATTTTACAGAAAAGTTTTGTTAGGTTCCACGGATAAGTTTCATCAGGTTTCGCGAATAAGTTTCATGCTGTTTCACGGATAAGTTTTATTAAGTTGCACAAATAAGTTTCATTAGGTTTTATGGATAAGTTTCATTATGTTTTATGAATAAGTTTCATGATATTTCACAGATAAGTTTCATCAGGTTTCACAGATAAGTTTCATGCTGTTTCACGTATAAGTTTCATTCGGCTTCACGGATAAGTTTCATCAGATTTCACGGATAAGTTTCATGATGTTTCACGGATAAGTTTCATCAGGTTTCGCAGATAAGTTTCATGCTATTTTATAGATAAGTTTCATTATGTTTTACATATAAGTTTTATTAGGTTTTATAGAAAAGTTTCATAGGTTTCATATATAAGTTTCATTAGGTTTCACGGATAAGTTTCATGAAATTTCACGAATAAATTTTCATTAGGTTTCACAAATAAGTTTCAGGATATTTCACGAATAAAGTTTCATGATGTTTCACGAATAAAGTTTCATTAGATTTTACAAATAAGTTTTAGGACATTTCACAGATAAGTTTCATTAGGTTTCACGGACAAGTTTCATAATGTTTCACGGATATGTTTCATTAGGTTTCACGGATAAGTTTCATGATGTTTCACGGATAATTTTCATTAGGTTTTACATATAAGTTTCATCAGGTTTCACAGATAAGTTTCATGATATTTTACGGATAATTTCATTAGGTCTTACATATAAGTTTCATCAGGTTTCACAGATAAATTGCTATTTCATGGATAAGTTTCATTAGGTTTCAAGATATGTCTTCCAGATGACAAGTATACCATGCAAGCAAATGTCTCAATACGTACGTATGTATACATCCTTAGTCTATGCATGGTACGTATGGTACATACATATCCTTGCAGCTGAATTAACTGGACTGAGATAAATAGAATTCCAGGTTTCTCTTCTAGCTAAATTGAACTGGCCTTGGCGACGACGTGGTGCCGCAGTTGGCGCAGCGGCGGTCCACGAGCGGATCGCGCCCGACGGCGCCCTTGGCGACGACGGCCGTAGTGGGTTTGCTCTGCTGCCCATAGTAGGTTTCGGCAGCGGCGTCCAACGAAACGACGGGCGACACGGACAGATACTGCAGCGCGCGGTGCTTGGCCTCTGGTGGTGGTGATGCTTTGGTCGTCCACCGTTGGAAAGCCAGGAATGGTATACCGTTCCGTAGTATTTCTTAATACCAAAACTCGCACACGTACACTAAAAGCGAAAGAACTACCGAAGTACTCTGATTGGAATTTGTTTTTTTGTATGCATGTGAATCGCGTGATGTGATACATCCCAACCAGTCAATACTAAAATATCACACACGCCAATCTCGCAGCCGATCTCCTTTCAAAACAATCTCGTAATTTAAATGCCATAGAAAAGGAGCTGATGCAATCCAATGTATTGACATGGTCTCTAGAAAAATAAAAATAAAAAAACCGTTAAAGTCCGCGCGTTGCTACGGGTGGTATGCTAATTTTAATAGAGAGATAAAATCTTTTTAAGAAATAAAGAAGAAAATATGTTTTAGTATAGTTTTTTAAGATATTAGTATTTTAACAGAGAGATAAAATATTTTTTAAGAAATAAAGACGAAAATATGTTTTAGTATAGTTTTTGAAGATATTAGTTATAAAAGTCTTAGAGAAATATAAATTGCTTAAATATTAATTTTTTTCATTTTTTTTATAAAATGAAATACCGTAGCTGAAGACGCTTGCTACAGTAGCCTGCCCCGGTGGATTCGAAGCCAAGGCTGGTTGCTGTGAGCTAAGCTGCGGCTGTAAAACGTGAGGAGTAATAAATATATAATTCTATATAGTCAATACTGTAGTTTCTACAGGAAAAGGCAATGCGTGTCAGGGAGCCGGAAGGTGCGCCATACACATGGGCGGAGCCGGTCAGCTGGGCTAACTGATCTTAAATTAAATTTCCTTTTAATTATTTTTTAATAGTTTTTTTAAAAAATTTAATGAATTTTCGGTACTAGGCTCCGGGCTGCAGCACGGGCAGCCCGGGGCCTGTATCCGCCCTGGCCATACATACCTAACAACTATACAACTATATATATATAGTTATATATAGTTATTTAGGGCACCATGATCCAAAATAGGTATTTTCCCTATATATTTGTATGCACAGATTTTTAACTAGAGTTTTCTTTTTTGATGGTAGTTTGATTGTAGGTATGTGCTAATTTTATATATAAATCAGCAAAATATGTTATCTAAATTCGTTCAAATCTTTGAATTCGAGTATATTTTTTCAAAGGTATGTGTTTCATTTGAATTGTAATAGATGTGCATATACCTTAAAACTATTTTTTTTTTGAAAACATACCTAAATTCAACCTAAATTCAACGTGAATTTACACATTTGAAATCATAATACCTAAACACTATGATACCCATTTCGACACCCTATACACACACCACGTACATGAATAATGGATCTAAACAAATTTTCTCTTGGATGATTGAGTGTCGGTACAAATATATAATGCATCCCAACCACCAATGAGACGAATTTCTTGTTTATTCTCCCTTAAAAAAACTTATTTATTGTTTTTCATGCTACAAGATGCTACCGAGGACCGACAAATGCATGGGACTATGTGTTGGCATATCCTTCGTACCCCTCTATTTATAAATATATTTGTTAAAATCAAAGATAGGAGTTATGCCATTCATTTTAAGAAGCAGAGAATACAAATACTAACTCCGAAGAGCAAACATCGCAACACCTGTTCAAAAATATATTATGTATTACGCTTTCGAATCTGAGTTGTCAAACTTTCTTAATTTTGACAAAACTATTTA
Organism: Rhipidocladum racemiflorum; assembly: GCA_036346355.1. Lineage (NCBI taxonomy): Eukaryota > Viridiplantae > Streptophyta > Magnoliopsida > Poales > Poaceae > Rhipidocladum > Rhipidocladum racemiflorum. Next base: position 14,617,006 of record CM070578.1, on the reverse strand, counting down.
GATTAATTACATAAAAATGATATAAATATAATTGTTATGAGAAGTACTTTTGAAATATAATATTTTCGTACTTTTAACTAACATATTACTATGGATATTGATGGTCAAAATTATTTCTTGAAGACTTTATTTAGCCCATAGCATCGTACATTCTTGAATAGATGCAGGATTTTTTAGAACCATTCTTTGGTATAGGAAATGTTTTCTATAGGATTCTAATTACAAAAAATAGTAAAATTTACAAAACTATAGGTATTTTTTTTACCAAATATCATAAAACTATAGGTTGTAGCTTCAATTTAATAAAACTACAAATTTTAGAAGAACTTGTATCACAAAACTACACGTATTTATAGTTGACTATTTATTGTAACAGATCTGTTAGCGTGAGCCCACATGATAGCCTTATGCATGAGTGAAAAAGGAAATATGGGACATATGGAAACTACCATGTCGGCCCACACTACGATACATATTACAAAAAAATAGTCATTTCTAAAATCTAAAGCTTTATAATATAAATTCTCATAAAATTTATAGTTTTATAAAATAAGCTCTAAAGCATATGGTTTTCTAATGGTTTATCAAAATACTCGTAGTTTCGTGAAATTTGCATATATATAAAAAAATTCCAAATAGGGTCTAAAGCTTGTCATCTCCACGCTTAGCCCTGCCGGCCTGCCGGCCGAACGCCCCATGCAATTTGCAGACCCATAGCAAGCATTCAGTCTACACTGCCTTGTCGGAGATGGCGACGGGCGCCACCACCATGGAGGTCCGCGGCGACGGCGTCGCCGTCATCACCATCGCCAATCCGCCCGTCAACGCCATCTCCCTCGACGGTACATCATTCCGACCTTCCTCCGCGCGCCCAAATCTCCTGTCCTCTCTGTTTTCCTTTCCTTTTCGTTTTGGACCGGATCTGGCCTGGATCCCGCCCAATACGCGCTAGCCCGTGCTGCGTCCGTTCCGAAAGTGCGGGGTTTCTGGGAATCTTGTGCGGAATTTTGGCGAAATTTTACCTTTCGTTGCGGAGAGCACCGCGGCTTGTATGCTGCAGCGCACAGCGAGCTGTTTATCTTGGTTAACTTAATTTATTTTGCAGTGGTGGTTTTTTTTTTTCAGTTCTCTTCCCAGTTCTGGGATTCCCTAAATTGATTTACACTATATTACGATTTGTAATAGTAGCAATGGAGAATCATTCTGTTAAACATGGTTTAGATTTAGTTTTAGCTAAGTAGTGGCACTGCTTGTTAAATATGAATGACTTTGGTCCACCACATGGTCCTCATCCAGAATACTATACTATACTATGGTAATGTCAATAGAGTTAGAATTGCCGTATGCTTTAACATTTTTCCCTTTCATCAGCCTTCTTTTCATCTTACTTTTGACATATGCTTCGCTTAGTTTACTTAAGAAGGTAACCTACCAGCTTTGGCTGTTGCTCCATGCTCTTAATCATGCCTAAATATTATGTACTTTAAGATTGCAATTTGTCCTGCTTATTAGAACGATCTAGACAGTAGCTCTTTTCCGCTCAAGGTTTGAAATTTCGTTTTCGGTTCACATCTCGTCACCCTCCGAAATCTGAAATTTTGGTGAAATCTCGTTATTTCGAACGAAATACAAAAACCAAAATTTGAATCCGGTTTTTTTCCACCGAAATTTCCGATATCTTGGTGGAAAATGCCGAAATCTCGGTGGAAAATACCGAGATCTCGGTTCATTTGAAGTGAATGAAAAAGTGTTTAAACCGTGTTAGAAAATTTTGAAATTTTTTTTGTATGCTTCTGACACATAACTATTGTTCCCATAAAATTTGGAGATGATGATCAAGCTTGAGGAATTTTCAAATATTACTGCAATGCAAAATACTGTAAAATAGTATCATGCGGCTAGAAAAAAATGGAATTTTTTAAAAAATCATGAAAGAATTTATGTGACATTCCCTATTTGTTTGAATGCAAATTACTAAGTATTTGCACATAAAATACCCCACACTTAGAAATTTCGGCTGCATTTCGCTTGCTTTTTACATTCGAACACTTCAATTAGGCAACATAATAAAATCAGTATATAATATGATCACAAATGATTAATGAGTAGTAGTAAGTGTTTGGTGCAACCTCCACCTCTGCATCATCAACAGTGATCTCGCTGTACTTTCTCTCGTGCCCTTGCTTGTAATCCTCCCAGGTCACGTTTCGCGGTAGCCATATGGACTTCCAGTGTTCGTAATGAGAGATCCAGACCAAAGGTTGCTCTAACTGGTGCAAGTACCTGGTAGGCATATGTCGTGTGTACGGATCGTTGCAATCTGGAGCTTTGCGTAACTTAATCGGTTCCTTAGTTGCGTGTGCACTAAAGCAAATACTCTCCAATTTCACTCGCAACTGCTGGACGATGCCCACTGTGACACCAGCCTCATGGCGTACTTCTGTAATGCCGGTGTCTCATTCCCAAATATCATCCACCATTATGCTACAGACAACAACACAACAAAACCAGATAATTTGTCAATATGTGCGTGCTCCAACTCCATGAGATATAAGGAACATTATCTGGAATTATTAACTTACCAGCTGATATGTCGGGATCGCCGGTGTTGCTCTCCGCTAGCTGGTTGCTCTCCTCCTTTTTCTTCTCGCAACCTCCACGGAGATCCATCAGCATAGCCTGCCTATCCGTTTTAGGCACACCAGGGCAGGCCCTCACCTCGCTGGAGCGGCCAGCGAGATGTTCCTTCAGACGGGTCGCGCCTCCACCCTTCATAACATGGGTACAGTAGTTGCATTTAGACCCCTGCCCGACGCGCTCCCCATGCTCCCAGAAGGTACCCACATGATTTGCCATCATCAGAATCTACAACATAAGAAGAAGGTGCTCATGAAATAGTGGAATTAATACAATACAGTGCAATTGATGAATACAATACAATGAACATCTCTTTTCAGTCTAATGGCACTCATAATCCTTTCCTCGTCCATTTGCTGATATATACCAAATTAACACATATAATACAAATCTTGATGATGCATTGTGACGAATGTTGAGTATAATATAGCAATGCTTTGATATGAAGTAATCTGAATCTTTGACTAAACATATACTGAAAATGGAAACTTAAATAAAAGACAACTGAAGTTGCCTGTCTATTACCATGGGAACTAAAGTAGTTTGTATTAATCATTGAACAAAATAGTTCTCTAGTAGGTTCAATTGAAATGGTTTTCATGGCATCAATCTATGAAGTAAACCAACGGTCATGCTTTTTGAGAGTGGCAAAACTAGAACAATAAAATAGATTACCTGTGGTAGAGGTAGCTGCACAAGGATACCATGAACAGATGGATCTTCATTGAATCTTGATACCAAATCTAGCACTTAAGCTCAAGCACAATTGCAAGGTGTAAACAACTACTACTTAAGCTCAAGCACACAACTGAAAGGTCTAAACAACTACTACTTAAGCAAGAACTACTGAAAATTCCCACAAAACATAAAGAAATTTCTTACCTTGTTCAACTGGCTTGGAAGGGATTTGGGGCGAAATCTCGGTTAATTAACCCGAGATCTTGGTTATTTTTGTTCGAGATCCACGCAAACGGTGGCCGGAGCTCCTGAGGGACGGCCGGATCTGGGGTGGAGCAAGCCGGTCGACGACAAGGTCGAGATGGGGGAGGGTGTAGTGTGGGATAGCCTGGTTTGGGGACTTGAGTGCTCGGCCAAGGACAGTGAACTTCGTCCACTGGAGTCCACTTTAATGCTCTTAGTGCTGACCGAGGCTACAAAGAATATTTACCCTACTGCCATGATAAGAAACAATGGACAGCCGAGTTGGATAGCAGGGCTAGGTTAAGGTTCTACTCAAGGGTTTGGGTTCGAATCCCACCTTCAACACAATTTTTTTCAATTCTTTTTTGAATATAATGCCGTAGGGCAGTGCAGGCAATGTTATTTGTCCAAAATCCGGTAATATCCGGTCAAAAAACATGAAATTATGGTGAAAATTAATGAAATCTCGCCAAGATTTTTCAGTACTGTAACAATTTGAATTCAAATTTTTTCATTCCGCCGGGATTATGAATCTTGCCGAGGGGTGGAGTGGGTCCGAAATCCGAGATTTCAAACCTTGGTTCCACTTGCTATGTTTAATCAACAAACTGATGGTTCATTCTTCAAGCACTTTTAATCATTTTCTCACTGTTGGTAGGTTCCGTGGATCATGAATAAATGGGTAAATAGGCCCTGTCTTTTCTGTTTTGCAGTCATAGCTAGCTTGCAGGGAAACTACCGGGAAGCTCTAAGAAGGAATGATGTCAAGGCGATTGTTCTAACTGGTATTTTACTACAGTTCTTGTCGAGTATCATATGCTAGTGATGTGTTTCTAATGTTTTACACAACGTGCAGGCGCTAGAGGCAGGTTTTCAGGAGGCTTTGATATAAATGCATTCCAAGATAATCCAAGTAAGAATGAGGTAGTGCGCTGAGAATGTTCTTACTTCTTTCACTTCCAAACTTAAAATTTTCTTATGCCACCAGAAAACGAGAAGCCTGGGTCCCTATCTATTGATTTTTTGACTGATATAGTGGAAGGTAACTTATCGCACTCTTGCTTTAGACCATGTTTGTCGACAAGCAGATCATTTTCATCGTTATTTACTTGCTGCTGCTAGATGCTCATAAACCATCAGTGGCTGCTATAGACGGCATTGCTCTAGGTGGTGGCTTAGAGGTTGCAATGGTATGTCTAGGTTGTGTTAATTGGATTATGTTTTAACCTTTTGTGCTTTATTCTTCTTTGGTTAACATTGTAACTTCTTTCTGTGCAGGTTTGCCACGCTCGCATTTCTACACCGTCAGCTCAATTAGGACTACCTGAACTTCAACTTGGCATCATTCCTGGAATGGGAGGTACTCTCAAGTCCCAACATGGTCTTTCATGTGAAGCTATATTTGCTCATACTCTCCTGCACCATCTCCTTTGGGGAAGAGACTATTGTGTTATTTAGATTTCCATGACTAATAGGATCTGAAGGCAGCAAAATATGAATCTTAAGTCCTTGTCGATGCCATAGGATGCAAGAAATTCAATCATATTGGAAATTGACCAATTGCAGGACATAATAGAACTGTAACCTTTTCAAACTAGCTGCTCCAGCTAGGCCTGAGGTGTTCTAGTCAATGAACACCATCTGCAGTATCCATACAAAAGGAACTAAGAAAAAGGAACCTCACGTGCTGCACAAGTTCAGATTTCTTTTTGAAATTCTCTTGCTCTTGCTATTTTTTCTTGTTGATCTGTTTGTTGAAGCATGCAGCTAACCATGTAGTGGGAGACAAAATCATTTTCAAGGCCAACTAAGGCAAACCGTTTTCGCATTTTCCCAATAATTGGTTGTTAAACATAGTTTGCATTTGAAATTTGAAGCCTAGATACAGTTTTCTTATCTATTCTATGTCTAATTATATTGGATAATGCCAAGAGATAGCCTCTTGCGTGTTGATTTCTTTGCTAAAAGCACAGGCTGCTCTATTTTCTTTTCCTGTTTTATGTTTATATATGAGATCTTCACTTGCTGTAGGAACACAACGGCTGCCCCGCCTTGTTGGCCTGCCAAAAGCTCTTGAGATGACATTGGTACGGCTGACTTGTACATTACAAGCTGCAATGCATGTGCAGTTTTTCCTCTCTCTCTCTTTCTCTCTCTCTCTCTCTCGCTCTCGCATTGGCCATGCAAGAAAACTATGAGATGGTGTTAGCCATTCTCGGACTCCGAAAAAATACCTTAGAAATCCTCTGTGTATCCTGTACTAGTTCAGGAAAAGCTAGTACATACAGTAGAAGTGAAATCACAGCATATCCAACATACTTTAGTAATAATAATTATAGAGAGTTACAAAATAAATAGCACACAGGCCAACAACTGAATAAACAAATAAATAAAGGCCACGAAATAAAAAAACAGTAGAAAAACCCAATTGAATTGCCATAGGCAATTGACTGGGGACGCGGCCTAGTCTAACTGGTCCTCACTGTCATAGAACTCCTCATCTGAAGCAGCAGATTAAGCAACGGTGAGTACAAACGTACTTAGCAAATCACACCGGAAAATGCAATATTAATGTAAATGTGATAATGGAAGGTTATATGGTTGATTTTAGCACAAAGCAACAATTTTCTAAATATTCTAAGTAATTTCAAATTGCATAATTTTAAGGAAACTTCATTTTTAAATAATTTCAACTTAGAAATCCCTCCTGGATCTATCCGAATTTTCCCACGATGGACTCACTCTATCCCAACATTATTTTGCTAAACTCAAATTTTAAAAATTATTCAAATTCTAATATTTGAATGGCTTGCTCAGCATACCCATGACAGCGGGTACAGCTAATTGATTAGTTTTACACTCTGTAGAGGTTGTACAACTTTGCCCACAAGAAATGATCGTCTCTTTGCATCAACACACTTCCTTTGGTGTGTAACAGAGAAAATCACGATAAGGCCCCTATAAAAACCCATTCATGTAGTCATGCCCGCTAAGGTTTCACCGCTGAAAGAATTCCTCTAGTCAAAAGCCTCCTCTTGCGTCTGAGTGGCAGCATCACGCTTTTCCCACACCACTCCTACCTAATGGCATGACTATCTATGGTATGTTTTAATACAGCTAGCCAGATCTATTCCATTCCAGACTTGTGGCGGTACGGTTAAGTTTTACATTCAGCGAAACTCAGATCGGTCTTTAATTGACTAGGCGAGACTTTCCACAAATCCAGAACCATAACCACACCACCTCCTAACCATTTCTCGCCCGGTCTAAATCACATTTTTATTTTAACCATACTATTTCTAGCTAATACTAAAATTGACTAGGCGAGACTTTCCACAAATCCAGAACCATAACCACACCACCTCCTAACCATTTCTCGCCCGGTCTAAATCACATTTTTATTTTAACCATACTATTTTCAGATAATACTAAAATCATGACTCATTTTAAAAGAACATTATTTTGGCACAAATTTTTTAAAATTTCCTAAGTTCAGTGCTAAGCATGTCTAAGCAATTTCTAAGTACCAACATATAATAATTAGCATCTTCTTAAGGTTACAATGCTATAAGAATTTAATTTCTAAAGGTGGCTTAACAATTATGGGTATAACTACGAATTTAAAACTTGGACAAAAATTACATTAATAACAATTATGCATGCAATAGGGATCAACGTGATCAAGGAGGTGTGACTTGCCTGGTTCAACGGGTAGCTGCTCAAACTCGTCGCTTCGTACTCCTCGGACTCTCCGAAATTGTGAGACCCCGGATCAGCTGTCCGAAATCTCATGTGTATTTCTGTACTAGTCCCAGATCAGTAGCTAGTACACACAGTCAACAGTGATACATTATTGCCGAACATAACGAAATTGTAACATAGACATAAAGTATTAGCCACATGGCTACTTATTACAACACTCGGTCCCCCGACCAGAGTCACGGTAGCGGAAACAAAACGACAAGAAGCAAAACCCAAAGAACACCATAGGCGACGACAAGACACGCGACTAGTTCTCCTGGCGATCTTCCTCAAACTCCTCAGCGTAGAACTCACCGTCTTCAACGGCGTCCTGATAGTTCTCTGATGACAACAGTTTATGTAGCACGTGAGTACAAAAGTACTCAGCAAGTCTGGAAAATTATGCACATGTGGGGCTTTCCAAGGAAGGCTTAATATGGTTCTTTTGCATAAAGCCAAGTTTCATCAAACCATACCTATTAATAAGTTTCATAAAGCATATTTTAGCAATTCTTTTTAACAATTGAATTGTGTAATATTTCAGTAAGGGTTCTATCCACCATCACTAGTATAAGGGCGCTATCCGCCACAATTTAAAAGATCAAGATTATCCACACATGACTCTATCCGTCATGACATAAAAACAGGTTCCATCTACCTGGTTGGCTCAATCCGCTACTGAAACATCCGAGAGTTCTAACCACTCTCGAATCCCAAAACATCATTTATTTTCAAAACCAAAACTAAAATCAAAGTCTACCAATATGAAAGCATTCTTTGCTTTGCCCTAGACCGTAGGCACGGCTATTCGAATAGTTTTAACTCTGCAGAGGTGTACAACTTTACCCACAAGACATGATCGTCTCTAGGTGCCTCCGGATTAACGCACTTCCTTTGGTGTGCCGGCAGAGAGATCATGACAAGGCCTTTACAATGTCTACGCCTAACCCGACTCACCCGCGAAGGTTTCACCGCTGTTAGGGTTCTATCCACCCAGTACAGAAGCCCCCTCTTGCGCCGTGTGAGAAAAACAGTCTTGCCTCTATCCGGCACTCACATTCCACCAAGTGGTGAGTCTAAGATAGGTTTCTACAAATTATTTAGCCAGGTCGTACCATGTTAGACATGTGGTAGTACGGTTATGCTTAGAATGGACAGTCATAAGCGTCGGTCCTTAATTGACTTGAGGCGGTACTTGCACAATGGAAACTAGTGCTCAATCCGCACCCACCCGACATTCCAATCCGCCCGAGTCCAAATCCTTTTTCTTTTTCTTTTTATTTTGGAAAAACAGTACCAAATACTTTGTAATAATTTCCAAATCACAATTTAAATCACAACTTTTGTATAATCCCACACATGGGCCATTTTCATCAATTCGGGTACTAAGCATATCTACCGTTCTAACCAACAAAAGTCACAATATAAGACATACATGACATAGCAAAGGGTCCTAGGGTTACAATTAAGCATGGGTATCAATAATCAAGGAGGTAATCGCAATTGGGATTAACTAATCATTTATATTTGACATACGATGATAAAGATAGCGATGCATGTTTATAAAGCATTGTAAACACATTTGCAAACATGGGATCAAAATGCGTCAAGGGACTTGCCTTCAGTCGCAGCGAGGATGTCGTACTCTTAAAGTCCGGCGGCGGGGTCGGCGGACTTGGCGGGATCCTCGGCTACGCGCAAAACGGTACACAAATAAATAACAATAAATAAAATAAAATCCAAAAATTATAAAAGTTATACTGGCAGGTAGGTATTGAATTTAGATGAATTTAGGAATTTGAACGGAGTCAATCGGAGTTCGGACGAAAAAGTTATGAGCCTCCGAAGTTTGAAAAATAGAAAATCGAGGAATATTCTTTGGCATCTTCTTTTTCCATGTATTTCTGAATTTCTAGTGTCTCTTGCGTGTGGGGCCAAGCTGTCATAGAGAGGTGGGGTTCTTCCCCATGGCTTCATGGCCAAAACAGAGGAGCCATGCTTCTCATGGAGCCGGCGGTAGGGTTCTTGGCCCGTGGCGGCATGGCGGCTCGAGGCGGCAGCGGGCGAGGGCTGGGAGAAGCGGCGCCGGCGGCGACGTCAGCGTGGCGAAGCGCCTGAAGCGGCGGCGGCCGGCCGGCCAGCGGCGGCGAGTCCGGCCGGCCGGAGGGGCGGCGACGGCACGCACGGGCAAGGCCAAAAAACAGAGCCCCAAATTTTCCAAAAATCCGAAATTTTTGAAAAATTTGAACATGGTTTCACAAATTGATTGATGGAACAACTAGAGCACATCTAGAAGGACTTAGGATAGCAAGGGATTGAACCAACGCTCACCGGAGGCGACGAATTTGACGACGAACGGAGGTTCGGCCGGAGGGACTCAAACTCGAAATTCGTCGCCAAAACTTGATGAAACCTAAAATTGATTGATGGATTAGAATCTAGACATCCATACGAACACAAGGAAACAACCGGAATATCCAACGGCTCATCGGAGAGGAAGATATGATGATGAACACGAAGAACACGAAAAACGTGGCTTCCTCGTCGGTTTTCTCAATCTAGCGGACGAACGACGAGGAGAGGCTAAGGAAGAGTGCTACCACCGGGAAGAGCACTCCAACACGGAGATTTGAGAGGTGTTGGTGCGCCGTTTGGAGTTGAAACGACCGAGTTATGGCCATAATGGTGGATTTCGGTTTTGGAAGGATTGAGCCGTTTTCGGCTAGAGTCCGGGCTGAAGATCGTGGGGGATGGAAAGGTTTCGTCGCTACGAATCCAACGGATCCGACCGTTCGCGATTTGGAGCATTGATTGAAAAGTTATGGTGGTTTGAATCATGGAGCTCAAGTATGGAAAGTGATGTTCTTCCCTGGAATTCATGCCAACGTGAGGTAGAAGATGATGAATAGTGCCTGCCACATGTCACCTTCCGGTTGGCCGAGAGTTACGCAAACGCAACGCCCTAGAAAAAAATTAGTAAAAATGGTCTAAAAATTCCGGAAAAATTCCTAGAACCATTAGGTAATATTTGGAACCCAATAAAATTGGTTTCGCCGAATTTGGATGAAATTTGGAGTTTAGAATATTCTGGGGCGAATAGCGGGCATTAAACGAAAGCCGCGCGAGATAAAATGCCAGAGAGCCTCCAAAATCTTGGAAAAAATCCCAAAATGTTTTTAGAATATTTGGAACCTAATGCAATAGGTTCCGGGATTTTTGGAGCATTTTTGAACTCGAGCGGAATTTCAGGTAATGACGGGAATCTGGAAATTTGATTTTTCGAACGGAGGGGAATTGAATTCCGATTTTGGAAGGGAAAGGATGCCAGGTTAAATTAAACACCAAGAAAACTCTAAATTTTGAATTTACTTAATTTAAATTAGACTTTTCCAGAAAGCCGAAATTGAGGATGTTACAGAAATCTATACACGAAAACAACCAAATTCACATAAAAATAACAAAATAGCATAAAACATAAATTTAGGATTTTAGATGGATTTAGAAAGAAAAACAGAGCCCATCGGAGTTCGAACGGGCGAAAACAGGCTCCCGGAAGTTTAAAAACGTATAAAATAAGTCCGGCCGAAATTTCCAGAGCCGAAGTGATTTTTTTAAAAAAATTTCGGGCGTTACATCCATGACTTGGTACTGTTGTCTTCTCTTAATAGATGTCAAAGTCAATAAAAGGAGTGGAGGCACATAAACTTGGTTTAGTTGATGCCATAGTTTCAGCTGATGAATTGGTCAGCATTGCTTGTTCTTGGGCTCTGGAAATCGTTCAACACAAACGTCCATGGTTCAAGAGTCTCTATCGAACTGACAGACTTCCAGCTCTTGGCGAAGTCAAGGAAATTGTTAAATTTGCTAGAATTCAGGCTCAAAAGCAGGCTGCTAATGTTCAACATCCCTTAGTTTGCATTGATGTTATTGAAGAGGGAATAGTCTCTGGACCTCGTGCTGGCCTCATGAAGGTAAGTTGCTAGTTAATACTACCTTCTGGAGCATTTGCCACATACCTAGCTGGTCCTTATTACTGTTGAATATCCAATTTTGACAATTGACAGGAAGTGCTTTCTGGGAAAATGCTTGAGCAATCTCAAACAAGCAAAAGCTTGAGACATGTATTTTTTGCCCAACGTGCAACTTCAAAGGTTGGTAGAGCTATGAGGTTAAAGCTTTTGAAAGTATTGGTTCTCATACTTGTTTTTATCCTGCCTCAGAAGTTAGTGTTATTGTGTTAATTAGTTATTGACTTCCAGTAAAACACAAAATGAAATCATCATTCTTTTGTACCTTTTAATGTAATCAGTTGAAGGTTAAAACAGAATATGGTGCATGTGCAGTATATTTATTTATTCATTGTATGCGATATTGCGATGCATGAACACACTACACCGTGTCTAAATGTACATTATGCAAACTTTTCTGGGTACTTGTGTTGCAATTTCCATGATTACTCAGGTAAGCTCCTTGTTGGTACCATAACCTAATAAAGAGAAAATTAGCTTGGTACCATTGCAAATATGGATAAATTGGAAAATAGTATCGCATGTGAGGCTGACAAGTGGACCTTGGGACCACATGTTAGTGACACATCGATGGTATTTTCTAACTCGAATGATCTTTGTGATAGTACAAAGCAATTCACCAATAATAAATGTTTGTAAGCTCTTCCAGGTATAGAGCTGTAGACGGTAGTTATGCTTTTATTGGAAGTTACTAAGTTAGGTTTACCATGTCGTTTGCATTCATTTAACTGACCATCTCGAGCTCTAGCAGATTCCAAATGTTACCAACTTGGGTTTGACACCACGGAGAATACAAAAGGCAGCTATCGTTGGGGGAGGCCTAATGGGATCCGGAATTGCAACTGTGTTGATATTGAACAACTTCTTGGTAGTCTTGAAAGAAGTAAATGAGCAGCTCTTATATGCTGGAATTAACAGAGTTAAAGGTGGATTTTTTTTTACTTAATAGACTTCTATTGAGGTTGTTTTTGAAGTTTATCGTAAACTTTTCCATTTTCTATTCAGCCAATTTGCAGAATTTTGTCAAAAAGGGACAAATGACCAAGGAGGATTATGAAAAGAGACTTTCTCTACTATCTGGTGTTCTTGACTATGAACAGTTTAGAGATGCTGATATGGTCATTGAGGTAGATCCAATATTTACAATTACTTTTTTCTCTTATTTATTCAATAGGAAATAGCTCTGCTTGAGTGCTTGTTCATGTTTGTCCCCACTCCCCAGTACTAATTTTGGGGCAACTTCAAACAAAGATATAAAATCAGCTTCAATATAATCATTTGAAGTGTTCCTCCCAGCATCAGAGTAGATCATACTCACTTAAAAAACATTTTTTTTCCTCTGAGAAACAAAAATATTTGCTTAGCTGAGGAATGAAGACACAATTTTTTTTAATGGTAACTTGATAAAACTCTTGATGATATATTGTTGAAGCAACGAATGGTGTCTTACTTCAAAGTACAACCATTCTTATTTAATATTTGCTTTTCTAGCATCACTTATAATGTTCATCACAGCCTTTGAGTCAAGTGGTTTAACTTGAACTAACGTATATGCTTAGATCAAGGAGAAAACACAGTGATTTTGATGGCTACTTGATAAAACTCTTGCAGGCAGTTATTGAGGATATATTGCTGAAGCAGCAAATATTTTCTGACCTTGAGAGGTACTGCCATTCTAATTGCATATTCGCCACAAATACTTCAACAATAGACTTGCAGTTAATTGGCCAAAAGACAGCTTGTCAGGATCGAATTGTTGGTGCACACTTCTTCAGGTAATGCGTTTTGCACTTATTTTTCTTACCTCCTTTTCCCAACTCAAGTATCTAACTGATGTTACTGATGTATAATTTCAGTCCAGCTCACGTCATGCCACTGTTGGAAATAGTTCGTACCCACCATACTTCCTCACAAATTATTGTGGACTTGCTAGATGTGACAAAGAAGATACGGAAAACACCAATAGTTGTTGGGAACTGCACTGGTTTCGCTGTGAATCGGATGTTCTTTCCTTATGGCCAGGTTGCTGGTTTGCTTGTTGATTATGGTTTGGATGTGTATCACATAGATCATGTGGTAACACAATTTGGAATGCCAATGGGACCATTTCGGTAAGGATGTTGACGATATTGCCAGCTTCAGGGTTTTTTTTTTTTCGAGAATATAGTCAGACTCACTGAATGGGCCAGTTCCTCTACACACTTGAGCAGTTAGGCTACTGCTTTTTGTGATTTACTGCAGGAATATAAGCTTTAAAATTTAGGCTTGTTTTCTCTTGTTTGCAATGCATAAATTGTCTGAGTTCTTTCCCTTGTAACAAAATATGTGAATATGTGATACAGCTTTCCTGGATCAGAAGGATGGGATCTTTGCCGATGCCATATGTCACGAACCGGGATTGAGAACATAGGAAGTCGTGAACCCCACATGACACCATAGGAACCAACTAGATTCTCCACAACTTTTTATAAAGAACGATGGTTCAGTGTTGACCTTAGCAGGAATATTAGCTCATTTAACTTTAACCCTGCACTGCAACTGTTTCCTCTCCGTCCACTGTCATGCGTAGTCCCCATTTGCTTTCATACCACCCTGGTCAATTACTCTATCTTGGACCTGTTAAATTTGTAATATTTAACTCTAATTAGATAGGATTTGGCCGCTGAACTTTTATGTATTAAATCGATAACTCTGACTGGCTCCTTCCTTGTTGTGTAGTTAACCTCCTGTTTTCCCCCTTGGCTTCCAGTATAATGTTGTTGCTGCAGGATTCTTTCAATGGAGAACAGAATTATGCTGTCTCTTCTTCCTCTTTTGGCTGCTTTATAGAATTTGTCCGTTACTTGCTTGGATGGTGGTAGAATTATTTGTTTTGATTTTTTGTTAGTGTAGACTTGTAGTGACATTGTTCCCATGTTATCTAGTTCAAATTCAGTAAAATACATGTAGCACCTTCATGTTTATTGATAAAACTTTTGGATAGATATCTGTTTATTTGTTTGACATTAATTTCTTAACTATATTGTCTGTACAGATTAGCTGATCTTGTTGGTTTTGGTGTTGCTGTTGCCACCAGAAAGCAATATTACCAAAGTTATCCTGAGCGATGTTATAAGTCGATGCTTATTCAAATTATGCTTGAGGAAAACAGGACAGGTTCTTTCATATTGAAAACACGTTCATTTACAATTTTCTTCATGCTATGTGAATTCGAATTTGAGTAAAGTCTTGTAAAGCTGCATCTCGTGGTTATATATGCTTTGTGGGATCTTGGACAGGTGAATCTTCTCGTAGGGGCTTTTATCTATATGATGGTAAGCGAAAGGCTTCTCCAGATCCTGACATCAAGAAGTACATTGAGAAATCAAGAAATATGGCAGGCGTTGCACAAGATCCTAAGGTCATGTTAGATCTCTCTTACTTGTCTACATTGACTTCTGAGAAGGATTTGCAACCAAATTATTCTCGTTTTTTATATGCACTTGATACCATCCCATACATGCGCACATCTCGTATATGTATTTGGGTTTACTTCTCACTTTCTCGGACTCGGAGTAACTTTTTCTTTTTCCGGCATGCGTTCTATCTTCTTTTCTGCATGCACTTAACTGGATGGTCGAAAAAATTGCAGAAATGGGCTCTGTGGCAAGGTGCAGAAAACTTTATGAAATAAATCATATTTGAAAAACTAATTCAAGTAGCAAAAATAACTCAGCAAACTGCATTCAGTGTATTGTAACTTGTAAGTGTAGTGAATTACAAGTTATGGACATTTGCATATCACAATTCGCAAGTACATGGTTGTGTGGTTGCTGTATCTTTTGTTTGCCATTTTACATGCAACACTCCGCTCATTTACATTATACATGCTAGCTACTACCTTCAGTGTTTCACTGCTTCTGCTCAAAGAAATCTGACAGATGATTTACTTTCCATCAGCTGATGAAATTAGCAGACAATGACATCTTGGAGATGGTCTTCTTTCCCGTGGTGAATGAGGCCTGCCGAGTACTTGAAGAGGGAATTGCTCTGAAAGCATCTGATCTCGATGTAGCATCCATCATGGGAATGGGCTTCCCGTCTTATAGGTCCAATCTCTACTCTTCTGTATCATTCACATTATTTTCCTTTCCTATGTCCTAACTGGTCAATCTACCACGCGACTGCTCGTTTACACCAGGGGTGGGTTGATGTTTTGGGCCGACTTGCTCGGCGCAGAATACGTGTGCAACAGACTGGAGTCTTGGTCAAAGGATTATGGAGAGTTCTTCAGACCCTGTAAATATTTGGCTGCGAGAGCTCGTCAGGGTGCATCTTTGGTAAGATCAAGAGCATGATTTCTCTGATTCCTTCACTTTGTTGGTACTGTATTCTGATGTCAAATGGCGCTTTTCCTTGTTCTACTAAAGTTTGAACCGATTGGATCACCTGATTATGCATTCTGAAACTGTTGCAGGCCGCCACGGTTGATGGCGCAAAATCGCGACTCTAGGTTTTGCTCTGCATTTGTGCCACCATTTTTATGCAGACTTTTGCCTTTCCGGTTCTCCTATTTGAGATGAAAGACATGGCAGGAGCTTGATTGTTACAATCATGACGATGTAAAACTGCACACGGAATAATGGAATAATATTGCAGGAATACTGTTTTGATATAGATAGGCCCTGTTTGGTACGGTTTTAGATTCTAATAGAAACGGAAACGGTTTCAGATTCTTGGTAGAAACGTTTCAGATTAGATTCTGTGAATCGGGTAGAACTGGGTTGAGACTGATTCAGCCACGGTGTGGAAAAAGAAGAAACGATCTAAGGAGAATCATTCCAAGCTTTAGCCCGTTTGGCTGGGTTGCTTTCAGAATCTAGTAGAAACGGTTCGGTTCCATGTTGCCAAACGGGGCCTCAATTCAAGTATGGAAGGACTCTATGTATTAGTGGGTGAATTTAAATTTATCTACAGTTGGTTTTGTTATATATTAAACATATCTTTGTACAGAAAAATCAATATAATAAGAGGGAGAGCTTTGCCCCCCTACTTTGTTTGTGCTCCATAGTTTATTCTTGTGATTTCGGTGGTGTGCTGTTGGTTGATCATGGGTGAACGGCTACGTTTTACAACACGTTATCAACATGAAGCTCCGTCGAGGTCAATCAAGACCGTCTACCAGCATCAATCTACACTGCATTGAAATCAACCGGCAATACACGATTAAACCTACTACGGGCCTTACATCACAACAAAAAGAAAAAGAACAAAAATGGCGGTGGTCGAGCCGCGCGTCCATCAAGCGGCGGCGATAGCGGCCATGCCTGCGTGCCCCGACAGCAACTCATGGCACAAGCGTGCCTGAAGCACTGTGCCTGTGTCCGAAATGACGACGCTTGCTTGCCCAGCCAGTGGTGCTGGCGGCCCCGGTGCGCCCAACACCGACGTTGATGGCTCCCGTGCCCAACAGGCGGTGGCGGCGGCTGCACCCGAGCGCCTGACGGGGCTTAAGATGCGGCTCCGCAGGCACCGTGCCCACGCCTGCTCGCTGGCAATGGAGGCTGCGACCCACATGCCAAGTAAACGCGACGGCGCCCGCGCCCTCACGCCCTAAAGGTGACGGCTGAGCCTGAGCGATGCGAGGTGATGGCGCTTCATCATTTTCCGCGCAAGGCGGTGATGTCCCTTAGTCTTCTATGTGCGTCGGCAGTCGCGCCTGACGCCTCCTCATTTGACCAGCAAGGCAGCGACGCCCCTTTCGTCTTCTGCGCGTGCCGGCGCTGCACCCGGTGCCTCCTCGTTTTCCACGCGAGGCAGTGGCGCCTCTTCGTCTTCCGCACACGTCGATAGCCGCGTTCGGTGCCTCCTTGATTTTTGCACCCAGCGGTTGTGCATCCGTGGCAGCAACAGTTGCTCCCACACGTGCTGGACCTCGATCGGCAGTGCTCCCACTCCACGTGCTCAAAGCGCTAGTGGCAGCAGCGGCGCATCGTGCCCGCAAGCCCCCAAAGGCAACGGCCTCACCCACCGTGGCACAAAGAGGTGATGACGCTCGCCCTGGCGACAGCCGCTGCCGCAAAAGCAACCGGCGATGGCTCCCGACCGCCTCGTGTGGGAATCGCAGTGGTGGCTAGGGTTTGGAACCCTAGTCGTCGACCTTTCTTGAAGCCAGCTTGGGTCGGATGGGCCCGTAGGCCAAATTTTTCCCGTGGAATTTACAATATTTTCAAAAATTGATTAGTAAATCCTAAAAATTAGGTTTTTAGGTATATGGACTTTCGCAAAATTTAGTAAATTAATATTTAGCACATATTGAAAGTTCCATGCCTTGGGTTTATTGACCAGTTAGGACATATCCGGCACTCGATGGGCGTGGTGCTGGCAACACATGGACATAACCATTGAAATTGTAGACGGAATTGAGGTAGTGTATGCTATTTACAAATACTATCAAACTAAATTATTTGCACGTGCATGTGCTGGAACAGGTCATCTGAAGAGACACGTGGAGGCATGCTTAAAGAAGATATCGGTAGGATGGAGGCCGGGCGAGGGCGTGCAGACGCAGCTCAACTTCAACACCGACTATTCGATAAGTACGTGGGTATACACCGCCGATGTAGCTAGAGACGAAATTGCATGGTACATAGTTACAGAGGATCTTCCACTTAGAATGGGTGAGAGCTCTAATTTTGAAAGAATGGTGTAATGTGATTTTTGTCCACAATACCAACATGTTAGTAGAAGAACAACTACACGTGATATTTATAAAGTATTTACAAAAAAACTAGAAATGTTAAAACAGATTTTCTTGGCAACTAGTTTTTCCTTTGCCTTAACATCGGATATATGGACTTTCCAACATCAAAGAACAGCCTATATTAGTGTTGTTGCACATTACTTAGACGAGAACTACTTACTAAATAAAAGAGTCATAAGGTTTAGGCCAATCTCGGAGTCACACACCGGAGAGGCTATCGTTAATCATATACTTGAGGTTATTACCGACTTTAAAATAGAAGGTAGAATTATTTCCATCACTCTTGATAATGCATCGGCTAACACGACGGCTGTGGATTAACTCTCACCGCATCTATAAACTTATGTTGGAGGTTTTGTACTCCACTAGAGATGTGTATGCCATATTATTAATTTTATTGTGCAGGCGGGTTTGACTATAATGAGAACTAGTCTGGAAAACATACGCAAAACTATCCAGTTTATTAATGATTTAACTGTAAGGTTTGCACAAGTCTCATAGTACTGTAGGGCCAACAGTAAGGACCCAAAAAAAATTATGCCTTGATATGAAGGTTAGGTGGAACTCGACGTATATTATGCTGGAGCAGTGCAAGGGCTACGAGTATATTGCCACTGTCTTCGTCAACTGCAATAATGGTGATTTGTTGGTTACTGAAGTGGATTAGCAAATTGCCAGTTATTTTTGTGATTTTTTAAAACCTTTTTACAATGCAACTAAAGATTTATCTGGTGTGTACTACCCAACTTCTTCCTTAGTTAACGAGTGGCTTTGGACTATTGCTAATTCTTTTAAAGAAAATAAAGATAATTATATTTTAATCCCATTATAGAACCAATGGAGGAAAAAAATTTAAAATATTTTTAAGCTATTCCGCATCTTTACTGCTTTGCTACTATTTTGGATCATCGGAGAAAATTATCTGACTTGCAGAGCGCCTTCCACGGAATAGGTGAGACAATCGATCTTGATTTCTCCGAGGCCTATACTCATTTTTATAATAAGTTTTTCAGAGTTTTCGACAAATATTACGACAAGTTTGGCACTAGAAGTGAAGCAAGAAGATCTACCTCAACAATGCAACAAACACGATGCAGTTCGACCGCTTCAAACATTTGGAAGAACGGCTCTTCCCAATCGCCAGCAGGCCGACATGAAATTCACGTGTAGAGCTCAACCACTACCTGGACACGCCTTTCGTGGAGACCGACCTTGACATGGATGAGGAAAATCAGCTCAACTTACTCTTGTAGTGGAAGAATAACGAGCGTATTTACGTCATGCTATCCCATTTTGAACGGGACGTACTTACGGTTCCGGTGTCCAATGTCTCGTCAGAAGCCACTTTCAGTTTGGTGGGAGGAGGTCGTCTCTTAGTCCTGAGTTGGTTGAGTCAATTACATGCCTAAAGGATTGGGAGCGTGCAAAAGACAGGACATAACATGAGCCCGAGGATCCGGAGATTATGGAGGCGGTTGCTGACTTTGATAATCTCAACATCGGGTAGTTTATGTATTAATGTATATATACATAGTTACTGTACTCTTTTCCTTACCGAGGGTACCCCACACCGGGGTGTAAGGTTTTTAACGAGGCAGTAACTTTGTACATGTCCATGATTGAATAAAATTTAATATTTTTTCCAAATATTTGTCTTCATTGCCTCAGCTCTGTGCGTCTCTGGGTTCTTTTCTCTCATCGTAATAGTGCAAATGGGCCGAACCTGGATCGGCACAGCACGAAGTCGGCACGAAGTGCAAATGGGCCGGGCCTGGACTCGCCAAAAGCGAGCTGGGTCGGTCCGGCACGGTGAGCACGACCGGCCAGCGTGGCCCGACACGGTTTTTCGGTCCGAAGCACGTGGATTTGTTGGGGGACGAAGCTAGAGAAGCTCTTGCAGCATCCCGGACGATGCCCAAGCTCCACCGTTGGCAGTCGCCGTGGTCTTCGTGAGTTTTGACCATATGCAAAAGCCACCACAAGCAGCGACTGAGCTCTGAGCCACCTGGGTGCTACCTCGTCGAGCAGCGTCGTAGTTTCTCCACCATTGTTGCCGCAACCTCCTTCTCGGATGAGCACGGCTAGTTGTCGCTATCCACGCACCACCTCCTCCTCGTCTAGGTAGGCTATGCATGCATATTTTCTAGATGTTGCAACATCTTTTCTCCGGTGTTGTAGAAATCCGGTGTTGTAGAAAGTGATTTGGTTTGCTGTAATGCATCTTGCTGAATTTTGTAGCAAACATGATTTTGTTGCTGAGGGTTGTTGATTTTGTTGTTTCAAAACAAATTTTTGTTGTAATATGTCGCTGGTTTTGTTGCACCAATTTGCTGACAAAGATTTATTACAACTGAAGCCAGATTTTGTTACACACATAGCTTCTCATTGTTTTGCTCACCACAAATTTGTTGTACTACTCTAGAGCAGATCGAATGATTATGAATTTTGTTGTAATGGTGAGGTATTTTATTGTATGTTTATCCGATTGATGTTGTACCTCTGACAAGTTGTTGTATATTTAATTATTGTTTAACTCTTGTACTACATTTTTGTAGGATATTGTATTTTTTTTTTGTATTTTGTTTTACATACTAAGACCCCGTTTGGTACGGTTCCAGATTCTAGTAAAAACGAAAACGGTTTCAGATTCTTGGTACAAGTGTTTCAGGTAGGATTGTTCCGAGCTTTAGCCTGTTTGGTTGGATTTTTTACAAAATCTAGTACAAACGATCCGGTTTCTAGTTGCTAAAGGGAGCCTAATTATAAGTATTATATATATATTATTTAGTGATCTTACGTCAACGTATACAATGGGAAGATTCCCGTCGAACCTTGGATTTCTAGTCGCTAAAAAAAACTCATGTTCCAGATGGGATCGTTCGTTTTTTTTTTTCTTTTATACAAGAGACGCATTGATTAGCAGATTAACGTAGCTACCAAGTGCCAACAACCAAACAACCTCTTTCCCAAGCATCCCCCCAAAACCAAACCAAACCAAATCCGCCATGCTTCCCCTCTACCTCCTCCTCCCTCTCCTCGCCGGCGCCGGCGCCGGCGCCGCCGACTCCACGAAGCCGACGGCGTACGAGGCACTCGCGACCTTCGATTTCCCCCCGGGCATCCTCCCCGAGGGGGTCGTCTCCTACACCCTCGACAACTCCACCGGCGACTTCACGGCGACCCTCAACACCACCTCCACCTGCGAGTTCTCCATCCGGGGCTCCTACTCGCTCCGCTACAAGCCCTCCATCACCGGCCGCATCGCCGTCGACCGCCTCAGCAACCTCGACGGCGTAGCCGTCAAGATCCTCTTCTTCTGGCTCAATATCGTCGAGGTCACCCGCAACGGCGACCAGCTCGGCTTCTCCGTCGGCGTCGCCTCCGCGGACTTCGGCATCGACAACTTCCTCGAGAGCCCCACCTGCGGATGCGGCTTCGAATGCGACGACAGCCTCCTGCTGCAGCAGCAAGACCCCGCAGCGTCGAGCCTGCGCCTGCGAGGTGCGTTCTAGAAATCCCACCCACTTCTTGGAGAGACTGGATTCCAAATTCAACTACTTCTTGGATGAATTATCTTGCCCTTGTTGCTGTAAGAGTTCAAGGGGGTTACTACTCACTAGTGCTGTTTTAGATGTCTCAATAAAGGGAAAGATCCCAGCTTTTAGATGGGGCGACAAGTTCAGAACTCGATTACGTATGGATGGGTGAGTGGTGTACTGTTTCAGACAGTTTAGAGAGGAACAATTAAGATCAATGAAGGTTTTAATTTCTAAATCCCTTTGATGTATTCATGTTATGCGCTTGTCATTTCCGCCGCATTTTTTCTTTTAGAAAATTTCCGCCACGGGTAGATGGATCAGGCAGGTTAACAAGTTTGTTCGAAGATTGAAGATGTTTCTTGAATTCTATGTATGAATGGTGTGCTAACAACCTGGTCTGGTACTCAAGAAAGAAGCCTTACAAATTGTTGGGTATAGCGGCTTGTGATGGGAGTCAGGAGTAAGATAACTAACATGCGTTCTCAAAAACTGCAGTTAATGTTAACTTCAGCAGGTTAGTTTTTGGTATTTGGAGTACAGTCGTGGGAAAGGGAATTATGATCGAAATTGATTTCAGAAATCAGGGTCAGGCACAACTTGCGCCAGCAGTTGAATGGTTTGGAGTACAGTCGTGGGAAAGGGAATTATGTTCGAAATTGATTTCAGAAATCAGGGTCAGGCACAACTTGCGCTAGCAGTTGAATGGGATTTCAGATTGAGAGCCATTTTAACCTCCGAGAATCACTATTAATATTGAATAACTAAGTGAGATGTATGCTCGAGATGATCCTAGTAGACAAGGTTTTGGTACCTCTTTAAATTATGTATATCCAACTATTACGGCCGGATAGGGGGATGTGGAATGGAATCCTTAGGATCCACAAGAAGTGCCAAACAAATGCCGCTCATCCAAACACCCTTTAGTCATTTTGTTTTTCCTACCCCAAGTGTTTATTGTAAGCATAAAACATTCCGCAAATGTGTCTTTGGCATAATAAATTTTGGTCAGCTCAAGCTAGTTTACTACGTTAATTGTTTAATGTTTCTAGCTCCTAATTTATTCCCTTTTTAAACATGAAAGAGGGATTGTGTGTGACTTAGATCAATGCTGAACTTTTATTGTTAGGTATGAACCTTGAGGTTTTGATACTTCAGATATCATTTGGTATGATATTTTTTGTTTGGCATGATATTACTAATGTTTTTACTTGTATTTTTACATAAAACATAAGAACAAACTGGATGATGTCATAAGGGAAGTATGAAGCCATTGCTCTTTTCCATTATCGTGATCAAAAGTCATTAACCAAAATGGTGATCACTGATCAGGTATTAATGTGTCATTGAACCTCCTCTCCTAGTTAACCCTGCAGAATCTTCTTTCCAGACAAGTCATACAGTAGATGTGAATATCAGTTTTGAAGATTTATTCTTCATGATGTTTCAAAACAAGCCCTAAGATTGTTATTTGAAAGCTCATCTTTGGTAATTTTGCCCTGTTTTTACGACATCATTTTCTCAATTTGATCGTGAGAAACTCATGTTTTTTTATATATCTCGAAACAAGCAGTGCTTTATTAAAGATCAATAGACATTGAAGGGCTCAAGGCAGTTGAGGTTGCACAGCAGAAAGAAAATTCTGTTACTATATAAGTATCATCTAAGAACTTTGTTGCTAAAATTGATCAGAATTATCTCAGGAAAAAGTTAATTCAGAAAAGTTTAGGATCCAACTTGTTGGGACATTAGAGAAGTCCAGTAACCATGGACTGCAACCTAGAGCAAATCACTTGATCAGTAGAATTCCCAAAATATTGAAATACAAAAGGGCCAGTCACAAATAAACATCATCTTGGTGAAGATTAAAATCCACATCCCACTCTCAATTTCGATTCTTGATATTCACTATCTTTCCAGTAGATCATGTTTTCCTTTGGACACCATTAAAAGAAGACGCTGCACTCAATTGGTACTGTTCTTCACAACGGTTTTAATGAAAATAAAATATGTAAAACAGGTAAAAATCCATCGGACAGGGTATGTATGTGTTTGGGCTGAAACAACTGATGTCAATATGTGAGGACCAAGAAATTGCAATTAAGCAAATATAGTCATTAAGCGGCTAATAAGTAGTATGCTAGGCAATTAAATTAGAGAATCAGAGTTATGCAGGGATTTATAGAATGACCATTGTGCCCTGTGTAGACAGTAAGAGACCAGGGGTAAAATAGTATATGGGGTACAGTGAAAGGGTTAAGATCAGGAGCACATTCACTTCACTCTTCCCAATCACCACAGCTAGAGATGGCAACGGGGACCGAAACCTGAAACCCGACGGGTATTTACTCTATTACGGGCCGGGTATGAACCGTTTTTCATACCCGCGGGTATATTAACGGGCAAAAACTATTACCCAGCGGGTAGAACGGGTACGGGTATGTACTACTGTTGCTACCCGCGGATCTCCGTTACATATGGGTGGCTAATATAGAATATGTCATGTATATATAGGTGTGAACAAGAGTAAAAAAGTTGCTAGCTGCTGTTTGCCTAACTAGACAGTAGATCGACGAAATGTTTTTTTGGGGCTGGGGATCTCTACGGCCCATTTGTCAAGCATTTGGTGTTAACCAATGGGCTGGTGCTGCTAAATCTGTTAGCTACCTTTGTTCTACATGATCACATACCATCAATTAATACAGTAGCTAGGTGACATAAACGAAAGCATGCACAACTTTATCTTAGTATAGTCAATATGATAGCATACGATCTTACCAGGCCAGCATATTATATATTGTATACAATCATATTGTGTAACCCTTCGAAATATGAGTACTATATGCAAACAAAATAGAACTTTTGTCATGAAACCTGAGTCCTGACTTTCGGGTGCGGGTTACCCGCGGGTCCCCGTTACCCGCACGGGTACGGGTACGGGTAAATTTTGTACCCGTATGCGGGTATGGGTATTGTAGCGGGTGGATTTTGCTACCACGGGTACGGGTACGGGGTGGTGATACCCGCCGGGTATATACCCGTTGCCATTCCTAACCACAGCCGAGCACCAGCTCAAAGATAGGCAAGCAGCAGCTCATTTCCTTCTTCCCATTTCTCCAAAACCGAAGGGTACCAGTGAGCACAGCCATTTCTCTCTTCTCCCCTCTCAACTAGAAGCCAGCCACAAGCAAGAACCAAAGCCGGACATCTCATCCACTCTTCAACCCACACTGCCCTGGACCGAAGGCATCAGAAGGAGGAGCCCCCAATCAAGAGAAGAGGAGCACAGCTGGGAGCAAGGAGGAGAAGGCCAGAAGGGGAACCGAAGGAGGAGCTGGACCAAGCACCAAGATCTCGGCCCCTTCTTCCCCACCGAACCAAGCCTCAGGACCACAAGTAAGGCAATAGAATAGAAGTAGTATAGTGTATAGTATGCAAATGAGTAGATCGGGTATAGTAGAAAGTAGATTAGGGGAGGATCACTGTGGTCTAGGGGCTCATGAGGAGCATCCCGACTGTTCCCTTGCTCTCATTGGAGTGTAGGCCAACCGGTCTCGTCACCTCGCCTCCCAAAACCTAGAATCTCTCACCCGAAGATCATCATCGACCTCACTTATCTCAAATCGTAGCACATACCCGCTTTAGAACTCACTGTAGGGTTCAATCGAAGCTTCAGCACCGCAAAGAACCAAATTCAAATGATAAAAGTAGCAAGAACCCTAGAACCAAACCGTAGAGCCTCGAGTAGAAGCAGGCTGGAGCCGATTATTGCTAGGCCAAGGGCCGCGGGGGAGAGAGGGATGGTCGGAACTGCGAGACGGTGGGCCAGTGAGGTCGCCCGAATGAGGGGCCGTCGACCAGTAGAGTACGACATGGATGGAGTGCCAGTGCACGACAAGTGAGGAGTAGAGAGAGAGAGAGAGAGGAGGAGGAGGAGGAGGGGAGGCGCGGTAGTAGGGAGAGCCATGGAGTCAGTTGGGAGGGAGACCGAGAGAGGGATGAGAGAGGAGGCCGAAGGAGCTCGACTCCAAAGAAGAAAAAGAGAGGAGAAATCGAGAGGCTTCGGTCGAAAAAAAGAAAAAGGAGGGAGAAGAGGAAAAGAAAAGAGAAGAAAAAGAGAAAAGAGGAGAAAAAAAAAGAAGAGAAGGAAGGAAATTGGGAATTGGTTAATTGTCGCGATCGGTGGTTAGTATAGTTAATCAGTCAGTTGTTCATTTTAAAATAAAAAGGGGTGCTAATAACAGCGATTAGTTAAATGAACATCTCAAAATAAGAATCAAGTCATTCTTAAATTAATATTGCTACTATTAGAAATGGTTGGACACCATTGTTCGTGTTTAAAAAATAATGGCCATAAAAGTAATACTTTATAATTTTCAGGATAAGAACTGAATCAATCAGGCCATCATCTCCAGCTTTCGAGCGAGGATGATTATACTAGACTTCAGGCGAGATTCCTTTGATCATGTTTTATTAAATGTTTTCCAAATGTTTCCATTACTTACGTCACTGGCGTGGGAAAATTTATATTGCAAATAAAACCTTAAATCGGATGCGGATAGATAGTATGGATTGAGTTATTGATATTTGGATTTGGTATTGGATTGGTTTATCTAGTGAATGGAGTAGTTGGCGTATGTTTATTATGGTTGGTAGAGGGTGTCGATGAGAAGGGAATAGATGGCGGGGTCATGTACATATGTTATGATATAAGGATAAACAACTAATACTCGGGTAATGAGCCGTATTACAACACTAACCATATTATGTGGAATCGGTCAGAAAAGGTTGTCTTAGAAATGTTCTATATGATCTCTACATTGATGGTTAAGTAGTTAACTGAAGTGTGAAGATGGGTATGCCGGGAGTCCCAGTGACGGACACAAAATCAGTTACGGTTGATCAGACGCTATATTTAGAGTCTAGGGGAGTATTAGTGTTACCATGGTAGCATGGTACAAATGGTAAGCTGAGGGTAGTGGGGAACAGTCGAGGACACCACTACTCGTTGGCTACCAGGATTGGAGATCAAATACTGGACTAGTGATAAACATTCTGAGGCCTCGCGGGATGGGGTCACTATGGGTAAAGTGGTACGAACTTGCGCATGATTAAAAATCATGAATTGACGTCTGTCTCCTGAATTGGAGGCTACGGAAGCTAAGTCTGGCTCATATTTTGCGTAAACATAGAACGCAAATTGTTTAAGGCGAGAAACTTGAATGGTCGTCCAAGCACTTGCTGGAAAGGTCATTTGCCCTCACTGTAAGCATACAGGACAGTTGAGTACTGCCTTCAGTGTTATTGACTTGTGCTGCTTTCTTTGTTTTTGGTGGCATGTGCCTATCAGATGTCAACATCAGCAATGGAAGAGTGTACGGCTTTCCCTGCAAATTGTAGGTCAAAATTTCCATGTTTTCCCCGGTAAAAAGAATGTGACTTTTTTAAGGAGAGTGTGTTGTAGTGTGCAACTGTTAGTTCTGCAACAAAATTGTCGGATTTTGTGACTATGCCCTGCACTACAAAATTGGTAAAATAAGATGATATATATATATATATATATATATATATATATATATATATATATATATATATATATATATATATGAGGGCATATTCTGTGCAAACCTCCCTTACCGTGAAAACCACGTGTAAAAGTTTTGAAAAATTCTCAAAAAATTATCATAGGTAGGGGAGGTGAGGTTCTACAACCCTGTAAAATTTGAAGACCAAACTCAATCGCATTTGGAAGATATGAAAAAGACAAAGTGCAAAATGAATAGTGCTAAACAGTGAAAAATTACTATTCATACAGAATTTGTCTTTTTCATATCTTCCAAATGCGATTGAGTTTGGTCTTCAAATTTTACAGGTTGTAGAACCTCACCTCCCTATCTATGAGAATTTTTGAGAATTTTTCAAAACTTTTACACGTGGTTTTCAAGGAGTTATCACGGTAAGGGAGGTTTGCACCGAATATGCCCCCTATATATATATATATATATATATATATATATATATATATATATATATATATATATATATAACAAATACGTTGAAGCGTCTTTCTATAACACATGGACTTTACAGTAGGAATCATTCAGCTCCTGCATGAATTCTGCAAAAATTCATTGGTTCCATGTGGGGCTTGCAAGTTAGTAAGCCCCAACAATGGGGCTTCCGTCCATGCTTGATGTGCATCGAGACGCTAATATGGATGGGCTGCGGCTGCAGCTGCAAGAGGCGCCGGGGGATTAGCGGCGTGAATCTGGAGGCACAGCACGCTGCATCACTCCTGCAGCATCCTCTGTTTCAGCATCTCGGCACGCAGGTCTGCTGCATCCACCTCCTTGGTGCCGGTCACCGGGCGGTAGTAGCCCGTCTCGGAGTCCGGCTCCCAGAACGCCGTCTTCTCCTCGGTCGTGGTCGCCATCGCGGTGGTGACGTCCTTCGCCACCGTGCCGAGCTTCACCGCCTTCTCCTCGACCTTCTTCGTGGACCCTTCCGCCACGGTTATCGCCGCGGAGAATCCCCTCCTGCATCAAATCAAATGTTGTGTGTCTGCATGACGTGAAGTAGTTGGAAATTTTTGTGTTTGATACAATATATGGTTTGTATTCACGAAACGATACAATACTGTTGCGTATTTACAGAAAACAATACAATGATACCCTGGTTTTGATATCTCGTTTTTGAATACCCGGAATTTCAGAATCCGATTTCGCCGTACCCGGAATTTGAAAACTTGGTTTTCGCGTACTTAGATTTTGAAATCTCGGTAATTATGTATATTGGAATTTGAAAATCCGAGTATGCCATACGCGGTTTGTGAAAACCGGTTAAGTCATAGCCGGATTTTGAAAATCCGGGTATGAGAGGCAGGTTGTGGTAAGACAATTCCTCCCGTTGAGTCATAGTCGGATTTTGAAAATTCGGATATGGGAGGAGAGAATGAAGGCAAACACAGAAGGGAAAGAAGGAAGGTGAGTGCACTCCCATATCTGGATTTTCAAAATTCGGCTATGGTTTAATCGGTTTTTCACAAACCGAGTATGGAATACCCGGATTTTCAAAATCTAAATACGCGAAAGCCGAGTTTTCAAATTCCAGGTATGACAAAATCGGATTATGAAGTTCCGGGCATTCAAGAACGAGATATCAAAACCCGGGTATCACTGTGTTTTTTGTAAATACACAAAAGTGTTATATCGTTTCGTGCATACGAGCCATATATTGTATCAAACAGAAAAACATTCTAAGTAGCAATTATAGATGCGGACCTTTGTGCCAGGAGGGCAGCACAGCTGGACACAACTCGCGCCATTTGATCGGGATCGGACAGCCAGGACAGAGTCAACTATAGTCTTCTCTCTCTCTTCTTTGACGTTTCTCTCTTTTTCTTCCAGGGGAGAGACGAGCGTGCAGGCTATTATAAATAGGGCACAAATAAGGAAAAGAGCCTGGTAACGAGCCATGAGAATGATAGGTTGTTAGAACATGTCGGAGGCTAAAGCGGAGACGGTCTCTCCGTCCGCGCCACGTGTCTGGAGTCACGTTTTGGGCATGCATTACGTATGCGTTTTTCGTTTTTCTTATAGGTTGTTTTTGTTAGACAACCTCGCTATCGAATAGTCTGGGGTTGCCTAATAGATCTCAAGTGGAGAATAGACAGGGAGAAAGAGAGACACAATATGAGGAGGAACGGGCCTGCTTTATTATTCAGATAAGCTTCAGACAATGGGGTGACCCCCTGCCTCCTATATATAGCGGTTCTGCTTAGAGATAAGGAAGAGTCCATATCGGATACGAATCCGGTTTCCTAACACTCCCCCTTGGACTCTTCACTGCAAGATGCATATGCCTCATTAAAACTCCATAAAAACCCAGTGGGAAAAATAATTGGAGAAAGAGTACATAGCACACGCTTGCTGTGTTGCACGGATTGTCTCATCAAAAACCTTATGTAAGAAAACTTCAATGAAAAACTTACTTAAGGAAAAGAGTACAATCCACCCAAACTTCAATGTTAATCTTCAAGATTTACGTTGGGTACTCAAACTTCATGTTTGAGATTTATGTAGGAGTATGTGTAAAATCTCCCCTGAAATCTGCACTTCTCTAAGCCTCATCATCCCGATTCCTCTAATACATCTTTCAAAGGAAGATGCCGAGTGACTTAGTGAATAAATCTGCGAGATTTTCACACGACTTAGTATTGATATCTTTATCTCGTTCATCTTATGCATTTCATGAGCATAAAAGAACTTGGGGTTGATATGCTTTGTAAGGTTACTCTTCACATATCCCATTTGTACTTGTGCAACACAAGCTGCATTATCTT
Source organism: Rhipidocladum racemiflorum (assembly GCA_036346355.1). NCBI lineage: Eukaryota > Viridiplantae > Streptophyta > Magnoliopsida > Poales > Poaceae > Rhipidocladum > Rhipidocladum racemiflorum. Next base: position 14,587,060 of record CM070578.1, on the reverse strand, counting down.
CATAGATAATAGTGGGGTTTGTTCCATGTTCGGACCACATGACTTACGGATGTGGTGAACCATTCTTCAAGCCATGCACATTCGAGAGGCTTCATACAATGCAATGATTTACGAGTGGTTAGTCGGCGTCGAGACAAGAGTTTGCTTAGACGACTTCCAAGAAATTGTTGTTCCACCGCAAAGGAAAACATACCCGGCTTTGTGACTTGCCAAGATGCGGGTCCGATAGGTACCAAAGATCGGCGTAGCCAACTAAATTCAATTCATTGTTTCTTCAGAAACAAGCCGAGGTCTTTGCTTCCTTGAAGGTAACGGAAGATGTCCTTCACCCCTTTCCAATGCCTTTTGGTGGGTTACGCCTTTGTCTGCGCTAGCAAATTCACGGCGAACGCAATGTCCTCGCCTAGTGCTATTCGCAAGGTACATGAGCGCTCCAATTGCACTCAAGTATGGGAATTCCGCTCCAGTGACTTCCTCCTCTTCTTTAGGCCTCAGACGGGTCTAGGTCTGCTTGGAGTGACCTTCGACCATTTGGGTCTTTGCGGTGTATGACTATTCAAAGACAAATCTCACCAACACTTTCTGCGTGTAGGATGATTGTTGTACCAAGATTACGCATTGGACATGTTCAAGCCGCAAGCCTAAGCAGAACTTGGTTTTACCCAAGTCTTTCATTTCAAACTCAGATTTCAAGTATGTGCATGCTTCTTCAATTTCCTCATCCGTCCCAATGATGTTCAAGTCATCTACATAGACGGAGATTATACAAAATCCATTCGTGGATCGTTGTATAAATACACATGGACAATCTTCGCTGTTCGTGTAGCCTTTCTTGCAGAGAAAGTCACTCAAACGATTGTACCACATTCTTCCCGATCGTTTTAGCCCATACAGGTGATTTCTCCAATTTCACCTTTGTATATGTTTCTTTTTGCTCTGTCTTTGTTCTTGATAGTGATACCTTCCGGTACTTTCATATAAATCTCCGAATCCAAGTTTCCATACAAATATGCTGTGACAACATCCATTAGCTTCATTTTCAACTTCAAGTTGACTACCATTGAGATTAAGTATCTAAAGGTAATTCCACCCATGACCGGAGAATAGGTTTCTTCATAATCAACCCCAGGACGTTGAGTGAAACCTTGAACAACAAGCCTTGCAATGGTTGTTGCTCTTTTCATAGATTCTCCTATTATTACAAAATTTATGGCCATTTCGTCATGGTGTGCTTCATGCACTTCTACTTGCTCTTCATTGCTATTTCCCATTCCAGGAGCAAGTTCCTTTAGTTTTTCTCCGCCAATGTGTGCGCACACATTATTTCTGGCGGTTTCTTCCAATTGAAGATTCAAATCTGGAATTGCCTTTTCGACAGGCTTCTTTCGGTGCCAGGTCTCAACTGGCTCCTTCTTGCTTTGGGGCATTTTTGTGATTGGTGTGGTAAGTCCTCTTGCCCGATTTTCCCAGACGCCTCCGGTACTTTGGGTTTGAGAAGCGATTTCTGTTCTTTTTCTTTGAGGCCTCTGAACAGGATGAGGGATACCTTCGCTTTCTTTGGTATTTCCACCCTCTACGGTGCATTTCTTGCTGGTACATGCGACTTAACCACGCTCTTGAGATCACAAAAATGATCAGGCGGTTCATTTGCTAAATTACGCAAATCAATTATCTTCGAACTTCTTGATTTGCTTCATTAGTGCGAGAGTCATGCTGGGATCGGTGGAATGCCATATTATTTCGGCATTTTTCATCCAATGGTTGATTCTCTCCCTAATGACGGAAACGGTCCTCGCCAAAGATACTGATCGGCGAATCGAGTGTATGCAAGTCTCGATCATGGGTTCCAAATACCTGATTATGGATGCACTCTCATAACCAACGTATATCCCAGACTTGCGGAGAGGGCCCATTGCAGTCCGCTGTGGGGGTGGTATAGGTACATATACCATACATTCAATTCTTCAGGTTGACCCAATGCACTAGTTTGCATGGTTGAATGGATGTTGTAGGCCGATTGTCTATAATTGATGAGTGCTGCTGCATACAGGACTGCGTGTCCCCAACAATTGTTGGACAAGTTACAACTCTGCAAGAGCGGTCTGGCAATAAACTTAATCCTCTTTATGAGTGCTTCAGCTAGTCCATTTTGCGTATGGACGTGCGGTACAGAGTGCTCAACAGTTATTCCCGTTGCTGTGCAATAATCATCAAATGCCTTGGAAGTAAATTCGCTGGCATTGTCCATTCGAATGGACTTCACGCGATGATTAGGAAAAACATTCTTAATTCTGATGATCTGCGAGATCAGTTTTGCGAATGCATGATTCCTTGTTGACAGCAAACATGTATGCGACCATTTCGAGGAAGCATCAATGAGCACCATAAAGTATCGAAACGGCCCTGACAAGGGCTGAATCGGACCGCAAATATCCCCCTGAATGCGTTCCAGGAATGTAGGGATTTCATGTTGCACTTTCATAACAGAGGGTCTAGTTATTAATTTCCCGGTGGCACATGCATGGCACACAAAATCTTCGTGATTCGGGAAATTCTTAACATTAATGCCATGACCTTGTGAGTTGTTAACTATATTTCTCATCAATCTAAGACCAGGATGACCTAATCTACAATGCCATAAAGCAAATAATTCAGAGCTTCTAAAGACAGTCTTCAAAGAAGTATACACTGCGTGTGCATTGATTTTCGTGTAGTACAACCTGATTCATATGAGGGACATTTTTCTAGTACCATCTTTCCATATTCCGCGTGCTTCACAATGCACAAGTGTTCTTTGCCATTTTCTTCATTGGTTTCTACGTGAAACCCATTGGCGCGGATATCCTTGAAACTTAAGAGAGTGCGAGTTGATTCAGGGTACAAGAGGGCTTCTTCAATTACCAAAGTTGTACCCATTGGCAATATAATTGTGGCTTTTCCTGAGCCTATTATATGCGTATCACTTCCTGCGATTGTCGTAATCCTTCGGCGTTCTTCGTGATCGCCTGGAAGTATTTCGACTCTCTTAAGATGGTATTTGTTGTGCCACTATCAACAATGCATATTTCCTCCATTGGGTGCTACGATTTCTATATGAAAAGAAATATAATTCTAATCTGACAGTGGCAAAGTAATTCAAACATTGCTTGCAAGTAAAGAATACTGGAATAAAGAATAAATAACAATTCTTATTCATGAGAAAGTAAAAGTATACTCTTCGAGAGCTTATAATTATTCAATATTAACTAATCAACCACAATCTAAAAGAAAGTGCTAACAATGTTATTCATGCACTAAACGGAATCTGTAAAGTATGCATTCATTTCTGCTTCTATGTCATCCACAGAAGTGTTTTCTTCATTTGCCAAGGGCTTGGCTGCATCATTGATGTCTAGGCCGGCCGCGAGGATGAAGCATGTGGGGTGTCAACTTCCATGACATCATCATTGCCTACTTCGCAAAATGTGCCTCTGCCGGTGCATTTCCTTTGGCCTTCTTCTTGGCACGATATGCATTGATCACTTCTTTGGATTCGGCATATTTTTGACCAATGCCCCAAGTGCCGCATTTGAAGCACGTTTGGTTTTGCTGTCCATACGGCTTGCCTGCGGCTTTTCCTTGTCATTCTTCTTCTTTTGGGCTATGGACTTTCCTTTGGCCTCGATGTTTCTCTTTTCCACCCTTCTTGACCCACTTCATGTGGGCGGCTTTTTCACCTTATAGTTTGTTGGCATTGATTTACGGTACAATGCCCCTTCCAGTGGTTGTGAGACGAAGTTCTTTCTGAGAACTTCATCTTGTGACTCCATAACTTGCATAACATCAATCGATTCGCTATACTCCTTGTATGCGTCCCGACGATAGTCATGGCATTACGGATAGCATTGGGGTGAAAAGTGGAAAGAGTTTTCTCAATCTTCTCCTCTTCAGTGATCTTCTTGCCACATAGGGAGAGATTAGTACAAATTACGTGCAAAGCGTAATTGTACTCGGCCTTGCTTTGTAGTCCGCAAACCTCGACGCACCCAATCTTCTTGTGCTTGGGGCAAGATTGTGTATTTGAGCTTCTCGAATCGCTTCGGAGTGCGATCCATAGCTCAATTGCACTTTCTTGACCATATATTCATTTTTCAGGGTGGTCGAGAGATGGTGCTCGAGGAAGTGCAATGCTTGATCGCTCGCTCGGCATTAGGTGGTGCGCCCTTCGAGGACCCTAAGCCAATAGCAGCTCTGAGCTTCTTGCCGCTAAGCACGATCTTCACATCGGATGCCCAAGTGAGGTAGTTTTGACCGTCTTTGGGCCAATTCTTCAAACTCACGGTTCACAATGCGGACATCTGCATTTTACAAGATTCCTACATTAGATTACTGCGTGTAATCTAATAAAGTGTGATTGCATAATTAAGTAAAATGCGGAAAGTAAATTCTCATGAATTTCAGAATTTTTCTTAGTATTTGGCAATTTTATTAATTATACAAAGAATTTTCCAAAGATCACTTGATAAATGTAAAATAAATTTCAACATGAATTAAACATGGCATAAGTCTAATTACAACTTATATAATTCTTGTTGGTCGAACGAAAACAGTAATGAATATCTCTGTCAATTTGACTCTTGGCCAGTCAACTCGCCCCTAGGGCTCACATGAGGGAGGAGCACTTCCCGTTTCCGGGTGCCAATTAAAGAACCAAGCCTCATGTGTGTTTTCCTAGACACCAATTGTCTCATATCTGTTTATTCATTACCAAAATCAAATCCCAACCACTCATGTTCTCATAAACTGTTGTATGAGAAATTGAATTTTCCTAACACTTTTCATAATTTACGCTAATTTCCAAGCAATTTTGTAATTACTTTACAACAGGAAATTGAATTTTAGCAAATATCAACATGACATAATTTATAAATTCATAAATTCGGAAAATAAATTCTCAGGAATTTACGATATTCTAAACAGGGCAATTATTGCAAAAATACATGCAAAAATTCATAAATACAGAAAATAAGGCTAAGGAAAATTAAAAACAGAGCCATAACATTTTCTGAATTTTTCTGGAAATTTTCATATTTTTAAGCACTTTTCATAATTTTCTGAATTTCTAATTATTATTTTTTGAAAAAACAGAAATAAAGAACCGGGGCAAGGGGTAATTCCCCTTCCCCGCATGCCACAGGATGCATGAACCAAAACAATGGACTTCACGTCCAAAACCAATGGACTTCACTAGTATTCAAGCCCATTAACCAATGGACTTCACGCCCAAAAACAATGCTATTCAAGTGCATGAACCAATGGACTTTACGTCCAAAACAATACTTGCTTCTTGATGTCCTACCGAATACGGCACGGCAGCCTTTGACGCATTGCGGCGGCAAATGACGCTACGGACGGACGCAAGAAAGTTCGCGAGGTCGAAGTTCGGCGCCGCGAGCCCATGGCGACTTGGCGGCAGTGCGATCGGCTCGATGGTCGCCGTGGCGCTGCGTCTGGGGCGCGTTGGCTTTGAGCCAGCGATCGACGATGGCAGACGCGGCGGCGGATCATGCGATGCGGCGACGCCTCGCGAGGCCGGCCATGCGGGTGCACATGGCCGAAGGTCGGCGGTCGGCTTCATCTTTGTGGGCTTAAAAGCGACGGCTTCATGTCGAGATCGACGACTTCGGCGCCGAGCAGAGCCAAGCGGCGGCGGGCGTCTTCAAGCGCCAGCAGAGGAACCAGGTACCGCTTCAAGCCACGCGGGCGATGGTGCCAGGTTCGGCGACCTCATCGCCGGTGGGCGATGCCGGCGTGTCGACGACTTCAAGGCCGTCCGGCGGTCGGCCGACCGCTGCGCCGATCGACGCTTCATGTACTTTAGATGCAATTATAATATGTACTTGGAAATCGAAAGAACATAATGCAGATTCGTAACCGTGCCACGTAGATGCATTGGAACAAACGAGCGATTAGATTCAATCTCCCATTGCTCACCTTTTCAATCTATTTTTCGGTAGACTATCGCGTAGGATAGAGTCGCGTAGGACTTTTCTTTCGGCAATCCGAGTGGATGCCGGCTTGATGGCGAGTTGATTGCAGATCGGATCGGGCGATCAATCGCCGGTAGTAGACGTTCGTCGTCGTCGATGATCCTTCGCTTCTTGTCTTTTTCTCACCTTTTAATCTTTCTCCGGTAGAGCTTCGTGCTGATAACGTGTTAGACAACCTCGCTATCGAATAGTCCGGGGTTGCCTAATAGATCTCAAGTGGAGAATAGACAGGGAGAAAGAGAGACACAATATGAGGAGGAACGGGCCTGCTTTATTATTCTGTATGCTTGTGTACAATGGGGTGACCCCCTGCCTCCTATATATAGCGGTTCTGCTTAGAGATAAGGAAGAGTCCATATCGGATACGAATCCGGTTTCCTAACAGTTTTACCAAGAAAAAACTAACTAACGGTATAACGCAAGTTGTTTTTCCAACGCGAGATGTTAGATTGAGCTCCCTCGAAAGAAACCTGATTGCCCACGATTTTAGTATAAACGAAAACAGTTTCAGATTCTTAATAGTAATGTTTCAGGTATGATTTTGTGAATCGGGTGGAACGAGGTTGAGACCGATTCGGCCATAGAGTGAAAAAGGAAGAAACGATCCGAGGAGAATCGTCCCGAGCTTTAATCCGTTTGGTTGAGTTTCTTTTAGAATCTAGTAGAAACGGTCCGGTTCCAAGCTGTCAAACGGAATCTTAATAAATAAAAAAAAAGCCATCCGAACCACCATCTTATCCACCTTGACTGCCGTGTTGTCCCAGTAGGGATGGCAAAATTACCGATGGGTTCGGGTATCCGTGGGTACCCGACCCGATGGGTTCGGGTATGGGTTTGCTTTCAGACACGTGGGTTTCAAATTTCGGGTTCGGGTTCAGTTCTGCACCCGTGGGTACCCATGGGTACCCGAATTAATTAATATAAATTAAAAATAATGAAAAGTTAATTCAAGATTTTCAAGCATCGTTCGAGATGTAAGATGCGGTAACTTTCATGATTATATACACCATATATTTTTCCTTTAAACATAGAAATTTCAATAAACATATAAATTACAAATGAATTGATTAACAATTGATGGTTGAAAATTTGATTGCGAGGTGAATTTAATTTCGGGTTCGGGTACCCATCGGGTTCGGGTATGAGCGTGGGTATATACCCGTGAGAGATTTCGAGTTCGGGTTCAGGTATGAATTTCGGGTTTCGAGTTCGGGTCTGCGGGAGGTCTACCCACCCGAACCCGCCTGATTGCCATCCCTATGTCCCAGGCTCTGTCTATCTTGCCCGCTCGCCCTTTGCTCTCAGCCTCTCATCATCAACCATGCGAAAGTACTTGAACAGCAACACGAGCAAAGCACAGCGAGACCGCGCATCGGGGCAGACGCGTTGGGTTGGCAAGGCCGTGCGTAGGCAACCGCGGGCACACGGAGCAGCATGGCAGCGGGAGCATGCTAGCTAGGTTGTCTGGCAGCAGCACGAGGCGGGCGGCGCGGTGAAGCGTGATGCAATGGCGGCGCGGCATAGGTGCACGAAGGTGTGTGCGTTGTGGTGAAGGCAAATGGCCACAGCACCTCAGCAAGTATGGTCCTCGGCCGTAGGCGGCGGAGGGGCGAGCAATGCGACGTATGGCCACGGGTAGCAGCATACCAATGTGAGCTTGATGGGATACAGCTCGCCGACAATATATCCCTAGTGGCTAACTAACTTTTCTTAAATTTGATGTTTCCTTTTGAAACTCGGATGAAACTAACGAAATCCCTGTGAAACTTGTTGAAACTCTTTGGCCGTTTGAAGTTTGTCTTTTGAAACTTAGTTAAAAATTTTCCTTAAACTCGTTTTGATCGAGCTTCATATTTGACGCTGCAATCCTTCTAAGATCATCTCCAACCGTGTCCCTTTCCCTCCGCGAAAGGATTCCCATTCCCTTTAGCGCTTCAACAGATTCCCTTCAGCATTCCCTTCGTGAAGGGATTCTCTCTCCCATTCCCTCTAGCAAGGGATTCTCTCTCCTTTCTCTATACAAATCCCTTTAAAGGGAATTTATTGGAGATGAGGGCAAATAAAGGGAATAAGAATGAGGAAAGGGAACAGAAAAAGGAATGAAATGAAGGGAATGAAATGAAGGCCCCCCGCTAGCCAGAGCACCAAACATGCATTTGATAATTACTCAACTCCATATTCCTCCGTGTTTTCTTGCTTGCAGATGCAGTCATGCGCGCACACTTGTGCAGTACACATCTATCACATGTTGCTGTCTTGGCATTGGTTTAGTTTTTCGCAGACATGTTTTGCTTCAAACGTAGACCTCTACTGGCTCTGAAACCCGTCAAGTTACTGGCATAGTGACTTTGCTCTGTCTCAGTGTCTCTAGCTCAGCTCAAAAAACTTTGCTCTGTCTCCAGCTCAAACATCCTTCACGGGTTGATTTCTTGAGGGATCGACTGAGCTTGGGCATAGTTTGTACGCATGAAATAGCATTTGTTTTCGTCTTAGAAAATGAAGATGTTAAAGTAGAGAGTGCCTTGGGTTTCTGGAAGCCCTTGTTTACCGGTTCTTGCATCCCTCACACTGCAATTGAAATTATAGAGCTTAGGCTCTATGGTGCCTTATTTTAGCGTTATATTATATATATAAACACACATTTCTGGAGTACTCCTACTTCTCATATACCATTTAAACAAATAAGTTATATATTTTTACCCTTTCGAGCATACTTTAATAATGATTATAAGATACTCTAAAGTGAGTTCTATAAAAAATTTCATCAACATCCACTTTTTAGCACAATTTACCTGTATACTCTTTTTACATACGAAAAAGGGTATATATCAAAAATAAAGTGCTCCAATGAAATTTGTTTCAACCATGTCGCATAGAGGCATCTTAAATTAGCATTTAAGTATACCGAAAGTGATAAAAAAATATATAATAAATTTATTTAAGTGGTATTAGAATACGGGAGTATGTACTCCCGAGAGTACGAAAAAAGCTTCCTTGCACACACAAGTGTATGTACATACGTATATATATGACGCCGAAAATAGGACACAAAGGTGGCTGTGTACCATGATTTCAAATGTACAAATTCAAGGTTAATTCGAGTATTTCTTTTAAAAAAAATTACTTTTAAGGTATATATCCATATATAACAATTCAAATGTAACTCGTACCTTTGGTAAAAATATAATCGAATTCAACGATTTTGAGCGAATTTAGATCACATGCTTTGATGGTTGATATATATAAAAAGAAAGCTTTAGTTTGAATTTTAGTTCATACTTGTTTGAACCCGTTAGTAAACTGGTTAAACTTAATTTTCTAAAATTTCAAAATTTTCACATACAATAGGAAAAATACCTATCTTTGGATTATGATGCATAGCACGGTGGTAGCGTGGTGTCCTGTGTGTGTATCTATATAATGCGCATGTGTGGTCCCAAAAGTATAAATTAAAAGCCACTTCTCGAGGGCACTCCTAGCCTTGCTTCCATCATTCAGAGATCTAGCGTAGATAGGAGTGTACGTCGTTTCCCATGTCATCATCGATCTCCATTGCTGATCTGCTCCTGCTGGCCACTTCAGAGTTGAAGGCTTCAGGATTCAGAGCCCCAGAAGAAGCTGGCAGGACGGCCTGCAAGCAACCGTGCAAGCAACCGTCCAATTCCAGGTGCTTGAGTGTTTGCGACGACCAAGCAAAGTATCAATCGCCGAAAACGCCAAAGCGGTGGAGAATTGAGTGGCAGTGGCCAGTGGACGATCGATCGATGGGACTCTTTTCTTTGGAGACTCCTTTCGATGGATTTTGCGAGTCAGTTTCAGCTGTGTGCCTGTGCGTCATGGGATCGGCTTGAGCATTAAATTTGGTTTGACAACTGTTGACTCCTTTGAGAGTGACAGATTCAACTTTGCCACAGATTACCATTTACCACCGTAGTTTGCGTGGTAGCATATACATACATATATGTCTACAAAATTTTTAGATGATGATCAAATCTGGAATTTTTTTTTATTCGTCAAAAAAACCGAAATTTCATCCAAAATTGCGGAAATATCGGTAAAATTCAACCGAATGAAAATTTTCATATGATGATCAAGCATGAGGAATTTTTAAAAATTCTAACAGGGCTGCTATCCTGATAAAAAACTGACTGATGAATTTCAACCGAATGAAAAATGGTGCAATCCACGTTAGAAACTTTTAAAAAATTTGTGGATGGTCTTGACACATCCATAATTATGTTCATAAAATTTTTAGATGATGATCAATCTTGAGGAATTTTTAAAAATTCGGATAGTGCAATTGAAGACTGATCAACAAATTTCAACCGAATGAAAATGGTTCAAATCACGTTAGAAAATTTTATTTTTTTTTTGTGAATTATTCTGATGCATCACTAATGTTCTCATAAAATTTTTAGATGATGATCAAACTTAAGGGATTTTCACAAATTGTGGCGGTGCATTAAACTTTGGGTAAAGGAAGCAAATGAAAATGAAAGTAGTGGACTCGGGTTGATCTTGTCAAAAGCAAAACAATCATGTGTCCCTTTCCTCTTTAAGATTTCTTATTTCGATAACGGTATATCCTTGTTAGGCAAAGTGCTCCTGACTAATCATTTTGATTAAAACCTTGCCCTATGTCTATGGTGTGCAACAAACACAAAAGATTGTTATGTACGCACTTTATTAGCTTGCGTTGTCATGTCGGAGTTTTGTTTTTTAATTGAGATATTTATTAGCTTAGAACTTTAGATCCATAGCAGCATCATGCATGCAGCATCCTACCATGTGTTATGTACGCACTTTAAAGCCTTGTTTATTTTAAGTTTAACATGTGTTATATTTTACATCACAAATTAAACATAAACGCTAACACACATGTATAGATAATCTTGTAGAGGCAAATTAACATGTTTTTGGAATTATACTCCATCAAGTGCTAACTTGATATGTTTTCAGTGCTAGCCAATAATACGAGAATTAACGGGACATGGTTATTAGTCCATCACCTAGTTGCTTATTTGCAGGGAATTCCATCATATATATATATATATATATATATATATATATATATATATATATATATATATATATATATATATATATATATGCTCCTGTATAAACAACTACTGTACAGGAGTAGAGCGGCAAAAACACAGCAATATGAACATGGAAAATGAAAAAGAAATAGGATGGGCAAATTATAACGTGAAGCTAAGATAAATCATGGAGTCACATGACCAACCACAACACAAACCTACTTATCCGTCTACTGAAGAAAAAGAACAACATGCCACGCCATCTCGGCAGACAAACCAAGCATAAACAAACTCCGGTCTAAACTGGTCATAAAAACTGACCTCGGTAAAAAAAGAGAGTAAATCTTAGTAAAAACAAAATTTTGGTCAAATTTAATGAAATTCCATTGAAATTTTTAAAATTACTATAGTAAATTAAAAATTTTAAGTTTTTTTTATTCTGTCGACATTATGAATATCAGAAGACCAAAATCCAAAGTTTCATTGAAATTATGAATCCTTGCCGTCTAAGTTGGAGACATAAGACTCTGAACAAAAACACTGACCGCGGCTCGAAAAACAGAAGAAAAACGCTGATCGACCAACGTGCGTACGCTTGATGCATCGTGATATAATATACCCCATGGATGGAGTATCCAGCAGGAGCAAGACACGAAATGTGATGTGATGGTAGCCAACTGGTCTAAAGCTTGCGCGGTCGCGGCCGTGTAGTTAGGGCGCTTCCCCAATCATGATTCATGGGGACGCACGCTTCTAGTACTTCTCTACTACTGCTATCTGCTTTGCTGCCAGCAGGCCCGTATATCAAGCAGGTACAGCCTAAAAAATTAAAGGCCCTTAATTATATATATTTGCATTAGTAGTTATTAGTCAATATCTGTATTAGCAAAAGTTAACTAGTAGTATTATTTAACTGTCCTTCCTGAAAATTTCTCATGCGTTCACTTTTCCATGCCATTCACTTTGCAGTTTGCACTCCCCACCTCTCCTCTCCCCGTTTCATCTTTGCAGCCAAGCCGTATAATAAGACCGCCTCCTATTTTCTTATGAAAATTTACTTCTCTCTTGATACTCCAGGCTCCTCCCAATTAATTTGCGATTTCCCCAAAATATCCCCTGTTGGTGGCAATGAATCCACCCAGTACACCCTCACCTATTTATCCTGTGATTATTTGTGAGCTCAAGCACATGAGTTTTCTTCACGCTCTCATGTTCTTGTCTTGTTCTTCTGATTTTTGTGCATCAATTTGGCTCTGATGCTGCTACGTCGCTCTGATGTACCAGCGCCATCGGGAGGGAACCGTGTGTGTTGTATAAATTAACCAGGTCGATTCGTCCCTTTTCGTTTCCACGCTGGAAAGTTTGGAGCTTTGATTTTGTTCGTAATATTTAAATAGCTGCTATTGTTGTTATTCCTTATATTTGTGCTGGCGATGTTCTTTTTTAAGCTATGTCTTCCAGAAATAGGAAATACGAATCTGATTGTGAAAAACTTAAGACGAAGAAAGGAATTGAAGAGCCAACTCAATCTCAAAAAGGAGCACTTGACAGGTTTATTAGAAAGGAATCACAGGTTTCCTCTCAAAACCAGATTCCTAGTTCTAATGTTGATGAGGATCGTGATGATGAGTCTAATGATGTTGAGACGCCTCAGGTTAGAGAAATTAATTTTGACGATAATAACACCGATGAGGCTCATGTTGACAGTACTAATGCCAAGGAGGCTAACCTTAATTAGTGGTAATATTGACAATTAATACCAGTGCTGATGCTAACATAAATAGTCCACCAAATGCCGAAAACAATAACCACATTGTTGTAGCTACTAACGTTATTGTTCATAAAATTGTATTACTGTAATAGTATTTAATAAATTTTTTTAGTAATTGGTTTCTCATAGATGTAAGACTTAATTTCAGATTTAGCATCGGACCCCAATTTCTAAGGTACGGCTCTGGCTGCCAGCATGCCTGCACCGCGGGCTACCTATCCATCCATTAAAGGTAGTATGTACATACCTATTTACTGTTTGCTTGCGGTGTCAGTAACTGTAGTGTCGTATTGAATTGAACGCTTTGCCTTGCGGTAAAAAAAATGCTTTGCATTGCATATGCATGCAATGGATGTACGGAGAAACGCATTGCATTGTACAAGCTTACCTAGTTTTCTATTCCCCCGGACGATCTGCCATCGCTATAGCCTTGTCCCGATTAATTGCGAGTTTCGGTCAACACAAGCTAACTATCTACTCCAATCTTGCTCTCCATCCGTCATTCTATCGATCGTCCATCATCCGTGGTCTCTTGTTCCTCACGCAACACCGCACCAGTCCATCATAGTTTAATGTGTACTGAGTCGTGGCTATTTCGTCCACTTTACCGCGTACTCCCTCCAATATAACACGGATTTTAACTTTGCACAATAATTAATATTATAGTAAAACTGACAAAGATATAAAAAAATAACTTAACGTCGAGACCATTTCTTCTAACGTGGAATACCAAGAAAGTTTCATGTGTATATATTGTATTAGTCTCATGGTCAGTGATACCGCATCCATACACAACATCACAAATAATTTAACGGAATATAATTTATATAACAAGGCTTTAAAGGCCAAATAAAGTACCAGTGGAAGATACATAAATCCGATAGTATGCTTTGGCCCAAAAGAATCCATAACCAACTAATAAGGGTAAACCTAGTAGAACTCATCGTTATAACCCCTATAACCCTGTGGCAAAACATGTATCGTTGGGGACCGTGGATTCTTCACTCATTGAATAACAACGAGCAAAGGTGAGTATATTTGTACTCGGAAAGACTATATAAAAATGGCTATTATTTCTATTTGCATAATATGAAATTGAAACATGAATATCAAGTAGTAGATTGTAAACGAAAGTTGTAACAACAATTTGATAGTTAGGTAAATAGTAAGTATGAATAGAATAAAATGTAATAACTCGCCGTCCTCCATGATTGCAAGTTTCGAATCGTTCTCTGCCATACCTGGCATCAAGTTTCTCATGACCACGAGCACGATTTTTTAAAAAGTTTTACATTCCGCAGAGGTATACATTTTTACCCACAAGACATGATTAACTCTTTTTGCCGCTATTTTCACACTTCATTTGGTGTGTGATCGAGAAATCATGACATGAACGGTTACATCATCTAGACCTAACTTTGCACCAACTCAATGATGTTTGATCTTTACTATGACAGTAGAAGATATTCGTACTCTCCATACCAACGACAGTTAAACACCATGTCGTATCCCCACTTCCCCTATAGCAAGACATGCACCGCTGTATTGGTATGCGTTGAACCCATCTCTCGCACTTTCGGCTATTGCCATATCTCGCTTGCATCAAATCATAGTTTTTCAGTTTTAATTTTATATTAAAATACCACAAACCATTTTCTTAGTTCATCCAAAATTTTCACCACTGAACAAATAGTATTGCTGAACATTTGTTCTCCTAATTCTACAGTATGACTAATCAAATCTATATATATTTGAATATATCCAATTTGATATTGCTTAATATTTAACCTACCTTAGGGTTATCAAGATTAACATGTCAACATTTATTAAGAAAATTACATGAATCGAAGGAAATATCTACCGAAACCCGTAATATAGCTCATTTAATAAAAATACACGCATGCATACATATATTGACAAAATAATATAATTTAAGTTAAATAATAGGGTCAACATGGCCTAAGGAGATACTTGCCTTGCTCATTGAATTCTTATGAGGTGTCCAGGTAAACGATTGCAGTTTTCAAAGCATCGGTGTCTACACACAGTTCATCGCAAAGCAACAATAAGAAGCAAACAAAGTCTAAATTCAAATATTTTTGCAGAAACAGACATATCATGATTTTAGAAAATTTAAAAACTGGTTTCACTCAATTTGGAGTTCATTTGTAAATTTATGAGCATTTGAATTTTGAATGTGCTGAAAATCACCTAAAATAGAAAATGGGTGACGCCGAAGGTGTCTTTTGGCCAGTTTACATTTTCCAACAGAGAAAGCATACTTTCAATTGAATTCAAAATGCATTTCGCTTTTTCTAGCATTTTTTACTTCATTTCCAGGGGCTGATATGTGGGTCCTACCTGTCAGTGTTTTATTATTTTTAAAACTAACTGACATGTGTGGTCCACATGTTTGTGACTCATATTTAAATACCATTTTGATTTATGAAATAAACCTTTTAGTGCTACTGGGCCCACATGTCATAGACATAATTTATAATTCTTGGCCTTATTAGAAAAATTGACGGGTAGGACCACCTTGTCAGTAGCTCGGTGCTTTGCTTGTGAGGGGACTAACAGGGGGGCCCTACTTGTCATACAAACGAAATAGGGCAGTGGTGGAGCGAAGCTTGCCGACGGTGAACAGCGGGGAGTAAATGGTCGTGGCGACTAGAGGAATGATAGGGGAACTCAAGGCATCTACATGCGGCAGTCAGAATTGGCTTGGGAGAGAGAGAGAGAGAGAGAGAGAGAGAGAGAGAGAGGGGAGTGGGAATACTAAGGGGCTCTAGGAACTCCATTTTGGTACCTGGTAGCGTCGAAGGAACACTAGGGAAGGCTAACGATAGTGGCCAGGCTTGGAGAAGATGAATAAAACCTGTATCCTATCCCATATCTCAATCCATCGCACGTGGAGCCAAATCCATCGACTCCACTATGCCTCGCCGCTCCACGCTGTTGCAACTTGCAACTATTTCACTTTGTTGCTGTCTCGCAACTCGCAGACACTGCTCCTTGGCCACTTATGTCTTCCTACGACTTGCATTTGCACCATGGCCTCACACAACAAACATCATTAACAAAGAGAAAATAGAATTTGGGAACCTTGGAGAGAGAGAGAGAGAGAGAGGATGTAAAGGAAGTTTATGTGAGAGGGTCAAGGAAATAACGGAAAAGGACTTGTGCTCATCACAAATTAAAAAAAAATTTCCTGCATAGATATGCTCTTCTTTAGTAGATTGGTATTGTTATCATGTAATGAAAGCATATGTAGGTTCAAATAATAAAAAGATTATAAAGTTTTTAAACTAAGTTTTTATGTACTGTAGCCAACTCTAATCTATTCATATTAACACAGAAAAATAAAATTTAATAAACTAACCCGTGTGACACAGGTTGATGACTAGTAACCCTAATTGGAGCACAAATTCCTAGGTATGGTCAAATGCTATGGAGGCCACGATAATGGTTCCATTTGGAATATATTCTAATTGTGCAGATTCTAGATTATACGAGAATCTGCTAGCATCCAGCTTCTGATTCTGTGTAGAAGGGCTAATTCTAATTGTGGAGAAGCTATCCAGAATCCTTCCGTTCATTTTTCTTTTAAGTAGAAGCTATCCCAAACGGAGCCAATATTCCATGGAAAATCCTGTGATTGGATTTTAGCAAAATACCATAGATCGATGCTGAAGGAAGTATATAGTGAAAGTGGACATATGGTGAAAGCATGAAAGTAGGTAAACAAAGGTGTTGGATCGAAATTGAATGGTTCATATTTAGGTGGAATCCCATCTCCTCCACTTAACTGTGAAATTTTGTAGTTTTTCTATAGGGTTATGTGTAAAACATGTTTAAATGGAGGAGGTAGGATTCCACCTAGATCTGAACCATTCAAGTTCAATCCAACGTCACTATTTGTTTACTTTTATAATTTCACCATATATTTACTTTCACTGTATAATTCCTCTAGATACTGTATATCAACCATGATCTTTTGGTGAGATAATAAAGAAACTAGGGTGATGTCCAAGGGAGCCAGGAGGCCCAGGAACCTCTACCTACCCCCGTTGCCATGGTTCACAATCTCGCCGAGATTTCGATCATTTCGGTCGAGATTTCGTTCTTCGGTCGGGGTCGAGATCCTAAATCTCGGCCGAATAAAAAAAGTTAAAAAATTCAAAATGCTATAGTAATTTTCAAAATCTTGACGAAATCTCAAACATTTTGACCGGATTTGAATTTTTGTGGGCTGAATTTGATTGGATTTGTGGACAAGACTATTCACAAAAAAATTTAACGTGTTTTCTACCATTTTTCAAAAGTTGACCGGTCGAAATCTCGGATTTTTCGGTTGAAAAAACCCTGATTTAAAATTTATTTTTTTGAATTTCATCCAAATTTTATTTAAAATTTTCAAATCTCACCAAAATTTTAAACTTCGACCACCTCCAAAAAAATGCACCGAAAACTAAAGTTGAAACCCTGCCATTGCACCACACACGATGGGCGCACGCGCACACACACACGTTTCCTCCCGGAGGGCTCTTTGGCCCCGTTCATTTCAGGTTCTACTTAAAAAAAAACGGATTATTGAAAGAACGGGAGGATTTTGGACAACTTCTTTGAAAATCAGAAAATGCCTTCTACATAAAATCAGAATCCACCTGAAACCTGATTCTCACTGATTCTTGATGATTCTCACCGACTCGATCCGGAACCTAGAAGTTGCGGCCAGCCAGGTCTGATTCTCCCACAATCAAAAGCAGCTTCTCAAATAATTCAGAAGCTGAAACGACATGGACCTCTCTCTCCCCCCCCCCTCTCTCTCTCTCTCTCTCTCTCTCGGTATGTATGTATGTATGTATGTATGCATACGCGTGTGTGCTGTCAACACGTCATCGATCGTATGGCAGGGGGTCTCCTTCCCGCGGCTATATAAACCCCAGCAGGCAGCGGCTGCTCTCTACTCGTGCAATATTTCACATTTCACCGCTTCATCTTTGGCTTCGAGTCGAGGCTACTTAGGTTCTTCCTCTCCTATGACTCTGCAGCTAGCTAGCCAGGGTCGGTCGACTACAGCACATCCTCCGGTTCTTCTTCGTCTTGTCCTCCCATTGGCGAGTAGGTCCTTGTTGGAGAAGCAGGGCACGTGCAAAGATCGCGGCACGCACGTGAGTGCGAGCCATGATCGTCGTGCACGCGCTCCCCTTCTCCACCATGGCCTTCTCACCTTCGCCCTCATTGGCCTCCATCGATCTGGTACAAGTGCTTCTGCATGCGGCAACAACGTACGGCATCATATCGACCGATCTCCATTGCCTTGCATATGATCTACTCTATATATTATGCATATGCTCCATCCATCTTGCATTAGTTTAGTAGCTGCTGGTACGAATATGGATACTGTGAACGTGTGGGCTCATATATATGAACTCTCTCTCTCTGTCTCTCTCTCTAATCCGCCGAGCCTGTGAGGCAGAGGAGCGACAGCTGACGGCGCATGTTAATTTTCCTCTGTAACAGTCATGTCAACTGCAAATGCTCGGAAGGCTAGCTAGCTAAGAAATTAAACCGCTGCCAGGCCCATAGCTCTTGTTTGTAGGATTTATAGTCTACATTTCCGCTAACTGCACTTCTGGGTCATCTTTTCTTTCCTTTGTCAATTTTTTCTACCTAGAGAGTAATTTCTATCTACTAAATTAACTACAGATTAAACCGCATTCATTCACAAATACATTGGCCTTTGAGGAAAGAACCTCCTTTAAACAGAATTTGGACTTCGGATGCTAAGTTAACTTACTGACTGACTGATTATCCTCTATTGTGACAATGCTGCATGGCATGACTCGTGCATCCAGAGCTTGTCATGTTTATTTATGCTTTAATTTGCCACTGATTCTAGGATTTTTACACCCCAAGAATAGCTATAACTAGCCAAGTGGTCAGATTCAGTAGAGAAGAGGGATGGGCAGCAAACTTGCAGCTGTAGCCTGTTGCTTGATGCAAGCATCTGAGCAAAAGGATGTATGGATCGATGCCCACGCAACGACATGGTGACATTTGATGATTTGGTATCCATCTTGCAAGTAGTACTGTCCTGTCTCTGTTTTCCGGAGACGTACCATCTTCCACGCATGTACTGTTGACCGAGTGCGGTGCAGGAGGCCTGTCACCAATTGCGTGCCTGCGGCTATTGCATCGCGTTGCATTGGGAATGGTTCATCTCTGCACCCTCTCTTTCTGAACGGTTATCATGCTAGGCTCACATATATATATTTTCATCCTTTTAATATATATATATATATATATATATATATATATATATCTTATAAAATTGCCAAAATGACACTCTCAACAAGTGACTTTGCTAAGATGCTACTCTCTCACTGACATGTGGAACCATCTGTGTCTATTATAGTGGACCAGAGTGGCATCTTAGCGAAGCCACTTGTTAAGAGTGGCAGAATGACAATTCTCCCGAAAAGAAAAAAAAAAGAAAAGAAGAGTGAGAATAGTATTTATATAAGAATTACATATGAAAATTAAAACGATATGTTTTCGGAAAACTGGGGCACCACCACTATCAATCAGTTCTCTTGAAGTAACGCAGGAGCAGTGAAGAGAGATGCATGGAAAGGATAGCAAGCATGCATGCAGTGGAGAGAGACGGACGGAGGCGAGCAATTCCCGGGGGACCCTGACCTGATCTGACGGCCGTCTGATGGATGGGACGTGCACCCCAACGTTGCTTCTTCAGGTTTCCTTCCGTTTCCATTGGATGCATGCACCTTGCCGTGACAAATTACCGTGAGTTTAATTAGTTGCCTAATTCGGTTCAAATACCGACTATTTACTGCTAGTACGGCGCAAGAGGGGCTACCTGGCTATCTCTATCTAGTCGGGTTTAAATACATGTATGTATATATCGGGGGTGCGTTAGTTTAACCTGATTGCCTGAAAATTTTTGGGGTTCAATTGTTTTCGGTCCTATGTAAGGTATGGATTCTGTAATCGCATCTGTTGTACGTGACTACTTATTAGGAAGAGCTCAACGTTTCTGAATTTCAAGTTTACTCTCTGGACAGCTCTTTCCCCACTCAATAAAATCAAATATATATATTTGTACTCTCACCATCTCACTCACTATACCAACAGAACGTACCGACTCAACGGTGTACCTACAAAATTTTTATTGGGTACACACTTCGTAAATATAAATATATAGTCTTGTATCATGATTTTGTAATATCATGAATCGAATTTTTTTTTTTAGAAATGGCGGAGAATACCTGGCACTCCCCGCCTCGGTACGGTAAAGATTCTCTCGCGTTGTCAGACGTGTACACATGTTGGTTGAGGCGTCCCTCGGCACTATGGAAACTGGGTTCTACTAAATTTCGGCCTGGGTTCGCTGCGTTCACTTTGGGCCAGCACGTCTTAGCAAGCACAAAAATGGTCTGGACAAGCTTCTAGTTTAAACCCAGAAGTGCCCAATAATACTCTGGTTTTCCTTTTCTTTTTGCCTGCTTTTCTTGGGGAACGAGTTGTTGGACCAAGGTTTTAAATTTATTTTCGGTTCATATCTCGTCACCTTTCAAAATTTAAAATTTTAATAAAATCTCATTATTTCATATAAAATTCAAAAAAATCAAATCTGGAATTTTTTGGACCGAAATTGCCGAAATCTCGCTAAATTTCAATTGAATGAAAATAGTACAAACGATGTTAAAAAATTTTAAATTTTTTTGGATGATCCTAACACATTACTAATATTCCCATAAAAATTTTAGATGACGCTAAAGAATTTTTAAAAATTCTAATAGTGCCACTAACTTAATAAAATGTTGACTGACAAATTTCAACGAATGAAAAATGGTGCAAACCACGTTAGAAACTTTTGAAAATTTTGGTGGATGATACTAACATATCCATAAAATTCTTATAAAATTTTCAGATGATGATACAGCTTGAGGAATTTTAAAAATTTGAACAGTGCTACTAAAGGCTGACCGGCAATTTTCAACGGAATGAAAAATGGTTGAAATCATGTTAGAAAATTTAAAAAAATTGTGGATGGTCCTGACACATTCATAATATTCTTACAAAAATTTTAGATAATAATCAAGCTTGAGAAATTTTTAAAATTCGGAAAATGCTAATGCAATGCTTAAGCTATGTACTTGATGGATTTTTTGTACAAATATAATGTTTATACTTTTACAAAAGTATGCTAAAGCATGCTTAAGCTCTTATAAAAAAATTGTATCATGGTCACACTCCAGTGCATATATAAAATTCTTTTAATGGTACTATACCATTTGTGTTTCTTGTGTTTTTTTAATTTTTGGAAGATAACAAATGAAGTTCAATGCATCTATAGATTTGATTGAGCAAACAAAAAAATTTAATTTTTTTAAAAATTTTAGAGAAGGGTTTGAGGCAATGCTTAAGTTCTCATAAAATTTTTTGGATCATGATCACACTTAAGTAAATTTATAAAATTCTAACAAGGTTATTGTCCTAGTTATATTCATTCTATTTTTAATTTTTTAAAGATAATAAATGAAGTTCAATCATTTTGAAAATTTTTTGTGTGATCCTACAATACTAAATATAGTACTATAAATTTTTTAGATCTTGATCAATCTTGTACAATTTTATAAAAATATGATAGTATTTTTATCAAAATTATAAAATATCTCCAAAATTCGGTTTTTCAACAAATTTTCATAGAAGATAACTTTCTTAAGTGTTATTAGGCCAAATCCGGAAAAAAAAAGGGTCAAATTTTAGTTAAAAAACACACATGATTTTGGTGAGATTTGCCTAGACCTCGTCGAGTTTTTTGAAATTACTATAGTAATTTTATTTTATTTTTTCAAATGTTTTATCCGGTTAGGATTTTGAATCTCATCTCTGATCAAAATATGAGATCTCACTGAGATTTCATGAAATTTTGTAGAGATTTGTAACTTTGGCTTAGACAAGGTGAGTTGCCAGACCAGGGCGACAAGGTGAGTTGCCAGACCAGGGCACGTGCATAGAAGATTTGGAGCGAGGTGTCACGGAGTCAAATCTCATAAAAGGAGTGAATAACTTAGAAATAGCCTATGATGACACTTAAAATATCATTAGTGTGATTTGAACGAACTTTGGTCCCCCGCGTAGCAATCCAGATTGCACGCACGTCCCGAGGGTCAATATAGCGGGACCTACGTAATAAGAACACACACATTTTACATACATATATACATACATACTGTCGGTGTTTCGTGCACCGGCAATACGAATTTATGGTCGGATGGGGTCGCGCGCTCCCTCTCCCCGAATGGTCGACTCAAGGAGTCAGACGATGTATACTGGTTCGGGCTGAATGTCCCTACTCCAGTTCGTTCGATGTGGGTGTATTGATCTTAGGGCGACGAACAAGAGGTATACAAGCGAGGCAGGGGGTCGGACGACCGATCCCCCGGTGTTTTCGCTAGGGAGTTGTGGCTACCTAGAAGACTGTTTTTTCCATCGATCGCCCCTCCCTCTCGGGCCCTGCCCCTCCTTATATGGAGGAGGCAGGTTACACGGGAGTTGGGAAAACTACGAGGAAAGGGGCCTGCGCGTCTTGAAGTCTGGTTCCTGTCTTGTCCGACCGACCCCTGCCCGTCCCGAGGCAGGGTTGGTGGTTCTGTGATGAGTAGTCTTGCGTAGTCTTTATGCGGATGGCGTGTTGCGCGGTGCTCTGTCGGCCTCGGCGGCTTTAATGGCGCTTGACTTTGCCTTGGCCTCGGAGTGGGCGTACTCCTGCGGTGTGCCAGCGGCGGGGCGAGGCTTGACTTCTTCGGTGGCTCTTCCGCGGTCTTGGGAAGGAGCCGCTTACCCAGACGGATGTCGTGACGCCGCGCACAAGGCAAGCCGCTCGACACCGGGCGTGGGCCTGGCTGCTCAGGCGTGGTGGAGCTTGCAGACCGCGAGCTCCAGTATTAGGTGGTCGGAGCCCACCGACCGCCCGAAATCGGAGTCCGCCGACCGTCCAGGGTCGGTCCTGCACAAGTCGGGTTCGCTCCCCGCGGCCCAAGTACCTTTCGGCGGTGCTGGGCCTTTACCGCGGTTGGTCAGCCCGTTCGCACTTCCGGGCTGATGGGGGTACCCATGGCATGGGTACTCGTCAGTAGCCCCCGAGCCTTTTTAGAGTCGGTTGAGCGAACGCACGTTTACCTTCGTCGGTTTGAACGTCGTGCTCGTGCGAGCTGCTATCGGGCAATCCGAGTGGGACCTTGGCGATCTCCCTCGAGGGGGATCGTTTCCAAGCGGACGTGGCTCCCGGCGTGGGCGTCCGACCCGCTGCGGGGCGTTCCATAAAAACCTTTCCTTACTCATCCCGGGTCGGGCTGCCGGGTCGTCCGCCGACCCGGAGCGCGGCTGGCCGCCACTCATCGATGAGCTCCGCGGGAGAGTGTGAGGTATGGTCTCGGACGCGGGCCACAGTGATTGGGTCGTCCGCCGACCCATCTAGAGGCCCTCTGGGGGCTCACTGCGACCCGCCCCTCGCTCTATTTTACGTGTTGGGGCGGCTTTCATTCCAGCTGGCTGGATTCGGCCTTCGTAACCCTCAGCACGGTGCCGGGCCTCGGGTGCGAGCCCGTAGGCCGCTTGCTTTCCCGAGGCCGGGCGGCCCAGTGGGCCGTTTTCTTACCTCTCTTGGCATGGGGCGCCCTGGCCCGTTGCAGCCGGCGGGGTATGCGATCTTTGCTTGCGGCCAGCGCGGCGGCGTCTGTCGGAGCAGTTAATGCCTAGCGGGTTTCAAATGGGCTGCGGCACGTTACCAGAGTAGCGGGCGTGGCGGCAGGCTGACGGTTGGCGACTGCGTTGGTCCGCGTGAGGAGGCGTTGGTTGGGCGCGGAGGCGCGTCCGTTCCCGCCAGGCGCCTATAAAGGAAGGAGAGGGCGGCGTGGAGGGAGCAAATCCTCCTGCTCGCGTCCTCTGCAAAAAAGAAAAGGAGAGAAAACGCAAGGGAAGAAGAAAAGCTTCCTGCTTCGTCGCGCCGTCCTCCGCTCTCCCACACTTGGGGATGTCGCTGACCCCGCACTCGGCCGCGGCGGGTCGCTACCTCGGGTTGGAGAGGAAGGAGCTCCTTCCCCCGCGTCCTCAGTCCGGCTGGCGGGTGCCGCGGTCCAGGACCGAGGTCCCCGAACTGGAAGACGGTGAGATAGTCTCACTGGCGGCCTTCTACGAGCGAGGCTTCGGCCTCCCACTCCACCCGTTCGTCCGGGGGCTGCTGCACTACTACGGGGGGGAAGTACATCACCTGAACCCGAATGGAGCCCTCCACATCGCGGTCTTCATGACGCTGTGCGAGGCCTTTCTGGGGATTGAACCCCATTGGGGGCTCTGGCGCCACTTCTTCTTCGCGAGGCCGCCGTCGGATGCTACCGGTCTCCTCGGCGCTCTGGCGATCCAACTGCGCAACCACCGCAGGTCGTCCTACGTCGATGTGAAGCTGCCGACGTCCAACCGGGGGTGGCACAGCGAGTGGTTCTACGTCCGGAACATCGGCAGATGCCCGCCCTTCAGTGGGAATTTACCGACGCCGCATCCTTGCTGGACCTGGGGTCCTGACACGAGGGACCGGGCGAAGGTGGATGAGATCCTTGGTAAGCTCGCGGACCTGAAGCGGCGGGGCTTGACGGGCAAGGCGGTCCTCAGCACGTTCATGGAGAGGCGCATCCAACCCCTCAAGGATCGGTCGCGCCCTATGTTTGAGTACATCGGACCGACCGACCCTGCAAGGTCGTCGGAGCGGGAGCTTCCCCCGTCGGAGGTCCTCGCGCGTGTGGCTGCGGTTTCCGTCGCGGGAGATACCGAGCCAGCGAGCGAAGCGCCTGCTCCATTCTCGGCGCAGAATCCGCAGAACTTGGTACGTCTGGTGGCTCCTGTTTGCTTTTGCTTCGCTCTGTTTCTTCGCCCCCTTACCCGAGCGCGTTCTTGCAGGGGCTCGGTGGCTCCCGCCCCTTGCTTCCGGGGGAAAAGGAGGCGAGAGCGGCCGTGCGCCTCGCAACGGAGCAGCGCGACGCCGCTCTCCTGGCGAAGAAGGAGGCTACGAAGGAGCGGAAGAGGAAAGAGCGCGCGGACCGGTCCGCGCGCGGCGAGGAGGTCTCCGACGATACTTTGAGTGGCGGCGACGAAGAGTCGTCGTCAAGCGAGGGGGAGCGGTTGGCGGAGGCGACTCCGGCGGCTGCGGCGAGTTCGGCCAGCGGGGCCGGGCGACCGTGGTTCTTCGGAAGAAAGCTGCGAGCGCGGTATATCTGAAGATGCGCAGACCCCTCACGCCTCCTCGCAAGTCCGGCAAGAGGGCTCGGCAGTGCCGTCGTTCGCTCCTCTCGGTAAGTGATTTATGTGCCCCGATTTGATATTCTCGGTGCTTCTTCCTTCGCAATTCCTGACCGACTGCTGTGCGCAGGGGGCTCACCAGCGCTGGGAGGGCGCTGAGTCCTACTTCGGCGGTGAGGAACCGCGCCCTTTCGCTCCCGTCTGCGGGGGGCGTGGCGGCGGTCGTCGGAGCGGGTCTCTGACGCGCTCCCCGCAGCAGGTCTGTTGGTGAGGGACGCCGCCGGAGGAGCGCGGCCGCCGCTCCCGACAATGCAGGAGGAAGCTCCGCTGGGCGTGCTTCCGCCCGCGCCGTCGTCTGGTGGGCCCGGTGAGGTCCTGCCGCCACCCGGGGGGCGCTGGGACCGCTACTGTCCGCAACATCGACGGGAAACACTCCGCCATCCTTGCCTTCCCCGTCTGCCGGCCAGTGAAGTCGGCGACTCTGCCGCCGGGGGAGGTGCTAGGATTCGCGGCGTTCGCGACACCGTCGGGACGAGTCCCGCCGCCCCCGCCGTCGGGGCCACCGCCTGCTTCGGCGGTCCGAGTGTTGTTGGAGGGCGCGCAACCGGCTGCCGCAGACGTTTAAAGCGGGAAGTCAGGCGAGGCGGTTGCCGCCACCGCCGACTTGGCCCGACCACGACCGGCCGGAGGGCCCGCGTTCGTTCTGGACGACGAGGCAGAACGCGCGGATTGGAACGCTTTGGAGGAGGAGATGGGGAGGGTCCATGCCGACCTCACTCGCGCCGTTGACACCGCGTCCAGGGCGAGAAAGTCCATTGCTCAGGAGTCCCGCTCGGCCAGATCGGTAAGTCTGATGGGGATTTGTCTTTCGTGCATCTCTCGACCGAGAAACGGAGACTGACCGGGCAGGTATTTGCAGCGCTTGACATCCCGGGCGGTGGACAAGTCGATGTTCCTCTGGCATTTGCACAGCCGGGGGAGTGCCATAGGGGAAGAGCTGCTCGACGCCCGGAGGGCGCTTGTTGCCGAGCAAAGGAAGGCCGCCACGGCTGGTCAGCGGCTGGGGGAAGTTGCTGAAGCCTTGCGGGAGGCTCAGCGACTTGTGGAGTCATTGACCGCCGAGGGAGAGAGGGCCAGGTCGTCCCTAGCGGATGCTGAAGTGGCCAAGACTTCCGCGGTCCGCGCGGAAGAGTCCGCTCGGTCGGAGGCCGTCCTCCTCCGAGAGGAAAGTGAGTCGGCCCGCAGGGTGGCCGACCAGCTTCGCGGCGAGCGGGATCTTGCTCGGGGGGAGCTCGCGACGGCGAGGGAGCTTGCCGACCGTGCCGCGTCTGATCGGGAAGCTCGTGCCAAGGTCGAGGAGGAACTTCGCGCCAAAGAGGCCGCCGTGGCCGGTGAGTAGTTCAACCCCTTGAGAGCCACTGCGACGGGCGTCTTCTGACACTGATTTTGTCCCTGCAGATCTGCGAAAAAACCTTAGCGACGTGCTGGAGTCGCGAAGGGTGGCGGTGGAGGAACGGGATGCGGCGGTCGAGTCGCGTGACTTGGCTCTTATGGACAAGCGGGTGGCGGAGAGGGACGCGGCCGATACGACGGCCGAGCTGACGGTCCTCTACGTGGGCATCCAGGCCGTCTGCGACCGGTTGTTCGGGCTTACTCCGGGCCCCAGCGCCATCCCCGCCATACTTGGATGGATCCCTGAGCGCGTCGAGGCATCGGTGCGGGAAGCGGCGGTGCTTGGCGCTTCCTCGGCCCTGGTCAACACCGTCTCTTATTACGATGGCGTCGACCTTGAGGCGGTTGGGAGCGGCGTTGCTGCTGACCGAGGCGACGAAGAAGTCGACGCATTCGTGGCCCGGGTTGATCCGTGCGCCCAAAAGATTGCCCGCCGAATCTCGTCGCGAGAAATCCTCCATCGGAAGGGGGGAGAAGATTAGCTTCCCTATTTTTGCTTTTCTGCAGCGCATGTAAAGAACATGATTGCCCTAATCGGGCCCGTCGTGTCGGGGCGTTTTTAAGTTCTTTTTGCCCGTCTACCTCGTGCTTCCTCTGTGGTTTGGACAATCTTACGACCATAGCTGTAGGGCCCGCGGGGGTGCCCTGAGAGCGTAGGTGTTGCTCCAATTCCGTCCGAAGGGATCACGGGATAAGACGAGCTATCTCGAGCGATAACTTTGTGGAGGAGAGGTGCTCAGGTCGGACCGCCTCTTTCGCGAAGCTTGCGCTTGGTGGGTTAGAGCGCTGACCCGAGTGGAGGTGCTTCGACCGTCCCTAGCGTCTCTTGCTCGGAGGACTTGTTTCCCCCCGCAGAGTGCCACTTCGAAGCCGTAGTCGCGGAGGCGTAGGCCGTAGTACTTTTGGGCCGGGGGAAATAGCCATGAGGTAGATAGCTCGGTCGGTCGAATCTGGCTCAGGTTAGCGACTCGTACGCTTTTTTAACGACGACCGGGGTTGGTCTGCCCTGGTCGATCAAACTATCTTCTGCTCGGGCGACTTCCTTTTTGCGCGAAATGCTACTCGGGAGCCGTAACCGTTAGGGCTTAAGCTGTAGCATTCGGTTCGAGGAGGTTGCCACGAGGGAGATTGTTTGATCGGTTGGCTTGCCGGCCCAAATCGAAAGGCTCCATCCGACCGCCGCTTGGCCCTTCGCTCAAGTAGCCTCCCTTTCGCGCAAAGTGCTACCTTGGAGCCGTAGCCGCGGGGGCGTAGGCTGTAGCATTTTGGGTTTGAAGAGGTTACTATGAGGGGGGTAGCCCGGTCGGAGTGGTTACCGGTCATCGATCTAGGTTGCTGACCCCTGAGGTCGAGGGAGCAGCCCCCGAGTGGTGCGTGGGGACTGGAGGGGCAGTTGCCACGCACCGCTTGAGTCCGCAGAAAATTTTCGAAGAGGATTTAAGTTTTCTTTGGAGATAAGTGTGGATTAACTTGCCTGGGGGACCGTGCCGCTTTCGGAACTGGTGTTGGGCGCTTCGTCTTCCGCGCCGTTGCGTGACCCCAAGGCGCTTCGTCTCCCGCGCCTCCCGTACTGTTTTGGCTATAAAAAGAGAGGCGCCGGAGCGCCCGTTACTTTGGCAAGGACCGCCCCCAAACGAACTTCCCCTGCGCGTCATGGCGGATCGCAACACTCAGCCCCGCGAGGAAGTGGCTGCCCATCAGGCCTGGCTGCAGGAGGTGGCGGAGGCTGAGGCTGAGGCTGTTCGTGAGGACGTATGGCGAGTTGGCGTCCTCGTCGTGGGCGTTCCCCGTCTTCGGGAAGCGAGGGCGCCGCTGCTGCGAGCGGTGGTCGAGCGACGTCGCGCAGAGCTTGGCTGGCGGGGTGCACACCAAGATCGTACCGGGCGGTTCGTTCTTGGTTGGGGCGATGTTCCTCCATAAATAAATAAAGCGCTCCTTTGTTCCCTGTTTTTTTTCTTCTTCTTCAAGGAATTCGCGCTTGCGATTTGCCCATATCCGTAGTTTTTTGGGGTTGCAACGGATCCGGCGTAGGTTGGAGGCGGTTGCGCCCCTTGTTCTTTTCGGCTTCCTCGTGCCTTCCCACCAGCTGGGCTTCTCCTCGCGTTGCGCCAGAATGTGTGTTTGTTACTGGAATGGGAGGGCCCGACCATCTGTAGGTTGGTTGTCCTTGCATTCGTGGTCTTTGCGACGGGCAAAGTACTACTTCGGGACCTCGGCTTTCGGGGCGGAGGTCGCAGTACTTGTGGTAGGTCAGACGGGAGAGAGAGAGAGAGAGAGCACTCGGTCGTCCGAGAGCTGTGGCTTCCTTTGCTCAAGTATTTGCCGAGTGGTAACAAAGAGGAGAGAGGTTGACTACGAATAGAACTTTCTCAGCTTCTCTATGTTCCACGTATTAGTCACGAGGTTTCCTTCAGTGTCCTTGAGACGGAAGGTGCCGGGTCGGAGGACTTCCGCGATGATGAAAGGGCCCTCCCAAGGCGGGGAGAGCTTGTGCCTGTCTTTCGCGGATTGGACTTGGCGCAGCACCAAGTCGCCGACTTCGAATGAGCGGCTGCGGACCCGTCGGCTGTGGTAGCGACGCAGCGCCTGCTGATATTTAGCCGACCGTAAGACCGCGACATCCCGAGCCTCGTCGAGTTGGTCGAGGTCATCCTGCTGCTCCTCGGTCCCCCGTACGCTGTCGTAGTTCTGCACCCTTGGCGCACCGTACTCAAGGTCGGTCGGGAGGACAGCTTCCGATCCGAACACCAAGAAGAAAGGTGTGAACCCGGTCGACCGGGTTGGAGTGGTTCGCAGACTCCAAAGAACGGGCGGTAGTTCGGCGGCCCACCGTCCCGCGAATTTCTTCAGTCGGCTAAAGATTCGCGGCTTGAGTCCTTGGAGGATCATGCCGTTGGCTCGCTCGGCCTGGCCGTTGGCGAGTGCGCCACTTGCCGCTTGATCGACTCGGATATTGAAGTCGTCGCAGAACTCGAGGAACTCCTTCCCTGTGAACTGCGTCCCGTTGTCGGTGATGATGGAGTTGGGCACCCCGAAGCGGTAGACAATATCGCGGAAGAAGCCTGCTGCCTGGGCCGATGTGATCTTTGCCAATGGCTTTGCTTCGATCCATTTTGTGAACTTGTCCACGGCGACGAGTAAGTGAGTGAAGCCCCCGGGCGCCTTTTTGAAGGGCCCGACCAGATCGAGCCCCCAGACCGCGAAGGGCCACGTGATGGGGATCGTCTGCAGGGCTTGCGCAGGAAGATGCGTCTGCCTGGCGAAGAATTGGCATCCTTCGCAGGTGCGGACGATTTGGGTCGCATATGCTACGGCGGTCGGCCAGTAGAAACCTTGTCGGAAGGCCTTTCCTACCAGGGACCGCGGTGCGGCGTGGTGCCCGCACACCCCGTCGTGGATGTCCAGCAGAAGGAGCTTCCCTTGGTCGGTCGGAACGCACTTCTGAAGGATTCCGGACGGGCTCCTTTTGTAGAGGGCGCCTTCGACCAGGACGAAAGACTTAGCCCGCCGGGCGAGGCGCCGAGCCTCGGTGGTATCGGCGGGGAGCAACCCGTTTGTCAATCGGTCGACAAACGGTTGCCTCCAGTTGGTTTCGACGCTCAGGACGCCCAAGTCTGACCCTGGCGGGTGAGCATCAGACCGAAGGTCAGCGGGAGCGCCCGTCTTCGGGGGGTCGGTGGCGCCCTCAGCACTCGGGTCCAACCGGATTGATGGGCTGCTGAGGTCAGAAACGAAGATTCCAGGGGGAACCGGCCCCTTGCCGGAGGCGAGGTTGGCGAGGGAGTCGGCTTCACCGTTATAGCGTCGGTAGCTGTGATGGAGCTCGAAACCCTTGAACTTCTCCTCGAGCTTGCGGACCTCCAGGCAGTAGGCGGCCATCCGAGCGTCATGGGGCTCGGTGGCTTTCATCACTTGGTCGACGACCAGCTTGGAGTCGCCGTGGACGTAGAGCCGTCGTGCGCCCAGGTCGGCGGCGATTCGAAGGCCGTTGACGAGGGCTTCGTACTCGGCGACATTGTTGGTGGCGTCAAAGAGTAGGCGGATGGCATACCGGAGCTTGTTGCCGAGTGGGGAGATGATGACGACCCCCGCGCCGGCCCCATTCTTGGTGTAAGATCCATCGAAGTACATCGTCCAGTACTCCGGGTCCTCGACCACCGCCAGGACTTGCGCTTCGGTCCACTCGGCGACGAAGTCCGCCAAGACCTGGGATTTGATCGCCGTCCTGGGGACGTACGATATGTCGAGGCCATTGAGCTCGAGAGCCCACTTGGCGATTCTTCCGGTGGCGTCGCGGTTGTGGACGACTTCTCCGAGCGGTGAGGTGGTTACCACGGAGATGGGGTGTCGATCGAAGTAGTGGGCAAGCTTCCTCTTGGTAATAAGCACTGAGTACAGCAACTTCTGTATCTGGGGATATCGGACCTTTGTTTCGGAGAGTACCTCGCTGACGAAGTAGACCGGCCTCTGGACCTTGAAAACGCGGCCTTCCTCCGCTCGCTCTACAACAAGTGCCGCGCTGACGACCTGAGTCGTGGCGGCGATGTAGAGGAGCAAAGGCTCCTGTGGCTCCGGGGCGACCAGGACCGGAGGTGAGGTCAGAAAGGCCTTTAGTCGACTAAAGGCTTCCTGAGCTTCGTGAGTCCAGGAAAAGTGGTCGGACTTCTTCATCAGCTTGTAGAGTGGCATCCCGCGTCACGAGGCGGAGATACGGCGACTTAGTGCCGCGAGGCACCCCATCGACCTTTGAACTCCCTTGGATCGTTGATTGGCCCCATCCTCGCGATAGCGAGATCTTATCGTGGTTGGCTTCGATGCGCTCGGAGACGATGAATCCCAAAGAACTTGCCCTTGGGGACCCGAAGACGCATTTCGGGGTTGAGCTTTATGCGAAACCGTCGGAGGTTCGCAAAAGTCTCCTCCAGGTCGGTGATGAGGTCGTCGGCCTTCCTGGTTTTGACAACGATGTAAATCGGCGTGAGGCTTCGATGTTACGGCCAATTTGGTCAGAAAAACACGCTGCATACATCGGTGCGTGGCGCTGCGTTTTGAGACCAAAAGGCATCGTGGCGTAACAAAGACGAGCCGTACGGGGTGATGAAGGAGGTCGCGAGCTGATCGGACTCCTTCATCGCAATCTGGTGATAGCCTGAGTAGGCATCCAAAAAAGAAAGGGACTCGCACCCGGCGGTGGAGTCTACGACCTGGTCGATGCGAGGTAACGGGAATGGATCTTTCGGACAGGCCTTGTTGAGGCTCGTGTAGTCAACACACATTCTCCATTGCCCCGACTTTTTCTTTACAAGGACGGGATTGGCGAGCCACTCGGGGTGACGCACCTCCCTTATAAAGCCGGTGGCCAAAAGTTTGGCGATCTCTTCCCCAATGGCCCGACGCTTTTCTTCGTCGAAACAGCGCAGGCGCTGGGCGACCGGTCTGGATCCCGGTCGAATGTTCAGGGAGTGCTCGGCGACCTCCTTCGGAACTCCTGGCATGTCCGAGGGTCTCCAAGCGAAGACGTCTCGGTTTGCTTGGAGGAAGTCGACGAGCGCGCCTTCCTATTTGGCGGTGAGGGCGGCCCCGATCCGCACGGTCTTGGCGGGATCTTCGGGATCAACAGCGATCTCCTTCGTGTCCTCCGCGGACTTGAAGGAGCTAGGCCCCGACTTGCTGGAGTCGGGGGCGGATCCGGGGACCTTCTCCTGGAGCTGGGCGAGCTCGGCGGAAGCGACGACCGCTGAGGCCAGCTCACCGGTGCCGTTCGCTGATTAAGCGGTGGAAGGATGCGGCCACGGTGATGACACCTTGCGGCCCTGGCATCTTCAGCTTGAGATAGGTGTAGTTGGGGACTGCCATGAACTTCGCGTAGCAAGGTCGTCCCAGGATGGCATGGTAGGAGCCGGGGAAGTCCACAACCTCGAAAGTGAGGCTCTCGGTGCGGAAGTTGTCCGGGCTCCCAAAGGTGACGGCGGTGACTGCCCGAGGGGTGGGCTTTGTTGGCACAGTGCGGCCGTGGAAGGGCGCCTTGCTCGGCCGGAGGCGGAGCGAGGACTCCAGGGCATCGAGGGTCTCAACATACATGATGTTGAGACTATCGCCGCCGATCCATGAGCACCTTGGTCAGCGCCGTCCCACGATGGGGTCGACGACGGCGGAGTAGCGCCCGGTGCGGGATGTGGTTGGGGTGGTCGGTCCGATCGAAGGCGATCGGGCATTCCGACCACCTCAGGTAGGAAGGCACGGCCGGGGTCGCCGTGTGGACCTCTCGGTGGGCGAGTTTCAGCCGTCGCTTGTCGGCGTAGCACTCTGCCCCTCCGAAGATCATGAGGCAGCCGTCGAGCTATGGGAACTCGTCGGCTGGCTCATCGCCCTTCGCCCCGGCGTCGGGTGCCGGGTCGCGCTTCTTCCCCTTACCCCGTGATGTCGTGGGGTTTCCGGAGAGAAAACGCTTCAGGACTTCGCAGTCCCGATACTTGTGTTTGACGGGATAGTCGTGATTCGGGCACGGACTATCCATCAATTTCTCGAATCGGTCGGGCGTCTGCCGAGCCTGCTGTTTGGCAGGTCGGTCGGCAGCGGCGACCATTCGGCCTTCGCGGCCCTGCTTCCCCTTTCGCTTCCATTTGTCAGGGCGGTCGGAGGGGGCACTGGCTCCGAGGCCGGCTGTCTTGTGGGCCGTCTTCCTTTCGAAGATGGCCCCCACGGCCTCCTCGCCGGAGGCGTGGTTGGTGGCGATGTCGAGGAGCTCCTTGGTGGTCCGGGGCTTCGCACAGCCCAACTTGTGGACCAGGGCCTCGCACGTGGTGCCATAGATGAATGCCCCGACGATGTCGGCGTCGCGGATGTCGGGGAGCTCGTTGCACTGCTGGGAGAAGCGGCGGATGTAGTCCCAGAGGGTTTCCCCCGGCTGCTGCTTGCAGCTCTTCAGGTCCCAGGAGTTGCCAGGGCGTTTGTACGTGCCCTGGAAGTTCCCGACGAAAAGGTTCGTCAGGTCGGCCCAGCTGCCGATGGTGTCCGCGGGCAGGTACTCGAGCCAGGCTCGAGCCGAGTCCGCAAGGTAGATGGGGAGATACTGGATGACGAAGGAGTCGTCCGTCGCTCCCCCAGCTTGGCAGGCGAGCCGATAGTCTTCTAGCCAGACACTGGGGTTAGTAGCCCCCGTGTACTTGGCTATGTTGGTCGGAGCCCGGAATCTGACCGGGAAGTCGGCGTTGCGGATGAGGCGGGTGAACGCACGCGGCCCGGGACCGTCGAATCCCGGGTCGGAATGGTTGGCGCGCCGCTTATCGGCGACCTCTGAGGGCTGCGCCTCGGTAGCTCTCCTTCGCGCCTCGAGGGTGGTGCGAAGGTCATACTTGTCCCAGGCGGTGGCGCGCAGGTGTATGATGCCTGGGGAGTTCGTGGAGCGGGCCGTCTTGGCTGGGCTCCGTCGA
Organism: Rhipidocladum racemiflorum; assembly: GCA_036346355.1. Classification (NCBI taxonomy): domain Eukaryota; kingdom Viridiplantae; phylum Streptophyta; class Magnoliopsida; order Poales; family Poaceae; genus Rhipidocladum; species Rhipidocladum racemiflorum. Next base: position 14,553,012 of record CM070578.1, on the reverse strand, counting down.
CCTTGTGAGAGTGGCGAGCGGCCGAAGTGGCGCCCGTCAGTCGTCGAGCCGGAACCTGGGCGTCTTTGAACGACAAAGACGTTCTACCAGCCCGGAGGTTACGATAGGTGGCCTTGGCCACGGCTCCGTTGGCTCGAGGCAGCCTCGAGCGGCATTGCCGCGCGGCAATGTTACGATTGGCGTGAGGAAGAGCGGAAGGTCGTTCGTCTCCTCGACCAGCTGGCCGATGCACTCGGCCTTGGCGCGCGCGCCGGAGGCGGGTGGTGGGTTAGGCTGACGGCGCTCCAGTTCGGCCTGGAGCGTGGCGAGCTCGGCCTTTCGGGCTTCTAACTCCTCGCGCGGTTGCCGAAGGTCAGCGGCGTTATGAGTCTTTGTGCGTCGTCGTCCCGCCGGGATTCCTCCCGCCGCGCTTCGTCGCGCGGGAGGAGGGCCCCGAGGGTAGCGGGGGTGGAGGACGGCTCCGCCACGCCCGTCATGTTGCACTCGCGGGAGTACACCCTGCGAGGGGGATACTCTTTGTCGGAGCTAGAGCCGTGGCTGGAGGAGTCCGCCAGCAGGTCGTGGAGGGAAGCCGCCAGAGCCGCCATGGCCACGCAGTTGAGAGCCCGTGGAGGGTGGAACCGCCGCCGCCGCGGCTTCGTAAGCGGCGTCGCCAGAGCAGCGCCGGCAGCGCGACAGGCCGCCGCGTGGCCCATACGGGGCCTCGAGGCGGAGGTTCTTGAGAACATCGGCAATCGCATCGAGGCTTCGAGGGCGCCCGGTCGGATGGCGGCTGAACGAGGATAAGCTCTCCCGTCGTGGTGACGATGAAATCGAGGTTGCCGAAGCGGATCCAGCCCCTCGACATCGGTGAATCGTGGTGGGAGGAGGCCATCAGGGAGGAGAATGGGAACCCGAAGATGAGGATGTCGGTGAAGACGCGCGAGATCCCCTACCTGGCGCGCCAACTGTCGGTGTTTCGTGCACCGGCAATACGAATTTATGGTCGGATGGGGTCGCGCGCTCCCTCTCCCCGAATGGTCGACTCAAGGAGTCAGACGATGTATACTGGTTCGGGCTGAATGTCCCTACTCCAGTTCGTTCGATGTGGGTGTATTGATCTTAGGGCGACGAACAAGAGGTATACAAGCGAGGCAGGGGGTCGGACGACCGATCCCCCGGTGTTTTCGCTAGGGAGTTGTGGCTACCTAGAAGGCTGTTTTTTCCATCGATCGTCCCTCCCTCTCGGGCCCTGCCCCTCCTTATATGGAGGAGGCAGGTTACACGGGAGTTGGGAAAACTACGAGGAAAGGGGCCTGCGCGTCTTGAAGTCTGGTTCCTGTCTTGTCCGACCGACCCCTGCCCGTCCCGAGGCAGGGTTGGTGGTTCTGTGATGAGTAGTCTTGCGTAGTGCTGTCTGGATGGCGTGTTGCGCGGTGCTCCTATCAGCCTCGGCGGCTTTAATGGCGCTTGACTTTGCCTTGGCCTCGGGAGTGGGCGTACTCCTCTGCGGTGTGCCAGGCGACGGGACGGGGGCTTGACTTCTTCGGTGGCTCTTCTGACAGTCTTGGGAAGGAGCCGCTTACCCCGGTACGGATGTCAGGGGACGCTGCGCACAAAGCGCTACCGACATCGGGCGTGGGCCTCGCTCGTGGCGGTGGAGCTTGCAGACCGCGAGCTCCAGATAGGGTGGTCGAGCCCACCGACCGCCGAATCGAGTCCGCCGACCGCCCAGGGTCGGTCTGCACAAGTCGGGTTCGCTCCCTCGCGCCCAAGTACCTTCGGCGGTCTTTGGGCCTTTACCGCGGTTGGTCAGCCCGTTCGCGCTTCCGGGCTGATGGGGGTACCCATGGCATGGGTACTCGTCACATACATACATATATATATACATATATAATATACATATATGTATATATATACATATATATATATATATTCATATTATGTTCAATGAGAAGGCATGTTCCATGAGGCCCTACAATCTCCGTAAATTAAGCTTTGTAGTCGACATGGACTTATGTACATGCTAAGAGTTCACCTTGTACCTGCATAAAAAGAGGCGTTCGAGCAGAATAACGTACTCGCACAGTTGCACTTGGATCCATCTCCTGACCTAAGCAAAAAGGGGGAAAAAATCGTATTTGATACCAGTTTTAACTCGTAATTACAAGATTATATAACAGTTTCGCGTATTTACAAAAAAACCAGTCATCTCCGGTTCCCCACGATCCAGTCAAGCATGATCGATTCCCCACGAACCGGCCAAGGCCATGACCGGTTCCCCGTGAACCGGCCAAGCCATAACTGGCCATGCAATTTTTTTTTGCTTTTTTCTGATTTTTGAAACCAAGTTGATTCAAATGTAAATAACTTTCACTATACAACTCCAAAAACAATGAGATAACTTTCTAAATGTATGTAAAATCATTTAGATTATGAATATGTAAAAATAGTTTAGTTTTGATTATTGTGCAGCAAACGATGTCCAGATCACGATAAATTATAAATAAGATCTGTTAAGCGTAGTTTACGGGAAATAAATTACCTGGATGCCGTCACATTAGCACATGCATGCACTGAAAGTTTTTTTTCCATGAGGCTTAATTAAGATCAATTAAACGCAGTTAAAGAGCTCCCATTGATAGAAAAGAACAATCTATCTTCGGAAAAAACAGGACACTGTCATCGATGCTGGCATGTATGACGGAGCTTTGGGTATTATTTGTGCAATCTCTGCTTTGAAGGTTTTGAAAGTTATTGAGAAACTTTCAGTGCATGTATGTGATGATGTGACGGCATCCAGGTAACTTGTTTCACGCAAACTACGCTTAGCAGATCTTATTTATAATTTACCGTGACCTGGACATCGTTTGCTGCACAATAATCAAAAGTAAAATATTTTTTGCATATTCATAATCTAAATGGTTTTACACACATTTAGAAAGTTGTCTTATTGTTTTTTGAGTTGTATACGAAAGTTATTTGCATTTGAATCAACTCGATTTAAAAAATCAGAGAAAAGCAAAAAAAAAAAAATGCATGGCCGGTTCTTGGTGAACCGGTCATGGCTTGGCCGGTTCACGGGGAACCGGTCATGCTTTGCCGGTTCGTGGGGGACTGAAGATGACTGTTTTTTTTTAAATACGCGAAACTGTTGTATAATCTTGTAATTACGAGTTAAAACTTATACAAAATACGATTTTTTTTCCAAGCAAAAAGGAGTGAGTGAGTATTAGTAGAACGAGCTCACATTTAGAGTTGGTTGTCGAGCTATTATTATGTTTTTTTTAAAAAAATTATTCTATTTATTACTGAAGTGTTACATTATATTCGAGATAACTAGCCACTGCTGAATTGTGCATTATCTACCTTTTTAAACTGAAATGAACTCATTTCAATTTTAAATCTATCAAAACAATTTTGATTCGAACTCTACCAACTTTTTTTTGCCAGTACCACGGGCGTTGGGCCTGGGTTTTGCTGGTTATTTTTGCCAGCTTACGCGGAATGCAGAAAGAAAAATAATTGAAGGAAAACAAACGCCCATCCAGGTTAGGGATGGCAATCGGGCGGGTATGGGCGGGTAGACCTCCCGCAGACCCGAACCCGAAACCCGAAATTCATACCCGAACCCGAACCCGAAATCTCTCACGGGTACATACCCACGCCCATACCCGAACCCAATGGGTACCCGAACCCGACGAATTTTCGAACCAAATTTAATTCTCCTGGCAATCAAAGTTTCAACCATCAATTGTCAATCAATTCATTTGTAATTTCTATGTTTAAAGGAAAAATATATGGTGTATATAATCATGAAAGTTACCACATCTTACATCTATGTTTAAAGGAAAATCTTGAATTAACTTTCCATTATTTTTAATTTATATTAATTAATTCGGGTACCCATGGGTACCACGCAGTCTGAACGAACCGAACCCGAACCCGAACCGAAATTTGAAACCCGCGATGCGAAATCAAACACATCTGGGGCCGTCGGGTCGATCACGGATACCCGACCCCACGGTAATTTTGCCATCCCTAATCCAGGTCAACGTCCCAGCGTCGCTCTCGTCGTCATGCGCGGCAGCCAATAAATGTTTATTCCAAGAAAGCATCCACATTTGCAGGTTGCAGATGATTTAAAACAAGTTAGCACCCACGTCGAAAAGCGGAAGCAATCTCATCGCAATCCGGGCAATGCAGCAGCGGAAGGGATCCTCTGTGCGCACCCAACTAACCATGCCTTGCGTGGCCGTGAACAAATTGAACAGGACTCATGCCAAGGTGGAACTGACAATTCATTCCAAGAATCCAGCACCGACAAAGCCTCGGATGCACGGATCCGAGCACTGACAAACCATTCCAAGAATCCGATACGAATAAAGCATATTTTTCTATCTGATAAATAATTTCTCGTCTATTCGTATTCGAATTTACGTACAACGTATAAATTCAGATATGATATAGATTTTTTCTAGATTAAATGTAGTTTTATCCGAACTATTCGTATTTATATTCGATGAAGCAATATATTTTTTTATGGCAATATGCATAATTGATTGGACGTTTTTAAATTTAATGTGAAATATACATGTTCATTTTGGTCAAATAAATAAATTAGAATGATCAAGTATGATTACACGAGGCTAATGTGTCATTAACACTTCGCTTTACATAATTCACGAGGATATTCATATGAAACTGAATTGAGTAGGTATATGATTCGAATTCGTATTCATTATGACATTAATCTATGAGTTTTAAGTCCTAAGATGATTACGCTAGTCAATTGCTTTTATCCTCCTACAAAGAAATTGAAAGGTGGTTGTGTCACGGTCCACCAATCTCTTCTTTGTAGGCTATAATATAGACCATTGAAGGTAACTACCAACCTAAAACTTCTAACTCGATTAACAATTAAAAGAACATAGTATCAACCCACCTTAATTTTATAGAATTGGTATCATTAGATGATTGGTAGTCCCAGTTAAGTTTCATCCTCTAGCCCTACTCTAATATTCCCTCCATTTCGCCATATTTATTTATAACCAACAAGCATTCAGACAAAAAGCATTAAATCTAAGAAATACTTAATGAGAAATAATCATACATACATATATTAAATGGCACACCATAATTACTTACTGCTAACTCTTTCAAAGCATCTAAGGGTAGATAGTGAGAAAAAATTGCAATAACTATATTCTAGATTTTTTCATAAACAAATGCTCCTATATTGAAACGGATAGAGGCTATGGACAAATACAGCGAAAAGGATGAAGTAGTAATTACAAGAGCTTCTCATGTAATAAAACAAGTCAATAGCACGCGGTGTTCATTCAGGGCCAATTATTTTTTTTTAAAAAAAAATTTATAAAACATGAAACTTGACTACATTTAGTTGTTCTTTATTTTATCAATTTATATATCCTTTACGCTAGAATGATAAGATAGTATGGTTGATATTATACATATTGCCTTTTAATATAAACAACTTTTATCTGAGTTCTAACAGCATTTTTCATACATTTAAAAGAACCACAATCGCTAGTCCTAGAATATGAAAAGAGGCGCCTCTTATTCTTATTTGTACCCGTAAACTGTTCCTGTCAGGCGTGAGCGGGCAGAGCAATAATACGCAGAGAAACCGCTATCCTTACCGGTTGGGCAAATAGCATCCGCCGATCTGGTACAACCGTTACAGGTTTCCCCCGAAGGACGCAGCCCACAGAGGATCCCGGTCCAAGCGACCACGTCCATCGCTCTCTTGAAGCTACACAGACTGGCACGTGTTGCCTCTCCTCCACACGCTTCCCCCTCGCCTTCGCCTCCCTCCTCCTTCCTCCTCTTCTGTCCCTGAGCAACCCCCCCCCCCCCCCCCCCCATCTCTCTCGTTTGCCTCTCTCCTCTTCTCCCTCCTAAAGTCATATGTCATAACAACATATGCATGCATTCTCCCTAGCATTGCTCCGTGCAAAATTGCCTGTGCTTTAATTTGATCCAAGAAGCACTTGTGTGTGAGAGGATAATCAAGGAATCAAGGAGATGGATGTTGAGTACCATGAGGTGAGGAAAGTTAATTTCTATGCGTATGTATGTGCTTGCTCTTTGGATCGCATCAATTGTTTCTTTGTTAGTGATTGCCTTCTGTTCTTCTCTTCTTTTTTAATTTAGATAATTTCTGTTCTTCTCTTGACTACATATTTTTCTTCTTTGGATGACCTAATCGATTTGATGGTTGATCTTATGTTCAGGAGTATGTAAGGAATCCAAGGGGGGCGCAGCTTTTCACATGCGGCTGGTTGCCTGCTTCTTCCTCGCCCATAGCGCTTGTCTTCCTTTGCCATGGTACTACCGAAAGCTTTCTAGTTAACAATGGTCCTAACCTCACGCATTTCAAAGCTTTAACAATGGCTTGGTTAATCTCGTGTAATCAAAGCAAAAAAAATTTGATTTTTTTTAATGATTTCATCATGGATATTGACTTTTTGTTGTTGTGTACTTGTGTGTGTTCATTTGCTTCAGGCTACGGCATGGAATGCAGTGGATTCATGAAAGGTACTACTTGAACTTTACATGTTCTTGGTTCCTATTTCCATTTTTCCTTTTTCTTTTGCAATGCCAAAGAAATGAAATCTGAAGAGGAGTATGGAAGTCTAGATGATGTCACCAATTATTTTTGGTGCACGTAGCATATGGGGATATTTATTCATATATCTTTTCCTTACATCATCCATGACTTCACAAGCGTGTACTGCGAATTTAGGCGAATTTAGGCTTTTTTAGTAATACTATTGATGCTTCTGGATCCCTGCATTAATTCGACTATTAAGGGAGCATGTGAATAGCATGGGAGACAACCAGCCGTTTTCTTTCTGGTGCCAAGAGCATTCTCCTGCCACATTGGCAAAAACTTATCCGTCCCATAGGGTTAAACAACTTATCATCTATAGAGAAGGCTAGAACGCTGCGATTGCGTAATATTCCTAGTTTCCTACAAACTGTCGCTTACAGCTGGGCTAATCCTTTTTACAGAATCGAGGTAAGGACTTCATGTAAAATTTTCGATCATTTTTGTGTGATTATTAGCAAATTCTGTTAGTGAAAAAGTTTCCTTGAACTTTTAAGGAAGCGGTATGACGAATGCTGACAGGAAACTGGAATGATAATTGACAAGAGCTGCTACTTGCTAGTGACAGATACAGTACTTAGGGTGTGTTTGGTTGCTTATACCAAGTGGTAGATGTATGAGATGGTTCAAGAAAAAAAGTCGTCCATGTATTTGGTTATTCAACCATCAAATCTTGAATGGTGAGATACAAATTTGAGAAATATTCCATATATATGCTAAATCATTCTATTTACCTAAAATAATAAAACCAAATGATACAAAATCATCCTATTCCTATCCCATTCAACCTCATCCCACCAACCAAACACACCCTTAATGAATTGGACTGTTCCATGGCTTTCAATAGCACTTGATACGAGCAGGTTTCTGCGAACTGCACAGCCGTCCTTGTCTATTCAATGCAATATATCCGTAACTCCAGAAGCACTCGTCCTACATGCACACACCATCTAGAAAACCTTGATACAAGAAGGAATACCTAGTAGAAAAAGAACTTTTTACTGTACATTTGCTAATGTTGCCCTTTGCTCTGAAAATCTTAATGCCCATTGTTGGGTAGTTTCAGATTCAAAGCAAAATTTCCCAATGAGGATTCCTTTTTGTTCTCTTAGTTTTTTTCCCCCATAGAACTAGTACATGTGAATTTCGTAGTCTTGCTTGACCTGTTCCTCGGTTTCTTTGCTGTCTCACGCTTTGAGATGAACACTTCCGCAAAAGATAGTTCAGAATAATGTAGGTAGTAGTTAGCAACACTCTTCCCACTTGTAGCTAGTGACGGGGATCCTTTTGTTTGGCTGCAAGCGAAATATACTTTTGATAAAGAAGGCAGTTGATCGGATAAAAGCGATAATTTCGGGCTCCAGCCAAGATTGTTGGTTGCCTTAGAAGTTTACTGAAATTCTTGGTAGCATTTGGCTTAGATAGTCCATAAATGTTTTCAATTGGAGTTATCATGGGTTTTTTTTTTGCATAAATTTTGAAATCTATGTGTTCTGTATAACCCAAATACAGATGGATTTCTTGATATCTAGAAATTTTGGTCCTGATTTGACTTCAAGCTGTGTTCTCTTTTAGTCCATCCACAGAATAGAAAGTACAGAAGTTTTCATTTTGGTACATGTTCAGTCGATGGTACTCCATCGATTTAGTTTCCGTGTTAAGAAATCTTTTGTGGATAAGGGTTGCGTACGTTACAAATACTCGGTCATAATTTTGACCTGAAAACTATTCTCTCCCATAGTTTTCAAAGCTAGTCATTTTCATACTCAAAAGCAAACCAAGGACAATTTTGACCGGTGAGCCACCATCCAACAACCATTATTTTTGCAATCACTTCAGTAAACATTTTGTTTATGATTGTAGACTTGGTCCCTTCTTGGTTTTGCTTATGTCAACTTCGACACTCCTCAAATATCCCAGCGTGATTAGTACGTATCTGGCGCATCACTATCGTTGCCTCGCTTCTGATCACAGAAAAGATAGTTGCATGTTGCTTTGTATGCAGTGCCTACATTTTGTGATCCTGCATATGTATTCATCAACACTGCATCAATCTTGTGATCCATCAGGCAGATACATAATTGAACCCATCTACTGGCATCGTATCGCATGTCATTGTACAGGACTCGTATGATTCTTAAATATAGCCTGGGACCCAACCTCCTGAGGTCGATCGAACTTATTAGCAAAATCCTAATCTATTGAACTTATTAGGACTCTGGCTGTCTTGCAACTTGTGGCTACTGACAATGAGAGTGAGACTGTTTCGACTAACGTGTTGTGTTCTTATTGATCATCTGGTTGGTCACCGACGCTTGGAAATGTTGGGTGGCCTGATACCTTGTCTAATGGTGGGGAACATTGTTTCCTGGCAGCATGTGGGATCAGGTTGGCCACAGCGGGGTATGGTGTGTTCGGCATTGATTACGAAGGCCATGGGAAGTCCATGGGTGCCAGGTGCTACATACAGAAGTTTGACCACCTCGTGGCTGACTGCGACCGTTTCTTCAAGTCCATCTGCGGTAATATATCTATCTTCTACCATCATCAACTACCACGAAACTTTTACCGGCACAAGTGAAAACGCGGTCACAAGCACCGCGGTATGCCCAATTTTTATGTAGTAGCAATGTAATAATAATAATACTCACGTAATTCACATGGATGTTTTCTTTAGCAAATCATCCAAATTTCTAGCCATTAGATTTGCTTTGAGATCGATGCACGTCCCCCTGAATTTGAGGTGGGTTGCTATGTTTTGATCGGACGGATGCGTGTTTTGATCGTACGGTCCAAAATTTAGATGTTTTTTGGGATAAAAACATCCGGATAATACCTATACACTCCCAACATGGGTTTTTGAGTATGCTATGCATGGTTCTCTGTACATTCTTCTCTCTACTTCAAAACATCAGCACGAATTAACTTCCGGCACCTCGCATTTTAAGTCTTCTCAACTTCGTACGTACAGGCATGAAATCTGTTGCCTGATTACGATTTTATAGACTGGATGAATTGACTACATTGTTCGTATGCAGACATGGAGGAGTACAGAAACAGGAGCCGGTTCCTGTATGGCGAGTCCATGGGTGGTGCTGTTGCTCTATTGCTGCATCGGAAAGATCCAACCTTCTGGGACGGCGCTGTCCTTGTGGCGCCGATGTGCAAGGTGTATGTTAGGCTGAATTCGCATGCATGCAGCTGTAGCTGGCTTGCTGCTTGCTGCTTGCTTTTCTCAAGTGTGGATTCTTTTGCATGGTATAGATATCAGAGAAGGTGAAACCGCATCCAGTGGTGATCACCCTTCTGACTCAGGTGGAGGAGCTCATCCCAAAGTGGAAGATTGTCCCAACCAAAGATGTCATTGACTCGGCATTTAAGGACCCCGTCAAGCGCGAAAAGGTTAGCAAACTATTTGTTGGTTTCGGTATGTTACATGGTATTTTGTACATGCTGAACTCCTAGCACATTTGTTGGTGAACTATTTGTTGGTTTCAGTATTTTGTACATGCTGAACTCCTAGCACATTGCTAGGTTCAAGTGAACCATCTGTGACAAGATCTTCTTAGTTTTTATGTCGTTAAGAATTCTTTCCTAAATTAAGACCTCCTTTTTTCTGCACGCTGAGCAGATAAGGAAAAACAAGCTCATCTACCAGGACAAGCCACGGCTGAAGACTGCGCTGGAGTTGCTGAGAACCAGCATGGATGTCGAAGATAGCTTGTCCGAGGTACTATAAATAAGCTCAGGCCGCTACATCCTAGACAAATCTTTCCATGATTAGTTAGCTATGTCAACCAGACAGCAACAAAAAATGGGCCTAAGTTCTGCTGTACTTCCTGAATATGCTTTTGACAGGTGAAGATGCCATTCTTCGTCCTGCACGGTGAAGCAGACACAGTGACCGACCCGGAGGTGAGCCATGCACTATACGAGCGTGCTGCCAGCACCGACAAGACTATAAAGCTGTACCCAGGGATGTGGCACGGCCTCACCGCCGGAGAGCCTGACGAGAACGTGGAGCTGGTCTTTTCTGACGTTGTCGCATGGCTCAATGGGCGCAGTCGCCGTTGCAAGCTCGAAGACCGGGTAAGAACTCCGTCAGAGCCCAGCAATTACCACCAGGCAGCATCCAAGAAGATCAACGGCACAGACAGCCCGATGTCAGTACATGGCCGGCCTCAGCGGCGAGGTAGCTTCCTCTGCGGGCTCGGCCGAGCACATCACCAGCAGTGCAGAATGTAAATATGGAACCGCGCCCTCGCTACTACTAGTTCATCCAGAATCATATATGAGAAAAGCAGCAGGTGTTGTGATGTAAACAGTGTGCTGAACAAATGCTCAATAAAATCTTGTTTCATCAGATCAAAGGCCGTGTTCCAGTTCAGTTTTGAGTTCTGGAGAAACATCAGCTGCCTAAAGCAGCAGGGCACGTACACAATTTTCTGGCTTCTAAGAGAACGTGTAATTTATACCATATAATGCTATGATCGCAACAAAGAATTAGAAGACCGACCGGAAAATTGGTATAGCTGAGAGACTGGGGGGAAGAAAATATTACAAGAAAAAGAATAACATTACAGAAACAACCAAGGTATTTTAGTAACGCTCCCGAAGAACCATGCGGCCATAGCTTTGTCAGTAAGGAGAGTAACCAGGCAGCTAGAAGCAGGCCACCAAAACTTGCATGTCTTACGCTCCCTTCTAACCTTGTTGGTCTACGGTGGTGATGCCGGCACTGTCCTGGTCACCAAAGATGCGGTTGCGGAAGTCTTTGACCATGAGGGGAAGGCCCTCACGGAGGGGGATCTTTGGCTCCCACCCAAGGAGCTCCTTGGCGCGGTTGATGTCAGGCTTGCGCTTGTGCGGGTCATCCTGAGTGTTGGAACGGAATTCAATCCGTGCATTCGGGTCAATGGTGTCCTGGACAACCTTGGCCAGCTCCAGCATGGTGAACTCACCGGGGTTACCCAGGTTGAATGGCCCTACGTGCTCCCCTTCCATCAGCCTCATCAACCCCTCAACCTGGCAGAAGACCAACATCAGTACAAGAAATGCAAATGCCACGTCATGTAGGTATAATCCGAGAGAACTATCAAATCTTGACCATTGTCTGTTGTTACTCTGGTCCTAATTGATAACAAATTTGTCATTTTAACCTACTGCAATGCAAACAGCAGTTGTGAAGGACTGAATTGCCTAGTTTCCTGGCAACAAATAAATCGAGCATCCCACTTGTTACAAAAGAATGCTTGTTTGCAATTTATGTACAAGGTCTAAGCCACTGGAAGCCTTTTTTTTAAAAAAATATCAGGCAGGAGCTACGCCAAGCACTAGAAGGAGAAAGCAAGAGGTGCCACTGGAAGCCTAACTACTTGATTAGTACCATTCTGCCAAGTGCTTCTCAAATGTTCAAATAACATTGATAATTGTTTTATTCAATGGGTTGAGATAAACCTACCAGATCAGACACGTATTGGAAGCTTCTGGTCTGCTTTCCATCACCGTAAACCGTCAAAGGCTCCTTCCTTAGCGCCTGTTACCATAATTACACATAAACCATTTCAGTGTTATGTAAACAATCGTAAGATCCTCAAGGTTTTGTAACCAGTATAGTAAGGGCAGTGTGTACCTGAGCAACAAAGTTGCTGACAACACGGCCATCATCAATGCACATGCGAGGGCCATATGTGTTAAAGATCCGAGCAATCCTCACCTGAATACAACAAAAATCACCAATCACCACACATGAAAATCGATTTCCAGATGAATGAATGTAACTTTTAGTGTTTGCAACATTATAAATGGCATTATACCTCAAGGTTGGCACCACGGTGGTAGTCCATGGTCAATGTCTCAGCTGTACGCTTGCCCTCATCATAGCAGCTCCTGACACCTATTATTCAGGGAAAACATTCGCATCAGTAAAACTTATCCAGAGCAGGCAAAGAATTTAAACAGTACGCTGCAAATCCATTTATGAGACATGGAGCAAGTACTAGCTGTAGTTATCTAGCTCAACAAACTTTCCTCCTGTTCTGTTCTGTTGGTTGTTATAAGTATCTTGGTTGGTGAATGTTTTGTTAAGCAATTGCACAGTTTTGCGCACCCCCCCCCCCCCCCTTCCTTTATTAAAAAGGGATCCACAAAGTGGCCCTACAGGAGCACATTCCACCAACCAAAATTGTCCCTTTCTACCAAAAAGAATCAAAGCATGCAAGAGGCAAGATTCCACAGCCAGCATCTCCAGCTAGTAAGATCCAAACAACCCTTTTCCCAAGCGTATTACAAGGCTTTTTCATGAAACAGTAAGCTTCAGGTCAACATCACTATTTTAAAAAGCTCATTTCTTCTTTCTACTGCTTGAGGTAAAAAAAACAGAGATTGGACACAACAGAGCTTTCTTTTGTAATAGTAAATGGTCTAACTTGCATATGTTTTGTTTTTCTTTCAGGCCACCCCCACAATCAGATCCCCAAACTCTTACCACTGCTGCTGAGTAATAAATTAGGGACAAACCCCGAATCTATGTTCAATGAGTCTACCGCTCAACATCATACAAAAGCATGCCATTGAATGAATGTGCGGTGAGAAACAGCATTAGTTTGGTAGCCAACAGTTTCGTGCAAAGCGAAGATTGGAAAAATTTTCCCATATGCATGGATCCAACTTGGATCTCTCTTTGATCTCAACCAACAACAGGTTACCTCAACATGACAGATCCAAGAAACATGATAAAGAATAAAGTGCTATCAAATTATCGTACTTGGGAAATTCATACAGCAGATTATGGGAAGAGTTATTACCAATAGGATTAACATTGCCCCAGTAAGTCTCCACCTGAGGGTGCTGGAGAGGATCACCGTAGACTTCACTGGTGCTGGTGAGGAGGAACCTGGCTCCGATCCTCTTCGCCAATCCAAGCATGTTTAGTGTCCCAACCACATTGGTCTTGTGCCATCTCAAAGGTTAAGGCTTTACACAAACCATTTCCAAAAGATCATGCTCCCTTTTGACGTTTTGATATTATCATCAGTTGGCTGTTAGGCTAAATCTCCACTAATAATTGCAAAAGAAAGCACAAGGAAAATTATGTGAAGTGAACGGTAATCAAAGTTGCTTAGAAAGAAAGGGGCAAAGGCCACTTGGACCTCACTTCTTAGCTGTTCAAATCCATACTTTATGTCAGAGTTAAGCAAGTTCCACAACTCACCCAGATCCAAACGTAACGTGCGCTTGCTTTCGCTTTCTTCTCCCATTAGGAGATCATAAAGCAAAGTAAACTGTACGAAACAATTAGGTCAATCTTTGATCTAAAGACGCCTCATCTTAAAATCTTGATCACAAAGGATAAGATTATAGCTGCAACTTTTGCTCACTTTCCTACCAAAAGCAGACTAAATTCCATTCAGCATTCACACCAGTGTTTATGCAAAACTCGTATAATTCTGACAACGAAACGATCTAAAGACTCGAAATCTTCGACTTCATCTCAACCATCTGAATTAAGCTAAACACTAGACGACACATTTGAACGATGCAAACAAAGAAGTAAATTTGATCAACCCATTGAGGAGCACAGAGAGATCCGAAATGGCCAAGCTCTGCTTCAACACCACGATGCACGACACATCTGAAGCTCTGATCAGGCAGAAAACTCCAAAATTCACGGCGAAACGTGGCGCAAATCCTGAGCCTCATACATCCAAAATTCCCCTTCCCGCCCCAGATTCCCAATTCACAAACCAACACGGAATCTAAGGCGTAAACTATGTATCGCCCAGATGCGCAATAACCGACGAGGCTACACACTCAAAAGCAAAATCTCTCTTACCAGTTACCACAAACATTTCCCACCAAAAACGCAATATTTTTTTTTTTTACCGAGCATTGCAAGATCAAAGCATTCATATGCGTCGAGGAAGAAACGTAAAGGGGATTAATAATTAATTAGAGATAATAAAGGATATGATCGTCTTAACGGGGTTGTATTTGTAGTGGACGGGGGAGGCGGGGCAGGCGAGGTGGTAGATCTGGTCGACCTCCAGGAGGATGGGCTCGACGACGTCGTGGCGGATCATCTCAAAGTTTGGGTTGCCGAAGTGGTGCATCACGTTGTCCTTGCGCCCCGTGAAGAGGTTGTCCACCACGATCACGCTGTCGCCGCGCCCCACCAGCCGGTCCACGAGGTGGCTCCCCACGAAACCGGCGCCGCCGGTGACCAGCACGCGGAGCCCCTTCCGCTTCAGCCCCAGGGGCACCTTGCCGCCGACGAAGTGGTGGGCCGCCTGGTGGTGGCGCGCGGCGGGCTCCACGGAGAAGCGGCTGAGGGGGTTGAAGGAGGAAACGGCCCCGCCGGAGGAGTAGGAGGAGGAGCCAGAGGAGCCGCCGTAGTTGACGATGGAGAAGACGGCGGCAGCGAAGAGCATCCCGGCAAGGGCGAAGAGCGGGCGGTGCTCGCCGGCCGCGTACCGCGCGGCGCGGGGCAGCCACGCGATCGGCTTGGACGGCTTGGGGGAGTACCCGCCCGCGCCAGCGCAGGCGGCTGGGGATGCGCCACCGCGGTACGTCAGCTCCGACGCCATCTCCGGAGAAGGACCAGGATATAAAATTATATATAACGGAAAGCCCTCTTCTGTAAGAACTCCAGGGACCTGGATGCAATTTGGACTGGTAGAGGCCCGGGGGCGAGGCGACGACGGGTGTGAGCGGTGGGCGAGGGCGTATTTATGGGCTGGCTGAAGGCGCGGTGTGCTGTCTCGCGGGGGAAGGGTGGGATGGGGTGGCTCCAACCGTTGGATGCAAGGTGGACGATCGAGATGGGCTGTGGTGAGGGGGTGGGGTTTGACGGCCAGCTTCAGGTAGTTGCCTTGCCGTACATGACTCGATAGAGGAGGAAAATTTCGTATTTAATATAGCTTTTAACTCGTATTTACAAAATGATACAACAGTTTCGCGTATTTATAAACAAAATCAGTGATGTTCGGTTTCTGAAAAACCGAAAATATATGTCCGGTTCTTCAAAAACCGGAGATAACTTGTTCAGTTCTCCAAAAATCGGTGATGGGCTTGTCCGGTTTACCAGAAACCGGCTATGGCTTTATTTATTTATTTTTTGCTTTTTCTGTTTTTTCAACTCGAGGTAATTCAAATGCAAATAACTTTCGCTATGCAACTCCAAATTCAACTAGACAACTTTTTAAATTTGTGTAAAATCATTTAGATTCTGAGTATGCAAAAATATTTTAGTTTTGATTATTGTGCAGAAAACGGTTATTGCGTATTCTGCACAATAATCAAAACTAAAACATTTTTGCATATTCATAATCTAAATGATTTTACACAAATTTAGAAAGTTGTCTCGTTGAATTTGGAGTTGTATAGAGAAAGTTATTTGCATTTGAATTATTTCGAGTTGAAAAAACAGAAAAAAGCAAAAAAAAAAAAAAAAAAAAAAAAAAAAAACACATGGCCGACAAGCCCATCACCGGTTTTTGGAGAACCGAACAAGCCATCTCCGGTTTTTAGAGAACCGGACATGCATTTTTGGTTTTCCAAAAACCGGACATCACTGACTTTTTTTTTTTGTAAATACGCGAAATTGTTGTATTGTTTTGTAAATGCGAGTCAAAAGTTGTATTAAATACAAAATTTTCCGATAGAGGAGCGTTGCTGATTTCTTTCCTTTTTCTTTGCGCACCACAGGTAAGCTTGGGCGAGGTACGATCTGCGTTGTTTATCTTCTGCAGTAGGCATAAAAAGTATATTAGCGTAAGTTTTAGCTGGGGTTTACTCCTTCAGCTGCATGCGAGCAATTTTAATTGATACTCCGCTAAGGTATGCATGAGGAACCTATATAAGAGGCTAGTAACGCCTATACAGATTTAATTTGCCATTTTGGCGATAAACTAAATGGCTGCTAAATTATATGGTATCAAAGAGAGCACACCTTGAATGCGTTTTCTCCGCGTACAACCATGCCCTACTGCATGCACTGCTATATATGTTCTCTATATACAACCAAATTATACCGGTGGAAACATGCATGGAACGGCCACTATATATGAATATATCTCGTCCATCACTATCAGCCAGCGACGGAGTAACGCCATTTCAAAATAAACAGTTAGTACAAATTAAGCGTAGGTAGATTCGGTAATCCAATGACGAATTAGACGACGGAGAGGGTGGGTCCGTGCGGGCCCCCCCACGCTCTGCGAGGGTAGGGTGTCGTGGCGCGTGGGCCCACTCGGCGCACGAGGAGAGAGGGAGCGAACCCGCATGCCACGTGCCCACGTGGACTTATTCCGATTATTATTATTAATTATTATCATCGGTGCTTTAATTCCAAGGGATAAATTACTTTCTTTCCTTCCCCCGTGGGTTCGTCTGTTCTGTCAGAAGAGATGAAAGCTCGCTGCTAGAAATTGGCTGTTATAAACTCAGTTTGTAAAAAAAACAGCCAAGCTGAGTCTTAACTGTAGTCCTCGTGTTCAGGGGCGGACCCTCCCTTTAGGCATGGTGGGGCGGCCGCCCCAGCTACCGGATCAACTTGGGACCTTCATTATACATGTGTGAAGAGTTGATGATTTCATTATTTGTCATGATCTTGGAAGTTTGGCCCTAAAGATGGTTGAAACTGAAAAACATCTTGCTTTTTCATTGGTCTATCGCCTCATTGAGTTGGCATTGATCTGACCAGTGGCAACTGCAGCGGTTGAAAGAGCCTTCTCGACTATGCACTTAATCAAGGCTGATTTGCGCAACATGATGATTGATTTAATGACTTGATGTTGTGCTACATTGAGAAGGGCATTTTTAAAGGACTTGATTGTGATAACATTAAGAATAGGTTTCAAGCCATCAAAAACCAGAGAATGGAATTGCCAACATAACCTAGACAACTAAGACACGCTTAGTGCTTAAGTAGTGGTATGTATTTTCATAATATTAATCACTTTTTAGTATATGATCACTTCATTATATCTCACTTGTCCTTATTTATCTATTTGTTAAATTAACAGGATGATCTATTATTTTTCAATCACTTGATGAATTTTGAATTATATGGTTGAAAAATTGGTGTTTACTTTTCATGTGAGAGGTATCATCTTAAATCTTCTTCTATGTCGTTCATTTACCGTTTACACTCTAATGTATGTGATTGGAATACAAATGTGGTGTCTATACGGTATATTTTTACTTTTAGTTAAGTTTGTCGCTCAAGTTCGCCCCACCTAATTTTTTTTGCTGGGTCCGCCACTGCTCGTGTTGCATGTACGACGTGTTAATACGTGGTATATACTCATAACATAATTTAGTTTAGCTCCTGACTAATTACCCTAGCTTATATAGTTTAGCTCATCTTAGCTGACATAGCTCGTGAGATGCTCACGAGTAACTTAAACTTTTTTTTTTATCAAACCAAACCAAGCTGACCTTTGATCGACTCATTAGCCTAACGAGCCGATCTGGCTCAATAGCCAGCCCTACACGCGGTGCCCTACGATTGGAGTTGGACTGGGCCGGGCTTGAAGGCAACCCGTGTGGCGTGCGTGCTGCAGAGAGGACGGAGCCGAGCGCGTTTTTAGCTGGTCAATTCATTCGTGCTGGGGTTTGAAGCGTATTCTGCTTTTACGCTTGCGCGTGTTCGTCATGCAATGGGAGCTTGGAATCGTTCGTTGGTTAATTTTGCTATCACTAATTAATGTGCATCATTGTGTCCTGCGATGCAGTTCGTTCGATCCTCTTGGTAAGCAGGGCAGTTTTGAATCTAAGGTCGCCAAACTAACTAAGGCCCAGTTCGTTTCAGCTTCTGGATTATGGATTCTGGATTATGGGAGAAGCTGCTTCTGATTATGGGAGAATCAGGCCGAGTTAACTATGACTTCTAGGTTTCGGACCGAGCTGGCAAGAATCGTGAATCTGTGAGAATCGGTTTCGCATGATTCCGATTCTATTCGAAAACAATTTCCGATTCTCGCAGGTTCGCCCGAATCCTCCCGTTCGGCAAATAATCCGCTTTTTTTTTAAGCAGAAGCTGTTCAGAAGCTGAAACGAACGGGGACTAAGTAAGCTCGGCGCCGGCTTAACAGAGATATCACGACCTAACCACATTTCAGCGCATCACATCGATGGCTCTGTGAAGTAGTTTTAGACGAGACCGCGATAGCTTCGAAATTTAATTAGGGGCCTAATTGGCACGACAAGCAAGTTCGGTCTTGCCGTGTGATAATTTACAAAATGGTCGCATGTCCAAGCGACAACGCGTATATATGCACGGCAAGTGGAAGACAGCTAGGGCGAAAGCAACGGATTGGACTCCTTTGATCTTGACACCTATGTATGTGAAAGAAGTTATAACTGTGCAGACTGATTCGTATCAACCAGCTTGCACGAGGAGCTCCTTTCTTTCGTCATCTTCTCCCTACACCCTACAGAGCTACTCTCAATAAATGTCATTCTAATTTTCGATTATTATTTTTCCAAATACATTCCATTCTATAATTCTAAAAGGATTTTTAACTTCTTTTTTTTTGTGCATACCCTACCATTCATTATTCCTAATATTTTTAGTTACTACAGATTAGCATAACACACACCATCCATGAGCAATAAGTGGGCTAATGAAGGATAATGATTTTATCATTTTCTACATGCACCTTGGTTGAAGTGTAAAATCCTAAAACGTCATTATTTCGTGAACATAGGAGTAGCTTCACAGATAACCTTAAGGACATGTACAATACAATGGTGTGAGATCAGCGGTCTATAAGTATTGGCACGTAAGATTTTTGCAGGCACAGGAAAATAGAAATAAGAGAATGTAGCTGAAAAGATGACCATATATACAACCCGGCCAAAATGTCAATTTATGAATTATTGTCTATAGCAAACACTTTTTCATATCATAATTAAAAGTTCGTGGGTTCTCATAGAGGCAACTTTAAAATGTTACCTATTGTCTGAGCTGTTTTTACTTTTGTCATTAGATGATACAGTGAAATATATGTGTATATGTATATATAGTATACATACATACATACATATACATATACATATATGTATATATACATATATATGTATATGTGTGTGTATCCGACAATCTTATATTCTTATTCCTAATAGCCAGTAAGCACGAAGTAATTTGATGGACGGCCTCCAAGAAGTGGATTATGTTGATTATTGTCGGATAAAACAGTAGTCCTTGCATGGATCGGTAGTTACTGGTGAGACGTTTTTAAGAAGAGGATACACAATTGACAACCAACGGCCAGATATGGCTCTGTTGGTTGTGTAGGGGTCTCCACATGATTTGGACCGTTGATCCGCGTAGAGGATACGTGTAAGATGACTTACGACAAAATGTTACATTGCACGACATGGTAATAAGAAGAGAAGAAATCAATGCATTAGTGGTTTTCTATTTTTGTACGATACATTTTGTTCAAACGGTTAGCAGTGACATTGTCGTAATCTTACACTACATTATTTGTTCTTATTCTTCAATATATAGCAGAGCTCCTTTGCACGTATTCTTTCTTTAAATACTCAGATTTAGGTGGCAGCTTTAAACGTATTCTTTCTTTAAATACTCAGATTTAGGTGGCAGCTTTATAACTGAACCTCTGAACTCTGTAATAATTATTTGGTTGTGTGCATCTTAGTATGTAGAGGCCAAAAGTATAATTTATTCTTTTATTATCTAAAAATATAGCAGAGCCCCTGTCTTTTTTTAAAAGGAAAGAGAAGAAAGATTACGCACATAAAACTGCCGCTTTTTGTTGCACAAATGATTGTTATTGTGGAGGTGCAGATGTCAAGTCATTTTCTCATCTCACTTTTACAAACCTTATGATGAGAGGCATATATGCACTCCCTAAAACTAAAGAAAAACAGATAGAGAAGTGAGAAGACGGGGGGCATCTCATCTGGCCACATGCAAAGGTGTCGATTTTTTTTTTTTTTTTTTTGCATTCCCTGTAGCTTGACGGGTGATGACTAGCAATTTCACGAATTTGATGTTAACATCATGGGATTTGACGACTCCGTTTAGAATTCGATTTATACAGTTATAGGCCACCTGAATCTATAAATAATTGTCTGATATTTTGTTTCTTCGCAGCGAAACATAACAAGGCCTATTTGCAGCGAAGGATTTAGGCACATCAAGTTGGTACCGCATTTCAGCTCCGTGCTTCTCTGGCTTAAATTCGCATTCTGCACCCGAGATTATTCCGGACGTATATACTTGCTTGCATGGTTACCTTTCTTGCGTCTCCCGTCTCGACTGTGAGTGGAGACACGACGGATTTTTAAAGCCCGTCGTAGATGGTCTCGCGTGTTGGTGTACGGTTTTACAATCTAGTTTTAATTGCTCCGCCTAGCCCTGCTTGTGCGCCATTATGTTTCTCGTTTGTTGGCTGTAGACAAGTTTACCTCCCAGCGAAATGGAAAGGAAAATGTAATACTTGCGTGATGCGACTTGATCTCACTAGCTGGTTTAATTAATTATTTGTAATTAGGCAGCTCTCTTGCAGAACCTACACAATGGTCGATTCGTCTTTTTCACTTTATCTTAGGATTAGGTGGTGTTGGGAGTTGGACCGGCCCAACCCAAGCACAGCACTGTTAGAGATAGAGTCATGTTATTCTAGTATCTATATTAGAGATAGAGTTTTGTTATTCCTTTCCCTCATGTACTCTATATATTGAGGCCATTGGCCCTCATATTGAATACAAGTTCTATTCATAACATGGTATCAGAGCTCTAGGTTTTCCTCGCCTCTCCCTTCCGCTGTTTTAGATCTAATTCGCTGCCCCGGGAGGAGGAGACTCCCGGGGCGGCTCCCGCGTCGACCGCGCGTCCTACGGAGCCAGCCGAACCACCGGTCCACGACGCCGATGCCACCTCCGAGCTCTCCGCCTGGCTCGAGACCGCCGGCTGGCCGCCGCCGCTGCTCCCAGTAGCGGCGTCCTACCTCGGCCGACTATTCATAACATGGTATCAGAGCCACGGTTCAAACCCTAGCTCTAAGATTATCTTCCGCTGCCGCTTCCCTCGGGAGGAACAATCTCTACTCCTGGGGGCGGCTATCTCGTGTGGGGGCGTTGCACTTGCGTCCTCCCGAACCTCTCTCCTCCTTCCGTCGTCGGTGTCACTCATCGTCCGACTGTCTTGCCTTCGTTCCATCGTCTAGAATCAAGGTGTGCCGGCGGCCTTTGTACATCGTCTCGGATCAAGGTGTTGATCGCGCTGCTGGCGTCATTGTCACGCCGTCTGAACGATCATCTCCGGATCGTTGCGCCGCGTCTCCGGCTTGCCTCGTGTGGTCCTCCCGGGTGTGCACCGCCGGCCTTTGTTGGGCTCTGGACCTCGGCGGGGGCGTCCCCTGCCTCTGCCGCGTGGCAGCCGACCCGCAGCTCATCGTCGCCTACCTCATTCATTGGCTGGCTGCTTCGGATCTGCCCCGTCTTCCGTGTCCAACCGCCGAATCTGCCAGCCGCCTCCTTCCCGCCCGACAACGCCGGCCGCTGTGCTCCTTCCCGCCCGACACTGCCGTCCTCCTTCCTGCCAGTTTGGAGTCGGCCGCCTTCTTTGTCGCTGCTTGTCGTTGCTCGTCCGCCGAGCCCGTTGATGCGCCGCCACCCGTCTGCCTGTCTGCAGATGTGTCGCCGCCTCTTGGTCGTCGTCGTCTGCTGAGCTCGCCGACGCTCGTCCGCTCGTCCATCAAGCCCACTAACGCGCCGCCGCCTCTTGGTCGCCGTACGCCGCCGCTCCTACCATCCGCTCCTGCTCGCTACTCATCGGAGGCAAGGATCCGGCCTCCAGAACCGACAGCTCTTTCCGTCGGTTCTCCTGTCGCCCGACAACATGGCTCCTTCCGGCCGCCCCGCCACTGGTCACCTCCAAGCCGCTCGCCGCCGAGTGGCCTTCGATACACCTGGTTGCTCGCCGCTGTTGCTCCCGTGTGTGTGGATGAAGACTGGCCGGATTTGAATCCGATCGGGAATTCTACCTAAATCCCGTGCGTATTTTGGCCGGCTCCAGCTTTACCTTTTAATGTTTCAACTCCAGCTATTAGCCTTTCGCTTGGCTTTTGGCTCCAACTTTTGGTTCTTTGGATCAGCTATGGCTCTTCGGCTCATTCAGTTGGCTTGGTTCTTCGTCATCTTGGCTTGCTGGCTCTCCATTGATTGCTGCTGCTAGTACCCCTAGTTATTTTTGAGTTTTTCTTAACATCATTGCTTCCGTTGCGTCCATCCAAGTCTTTAGCCTTTTGATTCTATCGTCGCTAGGCTCTTTTATCGGCTTGGCTCATTCTGTCAACTTTTATTACCTCGGCTTGGCTTGTTTTGTCGGCTTCGTCGATTTTTCTTCGTCGACTCGTACTGTCGGCTCTTCTTCGTCGACTCGGCTCTACCTTCGACTTCTGTTCGTCGATTTAGCTTCTTCGTCGACTTTTCTTCACCGACTCGGTTCTTCGTTGGCTGTTCTTCGTCAGCTCGATTTTTCAAGAGTTACAAGCTACGACGGCTACTTCAAGATCAGGACTTTGGATTTTCCTACCTTAGTGTCAACCTTTTCCAAATGCAATGCTATTGCATACGCCTTGCATTTGTGGGGGTGTTAAAGATAGAGTCATGTTATTCTAGTATCTATATTAGAGATAGAGTCCTGTTATTCCTTTCCCTCATGTACTCTATATATTGAGGCCATTGGCCTTCATATTGAATACAAGTCCTATTCATAACAAGCACGACTTGGAAAGTTGGTGCGTTGGGCCGGCATGGCACGGACGCCCGGGCTGTGTCCAGAGAATTGGCTCATCGAGCGGCCTGGTACGGCCTGGTATGACCCGAGTGTAGCACAGCGGGTTGGGCGACACACGGCGGCATGCGGCACGGTAGGGACAAAAGGTGTGGTTGGAGGGGGGGAGAACATACCTCTCCTCCCTGATGTCATCATGGCCGACGGGCGGAGAGGGTGGGAAGATTGTCGCCGTCACACTCGTGGCTCAAAATTCGGGCTAGCGGCCACCCCCGTTCCATTTGTGACTTAAATATGAGCTATGAGCTCGTCGTCGCTCAAGGCTCAAGATGCTGCCGACGAAGGGGGTGGGGAGACTAAAGAGGTTGAGGCATTGCCTGCCGGCGAGGGCGGGGGTGGGGGGGAGTGACTAGCGAGGCAATGAGTGAGCGAGAGAGTGGAGAGAGCGAGGTGCGCCACCGTCGGGGAGAGACAGAGAGAGAATAATGAGTGAGCAAGGCAGTGAGAGGAATGGAGAGAGCGAGGTGCGTCGTCGGCTGAGGAGAAAGCGACAAGTGAGCGGGCAGCGAGAGGAGCGGAGAGCGCTAGGCGTGGTGTCGATGAGAATAGGAAGAGAGGGTTTGAGAGAGTGAGATTGAGCCAGAGAGAGCAATATAGAGAGCCAGAGAGAGCAACATAGGGAGTCAGAGAGGGATGAGCAACGGCAGGAAGGATTTCTATGCGAATGAGGCAACTTTTTCAGGAGTCAGAAGGCAAATGCAAATGAGCAAAAGGTGGTGCAACGTTCTTCTTCCCTTCCATGGCTATAAAATCTCCTTCTCTCCTTTTTCCTTCACCACACAGCTAAAGCAACACTTTCTCTGCTATCTCTATCACTCGTTCTCTCAATACATTCAGCAAGAAGAAGAAACAATAATCAGGGGGACCAAGGCACAAGCAAGTACGCCCTCAAACACCCCCGCTAGTCCTCCTCCCGAGCATGACAATGCTCCCATCAATCCTATCTCAAGGATTGACAGAAAGCAGATTATCATAAACCGCATCAATTGGAGGATCCTGAGATCGCGTAGGCGTTAGCGGATCTCAACATTGAGTAGATGACATGTATGCACATATGTAGTTACTGTACTCTTTTCTTTACTGTTAATCCCCACATTGGGCTGTAAGATTTTTACTGAGACAGTAATAATGTATATGTAAAAATATAAATGTAATTTCACTTTTCTTCCAAATATTTAAGCGCCCATAATACTTGAATTTCACAATTTTTTTGCTTTCTCACTTTTTTTCTTTCTCCTTTCCCCCTTTCCCTCTTGTTTCCAACATGTTTCCCCCTTTTCCCCTCCCCTCCCCTTTTCCCGCATCGTCGTCACAGGCCACTCATCTCTTCCCAGCGCTGTGCTCAGCCTTTTCTCCCCACGTACCCCCCACCACCAGCCCACCTTCTTTCTCTTGTCCGCGCAGCCGTAGGCCCGCGTCGTGTCTTCTCGGCTTGCTGGTCGCTTCATCGCTCGGAGCCGAGAAGACAAGACACGGGCCATCATCGATGGGGAAAAAGAATAGGAAGAAGCTAGCCTTACGGTGGGTTTAAATGATTTTAATCTCGAATGTCATTTTTTTGGACACATCGTTTTAGGCGTTCTCAGGCGTGTGATCCTAAACATTCTTAGGCACGAGATTTCAAGTTTATTATTATAAAATTTGTGAAATCATGTGATGAAAAATTGGCTTAATGATGAATTTGGTATTGCAATGTGGTTGTTCTCATGGCATGTGTGGTGCATGTGCATGTGCTGTTTCAGATAATTATTGGATATGCTTGTGATAGCATGGTAATTGTTTTGCTTGATGCAATGCGCTCGTGTGAGTGGTTGCATGGATTGATCTTGAGTCAAGTCGTGGACTTGTGCTCGTACACGGTTGTGTGTTTGTTCATGTGCAGGTGTTGCTTGAGGTCGAACGTGGTCGGTGACGGGACCGGAACTAGGTTCATGGAGGAACTGAGGTTCGAGACTAGGTTCAGGGAGGAATCGAGGTCTTGGTGGTCGAGGATGTCATGCGGGACGTTCGGACTAGAGAACGGTGCACGTGGTTGCTAGTGAGTCACGTGAGTACGGCAGGTGGGCCGTACGCGTGCAGTTGTATTCGTTTTGATGTAGTTTGCATGTATTGGGCCATGTTGGGCCAAGTGGATATGCATGCGAACTCTTCTAGGGTTTTCTTATAAATAGGGGGAGGTGTCCCCTGTTTATTGTGTGCAAAGGATTAGAGTTTGTACTCTTTTGTTGGAGTACTGTGACTAGACAAAAAGAAATAAAATCAATTTCTTCGGAGCCGAGCGGCACAAAAACAGAAAAAGAGCAGCCTGACGGCGCGAGAGTTGAGCGAAAGAAAAGGCAACATCGTCGTTGTCGCTGCTGTTTGCCGTGAGAAAGAAGGGCACCGGCAGGACTGTACCGAGTTGCCGCTGGCTGCTGTCTTTACGCACCTGCCAGCAGTTGCCGCTGCATGCTTGCTATTTGCTAGTGCACACATGTGTTGATGTGCGCTTGGGCTGGAGATTATCTACTCAAGGCTTGGAGGCAATTCAATCTAGATTGCTACCAACCAAACTACGGCTATTGCAAAGTGCACAAGTAAAGAAGAAGCGGCCGGTGGCTAGATCAAAGGAAGCGACGAACCAAATTTGCTACAGTGATTTCCCGTAATACTGTAGCTACAGTGTTCGCATGCACAGGACACGATCCTAGGTGATTTGCATGGTAATCTCGTTCTTCGCTTGTCGCGTGTTTTGATCTATGGATTGATTCATTATTTCTTCATGATAATTTTGATTTGATTCATCTAAAATATTTCTAGGGCATCAAATGATTGATCTAAAAAGTTTGTTTGGTTAATTCCTAATAGATTTTGTTTAATCACCAAATTAGGGTTTAATTAATTCGCGTCATTTTTGGAACAGTCAACTTGCAAAGCCTATAACTTTTGATCCGTAGATCCGATTGAGTTGATTCTTGTTGGGTTAGTTTCTAAATTGAATCTAGTTTCTACAGTAAAAATTTCACATCATTCTAATGGTTGGATCTTCGGTAATTCATGTTTTAGTAAACATAGGTCAATCTGTTTTTGCGTGAAATCGAAGCGATTATTTGTTTCCGAATTGGGGTGAATTGTTAGTAGATCAGAAAATTGATTTTAGCTTTCGCACAATCATTCACCCCCCCTCTGATTGCTATATGAGTCTATATCGATCCTACAAGTGGTATCAGAGCAAGGTTTTTCTAATTAATCTTAACCGGTGATTAGAAACCGTAGCGATGGATAGGTATTCGACAAAACCTTGTGTTTTCGATGGTGTTGATTTTCAGTTTTGGAAAGCAAAGATGGAGGCGTTCATTCAGGCGCAGGGCTTCGCAATTTGGGAGAAGGTTTACAAGCCATATGAAGTCCCTGCAAACGACAACGTCAACGACACCAATCGCGCACATGTTGAAGCAAATAGTAAGGCGCGCAACTTGATCATCCAAGGCTTGGGACGCAGCGATTTTAATCGAGTGGTTCATCTTCGATCCAAGATATGAGGTATGGAAATCTCTTTGTGATTACCATGAGGGTTCTAACATTGTCAAAGAGGTTCGCCAAGATATTTACAAAAAGAATACATGCGTTTTGAGATGAAACCTAGTGAATCATCGATGACTTCTTTGCACGTTTCAATAAAATTCTTTGCAATCTGCGTCTTTGTTGGAGTTAGCTACACCGATGCTTTGAAAATGCTCGACAATTGCTTAGTGCTTTGGACATGTCAGTGTGGGAGATGAAAGTAACATCTATACAAGAATCTACTACCATGAGCACACTCACATTAGATGTTCTTTACTCTAAGCTGAAGACTCATGAGTTGGATGTCCTTGCTAGGAAGAATGGACATAAATCAATTGCTTTATCCTCTCAAACTAGCATGTCTCCTAACAATACTTCTTCAAGCTTTGCTTTGTCTTCTTTGTCTTCACTAACCAATGAACAGATTGAAGAAATTCCTGAAGAAGACTTAGCACTACTCGCCTCTCGCTTTAACAAAGCTTTGCGAGAATGTGAGAATGAGGAAGAGAGGTGGTGGTGGCCCTCCAAGATGCTATGAATGTGGTGACCTCAATCATATTCGTACAAATTGTCCTAAGCTTGCAGGAAAAGCATCAAAAGAGGAGGAGGACAACGACAGAAGAAAGGAGAAGAAAAGATTCTCTTCAAATGACAGGAAGAAGAAGAGCTTCATCAACCGCAAGGTGGTTCACCGAGTTCTTTCCGCTCTTGAACAAGTCAATTTGAGCGATGTGGACTCGGAGAGCAGCGAGGATGATGCAACTCCAAGCAAGCATGATTTGGTGGGATTGTGTCTCATGGCAAGCAGCAAGGATAGCTTCATCGAGGACAAAGAACGACAAATGACTTCAATGAGGTAGATCCTTCTTATGATGAATTAGCCAATCTTGTTGCTCGTCTTGGAAAATTGCTTGACAAGCGTGATAGAAAAATTAAGAAACATGATATTCTTGTGGAGTCATTGAATGCTGAAATTACTAGACTTAAGACTTTGATTCTCGATGATGATACTTGCAAATCATGTGACTTAATTTACAATGAGCTCACCTTGCTTAGGAAAGAACATGCTCTTCTGTTACATCTAAATGAGAAAAATGAGAAACATGTTAAAAATGCTAGTCGTTCCATCGATGAATTGCATGCTTCAACTTCTTGTTCTAAATGCTCAACTCTTGAATTGAAGTTAAAAGATGCAAATGCTAGGGTTTCTCAAATAGCGATAATCTGCTCACACATGAGGTTCTTTCATGCTCTACTTGTCGTAAGCAAAAAGGGAAGGTTGATATTCCTTGCAACAATTGTTTAACTCTTTCTAAGGAAGTTGATTACTTGCAAAGTTCTTTGGAACGATTCACTAATGGCAAGAAAAAGCTAAACATGATTTTAGATCAATCAAAAGTCAGCACTCATAATAAAGGTTTAGATTTTGATTCTTATGCTTATCATAAATCACATGTTCCCACTGTTGTTAAAGCACTTGAAGGAGGAAAATTTGAAATTGACAATGAGCCTAAGAAAACTGTCTTTAAGTCTGCTGAAGTGCTATCTTCTACTATGATGAATGCAAATGTTGCTTCTACTTTTAAAGCCAAACATTCTGTTAAGTACACTTGCATTCATTGTGGTAGAGATGGACATTTAGTAGATTTTTGCTTTAGACTAGCCAAACAGCAAAAGAAGGAAAAGACTAAGGCTAGGTCAAACTTCAGCAAAGCATATTTTTCTCATGTGCCTAGAATGATGAAAACACCTTATGTTCCTAGAAACATGGGAAAAGAAAAATCTGATTTTGTGCTTAAAAATTCTCGTGTTGTGCCTACTGTTGTGCGTCGTGTGTCTCAGTGCTGGATTCCCAAAAATCTCATTACTAACCCCAGTACTAAGACCTCGACATGTTTTGCTGCTATGTAGGCTTCTCGCGCGAGGAAGGAGAACATATGGCTAGTGGATTCCGGATGCTCACGCCACATGTCCGGTGATAAGAATTGGTTCTCCTCCCTCACTCGTGCATCTCGTGCTGAAAGTGTTACATTTGGAGATGCTTCTTCCTCTTCTGTTGTGGCAAAAGGTACAGTGAAGGTGAGTGACAAGTTTATGTTCAAAGATGTGGCTCTTGTTGAAAATTTGAAATATAACTTGCTTTCTGTCTCACAAATGCTTGATGAAGATCTTGAAATAAATTTTAAGAAAAGTGAATGCAAAGTGTTAGATGCTTCAGGTGACCTTGTTTTTAAGATCTCACGCTTTGGAAGAGTTTTTAAAGCTGATTTTGATGCTTCACCTTCTTCGAAACATAGGTGTCTAGTTGCCAATGTTTCTAAAGATTTATTCTTTTGGCATCGTAGACTTGGTCATGTTGGTTTTGATCATCTTACTCGTGTAAGTGGTTTAGATCTCATACGTGGCTTGCCTAAGCTTAAGGGTGATAGCAATCTAGTTTGCTCTTCTTGTAGACATGGTAAGATGATTGCAGGTTCGCATCCACCTCTTACCATGGTGATGACTGATGCTCCAGGACAGCTACTACATCTTGACACGGTTGGACCATCTCGAGTTCAATCCTTTGGAGGTAAATGGTATGTGCTTGTGATTGTTGATGATTTTTCTAGATACTCTTGGGTGTACTTTATGGCATCTAAGGATGAGGCTTTTAGTCATTTTAGAAGTCTTATTCTTAGGCTTTCTGTTGACCATCCAGGAGCCCTTAAAGCTATTAGAAGTGATAATGGAACTGAATTCAAAAATGCTTCTTTTGATCTCTTTTGTGCTGAAAAAGGAATTGATCATCAATTTTCTTCACCTAGAGTGCCTCAACAGAATGGTGTAGTTGAAAGAAAAAATAGAACGTTGGTTGAGATGGCTAGAACTTTGTTAGATGAACATCACACTGTCATGGTCCTATTTTTCCTATTGTGTGGGCATGGGGGTAAATGAGTAATTTTCCACCTAGATATATTTTTCCCCACACTCCTCTCTCTCTCTCTCTCCCTCCCCATCCTCCCAGCCGAACCCACCCAGCTCCACTCCCTGGCGACGCCCAACCCCCCCTCCTCTGCTGGGCGACAGCCCCCCCCACCCGATCTCCCCACTCCCTCATCCTCTCCCCCGCCGGCCACTCCTTCTCTCCCTCCCCTGTTGGCGCCCGACGCCCCCCCCTTCCTGCGCCCAGCCGGCTGTGCCCCCTCCCTGCTGCCGCCTTCCCCCCCCCCACCGAGCTGCCCTCTCCAGCCCGGCCACGGCCGCCTCCTCCAGTGGTACAAAGAAGAAGACCTTCCCTCCCTTTCCTCTCCCTCCTCCTCCCTCCCCTCCCTCTCCCCTTCTCTCTCTCTAGCCATGCATGCTAGGTGTTTGATGAAATGGCTAGGAGGTGGGTGTTCATGCATGTTAGGTGTTTGATGGAATGGCTAGGAGGTGGGTGTTCTTGCATGCTAGGTGTTTGATGACATTGAGTTAGGGTTTGATTATCCCCAAACGGGTCGTTCCCTTTTCACTAATGGCCAAATCCTTATTGCGGCCGGGACGATTCCATGGTTGCTTCGTGCTAAGGTTTAGTGATGTTGGAGGCTAGTCTTGGGGTTGTCCTACCTCTATCCGATCCGTGATGTGCTCATGATGACTTGATATTGGTCGGTTTAACTGAATCTGGGGAAGAACAAAAAGGCTTAGTAGGGGATTTATGATTTGATACTAAGCATTATTCATGTTTGGGATATCTAACACTAGTATCTAATACTAGTTGCTTTTACTGAGTTTCTTGTATAAAAATGGTTGGGATGATGCTGTGCTAGTGATTGTTTTTTTTCCGAGTGCTTAGTTGTAGCATGGTAAGTGATGAATTGGTTGTCGAGTGCTTGTTTGTTGTTTTTCAATTCTCATTACATGTCATCGGCATAGCATTCATCTCATTTCATACATATGTATCGTGTAGCGAACGATCCCGCGGAGGGTGACGTGGCCGCGATCGAGGGTGATCACGGTGAGCCAGTTGTCGTTGAGGATCCGGCAGAAGCAGCAGGCAAGCACCTAAGCATCTTGAACCTTTATACGATTCTATTTTTGAGAACAAATTGCTAAGTTGTGAGTTACGTTTTGCATTAGGAGTTAATTGTGGGATAGGACTAGACCCCAATTGTTGCACTTACACTTGTTGATAATTGTTCAATATTTCCTTGGAGCTAATTTGGGTAATATAATGAGTCCACGCTTAGAAATGCTTAGATGTCGGGTTCGGGCCAAGTGACGGAGGGTTCTGTCACTTGTGGTTGTTATTATTACACACATGTTACGTTATGCTGGACTTGGAATTGGGAAAGGTTTTGGAAAGGTTAACTTGTGGACCGGGCGGGGGAATTGGTTCATTTGGGTATGGAGACTCGAATGTGTAGCCCCGTCTGTGTCAATTAAGGACCGATCCGTAAGTGGAATAGGATTGAGCACACCCCGGTTGGTCGCATGCCCGATTATGGTACGGTAAGCCACTCTTTCTCTCATACGGAATCGATGGACCGTAACTTCCTGTGGTTGGACGTGGTTGAGGGCGAGGCTTAGGCCGACTCTCGAGCGCCAAGCCGGGCTTGGGGCTGCTCGAGGGGGTGCTAGGTTTTCGGGCCACAGGAGGACGCTCAGCGATTGGGTATGATTGGGAGGGGTTGACACTAGGCCCTTGTGGTAAGTGTCGTGCGATCAATGCTTCCCTGCAGGGTTAATTAAGCGATTCGAATTGCCGCGCTCTCGGATATGAGCAAGCTTGATCCGAACTTCTTCTGCGTAGTAAGTAACTTGAACTTGTGGTTCGCCGTTGGGCTTGAGCTTAAAAATGGTTATGTATTGCTCTACATTAATTGTGTTAATTTCAATCTCACCCTAGAAGTAAGTGCGGTCTATAACTGCTTTAAACTTGTAATTGGTTCGATTGTCGCATTTATACTACAAATGTTAATGCTTTTCCGCACTTTTACCTTAAGCTTTCTCCTTGCTACAACTAAATGCATAATCCTTTGGAGTCGGTCATATATGGACCCACGGATAAGTCTTGCGAGTACCTTTCGTACTCATGCTTCTGCTTTGTGGTTTTTCAGGTGAGGACCAGGTTGAGTGCGAGTTCTGCCCGTACTGCCTCTCGGTGACTGGGCGGGGCACCGAGTAGAGGCTCGCCGACGCCGTTTACGCCCGGGAGTGTTCAGGGGCAGAACACTTCCGGAATTATCTTACTTTTGCTGATTGCATCCCTTTTGTTGTATAGATAAATGCGGTTGTTGGGCTTTTGGATTTGGTAAGGGACGCTTAAGCGTATGTCGGGTTCCGTTTGTGTTTTCTTTAGCTGTTGATACTGCTGTGGTGCTGTGGTTGTCGCATTTACTTTCACTATATATATACTGAACTGTGTTTTTCTTGTCTGCTGAGTGGATGTCCGTAGAATCTAGAAAGGTCATGCCGAAATTTTCTAGTTTTGATGGCTTGGTTGTTTTTCGGGTTTTGGCTAGTCGTAGGGCTTTGTGGGTTGTTTTCCGTTTGTTTGGTGGTTGTCGGGTTCGTCTTTGTGCCGTTTGTTCTCCGCTTGCGTGTTGGTTCGAAAGTTTCGAGTTCATTGCCCCCTTTGTGCAAATTGAATTGATAACGACTGTGGAAACCGGTATGTGGGGATCCTGGGCGAGTTCGGGTCGCATACCGGGGGAATACCGGGATGGTTGTCGAATTGTTAGGATGTTTCTTGGAGTTGTCTCGATTGGACTTGGGTATTAGCATCAGGATCACCTCCGGTGATTGGTTGCTAGGATCCAAATCCGATGGGAACAACTGTTCATCCAACAACTCGAGGACGATCTGGGCGGCTCCCTGACACACACTCCTAGAAAATTTTGGGCTGAAGCGATTTCAACTGCTTGCTATGTTTCTAATAGTGTTTTTGAGATCAAGGCTAGGCAAGACTCCTTATGAGCTTCGGTTTGGACATAGGCCTACTGTTTCTCACTTTAGGGTTTTTGGGTGCAAATACTTTGCCTTGAAATCTGGAAATCTTGATAAGTTTGAAGCTAGATCAACCGATGGCATTTTTCTTGGATACCCTGCTCATACTCGTGGCTATCGTGTGCTTGTTTTGGAGACTAACAAAATTGTAGAAACCTGTGAAGTTACTTTTGATGAGGCTAGTCCAGGTGCTAGTCTAAGTGATGCAGGTACAGGCGCATATGTTCAGGGGGAGAAAATCTTTGAAGACATTGATGATGAGATTGAGGATGAGGTGTTGACTCTTCCTAATGCACACCCAGTTGTAGCACCTTCTGCGCCTACCTCTATTCTACCTACAACTGAACATCCTCAAGCTACAACATCTTCTGTACATGCCGAAAATGAAGAAGGAGAAGAAGTTTCTGAAGCTACAGCTCCCTTGCACATTCAAAGGAGACATCCACCTGAACAGATGATTGGAGATTTAAATGAGAGAATCACCCGGTCCAGGTTTATTCATTCTGACACTCATGCTCATTCTGCTTTAATTGCTTCTTTTGAACCCAAAGATATATCTCATGCATTAACTGACGACTCTTGGATCAATGCCATGCATGAGGAATTAGAGAATTTTGAGCGAAATAAAGTTTGGAAGCTAGTTTCACCACCTCCTGATTTTAATGTCATTGGAACTAGATGGGTTTTCAAAAATAAACAAAGTGAGGATGGTGTTGTTGTTAGAAACAAGGCTAGATTGGTTGCTCAAGGTTACACTCAAATTGAAGGCTTAGATTTTGATGAAACCTTTGCTCCTGTTGCTAGAATTGAAGCCATTAGAATCCTTTTAGCTTTTGCTACATCCAAAGGTTTTAAATTGTATCAAATGGATGTAAAAAGTGCTTTTCTAAATGGTTTTATTGATGAGGAGGTGTATGTAAAGCAACCACCTGGTTTTGAAAATCCCAAGTTTCTAGACCATGTGTTCAAATTGTCAAAAGCTTTGTATGGTTTGAAACAAGCCCCTAGAGCTTGGTATGATAGGCCAAAAACCTTTTTACTTGAAAAGGGGTTTACAATGGGAAAGGTTGATAAAACTCTCTTTTTACTCAAGCAAGGCAATGATCAACTGTTTGTTCAGATTTATGTTGATGATATTATCTTTGGTGGTTCCTCTCATGTTTTAGTGTCTAATTTTTCAGAAACCATGAGAAAGGAGTTTGAGATGAGTATGATGGGTGAGTTAACATACTTCTTGGGACTTCAAATCAAGCAAACGAAGGATGGTACTTTTGTGCATCAAAGCAAATACACGAAAGACTTGCTACATCGCTTTGGGATGGAAAACAGCAAGCTGATCATGACACCCATGGAGAGCACTTGCGCACTTGACCCTGATGAAGATGGTGAGCCTGTCGATCAAAAGGACTATAGAAGCATGATAGGTTCACTTTTGTACCTCACTGCATCAAGACCGGATATACAATTTGATGTGTGCTTGTGTGCTCGCTTTCAAGCTTCCCCGCGTGCTTCACATCGACAAGCTGTCAAGCGAATTTTCAGGTATCTTCATGGTACTCAAGATTTTGGCATTTGGCTTTCTGCTTCCTCATGCATTAGTTTGAGAGCATTTTCTGATGCTGATTTTGGAGGATGTCGAATTGATAGAAAAAGCACATCTGGTTCTTGTCACTTCTGGGGTAATTCTCTTATTGCATGGTCATCTAGAAAACAATCTTCTGTTGCACAATCTACTGCTGAATCTGAATATGTGGCTGCTGCTAGTTGTTGTTCTCAAATTCTTTGGATAGTAGCTACACTTAAAGATTATGGGGTTAATTTGGATAGTGTTCCTCTTTTGTGCGATAACACTAGTGCAATATGCATTGCTAAAAACCCTGTGCAACATTCTAGGACAAAACATATTGATATCAACTTTCACTTTCTCAGAGATCATGTAGAAAAAGGAAATATTGTGCTTCACCTTGTGGATACTGAACACCAATTGGCAGACATCTTCACAAAACCTTTGTCTTCTTCTCGTTTTGCTTTTATTCGGGGAGAACTTGGGATTGTTCTTCTAAGGGGCTTGTTTTGAGGGGGAGTTTGTGAAAACTTTGTGATTCCTTGTTTACACTTTCTTCTTTCTTTTTCTTAAATAAAAAATTAAAAAGGGAAAATAAAAAAGTATTGAGCATTATATTTAATACACATATGTGATTTGAAGCCATGTCTATGCTACAAAGTCTTTGTAACTTCATCTTTATGCATATATGGTGTAGTTTATGTTATGACTATTTAAATGGAATGAAAACTTGAATTAAATCTTGTCATGGTTGAACCTTCTTGACTATCTTGATCCTGCTCAAAAAGATGCTCAATGTGAAAGTTTTCAAGGTTAAAGAGCTAAAAGCTCAAAAAGTGATTTTTAATAGATGCAAGATCAAGGTTATGCACTGTCGCACTTCCTCTTTACGAGACTGCTTATCATTGCACTCTGATATGAACTTGGAAGAGGTTGTGTATGACCGAAACCATGAAACCTTAAGCTCATTGCTTGGCATGGTTGAAAAGTAAGGCTGATGGTGCATATAATTCCTTGTAATTTTATATTTTATTGCAATCAATAAATAAATCAGCTTTTCAAGCACCAAAGAAGTGCACAAAAATTCAATGTTTTCAGGTTTTGAGATAGTTGAGAAAGGGAGATCATGCCATGCAAAAAAAATCGTTAATAGTACTTGATGTCTAGTTGTGCTTACTCTACATTGTTTATGTGTAGATTTGAGGGTGCAAGTACTTTTGATAGCATGACTTGGAAGATGTTATATCTGTGGATGATTTATAATGCTCATTACATAAAAAAATGGCAAAACAAAAAAATAAAAAGATTTTGTTCTCTCTTTTGTATTCTTGATGAATCCATTGTCAAAGGGGGAGAATTTTGAGCACATTGCACATTCACATACACACTTTTCTTGACTTAGGGGGAGTTTTCACTTTGCATATTTGTCAAAGGGGGAGATTTTGTGTTTTTCACTTTGGCTTTTGATTTTAAACTTTTTGATTTCAAAAACTTTTTTTTGTGAGGTGAATGCCAATGTTCAGTTCTAAGTGGTGTTGCCAATGTTTTCATCAAGGGGGAGATTGTGAAATCATGTGATAAAAAATTGGCTTAATGATGAATTTGGTATTGCAAAGTGGTTGTTCTCATGGCATGTGTGGTGCATGTGCATGTGCTGTTTCAGATAATTATTGGATATGCTTGTGATAGCATGGTAATTGTTTTGCTTGATGCAATGCGCTCGTGTGAGTGGTTGCATGGATTGATCTTGAGTCAAGTCGTGGACTTGTGCTCGCATTACGGTTGTGTGTTTGTTCATGTGCAGGTGTTGCTTGAGGTCGAACGTGGTCGGTGACGGGACCGGAACTAGGTTCATGGAGGAACTGAGGTTCGAGACTAGGTTCAGGGAGGAATCGAGGTCTTGGTGGTCGAGGATGTCATGCGGGGCGTTCGGACTAGAGAACGGTGCACGTGGTTGCTAGTGAGTCACGTGAGTACGGCAGGTGGGCCGTACGCGTGCAGTTGTATTCGTTTTGATGTAGTTTGCATGTATTGGGCCATGTTGGGCCAAGTGGATATGCATGCGAACTCTTCTAGGGTTTTCTTATAAATAGGGGGAGGTGTCCCCTGTTTATTGTGTGCAAAGGATTAGGGTTTGTACTCTTTTGTTGGAGTACTGTGACTAGACAAAAAGAAATAAAATCAATTTCTTCGGAGCCGAGCGGCACAAAAACAGAAAAAGAGCAGCCTGACGGCGCGAGAGTTGAGCGAAAGAAAAGGCAACATCGTCGTTGTCGCTGCTGTTTGCCGTGAGAAAGAAGGGCACCGGCAGGACTGTATCGAGTTGCCGCTGGCTGCTGTCTTTACGCACCTGCCAGCAGTTGCCGCTGCATGCTTGCTATTTGCTAGTGCACACATGTGTTGATGTGCGCTTGGGCTGGAGATTATCTACTCAAGGCTTGGAGGCAATTCAATCTAGATTGCTACCAACCAAACTACGGCGGCTGCAGTGCACAAGTAAAGAAGAAGCGGCCGGCGGCCAGATCAAAGGAAGCGACGAACCAAATTTGCTACAGTGATTTCCCGTAATACTGTAGCTACAGTGTTCGCATGCACAGGACACGATCCTAGGTGATTTGCATGGTAATCTCGTTCTTCGCTTGTCGCGTGTTTTCATCTATGGATTGATTCATTATTTCTTCATGATAATTTTGATTTGATTCATCTAAAATATTTCTAGGGCATCAAATTATTGATCTAAAAAGTTTGTTTGGTTAATTCCTAATAGATTTTGTTTAATCACCAAATTAGGGTTTAATTAATTCGCGTCATTTTTGGAACAGTCAACTTGCAAAGCCTATAACTTTTGATCCGTAGATCCGATTGAGTTGATTCTTGTTGGGTTAGTTTCTAAATTGAATCTAGTTTCTACAGTAAAAATTTCACATCATTCTAATGGTTGGATCTTCGGTAATTCATGTTTTAGTAAACATAGGTCAATCTGTTTTTGCGTGAAATCGAAGTGATTATTTGTTTCCGAATTGGGGTGAATTGTTAGTAGATCAGAAAATTGATTTTAGCTTCCGCACAATCATCCACCCCCCCTCTGATTGCTATATTAGTCTATATCGATCCTACAAAATTTCATCCTAGCTACTCGTTGTTTGGTCCCTGTTTATCACTGTGCTTTATTTTGAAAAGTCGCCCTTAGAGAATTATTTACATAAGAGTGTTTTTGGACACATCGTTTTAGGCGTTCTCAGGCGTGTGATCCTAAACATTCTTAGGCACGAGATTTCAAGTTTATTATTATAAAATTTCATCCTAGTAGCTACTCGTTGTTTGGTCCCTGCAGTTTATCACTGTGCTTTATTTTGAAAAGTCGCTCTTAGAGAATTGTTACTAATATTATTGGTAAAATAGTTTAAATGTCGAGATAAAAATGGTAGCTAGCGGTGGCGTTCTAGGTATTTAGATGTGCTGGGGCCATAATGCGACGAACAAAAGAATTAGATCACACTAGAACCTTTTGAGCCAACATACATATGCTTCTGCCCCCTGCATCTTCAATTCCTCGTGCTCACACAGACATGGTCAAGCTAGTGTGTGTATATATATATCTCGAGAAGCCATCAAGCAACACACATGTACAGTCACACACACGTTGACAGGTATACACATGGCACATGCATGTGAGCTGTGCCTCATGCTTTGAGCACGTTGCTTCACTTGCCCGTGGCTTTGCTCGATCCTTAATTTCCCTTTGATGCTTCTGTCTAGTGAAAGAAAAATTTGCTGCCTTTCATCAGAATATTTTAAAGCCTGCCCTGTTGCTAGCTAGCCTTACGTGTCACTGTTAAAGAAAGGTTCCTGTGTACGATGAACAGGCAGAGCCATACGGTCCATCTTTTAAAACCTGAACCGTTAATATACGTGAACGCATATTGATTGATTAAAAAAAAGTATTATTATTAAATTTGCCTTGTAAAATATGTTATGTTTTATAGTATTGACATTGATTTTGTTACGAGAAAAATTCGTAGCCAAAGTCTTACATCAAAGACTGAAAAGTTCAAAACGACTTCTTGGCTGCCGGAGGGAGCGTATAATTTGTGCGCGTCAGAGGATCAAACACAATCGTGCGGAGTATCACAATTAAGACGAGCAAGGTTCTCACACAGAATCTCATTTAAAAAATGAGAGCTATTAGAGCACGGTATCACTTCCTCATCCAATGAGATACCTCGCAGCCAGGGACGGATCTAGGCTCATGGCAAAGTAGGCTGTAGCCTGGGGCTTGAAATTTTAGCCTGTATTTAGCACAGATAAGCCCAGTGTGTAATAAATATATTAGCCCATGTTATATGATCTCAATTGGCTTATTGTTCATTACCCAGCCTGGAGCATGTTCAAATTCTAGATCTGCTCGCAGCTTCGCGTGCCTCAACCAGTTAGCCTCCACCCCCATCTCCGCCCTCGTCTTCCCTTGCGGACGATGGTAAGCTCGCCGTCTCACCACGCCGCCAGCTTCCCTTCCCCGTCGGTCACCCCTTCCAATCTAATATTCAGTGTGCCGCTGCCTCATCGTGTCTCCATCTGTTACTACCCACCGCCTTCCACCCTCACCCATCGCGTATATCATAGACTAGTTTTTCTCTTAAAAACTTGGGTTTTTGTTTCTCTCTTATTTCCGTTTTTTTTCCCCATCGAGACGAATAGGAACATAATCTAAAAAAAAAGGAACCGGAGCTAGCATACGTGAGTTTTTTAAGGAACAAGAAAAATCAAAACCCCTCGTACATGCACCACATGTACTATCGTGAAGCGTCCATTTGTGCTCTGTTGGATCTATGCGCTGCATGGCGCATGCGGACTTATAGGCCATTGGGCCGGAGACCAGTCCGAAGCGAAGCTTCTACCACTCTCTCCAAGCTTCCGCCCAGCACGCCTGCAAGGTGTTCGTCGAAACGCCTTAAACTTCGCTTCGGATATTGCCAGGTCGGCGATCCTGTGTCTTTGGCTCTTTGCTTTATCCTGGTCCGAATTGTGCATCGATCTGCTGACTGCCAATGTGCCTTTGCTATCACGCGTTTTACGTGGAATGCTGAGGTTCTACCCTTCAATCTTTGGCCATCTGCCTGACGGTCTAGAAGCCCCGATTTTAGGTCAGGATAGGATCAATATGCTCTGCGATTTCATGGCAATTGCTATGAGGGAGACATTATCAAACACAATCAATATACTCTCAGAGAGAGAGAGAGAGAGAGAGAGAGAGAGAGCCATACACAGACACAATCACTATTTACATTGTGAAGCTACCAGTCATTTGCTGCTGATCTTGGAGTTTACGCACGAATATACCAGCTGCGCTGCTGTGTCGTCCTCCCGAGAATCAGGTTGTACAATAAAATGGTATGCTTTTCTTCTTTCTTTCTTTTTTTTTTCATGTTTTCTGTACACACACTGCATTTACAAAATTGAGCCATGCTCTGTTCTGTTTTCTGCTCTTCTGTGCCTTTCACAAAGGGATCCATGCCTGTAGTTAGGTTGCGTTTTATTCATGGTGTAAATGCCAGATGAATATAAACGACACTCACCAAGATGACGGTATGCTACTGACCTGGATTAACCCGGCCTCAGTTCCGCAGAAAATGATGTCGTTTGCGTTGAAGATGCTCGTTATCTTGCTGCCTGCAGACAGCCTTCCTACTTTCTGCTGCTTCTCTCTCAACCATATCTGTGTCGTAAATCCAGAAGCAGAAGCATAATTAGGTTTAGCGAGTTCTGCAATTTTGTAATCTAAGACCTTGGAGCGAAGGATGTGCCTCTAATATCACCGGTTGCATATAGATATACAGACTAGTGCAGCGGTGTAAGCCAATGTGACCAAAAAAAAAAAAAAAAATCAAATAACCTGAATGATACTAGGGCTTTTGTTGCAGTTCAAGTAGATGAAGTCCTCCACAACTGCCATTGCCTCTATATTTGTTCCCTTCGGTATTGGTATTGTCATCGTAGGTTTGCATCGCTTCTTCCAATCCTATTTTACAAATAATATAAAGTTTAGCAAATTTTTTCTTTCCTTCTGATGGCTTTCAGAGCTCAACTTTGATAATTACCTTTATGGCAGATCCTTCCACTTGAGAACCAGCGCAGTACATCCAATCTTTATATACTACAATGGAGCTAATGGGTTGTTTCCTGATTCTCCAGCTTCTTGTAGGTGTCCTTATCTCGATCTTCGATTCTACTGATACGTCTAATTCCTGTTAACAAGTGTTATGTTTCAGACGCCATGTTCCTAGATGCTACTGCCGTCATCGTAATGACAAAACTAACCTGTATACTCAAGTCTGTGCAACCAAGGTAAGCTTTGCCCTGCGCTATAGCTAGAGATTTGACATGCTTGCTCTTGTAAAATGTTTGGGTGCTTCTTGATGAACAAGAGAACTGTGCAAGTAAATGGAATTCAAAGTAGAAACATTGTTATTGTTATACATCCCAGTTGTTGAGACTTTTGCCGAGATCATAGGAAGCCAATGCTTACCTTGAGAACGTTGTTCTGTGTAAGTACAATGATTTTGTCACTGTAAATATCAAAGTTCTGCACAGCCTCTTTCATTTGAACCACCTCAACACACTCAAGCTTGCGCTGTGCCATTTTCCATACCTGCAAAGGAGCCTATGAGTTAACCTTTTGCACTTACTTTTCTTTTGTAGTCGATTGCATTTCCTACCCGAATAGATTTGTCAGCTGATCCGCTCAAGAGATTTTCTCCCGTTTCTGATAGTGCAAAACAAGTCACCGCTTTCTTGTGCTCTTTAACCTCTCTGATGATTACTGCCCTTTGGCCTTTTATATCCCATGCCTGTATAGGAACACCTCAGTATCAGGAATTTTAGTTATGGAAATACTCCCGCATGAACTTAAGTGATAAACTTAACTATTGTCATGTTACAATATGTGTGCTTATTTTGTGGATTTTTGAGAAATTAGAAACTCTACTGACATATGGAACATATCATTACCCTGATGGCACCATTAGAGTAACCAACAAAAAGCTGCCCTCTGAAGAATGTTATAGCAGTCGCTGCTCCATTGCCAGGTTGACCAATTTCCAGGATTTTTGTATGTACACATGATACACGCTGCACTGACAACTTCAGATAATTAGATTTCGTGTAAAAAAAATAAAGTTCCAAAAAGGACCATGTATAGCTTCCAAAGTATCCTTATTAAAGCACTTCAGATTCTATAAAAAATAAGGACCAGGTGTAACTGATCAGTATAATCGTAGATCCTTATATAAGCAGATCAACTATAAGATTTATGCTCTCTATTACTTAACATAGCATACAAGCACATTCAGTTCTATGCTAAGGGAGAACATGAATGGTCACGATTTTGCCCATTGGTTTCGATTCAGAAAGAAAGGAAAAGGAAAAAATAGAACAAGAGATAAATTTGAACGGTACTCACTGGCTTGCTGGGGAGGTAAAAATTTGTAACTTGAAGTAACTCCTCAGCCATCCATGTGAATGATGAAAGCCTCCTAAGAGATTCCCGCGAACCCTCTGACAAGTTCATCAACTTTTGCTTCCCTGAAGTTGGAAAAAAAGATCACTTCTTGAAAATATATTGCTTTGATCATTCCCATGTTACACACTTCGGCTAGTTGATCTCTACATTCCAAAATCTTCATGATATGCAATCTACCAGTTAGTCAATACAAACCACTCAACTATAAGTCTATAACTGGTTATAATGAATCTTCTTTACCTTTTCCAGAGGTGTAGTTATAGACACACATGCACGCTAGAATCCTTTCATCAAGCTCGAAGCCCGGATGCAGGTGGCGTGCTATGTCATGCAGCAGGATCTCACAAGCAGAATATCTTATGTCATTTTCACCAAGGGCAGCCAGCTCGCTTCCAAGCCATGCGACACATACCAGGCAGTCATGTGAGGTTCCCTTCACCCTGCTTTGCATTCCTTTGGCCAAAGCACGGACAACTGGTACTCCTATCCTGATAATTGCTCGTGTGGACTTACCACTCCATGAGCTTATTTCTGTATCCTGCATCATATTTTACTCTTATGTGTTAATTTTTAAGCTAGTTCCTGCAATGCTTGCGAAATGAATGAATGTTTTTATACTTAACCTGAAGGCAAGTATCAAGCCAGTCGATGTTTCTGATCATATTTCTATGATATGTTGATGTGAGCCCTGCTTTCTTTGCAAGCCATGCAGCAGTGTAGGATTCTCCCGACCAGGAATAAGTCCCTCCAAGATTGGAAAGAAAAGATGCTGCTAATGCCTGCACAGTACCATTTTCTTGAGATGATAGAGACGCCAATAGGACCTCTATTGCTTCGTCTTCGAACACACTCCTGCCATCTGATTTCTCCTGCAAAAACAGATAAAAACCTGTCATTTTGGATAATGTAGGCCACTGCGATGTTGTGGTTGTTTAAATACATATTCGGGACAGGAGATATCTTTGGGTGTTGTTTTATGAACATTGCATTGCGATTCTTAATGGCGATCCTAGTGAGCAACATATCATCTGTTGTTTTTATGGGCCTAAAAATGATTGTTCAGATTACGAGTATCTGGGACAGTAGGAATACCAGCATATCCAATTGGAGGAGAAGATTAGCCGCTAACACCCGATGTTTAGGTTCAGTTTGATGGAGACAAGCCATCAATGTATGCATAATAGGAATGCCTCCTAGCTGCCTTATTTCTTGCAGCAAAGAATTTGCTGAGGACCTGAAGGTCAACAAAATCCAACAAGTTAAGGTAAAGACTTAACAAACTGAACCTTTTCAGGGTGTGGATCATACCGAGGAATCTGAAGAATCTCATGGAAGTATTCAAGCGCAGCGCACTTGGCACACTGTTCTTTTCTTCTGAGAAGGTGAAGGAAAGGGTCTACTGGAGTCGCTTGTGATAAGAACTTCTTGCAGTTTCCATTAAGTCGCACACACCTGATGAGAATAGCTGCCAGGGCCACGCCTTCTTCCAAGTTGTTGTTCTTTGCCACATCAATAAGCTTACAGAGAATATGAGGAGAGCTGATGGTGGCCAAGTGGACATTATTTGTTACATAGTCGAATGCTGTCACTAAGATCTCAATGAGAGCTATTGACGCTGATGTCGGTGTTAGTGGAAGCAATGGTGGCCATTTTTGGGTGTCTGAGTTACAGGCAATATGTAGAAGTGACGGTAACAGCTCCAAGTTTTTGATCTCTAGAGGTGAAGGATCCAACAAATATATCAGAATGGCTGCTTCAGGTACATCTCTCTTCAATGCGGTGGCTAAATTGGATAAATGGAAGCCCTTCCTCTTGATGCCTCTCATTACATTCCTATCTTCAGATATCATAAGCAGCAGTACATAAACTGATGCCCTGATCACTTTATCCTTTTTAGATGTGGAAATGCTGCCAAGCAGTTGGTCAAGGATGTCTTGCCTTACGGATGATTTGTGTCTCACCTCAGAAGTATTGTTCAGCAACTGCCATACAGTAGTGACTTCTGAGCCGGCATCTAGGCAGCTTTCTATCCCATCTGAGACCAATAATTTCGATACTGCCTTCTCGAACCTTTCAAGAAAATCTACCTGACTGTCCTTACCCCAGCGCGAGCTGACATCGCTCCAGTCGTCACTGGTTGAGAACGTCTTGAATTTCCTACTCATGCTTCCTCGGGACACTAGGTCGGATAGAGCACTTCTCTTGATAAATTTGGTTGAGAAGTTGCTTAAGCATCTGAGATCATGCCTTGGTGTGCACTGTGGAAACATGTCATCCTTGTTGAAATAGTTGGACATGGAGTATGAGTCTGCGTTCTTTAAATCTAGGACTGAATTTGACAAATTATTCGGTGGGCTGTGCAATCTACTTGACTGTAAGTAGCTTG
This sequence comes from Rhipidocladum racemiflorum, assembly GCA_036346355.1. Lineage (NCBI taxonomy): Eukaryota > Viridiplantae > Streptophyta > Magnoliopsida > Poales > Poaceae > Rhipidocladum > Rhipidocladum racemiflorum. Next base: position 14,508,589 of record CM070578.1, on the reverse strand, counting down.
GTTTCATCTCATGGTCATCGACATGGTAAAGTGGAGAGTCAGGAGCGTATATCATTGCATTTTCAGGAGAAGTGCACCATGTCAGATTCTTCTTGTGACTTGATCTAAACGGAGATGATATCAAGACAAAATGTGTTAGGACAACAAGGGTAACAGTAAAGCAGATGATGCTGAATGTGGTACCTTTCATGGAGTTTAGTTGACAAGAAATCTGCATCAATAGGCATAACCTTTGCTGACCTCCCTTTGTCATGTGGAACTGCCTGCTTCAGATGAAATAGATGCCATTTAAATATAAGGGCTGCTCCAGCATATCTAAACTTTTGCAATTAAGGTACGTCTTACCACATATATTTATATTACAAAATATCTGCTTACGATGTTTAAGCAAGGATTTCACTAAGATTTGCCAAGAAAAATTGTCCGATTTTCAGTATTTTAGCATCTATCTAATCTTGGTCATCTTAGGCTTGTATCTCTTTCAGAGACAAAACCTTTGGACTTCAGAATTATGTTGCAACAATTTCGCATGGACGACTTACGTAAACTCACAGTTCTGATAACAGTTCTATTGGAAAATCTGAAATCGAGTTCTTGTGCTGAAAAATGGGGACATTGAACTCCCTTCACCATGATAATTTGCAACCAGTGCTAGAATGGACCATATTTTTACCTCACTGTCGCTTGCTTCGCTAGAATCAAGATGTGAGTAGAAGGAAACCGGCGAATCGGACTGGGACTCCTCTAGCATCTCATGAAGGCACCTGCTGTCAGAGCTCCCCTTGGTATCTCCTTGAAATTCTTGATCTGCACAGTCGAGAAAATCCTTCAGCTCAGCGAAGCCATCATGAGCGCCGAAGTTGGAGATGGAAGCCTTGCTCTTTCCTTCATGATCAACCGATTGGATTGTCCTATCCTGCACAAATGTCAATTCACTTCAGCTATCAAATACGGGTAATTTCTCAACTGTTATGTATATGCATTGCATTATACCAAGGCATGTATGCAAAACATGGCACTTGCCTCTGAGAAATTTGGCCATGTCGGAATGACAGAGCTTGCAGATCTTCGTAGCTGTAGGCACCTGCTCATGGATGTATATATCTTCAGAGTTCAGACAATGAGACAGCTGTTCCTTTCTTTTTTATACCTACAGATAGTAGTAGCAACTAGCAAGCACTGAGAGAGACTATAGCTGTATAAACAATGGAGCAACTACACTGAAACAATCGATTCATCTACTCGCTATTGAACTATATATAGCAGTAGCAGTACTCAAGATGATCTCTCTAGATGGTGTTAAATTTTGCAGGCATGCAGCTGTGGGTCAGGATGGTTTAGTGTGCGTGTTTGTCTCAAGCCGCTAGTGGAGAATCTTTGTCCCCGGCTTTGCTTCAAGAATTCATCAGGAATTGAAGATGGCATTTGGCGAAAAGGTGTGTCAGCCAGTTCCTTTCAGAATCCCTTTCGAAAAGGAAGAGTGCTGATCACTTCCTTTTTGCCACATCAGAGAGAGATGCCAGAAAGTGCAGATTTGTGCCCATGACCTGCACAATGCTCCAATGGGTTCTGCAGGAACCAGGGAGAAGAAAAGACTGGGCAAAGGGAATGAGAAAAGGATAGTCCTCTCACAGATCACAAGATGGTGTCCTGCATCAGAATCACTCAAGAAGAAGGTGTTCATCTTGTCTTGGTAATCCTAGAACTCCAGAGAGGTATGCTTATGCTCTTGCCATCTTTAGCCATTTTCACGAATATATAACCATGAAAGACTTAAAACTCTCCTTTATCTTTTACAACTTTGCATCAATTCAAAAGCCATGAAGGAAGGATGAAAAAGACCTTGGACAAAAAGGCACTCACATCCCATAACAAAATCTTTTCCATGAAAAAAAGAAGACAATCCCTACTTCACCGCATCACAACCCTACCATGAAAGGTTTCCACTTACCAGTCTCCTCAGCAGCGTACGGCGCATCAGTCACAAGTATACGTATATACTGGTCAGTGTACGTATCATGTACGTATATACGCTAGCCGTATATGTATACTAGTCAGTGTATAGCAGATACCATTATAACTGTCACGGTGAAATAAAAGTTTCCTGGTCTGTAACAACTCACCCGCCGCTGCCCGCCGAGGCGCCGTCCGGCACGGCGGCCACGACCTTGTAGTACATGAGCCAGTCCTTGTACCGCCTGGCCGCCCGCCGCGCCGCGTCCTCCTCGCTGGCGCCGCCAGCGCGCGCCAGCACGGCCTCGTCGAACAGTCCGTCCCAGAGCGCGTGTGGCGCGAGTTCGCCGGCGGCCACTGTGGCCGGGGACACAACCACGGCCTGCAGGAAGTGCATGGCCATCTGCCACGCGTCCCCTTGCTCCGCCCGCACCAGGGCGAGGTAGAAGTAGGCGCACGCTACGACGCGCCGGTTGTCCAGCCCCGCCGTCTCGCCGTCCTCCGGCAGCAGCGCCGGCGCCTGCAGCGCCGCCTCGACGCTGGCGAGGCCGTCAGAACCAGCGACGGCGCCGGGAAACGCGTCGACGGCATCGTGCATCGCGGCGAGGATGGCGGCGTCGTCCGAGGCGGCCGGGTCCCGGCCCGGCGGCTCGCTACGCGGTCCGGGGGCAGGGGCGAGCAGCGCGAGGCACCGGCGGCGCGCGGCGAGGAGCGCGGCGGGGTCGGCGAGTAGCGCGCGGAGGTGGTGGTGGAGGAAGGAGATGAGGGAGAGGATGGAGGTGTGCGGCGGAAATGCCAGTGCCGTCGCCGTCGTTGGCATCGGCATTGCGATGCCGGCGCCGAGCTTTCTTGCCACTTCACTTGCTAGCTTGTATGTGCTTATAGCGATCGTGTAATTGCGGCAGTAGTGGCTCTTAAAGAGATATACGTGTGCACGTTTTGTCAAGAAAAGACGCGTGCACATGGTCCGAGAGAGGGAGAGAGAGAGAGAGATGCATGTGTCCAAGTGTACTAGTGGTGTAGAGAGGGAAAGAGAGATGCGTGAATGTAGTGTACTACTGTCTACTGGTGTGGTTTAACAGTGAACAGTTGGGGCAGTCTTGCCGTCTTGGTAGGTACGAGGAGCTGGTCCAGAGTTTCTTGGGTTCCTGGAGACAGTAAGTGAAATAGATTACAGAGGTTAAACGTCTCCACTTTAATGAGCTTGAGAGTAGATGCTTCGGTTCAGAGAGGTGGGGTTGCGCTGAACTAGACTCAGCTAGGCGAATTGGGTATGGGCAAGGTTTCAAATTTTGTTTCTGGTATATATTTCGGAGGCGGATGGGATCCGAAATTTCGGTGAGATTTTAGAATTTTAGATAAAATTTGGTTGAAATCTAAAAATCAAATTTTAAATCCGGTTTTTTCAACCGTGGTTTCTAAGATTTCGGTCGAAATCACCGAGATATCGGCCAACTTGAATCAACTGAAAAAAGGGTTAAAAACACGTTAAAATTTTTTGTGGATGGTCTTAACCCTAAATCCAATCAAATCTGACTCACAAAAATTGAAATCTAGTCAAAATATCAAAGATTTAGGATTTTGAATTACTATAGCATTTTTAAATTTTTAAATTTTTTATCCGGTCGAGATTTTTAAATTTTTTATCCAATTACTCGGCCAAGATTTTTGAAATTCCGCCGGGGTTTTGAACCTTTGGTAGGGGCTAAGTGTTGAGTTCTTCCATACACTTGACATGCAATTCTACCTAGCAAGGATAATTTTTGTGGTAGTAAGATCATAATCGTAGCTAGAATCATAGTAGGATTGTGGCTCGGAAATTGTTATTTCATGTGATCGTAATTAAGATCTTGACCATTATTTTAAATCCTGACCGTCGTACGTAGGATCAAGATCGGAATGACCGACAGAGATAAGAGAGCGCGATATTGACAACTTTGGTTGTGAATTGTGGTGCTGGTGCGCCATTTGTTATGTATTATAGAGGGCTAATTAACATGTATCTTATTATACGTAATTTGTCGTCTCCTTTTTTTTATTAGGCCTGCACTTCACATACACTACTACAGATATGGCCTTCAGTACCGGTTGACAACGGCCATCAGTACCGGGTTTTGAACAGGTATAGGTCATCTGGGACTGATGCCCATTGGGCATCAGTACCGGTTCCACTAACCGGTAGTAATAGACTATCAGTACCGGTTAGAGCCTCCAACCGGTACTGATAAGCTACACGAAGATTTCTATTTTTCAGAAGGTCACTCATCCTACCACTCCCGCCCAAGCAAGTACCAACCGGTACTGATGAGAACTTCGCACTTTCCAAGTGGTCACCCATCATAGTACTATATATTCTCGCCTAAGCACGCTTAACTTCAAAGTTTTTATATGATCTACGACTGTAGTGTTGGTATGAACGCATTTGATTTATAACGCATCCCCTTCCCTATGTAGCTAATGAACCGGGACTGATATAACTGTCAGTCCCGATTCATGCGTAACCGGTACTGATGGGCCGATATGGAAGGCTAGTTTTCTAATAGTGATATACGGTGTAATTAAGAAATTCCCTACTAAGTTGAATGTAAAAGAAATCGGCCGGTACTTGGATCTGGCCTGATTCACACTTTTTAGATCGAGGATAGAGTGGAACTCTGGTCGAGTAATCTTGGAGTACACGTTGGAGCACAGTTCATGGACATGGACCCCATGCATGCATGTGTACGTACGCCCACATTGTACGCAATTTGGCCTTGTTTTTCTCGAATATTACTTTCATAAAGACATTATAATAAAAATTAATGGTTAAAGTCATGTTCTGATACCATACCCATGCCCAAAACAACAGCTGTTTGCCATGGAAGGGAGTGCGTAACGATTTAGGCCCCGTTTGGTACGGTTCCAGATTTTAGTAGAAACGGAAACGGTTCCAGATTCTTGGTAGAAACGTTTCAGGTAGAATCAGAATCACTTTCTGCAAACCGTTTGGTACGGTTCCAGATTATAGTAGAAACTAGTGAAACGGGGTTGAGGGTGATTCAGCCACAGCGTGGAAAAAGAAGAAACGTTCCGAGGAGAATCGTTCGGAATTTTAGCCCGTTTGGCTGGGTTTCTCCTAGATTCTAATAGAAACAGCTTGGTTTCAAATTGCTAAACAGGACCTTAGTCACTGTGTTACACAGTATCTCTATACAAAGGCACGTAACAACTGAAGGGCATGCTTGAAACATAGGAGTACGTACGTACTATCCATGCATGCCAACCGTGAGCTCCATGGCAGCACGCATGGATGCGCGACGACAAGAGCAACACCGGTGGCACTTGCCATCAGCACTGTACCGTGGCGTTGGTCTCAAGGACGTCGTAGCGTACTAGATCTCGTGCATCGGTGCATGTGCTCCATCCATCCTAGCAAAGCATGCGATGGTTCGGACCGGTCGATCGGTTCGAAAGACTGTATGTGTCGGAGATGTGCAATTAAGTATATATAGCACATGCCATTTATTATTAAGGTGTATAAAGAGGATTTGGGTATTTTTTTTACTAAGACCCTGTTTGTTTCAGTTGGGGATTGTAGAAAGCAGTTTTTAAAATCTGGATTGTAAAAGCTAGATTGTTAAAAGCTGGAGGTTGAAAAGCTGATAGCTGTTTGGCAATCCAGATTGTAGTGTGTTTGGATTGCTATTTCTACTTGGCAAAAGTCTGTGGTACCCTCAATTATAGGTTGAAAAGTCTGTGTGAACAGTGGGGGGCAATGGTGGGTAATTTTCACTGAAGTTAGATGGGTATTGTGGTCTTTTGCAAAAAAAAAAAAAAAAAGAAGAGAAAAGCTCCTCCAAAGTGGATTGTGGGATTGCTACAATCTGACCTCCAGATTATTACAATCCAGATTGAAAGCTTCATGTTTGTTGACCTTCCAGCTTTTAAAAGCAGCTTTCTACAATCCAAAGCTGAAACAAACAGGGCCTAAATAGTATTTAAATTTTAAGTCTTCAATGTAGATTTAATTGATGGAATTAATTTGTCTTCTCTCCTCTTATCACTACTATACAAATGCTCATCACAGACGCTTCTAAAATCTCATCACAGACAGTTTTGTGAACCGTTTGTAAACATATGTCAGTAATAACAACGACACATCACAGTCGGTTTTCGAACCATCAGTGAAAATTAACATCAGAGACGGTTATAGCCTAAAACCATTTATGATGGTATATTATCAAAGACGGTTTTAGTCTAGAACCGTCTCTGATAGTATATTATCATAAACAAATTTAAACTAGAACAATCTCTGATAGTATATTACAGACGGTTCTAGTCTAGAACCGTCTGTGGTAGCTATATATACCTCCAAGCACATGTAAGAGCAAATGTTAATGGATTCCAAGGAAAATTCCAATCCATCCACAGTTTGTCCTATAAGTTGTCATTCTCTGATTTATCCATCAACACCATCCTCGACCCCAAATGATAATACCATAGGTAGCGTATTTTCACTCTAGTATTGTGTAGGAACATGATTAGTTTTATGATTTTCTATTCCGTCAAATATAGAGTTGATCAAGCCATTAGGTATACGATGACTTCATCAACTATATATTTCATGAAATATAGAACCAACAAAATAATTCTATTTCGGCACAAAACTAGAGTAAAAATAGATTACCTATGGTATTCTCATTCGAAGATGAGAGGATGAAGTGAAAAGATAAACCAGAACATTGCAACTCTCAGGGCGAACTATGGATAGAATTGGATTTTGCCTTAGAATCCATCAACATTTGCTCTCATAGATGCAAGGAGATACTTAAATTGGCTTTCTTCACTTTTCATATTCACATCAAAGATGCGTGAGGAAGGGTCTAAAGGAAAGAGATCTTATAAGGAGGGAGGGATAGAACCATAGAATCATATCGAGAGAGTACAAAATCTTAACATGAATGTGTATAAACACACTGAATATTGGCTTTACAAAGATATATAGAAGTTAATTTCACTAAACATAAGTATAAACATCAGGGGGAGTATTAAATATGCACAACTCAATCGTATTGTCTCAAAACAATTATGTCGGCGTATTCTACACCAGGGTACCCGCTCCCCCGCAATAAACACGGTCGCCGGGCGGGCAGGGTGCGTTCGGGCCCCACCACCACGGCGAGCAGTAGGGCCACAAGGTGGTCGCCCAGTGGGCAGGCGGCGATCAGGCCACGCCACTGGCGCCAAGAAGGTGGTCGCCCGGTGGGCAGTGGCGTCGAGCGCGCCGCTGGCGCTCGATAAAGGTGGTCGCCCAATGGGCGAGTGGCGTCGAGCCACGCCAGGGCGCTCGATAAGGTGGTCGCCCGGTGGGCAGTGGCGTCGAGCGCGCTGGCGCTGATAAGGTGGCCGCCGGATGGGCGAGTGGCGTACATGCCACGCCACTGGCGCGCCACCCCCGAGGCTGCAGTGCCAAGATCAAGGGCATTTAATATGGATCGTGCGCATTAAATGCAAAGAGTGGAGGCTACAGTATGGCGGCGCGCGTTCCCCAGGCGCGCATTAATGATGGGTGACGTCACGATGGTACCCCTCCCACTGACGGAACGGGCGGCGTTGGTAGACGCAGGGCCCGAGGCAGGGGTGCGACGGCTCTGACCGACATTAAATGTGGCGTAAGGATGGCGACGAGCGTATTAAATGCACTCTGGCAGTGTAATGAGTATTGTAAGACTATTGTAGTCCACGCACCTCAGCCAGCCCGACTATAAAAAGGGAGCTGGGGTGCATGGGAGAAAGGGTTCGGATTTTCGGTTCCAGTTGCAATCACAAGAAAAGCAGGACTAGGGCTGTTACTCTTAGGAGGGCCCGAGCCTGGGTAAACCCTAGCGTCCCCCTTCTCGCAAGCTTCCACTGTACTCCGGTCTTCTTCCTTCGGCGATTGCCCCGAAAGCCCCCCATCTGAACCTTACAAGCACCCGCTTCGGAGGTGCCTGTTGGCTAGAACGCCGACAAATTACATCTCTAAGTTTGACATGGAAGAATCAGCAAACCAACACAGTTGCAAAATATGCACTAATCCACATAGCACAATTTGACATGCTCCAAATAATTCTGTCTCCTATCCAGTATGCACAGTAAATTTACAAAGGTAACAACTACTAAGCAAACAACAAAAGAGATTGGGAGCTTACACCCTTCATCAGACATGTTATAGATTCGGAGCTTACACCCTTCATCAAACATATGCCTAGATTACCTTGCATAACAACAAAACAGTAACAACGACAAATGGAACAAACCCTAGATTACCTTGAATAACAACAGCGACAAATGGAACAAACCCTAGATTACCTTGAATAACAACAGAAGCAGTAACAACAACACATATTGGAACAAACCCTAGATTAATGTCTCACTTCAAATTCGAAAGCATTAATATGAAAATTCATCGATTTGATAAAAAACAGCTATCTAACCCATTACAGGTTATTTATATGCGCATCAATTGGCTGCGCTCATGGTCAGTATTGCAACGTCAGGAGGCTCAGGAGATGATGTCAACAGCATGCGGTTGTCTACATGCCGTGGCTAGGGACGCCTTCATTGGGCACGGATGGCGACTTCAAAAAAGACTGTGTGCATTTTGAGAGTTTTTATTCATCCTTTAAATGCTTGTTGCAAACTTTATTTTTTCTTAAATTACTAAGTTTTACTTGGCAGCTTTCTAGCTGAAACTATGCACTCTGTAATAATTGTTAGGATGTGTGCATCTCAGTATGCAGAGGCCGGAAGTTTAATTTATTCTTCCATTAGCTAAATGAAAATAAAAATTCATCGATACGAATCTAAATTTGTAGTTTCTTAAACGGGGTATTCTATGTTCTAACATCAAAGATTCATCTATAAAAATTACCTCATTTAAACTCAACCCCAACTCCTTAGTAACCAAATCGAATGAACTAATCCAAGCTTCCAACCAGCTCACGTCCAATCAACACATCAAAGTTCTAGCTCTATGAAGTAAACGGATCGATCTCCACCTTCTCTTCAAGTAAGAACAAAGATATGTGGGTTTTTCAGGGAACAAGACTGAGGTGATCTTTGGAGAAGGGGACGATGTGGTCGCAAGGCAATGACACCTTCAATCTACTCAGATTCAAGGTGGAGGCGAAGCGGTCGCAGGGGAGGAGGTCGTCCAGAAGGAGGTTGCCAAGGGGCTAGGGTTTGGAAGAGGTGAAACATGCTGGGAGGCAAGGTCTGCGCAATAAACATCTATCGGTATGTTTATATAGTGGTCTTAGTTAATATCACAGACAGTTTGTAGTTAGAAACGTTTGTGATAGGCATATATCATAGACGATTTGTAATTAGAATCGTTTGTAAAGTCATTATAGACGGTTTTATATTAAAATTGTCTATGATGTTACTATATATCACAGATGATGCGTAATTAGAACCGTCTATGATTATGTTATTGATGGTTTCGATATAGAACTGTCAGCGGTGTTCCTCATCACAAAATCATTTGTAATGCGGCATCCAATATAAATCTTTCTGTAGTAGTGTATTTGAATACTCTATAGAAAAAAAATGTTTACCAACCAAAAAAACACTTAAATGCCATTTAGCAATTCCCTTTATTATATAGCCAATTAGCCATCCCGTGAACTTGGGCGTCAACATACACTAAAACAAGTTCAACGAGAACGTATTACTACTGTACCAGTAGTAGTACTTCCTCTTCCAAATCCTTGCGCCAGAGGTTAATTAAACTTTTGGGGGTTAAACATTTCAAACTTTGATCGATAGTATATGCAAAAGTATATAATTAAACTAACTACATCGAAATAAGTGGTTTTTATCAAGATTTGTCGTAGAAATCCTGTCACGATAAGTCAGCCCCTACAGGTGATGAGGCTCCATCCTACATATATATATATATATACACACGTATACGTATATATACGTATATATATATATACGTATATATATATACACGTATATATATACATATATATATACACGTATATATATATACGTGTAAACTCCGTGAAAACTCCGTGAAAACCACGTGTAAATTTTTTGAAAAATTCTCAAAAAATTACCATGCATAGGGAAGGTGTAGTTCTACAACCCTGTAAAATTTGAAGACAAAACTCAATTGCATTTGGAAGATATAAAAAGACAAATTCAGTATGAATAGTGTTTTTTTTCACTGTTTAGCACTATTCATTTTGCAATTTGTCTTTTTCATATCTTTCAAATGCAATTGAGTTTTATCTTCAAATTTTACAGGGTTGTAGAACCACACCTCCCCTGTGTATGGTAATTTTTTGAGAATTTTTCAAAAATTTTACACGTAGTTTTCACGGAGTTTTCACGGTAGAGGGAGTTTGCACCAAATATGCTGCCATATATGTATGTATACATATATACACGTGTATATATGTATGTATACATATATACACGTGTATATATGTATGTATATACGTATGTATATGTATATCAATATATACATACATATATATGTATGTATGTATATCAATGAAAATGTAATGGATATCTGTATTAAAAATTAAACATTATACTAGCACTACTACAGAATGACACATTACTATCGCTTCATCTGTGTCGGTTCTAAACTTTTGACTTCAGAACCGATTGTGATAAGCATATTCCATTTGGAAATCTTGGTAACAGGTTATCACAATCGGTTCTGAGAGAGAACCGATTGTGATACGATAATAATCCCAATCGGTTCTAGATAAGAACCGATTGTGATAATAATTTTTTTATCACAATCGGTTTTTATATAGAACCGATTGTAATGAGTAGGTATTATCACAATCGGTTTTGGGAAGAAACCGATTGTCCTGGTTCTGAGGGTTATCACAATCGGTTCTTTTCCAACCGATTGTAATGAGAAGGTATTATCATAATCGGTTTTGGGAAGAAACCGATTGTGATGAGCACCGAGGTTATCACAATCAGTTCTTTTCGAACCGATTGTGATGATTTTTTGGCAACACCATTAGGTGCAACCAAGAACAGTTCATTAGAAACATAGTTTTTGTGAGATCCTCCACTCACACATTTCCCCTTCAGGGAAGAAGAAAAAAACAAACTCCAACATAGGCCGCTCTGCTAGAATCCCAACACAGACCTCTTGTATCCTTCATTCATGCTTTAATATGTGTGCAAAACTTGTATTTTCGGACGATGAACAGTACCGATCTGTTAGAATTCCAACTCGCGGTTCAACTCTCAGACAATTTATATAGACACATGTAGTGATGCAAATTATATATAACATTATAGTAGCATGCATGCAGCAGATAATAATAATATATATACCATTCCACACATTATACTTGTTTTTTTTATCAATAGGACATGAAACATTTTGACTTGGAACAACAGAACATTAGAAAGATACAATGCACAAAAATATAAAAGAGATTCAAAATAGAGTGTAAAGGCAGCCGAATAGACTTCATCTGCACTAGGCCAACAACCCTAATATATTAAACAAGCTGTATTTCATTACAATATATCACCACATCCATTGTTTATAATTAGTAAACATATAAAGGGGGACTGCATTACACCTAATATATTAAATTTACTACTCGCGGCTCTAGCCCGAGTAACCCGAGTCATCCGAGTGACCCGAGTCACCCGAGTCGCCAGAGTCGCTGGAGACTACGCGGACTAGTGATGGTTCATCCTCCGATGATGAACCCGATCTAGACAACGCGCCGGTCCCTATGGTGATCGGCGCATAGTACTCCTCCACCTTCTCCTCCTCCTCCTCCTCCTTCTCCTCCTCCTCCTCGTCGTCGTGCCGTCGCCGCCGTCGTAAGTAAATGCCGCCATCGCCGCCGTCCCCTCGCCGCCCTCCTCCTCGCCGCCCCTCGTAGTCGCCGCCGCCCTCGCCGTCATCTCTCGGGCGCTTATTCTCGCCGCTTTTGGAGGCGCCGGATGGGGTGAGGTGCCGGAGGGACGACGGGAGAGACAGTGGGCGTTAGCGCCACGCCGGAGTGAGGCGCCGGAGGCTGAGGCGGCGCTACCGGCGGCGGTGAGGACGGTGGAGGAGGATGGAAGAGAGGCGACTCACGGAGTCGCCGAACTTGCCGAGATGGTGGTGGCGCCGCCATTGCCGATCGAAGATGCAGAGAACGAAAGGAGCTATATGGAAGACTTGTACGTTAATACAATACTAGCATTGATCGATGGTGTGATCAATGCTAGTATTGTTTGAACGTCAAAATGGCGGGGAAGACGAGGGGGCGAATGGATATCCGTGTCGGTTCTTATCAAGAACCGACTGTGATGTTGACTTGCTTTCTGATCGGTTCATTTTGAGAACCGACACTGATATATTATCTGTGTCGGTTCTATAAAGAAACCGACAGTGTTGAGAATCAAATTATCACAGTCGGTTTTACATATAAGCGACGGTGATAACTAATTAATCACAAACGGTTTTTCTATAGAACCGATTGTGATGAGACTCGCTAGGTTTTATATGTACCGTCTGGACTCGGGAATGAACTTATTAACTCTCGTCGAGTTAGTTCGCTAGGCGATTTCTCTATTTTCCAGCCTATCTTACCTGTGGCTTTATTCAACAGGTGGGCCCGATTCCTTCGAATCCCTTCAATGTTGTATTAACGTACATTATTCGATTTTGATTTGGTCTCATTAGCAGAGTGTATGGTGGAGGAGATCGGTGCGTTGAAGGTCTCCGTTAATTGAAACCCGTGCTAGCTTGATTAGGAGCTAGATTTCCCCTCGTTTGTGGTTTTCCTCGAAAGGTGACCAGCATTAATTCTTAGAAATCTCTTCAATATTGCAGTAGGACTTAAATTAATTGTTTTAATATTATTAATATGATCAATTATATATAATAGTTAATTAGGTCACAGAACCTATCGTCTCCCGTTCTAGTGTGATTGTTTATAAGTATGCTAAAATGGCATATTTATAAATAAGCATTCTCGAATTGTCCACGTTTTTTTGACAGTTCGAGGATATGTGGCTCGGGCAAGTTCCTAAGATGTTGTACAAAGCGTAGTGAAAGTTTGGCGACATCTCCTGGCGGTGTTCTCCGAATACACATCCTCTTGACATGTTGTCGATACGTGTATTTGGAGAATAGCGGGAGATGTCGCCAAATTTTCTAAAGTTTGTACAACATCTTAATTAGGAACTTGCTCGAACCACATATCCTCGAATGGGATTAGGACCTAACCTACTTAGAGATTAGGAGTCATCGTTGGTACGCACGCATTTAGTCGGTCTCTGAGATATACGTTTCTTTAAGATCATTCAACAAAAACTTTGTTTCGGGTTCAACCCTTCTTTTATTTCATTGATTAGGGCATTATTAATTTATTGTTTGCGGTTTACTTGTAGATGGACCGTGAAGAATGGATGTATCACAAAAGCCGTGTGAGTCTTTGAATTTGGAGGGAGTTAAGGAGTTCATAAGAATTGCAGAAGATGATATGGTTATGACGGGTGTAAAGTTCATATATTGTCCTTGTATTGATTGCACCAATCTCAGGAGATTTAACAACTCATCTCAAATTGAAGGCCATTTGATTCGACGTGGCTTCGTGAGGAATTACACGTGTTGGATCCATCATGGGGAGACAGTAGTACCCTGTGATATGCAACGAAGATATCTTTGAAGCCGATCAGGAGTTGGAGCGTGATATGTTTGATGAGGATAATTTAGATCAAATGTTGCGGGATGTGGAGGGAAATTACACGGAAAGAGAGTTCGAAAAATTTAAAAGCTTGATGGATGACGATGCCAAACCATTGTTTTCAGGTTGCAAAGGGGAATACACCAAGTTGGGTTCGGTCCTTGCATTGTTTGAACTGAAGGCAAAACACCGTTGGACAGATACAAGTTTCAATGCACTTTTAATACTTCTTTCGGATATGCTTTCATAGGGAAACGAGTTACCAACAAGTATTTATGAAGCGAAGAAGCTATTATGTCCCATGGGAATGGAAATAGAAAGGATACATGCATGTCCAAATGATTGCATACTATACCGCAATGTCCATAAGGAATCACAAGATTTGTCCTGTTTGTGGTGTACCCGATACAAACAAAATGAGAAGCGTAATGACAAGAAGCGTAAGAACCGAATTGACCACGGTGAAGATGTGAAAAAGGGGCACCACCAAGGTGTTGTGGTATTTGCCCATCATTCCCGTTTAGAGCGGTTATTTGCAAATCCTAAAGAGGCAAAATTGTTGCGTTGGCATTATGAATCTCGAAAGGAAGATGGCAAGTTGAGACATCCCGCTGATTTGGCTCAATGGAGAAACATGAATTGGGAACATGAGGAGTTTGGTGCCGAGATGAGGAACATAAGATTTGGATTGAGTACGGATGGTATGAATCCGTTTGGTAATATGAGCGATCGACCTGATGCCTGGCCGCTTTTGTTGTGTATCTACAATTTGACTCCTTGTTTATGCATGAAGCGGAAGTATATCATGATGTCGTTGCTAATCTCAGGACCCAAACAGCCGGGTAATGATATTGATGTGTACCTATCACCACTAATTGAGGATTTGGTAAAATTGTGGAATGTCGGGGTTGAGGTGTGGGATGCATACAAAAAAGAGAACTTCACCCTACGGGCTATGATATTTTGCACCATAAATGATTTTCCAGCCCTTGGTAATTTGGCGGGCTATAGCACGAAAGGAGCCAAAGCTTGTCCAATTTGTGAAGAGGACACTGATAGCTTGTGGCTGCCGAATTCGAGGAAAACGGTGTACATGGGTCACCGTAGGTTTCTACCCCGAAGTCATCGATATCGTAAGATGGATGACAAATTTGATGGAAAGAGGGAAGTTCGTGCAGCCCCGCAGCCTATGACTGGAAGGCAAGTATATTCACGCGTAGAGGATATCGATGTTCAGTATGGTAAGAGCCGTAAATCTGTTCGTCCTAGGACCATTTGGAAAAAGAGGTCGATATTTTGGGACTTACCATATTGGAAGGAGTTAGATGTCCGTCAATGTATTGATGTCATGCACGTTGAGAAAAATGTTTGTGATAATTTGGTAGGCATCCTGCTGAACATACCTGGGAAGACCAAGGATGGTGTGAATGCTCGCCGCGATATGACCTACATGGGGATCAGGCCCAAGCTTGCAGTGATGGAGGAGGATGGAAAAGGGCCGTACATCCTTGCTGCATGCTACACCTTATCCAAGAAAGAGAAAGAAGACCTCTGCAAGTGTCTCCACGATATTAAAGTTCCATCGGGCTACTCCGCAAACATTAAGAAGCTTGTGTCTATGGATGATTTGAAGTTGATCGGTATGAAGTCCCACGACTGTCATGTCTTGATGACCCAAATGCTCCTGTTGCAATCAGTAAATATCCTACCGGATGACGTCGGGTTGGCAATCACGAAGCTATGCTATTTCTTCAATGCGATTTCACGCCAAGGTTATTGATCCCGATATCTTGGACAACTTACAGTGAGGTGGTGCGGACTCTTTGTCGCCTTGAGATGCATTTCCGTCGTTCTTCGACGTCATGGTCCACCTCGTTGTTCACCTTGTTAGAGAGATTAAGATTTGTGGACCCGCATTCTGCGTTACATGTATCCGTTCGAGAGGTACATGGGTATATTAAAGTCATACGTGAGGAATAGGTCGAAGCTTGAGGGTAGTATTATTGAAGGTTATGGGGTGAAGAGGTTATTGAGTTCTGCGTGGACTACCTAGGTAAAGACAACCGATTGGTGTTCCTATATCTCGTCATGAGGGCGGACTTGGTGGCAAAGGAACCATTGGGTCAAATCTAATGAGCCCACAATTTGATATGTCTTGTAAAGCGCATTTCACAGTCTTGCAACACAAATGAAGTTCATCCATACATCCAACGGCACAAGTTGATATTACGGGAAGAGAATCCACTTATGGATGAGCTTTCCATCACACGAGAACACAACGATCGATTCCTCACATGGTTCAAAGAAAAGGTGAAGGTCTCCGTTAGTACCGAGGATGTCAAATGGTTGGTGATGGACCAAGATTTAATATCTGAGACATGGCAAGGTTACGATATTAATGGCTACACATTTTATCTGAAAGTCAAGATGCAAAGAGTACAAAGCAAAGCAGTGGTGTGAGCATAGATGCTTTGTCCGATGATCACTCAATTAGAGGATCGTCAAGCGCAATGAATCACATTACTACGGGATGATCGAAGAAATATGGGAGCTCGACTACGGAATATACCAAGTTCCATTGTTCCGATGTAAGTGGGTGAGACTTCCTCACAGAGTTAAGGTCGACAAGACAGGTTTTACACTTGTTGATCTGAA
Organism: Rhipidocladum racemiflorum; assembly: GCA_036346355.1. NCBI lineage: Eukaryota > Viridiplantae > Streptophyta > Magnoliopsida > Poales > Poaceae > Rhipidocladum > Rhipidocladum racemiflorum. The sequence goes on along the minus strand of CM070578.1, from coordinate 14,492,288 downwards.
TAGGCGGCCTCTGAGAGATGAACCTGCTCGTCCTCGCAAAGCAAGCAACTCAAGTTTTCTACGTCGTGATCCGGCCAATCCGAGGTTGCACGTCGTACTTCATGGCAAGAGGAGGATTGTTGGAGTTGAAAATGTCGTAGATGAAGAAGAGTACAACCAATTTGATGAAACACCTCCGTTTGCAGATGGGGCATGTCTTAGCGGTGACGACGGCACACATGGAACACATTACATGCGTGTAGATCATCAAGAAGGGTTGTATTTTAAATAAATTATGTTGTAAGAATTCCTGTATAATGTGGCATTTTGTAGAATATATATGTCAAATGGATCTTATAGTATAGCAAATTTGAAAAAGATTTGACTTTTCGACTCTTTTGAATGAAGATTACATTTTAAAAAAATTAAAAATTGGATCATAGTTATCACAATCGGTTCTTTAGGAAACCGGCACAGATAGTATAATTGCGATCGGTTCTTTTAAAGAACCGACACAGATACTCCACATATTGCGATCGGTTTTTCTATAGAACCGACACAGATACTCAGTATAATTGCGATCGGTTTTTGTATATAACCCACCACTGATACTCTGTATAATTGTGATCGGTTTTTCTATAGAAACGACCGTGATAAAACCCAGAGCATTTTCATTTCGGCGCGCACACTCAGTTCATTTCGGCGCGCACTGATTTCGTTTCAATTCATTCCACAACCCTAGCTCCCCCACCTCCCGCCGGCGCCTCCCCTCGCCTCCTCCCCGGCGCCTCCCCATCGGCGGGTACCCGTGGCGCCTCCCCTCCGGCTCCTCCCACACCCTAGCTCGACCACCTCCCGGCCGGCGCCTACCCCGTGGCGCTCTCCCGGCTCCTCCCTATTGGCGGGTACCAGTGGCGCCTCCTCCGGCTCCTCCCACACCCTAGCTCGACCACCTCCCGACCGGCGCCTACCCGTGGGCCTCCCCGGCTCCTCCCCATTGGCGGGTACCCGTGGGCGCCTTCCCCGGCGCCTCCCCTGCAGGTCCTCCCCGGCGCCTCCCCGGCGCCTCCCCTCGGCTCGTCCCCCCATCGGCGCGTCCCCATCGGCTCCTCCCCATTGCCGACTCGGTTCAGCGACCGTAAGATGCATTCGGACCGTGGGCTGTAATTGGTTGTAAATAGCTCGATGATGATTGCTTTTGAATGAGGCTTGATTAATCGATCATTAAAGAAACTTGCTAGACCTAGAACAACACCGCTCTTAGGTGACAATTTGGTGCCACTTGCTCTTAATGCATTGTTCTAGGAGTCGAGGCGATCTTGTGCTTATTCCTTTATGCTCTTAGTGACAATTTGGTGGCACTTGCTCTTAATGCATTGTGGTAGGGTTAGATTAGTGCTATATTCATTACGATATTATGTTGTACTTGTTGTTTTACGTGCTAGAGCGATCTTTGTTCTAGGGTTGTGTAATCCTTAAATTTTTAGATGTAATAGCTGGTGATATATTGGCCATCTAGAAGTTGGACGGCTAATTAATTTAGCAACCCTTCTATAGCAATCGAGAGCAATCCATCATTGCAATTTGAAACTTGTAACACATGCTATATTATCGCACTTTATTATCGAGTTTAGTTGCGTAACCTATGCGTCTCCCGTTCGAGTGTGCTTGTTTATAAGTATGCTAAAATGGCATATTTATAAATAAGCAGACTCTAATTGTCAACGTTTTTTGGACAGTTCGAGGATATGTGGCTCGGGCAAGTTCCTAATCATTGTACAAACTCTAGAAAGTTTGGCGACATCTCACTGGTGTTCTTGAATACACACCCTCTGGACCTTTTGTCGAGATGTGTATTTGGAGAAATGCGGGGAGATGCTGCCTAATTTTTCTCTAGAGTTGTACAACATCTTAGGAACTTGCTCGAACCAAATATCCTCGAATGGGATTAGTACCTAACCTATTTAGAGATTAGGAGTCATCGTTGAGTACGTGCATTACTTAGTCGGTCTACAGATAGACATGTGAATTGCTTTCTATTATATGAAATTTGAATTGCTTCCTCTCATGAAGTTTAGGTTTGACAATATACGTACTTACTTCGAAATGTCGCAAAGAGAGCACCGGCTCAACTCCAGAGAGAGAAGAAGGTCCTGCTACCCCATCGAGGAAGGTTAGAAAGGCCAGAGGACCGAATAAAGGAGCCACAGGGAGAACGCCGCAAGTGCTCCACTTCAATGCCAGGGGGGTTTGCACGGTCTGGCCCGTTTAAGGCGCTACTCCTCTTTTATCGGCCAATTGGTGAGGGAGCGAGTGCCGATCACAATTAAGGACTGGAGGAAGGAAGTAAGCGGCAGCGTAAGAACCGATCGTGGGATGAAGTTAAGGGAAAATGGATTATACCAGAGGAAGATGAAATCAATGCGAGGCAGTGCGCCTTGAAGAGAATGGGTGTGGCTTTGAGGCATTTGGGGTGACCATGCATGCCGAAGTTCGTGTTGAAAGACCGTACTCCCTTCCAAAGGTATCCATTTGTTACACCCGAGGTTTGGGAGGAGTTCGCAAGGATGAGGAGTACGCTTGAGGCGAGGAGGCGAGAGAGAAGAATATCGCTATCTGAGGCGTAACACACACGCGCACCACCTCGGTTCCGGTGGAGTGCGTAGGGAAGAAGGCGAGTGGGTGCGACTAGCCTCTCGAGTGTGCAACCTCTGGGACAACGATGCCTTACTCCCACATATGCGAGGAGCGGGCACGCGACTGGGTATTAGCGAGGACGAAGAAAACCTCTGACGGTCAGATTGTCATTCCAAACCCCGCGACCACACAGATCGTCACGACCATCGTAAGATATCTAACATAGTACATTGCATATTATATTCCCATTGTATTTTAGTAATAATTTATATTTGCGACTGCGCAGGAGGAGGTAAGCTGCAGAAAGAGCAAGGAGCATTTGAAAGCCAAGGGTCACGGGACATCCTGTTCGGCAATTGGGAAGCCCGATCATAAGGGGCGGGTGCTTGCCGCAGGTGCGGGGTATACGAAGAGGTCCTTCTTTGTAGAGGAGAGCGCGTCCAGTGCTAGGGCAAGATCATGGGAAGCACGTGAGGCGCGGATCCGTTTGCAGATGACGGAGGAGTTGAAGGAGGAGTTAAAGGTGAGATGATGGTTGAGATGATGGCGATGTTCTCCCGAATCAGATTCCTCAACCATCGCCTATGCTACGCCCTAGCAGTGCGCTTCCAATAAGGAACTGTGCATTCCACACCTCAAGGTAATAAGCTGTTTGAGACCAAAAGGTACATGAGTAAGCTTAACACGTAGTTATGATGAAGATGTCGATCACTTCTTGCGTGGTCCTCGCCAAGTGCCGGCTAGTCCCGATCGACGACGGAATACTGATTGAGGCTGCGCGGGGTTGCATTTCCAAGCAAGGAGGATGACACGGTGCATGGTATACCTTTGGGGATGGGCTACATGAGGGTGCAGGTGGACTATGTCCACGATGTTTACATGTCTCATGCCCTGGAGTTCCCCCCGAACGAAGATATCACCACTCTCGGGCAAGCACGGATGTCGTTCATCAAGTGGCCCGCGACGGGTGTCGTAGTGCAAGCACCTCCTCTGCCGCCGCTCACTGCTGGTACTATCGCTACCATACGCTATCGCTGGTACAAGCTGGCCGCTCTGCCATTGCTACTTACCGGTATCGCTCGCTGCTCATTGCTCGCATTACTACTCACGCATCGCTATCGCTATCGCATCGCTAGTACTGCATGCGCTACTGGTGCTGCTCCTGTTACTGCTACTGCTCCTGTTACTGCTCCTCGTACTACTGATGCTGCTCCTGTTACTGCTACTGCTGGTACTACTGCTGCTGCTCCTGGTACTACTCCTGCTGCTGCTGCTGCTCCTGCTCCTCCTACTACTGCTGCTCCTGCTCCTGCTGCACATGTACCATGCTACACAACCTGCACCTACGCCTGCAGCTGCACCTCCTGCACCTACGCCTGCAGCTACAAATGCTGGTGCGCAGGTGGGGCGCAAAAGGACTTCTACCACGATGACGAAAGATACAAAGCAGAGAGTCCCTCCGTGAAGAAGGCAAAGTTGTCAGAGGGCACAGAGCACCCTGATGATCACAAGCGGTACATACATGGAAAGCCCTTTCTCCCAAGCCAATAATTGAATTCTTTGGGCTTGTTCACTCGTCACCTACATGGATGGTACATCGATAGGTCACATGAGGCCGAGCCTCGCCACGATTTCATAGTGAAGTATCGAGCGGGCCAATTCTACCGCAACGAGGATGGGACCTTTCCAGTCAGTTTTGAGGATCTGTACTTTATGTACTGACTTGAAAGCTTTCGATAATTCTACCATACGATCCTGGACGCTGTGAGTATCGCACCATACTAAAAAAGATGACAATTTATTTATTTTGTATAATATTTTATAACAATTGACATGAATTGCAGGGATCATGAGGCAATGAGTGGCGGTCGACACCCTGTCGGGTTTGTCGACCCCGAGATGGTGTCTGCGACCATGGCTAAGTATCAATCGGAGTTCCTTGCAGGATACATCAAGCAGGCATTGCATGAGGAGGCAAAAAAGGACTTCATTCTCTTCCCATACCACCAGGAGTATGTACTACTATACAATTCAATTACATGTACACACTTCAACCTTGTATTAACTTATTCTCTTGCATTGTGTACCGTTTAATAAGCAACCATTGGGTTCTACTTGTGGTTGTTCCGAGTCAAAACAAGGTCTACACGTTGAACTCACTCGAAAATAGACCGATGGACTATGCGATCGAGCCTGTTTTGCAGAAGTAAGTACATTCCTCTAACCTAACACTTTACATATTGAACTACGTTAGGTATTTTTAACCTCAATGCATGGCATCTCTCCAATGTATAGGGCTTTCATGTCTTACGTTGCTGAACGTGGCCGACACAATGATAAACAAAGCACCAAACTCGAGTGGAAGCGCTTCAAGGTACAAGTGTCTATCATAGGATTTTTTTTCTTACACCTATTTTTAATTCGTCTCCTAATTTAAGTTTCATTGTTCACAGTGTCATCAACAAGGGTGCGATGATCTGTGTGGCTTTTACGTGATGCATCACATGCTGAATTTGGTTGGTCGCTCACATGTTTTCCCTAAGGTATAAAGCAGATTATTTGCACTACTGTCTATGTGATATTTGTTTACAAGCATAATACTATCAGCATGTTACAATACCAATTTAAGCCTTAAATATATTAGTGCACTACTATCTATTTTGCAGGACCTTGATATCATCCGGAAGAGCCTAACCAACACTGATCTCAAGAAATTACGAGACCATTTATGCCGATGGTATTGAATGAAGTTATAACAGATGATGGTAGATATAGAGACAATTCAAGCAAATACTAGTCCATAAAGTGTAAACAAAATTTATACGAATGTGAATGTGATGCATTACTGATTGTAAACAATATTAATTTGAATGTAATGTGTGTAGATTGTGATGTATATGTTACGTGATTTTGTGGATTGTGATGAATGTGTCATATTGTCAATGCGAGGCCATTTTCGGACGATGGGCGATAACATCATCACAATCGGTTCTTCTTTGGAACCGATTGGGATATGTTTCGTATCGCAATCGGTTTGCATAAAGAACCGATTGTGATAATGTAATAATTTGAATCGGTTCTACAAATGAACCGATTGTGATATTATTCTTATCCCCATCGGTTCTACAAATGAACCGATGATGATAATGTAATAATTTGAATCGGGTCTACAAATGAATCGATTGTGATATTATTCTTATCCCCATCGGTTCTACAAATGAACCGATTGCGATAATGTAATCATTTGTATCGGTTCTACAAATGAACCGATTGTGATAATGTAATCATTTGTATCGGTTCTGAAAACGAACCGATTGTGATATTATACTTATCGCAATCGGTTCTAAGAGAAAACCGATTGTGATAAGTGTAATATCACAGTCGGTTCCTAAAAAGAACCGACAGTGATAATGTATTATTAGTGTCGGTTAAAAACCGACTGTGATATATCTACCTTATCACTGTCGTTGGACTTTGTATTGCCACCAAAATCGACTGTGATGACTAAAAAGAACCGATTGTGATGTACGGATCTGTAGTAGTGTAGAGCGCACAATTGAGTCTTGAGCAGCTTAGCTTATAAGACAGTTAGGTTTAGAGATTTTGATGGGTTGACTGATTAGGCTGCACAGTTGGTCTTTGGGCTAGATCGCTAGTGGATCAGACCCACGGGTGAACGAGTACAGGTAATAGCAGAACGGATTCGTACCCGTTCTGCCAATTAGTTAATAACTTTTGTCCATTAATAAACCCACAAATATGAAAAATGATTCATACCCGATCTCTAATAGAATAAATACCTATCGAGTTTTGTGTCTTTATTGTCATCTCTATCGACAGGCCAACCTGAGATTATGCCGGAGGCAAATTCGGGGAAGAACAAGTTGGCAAAGACTACGTACCTACCCGTCGAAGAGCACTCGCGCGTAGCTTCAAAGCAAAAAGAAGGCGTCCGTGCGTAGATGAAAAGGATTCTTATGGTTAGCAAGTATCATAGGAACGCTCGCTGTTCCTTGAAAGGAAAGAGGAATCTGTGTACTCAGCAGCATTCTAGTAACTAAGGAGATGACGAAGACGCCATAGATAGATGCCTTCACTCCTGATGGGACTCCGAACTTTGCGATCAACATCAACGCGGCCCCGTTGGGGCTCAGGTTTTAAATTTTGTTTTCGGATTTTATCTCGAGAGGGATCTAAATCCGAAATTTCGGCGAGGTTTAGAAATTTCAGACGAAATTCAAATCCGGTTTTTTTAACCGAAAAATCCGAAATTTCGCAAAAAATCCAAAATTTTAAAAATCTCGGTAAAATTCAATTGAACAAAAAATGGTTCAAACGACTTCAAAAAAATTTGAATTTTTTTAGATATTCCTGACACATAACTAATGTTCCCATAAAAATTTGAGATAATGAACAAGCCTAAGGAATTTTTAAAAAATCTAATAGTGATACTGTTCTGATAAAAGGCTGACCGGCAAATTTCAACTGAATGGAAAATTATGCAAACTACATTAGAAACTTTTGAAAAGTTTTGTAGATGGTCCTAATATATTCATAATATTCTCATAAAAGTTTTAGATGATGATCAATCATAAAGAATTTTCAAAAATTCAAATAGTGCTACTGAAGACTGACCGACAAATTTCACCTGAATGAAAAATAGTTCAAACCACTTTAGAAAATTTTGAAATTTTTTGTGAATGGTCATAACACATTCATAATATTCTCATAAAATTTTTAGATGATGATCAATCTTAAAAAAAAATTAAAAAAATCGGACAGTGCTACTCAAGAAGAACTGACAAATTGAACCAACCAAAATATGGTCAAAATACGTCAAAAATTTTGAAATTTTGTGTGTATGATCTTGACTCTAAATCCAATCAAATACAGTGCACAAAAATCAAAATCCGGCAAAAAAACCTTGAGATTTGTGTGGTTATTGAAGAAATTCGGATTTTTTTTCAAATTTTTTTTACCCGGCCGAAATTTAGGATCTCAGAAGGGTCTGAATTCCGAAATCTCAACCGAGATTTCCGAATTTCGGCCAGTTTGGCCGAGATTTCCGAATTTCGGCCAGTTTGGCCGAGATTTCCGAATTTCGGCCAGTTTTTTTATCCTTGGTTGGGGCCGAACAGGCCGGCGAGTTGAGTTCAACTTGTTTGCATCGCCTCGCTGCTGGTCGTGCAGTGAGGAAGTTGTAGTCTTCTCCTTCTCCTGGTGCGGTTGCTCTTCTTTTGCTTGGTGTTGTAGGTGTTAGTCTGGGTGGTTTTGCGGTGCTAGCAGGTGCTGAAGCTGTCTCTTGGGTTGTCTCCGTGGATTTGCGGTGCTAGTAGGTGTTGAAGTGTTGTCTCGTGGTTGTCTTGGTGTGGCTGCGGTGTCTACTGTGGTATTACCTACTGTGGTCTGTGGTGTTGCCTTTTCGGGGTCAGCGTTTATCCTCTCTTCTTAAAATGAAGGGGCATTTGGATATTTGCCACTCTAGGAATTGGAAATTCGATGGCATGTTGAAAATCATGCCATTGAGTGGCATTTTTTACATATGCCATCGAATTTTCAGATTAAAGAGTGGCATATATCAGATTATTCCTAAAATGAATGGTAGAAGTCTGCTCGTGGTTTAAAAAATTATAAGTTTATGATTTGCTGCTAACATAATACTATAAAACTATGGAGAAAAAACCTTGTATTTAAAGCCGTGAAATCTCAGAAGCAACCAATGTTTGGAAAACGGAAAGAGTAGCAATTTCCTGATCCTCACAAGGAATGCAATTATGCAACAGAAGAAGGGAGTTACCCCGGTAGCTAGTGACGCACGCTTGCTTGTTTTTTTGCCTGAGTTCTACCTCTGGCCAGGATCTTCAGACATTTTGTTCAGGTAGTACAAGAATTAATATTTACAATGTGATGACCACATGTTTGTCTGATCTGCAGTCAAGATGAACTACCTTACTTTTCTAACTGAATGTAACCCTGTCTCAGTAAAAGAACCAAACATTAATTGGTCCAAAAAATACATGTAGCTACGTACCCAGCTGAAGTCAAGAGAGAGGACATTCTTCTACAGCTAAGGCAGATCTTTTACCAACTCGGTTATATCCGAAGAACTAACCGATCGACTCCTCCTTTCTTGTCAATTTTTTGTCGACTAGAATCAGATAGGTAGTGTACGCAGCTTACATATACTACTACTTGCATTTCAAATTGACTCCGATCCTCGTAGTACACATGCATGCGTTGCATTAATTATGGGATCAGCGATGCAAACGACAGCGCGTCGTGAAAGGGACACCGGGAGGAGAAGACAATCCTGTCCGTTAAAATGGTGGTGAAAACAACCCTATTCTTTTACCAGTTGGGACTCCCCAGATTAAACAAGTTAGTAGTGCCTTTTTTATGGTTGGAGAACAAAAGCTTCATTAAGCACCAGCAGCCATTTCAGGAGCATCATAAACAATTTAATCAAAGAGTCACATCTGCTAATGAAGCTGTTCATCTTCTTGCTAGCTACTTAATTAGTGCTTTCAGTGCGTGTTCTCTGGTACATTCTTATACTCTCTTATTATTTATTATATAGTAGCTGCATGCTTCGACAACTACGAAAGAGAATTGTGGATTTTTCGATATTATGACAACACATGCGTACAGCCGCCCAGCTGCAGCCACCGAAAGACTAGCTAGCAATGGACAGTTTTGGTTGCTTTCAATCAGATTCCAAGGTCTTATCACTACGCTCGTGTACCTACAATACGACTCCAGGGATACTAGGAATTCCGGTTTTGTTAATGAACAATGGGGGGTAACAAACAAATTAATTAAGGACACTAATTAGAATGGCTTTACATATCCACTTTTGTTGTGGCTCTACAAAGGGAGGAAAAGAAGGGTCACAACCTGGCCATGTTGGCCCCAATCTTGGATGGATGCTCAACCATAGAATTATTGGATTGTGTCTCATGCATTTCTCTCTGCAAGGTCCAACACCTCACAGAGGATTTGTTAATCCTAACAACCTGGCCATGGTGGGCACCATCCATTTTACACCTTGTCAAGATCTTCAAAGACCATCAACTTTGGCTCATTCTATATTGCCCATGGGATATTGGGATCTATGGATTGATCCTAGCTCTTGCGTATCAGCAGACAGTGCTCTATGTTATTAAATCAAAAGAAACTTGAAATAAATACATCCCCAGATTAAAAAGAGGGATTTGATCATTTACCCTATTTTTCATGGTGCAATTGATTATTTGTCTCATGTGTCTCACTGACATGTGACCCCAAGATCCACAAGTTAGTGAGATATTATAGGACATGATCAATAGCACATACAAGTAAGGATAAATCATCAATTGATCCGATTTAAAAAGAGTGAACACCACGTTACGGGCAAGATATCCGGCAACATGCGTTTTTTTTAACTACATTAATTCTAAACCAACACCCCTAGATGATAGCCGTGCATACACAGACGTAGAAACATAACGGCGGTAGAAAATCAAGCCCGAAGAGCACGCCAGCGTATGGATCACGAGCTTCTCCCAACAGCAACAAGGGCCAAGCTAGGGACTTCAATTAACACGCCATAACATTCCAAGGGTCACAGGATTCCTTAGCTAGATCAGAAGCACCGCGGCACAGCGAGCAGCAGGAAAAAGTAGCGAGAGGGAAAGGTAAACAGTTACCAGTACAGCAGCAACTCTGCTTCCAAATCCACTGTTGCACTTTCCATCCACGAGAAAGAATCACCTTTCCCATGAATAAGATGGTCATAAAGATGGTAAGAACTGGACACACCTAACACCTCCATGAATAGAATGGCTGCACTGCAATCTTGCAAGTTCTCAGGAAAGCTGCCGCATCGACTCACATGCATGCAGCCCGTCGCAGAATCTGCACTGCACTGCACTGCAGATTGCAGGGTGAATGGAAGCTCTGTATAGGTGCTGCAGATTGTTGCATCCTGCAGTGTGAGACAGCATCGTCTCACCTCGCCTGCATTACCATCACTGTCCCAGAGAGGGAAGACATTGTTTAGTGACAACACAGCACGCATGAGCTAGCTGCTGGGGAGGGTAGTAACTAGTAGTAACTTGATTTGTGGTGATGCATGGTGACGCTGATTAGTAGTAAGTTTTTTTTTTTTTTTTTGATCAGAAAGGGCAAACAATGCCCCTGTTTCATATAGAAACACAAATAGATTACAAGGTCCAAAATTTCAAAGCGAAGCAACCAAATTTAAAACCATCAGTTCAGAAAACAAAACAGTAGTAAGTGAAAAATGGCAGTAACTGTGTGTGCTGTATTATGCTGCATAGGAAAGGGCATCATGTGTAGTAGCAGTAGTAGTAGTACTACCACTTCACGGCGATCTACAGGAAATGCATGCAGCAGTATGTCAGTATGTGGTGCTGCGAAGACAGGACGACATACCGATATTACACCAGCAGAGGTGCTGACTGACAGTCGAATCCTCATCATTTCATGCGGTTAAAATGCTCGACGACTCAGTGGTGAGATAAAACCAAAAGAGCAACCATTCATTAGTTAATGCTTAATGGGGGATTATATTGGATTGTGCAATTTATTTCTTGGAGAACATAGAAGCAGTTCTGTTCTGATAAACCGATGATCGTCCAGCCTGTAGTCACTGAAGAGTGAGGCTCGTGGTGTAAGGATCGAATAAATCTAGGCGCTGTTCGGAACTTGTGAATTGTACGGCAATCGCGATGGAGCTATAGCAAAAATTTCTAGTACTACCATCCAAACATGCCCCCAAATGCGTGCCATAAAGCCTAAGCACGCTCGTGACGCATCGACTTTAGAGAAGGATTGTCCGATGCAGTAAAGAGGGCAGGCAGCAGGCAAGTAGCACACAAAACAAAATAGGAGAGAACAAGAGGGTCACAATTTGGGGTGGCATGTAGGGCCACAAGGCCATTGAGACCTTCCATTCCATGCAAGGCTGCCAGGTAGACAACAAAGCTGGGCCATGCTGTTTCTTGAAATATACTTATATGTTTTTTAGCTTTCTAAAAGGGATATATATATACACACACACATAGGGATATCCCGTGAAAACCTACTTACCGTGTAAACTGTGTGAAACTCAAGTATAAAAGTTTTGAAAAATTATCAAAAAAAAAAATACTATACGTAGGGAAGGTGAGGTTCTATAACCCTGTCAAATTTGACTACCAAATTCAACCGCATTTGAAAAATATATAAAAAAAGGCAAATTTAGTCTAAATAGCGAATTTTCACCGTTCATCACTATTCATTTCGCAATTTGACTTTTTTATATCTTTCAAATGCGATTGAGTTTGGCCTATAAATTTCATAGAGTTATAGAACATCACCTCTCCTACTTATGGTAATTTTTTGAGAATTTTTTAAAACTTTTACACGTGGATTTTATGAAGTTTTCGTGGTAATGAAGGTTTTCGCTGGATATGTTGTGATGTATGTATATATGTATATGACACCAAAATGGGGCACCATGGAGCCTCGGTTCTATGATTTCAAATGCGTGAATTCAAACCAAATTCGGGTATATTTTTCAAAAATTTCAGTTTTATGATATATACCTATCTATAATAATTCAAATAAAACACATACCTATGAAAAAATATAATCGCATTCAAAGATTTTGAACGAATTTAGATTGCATACTTTGTTGATTTATATATAAAATCAGCATGTACATACAATCAAACTATCATTAAAAAAGAAACTCTAGTTTGAATTTCAATTTAAACTTGTTTGAACTAGTTAGTAAAATGGTTAAACTCAACGTCCTAAAATTTTCAAAAAAAATTCGCGTGCAATACATAGAGGAAATACCCATTTTGAATCATAGAGCCTAGGCTCCATGGTGCCCCAAGTAATTATACTATATATATATTGCAAATATGCCCCGTATGAATAAAATTACAAAAATAACACTCTCCCCGATCGCGGAAGCAACATCAAGTGATACATGTTGCTTGCCGAGCTCATGTATAGCAGCAGGTGGCCGGCCTCGTGGCACCCCGGGCGAGTATGGCAACAACACCAGACCCGCCGCGGCAGCAAGGTGCTGGGCTTCCCAACTCAGTAGCAACCAGCTGTTGCAGTGCCCTAGCGCAGCAAGTTGTTGCCGAGCCGGGGGAGCGCGACACCTCGCCTGCCGCAGTGGGCCGAGTGCCAGTACCGTGGTCGGCCGGGGTGTTGTGGACCTACCACCTGTTGTTGTATACAGGCACGGTAGGTACATGTGTAACCTGCCACTATTTCTACGGTTGGAAAGTGATTATTTTTATAATTTTATTTGTACGGATACTAGTTTTGAAAAAAAAAAAACTGTGCAAAAGGGATAAAAAAGGTTAATGCTTCCTACAAAAGATCCCTGGTTGTAAGAGCAGAACATGGAAAATCTAATGCCAACAAAAGAAAGGGAAATAAATTTCGTGGAGCTGGTATGCAAACTTCTTCTCGTGTATACCTGACGCTGATTGATGCCACGTGGACAATCCTGCAATCCAACATCACAACATTAAGTCTGAATTAAGCAACCAAATTTGCATCGAAATAAACGTTGGGTATTTATTTCCACCTGTATTAAGTCGTGGCGTTGGATTGCAAGATTGTCCACGTGGTATCAATCAGCGTCAGACATGTACGGGAAGAAATTTGCGTACCGGCTTCACAAAATTTATTTCCAAAATAAAGAGGAGCTCAACTACAGTTCAGATTTCAGAACCAACCCCACTCCAAAGCTCACCGCCTCGCTATAAATCATTCAAGATGTGCATGGCCTTTTTGATTGAAACATGATTACTGTAAAAACTTAAGCAGCAGCAAAGCACTGCATTTCAGCCATAAACTACAGCTCTGGTCTGTTAAATAACAGAACTTACTAGTATTGGTCAGAGTTTAATACCTCTCAAACAGGGAAAGTTATAAGTTATAACACAGACCTGTAGTAGGACTGCAGGAGTAGAAAACTAGAGCTGCAGAACTGAACGGTTTAAACATCGACGTAAAGGTTCTGTTCCTCAACAATACTTACTAGGTATAGGACCAATGCGCAACACAGAACGCTGGGAGATCTCAAATACATGACAAAACATAGCCAGGAGACAAATCCCAAATGCATACAAAACTCTGTCCTTCGGATAGTGCCGCGTACAATGTGGGCTTTGCATGCCTCCTCTCCATCATTTCACAGTTTCAAATCAAACAAACGTACCACCCGCGTCTCAAGTCTCAGCTCGATTGAAACATGACAAGGAACAATGATGAACCACGGCAGCTGAAAAGTCTGAAGTCTGAATCAGTAAATCCTCCAAAAATGTGTATGAAATCATCTAAGGAGTTGCTTTCCAATGACATGCATCAAAGGATACCATAACTTAGAACCGCTAGAGCTTGTTCTGAATAAAGAGTAGGAAAATTGTGTTGACTTGTACATAAAAGAATACAATTGCTGCAAACTATTCAGCTGACCAATAATATAACAGACCGATGCTGCAAGCTGGTATTATTAACTAGCCTGAAGATGTTTTGAGTCTGTGTGCGCTTGTACAGCAGATGCCCCCCCTATTTCAACTTAGACAGGATCTCCTCGGAAGGAAGCTCAAGCGTAGCTCCAGCATGTACCTTCTCAGGCTTCACAACTACAACAACAAAGTTAATGAATTGTCAGGACGAACGAACGCGAAAACTCCTAGTGTCAGTAAACCAACAAGCAAAGCAACCTCAATAAAAAAAGAAAGAAAGTGAAACTACTTTTTTTTACATCAAAGATATGCAGCATTCATGGTAATGCGGTAACACCTAGGTAATCATATATGAGAACGGATCAAGTTTTTAAGGGTCGATTTACTTCAGTACAAAGCAACAACTGAAATCAACTGAAAGACTGCTGCCCTGACCCATGGGCCTTGGACCATGAAGCTGTCCGTAATACAGTTCTCCACACAGGCTAATGTCCCAATGATGCCCGTATAAGGAAGTCACAAGCATAGCAGCATAATTCCCAGTACAGCCAATAAATAGTCTGGACAGACCAGATTTTCATTATTAGCACCCTGCAGGCCTCCACAGCCTTGGTGGTGGGCATGAGCTGAAGCCTGGAGCCCTGGACCACCTGTAATCAGATACGGTAAACAGTACTACTGATTGCTACAACCAAAAGAAGGCCAAGGAATACGATGAATCCATTGAGAGATCTCTTTTAAAAAAAATTAATTTCCCTCACAGCATTACTGTTCATCTTCAAAACTTCAATGTCACTTTAGGGCAGCTAGAGCATAGTTTTGAGAAACTGACACACTTCGCACTGTAATCGACAGTTTTGGTGATAACTATAGAACACCATCCCTTTTGTTACAAAACTACAAATATTACAGACTCTTTAGACAAAAGACATGTGGCTTGGGTGGACAGACTAACGCTATATGAAAAATCTCAATATGCTTTTACCTTGGGCCTCTTTATGCTATTTTGGACCAATAATAGAAAGCTGATATTGAAAAAACAAATGTTTTAGTTATATAAAACATCATTCTGCTTACATGTGAAGCCTGTACTCCCAGCTAATTAACTTGTCAAGGACAGGAAAACATTGAGTTACATTTTTATCCTGACCAACTGTATACCTATGTCTAAGAAAGCATTGTTGTATAGCGTGATTTTGCCCTTTTCAAGGAAAGTACATGGCTTTATTCAAGCTAATACACATCATGCGAACAATCACCAAATGGAACTGTGCAATATTATGATCTTCAGCTACAGATTTATTATTTCTCTAGCATAAAAAAGTGCTTCATAACAAAAACTTTCAATACATCTTCAACTCAATTTTATCTAGTCCATCAAAGTTTTTGATGACTCCTCTCAAAATTACAGAAATGATTCTCTTCATTATGCCCACTGTATAAACTGTCGCTTCCTTTTTGCCCTCTGTAGGACAAAATCTCGATATAAAATTGTGTTAAAAGCTCAAGCACTTATCCAAATCCTTGTGGAGAGAAAAAGGGGAGATAACTACTGGACAGATTTTGAAAGGAACAATTAATGTGTGCATGGCACTATTTAGTAGTGAGATTGTTGGGAAGATGAAAAGACACGTAACTATTTAGAGGATTATGTTAGGCAGTGTATCACAGAAAGTATATAACAAATATGCCTAAACATATTGAATGACTTATATTTTGAAGCAACAAAAATAAGACTAACTACATATTTTGAATGTTACAAAAGATCCACAATAATCCAGTCACATGGAGAATTTTCAGTGAATCGCTTGTTGCTTTTTACACAGTGAAGACCAAAAGACATTTGTGCCCCCTGGTTAAATTTTCTTTGGTGAATAACTTTGTGCGCAGTGTCTAAGGCTCTGTTTGTTTAGACTTAGGCTTTTTGAGCTTAAACAACTTAAAAGCAATCGGTTTTTATACGTGGTAGAGGTGGATAATTTTACCCTAATTTCAGTGGCATTAAAAGCAATCCTTAATAAGCGAAAAAAGCACCTCCGATCGCTTTTGGTTTTTAGTTATATAGAGGCTTATGGCTTTTGAAAAGCCCAGATAAAAAGGCACCATTTGTTTAGGCTTTGGCTTTTAAGCCAGTGAAAAAGCCCAAACAAACAGGGCATAAATGACATCCTCCTTACTTCAGGCCAATAATTGTGAGTTTTATGTAGGTTAAAAAGTGTGATAACCATCACCAATAACCTACAAACATTGCAGTCAAATAGTAATTAGTTCAAGAGCAATTCCCATAATCTCGATTCTTGACTCAACAATTTAACCATAACATGTACAGGAACAATGAAGTTAAATTAGTTAATAACATGAGTGAACAGGACAAACTAATTGAATGAGGAAAAATCAACATTTTGCTTCCCTAGATTTCCCAACAAGTATGCAAGCACTAAAATACGCAATCCAAGCAGGACCCATTGATACATCAACTGAGGCATTTGAACAAATCAATCACAAGCATACAAGGGAAGTGGTCTACTTGTGCACTCTTCCACTACCATCAGCTGCTTATACAGCAGTTATAGGGTAACACTTATTGCGGCTGGGCTCATTGCACTTGCTCTCGTACCACGTCAGCTCCTACACAGCAATACACCAAGCTTTGCAACCATTAAGCTCATGCTCTGCAGGGCTAACACCCTTCATCACTGACTTCAGTTTGGGAGCTTCTAGGCTGATCAAACTACCATTGATAGAGAGAGATTACAAATGGCCAGATACTAGATGTGGAAGTTTGAGGGGATAGCGGACAAGTGAGATGGTGGAGGCAAAAGTGAATTGTTGGGGATAACTTTGGGATTTTCACAAAATATGACATACCTATATAACTAGTATCACTGAATTGCTGAATGATGATGCTGGTGCTAATTCATGCTTTAACATAATTAATCAAACCAACCGGTAACTGTAAGGGTAAAGAGTCTGATTGAAGCACCTTCCAAAGGTATTCTTTGTGAACGGTTTCTTCTTTTGCAGGGCAACATAAGTAAAACCTTTTACAAGGGCACAGCCACAGTCGGTACTTATATGTTTAGCTCTATCATGTGTCACATTCTGCCCTCCAACCACACCAAGTTGCAAACTTAATACTGAGGTCTAAGGTTATGTTTCTCCAGGTATTGTTGAGTTGAAGTTGGAAAATCACATTGTGATGTACCAAGGGTGCATTAGGTCATCCTCAAAATACGTTACATTAGTTTGAATCCAACATTACACCCATCATACTGAAATATTTCAGCCAGATGTGAACCAGTAAACCTGGCAGTTGACAAGGGCAGGTCCAATCCAGTCAGTCAACCCCACGTGAAGTCACTTAAGAAAATTTATTGTCTAGAATTATATTACTGTGGTTTTGGTGAAATGCTACATCTAGTACCCAGAAAAAATACATTATTTCCATCTAATGGTATATCTGAGATTGTTAGTACCTTACTGAACAAAGACAAAAAACCAAAGAAGTTGTAAAATATGACTAATTAAACCTATTTGTGCTTAACTACCTTTAGCAATTCCTAATCGCAGTTTCTACTCAAGAATTACTACATTTCCATGGATTCAGAGGGGTTCGTCTGGCCCGGTCGCCCTACACTACTGGCGCTTCCAGCCCTACACTACTGGCGCTTCCAAAGGTGAAGTTCTCATCTCTGGCAACCAGCAAATGGAGGACCCGCCGGATACACCAGCTACACCTAACATGTGAAATGTAACTCAAAGCTCAATCTTAGATACAATGGATTTCTGACGTATTTCCAAAACTAGCAACTCCAATTTGATTGTTTTCCAGCGACTAACTGTTGCCACTTTAGCAATGCCGCTCCGTGTGGAGCAGAGCCGCTGCACTTTTATCTGTTTTAGAAATCTGAAGCGTTACAATAGCCCTTCAGCACTCATCTGCAGCTCTCTTGTTCATCAAGAATCAAGCACCACATTATCTTATAATAATACTAGCTAAAGTGAACATCCATATTCCATAGACCCAATTCGCAACTCTCCCCCTGCTCCTAGCATCAACCCCGATTCCGTGCCTGCTCAAACCCCTAGCTCACACAACGCAAACCAACGACTGCCTCAGGGATCAATACGCAACGAAGTATTTTTGAAACCCTAAGATCGCAAGCACAAAGCGAGCAACACAATTCAAGCATGTGGTGTCGGGCGGCAGTGGTGATTGGTATCGTATAGGTAGCAGTAGTACCGAAGGATCCGGAGGGCGCGCGCTGGGCCTGGACGATCATGTGGGCGATGAAGTGTGCGGCCTCGCGGGCTTCGGAGAGGGCGCGAGCGGCCTCCTCTGAGCCCGGGGCGAGGCCGCGGTGGTCCTCGAAGCGGCGCCGGATCTCCACCGCCGACTCCGTCAGCATTAGCTGATCTCCCGCGAACGTCCGCCGCGCCGCCCGCAGAACCGCCCGGTACGCCGCCAGCCCTTCCGCCGCCGCCGCCGCCGCCGCCGCCGCCGCCATTTTTGTGAGGAGAGGTGTGGCGAGTGTTGTCGTGGTTGCACAAGAGTCGGCAACTGCTTTGGTCGTCCACGACGACTAACCCTTAAAGGCTAGTGTTTTCTACAACACTTTTCCCCCCAGCTTTTTCTAAAAACAAAAATGCGTTACCCGTTTCTTAATCTGCATCGTTATAATTTAAACCTACAAATATAAACAGTACAGATTTTTTTTCTCAAATCAATAATATCATAGTTTATAGACTTTAAAAGCAAAATGAGATGGCTTCGTTTTCCCTTTTTTTAATCATAGATAGATGTATAAGGAAGAATGACCAATTAAAAAAAAAATTGATCAGAAAGGGCAGCGGGATGCCCCGGTTTCATATAGAAACACATATATATTACAATGTTCAACACAACTAAACGAAAAGCAACAGGAAACTAGCAAGCAACTCCATCATCACTACACTCAACTCAACAGTTTTTAAGAGACTAGCGAGCGTATTTTCCACTCAGAGTACAAAACCTCAACTTAACATCACAGAACCTCCAGAAATTTTCACAACTTCATCAATAGTAACAGTGCTAACCAACTTGATCTGAAAATCCAAGTCCAAAGGCGCCCGAAGCTTCTTCTCTAGGTTTGCACAAAAGTAATTCATTGGAATCATCATTCCTTTCCTGTACATCGGTTCCCAATCCCTTAGAAACATGAGGAGTTTCCTCCAAACACTCTTCATACTCGACCAGTTCTGTGATAAGAAAATCATGTTATTTCTCAAAGTCCATAAACTCCACATATTAGCAGCGCAAATAGTGTTCAAAACTGCATTTTTCTTATTGCTAATCCAAAAACGGGCAATAGACTCAAAATTGAAACCAATATTCAGATCAAAGTAATTGTTGATCAACTCCCACGACTTCTTGGCAACCACACATTCAAAGAACAAATGAGTAACAGTCTCATTTTCATTACAAAAGCTACACAAGGAACCTTTGTTAATTCCTCTTTTTGCCAAGTTATCCTTGGTCATAATCCTGTTGTTAGAAAGAAGCCAAAGAAAAAAATGAATCTTAGGGGGAACAATCAAGGTCCAGATTAAGGGACTAAACATAGGACAAACCCCCCGGAAATTAATAATGGCATAAAGAGACTTGACAGAGTAAACACCATTACTATTATATTGCCAGATCAACTCATCTTCTTTGTCCACAAAACTAATATTATCAATCACTTCCCACAATTCCGACCATTTACACATAAGGCTCTCTGAGAGATTTCTTCTGAAGGAGCATTTAAAGTTAATGCCATCCCAAATCTCCGCAATCGTTAAACCTTTCTCATTAGTAATAACATACAAATCCCAAAATTGGGTAGCTAGACAAGAGTTTCCGTACAAAAAATCTTCCCAAAATCTAATCTTATTTCCATTGCCCAACTCCCATTTATAACCAAATTTGGTAGCTTGCATTGCCCACATAACACCTTTCCAAAAATAGGAAGCAGGAATCGAGTTGCTAAGGAAAATATTCGGTCTATCAGTTCTATACTTAAATTTGATTAAATCTTTCCACAATCTGGACTCTTTAGAGCCAAATCTCTTAACCCGGGACGCCAAAAGACACAAGTTCAAATCTTTCAGATTGGGAATCCCAAGACCACCAAAATTTTTCTCCATACAAACCAAGTTCCAATTGGCTAAGTGAATTTTGTTATGCTCCTCAAAACTATTTCAAAGGCAGTTCGCCATGTGTGAGTTGATGAGATCTAAAGCCCATTGAGGAAACTTGAAAAAAGAGAGGAGGTAAATAGGAATACTAGCAAGACAGGACTTAATCAGAACCAAACGACCACTGTAAGAAAGAAGTTTACCCCTCCAACCTGCAATCCTTTTCACAATTTTATCAACAACAGGTTGAAAATCTTCCCTTCTAATTTTACTATGATGGAGAGGAATACCAAGATATCTGATGGGAAGAGATCCAATTTTACAACAAAAATTACTAGCATATCTTTTAGATTCAGACTCATCACAACCAATAGCTATTAACTCACTCTTATGAAAATTAATCCTCATACCAGACATTTGTTCAAAACAGGTTAAAAACCACTTAATATGCAAAACAATCTTGTCCTCACTTTTAATGAACAAGAGGGTGTCATCAGCATAATGAAGACTAATGATACCACCAGGACAGAAACTATCACAAGGCCCTTTTATTAAACCAGCACTAGCAGCTTTGTTCAACATTCTAGCAAAGACATCAGCCACCAAGTTGAAAAGAATTGGGGATAAGGGATCCCCTGAAAGTGCATCTAGGCCCCCTAAATTTGTTTTGGGTGATTAATGATAAACGATTAAAGAAACTAATGTGTTCAACTAGTTTATGAACAGGCAAACGCTTCAAGAAGAGATCGTCTTTGTACGCGAAGTGTTCCCGAGCAGCGTTGAGTAAGAAAAACGGCATTTAAGCTTGTAATTTTAATCTTTTGAGTCATAGAAATGCCGTACTATTAAGAGGGATGCATTGAAATTGACTTAGAGATGATCTCCTCACTCAAGATGAATTTAGTTGAGTCTCTCAAGGGTTAGAAGTGTTCTCTCTAGCTTCGGAATGAGTTTGTGGTAAAATTCTAGTCGGATGTTCCGAAGTTGTATCGGACATTCCGATGTTTCAGAAGTTCCGAAGTGTAGTTGTGCTTTAGTCCGTTGTGTTTTGTTAGGGTCGGACATTCCGATTTGTTTGCTTCGGATGTTCCGATGCCTATCGTTTCTGTTTGAGAACCCTCTGTTTGCTTCGGATATTCCGATCCTTGGTATCGGAATGTCCGATGTGTGCTGTCGAGAAAAAGGGTGCTCTGCTCTGTTCGGACTGTCAGAAGTTGTTTCTTCGGAAGTTCAAGTGTTTGTTGTCCTGTTTGGGAACCTTACATTTGGTTCGGATGTTCCGATGCCTATTTTCGGATATTAGATGAGGACTTAGAGTGTTTAGCTTGGTTCCCTTCAGGTGTCATCGGATGTTCGAAGTTGTTATCGGACATTCCGATGCTTGTTGTTTTCGGCCGTTGGAAGCTTTCCAATTTACGGTAGTTTGCACGCATCGGATGTTCGAAGTTCTTGTCGGACATTCCGATGTGAGGTGAAAAGTGAGGGTAACGGCTAGTTTTGATTCAAAACTATAAATACCCCTCTCCCACTCCTTTTGCTGGTTACACTTTTGCTTAGGCTGAACTCTTGAGCTTCTTGAACACTCTCTAGAGCATACTTTGAGCTTTCTCTCCTCCTTGATCTTAGGGATCATTTAGTGAGTGAGAGTTTGTCAAGTGTGATTGAAAGTCAAGGGCTAAGTGGTTATTCATCTTGAGAAAGTAGAGAACCTCTCCAAGATCGAGATTCAAGTGCATTCATTTCTCTTGGAGGTTGAAGGACTCCTAGACGGCTAGGCGTCGCTCACGAGCCCCCAACGATTGTGGGAAGCCGTGAGAAGTTTGTGAAGGCCGGCTCCGCCTCCGAAAGGAAAGGATCCAATAGTGGAACCAAGCCTCAAGTGTGACCGAGGTTTGGGAGGAAAGGGTTGGAAAAGACCCGGGCTCTTTGGAGCCTCCTCAACGGAGACGTACGATCCCCTCAAGGATCCGAACTCCGGGAATCAAACTACTGTGCTCTCTCTTGTCTCTAATTGCTTGATTCATATTATTGATTTTCTTAAGTGCTTTTTTAGTCGTCTAGAGCTAGTCTTAGTATAGCTCTTTGTACTTGACTCCTTGTGTCAAGAGCAAATCGGATAGTCCGAAGTAATTACGGAAGTTCCGAAGATTTCGGAAGTTCCGATATTAATTCGGAATATCCGACCTGTTTCCGCTGCATTAAATTGTTTTAATTTAAAATTAGCCTATTCACCCCCCCTCTAGGCAATCTTCTAACCTTTTCAATTGGTATCAGAGCCAAACCTTCTCGAAGGTTTAACCGCTTGAAGGAACGTGATGGCCAACACCGGTTTGAAGGTTGTCGTGACGGACGAGCAAAATAGTCCGAGAGCCGGAGATGGAACTCCCGGCAAGAGCAAAGAGGAAGCTACCTCTACATCTACTCAGGGAGCTCAAATTCCATTCAATTATGAAAAATTAAATACTTCCTCTTCGCATTCATATATCATTTGTGCCCTCAGGCGTGCTCCTTTCTTTGATGGCACGTACTATTCCGCTTGGAGGCACAAGATGAAAATGCATTTGATGTCACTCCACCCTAGTGTTTGGAAGATTGTTTGCACAGGTTTAGATATCTTGGGAAGGCGATATGGAGCTCACGAACAAGAGCAAAACATTCACCGAAATGCTCAAGCCGCAAGCGTGTTGCTTGGAGCGTTGAGTCCCGAGGAATTCAACAAAGTGGATGGCTTGGAAGAAGCCAAAGAGATATGGGACACACTCCAAGTTGCACATGAGGGTACATCAAGTGTAAGGGAATCAAAGATCGAATTGCTAGAAGGCAAGTTGGGGAGATTTGTCATGAATGATGATGAGACACCTCAACAAATGTATGACCGGTTGATGATTCTTGTAAACAAGATCCGAGGGCTTGGAAGCAAGGATATGACGGACCACGTTGTGGTGAAGAGGATGTTGAGAGCCTTTGCTCCAAGGAATTCGACTCTCGTAACACTTATACGAGAGCGAAAAGATTTCAAAAGGCTTACTCCTAATGATGTGCTAGGAAGAATTCTATCACATGAGCTTATGGAGGAAGAAGCAAAAGAAGTGAAGAACCTTGCCAAGCAAAGCTCAAGCTCAAAACCGAAGCAAATAGCTTTGAAGGCAAGCAAAAAGGAAGAATCAACATCAAGTGATGAAGAAGAAGATGAGAGCGAAGACGAAGAAGACTTGGCTCTATTTGTGAGGAAATTCAAAAAGTTCCTCAAATATGACGGGTCAAGCAAATACAAGAAGAACTACAATGACAAATCAAGAGGAAGAAGAAACACCAAAAGGGCTTGCTATGAGTGCGGTGAAGTTGGACATTTCATCACCGATTGTCCAAAGAAGAAGAACAACCAAAATGAGAACAAGAAGAATGAGCCGCTCAAGAAGAACAAGACGTACAAGAAGAAGTACTCGGGGCGAGCTCACATTGGAGAAGAATGGGATTCAAACGACTCCGACTCCGACACCGATGATGAAGGAGTCGCCACCCTCGCCATTGAAGCCGCTCCACCAACAACGTCGCTCTTCGGGGAATTGAGCGACAACGACTCCGACCACGATGCGCCTATTTGTCTTATGGCCAAAGGGCGCAAGGTAATGGCTAAGACAAAACCCCCTAGTAGTGATAGTGAATTAGAGAGCGATGATGATGATGATGCTTTATTTTGCAACTTAAACAAATCTACCATTGCAAAAATCAATAAACTATTGAAAAGAATAGATAGCCAAGAGGAAACTCTTGAAAAGCAAGAAGAATTGCTAATTTGTGAAAAGAAGAGAAATCTTGCTTTTGAAAAGCTCCTCGCAATGGAAAAGGAGAAAATTGAATTGCTAACCAAAGATCTTGACTTGGCTAACAATTCAATCACGATCCTTAAGAGTTCAAATGAATCGCTTCAAGAGAATGTTATTAGCTTGGAAAACAATCTTCAAGCTCTTGAAGTGCAAATTGAGTCTCTTAATGACCTCAACTCTCCAATCATTAATTCTTCAATGGCTTCTATTCCTTCCACTAGTAATGGTTGCTCTCGTTGCTATAATATTGATATTAATACTTGCTCTACTAATTCCCAACTTGTGCAAGTATTAAAAGGAGAAAACGAGAGATTGAATGCTTTGGTAAAGTATGGTTGCATCAAGACTTATCAATCCAAGGATGCCCTCTACAAAACAATCAACACTCGTGGAAACAAAAATAAAGAAGGGCTAGGATATGATAAGTACGATTGCAAGGAAATGACCGTGTGGTGGTAAAAGGTAAGGAATGCATCAAGTTTGTCAAAGAAAATGACAAGCAACCATTGACCACCACACAAGTCATTAAGAGGGCAAGAATCAAAGAAGTATCTTCAACATCATACAACTCATCCCATTCACTATGCATCATACATGTTGAAGAGAAATCACCGTGGTAAAGTGATTGCTCATTATATCGGTGCCCACCACTCTAATGATGTGAGCAAAAGAAGGTGTGGGTACCAAAGTATTGATTACTAACATGCAAGGGCCCAAAAGGATTTGGGTACCTAAAAACAAGACTTGATGTGTTTTCAGTAGGACTATACCTCAGGGGATCAAGTTGGGTGCTTGATAGTGGTTGCACAAACCACATGACCAGGAGAAAAGAAAATGTTTTCATCTTTTGATGAGAAAGGGTCACAATATGAAAATATTGTGTTTGGTGATAATGGTAAAGGTGAGGTAATGGGATTAGGTAAAATTGCTATTTCTAATGATCATTCAATATCAAATGTTCTCCTAGTTAAGTCCTTAAATTACAATTTGTTATCCGTGTCGCAACTTTGCGAGATGGGTTATAATTGTCTTTTCACTAATGTGGATGTGACCGTCTTTAGAAGAGACGATTCCTCAATTGCTTTTAAAGGATATTTGAAGGGTAAGCTCTATTTGGTTGATTTCAACTCAAATAGCGCTAAACTTCAAACATGCTTAATGGCAAAGTCTAGCATGGGTTGGTTGTGGCATCGCCGGCTAGCTCATGTTGGCATGAGGAACCTCGACAAGCTTCTAAAGGGTGATCACATCATTGGACTAACGAATGTCGAGTTTGAGAAAAACAGGATTTGTAGCGCTTGTCAAGCCGGAAAGCAAGTTGGAGCGCGTCATCCTGCAAAGAACATCATGACAACGACAAGACCATTGGAGCTTCTACACATGGACCTCTTCGGACCCATTGCGTATATAAGCATCGGAGGTAACAAATATGGTTTGGTCATTGTTGATGATTTTTCACGCTTCACGTGGGTGTTCTTTTTGCAAGAGAAAAGTGAGACACAAGGGATAATCAGGAAGTTTGCAAGAAGAGCCCAAAACGAGTTCGATTTGAAGATCAAGAAGATTCGAAGCGATAATGGAAGTGAATTCAAGAATACTCAAGTCGAAGAATTTCTTGATGAAGAAGGGATCAAGCACGAGTTCTCCGCTCCATATTCTCCTCAACAAAATGGAGTGGTAGAAAGGAAGAATCGGACGTTGATCGAGATGGCAAGGACAATGCTTGATGAATACAAGATTTCCGATCACTTTTGGGCGGAAGCTGTCAACACCGCGTGCCATGCCATCAACCGATTGTATCTCCACAAGATCTTAAAGAAGACGGCATACGAACTCCTCACCGGTAACAAAGCAAATGTCTCATATTTTAGAGTTTTCGGTAGTAAATGTTTCATTCTTAACAAGAAACCCAAGAACTCTAAATTTGCACCAAAGATCGATGAAGGTTTCTTGCTAGGATATGGATCAAATGCCTACGCTTATCGTGTTTTCAACAAAACCTCGGGTTGTGTTGAAATAGCGAGAGACGTGACATTTGATGAATCTAACGGCTCTCAAGTAGAGCAAGTTGATTTAAGTGTGCTAGATAATGAGGAATTGCCAAGCATTGCAATCAAGAAAATGGCAATAGGTGAAGTAAGGCCGCAAGAAAAGGTACACCAAGACAATTCATCCATTCAAGTCGAGCCTCCCACTTCAAATCAAAATCAAGATATTCCTCAAGATAGTTCAAGCAAATTAATGGAGGATGATCAAATTGAAGATAATGAGCCAATTCAACAAACATCTCAAATGCCGCATCCAAGAGTGCATCAAAGTGTCCAAAGAGACCACCCCGTCGATAACATTCTCGGTGATATCCAAAAGGGGGTAACTACACGCTCTAGAGTAGCTAATTTTTGTGAATTTTACTCTTTTGTGTCTACTTTGGAACCTTTGAAGGTTGAAGATGCACTAAGAGATCCGGATTGGATAATGGCTATGCATGAAGAGCTTAACAACCGTTAGAAACAAGGTGTGGTCGTTGGTGGAAAGACCAAATCAAAACGTGATTGGAACCAAATGGGTCTTCCGCAACAAACAAGACGAGAACGGAGTTGTCACAAGAAACAAGGCTCGGTTGGTAGCTCAAGGATTCACTCAAATTGAAGGTTTGGATTTTGGTGAGACTTATGCTCCCGTAGCTAGACTTGAGTCAATTCGTATATTAGTTGCATTTGCCACTCACCATGATTTCAAGCTTTATCAAATGGACGTCAAGAGTGCCTTCCTAAATGGTCCAATCGCCGAATTGGTATACGTTGAGCAACCGCCGGGAATGGAGGATCATAAGAACCCCACTCATGTCTACAAACTCCATAAGGCGCTCTACGGGCTTAAGCAAGCACCTAGAGCATGGTATGAATGCCTTAAGGATTTTCTTATTAAAAAGGGTTTCGAAATTGGTAAAGTCGATCCTACTCTCTTCACAAAATATGTTGATAATGATTTATTTGTGTGCCAAATATATGTCGATGACATTATATTTGGTTCTACTAATAAAAGTTTTTGTGAGGAATTCAGTAGGTTGATGACGAAAAGATTTGAGATGTCAATGATGGGCGAGCTAAAGTTCTTCCTCGGATTTCAAATCAAACAACTCAAGGAAGGTACATTCTTATGCCAAACAAAGTACATAAAAGATATGCTCAAGAAGTTTGACATGGAGAGCGCCAAACCTATCCACACACCCATGGCTACAAACGGACATCTTGGTCTAAATGAAGAAGGTAACCCTGTGGATCAAAAGGTATATCGATCCATGATAGGTTCTTTGCTCTATCTTTGTGCATCTAGGCCTGATATTATGCTTAGTGTTTGCATGTGTGCAAGATTTCAAGCCACTCCGAGAGAGTGCCACCTAGTAGCCGTGAAAAGAATTCTTAGATATTTAGTTCACACACCTAGTTTAGGGCTTTGGTATCCTAAAGGATCAAAATTCGATTTGATTGGTTATTCGGATGCTGATTATGCGGGTTGCAAAGTGGATAGAAAAAGCACCTCGGGGACTTGTCAATTTCTAGGTAGATCACTAGTGTCTTGGTCCTCAAAGAAACAGAATTCAGTGGCTCTATCCACCGCGGAAGCCGAATACATTGCCGCAGGAAGTTGTTGTGCACAATTGCTATGGATGAGGCAAACCTTAAAGGATTTTGGATTTAACTTGGAAAAAGTACCACTCTTATGTGACAATGAGAGTGCAATCAAAATAGCCAACAATCCTGTTCAACACTCTCGGACCAAGCATATAGACATCCGACACCACTTCCTTAGAGATCACTCTCTCAAGGGAGACATAGATATTACCTATGTGAGAACCGAGAAACAATTGGCCGATATCTTCACCAAACCTCTTGATGAGAAACGATTTTGCGAATTGAGAAGTGAGCTGAA
The DNA here is from genome assembly GCA_036346355.1 of Rhipidocladum racemiflorum. Taxonomy (NCBI): domain Eukaryota; kingdom Viridiplantae; phylum Streptophyta; class Magnoliopsida; order Poales; family Poaceae; genus Rhipidocladum; species Rhipidocladum racemiflorum. Next base: position 14,464,276 of record CM070578.1, on the reverse strand, counting down.
CATCCTAGACTATCGGAATGTGACTTGACATCTTGCTCGCATATATAGTTACTATTCTTGATGATTTCAAAATAAAAGGATTGCAAAAAAAAATTAGTTGTCTGCCTTTGAAAGAGTTGAGTTGTCAAGTGCATCTTTAGTCATTCCACCTGTGATCATAGCTTCGACTGTCGTTTTTGTTCTCTGATCACATGTTGGATGACTGCCGAGTTCTCTGACTCAAAGTCTCAATTTCTTCCATCTCAGAAATCCTATCCTTCCTTCCTGTCAGCTGGAAAAATTCACGTATCGGACTATCCGATCCAGTCATCGGAATATCCGAATTCTGTGTTTTTAAACTCTTCGGAATATCCGATATTTTTATCGGAATGTCCGAATCCTGTTCAACTTCTGGTTCGCTGGAAACTTGAACTCTTCGGAACTTCCGAACTTAATTTCAGAACTTCCGAAGTGCGTGTAAACGCAGGATAAGGACGTTTCGGTTGGCCCCTCCTCCTCATTTCTTTATTCCCTCTCTTTACCTCCGTACGTCCTCTCTCTCCCTCTACTGCACTCTTTCATCTCTTGTCGTCTTCGGAGTCTTCAACTCTTCGGAAACTCCGATCTACCTCAAGGAGGAGTGCCTCTCGGATTAGAAGTCTTTAATCCATCTCAAATCTCGTTCTTCATCCTCAAGGTAAACCCTAGAGCAATCCGTGTCTCTTCGTTTTCCGTGAATCTCTTGATCAAATCTTTTGGATAGACTTGTTGTCGTAGTCTTCCTTCGCCCAGATCTCAAGTTTCTTTTGTTTCCTGTGGTTGATCTGGTTGGAATCCTAGTTTTAGGGTTGTACCGAAAATATCGGAACTTCCGATGTTCACTATCGGAATGTCCGATGTAATGTCGGAATGTCCGATATGAAATCGGAATATCCGATGTTGACAGTACATCACTAGAACCAGTGCTCTCTCTAGTTTCTTTTATCTTATCAATCTATTCCATGTCAGCTTTCTCAAATGGACCCAAGTCAGGGTGGTCAGCCTCCTCAGGATCCGGCTAAGATCACTTTCAGTCGAAAGCGCAAAACTCCAACTGGGGCGAGAACAAAGCGAGCTTCAGCTCGAGGATCTCAATCTGGGATTTCAATAAATGAACCTGCTGCTCAGGCCACTCAGACAGTAAATGTGCCTCGTGGAGCACCGCTACCCTCTAGAAAAGGCAAGGGAATTGCTGGAGCGTCAGGGTCTCAGCCAAGAGACATGCCGAGATTGAGACCGCCTGAAAGAAACCCTAGACTTCAAAGAAAGCCAGTAAACTACAAAGGGAAAGCAGCACAAGTGAGAAGAGCTCGTGAAGAGAATCCAAAGCGGAATGACCAGTTCTCTTCTGACTCACGTTTCTGGACATTCTTTCAGCAGGACTTTTATGCTTCAGTCATTTATCCTAGAAAGAATCCTGTTATCCAAATGCAATGTGTTGATTGGGAGTATATGGCAGCAGCAGATGATGCCATATTCAATGAAGTTATTGCAGCTTGTGAAAGAACTGGCACCAAAAGGATCATGGCTTTTCAGCATGATTGGAATGTGGAGATCATAGCTCAGTTCTATGCCACAATGTATGTCTCCAGGGATCGAGTCTCTACTCTCCACTGGATGACTGAGGGAACCTGGTATGAAGCTACATATGTTCAATTTGCCAGGCTACTTGACTTCACAGAGGCGGACTCCAGGGACAGAGATCAGATCCACAATGAGGTCTCACTTGGTGCATCAAATCTGAATTTCTTGTATGAGGAGAATGCAGAGTTTGAGCCAGGTGACACCAAGGGAATGAAGCCCTTCTTTGCTATCCTGAACAGACTCTTCAGGAAGACCTTGGCTCCAAAAGAAGGTGATGCTTCTCATGTCCTTTCTTTCACCGTAAAACCTCTTGAAGCGAGAATGCAAGATGGTCGAGGCCCTTTGATGTCTTTGACTTCATATGGAATGAGATCAGACTCATTGACAGAGCCGAGAAGAAGGCGTGGATATGCTCCTTTTATCATGCACTTAATTGAACAAGTGGTAGGCAGCGATTTGAGTGTGATGGAAAGCATGTGGCACTTCAAGTCGAGGCCAATCAAGGCCCCAATCTCGTGAGCCACGAGCTTCCACGGGAGGACTGCCTCCTCTGCTGCTACTTCTTCAGCTTCTACTCCCAGCGGATCTTCTTCACCTATTCTGCGAGCTTTGAAGTCAATATTTGTTCTTTGCAAGAGCAACTCAGAAAAGCAGAAGAAGAATGCCAAGCGACTCAAGGATATCCAAAGGCATCTGAATCTGGAGTGCTCAGAGGACGAGGAAAGTGAAGAAGAGATCGAGGATCCTTTTGCTCCAGCACCTGATGTGTCAGAGTCTGAGGATGACGACGAAGAATCTGAGTCAGATGAAGCTGCATCAGAGGAGTCTGATTAGTTCTCCATCTCTCTCTCTCTCCATCCTTTGTGGTGCTTGATGCCAAAGGGGGAGAGATGACAAATTTATCTTTCTATCCTTAGTTCAAAGTCGCTGAGTCCGTGATCTTGGAACTTATTTGGTTTAAAACTGGTTTAAAACTTCGTTGTTGAATGTTATTATCGTTTTAAACTCTTTACTGTTTTTGCATGGAGATCTTTTGCTGACTCGATGGTTATTAATTATCCATATTGCTTATCCTGTCAATTGTGTGTTAATCTCCTATGCAAGGATATAGGGGGAGCTCTTTTCTTTCTCTCGAAAAGTGCACTTGTTTTCAAGATACATTCTTAATGCACATTTTGAGGGGGAGTTCCGTCTATATTTATTCTCTCATAATGCTTTATAAACTTGTCCTTAATCGTGTTGTCATCAATCACCAAAAAGGGGGAGATTGAAAGTGCATCTAGGCCCCCTAAATTTGTTTTGGGTGATTAATGATAAACGATTAAAGAAACTAATGTGTTCAACTAGTTTATGAACAGGCAAACGCTTCAAGAAGAGATCGTCTTTGTACGCGAAGTGTTCCCGAGCAGCGTTGAGTAAGAAAAACGGCATTTAAGCTTGTAATTTTAATCTTTTGAGTCATAGAAATGTCGTACTATTAAGAGGGATGCATTGAAATTGACTTAGAGATGATCTCCTCACTCAAGATGAATTTAGTTGAGTCTCTCAAGGGTTAGAAGTGTTCTCTCTAGCTTCGGAATGAGTTTGTGGTAAAATTCTAGTCGGATGTTCGAAGTTGTATCGGACATTCCGATGTTTTAAGTTCCAAGTGTAGTTGTGCTTTAGTCCGTTGTGTTTTGTTAGGTCGGACATTCCGATTTGTTTGCTTCGGATGTTCGATGCCTATCGCTTCTGTTTGAGAACCCTCTGTTTGCTTGGATATTCGATCCTTGGTATCGGAATGTCCGATGTGTCTTGTCGAGAAAAAGGGTGCTCTCATCGCATTCGGACCGTCTGAAGTTGTTTCTTCGGAAGTTCGAAGTGTTTGTTGTCTGTTTGGGAACCTTCTATTTGGTTCGGATGTTCCGATGCCTATTTTCGGATATTCCGATGAGGACTTAGAGTGTTTAGCTTGGTTCCCTTCAGGGTGTCATCGGATGTTCCGAAGTTGTTATCGGACATTCCGATGCTTGTTGTTTTCGACCGTTGGAAGCTTTCCAATTTCTGGTAGTTTGCACGCATCGGATGTTCCGAAGTTCTTGTCGGACATTCCGATGTGAGTGAAATCTTGAGGAGGGTAACGGCTAGTTTTGATTCAAAACTATAAATACCCCTCTCCCACTCCTTTTGCTGGTTACACTTTTGCTTAGGCTGAACTCTTGAGCTTCTTGAACACTCTCTAGAGCATACTTTGAGCTTTCTCTCCTCCTTGATCTTAGGGATCATTTAGTGAGTGAGAGTTTGTCAAGTGTGATTGAAAGTCAAGGGCTAAGTGGTTATTCATCTTGAGAAAGTAGAGAACCTCTCCAAGATCGAGATTCAAGTGCATTCATTTCTCTTGGAGGTTGAAGGACTCCTAGACGGCTAGGCGTCGCTCACGAGCCCCCAACGATTGTGGGAAGCCGTGAGAAGTTTGTGAAGGCCGGCTCCGCCTCCGAAAGGAAAGGATCCAATAGTGGAACCAAGCCTCAAGTGTGACCGAGGTTTGGGAGGAAAGGGTTGGAAAAGACCCGGGCTCTTTGGAGCCTCCTCAACGGAGACGTACGATCCCCTCAAGGATCCGAACTCCGGGAATCAAACTACTGTGCTCTCTCTTGTCTCTAATTGCTTGATTCATATTATTGATTTTCTTAAGTGCTTTTTTAGTCGTCTAGAGCTAGTCTTAGTATAGCTCTTTGTACTTGACTCCTTGTGTCAAGAGCAAATCGGATAGTCCGAAGTAATTACGGAAGTTCCGAAGATTTCGGAAGTTCCGATATTAATTCGGAATATCCGACCTGTTTCCGCTGCATTAAATTGTTTTAATTTAAAATTAGCCTATTCACCCCCCCTCTAGGCAATCTTCTAACCTTTTCATCCCCCTGTCTCAAACCTCTACCAGTATGAAAAAATGCACTCTCAACATTGTTTATCTTAATACCAACAGAACCTCTACTTAGAATAGAGAAGATCCAAGAACACCATTTCTTCCCAAAACCTCTTTTAGAAAGGATATCCAATAAAAAATCCCAATTAACCATGTCATAAGCCTTCTCATAGTCAAGCTTAAAAACAAGACCTTTATCTTTGTCTTTATGAATTTTATGAATAACCTCATGAGCGGTAACCACACTTTCCAAAATATATCTACCTTTGATGAAGGCAGTCTGATTCTGCAATATAATTCTATTACAAATAGCCCCAATCCTATTCGTTAGAACCTTAGTAACAATCTTGTAGCTACAGTTTAAACGACCAATTAAATTAGCAAGTACTAGTACTCAAATACCAAAATGTACTGGTAAATTTAGAGTTTTTTTTATACCTTGAATCATCTTAAATACAATGTTGATCGTATGCATGGCTCGTAGAGAATTAAAATGTGTATCAATGTATGGGATTTTACATGTCATGTATATAAGCTATAATATTTAAAGAAAACATATGGTTTGACCGGACAACCTTGACCAGAGACTATGGCCGATGGCGGGACTCAGTTTGATAAGAGTATAAGACTGATCCAAGGAAAAGGCGATAGAATCGAATGGAAGGAACCGAGTAGCGCTCAGTTGGTAGAAGGTGTTATCATCCCATCTATCTATACTAAAATTGATGTTTTTATAGAGTATACTAGAGCTTTTGTCCAAGTAAAAAGGAATAAAAATTGAGGATTTGCCATTTTAAAGACGTGTGATTGAGGTTTTACTACCGAAAAGCTTAGACTTGATAATATGCCACTGCAAATATGAAAGTGGCTGAGATTTGCTATACTCCATGTATTCCAATAATTTCTTCATTTTTTCTCTCCAAAATTTCATATGACAAAGATTATAGTACCCTTCTTCCTCGCCTCCCCTCCCTCTTCCCAAGTTGGACGCAAACGAAGCAAAAGACGGCGATGCTGCCATCATCGTCAGCGATGAGTATGCGACATTACTACTAGCAAAGGCGGAGGATCCTACGGCGTGACTCGTCCTAGATCCCAAATATGTACTCCACTCCAATAAGTCATGGTTGGTAGCAGGGGCGGATCCAGGCCCCGGGCAGAGTAGGCTGTAGCCCGGGGCTTGGTACCGAAAGTACATTAAAATTCTACGAAAAATTATTGAAAAATCATTGAAAACAGATATTTAATCTAAGATCAGCTAGTCCAGCCCGGGACTTGGGCCTGGGCTAGCTCCGCCCCTGGTTGGTAGCAATGAGGAGGTGTTGCCATGAGGAGGCCTTCTCCACAACCGCTATTAGATTGAAGGAGATCGGGGGCAGCGACAGGTATGCCTTCTGTTAGTGTTATGCCCTTGAGGCAATCATATGGATGATTGTAACATGACTATGTTTATGAATAATAATATGATTATTGGTCCAATGAATGTATATCATTGTTTTGATCAACAAGTGTGTGACTTGTTTATGAAGCTCTTTACTTATTGATATTATTCGATAAATATCTCTGATCGGATATCATCGTATAGGACAACGATGAATAGATCAGCACATGTATTGTTCGATGATCATGTTTCATAGATCATGGGATATGGAGATATCATCAATACATTGTGGACGCATATTGAAGAACATGTGTTAGATAGACCCACAATGGGACACTGCGAGAATGTTACATTCTTATGTGTCATTAGTGTATCTCATACATAGTAGATGTATGATCCTTAGACCTGAGATTGTCATATTCCCTACATGTGTAATAGTTTACCTTGGGGTTACCAAACACTATTTCCTAACCGGATAGTTATAAAGGTAGCTTTCATGTTTACTATGAAACATGCAGAGGAAGTGAAGCGATCAAGATGGAATTTGCCACTCTAATGTAACGGAGATATATGTCTAGGCCACTCGTGTGATATGATTAAGGAAGTGCATGGCCATGCCGTGATTGAGAAGTCAATCACAACTTATTAATATATCACGGATACGAGAGATGGATTGAACTATCAAAGGATGACATGCTTCGCCTTGAGTTCGATCTTCATATAGTTTGGCAAAAGGATTATTACATCGATTACTTTAATCATATGCGTTTGGGAGTTGGCATGCTCTGCAAGGAGCCGCTATCGACTATTGGATTAGAAAAAGGGTTTTCGAATCCATGTCCAAATGCGCATGAACATACTGGTCACACACTTAGCAGTGGGACGCATTAATTCGGATTGGATCCGTAATTAATGGACCTCATGGGCTTAGCGCGTAGATGGGCCCTGACTGCCTAGGGTTTCACCTCGTGGCTATATAAGGAGGGGAGGAGGCTAGACGCAATATACACTTTCGTACGGTTTAGAGGTGTTTCGCCAGAAACCCTAACCACCTCCTCTCGTTGCCCCTGCCGAGCGACCCGGTGCTTGCACATCGACGCACGACGTTCCATGCCCGGACGTGTGGACTGTTGTGGTGACGCTGCTGCTACTGCGGCGTGGAGAGGACGATCCGCGGCGAGGACGATCCACGCCGAGAACGATCCACTACAACGACGTGCGAAGGATTCCGCAACTGCGCGTCTAGTGGTAATAGATCTATGATCCCCTTCTTGCGAGTAGCTTTTCTGGTTTGTGATAGAAATTTTAATTTGTGCTGGTGTAGCACACTGCGTTCCCCAACACCTTCTTCCTTGTAGGGGCTTAGATCTGGTCAGGAAGGTTGGTAGGTCACCGAAGCTCGGTGGAGATGCTAGGGTGGCAGTGGTGCTAGGAATTGGTGTAGCTTGGCATTGTCTTAACACTATTATTAAGTCTATTTCACTGTGTGGGTGTTTTTTTATTGCGATTAGACAATATGACTCCGATCCATAGTTATTGTTGGCACTGTTTAGCACCGCATGAGATTCTTGATCAATGATTTCTTAGCAAGTTTGATGACCCAAAATATCTTTCGATTAGCAACATAGGCTTATTTGAAAACAATTATATTTTAGTTTTGGTAGCACTTCTTTTGATAAATCCAGAATAATTTTTTCATCTTACCACAACCAAAATTTACTTTAAAACATCTAAAAGCCTATTTGTTAGCAATATGTTTATTTAGTGAGCTTTGTCAAGTTTGTATCCACCGGGAAGGAAGTTCTTAGAAGCTAGTCATTTTCCTTTATCTTGCCTTTTTATTTCTAGCCTTTCATATCTGGCATTGCCAACTCTACCCAAGAGTTTGAGAAAACTTCGCCAAGTATTCCTTCCTGAAACCCATCCATCAGAAGATAGAAATAAAGAGTAGGGAAGTGCCAAACTCATTTCTTCGACCCTATGTGCCTGTTGAAGCTAGATTTATATTCATCTTATACCTGCTTGATAATGTGCTACTTCTGCATTGTTGCCCTTTTGGGGGTCCTGGTCTTCAACGGCTAAGCTTCTAGATGCAAACATTGTTTGGGTCTAGTTAGGAGATCCATATCAAAGCAGTGATGCAGCTTTTGCGCAATGACGCGAGTATCCCCTCTCTAAGTGCATCATCCTTGGCTTGAAACCCTGTTATCCCCCTTTGTGCAATCCAATAATAGGGACTTCATTTGTGCCCTAGGACCACTCTGTGTCAAGACCCCCACACGGGCGTGGAATGCCTGATGGTTTCATGCGTATACCGTACTAGTCCTATGATCAGTGGATTGCACACATGTTCACAACATCGTCATCACATCCATACATAACATAGCATAGATATTAAATGATAGTGGCTTACATACACAATGTTTACAACAAAATGGCTATTTGGCCAAATGGCACAACGGAAAGTTGTATAATACTTGAGTCCAGCGGTATGTCTTAACCCAAAAATCATAGGCAACCAATTAGATTAAACCTTAGAAAAGATCATCACCTTACTCCTCGAAACTTGTGGAAAAATATGAGTCGTCAGGGGCAACAATTTCTTCATCCTCTGAGTATTAACAAGCAAGGGTGAGTACATGTACTCAGCAAGACTTGTAGTGTATCACAAATATATAAGTAAATGCATGGCTTATCAATAGGAAGTCACTATACATACAAGCATATGGGGTTTGTCTGATCTTTATGCTATAGGATTTGGATACTCACATGCTCTCTTGATAAACACTAGCTGATCCACCACTGTCAGATGTAATGGGCTTGCAACTCTTTGATTAGCCGAAATCACAAGCGTGCTGGACTTTATGGACACCGAGTGAAGTATATCGATCTTCCAATTTTCAATAGAAAGGCAGAACAATCTTTAAAAGAAGTCAGTCAATCCCCCCTCTATGCACATGCAATTAAGAAGAACAAGCGAAGAACGCTTAATAGATGCAAAATAATTATCTTATCAGTATGATGTCTGTCTTTTTAATGGAATAGATGTGAATATAAAGGAGAGAAATAGAGGATCGTGCGGCTCGGGCCAATCGAACAGTTGTTATTATCTCTAATTCGAAAAGATATCTAAATAAATAAAATATTTCATAGAATTAAATCAGGGTTCCGTTTTCGGTGCAAGTGTCAGACAAGGTTTCACCGATCGGTTTTCCCCTGGTCATTGGAGTGCATTGTAGTGCCGAACTCTATCCCTAGAGCACATTCATTTGTACTACAGTGCACTTACACCATCGGCATTGTAGCACCCTGTTCATCCACACTGTAGTGCCCCATGATCTCCTGTGAAATTTCTTTGACATCTTCATTCCTAACAAGTAAAACATCTGCTATTAGGTACCATATTATTCTCATGTAAGAAAGGAAAGTGACAAAGGAGAAGATTCACTTGTTTGTATAGATTTTGCCCTACTACTGAGGATATCCTCATCATTGTATCTGTTATTTTAAAATAAAAAGTAGGTTTTGATGCGGACAAGTTATTTATATAATATGTGAGTGTAAGGATTTGTACATAGTGTAGGGGGGTTCTCACCCAGGTTGATTAAGGACCGAATGAACTATTGTATAATCCAAGACATTTTGTGCAACCACAAGTATTATTGTGGGATGGCATTAACCTATTAAGTTGTTTAGGTCTAGTTTTACACACTGTAAGGCCAAAATAGTACAAGCATTTCAAGTAGGTTTGCTCGAATTGGTGCCCACATCAAGGTGTTGGAAATAACGCTTGCTGATACAACTATGTATGCCTTGCTACGAGGAAAATAGTTATGATAGGGCATATAATTATTGTGTGTACTATGTGTACAAATATTTTCACTGCCATAGTAAGGGTCAAACATCGCCAGGCTGGTGCAAAGTTAGGTCATAAGTGATGTAATGATTCTTGTCATGATCTCTCTGCCACACACTAAAAGAAGTGCGAAAAAAGCGCCAACAAGCGTTGGTCATGTCTTTTGAGTAGTGTGGCAGGGAATAGATTGTTGATCACAATCATGGAGGATTGTAAATTGCTCATATTTTATGCTATATACTTGTTATTTACATACTTATCAACTGCACCTTACAAATTTCGTTTGCAGTCTATTACTTGATATCTATGACTAAATCTCGCTTTATGCTAAAGAACATGGTACCCAGGATATCCATCTCCTTTGATATAGCCAATCATTTTTTTTTATAATTATGATACACTACCATTTTTGCTGAGTACAAATGTACACACCCTTGCTTATGGATATTCAGTGGGCGAAGAAACCATGATACCCGAAGATTCATACTTTGCCGCATGTTACGGGGAATACAACGATGGGTTCTTCTAAGCTTAATCCTTATTAGTTGTATGTGGATATTTTGGGCTAGACATACCACTGGGTTTTTTCATTACAACTTTTCAGCTGCATTTTGTTTGGCCTTTAAGACCTTATTGTAAGAATTATGTATCACCAACCATTGTACTTATGTTGTATTGTATGGATGCGAAAACTATATTGTGAATGTATGTACTAGCCACTGATCATGGGACTAGTATGATATACACATAAGACCCTATGTATTCCACGCCAGAAGGGAGGGTCTTGACAACTGGCGACATGAAAAGCGATGGTGTAGAATAGGGCAACGACAACAATGGCTTAAATGGCTAGGTCGAGCAAAAGTAAATATCACAAAAGGCTCAGGGGCTCACCATAATCACGACTAAGGGGTTGATGGTGTCACAGGTGATTGGAATTGGCCGGATGGTGGTGGACAACAACGGCGGAGACGACCTTCTGACAGCTAAGCACGGAGCAAGAGGGCTACAAAGGAGCGCGTGATGTGGTGGAGGGTGGTCACGAAGATGCTTTAACGGACCATGATCAAGACGAGGGCTCACCGGAGACAAAGCAATGTGCCAGTGATGGCTACGGTCGGAGATGGAGAAGATAATGTGAATCTGGCTCTACACTACACAATCAACAACATCGATTAGGGCCTTTGAAGAGGAGAGAAAAGGCACAATGTGACATGGATGTCGAGGCTAGAGCTCACTGGGAAAGAACATAGTCTCAGTGGAGCATGGCGGGGAGCGCATAACGGAGCTCAAGACGACGTCAGTGTTCTGGGTGGCTCGGTAAAGAAGACAAGCTGCAACTAGGCAAAATTGATGTGGCGAGCTTGGAGGGGACGAGAGACATGCTCAGCTTGCATTTAAATGGTGGGAGGGATACGCTAAGCTCGGTGAGAACTCGCGGCTACGCGTTGAGAAGACGTGAGAACTCAGCAGGTGATAGGTGCGAGTAGTTGTCGTCTTCGACGCATGGATGTGGATGCCTGAGCGTGATGAATTCTCGTGGGCGCGCATCAAAATAGTGGGTAGAACGGTTGCATACTGTGAGCAGCTTGGAGCTTGTCCATGGCAGGCGTGTGCATGGAAGAAGAAACCTGATGCGCGGGCCCAAGCTGTTAGCGACGGAGGAAAGAGGCATAGAGGGAAGGGGGGTTCGACCCAGGGCATTTTTGCCCAAGAAAAGCGATTGGCTGGAAGCGGCTTGGAGGGCTGACGTGTGGGCTAGGTTGTGTGTGTGTTTGTGTGTGTGTGTGTGTGTGTGTGAGAGAGAGAGAGAGAGAGAGAGAGAAGAGGATTTTGAAGAAGAAAAATTGAGTAGGATTCCTGCTTGAATTTTTTTGGGCATAGATATAGGGCTTCAAAAATTATGAAAATATTTGTGGATGTACCTGACATAGCATTGATGTTTGTGTAATGTTTCCAGAATTTTTGCAATCGTAGATTTTTCTCAGAAATTCTTTTATCACCACTATTGTTTTAATGCAAGGTGCATTGTTTGCTTTTGCAAAAGAGCATCCCAAGTCCAAAATTCATAAAACTTTTTAGAGAGATATTTTAGATTATTTAGAACCTAAGTAAAATATTTTCATACCTTTCCCAGTTCCGAAATAATTTTTTAAAATTTAAAAACATCAGCTAGAAAGTGTAAAAAGTACTTTCTTTAATGCAAAAAAAATCTAAAAATTCAAGGTAAATTTAGGATAATATTTTGGCAGCTTAATAAATAATTTATAGGAAATTTGGGATGTTACACTTTTCCACTTGCACAAGTCCGCCTTCCAAAGCGTGTGTTCACTCCTCCCCCCTTGATATCATCAATGGGGGTATATCTAGTGCAATCAAAGGTTTGGTGCAATCACCGTGCAATCCAACTAAAAAAAGTTTCAAAAAATTCTGAAAAAATCATGGATGTACATCTCAACTTACCCCATCTATGTATAAAATTTCATGATCAAATTCGTCCTATGCTAAAATCAGTGCAACCCATGTGAGAGAAAGTGTGGGATCAAATCTTGACCCTTGAAAGTTAGCTTAGGATTGAAGCAAGACATCCAAGGGTGAGAATTGATCCTAGAACACTATAAATAGAGGGGAAGGGGTGCCCTTCTTCTCAGAAATTTTTAGTGCTCCTTTGAGCTTTGCCCACATGAAGTGAGGCTTTGTAAAAACTTCCAAAGAAAAGAAATACAAAAACATTCTCTCCACTCTGAATTTAAATTCTGCATTTACATTATGCCTTTACATTACGCAATTTAAATTCAGTCTTTACATTACGCAATTTAAATTCAGTCTTTACATTCTCACAATTTAAATTCTGCAAGTTGGATTTGCCTCCCCTCCTTCTACTTGCTTCTGGTTCTTAGTGCCAAGGATGAGAGATTGATTGGATGAGTTTTCACTTAGATCATATAAATCCCCTGGAAAATATGGGGGCTCCTCGTGTTGCTTTCCAATTCACCGTATCCGAGTTGGGAAGTGGGCCTTTGGCGTACTACTCGTGAGTAGATGGCCGTGGCCTTTCCCGATTCGAACGGGGAGCCGGAAGAAACGCCATTGGAGTCCTCCCCGGATCTGATCTGATCCGAGTCCGAAGAGCAGTCGGAGACCCTCCCAAATTAGATCTGGTCTGAGTCCGAGAGAGCCAGTTTGCCGAGTTCGTCGGCGAAGAACCTCAGACTCCCGAAGCAAAAAATCTGGCCGGGAGCGAAGGTGGTGTTGATGTCGTTGAAGGAGGCCATCAAGCTCGACGAGATTGATCTTAGCGCTTCCCCTACCTGGCGCGCCAATTGTTGACGTTTGGTGTCGGCAATAATCTTAGGGGGTGTGAATCTATGGGACAAGGCACTAGATCAGGGACTCGATGGTAACACAAGACAAGAGTTTAGACAGGTTCGTGCCCTCTACGGTGGAGATAATACCCTAGTCCTGTGTTCTAGAATTGCGTAGTGTATGGCTTCTCACGTATTGTGTGTCTAGTATCTCTGTTCTCTTTTCTCGAGACCCTCGCCCCCTTATAAAGGGAGGGGCGGAGAGTCCGACTTGGTTACAAGGGGGGAATCCCCATTAATTATGTGATAGATTTTATCTCTAACCCTTCCCGTAAGCAATACTAGCTTTTGGGATTACAATCATATCTTTCCTAACAATAGTTAGTTACCATCTTTTGTCCTTTCTTGTAGGGTACGATGATGAGAGTACGAGTAATACCCGATCTCTTATAGCCGTCCTGAGACGCCCCCTCTTGGTGGGTCCTTGCGGCCTGTCGTGTGAATACGTGGGGTCTATATACTCCACACCATGTGTCAAAATAATGGACCCATTTTGAAATTCAACATTACTAAAATGCTCTAATACATCTCTTAGAGGCCTAAACTATAAGAAAACCTAGTAAAAGACCACATCTCCCTTTTTCAATAACCCAACATCCACATCTCAATGTTTGTTGATTCCAGATTTGACCCGTATTCTTATTATAAAGATATTAGTACCTTCTAAAGTATTATATTTTTATGATTTGTTTGAAGATAACTTATATTATATACATATTTAATTTTTTATAAATGTTTTAATACTAAAAACGCGACGAAGAATAGCTTTCGCTATAGTTGCTGTAGCTTTTTTGGGACCTTACCGCGAAAATCGCAATTTAAAACCTTATCTACACCAAAAGGCTACCAAGATTCGCGGTCTTTGTAAGTTCCTCATTGTACGCATTCCTCTACACTTCCTCTATTAAGGCTTTGCTATGGTGTTTTGATTTATGTTTTGGATGATTGTTTCATTGCCTAATATTTCAATTTTGCATGCATCTAGTACTGTTGCATGCTAGTTGTCTATTTAGTCACGATGATTAGATAGATTAGTTGATCCTTGCTTGTGAATTTATTATGAGTAAGAGAGATGGCTAACCACCATTCGAGTTCAGCATCTGTACAAAAATTTGCACCCGCTAGCTGCTTCTCCTTAGTCCAGCTGAACTTCAATAGGTTTGCCGCCAGCTTTCAAGCCTCTTCATGTAGCAGACGGCTGACTAGATCATGACTTCATTCACAAAAACACTTCATTCAGAATTTCAGATGCTATAAGACGTACAAAATTTCCAGGTACAGACCTAGTTTCATCTAGCAACCAGACGGACTACAAACCACATTGCTCATCCATTTCCACAAAACCTTGCCATGTTAAACCTGCATCACCCAACAAAGTTGCAAGAAAAACATCAAAACAAGACCTACATGAGACACATATTTCAGATAGAGGCCAAAGTTTAGTTGCAAGTCAGATATCACATTATAGATAACTCAAGTTCTCAATGAAACGATCAATATATAGGATCCAAAATGAGTTGAACACACGAGTTGTGCAAGGATATAAACAAACTGTTCACTCAAAAATGAACTGCTAAGCATTCAAATGTGGTGATGAGTTTTACGCACCAACTAGTTAACCCAAAAGCTTATATTGTTGGATCTCAATGAACATTTAGAAAAGTTATATATGATGCCTTCAAAGAGAGTGAAATTCTGCTAAGAATGAAAAAGGCGAGTACAAATTAATCACCATGTGGACACTATTATGCCACAGCAAGGCTCCGTAGCTTGTCACAGTATGGTGTAGGATAGTCCTTGACCCATTGACGCCGTTGGAGTTCCATGCCGCAGTATCTTCCTACCAGAGTCTTGTAATCTTTTAAGACATACTGCTCGAGGTTATCTCTAGAAGGACTTCCTCGTGGAAACTGCTGATCAAAATCTTGTTTGCTGACGAAGTACTCCACCCCATGCTTTTCAGTGACTTTTGATATGGGAAAGTTGTATGTCTTTTGCAGGGAATACTCAGGCTGCCGTACTGGAATGAATGCAAACAAGACAAAAGCCAACACCCCTGCAAGGTGCATCAATATTGTCAAATTTATGCCTGACCCACCCTGCATGGGATGCTCCCTTCTCTGTTGCTGCTGCCTACCTGTTCCTCTTGCTCTGTAGGCATTGTGAGCACGGAATAAATTATCATGGTTGCCATAAAAGAAGGACCTGAATATCTCATCTGGATCTAAATCTTCTTCATAGTTATAGAAGCTACTTCTTGCTTGCCTCCTCCGCCTTGCAGCTCTCTGCCTCATGACATTGGAGTATTGCTCATTAAACTCATGATCCTCAATGGCGCCTGTCTGATCATAAGTCTTTCGTGACTGATCATTGCTTAGGCACTTGAAAGCCTTGCTGACCAACTTGAATGCATCCTCTGCCCCAGGAGCCTTGTTCTTGTCAGGATGAACTTTCAGTGACAACCTCCTGTAGGCCTTCCTAATCTCCTCCACAGAGCAACTCCTCTCCACTCCAAGAATTGCATAGTAGTCCTTGTTCTTCCTGATATCCCGGACTACTCTACCATTCTCCTCGGTGTAACCCTTATCAACATTAGAAGGACCAACAGATTCTTTTGGCGTTTTTGGGTTTTCACGACCTTGGCCTCTTCTGGTCTTGTCTTGGCAAGCAGTACCATTCAGAGCATCGAACTTCTCAGCTGTGGCCAACAAATCATCGATTGGCAGGCTGGGATCCAATCTTTGGGCAATTCGAATGAATTTTTCTGCTCGCTGCCTGTCTCCAGATGCAAGCGCAGTTTCTGCAAGCTTGACAGACCTCAAGGCCTCATCTTTGTTCCCATCCATGACTTCAGTAAGTCTTCTACCACTCGATCAAATATAGGTAGGGCACCCAAATTGATGGCCTATGAAACAAGGGTATAAAACTTGTCGGCACCAGCAGATATTTAACATGTTCCGAGTGCGAATCAATACAGCCTATTAGTTCATAAAATTAATTAACTCTAACCCTCTAGCACCTTGTATTTGCAATTGTACAAAAATGGTGTCCAAATCAGGAAATAGCTCAGCATCGGAAATTAGTAGATGTAAACAAGTGACACAACTAAGAATACACAATAGAGGATGCAAAATTAGGAAACTCTTGTACAATACCAGATCATGAGAAGAGTTAGATATAACCAAAACAAAAAAAGATTGCTGTGCTCGTTGATACACAAACTATATACATGGAGTCAAAATTCCCGACGGGATAAACGACTTAGCATGGCCACGGCCTTGTGATCGAAAAGTGTCATGCTAAAAAAGCATTGACCTAAATACATTTGGTGGAAGGAACCAAACAAGCAACGGACATACAAAAATCAGCCTTAAGTCTCATCAACCCTAAGAAGGTACTTGTAGGCATTCGACTAATCAAGAAATCAGCAAACCACTTAGGATCGATAAAGCCAAAACCTCCCCTCGTCAATAACGGCTGCCCCAGTCACAAAACCCAAGCACGCGCACAAACTACTAGACTCGCACCTTATTTGTATGCCCGAGCTACCGATCCCAATTAGCCATCAGCTAGGCAAAGGGGGACATCAACTAACCAAGAACCACGCACGCAAGAATCAGGTGATCCTACCTGCCGGTGCAATTCTTGCAAACCCTAGGCTGCGTAACTTCGCAACCAGGATGAAAAGAAAAGGAAAGCTCCAAAGTTGCGGTGAGAAACTGGGCTCGCAGGGACCCAATCGAAGAGAGAATTAACGAACCTATCTGGAGTAATCTGGGAGTGATCGATCGGAATTTGGAAGTGCTCACCGGGAGGAGAGAGAAGCCGGTTGTCAGAGATGGTTTAGCCAGGATCTGACACCGGCACGGCAAGGAGACGACCACCACCATCCGAGAGGAGACCAGGAGAGGAGGAGGAGGTGGAAGATGGGCGGCGGCACTTTTCCACGGAACCTCTCGGGGTTTTCCGTGTTTTACGAGCTAGACCATCGAGCCGAGAACTACAGAGGGCTGGGGCCACAGCTAGATGTACCTACTAGGCTACTACGGCTGGATCTCGTGGCACGAATCGTAAAGCACACAACGCACCTCGTTTCATTAAGGCCGCTCGCCTCCGAAGCTTCTTGCGTTTAAGCCTATAAAAATTCAATGTAACTCCTTCATGTAACTTGAGCTCTCATTGAATACAAAAACGATAACTGGTGTGTCCTCCGGAGAGTTTGGACAGGGAGTCATCCCTCTACTCCCCCCGGGGAACGCATCGACAGGAGTAGGGCGCCCACTTGAGCGTCTGAACCTGTATAAACCCTCGTGTCACACTCACTCTCTCGTGGATGACGCCCCATGACACGGCCGACGTCCCCCCTCATTCCCGTGTCTCGTTTCCAAACATACGACAGAGTAACACATATCATCCAAGAGTAATAAGTAAGCTTACGAATAAGAACAATGGATAGGCGCTTGTTGCTTCTGCTCTCATGGCCATGCAAAATTGTGGCAGATTCCTGGCCGTGCAAAACAGTGCCCCACACATATTTAAAAAAAAAGGCTTTTGTGAGGTTGGAGACCAAAGGCAATGGATAGGCGCTTGTTGCTTCTGCTCTCATGGCTGCTTGTTGCAGCACATGGTGTGAGCGCATTCCAGTTCACAATACATGACTTCCCAGATGGCTTTACCTTCGGAGCTGGGACTGCAGCTTTTCAGGTACCCAAAATAACATGCTCAAAAGTTTTTATTTCCATTACTGGTCCTTAATTTGGATCTTACAGGGTAATAGAGGTTTCAGGCAACATCTTAATTTGCTTTCATATGTTTGGTTCAGTATGAGGGTGCAGCAGATGAGGATGGTAGGAGTCCAAGCATTTGGGACACTTATGCTCACTCAGGTAGTGTCTTCTTCGTTTTGAACGGGAGGTCGCTAGTGTGTTCTATATCTGATCAGAGTAGTGTTTCTTCTTCTTCTTCTTCTTTTCGAACTAGTGCGATTTGGATTTGTTCTGATTATGCGTTGTTGATTGTTAACACTGCATGCAAGAACTACTGATTTTGTATGTTACTCGGAACAATGTTCAAGAATAGGATATATTTTCTCTCATTTTTTCCATTCTGCTTTTGGGTTTGGCATGCTGTTTGAGTTAGTTTGCTTCTCAACATTGGTCAGTCACTTGCTTATTACTGCTTATGATAATTTCAGCTGTGAAGTTCACAGTTACAAAAAGAAAGCATAGAGTCTTTCTGAAATTTACAGTTGATTTTTAACTTTTATTCCATTTATATTTTTGAAACCAAATTTAATTCCATTTATCTTGGCTAAAATGTGCACTAATGTAACAGCAAGGAATCCAAATGAGCGAAATGGTGATATCGCTTCTGACGGCTATCACAAGTACAAGGTGTGGTTACTCTGAACGAGAGACAGAGATTGCCAGTTTAATTAGCTTTACCTTGGGTGTTTGGAGAATATTATTATCTCTTTTTTTAACAACTTACTTTGATGTTTCAATTTAGGAAGATGTAAAGCTAATGAAGGACATAGGCCTGAAGGTTTACAGGTTCAGCATTTCTTGGTCAAGACTAATTCCTAGTATGAAACTACTCCCCATGCTTCCATCATTTCAAAACCGATGCAGTTTTGGAGTCCAAGGGAACCGACGTTCCCAATAGCGATTTCAGCATGATGTTTCAAAAATCCAACAAAAATCGTGGATATAGTTCACATAGATTTATGTAAACATACACAATTTCAATTTCAGTTTCCAATTCATCCCTGGTACCACTTGTCTTTTTTGGTTCTTGATACCAGGGATGGATTTGAAATGGAAATTTTGCAGGTCTACATAAATCTATGTATACTACATCCATGTTTTTGTTTTGTATTTTTCGAACATTGCATCATGCCGAAATTGTGTATACATGGACACGAGCGAATTTTCCTTTCACCATTCCTAGCACCAAATCATTCACAAACGTCACTAAGATTGTTCACTTGTACTGATCTTGATTTCGGATCATATAGATGGGAGAGGAGCAGTTAATCCGAAAGGGCTGCAGTTTTACAACAATTTGATAAATGAGTTAGTGAAGGAGGGTGAGTTACACTACATTTGCTCAGAGCTTATCTTGGTCAGTGCACTTCAATCTCTATGTCAATTTTGTGTCTCCATCTAGTTTGAGTTGCGTTGTGCTGCAAACGAAGTAACATGTGTCCTGCAGCGGCGAAACTAGAAAATTTTTAATTCGGTCTACCGTACTGCCGCGCTAAGCGTCCGCGCCGTCCGTCGTGCCGGCGCCATGCCTCTGCGCCGCTTGCCATGCCGCCCACTTGCCTCGCATCGCGCGCCACTAGCCCGCCCGACGGCCCGAGCGGCCGCGCGCCGCCTGCACGTCGCCTGCCACGCCGCTCTCCCAACGGCCCGAGCGGCTTGCCGCGCTGCGCGTCGCCTGGCCTGAGGTTGGGCCGGGGCGGCCGGGCGTCGAGCAACGACGCCAAGGAGCGGAGCAGTGCAGAACAAGGGCCGTTGGCTGGCCTGACACCAAGAACAAACTAGCTAACCAAGAAAGAGTTCCAATTCTTGTGCAGGTATTCAGATACATGGTGTGATTTACCATCTAGACCTTCCTCAGATCCTCGAAGACGAGTACAGTGGATGGCTTAGCCCCAGAATCGTGTAAGATGTAGATCACTTCGAAGTAATTCTGATCAAATCACATTGAATCATGATAACCCCACTTGAATTAATGCTTTGCACGGTATGACCTGACAACTCCCCCTTTCATGCATATATATGATGCAGCGATGACTTCACAGCATACGCAGACGTGTGTTTCCGCGAATTTGGAGATAGGATTGCGCACTGGACAACCATACTAGAACCGAACATCGTCGCTCAAGGCTCCTATGACATAGGAATTGTTCCCCCAAACCATTGTTCATACCCATTTGGATATGATTGTACGGTTGGCAACTCCACTGTTGAGCCGTACTTGTTTCTACACAACACCCTACTAGCTCACTCATCAGTCGTTAGGCTTTACCGGGAGAAGTACCAGGTGAGTGTGCATTCCCTTCAGAACTTCCTGAGTTTACTTTGACACTAACGATGAACTGATCAGTTCTATCGCTGCGTTTTAATTCGGTTTCAGGCTGCGCAGAAGGGTGTGGTGGGCATAAACCTGTACTCCTTGTGCATCTATCCATTGACGGACTCAGTTGAAGATACTCAGGCAACTGAAAGAGCGAATGATTTCTTGTTTGGCTGGTATGTCATGTCTCTTAATGCAAAGTGGCATGTTGTTGGGTCAAATCTCTAACTGCAACAATTTTTATTATTCCCATAGTATGAGTAGTGTAGAACTCTATTCTTACTGATTGAGCTCCTCATTCTTGTTTCCTGAGTCTAAACAACTACGAGTCATCCAATCTTCAGCATCTTGCACCCCTTTTTGTTTGGAGACTACCCGGATAGCATGAAGAAAGCTGCAGGTTCTCGTCTTCCATCCTTCTCCAACTACGAATCTGAGCTGGTTACGGGTGCATTTGACTTCATCGGACTGAACCACTACAGCTCCATTTATGCGAGCAACAATCCTGACGCGTCAAAGATGCTCGTACGAGACCAAGCTGCTGACACGGGAGCTTTGTTCAGAGGTTCAAATGCTTGTAAACATCAGTATGTGCTTTTGAATGCGTCTGAATATTTCTCATTTGATGCGTGTGATCGAATCTTCTGCAGTGACCAGGGATGGGCCAACTTATACACAGGTGCACTGATATTTTCACTAACCTAAACATTTGTAGAATGGTTACCAATTTTCCATGAGTAAGTGCTGACAACGGTGCTCTCTGGAGCAGTACCTACCAGGAAGAACTACTGATCCTCAAGGGCTAGAGCATGTAGCCAAATATCTCCGGGAGAAGTACAGCAATATCTCGATTTATATCCAGGAAAACGGTGATCTTTCTAGCCAATTTAAACTCAAAAGATATGTAGTCTGCATTTCGATACCACTTCACAATTTAAGTAGTACCCACTTTCTGATACAGCCAGCTGCTAGCAACAATTTGACCTGGCATTGCTTCATTTAGGTATTGGACAAGCCGATGACAATCTGATGGATGTAGAGAGGATTGACTTCCTGAAGAAGTACATCGCAAGCACACTGAAAGCCATCAGGTAATTGCAAATTCTCTCTTTTTTTTCACTGATAGTATACCCCAATTTCTAAAGAAGTCTAATGGGGTGAGAATTGCATCAGGTAATTACATAGTTTTCTCCACAGCTGCATGGTTCTTGGAAGTTTTGTCACATGAACTTCTGCAATGCATGATTGATTGCAGGGCTGGATCCAATATCAAAGGATATTCTGTGTGGTCTTTCGTGGACCTCTACGAGATATTCGGCGGATACAAGGCGCACTTTGGCCTCGTTAGCGTCAATTTCAGTACCCCGGAACGGCAAAGACAGCCGAGGCTGTCTGCACACTGGTACTCGGATTTCTTGAAGAACAATGCCATGATTCATGTGGAGGATGACACAGCAACTGCAGCTTCTCATGCTCAACTTTGAGTGATCCATCATCCATTCAAAGAATGTCCCTTTGATCTTGAGTGAAGCCTCTATTCAGACAAAAACCAAAACATAATCAAATCTAATGAAATATATATGTGGCAAACTTGGAATGTTTTATTTTGTATGGTTTGTTATTGAAATGGAACTTTAACAAAAACTAAGAAGAAACTTTCGCTATTCTAAACTTTTGTATTCTCTTCAAACAGAACATTCTTGTAATGTTATTGAGTACAATACTTGCATGTACGCATTTATGTAAATGCATTAGGAAATTAATATTTATTATACTAAAGCTGTGTGAATTTTTTTATATCTGACACATTAAAAACAAATGCATGTTATATGGAGGTATGGTCATATGCAGGGGCGGATCCAAGCTCCGGGCAGAGTAGGCTGTAGCCCGGGGCCTGGTACCGAAAGCCTACTAAAATTCTACAAAAAATTATTAAAAAATTATTGAAAACAGATATTTAATCTAAGATCAGCTAGTCCAGCCCGGAGCTTGAGCCTGGACTAGCTCCGCCCCTGGTCATATGTAATGCGATATTTTAGATATGAGTCCTTAGGTCGTTTCATCATCTACTTTCTACGATTTTAATTTGGTTGTTAATATTTACTAAATTGAATTAACTTTAATTGATACCAAACTAGACTATAAATTGGTACTCCAATATTGTGATATTTTATCAAAGGAAAAGTCTAGAAAATAACAAAGGATCTGAAAGCGGTAAGCGATCTACCACTCCACCACTTAGCGTTAAAATCCTGAAACCCAACTAGAACCATCCGACTCAGCTGTTTTTCGATTTTATCTCAGTTCTTTGTATTTTCTTTGGTGTCTAACTTTAGCGTTAAAATCTTGAAACCCAGCTAGAACCATCCGGCTCAGGTGTTTTTTGATTTTATCTCAGCTCATTGTATTTTCTTTGGTGTCTAACTTCTAATAAGTATCACTTACTTGATTTTTCCAAAGTGGCATAAAACGATATTAATACATGAAAGACCATATGGATGTCTTATCCATATGAATGGTGAGTAATTGATAGTGTTTGAACTTGTGGTGCTCAGGTTTGAGTTTGATTTGAAATTTTTTTAAATTGAATCAATTTGAGGTGTTTGACAGGGTGGGCGGCACTACCGGCCTTAGGACGCTGTATTGCCGGCCCTGTGGTACTACTGGGCTTAGGAGGGCGGTAGTTATTTTCCCAGGAGAGTGATTCTCCAGGTCTCAGGGAAATCGGCACTACCGGCCTTGGAGACGGTACTACCGGCCGAGCGATACTACTGGCCATTACATGGCGGTAGTACCAGCCACCGGTACTGGCCCTGAGGTGCTAGGTTATGGTGAGGGGTAGAAGACTGGGACTAGGCTAGAAGACCTGAGGTCGAGAACGGTCAAGGGACGTCGAAGATCATTAAGGCTGGGAAGTGGTTGCGAGCCAGGAAGACAAGCAGCCGAAGCACGAGCATTGATGATGGACATGGCGGGCTACGGCCGATGAAGACAGAGCCATCATGGGGAAGGACATACGGCGCGCCAAGTGACTTGGGCCCGTTTGCAAGTGAGGACGGTTCAGGGGAGTTCGGACACGTGAGAGGCTTGGCGGGAAGTCATTGGAGCCACATGGAAGTGACGAAGCATGGGCGATGTTTTGAGGTGAAGGAAAAGACCGGTCATGGGGAAAATTGGTAATTTGCCCATTATCAGGGATCAAGGCAGTTTGAAAAACCGAGGCGATGAACTAGGTGGTTTAGATCAATCCAAAGTGAATATGGACGCAAATTCGGGCTCATGGAGCGAATTGAAGCATCATGGTGTAAACCACTTTGAAAAGCATGCATGTGGGTGTAAAGCCTGGTATGGTGTTGGGTTAACGGGTTAGCCCATATGAGTGTGGATGGTATCCACTTGTGTAACCAGGTTAGGGTTGCTCCTCTATATAAGGAGTGGTGTACAAGCAGGCAAGCCCTAAGCCCTTGGAGACAACTTGAGAGAAGAGTAGTGTTTCCACAAGATTTTGTTTTTTTGTGTGTGTGGGTGTTCCTTGGGAGCTTTTCCCTCAGGTTAGAGGATTTGTAATCAACCTTCTTGATCCGTGCTTAAATATTGCCTCTTGTTTTGATCTTCCCTCTTCTTGAGTTTTTGATATTTCTTGTTTGGTTTCTTCTTCTCTTGATCTTGCTTTGCCAAGGATGAACGATTGATGGATGAACTCTCTAAAGGTCATATCCCAACCATCTAGGCAAGCTCTTACTTGTTCATCAAGAGATTATAATTAAGAAACCGGTTCTTAACTTGAGAGAGAAGGATTTTCGGTAGATCATATTCCTAAGCTTTTGAGAGATGGATCTTTGGTGTTTTAGCTTGCTATGACATGTGAGAGATCATCTAATTTCATCTCAATCATCAAAATCCCTACGAGCAAGCTTAGGGTGAAGATTTGGATTTTGACTCGGTTTTGGTGCAACCTTCTTTAAAACTTAAAAAGGTCAAAACTTTGATGTCAATTCTTGTGGTTGAAGGTTGGAATAGGTTCTTGACATCCATAGGAAGGTGCATACAAAATTTCACGGGTTTTGGATTAGCTGATCAAAAGTTACATCAATTTTTGTTTTTAAAGTTGTGCTGATTTTTCTGTTCATACCATGTTTTTACTGTTTATCCAGCAGCACCAGTACTGTAGCACGATGGTGCCGGGGGTACCGATCATCTTCTAGTACCGGGTCGAACTGTGGTAGTGCCACCCTAACTGAGAATTTCAGAACTCTGATTTTTCCGCTATGCTTTGATGAAGTGAGATTTTTAGTTGATTCTTTGAGGAAAAATAAAAATTATTTGTGATCATTCACCTCCTCTCATCACCATTTTCGGTCCTTCAATAGCATTATGTTATATGTGCTCAAATCTAGTATCTTTAACACATAAGATATTTTTATATTTATATTAAATATTTTGCCCAAGTGTACTTATTCATCTGTCCATGAGTTTATTGTAATCTTATAACCATCTTACTCAAAACTGGTGGTTTCTACTTGACTATGGGGCAGTTCCTAAATCTTGGAGTGTGGATATGAATTGCTATAATATTTTGTGTTCACCTTGAATAATTATCAATGCTTTTTAGGTTTGCATTTCATGGCATATATTCATTTTCATTCTTGTGCGATTCTTGATGTGTGTTTTGACAAAGGGGGAGAGATTTCTTTGATTTGTATGAATTGCATTTGTTTAGGAGGATTGCTGTTTAGGGGAAGAGATAGTATGAGTTGCATTCGTTCAGGGGGAGAGATAGTGTTTGCATGATTTGATCATCTGTTGAGAGAGAGTGTTTATATTAAGGGGGAGCTATGGCGGCGCTTCATCCAGAAAAACTAGGAAAAGGGAGGACGTGAGGTTGGCTGGTGACGGGAAAAAACGACGGCGCAATTTGTCCAGAGAAAGATACGAAGAAGTTTGTGAGGCGACGGCGCACAAGAAAAAGCAGGCGTCGCGTGGTTTCCACAGAGAAGAAAGGGAGGCGCGCGGTGTGACGCAGGCGTCGCGTGCGGCGGGACGGCATTCGGCTGGGTGCAGTGGGCGCAGCGGTGCCAGGCGTGGCAGTGGGCTGTGTTGCATCACCTGAAGCGACGAGCGACAACGCGCAGGAGCGGCACGACAGTGCATGGGAACAACGACGAGTAAGTGCATGAGGGTGTAAATTCTAGATTGAATTTTATGTGAAATTCATGCTTTGACACGTTGATTGATTTAATGCAAGAGTGTGAATTTCAGTTTAACTTATTGTGATTGATTATCTTGGTTTAGTATCATTTCAATTGTTTCTTCCGCTGTTTAGTGTCGATCAGTGTTCTAGACATTGTTCAGGATATTTAGCGCCAACGATCCTTCACACAAAGTAATGCAAAAACTGGAGCTGATACCTTCTAATGTTGCCCCTCATCTGAATGCTGAGCGTGTCATTGAAGTCCATCTTCTTGCCGAACCCAAGCACCAGGATCTCATTGCCCTCGAAAAACGACACCTCCGCGGGCGCTAGATCCTACAAAAACAAGCGCAAAGGCAGCGGCCACGGTGAGAATTTTGGAATGAGGAGTAGGGCAAAGGTGACTTCTACTGCTGCTGTTGCTGCTATTTCGGTCGGTGTGTACCTGGAAGCGGATGGAGGCGCGGTCGACAGCTAGGTCGGTGACGTTGAGGACGAGGAAGTAGGTGGGGATGCGAAGACGTCGATGGTGATGGCGATGGAGCTAGAGAAGGTGCGGGTGATGAGGTCGGGGCGAAGGCAGAGATCGGGAGAGGGAGCCATGCCTAGCTGCAAATTGGTCCGACGAGTCTGCCATTGCTGGCGCCGCTAGAGCAGTCAGACGAACCGCTGCACAAAAAGAAACCAAGCCTCTCGCTAGAGTAGTCAGATGAAGAGTAGGACCATTTTGTAGAAAAACGGTGTTTAATTTAGAATTTGTGCGCATTTATTAATGGAAACACACAAGACGACCACATACCTTATGAATTTCGTGTCTCTTGCATGCTATCTCATTGGATTTGTTTGTTTTCTGAACCATCCATATAGTATAATCTCAATTACCAATAAATAGCTAGCCATCGTTAATCTGAAGTAGTACTACCAAAGAACAAAAGGATTGAGATTCACGCAATTTGAACAAAGAAATCGCCCTCGTAAAATGTAACATACACTGAACAAGTTAGTGGCAATTTAGGAAGATGTACCTATGCATCTTCTTGAAACCCTATAATTACGTCATTTATGAAAATTCTCTACTCCAAAAGGTTATTTAGAAAACGATGGAGGGAATATTTGGCATTACGTGTGCACCGGATCTCTTGCTTGCTTGCACAAGTGTAACGTAGTAGAAGAGTAATAAATGTCCAAGTCCCTTCTTATAGAAAAATGATATTTGCAAGAGAGGTGCTTTTATGCTCTCTTTTTTAAAGTTGCACAAATATTAAAGCATAAATGAAGGGTAGATGAGGATTACTTACCCTTTCATTTGCTTCAAGATTTGTGCAACTTGTATTAGGAGGGAAAGCATAGAAGCACCTCTCTGTTTGCAATATCCACACTGACATTAGAGGGCTACTTTTGATTTGGAAGAAACTGTAGTATGTAGAGCCCAATTCTAAAAAAAAATACGTTTGGTCATTCTTAATAAACATGCTAAATATGAATTGCTCTAGTGTCATTCATTACTCTAGCGATTCACTTACAGTTCAATCACACATGCACTATTGCTCTAGTGATTCACTCGTATAGCACGTGGCCTTTCATGTAGTATTTCGGGGATTAGTCCCGTCAGGGCCCCGCAAATTCGTTAGGGATCGAGGACGAAGAAAATTAAGCCCTGTGTGCGGGGACGGGGACGGGGACGGGGATGGGAGAGTGCTCCCCGTGGGGATTTTTCCCATTGCCATCCCTCTGCAAGATGGACGATGACAGTTGCGATGAGGGCGATGCCTAGAGAGAAATGGCGACAACGAGACATAAGTCCCCTTAGTAGACTAGCTATCGAGCTTAACGAGTTATTGTGGAGCTTCTTTCGAAATCAACATAGTTCGACACAAAATCATTTTATTTACTATTTAAATGATTATTTTAAATTCAACCTAGCAAGCCACTATCGATCCGAGCTCACTAATTTTTCCGCTCATAATATATCCTAGGGATGAAAACGGGTCGGATACGGACGAATATTGCTCTTCCCGTATTCTAACATATATTTTTTTCTCGGATTCAGAATCTGATATGGGCTAGTCGGATACGGATATGAATCCGGGTTATTCGGGATACGGATACGGGACATGTATGTGATGGATTCAGGTCAGAAATAGATAAAAATATACGGATAATGCACGCATATATAAAGTAATATATGTTGAATTAATCCGTACGAGTACATAACTATAGTAGTAAATTATATATCAATCAAACCTAATAGACATCATAGAAAGAATATGCTACTTTAGGATCAATAGAACCATCTAATTGCCACTATAAATGGGCTAATATTGAATAAAAGTGACAATGGCTGGGTGTTACTCATATCCGAATAGAAAATATCCGGATATCCGATCCTAATATCCGAATATGAAATATCCAAATATCCGGATCCCATCCCATATTTATTGGATATTGGCTGCTCCGTATCTAGATTCAATTATCCGGATCCCGACCCGAAGCTGTCCGGATAGTCAAATCCGGCCCCGAATCCGGTCCTAATCGGATTGAGTCCCGGATTAGATGGGAATATCCTGTCCGTTTCATCCCTAATATATCTATTTTAATTTTGAAATCATTAAAGCCATTGGAGAAAATCTCCCTAAGAAATCAGGAGGAGCGTTCATGCCGTACTATAATTCGGCCCGGCCCACGTAGCCCCAGCTGAATAAAACCCGTTGCTTCCCTCGCTTCTTCCCTACTTCGCCAGCAGAGCCCCCCCCCCCCCCCTCTCTCTCTCTGTGACGGCGGCTCTGCACAAAAGAAACCAAGCCTCTCGCTCTCACTCGCCGCCGCCGCCGCCGCCCGTCAGGTGCCTTCCCCTTCCTCCCTCCCGCCCTCCTCCTTCCCAGAAATTTTTCTGCCCCTCTTACCCATCCTTTCTGCGTCGCGCACTCCCCGATCCACGTACGTAGCGCGCGCCGATCCCAGCTCGCTCCGCGCCTGCCTCTTGAGCTGGCGGCGCTCTTGTTTCTCGCGTGGCTTGATCAATGCTCGGTTAGGATCCATACGAGACCCATTTTCACGCTTGAAGTCAAAGGATTCGGTTGGTTATTTTCTTCATGTTCGCCAAGAGTTAAACGCTAGCTAGCTAGCTTTTGTTGTTTGTTCAGGTTCTAGGAGCGAATCTAGTTTGTTCCGGCCCTGCTAGGAAAAATTCAGTTCCTTTGATGCCGGCCGTTCCTATCCCTTGCCGCCATGGCTGGCTGGTTGTTTGATTTGATCGACGGCAAGTTTTTTATATGTTTCCATGGGAGAAGGTCCAGTGTGGTGCCTAGCACATTCAGCCATCATCAGAGATCTTCTTTAGCCAACTGCTCTGCATTGGAGCTTCAGTTCTTTGAATTGGCATGTTTCTTTCTAACTAGTAGCGTTTCATGTTTGCCTTTGATCAGTTGTTCGATGCCTGGGATGTTGTTGTTTGGTTTAGGGATACATCCTGCTCTTATACGTATTGTAGACTCGCGAAATTTGCCACCTTTAAGCAAAAATTTTCGCTGATGTGTTTACTGTTTAGTTTAAGGCATGTAAAAGCCATTCCTTTGGTCAAGAAACTAGTGGTGAGTTCGAAAAATATGAAACCTTTAGCCAAATCTGCTTGGGAAGTTGAGTTCTTTGATGTAGTGCGTCTTGTTTGCGATATTCAGGATCTTGGTTCATAGATAGCTTGATTTTTCGATGAGTATTTCAGTGGAAGCATTTCCTTGTTCGATTAAATTACGTTCTGGAGAAAACGATGCTATCCTCTTGTTAAGAAGGTGCTTGTTAACTTCGCAAGCTCGGTTCTTTGGCCAATTGGGAACTTTCAATGAAAGAAAAATTAACCTAGTCGATCTGCTTTGAAATTACAGCTAGTTTGATGTCTGGGTGGTGCTTCTTGATTTAGAGATGCACCTGCATTTGTACTCCCAGTGAAATCTGCCACCTTCAACGTGCACAAGGTTTCAGTGTGGTGTTTGGGACATGTCACACAGTCCTTCCCTTGGTCAAGAGACTACTGTTGAGCTCGAAAAGTTGGAGTCTTTAGACATTGGAGTTCAGTCCTTTGATCCTGTTCTTCTTGCTCGCGAATCGCGATGCTCACGAGCTTGTTTGATCGATAGCTTCCGATCAATCGAGGTTGGGGCTAGCCAAGAGCAAGCAAATGCACCTAGGGAGGGAGAGGACATTGGGAAACATTGCTGTTATTAGCTTCAGTTATTCAGCCTGGCTTTCTTCTGCTTGAGAATTCTGCTTCAATGTTCTTTTCTTTTTTGTAAAAAAATCAGGAATTATTTTTGTGAGCATTTGAAATCAGGATTCTGCTTCATTGTAGAAAGAAAGAATCATAGGATTGTCCTGCAAAAAAAATAAAAAAAATAAAAATGTAACAAAAAGCCCAGTGTTGGTAGCCGAGCTAGGCCTATCGGAGAAGCCCATTAGGGTTAGACTTCGTTCCTGTAGCGTTTTTTCTTTTCCTTCCCTCTTTTGTTTTTTTCTCCTCCCGCGAGTTGCTCCTTGGACAGCTGAGCTGCGGCGGCGGCCGCCGCCGCCGCCGCCGTGCTTTCACGTCGCTCCTTCCTCGCATGAGCGGAGAGAGCGACAGCGCGAGGGGGTTCGGATAATAGACCTGGCTGGTGTAGGTTCACTTTCACGCCCACTTGAAGCGACTCCTTCCACTTCTAGGTATCCATTGGTCCATCACCAGGCGAGTAACTTTTGTTTGTTGTTACTATTGCATATTGTTCATTTGCTATTATCCAATGTGCATTGCAATGTGATGAGGATGGGTAAATTATAGTTCGATTATTCAATTATATTGCATACTTGGTTTGTACAGGTGGTAGGTGCACTTGTGTTGTGTGCGGTGGGTTTAAATACACCCACTTTTGTGCGCGATTGGCATCTGTGCTCTATACTTTTTATGCATGTATTGGTGGTATAAATGGTGGGGGATGTGCCTGCATACGGTGGGAGATGGATCCATGGTCACCCTGTGCTCCTATTTTGGGCATCCAGCCCTTAGGACCTGTTTACTCCCACATGCATATTTCATTATGATGTAGTGAGATTGTACAAATATTCAGTTTGTGACAGCAATGTCGGTGTATAATTGTTTGCAACATCCTTTGTGATTGTTCAATAAACATACTGTTACCTCTGAGGATTTGTTCTTGTATCTGTTGTTTTCTTTTGTGGTACAGTAGATCGCATATTGCTTGCCCTTGATCTTAGGGTTTTGGGCTAAACTTGATACATCTTCCGTAATTGTTCATTATTTCAGTTATTATCACAAAATTTGTTGAAAATGCTTCTATTTTGTTAAATTTACCAGTACATTGAGAGGTTGGAGTCAACTTAAAAATGGAGGATGCTAAAGTAGTGGATTGGGATGTTGACATTATTGGCCCGGATAGTGGTTTCAGCAAATTGGCCAAAATTGAAGACCCCGATGCCACAGAGTGTTCAAGTTCTTTTGGGGACACTCTATCAGGATCAGAGGACGATGCAAGGCCTTCAGAGATAAGTGACATTGAGGTGGATTCACCATTCTGCCGCTATCCTAATGGTGATGCTGCTTCTCTCATGGCGGCAGCTGTTTCTGACAATTTGGATAGACTATTGAAGTAAGTTGCTTTGCTTACAGATTACTTTCCAACCTTGCGTTTTTCCGTCCTTCCTATAAATGTGAAACTTGTCCTTTGAGCTGTCAGTTGTCATCTAATAATAGACTGGAACAGAAAGGAAATTCTGGCAAAAACAAAGTTGCTACACGTATAAGCACTTTCCTTACGGAATATACTGATTGCCCTAATACTAAAAGTGCTCAATTATACTCTAAGATTAAGAATTAATCATTCTTATTTGAAAGGTCTTATCCCCTTGGAAGATCTGTCAAAGAAAATTTTATGCATATGCCCAGCAATTGTTAGTGTACAGTTTATTTACAAGCATCAAGTACTAGTCAATGAGGAGTAAAAATCCTTAAGAAATAAGGGATAATCATTAGATAGAGGCAGGCAGGCAGCTGAAGAACAGTAATATACTTAATGTGCAGTGTGGACAAAGACTAGTTTACGTCTTGTATGAGTTCCTAAACGATGGGAAGTGCATGGCCAGAGGAACTTACAGCTCACATTTGGTTTACGGAGTAGTTCAGAATTTCTGATGGAGGCTAGTGCATATCTCTGATGAGTTCCAGAAAGATGGAAGTGCGCAAACAAATTGAATTTTCAGTTGAAGTTCGCATGTAGGTCCTTGTGGATATATTTTCTGCTATCAGCGCATGACCTTGATTTCTCCATTTAAGCACTATATTTCCTTCATTGAACTCCTTTTTACCTGTTTCTACACTTTTTCCTTCCTGGTTGCTGTATGTAGTTCTCCAATAAACCAATATGTTCAAACATCATTTTGCATTAATAGAGAAGAGAAAATTATCTCAATACCATTGCAAATATGTACAAATTAGAAAATACCATTGCCACCACATGCCAATGACACATGGATGGAATTTTCCAACTCAAATTATCTTTGTGATGGCATGAAGCAATTCGTCCCAAATCCCAATAGATAAAGATAGTCTTTAACACCCTGGTCCTAAAATCTGCTCAATGCCTAGCCCCCACGCGGGGTCTAACAAGCATTATATGCTAGTGCATCTCACTTAGACTTCCAATGTGGGACTATCTCACCTCCACAACTCTATATGGGCAACACGGACCGCAATGCTAAATGGGCCAGGTGTTACACAGTCACTTTATATTTCAATATCCACCATATGCAAAAACTCAATAAAGAAACATGTCTTAGGTCTGATGTAATTGATTCCCGAAAATGGAACTTCACAATGTCACAAGTGAAGTGTTGACTCTTCTGTCCAATGCACATGCTGACTCCAGTTTGCGACTGGTGGTGTGCTTTAAGCAAGTATGATTGGCTTCAGCTGATGCCATCCTCAAACGCTTCTCCATCAACTTAAGACCCTTTTAAGTTCTGATTTCACTGTAAATTCTATGCGTAAGCAGCTATAAACATAAAAATTCAGCTATCAAATCGTGGCAGCATGACGCCTGAACTTTAGATACAGAATATGCGATTCAATTTGTGTATGTTTCTAGATTTGGAGCAATGCCCAATGCCTTAGATTCCAATCCATGATGTTATGCCAACGGTTTCACTATTTATGCATTTCATTTTTTTTACAAGAAACAGGAAGGGAGGCCCCTACTGTATAAATTTCATATTATTTTCAAGAAAGCAAAGCACATTTAAGTATTTAACAACAACTATCATCCATTACAGGAAGAAAAAGGTAACCGATCATTGGAGGAAGTATATCAGCCCATTAATGTGGAGGTGCCAGTGGTTAGAGCTGCGGATGAAGGATTTACAATTTCAAGTATCCAAATATGACAGGGAGCTTGCAGTACTTAAGCATGAGAAGGAGTTGCAAACAAAAATGATTGAGTTGGACTGCTCCTCGTCGAGATCAGTGCCCTTCTCTTCTCATTGCTGCAGGAAGACAATGAAGAGGAGGAGGAGAAAGAGAAACGAGGAGAAAATGAATGCTTCCTCATACAACTCAAACCACACCATATTATCCTATTATGGTAAACATTGTGTTCTACTTTACACAGAGAATTACAAACTGCCTTAGCAAAAGCTCATTGCAATCATCCTGCAGAAAAAACAGAAGCAGATGGCCATTCTATTGATGATGGTGATGAGAACTTAGGTAATACTGTCAATTGCTTTAGCCTTCATGATTGATAACAAATGTGATCTCTCAAACATGTATAATGGCCTAATGGTAGTTATTGTGTTATGTTATGCTCATGCATATTCAACTCCCTTTTGTTATAGCTTTTGGATTCTCTTTCCTATTGTTTTTACTCATAAAATAAAATAATTAGCGTTACATTTACTTATTGAATAAAAAACACTGTTGGCAGCATCTTACATCATGGAAGAAACTCATTTCCTGTTGACAATAATAATGGCACACTAGATATGATGACTTTATTAGTGAAACGTTTGTTCTCATGATTGCATGTAGAACTCAGTTTAATAAGAAACCTTGCATATTAGAGATCAATGTGCTTTTTTAGGAGTAATATATTTTATTATGTTCTATATGTTGTAGATGAATTAACTATTTTCTTTGCGAAATAAGCCAGCAAACATTAACGTTTTCCCAAAAGTCTTCTTAGACCTCTTTCCGATGAAAAATCTTTTGTAAAAAAACTGTTTCTTGACCTTTCAGCAGATGACTGCTTAAAAGGAAACAGGGACGCTGATTGGCTACTTGGTAAAGGAGGCAGCGATACTACTATCGAGCAGATTCTTTTAAGCATTCAATCAGTTCAAGACAGAGTCTTTAGTCTGAGATCAAATCTCAAGAAAGCAATGGTCAAGTGTAAGGGAGCAACCCTTAAAGTCAACATGAAGGTCAACGGTGCACATAGCTCAAGTTGCTCTCCAGGAAAGGGCAAAGTTGCTGGAGTGCTTAAAAGATCACCCCAGGACATGTCAGATTGCGATATGGATGATGCTGACATGCCTGAGAGTGCTCTCTCGTGCCACGGAGAAGCTAATAACATGGATATTTTTGAGAGCACCATGAGCCTATTATCAGCTGAAGATGCACACCAGTTGAGAGAATTACGGCAGGTACGGCTAGTTATCTCACACCATAACAACTTAATTAGGAATGTTCTCATCTATTCGGAAGAACTTAGGAATGTTCTCATCTATTCGGAAGAACTTAAGCCTCAAACTCTACCACTTATTCAAAAGTTAAAACACTCCGGCGCCATGTTTCTGGGTGACACAGCTTTCTTGTAAACACTCCTAACAAACCATTTGACATTTAAAAGTGGTCAGCATTCCAAGTTGATGAACCTCTTGAGCTAGTAGACTAAGTAATGATAGCGGTTGTCTAATGAATTTTGTACCCATTCTCATCACTGAGATTCGATGCATGCCAAATCATAAGGTCTGAAAAATAGCAATTCAAATAACCACACTATACGAGTGAAGTCACATTCTTGCTACGTTACCTTTTACTGTCTGCTGCTTGTTCTCTCGCAGAGTTCTGAAGACGTATTGATCGACAACCAAGCAGCTGAGGAAGGGTACCAGAACTTTGAGGTGGTGAGTCATCCATGCAAACGATTAAGGGTATCGATCAAGAGAGAGACCGGGGCGCATTCCGAGGATGAGAGCGCCGCCCCTACGGTCGCCATCAAGAAAGAAGAGGCACAGGAAGAAGGCACAACCAGCTTGGGTCTTGAGGGAGCCATTTTTAAGCCCTGCTACACGGGCAAGCGGAGAGGGAGGAGGCCCAAAATTCAGAGGCGAGGTGGTTCGTCCGCATCTGCTATCATGTCGTGGAGGAGCGTTCGGATTCGGAAAAAGAAGCAATTCTAGGTGATGGCTCCCTTGGGGAATCCGTCTTTACCCTTTAGCTTCGCATCTTCGGTTTAATTGGACGACGAGATGGATGATGACGACAACTGCATTTTTTTTTTTTTTTTTTTTTTTACTTTCTACCTGATGATACATTAGCGATGCCATTAAAGCAAGATGAAAAATGGCACTACGGCATCGGTGGCCAAGTGCTCGTGACTTGTACGCAGTATTGTTGTTGTTGCTGCTTATTGTCTTGCCTCCAACAGTTGAACTTTGGATATCGACATGGTCTTTAAAACCCAACTTTGATCACTCATTTTTATTATAATATATTTTAAAAAATCCAATAAAATTATAATGTTATGAAAGTACGTTTCGAGATGAATCTACGCATATAATTTTTGTACATCCAATCTAAATATTTAAAAAGATATCAATAGCTAAAGTTTCTAAAGTTAAGAGCGTGTTTTTGTGAATTGGAGAGTAATTTTTAGAGGGTTAGAACAATTAACTAGTGTGCGTTATGGTTTAATTCCCACAAATTTTAGTGAGAAATTCCACGCAAATAATACACCCAGCCTACAATTAATGAGATCGTAGCTTTGGTAAACCATACAATTAATGAGAACGTAGCTTTGCTGGTCGTGGGCACCCAACCTACAATTAATGAGAACATAGCTTTAGTCATTACCCATGGGCCGAAGAGAGAGGTGCCCTAGATATGTTGTAGGTCGAATAGGCCGAGTGACCTTCTCACGCTCGGCTCTACCTTGCTCCTTTGTCTCACAAAGAGTACATTTTTCTCTACTATTATAAAGCAGCAGTTGGTGGCAGTGGTGAGTTCTACTCACGTAATTAATTACCTTGCTTAATTGCCCTACGCAAAAAACGAAGCGTTGCTTTAATTAGCCAGCTTTCGTAAGAAACGAAGCGTTAAAGATAGATGTTTGATCTTGTGAAATAATTTTTTTATTTTTTTATTTTTATTTTTCGTTATCAATTTTGTTTTTCGTAGCAACGCACGGGCATGTAACTAGTAATATTCAAAATTTATCTTACAAAGAGTGCATCTTTAGTCTGTAGGGTCTAGCTGTAAGTATATGCATGCTCATTTAAGTACCTGTGGAAACCGAAGCACCAACATGCTTATGTATGGAGTAATGATAGTCACATTAGTCATTTACCTTGAACACTAATCTGTCTTAAAAAACCTAGAAATACACTCTTAGTAGGACAGAGGGAGTATATCCTTACCGCTGTTGCAACTTGCATTTCAGTTTGGCATTCGATTCGCTGTAAACCCTTATAAATCGTAAATCAAATTTTATCAAATCCAAATTGATTTAGAGTATGTGATTGGTATTTGCTTTGAAAATTAGGAGAAAATGTAGCAAATCGTAAATCCGAACCATGTTTTTGTAAGCCCACGACAAAATTCTAAGGAAGTATAAGATCCTCTTAAAGAAAAAGAAAAGAAGATTGTATGATTTCCTCAGCTTAATTTCAAGAAGGGTTCAATGATTAACCGTGAGCATAAAAATGTTAGAAAGTCCAGCATTTTCTGAATGAATATCGCTTAATTAAATCGATCTCTGCCAGCTAACTGTAATCGGACCGGCACGTACGGTACCCGGCTACTCTTGTGAAAACATTACTCCTATGTTTTACTTGTATGCTCTATTGCTCTCTCACTTTTTTTTTTTTGGGAAAATATTTGTAGTATAACCTCTCATGCTGCCGGGTTAAGTTAATGACGTGATCTGACCAGCTTGATTAATTTCTCACTGAAAGGCGTCGCATTGGTTTCTACGTAGATCACTTGTTGACCGCAACCGCGAGCAGGTAGAGCGGTGTGTGAGGCTCACAGCAGCAGGCAAGTTCAACTTCGATTTTGATTTTTTTTTTCCTCCTAATTTCATCTTCTTGTCCGTATCGACCTGGTGGTCTCGTTGTTTTAACTTCTTAACAGCTTTTTGCTTTAAAAAAATACGGATTATTTGTCGAACGGAAGAATTATAAACAGCTTCTCTGTAAATCAGAAACTGATTTCTATATAGAATCAGAATCTATTTAAAACCTGGTTCTCACTAACTCGTGCTGATTCTCGTCGATTCCATCCAAAACTTAGAAGTTATATCTAGCTCGGCTTGATTCTCCTATAATTAAAAACAGCTTCTTCTATAATCCAGAGTCCATAATTCAGAATCTAAAACGGACTAGGCGTCGTTCGGTGCCAATTGTTGTCGAGTAGCTAGCTGAGGTAGTGGCTGACGGGTAGTAAGATATACAGAGAATTAAGTCGTATAAATATAGTCGACCAGCTGAGGTAGTGGCTGACGGGTTAGAACAAGTCGATAAGCAAGGCATTCCATGCAAGCACAGCCCGCCAAGTTAATCTGCTCTGCCGGCACAGAAGATAACTTCTTGTATTTTTTTTGCTGCCGTCTCGGAGTCATCGACGTCGACATATTTCAGAAGCTCTTCAAGCCTCTAGATGGCCGTCTAGCTAGCTAGTTGCAATACAGTACAGCATATGCATCCGCCTTGTACACGCCAGACATGACATCGGAAACTCTGTTGCTTTCTTCTTTGTTTCAACAGCGATGGCGTGGCAACTTCATTTGTCACTACGCATGCATCGGTTGGTATGTCCGGGTTCGCGTTTTGCATGGGAGACTTGCGCGCTTCTCCAACTTCTGTTCACCACTGGAGTTTCTCGGAGCTTCAGAGGCAGCGGTAGTACTGGACATATACGTCGAAACAAGAAGGTTTTTTGCAGGACTGTCAAAGCTATATGCTCCACGAAATTAAGGTGCCAACTTGATCTTCGAGTGTGCAATACATGTCAAAGCTATATGCTCCACGAAATTAAGGTGCCAACTTGATCTTTCGAGGTAGCCAAGTATGCTCAGCTTACACGTGCGCGCGCTTTCGTGTTCTCTACACGTGTCAAAGGAAATTTTTAGAGGCTCCTTTACTTTAATTATTTTATTTGGAATTTGGACATTTCCGCGGGTACTTTTTTTACTTTTTAGAAAGTAAAGTTCTTTTTCGAAAGATTACCCCTGTCTTTGTTTATGCTTCGGATTGAAACAAATGACTCTAATTCGTCCACGCCTACGAATCAGTAACGAGCACGCGTATATATCTTCAATTTTACTAGCGGTAAGCACGCGTATATATTCGAACGAACTCGAACACAGATGAACTGGCAAGCAACAAAGCGCTCAAGCCAACTGAGCTACGCTCAGTTCTCAATTATCATCAGCTTTGATCATGCATGATTCAGACTTTTCACCTTTGATTCAGACCGTATGGCCAAGCGTCGCCACAACCCTGCCCTGTGTAACATCCCAATATTTCACAAAAATTTGAAATACAAGTATCCAAGTTGAGTTTTGCCCTTAATATGAATTTTAGCATTTTTTGAAATTTTTGCATTTAAAGAATTTTTTTTTTAATAGTCTAGTTATGGTTTCTAGTTTTGAGGTACTGATGTGCGTTGTAACCGTTTGACATAATTTTTGAATGATTTTCTCATTATGGTATAATTTTTCTTCCAATTTTGACATAAAAAATTTCTTAAAATTATACTATTATGAAAGTACGATTCGAGATGAATGTACACATATGATTTTCATGCATCTAATATACATATTTATAAAGATATTCATAGCTAAAGTTTCAAAATTTTGAATACACATATCTCAAACCGACAAGATTTTGCGAGCTGGAGAGAGCATCATCTCTTGTCTTTCAATGTTGTTAAGTGAGGTATCTAAGTTGTTTTCTATTACACTTTTTTTAAATTCATAAATTCAATCTAAAGTTACTACTCCCTCCGGTCTTCAAAAATGCCGACGTTTTGGACATAGTGATGGCCAAACTTCAAAACTTTGACTATCGATATATTTTTAAATATTTAAATTGGATACGTGAAAATTATATGTGTACATTCATCTCGAATCGTATTTTCATAATTTTTCTTCCGATTTTCTCCTGATTTTCACTATCCAGTTGAATGTTTCTCGAAGCCGTTTTTTTTTAACGATTTTCTCATTGTGGCATAATTTTTTTGAACCTTTTTTTTATGTTTCATAACTTTTTTTGAATATTTCAATTTAAGGTAGAGGCGGCGGAGCTTCAAGAAGGGGGAGGTAAAACATTATATGTTATATTAATAATTCATTACATAAAACATTACATATTATATTAATAATTCATAATATAAAATATTACATATTATATTAATTAATTACAATATATATAATATACATAGCAACGCACGGGTGGTGGGTGGCGCGATCACCCATACCACCACTCTTCGTTGCTGCCGTGGGGGCTGTTGTCGCCGGAGTCGTCATCAGGCGGGGGGCGGTCGTCGTCGTGGATGACGTCTTCATCATAGTCATCCTCCTCCTCCGTCGCGCTCCCCCCGCGGACCCAACCCTCCTCCTCCTTCTCCTCATTGTCCTCCTCCTCCCGCTCCTCCTCCTCCTCCTCCTCCACGTCCTTCTCCCACTTCTCCTCCTCTGGAGGTGGTGATGATGGCGCGCCAGAGGGAGAAGAAGGAGAAGCTGTCATAGTTAATTGGGCTAACTAACGATCATCAGTACGTCTACCTTCTCACTCGATCTAATGGTTTTATAGGAGGCTGGATCGGAAAACAAGAATTCGAATGAACACGAATTAAGAGTTTCATCGTAAAAGCGAGCAGGGTCGAGGGGCGCAGGAGACGAAGCGCATTAGTACCGGTCAAACACACCAACCGGTGCTGATGTGCTCACATCAGTACCGGTTGGTTACACCAACCGGTGCTAAGCAGCCTCCTCGGCTCCTGTGCTGCTCACATCAGCACATCAGCACCGGTTGGTCTTTAAAACCGATACTGATGATCCCCTCGGACCTGTAGATCGTTGAACCGGGATTGATGTAAATGTCAGTCTCGGTTCATACATAACCGATACTGATGGGCCAGTATAGAAGGTCAGATCTATAGTAATGTTAACAGGTCGAGGTATTACATTCACCCCCCTTAAGGGCTTACGCCCTCGGCAGCACACCATATACACGGCATATACCCAGAATCACCCCTCAGTACACATATGTGTATTCAGTGCCAGTAGATATGCCATGTCGTGTGGCCACTTTAGGCCCACATGCACCATGCACCATATGCCCATGCCCATGCAACAAAGGTTGATGCTCTAATACCATACGTAACACCCTGACCTAAATTCGCTCAATACCTAGCCCACCCATGACGCGAACCCATGCACACATAGCACCCCACTTACACTTTCGTCCTCGCTTCGTGTAAAAGGGTTAACTTGGAGGTGCTATGTTTAGACCCAACAAGCATTATATACTACTAAAACTCACTTTAGAGAAACAATGTGAGACTAATCCCACCACTCTTCACATGGCCCACATGGGCCTTCACATTAACAAGTCAGTGTATTACAATATCCTCCTTATCAACTGTGGTGTGTCATCTTTTGCAATGGCAAGCATTCGAATTCTTTAGTTGTGCTTCCTGCATGTTGCTTATTATTCACCTCGACTTGTTTGGTCATCAATTCATCCAACTTCTCCCAAATTACATCGAACTTACTTTACTGGTTCTACTTGCACAACTTCTTGAATGAAATCTCGGTGATTTCGGTGGAAATCTCGGATTTCCCGGTTGAAAAATGATCAAATTTTAAATTTGATTTTTGGATATTGTCCGTATTTTGTTTGAAATTTTAAGATCTTACCGAAATTTCAGATTTCAATCACCTTCGAGATATATACCGAGAACAAAAATTAAAACCTTGGTCGTAATCCTACTTGTCATCTCACCTATCTTCTCCACTCCTCATGTGAATCGGTCTGACACTACAATAACCTGCCTTGAGGAAAAGCAAAGGTAACCCCAATGTTAGAACCTCATTTTAATAATAATTATTGGTTTTAGTCTTGGATCGTAAACACATACACAATAGCTCATAGAGAGAAGAATATCAATGGTGCAACATAACTAGTATTTTTTATTGTTTTTTTTTTCTCAAAACTTACAATCAAACACGAACATGTCCTCTATCGATTTTTTCACAATCGCGGATAAGTTCTTCCCCGTGTTTTCGCAAATTCGGCAACAGTTTATAACCAGCCAATTTTTAAAAAATACCATCAAGAAAATCGAAATTACGTTTTTTGCTTTTGCAAATTTATAAATATGTCCCACAGTCGTTTTTGGCGCAAATGACCCTGTGGTTACGCGACTTCATGGTTACACAAATTCACCGACGACTTCTAACCAGTTAACTTTTAAAATAACATCATAAAAAAAATTATGTTTTTATAAAAAAAAATCTCGGACTGAATTTCACGTGACACGACTCGACTTAGTTATACACGCATACTGTAGTCGGTCTTCCGTGCCGATTGCGAGCTAGTCTTCAGCAGCTCCGTCGAAAATAAATAATAAGACGCCCGGCGAGAGGCAGACAGCATTAGAGGATCGAGCTCTCACTTGAGAGAGAGAGAGAGAGAGAGAGAGAGAGATGATGGCCATACCCTGCAGCTGCAGGCACACGTCTCTCCTCCTCCTGTTGCTGCAGCTGCTGCTTGTTGCGCCATGGCAAGGCGGGAATACGGCAGCTCGAGCTCTCAACTTTACGAGGGAGGATTTCCCCAGGGATTTCGTCTTCGGCGCCGGCACTTCGGCCTACCAGGTAGCTAGAGAGTATTATATCACTCATGATAGTAATAATAGTGATAAAGCTTTTGCGAATGCCTTTCGTGATGAAATAGACCTTATACTTTTGGGTCAATTAATTTGATGCGATCGATCTTTGATTGCTTGCTTATTTGAATTGTGCCTGTGATGACATATAGTACGAGGGGGCAACCGATGAAGACGGAAGGAGCCCAAGCATCTGGGATACTTTCACTCATGAAGGTGATTAATGCATATATATATGATCATATATAGCTTCACTTCCCCATCTTGATTTGGAGTTTCAGTCCTAGCATCATTTTTCGCGTGTGATGTAAGATATTTGTATCGGGCTAGGTTAGTGTGTATGTAAATGTTCATGTATTTGTCCTTTTTGTTCTTTTTTTCACTCACTGTAATGTTTAATTGCAACTACTCGTTAATACGCGCGATGAAAAGATATGTTTCATTATATTTTCATGAAAGTGGATTAACAACACCGAGACATTTTACAACACGTTTAGAAAGCTGGAATTTTGTAGAATACAGAACCTTCAAAATCCTTTATTCCAAACTAAGACCTTAGTCGAACGCCCAACCTTCCTCCAAAATTTACATTGAGCTTTGGTACCTCCCAAAGATGGTAAAAAGTCACTAAATACCCCTAAAAAAAGGTCACAAACTAATAACTTAACTAATAGTGCACGGAACTAATAGTACACCCACGTTTATCTGTGACTGTGAGTAGATAAGAGGCGTATCTGTCTGTGCTATTTTCAGTCCATTGTCCTATACCTAAAGTGGTACATCAGATAAAAAGATCCAACTAACAAAAGGTTCTTGATCTGAATATGACTGCAGGGAGGATGCCAGACAAGAGCACTGGCGATCTGGGTGCAGACGGATACCACAAATACAAGGTCTGTATTTGACTAGACTAACGCACAAATGTGTAATAATCTTTCAGACAGCGATGTCTGGACATTAATCTTCGCGTACTTATGAGAATTAACTTCCCTGGCTGTCGTTTTCCATCATTTTTTGTTGACAAAATGGAGTAGCTTATCTTGAATCTTAATATGTATGGTTTGTTAAGTGGAATAAAAGAAGCTAGCTCTAGTTTGGTGTCGTGTGTTGCACTGTTCTGCATCACAAAATCTAGTTAGTTCAGAGACTATTTACCCTTATTCTAGGAAAATATTTATTTATGTTATGCATGAGTCTTTAAAAAAGTTATTTCAGTTATAAGAGTTTTTACCATCTTTGGGAGGCACCAAGAGGTACCAGTACCTCCTCACCAAATTATCATTAAACTCTTGGTACATCTACCCTTTAAATTCTCGGTGCTAGCTCAATGGATGGCTTGATACCTCTCAAGGATAGTAAAAAGTCTCTTCATTTCTAGTTTACATATAAAAAACTATAAAATATATATATACACATTGCGAGAGGTACTTCTATGCTCTTCCTTTTAAAAGTTGCACAACTATTAAAGCATGAATGAAAGGTAGATGATGATTACTTACCCCTTCGCTTGCTTCAAGATTTGTGCAACTTGTACTAGAAGGAAGAGCATAGAAGCACCTCTCATACATTGCAGCTTAAAATGCATCGCAAGGCAAAGTAAATCTTGGGTGTATGCTTCAGTGCTCCACTGAAGAAAACATATGTGAATCTTAAATAGATGACCTGAAGTACTTCCCTGGCTTGTTTGATTGAGATCTATGATTTAAAATTTCTTATGACATAATAGTATTTGATAGAAATTGTGCAATTTGCAGCTTTAGATTGTTTTTACTGATAATAAAGGGGAAATGGCAATATCTGAAATTTTCAGGAGGATGTCAAGTTGATGAGTGATACTGGCCTGGAGGCCTACCGGTTCTCCATTTCTTGGTCTAGGCTTATTCCAAGTAAGAACATACTAGTCGCAACTTTGGGAGACTTATCATCCTTGCAATTTTCCCAGAATGCTTCGACTGTTATGGAAGATCCCTCACGGTAACTTTATCATCTTTTACATTCTTACGAGTGCAGGAGGAAGAGGACCTGTCAATCCGAAAGGGCTCCAATATTACAACAACCTGATAAATGAGCTGGTAAAACGGGGTAAGTCCCAACGATAGTACTATTAGGGACTGTTTCGAACGCATAAATTTCACAGGAATTTGACAAGAATTTCATGAAAGTGATACAAATCCGTTACGATTCATTTGGAAATCCTTCGGATTGTACTACTCAACTGATCATCTTTCTGATTGTACTGTACCAGGAATACAGATACATGTGACTCTTTACCATCTCGATTTCCCTCAAATCCTTGAAGACGAGTACCACGGCTGGCTGAGCCCGAGAGTCGTGTAAGATGATCTCTGATCACTCCTCTTTTCCTGACCACTTGAGTTCAGGTTACGAAATTAACTGAAACTCCGAATTCTTCTGAAATTTGCGTGCGTGATCGATGCAGGGAGGATTTCACCGCGTACGCAGACGTGTGCTTCAGGGAGTTCGGTGACCGTGTGACCCACTGGACCACTATGGATGAGCCGAACGTGATCTCCATCGCGGCGTACGACAGCGGCGCGTTCCCGCCGTGCCGCTGCTCGGCTCCCTTTGGGCTCAACTGCACGGTGGGCAACTCCACTGTGGAGCCATACATCGTTGGTCACAACTCCATCTTGGCACATGCTTCGGTTGTCAAGTTGTACAGAGACAAGTACCAGGTGAGTTCATGCATCTTGAATGGTCAATCCAAACCATTTCAGATTTCAGAACCATAAGACAGCTTCGAAATTTAGAACTACTGAAGCACAGATACAAGACATCACAATATTTTATTTTTTTTTGAATTTTGGCCGGGAGCTCTGGCATTCGGTATAAAAGAAAGAACAAAAGGCGGGCTACATACGCGCGCACACACCCCACACGCACGCGCACACACCCGCGCATGCACTCGCCTCCACGCGCTCCCGCGTCGAGCTGCGCTCGAGCACGGGCGGGCTGGGTGAGCGCCACTCGCCCCAGCCAAGCGAGCTATCACTCGTCCGCAAGACATCACAATATTTTGGGAATCAATCAATGATCAGATATTCAGAAAAGCAGCAATGAATTAAGCAGATTGATCTTTTCATTTCCAACACTATCATCGCAAGTTCTCTGAAAGAGAAACACGAACATTGCAGGCTACACAAAAGGGCATCGTCGGCATAAACGTCTACAGCTTCTGGAACTACCCTTTCTCGCCCAGCTCTGTAGACATTGCAGCAACTCAGAGATCGTTGGACTTCATGATTGGTTGGTGAGTGGTCCATTTATTCCATTCAAGTTACTGATTTTACCTTTCTTAATTTGTTCGTCGTAGAAATACGATGAGATGATAAGGACACATGTATATTCTTTTGTTTAGGATCTTAAACCCCTTGGTG
The DNA here is from genome assembly GCA_036346355.1 of Rhipidocladum racemiflorum. NCBI lineage: Eukaryota > Viridiplantae > Streptophyta > Magnoliopsida > Poales > Poaceae > Rhipidocladum > Rhipidocladum racemiflorum. The sequence continues at coordinate 14,419,342 of CM070578.1, read as the reverse complement.
TATGGAGACTACCCTGAAATCATGAAGAAGAAAGCTGGATCCCGGATTCCATCATTCACCAAAGAACAATCCGAATTGATCCGTGGAGGTATTGATTTCATTGGTATAAACCACTACACGTCGGTGTACGTCAGTGATGGATCGAACAGCGCAGACACGGGCCTTCGAGACTACAATGCTGATATATCTGCTACCTTCAGATGTAAGTCTAAATTTGGGGTGAAGAAAGCAAATCACTCAGTATGGCACATCATACTGATGGTAGTACCTAGCATCTTCAGTAATAAAATCCTTGTATCAAGTTGTTTACTACTGAAAAGCAGTGGTTGCTAGCTCTAAGCAGTTCATGGTATTTGGTAAACATGACACAATTTGATTATCTGTTGTAATTGTACGTTTGCTTGTTTTGTGTTTCAGTTTCAAGGGATGATACACCGTCGGGTCAGGTATTTAGTTACTCTTTTATTTGCTTTTACTTTTTCTAAGAATTTTATTTACTCTTTCTGAATTTGCACGAGAATTGTGTGGAGCAAATTAAACTAAACATTTACCTTTCAATTTTCGATACAGTTTGTCCCTATCAACATGCCAAACGATCCGCAAGGGCTGCAATTTATGCTCAAGTACCTCGGTGACACATACCAGAACATTCCTGTCTATGTGCAAGAAAATGGCAAGTCTTCAACCCCATTATCCCTCAATTTCTGTTTACAATGTTCTTCATCATTGACATGTATATCATCATTGATTATGTGCATTATTACAATCCTTAAAAAGCACCTAAAATAATCCAGTGATGAATCCTAAATTGCTGTTGACTGGCCCGCAAATTCTGAAGAAACCGAAACACCATTTAACAAGGAAACACTGCTGTTCTTTTCATGTGTCATCAACACTGAATTTCACTGGTGTTTTTGGTGATCTAAATTTTCTCATTTGTCCTTCCATTGCATCATATTTTAGGCTATGGACACTTCTTTAACGACTCCGTCGATGACCCTCAAAGAGTGGAGTACTTGAGTGGCTACATGGGCAGCACACTCGTTGCACTCAGGTGAGTGATGTTGTTTGTTGCACTTTACACTCGATGATAGATGAAGATTTTGTCTGAACTTTGGGTGTTAAATATGTGGTTTACTACAGGAATGGAGCCAATGTGAAGGGCTACTTTGTTTGGTCATTCCTGGATGTGTTCGAGCTGCTAGCAGGCTATTATTCGCGATACGGCCTGCACTACGTCGACTTTCAGGACCCCAGGCTGCCAAGGCAGCCAAAGCTCTCTGCACAGTGGTACTCCAAGTTCTTGAGGAGTGAAATTGGGATAAACATAGAGAACATGATCGGTCCTGATGCAAGATCACACGCTCAACAATGAGCTTACTAGCAGCGCACAGAGATAAACAGGTTGGAGGAGCTGAAGAACAAGCAAAGGAGTTGCTTATCTTTCTTTTTTTTCTTCTCACAGGAACATTTTCTTTGTCGGTTTCTTGTAGTTAGTCATCGCTCACCACTAGTTGTTCCGTCTAGTACACTCTTCAGATGTAGACTGCTATGTTCTTGTTATCACGACACATTAGAGGAAGCTAGGTAATCAGATAAGAATAAGACAGTCAGTCCATACTCTATAAATAATCTTGCGAAATATCCATACTTCTAAATGGATAAAATCTCATGACAATTTTGATAAGCTGACTGGAATGTCAGAATTAATACGATTGCACCAAATGTGCTAATGTCTTAGAAGGTACATAAGGCAGGATTGCTGTCAAAATTTTGCTTTCTTTTTAGGTAGGATTGTTACCTAGTCTTTAGAACGCGCGAGGCATGACCGCATGAGCGAGGAGCTGTGGCGCCGGTTTTTTTTGCGAAAAGGTTCCAACGATTTCTCATAATTATGTATATGTCCATTTTTTTTACGAAAAGGGTAAAAAAAAAGCAGATTTCATTTTTTTTAATAAAGACCCAAAAATACGAAAATTACATCTAGATATGATTTTTTTGCAAAAAAAATACAACAATACGGAAAACAAGTATCACCTCTAGTGGTGTGGGAGCACTGAAGGAACTTTGGGTAGGCGGGGAGCGCTGGAGGACCCTTTCGGTGCACGTAGAGCACAAAAGGAATGCTTTGGCGGACGGGGAGCGCTGGAAGCTAGAGCTCATATATTTGTTACCAGTAATTAAACCAATACTGAGCTGTAGCTCACGTGGCAAAGGGCACGCGAGGCGAGTAGGAGATCTTGAGTTCGAATCCTCGTGAAAGCATTTCAAAAAAAAAAATTGGGCTATTAAATGATATTAGAAATTTTTAATTGTTTAGAGAATTTTAAAAATCGCACAAATTTGATCATGATTTGAAATTTTTATGGTATGTTCGGCATGCTATCAGGACCCTTCTCACAAAATTTCAAAAAATTTAAACATCATTCAATAGCCCCCAAAAAATTTGTGAAATGCTTTCAACATGGATTCGAACTCAAGGCCTCCTGCACCTCGCTTGCCTTGTGCCAACTGCCAAGTGAGCTACAACTTGGCATTGGTTTAATTATTAGTCATAAATATATGAGCTCTAGCTTTTAACACTCCTTGTCCACCCAAGATTTCTCGAGTGCTCCTACACCATCGGAGGTGACCCTTGTCGCCTCCCCGACCTTTTGTAGTGTAGAAGAGGGCTACTTTTGTAAAAGAAAATATCACAAGAAAGCTATTTTTATAATAAAATGCGTAGAGGTGGTCACTACAGTAATCACTCACAGCCTGTTGTACGCCAAGCTCGGCAAGTCCTGTGGAGCACCACTACCTCGGCAAGTTGCAAGATAATTAGGAGGGTGGATAATTAAGTGACTAAGGAGCTGTTTGGTTGCCTTCTCTTACGAGCTTGGCTCGTTCGACTCAGGCAGGCTGATGGGATACGGGATGCACAGATGCAGAGACGGTGTTTGGTTGAATGTTTGGTAGGCATGTATTTTGAAATTTAAATATTTTAAATTTTATATAGCAAGTGTGGTCTAGTTTTGTTCGGAAAATATTATGAGCCCATTTTTAAAATCGGTTCGGTAATCAGAGATGCTAATCAAAAGATATAAAAAAAAGGAAAAAGGAAACTTACATACCCACGTGGCACCGCATGCATGGTTTGCTATTGTGGCTGACAATGGCCCCTTGCGCAGAACACGAGGCTGCCATGCGCTACATCCAGAGATACGCTCATTTTCTCCGTATCTCCAGAGCTAGGCTGTATGGAGAATCTTACATCGAGAAAGCTAGGCTCAAAACTAGATGCATGCAACCAAACATAAGAAAAAAAGCAAGATTCTACATTTGTAGATGCAAATTTTTGTGCATGCAGACAACCAAACATCCCCTAAGTGACTACTAATGAAGAGATTGATTAATTGAATGAGATATTAGGAGATTGGTTAATTAAGTGAGGTGATTAATTGATTAATTAGTTGAGCGTGTGGTTGGTCAATGGGTCCCACCCTGCTATGTTGCCTACGACTTGCCACGATATATGGGCGCGATAGATAACACTTGTCACATGCTGTTGTTTTCACGGTCAAGGACGAGAATAATTTTGTAAATTTATTTGTACAGGATTAAATTCTTTTTAAAAAAAATTGGTCAAAAGTTTGGCATTAAGGAAAACAGCCCCTGAAGTCCTGAACTACTAACGCACGCGTCGAACGCGAGCGAGCAAGGCGCGGACAAGGCCCGGCTCGCGCACGGGATCAAATTTGAAAAGAGAAGTACGTCGAGGGGGCAAAAAAGCTCCGATAAACACGCCATGTTTTTCTGGCTCATCTACGAGGTTATTAGTATAAATCTCCCACCTGGGGATACCAATATAAGCAAGAACATAAATCTCCCACTCAATGTAACGAAGCTGTGAATAATCACAATTGTCTAACAGTAAATCTCACACAAGATTCCAAGCAAAAATACAGAACAATTCTGAGTGAGTTAAGACTTAAATAATTTTGCTCGAGGTCAAGGGTGCATGCCAGAATAACATTCATGACTCGCAGTTCTCTAACATGAAACAAGCTCATTCTGATATTCGAATCGCAAGATACATTTTTCATAGGCAAATTTTTCATGTCCCATTGGAGGGAGAAATAAGGCACACCGTGAAAGCGGATTCTAGAAATTTGTATGATACTACGGTGGATAGAGGATATTCTTGCCACCACCATGGTATCTTTCGCAGAGCTTCTTCAATGTACCCAGTGAGTGCTGCATAGAGTTCAGCTTGGTATCCATGAACATGGCCTGCAAACATGATGCTTCCCTTAGTCTACATTCTCAGAATTTAAATCTTTATTAATCATAAACTCAGCTGAATAACATGTTTGAATGTTTTGTTATACCTTGTAGTTATCACCATACTTCTCTATTAATCTGCTGATACAAACACGTTGGATTTTAGTAAGTTGTTGCAAAGGTGCAGATTTGCCATCCCGCCTTTTCTTCCCAAGCACAGATTTCAGATCTACGTTACATAGAAACAATTGCATGAGATCATACACAAGTACACTGTACACCATGTCACCATCATGCTAACATATAAGATCGCAAGTAATTTCAAGTGCAAATCTACTGAATAACCAATGTCATCTATGCAATGAAGACAACAACTACGAATGATAATAGCATATCTTGACCACTAAAGGGCACATGAAATTATATATATTAAAGTCACTAACATGATGCCCTGCTGACTTATATTGACATGTCATAAGCAAGCATAAAAGAAATAGGATGAAACAATGGAGGATGTGGTTTTTATGGACATCAAACAGATTTTAAAACATGTTGTACACGCTACCTTTAACCCAGAACATTTGAAAAAGTACCATTTCAAGGCACATGTAAAAATAAGTCATTTTCAATTCATTGTGAACTTCTAAATATACAGCAAAATCTATGTTTGATGGGACCTGGGGGTTACAAAAATGTTTTAGATGGGAAACATTACATGGTTAGTTCCGACTTTTTGCTTCTTAAGTTCTTAACAGTGGGCAGCGGCAACTACTCGAAAACAACCAAAGATCTGAATTCAAATTTTAAATTTGAAAACCTGTCAAAATTTAAAGTTGAATTTTCATATTTTTAGCGGCTTTAGAAACTCTCGGGAACACCAAGATTTTCGAGGAGTGGTAGTAACCAGCCAGTTACAAAGTGTTTTCTGTTCCTTGATGGGACTTGTCTCATTGTCTCCATTGGAGAAAGGTATTAGGTATTTTATTCCAAAAAATGTGTGTTACTCTTTGAACAACTTACCATCATGCCAATACTCAAGCATAAAGCTCATAAATAGGCATGAGGCGAGGCCAGAGTGTACTCTGAATAAACAACCAAAAGAGACATTTCAAATATAATGGACATTAATTAGACTTTAACCAGTATGGTTCAATAAAAACATAACCGATAATTTATCCAAAATTACATAACGCTTGTGTGCAGTGTTCTAAAAGGCAGCCTATGCGCTGGGCGCCCTTTTGCCGCTGTGATTCTGCCACAGTTCGCAGGTTGGGCGCCGGGGGGCTGCCTAGTCGGTCCTAAGCGGTCAAAGGCGGCGAAGCGGAGCAGGGTACGGTAGCCAAACGGAACAGTACGGCTCAAAGGAAATCAAATCTAGTGGCATGGCATCTAAACCATGCCCAAACATAAATGAACAACAAAAGTCAGAGCAAAACCACCACATGTCGTTGATAAAATATCTGTGCACCATACTGATCTATCTCCCAAGATTACGCATTTACTAAAGCTAATTACCACGGCCACTAAGGTTCACATATATATAACCACAATTGCCACATTCCCTAAAAATTAGACATCAGAGACCAATTCATTTGCTTTCCAAACAGGCAAAGCTACCGCCTTTACCCCCAAAGTTGCATGGAAAAACATGCGAGCCGCACCAAATTATCAAGAATCTCAAGTTATCGATCCAATAAACAGCATGAAACAGGGCAGGGTGAAGCGGGGACTAACCGTCGGTCTCGAGGTCGCTGCCGGTGTCGACGGGCTCGAACTCGTCGACGGGGGCGCGGGCGGCGTCGAGGTCGGGCGCCTGCAGCGCGGCGCTCTGGACGAGGCACGGCGTGCCGCGCGAGTGCGCGCCGAGGAAGTTGGGGTTGGTCACCACCCCGAACGCCGAGTAATTCTTCACCACGCTGCCCTCCGCATCCCACCTCGGTTCACCGCCGCCGCCAGCGGCGGCGGCGAGCGCCTCGGGCAGGTCGAAGGCCGGCTTAAACTCCCGCGGCTTCTTGCGCGGCAGCCCCACGCACACCTTGGCGCGCGAGCGCTTCAGCTTGCGCCGCGACCCACCCATCCGCGCGCTAGGGTTTTGGGAGACGGAGGTTGGGGGGTGTGGTGCGGAGGAAGAACAAGAGATTTTAATGGGCCTTCGGGAGAAAATCAGAAGAGGCCCGTTATGGTTAGCTGATCGGGCCCACGTGCCAGTGGCAGGGCGCAGGCTGATACGTATTAGCCTTTACAAAGCGGAAAGTAGTGCGATTGCCCTAGACACTTGCAATGCTGGTTGGAGCATCTGATTGAACGGATTCTATGTTTTTTTTCCTAATATAAATTGTATAAATTTTAAAACACTTCTAATATAAATTGTATAAATCTTAAAGCAAACAAAGAGATAAATAATCCCATTTACTATTCATTCGTACTTTAATATTTATGCAAATTTTAAAAAGAAAAACATAGAAGCACGTCTCTTATCGGATTCTAACTTCGAATTTAACATACTTATTTACATAAATGAATGCGATATGTCTATGGTACGATACGACCACATCATTGATCACGAGCATGTAAAGTATATGAAAGGAGAGATTGGATCATCCCTTCAAAATCCAAAATTGTAGTATTTGCGTCATGATTGATAAACTCATCTTCGTTGTCAACGTGGACTTTCAGTGTGCACCTATTTTGAAAGTGCATCTGTGCACTTAAATTTTTTTTTTTTTTTAAAAAAAAACATGCATGTATGACATCCACGTACATTTGATTGACGATCAAACGTGCGCCCTAAAAAGCAGAGAAACGAGACATGCTTATATTGCAAAACATACGTATACAAGCTTGTATTTTTTTTTATAGAACACATATGAACATAGTTTTGCGCAATATTTTTTGCGAATGCACATACGTGAACATTTCCTATGTCCATGAATTGTTTGAGATTCTTTTGAGATTCACAAATGCTTTTTTTAATGCAACTCAGAGCAACTATTAGTTGGGCTTTAACTCAGGACAACTAATTTTAGCAGCTAACTGTTAGTGCTAATGGATCCAAACATAGCCTCAGGCGCGGTCCCTTCGTTGGTGTCTGTTGGGACTCCCGGCTTGCTGGATGCTGTTCATCATGGTGGCAATGGCAGTAGCTCGATCCGACTGTGCCTCCGACAAAGCAGCCTGGGTCCCCCTCGACGTAGCTCTGGACCTGCTGCTCAAGCTGATCTGAAATCTAAGTCCTCAAAGCACCCTGAAAACGCAGAATCTGTTGTGGGTCTTCATCACGGGGGAGGGCGGCGGTTATAGATAGAGGTGGCCCGCACGGGATGGATAATTAACATGTGAATGGCTTTCTACCTACGGAGAGCAGAAGGATTCTTAGGAAGGTCACCTGCATAAGGAGAGACACGACCCTGCCGTGGACAAATATTTCTCCAGGACTCCCGGCCATAAGAGACCTCGCCCCATTAACCAAAGTAGATGTGGTGCTTCCTCCTTTCGACTTTCGATAGCTGGGGACTTCTTTATCATCAGGTATCCCCTCCTTGTCCTTTCAATCTTCAAGAGATAGGTCTTTCATGCCACCTGCTTCTGTCCTCACCGCAGATTCCAAACCTCATTAAAGACACTAAAACGTGACCAACACAAAAGTAACGCAAAAGTAACAAAACCAGTAAACTAGAGCACTATATTACCCTTCTCCATATGATCTCTAAGAAAATATCATAATATCAATATTATCAATATGATTGGCCCTGAAATACTGTGCTAGGTTCTTGGTAATGTGAACGGCAGAAGTATTGTCACATAAGAGTGGAACACGTATCTATGTCTAACCCACAGTTCTATAAGGTCGATCTCATCCAAAGTACCTACCTACAGCAATTGGCTGCTGCCACGTACTCGATTTCGGTGGTGAACTGTGCAACTACGTACTATTTACTATATGACTAAGAAATAAGAGAAATGCCAATGAATTGGCAAATGCCAAAAGTTCTCTTGATATATATCTTACAGCTAGTAAAGTCTGCATCTGATAAGGCTCTAACAGACAGATAGAAAGAAGAAGAGTACCAAATACCATAGTCAATGATATCTCAAAGGTACTTGAAGATGCTCTTTACCGCCTGGCGATGAGAGGTGTGGGAGAAGCCTAAAATCAAGCTCATAGACACACAGCAAAGTGTGTGTCCGGCCTCGAGGCACTGAGATACAAGAGGGAGTCTATTATGCTCCTTAACTCTTTCTGATCAACTAGCTCACCATCCTCATCAAGCTCGAGGACTACATTGGTGGCCATAGGAGTCATCACTACCTTCCCGTCAGACATGTCGAAGTACCTCAGGAGGTCTCGAGTATACTTGCCTTGATGCAATAAAATACCCTTCCAAGTCTGCTTGATCTAGAAACCGAGAAAGTGGTTTAACTCGCCCATCATGCTCATCTCAAATTGTGTACTCATCACATCTGAGAATTGAGAGACAATGTTCTATCTTGGTCAAAGTGGGGATAGCATTTCTCTTCTGCATGTCTATGAAGTTTTGTAAAATCAAAACACCTCAGAGATATATAGAGAGGTAGGAATTTGTTGAACAGACCATACTCCTTCGTAGATGTCATGAGTCCATTAATGAAAAAGGGTTGGAGCATGTGAGGAGCCATCAAAGATAATATCATCGATATAGATCTAGACAAGGAAAAATCCGAGTCTAAGTGTCTGACGAACAAGATCTTGTCTACTTTATCCATATCAAAACCATGATTAAGAAGGTAGAACTTAAGCCTCTCATACCAAGTTCTAGGGGCCTGCTTAGGTCCATAAAAAGCTTTAGAAATCTTGTAGACATGATTCATGTACTTGGGGTTCTCGAATCCTGGAGACTGCTTGACATAAGCCACTTCCTCAAATATAGCCATTGTGGAATGCACTCTTGAAATCCATTTGATAAAGCTTAAAACCCTTAGATACTAAAAATGCTAGCATGATCCTAATGGCTGTCATATCCATTACCCATATCCTCTACAAAGATGGTCTTTGAGAGAGGAGAAGAGCATAACATATCTGGTCTAGTTCCTGGACTAGCTCATTAAACGTCATCTCACAGGTCTCTACAATCTTACTCGCCTCACAACTCCTGACCCTATAGCCACGGGAAGAAGTCGAATAACCTAGAAATATACCGTCAGAAGATTGTGAATCGAACTTATCTAGGTTTCGAGACTTCAAAAAGAAGCACTTACATCAACACACACGAAAATATGCAACACTTGGCTTTCGCCCATACCTCAACTCATATGAAGTACGGTACAGGTGTGATCTCAGGAAAACTCGATTGGACACATGGCAAGCAGTAGATATAGCCTCAGCCCAAAACTTCCTAAGAGTATTGTACTTATCAAGCATCATCCTAGCCATCTCGGATCAAGGTCCTGTTTTTCCTCTCCACTACACTATTTTGCTGAGGGATGTATGGAGAAGAGAACTGATGCTCAATACCCGACTCCTCACAGAAACTATCAAAGTAGGAATTCCTGAACTCTGTGCTATTATCACTTCGTATAGCTCGTAAGGAACCTGGAATCTCAATAGACAACCTACTGGCCAAACCCCAAAAATAGGTAAAAGGCTTATCCTTCGAGGCTATGAAAAACACCCATAAATATCTTGAATAGTCATCAACAATGATAAGAATATACCACTTGCCTCCTGCTGACCGCACTCTAGCTAGATCAAGAATATCGTCACCGCCCTTGGTCTTCTCTTGTGAATCATCCCCTCCATCGTCGCTCCAAGTCTCGATGTCGGTGATGCTGATATCGTCAAGGGCGACGAGGACGCAGTGGAAGAGCTTCTTATTCTTGAAGAAGTTGCGATACTTCTTCTCACACGCAGGGTCTCGAGCTGAAGGCTTGTTGTTGTGGTTCTTGTCGGTGTAGTCGTTTTGTCCTCTCCCTTACCCTCTTATATGCATGTAATAATTTTTAGCTAAGAGGGCAAGGTCACTCTCTAGGAACCTTTTCAGCTGCTCATCACTCATCTCACAAAGAGTGAAAAGGGAAAACCAAGAGAAGTCTCATAACTAAATCCAATGGGATCGATGACCAAGGCCATCAAATGTGACTTCGTCTTACGAGAGATGACGGTGATCTCATGAGTCTTGAGTCTGGAATAAAAGTCATCAAGAATCAGAGTCGATAAATCTGTGGTGTCCTTGATGGTGGTCACATCCATCTTCCATACCTGAAGATCGAGTGCAGTCAAGAAATGTTGAGCGTTCTTCGAGTCAGAGTATGTGCAACCTACTACACGGAGATCGCTCAAAATCTCCATGAAACACCCAAAACACTCATCCAGGGGCTCACCAGTGTGCTATTCAAATTTGTTGTAGTCACGCTTGTATTGATCCTGTCTCACCGTTTTGATCTGGATGGTACCCTCATAGTAAGCATCGAGGGTCACCTAGATCTGATGAGCAGAACATAGGTGAGAGATCTTGTTGTACTTACTGCAACTAAGGCCTTATATGAGGATATTTATTACCTTAGCATTTGCCACAACATTAACCATATTTCCAACATTGACGTTTTTTATCAGCAGAAATCTTATAAGGGAGTTTCACCTTCTGCCAGATCATGAAGCCCTGAGCAGTGATGTACAGCTCCATTCGTGACTTCTAGAAAGGATAGTCGATTCTAGATTGGCAGTTTGGTAGAATACTTATCTATCGTCATGACTCTTGAGACCAGTCAAGATCTATGAAAAAGCAAAACCAATTTTGATACCAATTGAGGGATCGAAATGGCGATAAGAGGGAGTGAATGATCTCAAATAAATTTTCCCCTCACCTACTGGACAAGAAGAGCCAACCAAAGATAAGATAATCAAAAGGAAGCAAAAGAAATTGAAATCCTTGTTCTAAGATTGCTCGTGGGGTTTTGACGATCAAAGTGATCTTGGATAGTCACTGACTTATCACACCAATAAAAACCACTAGAAATGATGCCCAAAAGCACGATCTACAAAAACTTTCTTCTCAAACACAAAAATCGATTTCTTGCAAAAAAAAATGAGATAAGATTTCGCCTAGATGATTGGGATATGATCTAAAGAAGATTTATTCATCAATTATTCATTCTTGGCAAAAGATACAAAAGCATGTAGAAGAAGAAAAGGCAAATCCAAATGTGCGAAAAGTAAATTACAAGAATTTAAAACGCGGAAAGTAAATGTTGGATGCAAATTTCAGAACAGTAGAGAAAATGAAATTTGCATTGTATAGATATAAAGTTTACAAAGTCACACTACTAGGTGGGCAAAGCTCACAAATAAGCAAACAAGGAAACCTTAAAACATTGCTACCAAATCTTAGGGAGACACACCCCCGTACCCCTCTATTTATAGCAACATCAGAGCAATTTTCACCATTGAATGACCTTTTTGGCCCTCAAGGAACCTCGTCAAGCGTTGAGGTTCACTCTCTCACTCATACATAGGATAACCCGCAACCCAATAACATAACGGGTTTTGCACACTTCTCAAAACAGGCTAACTTGACCGTTACTTCATCCACGAATCCATCATCCGATAGCTCTCCTTCGCATGAGTAGTGGCTAAGTTAGCATCCAGGCCATCCACTTATCCTCTCGGTCATTTTCGACGCCGTTTGACCGTATGGACCTCGGCTCTCCTAGCCTAGTCACGGTCTCATCCACCTCTCCATGACTTAGCATCGAGTCCTGCAACCACTATAGATAAGGAAACCCATCACATAGCACTGTTCACAAGATATATAATTTAATCATGTAAACTCAAAAATTACATCTCACTTCACAGACAAAGTCAGTAGTCTCGCCTGCACCGACAACAAACATAATTGCTTCAAATTCAAATCTAATTCAAATCAAACTCAAACATTAGCATCACAAGCTTAAGCTCTTATTACAAATATAGGTAGACCTCCACGTGATCTTTCGCTAATGGACATAAAAATAGACTCAAATTAGTAGCATTTGATTCCAACTACAATCAAACGAACTGAATATGAGGTTTCTTTTACAAAGTATATTTAATTATTTATCACTGACTTCTCAAATTTGGATGGAAAGATCATAAGGCAACATTGCTGAACTCAGTCATGATTCCAAACGTCCATTCTGACCGAAGCAATAAATAATTTATCCGAGCATTGCACAAAGCAGCGGCAGTGTGGACTTCAGATTTTCGAAATACTTCACACTCATTCTTCGTTTCTTTATGCCATTATACTCCCTTCGTCCCAAAATATAAGACGCAACTGTTTTTCTTTCAAGTCCCATAATACAGGGCGCGGTGCCTCCTTAGCTCATGTTCACGCGCGCGGTATTAACTCTCACGGCGGTACGGCTCCTGTTCTGACTTCTCTCCATCTCTCATGCGCATATATGCATGCATTAACCCCCTCGAGCCCCGCACGACACAATTGTTTCCTTAGTCTTTGCGTTGGTAGGAGTTACGTCTTATATAATGGGATGGAGGGAGTACTCCGGGGGTGTTTGGTAGAGCTAGGTATCATAGCTCCACCAAATCTGTGAAATTAGAGCTGTAGGTATATTAAGAGTGTTTAGATGGGTCGTCTTATTTACATTTTAGAATAAAAATACAAATTTAATTCACTTTATTTTAACCTATAAATTTCAGATCTGAGGTGGAGCTAGAATCTAAAGCTCTGCCAAACAGAACCTCCATTGATACCAAGAATCCAACCATCTCGTGCCCCCACCCCACCTGAAATATCCAGCGGTGTGCCATTGGCCCAAACCACTCCCCAAACAACAAGGAAAGAATACGACGAGACACAGTAAAGAGGGGGCGGTAAGAGCCTGACCGTCGGGCTCGAGGTCGCCGTCGGGCTAGAGGGCACGGCGCCTTAGGCTGGAGCCCCACTCTAGCCGATGGACATAATACTTTTGTAGTATCAATGTTTAATTTTTAAGATTTTTTATGATACACTAAATTCAATATAGAGTATTCATTCTTTTTCATCGTAAATCATATTAGCTATTATTTATTTATACTTCTATTAATATAGTAGTAAAATTGCATCAACAAATCAATGGTTAGAATTGATTTATACTACCTATTATATATCACCAGTATAATGAATTTACATAAATCTTTTCTAATTTTTGACATAACAATAGCGAATGCACACGCGCTCGAGCGTGGCTTGAGGAAGAAGAAACTTTGCTAGGTGGATGAGCTACTTCATATACCTTGTGGTTTGGTAGGTTGTGGCTTATTGAAGGCCTAATTTAGCAATTGATGATTTCGTTTGCTACTTGCACAACTAGACTTGAACCCTAAACGCACACAAAACCATAGAGCGGCTCAACATCTCTCCTTCACAAGGATATGGTAACCCACCGAATCAAGGTTGCTTAACGCGCATTGCGAAGGGCGGATGTCGGAAAGCCAGTGAGGACACGAGCATATGGCGACGGGTAACCCACTGTAGCGATGGCGAGCGGGTAAGGAAGCGCAGCATGCCTGATCGGCTAAGTGGACTAGCCAAAATAACAAATAGACAATGTGAGCATCTCTTCTGATTTATGAATTATTTTTTCAATTGTAACTACGTAAATGGGTTGAATAGAGATAATAAACGATTTATTTGGTTGATTGGTGTTAACTTGTTCATAGATTTGCAAAAGTTTAACAAGCAAATGTTGTACACGTATTTCTCAAATAATAAAGTATTATTAGTAATCCTCGAACCAATAAAAATACAGCAAAAACTGTTTAATATGTTTATCTCAACCGAGTTCAATTCTCCGAGCCCACCGTCTCTGTTTTTTCCATACTTCGCCAATGGCATAGTGTAAGCTCAATGCCGGAGCGATATTGTCCAGATCAGGTCAGAATCTGAAGTGACTGTAACCTTGTCCTCTTCGACAATGTTCGATGTGCTAATCAATCCACCATAGCTCATACTAGTATTATCTGAAGAGAAAACACATCGCAAATTCAAACTGCTGCTGCTATAGCTCGACAGGATACTGATGAAGTGGGACGCTTACCTAAATTCCACCGGAGCCCGGTGGTCGTGGTGCTCGTTGAAGGAGCACCAATGGGAATCAACCCACAGTGGGGGCCTTCGACCGATCGTTCAATGTGGATGTCGTGAGTGTGCGTTCTTGGGAGCAGAAAGATCAAGCAGTCATCCGATAGGAGGATGATCCTGACATTTGGGAAGCGATGCAGTACATTGATGTTGCCCATCTCGTGATCAAACCTTCCTCCAAGAGCCCCAAGCACAAGAATACACAGCTGCAGTTAAAAACATGGCAGTAAATTTTGAGGATGTGCTGCGGTGTTCCACCCGATGATTTTGATGAGTACAGAAACCACGTGATTGAGCTAGAGCAGCTTACATTAGATTTGGCCGGGACAGGTGAATTCTTGGTGATGAATGCTATGCACTTGTGTAAATCAGTGGTGTCCTGATCGTGTGATTCATCAACTATTTCGGTGCCCTGCAATTGATCATAGAAGACAATTGTTTCAGCGAAGATAGAACTAGTTTTGAAAAGACCTTGCATGAAGCCATAGCTCAAGATATTTCTTTCCATGTGATAACTGGAGCAATAATACACATCAGTATAAAAACTTGTATGATTTTTATGGCCTTTCACGTTACAGAAGAAACAAGATATATCAAGGTCACATGAATCAGCAAGATTTTTATTAAAGCAGACAATATGCATTGCTCACAGTCAATGGGCTATATCCTAAAGCAGATAGCATCAGCTGTCTTATATTAGAGATAAGATCACAACAAAACATCTTATTTAATTTAAGACAACTCCAATGCTGTTCTTTTGGTGCTATCAGAAAGAACAATTTGAAACAAGGAACAGATCAGCTTGACATAAAGCATGTATCGCTTTGACACTTTTTGGAAAGCTCCAAATGCAGTCACACCCATGATAAATCAATCGTATACGAGACTTCATCTAAAAAAACTTTGTGGGAAAGAAAACAAAGGTACAGAATCAGCAACGTGACAAGCATGCCACTCTCACATGAGATAAACCTATTAGTTTATTATTGAGCGTTTGATATGGGGACAAATAACTTTCAACAAGTGTGTAGATACTGTTTCATCTTTTTCTTCAAATGCCCGATAAGGGTGTTCACAGCACTAAGAATATGCATATCCCCTTTGACAGAAACTAAATGGAAATTCTAAATTAGTTTACCAGACTGGAATAATATTCCTTCACTTCTGGTCGTATTGAATCCATATCCCCTTTGATTACATCTGGCTTGTATCTGCACCCAAAAAAAGGACAAATTGCTGAAGTTTTACAAAAGAACGCTTCAGAAAAGCGTACTGCATGGTCTTAAATATTGCTTTCCGACTAGCGAGCATTCAGATCATCTGGGGCATACGTGGTCATCTCCCAAATCCTGATTCCATTAGCAACTTCAAAAACAAGAAGGAAATGCAGTTCGAACCTTTGTCTGGGTGGACTTGAAAAGCTCAGTAAAAAAGAAGCTTCTCGTAGCTCAAGAATATTCCTTCATAATACAATCTAAATAACTAAGCTAATGCATTAACCACCACTCCTACTAACCCCACCGTGCCTCATGGCCAGTAAGCCCGTGTTCTAACTTCTAAACATGTAAGAGCAACCACTTTTTAATAACACTTGTAGTCTTGTACTAACAAATGGCCTTTGACGTAGCCAGCAGGCAGTACTGAAGCAGTGCGCACCCTATGCCGGCACAAGCATCAGTACTCAGTAGTAGCTGGTTGCTGCCCACTGTAAAGCCAAACAGTCCCTATAAGCGAATTCTGGTTTCTTAAGAACCAGCCTATCCACCTCAGCAAATCCTAACCCCTTTTTCCACAAGAATATACCAGAAACCTATACACCTGTGGAGCTCAGAAGCGCAGTCGGCAGCGCACCAACACAGCCACCCCAGGCATTCCATCAAGCACATGGTGGGCATGCAGGGAGCAGCCAGACCCAAACCGTAACAGAGATTACGTTACAAAAGCACCATCAAATTAGATTGAACAGTTTCTACTTTTGGAACAGCTAAACCAAACCGAGATCAAGAATGGCCACCACCAGGAGCAACCCACCGCGGAGGCGGAAGGACAGGCACTAAGCAAGATACAACTCAACGGGACACATCGACACCGCGAAGACGGCAACGTGCTAGAAGGTTCATGTGCGACCAAAGCAAGAAGCCGAGCCAAGCACATCCCCTGCACCTCTTAGGCGCGGCGTGAACCAACAAACGAAAGCAGAACACGCATGCAGTCTGTGATCGATCGCACCGAATTACCTGGAGCGGACCTCGTCGGGGTCCTGGCCGGGGAGCAGGTCCGGCATGCCGTCGAACAAGCGGTTGGCGCCCCCGTCCGCGCACAGCCGCACCTGCGCTGCAGAGAGAGAGAGCACGAGCGCACATGAGCAGCAAGAAAGGACGGGGGAATGGTCTAGGTTAAGCTGCGAAGCATTGGGCATTACCGCGGTTCCAGAGGAGGGGCGCGAATCTGGGCAGCCGCTGGTTGAGGACGACGAGCGCGTAGGCGTCGGCGGAGCCAGCAGGAGGCGCGGAGACGGATGGGAGGAGGAAGGAGGAGGAGTGGGCCATCGGCGGCGGGGGAGCCATGGCGAACCGGCTGTGGTCGTCGGCAGCAGGCGGCGAGGTTGACGTGGCTCCGGGGAGGCGTGCGCGTTGAAGTTTCAACGCCCCGGGTCGCTTTGCGCGTGGCCTTGCGTTTATGGCCCCCGCTCTTTTTCTATCGCGGAATTGGCCTTCGGCGCGGTATTTGCACGTCTAGCCCAAATATCTCTTGCTGCCGCCTGCCGTAGTAGTAGTACTACACTAGGTCAGCTATTGCGGTAGGATCATTACATATACGAACACTAGGAACACGTCGTCCTATCCAGTAGATAGCACAGCCAGAATCCAGTGCAAGACGAGTCGCTGCCTCTAGTGGTCGTCCTCGCCAGGATCCAAATGACCTAAGCATCATGCCGTGGACACAGACACGATGGGCTCTGGGTCTACACCGTGCCGTGTCAGCCCAACCAACCTGTCGTGTTGTGTCGTACCGTACTGACTCGCCTTCAGCAAGCTCCTGCACGACCTATTGGCACGTCACCACTGTCTTGGTGTGTCGGTCCAAATCCGGTTCATTTACATTATTGTGAGAAGAGGAAAGAAGTAGAAGACAAACAGAGCCAAGATAATGGACACAAATATTGAGAGAAAAAAACAAAACTTTATCCATTCTTTGCAAAAAAGGCGTGTTGAGACGGTGATTGATCTCTACTCGTAGATTCCATTTGTGACCTCCTCGATGCTTCGGAAGACAAACTAGATGCATTGCCTTTTAGCTTCTTCTACACATTTAAAGCGCTCGAATCGCCTCGTGCTGAATAAAAACACTATGAATCTGTGTGATGTAAAATGTAAAACCCTATAAGATAGTAGTATATTTGTTTGGATTGAACTCGAACTATATGTTCTAAATAAAAACACTGTGAATCTGTGTGATATAAAATGTAAAACTATTTCTTGTGTGTTCTAGCTTCTATTTGATATACCGTAATGGTGGACAAGCAGGCATGCCTACGGCAGGTGAGCCCTCACGGGTATGAACACAGGCGAAAACAATGGTTGGCGACATGAGTCTGGACGAGGAATTTTTCGTATTTGATACAAGATTTGACCCGTATTCACAAAACGATACAACATTTTTGCGTGTTTACAAAAAAACCCACTCATACTCGGAATTTGAAATTCCAGTTATACATGTCCGGAATTTCAAATTTCGAGTATGGCGTATTCGGTTTCCTAGATCTCAGGTATTGCGTATTTGCTCCATACTCGGTTTTTTAAAAACCAGGTATGAGGGGGTTTTTTTTGCTTATTTTTGCACGATTTTGACTTACAAAAATAGTGAAAAGAGCTCTAAACCTGGTATAGGTTTTTTTTTCCTTATTTAACACGGTTTTGACTAACAAAAAAACTCATACCGGGTTCAAAAACCGGGTATGAGTTTTTTTGGGGGTTTATTTGACACGGTTTTGACTAACAAAAAAATCATATCTGATTTTTAAAAAATAAAAAATTAGGTATGAGGCAAATTTGTAAAACCCGAGATCTGAGAAACCGAATACGCCATATTCGAAATTTGAAATTCCGGATATACATAACCAGAATTTCAAATTCCATTACCTATGCCCCGCACGCCGTGCCGGACTGCCACCGTAACTGACACGCCCATGCTGCATGGTCGTTTCCGGTGGCTGGCCGCGTGCGGTAATCTCGCGAGCCGAGCTGTCACCGTCAGATTCGACAGGTGCTGCGAGACTAGCCTGCCAGCGTCACGATCCCCCCTCCCATGCCTTTCGAGGTCTTCGCGGTTGATCCCCCGAAAAGGATGCGTCGTTAGAGGGACACGTCCGTGCAGGGTCGTACGATATCTGGTTCGTTCGTTCGTTCTTGTGTGCGGTCCCACATTGCTGGTCGGATTCGGCAGGTCCAGAACCTGGTTCATGATGCGCTTCGCGCAATCGAATCCAGCCGGACTTGAGCCCAACACGACGATTGCTCTGGGCTTTAGCTCAGAGCCCAGCAGGAACCCGACGGCTAGTGTTCGGCCTAGCTCAGAGCCCAGAGACCGACGCCCGATTTCTCCTACGCGACGGTGGCCACGCGAGTTTTGAGACCGTGGCACACGTCCGTCCCACCTCGGCCCGCCGCGCCCAGGGCTCTCCACCGACCCAAATCTTTCGGTTTTTCCTCCCTTTTCTCCTCAGGTTTGCTATATGACTCCCGGCTAAAAAAAATTTCTTCTGCGATTTCAGTCAAATTCCTCACCAATTAAAGATTCGCGCACCATGCACCACTCCTCCTCCAGTCCAAACGAGCGCCGGCGACTCCAATCAAACTAGCTGATCACGGCCGCCCTCCTCTGCCGGTGCCTGGTTTGGTTGGCACCATGCCCAGCAAAAAGTGATGCCTAGAGGTTTGTATGGAATTCTAATGATTTTTGCATGGCAATACAAGTCCGAGGACGTGGTAGGTCGTATCCAGCACGCAATCCAAGCAAACCCTTGTAGCGGTGGGACTTGGATCTATATGCAATGGTACAATTAATTTCAGTAGAGCTAAAAATTACAGTAGAGCTAAACTAACATTACACATTACTTAGCAGTATAATTTTAGGCTTAGATCATGTGTAATTTTAGATGGTCGAGAGATAAAAAATATCTAGGCAATTGACAATTAGAAAACCCGATATTTAATTAGTCATTAAGAGGAACTTTAGACATTCCCCTACCTTTCTATTGCCAAGATTGAGCTTGTCCATATATAGTCGGGAAGCTCAGCTCCCATGGCAGATCCCATCGCAGCGAAAGTCTGGAATTTTTCCACGGGAGATATGGCTGCAAAACTCTTCGCTCCCTTGGATGTTACACTCTTAATTGTAAGGATTTTTTTTTTGTTATTATCTTCTACTATATATCGCTCTTGTTAAGAACAGCTACCTTACCTCTAATTTGATAATGATTTTGTGCTTTTATTTTCTTTTGAATTAATGGTTTTATACTTTTCACTTTCGAAGATAGCACCAAATTAACCATCTCACTGAAAGAAAACATAGACCTTCATGCCAATTCGGAATCCATAGAGCACACAGAGACGCTGGAGAAACTTGAAAATTATGGAACCCACTAGCTTGTGGTGAAGCATCAGATGCCCCCTCCGCTTCGCACTACCCAATCGCGATCTCTTTGAGCCGAACCTTTCACTAGAAAAAAGAGATTCGAACTAATCCTGAATCAATTAATGGCACGCGAACTTTCAAGGCGCACGTATATACAGCTTCACTCTGAAGGGATCGATCGATAATTGGAAGCTATATATATGAATGCATGCGGTGTTTTCCTATAGTAATAATTCAACACGCATGTCCCAGCTTTCGATCAAGAGAGTTTGTGTGCGTGCATGCAGTCCCTTTTGATCGATTAATTTACTAACTCCCCCCCCCCCCCCCTATGAGAATGCATGTTCAGTTCAGCGGCTCTGATTCAGCCCTACGAAAATTAATGCAGTATTAATTGATGTGTTCGGAACCCACATTAGCTGTAATAAATAAAACTGATGACACAGAAGAAAGGAACCAAAAGATGGAACCATTCATTAGCGCCGAGCAGCCAAGTGGAGAATAAGATGGTTCCGTACACTCAATCAAACGCATGTATCAAAATTTATCCTTTACCATCCCGTTCCGATCACCCTCGTACCTCCAACCAAACACACCCTAAGGACCCTAAGGGAACCATTCTATCAGTGCTCAAGTCTAACGCCCGCCGATAGAAAAACTATATGGGCAGTTGGGCACTTAGGAGGAGAGGAGAGCTAGGATGGTAGAATACGGATCGAGAAGATGCAGATTTGTAGAGTTCAGTGCTACAGCTCGATCCAAAGAACGCCGACCGACCGACCGAACGCGAGGTCTCGCGCGAAGTGATGCAGCGGCTGACGCGCACACGGACAGCAAAGTACGTACCAATAAGCTAGCGCACGTCACTCTCTCTGATCACCACCGTGTCTCTCTCTCTCACTCATACACAACACACGTATATTGACGTAGATACAGTACTACTTGCACAAGAGCAGCCCAAGAAGGCCGAAGTAGCTAGCTGCACACGAATTGAACATGGCAGACCACCACCATCTCCCGCCGGAGGCAACCGAAGAGCGCTACCACCTCGGCGGGAAGGCGGTCCACGTCGACGAACTCAAGCCCGACCTCCGCCGCGGACGCTACTACCGCAAACACGCCGGCGCCGACCCCCTCCGCACGCTCTGCTTCGTCCTTCTTGTCATCCTCCTTGCCGCGGGGATCACCGCGCTCGTGCTCTACCTCGTCTACCGCCCCACCGCCCCGGCCTTCGCGGTCACCTCCGTCGCCGTTTACTCTCTCTACAACGCCACCAGCCCGACCGCGGCGCCGGCGGGCGGGTCGCCCACCGCCCTGGCCGCGTCTTTCCAGTTCACCCTCGTCATCAGCAACCCCAACGGGCGGTCCGCGGCGCGGTACGATAGGCTGGCGGCGTACGTGGCATACCGCGGGGAGGCCATCACGGTGCCGTCGGCCATGCCGCCGCTGGTGCAGGATGCGAACAGCGCGGTGACGGTGGCGCCCGTGCTCGGCGGCGGCGGGGCGACCCCTGTCCCCATGTCGCCCGACACCGCGGCGGCGCTGGCCACGGACGTGTCGTTCGGCGTGGTGGCGCTCCGGTTGGTGGTGCTCGGCCGCGTCCGGTTCCTGTCCGGGCCGTTCCGGAGCGGGTGGCACTCCATGTACGCGCGCTGCGACCTGCTCGTCGGCGTCCGAAAGGGGGCGAGCGGCGGCGCCGCTGGTGGCCCCGAGGCGCCGCTGCTTGGGAACCCCGCGTGCGCCGTCGATATGTGATTAATAACTGATCTTATGGATCAGGCAGCGTGATCCATCTCGCACGCGCGACTAGCTTGTGTACAACCACTTTACGTAAATGCAAACGTACACCTGTATGTGACTGCTTCTCTATCAAGTTTATGCGTGTGTGCTTCCTTTCGGACATGTATGTCAAACAAATACCATACTTTGTGGTAATTTTTGTTATGAGATAACCTACTAACCGTATTCGGTTAGGAGTCTATCTCTTAATATGTGGGCGAATCCGAACTCTCCTTGAGGGGACTGCTATATATATACCGGGTGCCTCCCATTGTATTTACACACATTGATCAATAAAGAAGAGAGAGCTCCACCCTATATCTTGTGTCTCTTGTTGTTGTGTTCTCGTTGATTGCCGGTGTTCGACGTGGGTGAACTACTCGTTTTACAACACGTTATCAGCACGAGTCTCTACCGCAAGAAGCGAAGGATCGTCGACGACAACGAACGACTACTACCGGCGATTGATCGCCCGATCCGATCTGCAATCAACTCGTCACCACGCCGGCATCCACTCGGATTGCCGAAAAAGTCCTACGCGACTCTATCCTACGCGATAGCCAACACTTCCGGCATCAAGAAAGTAAGTCGAAAAATCCTGCGAATTATTTCGCTAGATGTTCGCGCTGCCGACCCTACACTGAATTTTCGTTGGAGCCCTCATCTGCTGACCTCGCACCGCGTCGCTGGACCCCTGCGCCAACCAGCCCACACCTTTGCTGTGGCTCGCGTGTAGCCATGCAATGCACGCCCTTTTGCCATTATGCATCATGCATGCAGCAATCATGCGTGTATTTACTAGTCCATGCATGCATCATGCATGTATATACTAGCCTGTAAGCTTGATGTCTTGATAAATGCATGTGCTCCGGTGGCAGTGCCCGCGTCCAAAACTCCGCACTGGCTCCTCCACTCGGTCCCGTAGGCCGCGCTGGTCCGGCCGTCCCTCTGAGGCCACCGTCGCATCGCCGCCCTCGTGTTTTGCTCAGCAGGCAGCAACATGGCCACCAACCGGCTAGATGGCGACTAGCGGTGGGAACTCATCTGTATTGTTGAACCTAGCCGGCTGGCCACCGATCTCCGACGCTGTGATGAAGCACTGCGATGCCGCCCGCCTAGTGCGCCGACCACAACCGCCGCCAAGCCGCGAGACCTTGCCGCCGAGCAGCCGTGCATGAATCTCGGCCGCCGCCGCTCTGCCACGTCGGCAGTCCTCGTGACAAGGCCCCGCCGGCCGCTGTTTTCTACCGTGCCGTATGGCTCGTTGGCCGACGTTCGACCATGACCGGCGCCGCGCCGACGCCTTAACGCAGTTTCGCTTCGGCGCCGCCAGCCACCCGCCTCGCCGTGCCGCTTGTGGCGCCGCTTGCCGCCGCACGTCACCACCAAAGCGCCGTCGCAGCCGCATGTTTGCCGGGGCCGCGCGCCACTGCCGAACGCCTGCTGTGGCTGCGCATCACCGCCGAGCGCTTGCATTGTCGCCACGCTGGCAGCCAAAGCGGCCGTCCGTTGATTGGGGCGCGCCATGAGCCTGGCGGCCAGTAAGCCCTCCAACGCCGGCGCCAGGCCTAGAGCCTTTTTCCCCCGCGTGCGGCCACCAGACTTGCCCGATTGTGTCGCTCGGCAGTTGCGCACATCCAAGTCCTAACCGAACTGGACGTGAGACCGAAGGACTTGAAGTCCACGTCGATCATATTCAGGACATGAAGTCCAATTTGCAATGGACATGGAGTCCATTAAAAATAGGATTGGATCCAGCTTGTATGGCGCACGGGGGCAAGGGGAATTTACCCCTTTGCCCCCCCATTTATTTAATCATTTTTATTATTATTATTATTTTATTTTTAGAAATTGAATAAGAAATTCAGAACATTAATTAGAAAAAAAAATTCCAGAAAATCTAGAAAATTTGCTAGACAATTATGAGGACACATTTGTTCATGCCTTGGATCTGGTTTTATCTTCCTTAGCATTATGTCATGTTGATATTTGCTGAAATTCAATTTTTTCTGTTGTAAAGTAATTCTGAAAATTGCTTGAAAATTAACAGAAATTATGAAAAATGCTAGGAAAATTCCAGAATTTCTCATATAGCTTTTATGAGAACTTGAGTGGATGGGATTTGATTTCGGTAATGAATAAACAGATATGAGACAATTGGTGTCTAGGAAAACACACATGAGGCTTGGTTATTTAATTGGCGCCCGGAAACGGGAAGTGCTCCCTCCCTCATGTGAGCCCTAGGGGCATGTTGACCTGGCCATGAGTCAAATTGACGGAGATATTCATTACTCGTTTTTCACTCCCAACCAATAAGAATTACATGAGTTGAAATTAGACTTATGCCAAGTTTAATTGATGTTGCAATTTATTTTTTTAGTTATTTAGTAATGCTAAAAATTGCAAAATACTAGAAAAATTCTGGAAAAAGTATGATAATTATCTACTGAATAGATATAGACCAAAACTTTATAAATTAAATGAAGATGCATGCAATACAATACTTTACCTGTAGTAAAATCTCGTATTGCTTGCATACAGGATATGTCTGACATTGCAAAAAGGGAATTTACTGTGCTTGCCCTGGATGGCAGCAATTACCTCACCTGGGCAATGGATGCCAAAATCAACCTAACAGCTCGAGGACTTGGAGCTGCGATTGTTCGGTCTGAAGCCGGTGCAATCGAAGTGCCTGAACCCGCAAAATGCGTCGCTTTACATTTCCTGAGACACCATCTTCATTCGGACCTGAAGGCCGAATACTTGATGGAGGAGGACCCGTTGGTATTGTGGAATTCCCTGAAGGAACGCTACAACCAGCAAAGATCCGTGTTGTTGCCAGAAGCACAACGCGAATGGACCCTCCTACGCTTTCAGGATTTCAAATCTGTGGCAGCTTATAATTCTGCAATGCACAAACTGGTCGCTAAATTGACTTTTTGTAACGAAAGTTCTTGAAAAGCTGAGAAGATCGACAAAACTTTGTGCACTTTCCACCCCAACATGATGATACTACAACAACAAGATAGTCATGCAAAGTACAAGAAGTACTCTGAGCTTATTAGTGTTCTGCTAGAAGCAGAAAAACATGATGAACTCCTGATGAAGAATCATCATGCAAATACTAATGGAAGTCAAGCAGTGTCTGAAGCACATGCTACCACTCAGCAGGCTAGTAATAGCCATTGCCGCGGAAAAGGCCAAAAGTACAAGGGGAATGAATGGAAAAATGACAGAAACCAAAAGGGAAAAGGCAAATCCCAATGGAAAGGTAAGGGAAAGGGTACAGGAACCTTCCAGAAGCAAGGTCCAACCAATAAAGCACCCGACTCTCAAACATGCTTTAGGTGTGGTTGCGTTGGCCACTGGTCACGCAATTGTCGCACCCCAAAGCATTTGGCAGAACTTTACATGAAATCCACTGGGAGATTCCAGAAGAATCAAGAAAAGAAGGTTGAGACACACTACACCGCTCTACCAGATGTTGAGCAAGAAGGTGGAGAGAATGATAGCAATGTTTCCCAGGAGATGGAACTTGACTTATATGGAGATCTGGAAGTCTCCCTATACCATTTTTGCTATATGTCGCATTTCCATTAGTTGAGCCTCCTTAAGAGCCTCATCAGTTTGAATAATTATGTTCCTGCATGAACATTTGGTCTATGCTCCTGTTGAGCAATTATCAGTGATAATTAAATTGTTTTCCAGAATATTTGATATTTTATGTTATGTTTTTCCCTGATGCAATAAATGTTATTGGTATACTATGAAACCTGAAGTTGGCATTGCAATAACCTTGAGTTGAATATTATGATAAAATAATTACTAATTCTGCTGGCCATAGCATAAAGACTCCCTTAGACCTAAAGATTTCTTATCATCTAACTTGTATAAGAATCACTGAATTTCCTGGAGAAAATTCGAAGTGATATATACCTAATGTCCACACATTAGAATGACCTTACAGAGTCATTATTAAGGGAATAAAATTTATTGCTTGACCACTTTGCAGAATAGTAGGCTACCCACCAGTTGTTGGGGCCACGCAGTGTTGCACACTGCGATATTAATTCAACTCAAATCAACTGTATATAATGGAATTTCCCCGTTGCAGATAGTGCATGGAAGAGAATTAAGTATTTCCCATCTGCGAAAATTCGGTTATGTTGTATACATACCAATCTCTCCACCACAGCATACCGCCATGGGACCTCACCAGAAGTTGAGGGTCTGTACATGGTTCGGTACGCTGATTGTACTAAGGACATATTTCGGCATTAGGGGAAGATAAAAACCACATTAAAGAATGCCGAGTCCTTAGAGCCACGCACTAAAGAGACCGAACTTGAAGTTCGGAAAGTAATAAATCTGCAACAAGTAAGCTAAGAATCTGCCAAATACCTTCACTGATCATAAGATAGTGGAAAGATCTCATATACCTGCAGTATATACACCTAAAAGAGTGAAAATATCCTAGAAGGACATTAAACCCACTCTTGACCCTCATGATAAAATGAGGGGGAGGCCTCCAGGTGCACGGGACTCAATTTCGCGGAGACGTCCGCAGAAATAGAGAACCAAATAAATGAGAACACTACCCATGATAGTGGAAGAAGCTCAACCTGATGTTGAGAAAATCCCTGAAGTGAGCCATCTAGAAAATGGTAACATCCCTGAAGTGATCCATCCTGAAGATGATAACCCCAGCATATATTTTTGCGCACAATCCAACGCTGGGAAGTCGGAACACCCAGACTTCATCGTTGTGGGAAATCACGAGAAGCTGGAAGAAATTGATAAAGAGACATCCCTGGAGTGATGCAGGAGAATTATATATAAAGAAAGACTACAATTGTCGACATATTTTGCCTCTAAAAATTGCTAAAATCTGGATCCAGAACCAAAGTCCATGGCAGAGTGCCAGAAGCGCTCATCTAGGTTCACCTGAAAAAGCAATTGAGGTAGCGCTCGCTAAATGAGAGGAAAGTTCTTGGTCCTGTTGACAGAACATTTCCTGAAATATTCCCTGTAGGATCAAATGGATTTTTCATCCTGAAGAGATATGAAAATATCCAGGTGGTGAGATATAAAGCGAGGCTTGTAGCACAAGGGTTTTAGCAGAGACCCATCATTGATTACGATGAAATCTGTTCTCCTGAAATGAGTGGAATGGCGTTCCGAAATTTAATATTGATGGCAGTAAGCTTAAACTTTTCAATACAGTTGATGATTGTAGTGACCGCATATACGGATTAAAGACAGTCGATAAGGATGTGGTACAATCGACTAAGTAGATTCCTCCTGAAAAGGAAATATGATCCCTGAAGGAATAATGTTCCTGTGCATTCATGAGGAAATCCCAGAATGGATTTTTATTTTCCTCTGTGGTGGTACAGTCACTCAGAGATTATAAAGGAAGCCTCACGGGAATATGTTTGGCTAAGACGGGTAATCAACCATGTCCAGAAGTTATATGGTATGAATACCGTCAATTCCCCTACTATTATCTATGAAGATAATGATGCTTGTGTTGCACAAATGCAATTGGGTTATGTAAAGAGCAATATCACGAAGCATATTGCTCCTAAGTTCTTTTATCCCCACAAACTCCAGAAGAATGGTGAGATAAAAATAATGCAAATTAAGTCGTGTGAAAATCTAGCAGATTTATTCACAAAATCCTTGCCAAATTCCCCTTCCAAGGTATGTTAATGGCATTGGAATGAGGCGGTTTAGAGATTTGCATAGTTCAGGAAGTAAACCCTGAACCATAATCCCTTTGCATGATCCTGAAGATCATAAGTTGTACTCTTTTTTCCTTTGTGAGTTTTCCTGATGTTTCTCACATAAAGGTTTTTAATGAGACAACAAATGCAACATAGAGAGCGAGTGTGATGTACTCTTTTCTCCATCTCTTTTTTCCCACTGGGTTTTTGAGTGGAGTTTTTAATGAGACATATGCATTACGCGGAATTCGCCCAAGGGGAAGTGTTATGAGATAACCTCCTAACCGTATTCGGTTAGGAGTCTATCTCTTAATATGTGGGCGAATCCGAACTCTCCTTGAGGGGACTGCTATATATATACCGGGTGCCTCCCATTGTATTTACACACATTGATCAATAAAGAAGAGAGAGCTCCACCCTATATCTTGTGTCTCTTGTTCTTGTGTTCTCGTTGATTGCCGGTGTTCGACGTGGGTGAACTACTCGTTTTACAACAATTTTTAGTTCGTCGGTCGGTCTGAGGACCATGTGTGGCCTGCCGCCAATAATTTTTGTCGCTCGATACTCCTCGAGTCACACGTACTCCCTTCGGTCCGGTAATATCTGTCGTTTTGAACATCGACACGGTCTTTAAAACACAACTTTGACCGCTAATTTTTATTATAATATATTTATAAACCCCAATAAAATTATAATATTATGAAAGTACTTCTCGAAACAAATCTGCACATATAATTTTTATTTATCCAATTTAAATATTTAAAAATATATTATTAGTCAAAGTTTCAGAAGTTTGATCATCATTATGTCCATAACGACATGTATTACCAAACCGGAGGGAGTAGTTATTATTTTGGATATCAATATTGTCTTCAAAACACAGCTTTTATCACTGATTTATATTACAATACATTTATAAAACCCAATAAAATTATAATATCATGAAACTATTTTTTGAAACAAAGCTTAGATTATAATTTTCATGTATCTAATTTAAATATTTAAAAGATATTTAAATTTTTAAATACATCTATATCTAAAATAAAAACTATTTACACGTGTCTTCACTGCACCGCACATGCAAGTCGGCGGTGGCCTGGGCCTTTGAGCAGCGGCGGAGCTTACTGGCATGCGGCGACACCAAGGCAGTCCATGGTTCAGAGGTGCGATGGGCCGGCCGGCGGCCTAAGCTGAGGTAGCGTCGGCACGCGAATTTCTGTGGCTGGAGCCTAGTTCGGTCGGTCCACCAAAACCGACCAGCAGCAGCCTGAGCGAGGAGGGCGGTGCGTTTTATTGAGGCGAGCTAGATTAGGCGGTAGCGGCGAGATCACGGCTTCGCCCGAGCGAGCTGGACGGTCATGGTACAAAAGGAGTAGTACAGTAGACACACTTTACACGCGTCCTACACACACACAGCTTTACAACTTATTTGGAGACATCAAAGGTTCACACAGCACGGGCATGTGTTTTCCCGCGGAGCATGGACACGCGTGTATGGTAACCCACCTTATGAGGGCTAGGATTGGGGGCCAACCGGCCCCCCACGCGTTGCCGGCGTTTTTGCCAAAAGCCCCCCGCGTTTCTTCCGAATTACGTCTAGGTCCTTGCGCGATTTTATGTGAGAGAAGAATATTTTTTCCAGTTCGCGTTTAGGTCCCTGGTTTCCCGTTTTGCATGGAGGCCCTCCCGTTAAGGGCCAATCGCGAGCGAGCCCTTTCCTAATTATTCAAAATAGCGAACAAGTCCAAAATTATAACAAATAGGTCCTCGCGCTTTACGTTCGGGTCCTTTCTCCGTTTTGTCCCAAAAAATGTTTTTGGGGTCCGTTTTTTCTCCAGAGCATGCGAAAAATATTTTCGGTAGCCGTTTTTCCACAAAAAAAAATGTAGAACCGTTTCTTTTCTCCGTTTTGGCCGAAAAAAATGTTTTCGTGATCGGTTTTTCCGTTTTGTCCCAAAAAAATATTTTCGTGGTCCGTTTTTTCTCCAGAGCATGCGAAAAATATTTTCGTTAGCCGTTTTTCCAAAAAAAAAATGTAGAACCGTTTCTTTTCTCCGTTTTTGCCGAAAAAAATGTTTTCGTGATCGGTTTTCCCTCTGTGGCATGGGGGAAATGTTTTCGATAGCTATTTCCCTCCAAAAAAAATTGGGAGACTGTTTCCTTTATCCGTTTTGCCCGAAAAAAATATTTTTCGTCATCCGATTTTTCTCCGGAGCATGAGAAAAATGTTTTCGTTGGCCGTTTTTTCAAGACAAAAATATGGAAAACCGTTCCCTTTCTCCGTTTTGCTCCGAAAAAATGTTTTCGTGATCCGTTTTTCCTCCGGAGCATGGGGAAGCTGTTTTCGGTGGCTATTTCCCCACAAAAAATATGGAAAGCCGTTTTCTTTCTTCGTTTTGCCTGAAAAAATTATTTCCGTGAACCGTGTTTTCTCCGGAACATGGAAAAAATGTTTTCGTTGGCCGTTTCCCAAAAAAAAAACGTAAATTCGTTTTTCGCCCGTCGTTTTTCCGTTTTTTCCCGCTTTTCATCATTTTTTTATCAAATTTCGCACGGCGCGGCGTAACGCGCGAATCTTCCTAGTACTTCTAAAATCAAAAACACTAGTGTAAGAGTATATTTGTTTTCTGCTTTTAATTCTAAATTGTAGATCCAAAGGCTAAACAAAAAAATAACCAGGCTGATTCTAGGAATCTTTTCCCATAATCCAACCTATCCATGTACACTAGAATCCACAATTCACTTCATATATGCTATTGGATTCCGTCTTTTTGAGAATCAGCTTCTTTATAACCAACTTTTAGAGAATCCAAATAAAAAATAAACACACCCTAAGACAGTCTTTGGTTCATACGCTAAGATTGACATCCTTTGCCAGATTTTATTGCCAAACTTGCTTATAATTAGGTCATCAAAATTAAGGCCACACTTTAGTTAGTAAATGAAAATTTGCCACACTTTATGGCATAAAAGAAATCTTGTCACAAGTGTAGCAATGAACCAAAAGAGAGTCTAACTTGATCAAACTTACCTAAATCATGTGTGGCAAGGTCCAGGCCCTAAGTCTAGAGCTTGAATCTAAACACATGGTGTCGGACCCAAAAAAAAAATACTTCCAAAATACTCTGTGTATTATGTACTAGTTTAGAAATGAAGCAATCTAGATAACCTAATCCTCACCATCATAGTATAACTTATCCTCTAAAAACAACAAATAGCAAGGGTGAGTACTGAAAGTACTCCGCGGGAGATGCATTTTTAATGTAAAGTTTACAAAGGGCTGTATGGATTAATTTTTTTTGCAAATAGCTAGTTTTAAAATATTCTATGTATTTTTATGATGGCAATATTTTAATTACGAAAAAATTAATTTTAAACAAATTTTATCACAGGGATCCATCATGAAGCTAAACCAATTCTCCCATAATGGAATCAATCCACCCAAAATTCACTTTCCTGAACATATTTTTGAAAACATCATAATCTAGTCCGTGAAAGGCTTACTGGGTATGCTCATGATCATGGGCATGACTAATCAATTAGTTTTAACTCTGCAGAGATTTTAAAACTTTATCCAAAAAATATGATTATCTGCATTTGACAAAGTACTCACTTTCTTTAGTGTGCGATAGAGAAAATCAGGCAAGACGCCTATAATGGTCCATCTTATGTAGTTATACCCGCTAAGATTTCACCGTTGAAAGGGTTGAACCACCCTAGTTAGAAGCATCCTCTTACGCCGTGTGGTGGACTAACCATCCCCATATTAAATAGATAGCTAGATCTATCCCATATCAGACTTATGATAGCACGGTTGCGCTTTACATTCAGCAGTTCACAGACCAGTTCTTACCTGACTAGGCGAGCTTTTCAACAAACCTAAAGCCACCAGTCAACCATTCTCGCCCAATCTAAATCAACACTTTCATTTTCATGGCATCTCATAGTAACCAAAACATAATTTTATTTTAACATAACTTTGTTTGGCATAAATTCCCCAAAATTCATAAGCTCAATTCTAAGAATGTCTAATCATTTTTTTAATTATTTCGATTATCATCATGTATCCCAGATTATATTCTTAAGGTTACGATGTCATAATGGAACCAAACTACAAAGGTGGTTTTTAATCAATCTAGGTATAACTATTTATTTAAAGTTGGCTTGAATTTACATTTGCTAAAATTATGCGTACAATTACATTTAAAATAAAGTGTAATTTTCAAAATCTAGGTTCAATATGGTCAAGATGTGCAACTTGCCTGAATAGAAGTCTTGATGATCCGAATCAGCAGCAGCAAATCTTTTCGGCTCTCCAAAATCTATATGTTTGCAAAAGAACAAATTAAAATAAATTAAATTAAATTATAAAAAAGCATAACTAAGTAATTTGGGATTTTAGATTATTTTAGGAAGAAAAACGGGTTCATTTGGAGTTCGAATCGAAGAGATTAGGCTCTCGGAAGATTAAATTCGAAAAAAAAGAAAGAAAAGATACTGTTTGCTAACTTTATGTAATTTTATAATTTTTTAATACAGGAAATCTTTGTTTATTGCGTAAGTGTAACGTTATCTAGCATTTTTGAGTAATTTTTCTATAGGAAAACTAATTTATGACGTAGAGGTGATGTCAGCGTACTAGCCAACAGGCACCTCCGAGACGGGTGCTTATGAGGTTCCGACGGGGGGCTTTCGGGGCAATCGCCTCGGAAGGGAAGACGGTGACGATCCGGGCACCGGGAGGCTCAAGCTAACGGGGGGGATGCGGAGTTTTTTACCCAGGTTCAGGCCCTCCGGAGAGTAATAGCCCTAGTCCTGCCTTTCTTGGTATTGCTTGTGCTCTTGCTAGAGAGGATGAAAATCTTACAGTCTTCCGAACCCCCTCTCCCATGCACCCCGGCTCCCTTTTATACTCGGGCTGACGGGGGCGCATGGGAGGCTTACACTGCCAGCCATCATCATTGCACTGCTACGGGCGTATTTAATGCGCCCGTCACTATTCTTATGTCACATTAATGTCTGTCGCATCCGTCACAATCCTGCCTCGGGCCCCATGTCCACCAACGCCGCCTGCTCCGTCACGGTGAGGTGTAGTCGTGACGTCTCCCATAGCCATGATGCGCTGGGGAAGGCGTGCCGCCACGCCGCAGCTTTCATGCTTCCACATTTAATGCGCACGATTCGCATTTAATGTCCTCGATCTCGGCAGGACTATCCGGGATGGTGCGCGATGGCGAGGATCAGACGCCACGTGCCCATCGGGCGACCACCGCTGGGCGCCTCGCGGCCTGGCTCAGACGCCACGTGTCCGCTGGGCGATCTTGCCTGTCGCCAGCCTGGCTCAGACGCCACGTGTTGGGCGACCGCTTATCGTCGCCAGCTGCCTGGCTCAGACGCCACGTGTCCGTGGGCGATCGCCTTGTTGGTCGCCAGCTCGCTCAGACGCCACGTGTGTCCGGGCGACCGCTTTGGTCGCCAGCCGCCTGGCTCAGACGCCACGTGTCCATTGGGCGACCACCGTATGGGTTTTTCTCTTGCCGCGTGGCAAGGCCTGGCACGCCGCTGCCGCTTGATTCCTTTTAGCGGGGAGCGGGTACCTTGGTGTAGAATACGCCGACAAGAGCCAGGGCCCACCTAGGAGCGCTTTTGGTCTTCGCTCTTCTTCTTCTTTAATTGGCGGCTTGAGAACTGCTCGGCTCTGGGTGGGACCCTTCAAAGGTCCGCGCCTTGCAAAAAGATCTTAGGCTTCTCCGATTCTCGGCGGTTTGTGATTTACTTCCTCCTTGTAACCGCCGCACGTTCCTTGGGATGCGCCCCATTTATGAGGCTCTTAAACTTCCTCTTTTTCGAATCGCCGCGCCTTTTCGGTTTTCCCGCCGGTTCGCCTTCCGCGGCCTTATAAAGGCCGATCGAAGGGGGAGTAGTTCTTCCCCCTTTCAACTCTCCGCATTGCACCTCTTTCCGACGTTTCAGGCTTCCTTGCTTTAACCCCTTTGCGGTTGCGCTTCGAAATCCCTATCCTCCCGATGGCTCCGGCGCTTCCTTCTTCGATCATTGAGGAGGAGAGGGCCGCTAGGTTCTCCCAGAACATCACCGGGCGCCGCCTCGCGCCGGATCTGCCGAGCCCCACTGTCGGCCTGGGAAGTGGTTTTCTTCGGGTGGCAGCTCCTTGCCGGCCTACTACCGCGGTCTCGACTTTTATCTTTCTGTTCTCAACTTCTACGCCATTCACCACATTCACCTTCCTCCCAACTCTGTTATCCTCCTTTCTGCCTTTGCTCACTTCTGCGAGATGTTCGTGGGAGTGCTGCCCATCCTTCTTCTTTTTCGCTTCTTCTACACCCTTCGGCGCGTGGCGGCAGTACTCCGCCGGTTTTAAGGCTGTCACTGCGGCTCCGTGGCGGGGCGTGCGCGCTATATCCCATTGGACCGCCGGTCCAATCGAGGGATTGGCGCGCAGAGTGGTCAGACGTCGAGGACGACAGCCGCATTGAAGTCTCGGATCTTCCGCCCGCCCGGGCGGTCAAGAACCCTAATCGGGGCTCGATGAGCGATGCGCCCGAGCTCAGCGATCTTGGCCCGCGTCGACCCGATTCGCCATGACGGCGGGCCTGACAGGGGCCATGGTAATCCGGGATTTTATTACCCGGAGGTCGTGCCCCTCGCGCCGCTGGCCCGCCACTGGCAGTACATGGGCATGAGCGATGGGACCCGGAGTATCCCCGGAGGTAACCTGCTCCGCTCTGCGTCATTCCTTGTTACTTCTATTTCTCTTCTGGCAAAACCTGATTCTTACAGCGTTTCTTTCCTCCTGCGATTTCTTTTCCTTCTCGTGCCGACAGCCGCCGGGAATTTGGCTGATGACGTGATCGACCGGTGGATGCTGCAACTGGGCCTATCCGGCCCCGTCCCGCCGTTCCGTGGCGCGATCCACTTTGCCGGCTGTCCCGGGGCGTGCGGCAATAATCCGCGCCGCCTCGATGGACGCCATGGGCTCGCTTCGCCGTGACACGCCAGCGCCTTTAACGATCCGGATCCTCCTCCGCAGCGGTCGAGGCGAAGCGGCGAGTGAGGCGCAGCGCTCAGACGATGACGACGGCTCCGCCCATCCTTCCCAGAGGCCCCGCCTCACAGGCGGCCGGCGGGGCTTCCACGTCGGCCGCGGGGGCTTCCACGTCGGCCGCGGGGGCTTCTTCGGTTGCGGCAACGGGTTCCTCCGTGGTGGCGGGGGGCTCGTCGACCGGCGGGGGGTCGTCCACCCTTGCCCCTGCCGGGGGCGCGACGCTGGACCCTCCGCTGCCGATCCCTTTTGTGCCGCCACCGCCACCAGCAGCGGTGGTCCTTCCTCCGCCTCCGCCGCGCCCGGCGATGGCGGATCCGCCCCCGCCTCCGCGCGGGGGGCTGGTCCTCGTTCCGAGCGTGCCCCGCTTCCCAAGGCCAGCGCCCAGGTACTCACCTGGAGATGCAAATACAATAAAAATTTTCGTTAAGATTAATCCTTACCGTTATTTCCTCCCTTGTCCAGGGTTCCTGCTCCGGATATCCCCGCTGCTCGTGCCGGGGACAGCCAAGGTGCCGCGGCCGTCAGGGCTGCGTCAGCCGGGGTCGCCGAGTCCCAGGACGGTCAGGGGCCGGCGGGCGATTCTCAGGCAGCCGCTGCTGCGGTCGTCGTTCAGGACCAAGGCCCGTTCGGCCCCGTCCCTACCCCTGAACTTCCCACCGCCTCCGTTCCCTCGGCGGACGCTGATGCCCTGCTAGCGGCCCTCGGCGAGCTCTACTCCAGCACGAGCAATCGTCTGGTGACGAGCAGGGAGCGGTTGACGGAGGCGGGAACCAAAATCAACCGCCTCCGCAAGGAGGTGGCGGACCTGCACGATCGGGGCGGAAGTGGAGCTGCAGCGGAGGGAGCGGGAGCGCAGGAGCAAAGCACCCGGCCAGCGCAGCGTCTCGCGAGTCGAGGCGGAGAGCGGGCTCGGTCGGAGGTGGAGACATCTGCGGATGCCGCGCCACGCCGATCGGACGGTGGCTACCTTGCTCCTTGGGGCTAGAGCAACCGGTCCGCGGGAGAGAGGCCACGGCATTACGCCTTTTGCCTCTGCCAGGCGCGGACTTCCTCACGCGCACTGCCGCCCTTTCTGTTCGGTCCGCCCGGAGAAGCGCGATTCTGGCGGCTCTGGCGAAATGCGTCTTTGGCTTCTGCGCCCGGCCGTGACGCTAACTTTAATCCCGCGATTCTTTGTCCAAGGGCTAGAGGGCGGCGGAGTGCGGCGGAGGAGCGAAGTTCACGAAGCCTCCGAGCGGGTTGCCGCCAGCTAGCGATGGAGAACCCCAGATGGAGGCGGTGGCGAAGGGCGTGGCGATGGTCTTTGGGCGTGGGCCCCCTTGCTGAAGATGCGCGGCCGAGGAGGCGGCAGATGACCGGAGGACCCTCCGACACCCCTCAGTAGCTTTTCTTCTTTTCTTTTTCGGTGGTGCCTTTGTCTGCAAAACTTTAGGCATTTATCGTTTCGAATGAAATAGAAGTGTAAGCTCCCTGCTAAGTTGCCTAAAAACATGCTTTTGCCGTAATTTTCTCTGGCTCCACACGAACGAGCACATAATCGCTTAAAGACTTAAAGTCTTGCGCCGCGGGACCTCGGCCCTCAAACCCCTCGCCTTAGCAAAATTTGCCTCCCAGGTAGCCTCTAGGGAACGAGCACTTAGTGAGTCGTGACAGGACCTTGGGCTTTTGGCAACGGTGTTCGAGGCGCCGACCCCCACGGGGACACCCGGAGTGTCATGGCCGTGCTGGGGGTCGTGCTGAACCAGCCGCCAACCGCCTGATTCTGACGCCGCTCTCACTTAGCGATTCCGTCTTTACTCCTGTGTATTTGCAAGTCGGCAGGGCACCAGGCGAGTGCCTTGGCGCCGCCAAAGATGGGCAAAAGACCGAAGAGAGGCGAAAGAACAAATACTTGAGATAAAGAAAGTGAATATTTAATTTTAAACATAAGGTCTCCCGACCCACGGCGGAGAGGAAGACATACTCCGGCGGTCGGGGGCAGACCCTAGGACTTACAACCGATCAGGGGTAGAACTTGCGTGATTTTCTATATTGCAGGAGTTTGCTAGCTCTTCACCGTCTTGATGGCGGCTGACCGCCCGGGACGAGGCGAGACCACTTTGAAGGGTCCCTCCCACTGGGAGAGCGATTTATGCGACCGGCATGCGATCGGATTCTTCGCAAGACCAGGTCGCTCGCCGCGGCGTTTTCTCATTGACCGGAGGCGTGGTACCGCTGAGACTTTGTTGGTATCTTGCGGCGCGCAAAGCCGCCGATCTCGCGCCTCTTCCAGGAGGTTGACGTCGTCCCCGGCCAGACCCTCCTGCTTCCTCTTCTGTGAATGACGCGACGCTGGTGATCCTGCCCAATTCGAAGGGAGAAACGACCTGCGCCGTGAGACCAGGAAGAAAGGAGTTTCCCGCAGCCCGGCTAGGAGTGGTCAAAGTGACCACAACACAGCCGGGAGTTCTTCGGTCCACCGGGCGCCACGCTTGTGGAGTCGGTCGAACGCCCGGGTCTTGAGGCCCTTCAATACCAGCGCGTTGGCCCGCTCGACCTGGCCGTTGCTCTTGGGGTGGGCGACCGAGGCAAAGCAGACTTTGGTGCCCATCTCCTCACAGAAATCCAAGAAGGTCGCGCTGGTGAACTGTGCGCCGTTGTCGGTGATAATGCGGTTGGCGACCCCAAAGCGGGCGAAAATCCCTTGTATGAACTTGACTGCAGCTGCGGCGGTGATGGACCTCACTGCCTCGGCTTCCACCCATTTGGTGAACTTGTCGATGGCGACGAACAGGTGGGTGTAGCCCCCTGTGGCCCGCGGGAACGGGCCCAGGATATCCAGCCCCCAGACCGCGAAGGGCCAAGAGAGCGGGATAGTTTGCAGGGCCTGGGCTGGTTGGTGGATCTGCTTGGCGTGGAACTGGCACGCTTCGCATCTCCTCACCAGCTCGCAAGCATCCTGGAGGGCGGTTGGCCAATAGAACCCTTGACGGAAAGCCTTTCCCGCCATCGTTCGTCCGGACATATGGCTCCCGCACACGCCTCCGTGGATATCAGAGAGCAAACCGCTCCCCTCTTCCCGAGTGATGCACTTGAAGAATTCCGTTCTTACCCGGCGGTATAGATCCCGCCCACCAGGGTATAGCACTTGGCCTTTCGTGCTACCTTCTCTGTGGCGCATCATCGTCGGGGCATTCTTGATCCCTCGTAGGCCAGGATCGGATCCATCCATGTGCCTTCCGGTCAAGCACAGCGACCACGAGGTGGCCGTCCTGGTACTCCGGCTGCCAGCGTTTCGCCGGAACCACTTTCCCTCAAGGGCGAGGGCTGAGCGGCATCACCACCGTCCCCGTCGAGAAATGGGCTGCGATGGACGATCGCGGAAGCCTTTCTTCAAAGACCCGGCCAAGCACGGAGATCTGGTTGAGGCGGTGGCGAGCTCGTCGCCAGATGGTTGTCGCGTCGGGGATGTGAGTATACCCCAACCCTTCGAAATGCCTTTCCAACTTCACGACCTCCGCCGGTACGCCGCCATGACGGTCGGGGCAGAGAAATCTTTCCTTGCACGATTGGCGACCAGTGGAGTCGCCCTTTACTGCGGTAGCCGGGCGCGACGGCGCGGCGGCCAGCGGCCAACCGGCAAGCCCTCGTACTCGGCGGCGTTGTTAGTGGCCTTGAAGTCGAGGACGACCACGCATTGAGGAGGTCCCGGTCGGGAGACCAGAAGAACCCGGCCCCGCGCCTTCAAGTCTGAAGGACGTCGAAGAAGAGCGTCCAGGGAGGGCGAGGACCTTATCGGTTCGGGCTCCTACCGAGTCCACTCGGCAGCGAAGTTCGCCACCTTTGACTCTTTATCGCAAGACGAGGAGCGAACTTGACACCGAACTCCCCGGCTCGACGGACCACTTTGCGATGCGGCCCTCTCGCTTCGGTTGTGGAGGATTTCACGCAAAGGATATGAGGAGATCACCGTGATCTCCCTCCCTTGAAAATAGTGCCGCAACTTTCTCGATGCTACCACCACAAAGATAGACCATCTTACGAGCCTGAGGGTACCTTGTTTCTGCGTCGTGTAGCATTTTGTCGATGTAGTAGACCGGCCGTTGGACACCTTCCTCCTGCTCCGCCACCACGCCAAGGCCACTACGTATGGGCTAGCCGCCACATACAAAGAAGAGCGCCGCCGGCTCAGGGGCGACTCAAAGACTGGGGAAGAGAGGTACTTCTTCAGATCTTCAAATGCTCGCTGGGCTTCTGGGGTCCATTCAAATGAGTTGGTCTTCTTCAATAGCTTGAACAGCGGCATACTTTTTTCCCCGAGCCGGGATATGAACCGGCCCAGGGAGGCTAGCCGGCCAGTCAAGCATTGCAGTTGCTTGAGCCGGGTAGGCGGCTGCGTCCGCTCGATCGCTTCTATCTTTTCCGGATTGACTTCGATTCCACGGCTGGAGACCAGGAAACCGAGCAGCTTTCCAGATGAGACACCAAACACACACTTCTCGGGATTCAACTTCAGACAGTAGTTTCTGAGGCGAGAAGGTCTCTTCTAGATCTGAACGAGCTCATCGGCCTTTTGGTTTTTACCACGGATCATCGACATACACTTCCAGATTCTTCCTATTTGGGGTCGAAACACTATGTGCATGGCCCGGCCGATAGGTGGCGCCCGGCGTTCTTCAGCCGAAAGGCATCCCGACATAACAAGACACACCGAGGAGTCACAAAAGCGATCTTTTCTTCATCTTCTTGCGCCATGTCGATCCGGTGGTAGCCGGAGTAGGCGTCGAGGAAGCATAGAGCTGCACCCGCCGTGGAGTCGACGGCGATGTCTATCCGCGGCAAAGTGCACGGTCCTTAGGCGAGGCTTTGTTGAGGTCGGTAAAGTCGATGCACATTCGCCACCTCCGTTGGACTTCTTTACAAGCACGGGGTTGGCGACCACTCGGGTAGGTGGCCTCCCGCACGATCTTAGCAGACAAAAGTTTTTCCACTTCATCCCGAATGGCATCACAGCCGCTCAGCGCTGCCACGGATCTTTGCCGAGCAGGTGCGCTACAGGGAGCGTTGCCAATCGGTGCTCGATCACCTCCCTGGGGACCCCGGTCATTTCTGAAGGTTCCCAGGCGAACACATCCAGGTTAGACCGGAGGAAGGTGACGAGCGCGTCTTCCTATTTGGCGCTGAGGTCAGTGCCAATCTTGACGACCTTGCCCGAGCCATCCTCGCCTACGGGGACCGCCTTTGCCTCGCCCAAGGGTCTGGGCGGAGCGCGGGTCTTGGCCGAGGGGGAGGCCGGGTTGTCGTCCTTGTCGCGTGCCGAGCAGGTGGTGCCGGCCAGATCCTGCAGCTGCTTGCTGAGGCGCAGGGCCTCCAGTCTATCCACCTTTACCGTAATTGGACCCCCAGGCCCTGGGATTTTCACCAGCATGTAGGCGTTATGGGCCACTGCCATGAACTTGACCAGGTAGGCGGCCGAGCAAGGCATTATAGGGAGGTCGAAATCGGCGACCTCAAAATCCACCGACTCTGTCCGGAAGTTCTCCGAACTCCCGAACGTGACCGGCAACGGACTTGTCCCAGGGTAAGAGGCCCACCCGGGCAACTCCGTAGAAACGGCGGGGCGGGCCGGTTCTCGTCACGGGATTTGGAGCGCTGCATGCGCTCAACGGATAGCGAGTTGATGGCACCGCCTCCATCAACTAGGACCGCCCGACTTTGCGTTGCGGACCGTGGGAGACACCACGATCGGAGATGGCCAGGGCGGAGGTGTTCTCCGGTGGTCGGCCCGGCTGAAAGTGATCGGTTGCTCGACCACTTCAACGGCCGCTCGCCGAGGATGACGTTGTGGCGCACACTGCCTCGAATCTCGCTTGTACCGCGAGTTCGATGAGTAGGTGGCGGAGCCACCGTGTATGAACGCCACCGTGCGCTCACTTTGTTGGAAGGCTAAGCGAGCCGCATCTTCGTCGTCTTCGTCTTCGTGGTCTTTCTCACGGCGCTTCTTGAGCCGCCTGTCGACCAACTTGGACACAACCTGGCAGTCCTCCAAGTCGTGTCCGCTTGTTCGATGGATGGGGCAATAGGGCTTGCCACCATCGTTTTCGCGGCGGGGCGAGCGACGGTCCCTGCGGTCGCCGCGCCCGCCCCGGCGCTCGTCCCGTCGGTCCTGATCGTCATGACGCCGGGATTTGGGCTCCGGCTCAGCGACCAAGACCTCCCTAGCGGTTGCCTCCCTCCGCTTTTTCTTTTTCTTCTTGCGGTCGGAGGACTTCGAGGCGCCAGCGTCGCCGGAGTCAGAAGGCCTTGTCGCGCACTTCCGGGCTTCGGCCGCCCTGGCGCACTTGTGCGCCAGGGAGAACAGCTCAGACGTGGTTGAGATGACGCGCGTGGCCATCTTTTCCCGCATCTTCTGGTCTCGGACCCCCCTCCGGAAAGCAATAATCACCGACTGCTCAGAAATCCGGGGGATCGTGTTGCGGCAGTGGCTGAACCGCCGGATGAACTCTCTCAGGGACTCCCCCTCTTTCTGCTCCAGAGCGTGGAGATCGTCCTCCACGCCTGGTTGAGCGTAAGAGCCCTGAAAGTTGGCGACAAAAATGTCGCACAGCTCCTCCCACGAGTGTACAGAGCCTCGCGGGAGGTTAAGTAGCCAAGACCGGGCAGAGCCCGTCAGTGATGTCGGGAGGTAGTTGGCCATGACTTTCTCGGATCCTCCCGCCGCACGCACCACCGTGGTGTAGATCTGCAGGAACTCCTCCGGGTTGGTGGTACCATCATACTTCTCGAAGGAGGCGGGGCGGAACCTCTCCGGCCATGCAGCTTGCCGAAGGCGGAGAGAGAACGCCTGGCATCCAACGTTGTATGGGGAGCAGCGTCGTTCGCCAACCCCTCGATCCTGAGGAGAGGATGAGGAGTGCGACCCTGCGCTCTCGCCAGAGTCCGAGGGAGGAGCCCCCCGTCTTGCACCCCCGCGGCGCTCGCGGAGGACACGACGCAGGTCACCGTCGCGCTGACGCCGCCTCTCGTCAAGGCGCGATCGAAGGTCTTCGCGGTTCCCCCTGGACTCGGGGGGACCGCGGGAAGAAGCGGAGTCACGTGCCCATCCCCCCGTTACAGAGGGGGTTGCAACCAGGACTCCCTTCCCCCTGTCCCGGCCCTTGGTGCCGGGAGAAATTGTCGTGTGGCGGCTGGAACCCGGCGCGTCGGTTGCTGAGCTCCTGTCGCCTCATGCGGAAGCCCGGTGGTCGCCGCTTCAACTTGTTGTTGAGCGGCATCCACCAGGTGGACGATATCCCGCAGCCAAGGAGTGGCCGGGGTATCGCCCCCCAGGGTCACCGGAGGATGATCGAGGAGGAGCCGGGCCACCTGAAGGCTTCGCGGGTGTCGTCCCCCAGCGCCAAGCGCCGTTGGACAGGCTGACCCCTGGGCGCGGGAGCCAAGTGCACCGCTCCCGCGGCGGAGGGGCCCGGGTGGCCCGGCCCCCTCTCCGAACATCGGGACCGGCTATGGGCGCCTCTTTCCTCAGGCGGATTGCTGCGCTTGGAATGCGATTCCGCCATGCAGACAAGCGCCCCTACTCCTGCTGAGCTCCGAACTGGGAGTGAAAAAGAGTGGGCAATCTAACCACCAATAGCCCCTACCTGGTGCGCCACTGTCAGCGTACTAGCCAACAGGTACCTCCGAGACGGGTGCTTATGAGGTTCCGACGGGGGGCTTTTGGGGCAATCGCCTCGGAAGGGAAGACGGTGACGATCCGGGCACCGGGAGGCTCAAGCTAACGGGGGGGATGCGGAGTTTTTTACCCAGGTTCAGGCCCTCCGGAGAGTAATAGCCCTAGTCCTGCCTTTCTTGGTATTGCTTGTGCTCTTGCTAGAGAGGATGAAAATCTTCTGATCTTAGAACCCCCTCTCCCATGCACCGGCTCCCTTTTATACTCTGGCCGACGGGGCGCATGGGAGGCTTACACGCCACCATCATCATTGCCTTTGCTACGGGCGTATTTAATGCGCCGTCACTATTCTTATGTCACATTAATGTCTCGCATCCGTCACAATCCTGCCTCGGGCCCCATGTCCACTAACGCCGCCCGTTCGTCACGGGGTGAGGTGTAGTCGTGGCGTCTCCCATAGCCATGATGCGCCTGGGAAAGCGCGCCGCCACGCTGCAGCTTTCATGCTTCCACATTTAATGCGCCACGATTCGCATTTAATGTCCTCGATCTCGGCAGGACTATCCGGGGATGGTGCGCCCGATGGCAGGTATCAGACGCCACGTGCCTTTGGCGACCACCGCTGGCGCCTGCGCGCCTGGCTCAGACGCCACGTGTCCGCTGGGGCGATCTCCTTGCTAGTCGCCCAGCGGCTGCTCAGACGCCACGTGTCCGCTGGGCGACCGCTTGCTTGGTCGCCAGGCCTGGCTCAGACGCCACGTGTCCGCTGGCGATCACCTTCTTTGGTCGCCCGGCTGGCTCAGACGCCACGTGTCATTGGGCGACCACCGTATGGGTTTTTCTCTTGCCGTGGCAGTGGGCCCAAGCACGCCCTGGCTGCCGCTTGATTCCTTTTTTAGCGCGGGGGAGCGGGTACCTTGGTGTAGAATACGCCGACAGGTGATGTCATAAATTATTATTAGCCAGGTTAATTTTTGTGTTGAAAATATTTCGTGTCAATGGCATGTGGAGCCGAGCCCGTGGACTTGGCCCCACAGCTCATCGTAGCCAACGGTGCACCAGTTTGATGCGCAGCACAGAGCGCGTGCGCGGCACACTAGCACAACGGCATGACGTGCCTCGATGAAGCACAGGCGATAGTGCAAAATGGCGAAAATCAGCACTACCAACTTTGTGCCACCCCATAGTGCCACCCCAGGCGTTTTCATCGGCGAAGGGGAAGCACAAACGACGGCACAACATGGGAAAAATCGGCGCATGATCGAAACGACTAGAAAAACAAATTGGCAAACAATGAAAGGTGTCATTATGAAATTAAATGAAGGGAATGGAAGAGGGCGTCGATGCGCACCCCGTGACACTTTTGGTGAGTGAAATGGACCTTCTAGGCGGAGTGGACATTGTAGGGACGGGCGGTCGGTGTTTGGGACGGAGTTCCGTCTTCAAGTTGTTCCAGGCAATAGGGAGGTGGAAAAATGGAACAGGAAGTTTAACGTGAATGCGGTGCTCACCCTTTTATAGACTCAATGGCACCGAGACGTCGTCAATGGGCACAAGGAACGTGGCGACCAGTGGCGGTTCTGGAGTTTAAGGCACACATGAGTGGAGCTAATTGCTCGGAAGAGGAGTGGAGAGATTAGTGGGTGATTAATGCCACGACTGCGCTTTAAAATTAAGGGAAAATGGTTGCTTTTAACAAGTTTTATAGTGTGAGAATGGTGGAGGAGACTGGAAGGAGAAGTGGTGTGCAAGTGTGCTGGGCCGGTGTGGGGGGTAGCTCGAGCTGTGATGGAGAGGGAAGGTCCTTTCCTAGGCTGAGAGTAGGGAAGGCCAGGTGGGCCGGCGCTGGGATGTGAAGAAGGCTGGGTGGCTAGGCTAAGAGTAGCACTCCATGGATCCGATGGTGACGTGCGTAGTGAACTCCCTCACCTTGGGGACGCCAGAGGCGGAGCCGCCAAGCGGGCAAAGGAAGTCGTCGGAGCTAAAGTTGGCGGTGGAGAAGGCGACCTTGGGCATTCCTTCAAATAGTTCCATGTCCTTCATCGACATGGACCCCGCAAAGCTCTTCTCGATGCAGTGGACGTCCGTGGCAACCCAGGAGGAGAACTTTGACTTCGGCTCGCGGCCATGCACAGGCGCGCAGTATTCCCTACTGCTAGACGACGCCGACCGCATCTTCTCTTACTGTCACATCATCCGTGCGCTCAATCTAGAGGAATCGGCGAGGGCGGTGCTAATGCCTGGTCGAATATCCGGTTAAAACCGACCAGAT
The DNA here is from genome assembly GCA_036346355.1 of Rhipidocladum racemiflorum. NCBI lineage: Eukaryota > Viridiplantae > Streptophyta > Magnoliopsida > Poales > Poaceae > Rhipidocladum > Rhipidocladum racemiflorum. The sequence goes on along the minus strand of CM070578.1, from coordinate 14,374,860 downwards.
ATATCCGATAAAAGGTTCGAAATATCTCGATTCAACAAATAGTATTCTTCCGAATCCAAACCCGAAAAAAGTATCTGAAACCGATATCAAATCCAAAAAATATCTGAAAAAATTATCCAATTCTGATCCAAACACATCCGGTCGGTCGATAATTCAGAAATTATCTGATCCAATTGCACCCCTACCTCCTAGGCCTCCACAAGCACCTGGTTTTGGGTCTCGATGGCATGAGTGGCTATCCATATATTTCGTGTTGTCTTCCTTATCTACACTTCTCAACAAGGTGCCAGGGGCATAAATCAGGCACTAGCATGGGCCACAACACGGCGATCCCCTGTCATCGTACCTATTTATATTAGCCGTAGACACGTTACACTATGTCATCAAAAAAGCTATTGAGGACGGTGTCCTATCACCCTTGAAAGGTTGCACACCCTCACTTTAAGCATATGACGATGTATTCTTCCTAAACCCGGTCAGGGAAGAGCTAAATGCCATCATTGCCATCCTTCAGCACTTTGGAGTAGCCTCCAGTCTACGGGTTAACCTGCAAAAGAGCTCCATAGCTGCAATCAAGTGTCAGAACCTAAACCTTGATAACATCCTTCAGCCTTTCATAGGTATTATCTCACATTTCCCTATGAAATACCTGAGAATGCTCCTCACACTGGGTCGTCTGCGGTGTGTCCACCTTCAACCCATCCAAGATAAACTGGCACGACGTCTCGCGGCCTGGCAAGTAGGCCATCTTGCATTGGGGGGCCGTCTCACCTTGGTTAAATCTGTCCTCCCCTCAATTCCGATTTATCTGTTGACGGCACTCAAGACGCCGAATAAATTCAACATGGCTATTAAAAAGATAAGGATGACATTTCTATGGGTAGGTAATGCTGCAATGCATGGTGATAATTGCAAAGGTGCGGTGGACAGCTGTTTGCCGCTCACTCAAAATGGGTTGCCTAGGAGTACTAGAACTAAACATGTTTGCACGAGCACTCCGACTTCACTGGTTGTGGCTCAAGCACACGTATCCGGAAAGGCCATGGAATGGATTGCAAACACTGTGTGACCTCACTGACCAACAACTCTTCTTTGTGGCCACCACAATCAGCATTGGCAAAGGCCGAAGAGCAGCCTTCTGGACTTTCAGATAGTTGCACGGTGTAGTGCCCTCTTAGCGCGCACCACATCTCTACAAACACTCCACGAGGAAGATAAGGGGCCTGTTTGGTTTGATGCATAAGGTTGCCACGCCCAACTTTAGTTATGCCATAATTTCTTGGGTAATTGTTTGGTTCATTGCAATCATGGTGGCTTGCCATGATTTATTAATCCTATGGACCATATGCCATAGAGTCAAATTCTTCCCTAACTTTGTCAAACTTGTGGCTAGCAATTTGTCGGTCGCACTTTTGTGACATGCCACACTTTGCCTAAGCTTAGTTATGATAAATTTAGCCATGAGCCAAATAGACCCATGTTCAACAACAAAGACCCCACTAAATAATAATTAGATACGTGATATTCGTCATCACCTCACCCCCACCTGCTAGGAAATACGTCGGCTTATGGTCTGAAGTACAATAAGTGCCTCTTCACCCATAAATGGATGATATTATTTTCTATCCTCCGAATTTATCACAGCTTTAACTATCTTAAATAGGAAGCATCGATTGTTCGCACCAACTGCAACACATATATCTCCGCCAGTACTCCCATTGCCCGTTGGATCGGGAGAGAGCGGAACCCACCAGCGTCATGTGGTGTCCACGTCCCGAGCATGCGACACGCAGGTGGCTCGTGAGCAGTGACACCATCCGTGCCGACGCCACCGCGGCGACGTCACGCGACCCTTCTCCCCGCCGCTCGGCACGTCATCGGCTGACGTCCGACGACGCTCTTTACTCCTTCGAAATGGTCGTCGTCGATATTTTCCTACTTGCCCAGCACCGGCTGGTACACTGCGTTGACAGGCTTCGGCTGATGCAGGGGCAGATTCGTCAGATGGGTTAAAAAAGACGACCTGACCGGCCGGCCGGGCGGGCTCGTAAACAAATCTGCTACGGTGCCCTTGTCGACCTTGCAGCGAGGAGCCGAAAGCACTGGTAAAATAGTATCCGTAATTCCATATTACCTATTGCAGCACAGCAGCAGGTCTTTCCTTCTCTTTCTCTTCCTCCTTTTCTTTCCGGCATAAGGCACCTTTTTTATTCTCTCTCTCTCTGTTTGACAGCACGAGGGCAGGCACTGTCGCATCCAGTATTCGATGCCCTATTATTTTTCGAAGACCGGGTCCAGGTCGTCCTTTAAATTAGACGGCAAGCCTCTAACATAGGGCATAGTTAATATTAGCTAGCTAACAATTAGTTGGAAGGTGTTTGAATCCACCAGCTAATATGTGGTTAATAGATGCTATTGTTCAAAATACTCATGCTATTAAATGTTATTGGTGGTAGACGCGAAGGTTATTTTGGTTAAATACTACCTATTAGCTGCTATTAGCTGGATTTAGCTAGTTAATGAGATAACCATTAACTCGATGCGATCTACTCACTCCATCCAGGAATGATCTACGTTTAAGCTATAGACACAAAGACCAATGTAGTCCATTTACTCCACATCATGTGAGTTGTGCATCGTTTCGTAATCCCCGCATGCATGCAAGACACCAATAGCGGCCAAGCATTACTTTCCTAGTTGTATGCTGGCGCATGATGATTCGTAGTTGCATGCTGGCACATTAAATGTGCATGATATATGAAAAGACCACTTGTTAATACGAAGATCATTTCTGGATTTCTTTTTTTTGCTAATACGAAGATCATTTCTGAACGGAGGGAATATTGACTGGGGGTGTTTGGATCCACTGCAGCTAATTTTTAGCAGCTAACTATTAGCTGTATGGATCTAAACAGGCCCATAGGCATACCTTGACTAAGCTAGTTTTATCCATTAAAGCCCAAGTCAACTGTAATTTTTTTGTTGTATGAACGCCGGACTATGAATTCTATTTTACCATACTACGTATATTCTCTCTATCGCTAAATAGACGACGAGTAAGGATTTTATACTTTAAGGCCCTATTTAGTACGGTTCCAGATTCCAATAGAAACGGAAACGGTTCCAGATTCTTGGTAGAAACGTTTCAGGTAGGATTCTGTGAATCGGGTGGAACGGGGTTGAGACCGATTCAACCACAAAGTAGAAACAGAAGAAACGATCCGAGGAGAATCGTTTCGAGCTTTAGCCCGTTTGGATGGGTTTCTTCTATAATGTAGTAAAAACAGCACGGTTCCAAATTACCAAACAGGGCCTAACTAAGCCATGTATGAAAATAACTAAATTCCTCTTCTTCGTTTCCTTATTTATTGTATTGCTCTTGGATGGTGTATATTAATTTATTGCATAGTAATAAATAGTTTGAAAATAATGAATAATAGTAGTATGCAATCAAAAAATAATTAAAAGTTATCTTAAAATTATATAACAGCACGTACTCCTATTTAGAAACAATATTTAATAGTTAAAACGACATGTACTTATAAACGAAACGAGGTATACTAAATTAAACTGGCCGTATAAGGTTGTCTTGGTTGCTAGGGAAACCGGAGCAAGTTTCTCCGGCATTTTCCCTCATTCTTCCTCCGTCAAAATGGCCCACCGTGGTTCAGAAACTGTTCATACTCACCGATACATAAAAATGCTAAATAAAGTTGCGAACAATCCAAGTCTCGACAGTAAAAAAAACAGCAGTTTAATTTAATTTACCAACCCAGCTAGATTTCATTTTCTACAAGGGAAAAGGCCAACCAGCCAGAACGGTCAAGCCGTCAAGGTGGCACACGCTTACGAGCTTATTACTAATATGGAGCACTAAATAAAGGCAGTAATGGAGAGTTGGCTTTCACGAGAAGTGCACCGGCTTGCAGCAGGCAGGCATTACTAGTCCACGGTCTCACCCTCAATCACGGCGGCACCGCCTCTATTTAACCACCCTCCCACAACGTTTACCATCCATAGCCTCCCTCCTCTTTCTCTCGAGCACCGTCCACGACGACACACATGTAACTTGTAGGCTGTGCCAAAGCTAGATCTCGAGGCGATGGATGCGACGGCAAGGGGCGAGCAGAAGGCTCCGGCGCCGCCAAGCGACGGCGAGACCCCGACGTCCGTGCCGGAGGTGCGGCAGGGGCCTTTGCCCGAGGGTGTCGCCGGCGGCAGCGGCGGTGCGGCCGTGGAGAGCGGCGGCGAGGAGGACGAGCAGGTGGAGCGGTTCTACGCGCTGCTGGCCAGCATCCGGGCCCTGCGGGGCATGTACACGTCCGGCGGCGGCGCGAGCACGGGCAGCGGTGGGTCGAGGAAGCGGGCGAGAGGTGCGGAGCCGCCGTGGAGGCCGGCGTTCAGGATGGAGGACTTCGAGGACGCCGTCGACGCGGGGTGCGCCATGAAGAGGCAGGAGAGGAGGGGCGCTGCGGCTGTGAGGCGGCCGGCGAGGAACGAGGCGGCGGCCGACGACGAGGAAGTGGAGGAAGGCGAGGTCGTGGAAGGGAAAGACCGGATCCCCGCGTCGCAGCGCGCGGGCGTACTGACCAGCTAGCTCGCCGGCCAGGAATGGATCGAATCCAATGCGTGCATGCATGCCTTGGACATTAATTTCTGATGTTAAGTTTCCGTAAACAGTATGTACCATGTAATCGGTTTAACTATGCGAGCTGCCATGTATCAAAACCGGGTAGTAGGATGGATGAACCCATCCCCGGTAGCTGTCACCGACAGAGCAACAGTAGCAGATCTAGACCTAGCATTAGCAGATTTATAGCTAAAAAAAGGCCCAAACTACGCCAGCTATCTCAAGTTAATGTTCTGCGGGCCTGCGGCACACTTTCATGAGAAATCAAAAACGCAAGAACAGTAAAAGCTTATGAATTGGATTCATGCCTTACCTAAAAACGAAGGGATTCTTTCCAAAGTGGTATTTGGATGCTATTCCTTTGGGAATATTTAAATTTGATACATAAAAGTTATACGTGCGGTATTTTGTTTTGAGGAGCACTTGTGTAATAGTATAATTTTATTGTATTTCGTAAATATTTTTTCATTTCCCATGAAAGTGGTATGTGGATGCTATTCCTTTGGGAATATTTAAATTGAATACATGAAAATTATGTGTGGTTTTTTTTAGAAGTACTTGTATAATACTGTAATTTTATTGCATTTCATAAATATATTAGAATAGGAATTAATAGCTAAAACTGTATTTTAGAGACTATTAATATCTAAAATAATAATTATTTGTGACCTTAGAGTATATAGAGAAACACAGGAAGTTTTTAGAGGGAGATGTCTCCTGGAAGATGGAGTAGAGGAGAGAGAGAAACATTGTGCATGGACTTTCTAAAACAATATTCCTTACGTGAGGTTTCAGCTAATATATATATTTACTCCTTTAACCAATAATTTCTGATATTTCCATCGAACTTTGGTCAATAGGTTCATCTCTCTCTCATATCCTGTATTCCTGTGATCCCTGGAAGTATAAAGTTGGGTTGTACACGGAGAATATGAGTATTTTAAGCTAAATAGTATTTAAATTTGAAGTCCTTAAATCTATATATATTGGATGAAATCAACTCGTCTCCTCTCATTCCATTTAAGCATCAAGAAATACTTATTTTTTAGGTACAGGATTAGCAACATTATTCTTTTATACATAGATCTTTTATATTAATTAATGTCCTGTTCGGTAGAGCTCCAGCTCTAAGATTCTCATCCAGAGGAGCTGAAACTCTACCGAACACATTCAACTCCCTCATACAAGAAATAGAATCACTTTGAGTGATTCTCGTTTTTCCATTGGGGACAACAATCAGTCAATAGGTAACTCCCACGGAGAATCAATTTAGAGTTTTGTAGTAGTTTGTGTATAATTGTGATTCTTAATTTCTTGCTCCTGATTCTTCAGGAGATCAGAATTAGGAGGAGTTAGAGCAGAATCAGAAAGGAGCTGGAGCCCTATTGAACAATCATAAATACTAGTTTTACACAAATTAAATTATGTAAAAAGTAACGCGACTATTTGTAAAAAAGAGTTGAACAAAACAAACTATAAGAAACACAATAAACAAAAACATAAAATACAAAGTCAAAATGATAAAGCACAACGTGAATAAAAAAAGGCATATGTAATATACAAAAAAAAATTTTGAATGCTCACAAACAAAAATGATATCAATATTAATAGATAAAAAAATTAAATGCTAATAAAAACATTCTGAGCGTCATTTAAAGCAAGTACAATTACAATACTTACTACTTACTCCATTCTCAACCATGACATTTAGAGTAAACAATAAAACGAGCTTGTACAATAATCATCTTTAAAAGTTGTCTCTAGAGAAACACTAAAGTATTTAATTTGAGCATTCAAAATTAACTTCGTCTTTGTGACTATTGGCAAAACACTAATTCAATACTAAGAGTCTTTCGCATCGACTCCAACACCAGCTTTCAGCCAACGATAGCACATATATTTCCCGTGCGACGAGGCATATTTTAACTTTACATAATGATTAAGGTTGTGTTGAAATTGAGAAAAGTGTGAGAGAAAATGATTGAGATGCTCCCACTTAATTGTTTTGAAAGATGAGTTTTTTTTGTTTTTTTGTGGATGGTAATAAATAAATGCATATAATTGAAAGAGAATAAATAGAGGTACAGATAAAAATATCTCATTAAATCTACATGCAAATTTTATATTTATGGAAAAGATCATTTAAATAAAATAAACCTTACAAATTTAGACGGAAAGAATAATAAACAAGAGTCGGTTATCTTCTCTTTTTTCTTTTCACTCTTCTATATAAGATAAAACTGGCATGTATTTAATAACAGTAAACTTACATACTCTTCTCCATTCTCTTTGAGTTTTGTTGTCTCGTCAAGTTTTATCGGTGAGTGACATTTTTGACGACTTAGTGAAACCTAGCTCGACTTGCCATGGGCCATGGCGCCCTGATTTCTCGATTCCGATGCCATTGTTGTCGATCGTCGGTAAAAAGTGGACCACTCCCACCCGCCCGCGCCCGTTGGAAGAACATGTACAACCATACACATCAGCAGTCTGTAAGTCGTCTCTAGGCAGTGCCACGTCTGATTGTTGTTGAGGTGGACCAGAATAAATGAGGAGAGAGGAGAGAGTCGTCTCGCATGCAGGAGACGTCGCTAGCACTAAAACCAATTAAAAGAGACGGCTTAGAGACGGCATAGAGACAGCCTACAAACGGCCTCATCTTCAAGGCACACGTACACAGGCCTAGAGACGACATAGAGACGGCCTAGAGATGGCATAGAGACAGCCTATAGGTGACATGGCAAAGGTTAGAGACAGCAACTATCTCTACTATTGTACATGCTCGAATAACAATGCACAATGCGTTTTTTCTTCTTCTGAATTTTTTAGTTGAAAAGTCCAATTCCGAGTGGAAAGTTGCAATTTCGGTGCGAAGATTTTGAATTCGAGTTGAAAGTCGCAATTTTGAGTGCAAGTCTGTTGGATTTGAGTTGAAACGTTCACTCCTGTTTGGTTGGAAGCACGCTGGTATATCGTTAGCATTAACAATTAGACCGATCCCTTAGCAGTGTCAAATTGTTTTTTTTTTCTTTCCTGCAGCAATCTATTGTCGCTAACATTTTATCACGTTTCAAATAGCAGGCTGTATTTGACATATCACGCAACATGCACGATTAGCTTCTCCCTAGTTGATTACTTTGCGCAGGCACGACGAGCTGAGCCGAGATGGATCGCCCGGCGCCGTCTGAACCAAACCAATTACCAAACGCGCACCACGGCACCAATTATTTGATGGTATAATTGATTTTTTACCACGAAGTCAGTAGTAATTGATGATTTATCACGTTTTTATATCACTGGTATTTAGATCCTAAAATCACGTATCACTGAAATAGAGACTCAATTAACACCAACTTTATTAAAAAAAATAATCAAATAGTACCCCTTGTTGCATTGTGCGAAAGCACGCGCGCTACCCTACAAATTATGCCAGCGACTACAAGTGCGAAGGACGGTCAACAACGGCCTCCCGTGATGACGTCGTCGGGATGTCGTCAGCGGGGTGACGGATGTGTTCTGGACAAAGCTTCGTTGCTCTGCGTTTTTTTCTTTCTTTTTTAAAGATATATAGTCCCTGCTTTGGATGGGAGCGTGATGGATGGAGACTATCGTTTGCACGTACGTCAGCAGCTGACGACACACCGGCCAGAGTCCGACGTCGTTCACGGATGGAGACATGGTAATTGGTATCGTCCTCTCCACGTTGCCCATCTCATGCCAGAACTGCACTTGGCCGTCGCATTCGCAAGGACAGTAATTAAGTACTCCGTCCGTCACAAAAAGACGTTTGAGGCTGTTTCCAAAAGTTGAAGAAAACATGTCGTTTGGATTCAACTAGGTTTATTACGCGGTTTTAAAATTTGTTTTGATTACATTTTGAAACAGTCAAAATCTAATTTTTTTTTTTTTTGAAATAGAGCCCAAATTCAACAATTAAATTTTAAATTCAGTATTTTTTAGAAACTCTAAACCAAAACTTTGATTATTTTCAACTCTTATGAAGTGCTATCATTGGTTTTTTTCGTCATATGATATTCAGATTAATCAAAAACTACCAACTTAAGAAAACGATCAAATTCCATACTGTCCACCGCATGATGCGGGGCCACACAACCGAAATTTCTAACAAAATGTGATACCATCAGACAGAAAATTCTTGACAAAATTCCATCAAATCTCAAAGATATTTTGGTCTAGCACACCGAGATGTCTCCTCTTCCTCATTGAAGATAGCCGGATCTGCACCTGATGTTGTTGTCGAGCACCTAGAGCGCCATCATCAAATTGCCAGGTTGAAGAGGTACATGGCTGGGGACGGATGATGAGGGGACGCGTGAGGCTGTGGCATGACGGAGGGCATCGGAGTCGACCACCGACATCGGGAGCACTAGATCTGGGCTGGCTTGGAGAAGGATGGGCTAGCTCATGGTGGCGCTTGTAGGATGATAGGGCGGCTCGAAGGTGAGGCAGGCAGCGCTGCTTAGAGTCAAGGGAGGCCAAGGCACGCACGAGAGAGTGGGGAGTGAAAGATCATGTGAGGGGCTATTCTTGTTGGTGATGAGCAGTTGACTATTTTTGAGTATGTAGTGCTCCCATTTGAGTTTGATTTGAATTAAATTTGAATATTATGTTTTTGGAATGATTATTGCATATAGTTTTTGACATTGTTTATGTGAAGTGTTTCCTTATTTTAATGGTTGCAATACGTCGTTGCGAGGTCATGGTGAGACGGAGGATAACCGGAATTAGGCGAGGTGCAGCCGAAGGTCCAAATGGTCGGGGATCGCCGAAGAATGACTGGAGACGGAGTCGCTGTGTGCCGAGATGGCAACGGAATGGTTGAGATGATAACTTGGAGCTACTTGAAACAAGGAGAGCTGTCGGATCATGGCTTAGTGGATGTAGTAGTTGTCAGGGATTGGTATTTCTATAAGGACCATTCTGCCCCGACGGTCTTACAACTCCAGACCATCAGCTTGGATGTGATACCCAAGCACGAGTCTCGAGCATTCCCATGCTCGGACATGAGTTTGCCCGTGATACCGAAACAAGGCAAGGTCGGCTATAGGCCTCAAAGAAATGCCCAAGCAATCATGCTCGTCGAGGATGCGGGATGGTCGAATCCAGGCCAAAGGCATGCTCGGAGATTGCCGAAGGACGTGGTTAACACACAAAACAGGAAAGTGACGATTATTTCGCCAAGGATCCAGGGAAGTTATACCAAGCATTCAAACGTGGCGAGAATTAAGGGCACGTCTAAAGAAGGCAACAAGCACGATCTTAGGAAACAGTTATCATATATTTACCGATACGCCTTGTATTTAAGGGGACCCCTGTCAACGGGGGGGGGGGGGGGAGAGGATCCGGTGGTAAGATCCAGGTACTTGTATCTATCATTCCAATACAGAAAAACGCTACTAGGCGACTGGACGTAGGGCTATTATCTCGATCATGAGATGCCTAAACCAGGATAAGATCCTTGTGTTTCTATCTATTCTAATGGACCGTCTCCCACGCCTTCGATGCTACACCTTTAGTAAAAAGGGCTCTGGTTGATCCCTCATTCAACAAGTAAGCTCGGCGGAGGCCTGTTCCTCAATCGTCGACAGTAGTAGTCAAGTTAACTTAGTTGATAAAACCTATTTTTTAGTGGGTTTCGTGTTAGGCCATATGTGAGTGGATGAATCTCAACTCCTAATGAGGTTTCTTGAGAGCAAAAAGGTCATCCATGGGTGGAGATTGTCCCTAGTGTTTGAATCAATCCTAGTTCTTAGAGGAGTTGCTTAGACTTGATGCAACTCATCCAAGGGTATAGGATGATTTATGAATGCTATAAATAGAGGGGAGAGAGGTGTCTCTCCCTTAGAGATTTTTGTGCTTTTTTAAGCTTTTGCATACCTTATTGCGAGGTTTTGTAAACCTTCATCCAAAATAGAAAAAAAAATTATTTCCTTACTTCTGAAATTAAATTTCGTATTCACATTACGTCTTAAATTCTGTAATTTGATTTCAGCACTTACATTCCGCAATTTAAATTCATTACTTACGTCACGTAATTTAAATTCTTGCAATTACATTCTCGTAAGTTAGATTGCCTCCCCTCCTTCTACTTGCTTGTGCTTCTTATGTTAATATTGTATGATTGATAGATGATTTTTTTAAAATCATATCCTCAACATGTAGGCAATTTTTGCCTTAAATTTTGCAAAAAATCGATTTTTTTTTGTTTGGAATGAAGTATTTCCTGTAGATAGTATTAATGCGGTTTTCCTCTTGTGTTCTAGCTTGCTCTGACGAGTGTGAAGTTTTTCAAAATCATCTTGATGATCTAAATTATAAGAGCGAGTCAGGATCACATATTTTGATTTTTGCTTCTCCTTTGTGCACTTCTCATTCGATTCAGAAAAGGTCAAAATTTGATATTAATCTTCACGATTGATAGTTGAAATAGGTTTCTGACATCCATAAGGTGTGTACCGAGTTCCAAAAGCAAGTTTTATATCGATTTGTTCTTTGTGATTTTTTATAGACTTTTCTTGTCCAGTAAGCGAAGAAAATTTATTTGATATTATTTACCCCCTTTTATCACTATTTCGGTCCTTCAGGAAGATAGTATTAGAGTTAGTGGAGGCTGGCTGGATCGAATCTGGTGCTTAAACATGAAAATCGATTGAATTTGTAGCATTTTGGGTCAAAAAACCGAAATCTCATCGAAATTATTGAAAATACAGTAGCATAAGGAGGGGGTGCATGGCAGGTATTCAAATTTTGGTCCGAAATCCAAAATCTCGGCCGAGATTTCGGACCCCTCCGAGATTTAAAGTGCCGACCGGGTAAAAAAAATTCAAAATGCTACAATGTACGTACAAATTTCATCGATTTTGACCGAAATCTCGGTGATTTCGGCCGAAATTTCAATATTTTTTTATTGTTTTTTGGCCGAAGACAATCCACAAAAAAAATTGGATTTTTATGCGTTTTGATCATTTTTTGGTCGGTTCAAAATGTGCCAAATTTTTATAAATTTCGGCCAAAATCTTGGTGATTTCGGTCCAAATTTCTGATTTCTCGGTAGAAAAAAACCGAATTTCAAATTTTGATTTTAGATTTCGTCTAGATTTGATTTCATATTTCCAAATCTTGTCGAGATTTTGGATTTCGCGCACCTTCGATATTTGTATCCCTGGTGCGGGTCGAGGGGGGCGGAGCCGGCTGGAGGCCGGTGTTCAGGATGGAGGACTTCGAGGGGCCGGGCATGAGTGCCTCCAGCGCAATGAAGGAGAAGAGAGACGACGGCGATGGCGCGAGAGGGCCGGGCAAGGGGGCGGCGGATGTGGAGCATGGCGACGTGGGAAGGAAAAGCCGTGGAGTGGTCGCGTCGCGTCGCTGTTGTCCTCGTCGTCTCCGCCGCGCGCGGTTGCACAGTACGGGAGTAGGTAAGAACGTTTGACATGTTGCTGTAGGCATGTAACGCGTGCGTCGATGGGACACGCATGCATTTCAGGCGTAGGTTACCCGAAAGGATAGTTGGTAAAATCCCGGCCGTACGATGTGATCGACCAGCTGCTTGTTTAACAGAATTTACAATGCAACGCAGTAAATTGTACCAAAACCGGTCAAATGGTGAATTTTGATTTGACCACTCCTTGGTTCTTGGTAGAGCAGGTGGGTTGACGACTTAGGGTTGTCCGTTGCTCAACACCTCATGGTCATGGATATGCATACATCATCCATGAATTGCTGTACACCAATCAATAATTTTTTGTTGTTGATTTCAATCGCACGCCATGCTCGATGCTTCGATCCCCTCCTCCTCGCAGCCTCCGAGATCTACGGATCTCCCTCCCTCTAAGATCTCGTGATCGAACACCATTTGTTGACCATACTGTTGTCATAGTTTGATTAAAATGTCTAAGAACATCATTTCCATGTCAAACTATTCTCTCGTTCCCACCTTTTGGTCTCTGGAGTCTGGACTGATCAATATATATATTTTTTATATAAAAAAAGACTAGGCCAAAAAAGAGTCACGGCACGTACTTACAGATATTTTGCTCGAGAGAATCGTCGACCGAGCGTAGCATGCATGTGCATTTTCACTGTGATTCGCAGTTCGAACTTGTGAGTTGTGACATGTGAGCATTCAGGATTCGGTGGGGGCTAAGTGGCTTTAACCCAAACACCCGGCTCCTTAAAAAGAGTAGGTTCTGCTTTCAGGATGGAGTGGGTCCGGAAATTAGGGCTCTGTTTGACTAAGCTCTAGATCTCAGTTTCATCTGAGATCTAAAATTTGTAGACTAAAATAAAGTGAATTAAGTTTATATTTTTATTATAAAATGTAAATAAGATGACCCAACTAAACACTCTTAGGCACTGTTTGGCAGAACTCCAGATCCCAGCTCTACCTCGGAGTTGAAACTTGTAGACTGAAATAAAGTGAATTAAGTTTATAATTTTATTCAAAAATATAAACAAGATGACTCACCTAAACGCTTTTAATATACCCACAACTCCAGTTTTGCAGATCTGGTAGAGCTAGAAATACCCAACTCTGGTGGAGCTGGAGCTTTGCCAAATAGGGTCCAACTAGAACCACAGAGCGACCATCAAGTGAATTCCTGTGTGGAGCAGAACCGAGGTAATCAAATTGCTCCTCGAAGTTGGGTAGAATTACCCATAAAATGCCACACATCTCCTCCTACCTCCCGCTGACGCCTCCTCCCATTCGCCATCGCCCTCATCTCCTCGGGCCGTCTCAAACCAACGCCTCCTCCCCAAGCATCGCCCCACCGACGCCATCTCTGACTCCTCCCCAAGCACTGCCCCGTCGACGCCCTCCCCGCTGACACCGTCCCTGCCTCCTCCCTTAGCACTGCCTCGTTGACGCTGTCTTCGACTCTATCTATGTCTCCTCTACTGATGCCGTTTGCCTCGGCCCGCACTGTTTGCAAATGAAACATCAATATTTGCAAGTTAAATTAAGTTGTTTAATAAACATTTGCACAAAGATTATTAAAAACATCAATATTTGCAGTCGTACGATGCATTCTCATTAATTTCTTAGAAAAAGGAAGACAAATTATACTCCTATCATTTATATACATTAATAATATGGTCTTGCAAAAAAAAAAAGCAAAGAAAAACCTCCATAATTTTATTTATAAATACAAAGGATTAATACACAAATATAATTAAATTGTTACAACCAAGGGAAACAAGGTCTATTTACCTCCAATGCTCATCTTTATAGTTCTTGGATCTAACATGCTAGCCAAATGCTTTTCTGAAATAGCTCCAAATTATCAGAGAAATTGATAATTTAAAACATAAGCTAAAAATGAGAATCAGGAGCTGTGCCTAGAATCACTAGTTAATTCTTTCCGCACTCGGCGAAAAAACCATTGAATTTCCTTTCTTTTTTTTATTTGAAACGATGACTTTCCATTTGTCCACCCCCCCAACCCCCAAAATGTGATCCTGTGCAGCTTTTGAAAGAAAAGCCCAGCCTGGTAATCATTTTCTTCAGAGAGCGAGCAGCCCAGACACTCCGCGAACATACCCCGCCGCTCTAATGCCCTCGCTTGTGTCGGCCCGATTAATCTGCACCGTCAACATCGCATCTGACGGCAGCCAGCGTCACGCCTGGCCATAAAACTCCCTGCGCTATTCACCGCCGTTGCATTCTCTAGGCTTTAACCTCCGCCTCTCACCCCCCCCCCCCCCCCGCGCCGCTCGTCGGCGCCGTCGTCTTTGTTCTATTAAGCGAGGTCGTCTAGTTGACATAGAGACATGCGCATTGTATTAGAGCACGTGTTTTTATTAAAGAGGAAAACTGAAGAACGGTTTGCCATTCTCCTCTAAAATAACGGCATAGCTAACGTCCATTTGATCAGTCTATCAAACATATCTTTAGTGTGCATGGCATGTACCACATGACTACATGAGTGTGCATGGCCTACAAATAGCATGTATAGTGCGATAGTACAAAGACAAAATAAAACATGTCAATAGATTAATTTGGTGTCCTTTGCCTGCCCTTCTTCCATCAGGTCACATCAACTAGAAGATCACAGGCGCATCGCTTTACGTATGCAATGTATTTAAGTACGACTCGGTTAATTACACGATGGCCAAATCCATGTCATAATATTTCGCGTATAAGTTTCATTAAATTTTACTAATAAATTTTATTAGGTTTTATAGATAAATTTTATGATATTTTACGGATAAGTTTTATTAGATTTTATAAATAAATTTCATCATATTTCACGGAAAAAGTTTTATGATATTTCACGTATAAGTTTCACTAAATTTTACGGATAAGATTCATTAGGTTTCACAGATAAGTTTTGTTAGATTCACATCATGAAACTATGAAACTTAATAAAACTTATCCATAAAACATCATAAAACTTATCAGTGAAACCTAATGAAACTTACCTGTAAAACCTCATGAAATATCATAAAACTTATATGTGAAATATCATGAAACTTATATGTGAAATATAATAAAACTTATCCGTAACACATTATGAAACTTATCTATGAAACCTAATAAAACTTGTCTATAAAATATCATAAAACTTATCTGTGAAACTTTATGAAAATTATCCGTGAAACCTCATGAAATTTATTTGTGAAACCTAATGAAACTTATCTGTGAAATCTAATGAAACTTATTTGTGAAATATCATGATACTTATCCGTGAAATTTAATAAAATTTATCTGTGAAACATCATGAAATTTATTTGTGGAACATCATGAAACTTACTCTTGGAACATAATGAAACTTATCTGTAAAACCTAACGAAATTTATCTATGAAATATCATGAAACTTACTCTTGGAACCTAATGAAACTTATATGTAAAACCTAATGAAATTTATCTATGAAATATCATGAAACGTCGTCAAATATATATGTGAGTTGGTTCATACTTCATACTCACAGTTGCCTCTATCACCGTGTTTTGCTCACGATATTTCACAGATAAGCAGGGTGTTTTGCTCAGGATATTTCACGGACAAGTAAGCAGGGTGTTTTTCTGGGCAAAAGAATCAAGTATCAACCAACAATTTGAAGTACCAACTATTCCGGCGAAATTGGTTCCGATGGAAATGAAGTGGAGGAATATATGCGTGGGATTAGGTGCATCTAACTGAATGGAAAATCAACCACCGGGTCCTATTCCGTTAGAAAGCCCTGAACGTATAGTGTAGCGTAGCTTCTCCCGTACGCTAGTTCTCGCGATAAGATTTTTTTTATTTTGTTCTCTCGCACATAATAAAGGTTTGTTGCTTTTTAACAAGTGAATTATACTACTAGAATAATAGTGTCATTGGACACGTGAAATGCACTTTTTTTGTTGGGGGAATTATACTACTAAAATCTCCATTGCTCTAATGAATTGCTAATCCAGTTTTTCTCTGTTAGGGTGCCATGGATCGATTCAGGAACCAATCTTCTTCTTTTAACTTTTAGTTGCTACTTGTTTGACATGTTCGGACTATCTTGAACTTAATATACTTCTCTAGGGGTGAAAGCCTCAGCATTTGCTTAGTCACTGCCAATTCCATTGGATGAGCTTTTGGTAAGGTCTGTAAGGACTAGGGATTAGTAAGAAGTGGTTTTTCTGTAAAGTAAAACCGTGATTCCAAATATTGCTGTAGTTTTACTGTTGAAGGTTTTATCAGCCATTCCATCACATGATTAAATGATTGCTGCACACATGTAAGCACAAGGGACAATATTCAAAGATATCACTCGATGGATATATGGTTTTAAGCTCTCCTCTTCTTCTCTCTTTTGTATACAATGAACTCCATCTCTATTGACATTAACTTGCTATCAATTTTCCTGTTGTGCTCAACAGGCAAGGGGTTTTAGGAAGCATCTGAAGAGGCTCAATGCCCCTAAGCATTGGATGCTTGATAAGCTTAGTGGAGCATTTGTAAGTATATCGTAAAGTTGTAATATGCTGTCCAAATACTTACTGGATACCATATCATGTTTGCTCAGTCTTTGACGATGATTTTTATCGAGCAGGCACCCAAGCCTTCTTCTGGTCCCCACACAGCTAGGGAGTGCTCGCCGTTCATCCTTATCCTGACGAACAGGTTGAAGTATATGCTCTGGCCTACCGTGAAATTATTTCAATCATGATGCAGCGACATGTTATGGTTGATGGGAAGGTCAGGACTGACAAGACATATCCAGCTGGATTCATGGGTAAGTATTCTTGTGAAAGAATCCAAAAATTTTCAAAATAAATTTATTCAAAATTTATTTGTTTTCTATTTTGAATTTTTCATTTTGGGCCTCCGGCCTGCCTACCCCGCCTAGTTGGCCTGTGGCCCAGCCGCCATCGCCGCGGCCCAGCCCACACGCCCAACCAGCCCTCGCCCCCTCGGCCTCCGGCCGCGCCCGTGTAGCCGCGAGCTCGCCCGTTGTCGCGCGCAATGCCGCGCTCGCGCATCCCCGTCTCGCGCGTCGAACTCCGCCGCCCACGCGCCTATCGACCGTGCCCTCGCCCCCGCCGCCCATTCGTGCCGCCCGACAACTCCCTCCGGCCTCTCCGCGCTCCGCCGCCCCGGCCATCTCTCCTCTCCCTCTCCACGCTATAAAAAGCCCCCCTAACCTCCTGTTCCAACCCGCCCCGCTCCCCGCCTCTAGCCGGTGAGCTTCCCCCTCCCCCTCTCCTCTCTTTCGCCGACAGTCTCCGCCGTTGCCCCTCCCGACCGTCTTCTTCTTCCCCATCTTCGGCTGCCTCCCCGTGTGCCCTTGCCGTCGCCCTCCCCGCGCTCACTGCTGCCTGGCCCCACCGCCAGCCGCTTACTCGCACGAGCCCACCTGTCGGCGCCCCGCACCCTCGCGTCGTGGGCTGGCCCAATAGGTCGCCTCGCGCGCACCCCCCTGGCCTTTCTTGGGCCGGGAGTGTTTCGCTGTGCGGACCGTTTATCCTTTATATTTTCCTTTTCAAATTTTAAATAATCCAAAATCCTGTGAATCCCCCCAAAAAAATCCCCAAAATCCCCCGAAACTCCCCAAAATTTCACAAATACACCATCTTGATCGTTTCGACTCACTGAGTCGAAAAATGATCTTCGTTTCGCTAGATCAAGTGTCCAAATTTTCAAAAATGACCGAAACACCCTTTGACTCTCTCTCTCTCTCTCTCCCCGGCCCTTTTTCGAATTTAATTTTTGTTTTTGTTTTTAATTGTTTTATTTGTTCATGTGCTTATTCGTTTTTGTTCTTTCATGCTAACGCGACGTTCGCGCAGTACTCAGAGCCCTAGCAATTCCCGGACCCGAAGCAGGAGCAAGACCAAACAGGAGACGCACACGACTACATCGACTATGCCCTAGACGATCCCTCAGCCCAACAAGGCAAGCCGCACCCCCTTGAACATGTTGAACAAAACTGTTCGTAATATAGTAATATTTATTTTCTAGTGCATTAATTTACTGGTATTTTAAGTACGAAAACTAATAATTTCGAATGACATGTTGCTTAGTTAACAGCAATTTGCTCTTAGCCTCCTTGATATTGTTAAACCATGTTAACACCTTGAACAACCTTAGCTAATAATTATGCAACCGTAGTTAGATATTAATTCTGTTAGTTCACTCAAAAACTTTAAAAGGTGAAATAAAATTGTGACGAGCAGTTGGTTCAGTGTTTTTAAAAGTTGTGCTACGGTCAGGGGGGACAATATTGGGCTAACCACAAGGTGGATGTGAGTTCGATCCCCGACCAATGACGTAAGCCATGGGTGTTTGGTGGCTGGTACGTGCAGGTACCAAATGGGTTTGTGGATTGTGGTATGGTTTGGTCTTTGGTAATATAAGGTTAAAGCCCTATTGAGCAAAGTAAATAACTTAAAGTTTCCGCTGAACCACAAGTTAGAACCGATCAGTTTAGTTGAACCGTTTCCCAACATAGCTTAATATATTGTTCATCCCCGGGAATACTTACATAGTGGTACCATTCTCAGTGAGGAGAATGGGGATTAACATTCCCGTCAGGGGAATGACTGAAGGGTTGGTGGAACGAGAATGGACGTTGAGGCGACATTCATCGGTTTTCACAACGGTAGATACCCACTCAGTATTGGAGCGCGGCTCCTGCGTTGGCCAGTGGGGGTCTCAAGAACAGTGGGTCCAAGGACCTATCGGGTAGGAGCTACCATGGGATGTTCAATCAAAAGATTATGATGGTCTCGACCCAGCCGCATACATTTAAGTTGCATGTGATTCGCGCGTGACATTAGCGGTCGTAGATATCTTGTGGGTAAAGCTTAGCAGCTCTGTAGAGTCTCGATAAAATGGTATTCGAATACGTCGTGCTTCCTGTTGATGAAGCTAAGTTTGATTCAGGGTGACGCCCGTAACCTCGCTCAAGTAGTTTTCGATGAATTTTGAGAGTGTGGCTTAATTGTGATAATTTTGTGAAACCCCAATTTACTATTATTTATGATTTGTGTTTCAAATATAAAATGATATTACAAATAAAATTGCATCAACAATATTTAAACCTTATGCCCAACCTTTGTTGATCTCTTACATATAGTATTTAGTGCTTTTCCGTGCGACTTGTTAAGTATAGTTATATACTCACCCTTGCTTATCCCGAACCTTTCAGAGTTCCAAGAAGTTGGAGATTTCCAAGAGATCGTAGATGACGATTTGGTTTGGTTTTAAGGTTTTAGTCTTTTGCTCAGACCTACCTGTACGGTGTTTTGGATGTAATCTATTTGGGTCCCGCTGTGCCCTTTTTGTAAAAACTTGGCCGCTATGCCTTATATTTAATAAAAAAAGTTGATATTCAGTTTTTGTTTGGCAATGAGTGCTTGGTTCCCGACAGCTAATCTTCCTGGGTAGCTGTCGAGGTATTTAAACATGCCATCTGAAAAGACGGTCTGTTACATCTTGTTTGCTGGATGATTATTTTGCTACTTCCCCAAAGCTTACAATTATTTTGTTGAATTCCCTAATACGGTGTCCTTTGCCCATGTCTTTCTTTTTCCTTTTTGAAAATTTAAGTCGCCCTTTGCTTCTGTTGCAAAAAAAAGAAGTCATTAAGATACATGTAATGACCGTTATCCTGTGCTTGGGGACTATTGTTTCTATTTTTGTTGGTAAAACTTTTTTTCTTTTGTTATTTGGGTTGTATTCTGTTCTGCATTTCAAGCTCTGCAAGGTGAGGTCCGTGGAATTTGGACAGAAGGGTGTTCCTCTTCTGAACACAGACGACAGGCGCACGATCCGCTACCCAGACCCTCTCATCAAAGCCAATGGCACCATCAAGATTGACCTGGAGACTAACAAGATTGTGGATTTCATCAATCTTGATGCCGGTGATGCCGTGATGGTGACCGGTTGGAGGAACACGGGGCGTGTCGGAGTGATCAAGAGCAGGGCAAGGGCATCGAGCAAGCTCGGCGTTGTTGAAGAGGCAACGCCGAGGCTGCTGCGAAGGCTTCTCTGATCCATTTTACCGAAATTTCGGCGAGATTTTAATGTACTGTAGCATTCCAAAAAATTTTTAGGGCTTTTTAATTTCGCCGGAATTATGAAACTCGGAGGGATCTGAAATCCGAAATTTCGCCAAATTACGCCGAGATTTTAAAACCTGCCCTCAAGTAAAATTATTGCTGTGAGCAGTCTATCTAGATCATAGATGTGCCTGTTGGTGACAAGCGGCGGTAGTTCTGCTTTTGGTATTATTGAGCTGTTCTGACTTGATGCGTTACTTTGAGCACTGAAGTAGTGGATCCACAAATTTTTTTCTTCCCGTACTAAGGTTTTACCATATGATCTAGCAAACGAGAAATTCGTACATAATTTAGTTCTTGGGGAGCAATATAATGTGTTGCTCTCTGTCGCAAATCAAAGTTGTTCCGCAATTTGTATGCATCTATATTAGGGATACTTGTCCTTACTCCTTGATATGAGACTGGGGACAATAAACTTGTAGGCATTCCGGTAGGATGCGTTAATCACCGAGGATGCACGAGGAGGACTTAACGAGAATCGCGCACAAAGACTATGAATGTATTGCATGTGTGGTAAATATTACAAGTAGTCTTCCCCTCCCTATTTAAAAAGGGTTTTATTTAGAGAGGAGAGGAGAGCAACCAAAGTTATAAGGAATAATTGATTATTTGCTATAAAGTTAATGTGCATTTCATCATTTGCTACGTCATATCGCATTGATATTTGGATCTAAGGATCACATATCAGTAAGACACGACGTGGTAAATTATCAAGTGCTCATCAACTTTGTAGCAAATAATCAAATCTCCCAGGTTACAATTTTATTTTCAAATCTTAGCTTCAGGGACACTTTCATCCATTGTGTCAAGCAAGTTCTGCCACGTTCGAGATTCGTGATGTCGTAAGCCTTCTTTCTACGAGGGAGTCTATAGGACCTTGGGGCATGGCTATCCTGGATCTCATTCGGTATGGATTCTCGGACCTCGTTCAGGGGTAGATTTTACGATGCCTCATTCTTTGCTGAGGTTGGTCATCGGATCTCGTCCGGGATTAGCCCCTGAACCTTATACTTTGTGATCCTCCAATGTGCGATGCTTCGACAAGATTGGTTCTGGACTGTTAAAGTATAAGTGAATTGCCCGTCTTTCCTCATCAGCTTAAGCTTTTGGGTGAACTGGCTGGTGCATACAACTCAATATGATTTCCAGCGTGGATCCCGGATATGGCATGCCTTGCCGAGGTTGATCCTCGGATCTTGTCCGGAGTTGATCCTCGGCAAAGCATGAAACCTCAAGTCTTAATTGATTAGGACGAACATTTGATCCTTGTAACTGCGTGTACGCTGCCGAAGACGCGCGGGTCGCTATGAGCTCCATAGCCTCCTGCCTCCATGAGCCGCGGCATGCCTGTGCAGGCTCCCGGCGGACTCGACCATACAGACGCTGGTCTGCGCCGCTGCCGTGCCCTGTCCTGCTCTTCCCGCAGTACGTAGCATGCTGTGCTAGCCGCCATCACCTATTCACCTCCATAGCTCCATTTGACAAGACAATTCTCCATTGCTTATCGCATCTCCGCACACAGTCCGAGTATAAATAAATCTTTTACTCCCTACATATGAGAGGAGGATAGGCACTAGCATACACGATGCATCAAATGCAGAAGAGCGGTCGTAGAAGCAACCCATTCTTTTCGCTGGAATTAAAGGCTTGACGAGGTTAAGGGGTTTAATTGGCTCGATTTTTTAGTAGTGTCTAAAGTCCATTACGTTTTTTCCCCACGAATATTCTGGTAATGGATTCAACTCAGCATTACCTTGAGCTTATTACATCCTCATGCATGCCTCATAGCAGACGGACCCCTTGTCGACGGCTGATTATTTGATTCATTTCCGAAGGGGATGTCGTCTGTACCTACAAATTCTTCATGCTTGCTTAGAAAATAGCCATGCCGTCCTACTCGACGGACTGAATCACTAAGCCCAAATGGCCATCCATCCATGCCGTCACGTGTCATGCCGCCTAGCCCCCCGAAGTATCCCGGCCCAACTCCCGGGGGTCCAGGACAACAACAGGGTAATGACGAATGAAGCATATACTCGTTACAGGAAAAAAAGCTCAAATATACAACATATTAATCAAAATAGCAAAAATATACAACATAAAAAAAATATTACAAAAGTGCCCACCGCTCCCGCCGCGCCACGTGGCTGCCGCCACGCCGTACGGCGGCCGCCACACCCCATGGCGGCACCGTCGCCGCCACCTTCACGGCCAGCCAGGTGGCTCCACCTCGCGCTGCCACGTGTGTTTTTGGATTTTTGTTTGATTATTTCGCGTCGATTTTTTGTAGTTTTCGCTGGTTATTCAACCGGATCTCATTGAAATGCAAATAACTTTCGCTATACAACTCGAAATTTTCGCCAAATCATATGGATTAAGAATATGCTTTGGAATTGTATTTGTAAATATTATTTTTGTACACTGTACCGATAATTTTGTAATACAATATGTAAGTAAAAAACTGTAGATATATACAACAAGAAATAAAAATAGGAAAAATACGACGGTTCCCGCCACGACCTTTTTTATTTTTGTCTCATTATTTCGCCGATTTTTTGGTGTTTTCTCTGGTTATTCGACCGGATCCGATTGAAATGCAAATACCGATAATTGTGTAATAATTGTTTTGTATACTGTACCGATAATTGTGTAATAATTTTTTTTTAGACTTCTTGTAGTTTTGGTCAAAGATGGCGGATAAATTACTTACGACTACGAATGGTAAACAACAATGGCATATCTGGACTAAACCTAACATGCCTTAGGGAAAGGGAACAACAACAAGAAGGGCCCTTGTCGTACATTTCTTGAGTGCGGCGAGGATATTTTCCTCTACGCAATCCTTCACTCCCGCCGCCTGGCCCTAGCTGCCCTCTCACGCTTTCTCTACTTTCGGCCTCCTCTCCGCGGCATGGCGCTGCCGTTCGACCTCCCTACGTGCAAGCATCTGTTCCAGGTATTGCTTGCGCTTCTCCTCTGATCCTGCTCACACCACCGCCGCTCCACCATAGCCCTCCGATGCGAGTACTCCCAATTCCGCATCCTTTCCATCTCGAGAGTTTGTTCCGCGTCGTAGAATCGGATGAACTCGCACAGTGGAGGCTGCAATTGGTGACATCACATGGTGTTAGACACATGCAGGTTCGATGCAACACTAAATGCGAGTATGAACATCACAGGGCTTCTCTGCCAGCCGCATCCCGGCGTTGGCTCGAGTCATGGTTGCGGCAACTCCGATTACCTCATACCGTATGTGTATGAGTTGTCTATGGACTGCCGGAGCGGCAAGGATCCCGCAGATAGGCACATGGGGACCTCCGTGCCGTCGGGGATGGTTTCGACAACGCCGTGCCTTGGGGGCGAGGGAAACTCCATTGGTGCTGCTCGTTTGGTTTGCGGGGGATGGATCTCTTTGTTGTATTGGAGCGATCGTTCGGTTCATGCAATCTTTGGGAAGCCAGGAAGGGGTTAAATAGCCTGAATTGATAAAGCGGCAGACTTGAAGCAAGAACGAATCCGCGAGCATCGGATTCGCTGCGGCCTCTGCTGTGCTTGGAAGGCGACAAATGCATGCAGCCTTGTAGCTGGTAGGGAGGTGCCAGTCAGGCTTTGGCAGCTATGCTTTGACATGACGACTAAGGCATTCTCTGCCACGCATGCACTTGATGACATGATATGTCCTGCAGGCTTTGTCAGCAGTGCTTTGACAGGACGTCTCAGGCCAATGCAACGAAAGTTTGGATGATGACAACTTAAGCATATTCGGCCGGCCGTGAAATATCACGTGTGAGTCCATTTTTTCGGAAGAATGCAGCTGATTTGCTCTTGTGTATACTGACTACGGTATTATGAAAAAATATTGTAATTACACCTTCCGTTGTATGTACTTTCGTATAGTTGAAAAGGGCTAAATATAATAGTCGTGGAAAAATATGACAACTTAAGCATATTCGGCCCGCCGTGAAATATCACGTGTGAGTCCATTTTTTTGGAAGAATGTAGCTGATTTGCTCTTCTGTATACTGACTACGATATTATGGAAAAATATTGTAATTACACATTCCGTTGTATGTATTTTCGTATAGTTGAAAATGGCTAATTATAACGGTCGCGAACAAATATGACAACTTAAGCATATTCTAAATCAGTAAACTAACACGTGTGAGTCCATTTTTTCAAAAAATGCAGCTGGTTTGCTCTTCTCAGATAATCGACTACTTATATTATGGAAAAATATTGTAATTACACATTCCGTTGTATGTATTTTCGTATAGTTGAAAAGGGCTAATTATAACGGTTGCGAACAAATATGACAACTTAAGCATATTCGGCCGGCCGTAAAATATCACGTGAGAGTCCATTTTTTCAGAAGAATGTAGCTGATTTGCTCTTCTGTATACTGAGTACGATATTATGGAAAAATATTGTAATTACACCTTCCGCTGTATGTATTTTCGTATAGTTGAAAATAGCTATTTATAACGGTCGCGAACAAATATGACAACTTACGCATATTCGGCCAGCCGTAAAATAACACGTGTGAGTCCATTTTTTCGAAAGAATGCAGCTGGTTTGCTCTTCTGTATACTGACTACGATATTATGGAAAAATATTGTAATTACACATTCCGTTGTATGTATTTTTGTATAGTTGAAAAGGGCTAATTATAACGATCGCGAACAAATATGACAACTTAAGCATATTCGGCCGGCCGTAAAATATCACGTGAGAGTCCATTTTTTCAGAAGAATGCAGCTGATTTGCTCTTCTGTATACTGAGTACGATATTATGGAAAAATATTGTAATTACACCTTCCGTTGTATGTATTTTCGTATAGTTGAAAATGGCTATTTATAACGGTCGCGAACAAATATGACAACTTACGCATATTCGGCCGGTCGTAAAATAACACGTGTGAGTCCATTTTTTCGAAAGAATGCAGCTGGTTTGCTCTTCTGTATATTGACTACGATATTATGGAAAAATATTGTAATTACACCTTCCGTTGTATGTATTTTCGTATAGTTGAAAAGGGCTAATTATAACGGTCGCGAACAAATATGACAACTTAAGCATATTCGGACGGCCGTAAAATATCACGTGTGAGTCCATTTTTCCAGAAGAATGCAGCTGGTTTGCTCTTCTGTATACTGACTACGATATGATGGAAAAATATTGTAATTACACCTTCCGTTGTATGTACTTTCGTATAGTTGAAAAGGGCTAAATATAATAGTCGCGGAAAAATATGACAACTTAAGCATATTCGGCCCGCCGTGAAATATGACGTGAGTCCATTTTTTCTGAAGAATGCAGCTGATTTGCTGTTCACTACACGGACTACCGTATTATGGAAAAAATGTAATTACATATTCCGTTTTATGTATTTCCGGCAAGTTCAAAAGGGCTAATTATAATAGTCGCATACAAATATGACAACTTGAGCATATTCGGCAGGCGGTAAAATGTCCCGTTTGAGTCCATTTTTTTGGAAGAATGCAGCTGGATTGCTCTTCACTATACGAACTACCATATTTTGGAAAAATATTGTAATTACACCTTCTGTTGTATGAATTTTCGGATAGTTGAAAAGTGCTAATTATAATAGTCGCGAAACAAATATGACATTGCATGACATAGATTAATGAAGTTGTCACGTTTGAGTCCATTTTTTCAAAAAGGTAGTTATCGGCTACGGTACTTGGGGATATTGCGGTACTACAATTTAGCTGTAAAGAAAGGTGTAACCGAAATTTATGTGTAAAAATCTGATCCATTCTTTAAAAAAACAATAGTAAACATATGTGACGCATACAAAATATGCAAAAACATGAGAGAGAGTAGATAACACAAATGGAACGATTGCATTGCACGACATAGATTAATAAAGTTAACATAATTGACGCATAAAGCATGATCTAGTTCGCAATTGCAGACAAAATTATCACAAGGATAACTACATACAGCATCTTCTCTACCCACTTGATATGATCTAAAATGCGCTCCACCTTTAATGTCAGCATGTTAAGCCTCTGCTCTAGCGTTGGGTTCATCCTCTGCTCGAGTGTTGGGTTCATCCGCTGCTCTACGCCGGGGAGCATCCCCGCTGGTGCTGCGGTACTACGACGCTCCATTGATGTATTCAGGGTGTCTGCCCACTGAAAATATTGACATCCTGCAGACTGCATAACGATGTCAACATATTTTCAGACCGTGTAAAGAGTTGTGAACTCATAAGAGACTACTCGAAGAAGAGAACAATCATCATAGGCTGGAGAAATCGGACTACATTCCCACTTACAGAGTAATTAGGGCATTTATAAAACACCCGGCCGTAATTTGACGAAGTGGTAGAGTACAACACATTAGCTTCCACATGGCAATTAGGGCAATCGACCCGCCTAGCATTGGCAAGTGCAATGGCCCTCCGATTCGCTGAGCTCGACGTTTGAGACATGGCCTTCACACAATTGTAGAACGCACAAGTGTAATTAGGAAGAAGAGGATATCAGCAAGCTAATGTACAATGTGACTCACCGTACAAAATTTATTTTGTAAATAATACCTCTAAAACACGTAGCCGGAATGAAATACTGGAAAAAAAGAAAGCTAATCTACCAGTTCTCCTCTACGCGCTATGGGGTCTGTAAACTCACTCAAACCTTTATGCACTCTGGGATATTTATAGGCAGGGAGCGAGGGAGGAACGACGCAGCTGGTGGCACATCAGCCTGCAGGGCGAGGGGCCAAGACAGGCAATCATCAGGTGGCAGCGTGTGCAGTGTCGCGAGGGCCTGTTGTAGAATCGCCGGTGGCAGTGGCTTGGGAGTGGCCACCAGGTGGCGTAACGTTAGCGCACGCGGTTTAGGGGACGGAACATGAAAGCGGCACGTGGCACCAACTGTGAACCACCTGTCGAAGATAACCAGTTAGACCCTCCAGCGAATAATCGTACCACATAAAGACAGTCCATTGGTCATCGGAGGGTCCAGCCCCCCCCCCCGACACAGTTCAACTCGAAGTCCCAAAAGAAGGTTATTATTTAATGCTAGAAGGTTATTACTTTATGCTACGATTAATTGGCAATTTTGATGGAAAGCAGGGATATATATGCCAGCTTCGGAATATATGATGTTTACTGGGACCTATACATGCATACATGATTTCATGAAAAAAACATAATTAAGGTAAAACAGTGGTATCGACGGGTGCTTGCCTTACTCGGAGTTTTCTCGAACCAGCAGTAGGAAACAACGTCTCCAACACAAAAACACCAATGAAATGTTTATGCTCCTTATCCCGTAAAAAATGTCTGCAACGAAAAGATACGCACGTAACTACTTCTCACCATAATATAACCTTGCGACCCATGTAGAAAACAAATGGACTAGCAATACTTTTCAATACAGCATGGTTGCGAAGTAAAAACATTTCTCTATATAGTGGTGGAGTCATCTCGCCAATCCGGTGTCAAACACTTATTTTAAACTTGGCTCAAAAAGTGAATCTAGCGCTGTTTTTTGTTGGAGGACTTAGCCAATTTGGTTGGTATGCTTGGGGGGTATTTTGGGGAGATGAAAGTGTGGGTTATGTGGTGTGGGTGGCAGCCACTTCATTCCCAAACCGTGAGCTGTTCTCTCTTCTTCCTCCCTCCACCACACAACCGCGAGATGAAAGTTTGCTTCGTCAGGCAGATTTTTTGCTCTCAGTTTTCTGCGAATTCGAGCTACTTAGATGCCGAATTGGAGTTTACATTTGCTTACGAAGTTGTAGAGGGTGAAATTATCTAGCATCTCCAACTGGAATCAATCCATTTGGACATTCCATTAGAAAGTTATGCCGTTTTTAGTTTCGACTGTCCGAAATGGACGAAATTGGTGAATTGGATATTGAGCTACGAATTTGAATTAATTGGAGGCCGAATTTGGAAAAAAGTTTGCCTGAGAACTTGTAGGGAATTTCGAGTAGATTTCAAAAATGTATTTGTTTGCTTATTTTGGATGAATTTGAAGTAAGTTATGCCGGTTTGAAGTAGTGCCCAGATTTAAAAAAAACAATAGAAGCTCAAAATCCCCAATTTCGGTTTTTGTCTTCAATACTGCAAATGGGCTCAAAATACCAGCATCGCATTATTTATTGCAAGACATAGGAATATTAGTCAGCACGTAGCAAATATTGTTTTCACACGATGCATGCAAATTACGCCAAGCAAAAGGCCTCGATGATAACTAAGTGGCAAAGACAACTTAGTGCCATAATACATTTCATTCGAACACAATCTTCCACATATTAAAACATTACATTGAAAGTAAAATAATGCAAACGAGCGGGTCGATCAATAACGGGTTCAACGGCCTACGGGTTAGTGTTCCCCTTCCTCTTCCCTGCGCGTCCCCCTACCATGGCGTTCCTGGTTATCGTAGCCTGGACGGTGTGAAAGTTATGGGCCGCTGGGGGATACGTAGTCCAGCCGCTTGCGCTGGACCTAACCGTGCTTCTCGTGTTCCAGCGTCGAATCGCCTTTGTGGACCGCTGACGACGTCTTGTGGATGCCCCATCCGACCATCGACTAGTCCGCTGGTACCACGATGCGCGAGTACGTCGGAAGGTCGTTGCTCTGCCCGATTCGATCCACCGGCCTCCTCGGGGTAACTGGGGCGCGAATCCAACCCTAGGGATTGCAAACACGTCGTCGCGAGCAAATCTGTGAATGTAGTCCTCGAGCCCATAAGGTCATCGTACGCCCTCGACACGTCCTCCCATGTTTGCTGATGCTGGACGGGGGTACTAAAAGACTCCTGCGGCAATGATGGGGACGGTGACATGTTGATGTGTACTCCTCCTTGAACGTTCGCCCCAAAGACCTATTTCAACGTAGCCGCCTCCATGGCCCGGCCGCTCTCATGGCTCGGGACCGGACGAAGTCGATGCTGCAGGTTGGTCTTGCCGCCGAGGAGGCACAGGCGTTGCACGTCTATCCATGGACATGCTCCTCATCGGGGCTCTTGCGGCGGCGCCAGACGCAGTACATCCTCGTAATCACGTTGGGTAGACGGTCTATGGCCACCAACATCTCTGACCGCATTTCTTATGCGGTGGCCCGTGCGGCGGAGAAGGTTCCGTAAAGGATTGCTTGATGGATGTTGCTGCGCTGCGGATTTGCGTGAGGATCTCGTCCGCTGGTCATGCATGTACTCCGCCTCACGCCTCTGCAAATTAACACGTATCGAATGTTTAATTGGGTATATCCCCCGTTTTTAATATGTGATAGGTGCGATCCGTACCAGTGTGTGCATGCGCTCTGCGTACTCCTCAGCATAGCCATGTTGCACTGGCATCGCCACACCCCTATCTAGGAGCACTGCCTGTGTGCGAGGTCTGTACCAGTCAAGGTACCCAAGTGTGTCCGTCTCGTGGGCTGCGCCTGATGGGTTCCAGACGTCCTCAGTGGCCATCGAGTTCCACCTCTCAATATGCCGGCTATTCCGTGCGACCCAGTTGTAGTTGTGCCCCGATGTACTCCTCCTGCGGATCAATCCAACACGTTATTAATGGTTTCCACGATGGCGTGAAAGTAATGTGACATGTAGCGACATACCCATGGGAGCTTTCGGAGTCTGTCGGAGGTGGGGGAGGGAAAGACTGCCGGTACCCAAATTGGCGCTGAACGCGCTCCGGAGAGTATGGCTCAACGGCACTCATGCACAGGAGGAAGCATTTCGTCATCCAATAATGAGGCTCCCGCGTGCACAGATGGGAGATATGGCCTCCCGACGCAACCTCCTCCGCGGCCTGGGTGGAAAAGGGATCCCACGTGACCTGCACTGATGTCAGGAAGTCTAGGTCCCCCACGAGACGAGGGTAGGAGTCGCGGTCTGATTCCTGGGCCCATCGGAGTCTGGCATGCATCCATTTGTAACCCAAGGTTGGCCTTGCGAGTGGATGCACATTAGCTTCATCGACGGGCACTGGGTAGTACCGCTTTGACACTCTTGGTCGCGCTATGGGTAGGTACGACCAAGACCACAACTGTAGAAGCAGGGGGCAACCTCCCATTATTGAAGTTGGCTGTGACCGGCGGCAGGCCGCACACATCTCGCGATATGTGTCTGCGAGAACTGCCGAGCCCCAGCCGTAGAAGTCCGGTGCTGCATCTTCTCGCACCTGCTCGGCTAATTCCCGAGCGACCCAAACGAGGTGGGGTGCAACGGAATCACCATTTCCGTTTGTAAATAAAATTCCTGCAAGGAGGAAATAGAGGTACACCTCGAAATGCCTATTTATCTGACCAGTGGTCAAGATCTTGAGACATGGTCCGACCTCCGAGACCTGCCGAGCCATGTGAAAGAGACTCCACGATCACAGCCTCGTGTACGTTGTGCCAAACCTGCATCGAAGAAAATCACATGTTAGGAAATCACGTTAGCTCCCAGATAAGTGTGGTCGGTGTGCTTTCACATTTATTACCTTTCCTCTACATAGTTCTTCCATGCCTCTTTGGAGGGCTTGCGCACTACGAGGGGTTTCAGGAAAGTGGAAGGCCAAATAACATGGCGACATCTTTGAGGGTCACCGTCATCTCGCCGAAGGGGAGGTGGAAAGTATGCGTCTCCGGACGCCATCTGTCGACCAACGCGGTGATAAGGGCCCCGTCCAGTCTAGGCATCGGGGTCCACTGGCCCCTTCCTTCGTAGGCTCCACGCACCATAAATGTGAAAGCTAACAGGCCCGTCCGTCCCAGGCCGTATATGAATTGAGGGTCCAATGTCTTAATGTTACGGGAGCCACGCATGCGGAGAGTGTTAAGCTGCAAGGACAAAGCAAGTAAACGTACTGAGCATAACGAAAGGTGCGTACGCTTGCGATACGTTACGACAGTGTAGTAATGACGTTACCGTCTGGCCGGAGGCCCACTTCCGGGCCCTGTGGTCGTCATCATACTTCGATCGCAATAGCTTTGGCAACTCCATCACAAGCCTGCATAATCTCCAGGGAATGAAACATTGAAATACAAAAAAAAATACATCAGAAGAAATTACAAAACCACTGTACATACCCAAAGAAATTTAGGTTCATAAATTACATAACTGAAATTTCACGAAGAGAATGCAAAATGAAGGTAGTAAGAAGATGTTGCATGTGTAATGCGTATAGTTCAAATATTACATTGGACAACATCACCCTCTGTTCGGGCAGCCTCTACGGTCATGACCTGTCTGCCTGCAGATGCGACAACGCCGAAGGCCATCGTCTCGCTGAGATGCATCCATGTCACCCTCAAACCGCGCGGAACGCGGTCTACCCGGCGTATCGCGCCTTAGTGTGGGGTACGGGAGCCACGTAAGGGGTTCGGAGGTCTTGTAGTTCGTGCCGATGTTGAACGGTTCGAAATGCCCCGCCCATGTTGCTCTAACGGCATCCATACGGTAGTACGGTGTGACATATTGTGTGCCGTCGTTGTCCCCCATATCACGGCACGCTGCTAGCACGTGCGAGCAGGGGATGTGCTCTAGGCGAGGCTTGTTGCATGAGCAGGTCGCCTCATACAGGCCGAGCTGGCATCTATGGTTTGTGTCCCCCGCGGAATATCCCGAATGGTGCTTGCGCTTGCACTCGACGAGAAAAATGTTCTGCGCAGGGTCCATCATGCGTGTGCGGTGGAATTGAGCTTTCTGCCTACGACGCTGTAACAAAGCCTCGACACGGGGAGCGAAGGTTGAGCCGCAGTTGTACGCCGCCCTTTGGCGATCAACAAAGTATTTTGCGGTCCTGAAAAATGTGAGCTCAATGATTGGGCAAATGGGTAGGCAACGAGCCCCCCGCAGCACATTGTTGTACGACTCGGCAAAATTCGTCGTCATGATGGAGTATCTGCAGAAGAGAAGCATACCGCTTAGGTGCAAATTAGTGCTGTCAAATGATGTGGTACCGTACTAGAGAGGGCATTATCTTACCGAGCACCGTTCGTATCATGCGCCCATGCCCATCTCTCAGCGGGTTTACGAGCTATCCATTGAGCGAATGTCATCTTGCGCCGTACGGATACCTCCGAGCCACCAATTACCTGTGTGCCCTCCATGGTCTCTTCCGCCACCAGTTCCTTTGAGCGCTGCTCACCGGTTAAATATCGTATCGAACTTGCGCAGTTGGTTTTGCATGCATAGGGTTTTGAATAGCTTCACCATGTTCTTGTTCCTGCACATGGTGTACAGGTTCGCCCCCAGGTGACGCATGCACCATCTACGCTGCACGTCTCTCCACAGGCAAGGGCAATCTTCATCTTCCGCCATTCTATCGAGGGCGTTCAGCAGCCCTGCATTACGGTCCGATACGACGCACACCCCGACCCTATCCCGCACCACACGGGTCTTCACCAGGGACAGGAACCAGAACCAGCTGTCGTTGCTTTCGCTCTCGACCACGGCGAACGCCAGCGGTAGAAGCTGGTTGTTTGCATCGGCAGCTAGGGCGGTAAGAAGGGTGCCATTGTACTGGCCGGATAGAAATGTCCCATCCACGCATATAACCGGACGGCAGTTGCTGAATGCCGTGATGCATGGACCGAACGCCCAGAACACCCTGAGGAGGTAGTAGTGCTCTGGAGCAGTCGATCCATCGGGAAGCTGCACGGGTTCAACAGCAATAGCATATTCGGAGCCCGGGTTTGTTGCAGCTATCCGCCTTAGTAGGCGTGGAGCCCAATTGAATGACTCCATAAAACTACCAAACAGCATTTTCAAAGCCATCTGCTTTGCTCGCCAAGCCTGTAGGTAGTTTATGGACATCCCTGTCCTGTTCTGCATCTCGGCAATTATGGTTGCGGGCCTGAGACTAATGTCGGCCTTCAACACATCTAACAGGATTTGCGCGATGAATCTTGATTTCACCACGCCGCTTGTGTTCCGAACAAGCGCCTCTGTGCATGTGTGCGGTGTGTACCGCGATATAATGAAATGGTGCTGATGTTTAGGGCGCTTAGCACGAACATAGTATCCGCACTGCTGCCCTTTCTTACATTTAAGCTCGAAGCAAGTCGTGTCCGAGCGATGCACGCGGTGGTCACGCCGGGTCACCACGGCGTAATTAGTGCAGAAGTGCATCGCTTCGTCCTTTGTGGCGAACTCCTGGTCGAGTTCTATGTCGCTATGGTCTTGCCCACGCTTAGAAATATCCTCCAAGCGGGCCAGAACACAGTCGGCCGGGTTCAGCAAGTGCAAAAATGCGATTGCTGGCCCCGGGTCCTCATCTTCGTCAGGACCATCACCGTAAGTAGGGTGAGGGTCATCCCCTAGGGCATCCGCATCAACCTCAGGGGCCAGGCGCATCCGTCTACTTGATCCTCGCCAAGCCCCTTTGACCGGGGGCTTGCTGCGAGCTCATGGCAATTTCCTCTTCAGTCTCGGGTTGTTCGTCCGCATTGACCCCCATGTCCTCCTCCTGGGCTCGGCTCGTCCCTGCCTCCCCAGCGGGGGTGCGAGGGACCAGCTTCACGTAAACACCTAGTGCGAACCCTTCCTGTGCGGCCTTCTCCATGTAGAAGGTGCGAGGGACCAGCTTCACGTAAACACCTAGTGCGAACCCTTCATGTGCGGCCTTCTCCATGTAGAACTGCCAGGCACTCGTTCTACGGAGCTCGAATAGGCTGTACACGTAAAGCAAGCTATTTGGCACTACATGGGGCCTAACCCCATCTACCACGAGCTTGTACAATGTACGGTCAACACTAAGAGCGCGTGCAGCCGCTCTTGCTACTGTACGCAACTCTATCGGTGGATTTACAGTTGTCTCTATGTGTGCGCAATTATGCATGATGACAAATGGGCCCTGCAAATTTGCGGGCTCCCCCCCGTGCCATATATGAAGCGGAATCGCCATCGAGGACTGTAGCATTACATAATTGTAGTCATCAATAATTACACACACGCACCGCTAACATATTTAAACATATTGGCATTACTCAAATTTTAATTACGAAAGAATAAATGTTATGGTTACGTACAGTTAAAATGTATGCGAACATATAATTATATATATGTTATATAATATACTATCACAAGACATATGCAGTTTATGAAATCCTAAAACCGCATTCGACACTCATAATATCATGTAAAATACTACTACACAGAAAGGCATTGTATACTTTACATTTCAGGTTAAATTTAACTAAGTCAAACAAATATACGTAGCTAACAAATTAATTAGCTGTTTTTTCGATCTTTTTGTGCGCATGTATTTCTAGGTGATACGATTAATTCGCAATTTTTATGGAATGCGGGGATTTCATCGTAACAACATAAGTTTGGTAAAAGTATGCTAGCAGCATGAAATAAGGGGAGATGCTTGCCTTGCTCTGAGTTTTCTGGAACAACGTCGAGGTCAACGTGTGCGGTCTCTGCAGTGTCGGTACCTACACGAAGCAAAAACAACAATACGAAGTCCAATAAGTAATAAGGGAAAATAGCTTACAATGGTGCGGAACTTCGGCCCTCCAGTATTTAAGTCGGATTAAGTGGATACTTTGGTTCGAGTTGTAAAGTTCAGAAAGGAGGTCAACTCCTTTCGGGTCCAAGTAGATATTACGTCCGAAAAAACAGTCCTTCGCTGCAGCGAATCATCGTGCGAAATAAATACAGTGCAACGTTCGAGCATAAGCTCGGCAGAGGGTCCTGACCTCTGCAGAGACTCCTTTCGGGTCAAAAGAATTAAGTCAGATTAAGCAGCTACTTTGGTTCGAGTTGTTAGGTTCAGAAAGGAGGTCAACTCCTTTCGGGTCCAAGTAATGATTACGTCCAAAAGTAAATAGAACAATACGAAGTCGAATAAGTAATAAGGCAAAATGAATTAACACAGTCCAGAACTTTGTGCAAACAGTATTTAAGTCAGATTAAGCAGCTACTTTGGTTCGAGTGGTTAGGTTCAGAAAGGAGGTCAACTCCTTTCGGGTCCAAGTAATGATTACGTCCAAAAATAAGTACAACAATACGAAGTCGAGTAAGTAATAAGGCAAAATGAATTAACACAGTACAGAATTTTGTGCAACCAGTATTTAAGTCAGATTAAGCAGCAACTTTGGTTCGAGTTATTATGTTCAGAAAGGAGGTAAACTCCTTTCGGGTCCAAGTAATGATTACGTCCAAAAATAAATACAACAATACGAAGTCGAATAAGTAATAAGGCACAATGACTTAACAAAGTCCAGAACTACGTGCCACCAATATTTAAGTCGGATTAAGCAGCAACTTTGGTTCGAGTAATTAAGTTCGTAAAGGAGGTCAACTCCTTTCGGGTCCAAGTTGTGATTACGTCCAAAAAAACACGATCATATGCTTAAGGTGAAGATCGTGTGGAATGTGACAGCCGATGGTCATCGGAGGGTCCACTTCAGACAAAGACAGGTTACCTCGGCAGAGGGTCCCAAAATAAGGTTGTTAATTCATGTAATATTCTTACTTACGTAAACATCACCGTAAAACTGCACAAACGTAAATACGGCAATCTAACCTAACAAGTTCGTCACTAAAACTGCACCGACCAAAACATACTAGTATTTGTGAAGATTTGTAACTAACCTTCTTCAAGTAGTACAGAAGATCAAAATAACTCGAGCTTTGAACCAATAAATGTTCGTCAAAAATACCTGCAAGATACAAATAATTTATGAAATAAACAAAAATTATTATACTTTGTGAAAAAATAAACAAACCACAGAGCATTAAAGTAGGTCGTCATATATGGTGTTCACTGAAAGTAACGCATCCATACATACATTGAATCATAATAACATAAGCTACGTCAAAGCGTGGTATTAACATGAAAGAAGGGGAGGTGCTTGCCTTGCTCTGAGTTTTCGGGAACGGCCTCGAGCTCAACGTGTGCGGTCTCCGCAGCGTCGTACCTACACGAACCAAAAACAACAATACAAAGTCAAATAAGTAGTATGGCCAAAAACTCACCACTTTCGGGCCACCAAGTTTTAAGTCCGATTAAGCAGCCACTTTCGTTCGTGTTATTAAGTTCAGAAAGGAGGTTAACTCCTCTCGGGTCCAAGTATTAAATTTGGATTCCGATTAAGCAGCCACTTTCTCTGATTATTCGTGTTATTAACTTTCGCTACACTAAAAACCGGTGTCAGGTCACGGTTCACCACCAGTACGAAAACCACCTTCTCAAACTTATACAAAAACTCCGATTAAATGTCAATGCTCCTCACCTCGCACAAATGATCCGCAAGAAAAAGATAAACACATAAATACTTCTCTCCATAATATAGCCTTATCACCCATGCAGAGAAAACAAATGGAGTACCAAAACCTTTCAAGATTACACCGAGAAGCAACAACCCACAAAGCCTAATTGCGAATAAAATGAGCAAAGACGAAGAGGTGGAGAGCACTACAAAGCCACAAGTATCTGGCGTGAAGAGAGCCTACAGATTTTAGCGTGAAGAGAGCGACGGACGAGCTGCCTTATATAGAAGGGGAGGTGATTACTGTGTGGACCTTAATCGCGATTTTCTTAAGCGTAACTGTATTATTTTCTTCTAATCACGTTCATTACCAACATTAATAGCCTTTGGATTCTGACTCAAAGTGATTTGACGAGACGTTTCGCTGTTGAGCCATGTGCATCCATCCATCTACGCGCCGAAAGCACCAGGCATGAGTGTAAAAACAAAAAATTTTGAGTGGCCCGGCACCCAATCGCCGCCGCGTACAAGACACCACCCGCCGTCGCCGCCACCCCGCATGCCGCCACTGGCCCCTCCATCGCTGCGCTGGGCCCGCCCGCTTCGCCACACTGCCGCGCTGCCCCATGTGGCGGCGGCCAGGCCTCCTGCCAGCTGGGCCGTGCGGCGCCGCCGCCGTGCGCCGCCACTGTTGCCGTCCCGTGTGGCGGCAGCCAGGGTTCCCGCCGTGCCAGGTGGCGGCCGCCATGTCATATTTGCGATTTTTTGGTTTTGTTGTATATTTCTGCAATTTTCATTTATATGTTGTATATTTGAGCATTTTTCCCCTCGTTACATGTACTCTTAAAAACAACTTGAACACATCAGCAGAATGCTCCATGATTTACCTCTTTTGCAGTTCTAACCTTACTCAACGATAATAAGCATGACTAGTTCAATTGGAACTAACAAGTTAAGTATACGACTATCAGAGCTTGACAACTGACAACTCCTAGTTTCACAACATTTCACATTTTCACCTGAGAAGAGCTGCAGAGAGCAAGTCTGAATTCTGAACTCTGCTGCAGTCCTACTGGCGTACCTTGTTTCCTCAGCTCCAACTCTGTTGTTGTGGGCCCCGCTATTTAGTTCTTGAGGATTTGGGCCCACCACCTCGGTATCACCGCTCTGTCCTTGAGATGCCGAAGACGCCGACCCTGCTTCTTCTACTCCCATACTGCCTGTTTGTACTTGAGAGTTGAGACAAAACTTATCCTAGACTACCCGGGCTGTTCATGCACTTCGCTTATACAGGACAGGAATCTCTCATTCCCACTTATCCTCGCAAGCTGTAGTTGTCTCTAGCGGTGGATGCAATGTCTGTTTGAGCCTCGAGCCCTCCGGAGTCTGGTCATGGTCATGCGGTCATGCCCCATGCCCAAGCCAAGCTGTTCTTGTCAGTGCCCTGCAAGATTAAATACACTTTGCCATGTTAGCTTCAGCGTGCCCTGCTAGGGCAAAAGGTGAATCTAGCAGACTAGCACTGCCTTGCTTGCCGGCTGCTCTGGCGTGGCCATTGAATGAAACAAGGGCAGTTGAATCAATCACAGTCAATTCCAGGCTTTTGTTCTCCTTTTCTGAATGTTGCGCACAACAGGGAAAGCAAAACCACAAATGGTCAACTCGTGTTTCATGGTCAGGTTAATGGAATGTGTGTTTCCGTTTGCTGGAGATTAGTAAGAACTTGGAAGTGACCTGGCTTGACTTCTCTGAAAAGAAACTATTGTTATCTCCATCAAGCTGAACCTTACTACGATCCACATCCTGCAGGTTTCTTGCAAGACCTACATTCAGTTAAGTCAGATTTGACTAGTATTAGAACATGTTGACCGAAACTGGTATTGGAGCATAATTCCATCACGTTCAACAGTTTCTCGGTGTAACTAGACCAAAACTTTAATTGGAAAATTAATTTAATCTCATTCAACTTTTTCGTAATAAAATTATGACCAACTACTGAGTTACCACTCGGGCTTAGTCCCTCTGTAACAGTAAACTTCTACTCTCTCCATTTATTTTTATAAGACGTATTTTGACTTTGCACAATGACTAAGATTGAGTTAAAATTGATAAAAGTGTAAAAAAATGATTTAGATGCTCTCACTTAATTGTCTTAATGAAAGTGCATCTAGGCCCCTCATTTTATTTTGGTGATTAATGATGACACAATTAAAGAGATCTAATATCTCAACTAAGTATAATGCAGATCTCAAGATTACATCAAGCTTGAAATGACTTTGGACGACTTTACGAGTATCAAATCTCAATAAAACGGCATCAAGACGAAGAAATGTAATTTTCTTTTTAATTGAGTCTTAAGGATAGCCGTACTATTAAGAGGGTACTATGGAAAATCGCTTTTAGGATATGCATATGCTCAAGGTCAAAACTTGCATATAAACTAGCACTAAAAAACTTGCACTTTCCAAAAATCAGATTTCCAACCGAGCCAGTCAACGCGGAGGGTCCGGACATACAGTCCGGAGTATCCGGACTCAGTCCGGAGTCTCCGGGTTAACCCTCTCGGCCAAAAATGTGAATTCTGGAGAGTCCGGAGTATCCGGACATTTAGTCCGGAGAGTCCGGACAACCCGGAGTCTCCGGGTCAATTGTCCGGAGTCTCCGGTCTGTTCGAAAAGGGGAAAAAAGCCACCCCTTCTTCTCCAACGGCTAGGACTGCTCTTGAGCTCATTCATTGCAGCATTCAAGCCCTCTCTAACACTTCCAAAGCATTCAATAGAGCCCTCACTTCCTCCCACCATTTGATTTGATTGTTGATCTCTTTTGGTGAGGAGAGGAAGAAGCAAAGTGCTAGGTGCATTCATTTCTAGTTGTTGAGCACTAGTTCATCCTCCAAGCGATTCTTCGTGGTGCTATTACTCTTGGAGGTTGAAGGTCTCCTAGACGGCTAGGAGTCACCGGGAGCTACCAACTTGTGTGGTGAGCCCTGGATGCTTGTGAAGGCGAGTCTCGCCTCCGAAAGGGAAGAGACAAGAAGTGAAGCCGGCGAGTGCATTTGTGCAACACCGGGAGGAAAGCCGGTTGAAAGAGACCCCGGCTCAAGTGTGACCGAGCCACCTCAACGGAGACGTAGGATTCCCTTCAAGAATCCGAACTTCGGTGAAAAATCGCTTCTCTCGCTCTCTCTTTACTTGCTTGTGTTGCTTGTGTGGATTTGTCTCCGTAAAGCCTAGATCTAGCTCTTTGTCTAGCTTTAATTCAAATCCATACTAGCACTTGTTCTAGGTTGCTATTGTTATTTACTTTTAGTAGTATTTTGTGCAAGTTTGAGCAACTTGTGTTGCGCTCCCGAGCCACCCAACTCGGAGACTCCGGTATCCAATACCGGACACTCCGGACAAGCCGGAGTATCCGGACCAAAACCCGGAGACTCCGGGTTGACCAGCTCGGGTAGTTTTAATTCCGCTGCAAAGTTTTAATTCGCCTATTCACCCCCCCTCTAGGCGACATCTTCGGTCCTTTCACTTAAAGATAAAAATATAATTTCTGTGGGTGATAATAAATAAATGCATATAGTTGAGAGAAAATAAATAGGGGTATAGAAGGAAGGATCTTATTAAATCTACATGCAAACCTTATATTTATGAACAAGATCATTTAAAAAATAAATCTTACAAAAATGAATGGAGGAAGTACCATCCATAAACTTGGCAGAGCAGCTCACACATTTTCAAAAAAATTACGGCAAACTACCCCTCTTTGAACCGACCCCCACGACATGGCATTTTTTGACTAAGTTTCAGACGAATTCATTCTCTCAGCAAATACCTCACTGTTTGCACCGAAATTTGGTAGGTTATAGGTCTACCACATAGTCGTATTCAGAAACAAACGCGTTGGACCATCTCCAACAACGTTCCCTAAATTTGGATCCCTATACCTTCATATACAAAATTCCTCAAAAAGATTTCTTCCCTCTCCAACATCATTCCTCAAATCCCACTCTCTATTTTCCCACTTCTTTATTATAATGATATTTCATAACCGCAATATGAGCAATGTTTATTTTCTACTGGGAAAAATTCGAACGGCTATTTTGAAATGCGGGAATTTAAATTTTGAAATTTATTCTAACGGCCACCGTAACGGCTATATTGTAATGGCTATATCGTAACGACTATATTGTAACGACGATATTTTAAATTTCAGGGATCTATGTAACACTTTGGTTTGTTTGAGAATACCCCGTGCATTTTTGTCATAACTTATTGGAGCATTTGATTATTTGTTGATGGTAATTGAGATCCTATCTTACTGACATGTGGCCTCACGGCCCAAAAGTCAATCAGACAAGGGCATGGTAAATCATTAATTACCATCAACGTTGTGGCAAATAATCAATTCCAATTCCTCATAAGATGAAGAAAAAAAAGATTTTTCATTCATTGTCCAAATGAATTCCCATTGCTCATCAGATCCATGGGATAGGACCTCATACTCAAATTCATAATTCGATTCATCATCTGTACATTCTATCCAAAGAAGACTGAACAATTAGACCTAAATACAGGCTTTTAAATTGAACAACCTAAAGTAGCATATTTGTTATGATTGGACATCAACATTGGCAACCCAGTTTTGGAGAGTATGAGTTGATGGTAAAAATGATGTAGAGAAAACAGTCAACAGTTACATGCCACAAGACAGCTTCAATATACTCTATGTTCTGCTCAATGCACCAATGTGAAGTGGAGTCTCTGATCTTTATGCAAGTCCCTCATTTTCGTTTATCCAAAAATACAAATATTCAGAATGTGGATTAGTACTTGACTCGCCTATCCTTTGCATACGCCTCCTATATTCGACATGTGCACCATGGCCAGGTACAAGATCTGCTTTATTTCCTATGCACAACAGAACTTCAAACCTCTGAACATCAACATTGGCAACCCAGTTTTGGAGAGTAACAAAGGAGGATTCCTGCATAATTGCTAAGCCAATTAGCCTACTGTGGCATTGAGGATCAAAGAATTAAACACTACAAATTACATGGTTCAAAAGAGTGAAACAAATTTATAGTTTCAAAATGGAACTAGTGGCTAAATAAGAACAGTAAGAGTGCATGATAGGGTTGCAGTTCTAACATCACTCACATCGAAGACCATAACAGGAGCTGCCTGTAGACTCCTGGTGGCGAAGGCTGCATGCGGTTTTCCCCAAAGAGATGCGCAGAGATTTGGATGGGTTGATCATTTTTCTGTTTTGAAACATTCGGAAGGAGCGCAACGCCCGTGTTTTTAATTTGCTTTACTCAACGGTGCTAGAGGTGGTCCAGAAAATGATTCAAGATTTCACAGTGTTCCATATAGCAAGAAGGTCGGTGTAGGTTTGCTGGGGGTGGTCTTAGGAACCCCTCACGGTGTCTTTTTCGGTTTGTTTCTTTCCTTCTTCTTTTCGGTGCCTTAAGTTGTCGTTTTTGTTTGGCCTAAGGGTCGGTTTGTATTCCCACTTTCCTCTTAATGAATAGGCAGAGCTCCTGCCCTTCTTTCAAAAAAAAATAACAAGAGCAGCCAACTAGTCAAGATGAGGGAGCAGGTGTAGAGCGAAATGGAACCTAAATTACGACTTTGCTCAATAATAACCACAAAGCAGAGACAGGGATGTTGTTGCAATAAGATCAAATCAGTGCAACATGTTAAATATAAAACAGCCTCTTTTCATCCAAGTCTTGGTAGATACATTGGTATTGAACCAAATGCCAAGACTATTTTACCACATTCAAAGCCCAACATTCCCGTTGCAGCCTACCAGTTCATGTCAAATCCAAACTATTATTCAAATCATCAGTTCCCCAGCACACAAGAGTAAAGACAGGTTTTATCCCTAATGCAATGATCGCTGACTCTTGCCACATAGGAGCAAGCAAATGTATGTTAAGTTGCCATCCTAACAGGTGGTTTAAACAAAAAGGGACTCTATTACAGCAACAAAGCACAACCCTCTGGAGTCCTACTTTGCCACTACCATCATATTAACGACAGCCACTTATATGCACGCACAAATAAAGCACATGGCAATAAATGACCCCGGCAAATCGATCATTAGCCATGCTTACAATCCAACTTGTTTGGGGATAGGTGAAATTTTGAGACTGCAATCCAAGGGTTTCTACCGAAAGAGGGGGGCAAATCCAACCAAGACAACAACGTAAAACAACGGATTAATTGATGATATGCTCCGTGATGTCTCACTGATATACGGGCCTTGGGGCC
Organism: Rhipidocladum racemiflorum; assembly: GCA_036346355.1. Taxonomy (NCBI): domain Eukaryota; kingdom Viridiplantae; phylum Streptophyta; class Magnoliopsida; order Poales; family Poaceae; genus Rhipidocladum; species Rhipidocladum racemiflorum. The sequence continues at coordinate 14,332,211 of CM070578.1, read as the reverse complement.
ACATGTGAGATATACGGGACAAATGATCAATTGCACTAACTAAAACGTGTCAAACGATCAATTCTCCCTGTGCAAGGCCACTGAACCGTCATCTAGGGAATTGAAGCGACCCGTACCGTCGTTGAGGTCATCCTCGGACTCTGGTTCATTCTCATCCTCCTCCTCGTACTCACCGGTGATGCCGGCTTCGTCGTTGAAGAACTGGATCACGTTGGAGCCGCAGCAGTGCTTCGCTGTGGCGGGGGAGGAGCAGTGGAGCCGCTCTCCTCGAGGCCGCAAGACTGAGTGTCGGCTTACTAACCAACAGGCACCCTAAGACTGGGTGCTTGAGAGATTCGGACTGGGGGCTTTTGTGGTAACCGCTCCAAAGACAGGAAGAACGGGATGTTGGGAGCAAGCAAGAAGACAGTCGAGTTTACCCAGGTTCGGGCCCTCCTAAGGAGTAATGACCCTAGTCCTGCTTGGTGGTTTCTTCTGAGTTCAAGGTTCTTACAAGGCTGGGGAAGACGACCTTCTAAGGTTCCGCCAACCAAAAACAACAATCCTTCTCCCATGCACCCTAGCTCCCTTTTATACTCGGGCTGGCTGAGGCGCATGGGGCTTACAAGCTTGCGTAAAGCAAGCGTCTGACACACTACCACAGTGCATTTAATGCACCCGTCACACTCTCTTACATCACATTTAATGCCTGTCCTAGCCGACTTAGGCTTCGCCTTGGGTCCCGCCTGTCTGTCACCCCTGCAGTTCGCCAGAGAGAGGGGATGTCGATTCGGGCCACCCATCATTACACGCGCGCTGGGGAAGACGCGCCGCCATACCACGCCTACATATCTCGCAATTAATGCGCACGTCTCGCATTAAATATCCTTGACCCTTCGCCTCAGAGTACGACACGGGTTGATTCTTGGGAACTACGCCCGAGGAGTGGCACAACGCCACTGTCCTCTTGGCGAGCACCTTTGCCGTCGCCCGAGGAGTGGCTCGAACGCCACTGCCCCTGGCGAGCACCTTCGCTGGTCGCCTCGAGGAGTGGCACGAACGCCACTGTCCTCTTGGCGAGCACCTTTGCTGGTCGCCCGAGGAGTGGCTCAACGCCACTGCCCCTGGGCGAGCACCTTCGCCGTCGTCTCGAGGAGTGGCTCGAACGCCACTGTCCTCTTGGCGAGCACCTTCGCTGTCGCCGAGGAGTGGCTCGAACGCCACTGTCCTCTTGGCGAGCACCTTCGCTGGTCGCCTCGAGGAGTGGCTCGAACGCCACACTGTCCTTTTGGCGAGCACCTTTGCTGGTCGCCAGGAGTGGCTCAACGCCACCTGCCCTTCCGGGCGAGTACTTTTGCTGGTCGCCAGGAGTGGCTCAACGCCACCGCCCTTCCTGGGCGAGTACTTAATGGTGCGTGGGTACCCCGCTTAATACGTTGACAAGAGCTCCCGGGCCCACCCAGGAGTGTCTTTATTCTTTCCTTTTCTCTGTCGAACGGCTCAATCTCCCGGGTGGGGCCCATAAATGCCCACGCACGCCGCAGTCTTTAAAAACTTGCCTCTTTTTCCGGTCCCGAGGTGGATCTGCAGCTTTCCGTGGCTTCGTGGACGTGCCCACTTCCTTGAAAACGCTTTGGTTTTCCCAAGATCCGAACCGCCGCGTCTCTTCGACTTTTTCCCGCCAGGCTCTCCTTGAATTCTTATAAATAAGCGGCGACGGGGGCATGTTCCGTTTTAAGCCGCCTCTGCTCCTTCTGCCTTAGCTTCCATACGCCTCGGTGATTCGATGGCCTCTCCGACTCTGTCCTCCCTCCTTCAACCGTGGAAGAGAACGCCGCCGCTAAATGCTCCAAGGTGATCGTCATGGCGCTCTCATATCTGGCCGGATTGTCGCTCCCCACGGCCAGCCGGGAAGTCATCTTCTTTGTCTGGGCGATGATGGCGGGCTTGGTCCCGCCATCTCGGACTTCTACATCGCCGTCCTCAACTTCTACGACATTCACAACATCCACCTTCCCCTAACTCCGTTGTGCTCCTCTCGTCTTTGCCCACTTCGTGAGATGTTTATAGGGGTAATGCCCAATCTTCTCCTTTTCCGCTACTTCTTCTCGCTCTCCGCGTCGGCCAGGGCTCCGGCATCTCCGGTGCTTTGCCATCTGCGACTTAGAGACGGGGCCGTTGCGCGCTACATTCCAATGGAGAACCGATCCGGTGGAAAATGTGGCGCCACGAATGGTTATGCGTTGAAGACGACAGCGGCATTGAAGCCTCGGGGCTTCCACCGGAGCGGTGGGCAAGAACTGATCAGGTATCTCCGTCGCCGACACGCCCGAGCTACTTGCAATGTTGGCTCGGGTTGATCGGCCGCGGACAGGTCGACCGGAGGCATGGTTCTCCGGGACTTCGTGTCCCGGAGGATTAGCCCTTTGCGCCGCCGGCACCGCCCAGCTTGGCACTACCTGGGCGTGGACGACGGGACTCGGACGGTTCCAGGAGGTAAGCTCTTACGCCTTCCTTCTTCATCATCATTCTCTTTTTTAACATCGCCTTCTTCTTCTTCTTGCTGTGTCAGCCGTGGGAAAGCTGGACGCCGCGCAGATCGCTTCCTGGATGGGGCGACTGGGCCGATCGGCGACGTTCCACCCTTCCCGAGGCTGCGCTTCCACTCTGCGACATGCAGCCTGCGGATCGGCGCGGATCGTCGTGGCGATGCCCAAGATGGACGCCATGGGGCGCCCATCATCGTCCATCAAGGGCCTCGATAATCCGCGGCACTCCTTCACCGTTGGCGGCCAGGGGAGGAACAAGCGCCCCGCCGACGACATCGCTTCATCGAACGTCCACCGACCACGGCTATCGGGGCCATCTTCGCTGGCCGGGCCGGATCTTCACAGCAGCCCGCCATCGGGACTTCCTCTCACCGCGGGGCTCTTCATCAACGGCCGCGACGCTCGCCTCGCCATCACCGCCAGATTCGGTTGGCCGCCGGGCCGACCACGGGCCGGCTTTCCTCCATCGCCATCGCCACCGCCGCGGCCGACCACGGCGCTATTGGCGGACCGGCCGGCGCAGTTAGCTCGTCGCCACCGCCACCGCCGGCGGCCGATCCGGCCGCTGCAGGGACTCCACCGGCGCAGCCTCCGTCGCCATCGCCACCGCCGGCGGCCGATTCACGGCCGCTGGGCAGGGACTCCACCGGCGCAGTTAGCCTCGTCGCCATCGCCACCGCCGGCGGCCGATCGCCGGCTGGCCGATGGTGGACTCCACCGGGCGCAGCCTCGCCGCCACCGCCACCGCCGGCGGCCGATTCGCGGCCGCTGGTGCAGGGACCACCGGCGAAGAGCCCGCCGCCATCACACCGCCAATGGCCGACCGGCGGCGCCGATGGTGGACCCACCGGCCAAAGATCTTCCGCCGCCACCGAGGCCGCGGTGCCTCGAGGGGGCCGTTCTCACTCCGGAGTGCCTCGGTTTCCGAGGCCTCACTGTGCACTGAATCCTTGAAACACACAAAAGAAGGGCGGTAAAATTTTTAACTTTCGAATGGAGCCTTACCTTTGCTCGCTTTTGCTTTTTCCAGGGCACCGCCAGACCAGCCGCTCTTACCGGGCGATCGGGGTGAGGTAGCGACGGAGCAAAGAAATGATCCGCCAGACAAGAAGAAGCCGGCGAACAAAGATGCAGTAGGCTGCGGGCCAGATCTGACCTCAGAGGCGCTGGGCCACAGCCCACTCGGATCCTCCCGCAGACTCTGTTCCTTTCGGCTGACGCAGATGCACCGGCCGCCGCTTCTTGACAGCTCTACTCCACACCACCCACCGCTTTACGCCGAGCAAGCAACGGCCGCCGACGCCGCCATCGAGATCGGCGCCTCGGCAGAGGTAGCCGATTTACATGACCGGATGGAAAGGCGGGAGCGAGAGCCGTGGGGAGCGGGAGCGAGGCCGCTGGCGCCGAGCTCATGGAAGAGCTCGAGGCGCAGCGGACACACCGCATCGATCCGAGGCGCACACTCTGCAGATCTTGAGGTACGCCTTTGACCGGATGGAGGGCTGACCTCGCTCGGCGGGGTTGGTGCACAAGCGCCCGCTGGAGCGAAGCCGGCGCCTCGCCTTACGCCTCGGTCGGATCGCGGACTTCACCGCCGGCTTCGCCGCTGGCCGACCGGTCCACTCAGGAAGGACGCGCAAGAGCGGCCGCTATCGCGACGCTCGTTTTGGCGTCTTGCGCGCCCAGGGACGCCAACTTTGATCCTCTGCCGCCGCCCAGGGATTGAAGGAGATCTGGCGAGGCGGAGGCGCTGGTGCGTACCGGCCGACCACGCCGGCCGCCACCGAGATGGCCAACCTCGCTACCGGAGGACGCAGCAGAAGAGGTGGCACCGGGCGTCGGGCCCCTCGCGGAAGACCTGCGATAGCGTACGCATGATGGCGGACGAGGAGGAAGAAGGATAGGATAACCTAGACCCTTCCCCCCTTTTCGCCTTCTATTTCCTTTTAACTTGCTGTCCTGCAACAACTTTTGTAAAGCACTTTCATGGAATAGACATAACACTTTTTAGACCTATTCAGCAATGTTTAACTTGTCTTCTTAGCCTTCCACCTTACTGACCGCCAGCATTAACTTGAGTGCTACTGCCCGGCTTAAGGCTTAGAAGGAAAAAAGAAGGGAGTAAAGTATCCCTTGTGTCCGGGCGATTCTTTTCTCGTTGCCTTATAGTCCTGCAAACAACACGTACCCTTGTGGCCTCCGCGGGGCGGACACAGTGTAAGACGTGACAGGACGTAGGCTTTTGATAGCAGTGTTTAAATCGCCACTTCACTGGGACACCCGAGTGTCATGACCGTGTCGAGCCGAGTTCAAACCACCGCCCAATTGCCCAATCTCGTTCGCCGCACTTACATAGTGGTCCCGCTTTGCCCTCGGCGCCACAGGATCGAGCGGACTAGAGTGATCGCCGAACACTTCGCCACAAAACACGAACGAAAGGCATGAAGTAATCGCTAAAAATAACGGAACTTAATACTTAATTCGAACAACAGGCTATTCCCGGCCTAGTCGGCAAAGACAGCATGATTCGGCCAAGCACGAGGAACAAAACCAGAAACTTACAACCGTTCAAGGGTAGAACTTGCAGTTCTCTATATTCTGCGAGTTCGCCAGTTCCTCCCGCCCTCGCTAGCCAACCTCGACCGCCGGTCGAGATCGAGACCACCTTAAAGGGGCCCTCCCACTGGGAGACAGTTTGTGCAACCCACTGCGATCGAATCTTCGCAAGACCAGGTCGCCCATCGCCGATGTTCTCTCACCGACCGGTGGCGTGGTACCTCCTGAGGCTTTGTCGATACCGAAGCGGCGCAGTGGCCGCACGATCCCGGCTTCTTCCAGAGATTGACGTCGTCTTGGCGCATCTCTTCTGATCTTCTTCCGCGAACGCAAAGAACGCGCGGCGACCCAAATGTCAATGCGAAGGGAGGACAGCCTGCTCCGTAAACCGTAAAGAATGGAGTCTCTCCTGAGTCTTGGCCGGGAGTGGTCCGAGTGACCACAAGATCGCCGGAGTTCTTCAACCCACCGCGAGCCGCGTTGGTGAAGTCGATCAAACGCCCGAGTCTTGAGGCCCTTCGGCGCGATTGCATTGGCTCGCTCAACTTGGCCGTTGCTTCTTGGATGGGCAACGGAGGCAAAGCAGACCTTCGTGCCCATTTCTTCGCAAAGTCCGTAAAAGCGGCAGTGAATCGGGCGCCATTGTCGGTGATGATACGGTTGGCGACCCGAAGCGGGCGAAGATCCTCGCATGAACTTGACCGCGAGCTGCGGCGGTAATGGTTCTCACGGCTTCACTTTCCACCCACTTGGTGAACTTGTCAATGGCGGCGAACAGATGAGTGTAGCCTCCTGTGGCCCGCGAACGGACTCAGGATATCCACCCCTGCACCGCGAAGGGCCATGAGAGCGGGATGGTTTGCAGAGCTTGGGCTGGTTGGTGGATTTGCTTGGCGTGGAAGCGGCATGCCTCGCATCTCCTCACCACTTCGCAAGCATCCTGGAGGCGGTTGGCCAATAGAACCCGTGGCGAAAGCTTTTCCCACCAGGTTCCGGACCGAAAATGGCTCCCGCACATGCCTCCATGGATATCGAAAGCAAAATGCTTCCCTCTTCCCGAGTGATGCACTTCGAAGAACTCCGTTTCCACCCCTGGCCAGACAGTCCCCATCTACCAGGGTGTAGCGCTTGGCCTTTCGCGCTATCTTCTCGGCCGACGCATCATCGTCGGGGCATACTTGATCCCGCAGTAGGCCAGGATCGCGTCCATCAATTTTCCTTCCTGGTCAAGCACGGCGACAACCGAGTGATAGTCAGGGTACTCCGCTTGGCCACGCTGCTTTCCACCGGTGCCACCTTTCCTCCTGCAACGTGGTCGGGCGGCGCCACCATCGTCCCCACCGTAAACGGGGTTGCGATAGGCGGCGTCACCTTCCCATCTCGAGGTGAGGCTGAAGCGACATCACCATCCTCCCCACCAGACGGAAGTGAGATGGACTGGTCGCGGAAGCCTTTCTTCAAAGACTCCGACCGAACAGGGCTCTTGTCGAGGCGGTGAGCGAGCTCGTCCGCTAAATAATTGTCGCTACGGGTATGTGTGTATACCCTAGCCCTTCAAGTGTCTCTCCATCTTTCTAACCTCCGCCGGGTAAGCCGCCATGACGGGATCAGAGCGGTGAAGTCCTTCCTTGCCTGGTTGATGACCAAAGAAAGAATCGCCTTTGTCTGAGGGCGCCAGTATGCCGAGGCTGCGGCACTGAGCCCTCAAAGAATCCTTCGTATTCCGCAACATTGTTGGTAGCTTTAAAGTCCAGACGACTATATATTTGAGGGTCCCGGTCGGGAGACCAGAGGAACCCAGCCCCGCGCCGAGCCTGAAGGATCCATCGAAGAAGAGCGCCCAAGGCGTGGGCACGGGACTTCCTTATTTTCCCCATCTGCCGGAGTCCATTCAACAATGAAGTCCGCCGCCTTTGACTCTTGATAGCGCGGGGGGCAAATTTGAAGCCAAATTCCCGACAGACCACTTAGCGTCGACCTTGACCTTCACTTCACGATTGTGAAGGATCTCCGCAGAGGATACGAGGAGACCACGGTGATCTCCTTCCTTGGAAATAATGTCGCAGCTTTCTTGATGCCACCAAAGACAAAGATACACCATTTTCTCGGGCCTGGGATACCTAGTTTCAGCATCATGCAGCACCTTGCTCACATAATAGACCGGCAGCTGCCACGCCTCTCGCTCTGCTACTAGTCTTTGCACTCACCGCGAGGGGCTTGCCGCTACATAAAGGAGAAGCGGCTCACTGTGCTCGGGGCGACCAAAGACAGAGGCGAGGAGAGATACTTCTTCAGATCTTCAAATGCTGCTGGCTTCCGGTCCACTCGAAGGAATTAGTCTTCTTCATCGCCTTGAATAATGGGAGACTTTTCTCCCCAAAGAGCTATGAACCGGCCGAGGAGGCCAGCGACCAGCTAAGTAATCAAGCCGCTTGAGCGGACAGGTGGCTTCATTCGTTCAATTGCCTCAATCTTGTCTCGGATTAGCTTCGATCCCGCTGGCCGAGACCAGGAAGCCAAGCAACTTCCTGCACGACACCCGAACACGCACTTCTCAGATTCGACTTTAAGCAGTAGTGCCGGAGATGGGAGAAAGTTTCCTTCAGATCTTCAACCAACCCATCAGCGGCCTTAGCTTTTATCACCAAGTCATCAACATATACCTCCAGGTTCTTCCCAATTTGTGACTTGAATACAATATGCATGGCTCGCTGGTAGGTAGATCCGGCATTCTTCAACCCAAAGGGCATTCGAACATAACAGTACACACCAAAAGAGGTCACAAAGGCCGTCTTTTCTTCGTCTTCCTGCGCCATTCTAATCTGATGATATCCTGAGTAGGCGTCTAGGAAACATAGAGCTTCACATCCTGCCGTAGAATCGACAACAAGGTCAATCCTTGGCAGAGGGTAAGGGTCCTTAGGGCAGGCTTTATTGAGGTCGGTGAAGTCTATACACATTCGCCACTTCCCATTGGACTTCTTCACGAGTACGGGGTTAGCCAGCCACTCAGGGTAGGCGGCTTCCCGCACAACTCCGGCTTGCAATAGCTTCTCCACTTCTTCCCGAATGGCCTCTTGTCGCTCTGGCGCCTGCCTCCGGACCTTCTGCCGGGGTGAGTGCGCTCAGGTAGCGTTGCCAATCGGTGCTCGATCACCTCCTAGGGACCGGTCATTTGAGATGGTTCCCGGCGAACACATCTAGATTAGACCGGAGGAAGGTGACAGCGCGTCTTCCTATTTGGCGCCGAGATCGGCGCCAATTCTCTGACCTTGCCCGAGCCTTCCTCACCCACGGGACCACCTTCACCTCACCCAAGGGACTGGGTGAAGCGCGGGCCTTGGCCGGGGGAGCGCTCGAGGGGTCTTCTGCGCCACGCGCCGAACAGGCGGCTCCAGCGAAATCTTGCACTTGCTTACTGAGGCGCAAGGCTTCGAGCTTGTCCACCTTTACCACAATTGGGCCCTCTGGCCCAGGGATCTTCATCAGCAAATAAGCATGATGCGTCACTGCCATGAATTTGACTAGCGCCGCCGGCCAAGCGTATGCTAAGGGAGGTCAAGTCGGCGACCTCGAAGTTGATGAGTTCCGTCCGGAAGTTTTCGGCGCTTCCGAACGTGGCGGGCAGCTGGACTTGTCCCAGGGCATTAGGCCCATCCCGGGCAATTCCATAAAAGCGGTCAAGGGGCGCGATTCTTCATAAGGTATTTGGAGTGCTTGATACGCCCGATCGACAAAGAGTTGATGGCACTTCCTCCATCAACGAGTACTCGCCAAGCCGCATTCCTCGACCGTAGGGGCGACCACGATCGGAGATGGTTTGGGCCTGAAGTGTTCAGCGGGTGGTCGGCCCGACCGAAAGTGATCGATTGATCCGACCACTTCAGCACCGACTCGCCCCGGCTCGGCATGGTGGCACACACTGTCTCGGCTCTCGCTTGTACTGCGAGTTGGAAGAGTAGGTGGCGAACCCCCATGAATGTATGCCACCGTGTGCTCGGCTTGTTGGAAAGCCGTGGGGTGTCATCTTCGTCGTCATCATCTTCGCGATCCTTTTAGCGGCGCTTCTTGAGCCGCTTTTCCACCAACTTGGACACAACCTGGCAATCTTCCAAGTCGTGCCCATTTGTGCGGTGGATGGGGCAAGATGGCTTGCCCTCGTCGTCTTCACGGCTGGGAGAACGGCGGTCCTCGCGATTATCTCTGGTCCCGGCGATCTCTCCTTCGATCTCGATCATCGCGCCGAGGCTTGGCTTCGGATCGGCCACCAAAACCTCTCGGCGACGGCCTCCTTGCGCTTCTTCTTTTACGGTCGGAGGACTTCGACGCCCGGCTCCGTCAGGGTTTGAGGGCCTGCTGCACCCTTCCGAGCCTCATTGCCGGGCACACTTGTGAGCCAGAGAGAAGAGCTCGGAAGTGGTAGCGGCAGTCGCGGGTAGCCATCTTTTCCCGCATCTTCGATCCCTAACCCTCCGGAACGCAATAATAACCCATTGCTTTCCGAGAGATCCGGGGATCGTGGTTATGCAATGGCTAAACCGCCGAATAAACTCCCTCAGGGACTCCTCCCTCTCGCCTCCAAAGCGTGGAGGTCGTCCTCCACACCTGGTTGAGCGTAGGAGCCACGAAAGTTGGCGACAAAATGTCGCCTGATTCCTCCCACGAGTGTCACCGAACCCGAGGAAGGTTCAAGCCAGAGCGGGCGAACTGTCGGCGACATCGGGAAGTAGTTGGCCATAACTCTATCTCGACCCCTACAAAGACGCACCACCGTCGTATAAATCTGCAGGAATTCTTCAGGGTTGGTGGTGCCGTCATACTTCTCGATGGGCGCGGACGAAATCTTTACGCCACGCCGATTGGCGTGACGAGGGAAAACGCCTGGCACCCAACATTATATGGGGAGTAGTGTCGCCCACCACCCACGACCCTGAGATGGGGTCGAGGAGTGCGAGTCTACACTCTCCCAGTCGGAAGGAAGCCCCTTCGATCGGCCGGCAGCGAGGGTTCGGCGTTGTTGCGGATGACGCCTCAGAAGAACTTGACGCAAATCGTCGCCTACCGGAGCCGCCTCATTGAGGCGTGCCCTTAGATCCCCGCGGTTCTCCTCCGGCATAGAATCTGCGCGGGAAGATCTGAAGCTTGTGCACGCGTCCCTGTTGCGGAGAGGCTGCGGCGATACTCTTCCCTTTATTCCGGCCTCTGCGGCCGAGAGGTCGCCAAAGAGCGGGAAGCTTGTGCATCCACCATACGAACTCCTTGGCGGAGGACGGAAGCCTCGGCTGAATTGCCACGACAACTTTCTTTGGCCGAGTCCACTAGACGGCAATGTCCTGGAGCCAAGGGGTGGCTGGGTGTCGCCGTCGCTTGGGCCAGGAGGATGATCCAGAGCAACCGGCCGCATGAAGGCTTTGCATTGGGGTATCTTCCCCAACAGCAGCGCCATTGGGCCGGTGAACTCCGGGCTTGGATGCGACTTCGCGCCCCTCCCGCATGAAGGACCGGTGACCGACTCCCTTCAGGGAGCCGAGATCGGCCGCGCTGCTTTCCTCGGGAAGGGCGCTCTGGCGGCGATGAGATTCCGCCATACCGGATGATCTTCGGATTCTTGCAAACTCCTCAAAAGGAATGGAAGAAAGGAACGATCTAACCACTAAGCCCCTACTCGGGCGCGCCACTGCCGGGCTTACATTAACCAACAGGCACCCTAAGACTGGTGCTTGAGAGATTCGGATCGGGGCTTTTGTGGCAACCGCTCCAAAGACAGGAAGAACGGGATGTTGGGAGCAAGCAAGAAGACAATCGAGTTTACCTGTGTTCGGGCCCTCCTAAGGAGTAATGACCCTAGTCTGCTTGGTGGTTTCTTACGAGTTCAAGGTTCTTACAAGGCTGGGAAGACGACCTTCTAAGGTTCCGCCAACCAAAAACAACAATCCTTCTCCCATGCACCCTAGCTCCCTTTTATACTGGGCCGGGCCGAGGCGCATGGGGCTTACAAGCTGCGTAAAGCAAGCGTCGACACACTACCACGGTGCATTTAATGCACCCGTCACACTCTCTTACATCACATTTAATGCCTGTCCTAGCCGACTTAGGCTTCGCCTTTGGGTCCCGCCTGTCACCCCGCAGTTCGCCAGAGAGAGGGGATGTCGATTCGGGCCACCCATCATTAATGCGCGCTGGGAAGACGCGCCGCCATACCACCGCCTACATATCTCGCAATTAATGCGCACGTCTCGCATTAAATATCCTTGACCCTTCGCCCTGTAGCACAGATTGCGGGGTTGCTTCTTGGGACCTACGCCCCGAGGAGTGGCCTGAACGCCACCTGTCCTCTTGGCGAGCACCTTTGCAGTCGCCCTGAGGAGTGGCTCAACGCCACTGCCCCTGGCGAGCACCTTCGCTGTCGCCTCGAGGAGTGGCTCGAACGCCACTGTCCTCTTGGCGAGCACCTTTGCCGAGTCGCTTCAGGAGTGGCTCGAACGCCACTGCCCTCCTGGCGAGCACCTTCGCCGTCGTCTCGAGGAGTGGCTCGAACGCCACTGCCCTCTTGGCGAGCACCTTCGCTGTCGCCGAGGAGTGGCTCAACGCCACTGTCCTCTTGGCGAGCACCTTCGCTGTCGCCTCGAGGAGTGGCTCAACGCCACTGTCCTTTTGGCGAGCACCTTTGCTGGTCGCCCAGGAGTGGCTCAACGCCACCTATCCTCTGGGCGAGTACTTTGCCGGTCGCCCAGGAGTGGCTCAACGCCACCTCGCCCTTCCGGGCGAGTACTTAATCTTGGTGCGTGGGTACCCAGCGCTTATCTGTGACAACGGCGGCCTTGGGACGGGACCGGCAGAGCGGCACTGCCTCGCCTCCTCTAGGGCTATGGCCTCCTCGCGGGTGCGGGAGGGAGCAGTCGTTGCCTCCGAGCCGACGGGCGCTGGATGGGGAATGGAAAAAGAATCCCAAAATCTCAGGATTCTCTCTCCTACCCATAAAGACTGGGGATTCGGTTGAGGAAGCTGTTGGAAATCGGTTTTCGCGATGATTCCTCATATTTTCGGGTAGGAAAGGGGTATAGAGATTCTCTTGGAGATGATCTTAGTACATCTTCTGTCAAGTAATGAACCAATGGTATCCATAGCTCACGTCTACATACGAGATCAGCAAGAGCTAAAAAGAAGTCCGACAGTTGAAGATACTGCCGGTCTAATTGCCTTCAAATTTTACATAGCTGGGTCATCCAGTGGTACATCAGTCATTACGGGTTCAACGTGTCTAACAAAATGTTACAAGCCTTGATTTGTGAACATAAGACAGAGAATCATCTAACACCCACTGATACAACAGCTACTTGCGGTGATATCCCAGATAGATTTAAGTTAAGCAGCTCTAAACTAGTTTGACTTATTTCATAATGAAGCTGATTCGCAATTTCACATCACACTGCAAGAGTTGGCGTTGTCATCGCTGAAAAGATGGACGTAGGAGTCCCGCGCCGGTGAAGCCGCGCTCCTCGGCGGCGTCCCGTGGCCGTAGTGGTAGTAGTAGCCGTAAGGCGACGGCTGCGAGTGGTAGTCGTAGTACGGCGAGTGCGAGTACGAGTACGAGTGCTCCTGCGGCTTTGAACGCCCCGAGGGCTGCGCGGCGGCGTAGTACGCCGAGCTCGCGCTCGGCCGCGCTACGTTGTAGCTGACGACGTGCACCGGCTGCTGCTGCTGCAGGGGCGGTGGCGGGTGGCCCACGTAGCTGGCTTGATCTGGTAAGGCCGCCGCCTTGGCGCCAACTGGCATCTCCTCCTGCTGCTGCTGCTTTCGTTTCGTCTTTGGTTCGATGAATTGCTCCGCCGTGGCCTCCTTGGTGCCGCCATGGCTGACATTGTCGTGGGCGTCGGCGTTGCCATTGACGCTGACATTGGCGCTCTCCGTGCTTTCTTCGTCCGGCTTCGCGGTCTCGCCGGAACTCTTCTTTGGTTCTTCAGGGGAGGTGTTTGGGTTGCTCTGCTCTGCGGGGTTTGTCGCGGCCTCGCCGGATGCGGGCTTGTTGGTGGGCTCACCGGGATTGTCCGGCTTGGTGGTTTGGTTCTTGGCTTCTTGGTTCTGGGAGTCGGTGGGTCGGTGCTGCTGCTTCTTCTCCTCGGGCCACTTCTCGGCATGCTTCCTGGACCTGCGCAGCTTCTTGATAAGAGCGTCGGCGCTGACCTTTCCGGTGACGGCGACCGTCGCCTTGTTGCTCCGGGCGTCGATGTCGCATTTGTACACGCCTTCAGCACCAAAAAGAAGGCCAATTAGTCACGATTTATCTTCGGATTGAGCAAAATTTTCTCTGTTTGCAGATGTTTTCTTGATGATTGCATGCTCAGATGCAACCGGACATACGAACGACATACTTTACACTTGAAGCTGCAGCTTCTGCGATAGCAAAAACTGGAGAGCTGAAGATATACACGGAAATGTAGGTGACAGATACACACCTTGTACACTTTGGAGCACTTTCTTGACCTTCTTCTTGCATCCCTCGCAGTGGATGGACACCCTAAGCACCAGAGTCTACAGATCAAGAAAATAAAAAAGACACCATTTAATCACCAGCCATATCTGCATGGCCTGAAGGCCAAGAAAGAGTAACATGAACAGAGCAAAAGAAAACAAAAATTCCAGGAACAAAGAAGCAACTTACAAACCGCTAATCAGTCGTAATAAAAAAGAACGATCAAACGGAGCGAGAAATAGATTGCTGAGCTCAGATTGTTTTTCCAGATTGAAGCACAAAGAGGACAAACTAGGAGATTGTGTTCTGGTACCTTGCACTGCAGAGATTCTGAGGCCATGAGGACGGTTTGTACTGCGGGGAAGGAAGGCATAACCGTTGAGCGAGCGAGCGAGCGAGGAAGGGAAAGTGATATATAGCAGTACTGTACCTGCACTGCACTACATTTACTACAGGGCACACTAGTTCAAGGAGCAAGGTGTTGCTTGTTTTGGTTTGATTTATACTGTAATGTTCGTTTGATTTATATATACATGACCTTTTGAGGTGAAGTGACTTTACAGGTGGACGAAACGTACTCCTGTTGTTATGCGCACTTGATCTTGGGCGCGTTCGTCGATTTTACCCCTTTTAACACGGCAGTGAATTCATCATAATTCAGATCCCCCCCCCCCCCAATTCCTCTTGTGGAGTCCTAGTGAGATTCCTTCCCCTTATCTGTGGTGTTCTGGTCTTTAGGCAACTGCAGGTTAGTGGCTACGTTGACTATAGTCAGAGATGTACCAAATTACCACCTGCGAAAGTGAGAGGCTGTGGCTTACGTGGTGTTTCTATACACGAGAAATTAAAAGCTTGCAATTTTTTTTAGAGGACAGAAACAAGTGATCAGTGCAGCCATATTGAGGCTGTTTGGTTCTCGCGAGCCTAGCCCGTTCAACTCAACCAGGCTGATAGGATACGAGATGTATAGATGCAGAGACGGTGTTTGGTTGAGTCTTAGTAGGCATGTATTTTGAAATTTAAATATTTTTAAATTTATATAGCAAGTGTGGTCTAGTTTTATTCGAAAAAATACCAGGAACTCATTTTTGAAATCGGTTCGATAATTAGATATGCTAATCAAAAGATATAAACAAAAAAAAACTAAACTTACATATCCACGTGGCACCGCATGCATGTTTGCTATTGTGGCTGACAGTGGTCCTTTACGCAGAACATGAGGCTATCATGCGTTGCATCCAGAGATATGCCTATTTTCTACGTATCTCCAGAGCCAGGCTGCATGGAGAATCTTGCATCCAGAGAGCCAGGCTCAAAACTAGATGCGAGCAACCAAACACGAGAAAAAAGCAAGATTCTGCATCTATAGATACAATTTACAAATCTCTGTGCATGCAGGCAAGTATTAGACCCCACGGGTCACTGGTTAGAATTATAAAAATAATAACGGTGAAAATTAACACAAATAATCCACCCGCCATACGGTTGGTTTGGTGAAAATCAACACAAATAAATGTTGATAATTGGCCAGAGGAATAGAGTGCCGCATCGCTGTGATGGCAGTTTGTCCCAGTCACTAGATATCGGAATACTAGTGTGCAATCTCAGCCGATATGAATAATCCCTCAAAACATACCAGATTCCAAATTTTTTTCAGTTGCAGTTGGACACGGATAATATCAAATACCCATTTCTCCATTCTATATTCACTCCTTAGGTCTTCGATCAGTCCATCGAAAATTATCCGCTTTGTTTGTACCCGTCCCAGTATATTTATAACAAAGATCGGAAAATCAAAAATCAGAAACTGCAAAGGGCCTAGAGATCGAGAAAAGCCCATAAATCACAGCCCATGCACATTCCTGGCCCACAATATGGCCGAACAGTAATGGAACTGCAGTTTTACGGAAGGTCCTTACATTTTAAAGAAATTAGAGAAAAGTCCTCAAATCCAGGTATTCGTAACGTCGGTCTTCACCTTCTGGGAGACTGGGACATCACATGCACGTTATATATAAAAGTGCATCCTAAACTTTTGCAGCATGTCACGCATTCTCTCTAAACACGATATAAGTGATCATGAGAAAATTCGGAAAAAATTGATAACATTGACACAAGATCAATCTATCACGCGACAAAATTTCACATCTAAATTCTATGTAAACAGGAGTTACAGGAGAAATAAAATAATACAAATCCTGCTGAAAATGAAATCAGAAAATAAAAAAGAAGAGAAAAATTATAAAGCTACTCGTCACTAAATGGAAAAAAATCGTATTTAGTACAAGTTTGCTCTCGTATCTTAAGCCTATTATTCCTGGAAGGGTTCCGGCCACCACAGCCTCCCACGTCACCCCCAACCTCTCTCTCCTCTATTTCGTGAAAAGACCCTCCGTTTCTTCAAAATTACGTGTAGGTCCCTGGGCGATTTTCTGTGAGAGGAAAATAAATTTTCCCGGTTCGCGTTTAGGTCCCTCGTTCGGTATTTTACAGAGAGAGCCCCCATTAAATGCGAATAGCGAACGAGCCCTTTTCTAATTTTTCAAAATAGCGGATAGGTCCAAAATTATAACAAATAGGTCCCTGTGCTTTACGTTCGGGTCCTTTCTCCGTTTTGCCCGTAAAAAAATGTTTTCGTGATCCGTTTTTCCTCCGGAGCATGGGAAAAATGTTTTCGTTGCCCGTTTTCTCTAAAAAAAATTCCTTTCTTCGTTTTGCTCGGAAAAAATGTTTCCGTGATCCGTTTTTCCTCCGGAGCACGGGAAAAATGTTTTCGTTGGCCGTTTTCTCTTAAAAAAAACTTTCTCCGTTTTGCTCGGAAAAAATGTTTCTGTGATCCGTTTTTTCTCCGGCGCATGGGAAAAATGTTTTCGTTTGCCGTTTTCTCTAAAAAAAATATATATAATCCGTTTTTCGTCCATCATTTATCCTTTTTGTTGGAAAAAAATGTTTTGTTGTCCGTTTTGTCTCCAGAGCATGGGAAAAAATGTTTTGCGTCGTTTTTCCTGGGAAAAATTGTTCCATAGTCCGTTTTTTCTCCGGAAAAAAAAACAAATTCGTTTCCCGGTCACGCGCGCGGCGTGCGCCGCGCGTACCTTCCTAGTTTATAATATGATACAACAGTTTTTGATATTTACAGAAAAACCACTCATCTACGGTTTCTGGTTTACCATCAATGCATCTATGGTTTATGGAGAACCGACCAAGGGCTTCTACCGCAAATGAGGAACCGGCCATGGTATCACCGGTTTATGGGGAACCGGCCATGGCATCTATGTACCCCCCCATAAACCGGCCAAGGCACAAATTAAATTTTTTTTGCTTTTTTTTAATTTTCAAACCGAGGTCATTCGAGATGCAAATAACTTTCGGTATGGAACTCAAAAATCAATGAGACAACTTTCTAAATGTGTGTAAAATTATTTAGATTATGGATATGCAAAAATATTTTAGTTTTGTTTATTGTGCAACAAACGATGCGCAAGTCATGGTAAATTCAAAATTTTCATAACGGGTTATTGCTTACTCGAATTTTCGAAAACCGGTTGGTGCGTATTTACGAAATAGAAATTTCATGTACGGTTTAATTAGTTTGGTTAAACTCACTCGCTCAAATTTTATATTTTAATGCTGAAGAATTTCGGAGGAACCACCGAATTAATTATTTCCATTTTAATTGCAATAATTCATGTCGAAAGCTACGAACCTCCAAATGGAAAAAAAATATGTAAATTTTTATTACGCTGTAAGCGTTCATAACATATCACGAAAAGTAGCATGTTCCATGCAAATTTAAAATGTTAAAATCAAGTTTAGTTAAAGATCATACTCTTTAGTACGGCTTAAAACTAAAAGCGGTACCACGTACAAGGAAAATAACAGTCACAACATAACAGTCCAAGCGCCTCCCTCTTCCTTCGCTTTCCCCTTTCCCTTTCCACTTGCACGCCTCGGCATTTTTTCCTCCCTCGTATTTTCCCTCTTCTCCTCCCCTTGTCTTACTTTTCGTTTGGTGATAATGAAGGCAGGAGAGCATGGCCCTTATATAGGCCGATCGACCAATATTGGCCAAGCTGCATGGCCTGTCACGCTTTGACAAAGTTGCACTGCCTATCACGCTTTGTGAAAGCTGCGCGCCCTATCACGCTTTGGCAAAGCAGCACACCCTGTCACTATACCACAAAGGCTCGCATCAATATACCTTTCAATCGGATGCACCTCCCCATGAGGACGATTTGGACGTCCGGCCATGTCCGAGTAGGTAGGGCTGATTTTACATTATTAACGGCCTCGATGGCGACGTCCACCTTGCCTTCTCATGAATTCCTCAGGGGTGAAGGCATCTGGGGATGTGTTGGCCTCCGTCCTGCGGCCTGTGATGGCCCCTACCTACTCGGACCTGGCCGGACGTCCAAATCGTCCTCATAGGGAGGTGCATCCGAATGAAAGGTATATTGATGCGAGCCTTTGTGGTATAGTGACAGGGCATGCTACTTTGCCAAAGCGTGACAGGGCGCGCAGCTTTCAAAAAGCGTGACAGGCAGTGCAGCTTTGTCAAAGTGTGACAGGCCATACAGCTTGGCCAATGTGGGTCGATCGGCCAATATAAGGGTCATGCCCTCCTGCCTTCATTCTCACCAAACGAAAAGTAAGACAAGGGAGGAGAAGAGGGAAAATACGAGGGAGGAAAAAATGCCGAGGCGTGCAAGTGGAAAGGGAAAGGGGAAAGCGAAGGAAGAGGGAGGCGCTTGGACTGTTATGTTGTGACTGTTATTTTCCTTATACGTGGTACCGCTTTTAGTTTTAAGCCGTAATAAAGAGTATGGTCTTTAACTAAACTTGATTTTAACATTTTAAATTTGCATGGAACATACTATTTTTCGTGATATATTATGAACGCTTATAGCGTAATAAAAATTTACATATTTTTTTCCATTTGGAGGTTCGTAGCTTTCGATATGAATTATTGCAATTAAAATAGAAATAATTAATTCAGTGGTTCCTTCGAATTCTCCAGCATTAAAATATAAAATTTGAGCAAGTGAATTTAACCAAACTAATTAAACCATACATGAAATTTCTATTTTGTAAATACGCAGCAACCGGTTTTCGAAAATTCGAGTCAGCAATAGCCCGTTATGAAAAATCTGAATTTACCGTGACTTGGACATCGTTTGTTGCACAATAAACAAAACTAAAATATTTTTGCATATCCAAAATCTAAATAATTTTTCACACATTTAGAAAGTTGTCTCATTGATTTTTGAGTTCCATACTGAAAGTTATTTGCATTTCGAATGACCTCGGTTTGAAAATTCGAAAAAAGCAAAAAAAATATTAATTTGTGCCTTGGCCGGTTTATGGGGTACCATAGATGCCAAGCCCTTGGCCGGTTCCCCATAAACCATAGATGCATGGATGGTAAACTAGGAACCATAGATGAGTGGTTTTTCTGTAAATATCCAAAACTGTTGTATCATATTGTAAATACGAGATCAAACTTGTACTAAATATGATTTTTTCCCACTAAAATTTATACTATTTTTATCCATGCTAGCTAAATTTTTGCAAGATGCTTAATTACATCATGACTTTGATCATCTGTCTCGTGTTAGGATGCACTGGATATATAACCTCGGCAATAACGACGAAGAGATGAGCAGGGAAGACGACCACGACGCACCTGCATGGCGACGCCGCTTTGGGCTGCTGCCCGCCGTCGATCCGGGGCATGCACTGTGCGGTTGCCGATCCTGAGTTTTTTTGGGCCCGGAGCGAAATTATAAACGGAGGCCCCCTAACATAAGCATCAAATATTTTTATACTACTATGTATCAATTGAAAAGACAATATTCAGTGTATTATAGAAATTATTACCGATAAATAAATAAAAGTACAAAAGTGAGATTATTTACCTCAAACATTTTGTAGATATCATCTTAGGAAATATCTTCTAACATTTCTTGATGTGAAATCATCAATTATGGTCTCAATAGTAATGTTATCCAATAACTTCTTCTCAATATATAAAGTTGCCAAACGGCTGACGGCTGTTCGCCCAATTGGCCGCCGGCGCTGAACTTGATAATGGAGACGAGTCACAAGATCAAACTCCAGCGCACCAGCGCGCCAGCGCCCCGGCAACAAGACTACGAGAGTCATGACACGAGAATACGAGATCAAATGCCAATGCGGCACAGCAGCGAGCGCCCCGCCGCATGAAACATACTAATCAACATAAACTAGACGTCCAGATGAAGAGCGGCAAGAAGAGATCAGAATTCAAAAACCTCGTCTCGACGTCTCGGCTTCAGGGCATCAGCCGCCCAGGTTCGACGGTTCAAGAGATGTCCAACGGCTTCAGGGCATGGACGCGGCCGTGAAGGACGGCGTCGACGTGCTCTCTCTCTCTCCCTCGGCGGCCCCTCCGTGCCGTTGGACAAAGATCCGGTCGCCATTGGCGCGTTCGGGGCGGTGTCCAAGGGCGTCCTCGTGGTGTGCGCCGGTGGTAACAGTGGCCCAGCGCCATCCACGTTGTCCAACGAGGCGCCCTGGATATTGACGGTGGGGGCCGGGTCGGTGGACCGGAGCTTCCGTGCCGCCGTGCGGCTTGGCGACGGTGAGGCGTTCGAGGGTGAGTCACTCACTCAGGACAAGCGCTTCAGCTCCAAGGCGTATCCCCTCTATTATTCTCAAGGCACGAACTATTGTGACTTCTTCGACGTCAATATCACCGGCGCGGTGGTTGTGTGCGACACCGAGACGCCGTTGCCTCCCACGAGCTCGATCGACGCGATCAAGGAAGCTGGCGCCGAGTGGTGTTCATCAATGAAGCCGCTTTCGGGTACACCATCGTCGTGGAGAAATACAACCTCCCAATGTCGCAGGTGACCGCGGCCGACGGCGCCAAGATCATGGGCTACGCCATGATGGGGTCGCTGCCGACACCGCCATACTGCAACGATCGTGTTCAACAGCACAATGGTTGGTGTTAAGCCGGCGCCGGTCGTCACGGCCTTCTCATTGCGAGGGCCGAGCACAGCCTGCCCCGGTGTGCCGATGTCATGGTCCTGATTTCTTCATGTGTATGGTCATGGGGGTAAGCAAGTAATTTCCCCTCCCCAAATTTTTCCCCACTCCTTTTCTCTCTCCCTTCCCACTCATCTCTCTCTCTCTCTCCCCATTCCCACCCGGTTTCCCCACCCGCCCGACCCGCTCTCCCCAACCGGCGGCCACGGGCGCTCCCCTCCTTCTCCTGCCCCCTAGCGACGCCCCCTCCCACTCCCTCACCTCCCCACCCGGCCGCCATTCTCCCCCTCCCTCACCCCCAAAGCCGGCCGCCCTCGCGCCCTCCCGGTAGTGGCGCTGACGCCGCCTTCTTCCTTCGGCTCCCTCCCTCCACCGCCGACCCCCTCCTTCCTCCCCGTGTGGTAAGTGAGGTGAGCCTCTAGGGGAGCTCAAGTGAATGCTTTGGGTTGCTAGGGCTCTTAGGTTTAAGGTGGTGGATGAAAGCTAGCCTAGTTTTGAGTGGATGCTTCTTGCTCCCTAGGTGCTTGATGAAATGTCTAGAAGGCTCACCATATGGTATCACACTGTTTTGAGTATTAATCTGTGAGAATTTTTATGTCGTTGCGTTTACCTAATCATCCCTTTTGATGTGGCTCGGAAGAACACATGATTGTTGCGATGTGTCTCCATATGTGTAACGTCAAAGTGTGCTTCAAGTTCGGCTAGTTGGTGAAATTGCATTCTTTTTGTTGATTAATCGCCGAAGAGATACTTGCGTTGTGATTTGCTTGTTCCTTGCTATTAAAGTACTAGTTGGAGCTCCATAACCGACTCTGTTTTCTCAATACACATTGAAACATGTGGGGTGTAGAAGTATAGTATTAGGGACAAGATTTATCTCCATATGAAATTGAATAGCTTTATGTGCCAAGTGCCATGAACCAACAGTGCTTACAGAATTTACGAAATTCTGTAGTCGTAAAGGAATGATGAGTTAAATTGTACTATATGTGTGGTAAGTGAAAACGCGACAGATTGTAGTTGTATGGTACGTGAATGGCTGAATGAATCAGTGCGAGTGGTGGACATGGTTGATAAAAAAATCGCTGCTATACCTTAGCGTGGTTGGATAGATGGGTTGCGTTGAAATGTATGTGGTTGAGTGATTCCAAGTGTTGCTGGGTTATTATTGTGAGTTTCGCCTTGTATTTCGCTTTGGCTCGATGAATGTTTGTGTTATTGTTTTTAATCGTCATTCCAATTCATATGCATAGCATGCATCTCATTTCATACGTATGTGTCGTGTAGAGAACGATCACGTGGAGGGTGAAGTGGCCGCGATCGAGGGTGATCACGGTGAGCCGGTTGTTACCGAGACTCCAGCAGAAGCACCAGGCAAGCACCTAAGCATCTTGCACCTCGTATGAATATATTTTTGAGAATAAATTGTTAAATTGTGAGTTACGTTTTGCATTAGGAGTTGACTGTGGTATAGGACTAGACCCTATTTGTTGCACTTACACTTGTTGATAATTGATCAATATTTTCCTTGGAGCTAATATGGGTAATATAATGAGTCCACGCTTAGCATGCTTAGATGTTGGGTTCGGGCCAAGTGACGGAGGGTTCTGTCACTTGTGGTTTTATTATTATACACATGTTACATTATGTTGGACTTGGAATTGGGAAAATGTTTTGGAAAGGTTAACTTGTGGACCGGACGGGGGAGTTGGTTCATTTGGGTATGGAGACTCAAATGTGTAGCCCCGTCTGTGTCAGTTAAGGACCGATCCGTAAGTGGAATAAGATTGAGCACACCCCGGTTGGTCGCATGCCCGATTATGGTACGGTAAGCCACTCTTTCTTTCATGCTGAATCGATGGACCGTAACTCCCTGTGGTTGGACGTGGTTGAGGGCGAGGCTTAGGCCGGCTCTCGAGCGCCAAGCCGGGCTTGGGGCAGCTCGAGGGGGTGCTAGGTTTTCGGACCGCAGGGGGACGCTTCAGCGATTGGGTATGGATGGGAGGGGGTTGACACGAGGCCCTTCGTGGTACGTGTCGTGCGATCAATGCTTCCCTGCAGGGTTAAATAAGCGATTCGAATTGCCGCGCTCTCGGATATGAGCAAGCTTGATCTGAACTTCTTCTGCGTAGTAAATAACTCGAACTTGTGGTTCGCCGTTGGGCTTGAGCTTTAAATTGGTTATGTATTGCTCTACTTTAATTGTTGTTACTTTCAATTTCACACTAGAAGTAAGTGCGGTCTATAACTGCTTTAAACTTGTAATTGGTTCGATTGTCGCACTTACATTACAAATGTTAATGCTTTTTTCGCACTTTTACCTTAAGCTTACTCCTTGCTACAACTAAATGCATAATCCTTTGGAGTCGGTCCTATATGGACCCACGGGTAAGTCTTGCGAGTACCTTCCGTACTCATGCTTCTGCTTTGTGGTTTTTCAGGTGAGGATCAGGTTGGATGCGAGTTCTGCCCGTACTGCCTCTCGGTGGTAGGCGGGGCACCGAGTAGAGGCTTGCCGACGCCGTTATACCGGGAGTGTTCAGCGTAACACTTCCGGATTTGTCTTACTTTTGTTAAATGCATTCTTTTGTTGTATAGATAGATGCGGTTCGTTGGTCTTTTGGATTTGGCAATAGACGGCTTAAGTGTATGTCGGGCTCAGTTTGCGTTTTCTTTAGCTATTGCATCTTCTTTGTGGTCTTTGTGGTTGTCGCATTTACTTTCGTTATATATATATACTGAACTGTGTTTCCTTGTCTGCTGAGTGGATGTCCGTAGAATCTAGAAAGGTCATGCCGAAATTTTCCGTTTTTCGGAGTCTTGGTCTTTTTCCCGTTCTTGCCTAGTTTAGAGTTTTGGAGTTGTTTTAATCTTGGTTCGGTGGTTGTCAGGTTCGTCCTTGTGCCGTGTGCTTCCGCTTGCGTGTGGTTTGGAAGGTTTCGGGTTCGTTGCCCCCTTTATGCAAATTGAATTGATATCGTATTGGTTTCCGGTATGCAGGGATCCTGGGCGCGTTTCGGGTCGCATACCGGGGGAATACCGGGGTTGTTGTCGAGTTGTTTGGATGTTCGTAGGGTTGTCTCTGTTGGGCTTGGGTATTAGCATCAGGATCACCTCCGGTGATTGGTTGCTAGGATCCAAATCCGATGGGAACAACTGTTCATCCAACAACTCGAGGACGATCTGGGCGGCTCCTCACAGCCGAAGCCCGACATCCTGGCACCGGGGCTCAA
This sequence comes from Rhipidocladum racemiflorum, assembly GCA_036346355.1. NCBI lineage: Eukaryota > Viridiplantae > Streptophyta > Magnoliopsida > Poales > Poaceae > Rhipidocladum > Rhipidocladum racemiflorum. Next base: position 14,308,392 of record CM070578.1, on the reverse strand, counting down.
CATCCTCGCCGTGTGGCCGTCGCAGGTGCCGGTTGATGGGACCGAGTCCTACAATTACAACGTCATCTCCGGAACGTCCATGGCCACGCCGCACGTCACTGGCATCGTGGGCATCGATAAAAAGGTGCACCGGATGGTCACCGGCGCGATCAAGTCAGCCATCATGACGACGACAGGGCCGTGGACAATGACGGACACCCGATCATGGGCGAGGAGCACGGAAGTCGAGCTTCTACTCCGTCGGCTCCGGCCACATGGACCCGGCGAAGGCCGTCGACCCCGGCTTGGTCTACGACCTCCGCGCCAGGGACTACGCTGGCTACATCTGCGGGCTCCTCGGCGAGGCGGCCCTGAAAACAATCAGCAACTTGACTTGCGCGGAGGTGGGATCCATTGCGGAGGCACAATTGAACTACCCGGCGATATCGGGTGCCGCGAAGCAGCTCACGGTGAACCTGACAGGATTTAACGTCGGGCGGATTCGAGGTACACCGCGCACGTCGACGCGCCGGAAGGGCTAACGGTCAAGGTGGATCCGACGGAGCTAGAGTTCAAGGAGGCCATGGAGAGGAAGACATTCATGGTCACCGTGAGCGGAGCCATTGGCGCCGGGCAGCGGCTCGCTGAGGGGAGCCTACACTGGGTGTCGCAAGATCACGTCGTGCGGAGCCCCATCGTCGCCGACACCAGCATTGCACCGAGTTGATTGCGCCGGCCGGCCGGCCGGTCGGTGCACGGACATGCCACACGCCTCGGCACTCGTGGGTGCTGTTAGAAATAAAGGCACATTTAGGTTTAATTTAATCCAAAAGTAAATCATGAACAACATGTGATTGACTATCGGTAACGAATAACAGGAGCATACCATAGATGCATATGCTAGAAGACTACACATATATCCATCTAATGTGCTCACAATCAATAGATTGAAAATAAACAGTAGAAACATTGTAACGTACTGTTCGTGTGCAGATGGAGCAGTAGTCGTTGTAGCGTCTGATAAAGGGGCGAGCGCGCGCGATCGAGCGATGCCGAGCTGCCGCTCCGAACGTCGAGGAAGACGAGCCGTGACGGTGGCGTGGAAGCGATCGCGCCGAGCGCTTCCCAAAACCTGATTCGTCCTCTCCGGTGCAAGAACGCGAGGACGGACGGTTTCGAGACACCTTTCCCGTTCATTTGGTGCACGCCGCGTCACGGACGAAGCGAACTTGATGGCGGCGCAGCAGGAGGAAAATAGCAAAAGCCTAGACGTGGTGTGTATCGTGCTCTCCCAGACGGCAGCGGCGCAGTATATAAAGGAATAGCCTGGTAACAGTCCGTAACCGAACACGACTCGAAGACGTGCCACGATCGGAGTCTATTACGGAGTTGGTTACGGTTTCCTTATCCCACCATGGCGATAATACACACACTTGTTGGCTTCGTTTACAGCGAAGCCAGCTTGTGTCAATGTTCTATCGAACTTCTCATGCCATTGTTTAGGTGCTTGTTTAAGGCCATAAAGAGATTTCAGTAACTTACACACCTTGCTCTCATGTCCGGGTAGCACAAATCCATCTGGCTGATCCATGTAGATCTCCTCATCTAGCTCTCCATTAAGAAAAGCTGTCTTCACGTCCATTTGATGGACAATGAGACCATGAGAGGCAGCCAAGGATAAAAGTACCCGGATGGTTGTGATCCTAGCAACAGGTGAATAAGTATCAAAATAATCCTCTCCTTCCTTTTGCGTATAACCCTTAGCCACAAGTCTAGCCTTGTACTTTTCAATAGTACCATCAGGCCTTAGTTTCTTTTTGAACACCCACTTACAGCCCACAGGTTTGCAACCATAAGGCAGTTCTGTGAGCTCTCAAGTTCCGTTAGACAGAATAGAATCCATCTCACTACGGACTGCCTCCTTCCAGTAGTCTGCATCAGAAGATGTATAAGCTTCTGAAATAGAGGTGGGAGTATCATCCACAAGGTACACAGTGAAATCATTACCAAAGGATTTAACCATCCTTTGTCTCTTGCTCCTCCTAGGAGCCTCACTGTCATCCTCCTCAAGATTTTGCTCGGGTATCTGTTCAGAATCCTCAGTTTGTGCAATAGGTTCGGGAATTATCTCAGGGTTTTGACTAGAAACGCTATGCAAATCTTTCATGGGAAATATGCCCTCAAAGAAGGTGGCATCTCTGGATTCCATGATTGTACCGACGATCATGTCAGATACTTCAGACTTTACTACTAAAAATCTATAGGCAATGCTCCGATGAGCGTATCCCAGAAAGACACAATCCACTGTCTTAGGTCCAAGTTTGCGCTTTTTAGTTATGGGCACATTGACTTTCGCCAAGCAACCCCACGTGCGCAAGTATGAAAGTGATGGTTTTCTCCCTTCCCATTCTTCATATGGGGTTTTCTCCTTATTCTTAGAAGGAACTTTATTCAAAACGTGACAAGAAGTCAACAGGGCCTCCCCCCACCATTCCTTAGATAGACCCTTGATGTCCAACATGGCATTTACCAAATCGGTTAGAGTGCGGTTCTTTCTTTCGGCAACCCCATTAGACTGGGCGAATAGGAGGTGTCCTCTCATGAATAATTCCATGTTCCTTCTGAGAATAAGTCGAACTCAAGAGAAGTACTCACCGCCACGATCCGACCTAAGCCTTTTGATTTTTCTTTCTAATTGATTTTCAACTTCAGCCTTATAGACTTTGAAGTAGTCTAAAGCCTCATCTTTAGTTTTCAACGAGATAAACATAGCGATATCTAGATGCATCATCAATCGTAGTCATGAAATATCTTTTTCCTCCTTTAGTCAACACACCATTCATCTCACAAAGATCTGAATGTATGAGTTCTAATGGTGCCAAGTTTCTCTCCTCCATTGCCTTGTGAGGTTTGCGAGGTTGCTTTGATTGCACACAACTTTGGCACTTAGAACCTTTGACAAGAGGGAATTTTTGGAATTAAATTCATACTAGCGAGCCGAGTCATACAACCAAAATTTAAATGACATAACCGTGAGTGCCAAACATCGGCTTCACCTCCATTGTAAATATCACAAATATGGTTCACAACTTTATTGCAGAAATCGAAAGGAAAAGCAGAACAAGCCTCCGCATTCATAGACTTTACATATTAAAAGTACATGCTTAGTCTCGTCTACTTTATTAGACTCTAACACCACTTTGAACCCTTCTCTTCATAGATGGTAGCCGCTGACCTTGTTTTTATTTATTGAGGGGACATGCTGCACGTTCTTTAGCTGACGATCTTTCCCGAAGTAAACTTCAGATCTACCGTGCCAACACCAAGAAACGAAGCATTCGAGCTGTTTCCCATCAACACGAGCAATCCCAAGACGACTGGTAAGAAGAGAACAAAGAGAGATCGGCACACACATGAACATTAGCTCGGTATCAATCCACCAATCGGTGGTCCGATTTCTTGAAAGAACAATAGATGCGTTACCATACCCGAAGTTCCTCCTCGATTGCCAATGGTCACGTTGATGAGACTTTGAGTTCTGTCCTTGCTCACCCTTCCGCCCTTGCGATTTGGACCTTTATTTGGCCCTGTCCAATCTCACCGCAAACAAAGCGAGGCTTCTCATCTTTGTTCATTGACTTCTTCTTCTTGAAATTAGTGGTTTGTTTGGCTTTATTTTTCCTTTGTTCTTGCCATGTGAAGCTGTTGCACCACATTGGCGCTAGGCGCCCCTCAGTTCCTTTCACAGGTGCATCCTTAGCTCGAGCTTTCTCCTCAACATCTAGAGACGCAATCGATTCTCAACAGAAATCTCTTGTCTCTTATGTTTCGAAGATGTGGCAAAATTCCTCCATGAAGGAGGTAATTTGGCAATAATGCCCCGACCACAAACTTGTCGTATTTGGATTTTGAGAAGTTCGAGTTCCCTGGCGAGAACACGTATCTCATGAGCCTGCTCAACTACTGTAACGGTTATCCACCATCTTGTAGTCATGATATTGCTCCATGATATACAGTTCACCGCCAGCATCGGAAGCACCGAACTTAGCATTCAAAGCATCCCATAGTTCCTTCGCCTATTTAATGTGCATATACACATCGCACAGACGATCGGCAAGAACACTAAGAACGGCTCCCACAAAGAGTGTGTTGGCATCCCGATATGCCTTCTTCTTTTCAGGAGTTGGTTCCATATCCTCTGGTTTGCCGTTCGACACCCAGAACACGTTCATAGCTGTAAGCCACAAGGTGACCCTTATGCGCCATCTTTTGAAGTGCACACCGGTGAATTTTTCTGCCTCAAAGGTTGCCTCGGCAAAGCCGACCATTGATAAACCTAAGCGCCTATAATCAGGTTTTTGGATTGTTAGAAATAAAGGCACATTTAGGTTTAATTTAATCCAAAAGTAAATCATGAACAACATGTGATTGACTATCGGTAACGAATAACAGGAGCATACCATAGATGCATATGCTAGAAGACTACACATATATCCATCTAATGTGCTCACAATCAATAGATTGAAAATAAACAGTAGAAACATTGTAACATCTTGTTAGGTGTGCAGATGGAGCGATGAGTCGTTGTAGCGCGTCTGATCTCGAGGGGCGAAGCGCGCGCGATCGAGCGATGCCGAGCAGCCGCTCCTGAACGTCGAGGAAGACGAGCCGTGATGGTGACGTGGAAGCAGTCGCGCCGAGCGCTTCCCAAAAACCTGATTCGTCCTCTCCCGGTGCAAGAACGCGAGGACAGACGGTTTCGGAGACCTGCTTTCCCGTTCGCTGGTGCACGCTGGCGTACGGGACGGGGCAGACTTGATGGCTGCGCAGCAAGAGGAAAATAGCAAAAGCCTAGACGTGGTGTGTATCGTGCTCTCCCGGACGGCAGCGGCGCAGTATATAAAGGAATAGCCTGGTAACAGTCCGTAACCGAATACGACTCGAAGACGTGCCACGATCGGAGTCTATTACGGAGTTGGTTACGGTTTCCTTATCCCTTCTGCAACCGTGACGATCCCGAGTAGCAAAAGAATAAACTGCAAAAGGAGGCTGCGCCTACGCAAAGCCCTGGACCGGATTTCGGCGGACCATTCACGCAGGTGCCGCACGCCCGCGCCCCCCGCCCCGAGCCGTGCCGTGCCCGAGCCGGCGAGGCGAGGCGAGCACGCGCGTGTGTATTCTTTCTCCCTTTCTCCACATGGTTCTACCATGGTGGAGCACACTCCACTATTTAAACTAGTGTTCACCACTTTAGGCTAGCAATGTGGTACTATTGCTAGTGCACATGCCTCTACACTAGGTGGGCCTTTGAGATTTTCTAGGATTTATTATCTCAATTAAATGGGCTTGGCCCAAATAATCCAACAGGTGCAGCATGGCATATTAGATCATGCACGGTTTGCATGTGTACGCTGGTCTCTTCGATCTAAATTCTATTAACAAATGCGAGCTCGTTATTTTAGTCCTTCACGTCATTAACCACCTCTCTTTCATTAAGCAATGGAAAACATAGTTTCGCATGGAGGTTTTAAACCAGGCAGCATGTCAAGTTACTAAAAATACGACCAGCCAAATCCTCCGAACCAAACCGATTACATCAATCGTAAGCCAACAAGACCACTCATCCCCCCCAAATATTGATTTGCAAGTCCCAGAAACTTCATAGCTCTCTTTCAAGGTTCCTCGGCTGCATCCTAGAGATCGCTGTTGAGTGTCGGTAACGACGAGGCTGGCTGGTGCTGCTCGTAGGTAGTAGCGGCGCCACCGACGAACATGCTCTGAGGTCATGGAAAGAAAGATTTCATAAGGAATTGATAATTTAAATAGAAAAATAATCATCAAAATTTGAAGAAATCAAACTATATTTTCACTTATAGAGAAATCAGGACATTTGTAAAACACATGACCGCTATTTCCAGGAGTGTTGGCGCATAACACATTAACTTGCACATGTTAGTTAGGTCAATCGACCCGTCTTGCAGTGGCAAGCATAGGGGCTCTTCGATTCCCTGAGCTCGACGTTTCAGACATGGCCTTCACACAATTGAAGGACGACGAAGTGGGATGAGGAAGAAGAGGAATGAGGAAGCGGAGGTAGCATTGAGGCTTATTTATAGAGACAATGGAAATATTCGGCGGGAAAAATGGTGCCAACTTAAGGGTAAACATGAAGACTATGGCCCCGTTCGTTTCAGCTTCTAGATAGCTTCTGCTTTAAAAAAAAGCAGATTATTTGCCGAACGAGAGGATTCTGGACAGCTTCTCTGAAAATCAGAAGATGATTTCTATATAGAATCAGAAGCTGATTTCTATATTAAAAATCAACAAAAAACAAAAAAAAACTCAAATCACCTTCCTCTCCCCCAGGGGGCAAGCCCCTGCCTCCCCGTAGGGCGCGGCAAGCCACTGCCTCCCCCCCAGCACGTGGCAAGCCTCTACCACTGCGTTTTCCCTGCGCGGCACAGGCTATTTTTGAAAGAAAAAAAGTAGTAGACGGAGGCTATCTTCGTGAAAAAAAATTTGAGGGGCCTTATTACAGTAAAAATTTCTTCAATTGCTAAGACTTTTGAACCATTTATGCCATAGCAACAATAAGAATCCAGCACCGCTAAGAGCTTCATATATTCATGAAAATAATAAGCACCTTTAAACATCATGCTTCCATGCCAGGAATAAGTTATCAACACCTTTAAGCCTCATTCGTTAACGACAATATTTGTAATCCACTACCAGCTGAAATTTGTTTATAGAGAACAAACAATGAAAGTGTAAATACAATAATAGTTACCCTTATATATTTTTAATGTGTACATTTTCTGCAAACCAGGGCAGCTAAATCACTTGGAGAGCTCAACCTCAACCCTTGATGGGACTTTGAATGACATGTAGCGAAAACACCAAACATCGATGATATAAGCCACGTATAACAACAACTACATATAGTTATTTTTTCCTCTACACGTTTGACAATTCACTTTGCTTTGATGACCTAGCACCAACGGTGATAGCAGAATCTGTCGCTATTCAACATAGCCATTCCTCTCGGAATACATCAACCATTTTGTCCTACATTTTATCCGACAGAAACATGGAATAACACAAGTATGTTATGAATAAATAACATGTTAGTAAAAGAGCACTTTTACGGTATACAATATTAAATATTACCCGTCCATTCTATTTGATCTAACAAATCATATTAGTTAGGATTTAATTATACTTTCACCGGTAGTATTGGTAGTAGAAATCCGTTGAAGCCGAAAACTTGACGAATGGTTAATCGGCAATAAGCACACGCAAACACCAAGTTTAATTTTTGTGTACGGGCGTGCCAACTGATTTGATTCTACAATCAGCATGAGGAAGAATTAATTTAACCAACCATTAAGCTGATGTATTTTCTAATAACGATCTTATCTGATCAGCCATTCAAGCTGATTAGACGAAAAGTGACCGATAGATCTAATCAACCTGATTGAGTCGATTAGATGAACATAAATGTAGTTTTTTTTCCCGAAAAAGGCAATACGCAACAAAATCGAATAAAAAGCAAACCTGAATAGCGTAAGTCAACGAAATCAATAATCAGTGATGAACAACTTTATTGATCAAACGAATTACATAAGAAGAATTACAAATCTAAAGTACTACTCTTAGTCGACAAAAAAATAAAGAGTAATGTGGGTTGATTGGGTGATTGATTTTACCCTCTTCTATGCTGCCTATCATCTTCTTTTATAGCACATAGATCAATCGTGTTCTCTTTGGACTCTTGGTGAAATTATCTATATCAGCCTCTATTTCCTCAAAACAATCTTTCCTTTCCAGTCGGCTTTATCCCCGTGTTACTCGGCTGTAATCTTCCAAAATAATCTCTCTTTTGATCCGATACTGATCTTAACTCTATTTCTAAACAATCTTACCAAATCAGTAACTTTTTGCCAAAATGATTATGCGCTAAATTCTGGTGTCAACAAAATGATATGAGGGTAATATTGTAATTAGTTTTTTTGAGCGCATGTGTATTTTTTTCGGTGAAAATTCGTAACTGCTTCGTTGGCCGACATTGTGCTCGATGTGTGGTGCGATAGGGTTAGGAGGGGGGTGTTGATGGCCGCCGCTCGTTGTGTTTAGGAGGATGGCGTTGAAACAACCCTCAAAAATTCAAAATGAATTTGTTTGAGTTTGTTTGAATTTGCGTTTGTTTGAGTTTGGAAATTTGGAATCGATTTTGAATTCTTACCGTGTTTGGGCCAAATCCTTTGCTTCGTGGGCCTCCCGGCCCATCCCCTTCCGGCCCAACCGGCTCTCGCCGGCCTGCCGCTCCCTCCGGCCCGGCCCAGCTGCCCCGCCGGCCTGCTGGCCCGCGTAGCCGACCACCTCCCGCCTCCCCCGCCTCCAGCGTCGCCTTCGCCGCCGCTTACCGCTGCCGCCGTAGCCGCCGGCCGTTGCGCCTCCCCGCTCAGCAGTCGTCATGCCCGCGCTTGCCGCTGGCTTGTCTCGCGTGGTCGCCGCCTTGGCGCCGTCGCCGGCCGTCGCCTCCTCTCGCCGCCTTGCGCCGCGCCGCCGCGTGCCGCCGCCCTCGGCCGCCTGCGCCCTCGCCGCTCTATAAAAACCCTCCCCGAGCTCCACTTCCAACTCGCCCCGCTCTCCCTCGCCTCGGTGAGCTCCTCCTCCCTCCTCCTCGCCTTCACCTCCTCGGCTCGGCCTGTATGGCCGCGCACTTGACCAGGTCGCCTCGCCCGAAAACCCTAGCCCGCCTCGCCGTGCCTCGCCAGCTGCCAGCCCGTCAGCCTCCCCTCTCCCCTCCTCGCCCCTGCGGGTGGCCCCGCCCCCTCTCGCCCTCATGACTATGACTGAGCCAGCCAAACCAATGACCTTCCTTGTAGCGCGCCGTTCGAACCGTGGCGATGGAGCCCAGCGGCGGCGATCTTGTTAAAAACAGTAAAAGGATTTTCGGTTTTTAATTTAATTATTAAATTCCGAAAATTCGTTTTTAATCCAAAAATAGCCCAGAAAATCCAGAAAAATCCCGGAAAATCCCAGAGCTCCACCAAATACTTTTCCCGAACCGTTTCGATCCCCTGAGTCCAGAAATGCTGTCCGTTCCCAGATCCGAAATCCAGAAATTCCTAAAATCCCAGTTTTACCCTCCGTTCCTTTCCAAACTCGGTTCCGGTTTCCGTTTCAGTTTCCGTTTTCATTTTCGGTTATTGTTTTGTCGTTTATTTTTGTTGGTTGTCTTTTCGCGTTAGATTCGACCGTTGAGACGCCAGTGGAGCCGGAGCAGTCCCTGGAGTCGGAGCGATTCGAGCGAGCGTTGGACCAGGCAGAACAAGACGACTACTTCCTCGACGACTCGTCCGATCCAGCTGCCGCGCAAGGCAAGCCGTACACCCTTGATCATATTGATCCCATCATGCCATGCTATAGTAGTAATTATTTTATATCGCATTATTTTACTGTATGTTGAATTATTGAAATCCGGTATTTTAGAATGACATGATAATTAGGTAATGCCGAAATTGCTTACTGAAACCTCCTTGAAATATTGGAACCCTATTAATCCTTTGGAACCCTAGTTAATTGCTTATGCCATGAATAGGTTAGATTATACTGCTAGGTTAGTTCAAAACCTGGATTTAAAGAAAATGCTGCCGAATCTCCGATTCGGATTGTTTACAAAAGTGCTACGGTTAGGGGCGATGATCGGATTAATCCGGAGTGGATGAGATTCCGATCCCGGTGATGATTAATGCCTTGGTTGAGTGCAGTGGCAGATCGCGAGTACCTGGAATGGGTTTGTGGATGAAGGCTTGGTCTTTGGCAAAAGTATAAGGTTAATAATCCCTTAAGCAAAGTAAATAACTTAGTTCCGCTCAACCACAGTCGGATGGTCGGTGACCCGTATCCGACATGGCTCGATAAGTTAGTCATTCTGAGATAATAATTGGGTATCTTGGTGGCTACCATTCTCAGAAGAGAATGGGGACCCAGCCTTCCGGCAGGAAATGGACCGGAGGGTGGAAACGGGAATGGTCCAGAGTGACATTCTTGGTTCTCTAGCAGTGAAGACGCTAATGGGGACCCCGAGTCCAAGGTAAGCGGTACTATCGGTAAACAACTAAAGGACAGGAATGATTAAGCGAAATCTTTGTGATAATCTAAATGGGCCACATGCATTTAAGTTGCATGAAACTCGCGATTGGCATAAAGGTTATAGATATCTTGTGGGTAAAGTGAGCCGCTCTGCAGAGTTAATCTTAATTGTAATCGGTTCTGCCCGTACTTAGGTAAATGAAGTTAAGTTGGAATCGGGGTTGATACCCGTAACTAAGCTCAAGTTACTGTTTTGGTATTTGTGAATGGATTGGTGAAGTGTTGTTGAACCTTGTGAAATTCAAATTACTTATTTATTAATTTGTGTTTCAAATGTAAAATGAATTGTGAAATAAAACTGCATCCAGATACTAAACCCTATTGCCATCCCTTGATTTCCCCTACATATAGTATTCAGTGGTTCCGTACGACTTGTTGAGTACTCCCGTACTCACCCTTGCAAACCCCCGCCCTTTCAGAGTTCGAAGATGTTGGCGCCTTCCAGGAGATCGTAGATGGCGATTTAGTCTGGTTTTAGGTCTTGTCTTCGCTCAGGCTCTGCCTGTGGTTTCTCTCTTTTGTTAGTGTAAGTTTAGAAGCTTGGATGCTTCTCTTGTAAAACCGGTCGTTAGACCAACTATATTGAATAAAAAGTGTTGAAAGCTGCTTTTGTCAGGCAATTGTACTCTTGTCTTCCAACAGTTAGTCTCCCTGGGTAACTGTTGTGAGTTTCGCACTGCCCCTAAAAAGGCGGTCCGTCACAAGTGGTATCAGAGCCTAGGCTTGACCGTAGACTGAGACCTAAGTTGGCTTAAGGAGTCTTTTTCGAAAAGATTATTTCAAACTACAAAATGAGTTTCGAAAACTGTAAGTATTATTCTTATAATCCCGTTTCTCTCCTCTCTCTGTTCCCACCCTTTCCTTAAGATTCACCTCTCTCCTTTAAACTCACTTAAAACCTTTCCGCTCATCTGACTTGAAAAGATTCTCGTTTTGGCAGATGGTGCACCACGTCTACCCACTTCCCGAAGTTCCTGAAGGATGGGCTGGACTGCTGTGGAGAATGCTACAGCATGTTGGAGCTGATCAGATTGAGATCCCCGTTTTTCACACGGAGGAGCTTTTCCAGGGTGTCGTCCGCGTTGAGTGGAGAGCCTGGTTCAATCTGGATCCCCTGCCAAATAATCCAGATATTCCGCGCCATTTCAGGGCACCGCGTCCACGAGTCCGACGCTATCCAGGACTCTGCCCGTCGGGCAGTGAAGCACCTGCGTCGTCTCTTCGCCGCTGAGTTCGACCACAGTCGATTTCAGTTGATCCCCATGAAGGGGGATGCCCCCGGCACGGTGATCGTCTCTGTTCCAGAGGACGAGGCAGATCCGCGTGTCGATGAAGCTGCGGAGCTCCTTGTCAACAAGGATTTCCTGTACACTACCCTTCTCCTCGAGCGGGATGATCTTCAGCGACAATTGAGCAATGCCTGGATGGAGATCGACGAGCTTCGTGAAGAGATAGACCACCGGTGCGGCCCGATGCGAGCAGGAGAAGAGATGTCCGTGGATGGTCCGTCGGTGGATCGACTCGCCCATGGCAGAAGATGTGGAAGAAGATCCAGAGGAGCGCATCATCTACATCTCCGACGACGATTGAAGATTCCCGTCCTAGAATAGGGCGTTAGTCCTAGAAGTTGGCTTTACCCTTTTGGAGTAGTCTTTTGTAATGTAAAATAGGTTGTTTCTTACCTTAGTATGACGGTATTGTAAACAATCTATGTATCAGTAAAATTAAGTTTCCTATCTCTGTATGTTGTTTGCTCTATTATCTTTATACCTTCGGCCTAATTCCACTAATTCTTTCCCATTTCGTCTCGCCTCTCACCTATTCTATCTCTCTGTACCCCTGCTCAAATCTTACTTATCTTCTGCTTTGCCCAAAACCCTGCAGCAAGACCTAAAAGATAGTCAGTATGGATCAAGGTGAAGGATCACAACACCAAGGTTACGGGAATGAGGCAGACCCAGCCAGCAATCCAGTTAACATAGCTCAAGTACTGGCAGATATAGAAAGGAACAGATACCAATGTAATGCAGGCGTAATCGGATGATTGAGATAATGATGGCACGATTTGCATAAGACCCAGATGAATCCCCAAGGAAACAACTTTGGACATGATGGGTTATTAGGTGGGTCACACTGTCTGACTTCCAAAAGACCGGCCCCTATTTTCTCCATGTCAATCGAGCCGTTATCGTGAGATGATTGGCTCACGGTTATCCAAATGAAGCTGGATACCGTACAGTGCACTGAGAAGGAGAAAGTGCTCTATGCCTCTCACCAGCTGCAAGGACAAGCAGCAGCATGGTGGGTCAACTTTCAGACTCTGAAGGCAGGACAAGAGATTTCGTGGCAGATGTTCGAAGAAGCTTTCCGGAAGACTCACATTCCAGCAGGTTTGATGGCCTCCAAGCGGAGGGAATTTCTGTCTCTCCATCAAGGAGGAAGGACTGTGATGGAATACCTGCACCACTTCAACAACCTTTCTCGCTATGCACCCAGAGAAGTAGACACAGAGGAAAAGAAGATAGAAAGATTCTATGAAGGACTGCAGAAGAACCTTAAGTTCCATATCTCATCAGTGGAGTTCAAGGATTTTTCAGCCATGGTGGATAGGCTGATTGTGTCAGAAGAAACAAGGAACGACCTGGAAGATACCAGAAAGAGAAAGGCACAGCAGCAACGGATGTCAGCAGCAAGTCAGTTCAAGGGAAGGACCTATACCTTCAACCCCAATGTTCCAAACAAGAGACAAGCAGTGGGAGGATCCCGACCTAATCCTCCAAATGCTCAGCCCGGGAATGTCCGATGCTTTACCTGCAACGGGAACCATTACTCTAATGTGTGTCCCAAGAAAGGTTCAGCTTGCTTCCATTGCGGACAGCCCGGACACTTCAGGCAGCAGTGCCCAAAGAAGGACTTGCCGAGTGATGTGGCAAAAGCTCAAGCGTCAGCTTCCGCCAACAGACAGCCAGCACCCCGTCAACCTCAGCCGCCCCATCAAGGTTATTTAAGGGCACCAGTCAAGACCGAGGGATATTCCAACAACCGCGGACCCAATCCGCCCAGGAATCCTCAAGGCAGAATTAACCATGTGTCAGCAGCAGAGGCAGCGGAAGCCACTGATGTCATCGTTGGTAAGTTTTCCGTCCAAACCAAGTTGGCCTTAACCCTCTTTGATCCCGGTGCAACCCATTCGTTCATTTCTTTGGCTTTTGCTTGCAAAAGTGGGTTGCCCTATTCTCCCTTGCCCTCTCCATGTGTTTTCCACACCCCTGGAAGTCGGTTAATGGCAAGATTCAGCTGCAGAAATCTGAGAATTGAAATCCAAGGGACTGAGTTCAGAGCCGATCTGTTGTTATTGGAGATGGATGGTCTAGACGTCATATTGGGAATGAACTGGTTATCTAGACACCATGCTCAGTTGGATTGTGCGCAGAAAACAGTGACACTCAGGAATGGTTATGGTCAGAAAGTGACAGTTCAGAATGATCCAAGGTTGATCAAGAGAAGTCAGAGCATCATCAATACAGTTGCCCGTGGATTAGACAGCATACCCGTAGTTCGGGAGTACCCCGAGGTGTTTCCAGAAGAGTTACCAGGGAGACCTCCGAACAGAGGCATAGAACTGGCAATAGAGTTAGTTCCTGGAACAGCTCCTATCCACAAGCGATCCCGTCCAATGTCGCCTTTGGAGTTGAAGGAACTAAAGAAGCAATTGGATGAATTGCTGGATAAAGGATTTGTACGGCCAAGTATATCACCTTGGTCCGCGCAAGTAGTATTTGCCAGAAAGAAAGATGGAAGCAAGAGACTCTGCATAGATTACAGAGCCCTGAATGATGCAACAATCAAGAACAAGTACCCGTTACCCCGAATAGATGACCTGTTCGATCAGTTGAAAGGAGCCAAGATCTTTTCGAAGATAGACCTAAGGACAGGATACCATCAGTTGAAAGTCAGAGAACAAGACAGAGAAAAGACGGCGTTTGCTACTCGGTACGGATTATATGAGTTTACCGTGGTGCCATTTGGACTCACAAATGCCCCGGCTTACTTTATGAACCTGATGAACCAAGTGTCGGTGTTTCGAGCACCGGCCAATGAATTTGTATAGGTAAGAGGGGGGTGCACGCTCCCTCTCCTCGACGGCTTACTCGGGTGAAGGATCGTTATTTTTGATCCAGTTGATTTTGATGATGAGTATTTGAAAAAGATTTGAAACCAGTTTGATATTTCGACAAGATTTATTTTTTGGTTTCTTTATTTGAAAAGATCTGAAATCAGTTTGATTATTTGAAAAGCTTTTTGATTTTTGCAAAGGTTTTTGTTCGTGTTTTGAAATCGTGTTCTTAGAATATTTAATGCAATGCACTCCTGTGAGTGGTTGCATGGTTTAATGTGAGTCAAGTCGCGGACTTGTGTTCGGAATCGTTTTGTGGTTTGTTCATGTGCAGGTATTGCTCGAGGGCGAATGTGGTCGATGACGGGGCTGGAACTAGGTTCTTGGAGGAACTGAGGTTCGGGACTAGGTTCAGGGGGAACTGAGGTCTTGGTGGTCAAGGATGTCATGCGGGACGTTCGGGCTAAGAGAATGGTGCACATGAAGAATGGTTAGTCACGTGAGAATGGCATGAGGTCATTCGCGTGCAAAGTGTTAGTCACGTGAGTATGGTAGGGTTGCCATACGCGTGCAAGAGTTGTACTCGGCCAGGTTGGGCCAAGTGGAGTTGTGTTGAATACATGCTCTTTCTAGGATTAGGAGTGGGAATCCTTTTAGGATTAGGAATCCTTCTAGGATTAGGACTCCTTCTAGGATTAGGACTCCTTCTAGGATTAGGTGTGTTTGCCTTCTTTAAATAGAGGGGTTGCCTCCTGTTGAAGGCAATCAAGCTTTGAGCAAGCTTTAAGGTTGTACTCTTTTGTTTGGAGTATTTTAGACAAAAGAAAGGAGAAATAAAGATCAAGTTCATCAAATCTTTCGGCGAGCTACAATTCTAGTTAGATTTATTCTCGCCATCTTCTGGAACAGTAAGCTTGCGAAGGTCATAACTTTTGATCCGTAAGTCCGATTGAGCTGATTCTTTTTGGGTTTGATTCATATTGGAATCTAGTTTCTTGTGTCCAAATTTCAGATCGATCAGACGGGTGGATCTCCGGGAATTCGCGTTTTACCAAACCTCTATCATTCTGTTTTTTTCGAAAACGAGGCAATTATTTGGTTCTATTTTGGGGTAAACTTTTAATAGATCAAGAATTTGGTTTTAGCTTCCGCACAATCATTCACCCCCCCTCTGATTGCTATATTCGGTCCTACAAGTGGTATCAGAGCTTGGCTCTACTAATCCATCTTAACAGGTGATTAGTAAACGGTAAGTTATGGCAATGAGATATACTCGAACAAGCCGCCAATCTTCAATGGCACAGACTTTCCCCACTGGCGGATTCGGATGACTGCATACCTTCAAGCTCAAGGTAACGCTATTTGGCGCAAGGTAAAGATTCCATACGAGCTTCCTTCAAATGATGATATTGATAAAATCGAGTTTGAAAAAGATGTTGAAAACAATAATAGAGCTAGAAACATATTGCTTCAAGGACTTGCTAGAAAAGAATTCGATAGAGTTCTGTCATTTACTCATTGCTCATGAAATTTGGAAATCTCTTCAAGATTATCATGAGGGCAATCGACTCTGTAAAAGAAGCTAGGCAAGATCAATTTAAAAGGAATACACTAGATTTGAAATGAACTCGAGAATCTCTAGATGATTGTTTTGCTTGCTTTAACAGAATCTTAAACAATCTTAGAGGCTGTAGATGTAAAGTACATCGACTCTGAAAATGCTAGACATTTCCTATCATCTCTTGATCTTAAAATCGGCAAATGAAAGTGGATCGCTTAGGGAAGCTCACAAGATGAGTGAAATGACTTTGGATAAACTATATTCTAGTCTCAAGACTTTTGAGATAGACATTGTTTCAAGAACATCCAATGATAACTCTATGGCTCTTAATGCTAATTCCTCTTCATATGATAATGCTACTAGTTCTTCATCATCATATTCCATTACCGCTTTGAGTGCTCTTAGTGATGAGCAGCTAGATCAAATACCGGAAGATACACTTGCTCTTCTTTCCAAGCGTGTCAATGCAGCTTACATGAGATCAAGGGAAAGAAAAGGAGCCTCCATCCATTGCTACAACTGCGGCAAGGCAGGGCACATCCGTGCTAAATGTTTCAAGAACAAAGATAGAGAGGAGAAGGAGCAAAGCAACTCCTCCAAGTCCTTCCGGCCAAGAGAGAGCAAGGATAAAAATAAGCAACGGACGAAGAAGATGCTCAACAAAGTCTTCGAGGCAATTGGTCGCTTAGACTTAGCGACATTGATGACTCAAGCGAAGATGAGAAGGAAGCGAAGCAAACGAAGCTAAAAGAGAAGGATTTCACCTGAGTGTGCTTCATGGCAAAAGGGAACACTAGTGATTCTAGTGACAACGACAAAGACCTCCAAATGACGGTGATGAGGTAATGCCTTCGTATGATGAGCTTTGTGAAGTTTTAGTCATATTGAGAAAATCTTTAAGAAAATCTTCACTCAAAAATAAAAACTTAGAAAAAGATCTATCCATGCTAAAATCTGAAAACTTTGATCTTAGAAATTCAAATTCTGAAAATATTTGTGATACTTGCTTAGATCTCAAATTTGAAATTAAGTCTCTAAAAGAGGAACATGTCATTAAACTAGAACAAGTTTATGCCGAACAATTGAAAAATGAAAAACTTGTGAAAAATATTGGTTGCTCTCTTGATAGTTTACATGATCAAATTGCTTGCTCTAAATGTTCAATTCTTGAGTTGAAATTAAAAGATGCAAATTGTAGAGTTACACAATTAACAAATGACATGTTCACTCATGAAATTAACTCGTGTTCAAATTGCCGTAAAGCAGAAGCTAAAATTGACACTCCTTGTGATAATTGTTTAACTCTTGCTAAGAAAGTTGATTACTTGCAAAATTCTTTGGAACGTTTCATCGATGGCAAGAAAAACCTAAACATGATTTTGGATCAATCAAAAGTCAGCACTCAGAACAAAGGTTTAGGTTTTGATTCTTATGCTCATCATAAATCACATGCTCCCATTTGTTGTCAAAACACTTGGAAGTGGAAAATTTGAAATTGTCAATGAGCCTAAGAAAAATGTCTTTAAATCTGGTGGTCTTTTATCTTCTACTATGATGAATGCAAAATGTGCTTCTCTTGTTAAAGCAAAACATCATGTTAAGTACACTTGCACTCATTGTGGTAGAGATGGACATCTAGTAAACTTTTGCTTTAGACTAGCTAAACAACAAAAGAGAGAAAGGTTTAATGCTAGGTCTAATTTGAGACAGCACGCGTTTCATTTCTCATTATGTGCCTAGGGTGATGCAAATACCTCTTGTTGCTAAGAACACGAGAAAAGACAAATCATCTTTTATGCATAAGAATGCTCGTGTTGTGCCAAGCTGTTGTGCGTCGTGTGTCTCGATCGGATTCCTAAACATCTTATTTCTAACTTGATGCATCGAGACATCGACACTTTCTGCTTCTATGTAGGCTTCTCACTGAGGAAGGAGAACATATGGCTAGTGGATTAGGATGCTCACGCCACATGTCCGATGATAAGAATTGGTTCTCCTCCTTCACTTGTGCATCTCGTGCTAAAAGTGTTATTTTTCAAGATGCTTCCTCCACTTTTACGCAAAAGGCACTAGTCCAAATAGTGCGGTACAGTGCATATGTTCAGGGGGAGAGTATCTTTGTTGATGAAGATGATGATGATCTTTGTTGAGGATGAGATAATTGGAGTTCTTTGTGTGCTTGTGTGCTCGTTTTCAAGCTTCCCGCGTGCTTCACATCGACAAGCTATCAAGAGGATTTTAAGGTATCTCCGTGGTACTCAAGATTTTGGCATTTGGCTTTACGCTTCTTCACGCATTAGTTTAAGACCTTTCTCGATCTTGAATTTGGAGGATGTGGAATTGATAGAAAAAGTACATCTGGTTCATGCCACTTCTTGAGTAATTCTCTTTCTTGGACACATTGACATCGATTTCATTTTCTTAGAGATCATGTTGAAAAAGAGCTATTGAACTGAAATTTGTTGATTCGGTGCTCACTTTGTCGATATTTTCACTAAACCGCTTGATTTTTCTCGTTTTGCTTTCTTACGCGGTGAACTTGGGATCATTCATCCCCATGGGTTGATTTGAGGAGTCTTGAGTTTATCTCTTTTTGTGTTACTTGACTTTGGTTCCTAGAAGTGATTTTTTTATAAGTGGTATTTTGACTTTACACCTCAAGTAAAAACCCTGTTTACATTGCATCATGTAGTACAAAGCTTTGGTGATTATTCTTGTGTATATAGCCAAGTTAATGCTCAATGCTTTACTTATCACTAAAAGGCTAAAATAATTCAATTTGAGATGCTTTTGAGAATATTTTGGCTCTTGCTCATTATGGTATTGCATTTGTGAAATAGGCTTAAAAGTTTCTTGTCATCTGTTGAAAGGCTAGAGCTGATTAGAAACTATGTGTGAGTTTTTGTTGGACTTCAAATGATCATTATGAGTCTCAAGCAAAATCAGTGTTTTAATGTTAAAAGCAAGTTGAAAAAGATGCAAGCAAAAGCTACTTGGCTAAACACAAGTTTAGTACAATGTGCGACTTCCTTGCCAGGATTTAAATGCAAAAGATGCAAGAAAAGGCTACTTGTCTAAACAAAAGTTCAGAACAATGTGAAGCCACTTGCCAATTTAAACTGAGAAAGATACAAGAAAGAACTACCTACTCATACACAAGTATGGGCTAGTGTGCAGTTACTTGTCATCCCTGTTGATCACAAAGCAAAATTGTCAAACTTGCTAAAAGAAAAAAAGGAAATTCAAATGGTTGAAAAAGGCTTGAGACAAATATTAGTGAATTTGAAAGTCTCTCTATGCTCATGATAGATTTCTTTTTCGCTTTGGCAAAATCTGTTTATGACATTTTACTTGTTTGCTCTAATTTGCTTATGCAATAACTATTCTATGTGTTAGAGCCTCCATATTCTCACAATTTGCTTTCTCATTGGATAATTTGATACAAAATGAGAAAGTTCTCCTAAAAACTCTTCAAATACTTTACTTTGATTATATACCTTGAATATACTTCAAAGCTTGATATACTGCATTCATTAAGGGGGAGTTTTGAGATCTTGATGACTATTTTGTCAAAAAGGGGGAGAACAAGTCAAGGAGGTTTTTGAATTGGGATTATTTGGTCTTTTGGTTCTTGGTCAATCTCTTGTCAAATCTTATATTGTGTTTTGTCAAATTACTCATCAAGGGGGAGATTGAAGGATCGTTATTTTTGATCCAGTTGATTTTGATGATGAGTATTTGAAAAAGATTTGAAACCAGTTTGATATTTCGACAAGATTTATTTTTTGGTTTCTTTATTTGAAAAGATCTGAAATCAGTTTGATTATTTGAAAAGCTTTTTGATTTTTGCAAAGGTTTTTGTTCGTGTTTTGAAATCGTGTTCTTAGAATATTTAATGCAATGCACTCCTGTGAGTGGTTGCATGGTTTAATGTGAGTCAAGTCGCGGACTTGTGCTCGGAATCGTTTTGTGGTTTGTTCATGTGCGGTATTGCTCGAGGGCTTAATGTGGTCGATGACGGATGGAACTAGGTTCATGGAGGAACCGAGGTTCGGGACTAGGTTCGAGGGAGGCGAGGTCTTGGTGGTCAAGGATGTCATGCGGGACGTTCGGGCTAAGAGAATGGTGCACATGAAGAATGGTTAGTCACGTGAGAATGGCATGAGGTCATTCGCGTGCAAAGTGTTAGTCACGTGAGTATGGTAGGGTTGTCATACGGCGTGCAAGAGTTGTACTCGGCCAGGTTGGGCCAAGTGGAGTTGTGTTGAATACATGCTCTTTCTAGGATTAGGAGTGGGAATCCTTTTAGGATTAGGAATCCTTCTAGGATTAGGAATCCTTCTAGGATTAGGACTCCTTCTAGGATTAGGTGTGTTTGCCTTCTTTAAATAGAGGGTTGCCTCTGTTGAAGGCAATCAAGCTTTGAGCAAGCTTTAAGGTTGTACTCTTTTGTTTGGAGTATTTTAGACAAAAGAAAGGAGAAATAAAGATCAAGTTCATCAAATCTTTCGGCGAGCTACAATTCTAGTTAGATTTATTCTCGCCATCTTCTGGAACAGTAAGCTTGCGAAGGTCATAACTTTTGATCCGTAAGTCCGATTGAGCTGATTCTTTTTGGGTTTGATTCATATTGGAATCTAGTTTCTTGTGTCCAAATTTCAGATCGATCAGACGGGTGGATCTCCGGGAATTCGCGTTTTACCAAACCTCTATCATTCTGTTTTTTTCGAAAACGAGGCAATTATTTGGTTCTATTTTGGGGTAAACTTTTAATAGATCAAGAATTTGGTTTTAGCTTCCGCACAATCATTCACCCCCCTCTGATTGCTATATTCGGTCCTACATCGGGTGAGCACAAGATGTATACTGGTTCGGGCTGAACGTCCCTACTCCAGTTCGTGTGGGTTTGATTGTATTGATTCCCCGGTTGTCCGTTGTCTTACATGCTCGCTCCCTCCCCCTTTATACAGGCGAGGAGGGAGGTTACATTGTTGCTTAAAAAAGAGAAAAAAAGGCGTGCTCTTAGTCGCCCGCAAGTGGCGGTGATGGGAGGCCGCCGGCTCCTTGCCTGCTGGCTGGTCGGCGTAGTTGCCGCGCCGCTCGTAGTAAATGCGAGAGTTGGGGACTTGTGCGGCTGCGTCATCATTACGGCCAGACATTTAATGCGCTCGATCACGCAATAAATGCTTTGTCGCTTCTTCGAGGATTTCGCCGACTTGGTCATGGCTACGGCTTTTCCTCGGCGGTAGTGGCTTTGGGCCCCGGCCGGCTGGATTCGGCCAGCGCCCTTCGGGCGTGGGGGTACCCATGGCACAGGTACTCGTCGGTAGCCAGAGCCCCGTGCAGGTCGGAGAGGTGCAGGGGTCTTGTTTCCGTCTTGCCGTGATGCCGTGGTTCGCTTTGATCGAGTCTCGGCCAGGGTCTTGCGGCCTTCCGGTGGAGTCAGAGCTGAGTGGTCGGAGAGCGGTCGGGGTTTCGCCGAGTTTGGTCGGGAAGAGTCTTCGGCCGGTCTTGTGGCCCTGCGTGGTGTAACCAGAGCCCCAGGCGGTCGGGGTTTCGTCTTGCTTAGTCGTTGCTTTGCGGTATCGGGAGGTCCGATCGCGATATATATCGTGCCGGCGCGCCGTTCTTTGTGTCAAGGGTGGTCGCCGGGAAGCGAGATAATGTGGCCGTGGCATCGGCGCTTCGGCGATGGTCGCCGGACCGCCTGCCGGCGCGCCATGGCTGGTCGTCGGGCGCCATGGTCGTGCCATTGGCGCTCGGTGGTGAATACTGGCGAACACATGGCGCCGGTCGTGCCGCGGTATGATGTTGTCGATACTGGCGAGCACGTGGCGCTTCGGTCGAGCCGCGGCGCCAATGCCAGCTGGTCGCCACTGGCGGACACGTGGCGCCCGGGTCGTGCCTTCGGTAGCGCTATGATGGTGTCATACTGGCGAGCACGTGGCGCCCCGTGTTAGGCGCGCGTGGCCAGTCGCCACTGGCGGACACGTGGCGCCCGGTCGAGCCGCCGGCGTATGATGGGCTGGTCGTCGGGCGCCATGGTCGTGCCGGGCGCTCGGTTGGTGATACTGGCGAACACATGGCGCCGGTCGTGCCTTGGCCTATGATGGGCTGATCGCCCTGGCGGCGAGCACGTGGCGCCGTGTTAGGCGCGCCGAATCATCGCCCTGGCGGACACGTGGCGCCCGGTCGAGCCGCCGGAGCGCGATGGTCGCCATGGCGAGCACGTGGCGCCCGTGTTGAGTCCCATTTTTACGCCCGTCCGTGGTGGGGACCAGGAGAGGTGAAAGCAGCGCTTGCCTTCGTTGGCTCGGCGCCGCTCGTGGGGCTACAAGCGAGTGATCCGGGTGGAACACAGAGGCCCCTCGCGAGGGGTCCCCTAGCGGACAATCCGGCGGGCGTCCGGCCCCACTGGGGCGATCCATAAAGAATCTTTCCTTACTCGATCCGTATCGGACCTTGGATCGTTCGCTGATCCAAGGTGCGGTGGCCGCCACCGTCGGCAGGTTCTAGGAGAGCGTGAGGTGTGATCCTGACGTGAGTTAAGGCGATTGGGTCGTCCGCCGAGCCCAACTAGGGGCCCGGCGGGGGCTCGCCTTGTCCTCACCTCTTGCCCATTTTTCTTGTGGTGGATATCATCGCCGTCTCTTGCCTTAGGGACCACAGGGTCGGGCATAGGTCGGTGTGTGTATCACAAAAGTTAGAGAGTTGGGAAATCGAGAGAACGCTCAACCGTGGGAGGTCGTTTCTGACCGATCGTGGAGTCGACCAGCTTGCAGGCACTTCCTTTCTTCGTCAAGCACTACTGTAACCGTGGCGCCGGGCGTAGGCGTAGTACTTTTGGTCGAAAGTTTGGCCGTCTTGGGAGGACCCGACGATTGGTTGTGTCAACCCGACCAGCGGGACTCTTGTAGCCCAGAGTGGGGCGGGCGGTTTGTTTGTTACCGCGCGCGCCACTTGAAGGAGTAATAACGAGTGTGTAAGAAGAAGGTATTCACTTATCTTTCTTTATGGTGGCGAGGCTTTTGTTCAACGCGGGAATTGGCGGTGCCGGTTCCGCGTCGCTTGCTTTGGCGCCGGCTTCTACGCCATCGGCCGAAAAGGTGCGGTCGTCATGAATCTTGGCGGGTATCCGTGGCGTCGCCGTTTGGCCGGATCGCCTATAAATAGGCGGAGGGTGGGCGCTGGGACTTCATTCAAAGCAACGTTGAGGCGAGTTGTCGACTTGCTTTTATGGCTGCCTCGCTCTCTCATTCCCGTTCAAGGATGAGAACCCACCGATCGATGAGATCGTGGGACTCCCTTCAACGAGGCGGAGGATGAGGAGGAGTTGGGGCGGCAGGCTGGCCGTCTTATAGTGGCGGCCCGTCGGACAGCAGGGTTGGCCCAGGAGGCTGGAGGCGGAGGCGGAGGAGGAGGAAGCGAGCGGCGCGACAAGCCGCGATCGTCGGTGAGGAACCGCCGCCATGGCGCTGAGCAATTGGGGAGCGGGCGCCGTCCTCCCAGCGCTCCTTCTCCTTCCGGGAGCCTGGAGTCGGCCGCGACATCTAGGCTGCTTGGCAAGCGACCGTCTTGCCGATCGCCCGATCGTCTTTGCCGTACTCTTCTCCGACGGGCGGTCCCCTGTGTCGGACTTCAAGCTCCCGGGGACCATAGAGGTCACACAGGGCGCAGGGCTGCCGCTTCTTGAAGGTGCGTCCCGGGCGGATCGGGGCTCTCTGCTGCGGGTTTGGCGACCGGCTATTTTTCTTTGTGTCGCGGCAAAAATTGAGCGAAGCTTGAAGCTGTGCTTTGAGAGGGACGACAAGTCAGGAGATCAAGCTGTCGTGAGGAAGACCCTTAAGCGAGAAAAAGCTTTCTTGGTTTTAGACTTTCTTGTTTCTAAAGAATGTAAATGCCGTTGAATTGGAAGAAAACAAAGGTGTTCGGGTTTTACATGTATTTTTCGCTATTTTTCGGTTTGTTCTTAGGTAAGACATGCGGGGTCATGGTTCTTGGAGTGCGGGGACCAACCGACCGATGATCGACATGTTCGGCGTTTTCAGAAAAAGTAGGAAAAGCAGGTTTTAGCGCGGCGTTAGTTCCCGGGCAACAGCAGTATACCATCTGTTCTGTCTCTTTTTTCCTTAGCGAGATACCGCCATGGCAGTAGCATTGAAGCGTGGGCGTGGTACTCGGTCGGAAAAAAGTAGACCGAACGATCGGGTGAATAGCGGTTGAGCGGGATGTCGACCGAGTGGAAAAAATGCTACAGCGTAGGCCGGTAAAAGGTGAACATGGTAATGAGCGAGGTAGAAAAAAGGGCTAAGGGTAGAATCGCCTTAGCTTTTCGATGTTCAGGCGTTTGACAAGATATTGCCGTCGGGATCCTTGAGCCGGTAAGTGCGGTCGAAGGACCTCTACTACAATGAAGGGGCCCTCCCAAGGAGGAGAGCTTGTGCTTGCCTTTGTTGGGTGGACTGGCGCAGAACCAGTCGCTGTGTTGAACGCTTCGCCCTCTAACCTTGCGGTCGTGGTAGCGTCGCGATGTCTGTGGTATTTGGGTGAAGCGAGCAGCGGCGACATCTCGCGCTTCATCGAGCGGTCGGCAGCGTCTTCTTTGGGACTCGAGCCGGGTCTCATTGAAGGCCTGAACCTTTGGGGCGCCGTAGTCCAAGTCGGTCGGTAAGATGGCTTACGCTCGAATGCCAGGAAAAGCGGCGTGAACCCGGTCGGCCAGGGTCGGTGGTCCGTAAGCTCCAAAGTGCGGAGGTACCTCGGCGCCCAGCGTCCGCGTACCTCTTGATCGATCGAAGATTCGCGGCTTGAGCCCTTGGAGGATCATGCCGTTCGCGCGTTCGACTTGGCCGTTGCTCGTGGGTGGGCGACGGCCGCCCAATCCACGCGGATCTTTGAAGTGTCCGCAGAGCTCGAGAAACTCCTTTCCGTGAAGCTGCGTTCCGTTGTCGGTGATGATGGAGTTCGGGACTCCAAACCTGTAGAGCGATATTGCGGATGAAGTCCATTGCTGCTTGAAGTGATTGTTGTGATCGGCTTGGCTTCTATCCACTTGGTGAACTTGTCTATCGCAACCAACAGTGGGTGAAGCCCGGGCGCTTTCTTGAAGGGCCCGACCAGATCGAGTCCCCAAGCGGCGAAGGGCCAGGTGATAGGGATCGTTTGGAGGGCTTGGCCGGGAGGTGAGTTCTTAGCGAAGAATTGGTACCCTTCGCACGTCCGGATGATTTGCTCGGAGTCGGCCACGGCGGTCGGCCAGTAGAAACCCTGTCGGAAGGCTTTCCCGACCAGGCTCCGTGACCCAGCGTGGTGTCCGCAAACCCCGCCGTGGATGTCGCGGAGTAGCTCTCTTCCTTGGTCGGTGGGACACATTTACGGAGGATCCGGAGGGGCTCCTTCATGAGGTCGTTGCCGATCAGTATGAAGGATTTTGCCCGACGAGCGGCGGCGGGCCTCGGTTGGAGTCGTCGGGAGAGGAACCGTCGATCGGCCCGTCGATGAAGGGATTCCTCCAATCGGTCTTTGGTCATCGGGGCGTTGCAACCCGGCTTGACCAGCTCGGCCTTTGTCGGGTCGCTTGGCCGATCGTCCGGCGATCGGTCGGATGGATGCTTGGTGTAGGTCGAGGCGAAAATTCCCGGGGACCGGCCCTCTGCGGAGGCGAGACTAGCCAGGTGATCGGCCTCTCCGTTGTTCCGTCTGTAGCTATGATGGAGCTCAAATCCTTTGAACTTACGCTCCGGTTGCGTACCTCTCGGCGATGAGGCTGCCATCCGATCGTCGCGAGGTTCTGCAGCCTTCATGACTTGATCGGCGACCAGTTTTGAGTCGCCATGCACGCATAACCGCATGAGCTCAGAGGTCGGCGATCACGGAAGACGATAACGAGGGCCTCATACTCGGCGGCGTTGTTGGTTGCGTCGAAAAGTAGCCGGATGGCGTACCAAAGCTTGTTCCCGAGTGGTGAAAGAATGGCGACCCGGCCCGGCTCCGTTTTGGTGAAGGACCCGTCGAAGTACATCGTCCGATTACTCGGGGTCTTCGAGCGGAGAGTGGGGCCTGGCTTCAGTCCACTCGGCGGCAAGTCGGCTAGAACTTGAGATTTTATGGCGGTCAGAGGGACATAGGATACGTCATGCCCATTGAGCTCGAGTGCCCACTTGGCAATTCTTAGGGCGTCGCGGTTATGGATGACCTCGCGAGTGGTAGGGAGGTTACCACGGAAGCGTGGTCTTTGGTTGAAGTAATGTACCAGCTTTCTTTTCGTGATCGAAGCTGCGTAGAGCATCTTACGAATCTGCGGGTACCGTGCCTTGGACTCGGAGAGTACTTCGCTAATGAAGTAGACCGGCCTGGATCTTAAGGACCCGCCCTTCTTACGCTCGCTCGCGACAAGTGCCGTCTTGGCGACCTGGGTCGTGGCGGCAATGTAAAGTAGCAGAGGCTCTTCTGGCCGGGGCGACCAACATGGAGAGGTGGTCGGGAAAACCTTTAAGCGCGTCGGCGTCTGAGCCTCGCCGTCGGTGAAGTGGTCGGATTTCCTCGGGAGTTTGTATAGAGGCAAGCGCGTTCGCGGCGGGGCGTGAAGCGACTTCCAGG
Source organism: Rhipidocladum racemiflorum (assembly GCA_036346355.1). NCBI lineage: Eukaryota > Viridiplantae > Streptophyta > Magnoliopsida > Poales > Poaceae > Rhipidocladum > Rhipidocladum racemiflorum. The sequence continues at coordinate 14,281,978 of CM070578.1, read as the reverse complement.
GCCGCTAGGCATCCGTCGACCTTTGGGCCCCTTTGAGGTTCTTTGATCGGCCCCATCCTTAAGATCGCGGAGATCTTGTCTCGGTAGCTTCGATGCGGCGCTCGGAGATGATGAAGCCGAGTAGCTTCCTTGGGTACCCGCATTTCTGGGGTTGAGCTTGATCTTGGAACCGTCGAAGGTTCGCGAAAGTCTCCTCGGATCGGCGATGATGTCGCTGGTCTTCCTGGTCTTGACAACGATGTCGTCGGCGTGCGCCTCGACATTGCGGCCCGATCTGGTCGGAAAGGCGGTCTGCATACATCTACGGTATGTAGCCCCGCGTTTTCAGGCCAAGCGGCATTGTCACGTAGCGAGCGAACCGCACGGAGTGATGAAGGAAGTCGCGGTGGTCGTCTTCTTTCATCGCGATCTGGTGGTACCCTGAGTAGGCATCCGAGAAAGGGCGAGGATTCGCACCTGCGGTGGAGTCTACCATTTGGTCGATGCGGGGCGAGAGGAATGGATCTTTCGGACATGCCTTGTTTAGGCTTGTGTAGTCGACACACATTCTCCATTTCAGTCTTCTTTTTACAAGCACAGGGTTTGCTAACCACTCGGGGTGGCGAACTTCTTTGATGAACCTGCGGCCAAGAGCTTGGCTATTTCCTCTCCTATGGCCACGCTTTCCTTCGTCGAAGCGGCGCAGACCAGGCGGCTAGTCTAGACCAGGCCGGATGTTCGAGGAGTGCTCGGCGACTTCCCTCGGGATCCGGCATGTCGGAGGGCTTCCATGCGAAGGCGTCGGTTGGCGCGGAGGAAGTCGGCAGCGCTTTCCTATTTGGCGAAGCGTGGTCCCGATCCGAAGCGGTTTTGGTCGGGTCCTGCAGGTCGACCTCGATCGTCTTTGTGTCCTCGGCGGACTTGAAGGAGCCCGGTCGGACTTGCTAGAGTCGGGAGCGGACTCGGAAATCTTGGCTCGGAGGCCGGCGAGCTCGATGGATCACGGCGACCGCCGAGGCCAACTTCGCAATCGTCTTTCTCGCAGCCGTGGCGAGCTGGAAAGACGCGATTCTGATGATCACCCCATGCGGCCGGGCATCTTGACCAGGTAGGTGTAGTTGGGGATCGCCATGAACTTCAGCGTAGCATGGTCTCCCTAGGATGGCGTGGTAGGGCCGGGAAAATCCACGACCTCGAAGGTGAGGGTCTCGGTGCGGAAGTTAACCGGGCTCCCGAATGTGACGGGCGGTCGACTGCCGGCGGGTGGGCCTTGGCCAGGAGCAGCGCCGTGAAAGGGTGCTCTGCTTGGTCGAAGGCTCGGCGGGGATCCCCATGGCGTCGAGGGTCTCAACGTAAAGGATGTTGAGGCTGCTGCCGCCGATCCATGAGCACCTTAGTCGAGCGCTTTGTTCCCACGATGGGGTCAATGACGGCGGGTACCTCCTGGTTGCGGGGCGTGGTCGGGGTGGTCGGCCCGGTCAAAGGTGATCGGGGACTCCGACCACCGAAGGTATTTAGGAATGCGGTGGGCTTGCGCGAACACCTCTCGGCGAGCGAGCTTGAGCGCCTCCGGTCGGCGTAGCTTGCCGGTCCGCCGAAGATCATGAGGCAACCGCCGTCGGTCTCGGGAAGCCGGCGTCTGCCTCTCGATCTCGGTGGTCGGCGCCGAGTCTTGCCTCTTTCCTTTGCCGTGGCGTCGTGGGGTTCCGGAAAGAAAACGCCAGGACTTCGATCCCGATACTTGTGCCTGACGGGGTATCCGTGGTTCGGACACGTACTCTCCATCGGCTTCCGAAGTGGTCGGGGGTTGCCGGCCTTGCGGCTTTCCCGATCGGTCGGTGGCGCAACAGGCGGTCCTCGCGGACTGTTCTTGCCGTGGCGCTCGCTTGTCGGGCGGTCGGAGGAGGGCTGGGCTCGGTGCGATCCTCGCCCGACTTCCCTTTGTCGAAAGATGACATCTACGGCCTCCTCGCCTCGAGGCGTGGTTGGTGGCAATGTCGGGAGTTCTTTGGTGGTCTGGGCCGCACACCCAATTTATGGACCAGGGTCTTGGAAGTGGTGCCGTAGATGAATGCCCCCACGACATCGGCGTCGCGGATGTCGAGGAGCTCGTTACCTTGTTGGGAAAAGCGTCGGATGTAGTCCGGAGGCTCTCCTGGCTGCTGCTTGCAGCCTTTCAGTGAGGAATTCCCTGGTCGCTTGTAGGTGCCCTGGAAGTTGCCAACGAAGTGGTGCTTGAGGTCGGCCCGATCCGGATGATGTTGGCGGGCGGATATTCGAGCCATGCCCGGTGAGTCCGCCAAGTAGATGGGGAGGTATTGGATGACAAAAGGTCGTCCGTCGCTCCCCGCCCGGCATGCGAGCCGGTAATCTTCGACCATACATCGGGGTTTGTAGCCCTGCGTGCCAGCTATGTTGGCCGGCGCCCGGAATCTGGCGAGGAACTGCTGCGAATCCTGGCAGAATGCCGTGGCCGAGCCATCGGGGCTCGAGCTTGATCACGCCCAGCGCTATTGTCGGCGGCGACGTCACGACCGGGTCGGGTCGTTCCTCGTTCTTCAGCGTTTGGAGGGTGGTGCGGCGTCGCGTTCGTCCCCAAGCGTTGGTGCCGAGTGCGCGATGCTGAGGTTGCCGGAAGGTGACGCTGCCCTTGTTTCGCTCCGACGGCCTCGGATGGCGTCGCGCGCGGGCCATCGAAGAGGCGTCCGAGCGCTGCGATCCGTGGCCATACAGCGTCTTCTTGTGACGGCGCTCGCTCCACCAGGCCGGAGGTTACGGTGGGTAGCCTTAGGCTGCGAGATCGTCTGGCTCGGGAATGCCGCGGAGCGGCATTCTTCTTCTTGGCGATGTTTTGGCCAGCGTGGGAAAAAGCGATGAATCGTCCGTCCCCTAGCCCGGTGGTGGTGGACTGGCGTCTTGTGGCCTTGTAGCGCGCCGCGCAGTGGAGCAGCGGGCGAAACCTTTGCTCCAGTCGGCCTGGAGCTTGTCGAGCTCGGCCTTTTGAGCCTCGGCTAAATCGCGTCGCCCTGAAGGTCGGCGCGGCGACGCAGTGATCCTCCTCGGTGTGTTGGCGGAGAGTCTTTGGCGTGGCGGGGTAGCGGCGCTGCCGCGGTGTCGGGTCGCGATAGCGTGGTGCATTCTTATCTCTTCCTCCGCTAGAGCCGTGGTCGGAGGAGTTGTCAGTGGTGGTCGTCGGGTACATGGCCGACCATCGCCACGGCCAGAGGTCGCGGCGGGTGCGACCGCCATCGCTCGATGCCTTCCGGCGCATCGCTTGGGGTGATGGGGCCTCTGGCGTGCTTGGCGTCGGGGTCGTCGGGGACCTCGAGCCGGAGGTCTCTGAAAGCGAGTGAGGCGTCGGGTCCTCGGTGGACACTTGGCGGCCGAGATCTGGCGGGGGCGATCACTATCTGTCCCGCCGTGGTGGTAACGAAGTCGAGGAGCCGAAAGCGGATCGACGCTTCTCGGCATGGCGATGTCGGAGAAAGAAAGGGAACCGTCGAGGAAGCTAAGCGGGAAAAATGGCGGCAACGTCGTGCACTGAGGCCCCTACAGCGCGCCAACCGCCGGTGTTTGAGCACCGGCCAATGAATTTGTATAGGTAAGAGGGTGCAGCTCCCTCTCTCGACGGCTTACTCGGGTGAGCACAAGATGTATCTTGGTTCGAGTGAGCGTCCCTACTCGATTCGTGTGGGTTTGATTGTATTGATTCCCGGTTGTCCGTTGTCTTACATGCTCGCTCCCTCCCCTTTATACAGGCGAGGAGGGAGGTTACATTGTTGCTTAAAAAGAGAAAAAGATCGTGCTCTTAGTCGCCCGCAAGTGGCGGTGATGGGGCTGGCGTGGCTCCCCTTGCCTGCTGGCGGTCGGCGTAGTTCTTCGCGCCGCTCGTAGTAAATGCGAGAGTTGGGGACTTGTGCCGCTGCGTCATCATTACGGCCAGCATTTAATGCGCTCGTCACGCAATAAATCTTTGTCGCTTCTTCAGGATTCGCCGACTTGGTCATGGCTACGGCTTTTCCTCGGCAGCCGTGGCTTTGGGCCCCGACCGGCCTGGTTCGGCCCACGCGCCCTTTCGGGCCGCTGGGGGTACCCATGGCCTGGGTACTCGTCACCAAGTGTGCATGGAGTTCTTGGACAAGTTCATCGTAGTGTTCATAGACGACATACTCATTTACTCCAAGACAGAAGAAGATCATAAGAAGCATCTACACTTAATTCTGGGAAGGCTTAGAGAACATCAGCTATATGCAAAATTCTCTAAGTGTGATTTCTGGTTAGATGAAATCGCCTTCCTAGGACACATCATCACCAAAGATGGCGTGAAGATGGATCCCGAGAAGATCAGGACAGTGTTGGAATGGAAACGGCCTGTGTCAGTGCCAGAAGTCAGAAGTTTTCTCGGTTTGGCAGGATACTACAGAAGATTCATCGAAGGATTCTCCAAGATAGCTAAACCGATGACTCAGCTTCTCAAAAAGGACAGCCCCTACGTTTGGACTGAGAAGTGTGAGAAAAGTTTCCAAGAGTTGAAGACCAAGCTAACCTCAGACCCAGTTCTCACTCTCCCAGATCCGGATAAAGATTTCGGATCTCTTGTGATGCTTGAAGAGAGGATTGGGATGTGTGTTAATGCAAGAAGGAAAAGTGGTTGCGTATGCATCGCGACAACTCAGACCGCATGAGGAGAATTACCCGACCCATGACCTGGAGCTAGCCTCAGTAGTGCATGCCTTGAAGATTTGGAGACATTACCTGTTGGGGAACCGCTGTGAAGTGTTTTCAGACCACAAGAGCTTGAAATGCGTGTTCACCCACCAATCTGAACATGAGGCAGAGAAGATGGTTGGAGTTGATTAAGGATTTTGACCTAGAAATCCTTTATCATCCAGAAAAGCTAATGTGGTAGCAGACGCTTTGAAGCAGAAAAGCCTGCCATTATTTAGCTCAAGTTGAGACTATCTCTCCCCAGCTGAAGTCAGAAGTACAGGAGTTGAACCTGCAGATAGTGTCAGAAGGATCAGTGCATTTTCTAGAGATCTGATCGGATCTTCCAAGCGAGATCAAAGCGGCTCGACAAGCAGATGAAGATATACTAGAATACGAAACTTGATGAAGGAAGTTAGTCCCTCGTAGTTCTCGGAAGACAAGCAAGGCATACTACGATTCCGCGATCGTATATGCATTAGAAGGACAAGGATATAAGAGGATTGATTTTGACAGAGGCTCACTCGTCACAATTCTCAATACATCTGGCGATACAAAGATGTACCAAGACTTGAAGAAGGAATCTTGGTGGAATGGAATGAAGAAAGAGGTAGCCGAGCACGTGGTATGTTGTGACGTGTGTCGGAAAGTCAAGATAGACCACCAGAAGACTGCGGGATTGCTGCAACCACTTCCAGTGCCAGAGTGGAAGTGGGAAGAGATTGGAATGGACTTTATCACTGGTTTGCCCAAGACTCAGCAAGGATATGACGCTATCTGGGTAATCATTGATAGACTGACCAAAGTAGCCCATTTCATCCCTATAAAGCAGACCGTTGGAAAGGACAAGTTGGCAGAGTTGTACGACCGGATCGTCAGATTGCATGGAATACCTAAGAAGATCGTGTCAGATCGTGGAGCCCAGTTTACTTCAAAGTTCTGGAAGAGTCTGCATGAAGCGATGGGTACAGACTTAAATTTCAGTACAGCCTATCACCCTCAGACAGATGGTCAGACAGAAAGAGTTAACCAGATACTAGAAGATATGTTGAGAGCCTGCGCTCTAGCATACGGAGCCTCGTGGGCCAAGTGTTTGCCATTTGCGGAGTTTTCGTACAATACTTGATTACAGGCGATCTGGATATGTCACCCTTTGAAGCCTTGTACGGAAGAAAGTGCAGAACCCCATTGAATTGGACAGAGACCGGAAAGAAACAGCTTTTTGGACCTCAGCTAGTGCATGATGCAGAAGCTCATGTGAGGATCATAAGGAAGAATCTAAGAACAGCTCAAGTCCGGCAGAAGAGTTATGCGGATACAAGAAGGAAGGATATAAGTTATCAGGTTGGAGACTTCGTTTATCTGAAAGTGACACCCTTTAAGCCCGTTCGCCGTTTTCAGATAAAAGGGAAGTTAGCCCCGAGGTATGTTGGACCATACCCGTGGTAGCGAGGATTGGAGAAGTAGCCTACGATTGCGGTTAAGTCGAGCTGTCAAGGGTACACAATGTCTTTCATGTATCCTGGCTTAAGGAAATGTCTCCAAATCAACCGTCGAGCAAGTCTGATTGAAAGGGATAGACTTGAAAGAAGATTTGACATATCGTGAGGAACCAGTCAGGATTGTGGAGACTATGGAAAGAGAACTCAAGTTCAAGAATGTCAGGATCTGCCGAGTGCTATGGAAGAATCATACACTCGAAGAAACTACTTGGGAGAAGGAATCGGAATTGCAGCAGAATTTTCCCAACCTATTTTCCCAGGCGAAATGAATCTCGGGGACGAGATTCCATTTTAAGTGGGGTAGGTTGAAACAACCCTCAAAAATTCAAAATGAATTTGTTTGAGTTTGTTTGAATTTGCGTTTGTTTGAGTTTGGAAATTTGGAATCGATTTTGAATTCTTACCGTGTTTGGGCCAAATCCTTTGCCCGTGGGCCTCGGCCCATCCCCTTCCGGCCCAACCGGCTCTCGCCGGCCTGCCGCTCCCTCCGGCCCGGCCCAGCTGCCCCGCCGGCCTGCTGGCCCGCGTAGCCGACCACCTCCCGCCTCGCCTCGGCGTCGCCGCTTCGCCAGCCGCTTGCCGCCGTAGCCGCCGGCCGTCGCCGCCTCCCGCTCTCGCGGTCGTCATGCCGCCGCTTGCCGCCATTGTCTCGCGTGGTCGCCGCCTTGGCGCCGATCGCCGACCGTCCGCCTCCTCTCGCCTTGCGCCCGCCGCGCCGCGCGTCTTGTGCGCCCTCGGCCGCTGCGCCCTCGCCGCTCTATAAAAACCCTCTCGAGCTCCACTTCCAACTCGCCGCTCTCCTCGCCTCGGTGAGCTCCTCCTCCTCTCCTCGCCTTCACCTCGGCTCGGCCACAGCATGTGGCTGCCACCAGCCATTCGCCTCGCCAAAACCCTAGCCCGCCTGCCTCAGGTGCCTCGCCAGCCCGTCGGCCTCCTCTCCTCCTCTCGCCCCTGGTGGCCCGCCTCTCGCCCTCATGACTGAGCCAAGCGGCCAATGACCTTCATGCCGCCGTTCGGGCCGTGGCGATGGGCCCAAGCCGGCGTCTTGTTTAAAAGCGATAAAGAAAAGGATTTTCGGTTTTTAATTTAATTATTAAATTCCGAAAATTCGTTTTTAATCCAAAAATAGCCCAGAAAATCCAGAAAAATCCCGGAAAATCCTAGAGCTCCACCAAATACTTTTCCCGAACCGTTTCGATCCTCGAGTCGAGAAATCTTGTCCGTTCCCGGATCCGAAATCAGAAATTCCTAAAATCCGTTTTACCCTCCGTTCCTTTCCAAACTCGGTTCGGTTTCGTTTGATTTAGTTTTCATTTTGGTTATTGTTTTGTCGTTTATTTTGTTGGTTGTCTTTTAGCGTTAGATTCGACCGTTGAGACGCCCGATGGAGCCGGAGCGATCCCTGGAGCTCGGGGCAGTTCGGAAGCAGGCGTTGGACCAGGCGGGAGCACAAGATCGACTACTTCCTCGGCGACTTCGTCCGATCCGGTAGCGCCAAGGCAAGCCGTACACCCTTGATCATATTGATCCCATCATGCCATGCTATAGTAGTAATTATTTTATATCGCATTATTTTACTGTATGTTGAATTATTGAAATCCGGTATTTTAGAATGACATGATAATTAGGTAATGCCGAAATTGCTTACTGAAACCTCCTTGAAATATTGGAACCCTATTAATCCTTTGGAACCCTAGTTAATTGCTTATGCCATGAATAGGTTAGATTATACTGCTAGGTTAGTTCAAAACCTGGATTTAAAGAAAATGCTGCCGAATCTCCGATTCGGATTGTTTACAAAAGTGCTACGGTTAGGGGGACAGTATCGGATTAATCCCGGAGTGGATGAGATTCCGATCCCCGGCTGATGATTAATGCCTTGGTTGAGTGCAGTGGCGATCATGCGAGTACCGGAATGGGTTTGTGGATGAAGGCTTGGTCTTTGGCAAAAGTATAAGGTTAATAATCCCCTTAAGCAAAGTAAATAACTTAGTTCCCGCTCAACCACAGGTCGGACTGGTCGGTGACCCGTATCCGACATGGCTCAGTAAGTTAGTCATTCCTGAGATAATAATTGGGTGTCTTGGTGGCTACCATTCTCAGAAGAGAATGGGGACCAAGACCTTCCGGCAGGGAAATGGACCGGAGGGTGGAAACGAGGAATGGTCCAGGGTGACATTCTTGGTTCTCACAGCAGTGACGCTAATGGGGACCCCGAGTCCAAGGTAAGCGGTACTATCGGTAAACAACTAAAGGCGAGGAATGATTAAGCGAAATCTTTGTGATAATCTAAATGGGCCACATGCATTTAAGTTGCATGAAACTCGCGATTGGCATAAAGGTTATAGATATCTTGTGGGTAAAGTGAGCCGCTCTGCAGAGTTAATCTTAATTGTAATCGATTACGCCCGTACTTAGGTAAATGAAGTTAAGTTGGAATCGGGGTTGATACAGTAACTAAGCTCAAATTCTTGTTTTGGTATTTGTGAATGGATTGGTGAAGTGTTGTTGAACCTTGTGAAATTCAAATTACTTATTTATTAATTTGTGTTTCAAATGTAAAATGAATTGTGAAATAAAGCGCATCCAGATACTAAACCCTATTGCCATCCCTTGATTTCCCCTACATATAGTATTCAGTGGTTCCGTACGACTTGTTGAGTACTCCCGTACTCACCCTTGCAAACCCCCGCCCTTTCAGAGTTCGAAGATGTTGGCGCCTTCCAGGAGATCGTAGATGGCGATTTAGTGCAGTTTTAGGTCTTGTCTTCGCCAGGCCCCGCTGTGGTTTCTCTCTTTTGTTAGTGTAAGTTTAGAAGCTTGGATGCTTCTCTTGTAAAACCGGTCGTTAGACCAACTATATTGAATAAAAAGTGTTGAAAGCTGCTTTTGTCAGGCAATTGTACTCTTATCTTCCAACAGTTAGTCTCCCTGGGTAACTGTTGTGAGTTTCGCACTGCCCCTAAAAAGGCGGTCCGTCACACGGCACGGGGGTATGAGGATCGTGGCGGCCGCCACTCGGTGTCTTCGGGAGGGAGGAGGCAATGCGCATCAACAAGTGGATCGCGGCGGCGCGGCGCATTGAGAGGTGGAGGCGGTGCGTGAGATGATCCTCTGCAGTCAGGGCGACTGGGAGGATGACGAAGAATAGTAAAGCCGGCAGTTGATTCTGCTCTTCATCGTCGGTGGCGGCTCCATCGCTAAGCATAAGTCGCCTCCATCGATAGCACCGCCTCGAAAGCTGCCGCCATCCACAGAAGAATCCCCATGTTTTAGGTGAACTTATTTCAATTCAAAGTTGCAACCTTTGCCTTCTTGCCTCATTTGGCATTTAATTTTAGACCGGTGCACTACAAGAGGAACCCAATCACGGCCACATCATCCTAGACATGCGCATGCGCATGATGAGATGTGTGTATGAACTCATCTGGGACAATTGATATACTCTGCTGTGTGCAGCATTGCTTAACATAGTGCTAATTTGGCCTAACTACTTCTTTTGACCTAATTAGCAAAGGCTGTGTGTGGTTCTAGCTACTTTATCGATCAATTTGAACCTTCCTATGCAACGAAATTGCATGGTTGTTGACCAACAACTTTGGTGAATTAGGGTCGAATGTTTTGCGAGCTTGGAGCCATGGGGAATGTTGTTTCTTATCCATGTCTTTTTACCCAATTCATGGAATGAATAGTTTTGCACTGTTTCAATGTAAGCTATGTTAATTGGGGTGCTAATTTACTGAACTGTGTTTTTTTGGGTGGTGCCTCAATGCAAACTGTGTTAATCGAGGAGCTAATTACGAAGTAGGAATTGCCTAGCTCAGTTGGGTGGGGGCGTGGATATAGAACCCCAGCACCCAGGTTTGAGTCATTTTTTGGCTCGAATTTGAGTGCCTTTTCCTGTTTGATTACTAGGACATGCAGTTCATTCTACGTGTGTTATTTTTTTATCTAACTAGGTGCTACTGTACTGAACTTTGATTTTTTTGGATGGTGCCACTGCAGGAATGAGATCCTCTGCGGTCACTCCCTTTGACGTTGCCACGTGCAGTGACCCAACGTCAGAGAGAGTGGCTGCAGAGGATACGCATCCGTGGCTGCAGGTCGTGTCCGTTATGGACTAGGTTCATACTGGTTTGGGCATTCTATAGTTCCTTCTTTACGCCTTTGGAATTCGGATTCTTCAGAGGGTTCCCTAGGAACCTGTTCTTCTTGGACATAGCGGGCCAGATTTCCTTCCTCATTGATATTGTGCCAAGGTTTTTCATGGCCTACCGTGACCTTGACACGTACCGAATTGAATACAATCCCACCTCTATTGCTCTCAGTTAACATTTGCTCATCTCTTGCTTGAATAGTGCAACTAGAATTGGCTGCAGGCGGCTGAGATTTGCATCTTATCATTTGAATGGGTGGATCTTAAAATTGATATGTTGGAACTCTCAATTCTTTTGAAGTTGCTGAAATGGAAATGCTATCAAGAGTCACACTTAAATTTTATTCTTGCAAGAATATAAGAGAGATTGTGTTTAGGTGTTTCAGTGTTTCTACTGTACACACACGGTATCCTGTATCTTCTATTACCTGGCCATAACACTTCCTGAATCAATGGAAGGATATACATGGATAGGGAGTTTGCAGTTGGGAGACTACAACTATTCTCATTTCAGGGATATTGATCTTGCCCAGCGTTATATAACATCTTTGTACTTTGCCATTGTAACCACGGCAACTACTGGAAGCAAAGAGGTCTGTGTCATAGAGAAGGAAACAAAGATAGGCACAATAAAAGGGAATATTAAAGCTTTTTCATCCCACTGTAGTTACAAAAATGAGTGCCATTAGACATCGCGACATACTTATATTTGATGAGGTTCTTTCCATATTGTTGAAATTTTTTTGCCTTAGTATCTGCGCATGTATCTTGTGATCGGTAGATGCCATCAAACTATATAATTTGTCATATGCCCTCCCACTCACAATTTGTCATGTTAGTTTCTTTTTTTGCTGCTAATAATTTATTTCTGTGCTTACAATAACATTGTTGATCACATACTGCTTTTTTTAGGCAAATCACTGGAAATTTGCCTTGCGTCCATGCTTCATTAGAAGCCAAAAGAATACTATCATGGGTAACACATTCACGTCAATAAATGATGATGGATTAGAGAGGTCATGTAGGTGAACAGAAGTACATTGCCATTGCGTATATCTTAAAAATTGAACTTCATTTACACAAATGCAACTTGCAATAGCAGATCTCAATTTTGCTATCTGTTCCTCGCGTCATAGACAGGGTTGCTACTATTGCTGACGTCACTGCTGCTTGAGGATGATGCAGACGATCTAGAAAGAATCATACATGTATTGTCTGTTATAGATGATTGTCTTATCTCTTGTCTTTTGCCTTATCTCTTGTACCCTTATGTACTCTATATATTATGGCCATTGGCCTTATATTGAATACAAGTCCTATTCATAACATGGTGTCAGAGCGAAGGTTGAAACCCTAGCCTTCCATCTTCCGCTGCTGCTGCCCTGGGAGGAGCAATCTCCACTCCCGGGGGCGGCCACCTCAGCCGCCGCTCATCCTCGTCGGCTTTGTCACCAGCCCGCGACCCTTGTCCTCGGCCATCTCTGCGATCCGACTGGCCGATCATCGTCGTTGACCTCGGGGCCAGCTCGCATACCTGGGTCTTCGATCTGCGCCACCGCCCGTCTCCGATCTGCATCGTCACCGCGTCGGCTCTCGCGTGCGATCACTGCGGCTTCCGCGCACCACCACTCGAGACGACACCGGCGCATCTCCTTCAGGCTTCGGTCGCCCAACGCCCTGTTGCCCTGCGCCGCCACCCATCTCCGATCTGCATCGTCACCGTGTCGGCTCTCGCGCGCGGTCGTTGCGGCTTCCGCGCACCACCACTCGACATGACACCGGCGCATCTCCTTCAGGACTCCGGTCGCCCAACGCCCCCTCGCCCAAATCGGTTCGGCCAAGGACCCTGCAAGTTGGCGACCTGGTCTTACGCCGAGTTCAGGACCTGTCAAAGGCCAACAAGTTAACCCCCAGATGGGAGGGACCTTACACGGTTGTATCTACAACACGCCCGGGGGCTGTTCACCTAGCGATGGAGGATGGACGAGTGCTCACCAGCACCTGGAACATTGACCAGTTACATAAGTTCAATGTTTAAGTATTTTCAATTCAAGCATCTATTTTTGCACCATTAGCGTTGTTTTTCCGGTTTTTTCGCCATGGTGCCCCTCCCATTCTTTCTAAAAGATGTGTGAGTTACAGTGCCTGCCCACTGGTAAGCCGACCAAGTCTCGCACAGCAGCACACTTCTGCTCACATTCTCGAGGATCGAATGGGTAGGCCAAAGGCTAGAACAAACGCTTCACTCTAATTCTCTAAGTCCGGCAAACGAGCACAACCAACAATGCATGTGCGCCAACCACTATGTCACCAAGCTCAAACGCCCGAAGGCTGTCTACATAAGCCGATCACCATCCGCAGTAGCTCTTCGCTGCATGACACGATCGCACACAGACACCCTCGGGTGGGTCTCAAGCTCGGTTCCAACCTAGGCACGTTGGGCCAGCATGTGCATTGTCGGCGCAAGGCCCGTTTATGTCTAACCAATTGTGCAAATATGCTTGCAAACTAGGAGCATGGCTTACACGCGTGGGGAGAGATAGAGCCGTGTGCGCATGTTTCTTTCGCGCCTTAGCCCATGCTCGCATCCGGAAAAAAGGTGCTCGGCCATGTGCAAAAGGGCGCGCGCAAAATTTTTCTAACTCTCCTATGAACAAACCCGTGCTCGCAACTTAGGTGCACGATCTTTGTCCATAGCGGGGGCTAGTAGAGACGAACAATCGTGCCTTTTTACAAAAAGACTACGGCGTTTAATGCTCACCTCTTCTTCTCGAAGTATGTTCTCTCCCGTTGTTGCTCCTTTATTTACAGGATGACCTTCAACCATTTCAAGGGCATCCAGAACAACGGCAGGAAGGACAAATCAAGATTTCTATTTCAGATCGTTGATCATCACATCACAACTAAAGTACATCTATGGATCGCCCCGACGCTCGGCCTGGAGGACGGCGAGTTCTTCCTTGATTGAATCAAGCTTGACCTCAAGGTCCAAGACCTTCCTTCAAGCTGCGCGAGCTTCGGCAGCATTCTCTCGGAGGCGCTGTACCTCCTTGAGCTGAGCGTCCTCACGCTCCCGAGCTGCTTGCGCGGCACGGTGCAGGTCGGGGACCTCCTGCCTTAGCTTCCTCAACTCTTCCTCAAGGTCGGCACACCTGAGCTCCAAGGCGGCCTTCGCCGTTTCGCTCTGGGAGAGTCGGTCCTGAAGCTCGGTGGCAAACTTCTTCACTAGGTCCAGCTCCCTTTGGTCGGCAGCATGCGCTTCAGAAATCCGACGCTCGATGTCGGCGATTTTAGCATCCTGCTCACTGTGGTATCTCCAGAACTCTTCCGCGGAGACGGTAGAAGCATCAACATCTTCCATGGCCTTGGCAGCGAACTACGAATGAGAGGGTTTAAACCGTCTTAAAAATCCGGTCGTAGAAGAAAGGGCGAAGTACGGTGAAAAAGCGGAAAACTCACCAGGAGAGCCTGGCTAACCAACTTGTCCTGAAGCCGTTGGCGGTCGGTCGCACCAGCCCGGAAAAATGGGTTAACCCAATCAGAGTCACCCTCGCCCCGAGCATGCGCCTAGCTCGGGCGGGGGCCGTGCTCCTCCTGAGCATCCGATGCGCCCGGAAGGGTGAGAGCGGCCTCCCGCTCCATCGTCTCCTAGGGACGTTCTCCCCCCAAAATTTGCTCGCCTTGAGGATGTTCTTCCCTCAAGGTTTGCGGTTATTGGTGGTCCTCCCCTTGGGCGGGCCCCAAGATAGGACTTGGCCGGGGAAGCTCTTCCCCCGGCTCGATCTCCACGCCGGGTCCTGGGCATCGGAGATAGGCTCCTCCGTCTCAGGACTTGCCCCCCGAAGACCTTCCAAGCTAGGGACCTTTCCTGGGTCCTCGGCCGGAGGCTGCGCTTCGGAGGTAGTCACCCGAACGGCCTCCAAGCTAGGATCCGTGCTCGGATCTCCGGTCGAGGGCAGTTGATCGGAGGCAACCATCTCCTGAGCCTCAGGACTCGTCTCCCGGGCTACCTTCGTGCTCGACGCCGCGCCCGTCTCCACATAAGGAACCAGGGCCATGGTTTGAGGCTGCTTGACTCCCTGGGGGCCCTGCTCCTCTTCGACCAGGGGAAGCTCGGTGGCCTCTTGTCGGTGCCCGGTGGCCTCCGGGGGACTTGCTTGAGGTGGCTCCTCCAGGTCCTCGGACATCACGAAGTCGACAATGCGCTCGAGCTCAGCGTCAACTGTAGAGTCGGCGATCTCCTTAGCCATTTGCCGGAAGTCCAAAAACGACAAGCGAGCTATCACGCCCACACCAAACGGAGTGGGGTTAGCTCGGAAGATTAAAAGGAGCAGAAAAAATAGAGGGACCGTGCGAGGATTACCTTCCCTCAGACGAGTGTCCTCGTCTTTGGTCTCCTCACTGTGAACCACGGGCGCCCTGCCCGCGGCGGCATCATAGGCTTCGGCCCGCTCCTTAGCCGCGTCACTGGCCCTCTCCATATTGGGGTCGACCTTCTCCATGTTGGCCCCCTCCAAGGTCAAGGCCGGGTGTACCGGTGTGGCACCCGCCGACCTTCGGCTCCTCCTAGAAAGAGGAACGTTGTCTTCCTCTTCCTCCTCCTCGGCGGGGTCTTCGACCGATTGCGCAAGCCGAGCCTGGAGGATCTTGATCTCCTCCTCTAGTTGCTCCTTACTCGCGGTGGACTTGGCCGCCGCCTCGGCTTTCTTCGCCTCCTCGGCCAGCTGTCGCAAGCGAGCCATCAGCTCCGGCTTCTTCCTCTTGAAGTCGGCAAACCACCATTTGAGCTCCCTTACCTTCTTCCGCTCGGCGTACTCCAAGTGGCGCTTGACCGGAGGCTTGGACAAGACTTGGCGCTTAGAGCGCCTGGCGGGGGGGGAGGAGGTCGGCGATGTTTGCCCGTCGTCTTCTTGCGTGTGTCCTTGGTCGGGGCACCGCCTTGCCGCATTGACTCTGCCTTCGCCACGGCAAGCTCGAGGGCGACCTTCTCCTATGACCACGACAAGATAAGATAAGCTTGGGACGAAATTTCTCGGGCGAAAACACACAAAGAAACATACCACATCGCCGCGATCGAAGATGTTCTTGGGGAACCGACGATCGGGCTTCAGCACCTTCTCCTTCGGGACGCTGAACATCCCAGCGACCCTCTCCTCGACCCAGTCCATTCCCGGAGCTACAAGGCAAACAAGATGTGAGGGACCAGGCCCTTGTTCGACCCAAAGCGGATACCAAAAGGGGACCAAGAGGCATACCTGCGTCCGCCTCACGGGTGAAGTCCTGCCACCCGGTTATCTCGAAGAAGGGATGCTCCCGTCTCCGCAGGGGAAATACTCCGTTGAAGATGAAGTCCCGGGCAACATCCCGACCAGTGAGCCCCATCTGGGAGAGCTCACTGATGGTCATAAGGACCCGCTCCTCCTCGGGCTGCACGGGCGGGCGCGGAGTCTCGACGGTCGGGGCGACCTCCCCGGTGTAGGTCAGTTGGCTTCCCTCCCCCTTTTTCTGGTAGAACCAAAGTTCGGCCCAGCCTGACACCGAATCCTTCAGAGAAAGAAGAGGGTAGTCGTATGGTCAGCTGGTCCGAAGACGGAGGTAGATGCAGCTGGCAGGGGTATTCCCATCGGTGCGGAAGGAAGAATAAAAATGAAAAAAGAGGCTGGCTGTGGGCATTACACCCACGTATGCCTCACAGAGATGGGAGAAGATCGTCAAAGCAAGAATGGAGTTCGGATTGAGGTTGGAAATCTCGCACCCGCAAAAGGCAAGCACCGAGAAGAGGAACTCACTTTCGGGTAGGCGAAGCCCATTGATGGCGAAGAGCTCACAGAAGATGATCTCTCCCTCCCGTGGTGCTGGTGCTTCGTCGCTGCCAGGCACCCGAGCGGTGTTCGGGTCGATGCAGCCATCATTCACGAGCGCTTGGAGCCTCCTTCAGCTCATTTGGCTGACAGCGAAGTGCGCCATTGCAACAGGAAGTGGAGATTGCGAGTGCGAGGAATTTTGGAAAGAGTTCGAGCAAAATTGAGCAGAGCGCGAGTGGGTTTACCCCTTGCACTGTTCAGGCTTAAAAAGGCCGTGAAAAGCCGCGTTAATCGCCGCCGTGACCTTTCACGAAGCGGTGGGTGTCCGATCGCGTTTGGATCCCTCGCTCATTACTTTACGAAAAAAGCTTTCCGTTAAATACAAATTGTGAGCGAGCCCTTTTCTACATTTTCGAGATAGTGGTTAGGTCCAAAAATATAGGTCCCCGGTTTTTACATCCAGGTTCTTTCTCCGTTTTCCCCCAAAAAAATATTTTCGTTAACAGAAATATGTGTATTTTTTTTTTCCCAACGCGATATCTAATATTGCTCGAGTTTCCAAAATTTTTGAAAATAAATCTAGGTCTATTTTTTCCCGAAAAAAATGCAAAATTATTTTCTGTTCACGCGCGCGGCATGCACCGCGCTTATTGGCCTAGTAGATATGGATGGTAGAAAAGGTTGCTTACAGCAGCAAAGTAACGAGACGGGCTTGTCCCCTAAGAATGTTCATGTTCCTGAAAAAATATAAAGTAAATGGTATATGACAGACATATATTTGGTACATACAAAGGAGATGAACAACTTTTGCTGTATCAGAATAGGTAGAGAATGGTAGATAACTAGATCATGCCATCCAAAACTTCGTAACAAGAGCATCTTATCACTGAATGCTTAATCGAAGAAATTCTTGGTGGAAGTGACGTACCTTACAATAAATGTTAGCTAGAACTACAGGTATGGACCAATCTGAAATGTAATATTTTAAGAACATAGCTTTCAGTACGGACAATAACAATAACCAGACTGCATACGCCTCCGCCCAAGCGCAAGTCAATAATAGTGGGTACAGACGACTAGACGAGGCGAAGAGCTTTATTGAGGATTAGTAAATAGAGCATGGCCACCAGGGGGCAAGCGCGTCGGTTCAGACTTGACAACTGACATTACATAGCTTACCATTACAAGTAAGAAATATCTAACCAAATGATTGCGGATCGATGTCGAGAGACGTTTGCTATCATACCGCTATTATAGAGGAAAGAATTGCCGACGGCCACGTCGTGGCCTTGACAAATATTACATTTATTATGTGGGAAGAAATTAGAGGCCTCTCAAGCCATCCACGTCCACCTGTCTTTTTGCAAAAAAGTCCATCACTTCTTTTAAATTATAAATAGGTTCCTAGAAAATTACAAAAAAACTTCAGCATTTTTTTTTATATTTTTTCCAAACCTTTGAGGGTAAATTTTTTTTTTTTTATAAATAGACCGTGTGTTCTTTCGAATAGCGTTTAGATCCATTCTTCATTATTTTACGAAAAAAACTTACGTTAAATACAAATCTTAAATAAGTTATTTTCTAATTTTTCGGAGTAGCGCTTAGGTCAAAAAAGATAACAAATAGGTCTCCGTCCCTTACGTCCAGATCCTTTCTCCGTTTTTTCCGGAAAAAATATTTTTGGCAACATAAATATGTGTACAGATTTATCTCAAGACCTTTTTTTGCAGCTCGATCTCTAATATTTTTCAAAACATGTATTTTTACTCGGTAAACGCATAGAGTGTTAAACTCGACAAAAGAAGGTTGACATCTCTAATATTTTCCGGAACATGTATTACTACCCGGTTAACACATAGAGTATTAAACTCGACAAAAAAAAGTTGACCGGGTAATAATATAGTGTTAACCAAATTTGTCAAAAGAAATATGCGTACAACTCTATCTCTATATTTTTTTTGTAACTCGATCTCTAATATTTTTCGAAAAAAGAAATATGTGTACATCTGTATCTCTATATTTTTTTAAACTCGATCTATAATATTTTTCAAAACATGTATTATTAACCGATGAACGCATAAAGTGTTAAACTCGGCAAAAGAAGATCTTTTCTCTGTTTTTCCTGAGAAAAAACAGATTCGCCAAAAGAAAATGTGCACAACTCTATCTCTATAATTTTTTGTCTCGATCTCTAATATTTTTCTAAACTTGTATTATTACTCGTTGAACGCATAGTGTTAAATTTGACAAAAGAATGTTGGCATCTCTAATATTTTTCGGAACATGTATTATTACTCGGCTAACACATAAAGTGTTAAACTCGACAAAAGAAGGTTGATTGGGTAATAATAGAATGTTAACCAAATTCGTCAAAAGAAATATGTGTACAACTCCATTTCTATATTTTTTGTAACTCGATCTCTAATATTTTTCGGAAAAAGAAATATGTGTACAGCTGTATCTTTATAGTTTTTTTTTTTTGCAACTCGATCTATAATATTTTTTGGAACATGTATTATTACCCGGTGAACGAATAGAGTGTTAAACTCGACGAAAGAAGATCCTTTCTCCATTTTTCTCGAGAAAAAACAGATTCGCCAAAAGAAAATATGCACAGCTCTATCCCTATAATTTTTTTGTTAACTCAAAATTTAATATTTTTGGAATATGTATTATTCTTTTTTTTCGAAAAAGGCCCGTTGTTATACCAATTCGTCGACGGTTTCTACTGAGCGTATTTTTTCAAAAAAATAAATTAATATAACAAAAAAAAACGCTTAGATCCTCCTAGTTTTTTAAGAAAAAAAAAACAGGTCTGATTTTACACGGCGCGGCATCGCGCGCGACACTGCCTAGTAACTCTATCATTGAGGAAAGAATTACCGGCCAGCCAGGCCGGTAAAGTCGTGGCCTTGGCAAATTTGCACAAAAAGTCCTACAACTTTTCTTAATTTTTGAATAGGTCCCTGTAAATTACAAAATGGTCCTTTTTGATTATTTGTGAGGATAAGAAAAACGTTCTAAATAACATTTAGGTCTCTCGGTTCGTTACTTTACAAAAAAAAAACTCCCGTTAAATACAAATCGCGAACTAACCCTTTTCTAATTTTTCGGGGTAGCAGTCAGGTCCAAAAAAATAACAAATAGGTCCCCGTCCCTTACATCCATATCCTTTCTCCGTTTTTTCGAAACAAATATTTTCGTCAACAGAAATATGTGTACAACTCTATCTCTAGACTTTTTTTTCCCAACTCGATATCTAATATTTAGACTTTTTTTCCCAACTCGATCTCTAATATTTTTCGAAACATGTATTATTACTCGGTGAACGCATAGAGTGTTAAAGTCAACAAAAAAAGCTATCATCTCTAATATTTTTTGGAACATGTATTATTACCCGATTAATACATAGAGTGTTAAACTCGGCAAAAGGAGGTTGACCGGGTAATAATAGAGTGTTAACCAAATTCGTCAAAACAAATATTTGTGCAACTTTATCTCTCTATTTTTTAACTCGATTTCTAATATTTTTAGAAATATTAGAGTTGTATCTCTATAGTTATTTTTGCAACTTAATCTATAGTATTTTTCAAAACATGTATTATTCACCGTTGAACGTATAGAGTACGACAAAAGAAGGTCGGCGTCTCTAATATTTTTCAAAACATGTATTATTACCTGGTTAACACATAGAGTGTTAAACTCGACAAAAGGAGATTGACCGGGTGATAATAGAATGTTAACCAAATTCGTCAAAAGAAAGATGTATACAGCTCTATCTCTCTATTTTTAATTTAATTTCTATTATTTTTCGAAATATTAGAGCTGTATCTCTATAGTTATTTTTGCAACTTGATTTATAGTATTTTCCGAAACATGTATTATTCACCGTTGAACGTATAGAGTACGACAAAAGAAGGTCAGTGTCTCTAATATTTTTTAGAACATGTATTATTACCTGGTTAACACATAGTGTTAAACTCGACAAAAGGAGGTTGACCGGGTAATAATAGAATGTTAACCAAATTCGTCAAAAGAAAGATGTGTACAACTCTATCTCTCTATTTTTTTGTAACTCGGTTTCTAATATTTTTCGGAATATTAGAGCTGTATTTCTATATTTATTTTTTCAACTTGATCTATAATATTTTTTAAAACATGTATTATTCACCGGTGAACGTATAGAGTGTTAAACTCGGTAAAAAAATATCATTTCTCCGTTTTTCCTGAGTGATTACGTAAATTTGTAGATGGCTCCTACCCATCCCGTTTTTAGAGACCGCTCCATAAAAATTGATCCTATGGTTACGCAAATTCGTAGACGTCCCCTACCCATCCAGTTTTTTTGAAATCGCACCGAAAAAAACATGTTGATGTCCTCCTGCAGACTTTTTTTTAGAAAAATACCTCGCTCCGGAAAAAAAGAACCTATGGTTACGCAAATTCGTAGACGTCTCCTACCCATCCAGTTTTTTTGAAATTACACCGAAATAAACATGTTGATGTCCTCCTGCAGACTTTTTTTTAAGAAAAATACCACTATTATGCATGGAAGAAATGAAGCTCAACCAGAGCTCCACGTCATCGATGATGACTTCGTTGGGAGGCCCTTTGGGAAATCCAAATTGCGTTTAGGTCCTTCCACCACTACTTTTACAAAAAAAACCTTAAAAAATTGAAATTACATTTAGGTCCCCGAGGTTTTTTGAAAAAAAAAATCCCTACGATAATCATCGGACCAAATTTTGCACGGCGCAGCGTAGCGCGCAACCATACCCAGTTGTTTTTACATGGCATTGCGCACGCGCTCTCTCTCTCTCTCTCTAATGCATTCCATGTAAAATTTCTGTTTTTTCCCCTAAAAAAATTCTCTCTCTCTCTCTCTCTCTCTCTCTCTCTAATTGATGCTATGTTCACACGTGTAGTGGAAGACTGGCCTTACCTTTGCGTGATGATGGTGGGTGCTTTGCCCATAATTGGGAGAATAACGGACAGAATCTATGACGATTCGAAAATCAACACAGAATATTTGAATGGTATAGTTATAAATATAATTAGGAAGATTAGCGCGGCGCACGCCGCGCCCGTGACCGACCGAGACGAAAATTCGTTTTTTTTAGGTTTTTTCGAAGAAAGGTTTTATACGTTTTTTTTTCCGAATTTTTGAGGTCTTTAAAAAAAACGTTTCGTGAAGTTATTATTGATGTAGTTTGAGCAGGGAAAAAATTTCTTGCGACAAGTTGGAACTCTCGTAAAAAAAATTAGAAATCGGCCCTATGAAAACTCATGAAAAGTGTAATTTTAGAGGGGTATCGCAAAAGATTGGATCTTTATGTAATTTTGGATGATTTTAGAGGGGTATTGCAAAGGATTGAACCTTTATGTAATTCTGGGTATTTTTAGTTTTTTCAGGAAAAAAGGGGAATTTTAGAAGGATTTTGATTTTTTTTACCTTTATGTAATTTTAGAGGGGTATTGGAAAAGTTTGGACCTCTATGTAATTTCTGGTATTTAAAACGGGGAATTTTAGAGGGATACTGGAAAATTTTTGACCATTATGTTTTAGAAGGGTATTGGAAAAGCTTAGACCTTTATGTAATTTCTGGTATTTTGAGTTTTTTCCGGGAAAAACGGGCGCCATGCACTGTACTGCCGTGCAAGCCAGCCACGCGCTGACGCAGTTGAGAAAGATGAACATGTAGACGGAAAGAGCAATGTCAATGCATATATAAATAAGCAGCGCAAGGATGTACCATTTCATTAAGCAGGATGAAGTTCAATCTCAGGACTTTATTTTGTGGACCATCGCCAATTAATACTCATTCACTTGTAAATATAATACCACCACTGCTACTAGTGTAAGGTAGATAAAATGCGAAAAATGAAGTACGACTTTATCTCGGTTCTGCATCGTCATGCCTGGATGCAGGCAAGGATTGAAATTTCATACCGAAATTCGAAACCTTTCATGCAGCTACGACAGAAACATAGGCCAATGCCTGGAGAAGTGAGGATCGCACATGCGTGCGTGTCTGTGTTTTGAGAGAGTGGGGAAGAACATGAAAAGGCCAATGCCGGCCTATTTATTTCTTTTTTCCCCCTTGGAGATTTTAGCTAGTAGGACTACTGTCGTTAGCTGCGACACGCATGGCTGCGACGCTAGGCAGTGCATAATAAGGCCCTATTTGGCAACTTGGAACCGAGCTGTTTCTACTAGAATTTAGGAGAAACCCAGTCAAACGGGCTAAAGCTCAGAACGATTCTCCTCGGAATGTTTTTTTCTTTCCACGCCGTGGTTGAATCATAATCAACCCCGTTTCACTAGTTTCTACTAGAATCTGGAACCGTACCAAACAGTTTACAGAAAGTGATTTTGATTCTACCTAAAACGTTTCTACCAAGAATCTGGAACCGTTTCCGTTTCTACTAGAATCCGGAACCGTACCAAACAGGACCTAAATCTGCAATGACGATGCCCTCCGTTGGTTCCCTCTATAGAAAAACTAACTTGTAGTTCTCCTAACCAAGATTTAAAATCTCGATGAAATTTCAGAAATTTTAGTCAAGATTTTGGATTTCGGACCCCTCCGAGATCCTAAATCTCGCTCGGATAATTTTTTTTTAAAAAAAATTCAAAATATTATTAGTAGCGGTTTTTGGCTAAAACCGTCACAGACAATATTATCAGTGGCGGTTTTCTTAAAAATTGTCGCAGATAATATTATCAGTGATGATTTTTCTTAAAAACCGCTATAAATACTCTTTTTTGAAACCTCAGTGATTTTGGCCGAAATCTCGTTGATTTTGGCCAAAATCTCGGAAATCCCGGTTAGAAAAAAAAACCAGATTTAAAATTTGGATTTCATTCGAATTTTGTTCGAAATTTCAAATTTCCATCACCTCCGAGATATATATCGAAAACAAAATTTAAAACCTTGATCCTGACAGACAGTGAGGCAGCAACAAGAAAAAAAAACAAAACATAAATGCCGCTATCAGTTTTGTGCTGCAACACGGGGCATATCTTCCTCAATTGGTCCATACAATGCCGTTGGTCCACATGTTAATTAATTTAGAAAACGTCAAGCTGCTGCAAAGATGTTAAGAGGATGTGGACCACTGGATGCGTATTTGCTTCAGTAGTTCCAACAGTGGCAGCTGCGGAATCTGCTATTGGATTAGTCATTTTCATTATTACTTTTAGGGACTATCGCTGTCGAATCTGTAAATTACATTCAAGGTTAAACATAACTACATGATAGTTATCAAATACAAAGTTTTGTTCTCCTTTCGTTCTCTTCTTTCTTTCTTTTTTCTTTTTCTTTTTGGACTGGGACGCCGGGTGTCCAACGCAACTTCCGTTCATATTTACTTCTCAAAATCGGGCTTTCCCGCGCAAGCACGCAACGCTACATGATGGTGATTTTTAGGAACTCCAAGGTTTTTTTTGTAAAAGGACATGGTTCGGCCTGAACGCGATTCTCTTAAACCGTGAGGTCTTTATGACTCGAACCTACGGAAATACAAGTTTTTTTGGCAAAACAGGTGGCGGGACGATTTAAACGCCTTTCGTAATTTTCGAAGGGGCAGAAACACGATTTTTTTTTGGCAAAATAGGAGGTGGGAGGATCTAAACACATTTTTAGAATTTTTAAATGGGTCTTTTACGAAACTGCCTCCTCGGAATGCCCCATCTTTTAATAAAGGTAGCGTTTGTTAGACAACCTCGCTATCGAATAGTCCGGGGTTGCCTAATAGATCTAAACTGGAGAATAGAGAGAGAGGGAGAGAGACACAATATGAGGAGGAACTGCTCTGCTTTATTATTCTCATTGCTTGTGTACAATGGGGTGACCCCCTGCCTCCTATATATAGCGGTTCTGCTTAGAGATAAGGAAGAGTCCATATCGGATACGAATCCGTTTCTTAACAGGATACGAATCTGTTTCCTAACACTCCCCCTTGGACTCTTCACTGCGAGATGCATATGCCTCATTAAAACTCCATAAAAACCCAGTGGGAAAAATAATTGGAGAAAGAGTACATCGCACACGCTTGCTGTGTTGCACGGATTGCCTCATCAAAAACCTTATGTAAGAAAACTTCAACGAAAAACTTACTTAAGGAAAAGAGTACAATCCACCCAAACTTCAATGTTAATCTTCAAGATTTACGTTGGGTACTCAAACTTCATGTTTGAGATTTATGTAGGAGTATGTGAAAATTCTCCCCCTGAAATCTGCACTTCTCTAAGCCTCAACATCCCGATTCCTCTAACACATCTTTCAAAGGAAGATCTGGGAGTGACTTAGTGAATAAATCTGCGAGATTTTCACACGACTTAGTATGCAGTATCTTTATCTCGTTCATCTTATGCATTTCATGAGCATAAAAGAACTTGGGGTTGATATGCTTTGTAAGGTTACTCTTCACATATCCCATTTGTACTTGTGCAACACAAGCTGCATTATCTTCATAGATAATAGTGGGGGTTTGTTCCATGTTCAGACCACATGACTTCTGGATGTGGTGAACCATTCTTCGAAGCCATGCACATTCCCGAGAGGCTTCATACAATGCAATGATTTACGAGTGGTTAGTCGACGTCGAGACAAGAGTCCGCTTAGACGACTTCCAAGAAATTGGCTGCTCCACCGCAAAGGAAAACATACCCAGTTTGTGACTTGCCAGTATGCGGGTCTGATAGGTACCCAGCATCGGCGTAGCCAACTAAATTCAATTCATTGTTTCTTTTGTAAAACAAGCCGAGGTCTTTGCTTCCTTGAAGGTAACGGAAGATGTCCTTCACCCCTTTCCAATGCCTTTTGGTGGGTTACGCCTTTATCTGCGCGCTAGCAAATTCACGGCAAGCGCAATGTCAGGCCTAGTGCTATTCGCAAGGTACATGAGCGCTCCAATTGCACTCAAGTATGGGAATTCCGCTCCCGGGACTTCCTCCTCTTCTTTAGGCCATGCGGGTCTAGGTGCGCTTGGAGTGACCTTCCGACCATTGGGGTCTTTGCGGGGTATGCCTTTTCAAAGCCAAATCTCTCCAACACTTTCTGCGTGTAGGATGCTTGGTGTACCAAGATTCCGCCTTGGACATGTTCAAGTTTGTAAGCCTAAATGTAACTTGGTTTTACCCAAGTCTTTCATTTCAAACTCAGATTTCAAGTATGTGCATGCTTCTTCAATTTCCTCATCCGTCCTAATGATGTTCAAGTCATCTACATAGACGGAGATTATACAAAATCCATTCGTGGATCGTTGTATAAATACACATGGACAATCTTCGCTGTTCGTGTAGCCTTTCTTGCAGAGAAAGTCACTCAAACGATTGTACCACATTCTTCCTGACTGTTTTAGCCCATACAGTGATTTCTCCAATTTCACACTGTATAGGTTTCTGTTTGCTCTGTCTTGGTTCGGGATAGGGATACCTTAGGTACTTTCATATAAATCTCCGAATCCAAGTTTCCATACAAATATCTGTGACAACATCCATTAGCTTCATTTTCAACTTCAAGTTGACTGCCATTGAGATCAAGTATCTAAAGGTAATTCCACCCATGACCGGAGAATAGGTTTCTTCATAATCAACCCCAGGACGTTGAGTGAAACCTTGAACAACAAGCCTTGCCTTGTACCTTACAACTTCATTGTTTTCGTTTCTCTTGCGAACAAAAACCCATTTGTGACCTACGGGGTTTATATGGGGAGGCGTATGCACACAGCCCAAACACCTTTCTTTTGTTCAGAGAAACTAACTCTGCAGTGATTGCCTTCTTCCAATCTTCCCAATCGAGCCTTTTCTTGCACTCTGCGAGAGATGCGGGCTCGGGATCATGATTAATGATCGTGGCAATCTTCTTTGCAAAGTATGCATCGACATTGGCTGTTGCTCTATTCATCGATTCTCCGTTATTACAAAGTTTATGGCCATTTCATCATGGGGTGCTTCGTGCACTTCTACTTGCTCTTCATTGCTATTTCCCATTCCAGAGCAAGTTCCTTTAGTTTTTCTCCGCCAATGTGTGCGCACACATTA
The DNA here is from genome assembly GCA_036346355.1 of Rhipidocladum racemiflorum. Taxonomy (NCBI): domain Eukaryota; kingdom Viridiplantae; phylum Streptophyta; class Magnoliopsida; order Poales; family Poaceae; genus Rhipidocladum; species Rhipidocladum racemiflorum. The sequence goes on along the minus strand of CM070578.1, from coordinate 14,255,782 downwards.
TTTCCGGCGGCTTCTTCCAATGGAAGGTTCAGATCTGGAATTGCCTTTTCCACAGGCTTCTTTCCAGTGCCAGGTCTCAAGCGGCTCCCCTTCTTGCTTTGGGGCACTTTTGTGATTGGTGTGGTAAGTCCTCTCGCTTGATTTTCCCAGACGTCTCGGGTACTTTGGGTTTGAGAAGCCGATCTCCTGTTCTTTTTCTTTGAGGCCTCACGAGCAGGATGAGGGATACCTTCGCTTTCTTTGGTATTTCCACCCTCTCTGGTGCATTTCTTGCTGGTACATGCGACTTAACCACGCTCTTGAGATCACAAAAATGATCAGCAGTTCATTTGCTAAATTCTCGCAAATCAATTATCTTCTGGACTTCTTGATTTGCTTCATTAGTGCGAGGATCATGCGCGGGGATCCCAGTGGAATGCCATACTATTTCCCGGCATTTTTCATCCAATGGTTGATTCTCTCCCCCTAATGACGGGAAATGGTCCTCGTCAAAGATGCAATCAGCCGAATCAGTGTGTGCAAGTCTCGATCATGGGTTCCAAATACGATTATGGATGCACTCTCATAACCAACGTATATCCGGACTTGCGGAGAGGGCCCATTGCGATCATTGTGGGGGTGGTATAGGTACATATACCATACAACCAAATTTTCTAAGATGGGAAATCTTCGGGATGACCCCTTGCACTAATTGCATTGGTGAATGGATGTTGTAGGCCGATGGTCTATAATTGATGAGTGCTGCTGCGTGCAGGACTGCGTGTCCCCAACAAGTGTTGGGCAAGTTACAACTCTGCAAGAGCGGTCTGGCAATGAACTTAATCCTTTTATTAGTGCTTCAGCTAGCCCATTTTGCGTATGGACGTGCGATGCAGAGTGCTCATGATTATTCCCGTTCTTTGTGCAATAATCATCAAATGCCTTGGAAGTGAATTCACCGGCATTGTCCATTCGAATGGACTTCACGCGATGATCAGGAAAAGCATTCTTAATTCTGATGATCTGCGAGATCAGTTTTGCGAATGCATGATTCCTTGTTGACAAAGAAACATGTATGCGACCATTTCGAGGAAGCATCAATGAGCACCATAAAGTATCGAAACGGCCCGACAAGGGCTGAATCGGACCGCAAATATCCCCTGAATGCGTTCCAGGAATGCGAGGATTTCATGTTGCACTTTCATAACAGAGGGTCTAGTTATTAATTTCCGTTGGCACATGCATGGCACACAAAATCTTCGTGATTCGGGAAATTCTTAACATTAATGCCATGACCTTGTGAGTTGTTAACTATATTTCTCATCAATCTAAGACCAGGATGACCTAATCTACAATGCCATAAAGCAAATAATTCAGAGCTTCTAAAGGCAGTCTTCAAAGAAGTATACAACTGCGTGTGCATTGATTTTAAGTGTAGTACAACCTGATTCATATGAGGGACATTTTTCTAGTACCATCTTTCCATATTCCGCGTGCTTCACTATGCACAAGTGTTCTTTGCCATTTTCTTCATTGGTTTCTACGTGAAACCCATTGGCGCGGATATCTTTGAAACTTAAGAGAGTGCGAGTTGATTCAGTGGTACAAGAGGGCTTCTTCAATTACCAAAGTTGTACCCATTGGCAATATAATTGTGGCTCTTCCCGAGCCTATTATATGCGTATCGCTTCTGCGATAGTTGTAATCCTTCGGCGTTCTTCGTGATCGTCTGGAAGTATTTCGACTCTCTTAAGATGGTATTTGTTGTGCCACTATCAACAATGCATATTACCTCCATTGGGCGCTACACGATTTCTAGATGAAAAGAAAAATAATTCTAATCATATAGTGGCAAAGTGATTCAAATATTGCTTACAAATAAAGAATCTTTGGAATAAAGAATAAATTGCAATTCGATTCATGAGAAAAGAAAATGTATGCTCTTGAGAGCTTACAATTTATTACTCAAAATTCATTAACAACCATCGTTCTATAGCACGCAAACTTCAAAGTAACCCAATCTTCTTTGTGCTTGGAGCAAGATGGTGGGCTTGAGTTTCTCGGCCGCTTACAAGCGCGATCAGTAACTCAGGTGTACTCACCTCGACCATGTATTCATTATTCATAGTGGTGAAAAGTGATACACAGGCAAGACAAAATTTGATCGTTTTGCTCGGCAATAGTTTGCGTGTCCTTCGAGGACCCTAAGCCGGTGGCGACTTGGAGCTTCTTGCTCGCAAGTATGATCTTCAAACTCGATGCCCATGTGAGATAGTTACGACCTTCGGTCGATTCTTCAAACTCACATTTAATAATGCCGTATTTGCATATTCAAAAGATTCTTTTCATTAGATTACTTCGTGTAATTTAATAGGGAGTGGTTGCAAGATTCATAATTGCATAATTAAATTCTCATAAATTCCAGTAAACTAAAAGAAAGCAATAATTTCAAGATTCATAAATACAAGATTCATAGATGCGAGATTCATAAGTGCGAGATTCATATATATTCAGAATAAACAATAATTGCACAATTCATAAATTCATAAATGCGGAAATAAATTCTCAGAAATTTCCGAATTTTTCTTAGTATTTGGCAATTTTCTGTTAATTATACTGACAATTTTCCAAAGATCACTTGATAACAGAAAATAAATTGCAACATGAATTAAACATGGCATAAGTCTAATTACAACTTATATAATTCCTGTTGGCTGGGAACGAAAACAGGTAATGAATATCTCTGTCAATTTGACTCTTGGCCAGGTCAACCTGCCCCTAGGGCTCACATGAGGGAGGGAGCACTTCCCGTTTCCGGGTGCCAATTAAAGAACCAAGCCTCATGTGTGTTTTCCTAGACACCAATTGTCTCATATCTGTTTATTCATTACCAAAATCAAATCCCAACCACTCATGTTCTCATTTTATGCCATATGAAATATTAAAATTTTCCTAGCACTTTTCATAATTCCTGCTAATTTCCAAGCAATTTTCAGAATTACTGTACAACAGGAAATTGAATTTCAGCAAATATCAACATGACATAATTCATAAATTCATAAATTCGGAAAATAAATTCTCAGGAATTTCCGATATTCTAAACAGGCAATTATTGCAAAAAATCATGCAAATATTCATAAATACAGAAAATAAGGCTAAGTACAAATTCAAACAGAGCCAATAAAATTTTCTGGACTTTTCTAGGAATTTTTAGAATTTTCTGGCAATTTTTAATCAATTTTTCTGAATTCTTAATGCATTTTCAGTAGAAAAAAAAAAATAGTAAAAGTAGGAAAAGAAAATGGGGAGGGCAAAATGGTAAACTCCCATGCCCTCCCGTGCGCCATCACCAGATTCATTCTGGTTTTGAATGGATAGACTTCATCTTCATGTCCAAAGGCTATTGGACTTCAAGTCCAAGTTGCATGTTCCTTTTCTTCTGGACTCCATGTCCAGCCGGCTGAGAATAGCTCGACGGTGCTGGCAACCTGTGGCGGCACGCGGCGGCAGCGCTCGGTGACGGAGGCTGGGGAACAAGCGGCGAACGCCGCTCGGCCGTGCGGGTGCGCGCTCGGCGAGCACTGCGGGGAGTGCTGCGGTGGTCTTGATTCATCGGCTGCGAGCCGGCGGGCCGGAGGCGGCCTATGGGCCAAGCCAACGGCGGGACCGAACCGGCGGCATCGGCGGGGAGCTAATCGTGGCGCGCGTTTGGGCATCGGCCGGTCGAGTTCGAGGCGCCTGGCGAACGGATCGCGATGCGGGCCGATGGGCTTCGAGCTTCGGGCGAGGTTGGCGAGGCCTCGGGTAGCCGGCGGTGGTCGCGGGCCGAGCTCGGGAGTTCCACCGGCGACGGTGTGCGCACTTCGAGGTCGGGAGATGGCGCCGGGCGCGGCGATCGAAGTTTGGCCGTCGGCCGGCCCGGCCGCTGGGCGAGGAGACTGGCGCCGTTGTCGGCTTCGGCCGCAGACGAAGGCTGAGCGCTGGCGCGGCTCCGGCAAAGACGGGGATACGGCTACGGCGGCAGTTATGGACGGCGGGCGCTTGCTGGGCGACGCCGGTTTCAGATAATACGCCAGCGGCGCGATCGCTGCGGGCTACAGCGCGGCGCTTGCCGCGAGGGCAAGCCGGCGACGGTGGTCGCTTGTCGGGGGCCAAACGGCTTCGAGCCGGCGAGGACATGGCGGCGGTCCCGCGACGCATCTGGATCCGGTGGAGGCGAAGCGGCCCGTGCCTTGCGAGGCCAAGGCCGGCGAGCCGACGGCCGCAGGGGTCGGCGCTTCGGGCGCCTGCCATCCAACGGCTTTGTGGTGCCGACGACACTTCATGGCCGTGGCAGATGAGGGTGTAGCTTCGTGCTAGATTCGTAGAACAATGGCTTCGTGCCAATCTGTAATGTTGCTTCAAATCGTAACCGTGCTACTTGATACGCAGATTAGATGCAAATCCAAGCGAGCGATCAAATTTAATCCTCATATTGTCACCTTTTTCACTTTTTCAATCTGCTTTCCGGTAGACTATCGCGTAGGATAGAGTCGCGTAGGACTTTTATTTCGGCAATCCGAGTGGATGCCGGCTTGATGGCGAGTTGATTGCAGATCGGATCGAGCGATCAATCGCCGGTAGTAGACGTTCGTCGTCGTCGATGATCCTTCGCTTCTTGTCTTTTCTCACCTTTCAATCTTTCTCCGGTAGAGCTTCGTGCTGATAACGTGTTAGACAACCTCGCTATCGAATAGTCCGGGGTTGCCTAATAGATCTAAACTGGAGAATAGAGAGAGAGGGAGAGAGACACAATATGAGGAGGAACTGCTCTGCTTTATTATTCTCATTGCTTGTGTACAATGGGGTGACCCCCTGCCTCCTATATATAGCGGTTCTGCTTAGAGATAAGGAAGAGTCCATATCGGATACGAATCCGTTTCTTAACAGGATACGAATCTGTTTCCTAACAGCGTTAAAAGATCATCCTCTTTTAATTGTATTTTTCTTTCCTAAAGTAGGAAAACAAGAACGTGCTTAGATGTCTTTGATTTGAGGTAGAAAGATAGAGCCTCGAACTAATTACTTCATCTGATTATAAATAGTAGTTGTTTTAGATATCGATACAGTCTTAAAAACTCAATTTTGATCACTAATTTGTATTGTAATATATTTAAAAATCCAAAAAAATTACAATATTATGAAAGTATGTTTCAAGACGAATCTACATATATAATTTTTATGTATCCAATCTAAATATTTAAAAATGTATATTGATAACTAAAGTTTTAAAAATTTAACTGCACATAACTCAAATCGATAAGTTTTTGTGAAACGAAGGGAGTATATTACACTTATCACTGTGGTACGGACGGCCCGATTAATTTGTGGAAGATATGCCAACTTCGCCAGCTCTACTGCATTAGCGCTAGTTGCGTGTCATCAATAATTTGTTTCAAACTTAAGCTCTCGACGTAGCAAGCGCGCGCCACTATCACGTGAAAACGACAGGTTTATGAACAGATTTATTAATCAGGATCATTACCTGTTAAAGAAACTGTAAGAGGGTACATTTGATGGTCCCATTTCATGGCAGCGCGCGACCGGGTCCACCTACGCAGCCATCACCGTGCAATTATAGGCCTTGTTTCAGGGGACATCAAACCAACTTTAACTTTTAAAATATTAACGGGTCCTCTAAATGGCAATATATCCATTGCAATTAAAGTTTTCGTGCAATCAACGTTTAACCCTACTAAAAAAGTTTCAAAAAATTCTGAAAAAAATCATGGATATACATCTCAACTTATCCCATCTACGTGTAAAATTTCATGATCAAATTCATCCTATGCTAGAAGTTAAAAAAAAAAGACAAAAGAATGTCTTTTTTGTAACTTCTAGCATATGACGAATTTGATCATGAAATTTTATACGTAGATGGGGTAAGTTGAGATTTACATGGATCCATGATTTTTTTTTTAGAATTTTTTGAAACTTTTTTAGTAGAATTGCACGGTGGTTGCACGAAAACTTTAATTGCACTGGATATGTTGCTCCTCTAAATAGCTCAACTTTTAAACAACTTTTAACATAATCTAGAAGCCATATATAAAAGCTTAAAGCTGGATTGACTTCTTTTTGGAGATTATTGCTGAGACTTTTTTTTTTATCAAACGATCTCTTATAAAAAGCTACAACCACTTTTCAGTCCAGAAAACCAAAAACAGCCTTTTAAAATAGATACAGCTCTTCAAAAACTAAAAGATAGGTTTTCAGAAAAGATAAAGCTCTCCAAACATACCCACAAAGCCAAGAAAATTCTAGCTACTCTCTTCTTTCTCTCTCATGGATTATTTTTACTTAATATCTAGAGTCTCGTGCATCTTATGCTTGTTGAACATCTTAGTACATGCCACGAAAAATGATTGCATGACGGCCAAAGAACTAGAGGCGAAATCCGTGGACACCACGGAGGAGATGATCGCCAGGCAGGAGCAGCAGCAGCACCACTTCGTGCTGGTGCACGGGATGAACCACGGCGCGTGGTGCTGGTACAAGGCGGCCACGGCGCTGCGCCGCGCGGGCCACCGCGCCACGGCGCTCGACATGGCGGGCTGCGGCGTGAGCCCGGCGCGCGTCGAGGAGGTGCGCACCTTCGAGGAGTACTCGCGCCCGCTGCTGGAAGCGTTGGCCGCGCTGCCGCCCGGCGAGCGCGCGGTTCTCGTCGCGCACAGCCACGGAGGGTACAGCGTCGCGCTCGCCGTCGAGTGGTTCCCGGAGAAGGTCGCCGCCGCCGTGTTTGTCACCGCCTCCATGCCGGCCGTCGGCCGTCCCATGGCTGCCACCAGCGATGAGGTACACTTTTCTAGATTTCGTTATTATATTTGCCAGTGTTTCCATGAAAAAAATCTATTTAGATATCTAAAACATAATATTTATTAAATGTTAAAAAGAGTTTTCATGCATGAAGGTTGAATATATACACACGCGTACTGCATGTCTGATATTTTTTTTTTTTCCATTGTTCTCAGTTGCTGGCCTACGTTGGCCCAGACTTCTTCATGGACTCTAAAGAGCTGGAGCAAAATAACCCAGAGATCAAGGGCAAACCGTTTATCTTCGGGACCAATTTCATGGCGCAGAAGCTGTACAATTTTAGCCCACCAGAGGTGACAATCAAAACTCGCTAGTCACAACACATTTAACATATCAAAACATCAAACAGTAGCCGTTCTTTCTTGTCATTATGAACATACTACTTCTATGGTTACATAGAAATTTTTTTTAAAAAAAACAGAATCCAAAGCTAACAAGGAATCAATAAGGTGTTCGTAGCAGGTATCAACTAATTAGGACGTACACCTCGCCAAGAAGAAAAAGTCGTGATGCGCCTGCGCGGGGCGGCAAATACGAATTTCTTGCCGAAGAAAAGAATTGTCAAAAAAATAAATCTAAGAGCTTTGGAGGGGTATTATGTAAAAAAACGTACTTAGATGTAATTTTTGAGGAACCTTGTAGGAAAAAAACGATATGGTTTTAGAAATCTGGAGGATCTTTGCCGCGCGCAGGGGGATTTGCCAAAAAAACAACAACAAATTTTAGTATTTTTTGAGGTCTTATCTCTTTAAAATGTACCTAGATGTTAAAAAAACAATCTGCGCTAAAAGGGGAAAATTTGGGGGAAAAAATTTCAGGGTCTTTTCGGGGAAAAAAATTGATCTAGATATAATTTCTGAGGGATTTGCACAAAAAAATAGATTATAGAAGTTTGGATGATTTCTCTATAAAAAATCGGATCTAGATGTAATTTTGGAGGGGTTTTTTTTTTCTAAAAAAACGGGCTTTAGAAGTTTTAAGGACCTTTTGGTTAAAAAATAGATCTACATGTAATTTTTGAAAATATCAAGGATGAGAGGGACTCGAAGGCGTGACCGACGGAGGGAACAAGAGCAACCTTACTGCTGCGTTGCGCGTGGTTCGGTGTAAAGGTATGGTGTTAAAATACATAATGCTTGGTAACGACGGGCAAAATTAGGGCGACGTAACCGACTTCGGAACGAACACGTTAGTTCGAAACGACGTGGAAGCCATGCTGCTACTTCAATTTGCTCGTTGACCTCAAATAATTAAGAAGGGGGGCAAACATTGCTTTGCTGGCAGGACTTGACACTGGGACTGATGCTTATCCGGCCGGCCAACGCGTTCACCACGAACAACTCCGACGAGGCGATGATGAGGGACAAGGGGCTCCTCACGGCGGAGAGGTACGGGTCGGCGAAGCGCGTGTTCGTCGTCGTCGAGGACGACCGCGCCATCCCGGCGGGGTTCCAGCGACACATGATCGCGCAGAGCCCCGGCGTCGAGGTGGAGACTGCCGCCGGTGGAGCCGACCACATGGCCATGCTCTCGCGGCCGGAGGAGCTCGCCGAGCTCCTCGTGAGGATCGCCAGCAAATGTGCAAGCGAATGATAAAGTACGATGATTTGGGTATATTAATTACGCATTTACGCTGCTCTGTATTGTGTTAAGTAATTTTTTTTTTTTTTTATCATGATGGAATTAATTTGCTTCAAAGGATAAAAGACGGAGATCATGCATGCACGTACCATGATCAGAACAAAGCCGTCTGTTACGCTGCTCTGTGGTGTGTCAATTAATTTTGCTTCAAACGTTTGTAAAGAAGAACAATCATGGAGTATAAAAACTATGTGCCCAAGTAGCAGAAACCCTCTTTTGATTCGATTTTCTCAGTGTTTTTTTTTTAATTTTTTGGTCAGTTGGAAAGGTGCTCTGCATCTTGGCCAGTATTTTGTTGGTGACTTGGAAAGTGCTTGCTCCTTATAGATTCGCAATATGCCGTTCTCACCCGCTGAGTACGTGCGTAAAGCAATGCATGCATGCATGCAAGAAGTATTGATTTCACAAAATAAGTACGAGCCCTGCAGTAAGAGTATCAAGTTGTGTAATACTTGTGACCATCCATGCCATGAGGGATTTAAGATGCATATGCTACTACACAAAGTTAGATTTCACAGTATACACATGAGATTTAGGCTCCATTTGGCAACTTAGAATTGGATCGTTTCTACTAGATTCTGAAAGAAATATAACCAAACGGGCTAAAGCTCGGAACGATTCACCTTGGATCGTTTCTTCTTTTTTTACACCGTGGCTGAATCGGTCTTAACCCAGTTCCACCCGATTCACAGAATCCAACCTGAAATATTTCTACCAAAAATCTAGAACTGTTTCTGTTTTTACTAATCTGGAACCATACCAAATAGGGCCTTATTCTTGACTAGAAATAAATCACCATGCAACTCATGCTATTCTTGTTCTTCAATACGATGTCGACCAGGGTTATTCATTAAGAAAATCATGCGATTTTTTATTATTCGAAAAAATCATTTAAAAATCGCTAGAAATAGCATGATTTTGAAATCCAAAATTTTGAAAAAATAAATAAAAAATCTACAGATTTTGATCGATTTTATCTCGATTTTGACCGGCAAGTTGAATGTTTCCCAAAGCCGATTTGTTGAGCGATTTTCTGTTGATTTTGACCGATCAGTTGAATATTTTTTAAAACCGATTTTATCTAGATTTTCACCAATTATTGCAATATTTACATCATATAATTTTTTTAAATTTTTTAAATTTAACCGATTTACCGATCGATTTTAGATATCGTACCCCTTCGATACGCTCGAAAATCATGATTTACTCATAATTTTCGTCGATATTGTGAACCTTATGTTGACATTGCTTGGTTAGCTTCATGCATGGAACCTGTTTTGAGTCCTTCCCTTCATGTTTAACGAGCCAAGTGTGAAATACAAAAGGCATGACCTCGTGTGCGTGCTATTTGTGTGAAACAATCCACCTTTTCCTACAGCAAGGAAATCTCTGTTCAGACCGCACTTAAACATGTTTTTTTTATCAAATGGCCACACTTGCAATCATGGTTAACCAAAACCAAAACTGAAAAAACCGATGAAAAACCAAAATTCAAAAATATCGAGCCAAAAATCCCTGAAAAATCATCAGAAACTGAAGGGTTAATAATTCAAAATCTTAAAAAATTCAAAAAATAAATAAATAACCGATAGGTTTTCATCGAAATCCGGCCGGTTTGGACTGGTTTTTGACCTTTCGATTGAATGCCGCAACGTTGCGACATGATTTTGACCTAAAACCGGTCAGTTTTTACCGAGAACCGATCAGTTTGTACCGAAAACTAATCGGTTTTATGTCGTATAATTTTTTTTTGAGTTTTTTTTTATTTTTTTTAATCAGAGCAGTTTATCAACTGATTTTAGATGCCGAACCAGCTTGATACGACCAAAACCGCGGTTTTCGTCGGTTTTGCGAACCTGCTTGCAATACAGCAATTACAAAGAGACAATAAATAGAGAACGATGATAGTTGTGATATGGGGGAGAAACCACACAATATTTCATGGGGGTGACTATTTTATGGTCATGTGGGAGCACTTGGTGATAAGCCACACGTGGAGTGCATACAACAGCCTGTTTTGGTTGTTTGCTTGTCTTGAGAAACTTTGCTTCAGAATGTGCGAGTACCAGGGTTCACCTTACCGTTACATGCGATTTTCGGATGAACAGTGATTTTCGGTAATCGCAAAAATCGAGCCGAAAATCGGTCGAAAATCGCATAAATTCAAAATTCAGATTTTTTCAAAAAAATTCAAAAAACGTGGAAAATCGACGATTATCGGTGGAAAATCGACAGTCATGTTGAATTTTTTTGTGCGGTCGACTTTTGTAGCGATTTTCGACGATTTTTGGCGAAAATCGACCGATTTCCACCGATTTTCGACCGGCTCTTGACACGTAAATTTTTTCGAATTTTTGAATTATTTTTTGAATCGGATCGGTTTATCGACCGGTTTTTGATATCGAGCCGCAGCGATACGTGCGAAAATCGCGAAAATCGAGCGATTTTCGTCGATTTTTTGAACCCTGGCGAGTACTCGAGAAACTCTCGTCTGGTTGTCTACCTTTCGAGGCAGCATGGGAACACCCGAGAAATTTTTTTTAACTAAAAACTCAAAAATTAGAAAAAAAAAAAAACTTAAAATTTAAAACTAAAAAAAATCAAATTTGGAAAATTTCAAGTCAGAAAGTTTCAACCCGAAAATGTTTCAAATCATAAAAGTTTCAGCTCGAAAATTTTCAAATTAGAAAGTTTTAACTCGAAAAGTTTCAACCCAAAATATTTGGAATAAAAAAGTTTCAACTCAAAATTAAAAGTAAAAAAACAACACAAAAGTTTTAAATCAACAGAATTTCATATCAAAAAGTTTCAACTTGAAAATTTTCAAATAAAAAATTTTAACTCGAAAAAATTCAAATCGAAAAGTTTCAATGCATAAAACTTTTGATTAAAAAAGTTTTAAGTCAAAAAACTTTTAGTTTGAAAGTTTCAATTTTCAAGTCGCCAAAAAAATTCAAAACAAGAAAATTAGTACATACGGCGTTGAATGAGCGTAGCGTTGGGACGTCCTTCCTCTCCCACCCACGAGCGTTGAGCGCGACACGTAGGGGGCGTTTGATTGCATGTACCAAGTGGTACATATATGAGATGGTTTAAGAAAAAAGTCATCCATGTGTTTAGTTGCTTGAATGGAACCATCCCATCCTGAATCAAGTGATACAAAATTAAGGAATATTCCATCTAGATGCTGAACCATCTCATTCATCTAAAATAATGAATCCAAATGGTACAAGACCATCCCATCCCATGAATCAAACACACCCTAAAATATCACACGGATATGAGCTGCGCCAGAGCGGTGCAAACGAATAACCGTAAAATATCATTACCATATTTTGTTCCTCCCAACCCAAACAGAATCCGGCTTGTATACGTGGTTCCTGGCTAGCGAACCGACGTTTGACCAGGGTTAACAATTTCATTTTGCACTAGAAATTCGAACTCCCAGCGGTAGCGAAATTCATCGAAAATCGCTCGAAATTCGGAAAAAAAAACATAACAGTTTGGAAGTCAAACAGCCGGTCAAAATTAGCTCAAAAAAATTAAAAAATTCTCGAAATTCGGTCGAAATTCCACTGGTTTGGATGGAGTATTGTGGATCGAATGGAAAAAATGAAGAAGAATGCAAAAAAAAAATTTGTGAAAAATTATAAAAATTGTCGAGAATTGTAATAGCACAATATGGAAGAATATAAAAATTTTTGGCATGACATTTGCTATATTTTAGATAATCTCAAGTTGCACCAATAATAACATTTCAACACCGTTCATAACTCAATTCAACAAATCCACATTTCAATACCATGGCATGGCATATTCGATATTAGATAGCATTAACATATTAAATATACCATAGCAATGCAAATAAGTTTTTAATATTGGATAACATTAATATATTAAAAAATACCATACCTTTGCTATATTTTAAATAATTGAAAGTTGTCACATATCAATACAAGGAAAATTTTCAATATTGGATAACATTAACATATTACAATATACTTCAACAAATATTGCTACTAAATATACTTCAACAAATATTGCTACTAAATAGAAAGCTGGTTCTAGGAGAAGCTGGCGTTAAAGAAACTTGGCGGGTTTGACCTAAATGTCGGCTCCAAAACAATTCAAATACACTTTGACGATTTCACCCCTAAAAGATCCTTTATTACTCCATTGACTTTTATAAGGCATCCATACATTTCAAGATTCGAACTTTTAAATTTTTATTAACAATTAATCCAACAATGCATATGTGTTAATCTTGCAAAAGTGATACTTAAATATTGCTACTTGACATATTTGAACAAATATTGCTATTAAAAATGCTTCAAAAACATCTCCAAACTTTATTTTTTTCAAAAAATATTCACATCAGAGGTCATGAGGATATTAATACTAATTAAAGGAAAATTTTGGATAAATTTTGTCAAATTTTTAAATTTTTTAAAATTTGAATTTGAAATTGAACGAAAAACCGAAAGAAAAACGATTTCGTTTCTAAGCGGTAAGCTCGAATTTCGCGAAATTCCAACGAATTTCGTCGGTAATGTTAACCCTACGTTTGACACAGTAGAACAGTTGTGTGAGACTGAATAGGATGTGGAGAGCTCGTCGGAGCCCGAAGGGCAAGCTTGCAATGAAGATGGGTTTCAATTAAATTTTTTTATGGATACAGGACGGACATACACAATTCAGGTAAGGGTTACAATGAATTTATTCATCGAAGGTCTTAAGCTTCTAACCCGTCAAAGACGAGATTGCTGGGCTTCGCGCAACGAACCCACCGTAGATGTTGGTGGTTTGTGGTCGATCCTGTAGCTCGGTAGTAGGTTTGTACCTCAACAAGAGCTATGTGGTACCTTAAGATCCTGTTTATTTTGGCTTTTACATCGGTTTAAAAGTAAAAAAGTTAAAAGCCAAAACAAACTAAAGGCTTTTTAGCCAGGTTTTAAAAAATAAACTAAACTCTTCGTATAATTATAAGCCAAAAGCAATCAGTGGGAGTTTTTTTGGTTGACTTTTGCAGGTTAAAATAGACATTTACCATTAAAGTTCTAAAATATTTACCCACCAATACCATTTATATCTAAATGAAAATCTTTCTTTTTTTTCTCTCTCTCTCTCTCTGATTCTCCTCCCCCCGTCTCCCTCATCACCAGATACCCCGCGGCACACTCCGTAGCGACTAGGGTTGAGCTATCGGCGTCCTCTTCACCTCCCCGACGGCGGCCCCCTCGTCCTCTCCTCTCCCTCCCTGTCCTCCTGCTCCGCCTTCTCCTCGCCGCCCCTGCCACCACCCCGACGAACTTCCCCAGCCGACGATTCGGATTCCGCTGGTAAGCCCTAATTCCACGGCTCCCCTCCCTCGCCCCCAGCCCCCGTGCGGCTCGTCCAATTCCACCCGATTAGCTACGGATTCCGATGCTACGGTGCCTCGGGTCGGCAAGCGATTGCGTCGGTGCTTTCGTTCTTCGTTGCGGGTAGGGTTAGGAACCAGAGAGGGAGGTAGTGAAGCCTCCAGTGGTGGAATTGTGGCGCAGCATGATCCGTCTCTACTGCTTTTGCTTGTCAAACCTTATGGTATACTAAATACTACTGTTACGCAACTAGCGATCAATGCAACGTGGCCGCAGCTGTGACAGAACTTGCAAATGCAATGCACACCGGTCTTCCGCCTTCTTGTCAAAGTAGTACCAAACTACCAATGTACCATTTAACATATCCTGCACAGAGGGCACAAGTCCAGCTGAGAGTACAACAATTTCCCATAGCAATTCAGGTTCAGTTCCCGAGAAGAATCAACTAACTAGATCGAATATGCAAAGAGTTGCAAGTTCTGGCATGCTTGCGTTGCGTATGTCGAACAGATCCAGCATCATGCTGATTAATTGTCCTAATTAAAGAAATACTAAATACTGCTGTTCCGCAACTAGCGATGAAAAACATAAGCAATCAAGCCATGGGGTTAATTGAACTTCAGGAGTTCAGATAGCAATCTTGTGTTACAAACAGGCCCCAAAATTTTAGCTTATTGCCCCTAGGGTCATATACTTATATTGTCACGACAGCATGCATTGAACACATGCATGGTGTATATGTAGGGCCACGACACGATATATTGTTCAGTTTGACAAAGCTCCATTTTTGGCAACGCAATTAATCATCGTACATTTTCTTCGGCGGCTTCACCGGCTCCTGCGCATACCTGTGCCTGCCACACCCATAGGCGCCACCGGAACCGGATACGGTGTCGGCGGCGGGTGCCGGTAACCGTACTGTGACGGAGGCGCAGCTTTGTACGACCTCGCCGCCGCTGCCAGGTACGTAGTTTGCGCTACGGGCCCGGGCTTGTGGGCGGCAGCGGGGTCAGGGTGGATTACCCCGCCGAGCTTGTAGGAGATGTTCAGAACGCCGTGGGGCTTGCTGGAGCCGACCTTGAGAACCGGGTATGAGGCGAACGTGGCGGAGGTGGGCTCGTCGCTGGCGCCGGCGAGGATGTCCGGGAGCTGGAGGAGCACCTCGCCGACGTCGCGGTCGCCGAGGGCGCGCTCCGTGCGGAGGAGGACGCGGAGGGCGCCGCTCCCTTCGCCGGAGGCCGGTAGGGTGATGGGAACGGTGGCGTTCCAGGCGGGGTTTCGGCCGCCGGCGCGGTCTGTGGCGACACGCTGCCGCGAGCGGGGGTCCCCGGCGAGGTAGACGACCGCGTAGACCTCCATCTTGGAGACGAGGTTGACGTCCCTCAGGTCCCTCGCGGAGACCAGCGTCAGCTCCACCGTCCTGGAAGCCATGGCGCACAGCTGGCCGGCTGGGCTCGCTCGTGTGCTCTGTTCTTGACGCTTCGACCGAGCTGCTCGTTGCGTGATTGCTGGCTGCTGCCTTGCTGCGGTATACATACAAGCGGCCGCGATGATTTTTCTTTGACAAGGAAATTTTACTAGGTAGAATGACATGGGGCCCACTTTATGGTCGGGACGACGCGTCAGTCGGTGGGATTCGGTCTCTCCTCGAGCAGGCGAGATTCTGACGGTGGCGGTCGCGCGCTGGGAGGAGCTCCTGTGCATGGAGGACGCGTAGCAGTGGGACCTACTCTCTCCGGCGAAAAATACATGCTGTATTTTTTTTTTAAGGAATAAGTCTGTATAACAACATGAATTTTGATCCAAAGTCTATTCCGCATCTTGAGCTATGAAATAAGATATTTCACTTTTCAATTTTGTAATCCGATTCAAAAAATATCAATTTGGCATAGCGGCATTGCCCGCGTTGTGCAATAAGTGAACGATTTTATCATATAAGATAACATGTTTGCAAGTTAGGTTAATGATATATAGTGCCTTGTAGCTCATCTCTATTTTGATTTGGAAGAGAAGACACCACGAGTCTCACCTGCTATTCACATAAACTTCATTCTACATGACAAAACCGCCTGCTCATCACGTTACACTAGCAATACTACTATGCGAAACCGAATCAAGATGTTATTTGAACCGAATTGCAAAGCTCCGAGGTCAAATGTCTGATTTCATAGTTCGATACGTTGGACGAACTTTCAAGCAAAATTTAAGGTGTTATATGGATTTTGTTTTTTAAAATGACGTTGTCTATAAATATGAAAAGTATTTTGTATTTCTATAAAAAAATTAATGTGATAGTTTCTATAGACTTCTAATAAATATCAATTTTACTCTATAGATATGTATTATATATATTATTTAGAAATAATAATTAGAAATAATTTAATCATATTTAATATCTCTTTTATCTACTACTACGACAAAATATGGTTTATAAATTTAAATGAGAGAGTACAAGTCAGTGAGAGGAAGAAAGTGCTTACGAGATTAGATTCTTCTCGATAGGCGCACCATGCCATCCGTCGTTTGGAGCATCTTCACGTGCTGCGCTGTGGGACCTACCTGCCACAATATCGTACAGTTTTATTTTTTAATTGATAAATAGCACTGAATTACTTTTTTTAGCACTTATTTTTTTTTCTGCCTATTAGATATTTGTGTTGTTTTATTTGTGAGCACATAATTTTTTATCTACTAGATATTACTTTATGATCCATATTGTGCTTTATCATTTTGACTTTGTAATCCACAATTTTGTTTTGTTGTATTTCCTAGAGTTCATTTTGTTCCTTTATTTTTACAAATTATTATATTATTTTTTACATCATTTAATCTGTTTAAAATTTGTATATAATTGATGTAAAAAAATGTCATGCAGAAAAGAATAATTTCTTTTTACAAATTGTCACATCATTCTGCATAATTTAATTTGTGTAAAACTAGTATATAATTGATGTAAAAAGGTCATGTAGAAAAGAATACTATTCCTCATGTAATACTAAAAAATTAAGTACTCCTTGATAAAATAGTACTCAAATAAAAAAGAGCAGGCAAGTTAACTTCATCCATTGCATTTAGATCTAAAGATTCAAAATTTAAATGCTATTGAATAAAAAAACCAACAGGCTTCTACTTGGACACCCTCTAATTTTTTTAATTGAGATGGAATACGGCGCACATTCCATTACATCGGAGACTAAGGGTCCGTTTGGTTAAAGGGTAAATAGTGGATAGGATGGGGTCATCTAATCTGGTAGGGTTGAAGTCATCTAAGCTCATGTTTGGTTATAGAGATGAGGGGTGGATGGAATGAGTCAATTTTTTGTTTGGTTGGAGGGATAAAGTTGGATGGGATGAGACTTAGGTGACGGATGGGGTGAGAATTCAAATTTGGTTGGTGGGATGAAAATTGGTTGGTGGATGGGATGAAAGGTTGATGAGATGAGAGTTGGATGATCTCATCCATCCATTCATCCAAGTAAGTAATGGGATAGATAGAACCATCTCATCTATCGTAGATGTGTGAACAAAAAACATCCTTAGTACAATCACTGGCCAACACAGAGCTGACAAAAGAAGAGGCCGAATCGTGCCAAATCGTGACCGCGCCCAGTTCAAAACTAGCACCATGGCCAGCCATAACATCGCCTGCCATTTTACACGCACGCGGACAATAGGAATCTTGAACTCAAAAGATTTACAGAGCAAAAGAAATTGGGTTAGCTTCCTCGAACAGAACTCAACATCTTGAAAGATCTTGCTCCGAGCTCTCTAAGGCTGTCTTCAGATTCACAGCATCGTCTCCAAATGCATTCTCCAAATAATAATAATAAAACTCTTATGTGGAGAAGATTTGTCGGCCTCTCGGCGACTCCGTACGTGCTTCGTTTCTCCGCCGTCGATTTCGTCAGTCTCGGTGCGATGTCTTTGTTCCATTCATGCAATCATCGTCGTGGCCTCTCGGTGACTTCGTACGTGCTTCGTTTCTCCGCCGTCGATTTCGTGCACTCTAGCTCCTCATACCTGCGAAATACCTTTTTCCAATCCCTGTATCAAAATATAATTTTAGTTAGCTAAAAGATAAAAATACATAATTATTGTACCAAATAATTGTTAAAAATCCCAAATAATTACAAAAGGATGTGTAGCACCCGCTATTTTTGCCACTATTACCGCTATAGCAGTTGTAGCTATCGTAGAGTGCATTTGTGCTATAGTTTAGCGGTCCAAGGCCGAAAATCACTATAGCACGCTACCACTCTAGCACAGGCCCATGATTTGAATCATTGACTTCCATTAATAATCTCTGCTTGTTTAATCAAGCAATATTTCTTTTTAGATGACAAGGAAACGGCCAAGAAGCTTGAGAATAAGATGCGACGGATGTAGTGAATGGAACATTTGAGAAGAAGATGAAGAGATAACAGGTAGAGGAAGAGCATATAAAGTCTTTGTAGCAACCAGTGCGATTCCCAATATGCAACTGCACAAGTAATTACAAACGGTTTTGTGATATGTTTACTTTCGCATATGGTTTGTTTTCACGACCGTCTGTAAAATATTATAGACGAATTCTTTGCAAAAAACCGTCTGTGATAAATTGACACATCGCAGTGTCTGAACAATCCGTGATACCACGGATGGTTGTTTAAAACTAACTTTCTGTGATAGTTTCAGTGTAATTTTCTCCGAGCCTGTGTGACGGATTTTCGCGTAAACAGCAAAACCATTCGAGATGAGGCATCAGAGATGCATGGTAGTGGTTGATGATGGCCTACATCCATTGGAGGCGTCACACGTAGGTATATCTTAGCCGTCCATCGCAAGGTCACGTTATTGTGGTGGGGGCACCATTGACCATTGGATGGTGCGACCTCGTTAGAGTGCAGGCAGCCAATGCTTTTCCTTCGCTCGACAGGGAAGCTGATTCCACGTTTGCTTTGCTATTTGTTCCCACGGCACTATGGGAGTATGGGAGCCCATGGTACGGTACACGTCAGCATGCAGCACCGGAGAGAGAAAAAACTCGAAGGGAACGCATTAAGCAACAACCAATATACTTGATCAAACAAGTTGTCGGTGCTAAATGTAATAATAGATTAATAGCTGATCCTAAAAAAAGTAATGATTTTATTTGAAGATAGTACAATGAAAGTGGGAAACAAATTTGAATCAAGAGGACTGCTCTAGAATTTATTTTGGGTTTAAATCAAGTCACCACAATATAAACCGTCTCTCATTTATCCGACGGCTGGCGCCTGGTATTTATTTCAAATCGTAAGTCGAAAGATTGTGGTTGGAGATGTGTGGGAAAAAACCCTCAAATATACAACATGTAAATCTAAAATTGCAAAAATATACAACAAAAAAATAAAATTGCAAAATTGACGTGGCGGCCAGGTGTCACGCACACACACACGCACAAACGCACACACACGCTGCCACGCTGGCTACCGCCACGTCGCACGGCGGCAGCCAGCCTCCCCTCCATTTTTTTTCTTTTCGCTGGTTGCTTTGCCTGGTTGCGTTGAAGGTGGCGCCAGTTTTTGTCCCCGCATTTGCTTTGTCTGGTTGCTTTGAACGCCGAAAGTCGCATGCATGTGAGCAAAACAGCAGTCGGTGGATGGAATAGTTGAAAACGTCGTGTCAAGTCAAATCCGGTCGGAATCCAATGCCGTGGAAACTCCAGATTTTGGGTAATAATGATGCTAATTGAATTGATTATAAACAAATGAGAGATTTATACGTTTGAAAATTGTGATTAAGGTAAACGTCACAGTGATGACTTTTGAGTCTATATAACGAGGGCGTGCATCGTAGCGAGGGATTGTGCCTCCTTGCAGAGTTTGAGAGCAGAGTGTGTGAGAGTAGAGAGTGGGGGAGCAGAGAGTGTGGCGGGAGTAGAGAGTGTGTGAGAGTAGAGAGTGGGGGAGCAGAGAGTGTGCTGTTGAATATTGATCTGGTACTAAAAATTGGCTTATAAGCAATCAAGCACCGAATGTGTATGCACCCTTTTATCCAAAAACAGTGTTTCTATGTTTTCCTCTTAATATAAACTGCATAACTCTTAAAGCAATAATGAAAGGATAAGTAATTATTGTCTACTCTTCATTCATACTTTAATATTTGTATATATATTTTTTTTAAAAAAAAGTATAGAAGCGCCTCTCATAATTCAAACAGGCCGGCCACGTAGTTGATTCCTCATTTCCTGCCCGCTCATTCTTCTTGCACATGGCAAAAGCACACAAGAAGTACTGATTTCACGACATACACATGAAGGCTCAATACAAAATAGTATCTATTGTGTATTATGTATTGCTTCTGACTATCGATTTTGAGATGCGTGTATGCCGCATAACCATGAAAATTCTACTATTCTTGGTCTTCAAGATCATGCTATTACTCTGTGTATGTCCTCTCTTTTATTAGTGTTTTAGCCCACTACACAAGGCATATGCATGATTGGTGCTATTTGTTTGACATAAACCACACGACACTCTCACCCTCTAGCAATAAACCTATGTACCCTAGTCTTGAACCTCATATAAATTCACCCTATGATTTCATTTCAGACGGCAACGATCAGGCCATGCAACATGCTATTTTTTCTGTGGTCGAGATAATGGAGGAAACCATATTGTTTTAGCTATTAAAGATATCACCTTTCTCTCCATCCGACCCAAACAGAATTAGTTCCGGCTTACGGTGTATCTATGAGAAGATGCAGTAGAGGTGGGCAATTGGGCCGGCCCGAAGCACGACGGGATGACCCGGTGCAAGCCCGACACGGCACGGTTTCGTGCTGGGCCGGGCCGGCACGCAACTGTAGCACGGGCCGTGCCAGGTCTGAGAACCGAGCACGATGGACAGCACGATCGTTTGGGCCGGGCCCGTGCCGGCACGGCACGAAATCACGGATTAAGACCTAAAAGTTGGCAGATATTATTGATTCATGACATCTTCAAGCATTGCATTTATGTTTAACATTTTGTTGATATGATTAATTTGTTATGTAATTAAAATAGGTAGTTTAGTAGTAGTGATGTGTTTTATTTCTTTGCTTGTCACAATAGTGAAAATAGGTCGGGCCTAGGTCGGTACGGCACGAAGCAGACACGAAACGCAAATGGGCCGTGTCTGGGCTCGCCAAAGGCGAGTTGGACCGGCACGGTTCCAGCCCGAAACACGATGGACCCGGACCGAGCCGACGCGGCATGACACGACGCCCACGTCATGCACACATGAAGAGGGTTCATAGCGAGCTGTCCAGATAGCTACAGTGGCGAGCACCTAAGACTAGTCTTCTCCACTGTTCGGACTAGCCTCGGCTGACATATGATTGCGTCCGCCGCCAGATCGCGAACTGGACGCCGGCCGCCTGAATCGAAGGCGCAGATTCAGATTGCCAGCCAGTTTTATTGTTGTTTGATCGTAGCTTTGTTAATTTTTGAGACACTGCTTTGTTTCGTTGGTGGTCTTAATGATAAGTATGAGACATCGCCATGCTGTTCATGCTGTGCGAAAAGCGACGCGTTGACACTGCCAGAAAGACCACTGTATTTATTTATTTTTTCTGGATAATAATAGATTATCAAGCGGTGCTTCCGTATTTTTCATCTCAGTACAATCTGTATAAATTCTATATTTTCCATCACAATACAAATTACATAAATTTTAAGACAAATGAATAGATAAATAATTACCATCTATCTTTTATATATGTTTTAATATTTATATAACTTAAAAAAAAATATAGAAGCACTTCTCTTTATTCGATCGCGGTGTATGTACCATCATCACTGCTGTGATGCACGCACGCATCACTCGATCTCACTGCTTGCTGTCCTTATTAGCGATCCTGACGAGGACCTCGGCGACCTTCCCTGGCCTGGAGATCATGGCCATGTGTTCGGCGCCGGCGATCTCCTCCACCTCGACGCCGGGGCTCTGTGCGACCATGCGGCGCTGGAACTCGACGGGGATGGCGCGGTCGTCCTCCACAAGGACGAAGACGCGCCTCGCCGACCCGTACCCCCCTTTCGTGAGAAGCCGAGCGTCCCTCATGATCGCGTCGTCGGTGAACCGGTTCGCCGGCCGCATCAACGACACGGCCAGGGTTAAGTCCTACAGCAATTAAGAAGAGCACAATTTACATCATTAATCGGTTGCAATTTGCAACTGCACTTGGATGGTAGCTTGGAATTGTGATGGCTCACCTCCGGTGGGCTGAGATGGTACATCCTCTGGGCTAGAAGATTGGGCCCAAAGATGATGGGCCTTCCCGGGATCTCGGGGTTCTCTTGCTCAAGCTCTTTGGAGTCCATAAAGAAGCCCGGTCCGACAAAACTCAGATGCTGACAATGCAATGTATATGTACATCATCGGAAAAGGAAGGAAAAAACAGAGTAGTGGTTGATCAGTATATAGTACTTACTATATTAGTCTCGAGCAGCTGCATCACAATGATTGGTAATAAATAACTGAAAAGCATCGAACGATGTTAAGTTTGGCGATGCTCAGCGTCGGACGTCCAGCGTTAAAGAAAAAAAGAACTATCAGATGTCGTATCTGCAGTTCTTTCATCTCCACGTGGTTAACCGCCTTTGAGCCATTGGTCTACTTCTTATCACTCATCTACTTCTCTCTCTTCTTATCCACTCATTCAAGCTGCTACTTTTCACCTTATTTTACACTCGTATGGTCTCGCAAGGCATGACCAGCTGGTAGCTGTGATTCTTCGATCTCTATGCCTTCGATCCCCACTCCATCCACCGTGAGGCTGTCCACTAGGCATGCTCAAGGATATCTCTGTCACATCTACCATTTCCTCGTCCTCTAGGCCTTCATGTTACCGCCAAACGAGCCGTCCTCGCCAAGGACTTTTGTCGACCATATGGAAGGGAGCTTGATTTCTAGTACGGGCAGGAGGCAAAGGTGCTACGGCACCATCTTAGGGCCTGAGATCGAGAACACTGCGCGTCGTTACTATTGAGGTTGAGGCTGGTCGGTCGTGTGCTTGCTGCGCTAGGTGATTTGATTTGTTGCAATAAGCCATTTTATTTGTTGCGATAGGTCTTCGTATTAGTTGCTCCAGTAGTTCAAATTTGTTGCACAATTTTGTTTACTGATTTTGTGTTCGTTGCATCCAGAGCAAGATTTTTTGTTGCAAACATATGCACTAATTGTTCTGTCGGCGTATTCTACACCAAGGTACCCGCTCCCCCGCGCTAAAAAAGGAATCAAGTGGCAGCCAGGGCGTGCTTGGGCCCACTGCCACGGCAAGAGAAAAACCCATATGGTGGTCGCCCCAGCGGACACGTGGCGTCTGAGCGGGCTGGCGACAGCAAGGTGATCGCCAATGGACACGTGGCGTCTGAGCCAGGCTGGCGACGATAAGGTGGTCGCCAATGGACACGTGGCGTCTGAGCAGGCCGGCTGGCGACCAGGCAAGAGATCGCCCACGGACACGTGGCGTCTGAGCCAGACCGCAGGACGCCCAGCGGTGGTCGCCCGATGGCGTGTGGCGTCTGATCACCGCGCTGGCGCACCATCCGGATAGTCTGTCGAGATCGAGGACATTAAATGCGAATCGTGGCGCATTAAATGTGGAAGCTGCGGCGTGGCGGCGCGCCTTCCCAGCGCATCATGGCTATGGGAGACGCCACGACTACACCTCACCCCGTGACGAAGCAGGCGGCGTTAGTGGACATAGGGCCCGAGGCGAGATTGTGACGGATCTGGCGGACATTAATGTGACATAAGAATAGTGACGGGCGCATTAAATACGCGTAGCTTGATGTAATGATGATGGTGGCGGTAAGCCTCCCATGCGCCCCCGTCAGCCCGAGTAAAAAAGGGAGCCGGGGTGCATGGGAGAGGGGGTTCGAAAGACTGTAAGGTTTTCATCCTCTCTAGCAAGAGCACAAGCAATACCAAGAAAGGCAGGACTAGGGCTATTACTCTCCGGAGGGCCTGAACCTGGGTAAAAAACTCCGCATCCCCCCCGTTAGCTTGAGCCTCCCGGTGCCCCGATCGTCACCGTCTTCCATTCCGAGGCGATTGCCCCGAAAGCCCCCCGTCGGAACCTCATAAGCACCCGTCTCGGAGGTGCCTGTTGGCTAGTACGCCGACAGTGGCGCGCCAGGTAGGGGCTATTGGTGGTTAGATCGTCCCCCTTTCTTCCGTTTCAGGCGAAGAGGCCCAGCAGAAGAGGGGGCGTTTGTCTTCATGGCGGATTCGCACTCCAAGCGTGGCAATCTGCCTGAAGAAAGTGGCGCTCATAGCCGCTCCAGGCATTCGGGGAGGGACCGCCTAACCCGGTCCCTCCGCCAGGGGAAGCGGCGTGACTCCCACGCTGGGTGTCACCGTCTATCGGCGCTTGGCGCTCGGGGATGACACTCCCGCGCGGAGTCTTCATGCGGCCCGGCTTCTTCTTGATCATCCCCCAGTAGCGCTGGGGGGTAACACCCCAGCCACTCCATGGCTGCGGGATATCGTCCACCTGGTGGACGTCGCACAACAGCAAGTTGAAGCGGCGACCCAGCCGGGGGCTTCCGGCGCGTGGCGGCAGGGAACGCGTGCGCCTAACTTGCCGGGTTCCGGCCGCCACACGATGACACCTCCCGGTACAAAGGGTCAGGATAAGGGGAAGGGAGTCCTGGTTGCCACCCCCTCGGTGACGGGGGGATGGGCACGTGACTCCGCTTCTTCCCGTGGTCCCCCCGAGTCTAGGGGGAACCGCGAAGACCTCCGATCACGCCTTGACGAAAGGCGGCGTCAGTGCGACGGTGACCTGCGTCGTATCCTCCGCAATCGTCGTGAGGGCGCAAGACAGGGGGCTCCTCTCTCGGACTCTGGCGAGAGCGCAGGGTCGCACTCCTCATCCTCTCCTCAGGATCGAGGGGTGGCGACAGCAGCGCTCCCCATACAACGTTGGATGCCAGGCGTTCTCTCTCCGCCGGCAAGTGCATGGCCGGGAGATTCCGCCCGCCTCCATCGAAGTATGACGGTACCACCAACCCCGAGGAGTTCCTGCAGATCTACACCACGGTGGTGCGTGCGGCGGAGGGTCAGAAAGTAATGGCCAACTACCTCCCGACATCGCCGACGGCTCTGCCTCGTCTTGGTCGCTTAACCTCCGCGAGGCTCAGTACACTCGTGGGAGGAGTCAGGCGACATTTTTGTCGCCAACTTTCAGGGCTCTTCGCTCAACCAGGCGTGGAGGACGATCTCCACGCTCTGGGAGCGAGAAGAGGGGGAGTCCTGAGAGAGTTCATCCGGCGGTTCAGCCATCGCCGCAACACGATCCTCGGATTTACGAGCGATCGGTGATTATTGCTTTCCTGAGGGGGGGTCCGAGACCGAAGATGCGGGAAAAGATGGCCACGCGCGTCATCTCAACCACGTCCTGAAGTTCTCCCTGGCGCACAAGTGCGCCCGAGCGGCCAGCCGGAAGCGCGACAAGGCCTTCGGACTCGGCGACGCTGGCGCCTCGAAGTCTTCCGACCGCAAGAAGAAAAAGAAAAAGCGGAGGAGGCAACCGCTAGGAGGTCTTGGTCGCTGAGCCGGAGCCCAAATCCGGCGTCATGGCGATCAGGACCGACGGACGAGCACCGGGCGCGCGCGGCGACCGCAGGGGACCGCCGCCGCTTCGCCGCGAAACGATGGTGGCAAGCCCTATTGCCCCATCCATCGAACAAGCGGACCACGACTTGGAGGATCGCCAGGTTGTGTCCAAGTTGGTCAACAGCGGCTCAAGAAGCGCCGTGAGAAAGACCACGAAGACGAAGGCAGCGAAGATGCGACTCCGCTAGCCTTCCAAACAGCGGAGCGCGCGGTGGCGTTCATACACGCGGTGGCTCGCCACCTACTCATCGAACTCGCAGCATAAGCGAGATCTCGAGGCGGTGTGCGCCACAACGTCATTCTCCGGCGGCCGGCCGTTGAAGTGGTCGGAGCGGCCGATCACTTTCACCGGGCCGACCACCGGAGAACACCTTCGGCCCTGGCCATCTCCCCGATCGTGGTGTCTCCCACGGTCCATAGCATAAAGCGGGGTGGGTCCTAGTTGATGGAGGCGGTGCCATCAACTTTGCTATCCGTTGGAAGCGTACCAGGCGCTCCAAATCCCGTGACGAGAGCTGCGCCCGGCCGTTTCTACGGAGTTGCCCCCAGGGTGGGACTCTTACCCCTGGGACAAGTCCGGTTGCCGGTCACGTTCGGGAGTTCGGAGAACTTCCGGACAGAGCTAGTGGAGTTTGAGGGCGCTGATTTCGACCTCCCTATAATGCCTTGCTCGGCCGCCGCCTGGTCAAGTTCATGGCGGTGGCCCATTACGCCTACATCTTTGGTGAAAATCCCGGGGCCTGGGGTCCAATTACGGTAAAGGTGGATAGACTGGAGGCCTGCGCCTCGCCAGCAGCCAGGATCGGCCGGCACCACCGCTTCAAGACGCGACAAGGACGACAACCCGGCCTCCCCCTCGGCCAAGACCCGCGCTCCGCCCAGACCCTTGGGCGAGGCAAAGGCGGTCCCCGTGGGCGAGGATGGCTTGGGCAAGGTCGTCAAGATTGGCACTGACCTCAGCGCCAAATAGGAAGACGCGCTCGTCACCTTCCTCCGGTCTAACCTGGATGTGTTTGCTTGGGAACCTTCAGAAATGATCGGGGTCCCCAGGGAGGTGATCGAGCACCGATTGGCAACGCTCCCTGGAGCGCACCCGGTTCGGCAAAAGATCCGGCGGCAGGCGCCTGAGCGACAGGATGCCATTCGGGATGAAGTGAAAAAACTTTTGTCTGCTAAGATCGTGCGGGAGGCCACCTACCCGGAGTGGCTGGCCAACCCCGTGCTTGTAAAGAAGTCCAACGGGAGGTGGCGAATGTGCATCGACTTCACTGACCTCAACAAAGCCTGCCCCAAGGACCCGTACCCCTTGCCGCGGATAGACATCGTAAATCGACTCCTGGCGGTGCGGCTCTATGCTTCCTCGACGCCTACTCCGGCTACCACCCGAGATCAAGATGGCGCAAGAAGATGAAGAAAAGATCGCTTTTGTGACTCCCTCGGTGTATCTTTGTTATGTCGGGATGCCTTTCGGGCTGAAGAACGCCGGGCGCCACCTATCGGCGGGCCATGCACATAGTGTTTCGCCCCAAATAGGAAGAATCTGGAAGTGTATGTCGATGATCCGGTGGTAAAAACAAAAGGCCGATGAGCTCGTTCGGGATCTAGAAGAGACCTTCTCTCGCCTCGAAACTCTTGCGAAGTTGAATCCCGAGAAGTGTGTGTTTGGTGTCTCATCCGGAAAGCCGCTCGGTTTCCTGGTTTCGGTAGTGGAATCGAAGTCAATCAGGAAAAGATAGAAGCGATCAGCGGATGCACCGCCTACCCGGCTCAAGCAATCGCAATGCTTGGTGGTGGCTAGCCTCCATGGGCGGTTCATATCGGCTCGAGGAAAAAGTCTGCCACTTGTTCAAGCTATTGAAGAAGACCAACTCATTTGAATGGACCCCGAAGCCAATGAGCATTTGAAGATCTGAAGAAGTACCTCTCTTCCCCAGTCGGGTCGCTTCGAGCCGGGCGAGCCGTTCTTCTTGTATGTGGCGGCTAGCCCTTCAGAGTGAGCGGCCCGGTGGCGGAGCAGGAAGGTGTCCAACGGAGGTCTACTACATCGACAAAATGCTACACGACGCAGAAAACAAGGTACCCTCAGGCTCGAGAAGATGGTCTATCTTTGTGGTGGTAGCATCGAGAAAGTTGCGGCACTATTTTCAAGGGAGGGAGATCACAAAGTGGTCTCCTCATATCCTTTGCGTGAAATCCTCCACAACCGAGAAGCAGAGGGCATCGCAAAGTGGTCCGTCGAGCTGGGAGTTCGGTGTCAAGTTCGCTCCTCGTCTTTGCGATAAAGAGTCAAAGGTGGCGGACTTAGTCGCCGAGTGGACTCGGTAGAGCCCGGCCGATGAGGTCCTCGCGTCCTCCCCCTGGGCGCTCTTCTTCGACAGGTCCTTCAGGCTTGAAGGCGCGGTGGGGTTCTTCGGTCTCTCCGACCAGGGGACCTCCTCAAATGCGTGGTCGCCCTCGACTTCAAGGCCACTAACAACGCCGCCGAGTACGCAGGGCTTCTTTGGGTGAGGCTGCGCCGCCGCAGCGTCGGCGTCGGCGCTGCAAGTAAGGGCGACTCCTGCTGGTCGCCAATCGTGCAAGGAAAGATTTCTCCTGTCCTGACCCCGTCATGGCGGCGTACCTGGCGGAGGTCAGGAAAGTGGAAAGGCATTTCGAAGGGTTGGGGTATACTCACATCCCCCGACGCGACAACCATCTGGCAGACGAGCTCGCCCAGCTCGCCTCAACCAGATCTCCTGTGCCGGTCGGGGTCTTTGAAGAAAGGCTTCCGCGACCGTCCATCGCAGCCCCCATTTCTGACGGGGACGGTGGTGATGCCGCTTCAGCCCTCGCCCTTGGAGGGAAAGTGGTTCCGGCGGAAACGCTTGGCCAAGCGGAGTACCGGATGGCCACCTGCGTGGTCGCTGTGCTTGACCGAAGGCACATGGATGGATCCGATCCTGGCCTACCTGAGGGATCAAGAATGCCCCGACGATGATGCGTCAGCAGAGAAGGTAGCACGAAAGGCCAAGTGCTATACCCTGGTGGGCGGGGATCTATACCGCCGGGGTAAGAACGGAATTCTTCTGAAGTGCATCACTCGGGAAGAGGGGAGCGGTTTGCTCTCTGATATCCACGAGGCGTGTCACGGGAGCCATATGTCGGACGAACGATGGCGGGAAAGGCTTTCCGTCAAGGGTTCTATTGGCCAACCGCCCTCCAGGATGCTTGCGAGTGGTGAGGAGATGCTGGCGTGCGAGTTCCACGCCAGCAGATCCACCAACCCGGCCAGGCCCTGCAAACTATCCCGCTCTCTTGGCCCTTCGCGGTCTGGGGGCTGGATATCCTGGGCCCGTTCCCGCGGGCCACAGGGGGCTACACCCACCTGTTCGTCGCCATCGACAAGTTCACCAAGTGGGTGGAAGCCGAGGCAGTGAGATCCATCACCGCCGCAGCTGCAGTCAAGTTCATGCAAGGGATTTTCGCCCGCTTTGGGGTCGCCAACCGCATTATCACCGACAACGGCGCACAGTTCACCAGCGCGACCTTCTTGGATTTCTGTGAAGAGATGGGCACCAAAGTCTGCTTTGCCTCGGTCGCCCACCCCAAGAGCAACGGCCAGGTCGAGCGGGCCAACGCGCTGGTGTTGAAGGGCCTCAAGACCCGGGCGTTCGACCGACTCCACAAGCGTGGCGCCCGGTGGACCGAAGAACTCCTGGCGTGTTGTGGTCACCGGACCACTCCTAGCCAAGACTCACGGGGAAACTCCTTTCTTCCTGGTCTCTGGCGCAGGTCGTTCTCCCTTCGAATTGAGTAGGATCACCCGCGTCGCGCATTCACAGAAGAGGAGCAGGAGGGTCTGCGCCGGACGACGCCAACCTCTGGAAGAGGCGCGAGATCGAGCGGCTTTGCGCGCCGCAAGATACCAACAAAGTCTCAGCGGTACCACGCCTCCGGTCAATGAGAGAACGGCAGCGGTGGGCGACCTGGTCTTGCGAAGAATCCAGTTTATGCCAGGTCGCATAAACTGTCTCCCCAGTGGGAGGGACCCTTCAAAGTGGTCTCAGTCTCTCGTCCCGGGGCGGTCAGGCTGGCCACTGAAGACGGTGAAGAGCTAGCAAACTCCCAGAATATAGAAAATCTGCGCAAGTTCTACCCCTGATCGGTTGTAAGTCCTAGGGTCTGTCCCCCGACCGGCCGGAGTGTGTCTTCCTCTCCGCCGTGGGTCGGGGGAGACCTTGTGTTTAAAATTAAATATTCGCTTTCTTTATCCGAAGTATTTGTTCTTTCTACCCTCTCTTCGGTCTTTTGCCCATTGCTGGGCAGCGCCAAGGCACTCGCCCCTGGTGCCCTGCCGCCTTGCAAACACCCAGTGGCAAAGACGGAATCGCTAAGTGAGAGCGGCGTGCAGAATCAAGGCGGTTGGGTGGTTCAAGACGACTCCCAAAGACGCCATGACACTCGGGTGTCCTCAGTGAAGTCGGCGCCCTCGAGCACCGTTGCCAAAAGCCCAAGGTCCTGTCACGACTCACTAAGTGTTCGTTCCCTAGAGGCTACCTGGGAGGCAAATTTTGCTAAGGCGAGGGGTTTGAGGGCCGAGGTCCCGCGGCGCAAGACTTTAAGTCTTTAAGCGATTATGTGCTCGTTCGTGTGGAACCAGAAAAAATTACGGCGAAAGCAAGTTTTTAGGCAACTTGGCAGGGAGCTTACACTACTATTTCATTCGAAATGATAAATGCCTAAAGTTTTGCAGACAAAGGCACCACCGAAAAAGAAAAGAAGAAAAGCTACTGAGGGGGCGCTGGAGGGTCCTCCGGGTCATCTGCCGCCTCCTCGGCTGCCGCCGCATCTTCAGCAAGGGGGGCCACGTCCAGCACCATCGCCACGTCCTCCGCCACCGCCTCCATCTGGGGGTTCTCCATCGCTAGCTGGGCGGCAACCCGCTCGGAGGCTTCGTGAACTCGCTCCTCCGCCTGCGCCCAGTCGCCCTCTAGCCCTTGGACAGCAACCGCGGGATTGAAGTTGGCGTCACGGCTGGGCGCGACAAGCAAGACGCACGTGCCAGTAGCCGCAGAATCGCGCGCCCTCCTGGGCGGACCGAGCGGAAAGGGCGGCAGGCAGGCGCGTGAGGAAGTCCGCGGTCTGGCAGAGGCAAAAGGCGTAATGCCGTGGCCTCTCCTCCCGCGGACCCGGTTGCTCCAGCCCCAATGGAGCAAGGCTGGCCACCGTCCGATCGAAGGCGTGGCGCAGCATCCGCAGTGTCTCCACCTCCGACTGAGCCCGATCAGCTCTCTCCGCCTCCTCGCGGAGACGCTCGGCGCGGCTGGTGCTTTGCTCCTGCCGCTCCCGCTCCCTTCGCAGCTGCAACTCCAGCCCCGCCCCCCGATTGTGCAGGTCCGCCACCTCCTTGCGGAGGCGGTTGATTTCGGTTCCCGCCTCCGTCAACCGCTCCCTGCTCGTCACCAGACGATTGCTCGTCTTTGAGTAGAGCTCGCCGGGGCCGCCAGCCGAGCATCGGCGTCCGCCAAGGAACGGAGGCGGTGGGAAGTTCGAGGGTAGGGGCGCCGAACGGGCCTTGGTCCTGAACGATGACCGCAGCAGCGGCTACCTGAGAATCGTCCGTCGGCCCCTGACCGCCCTGGGACTCAGCGACCGGTGGCGACGCACGGCGACCGCGGCACCTTGGCTGTCCCCGGCACGAGCAGCGGGGATATCCGGAGCAGGAACCCTGGACAAAGGAGGAAATAACGGTAAGGATTAATCTTAACGAAAATTTTTATTGTATTTCCATCTCCAGGTGAGTACCTGGGCGCTGGCCTTGGGAAGCGGGGCACGCTCGGAACGAGGACCAGCCCCCCGCGCGGAGGCGGGGGCGGATCCGCCGCAGCCAACGGAGGCGGAGGCGAACCCGCCATCGCCGGGCGGCGTGGCGGAGGCGGAGGAAGGACCACCGTGGCCGGTGGCGGTGGCGGCACAAAAGGATCGGCGGCGGAGGGTCAGCGTCGCGCCCCGGGCAGGGGCAAGGGTGGGCGACCCCCGCCGGTCCGACGAGCCCCCGCCACCACGGAGGAACCCGCTGTCGCGAACGAAGAAGCCCCGCGGCCGACGTGGAAGTCCCCGCCCCGGCCGGGCCCAGGAGGCGGGGCCTCTGGGAAGGATGGGCGGAGCCGTCGTCATCGTCCGGGCGCCTGCGCCTTACTCGGTCGCCCCTCCCCTGACCGCCTGCGAGAGGAGGATCCCGGATCGTTAAGGGCGCCTGGCGTGTCACAACGGGCGAGCCCATGGCGTCCATCGAGGGCAGGGCGCGGATTATTGCCGCACGCTCCCCGGGGGACAGCCGGCAAAGTGGGACCGCGCCCGCCGGAAACGGCGGGACGGGGCCGGATAGGCCCAGTTGCAGCATCCACCGGTCGATCACGTCATCAGCCAAATTCCCGGCGGCTGTCGGCACGAGAAGGAAAAGAAATCGCAGGAGGAAAGAAACGCTGTAAGAATCAGGTTTTGCCAGAAGAGAAATAGAAGTAACAAGGAATGACGCAGAGCGGAGCAGGTTACCTCCGGGGATACTCCGGGTCCCATCGCCCACGCCCATGTCTCGCCAGGTGGCGGGCTGGCGCGAGAGGGGCACGACCTCCGGTAATAAAATCCCGGATTACCATGGCCCCTGTCAGGCCCGCCGTCCGCAACTGGTCGACGCGGGCCAGCATCGCCTGGAGCTCGGGCGCATCGCTCACCGGAGCCCCCTGGCTTGGTTGCCGACCGCCGGGCGGCGGAAGATCCAAAGATTTCAATGGCGCTGCTGCCCTCGACAGATGACCACTCAAGCGCTAATCCCTCCATTGGACCGGCAGTCCAATGGGATATAGCGTAACGCCCCGCCACGAGCCGCAGGTGACAGCCTGAAACCGGCGGGCATTGCCGCGCGCCGAAGGGTGTAGAAGAAGCGAAAAAGAAGAAGGTTGGGCAGCACTCCCACGAACATCTCGCGAGAAGTGAGCAAAGGCAGAAAGGAGGATAACAGAGTTGGGAGGAAGGTGAATGTGGTGAATGGCGTAGAAGTTGAGAACAGAAAGATAAAAGTCAGAGACCGGCGGTAGTAGGCCGGCAAGGAGCTGCCACCCGAAGAAAACCACTTCCCAGTAGGCCAGTGGGGCTCGACAGTCCAGCGTGAGGCGAAGGGCGCCCGGTGATGTGCAGGAGAACCTAGCGGCCCTCTCCTCCTCAATGATCGAAGAAGGAAGCACCGGAGCCATCAGGAGGATAGGGATTTCGAAGCGCAACCGCAAAGGGGATGAAGCAAGGAAGTCTGAAACGTCGGAAAGAGGTGGAATGCGGAGAGTTGGAAGGGGGAAGAACTACTCCCTCTTCGATCAGCCTTTTATAAGGCCGCGGAAGGCGAACCGGCGGGAAAACCGAAAAGGCGCGGCGATTCGAAAAAGAGGAAGTTTAAGAGCCTCATAAATGGGGCGCATCCCAAGGAACGTGCGGCGGTTACAAGGAGGAAGTAACCGCGCAAACCGCTTGGGAATCGGAGAAGCCGGAAGATCTTTTTTGCGAGGCGCGCGGACCTTTGGAGGGTCCCACCCAGAGCCGAGCGATTCTCAAGCCGCCAATTAAAGAAGAAGAAGAGCAGAAGACCAAAAAGCGCTCCTAGGTGGGCCCGGGGGCTACTGTCGGCGTATTCTACACCAAGGTACCCGCTCCCCCGCGCTAAAAAAGGAATCAAGTGGCAGCCAGGGCGTGCTTGGGCCCACTGCCACGGCAAGAGAAAAACCCATATGGTGGTCGCCCGGACACGTGGCGTCTGAGCCAGGCTGGCGACCAAAGAAGGTGATCGCCAGCGGACACGTAAGCGTCTGAGCCAGGCGGGCGACCAAAGAAGGTGGTCGCCCAATGACACGTGGCGTCTGAGCCAGGCGGCTGGCGACCGGCAAGGAGATCGCCCAGCCGGACACGTGGCGTCTGAGCCAGGCCGCAGGGCGCCAGCGCGTGGTCGCCGATGGGCGTGTGGCGTCTGATCCTGCCATCGGGCGCACCATCCCCGGGATAGTCCTGTCGAGATCAGGGACATTAAATGCGAATCGTGCGCATTAAATGTGGAAGCTGCAGCGTGGCGGCGCGCCTTCCCCAGGCGCCTTCCCCAGCTGCAGCTTGAGCCTCCCGGTGCCCCGATCGTCACCGTCTTCCATTCCGAGGCGATTGCCCCGAAAGCCCCCCGTCGGAACCTCATAAGCACCCGTCTCGGAGGTGCCTGTTGGCTAGTACGCCGACATGTTCCACTTCTGAATTTTTTTTATTGCATTGGATTGAATTAGTTGTCTCATCACTATTTTTTTTGTTCAAATTGTGTAATATTGTAACATCACGAATTTGTTTGATTCAGATACCTGAACTAGTTTCAAACTATACCTCATTTCTATGCTTGTGGGTTTCATTCAATTTTCAGTGAGAATTTTTATTGTTTCTCTAATTTTTAGGATATTTTACTTCTTTTTTCATATTTTCTTGGTACTTGAAATAATTTTAAAATGTACCTCATTTCTATGTTTGTGGTTTTGAGAATTTTTATTGTTTCTCTATTTTTTTTAGGATACTGTATTTCTTTTCTCATATTTTGTTGCACTTACTTATTATTATTGTTACACTTATTGTTTAGCGATGTTACGCATTCGTTCCCATTTGGTTTGCCATCCTTGCCCGGGCCGGCTAAAGACACAATGCATGGGAACGAAGGCAGTAGGCGTCACGTTCACATTACCGATTCAAAAAATTGATAGAAAATTGAAATTCGAAAATAAAAAATATTAAGTCAAAAATTGCTTAAAAATCATTATAAACCAGAGGGTTGAGTCGAAAATCACTTAAAAATCGTCGTAAACCGGCTCAATATAATAAAAAAACGCGATTTTTAAACTGTTCTCAATGGTTATTATGAATCCTGGTAGGCGTAGCAGATGGATGGGTACGGCTGGTGTGTATCATCGAGACCATAAATACATATCACAAGTTCGATCATGTGGTGTGTTTAGGGTACGTACACTCCTGTTTTTGACTTACTGTTAGCACATGCGTTCACAAGCTCTCACTTTCTATCTAGTCTAGTGTAGTCTAGTTTCTTCGACGCTCATCGTGCGTGGCAACTCTATCACTGTATTGCACTGCACCATACTGCCATCTGATAACCGACGAATTTTTTTAAAATAATTTTTTTTAAAAAAATAAATTACGATATTAATACACGAAAAATAAAAATTATAAAAATAACACATATTTGCCAAACGGTATGGCGAAATAGCTATTTTCGCCGAACGGTACGGCGAAACAGTGCGACGACAACTGCTTAATTACGCATTTAACAGTCGTCCGTCAGAGTTTAGGGGGGAAGAATCTATTTTCGTCGTACCGTATGGCGATAACTCTATTTTCGCCAAACGGTTCGGCGATAATACCCTCGTTTCCCGTGAAATTTATCGCCTAGCGGTTAACTGCGTAATTAGGCATTTGTCGCCACACCGTTTGGCGAAAATAGCTATTTCGCCGTACCGTTTAGTGAAAATAGCTATTTCATCATACCGTTTGACGAATAGGTGTTATTTTTGCAAAAAAAAAAAAAATTGCGTATTAATACTGCAATACATTTTTTAAAAAGTAGTATTTAAAAAAAATGGATAACCGACAGGTTCACAAAACATCCAGGTTTTCGACCATGCATATCGTGTGTTCAGAAACTTTAAATTATCCATGTCAGCGTCTCATGTATTATTCACTGCGTATCAGTCTGTGTGGTTGACCCCCTGAGATGAATATCGAGCAATACAAACGGGATATGTACGACATCTAGCACCTCTCTCAATCATGGAGCAAAGGAGGCACGTACCTCCTCAATGGTGGTGGCCATGGGGCGGCCGAGGGCGGGGAGGAAGGCGGTGAGGAACACGACCGCAACGAGCTTGTCCGGGAACTTCTCCGCCGCGAGCGCGATGCTGAACCCACCCTGGCTATGGCCAACGAGCACGACACGCTCGCCGTGCGGCAGCTCGGCCAGCGCGTCCAGCAGCGGGCGAGAGTACTCCTCGCACGTGCGCACCTCGGCGACGCGCGCCGGGTTCACGCCGCAGGCGGCCATGTCGAGCGCGGTGACGCGGTGGCCCGCGCGGCGCAGCGCCGTAGCCGCCTTGTACCAGCACCACGCGCCGTGGCACAGCCCGTGCACCAGCACGAAGTGATGCTGCTGCTTGTGCCTGCTTGCATTCTCATCGGTGACCTCCATGGTGTCCATGGGCGACTTAGGTAGTTCTTGGGCCATCGTGTAACTATGTCTCTTGGCTCCTACTATGATAGATGGAAACGATGTGGTGGCACTATAATGCATGAGACTTATATAAGCAATCCATTCCCGAAAGAGAGAGAGAGAGGGATTGATTTGGTGCCTCTTGGCTCGTAGAAATGATGTGGTGGCAGTGAGTACTGAGTAGACATACGATGCATGAGACTCTAATTAAAGTGAATAACTGTTATTAAAAAATAAGTACATAAATGCATTTTTGCACAATATCTTTTTTATGAGTTATGACATATCTCCATGCTTTAATATTATTTGGTGTCTCAGAGTTAATAGGGGAAGCTGTCATGGTATGCTTCATGGAAATGAAGAAAAAATCAAGTTGATCATCAACCACATTGTGAAATACCTTATACGATAACAATGAGAGGGACATCGATCTGGGAAAAGCTGCAACGCCACCATGACAAGAACTACTCTTTTTTTTTTCCTGCCAAAAGAATTCTGATCCGTTGAGTCTGCTAGTGGTGCTATAGTGAAATACGGCACCACATGAGAATCCTTATGCGATAACGATGAGAGGGACAATCCGTTGAGCCTGCTAGCTCCTGTGTCGATCTTGTTACAGTACTCGTTTGGTCCATCTATCGATGGCCTGAATGTAGCTGACCAGCTGTTGGATCGGGGGCTTTTGATGTATCTGAACTCAACTGTGCCACTTCGATTTTTCATTTTTCTTCGACGAAAGCGAAACCGGGGGTGCTTTCCACGTGTTCTTAAAAAAAAAACTAGGCTAATAAGCGCAACGCACGCCGCGCACGTGAACGAAAAATGATTTTGCGTTTTTTTTTTGGAGAAAAAATAGAACTAGATGTATTTTCCAAATTTTTTGAGGCTCGAGAAATATTAGAGATCAAGTCGAAAAAAAGTACATATGTTTCTGTCGACAAAAACATTTTTTTCGGGGAAAATAGAGAAATGATCTGGATGTAAAAACTGAGGATCTGTTTGTTATATTTTTGGACCTCACCGCTATTCCGAAAAAGTAGAAAAGGGCTCGCTCGTGATTTGTATTTAACGGGAGCCTCTTTCCGTAAAGTAACGAACGGGGTCTAAACGAGATCCGGGAAAATTTTTCTTGCCCTCACGAAAAATCGCAAAGGACCTTTTTGTAAATTCGTAGTGACCTATTTGTAATTTGAAGGAATGGAGGGGCTTTTTTGGAAAACCGAAGGGATGACAGGTGGACGCCTTGAGAGCATCTCCAGCAAGGGCCCCTAAAACAGGGGCTCTATTTAGGATTTAGGGACTCTCTCTATTTTTTGGGACCCTGTTTTCAGAGCACAAGTCCAGCAATAGCCCCTGAATCTCAGCCTCTATTTTGCTTTTTCTCCTATTTTGATATATCCGCTATGTACAATCTTCATTTGACACCACTAAAATTCAATCAAAAATATTTGTAATACATACAACCACTACAGGAAAAACACTTATTATCCACGGCCAACTATATGGTAGACAGCCAAACTAGCCCGTCGACCCTAATGATATTAAGCTCGACGGCCCCAAGAATGGCCGTCTACCCTAACCGCGAAAAAAATGCGGGAACCTGTATAGAGCATTAGGGTCGACGACCTACAGACAAACCGTCCACCATAATATAGGGTGGACGGCTTACGTGGCTGTCGAACATAAGGTAGGACTAGGGTGGACGGTACATGTGGGGCCGTCGACCATAAAAAGCATTAGCGTGGACGACATATGTGGGCCGTCGACCATAAGGGTTGGCATTACTCCCCACGCGGCCACGCCCGAGCTGCAACTGCAGGCATCCATCCCCATTGGCGCCCGAAGGTCATCCAGATCCAGGGCTCCCATTGCGCCGCCGCCGCTCCGGCCGGTGGCCCAGCCACTTTCGCTTCGCCGGTGGTTCGGCCGCCACCTCCCGATGCCAGCGCCGCCGCCGCCTCCCGAGGGCCCACGCCGCCTCACCGCTGGCCGCTGCTTCCTGGGCTCGCCGCCCGCGAGGGCCCCGCCGCCTCCCGAGGTTCGCCGCCGTGAGGGCCGCCGCCGCCTAAGGGCCGCCTACGCTTCTCCTCGAGGGCAGCCGCCTGATTCTGCAGCCGCGCCCGTCGCCCACCGGTGGCCCGGCCGTCGCCCGCCGGTTGCCAGACGCTCCGTCCGCCCGCTAGTGACTTGGCCGACCCCATCCGTGTGCTGTGTTGTTTTGCTGACGTCCCAATCCGGCTAGGGTCGACGGTTTTAAAAACCTAAAGGTATATGTTCAACGTTTTTTTTACAGTACAAGCTAGTGTCGACGGCTTTAGAAACCATCGAAGAACAGTAAAGAAACGTCTATACGTAATTTGCTTTATTGAAAATTAATTAGTGGCATGTGTTAGGAATGTTAGGGTTAATTAGTGGCACGTGTTGGGAGTATTGAGTGGTAGGACTATTAGGGTTAATTAGTGGCATGTGTTAGGAGTATTAGGGTTAATTAGTGCTATGTGTCATGAAGTTCTCTAATGTTATGGTCAGATTATTAATCATGTATTAGTTTTTCAATGGAATTTGATATCAAGTCAATACAACTATGATTACATCAAATCTCAACTCACATGGTATGTGACTTACTGTGGATATATATGTGTGTATGATGTGTTAATGGATATATATGTGTGTATATGTGCTAGTGGACATATTCCAGCGATTTGCTATATATATATGTGGTGTTGATATTAAACTGTTAATTGTCTTTTGTCTTCTGAGTGGATGCCCTAGTTTTAGGGGAGGTGCT
Organism: Rhipidocladum racemiflorum; assembly: GCA_036346355.1. NCBI lineage: Eukaryota > Viridiplantae > Streptophyta > Magnoliopsida > Poales > Poaceae > Rhipidocladum > Rhipidocladum racemiflorum. The sequence goes on along the minus strand of CM070578.1, from coordinate 14,217,264 downwards.
GCCAAAATTTTTAATAAGTTCCGCAACCTCCTAGTTGTTCGCCTGCTGATTGTAACATTCGGGGCACGGGGTGTCGGGGTGTTACATATATACATATCTGATTTTCACACTGAAACCTACATGCTTGTGCATATTTAGTCCTTTTTCTCACATCTTCCAATCGAAATCCAAAAACAAATAGTGCATCGTCCAAACAAATTTGAATTAATGGTCCATGTTACTTTCATAAACCATTTGCATACATTCATGGTTCATGTTACATTCTTTCAGCCCATTATGGAAAATTCTCGGAAGTGGATGTATGATGGTTGGAATAAGAATGGACGGCACTCCGTCGTGTGGAAGGAGGGCACGAAAGATTTTATCCGTCAAGCTTTTGGGTCGACGCCTGTGTCGGACATGGCAGAAGTGAGATGCCCATGCGCTCTCTGTGGTAATAGCTTGAAGAGATGTCGGGCAGAAATGGAGATGCATCTTTGTAAGAACGGCTTCAAAGCAAATTATTATAGATGGATTGATCATGGCGAAAGCGTGCAAGGTGGATCATCTAGTTCTGTTAGAGTACAACCCTCCAATATTGTCGAAGGTTACGATGAAATTGACAGAATGGAAGAGATGGTCGACAACATTGGTCAGGGGTTAGATCTCCCACAAGAGGAAGTGCCTACTCCACTTGCAACAGATTTCCTAAAGCTTTTGAAGGCCGCTTCAGAGCCGTTGCATGAGAAAACAAACGTGATGCTCCTTGCGGCTGTCGCACATCTCATCGCAATTAAGTCAAAGCATAATTTCTCAACCAAATGCTACAATGACTTAGTGAAGCTTATTTGTAGCCTTCTCCCCGAAGACCACAAAATGCCACGAAACTTGTATGATTCGAAGAAAATTCTAAGTGGTGTAGGAATGCCATATGAGAAAATAAATTATTGTCCTCGATATTGCATAATCTTCTGGAAGGAGCACGCAAAAAAGACCCACTGCGATCGCTATGGAGAGTCCAGGTATGTTGAAGTTACCGACAAAGATGGTAACACTAAACAGACGAAGGTGGCCAAGAAAACATTGCATTACTTTCCAATGACTCCACGTTTGCAGCAGTTGTTTATGTCGGAAGAGACAGCAAAGCATATGAGGTGGCACAAAGAAGGAAAACGTGTGAAAGAAGGTGTCATGGTTCATCCATCCGATGGTGAAGCTTGGAAGTACTTTGATGAAATGAATCATGATTTTGCAAGAGATCCAAGAAATGTGCGTATTGGTCTCGCGACAGATGGGTTCACACCCTTCAGCATGAGCGCACAATCATATTCATGTTGGCCTGTATTCACCATTCCGTATAACCTCCCTCCCGACCGTTGCATGAAAGAGGAATATATGTTCCTTTCTCTTATCATACCTGGGCCTAGCCATCCTGGGAAGCACTTGGATTTGTTGATGCAACCACTCATGGCTGAGCTAAGAGAGTTATGGACAAACGGTGTCTTGACATATGATAGCTCAACAAAGCAGAATTTCAGGATGCGCGCTGCTTACCTGTGGTCCATTCATGATTTCCCGGCATATGGTATGTTTTCAGGATGGAACACTCATGGGAGATTGTCTTGCCCCATATGCATGGATGACACAGGTGCTTTTCAATTGAAGAATGGTGGCAAAACATGTTTCTTCGATTGTCACCGACGGTTCTTATCTTCAAGCCACCCATCCAGGAGACAGACAAATACATTCCGTAAAGGAAAGGTGATAAAAGAAGGTCCACCGAAACGTCTGCGGGTCATTGACATCATTGCTAGGCAGAATAATCTCAAAGACACTCCTAACGGTTATGAAGGTTACGGTGAGCAACACCATTGGACTCACAAGTGTAGTATTTATAGTCTCCCTTACGCAAAGGACTTGAAGCGCCTCATAACCTTGATCCGATGCATCGGGAGAGAAATGTGAGTGAGTCCATCTTGACCACGAACTTCGACATACTGATAGAACCAAAGAGAATGTCAAAGCTCGGTTAGATTGTGCCTTGATATGCGACAGACCTGCCTTGAATATGAGCGATACATCCACAAAGAAACCAAAAGCTAAATATTGTTTAACACCCTCACAGAGAAAGGAGGTTCTTCTTTGGATCCAAAAGAGGTGAAGTTTCACGATGGTTATCTTTTGCCAACATTAGGCGCGGTGTGAGTCTTGCTCAAGGGAAGATAAATGGAATGAAAAGTCATGACTACCACATATTTATTGAGCGGTTAGTTCCTCGTGGCTTATCGTGGATACGTAGATGAGGACATATGGAGAGCTTTGGCTGAGCTTAGCTTCTTCTACAGACAACTTTGTGCTAAAGAGATCAGCGAGTGCAGAATGGTAGAGTTAGAGAAGGAGATAGTGTTGCTAATTACCAAGCTTGAGAAAATATATGTTCCTGGGTTCTTTAACGCGATGCAACATCTTTTGGTACATCTACCTTATGAAGCAAAGGTTGGAGGCCCTGTGCAGTACAGATGGATGTATCCCGTGGAACGTATGTTAAAGAGTATCAGAGCAAAGGTTAAAAATAAGGCACGTGTAGAAGGATCCATTGCGGCAGCATGCCTACTACAGGAGATTTCATGCTTCACGAGTAATTACTTCGCACCAACCAACAATGTCAATGCTTATGAGCCCAGGTATAAGAAAGTGTACAAAAGAAAAGTGTCAAGCATAAAGGTGTTTCGGATACAAGGCAAAACTATAGGGAGAAGTACATTACGTGAATTAGAACCGGATGAGAGGGTTCGTGTACAATTATATATCTACAATAATATGGAGGAAATGGATGGGTGCATCGAGTAAGTCTATTTGTGAAACACGTTATGCGTTGTTGAAAGTGCATCTAGGCCCCTCAATTTATTTTGGTGATTAATGATGACACAATTAAAGAGACCTAATGTATTATCCAAGAATACTGCAGATATCGAGATCATATCGAGCTTGGAATGACATTGGACGCCCCTACGACTACTTAAAATCAAAAGGACGGCATCAAGACCATAATTGTAATCTTGTATTTATTTGTGTCTTAAGGATAGCCGTACTATTAAGAGGGTATGACGAGAAATCGACTTTAGGATGTGCAAGTGCTCAACAATCATTTCTGCATCTCAAATTAGCACTCAAAAACTTGCATTTTCCAAAAAAACCAGAATTCCAACCGAGCCAGTCAACTCGGAGTATCCGGACATACAGTCCGGAGTATCCGGATTTAGTCCGGAGTCTCCGAACATGTTATCCGGAGTCTCCGGGTTAACCCTCTCGGCCATTTTGTGAATTCCGGAGAGTCCGGAGTATCCGGACATGTGGTCCGGAGAGTCCGGACAACCCGGAGTCTCCGGGTCAATTGTCCGGAGTCTCCGGTCTGTTCGAAAAAGGGGATAACGGCTAGTTTTCAAAAACGTATTTAAAGCCACCCCTTCTTCCCCAACGGTAAGAATCTCTATTGAGCTCATTCATAGCAGCATTCAAGCCATTCCTAACATTTTCTAAGCATTCAATAGAGCCCCATCTTCCTCCCACCATTTAATTTGGTTGTTGATCCTTTTGGTGAGGAGAGGAAGAAGCAAAGTGCTAAGTGCATTCATTTCAAGTTGTTGAGCACTAGTTCATCCTCCAAACGATTCTTCGTGGTGCTATTTCTCTTGGAGGTTGAAGGTCTCCTAGACGGCTAGGAGTCACCGGGAGCTACCGACGCGTGTGGTGAGCCCCGGTCGTTTGTGAAGGCGAGTCTCGCCTCCGAAAGGGAAGAGACAAGAAGTGAAGCCGGCGAGTGCATTTGTGCAACACCGGGAGGAAAGCGGGTTGAAAGAGACCCCGGCTCAAGTGTGACCGAGCCACCTCAACGGAGACGTAGGATTCCCTTCAAGAATCCGAACTTCGGTGAAAAATCTAGTCTCTCGCTCTCTCTTTTTCTTCCTAGACTTGCTTGGTTGGATTTGATTGTGTAAAGTTAGATCTAGCTCTTTGCTTAGCTTTAATTCAAATCTTGTCTAGCAATTGTTCTAGGTTGTTCTTGTTTGCTACTTCTAGTAGTTCCTTGTGCTTGCTAGAGTAGTTTTTATTTCGCTCCCGAGCCAGCTAACCCGGAGAGTCCGGACTCAATACCGGACACTCCGGACAAGCCGGAGTATCCGGACCAAAACCCGGAGACTCCGGGTTGACCAGCTCGGCCTGTTTTATTCCGCTGCGTAAATTTTAATCCGCCTATTCACCCCCCCTCTAGGCGACATCGTTGGTCCTTTCAATTGGTATCAGAGCCAAATCTCCTTTACTTTGGCTTAACCGCTTGGAGAATCAAAGATGTCTGACATAGAGAAGGTTACCGAAACCCATGGTCAAGAGAAAGCCTCGGGTTCCGGTATAGGGGTTGCAATTCCATTAGATTATTCCTCCTTTGGAGTCTCAAACTCCTCATCCTATGTTTCCGTCTCGTCCGGTCGAGCGCCTCACTTCGATGGCACTCGATATGCGGCATGGAAACATAAGATGAAGATGCATTTGAGATCACTTCATCCATGTATTTGGAAGATTGTTGAAACAGGTTTCAAGCCCGCAAACCCCAACAATCTCACCTCCGAAGAAGACAAAGCTCAACACTTCAACGACTTGACCGTCAATGCCTTGTTCAATGCTTTGAGCGACTCCGAGTTCAACCGGGTCGATGGCCTTGATAATGCCAAGGACATTTGGGAAAGGCTAATGGTCACTCATGAAGGAGTGTCAAGTGTCCGTGAATCAAAGATAGAGCTCATCATTGGAGAATTGAGCCGATTCACTCTAGAAGAAGGAGAAACTTACACAAAGATGTTTGATCGCTTGATGTTGCTAGTAAATCAAGCAAAAGGACTTGGAAGCACCGAGCTCACCGACAAAGCCATTGTCAAGATCATCCTCCGAGTGATCACCCCCACCAACCGCAATCTTGTGCAACTCATCCGCGACCGGCCAAACTTCGACACCCTCACTCCTCATGATGTGATTGGCCGGTTGATGACGGATGAGATGATGGTGAAGGAAGCGGAGGTGGTGGAGGAGCTCAAGTCCGGCAAGAAGAAAGGCATCGCCTTGAAGGCCGTCAAGGTGGTACAAGAGGCCGAAGAAAGCACAAGCGATGAAGAAGAGTCGAGCGGCCCCTTGACAGATGAAGATATGGCCTTGCTCGTCAGAAGATTCAACAAATTCTTGAAGAAGAAGGGCTACAAACCGGGTAGTCACTCCAAGAGCTATGGCAACAAATCAAGAGGGCGTCACTCCTCAAGAAAGTGCTATGAGTGTGGGGAACCCGGCCACTTCATTGCCGAGTGCCCACACAAAGAAAAGAAGGAAGAGAAGCCGTACAAGAAAGACAAGTACCGCAAGAAGGACAAGGACAAGAGCAAGAAGTACAAGGGCAAGGGTCATGCATATATTGGCAAGGAGTGGAACTCCGACTCCGACTCCGAGTCCGAGTCCGAGTCCAACTCCGACAATGAGGGAGGACTTGCCACCGTCGCCATCGCTACTCCACCGACAAAGTCGAAGAGCCTTTTCGACAACTTGAGCGACGGAGATGAAGATGCTCCAATGTGCCTTATGGCAAAGGGGCACAAGGTATCATCTAAGAGCTCCACTCTTTCTATTGTTGATTATGGCTTAGATGATGGTGATGATGCTAGTGATGATGAGGAAGTAGCATTTAAGTCTATGAATGACTTTGATATTGAAAAATTAGACTTGCTACTTAAAGATATTGAAAAATTGGAGGAAGTAGTTGAACAAAAGGAGGCTATTCTTGAGGCTCAAGAGGATCTCCTTATTTTTGAAAAGGAGAAGAACATTGAGCTAGAGAAGAGCCTAGCTTTTGAAAGAAAGAGAAATGAGGATTTGGTCAAAAGTTCAAATTTGACCAAAAATGAAGCAATTAGTCTTGAGATCACCAATGCTTCACTCTTAGAGCAACTTGCAAAAGCAAAGGATGCTTGCAAGACTCTTGAAGTGAAGCTTGTTGATCTCTCGAATAAAGCTTCTACCTCAATCAACAACTCCAATATTTCATTACCTTCAACGAGCAACGGTTGCGCTAGATGCTTTAATGTTGATGTTGCTACTTGTGCTACTAACCGTGAGACTTTGAAAGTCTTAGCTCATGAAAATGAGAAGCTTAAGGTGATGCTTGAAGATGGACTTCAAAAGTCCTACAAGGCAAGCAAGGGTTTAGAGGAGTATCTCGGTAAGCGCCAAGGTAATCCTAAGAGGCAAGGGCTTGGGTATGTTCCGCCAAAGGGCAAAAGAGCAACATTGTTGTTGCTCCTTTAAGCAAGCCCATTCACTTTGTAAAAGGCGAAGGAACATCCAAGCACAAAGCTCACTCCGAGTTCTTTGCTTCTTATGTGCTTAAAAAGACTAACCTCGGTCGTGTAGTTGCTTATCATGTTGGGCGTAAGCCGAAGAATGCTCCTTGTGTTCGTTCTATTTGGGTCCCTAAATCGCTTGTTACTAACGTGCGTGGACCTAACCAAGTTTGGGTACCAAAGAGCAAAAACTAAATATATTTTTGTAGGCCTATATCTCCGGTGGAACAAGTTGGATTTTGGATAGCGGATGTACGCACCACATGACTGGAGAAAAGGCAATGTTCGCTCAATTGGACGCAAATGGATCAAATAGTGAAAGCATTGTCTTTGGAGACAATGGAAAAGGAGAAGTAATTGGATTGGGTAAAATTCCTATCTCAAGCAATTTTCAATTAAATAATGTTTTGCTTGTTGAGTCATTAAGCTACAATTTATTGTCCGTTGCACAATTATGTGAAGCGGGCTATAATTGTTTGTTTAATGAAAAGGGTGTGGATGTCATTAAGAGGCTTGATGGTTCAATAGCCTTTAAAGGGCGTTTGAAAGGTAAGCTCTATCTCGTAGACTTCAATACGGATAGACTTAATCTTGAAACGTGCTTAATGGCTAAATCTAGCATGGGTTGGCTTTGGCATCGCCGGTTAGCCCATGTTGGTATGAGGAATCTTCACAAACTCGTTAAAGGCAACCACATTCTCGGACTAACCAACATTGTCTTTGAGAAAGATAGGATTTGTAGCGCTTGTCAAGCCGGCAAGCAAGTTGGTGCCTCCCATCCCGCCAAGAATGTAATGACGACCTCAAGACCATTGGAAATGCTCCACATGGATCTATTCGGTCCCGTAGCTTACATAAGCATCGGGGGAAGTAAGTATGGTTTAGTCATTGTTGATGATTTTTCTCGATTCACTTGGGTGTTCTCTTTGCATGACAAAGGTGAAGTCCAAGTGACTTTGAAGAAATTTATGAGAAGAGCTCAAAACGAATTTGAAGTGAAGATTAAAAGAATTCGAAGCGACAATGGCACCGAGTTCAAGAACATTGGTGTGGAGGAGTTTCTCGATGAGGAGGGAATCAAGCACGAATTCTCGGCTCCCTATTCTCCTCAACAAAATGGGGTGGCCGAGAGGAAGAATCGAACACTCATCGAGATGGCGCGGACGATGCTTGACGAGTACAAGGTTTCCGATAGTTTTTGGGCGGAAGCCATCAATACCGCATGCCACAGCACCAACCGCCTCTACCTCCACAAGATCTTGAAGAAGACGGCGTACGAGTTGCTCACCGGGAAGAAACCAAATGTCTCCTACTTTCGAGTCTTTGGGAGCAAATGCTATATCCTTAACAAAAAGGCTAAGTCTTCTAAATTCGCTCCTAAAGTAGATGAAGGTTTCTTACTTGGTTATGGAACTAATGCTTACGCGTACCGAGTTTTCAACAATACCACCGGTGTCGTTGAAATCTCGCGTGACGTGACTTTTGATGAAACTAATGGTTCTCAAGTAGAACAAGTTGATCGTGTTGTGATTGATAGGGAAGAACTTCCTTGTGAAGCTATCAAGAAAATGGCAATCGGGGAGGTAAGACCTCAAAATTTGGAAACTCACCCGAGCTCCCCAACCCGGAGTCTCCGGACTGAAACCCGGAGTGTCCGGACTGGTCCGGAGTCTCCGGGTCCATTACCGGAGTCTCCGGATGGGAATGGCTCAGGTGACGTTCCCTCCTCATCCAAGCAAGCCCAAGATGGTTCACATGTCACTCAAGATGATGATGGCCCTATTCAAGCCTTGGACTCAACCGTACCTCATCCGAGAGTTCATCAAAGCATTCAAAGGGATCATCCAGTCGACAACATACTTGGAGATATCAACAAGGGAGTATCCACTCGATCTCGAGTTGCAAATTTTTGTGAATTTTACTCGTTTGTTTCCTCTCTTGAACCTCTTAAAGTAGATGAAGCGCTTGAAGACCCAGATTGGGTGATGGCTATGCAAGAGGAACTAAACAACTTCCAGCGCAATCAAGTCTGGGAGCTTGTCAAAAGACCCAAGCAAAACGTCATCGGCACTAAGTGGGTCTTCCGAAACAAGCAAGATGAAAACGGGATCGTGACAAGGAACAAAGCTCGTTTGGTTGCTCAAGGGTACACACAAATCGAAGGTTTGGATTTCGATGAAACATATGCTCCAGTAGCTAGGCTTGAATCTATTAGAATATTACTTGCCTTTGCTACTCACCATGATTTCAAGCTGTATCAAATGGACGTGAAGAGCGCCTTCTTAAATGGACCACTTTCCGAGATGGTCTACGTTGAGCAACCACCCGGATTTGAAGATCCAAGACATCCGGACCACGTCTACTACCTTCACAAGGCACTATATGGACTTAAGCAAGCTCCAAGGGCATGGTTCGAATGTCTACGAGACTTTCTTCTCGAACAAGGTTTTGTAGTCGGAAAGGCCGACCCTACTCTCTTTACTAAGCATATTGATAATGATTTGTTTGTATGCCAAATATATGTCGATGACATTATATTTGGATCGACTAATGAACATTTGTGTAAAGAGTTTAGCAAGATAATGACCAAAAGATTTGAGATGTCCATGATGGGAGAGTTGAAGTTCTTCCTCGGATTTCAAGTCAAACAACTCAAGGAAGGAACTTTCATTTGTCAAACCAAGTACATCAAGGACATGCTCAAGAAGTTTGGAATGGAGGACGCCAAGCCTATAAGGACGCCTATGCAGGCAAACGGGCATCTAGACCTCGACAAAGAAGGTAAACCGGTCATCCAAAAGGTATATCGTTCGATGATCGGTTCTCTCCTTTATCTTTGTGCATCTAGGCCTGATATCATGCTTAGCGTTTGTATGTGTGCACGTTTTCAAGCCGCTCCAAAAGAGTGCCACATGGTGGCCGTTAAGAGAATCTTGAGATACTTAGTGCACACTCCTCATTTCGGACTTTGGTATCCGAAAGGATCCTCCTTTGAACTCATTGGCTATTCCGATGCGGATTATGCCGGTTGCAAAGTGGATAGGAAGAGTACCTCGGGAACCTGCCAATTCTTGGGTAGGTCCCTAGTCTCGTGGTCTTCCAAGAAACAAAATTCCGCAGCCCTATCCACTGCCGAAGCCGAATATATAGCCGCCGGGAGTTGTTGTGCCCAACTACTTTGGATGAGACAAACCTTGAGTGATTATGGCCTTTCCTACAAAAGCGTTCCACTTTTGTGTGACAATGAGAGTGCCATAAAAATTGCCAACAATCCTGTCCAACACTCCCGAACAAAACACATTGACATTCGCCATCATTTCCTAAGAGACCACGCAACCAAAGGCGAAATTGATATCCAACATGTGAGTACAAATGATCAATTAGCCGATATCTTTACCAAGCCCCTTGACGAGAAAAGGTTCTGTGAATTGAGAAGTGGTCTAAATATTCTAGATTCTCGTAACGTGGCTTGATAAGTACTCATATATTGTTTGGTGAATGAAAAATGAATTTCAAAACTTTATTCATCTTTTTCTTTGAAATTATCCAATGTTGTTGGCTCTTGATCCTCTGATCTTGTCATTTGATATGTGACCATAGTTTGTTCGCTTTATTGTTCGCTGGTCATGTATCAAGTTGACATCTTAGGAATCTTTCTCCCTCTCGCTCCGCCGAATTCCTTGAGCTATCCTTCTTCGTATCTAATTCCTAACCGAGCTGGGCAACCCGGACTGTCCGGTATTTAATCCGGAGTCTCCGGATAATTCGGAGTCTCCGGACTATTTGTCCGGACTATCCGGGTTGGGCCGGAGTCTCCGGTCTGAAAACCCGGAGTCTCCGGGTTGGGGCGGACGGTTTAAGCTAACCCCAATCCCGCACGGTTTGTTTTCATTCCTTTTTGCACCGGGCGCCTCTCCCTCTCCCTCTCCCGTGCTCCTCTCTCTCTCCTAGGGCTTTGGACTCCTCCTCATCCTTGGATTGGAGATCGTGGTAAGGTTCTTCTTGCCCTAATCTCAATTCTTCCGGGTTTGGATCGTCTTCTTGCGGATTCTTAGGGTCTCCCTCGTGCTTCATCTCTTCTAGGGTGTGGCTCGTCTCGTGGAGGCTCTCAAGATCGAAGAGTCGATCTCTTTTTAAGCCCGTTTCTTCTCGGTTTCAATCTCGTTGAGGTGAGTTCCAATCCGTGCCCTAATTTTGAGAAATCTTGTTCTAGATTGTGCCCTAGACCTCATTCCTTTATTCTTGTGGCAATCTAGATTCAATTTGTTGGTTTGTGCGGGTTGGGTTGTCCCTTCCTTGGCCGCCCGTGCGCTCCCTCTGGCACATCCGGAGTGTCCGGACACTGAGTCCGGAGTCTCCGGGTCTATCCGGAGTATCCGGACATTTTGTCCGGAGTCTCCGGATGCAATCCGGAGTATCCGGACCTTTTGTCCGGACTCTCCGGGTTGGGTGCCTCGGCCAGATTCAGTTCTTCGCTGTTTTTCGCGTCGCCTCTCGGCTAATTCCTATCGTTCGCTTTGTCTGGTCAGATGGACCCTTCCCAGGGAACTTCCGGAGGCAGCAATCCTCCTCCGCAGGCAGCTGGTGGCAGCGATCCTCCTCAGCAGGCAGCTAGTGGCAGCGATCTCCCACAGCAGGCAGCTAGTGGCAGTGCTCCCGCTCAGGGCGTGTCTCCCACCAATTCGCCTCCGCAGCCTCCGCAGAAAAGGCAGAGAATTGGAGTGGTCAAAAGACTCGTTTCCAGACCTCGAGGCCAGCCCGGCTCGAGTCGGCACATCTGTCTCCTCCTCCTCAGCAAGCTCCTGATCCAGATGAGCATCCAGCAGATACTCATGCCAGGCTTCGTGATCAGAAGAGAAGCCAGTTTCGTGCTTCTGGGCACTTCATTGGTCCTCTGATCAAGGCCAAGCCTGTGTGGAACTATCCAATGTCCGTGAACCCAATGAGAATAATCGATTACCGGACAGGATCTGGAAAAGGGAAAGCCATTGTCGAGCACAGGAAGAAAGATCCTCTAGAGCTCCATCAGGATGAGTATGTGGACCGCCGGTTTTGGAACCGGTTTCAGTCTGATTTCTATGAGACGGTCCTATACCCACTTGAGCACCCAGTGGTTCGCATGAAGACCATTGACTGGGAATACATGGCTGCTGCAGGCAATCCAGTCTTCACAGAGATCATTCAGATTTGCGAGCTGCATCAGATCAAGAACATCATGGCATATAAGTATGACTGGAACACTGAGATCATAATGCAGTTCTATGCCACCTTGTACTTTGACAAGAATGATGAGGCCATATGGTGGATGACTGATAAGATTTGGTATGTGGCTAGCAAGAAGAGGTTTGCCAGAGTCCTCAATCTCAGATATAATGACAGTCCAAAGCTTCATGCAAAGAAAGTGATGACTCCTGAGCAGATTGAGGCTTTGTATGACACTTCGAGGAGTTTCACAGTGGGTACCATCAAGAGATTGAAGGCTGTTCCCGCTGTACTCAACAGGATGTTGAGAGTCACTCTTTCGCCCAAGGAGGGAGATGCTTCTACCATCAGTTCCTATGGGAGGAACTTGCTGTTTCATCTCGTCGAGCGCACCCACCCGTTTGATGTTGTCGATTTCATGTGGGAGTCGATGAGACAGAATGCTCAGAGCAACATGGCCAGTTGCAGCTATGCACCCTTCGTGATGACTTTGATCTCTTCAGTGAGTGGGCTAAAGTTTGTCAGAGATGAGGAGCATCTTGCTTACAAGGTCCGTCCTCAGTCTACTCCAGCCCCTCCAGCTGCTCCTGGTCCTGCTACTAGACCTCGCCGAGGTCGTGCTTCAGGCTCTACCTCTACCCCAGCTGTGCCTCCAGTCACTCCTTCTGAGCAGTCCGAGGTCCCGAGCAGCACTCTTCAGAGGATGCTCAAGCATGTCTTTCTTCTTTGCCGCGACATCTCCACCAGGCAGAAGGTGATGAGTCGGTAGATAAAGAAGAATGGTCAAGACATTCGCAGCATCCGCCGCCACAATGGCGAAGCAGTCAGTCCCAGCGACTCCTCCGGGTCTTCCGAGGAGAGTAGCGATGCCACCTCAGCAGATCAGCTTTTCGGCATCACCTCCTCCACTCCGCCTGCCGCTGGAGATGACCCCGGCAGCGAGTACTCCGCGTCCGACGACGAAGGCGACGACGAGTGATCCTCCGTGTTTCTCCCTCTTTTGGTGTCTTGATGCCAAAGGGGGAGTGATATCTCTAGTCGCGTTGTCTTTAGTCGCGTTGTCTTTAGTCGCTTTGGGAGCTTTGCTTGTGTTGTTTCATTTCGTGTCGTGAACTCTGTTTCCTTGTAATGCCTTTAATCGCTTATTTAATGCATGGTTTACTTTCAGTTATTTGTGATGAGATGCTTGTGCATTTGAGAGGGAGCTCTCGGTTATTTCTCGTTAAATATGTGCATTTGATTCCACTCAATTCTTCTAATGCACACATTTAGGGGGAGCTTCTCTTGTTATTTGATTTGCTAAAGTCGTTTTCATATCGATTATTTGATGTTAATTGTGTTGTCATCAATACACCAAAAAGGGGGAGATTGAAAGTGCATCTAGGCCCCTCAATTTATTTTGGTGATTAATGATGACACAATTAAAGAGACCTAATGTATTATCCAAGAATACTGCAGATATCGAGATCATATCGAGCTTGGAATGACATTGGACGCCCCTACGACTACTTAAAATCAAAAGGACGGCATCAAGACCATAATTGTAATCTTGTATTTATTTGTGTCTTAAGGATAGCCGTACTATTAAGAGGGTATGACGAGAAATCGACTTTAGGATGTGCAAGTGCTCAACAATCATTTACTGCATCTCAAATTAGCACTCAAAAACTTGCATTTTCCAAAAACCAGAATTCCAACCGAGCCAGTCAACTCGGAGTATCCGGACATACAGTCCGGAGTATCCGGATTTAGTCCGGAGTCTCCGAACTTGTTATCCGGAGTCTCCGGGTTAACCCTCTCGGCCATTTTTGTGAATTTCGGAGAGTCCGGAGTATCCGGACATGTGGTCCGGAGAGTCCGGACAACCCGAAGTCTCCGGGTCAATTGTCCGGAGTCTCCGGTCTGTTCGAAAAAGGGGATAACGGCTAGTTTTCAAAAACGTATTTAAAGCCACCCCTTCTTCCCCAACGGCAAGAATCTCTATTGAGCTCATTCATAGCAGCATTCAAGCCATTCCTAACATTTTCTAAGCATTCAATAGAGCCCCATCTTCCTCCCACCATTTAATTTGGTTGTTGATCCTTTTGGTGAGGAGAGGAAGAAGCAAAGTGCTAAGTGCATTCATTTCAAGTTGTTGAGCACTAGTTCATCCTCCAAACGATTCTTCGTGGTGCTATTTCTCTTGGAGGTTGAAGGTCTCCTAGACGGCTAGGAGTCACTGAGCTACCGACGCGTGTGGTGAGCCCTGTCGTTTGTGAAGGCGAGTCTCGCCTCAGAAAGGAAGAGACAAGAAGTGAAGCCGGCGAGTGCATTTGTGCAACACCGGAGGAAAGCGGGTTGAAAGAGACCCGGCTCAAGTGTGACCGAGCCACCTCAGCTGAGACGTAGGATTCCCTTCAAGAATCCGAACTTCGGTGAAAAATCTAGTCTCTCGCTCTCTCTTTTTCTTCCTAGACTTGCTTGGTTGGATTTGATTGTGTAAAGTTAGATCTAGCTCTTTGCTTAGCTTTAATTCAAATCTTGTCTAGCAATTGTTCTAGGTTGTTCTTGCTTGCTACTTCTAGTAGTTCCTTGTGCTTGCTAGAGTAGTTTTTATTTCGCTCCCGAGCCAGCTAACCCGGAGAGTCCGGACTCAATACCGGACACTCCGGACAAGCCGGAGTATCCGGACCAAAACCCGGAGACTCCGGGTTGACCAGCTCGGCCTGTTTTATTCCGCTGCGTAAATTTTAATCCGCCTATTCACCCCCCCTCTAGGCGACATCGTTGGTCCTTTCAGTTGTATAGCATTGTATACTAGATATTTAAAACTTAAATCATTCTCTTTGTAGGCAATTTATTCAACAGGAATGGAAAAGGCAAGGCGAACCTACTCAAAAACAAATCGATAACCTGAAAGAAAGGGGTCATGGACCAGGCCATCCGAATTTCTTAACTTGGTTCTTCTATCACGTAAATATCTAAACCTATCATAATTTTTATTTATTAACGACGTGCGTATAATATGTTATTCTTAACTTGGGTTAAACCAATTTGCAGTGTCACAAGCATGCTAGTGTGCACAATGATCTTCGACAGATGTCAAAATCATGCAACCGTACGGTCAAAGTGCACGGGTGTTACGATGTGCATGGGTATCGTTTTCGCTCTAGAGCGGCGGAGTTGGCACGTCCAAATTTGACGACAGTAAATAGTGGGGTCGTGAGTTATGTTCAAGACAGTACTGGCAACGATATAGAATATTATGGGATTATTGAAGAGATAATAGAGGTTGTCTTTGATGGAAGTAACGATCTCTCAGTGGTTCTTTTTCGTTGCAAATGGTTTCATCCTACCTATGGGGTGCGACGGACTCCAGAATTAGGCCTAGTCGAAATTAACCATACGAAACTGTATACAGGGAGTGAGGAGTTTATTCTCCCTAACCAAGTTGAGCAAGTGTACTATTTATCTTATGCGTGCCCTAAGTACAAGTCTTGGTGGGTTGTTTACAAAGTAAGACCTCCCGGTACTTTACCATTCTCCTCAGATGATGATAACGAGGATGTATTTCAACAAACCATTGATGTGCCATTTCAAGAAGAAGGTCTGCCAGGACAACTTTCCATAGATATCGGGATAGGACTTGACAATCTTTTTGTCCAAGTCGACAACGAAATGACAAATGATATGAACCAGGGTGATTAGTTGAAAAATGTATGTAAGAAATAGTAAGCAAGTTTTGTCATCATTTTTTGTTACGTAAATTGTAATTATATTTTACTACTGTCAAACTAACTTTTGGTACAATGACAATGTAGGATGGCTGCAAGGAGGGCTGGGACACGACGGTTCGTTGTTGATAACAGGAGCGATGAGGATGAGCCGGAGACACAGGCGGAGGGTATGCTAGAGGGCACAGAACAACCGCCTATGCAAGAGCTTGAGGGTGTGATGCAGGATCCTGTAGCCATGCAGCAGCCCGAGACAGGGACAGAGGGCACATCTTCCTCTCAGGAGGCAGGAACAGGCCAGGGGGCACGAGCTCGAAAGAAGAGGGGCACTAATAAGCTTCACAGGGCTCCCACAAATCCAAATGAGAAGATTGAATTTACATACTTTGGGGATAGGTACGTATGTTCTAAAAGTTCAATTTGTGTAGCACCAAATTATTGTTCTAACTCAGATGCATTGTTGTTGTGTAGCAACTTGGTGGCAATCCAGAACAATGTGAAGGAGCCCGGTCCAGCCCTAGGGACCATTCTGAGGATGAACTACCCGGGAATGGTGGACATTGGTGATGTGCATAGGGCAGCACTCTCCTGGGATGACTACAAGGCTGTTCAGGATGGTGACGGATCAGTTGCCGATCGTTGCCTCGACGAGTTTTGGGTAAGAAAAACTCTTCTAGCTATCTTTGCAACTTTGGCTTGTTTAGTTAGCCCTCTTCAATCAACTGGACAATTCTATTGAGTACATGCGTCCTCCCATGATTTAGTCACCTAAAACTAGGTAGTTGAGCAGAAGCATTTATGTTTATCTTGCAATTTTTGTTTGTGGTCTATTTTAGGCTAGGTATGCTCTGCCTTCTGATTTCGAAGAGCGACAGCGTCTTGTAGCCCATGAGGTTATTGATAGAAAAGCAAGACACATTGTGAACGAGATGATCTCACTTTCTCGTGTCAAGGCTGTTGAGGAGTATTATCGAAGGCGAGGGCAGAATCTCAGAAGGGACGGAGGTGCTCGAGACATATACCTTACCCCTGATGAGTACAATTCATGTCGACCGCCATGGTGTGACAAGTGCCCCGATGCTTGGAGATGGATGTGTGACATGTATGACACAGAAGAATGGAGGCAGAAATCAACAAGAAACAAGAATAATCGCAATGCATCTGCTGATTCGTGTGTCACACACCTTGGTAGCCATTCGATGGCACAACGGAAAAAGTTTATGGTAAGGTTTGCTTAAAGTAATTCCAGTTCTCTCATTTATTGCAACTAAATTTTCATTTCGTGATGAATTGCAGGAGGCTCAGACAGGGGGGGATGTCGACTGGATTGATGTGTACACAAACGCACATTCAGGGCGGAACCCAGATGGTACTCGGCGCGCTTTGGATCCAGCTGCCCAAGAAAAATTAGTAAGTAATATTGTTTGGATACATTGTTTTGTGCGGTGTTAACTTATTTGTAATGCAGAATGAATACGTGGATGCAATGACTACGGTGCACGGGCCCGAGTGTGTTCCTACAGAACAACCTTTGGATCCTACAGTCATCCATAGCCAGATGGGTGGTAGGAGGCATGGGAGACTGTCGTTTGGGAACGCCTACTTGTGTTCTTCTGAGTACATGCCTGAGGTGAGGGCAGCTCGACGCTCGAGGGCTTCCTCTTCGTCTTCGTCCAGCAGGCGCGTCATGGAAGAGAACCGCGCTTTGAGAGAACAAGTTGCTGAGCTTCACAAACGGCAAGAAGAGGGAGAAAAAGAGCGTGAGGCTATTCTTAGAAGATTGGAGTCCATGGAGCAAAATATGCACCAAGTACGTTCAATTTTGGATCACTTTCAATTAATTCAATCTACTAATGCTATGTGAGTTATATGTAGAATCATATTCCACCACAAGGATTTCCAGTGCTTTTTCGATCCCTCACTACGATGGTGCACTTCCAAGGAGTATTGTCTATTACTAGTAATTTCTTGTTTCTTATTAATGTCTATCCATCAATGATATGCTATGTGAATTTGTAGGCTTTTGGTTCTGGTGGTCCAACTCCGGACGGGGTAATGCTCCAATCCATATATTGATATTAATGGTCTTTTACGCAAGTCACAAATGTAATGCTCTAATCCATATGTTTGAATTGGTAGGCTTCGCATCGGCCGCTCGGCTCGGCCACCCCTTTGCAGTTTCCATACCAAGATATGTTGCGGTTTCTGCTCGTAACGCTACCGGATCAGGTGCTCAGGCTCTGCCAACACCTTTGCAGTTTCCATTTCAATTCCCGTTGCCATTTCCACATAGTATGCCAGATAGGGTAATATATGTTAATTCGTGAAGAATTGTTGTTTTCAACTCACAAGATAAATGTTATAATTCATTTTCTTTAATTGGTAGGCTTCTGGATCAGGGGTTCCAGCTCAACCACCACAGCTCCAACGTCCATTTCAGTACCCGATCCGACTTCCAACTCAGAACACTCCGGACACGGTACTTCTATCGCCAAAAATTGTAATTGGGGGAGTCATTGAAAATAATGTTCTAAGTTATACATTGTTTTCTTGCTTTGTAGGAGGCTTCAAGATCAGCTGGTGCAGCTCAACATGTGGGAAGTGGCGCCGAGCCCACTAGCAGTGCTTCGGCGGACTTTGTTGATGAGATGCTTGGTATGCCTTCGGTTTTTCCTCCACCTAGCTAGAATGACTGAGGTGATGTGCTATCTCTATATCAAACTTTTGTTGAACTTTGTCGATTTGTGGAGATGTCATATACGTTGAGTTTTTGTTGGAACCTCTATATCAAACTTTTGTTGAAGGTAAATTATATGTTGATTTGTGGATGTGATTTATGAATGTGTATGGATATATGAATTGTGATGAGTATGGATATATGAATTGTGATGTGTATGGATATATGAATTGTGATTTATGAATGTGTATATGAATATGAATTGTGATGAGTTCGTAATTTGTGATTGTATCGATATGAATTGTGAGTATATATGGATATGAATTTGAATTGTGATGTATATGTGTTGTTGATAATACATTGTTAATTGTCTTTTGTCTGCTGAGTGGATGTCCTAGTTTTAGGGGAGGTGCTGCCGAAATTTTTAATAAGTTCGACAACCTATTAGTTCGCCTGCTGATTTAGTCCTTTTACTCGCATCTTCCAATTGAAATCCAAACACGGATAGTGCATCGACCATAATTATATTAAGATCGACGGCCCCAATAACTGAGGTGTGTGCTATCTCTATATCAAATTATATGTTGATTTGTGGATGTGATTTATGAATGTGTATGGATATATGAATTGTGATGAGTATGTAAGTTGTGAATGTATATGAATATGAATTGTGATGAGTTCATAATTTGTGATTGTATGGATATGAATTGTGATCGTAATTGTGAGTGTGAATCGAAGCTGTGATGAGTGACTGTTATTTTTTAGCGATGAGTGATGAATTGTGATTGTTTAGATATGAATTGTGATTGTGATGAATTTGTGATTGTTTAGATATGAATTGTGAGTGTGAATGTAAACTGTGATGAGTGATGAGGTTAAACTGTGATGAGTGAATGTAAACTGTGATGAATTGTGATTGTATGTGTATGAACCGGATTGTGGATATGAACTGTGATGCTGCCCCAGTCGAATTATTTTTTTTTAGCGCTGATTAATTAGGGTGGACGGACTTTGTCCACGTGGCCGTCCACCCTAACGTGTGCAGCAGCCTGGTCAGTCTTAGGGTCGACGGCATAGTTGCACGTGCCCGTCCACCATAATGATTAGGGTCGACGGCTTTTTGCACTTGGCCGTCCACCATAAGCATTTTATGTTCGACAGTTGAAAAAGGCCGTCCACCCTGACATAGAGTGGACAGTTGCCAGTGGCCGTCCACCCTAAGTTATTATGGTAGACGGCCTATATTTGGCCGTCGACCTTAATAGGCTGGACAGCTACCCCGTCGAATTTAATATTATGGTCGACCACTTACTTTCGGCGGCTTAGGGTGGATGGCCGGCTGTCGAGCCTATCTATGGTGGACGGTTTTATCGTTAGGGTGGACGGTTTTGGCTGTCGAGGTTAGCGGTTTTTCCTGTAGTGAACATAAGCATATTAACATTTACAATTTAAAAATATGATATTTCAAATTAAAAATTAAAAATTCAAACCATGATAAATAGATAAATAGAAACTCCGAACAATGAGTCAAACTACGAAGCGCTGTGAATTGGAACTCGACGGGCGATCCCAAGGTGCGCGCACGAGGAAACCGCCCGAATAGGGGTTGTGCTCGCGTCCGTGGGAATTATGGCTGAGGAGGCAAATTTAGAGGCCCTTAAAATGTCCGTGGGAATTGAGACCGAAGATGCAAATTTAGGGGCCCTTAAAATGTCCGTGTCATGGTATGCTTCATGGAAATGAAGAAAAAAACAGTAAACGGTCACTTATATCTCGATGACTTTCGAGCTATGCAAAAACGTTTCGTGGAGCTAAAGTTGATCATCAACCACATGGTGAAACCAGCTTGCCGATCCGTACCGCTAGTACTGTGTAGTAGCGTATGCGTATGGCTTTGGTTTGCTAAAATAGTACTCCATCCATGAATTGCATTTAAGCAATTTGTTCTTGATCAGTTGGGTGGCAGTAACGATCTATATAGTACAGCTGAGCTGGTCCCTCGGTCTCTCTCTGGAAAAATGCATCTATTCGGAGCTAAGCTAAGCTAGCAAGCCCATCAAAATTGATGTGCATTTCATTAATTATTTGCGTTACGTTACGGATAGTATAGGCATTTGTGCGAGCCATGCAAAGTTGGTGGCAGTAACATACTATATCCTAGTCATGCTGTGTGTGTGAGAGAGCGAGAGTACAGTACATATATACGTACTACTCGATCATGCATGGTAACGTTTATGTGTAGGATTAGGATGCCGATCGAGCAAAAGACATCCTCGGTAGACTCAAACGCGATCTAGAAAAGTTTTTCTTGTCCTCACAGAAAATCGCAAAAGATTTTTTCGTAATTTTGTAAGATTCTATCTGTAATTTAAAGGAATGAAAAAACTTTTTCGCAAAATCGCCGAGCTAACAGCTGGATGGCCTAAAGCTCCCGATGCGATAACAATGAGGGACATCTTGGAAAAGCTGCAACGCCACCATGGACAAGAACTACATTTTTTTTTCTGCCAAAAGAATTCTCATCTGTTGAGCCTGCTAGTGGTGCTATAGTGAAATACGGCACCACATGAGAATCCTTATGCGATAACAGTGAGAGGGACAATACGTTGAGCCTGCTAGTGGTGCTACGGTCCCCAACGTGCCAAAATGTGGACCAGAAGAAGAAGCACGGCAGTCCACGAAAGCTTTCCCCAATTAGGTTGAGTGAGAAGGTTGAAGAAGCACCACAGCGTCAGATCGCAACCGGCCTGCTTCCTAGCAGTTGACGTTTGGCACGCTCAGGTTGAGACACAATAGTTGACTTGCGTAAATGCCAAGCAGAAAAGAATTGGAGGCCAACCCAATTGGTTCAGTTCAGATTTCCGTCCAGCCGAACCGGACAAGAAAATTGGATTGCTGCGCCCTAGGCAAACTGGAAGGTGAAGAAGATTGGATTTCGCCGTCCAATTGCTGCACCCAAGACAACACAATTGGATTTCCCCACCCAATTGCTGATCTCATAAGAAAATTGGATGAGGAAAATCCAATTTTCTTCTTATGAAGGTGAAGAAAATTGGATTGCTGCACTCTAGACAACCCAGTTGGACGGCGAGAGGCGAGAGGCAGTTGGAAATAGGGGTGGCAACGGGGGCATTCCCTGCCGGGACATGCCAACTTGAAAGGCGAAGAAAATTGGACTGCTCACTTTTCCTGCTGCACGCCTGCACCCCTGGGCAAACAAAAGACCACATCGATGCGCCGCCGCATGGGCCCCCTATTCTTTCCTTCAGCCACAATCTCAGGTTGGGCCTTTACACGGCCTGTTAGCCCATTTGAGTCCGGGCCCAACTGTTTAATGCCAACCCAACTCTATTTTCTTTTGGCAGATGTCTATTTCATCTCCCACAACTACCGCTGAAGTCTAATTTACGATCTCAACAACAAAACCGTCTCAATAAAACTTTTAATACCGGTGCAAATGATCATGTTGCCCTAAACCACTCCAGTTTTTCACTGACGTGGCAACCTACTTGGAATATATACTGATGTGGCATGATGCGGTAAACGGTAAAGTTAGAGAAAATAATAATAAAAAAGTCTCCTTTTTCTTCTTCCCTTCCTTGTCTATCCTCTCTCTCGCACTGTTGTAGCCCTTAACCAAGTAGCCCAAGCTCACGGGCCAGTGTTGGTAATATGCCCTAGTAGCCAATTATAAAGATGTTTGATAGATGTTTTCGTTTTATGATCCTTTAGTAAATATCATAGTATAGATCATCAAGTATATGATTTGATCGTGAGACTCTATAATACGTGTATGATGTTATAAATTATCTCTTATCGTTTAATTGATTGGAATATCAATTGTTTATTTACATACATTAACATATGACCGTGTGATGATCATGTTTTGCAGGTCATGGATATGCGATACAAACATAATTTTATGGATAACATGATGGTGAACATGTTATTGGATAGACCCATTATGGAACACCACATTGAGCATTACATACATGTCATCTATTGGTTTTATACAATGTTTATGATTGGTCCTCTGACCTAAGACATAAATGGATCCCAATATGAGGATCGCATTCTTTGATATTACTAATTGTTGTCCGTAATAGAAAAATTATATTAGTTACAATCGTGAATGTGTTGACACATGCGGCGGGATGTGTATGGTCAAGATAAATTTTGTCCTCCTTGTTATAAGAAGACAAAGATATCTTAAGGCCATTTGAAGAGGTAGACTAAAGAATGTGAATGGACATACCCGATCAGGTTGAGGTGTCAACTGCTTAATTTATTTAGTCTAGCTTTGAAGATTTGAGAAACAACGGATTAAACAACACAATGATAGTACATATCTCGCCTTTGGTGCAATCTTGATATCTGAAAATGGCAAAAAGATTGAACATATATTCGTTGATGTCTTGTAGGATAAATGATATCCATGTGGTGTGGGAAATCATAATGTTCTGCTAAGAGCAACTTATGACTAGTGCGTTAAATGGTGATTCGATGCGCTGCCAACATTACTATGGGCCTACAGGGTAACACAAGAACATATTGGTTTGTTAATAAATTATGTATAGTATTATATGGATAATTAATATATTGAAATTATTAAATACGTAGTAAATCCTTGTTTGACTCGGATTATTAGAATCCATAATAGCAAGGTTATGACCTTGTTTGGGATAGCTTGTGATTGTGCTGATTCCGGGAGAATCGGGCCAGGCCGGCTGTGCGTGAAGGTTCCAAACCGGGTCGACGAGAATTAGGTTCCACCCAGATTTTAATTCTATGTAGATGGCGGTTTTTGATTGTGAGAGAAGCTATCCCGAATTTTCCTGTTCGGTAAATAATCCACCTTTTTTAAGTAGAAACTATGTAGAATTTGTTCCAAACGGGACCTATATGATTCAGATTAAAGTAATACGAATTAAATAGGGAGTTAGATCGGATAAGGATTTTAACCATATTGTTTCAGCTATTAAAGATATCACCTTTCTCTCCATCCAACCCAAACAGAATTAGTTCCGGTAAGAGAAAATGCGCACACGAAGAGATGTGAAATTTTCATAGCAAGCTTGGCAGATGGCTACAGTAGCAAATTCATAACAAAAATGAGAGAAGGTGCTCATCAGACTAGTCTTCTTCTATCCACTGTTTGGCCGAAGATAGGATCAAGGTTCAAAAAATCATCAAAAATCGCTCGATTTTTGCCTGTATTGACGCGGCTTGGCTTCTAAAACCGTTCGGTAAACTAATTCAATCAGAAATAGTTTTAAAAAATAATAAAAAATTTATGCGATATAAACCAGTCGAAAATCGCTCAAAAAAATCGCTCATTAAAAAAATCAACTAGTCCATCGATTTTCCATGAAAACAATCGATTTTTTTTTTCAAAAATTTTGATTTTGAAACTCTTCGATTTTTTATGATTTTTGATCAATTTTTTGCTCGATATTGCTGATTTTTAAATTCCGAACAATTTTCTCTAAATCGATATTGTTAACCCTTCAAAGGATAGTCTAGCCTCGGCTGACATATGATTGGGTCTGCCAGCCGATGGCCCTATTGGTGTCATATTTATGTGTTTTTTTCAGACACTGCTCTGTTTGGTGGTTGGTGTTAATGAGAGTACTACACACCAAGGCTGTTTATTTATTTGTGGATAATAGACTATCGACTCTATTGCAGACTCCTTTATTTGATCGTGCATGCATGTACCATCACTACTGTCATGCACGCACGCATCACTCTCACTGCTTGCTGCCCTTACTGGCGATCCTGACGAGGACCTCGGCGACCTTCCCCGGCCCTGAGATCATGGCCATGTGGTCGGCGCCGGCGATCTCCTCCACCTCGACGCCGGGGCTCTGTGCGACCATGCGGCGCTGGAACTCGGCGGGGATGGCGCGGTCGTCCTCCACAAGGACGAAGACACGCCTCGCCGACCCGTACCTCCCTTTCGTGAGAAACCGAGCGTCCCTCATGATCGCGTCGTCGGTGAACCGGTTCGCCGGCCGGATCAACGACACGGCCAGGGTTAAGTCCTACAGCAATTAAGAACGGCACAATTTACACCATTAATCGGTTGCAATTTGCAACTGCAATTGGATGACAACTTGGAATTGTGATGGCTCACCTCTGGTGGGCTGAGTTGGTACAGCTTCTGGGTCAGAAAATTGGGCCCAAAGATGTTGGGCCTTCCTGGGATCTCGGGGTTCTCTTGCTCGAGCTCTTTGGAGTCCAGAAAGAACTCCGGCCCAACACAACTCAGATACTGACAATATACATCGTCGGAAAAGAAGAAAAAAGAGAGAGGAGTGATTGATCAGTATATTAGTCTCGAGCAGCTACGTCACATCACACAGTATATGACGATATTTTTAAACTCGCGTAGGCTAAACTAGTTTTAAACTCGATGTGTTCTTGTTGCTTAGGAGTTTGAATCTATGTGTGGAGTTTAGATTGTTTCTGCTGTTTGTTTTGCCAGCGTCTGACGTCCGACTTTAAAAAAAACCATCCACTCCTCGTCCACTTCTCTTCTTATTCAATCATTCGAGTTGCTACTTTGAATCTATGTTTTCTTGTTCTGGTCCAAGGCCTGGCAGACTCACCATCACCATCAACTTATCTCTACTATATAAAGTGAGAGTTTCTTCCCACGTCACATTAATTGTCCTGCTTAATTGCCCTACTTAATTGTTCTGCTTAATTGCCCTACGTAAGAAACGAAGCGTTGCTTTAATTAGCCAGCTTTTGCAAGAAACGAAGCGTTAAAGATAGATGTTTGATCTTATGAAATAGTATTTTTTTATTTTTTTAATCTTTATTTTTCGTTATCAATTTTGTTTTTCGTAGCAACGCACGGGCATATAACTAGTTCTTATAGTAGTTAAGATTTACACTGTTATGGTCTCGCAAGCCATGACCTGATAGCTATGCTTGTTCTCTATGCCTTCCCCACACAAGCCACAGTGAGGCCGTTCACATGCACCACTATTCCTACAACCCCTCCTGGCATGCTATGGGATCTATCACACCTTCCATTTTCTCGTCCTCTAGGCCTTCATGTTGCATGCTACAACGCCGCCAAACGGGCCACCCTTCACTGACAACTTTGTCGACCATCTGGAAGAGAGCTTAATTTCTAGTAGGGGAAGGAGGCAAGGTGCTACGGCATCATCTTGGAGCCTGAGATCGAGCACGCTACATGTCGCTACTATTGAGGCTGAGACCAGTCAGTCGTGTGTTTGTTGCACTAGGTGATTTGATTTGTTGCAATGGGTCCTTCCTTGTATTTGTTGTCCTAGTAGTTTAAATTTGTTGCGCAATTTTGTTTATTGATCTTGTGTTTGTTGCTTCGAGAGCAAGATTGTTTGTTGTAAATATATGCTCTAATTGTTCTGCTTTTGAAAATTTTGTATTTCACCCGATTAAATTAGTTGTCTCACGATTATCATTGAATGTTGCAACTATTTTTTTTTTTCAAATGTTGCAACATTGTAACACCGTGAATTTGTTTGATTCAGATACCTAAAGTAGTTTTAAGACCATCTCCAACCATATTCCATTCATTTCATTCCCTTTCCCATTCCTATTCCCTTTATTTGCCCTCATCTCCAACAGATTCCCTTTAAAGGGAATTGTATAGGGAAAGGAGAGAGAATCTCTTGCTAGAGGGAATGGGAGAGAGAATCCCTTCACGAAGGGAATGCTGAAGGGAATCCGTTGGAGCGCTGAAGTGAATGGGAATCCCTTCGCGAAGGGAAAGGGAGAGGGAAGGGACACGGTTGGAGATGGTCTAAACCATGCCTCAATGCCGTGCTTATGCCTCACATGAGTGCGCTACCCCGCTCGCCCATGTGGCCGCGCTTCCCCGTGTCTGCGCGCGAATACACTGCCCCGCCTATTCCTTCGTGAGTTGAGAACAACCACCTGGCTAGGTCCTCATGTGGGATGACATGCGCAAAGCGGAGCGACGAAACGCAAGCCAAAAGTGTCAAATGAGGGGAAGGGTATGACCGACGTGGACGTCGCGGCCAGACAGAACTTTCTCTAGATTTAATATAGGTAGGAGAGATGTTTCTATACTTTTCCTTTTAAAAATTGTATAAATATTAAAGCATGATTGAAGGGTATATAATGATTACTTACCTCTTTATTTGATTCAAGATTTATAGAATTTATATTACGACAAAAAACATAAAAACATTGCTCTATAGATAGTACTAGGCCAATAAGCGCGGTGCATGCTGCGCGCATGAACAAAAAATGATTTTACATTTTTTTCGGAGAAAAAATAGAGCTAGATGTATTTTTCCAATTTTTTTGAGGCTCGAAAAATATTAGAGGTCGAACTGACAAAAGGGCATATATTTCTGCTGACGAAAATATTTTTTCCATAGAAAACGAAGAAAGGACCTAGATGTAAGAACCGGGGACCTGTTTGTTATATTTTTGGACTTCACTGCTATCCCGAAAAAGTAGAAAAAGACTTGTTCGCTAATTGTATTTAACGGGAGGTTTTTTCCGTAAAGCAACGAGCGAGGGGCCCAAACGCGATTTAGAAAAGTTTTTCCTGCCCTCACAAAAAATCATGAAGGACCTTTTCGCAATTTGTAGGGACCTATAATTTGGTCTTCAATCCTTAACCGGCCCAACTATAAGCACAGTGCATGGGAACGAAGGTAGTAGCGGCCAGTAGGCAAGTAGGGTTGAAAACGGGACGGAATATTTTTTATTGTTAAAAAATAGAAACAAAAGTCTTTTTTTTTAGAAATGAAAATAAAAAATATCGGCATGAAAACAGAAACAGATTTTTTTTTATCAGAAACATAAACGAAAACGGAAATAGAAATTTCATATAAGTAAAACCGAAAATTAAAAATAGAAACGGACCGAAAAGGGAAATAGGTTTGGCCCAACAAGGAGAATGGAGAGTTTACGTTTAATTTTGAATTAAAATAATTTTATAAATACAAATAGCTTTATATAAAATATCAAATAAAGTTCAAAAATTTTGAAAAATTCTTCAAAATACTTTAAAATATTTTGAATCTAGAAAAATTATTTTTAGCATAATTTTATTTCTATTTTTCATGAATAAATTAATTTATAATTCTAATAATAGCAAAATGGTATTTATAAACTCCAGAAAATCCAAGATAAATCTCAGAAAATCATAAATGAACATCAAAAAATAATATACAAATTTTAGGGCATTACACCTTTGTAGTTAGTGGATCAAGAGGATGTCGATGATAACGTTGTGGAGAAGGAAATAATGATCTGATATAGGGGATAAATAACGAGCCTTCAGCTAATAAACTTGAGAAAAAACTTTTTAGTGATACCAGTGAACATAATACTATTCGTGTGTCCACCTTGAAGGTGAAATAAGTTACATTGTTCTTGTGGTCATATATATTATGATTCTGTATTATGTTCTTGTAGAATTTTCTATTTTCGTTTTAGTATCCACTCCATTCCATTCCGCATTCGTTTCCGTCACTATCCGTTTCTGTATTCGTTTCCAAACCTTTTGATTTCATTTATATTACCGATAAAAAATATGGAAACAAAAAAAGAACATCCATGTACTAACTATTTTCGTGCCATTTTTATCCCTACCTGTAGGGTCGACGTGTATTATTGTAATATTCCAAATTTTGAGTTTTCGAAAAGTTTTAAAATAAAAAAGAACCACTTGGATTTTCTCGGATTTGATAAATCTTAATTTGAATTTTAATGAATGGAAAGATTCTATTTAATTTATCTATGCATCAAACAAAAGATTTTCAGTCGTAGTTGTGTTCCTTGTGCTTTAAGTATTTTTTTTGTATTTTGTGGGATTTTTTTGGATTTTTTTGCCTTTATTTGAAGTTTTGGGAATTTATTAATTCGAAAAATGTTTTAATTCAGAAAAATCCTCTCAGGCCCAATCCTCCGAGCCAGCCCAGCTCCTCCGCGTCACTTCTGGCCTACCCCAATTTGCTCTGGCCCAGCGCCGCCTCAGCCAGCTCTGCCGCTTCCGTCTGCATGACCAGCCAGGCTGGCCGCCCGACACCGCCCGAACCCTAGCCGCACGCCGCCCTCGATGTCTGGGACTCGCACATGCCTCCCGGTGCCCTATTTAATGCCCTGATCCGCGTGCCTTGTTCTCCTTTGGACGCCGCACCCGCCGCCCTCTTTCGCTCCACTCAAGACGCCATCTGTTGCCGATAATCGCTAACCGGAGTTCGTCGCCGCCCGAAGCACCTCTTCCTCTGTCGATCTTCGCCGTCCGTCGTCCTCCGCCGCAATCGAGGGCACCTCCAAGTCGCCCGCGTCGTTCTCTTCCAGATCCACGCCAACCCGCCTCCGATCCGGTCAAGAGCCGCCGATTCCCGTGTCATCTTATTCATCTCCGGCGAGTTTTCGCTGCCGATTCTCGCCACCCACCTGGTCGAAGAGTGTGGACCGTCCGATCCCCGGTGAGCGCTCCCGATCATGCCATGTCGCTGCCTACCGTAGCCGATGCCCTCCACCGTTCAATCCGGCTGAGCCGCTGGATGCATGCCACCTCATCGCCCCGCGTCAGCCACCACGTTGGCCGCGACACATCGCCGCATTCCATGCCATCTCAGCCCTAGCCGCCGCGTGGCCACCCACCTCAGCCGATCCGCCACGTCGCCCATGCAACGCCTCGGTGCACTCGGATCACCGTGAACCGAGCCACTAACGTGTGGACCCCACATGTCAATCAGAGAGTGACACGTGTCATTCTCTCTCTCTCTCTCCCTTTTTCTTTTTTCTGTATTTTCAAACTTTCGAGAGCCCGTTCAAGATTCGATTCTAGTTATTTAAAATTTTAAATTCATCTAAATTCAAGCCCTACTTTCCAGTACCATTCTTTTCAAATTTTTAATTTTATTTGTATTTATTTTATTTATCTGTTCTTGTTTCACGTGTAGACGACGTCACCGAAGATCGAGGAATTCAACCGTCAAAGGTAGAACTAGTAGGAGGCAGCGAATGCAAGTCTTCCTCGACCATGTTGATCCCACATTTACAAAATGCTTATGTTGTTTTAGATTATGCATGCTTACTTTTATGCAATATATTTCAAACATAGTCTTAAGGTTTAGCTAAATGCTGAGAATTGTTATGACTCCTTTGATATTGATAATTGTGAACCTTCGTATTAAACTCAATGTTTACAATTATATTTGTCAAATGATGCTTTATGAAATTACTAATGGTATTTAAATTCAAATGTTGCTTTATGCTAAATGAGACATATTATGTCTTCATTTATTCAACTTGCAATAGTTTCCATGCATTAAGTTTCCATGGCTTGTGAGTACGGTTGTGTACTCACCCTTGCAAATTATCCATTCTTTCCACAGAAGAATGTGCTAAAGTAGAAGGTGGCTACGAGTACTACGTTTGTGATTTTGATGAAGGGGATCCGGAATTTTAGGATGCGCATCCGAGTCGATTGCCTGTTGGGCATATAGATGGGTTTATTACGCTACTACTTATTTTATTTCTGCTGCTACTTCATTGAACTTAAGTCATGTGGCTATTTACTTGTAATCGTGGACCATAGGTCGGTACCTTTTATTTGAGTTTTAATATTATTTGATTCGTGATATGGATGTGTTATTATCACTGTTTCTACTGTGTGCATTAGCTTGATCCGGGACTTGTATAGTTATACACAGAGAGTTCGAATTTGGAAATCCGGTCCCGACAATTATTGTTAGCACATGCGTACACATACTCTCTCTATAGTCTAGTCCGGCTCTTCAACGCTCATCGTGCGTGCCAACTCTATCACTGTGTTGCACTATACTTTCATCTGATAACAAACAATAACTACTTTGCTAAGTAGCGCAGGTAAGTGCCAAATGTGCACAATCCAGTCTCTCGTGGGGTGTAATCGGATCGGATAGATACCAACCGATCAAATCTGTTCAGATCGCATTTAAATAGTGTTAGATAGTTCTCAAATTTGGTATTGATTTTGAATACTTGGATTCGGATTCAGCATCGGATTCAAGAGATCATTATCCATCTGATCGAAACATTTTGATTATATTCTAAGATAACTCTGTTCAGATATTCGGATTCGGATATGTACAGTATCCCAAATTCGAGCAGTTTCAATTGGACATGATCAAAGAGCTAAAATTATGTCCTCCCTCCGCGGCTCTACCCTCCAGTCATCTCATCCGTCATTCCACTAGCCGACACCGGCCGCCAATAGAATTTGACATACAAGAATATGATTTCACTTGCTTACGTGAATACCTGGTATTTTTTTGCGAAACAAAAAGAAATATTTGATGCTTTTATAATTTTATTGGACCATCTGATAAAATAAATTGTTAAATTGCGATAATCTTGCTGCATATTGAACTCATACGGTTGATTGATTATTGATATATGTGTTATATATAATATCTGTTTTCACATGATATCCAATAAAAAATATTCTTTACCATATCGAATATCAATTACGGTTCATATTCGAATTCGTCACCAATAATCCGATATTATCTCCATCCAATTTTATATCCTATAAAAAAATATAATTTAGAATAAAAAAAAGTCAGATTGCTTAGTCATTCGTACTATCAATTAATGGAGCACTTGGCCGGTCGCTATCGACCGTGTTATCGTCCGGTTACGGCAATTAATGCAGCACTTGGCCGGTCGATATCGATCCGATCTGATAACTGGAAAAGTGCTCAAGGCTCTAATTAAACAGCGGATCATATCGGATGGATGCGTATAGGGTTGGCTTCCTTTGTACTAGTCATACTGGATACTCGAATCGCTGGTGACGTACTAGTTAGCACTTCCCCACATCATGTGTTCAGAAACTTTTAAATTATTCACGGCAGCAACCCATGTATTCTTTACTAGATGCGTGACAGCGTGAGTACCTGGTACACGCCGCATCACACGTTAATAAAATATTTTTTAGGGTTCTATTTGCAAGGAAAATGACGCCAATTAAAATTCGAATTTCTCGGAGACCTTTTCGAAAAAAATAGATATAGATTTAATTCTAAAATTTGTAGGGGTCTTTTTAAAAAATAGCGCAATCGGGTATTTTAAGGGTCTTTTCGGAAAAAAAAAGGATTCAAATGTTTTCGAAAAAAATACATCCTAATGTAATTGTCTAAATTTCCGAGGTCTTTTAAAAAAACAGCGAAATTTGGATTTTTGTGAGCTTTTCAAGAAAGAGCGATTCATATTTAATTGCTAAAATTTATGGGTGTCTTCTCCCAAAAAAACAGTGAAATCCGGATTTTTGAAAGGGGTCTTTTCAGGAAAAAGAGATTCAGATTTAGTAGTTAAAATTTTTTAGGGATCTTTTTACGAAAAACAGGGTTAATACGTAATTTTGAAAAACATCTTAGAATTTTGGAGGGTTTTTGTGCAAAAATGTCTTGTAATTTTGGAGGTCTTTGTGCAAAACATCTTGGAATTTTTGGGGTCTCCCCTTGAGAAAATAGACTAATATGAGTTTTTAGAAAGTTGTCGGAATTTTTTGGGTCACTTTGCAAAAAAATTGATTAATATGCAATTTCTAGAAGTGTCAGATGCCTTCTTGCAAAAATACCATGCCACACGTCGTCGAGCAAAAATCACCCAGGCGGGTGGAGCTCAAATCGCGACCAATGGCGTACGAGCGAGGTGTGTTACTACTGTGCCATATGAGCATTGTTGCCAACTAATACCGTTAAAATATATACTTGGAATAATTGATGATTTGCCCCAAAGTTGATGCCAACTAATATTTCGTTCATGATATCTCATTGATATATGGGTTTTGAAACCACATTCCAATGAAATACATGAGACGAATGATTAATTGCATATCAATTTTTGGGCAAATGATCATGTGGCCGTATCACCGATTGGTCTAATCGGGTGACGTGATGGCGTGTAGAGCGAACACTGGTTGGAATTGGCGTGCCCGCGTGGGAGAGCCAGAATCCTACCAGTCTGTGTGGTTAACCCCCTGCAATGAATATCGAGCAATACAAATGGGATACGTACGACTGCTAGCTCCTCTCTCAATCATGGAGTAAGGGAGGCACGTACAAGGGTCCAAAATTCGGCGAAATCCCGGCGAAATCTCGGATTTCGGACCCCTCTGAGATTCAAAATCCCGGAAAATTCAAAAAAATTTAAAAAATTCAAATCTCGGATTTCTCGGCGAGATCTCGGCAATTTCGGGCGAAATCTCGGCAATCTCGGGCGAGATTTGATGTTTTTTTACCGGATTTTGATTTTTGTTCATTGTATTTGCTTGGGTTTAGGATCAAGATCATCCACAAAAAATTTCAAAATTTTTTAACATGTTTTTGATCATTTTTTGGTCGGTTCAAAATGTCGGTTATGACTTTTCGAATTTTTTAAAATTTTTCAATATTGATTATCTTCTGAAAATTTTATGGGAATATTATGGATGTATTAGGACCATTCACAAAAAATTTCAAAATTTTCTAAAGTGGTTTGAACTTTTTTAATACATAGGAACTTTTCTAGTGCATTGAAACAGCAGAGAGAAATGATATCTGATACTGACATTGATAGTTGGAATCAATCTATGTATGACTATGAGAGAATAGTGGAGTGAAAACAGTGGTACAAAACCCACTTCAAAATTATTGAATGACATATATTGAAAAACAAAATTTAAAATCTAAGATAACATGTATTTATAAATGGGTACTGTACTAACTCACCTATGTATATATGGGCGGAGATTCACATATACATGATCAGCGCTCATATTTATGGCATTGATCTTTTCTTACTGGTCAAAATTCAAAACTACAGGTGGTTTCAAAGAAAGAATCTCCCTTAGAACTGCAGGTGGTTTCAAAGAAAGAACCTCTCTTAATACATAGGAAGATATATAAAACTTTTCAAATAACTTGAAGTTCATTTGTTACATTTGAAAAATCAAAAACTGATTTTATATACGATTTTTATCACGACTTTACCACTGTTAGATTTTTTAAAAATTCCTCATGATTGATTATCATCTCAAATTTTTATGGAAACATTAGTGATGTGTTAGGACTATCTAAAAAAAATTTCAAAATTTTTTGACGTATTTTGAACCATTTTTGAGCCAGTTCAATTTGGCCGAGATCTCGGTGATTTCGTCCGAGATCTCGGATTTCCCGGTAGAAAAAAAACCGGATTTGAAATTTGATTTTTGCAATTCATCCAAATTTTGTCCGAAATTTTCGAATCTCGCTGAAATTTCGGATTTCGGAGACCTCCGAGATTTGACTCAAAACGAGATTTGGAACCTTGGGCACGTACCTCCTCAATGGTGGCAGCCATGGGGCGGCCGAGGGCGGGGAGGGAGGCGGTGAGGAACACGACCGCAGCGAGCTTGTCCGGGAACCTCTCCGCCGCGAGCGCGGCGCTGAACCCGCCCTGGCTGTGGCCGACAAGCACGACGCGCTCGCCGTGCGGCAGCTCGGCCAGCGCGTCCAGCAGCGGGCGCGAGTACTCCTCGAACGTGCGCACCTCGGCGACGCGCGCCGGGTTCACGCCGGAGGCGGCCATGTCGAGCGCGGTGACGCGGTGGCCCGCGCGGCGCAGCGCCGCAGCGGCCTTGTACCAGCTCCACGCGCCGTGGCACAGCCCGTGCACCAGCACGAAGTGATGCTGCTGCTTGTGCCTGCTTGCATTCTCATCGGTGACCTCCATGGTGTCCATGGGCGACTTAGGTAGTTCTTGGGCCATCGTGTAACTATGTCTCTTGGCTCCTACTATGATAGATGGAAACGATGTGGTGGCACTATAATGCATGAGACTTATATAAGCAATCCATTCCCGAAAGAGAGAGAGAGAGGGATTGATTTGGTGCCTCTTGGCTCGTAGAAATGATGTGGTGGCAGTGAGTACTGAGTAGACATACGATGCATGAGACTCTAATTAAAGTGAATAACTGTTATTAAAAAATAAGTACATAAATGCATTTTTGCACAATATCTTTTTTATGAGTTATGACATATCTCCATGCTTTAATATTAGTTGGTGTCTAAGAGTTAATAGGGGAAGCTGTCATGGTATGCTTCATGGAAATGATGTGGTGGCAGTGAGTAGACATACGATGTGGTAGTTCTTGGGCCATCTGCCATCATGTAACTGTGTCTCTTGGCTCCTAGCCGGCTAGCCTCCTACTATGATAGACGGAAATGATGTGGTGGCAGTGAGTAGACATATAATGAATGAGACTGACTCTACAGAGGTACGAGTATACATGCCAGAGAGTGAAATAACCCTGATAATTAGCTATAGATAAGAGCTACTCCCTCCGTTCATTTTAATACGGTGTATTTTAACTTTACATAAAAATTAAGGTTATGTTAAAATTGAGAAAGGTACGAGAGAAAATAAATTAGATACCCACACTTAATTTTCTTGGAAGACAAAAGATATACTTTATATGAGTGGTAAAAATAAATGCATAGAGTTGAGAGAGAATAAATAGGGGTATAGAAGGAACGGTCTCATTAAATCACATGCAAGTCTTATATTTATGAACAAGATCATTCAAAAAATAAGTCTTATTAAAATAAATTGGCGGAGTAATTAAATTAAAATAGCATGCTAATTAAACTAATTAATAAAGTTGAATCGCGCATTTCAATTGTTACAGATTAAATATAATAGAATAAATTACAAAATTCATCAAATCATTGCATTTTAAATCACAAATTTCATAAATAATTAATTGCAAATGAGGTCATTAAAATAAAATAAACCATATAATTAAATAAAACTACTCAGTAAAGAACTAATATTATAAGATAACTATTACAAATGGAGCGGTATGAATTAAATTATGACACATGAATACTTAATTACAAATTTTGATAGTAAATTACATAAATAAATAAAATAATTACATTCCAAAGATGAAAATTACAAGAATATAAATTATGAAACACCAGTGATCTTCTAATCTTCATTTATAAGTCCTGCATTTTAGTTGCACTCGTATAAGAATAAGAATAAAATCAATGCATGAATTAAGTAAATGAATTAAGAATTAGAATTGCCGCTAGTCCCGTATGATTTGGTATCGCGCATTTATATACCAGATTCGTCCGAGACCAAATCGGCACCTCTCATGAATATAGGGTTCATCATTTGGCAATTATACAAACATGTTAATTAAATTTGTAGGTGTGCGTATTTTAAAATATCGCACGGTAGAAAAGTGAATTTCCCATGTAAAAGAGTAAAACTCCACGGTAAATAGGGTAAGTTTGAATCATTGTGCATGAGGATAACTCCTACGATGCCATCCTCTAGTCTTGAGCCTTAGCTCATAAGACAACCATCCTCAGCCAAACCAAACACAAGCCAAGCCGCATCACAAGCCTCAAGTGAACCAGCACACAAATCTCCAAGCACAGAGACAACTTCAAGCACTAGGAGTAATATCAAGCACAAGCTCCAGGAGCAAAGCTCCTAAAGGCAATCCACACAAACCTCAACCGCCATACCATCCACAAGCACAAAATCAGGTAATCACTAGAGCATACGCACAAGATCAGGAGCACCAAGTACCAAGAACTAGGAGAACATAAGAGCAACTAATGCACAAACCCAAGAAGGAACACCCAAACCCTAAGGAGCCAGGGAGCCAGAAAGTCCAAAGGAGCGAGGAGAGGCACAAGATAGCGCCTCTGCATCATCATCACCAACATAAACCATTCATCATCAACGCTACTTTCCATTCATCACATCCCAAGTAAACCACATGCTTGATCAACAGAAGTAATACCAACATAGGAGTAGAACTAGCAAAAATCAACTAGAAGCTAAAGACTGTAGAGAAGTTTAGTGGTATCAATTCATCGGCACAGCGGGGGTTGTGCCGTGCGTTCCCAATAAGCCATAAATGCTCCCCAGTGCACAATGGATTATAGGCATCATTGCGGAGCTGTCCAATCTGAGTGTCAACGATAAAAATCATCACAGACCAAATTTCATTACCATTCAACATCATAATGCATAACAAAATAAAGCAAATTAACTAAGGAATCAATCTATTTTCCTTGAGTACTTATGCCATGCATCAGAGTGAGGTATGTCCGAGCGCTAAAAGTGAGAAGAAATAACCGACAGTAGAGACTCAGCAGGAGAAGTGAAGGGGGAGCCAAGCCGGCGAGCTGGAGTGCGGCGGTGCCAGGTGGTGGAGCAGGGCACCAGGACCAAGTCCGGCTCGGTGTTGCGCACGCCTACGTGTGGAGATGGAAATGAGCCAGAGCCAGGCTGGCGGAAGAACGGTCGGACCAGAGTCGCTGGGCCGGAGTCAGGCCGACCGAATCAGGGGAGGAGGAGCTAGATCGGATTTTGGAGAGGAAGAGAGATGAGTGGGGACTAGAGGAGGAAGCCCAAGAGGATAAGGCAGCCGGTTGGGAGAAGAAAAAAAAGAAAAGAAAAGGAGAAATAAAAGGAGAAAAGAATAAAAGAATAAAGAAAGAGAAAAATAGAAAAATTTCTAAAATATGTAAAAATAGATAATTAATCAAAGAAAATAATAATAACATAATGCCCGTGCTTGCGATAGCATAAAATAGCAAGATAACATAAAAACAAAAGAAGAGAAAAGAAAAGAGAAAAACAAGAAAAAGATAATCTCAGTTAAATTAATAAAAATTATGAATCCATTCGCTCATACAAACAATTCACCTTAAAGCCAAATCAACCAAAATCCATTACATCAATATTTTCAGTCGATCGAACTTTCTATTAAAGTGCGACAAAAGAAAATGGTATTAAGCCTTAAAAATGATATTAAGCCCTAAAAAGTGCAACATAGATTTTATAAATCTTTAAATAATCCTTTAAATTAGGTACCAAAAACTTGATTAAACTTAAATTACAATGCAGATCAATTCACGTATGCAAACAGTATGCATTTAACATACATGAAAATAAAAGCTAAGTTAAGCAAATGATGAAATGGAAAATTTAAATATTGTCATTAGTCATTATAATGAAGAAAATAGGATAATCATAGCTAGGCTGATGTACCAAATTAAAATACGCTAAATTGCGATATGCTAAAATAGAACACACCAATTTAAAGTATTGCAAGTTGTAATGTTCGAAATTAAAATATACTAAGTTAACATGCTAGAAATTTATATATATATACATATATATATATATACCGAATGTAAATAAATAACATACATGTATCAAATTAAATCAAGTCAGAGAAAGAATAAGGATTGACCGTTGAGGAAAGAAAAAGAAAAGAAGATAATAAAATAATGATGATAATAACAAATAAGAAATAGCACTAATAACAACGATGGTAATAACAAGGTTAATAACTTAATAAACTGAGGTAAAGTAAGACATCCAAATCATCACTATAATATTATTATTAAAAGTTAAATAGGGTAAAGAGGTGTACGCACACAAGAAGTAAATAATAATAATAATAATAATAATAATAATAATAATAATAATAATAATAATAATAGTAACATCTCTTTTCAATTGAATAGACAGATAGCACAATGCATCGAGTAAATTTGTGATCAAATCTTAATAGTTGAGAAGATAAAGCTAAGTAGGTGAATATACCCTACTATAATTCGGAGAAAAGTTGGATTCCGTGGATTGCCAAATAAATCAACCGTAAATTGAAATTGTAATATGCTGTTCATTTAAGGAGACAAAATAAACCAAGTAAGAGAGGAATGAACCCGATCAGATAAAGAAATTAAAGATTAACTGATTTTTATCAACCGTCATATTGAGTGAAGTAGTCAAGTCCTACATAGGCTAAAGTATAATTCAAATCAAAATGATGTCCAACTAAAATGTAATAGGTCTAATCATTCCATACTAAAATACGCTCAGTTAAAATACGTCAATTTAAAATACATCAAAACGAAAATACACAGTAAACATGCAATACATAAGAAGTTAAGGGCTGGACACCGTAAAAATATGTAAAAATCTATTAGGCACTAAATATGACATATTTGTAATTTCAAGAATCAAATCCAAACAGATCGTTGCTCCTCAACAGCAACCGCGCGAGAATGATTCCTTTTATCAAAATCTAGGCAAGCTCTCTTGTTCATATTTATGAAAAGGTTTTATAAATGTTTGTGAAATTCACTGATGCATGGTAAAATCTTATTTAATTAAAATCTAAACCGATTGTTAGATAAACTACGAGTGTAGTTGAAATTGATATTTTGACTCAACCGATTGGTGAAGTCGGGGTGAGAGTTATTAAATGGTGGGTGGAGGGTGCCATGTTTGATGTTGCCAGTGGGGCCCTCTGCATAGGGATTAATATAAGGTTAAAACCAATACACTCAAGCAATGTGCCGTATCAAATCATATAAACCATAGTGTGTGGGAAACAAATAGAAAAAGTTATCCTATGATGGTGTTTAATCTACACATTGGGTATGTAAGATGTGTTAAACTGGGATTATTGGATGCCCAATGAAGTACACGTTTGATAACCAGTGTTGGTTATTTGACGCTATATTTTAAAGCCATTGGATGAGTATCTCTAATTTTTGTGACAGAGATCAGCTAGCTACCCCAATGTCTTAGTACCACTGATTCATGTTATAGCACAACTGGTAAGTAGTCGGGGGATATGAGTATATCTGATTTTGGGACCAGGTACAACTTGCTAACACATGCCTCAGTGTCATCGAATTAGTATAGAGTACAACTGGAAGGGGCCAGGGTTGGAGATTTAAATGCCAAAGTAGTGATAAACATTTCGGGTTCTTAATTCCAATTGAGTTCACTATGGGTAAAATGGTACAAGCCTGCACATGGTATAAAATCATGAATTTGCTTCGGAGCCTTGTGTACGAATGCTAGTAGGAATTTTACAAATTAAAATCAAAACTTAATATTTTTTTTAATAAAACCTATTTTTGGTATTTGGTTTTGAGGTATGGATTAAGGAATGGAACTGGTTAGTGTTTCTGATGATAAAATTCATATAAACTGTATTTTGTTATTAACGCTTGCTGACTATATTTTTGTACTCACCCTTTATAACTCCCCTTTTCTAGATATTGGATCTTGTGGGCAAGAAACTGATCGAGATATGGACTCTAGTGCAGGGCATTAGCTGTTCATAGCTTTTGGATAATTAGTATTTATGTAGTATATATTTGTTGTACTTGAATCATATGTATAATAATTAAAGTGCTGGACATGTAACCAGCGTGGCAATGGAATGTAATAAAATTTTCGTGTAAGTCTCTAATTATTATTTCTGTTGCAACACTCTGAATTCGGTGTATTAACTGATAAAGTATTGGGTCCGCTCGATGTTTTATTAGCTCATATGCCTATATCAATATAATTAACTCGAGATTAATAGCAAAATTACAGTCATTATCTGAGGTTAATTATGTGGGTCGTCACACACAGAGACAGAGAGAGAAAGAGAGAGAGAGAGAGAGAGAGAGATTGATTTGGGTCTTATGTCAATTTGAATTAGTTGTCACCATGTCATTTTATTGGCTTTCTGGCAACGTATCATATCTTCACCACTAGTAGCTGTCACCATGTCATTTTACTAGGTCGAGCCACGCGCAATGCCTCACCGTATGAAATTTGGTACAAGATTATTGTTACAAAAAAACACAATTTTGGTTTCCTTGGTGGTATTATTTAAAAAATTGATTGGCTATGAGCTGTCGGTATTTTTTGCAAAGCCACGGGAAAGGACTAATCCACGATTGAAAAAATCGATAGAGGACATGTTCACGAATATACAGAACTATGGTTTATTTTTTCAAAATAACCGGTGAGAGGACCTAACCATAATTTTAGATTTAGTGAAAGGATCTAACCATAATTTTAAAACTTATGAAGGGTCTTTTCGTAAAAAAAACTGACACGCGGACACTCTGAACGGTCTCCAATTCCATGCAGCATATGGGTAAAGTAAAGTATATTGGCTATCTGGCAACCTATCCTGTCTTCACTGCTAGAAAATATCTACACCACTGATTAACCGGATATATATTAGATCTGCTTCAGTTATGTAAGAAGTACAACTTTATTTTTAGTCATAAGCAATTAGATTTGTGTAACAAATACAAATATTGTTGTATAAATATTTTTCTCAAATAAAAACATATGTATTATAGTAGCTAGCTTGTGTGAGAAATTCTCTAGTTTACATATACTGTACGAATTTCGATACTTGATCGTACTTACTTTTTCAAGATTATATATATCCACTACCTCTTATGCAATGCATTAAACGTGAACATCGCTTGGGCCGCATCCTAAGTTTTCAACCGATCTTTGGCGTTACAATAAAGTCTCTGAACATTGCTGCTCAATCACGGCTCCTTGAATTTTTTTTTTAAAAAAATTTGGTCAAAAACTGTGATGTTAACTATAGGAAAAAAAAATAATAGTTGAACTATAAATACACACTCACATACGCATACACGTTTATGCACGCGCACACGCTGCACCCAGCCCCTCGAATTATCAACATTGTATACAAGTTTGGTATCTTCAAGTTGAAATCCTTACCGAGGCCGAGATATTTTCATTGCTGCATAATAATTGACTCCCGTACGTAGTTGATGAACAAGCTAAGTAGCTAACGTCATTAGCCAAAGTTCACCGTGGTCGTCTCCGGCGGGGCGTACGGCGGTTCACCCTCACCGTACCGCTAGCTTCTTGCAATGGACGACGGTGAAGGTTGAATGCGATTCACAGAAGACGTCCATTCGGGAGTGACTCAACAGCTATGCTCCGTTCTGCACACATACATGTAGTTGCATTTAACATACCCTTTTGTGCCGACAACCAACCTGTTTATGGTTTTCTTTTTCAAAAACCAGCATAGTAGAAATAGAGGGGGTCCAGGAGTTAATGTTGGCATGCACAACACATGCTTAAATAGAGGGGTCCAGTTACATGCCGTGGACGACTTTTCTTATTACCTCTAATGGTGTGTATGATTGTTGAGACGAGGCTCTCTCCAAGGATGGCCTCGAAAACGGTCTTTTTGGATATTTAGAGGCCTATTCAGGCCTGTAGCCATCCCAAGGAGGTGTGTTATGTGCGTCTCTATCAAAGAGGCCAGAGGGGTTCATCCCTATATGTAGAGGCAGTTTCCGCGTGTGCTATGTGCGAAAAAGAGTTCAGGCCTTAGTTGGAAATCGATCCAATATAATGGCCCAAATTGAATGCAAGCTGCACTGTTCAGGCCTCGTAGAGGCCTGGTTTTCCAGGCCATCCTTGGGTTCAGCCTGAGACGGTCATATACTCTACCCGTTTATTTTTATAAGTCTTAATTTTTTTTTTTGAATGATCTGTTCACAAATATAAAATTTGTATGTAGATTTAATGAGATCTTTTCTTATATACCCCTATTTATTTTCTCTCAATCATATCCATTTATTCATTACCACCCACACAAAGTATATTTTTCATCTTCCAAGACAATTAAATGGGGGCATCTAAGTCATTTTCTCTTATACATTTCTCAATTTCAACGCAACCTTAATCATTGTGCAAAATTAAAATATGCTTTATAAAAATGAACGGAGGGAGTACCATTTGGTTTATTGTTGTAGGTGATGATTCAATATTTATAGAGAATATATCTTAAATTTGTATCCCACCATATAGGATGTGATGATTCTATTCAAGCAACCAAATATATGGATGACTTTTTTTTGAACCATCTTATACGTATACTACTTAATACAAGTAACCAAATATACCCTAAAAATTTCAACAATAGGCATTGGAGGAGGCTAGCGATTTTATAAAACTGTACCATCAAAAGTTTTATGTTTTGCACCGAATAAGCAGTACGTACTTAATAAAAAAGTTACACCCTCTGTCCCACAATATATGTATAAGTCCACCACACCACCTACTAAAAAGTATTAAATATAAGAAAAGTTAATGCCATTAGATCATGAACATTCTATTAAATGGCGTACCATAACTATTGGTTGTAACATCCCAAAATTTCTAAAACAATATTTTATCACCTATTTCTAATTTTTTAAAGATTTTTATTGAATTTTTCTAAAATTTATAAAATTATTTTTCTATTTTCTATGTCACAAAAATATTTACTGTAGCTAAAATATAATTCAAAAAAATTCCTAAATTTTTTAAGTAGGTTGGGAATGTTTCAAAGTATTTTTGAGAATTTTTTTCAGAATTTTTGGAGTCCATTTGCTATGATTTCAAAGCCTTTTTATTTTCAGCTGTAATTAAATTTGAAAATAATTAAAAGGATGGGACCCACATCTTTAACCTCTAGCCATGACCAGTACACATGTGTTTGATTCGCGCTTCGAATGCACCACATGTCATATGTCATCTTCATCTCCAAAATCGTTCGCGTCACGCCATGCCCCTCCTCGTCGTGAATGTAACCTCTCAAACTATTTAAAGATTGGTGAACCGTAGGCAATGAATTTTATGGTTTACCAAAGTAGATTCATAGTTGTTCGTTGCGTTATTGTGTCGCCATCCTTGCCTTCCCATCGTAATCATGACCATCATGGAGTTCGTCTCGTCGAGAGCTTCACGGCTCTTCTCTTGGTTTGCCCTTAGCCCTAGTCTAAGTCTTGATCTATTTATCCTTGAGTTTTAGTGTTTTTCTATTGTTCTGTTCAACAGGCAAACATAGTCGGCCCGAGCGAAATTGTGAAGCTGCAGTACCCGTGGGTACTGTATCAGGAGAGAGAAAGTAAAAAAAATAAAAAACAATTTTTTAAAAAAAAATATTTAGATTGCTGATATTGCACAATAGCTAAAAATTTTATTTTTCAAAATTCAAAAACTGTTTCTTTACTGCCGTACGTGATAAAATTTCAAAAATCCGTTATCACTCATACGAACTTCGATTGAGGTGATTTCGGAGCCTAAAAATTTATAAAATTGAGCTCTATTTAATGGTAAATTTTATTTGATTTCTATAGTTCATTTGTTCTCTATTTTTATATTTATTTGCAATTCTTTTCGATTCACGTAGACGTTGAAACACCGGGAGTGTACAAGAGCAAAGTGTGGACTCAACAGCAAGGTCCAGAATAAGAGCAAAGACTTTACCAAGACAAGTTACACATCCTTGACCATGTTGAACCCAAATTTTGAAATGCTATGTTAAATTTAAATTATTGCATACATAGTTTCTATAAATGTATTTCAATCCCAGCTTTAAATTAAATATTTATGCCATGATTGTTAAAGTCACCTTTGATGATTAAATTCTTTGTGCCATTATAACCTTAGGTTATATTTATGATGTATGATGATTATCAAAACTGTTATGACTCGTTTAGACGTGCTTAGACATGAATTTAGGTTATTTTGGGAATTTGAGCCAAATGATAATTTTATTGAAATTGAGAATTATGATTTAAAGATCATTGATAATTGTGCCATGGACTTTTATGTCATATCTTGATAAAGTTGAAAATATAATTTAGATTGGGTGAGATAGGTTAGTGTGGTGGTTTCATGGGTTATGAAAGCTCGCCTAGTCAATTAAGGACCGGTATGTGAGTGGCTCAATGTAAAGTGTTACCGTACTACCACATGTTTGGTATGGGACAGACCTAGTTATCCGTACTGCAACATACCATGGACAGTCGTGCCATTAGGTGGAGTGGTGTGGCGAAAGCGAGAAGGTTGCCACTTGGTGCAAGAGGAAGCTTTTGAATTAGGGGATCCTTTCAGCACTGAAACCTTAACGGCATGATTACATGGATGAAGCTTTATATGGGGCCTTTGTCATGATTCTCTCTGCCGCACACCAAAAGAAATGTGTATTTTGGCACAAGGAGAATCATGTCTTGTGAGTAAAGTTGTACAACCGTTGTAGAGTGTAGAACTAATCGATTAGCCGTGCCACGGTCATGGGCATGCCGAACTGGCCTTTCAC
The DNA here is from genome assembly GCA_036346355.1 of Rhipidocladum racemiflorum. Taxonomy (NCBI): domain Eukaryota; kingdom Viridiplantae; phylum Streptophyta; class Magnoliopsida; order Poales; family Poaceae; genus Rhipidocladum; species Rhipidocladum racemiflorum. The sequence continues at coordinate 14,173,341 of CM070578.1, read as the reverse complement.
AGATTAGATTTTAATGTTTCTAAAAGTGGTTTTGAGACAATGTTTCGTTGGGATGATTGAGTCCATTACGGTAAATTGGGTTAAATTCTAGAAGGGATTCCTGAGTTGGTTCTAGGAGTGATTCTTGAATCTAGAAATATTAAAAAGTAGAATTTCTTATTTAAATAAAATTATGAATTTATAAATTACTTAGAATATTTGTGAAATTGCTGCTTTATGCTAAAAAAACCATACAACCATCCTTTGTTATTCTTTACATTAACACTGTATATCCCGTGTGACTTGCGGAGTACTTTTTGTGCCCACCCTTGCTTACTTTGTTTATTCAGAGAAGGAGTTTTACGATAGAGAGGACAAGGATAACTAGGTCCGCTACCACAGTTTAGAAATATGGTATGCTACTCTAGCACAAATTAAAATTTCTACCGCAAAACTAGAAAAGCTACTAGCAAGAAGGTGATCATAGATTAATTACTACTAGTCACGCAGTTGCGAAATCCTTCGCGCGTTGATGTAGTGGATCGTTCTCGGCGTGGATCGTCCTCGCCGCGGATCGTCCTCGCTGCCGATTGTCTTCTCCACGCCGCAGTAGCAGCAGCGTCACCACAGCAGTCCACACGTCCGGGGATGGAACACCGTGCGTCAGCGTGCAAGCACCGTGTCGCTCGGCAGGGGCAACGAGAGGTGGAAGCTAGGGTTCTGGACGAAAAAGATGTGTGACACCCATCCTTCTCCTCTCCTTATATAGCCACGCGACGAAACCCTAAGCCAGGGCCCATCAACGCAATAAGCCCATGAGGTCCATTAATTACGGATCTAATCCGAATTAATGCGTCCCAGCCCGTTAAGTGTGTGACCCTGCAGGTTCATGTGCATTTGGACATAGATTCGGAAAACCCTTTTCTAATCCAATAGTTGGTAGTGACTCCTTGTAGAGCATGCCACCTCCCAAACACATATGATCAAAGTACTAATGTAATAATCCCTTTGCCAAACTATATGAAGATCGAACTCAAGGCGAGAAGCATGTCATCCTTTGACAGTTCAATCCATGTCTCGTATCCATGATATATTAATAAGTTGTGATTGACTTCTCAATCACGGCATGGCCATGCACTTCCTTAATCATATCACACGAGTGGCCTAGACATATATCTCCGTTACACTGGATTGGCAATTTCCATCTTGACTGCTCACTTCCCTCTGCATGTTTCATAGTAAACATGAAAGATACCTTTATAACTATCTGGTTAGGAAATAGTGCTTGTTAACCCCAAGGTAAACTATTACATATGTAGGGAATGTGACAATCTTAGGTCTAAGGATCGTACATCTACTATGTATGAGATACACTGATAACACACAAGAATGTAACATTCTCGCAGTATCTCATTGTGGATCTATCTAACCCATGTTCTTTAACATATGTTCACAATGTATTGATGATATCTCCATATCCCATGATGTATGAAACATGATCATCGATCAGTACATGTGCTGATCTATTCATCGTTGTCCACTACGATGATATCTGATCAGAGATACTTACAGAATCATATCAATGAGTAGAGAGTTTCATAAGCAAGTCACATACTTACTGATCAATTGAAAGGACCAAAGATGTCGCTTAGAGGGGGGTGAATAGGCGAATTAAAATTTGCAGCGGAATTAAACTGCCCCAAGCAGGTCAATCCGGAGTCTCCGGGTATTATGTCCGGATACTCCGGCTTGTCCGGAGTGTCCGGTCTTTTATCCGGATACTCCGGGTTGGGGGGCTCGGGAACGAAACTAAATCTTAGTCAAACAAGTGACTAGACGCTCGATTAGCAACCCGAAAGACAATCTAGTAACTTAAGCAAGAGTAAATCTAGAGCAATGAAGTAAAACAAGCTAAAGCAAGATCTACAAGAGCAAATTCACACAAGTAAAACTAGAATGCAAAAGGGGGGAGTGGAGACACGATTTTTCACCGAAGTTCGGATTCTTGAAGGGAATCCTACGTCTCCGTTGAGGTGGCTCGGTCGCACTTGAGCCGGGGTCTCTTTCAACCCGCTTTCCTCCCGGTGTTGCACAAATGCACTCGCCGGCTTCACTTCTTGTCTCTTCCCTTTCGGAGGCGAGACTCGCCTTCACAAACGACCGGGGCACACCACACACGTCGGGTGCTCCCGGTGACTCCTAGCCGTCTAGGAGACCTTCAACCTCCAAGAGTAAAAACACCACGGAAGTCGCTTGGAGGATGAACTAGTGCTCAACAACTTGAAATGAATGCACCTAGCACTTTTCTTCTTCCTCTCCTCACCAAAATGGATCAACTACCAAATCAAATGGTGGGAGGAAGTGGGGGCTCTATTGAATGCTTAGAGAGTGTTAGGAATGGCTTGAATGTTGCTATGAATGAGCTCAATAGAGATCCTAGCCGTTGGGAGAGAGTGGAGGCTTTAAATAGTCAAATCAAAAACTAGCCGTTACTCTCATTTTTGTACAGGCCGGAGTGTCCGGACAGTTAACCCGGAGACTCCGGGTTATCCGGACTATCTGGACAAAATGTCCGGATACTCCGGACAAACTGGAATTCAAATTGGCCGAGGGGTCCAACCCGGAGACTCCGGACAAATTGTCCGGATACTCCGGACTAAATGTCCGTATACTCCGGGTTACCCAGCTCGGTTGGAAATTTAAACTTTTGTAAACTAATTGAATGAGTGCTAGTTTGAGATGCAAGACTTGACGTTGAGCACATGCACATCCTAGAGGCGATTTCTCGTCGTATCCTCTTAATAGTACGGCTATCCTTAAGACTCAAATAAAATGAAAATTACAACTCTTGTCTTGATGCCGTCTTTTCTAATTTTGAGAGGTTGTGGGGGTATCCCTTCTCATTCCAACTTGATATGATCTAGATATCTGCAATAATCTTCATTGAAGCATTAGATCTCTTTAATTGTGTCATCATTAATCACCAAAATAATTTGAGGGGCTTAGATGCACTTTCAATCTCCCCCTTTTTGGTGTATTGATGACAACACAATTAAAAGCAAAAAAGGAATGTAAACAAGATATAGTCTATATGGAAGAGCTCCCCCTAAATGTGTGCATTAGATAGCATTTGAGAGAAAACAAATGCACATATTTACGAGAAAATCAACAAGAGCTCCCCCCAAGACTTTGCAAGCGAGAGATTGCATAAATGTAACAATTTAACTAAAGACAACCAAGCATAGAAGCAATAAGCATAATTCATGACATGGATAACAAAAAGTTCAGAACACAATTAAGCAACGAAAATCAAGTCCACAAACGACAAGCTGGAAAGATAACGAAACAAGTCCACGGCGAAAGACACGACAACTTAAACAAACGACGCTAAAGATATCACTCCCCCTTTGGCATCAAGACACCAAAAAGAGGACACGAGAAATCACTCGTCGTCGCCTTCGTCGTCAGAAGCAGAGTACTCCGAGCCCTCGCTGCCAGGGTCATCTCCAGGAGCAGGCGGAGCAGAGGAGGTGATGCCGAAGAGCTGATCTGCAGAGGTGGCATCACTACTCTCCTCCGAAGACCCGGAGGAGTCACTGGGAGAGACTGCCTCGCCATTGTGGCGGCGGATGCTGCGAATGTCCTGACCATTCTTCTTGATCTGCCGGCTCATCACCTTCTGCTTGGTGGAGATGTCGCGGCAAAGGCAGAAGATGTGTTTCAACATCTTCTGGAGCGTGCTGCTCGGGATCTCTGTCTGCTCAGAAGGAACGGCAGGAGGCACAACAGGAGCAGACGTAGAAGTCGAAGGGCGACCCCGACGAGTCCTAGGAGGAGTAGGACCAGGGGCTGCTGGAGCAACAGGAGCAGTCGGAGGTCGAACCTTGTAGGAAAGATGCTCCTCATCCCTGACAAACTTCAGACCGCTGATATGAGTGATCAAAGCCATCACAAAAGGAGCGTAGCTGCAGCTGGCCATGTTGCTCTGCGCATTCTGCCTCATTGTCTCCCACATGAAGTCGACAATGTCAAAAGAGTGAGTGCGCTCGACAAGGTGGTACAGCAGGTTCCTTCCATAGGAACTGATGGCAGAAGCATATCCCTCCTTGGGCCAAAGAGTGACCCTGAGCATCCTGTTGAGCACAACAGGCACATCCTTCAGACCCTTGATGGTCCCCACTATGAAGCTCCTGGAGGTGTCATATAGAGACTCGATCTGCTCAGGAGTCATAACCTTCTTCGCATGAAGCTTTGGGCTGTCATTGTATCGAAGGTTAAGCACTCTAGCAAACCTCTTCTGGTTGGCAGTATACCAGACTCTGTCAGTCATCCACCAAATAGCATCAACGGTCTTGTCAAAGTACAAGGTGGCATAGAACTGCATGATCACCTCGTTGTTCCAATCATACTTGAAAGACATGATATTCTTGATCTGATGCAGCTCACAAATCTCAACAATCTGATCGAACATTGGATTCTCAGCAGTTGCCATGTACTCCCAGTCAATGGTCTTCATCCGGACCACTGGGTGCTCAAGCGGGTAGAGGACCGTCTCATAGTAATCTGACTGGAATCTGTTCCAGAAACGTCGGTCCACATACTCATCCTGAAGGTAGTCAAGCGGATCTTTCTTTCTGTGCTCAACTATAGCCTTGCCCTTGCCAGAGCCCATCCTATAGTCAATCACTCTCATCGGGTTGACTGACATAGGATAGGTCCACACGGGCCTGGCTTTGGCCAGGGGACCAATGAAGCGACCGGAAGCACGGAAGTCTTTCCTCTTCTGATCTCTCAGCGTAGCATGAGCGTCAGCCGGATGCTCATCTGGATCAGGCTGAGGCTGAGGAGGAGACTACGCCTGAGACTGCGGCTGAGGTTGCGGACCAATCAGCAGCGGACCCTTTGAAGTGGGCCGCTTCTTCGCAACACGTCTCTGTCTCTTGGGTGCCGGAGCTCCAGACGGAGAGCCAGGGGTGTATCCGGAGGAGGAGAGCCCCGAGGAGGATCACCACCGCCCGAAGACCCCTGAGGAGGATCCATCTGACCAGCCAAAGTAAGAGACAAAGATTAGCCGCGAAGCGACTTGAAACAGTGAAGTTTGAAATCTGGCCGAGGCATATAACCCGGAGACTCCGGATCTCTTATCCGGATAGTCCGGACCGAGGCCGGAGACTCCGGACAATATGTCCGGAGACTCCGGACCAAGGCCGGAGACTCCGGATAAAATATCCGGACACTCCGGAAGCGCTAGAAAACGCGCACGGCATGAAGGATTTTCAAGGAATCCAATCCCAAAACATTATGCATTGGATCTAGATTGCCACACAAAAGATAAACTAGGAGATAGGTAGGCAATCTATCAAGGGATTCCACAAATAGAGAGCGGGATAGGATTTACCTCAAGAAATTGAAGAACACAAAGGAAATTGAAATGAAGAGATCAATCCTTCGATCCTTGAGGACTTAGAAGAGCAAACCGCTCCCTTGGAGAGAAGGAACACAAAGATTAACCCTAGAACGAGTAGATTCAAGATCAATTTCGCACGGAGAGGGTTAAGGCATGGATTCTTACCTTGAATCACAAACCCTAGGGAGAGAGAGAGAGACTCCAATCCTTCGGAGATGAGAGGGGAAGGCCAAGAACCTCCCTTAGCCAAGAGGAGAGCACGGGAGAGGGAGAGGCGCGGAGAGAAATAGAAAAAAATATGAACCGCGCGGGGTGAGGGGTATAACCGAACCCCCCAACCCGGAGAGTCCGGATAAAATGTCCGGATACTCCGGGTAACCCGGAGACTCCGGGTTTAATGTCCGGATACTCCGGGTCCGCCAACTCGGTAGATGAAGAGAAGTGAAAAAGAGGCACTCCGAGACTCGCGGCGGAAGAGATAGGAATCCTGGGGCATCCATCTACCATGTGACTAGCTAACAATCAAGCAATCAGGCTATTGACTAACAATCAAGCAATCAGCCAATATTATTGTAAAAGACTATGTCAGTTATTGAATAAAGGTACATTTGATATGTTGTGTTATCAACTTTGTTTATCGTGTACACTATCTTGATCCTGAATCAGTGTGTTATACACATAGGGTTTTAAGGTGTTACTTCTGGGTCCGACATTGATCCACATTTTCTGCATTAATGTAGGGTTATTTAGTAGAAATATTGCAACATTTTCTCAATGGACTTTATATTGTGAAACGGCCCTTCGTAGGAAAATGAAGTTCTGATTTCACAACATACACATGAAGCCTCAATACAAAATAGTAGCTATTGTGTATTATGTATTGCTTCTGACTTTCGATTTTGAGATGCGTGTATGCCGCACATATAAAGTATAGATTTCACAACATAACCATGAAAAATTCTTCTTCAATAGAGAACCATGAAGATTCTACTGTTCTTGGTCTTCAAGATCATGCTATTATTGTGTGTTAGCTTCAGATGCATGCAGTCTCTTTCATTAGTGTTCAACGAAACCAATTGTCCACTACACAAGGCATGCATGATTGGTGCTATTTGTTTGACATAAACCATGCTACACTCTCACCCTCTAGCAATAAACCTATATACCTGAGTCTTGAATCTCATATAAATTCACCCTATGATTTCATTTCAGACGGCAACCATCAGGCAATGCAACATGCTATTTTTTTGTGGTCGAGATAATGGAGGAAAGAATGGGTGCATCCCACCCCATCTAATGTAGCCTAAAATTCATTCCTCTACAATCCAAGTTCGAATACATTACTACAGAAAAGGTTATCACAGATGGTTCGGAATCGTCATTACATATGGTTTTCTAAACCGTCTGTAACCATGTGTCAGTGATGTTATGGCATATCACAGAATTCTGGCATACTTCAGCATAGACCTCTCACCTTATGCTATAGGTTGATATCATGCAAATTAGCTTTCTCTCTTCTCTCTAGGTTGGGTTCCCTCACAGTCTTATAGGTCTAGCCGGTGTTGGATCCCTTGGGTAGACAGGGTCTGTGTGTACTCTCTAGTTAGAGTCTATTGAGTTAGCTTTCCTATGTAAGTCATATAGGGAAGGTGAGAACGAGTTTGAGCTTTAGTGTTCTCTACCATCTTTTCTATGCTCTTAAGTTCACCCGGTTGTCAGTTTCTCGATTCCCACTTCTCATTTTGCTTTTCTGTTTCAATTGAGTTCTCTTGTCTCTTTTGAGTTAAAATTGCTAATAACCCAACCTGAATCAGAATCGTGCTATAAATTGACTCACTTGTTGAGGGGGAGTTTTGAAACTAATCTTTTTGCTTTGCATATGAACTTATTTTTTCATTTCAGAGCTTTATCTTTTATGCAATTGTCAAAATTGTGATGAGTTGCACCTAGCTACTTTTCTGAAGATTCTTGCTAGCTAAGTCATATCTAAACTGTTTTATCATGTTAAGCTAGCCAACATTTAAATTTGATCACTAGTGAAAACTTGATGAAATTTAGTTTTTACTTGCTATATTTCTTCATTAGGTGCTTATGCCATGATTAGTGAAAGTTTGGATTTCTATTAGAGTCCCTAGAGCAACTTGAGTTAGCTATATTGTTTTATTCTAGAATCCTCGATATGCTCATGAATCTAAGTGCTAAAATGATAAAAATTGACTTGCTTTTGCTAAAATTGAACTCAACACTTTACACTGATGAGACTACTTCTCATTGCACTTGGGATAAATCTAGAATGTATTGTGTATGATCAAGACCACTCTTTTAAGCTTCTTGCTTGAGATGGTTGAATATGGCTTGAGTCAATAAAATTGAAAAATGCAAAACAAAATTGAGGAAGAGATTGAAGCTTACGAGACTTTTGTCGATAGCTCCTAGTCGACGGTGTGTTTCACTAGGATAAATTCTCTAGACCTCAGAGTTTGTGAAGGAGAGTGAAGCCTATGAGGCTTTTTTCAATGGCTCCTAGTCGAAGATGCACTTCACTAGGATAAGCTCTCCAAACCACAATGTGTGTAAAATAAAAAGTCTGCATTTAAAAGATAATTAAACAAGAGAATTCTCTTATGGACTTGTAGCTTCCCAAAGTGTTGATTGGGTTGAACTCTAGTATATCCATTTGATCCTAGTTTGGCTTTGCTTCTAGTCTTGAAATTGTGCTAAGTGATGCTATTGTTGAAATCATTCAAAATTAGTGAAATTTCTTTTGAGCTAACTAGCAAAAATTGAAATACGCCTTTGAATATGACATAGGATGACATAATCTAAACTTGAGTAGCTTGGTGTTATACTTTGTCTAAATGGTCACTTGCATAATCTTCAAAGCTCCTCTAGGTTGCATTTCATCCTTAAATGCTCTCTTGATTCCTATATTGCCAAAATGGGGAGAAAATGGAAAAATTCAAAGAGGGAGATTAAAATTAAAACAATGCTTTCTCATGATTTTGTTGAACAATTGTCCTTGCATTTAGATCATGAGCAAAATTGTTGTATTTGGAGCTTTTAAGAGATTTCTTGGATTTTAGAGCTTTTGGTTAAAAACTGGTTCTTTTTCTTGATGAGCTCTAAAATTATTTCCATGTACTTGGTTATAAGCTTGCTTTCTCTTTTATCTAAACCAAGTATGATTTTGCATTCAAAACTGCTTCTCTTCTGTAATTTTCAAACTCAAATTTATGCCTTTTGTGTGATTTGTTAATATACTCATCAAGAGGGAGATTGAAAGATCATGTGAAGATCTATCCATATTTGTGATGAGTATTTGACTATTTTTTAGCTAGGTGAGCTCAGGTTTGAGTTTAATTTGAATTGGATTTTTAATTTGAAGCAATTTGAGTTATGTCTCTTTCAGGCGCACTACCGGACATGGGAGGCAGTAGTATTGACCTGTGGCACTACCGAACCCAGACGACAGTAGTGCCAGCTTGCGGTTGTACCAGGTTACCTCTGGTCTGAACTAAGCGGCACTACCAATCTTTGGTGGCGGTAGTGCTGGTCTTGCGACACTACCGGCCCAAAGGTTGCGGTAGTTATTTTTCAGGGAGGGTCTTTGCACGGGTGATTAGTGAGGCCGAGCGGTACCATTGGATCCAGATGGGCAGTAGTGCTGACTTTTACTGCGAAGAACATTTTGATTTTTGTTCTTGGGTGTTTATTGTATATATTTGTTGGACAATGCTGTGTGAGGTGTTTCCGTGTCTTTGATAGTTGTAGGGCTTCAATGCTAGGTCATGGCGAGGCTAAGGTTGGCCAGGACTAGGCAAGGAGTGCCGGAGGTCTGTATTGCCTGGGATCATCGAAAGATGGCCGTAGACGAAGCCAGTGCAAGCCAAGGAGGCAAGAGAACCATGTGGATGCTGGCTTGAAGCTACCCGGATCAAGGAGAACCGTTGGATCACAATTTAGAGGACAGAGTAGCAGTTGAGTTAGTTGATTGGATAGAACCCATTTGTTAGTGGCTTTCAGCCCAATGGGTAAGTGTGTGAGATTAAATTCTGGCCTTTGGAGGGTAGCTTAGAATTAAAGCAACTCATCCAAGAGTTGAGGATGGTCCATGAATGTCGGCGTTTTTTAGCGACAGGATCCTCCGAGTGGGGAGGTTTTAGTTCGATAGGGGATGCATCTTTGCGGCGACAAACCTTGATCTATCTACCACAGCCTATCCGGGATAAAGAACGAACTGCACACATAACCCTTTTACCAAGGTTCGGGGCCCCATAGCGGGTAATAGCCCTACGTCCTACTTGTCTTCTTGTTAACTTTCAGGTGGAAAGAGGTTACAACGTCCTCCTCGCCCGCCTTGGTGCTGGTCGCCCCGGCTGGTAAGGAGGGACTCTACCTTCTCCCTTTCTCCTATCGTCCTCCTTCACTCAAAAGTCTCTGAAACTCCGAATACCCTTCACCTTTGATTCACCCTCCTCCCCCCTACGCACAAACCGTCCCTTATATAGTGGGGCAGGCTCGGGCAAGTGGGAAGAAGGCACTACGACGACGTGCGGCCCATTAATTACATTCTATTAATGCTGTCTTGTCCCACAAGCCTCCTTCTTTGTGCCACCGCGCCACTGTCCGCGGGCCGTCAAGGTAGCGCACTTCGCGGGGAAGCCTCCTTCGGGTTCTTGGCTACAAGCCGCCAAGTGGGTCTCCTCGCCGGGCGGGGGACCTGTAAGACATGGTTATCCACCTGCTCGCCAGACGCCACATGGGCCTTCTCGCCCCGCGAGAGGGGCTTTACCGCCAAGCTGCTCGCCACGTCGCCACGTGGGCCTTCTCGCCCCGCGAGAAGAGCTTTACCGCTTGCCGCCGCCGCGGGCGCCATGTGGGCCTCTTCAGATCGAATAAAGAGCCGGAGAGGGCACCGGTAAAGTACGCCGACAAGAGCCCCCTGTGCTCGCCCCGAACATGCCGCCTTCAAGCGGCCTCATAAAATACATGGCCGTTGTAGGAGGGGCCCACCACTTCTAGGGTGCGAAACCGTCTCGGTCCTCTCCGCTTCCGCTGCCCTCTTCGGAATTCGAAGTGACGCGACTGAAGGTCTTTTCGCGAACCGCCGTAGGAGGCTTGCTTATAAATTTGCACCCCTTCGCCCAACGTCTTTATGCTTCCTTTTGGTATTCTTATTCTTTCTGTCTTTTGCTCATTTTGCTCAAAAACCTTCTCCCTACTGCAATGGCGCTTGCACCCGTTCTTCCTCTTCTCAGATCAGCGAGGAGAGGGTGAGAACCCTTCCCAGCGTCCCCTTGCTCGTCGGCCATGAACAAGGTCCACTGCAGCTTAAGAGCTAGCAGGTGGTGGGGAATAGATTAAGATAGATTGCTTTGGGATTATTGTTGCGTATATGGCAAAATATAAGAAAAGGCCTCAGGAGGTGGGAGTTCGAGCCCTACCCCAGAGAATCTTTTTCTCTACACAAGAGTCCACTTGTACACACATGAAAATACAGAGACCGCTAGTGTGCCGCATGGAGCGTGTGACGGCTGGACCCACACGTAAGCGTCCGTGAGAGAGGGATTGAAATGAAATCCTCTCTTGCCAGTTCATGGGCATTTGGACCCAACCTTGTCACCTGATCCAGGCCCGGCCCGTCTCATGAACAGGCCTATTCCGATCCCGAAGATCTTCCTTCTCTGTTGTCCACTCGAATCGCCTGCATCTGTAAGCTCACGTCGTCGCGCATCTTGTCGCCCGCAAAGCAACCGCGTGCGTGCGTGCAGCAACCCCGGCCGAGAAGCGAGGGAACGCGGCGCGAGGCGAAGGCGAAGGCGAGAGTGAGAGGCATGGAGCGGCTGCAGCGGATCTTCAGCGCCCCCGGGATGGGGCAGCCGCCGTCGGACTCGCCGCTGCTCGCCTCCTCCGAGCAGGTCCACATCTCCTCCCTCGCGCTCCTCAAGATGCTAAAGCACGGTCAGTCGTCGGTAGACATAACTCCTCTCCCTTCGATCTATCTCCGCCCCGGGCTTGCTAGGGCTGTTAGGGTTCGCGGTTGGGCTCACGTGCTGGTGTGCTGCTGCTGCAGGGAGGGCCGGCGTGCCGATGGAGGTGATGGGCCTGATGCTGGGCGAGTTCGTCGACGACTACACGGTCAGGGTTGTGGACGTCTTCGCCATGCCGCAGAGCGGGACCGGGGTCAGCGTCGAGGCCGTCGACCATGTCTTCCAGACAAACATGCTCGACATGCTCAAGCAGACCGGGAGGTACGGGGCCTGCTCTGCTAGCAACTTAGTTGCTATACTTCTCCTGATTATTAGTAGGAAATCGAAACTTCTCCCAGTGTTAGTACTAAGTAAATTTACTCAATTAGTTGTGTTTTTCTCTTTGTTACATTCATGTCAAGAAAACCAAGTTCTAGATTATATTATTTTGAAGAATTATAGATTCCTAACTTATATATACACCATGAGGCATATAATATATTACAATCCATTAAATGCTTGCACCAGTTCTGTTGTGAAGGATTGGCCTTTTCAGAGAAAAATGAAAATGTTAGTTTTTACCTGCTGCTAAGCACAATCCTTCATAAATATAACAAGATTTCCATTAGAGTAAATTCGGATCACGATAGAAAGTGAGAACTGTCAAATCTACCTTGGCACTTTTATTTACTCATGCAGGATATATATTTGTCAATTACTCCCTCCGTTTCACTATGTTTGTCCATGGCTTCAGGAGTCTCCGTTTCAAAATATCTGTCCTTGAGGGAATCAAGAATGTAGTTATTGCAATGTTTTCACTCTCTACCCCTTCAAATGCTCTCAGAGAGGTTAAGTTGTTGTACTATGTCATTTAATAGGGGTATGCATGGTCATTTATCATTAAATTTTTCTTATATTTAGTGCTTGTTTGATCCGTAGTAGGCTATGGACAAATATTGCGAAACTGAAAGGAGGGTGTACTTCGTAATCAATTATTAGAACCACCTTTACTTATTTGCTATTTGAACGGAATATTGAGGAAAAGGATCTACCCCCCTCCCCCCTGGCGCGTATCCTTTCGTTTGTTCTTTGTTAGGCAAACAGGAAAAACATCACTACTCATACAGCATATCGAACATAGGTCAAGTTCCAGCAAATAATTTGAGTAATAATGTTGGCAATAGCTTTACGAGATGCTTTTTCTTTGGTCGACACTTTTTTTGTTTGATGATCTACTGTTGTTTTTACTCAGCTATGTTGTAGGCAAACAATTATGTTGACAGTTCTGTTGCTTTTACAGACCTGAAATGGTGGTGGGCTGGTACCACTCCCATCCTGGCTTTGGTTGCTGGCTTTCAGGAGTTGACATCAATACTCAACAGGTACATGCATATGCCACCAATCTTTTATTCATTGTAAAAGGATCCTTTTAACTTGATTTGACAAACAGAAATGCTATATTTTCTGTAGTCCCACTGTACTGCATGGCAATTCATCAATATATTTGTAGTATTTTCTAATAACTATGGATATAATAATCTAATATTTGAAATGAAGAGAGTAAATGGTAGAAATTGCTTGCTTTCTATTGTGTTTTGTTTGCTGTTCTCCTGCCTTCATCGTGTTCCATGACTCCATGTCTACCTGAAAGTTCACTAAACTAATGTTAGGCCAATCCTGTTGTCATTAAGCAGCAATATCTCTGTGGTAGTTAACCCTGCCAGGGAGGCTAGTCACTGCTCTTGACATTGGTTGATCTTGTCATGTACGGTATCCAGTACTAGCGTTGTAGATGTAGCCAGGATCCAGCGTCGCCAATGTCCAGTGTGTTGGACGCGTTACAGTAGGTTTCGGCCGTTATTTGGTTTTCCCAGGATTTGTCTAGTTAAGAGATTGCATTAGTTAGCCCAGAGATAAAATTAGTTGCAAATTGTTAGGGCTGGTCTCATACATATATGGTCTACCGCATCATTCAGATGTTAAGCACAGAATTAGTCTATCTTCCTGATCTACAATTTTATCTCTTCCCAGTCCCCTTCTTCTATCACAGCACCTGGGTTATGAGGTTATAAGCCTCACCCTGCCGTCAGCCACGACTGCTATCTTAGATTGCTACCCAATCCCCTGGTTCGTGACATGATCATTGTTCCCAAGTCCCAACTAACTAACTGAAACTTCTGGCTTGAGTTCACTAGCCCATCGTATACACATGATCTGGAGTAGGATAGGAAACAAATCCCAGAATAATAGGTGATGATAGATCATTTTGCAACGTGTCAAAGCCTAATTTATTGCGCGTGTGCGCGCACACACACACGGTGGCGCTATTCTACTCCTGTACGTAATGATGCCTATTCTACGCGTGTGCCGCAAGCTCCGTGTCGCAACAACAGTCCGCTAGCGTACATCCCCAAAACATCCACCTGGCCCAGTAATTAATGCGGCACAACACGTAAACATTTTACGATTAGACGTTGACTGTGAACGTGAATGCAGATCGATAGTAAACCATCCCACATACGTAGCCAGAGCAACTAGAAAACATGTTCTCATAGTTTGTACATAAACCTTGTTACCTTTTATTTAGCTATATTTTTTTATTGGCAACTCCGATTTACAATCGGTTTACACCATTAGCTTGCTGACAACGACATCAATATGATGATATAAGTCTCGCCACAATGCCATGTGAATTGATAGTAAAAAATATTACTGTGTATAGTAAAATCAATTGATACAAATGGTAAAATGTATTACACATTCTATTACCCAGTGCTCCTGATCTTCTGACGAAGCGCTCCATAATCGACTAGCTAGGAGCAAGATTTTACTAGACTTGTAACCGGTAGACTTGACGAGTTGGCCATAGTTAACACTGAAATCCCTACATATATATGATCCCAATATACAGATGCATTCAAAATCTCTATCAGCAATATATCATATTAATTGCTTGAATGTTTTCCTAGTAAAATCCTGAATATCTACGATCTGAGACAAAACTACATGCCATTGGATAGTGCCCAGTGTTCTTGATCTTCTGACAAAGCGCTCCGTAATCAACTTGCTAGGAGCAAGATCCTTCACCGATTTTCTTTCAACCAAATCCCTTGTCCATAACGTGCAGTTGCACACCGTTCCCATTCGACAAGCATCTGTGTACGAAGAAGGTTCCGTTGATCAGTAGGCGAAGAACAACCCTTATATGAATACAGCTTGAGTGCAGTAGCAACGAACCCAAGTTTACAATTTAAATTTTAACATGCTACAAATTACTAGTTATGTCTTAAATTTTACTGTTGTACAGTCTCTATAAGCTGCCAAACCCTCCTGGAACTGAATGATAAAAGTCTCACCAATAAATACTACATGAATCATATTTTACTGGCAAATGAATACTAAAGTATTTACTAAATGTATTGTTAGATTTTACTGTTGTTTCTGAAGATAGTGGAGAACAAATACTCATCAGGTGTTGTGTAGTAGTAAAATCTAATAACACAAATAGTAAACTGGTACATTACAAGTAGTAAAGAAAAATAACAGGGCAGGGCACATATCTATCTTGTACGAAGAGTGAGCTGTGAATAAAAAGTTATGGCTAAAACATAGAAAAAATATTCATGTACAAACAATGAACCACATTTATTAGATGGTTAGTGGGATGCTTGGCTCGATCAACTGGAGCAAGTTCAATGCGCTGATTAGTGGTTGGAAGGCTCGGTCTGACTGGGTTAAATAGCCCGAGCGTAGAATAGACTATTATACGCGCATGCACACACACACTTGGAAGTATGTACTCCCTACTCGCTTGTATATTAATTGATGTTACGCAAGTGGAAGTTGTTAACTGGTTCCTCCTAATTAGGAAGTTCTTTTTAACCAAAGAGAGGTAGGGAGTATATACAGCTAGGAGTACAAAACAAGCTTCCTCTCTCTCTCTCTCTCTCTCTCTCTATATATATATATATATATATATATATATATATATATATATATATATATATATATATATATTTCTATTTTACTCTTTTTTGAACAAAGTGCCAAATGCTATACTCCTATGCAATTGTTCTTACTGGAAATGACTAGGTACACTTGTGATATGTCTAATATCTTCAAAATTGAACATGCAGAGTTTTGAAGCTTTAAACCCCAGAGCAGTTGCTGTTGTGATAGACCCCATCCAGAGTGTCAAGGGAAAGGTGGTCATTGATGCATTTCGTCTCATTAACCCTCAGACCATGATGCTTGGTCAGGAGCCACGGCAGACAACATCGAATGTTGGGCACCTAAACAAGCCATCTATTCAGGTAAGTGCTACAGAACATTGGAGCTTAAACTCTTGTTTTGTTAATTTCTTACAAATGATTAGATCATCTCTGTGTTGTCAGGCTCTTATTCACGGGCTGAACAGACACTACTACTCCATTGCAATCAATTACCGGAAAAATGAGCTTGAGGAAAAAATGTTGCTGAACTTGCACAAAAAGAAATGGACTGATGGATTGATTCTGAAGAGGTTTGACACCCATTCAAAGACCAACGAGCAGACTGTTCAGGTGTGTAGTATTCTACTTTCTACTTTAACTCAGAATATCCTTTTAGTCGATGCTGCAAACTTTGAGAGTACCCGTGGTCTGTTAACCACTTATCTGTGTTATCATGTGTAGGAAATGCTGAACCTAGCCATCAAGTACGACAAGGCTGTGCAAGAGGAGGATGAGCTGCCACCTGAGAAACTAGCGATAGCAAATGTAGGACGGCAAGATGCAAAGAAGCATTTGGAGGAGCATGTCTCGAATTTGATGTCATCAAACATAGCTCAGACCCTTGGGACCATGCTCGACACAGTTGTCTTTTAGTTTGCCACTACTGGTTATCCCAACTCTCTACACATAACCAGTTTGTTTTTTTATGTCTACAGGTTAGGAAAAATTTATCCTGCTGCCTCACTATCATCTTTACGGTGTACTGTCAATCTATTTGTTTACTTTGACGCTTTTTTGATCCATCTCTCAAGCCCTAGCAAGTTCTGGTTATGCTTGTTCTTGAGACTTTTGTACCAAATAACCGTTCAGCGGTTTTTCTTGTTTTACATAGTGTAGCACTGGAGCATGTTCTGGCTTGCGATATGCTGTACTGCTCTAGCAAGAGATTCTGTCTGTTTGATCTCATGAACAGTTCGGTTCACCTGGAGCACATGATATGAACTATGATGTAGATGATTATGAGCAATTATGACCCCAAATATTCTGTTACCAACAAAACATGTGGAAAACAAATTCTGTTTAGTTTGGTGAATTTCTCGGTGCGAATTATAAGGCATATTTTATCTTAGTACATAGACTAAGAAGATATTGAGCATAACAAAACTATCATTAATTATTATCTTGAAGACTATATTCAATGTATGCATATAGGGTAAAGATAATATTTATTAGGGGTATTAGGGGTAAATATGTTAAATAAGTCTTGTATCTGTGAACAAGATCATTTAAAAAAATATATCATATATTATATTTTTAGAGGGATGAAGTACTATTTATTTAGTAAGTTTGAAAGTTCAAGATCGCTTCTCGTTTTGCTTTTGCAAGAGCCGAGGGGCTCCAGCCATTTCACAAAGTAAGCCAACTCCATTTGCCTGGCCTAATAAATCATAGCAGATTAACTCCATTTGACTACAATTTGGAAAGTACCAAGCAGGGTTCACCTTATCTTTTCAACTAAGATTTTCCCCTCTTCTCTGGTAACGATTTTCGTCAAAAACGCTAGAAAATCGCTAAAAATCGTATGGTGTCGGAATCCAAATTTTTGAAAAAAAAAATGAAAAAAAATCACGATTTTCCTTCGATTTTTACTATTTTCACCGATTATTGCGATATTTTGATAGGCCAATTCAATGTTTCTCAAGAAACGATTTTTGGAACGATTTTCTCTAGGATTTCACCGATTTTCCCTTGATTTTCACCGATTATCGCGATTTCTACATCGCATAATTTTTTTTTGAATTTTACCGGTTTTTCGAGTGATTTCAAATATCTTACCCCACCGATATGTCCGATAATCACGATTTTCTCTGCCATTTTTGAATCCCTGCTCAACCAATTATGCATTACCAAGTTTTCTTTATAGTGTCGTTGCTCTATTTGGTCACAGTAGCTTGCTTTTGGTCCCAGTAGCCCTCAATCCCCATTCGCATCGCCTCTTGTTTAGACCGAGGAGACCAGGCGAGCGCGGCGACGAGCAGCGACCCGGCGCCCGCGGCGGCGTCCACGAGCGGCGACCCGGCGTCCGCGGCGGCGTCCTGCAGAGGTGAGCCACCATCACCCATAATCCTAATTCCTTCGTTGGCAACCCGTGCTCCCCGACCTCTCCTCCCATCCGATTAACCTCTAAATTTCAAGATCTGAGCAAATCCTTTGTGTTGGTTCTTGTTTTTCATGCATCTAGCTAACAAGGGCCTAGATATGGAATGATCCTGTGTGAAATTAGTACAAGTGCTAACAAGAGCGTAGATCCCCTGTTCGGTTTTGATTCATTCCACCGATTCATATTGTACCAGATTGCAGTAGTTTCTTCATGCTACTAACAGTTCACTCATATATGTTCATGCTACTAACAGTTCATTCATATATGTTCATTTGTATCTTGACAGCTTGCCTGTGCTCTAGTGCAGAAATTCTAGTGGGCATATGCAAACCATGGTTCAATCTAAATTTTGCTATAAAGAAGCTATTCTACTATATTCGTTTTGACCTTAACATATTATTCCCTTTTATCAGTTTTCTTCAATTAGTACTAGTTTGCATGGCCAGGTCCCCTCTACACCAGTCAGCTCGGTGATACAGGCTAAGTTCAAATGCTGATAGTGGAACCAAATTGCTGAATTTCATGCTACTACCAGTCTTTACTATTTGCAACATTGAGTTTTCCCTGCTACTGAAATACTTCAGAGCTACTGGAAGTGCCACAATATAAGCTTTCTGATGTTAGTCTTCTGATGCGTTGACAGAAAAATGCTAGTAAATTGAGAATCCATAGTACCTTTTGTGGCGACCCGCATGATTAACAAAGGGTAATTAACAACCAATGTGTCATCACCCTAAGCTAATTAGGCGGAGTCTCAGCATAGTGGCCAACAAAATAGCGGGAGTACCGTTGTTTTGTCGACTACTACGCTGTGTTCAGAATGTTGCAGCAGAACAATAATTAGAGACTGGATGAACATAACATATATTACAATCCAGATGCCACACCGGGCTATGAGTTCATAATTTACATAGACTTCATACACCACCAAAATTATATTACAACTCCAGAGTACCCTGCGAACCGCCATCTATCAGGCGACGGCCTCCTAGTGACTCTACTACTCCTGGTAGTAGTCGTAGACACTAGGGTAGTCGCCGTCCACGCAGAAGTCCTGGTCCCGCGGATCACCTCGCTCCAGGCCTCGGTGGCCGATCCATACTGATTCACCTTCTAATCAAGGGATATATAAGCAAGAGTGAGTACAGAGTACTCAAAGAAGGAATAATAGAATGCAATATATGAGTTTTTCCTTTCTTTTCCAAATCCAACTTACCTCCTCCCGAAATCTGATTTTTAATTAGAAATAGGTTTTTGGTTTTCTTTAAGAGTTGGCAATTTTAATTAAAAGTACTACTAACACTTGTTATGAGACAGACTTAGCTTCCGTAGCCTCCAATCCAGGAGACAGGCATGAATTCATGATTTTAGACCTCGCAGTGTTTGTACCACTTTACCCATAGAGACCTCCAAGGAGAGGCTCCAACGTTTATCACTAATCCAAGAATTGTGATCTTCACCTGTTACTCGAGTGGGGATCCTCTCAAGGCCATCCCACTACACTGCAGCCTAACAGCTTGTACCCCAACATATGTGGCAAGATTTCCTCGGCTTCAAATATAGCGCCATCATGGGCAACTAAGTCGCCACTTAGTCCCATCTCGCACGGTCTCTCGGTCTTCCCAGAATCCTGATTTGGTGCCCTAGTAACTACCTAACCACCATGCAAAGATCACAATACTCTCATAGGATAACCTTTTCTCGGTCGCTTGCACACCCTATGGTTGATCTTGAGATACGGCTCATTGTCCAAGTATTAGTTGGTTAATCTTATATGCTACTTATGTAGAGGACCCCCCGGCCAATGTCACCTTCTCATCGGCATCCTCTACCCACCATATTAACTCAACACAGTAATTAAAAATAAGCATAGTCCAATTGCTTCCATCACCGCCCTAGCTAACACATTTTTCTATAAACCAATTCATTTCCAACCGTCTGCTTCTCCACACCAGAACCACAACCATTTTCATCCTCCAATTCCAAGTTTATGATTCCAATTTAAATGTATAAGTTTAGTAATGCATGGATGGTATTGTAATGATATGGAAATTCATTAAAACATTTTAAGGAAAGATTTCCCAAAGGATGCTTGCCTGGAGTAGTACTGATCAAGACGTCCCTCGCATCGAATATGGGAGATGAGGGTCTGATTGATTCTCGGCCTGTCCTCGACAGATTACCAAGGTATTAATTCCATAATACGCCCAAACTCCCTTTCTAATCTAACCCATTAATTTACCCATAATACTTTAGCAAGCAATTAATACAAAGCTTCAACTAATTCCAAATTTAACCAATTACATATTTTAGTTATTACTCGGGCTTTTAGAAATTAAAATACCATTTTCCTACGATTCAGATACGGTATTTTAGCCTACGTAGATGCACGAGAGAATTAGATTATGCATTTTCCTATTTCCTTTTTCTCTTTTCTTTTCTCTTCTTTTCTTTTCTTTCTTTCTTTTCTTTTCTCTTCTTTTCTTTTCTTTTCTTTTCTTTCCTTTTCTTTTCTCCTTTCTCTTTCTTTTTTTTCTCTGTTCTTTCTGCTCTTCTTTTCTTCGCTCGACCAAGGCCTCACTGCCCTTCTGCTTTCTTCGCTTCCCTACCTCTTCGGGACTCATCGCCGCCTCGATCGAGCTCCTCACTGATCTCCCCACCGCCGCCTCTCCTCGCGACGACCCCTCTCTCGCCTCCTCTACTCCTCCAAAGACCACTCGGCCTCTTCAAGACGCTGACGGCCGGCAAGAACGCGCCGCTTTCGCCGCTGGCTGATCGGGCGTAACGCGCCGCCATCGCCTCGCCATGGCTTCTGCCTTCTCCTCTCTCGAAAGCCGTGGCGCGAAAGGCCGCCGCGAGTCTCCTCTATCGCTACCTCTCTCATGCGCCATCAGTCGCCTCTTCTAACTTCTCCTCCACCGCAGATAAGAACATGCTACTATTTGATCTATTTGTTGCCTCTTTTCTTTGGTTGTTTCGATTTGGCGTTTCGATTTACATGATAAGAACGGATTACTACTCTTTGGCGGTTTTAGTTCTCTACTCAGATTTCGCATTCTAGGGTTCACGATAAGAACAGATGTTCTTGGTTTTGGTGGTTCTATCCGCTCTACTCGTTGCCTTGATTTGCGTTTGCAAGTTCGGGGTCAATGATGGGGTTCTAGCGGACTACAGATTCGATCTAGCAACCCTAGGACTCTACCGAGACTAACGGTTAATCAATCTACTCGGTGCCTTAAGAAGTAGCTTGCTACGGTAATGGTCGTGCACTGAAGCTTGGAGTGGTTTGGGTTCGGTTGGGGAAGAAAGTGTTAGTCTTCTTTGCTTGTTCTATTCTTGGGGTCCTTCGTGGTTCAGTTCGTCTTGGGGGACCTCCTGGCTTCTGGCTCCTTGTTCGGTTCAGTGGTCTCGGGGATCTCCTGGTTCGGTTCTTGTGGCTTGTCTCCTCCTCCGGCTTGTGGTTCTCCTCCTCCGGCTTGTGGTTCTCCTCCTCCGGCTTGCGGTTCTCCTTGCTGCCGGTTGCTTCTTGCTCCTTCGTCTCGCTCTCTCACTGGACTGTGTGTGCTTGCTTACCCTGGTGCTTGGTTTCGGCTGGGAGCTGAGGAAGGAGTAAGGCTTGCTATAAAGGGAAAGAAAGGGATGGGTGGCAGCTAGGCCTCCTCCCTTGCTGCCACGAGCATCGCCTACCGTTGCATGTCCTTCCCTTGCCGCCACGGGTGCTGTTGGCTTGCTGCATGCTTTTCCCTTGCTGCCACGGTTGCTGGGAAATATAATACTTTACTGGGCTCTCTTGGGCAGTGCATGGCTTGAACGGTGTGCTCACTGGTAACGCCGTGATTCAGAGGTTATCTACTGGGGGGTAACTGCTACGGATACCCGCAATCCGTACAGGTAAGGTACGGCTGCCGGATGATGAACCGAACTAGCGAGAGGTACCGATTCAACCCCTACGGGTCTGGTATCTCGGTGATCAATACCTTCGCTCATGGTCTGACGGCAACCTCATCTATCTCTATTCGCTTTACTCGCACTTTTAAACTCTTTTGCAATTCGGTTACTCTAATTAGCAGATTAATTAGTTGGATTAGCAGTTGGATTAATTAGAGCTAACACTAGTGATTACTCCCTCTAATTACCCGGGGCACTTCATCCTATCCCCCTTAAAAGGGATTTCGTCCCCGAAATCCGCCTTACCTAAAGAGGCGGGGATAGGACTCGCGAAGCTCATCTTCTTTTTCCCACGTGGCTTCTTTCTCGGTGTGGTGCTTCCACTGGACTTTGCAGAATCTGACAGTGGCTCTTCTGAATTGTCTTTCTTCTGTGGCTAGGATTTTGAGTGGTTGTTCTTCATAGGTTAGGTCAGGCTGAAGTGGAATGTCAATGTTTTGGACTAGTTGAGAAGGTTCTCTAAGGCAGGCTCGGAGTTGGGAAATGTGGAAGACGTTGTGGATTCTGGAAAGCTGAGAAGGCAACTCTAATTGGTAGGCAGATTCCTCTTTGAGCTAACACTTTGAACGGTCCTACATAACGAGGACTTAACTTTCCTTTAACTCCGAATCGGTGGACTCCTTTCATGGGTGACACTTTCAGGTAAACCAAATCTTCAGGATAAAACTTCAAATCTCTCCTACGCTTATCAGCGTAGTTCTTCTGTCTACTCTCGAGCGCTTTTCAACCTCTCTTGAATTAGTTTGATCTTCTCATCATTTTGGCGAATCAAGTCTGGACCCATCAATGATTTTTCTCCTACTTCATACCAACAGATTGGGGATCTACACCTTCTACCATATAAAGCTTCGAATGGGGCCATCTGTATGCTTGATTGATAACTATTGTTGTATGCAAACTCAATGAGGTGCAGATATTTATCCCAACTCTCCTTAAAATTCAGCACACATGCTCTCAACATATCTTCCAAGATTCGATTTGTTCTCTCAGTTTGTCCATCTGTTTGAGGGTGATATGCAGTGCTGAAGTTTAGTTTTGTCCCCAAAGCAGTTTGTAAGCTTCCCCAGAAGTTAGAGGTGAAGACTGAGCCTCTATCTGAGGTGATTGTTTTGGGAACTCCATGGAGTGTAACCACTCTTTCCAAATATATCTCAGCTAATCTGTGAGCAGAGTATTTTTGGTTAGTGGCAATGAAGTGGGCTGATTTAGTGAGTCTGTCCACTATCACCCATATGGCATCTTTCTTGGTTATGGTTCTGGGCAATCCCGTTATGAAATCCATACAGACATCCTCCCATTTCCATTCAGGAATTTGCAAAGGTTGGAGTAAGCCTGCAGGACGTTGGTGTTCTCGCTTACCCTTTGACAGTATCACACTTACTAATATATTCTCGCTATCTCCTTTTTCATTCCACTCCACCAGAAGGTTTCTTTTAAGTCTCTCAGACATTTTGGTACCACCAGGATGAATGGTGTATGGTGTGTCATGGGCTTCTTTTAGGATGAGTGTTTTGATATTCGAATCATTTGGTACACAAATCCTTTCACGAAGTCGGAGGGTTTCTTCCTCATCCAAATTAAACTCTGAAGGTTGACCTAACTTGATTCTCTTGATTTCTTCCACAATATAAGTGTCAGTGCTTTGCTTCTCTTTAATTTGTTCTAGAAGGGTGGATTCAATTGACATGACAAATAGTAAGGCATTGGAAGGTGATGAATCAAATTGATTTCCATTTTAGCCAACTCTTGGATTAACTTTGGTGTGAAACTCTGAAGGGATACTTGATTGCACTGGACTTTTTGGCTTAAAGCATCAGCTACCACATTAGCTTTCCCTGGGTGGTAGTTAATGGTGATATCATAATCCTTTATGAGCTCCAACCATCTCCTCTGTCTCATATTCGATTCTTTTTGGGTGAAGATGTATTTGAGACTCTTATGGTCACCGTAAAGTGTACACTTCGACCCATACAAATAATGTCTCCACATTTTTAGTGCAAAGACGATCGCTCCTGGCCTAGGTCATGTGTGGGATAATTAACTTCATGCGGTCGTAATTGCCTAGAGGCATAAGCAATTACTTTCTCATTTTGCATGAGCACACACCCTAGTCCTCGACTTTGAGGCATCACAATATACCACATACTCTATGCCATTCTCGTAGGGCTAACATCAAGCAGAGGTTAATGATAGTTTGAGTTTCAAAACTCTCCTCACACTTTTCTCATTCACTTAAATTGAATGTCTTTTCTCGTAAGTTTAGTGATGGGTGATGTTATCTCGGGAGAATCCCTTGATGAATCTGCGATAATACCAGCTAACCCAAGGAAGCTTCTCACTTCTTTTTGGTTTGTAGGTCAAGTTTCAGGACTTTATGGCTTCAATTTTGTTTGGGTCTACTTCTATTCCTTTCCTGATATGTTATGTCCTAGAAAGGATACTCGATCCACCCAAAATTCACATTTGCTGAATTTGGCATACAACCAAGTTATCCCCGAGGATTTGGAGGGCAATTCTCAAGTGATTAGTGTGCTCTTCCTTATTTTTAGAGTACACCAAAATGTCATCTATGAATACCACAATGAATTTATCCAAGCACTTCATGTATATCTTGTTCATCGATTCATGAACACACAGTGCATTGGTTAATCCAAAGGGCACAACTGTGTATTCATAGTGTCCATATCCGGATACAAATGCGCTCTTCTCCATATCTTCTGATTTTATCTTTATCTGGTGGTATCCAGACCTTAAGTCTATCTTGGAAAACACACAAGCACCTCTCAACTGGTCAAATAGATCATCAATCCTAGGAAGAGGGTACTTATTTTTGATAGTGACTCGGTTGAGGTCTCTATAACTGCATACGCCTTAATCCACCATCTTTCTTATTCACAAAAAGAACAGGGGCTCCCCACGGTGATACACTTTCTCGAATGAACCCGTTGTCTTCTAATTCTTTCAACTGCTTCTTTAATTCCACCAATTCTTGTGAGTTCATACGATAAGGTCTTTTACATATCGGGGTTGTGCCTGGAACAAGTTCTATGGGGAACTCCAACTCTCTGTCAGGTGGCATGCCTGGCAGTTCTTCAGGGAAGACATCAGGAAATTCCTGAACCACAGGAATAAGAGACAACTCTCTTGAAGGTAAAAGAGTTAACTTGGGGCTGTTTTGAGGTGTCCCATTTCTAAGTCCCTGATACACGATTCGACTCCCATCAAAGGTTCTTATGGACGCAGTCTTTAACTCGCAGTCCATCTTAACCCCGTTAGCAGCTAGCCAATCCATTCCTGCACTACATCTAGGCGCTTAGACTGATCACATGCAAAGTTGGCTAAGAAGGGAACATCTAGTATTCTGATTATTTGGTTTCTTCTGATTGAGGTTACCCTGATTAACCCCGCTGGTGTATTGACTTCTAATGGCGATAATAACGGTACACATTCTAACTTATTTTTATTCACATACTCCTTTGAAATGAAAGAATGTGTAGCACCTGAATCAAACAAAACAGTACTCCACAGATGGGGAATGGGAAGCTTACCCGTAACCACATCTGTGGCTCCTTCTACCGCTCCACCGAGATGTTGTTCGGTGGGTGACCCCGTCTTGCATCGAGGCTCCGCGAACCTGGTCCTCTAGTTGCCGAGGCTACTGTGGTTTCTGGGCACGCCCAGAGCCGAGAAATAACTCGAGGTTTCCGGGATTGTTCGACTCAAAGGTGCAGGTGGATGAGGGCAATCGGGTTTCTTGTGACCTTCCCGCCACGCTTGTAGCACTTTTGTGTTTAGGACGGTGGAGATGAGGTGAGGTCCTCCGCACCTATAGCATCCGGTTGGGGATCCGGGTGGGAGAACACCTGGAATCTTTGGTGGTGGAGCCGTATATGGACGAGCAATTGGATTTCGGTAGGGTGGTGGTGGAGGCACGAAGGTCGAGACTGCTAGGGAAACTTCGGCTTGATATCAAATCGGCTTTCTTTCTCCTTTCTTCATTCATTTGTGCCTCGCACACTCTCCACTGGGTAGCTCGGTTGGCTAGGTCCTCGGAATTTCGTGATGGTGTGGGTGGCCATATGTAGCTTCAAATAGGTGTTCAACCCCTTTGTAAACCTATAAATCTTCTTTGCCTCGGTGTCTACTTCATCCGGGCGACGAGACAGTCATTAAACTTCGCAAGTACTCGGTGACACTCCTACTCCCCGAGTCGATCCCAAAACTCCTGCTTCTTTAAATCCATCTCTCCTCGTGGGTACATGGGTATTGCGGAACTGGGTAGTGAACTCTTCCCATGATATGGGCCGAGCTCCTCGCACGAGCGGCAATAATTCTTCCACCATGTGGCCGCAGCCCAATCAACTGATAAGTCGCAAATTGCACTCTCTCTTCTTCAGACAACCCAAGGTATTCAACTTCTTTTCAATCTCTTCAAGCCAATCATCGCCTTCCAGAGGTGCGGTGGCTCTAGCAAAAGTGGGTGGGCGGGTTTGGAGGAAATCTCCCAAGGTGGTTCTGTCGGTTTGAGTGTGGAGTTGCAGGGCAAGGTTGGTGACAAGAGCTTCTAGGAATTGATTTTGGTTTTCTTGGTGTGGCCATACACAAGAGAACTCTCTCCAGTGGATCTAAGTTTCCTGGGGCTCTTGCGACTCCGGCTACACCTATTGGAGGTGCTGGTTGGCCAAGTGGTGCAGGGAATGGCTGGTTAAGGTCAGGTGGTGGCATTTGGGGTTGCTCTACTGCATTTGGTGGGTTCTGGGGTGCTCCTAACCTCAACAACAGATCCTGCTCTCGCCTCACTGGCCGACATCCTGCAAAAGACCACAACCGAAGACACAACTTAATTAACCGCTTATTCTTGACACAACAGTGGTTCTTTAGAAGGTCACTCCTATGCTTAACTAAGGATATAACTAAAGAAAGAAGAACGTCCTTAAGAATAGCAGTTCATTCACAAGGTGAGAGGTATAATTACTGATGACACGGTTGAATTAGAACCTTTACAAGCAATCTGATTAAAAGAGAAGAGGTATTGTAGTATTTAGAAGGTCTTATGGTCAAGTTATAAAGCAATGAGATAAGAATTGAAGGAACTCGCTCTCAACGCCACTCCATTTCAGATTTACAACTACCTCTATCTATCATCTCAGAATAAGAACCATAAATCGCAATTTAAGAAAACGACAGAAACTTGGTGTCTGAGTACCAAGAACTCCTTGAGGATGCGCCTCAAGTCGCACCTATAGCTACTGAAGAACATAAACACCATCAAGATGCAAATAAGGAAACGACAACAATTCTAGTGTCCGAGCACTAGGAACTCCTCGAAGTCTGCGCGCTTCGAGTCGCACCTATCTATTGAAGAAAAACGATAAATAACCCTCGGTGTCTGAGCGCCGAGAACTCCACGAGGTCTACACGCCTCGAGTCGCGTTATGGACCACGTGTCCAAAATCGCCACGGACTACGGGTCCGGTCCGCTTCCTAGTCCTTAGCTCCTAATTCTATGCATTTGTATTCAGCTATTTAGATACTTTATACTTATAACAAGCACAACACAAATGCAACCGGTTTCTAGGGTTGGCAATGCAAGACAAGAATAACATGCTCATGCAAGACTTCCTATGCATACTAGTGGAATTTAAACATGCTTGCAAAGAAGAATTAAATGCAATTATAACAACCTAGCATACTAGTAATGCAATGAATAGTGTCGACATGGCATGGAAGATGAACAATAAAGTCGCATTCCATAGATAATTAAAGATTACATCGATACATAGTTCTAGCACGCGGATACAACTCACCCAATACACCTCCTAATACAAACACTACTATCGCTTACTCTCCATCCTCGAAAGGTGCTCAACCTCCTCAGATCCTCCTCCTCAGTGTCTCCTCCTCCGCACTCGAGAACCCGGCCGCGACGTGGGTCTAGCTGGTCTAAGAAAGAATTGAGGTGGGATGCCTCAATCCAAGGACCGTGATGAACATCAATACGCACCTTTGGAGGAGCCAGTGCCCGAGGTGGCCAAAGAAAGTGCAGGCGGGTGTCTTGAATATGGTGGCGGCAGGAATACCCCACTGGAGTAGCAGGGTATGGGTGAGTGGTGTAGGTACCAAACCCAGTGAGGAAGGTGTACTCAAGGTGGAGGGTGCGGAGTCGGGCGCTCTAGCACCGATCCCGAGGCATAGGGGTGAGTGGGAGGCAAGGCTGTATATGGAGGGTAAGTGGTGGTGGGTGGAGCAGCGAAGGGGAGCGGCTCACGAAGACCTAAGCCGCTGGAGCTCCTCCTCGGCAGAAATCTGTCGGACTCGAATCTAGAAACCAGGCGCCTCACATGGAAGCGCGACTCTCTGCCTCTAGAATGGTAAAGATGGCTCCCTCATAGAACATGGTATCGAGAATGAATCATGTTCCTACTCGTGAGCCGACGTGCAGAGGATCCTGAGACATCCTCGGGGACCAAGCGAAGAGGTGAAGGTGGTGGGTGCGACCATTGGACATTATGGGAAGTAGCGGGAAAATGGTGAAAGGAAGACCTCCTCGCCTCCTACTGAATCGAGCTCTATGGCTATGATCGCCTTCCGGCAAAGATCCTGGAGAGGTAGGAAGTACTGAGTGTAACCAAAAGAGAAGAACTCTCGATGGTAAGTAGGTTTGGATCTCCACCGACACAACTATGACCAGCGCGGCCGACAAGTCCTCGTAGGTCTCCTGGTAGTAATCTACCCACTTCTCCTAACTCCTCCACTAGTCGCTCTAGCAAAGATCACATCTTGCCCCTGGACTGTCTTTGGTGGAATCCTAGTGCTTGCGACATCCCGCAAGGAAAGGTTTTAATTAATACGTTAGCGAAGTTAGTAAATTAACTAGAATACTTTAACTTATTATTTGATAGAGAGAAGGTTACCATATAACTAGTGCCATATAGCTAGAGTGATAAATTTTCTTACTTGAACTTCTACTCGCCTCTACTTATTTATAGCGTGGTTCTCGTAACCATTGCTCGATACCACTGTGGCGACCCGCATGATGATTAACAAAGGGTAATTAACAACCAATGTGTCATCACCCTAAGCTAATTAGGCGGAGTCTCAAGATAGTGGCCAACAAAATAAGCTGAGTACCGTTGTTTTGTCGACTACTACGTTGTGTTCGTAATGTTGCAACAGAACAATAATTAGAGACTGGATGAACATAACATATATTACAATCCGTGATGCCACACCTGCTATGAGTTCATAATTTACATAGACTTCATACACCACCAAGATTATATTACAACTCCAGTACCTCGCGAACCGCCATCTATCAAAGCGACGGCCTCCTAGTGACTCTACTACTCCTGGTAGTAGTCGAGACACTAGGGTAGTCGTCCGTCACGGTAAGTCTGGTCCCGCGGATCACCTCGCTCCAGGCCTCGGTGGCCGATCCATACTGATTCACCTTCTAATCAAGGGATATATAAGCAAGAGTGAGTACAGAGTACTCAAAGAAGGAATAATAGAATGCAATATATGAGTTTTTCCTTTCTTTTCCAAATCCAACTTACCTCCTCCCAAATCTGATTTTTAATTAGAAATAGGTTTTTGGTTTTCTTTAAGAGTTGGCAATTTTAATTAAAAGTACTACTAACACTTGTTATGAGACAGACTTAGCTTCCGTAGCCTCCAATCCAGAGACAGGCATGAATTCATGATTTTAGACCTGCGCAGTTTGTACCACTTTACCCATAGAGACCTCCAAGGAGAGGCTCGAACGCTTATCACTAATCCAAGAATTGTGATCTTCACCTGTTACTCGAGTGGGGATCCTCTCAAGGCCATCCCACTACACTCAGCCTAACAGCTTGTACCCCAACATATGTGGCAAGATTTCCTGGCTTCAAATATAGCGCCATCATGGGCAACTAAGTCGCCACTTAGTCCCATCTCGCACGGTCTCTCGGGTCTTCCAGAACCCTGATTTGGTGCCCTAGTAACTACCTAACCACCATGCAAAGATCACAATACTCTCATAGGATAACCTTTCTCGTTGTTTGCACACCCTATGGTTGATACTTGAGATACGGCCATTGTCCAAGTATTAGTTGGTTAATCTTATATGCTACTTATGTAGAGGACCCCGCCAATGTCACCTTCTCATCGGCATCCTCTACCCACCATATTAACTCAACACAGTAATTAAAAATAAGCATAGTCCAGCTGCTCCATCAGCTGTCCTAGCCAACACATTTTTCTATAAACCAATTCATTTCCAACCGTCCGTTCTCCACACCAGAACCACAACCATTTTCATCCTCCAATTCCAAGTTTATGATTCCAATTTAAATGTATAAGTTTAGTAATGCATGGATGGTATTGTAATGATATGGAAATTCATTAAAACATTTTAAGGAAAGATTTCCCAAAGGATGCTTGCCTGGAGTAGTACTGATCAGTACGTCCTCGCACGAATATGGGAGATGAGGGTCGGATTGATTCTCGGTCCTCGACAGATTACCAAGGTATTAATTCCATAATACTGCCCAAACTCCCTTTCTAATCTAACCCATTAATTTACCCATAATACTTTAGCAAGCAATTAATACAGCAGTTCAACTAATTCCAAATTTAACCAATTACATATTTTAGTTATTACTCGGGCTTTTAGAAATTAAAATACCATTTTCCTACGATTCAGATACGGTATTTTAGCCTACGTAGATGCACGAGAGAATTAGATTATGCATTTTCCTATTTCCTTTTTCTCTTTTCTTTTCTCTTCTTTTCTTTTCTTTCTTTCTTTTCTTTTCTCTTCTTTTCTTTTCTTTTCTTTTCTTTCCTTTTCTTTTCTCCTTTCTCTTTCTTTTTTTTCTCTGTTCTTTCTGCTCTTCTTTTCTCTCTGCCTGACCGAAGGCCTCACTGGCCCTTCGGTTTCTTCGCCTTCCCCCTACCTCTCTGGGACTCATCGCCGCCTCTGGGATCGAGCTCCCCAGCTCGATCTCCCCACCACCGCCGCTCTCCCCTGCGACGACCCCTCTCTGCCCTCCTCTACTCCTCCAAAGACCACTCTCGGCCTCTTCAAGACGCTGACGGCCAGAACGCGCTGCCGCTTCGTCGCCGCAGTCATTGATCGGCGCAACGCGCCGCCATCGCTTCCTCGCCATGGCTTGCCTCTTCTCCTCTCTCGAAAGCCGCCGGGCCGGCGCGAGCGCCGCTGAGTCTCCTCTATCGCTACCTCCTCTCATCGCGCCATCGTCGCCTCCTCTTCTAACTTCTCCTCCACCGCAGATAAGAACATGCTACTATTTGATCTATTTGTTGCCTCTTTTCTTTGGTTGTTTCGATTTGGCGTTTCGGTTTACATGATAAGAACGGATTACTACTCTTGGCGGTTTTCGTTCTCTCTACTCGATTTCGCATTCTAGGGTTCACGATAAGAACAGATGTTACCTGGTTTTGGTGGTTCTATCCGCTCTACTCGTTGCCTTCTGGTTGCGTTTGCAAGTTCCGGGGTCAATGATGGGGGTTCTAGCTGACGGCAGATTCGATCTAGCAACCCTAGGACTCTACCGAGACTAACGGTTAATCAATCTACTCGGTGCCTTAAGAAGTAGCTTGCTACGGTAATGGTCGTGCACCTGAAGCTTGGAGTGGTTTCTGTTCTGGTTGGGAAGAAAGTGTTGGTCTCGCTTGGTTCTACTTCTTGGGGTCCTTCGTGGTTCAGATTCGCCTTGGGGACCTCCCGGCTTCCGCTCCTTGTTCGGTTCATGGTCTCGGGGATCTCTGGTTCGGTTCTTGTGGCTTGTCTCCTCCTCCCGCTTGTGGTTCTCCTCCTCAGGCTTGTGGTTCTCCTCCTCCCGGCTTGCGGTTCTCCTTCTTGCCAGGTTGCTTCTGCTCCTTCGCCTCGCTCTCTCACTGGATCAGGTGTGCTTGCTTACCTGGGTGCTTGGTTTCTACTGAGCCGAGGAAGGAGTAAGGCTTGCTATAAAGGGAAAGAAAGGGATGGGTGGCGGCTAGGCCTCCTCCCTTGCCGCCACGAGTATCGCCATTGTTGCATGTCCTTCCCTTGCCGCCACGGGTGCTGTTGGCTTGCTGCATGCTCTTCCCTTGCTGCCACGGTTGCTGGGAAATATAATACTTTACTGGGCTCTCTTGGGCAGTGCATGGCTTGAACGGTGTGCTCACTGGTAACGCCGTGATTCAGAGGTTATCTACTGGGGGGTAACTGCTACGGATACCCGCAATCCGTACAGGTAAGCTACGGGCTGCCGGATGATGAACCGAACTAGCGAGAGGTACCGATTCAACCCCTACGGGTCTGGTATCTCGGTGATCAATACCTTCGCCTGCGGGTCTGACGGCAACCTCATCTATCTCTATTCGCTTTACTCGCACTTTTAAACTCTTTTGCAATTCGGTTACTCTAATTAGCAGATTAATTAGTTGGATTAGCAGTTGGATTAATTAGAGCTAACACTAGTGATTACTCCCTCTAATTACCCGGGGCACTTCACCTTTTCACCCATGAAAGAATAATATTGATTTGCAAAATTGACATTACGCAACAAACTAACTCCTCCCTAAACATTGATAATGGTTATAAGTTTCCTCATGAAGTCGGGTATATGACATATGGTCTAATGCAGATGGTAGGAAATGCTGAGTGGACTGATGAGAAAACTAGGATAGTGTGTGAGTTATTTGACCCATTTGAACAAAGTTGGTTATCAGCTTTGATGGCTCTCAAATCGGGTACGTCGGAGAACCGAGTGTTGCTCGATTGGTGCGTGTGCCAGCTGCGCGCATCGTCCGCTCGTGTTCAAGCTCCGCTCGACATGTGCGCTCGCTCGTGAGTCGAGTATAATTTGACTGTCGTCTTTGTAAGGGAATATCAAAGTTCCTGACCAGTCTTTAGAAAAGAGAAATTTTACGGTGGATAATAACATAGGTAGTAAATAGTGGTAGTAG
Source organism: Rhipidocladum racemiflorum (assembly GCA_036346355.1). NCBI lineage: Eukaryota > Viridiplantae > Streptophyta > Magnoliopsida > Poales > Poaceae > Rhipidocladum > Rhipidocladum racemiflorum. The sequence continues at coordinate 14,140,710 of CM070578.1, read as the reverse complement.
AAATTAAATCTAACTATCCATTTCTTAAGGGTATTTTAGGTTTTTTCATCCATTCATCAGAGGTATTTTAGACTTTTCCTAATTCGTTCACAGTTTTGGATTCACCGAATACCTGATGGTCTTTAGAGGCTTCTTATCTATTCATCCACCATTCATCTTGATCACAGAACGTGTTTTACCGTAGAGGACAAATAATATGATATAATTTTTTTGTCCTTTCACTCCTTTCTGAATTTTATTACTAATACTACAGGTGGTAGTATAACTAGATCTAAATTGATTTAACCATTAGATTTAAAGGAATGAACGGTTTATATTGATTTTATTCCACCGTGAAAGAGCTCTTAAAAAAACGGGTATGTCGCTCTGTTGCTGGCAGCTAGATCAGCTCCTTGCAGGCTTTAATGGCTTGATCTATGTGCATGCGGTGATGGAGATCATGGGTTCACGCGTACCAAGGGAGATGCACGCATTCGTAGCAGGCTCAGCCCCCTTGGGGTTCAAGCCTACCAGCTGTGTCCATCTCCATCGCGTCAAAGACACCGTCGTCCTGGCGGCTGGCTGGTGCGCAGGCCGCCCAAAACGTCGCCGATACCTATCTACAGAGCCCATTTCGACTCACCGCCTGCCTGCCAGGTTTTGCATTGCTCCGACGAATCGGTGAGTGCGTGCAAACTAGATCGACTAAGCCATGGCAATCCCCTTGATGTTTATATGGATGGATATAGCATGATCTGATCGATTCTGTTCCTAGCGATTTGATTCCGCAAATTGCTTGCCAGACCCAAGATTGATCTGTTAATTGCTAATTAGGGCTTAAGGTTGGGATCAAGGTTTCAAAATTCATTTTTGGTTCACATCTCGTCACCTTCCGAAATCCGAAATTTCAATAAAATCTTGTTATTTCAGGCGAGCTCTAAACGGAATCCAAAAGGCAAAATTTAAATCCGGTTTTCTTTAACCGAGATTTCCGTGATCTTTAATCGAACGAAAATTGGTTCAAAACACGTTAAATTTTTTTGAAATTGTTTGTGTATGGTCTTGACACCTCACTAATGCTTTCATAAAATTTTTAGATGATGATCAAATATGAGAAATTTTAAAAATTCTAATAGTGCTACTACCCTGATAAAAGGCTGACCGGCAAATTTCAATCGGATGAAAAATGGTGCAAACCACGTTAGAAACTTCTGAAATTTTTTATGGACCCGGCACATCCATAATATTCCCCATAAAATTTTCATATGATGATCAAGCTTAAGGAATTTTCAAAAATTTGGAGAGTGCTACTGAAGGTTGACTGGCAGATTTTAACCGAACAAAAATAATTCAAACCACGTTAAAAAAATTTAATTTTTTTTGTCAATGGTCCTGATGTCAGAGTTCCATAGGCGCAGGAAGACATCGGTAACATGGTCATTGCGGTTCATTGCAAATGCTAAAAAAATGAATTAATCCGTCAGACTGATTTGATCCCAAGCCACTAGCTTGAAACCAAGCCACCTATCCATCCAGATTTAAGGTCAGTTGCTTGCTAAGAAGCAAATTCGGTCCATTCTGAAGCAAATCCGGCCAGAATACATGAAATTTCAACGGAAAATGGTGAAATCTCACAAGATTTCGGAGTACTATGGTAATTTGATTTTTTTTTAAAAAAACATTTCTCAATCCATCATGATTATAAATCTTAGAAGAATCCGAGATCCGAGATTTTACTAAGATTTCATGAAATCTCGCCAAAATTTCTTTTTTTATTAAAAATTACTTGAATTTTTTGCAGTCTGGCTACGAGGTTTGAATAGCGAGTATAAATCATAGTTCTTTTTTTTTTTTCTTGATCCGCTCAATCTATTGGAAAATTTGATGATTTGTCCTGAAGTTGATCAGCTTTTGATTATCTGCTCAAAGTTGGTGAGTCTTTGATCATTTGCCTTACGATATCTCATTAACATACGGGTCCTAGGGCCACATGTCAGTGAGACATCGTTGGACAAATGATCAAACGCTCATCAACTTTAGGCAAATGATCAAAAAGTGATCAACTTCGGGGCAAATGATCAAATGCCCCTAATCTATTTCGTGTTGAGATTTCAGACCCTGGTTGGGATTACTTTTTACATCTACAGTTGAGGTTACCGTGCGCACTGAGGTGAGGCCACGGCTTTGATGTCCCAAGCCTGCCGCTCCCATCCTCGTGCACCTCACCGCTGCCACAGAACGGCGCCGCCGTAGATCTACACCGTCCCCGCCGTTCGCCTGCCTACCGCTGCGCGGCAGTAATCCACCGCGCCTCGCCCGCCCGCCGGCGCCGCGCTGAACGCGGCGTTGCACGTGTCCACCCCACACAGCGCTCGAGACCGCAGATACGGCGCCGCCTCGCCGGTGCCGGTCGCCTGAGAGATCATCGTCCCTCGTTTCGCCGGGTATCGACTTAACTTATTATCCTAATTCGGGCCATTTCAGATGGTAGGTAGGGTTACTGTGCTGGTCGTCTTTGTCATGTTTAGGATCAAAGCAAGACGAGCTGTTAAGCTCTGTAACTACTTGGGTCCATGCACAGCCATCGATTGACATGGAATCTCCCCCCCCCCTCCCCACCCCACCCTAGGGTTCCTTGAGTTTGCAGTAGAATCGGATTGAATACCTATTGTGATGTACAAATACAACTCTGTAATGGACTCCAGTAGACTCTACTGCCCTGAGGACCAGCCCTGAATGGATGCAGATAACAAAATCTAGGGCGCCCTGGTGCACTCTCATCAGCTTGGTAGTTATGTTTTCCTTGAAACTCCTTTTGCCCAATTTAAGCGAATTGTATTAGACTAATAAGTTTAGTCAGTACCCTGAATTTGGTTATTCAGTAGTAGCTTGGGTTATGAATAACCTTGTTATGGCTACGAATAATAACTATACCAGGACAAGTCGCTATATGAATAGATAGAATGAATGTCTCATCTGCATGTTCTTCAGAGTGAGGTAGTCTTACTCTCTTTTTTCTTTTGGAATTGCAGTCCATTTTTGCTGCAGGAAACAATCTGAATTGATACAAAGATTAGCCTGATGTCTTTCCTGAGGCTGTTACCTCGAAGGTTGCCCCAACTTATTAGGTACAGCATGTACATCTCACCTTGAAAATTACAGCAAGACTGCGCTATACCATAAATACTCCATTTACACATTCGCCACTGTCATGGAATGGAATTCTGTCTTAATTTCGTTTCTTGATGATCACACACTCAGGCAGATGGAGCAAGATGTCGAGACTGTAATCAACGTTCTGCAGCCAGGCCCAATAGGAATCGTGGAGCACAAATTCACCGATGCAGAGATCCGCGAGGCCCAAGCGACAGTGAGGAGAGCAGTCGAGAATTGGGGAAGGAACTGGACCCTGGAGAGAAACCTTGGCAGTGGTTCCTTTGACAGATGGAAGTAACGCCCCTCCATCATGGCATGGTGCGGCAACCATACCGAAAATAAAATTGTGTTATGGCTGCAACCGTTGGCATTCCAATAGTTGATATGTTTTCTCCGTCAGTGCATCCATGCAACCGATTGTGATGTACCTTCTCTACGATCTATTGTTTAAAAAAAGTAGCAAGGCTGAGAGTTTTGTACTCTTCTAACGTCCAATACTGAATGTTCTCAATAATATCCCTTTGACCAGTGTGTGTACTTTGTGGCTTAAATGTTGAGAAAATGCATTGCTCCAAGTCAGCTTTATGGTTGGTTTGTAAAGGATTCTTGATCATTGTACTTACTACTTCACTCATTTTTCGCTTTCGTTCATTGCATTGCTGGCACAAGCTCTGGCAGCGCTAAACATCTCTGTAACAAAAGTGGGCGAGCTAAGGATGGATAGGTGGCTTGGTTCCAAGCTAGCGCCTTGGGTCCGAATCATACATAGTCTGACGGATTAATTCATTTTTTTTAGCATTTGCAATGAACCGTAATGACCATGTCACCCATGTCTTCCTGCGCCTATGGAACTCCGACATCGGAACTCCTTCCGCAAGGTGGCCACGGTGGCTGGGTCGTCACTGCCGGTGACCGTCAAGAAGGACGCGGTGAAGCTGCCTGGGACGACTCCTCTGCAGCGTACAACGAGACGGAGGCGGCCGATTAGGCGGTTGACGAGTACCATTTGTTCCTCGATTAGGGCTTGTCATTAGGTTAGGAGGTTTTAACTGAGGCTAAGACTGGACATCATGGTGTATTAGTAATGGGGTTCTCTGGGTATGCTCTAATACATCCCATGATGTTCGATCTTCACTTGATTTTGGTGCTGTTTTAATCCCAAGCCTTGTATGCATTTTGATCGATGAGAAGTGGTTATATTACTGTGTGATCTTATGGCATGATATACGTAGTTTGTCGGATCTTGGTAATAGATCATATGAATGATGCTGGTCAGCATTGTTGGCTGAACTATTACAACAGAAAGGGCTCCTCTCAACTGACCAAATAACATCTCTCATGGTTTTGGTGAAGACATAACTATTCGGCCACCCAAAATGCGTAGCCCTTAATCATAATTAGGCTTTTATTAGGAAAGTAGCACCGTCTTAATTTTTAAAATTTCTCAAACTTGATTATCATCTAAAATTTTATAGGAATATTAGTGATGCATCAGGACCATTCACAAAAAAAATTAAGATTTTTTTAACGTGGTTTAAACTATTTTTCATTCGGTTAAAGTTTGCCGGTCAACCTTCAGTAGCCCTCTCCAAAATTTTGAAAATTCGTCAAGCTTAATCATCATTTGAAAATTTTATGGGAATATTGTGGATGTGCCAGGACCATCCACAAAAAATTTCAAAAGTTTTTAACATGGTTTGCACTATTTTTCATTCGGTTGAAATTTACCGGTCAACCTTTTTATCAAGATAGTAGCCCTGTTAGAATTTTTAAAAATTTGTCAGAACCCTTCAAATAGTATTTTGGTAATCGCCCACGAACCCAAGGTTTCTTAAGAACTGTAGCTTGCCTGGAAATTTCAGTGTTCTAAAATTACTAAATTTGCTGTGGAATACATGTGTTCCAAATTGGCTCAAAAAAGAAACATAACACATAATACAATAGTTTATACAGTAGCCAATGTAATTATCTTTAGGAATAAGTCTATTTTACAACGCTTAATTTTTCAAAAAGTCCATTTAACACCCTCAACTACAAAACCGAGTATTTAACCCCCCAAATTTACAAAACCGGGTCAATTAACACCCTAAGTTAGATTTAGAATGTGATTTTGATGATGGATCGATTTGGATGTCACTCAAGATGTTTTTCGCTATATTGGCAACTACACCATCGAGTTTTGGTAACGAGTATCCAATTCAAGAATATTCACATTAACATCATCGACCTCTTTCTTAGTTCGTTTCTCTCTATGTACATTCCCTTTATTATTCTTGTCATCATTCCTTCTCCTATTTGAATCTACATAAGCAAAAATCGATGACATGGCTGCTAATATACCAAAAACCACAAAAAACACGTTGAGTTGGATCCCTGTTAGCAAAATCGCTCTTTAAAACCACCTTAAAGTGTAAATTGATCCGGTTTTGTAAATTTAAGACGCTAAATACCCAGTTTTATAGTTTAGGGTGTTGAATAAACTTTTTTGAAAAATTGATGAGTTTGCACACACATGTTATGGGTTTAAATCCCGAAAAATCGTCGTAGGAAAGTCCGTACGAATAACCCACCAGACAGCAATTGGTGGGAATTGAACTAGCATAGTAATCAAAGAAACAAGGTGCCGCATAATTTAAGCTATGCAACGGTCCATTATAATACCTCTTAATCAGTTAATATGATACCAAATGAGCACAAGAACTCCATCAATAACCCTTTCAGAGATTAAAACATCAAAGGACAGTGAACAATCTGAAAATTACATACAGTTCTCTCGACTGACAGAAAGGAGGAGGAAGAAGAAAGATACATACAGCTTTATTTCTTCTCACCTCTCCTACCAAATTATACCAACCATGGTAAGCATAAAAAACAACCATACATGGCATTTCACAACAAAGCAGAGCCTGTACAACTTATCAGAAACAACAGATGTTAGACTCGACACACAATCATCATGTCATCAAATAGCAGACATGCAATCAATCTTTCGTCTTCACGACGTAAACAATTGGCTCCCGAGGGTGATGATGGCGGTTCCGTCGCCCATGATGGTCGTCAGGGACATCTCTGTCTCGAGAATCCTGTCTAGTTCAGTTGCAACCAGCCTCATCTTCGGCCGCCTTCTGGAAGATGGGTTCAGGCACTGAAATGTGAGGCCCACAAATTCTTTCAGACCTTCTGACGTGAAACTGCCACCTAACCTTGGGTCAATCAGTTCATTTGAATTGAAATGTGCTTCCATCTTTCAAAATGACAAGAAAATGCTTGTCAGTTGGAGGTTAGGATATGGAATATGATGGTGCACATAATACTGCAATTCTCTGTTGAAATTGTTAATGCTTTTTCTTTAAAGTTTATATCTCAATCGAGGTAGGAAAATAGCATATCAAATGTCAAGGGCTAATATTCAAACAAGAATTTAAGTACTGTTATTGATATTTACATATACGTTTCATAGCCAAAAGAGTGTGAAAATGCTTCAAGACAGATATTTTCTAGCTGCTGAAAGGTTGGCGAAATCCCCGGTCCATTGCCTTAACAGTTACATTTACCAAACCACCATAGTTACATTCTGTCAATGTGCACATAGACCATTTAATCATAGGCTATTATTGTACCAATGAATCAAAGATTCTGTTCTTTGTCCTAGCAAAAAGGGTTAGCAGAAACTTACATGATTCCTCAAAATTTTAGAGACTGACCCTGAAGACTTGCTGAAGATTCTTTGGAACAAACAATAAAAGTTCATAAATTTCTTTCTAGGTAACTTGCAGCTACATGTCAATGGAAATTACCCAGTGGGCCAGATATTCTCTGGATTCTGGAGATGCCAAGCGAGCAGCTTCTCTACCAGTAATTAGCTCCAAAAGGAACACTCCAAAGCTGTACACATCGCTGCTTTCAGAAAACTGCGCCACTGAGTGTACCCTAAGAACAAACATGCTCAATGAGTCACAAATGATTATTACCGAAAGCAGTAGGCTAATCATTCCACAATTGAAAGAATAATAAAAATATAAACGGATGACATTTTTTCCTAAAAAAGAACTGATGACTTGTGACAAATTTCTTGTACAAGTTTTTCAAATATAGAAATCTCCAATGGCAACATGGTGGCCTACATATTTGTTGTCTGAAATGAAAAATAGAAGATAAAAAGATGTGGCAATAGAAATTACTCAGGATCTTGGTAGACACTGCTACTAAACCCATGCGATGGACCAACATCCTCATATCCTCTAAGTAACCTAACAAGTCCAGCATCAGCCACCTTTGCAATGAAATTTTCATCGACCAGTACATTACTCGTCTTGAAGTCCTTGTGGATCAAAGGAGGCACAAGACTATGTAGGTGATTCAGACCTGCGTCAAACAGCAGTTATACTTAATTTTGCTTAATATCACCAAAAAAAGGGAATAATGCACAGTTTTACCACCTTTAGCTGCACCAATGGCTATTGAGAGCCTTTGTTTGAACTCAAGCCGTGTCATGGAGCCTTTCCCAATGTCTGGTATATTGTGTACGTCTTCAGAAAAATAGTAAGGCAAGAAAAGCCACATCTAATTGCTAAGAAGAACTACACATTACCATAAAGATGGCCACAGATACTGCCATTGGGCAAGTATTCAAACACTAGCATTTGTAGACCCCCTTCTTGGCAATAACCAATGAGAGTAACAATGTTTCGGTGACTAATCTCTGAAAGCCTCCTAACCTGCATTATGCAAGGAACACCAAAGAAGTTAATGAAGTGTCAATTTATTAGGCTCCAGCAAATGCATTTATTTACCTGTCCCTATCTAATTTATGAAACTCACTCCATTGGATTAGAAAACAGTAATAGTTGACAAGAGGCAGATCTTCCTATATTACAAACAAGCCATTTGACTAGAAAAGTTCACTCTCTGCCCAAAAATATGGCACAATTTAGTGCAGTGTGTCAAACTGTTGAATCCAAATAATAACACAATGTATACTGAACTCCCAAATCAGCATCACAGTAAACAGATGACGAAGCAGTTAGGACAAATACAATTCAGGGAAAAAGTTCATTCTACTCTGCTCATAAGCATGACTGGATGCAGCACATTTCTTTAAAAAGTTTTCGATCAACAACAATGTCCCTGAATTTGCATCCACATTTTACCTCGTCAGCAAACTCCTGCCTTGGTGCCCCCATGCGCCTCTTGATCGCGACCACCGTGCCATCATGAAGCAACCCCTTGTACACCAACCCAAAGCTCCCCGCGCCAACCAAGTGCGCCTCACCGAAGTTCTTGGTCGCCTGTGCCAGCTCCTCCAGAGAGAATTGCCTAGCGCCTTGATTCTCCGGCGTTGAGGAACCTCGGCCCCCCTTGCCCCACTCCACTGATGCCACCAGGAACCCATACATTTACATTACATTAGCACAAGGGCAAACTGCCCCTGCACAGGCAGCATTGCCATCAATGGACTATACAAGAAGGAACAATCACAATTCACCTAGGGTGGAAGGATCGGAGGAGCCGGTCTCAGAGTTCCGGTTACGCCGCGCCCTAAGCCGCACAGCGCAGCACAGTGCGGTCACCACAGCCACCGTGAGAAGCAAGGTGGCGCCACCAGCAGCAATGCCAGCTACGACCGCGAAAGGCAATGACATCCGGGTGCCCGTGACATCGAATCTGCAAAGTCGTGGTGGGGAATTTCTCCTGTCAGAGGAAGCAGCAGCACTGCGCTTGGTAAATGGTCAAGCAAGCAACCCCCGTAAACAAACATCCCAAATCTACACCTCCGGCCAATTCATCCATCCACCCCTGGACCTACCCCTAAATCAGCGAGTGCTGTAGCTCCGGCATTCATCAATGCAGCAGCAAAGCAAATCTTTCTCCGAATTGGCGCCTCAATTGGGCAATGCAGCTATACACACATATCTAGGTAGGGGGTAGGACCGAGAAACCAAGAACTCCTCTCCCCAAAGAAACAAACACTGCAAGAAGCGACGGTTCTCTTAAAGAGGAGGTGGACCGGGTGGTGGCGATCAATCAAGAACGAGGACCGAGATGAGCAGGAGGACGATGATGGATGGGGGCTGTGGTGGTGGTATTATCGACCCCCACATGGGATGGCAAATTGTTGGATCCCTGCGGTGCGGCCCTTTGCCATGGCCTCGCCTGCCCCCCACACCCACCCCATGTGTGTGCGTGTCGGGAGGGCGTGTGCGCGAGCGTAGGGCCGTCCTCTGGGCTGGGCCTGGGTGCCGTGGTGGGGGTGGGGTTGCTGCGCCTAGCCCTAGAGAGAGAGAGAGAGAGAGAGAGAGACGCACCTGCCCTTCTTGCATTGGAATCTTTCACCGTCCATCCTCTCCTCGCCATGATGTTCCTTCTTCCCTTCTTTTTTGTCAGAGGAGCACACACACACAACACATACACGGGTGCAGTGCCATTTACCAACAAGGAAGGAAAAGATCTCAGGATGAGTGAGTGAGATTGTGATGGTGAAAGAAAAGAGGAGAGAGAGAGGGGGGGAGAGTGAGATTGTGATGGTGTGGTTGTTCCTACTTTCTCGTACAAGAAAAGGGAGAGAAACTGCCTGCTCTGGAGGAGGCCATCCCTCTGTCGCTCGCTCGCTCGCTCTCCTCTCGTTTTCGCTGAGCACACGCAGTGTCCTTCTCGTCTCTCCCTCTCTCACACACGCACACAACGCGCACACGTTACCATCGTCAGGGCCCCCGGAGAGGACTCGTGGCTGTGCTCTTGGGATGCTTTCTTCCTCCTTGCCGGTACACCGACCCCCCATGCTCACGCTGGAAATACACGTAATGTTTTAATTTCAGATCTTATTCCGAGACAAGTAACGCAAAATACTGTAGATACGTAAATCATCTTCATAATATCCTAAGAATTAAAAAAAAACAGCCGATCGCTCACACGAACGACTTAAGAGGAAGCGCGATCGTGGAATTTTATGTGTTGCCCAGAAACCTTATTATCATCCCGTACCGATGATCTCTACGGCAAGGGCAACTGCTCAGAGATACCGCTCACCATCTTTCCCGATGCACGTCAAAGAGAAAGGGCGACGTGATTCAGTTGCTCAACATGACAGTATAACTATCTAGAGAGGAGAAAGAGTAATGGAGCAAAAATTCAGTCTCATATGGGCTAAACATCTCTAGATCTTTCTATAGGCATACATAAGTTGCTCACTAGTAGCCGACGACTTTATATCTACTAGTTACATGCCCGTGCGTTGCTACGAAAAACAAAATTGATAACGAAAAATAAAGATTAAAAAATAAAAAAAATTATTTCACAAAATCAAACATCTATCTTTAACGCTTCGCTTGCGAAGTCGGCTAATTAAAGCAACGCTTCGTTTCTTGCGTAGGGCAATTAAGCAGGGCAATTAAGCGGCAATTAATGACGTGGGAAGAACAGACCGCTGCCACCAAGTGCTGCTTTAGAATAGTAGAGATATTTCTTTACTTTGCTAGGTAATAAATGAACCTCAGATGGGCCAATCTTTAACTGCTCCTCCTTTTTACAGGATATTGATTTGGTTCTGGTTTGCGTTGGCGATCCTCTGCATTCGGCATTCCATTGTTGGTTGAATATTAGTGATCAGTTTTGTATATTATTCAAGCAGAATTTTGTAATAAATATTATTTAAATTTTATTTAAAACAATAATATGCCAAAGCAAAAAACTACAAAAATACCCACCTGTCACTATTTGGTCTCTGTAGTGTCGCCAATTGAAATATCGACATATTCTCCGTCGCCATTTCAATTGGTTACAGAACCTATCGTCATTTGAATGGCGATATACGGATATTTTTGCAAAATTTTACTTTGAAATGCTCTTCTTTGTAAAAACAATGTAAAAAAATAATTCTTATTCAAGCTGTCTAATAATCTCTTAGCTACTACAATTCATATCTTTTGTCCCCTCGCATCATCTTCAAATCAGAAAACACATTATTCTTCGTACAAATACAACGATCACAAAAATTGACCTAGAACTTAGAACATATCAACCAACTTATTATAATGCTTCATGCTGCACAACACCTGCTTTTGAGAGCCAGGAGAGTTTATTAGTTCAAACAAAGTCATCGTTACCGAAGAATGATAATCCTGAAAATAACCGCACTCTATGTTACGGTGGCTATCAAACTCTGTGATACGCAGGACCTATTTCTAATTTCTCAGCCAGGTGATGGAATCATGGCTGTACAACTGCACCTCTCATTAAGATTAAAATACTATTCCCTCCGTCCTAGTTTATAAGACATAGTTTGATTTTACACAACATCTGTCCCAGTTTATAAGACATAGTTTGATTTTACACAAGAATTACAGTTACATTAAAATTAAGAAAGGTATGAGCGAAAATAATGTAGATGCCCTTATCTAATTGTCTTGGAAGATAAAAGATATACTTTGTGTGGGTGATAATAAATAAATGCATATGGTTGAGAGAGAATAAATAAAAGTACACTCCCTCCGTTTCACAATGGTTGCAGTTCTAATTAAATTCACACAAAATAAGGAGACATGAAAAATGACTTGTCTACCCTCATTTAATTCATCCACTTTGTGATTAATGAAGGGTAGTTGAACATATTAGCTAAATAGATGGCTGCATTGAAGAAGGGTACAAAGATCATGTTGCCTCTAAAATTGCATTGGAATATGAGAACCACAACTATTTTGATAAAAATTTTGAATGCTAAAACTACAACCACTATGAAATGAAGGGAGTAGAAGAAAAGACATTATTAAATCTACATACACGCTTTATATTTGGAACAATTCCATTTAAATTATAGACCTTATAATTTGGGACGGAGGGAGTAATGTCTATCTTTATACACAAGCTATTGATTTCAGTAGGAATTCTATGAGGTCGTGGATTTATTCTATCTAACGGGCGTACTTGTGTGTTGGTGTGCGAGCATCTTTCATTGAAAAAAAATAATATGCATCAATTATCAGATACTATCTGATTGCATTAAATCGCTATTTTGTAGGCGACCGCCGCAAAACTTAGCAGCTGAGCCATCAGTGCGCACCATCTTTATCCATCCCTTCTGCTTAATTAGGGCGTTGCAACACAAATACATGTTCTTGCTCCAAGTCTTGAGCTTGTCAACATGAGATGACCATAATTACGAGTTAGCTACCCATCGAATATAATCCGGATGTCCGATATTTTTATTTTTTTTTTCGAACGCCGTCGCAATATTTTTTTGAATGTGTGAAATATTTTTTTGTAACGTATGATTTTTTTTTTTTACTGTTTGTCGAAGAAAAATGTTTCACTGCATAGAAAAAAATGTTTCATGCGTAGAAAAAAATGTTTCGAAGAAAAACAGACGTCCGATCACTAGCATTACCGATATAATTAGTAACGAAAATCCAGCGCTATAACCTCCCATTGCTAGCGAGACCTACAGTTTAATGCATCTATTTATGCGGGCCAGGTGCTAGCCGGAAATAAATTCTATGAAGCTGGTATGCAAACTTCTTCTCGTGCATACGCATACCTGACATTGATTGATGCCACGTGAGTACTCCTATAATCCAACGCCACGACATTAAGTCTGAATTAAGCAACCAAATTTGCATCAAAATAAGCGTTAGGTATTTATTTCCACCTAAATTAAGTCATGGCATTGGATTGCAGGATTATCCACGTGGCATCAATCACCGTCAGGTATGCACAAGAAGTTTGCATACCGGCTCCACAAAATTTATTTCCCTGATAGCCCATACTGTACCGTTGGAATCCAAGGGTGTAGAAGCTTCATGAAGTCTCATGGAATTTCAGTAGCATAAAAAGTTACATAAAGGTTTCAGATTTTTGAGTTTGGAGTTTCAAACAGGTTTAACGTGTTTCATAAAAAAGTTTTAGCATGTTCCAAGAGGTTTCAGAAGGTTTTGTAAAGAAGTTTCAGCAGATTTCAAAAAGTTTAAGTAGGTTTCATCAATGTTTTGTCAAGTTTCATTAAAAAACCAAATTAAATGCAGATGGAAAGCAAGTTTCGAAAACCGAAACCTCGAGTTTCCACGTGAGTTTTAGGTTTGAAAAATTGAAACCTCAAACATGTGGTTAAAGCAAGCTTGAAAACTAAGATTTTGTTTCACCGAGTTTCATATATGAAACTTGATATTTCAAAAAAAAAAAAAAAAAAAAAACAAATGGAAGTTTCAGAAGTTAGTTTGAGAATACCTACTGCTTTCGAATTTTAAAACATCACATTTTATTCTAGTATATCTACTACTTTTGCAAAGCAAGTTTTATTTAAATGATATAAAACATCACCGAGTTTTGATGCTCTGCAAAAACTCATTCGAAAGTCCTATGCAAATGATATAAAACATCACATTTTATTATAGTATATCTACTACTTTCTGCAAAGCAAGATCTTTTAATGCTTCGAAATTCGGCAACTTCACACCAAATATTTGCTGATGCTACCCACGAAAACTGCGGAATAACAATCAAGCAAGATGTCATGTCATGCACACAAAAGGAGAAAGACCAGAATATAAGACAAAAAAAAAATTATATGTCTTACATCTTGTTTACTACCCCAAATTGCTGTTCAAGGTATTGAAGATGAGGGACCTGTATGCCCATAAGAAGATGATTTCCGCGAGCTTGCTAATTCTGAAGTTAGCAATGTCGAGCAAGTCAGACAAGCAAATATGTAAGGCAAAGAAATGATCTTATTTGGAATGATACCTGCTTCAAATTTGTACACTATTGCAGATCTTCCTCCCCATTGATAGGTGTTAAGAGTAAGTTCTCAACCAATCTTGCACACATATTAAGGCTTTCACAATTTGCGAAGTTAATGAAGCCCCCAAATGAATCAAGCACATGCCCACCCGTGCTGAAGGTTGATTCAGAGGCAACTGCAGATACTGGAATTGCTAGGATATCGCTAGCAATGTGTGAAAGAATTGGAAATCTAGGAGCATTGAGTTTCCACCATGCAAACATACCAAATTTCTTGTTTTCTGGTTCTAGATCTTCAGCTGGGTACTTATCAAGCTCGGACTTGTTGTTTCCACCAGAAGCATCACACTTCTACAAAACTAGAGGCTTTTCCCTTTTCATCTGTACCCACAACCTGAGGCTGTTCTAATTTCTTGTACTCATGAAACAAGGAGTAAAGTGCTTCTATCACTAACTTGTATAATTTCTGACCAAATACCAGGCACATATGCTTCATCAAGAGCAAAATCCATGTACTCAAGCTTACGCCCAGGATAAAGAACAACATGTACGAAGACAAGCATTTTTAGTTTCTCTGGATCTCCCCAATATTTATCAAACTTCTCTTTCACTCTTCAAGCCACAGAGTTTATTTCCAAGTCATTTGACCTCGTGCAGTGCTTTAACAAGCAAGCGACTTTAGCGATCTGACTAAACAAAATATTAGAGGTGACATATAGAGATCCAGAAACGCGCAAGGTGAGCTCATGGAAATGACCACCCAAGAAGCTAACTAGGCAACGACCAAGGTGAGATCCTTATTTACGTAGCTCGACCACTCTTTCTCGATTACGTGACTCAGAATCCCCGATTAGGGTTAACTCTTTAACCGTGAGTAGCATGTACATGCATTTCTGGAATTCGACCACACGAGAGGCATAGAGATATCTCTCCCATTATATGGAGAGGCAAATCCAATCTTGATCAATCATGCCTCGTAGCATGCTTCATGACAAACCCGAAAGCCACATTTATAACTACCGAGTTATGGAGTAGCATTTGACAATCCCTAAGTAAGTTATTACACATCTCGAGTACATACATCAACATCAAATCTAAGGATATAGCATACACATTGTATATGAGACCAACTGATGACAAAAAGATTAAGCCGTTCTCACAGTGTCTCAAGGTGGGTCAATTCAACTCCATATTCTCGAACATGTGTTCATATTATTGGTTTGATATCTCCATATTCATAACCCGTGAAATATGGTCATCAACCAATACATATGCTAGTCTATTCATATGCTAGTCTATTCTATGCTGCCTCTAGCATTGAATAGGTAGAATTCCACCTTGTGCTAACACCAAGAGATAACAAATCTTTTCATCTTTTTCCAAATCAATGCGCTTCTTGAACCTGTCAAATCTAGATGGAGATTGCCGAATGAATTTGAGAGCCCCACGGATGCGTGCGAATAATTTACCGGCCTCGTGCAAGCCATCTTTTGAGACCAAATTAATGATATGAGCAACACACCTCATGTGAAGAAATTTACTTTGTAAAAGTTTGCCTCCCAATTTCTTGAAAACTTTCTTTAAGAAAGCCACACTAGTGTCATTTGAACTTGCATTATCAACTGTGATGGTTAAAACTTGACCAATGCCCCATTCATTCAAGCAATGTTCCTCTTCTTTACCAATAACCTCACCCTTGTGACTAGAGAGAGTGCAAAAAATTCATAATTCTTTTATGCAATTTCCAATCATCAACGATAAAATGTGCAGTTAAACACATGGAATTCTGATTTCTCAATGATGCCCATGTACCAGTGGTTAAGCAGACCCCTTTGCATGATTCCTTTATAAATTGTTTTAGTTTCACTTTTGGTTTCAGGTAGTGCTCAAAGCTACCCCTTCTAACAGTAAATCTTGAGGGTGGACAATGAACCTTGGACAAGCTGACAAGCAGTAGATATAAATTGTTTGAAACCTTCACCCTCTACAGTATTAAAATGCAACTCATCCATTATTACCATGCGAACAAGAGATTTTCTTATAGCCTCCTGGTCAAATTTCCAAGTAGATAGTGTTCCCTTTACAGAGCCATCACCATTTGGTTTAAAACTTAACTTTGTTTGTTTTCTATCATCACCTTTGTAAAAACTTTTCTCAAAAGTGTCAAGATATGCAAACCATTAGGGTTTTGCAGGTGGACTATATATGCAACACTACAAAGGCTATGATCATTGGATTTCAAGGCAAACGATTGAGCCATATATGGGAGGTGCGGAAGTTATGGCCTTGGTATGGGGTGTGGAGTCAAACATCAAAGATTGCACCCAAAATCCTAAGTATCGTATGTCGGGAAGAATTTGGTTTGCATCAAACTTCGGTAAGATTCTTCTCTTCCAATCTTTGGCCAAAACATTGGTGATCAATTTGATGACTAAATCTTGGTAAGGTTTGGTGGGCCAAATTTATCATCAAAACCAAATAGCCCCTTATCGACTTTAGATTTTACCCTCCTCTCGTGTTGTCTTGCATCCCAGCATCATTTTACCAAGATTGTTCATCTTCGCCTAATCAAACTAGCTTGATAATTAGAGAGCTCCCAAGGCACAGAGATAATTAGAATCCAGAAAGGGAAACGGATGGTGCCTGACAAGTGGGACACACCCATCACCTATGGGCCCCGCCATGCGAGTGGTTGGCGCTTGCTTTTTATCGATGTTCAAGACCGGGGGTCCCTAGATCAAGCTTACGAATATAATTCTGGTTGCCTTGTATCTATAAAATAATATTGAAAGTGATTGAAGAATGAACAGGAAATAGATGAGAATTGTATTACAAAAACTTCTTTACAGAGTACATAATTTGTCAATACGTGTCAATCTACTGAACATATTGATCTTAGTGAACACAACGAACTTCTATCCTAAATCCTGGCGGGAGTAGCCTATTTATAGCATCGAAGGGATCGTAGTTGTCGTCTTCGGAGAGGTGTCTTCTTGCCAAAAGGTATCTCTTGGTCAAAAGGTGTCTTCTCGTTGAAGAGATGTCTTTTCGTCAAAGGGCGCTTCTTCATTTGAGGTAACTTTCAAGCGGTTGTCTGTATTTATCAGAGAAAAGCTTCTCCTGCACGTAGTCCCCGTACAGAGATTCCTTGCCGACCTGGGTTAGGTCAAGGCAAAAGTTACCTGGATTTTGATTAGGTCGGTGTGGTGAAAGACGTCTATGTTGATCTGAAAGGGTTTTTCAAACCGGCTTGTTTCTGACCTGGTAAGAGTTTAGGCTTTGCCTGACCTATATTCTGGTTGGGCGTTTACTTCTATGGTTAAAAGTAACTTTGACCGAGATATTTAATGTGTCTCTTTGTTATATGGGTCGCATTTACGAGGATGTCAGTCGCATTTACGAGGACGTGACTGACACCTCAAAAGCTGTAATTGTCATGGTCCAAATTTTTCCAAGTGTGTGGATATGGGGGTAAATAGGTAATTTCCCCCTTCCTATTTTTTTCCCACACTTCTCTCTCTCTCCCCTCCCTTTTCCCAGCCGAATCCCCACCCGGCTCCCTCCCCAGCCCGATCCCCTTCCCCTGGGCGACGCCCTCACTCCCCACTCCCTCACCTCTCCCTCCTCCCTCACGGTGGCTCCTCCCTGCGCCCTCCAGCCCCTGGCGACGCCACCCCCTCCTCACTCACCCGACGCCACCTCCCTGCGCCCAGCCGGCTACGCCTGCTCCAACCAGCCGCCGGCCGGCGCCCTCCTCCTCTTGGTACGGCCGCAGCAGCCCTCCCCCCCTGCTCGGCTCCGGCGCCACCGCCTCCCTCGGCGCCCTCTACTCCGGCCGGCTCCCACCGCCCCCTTCTCTGCTTGGTGAACCTCCCCCTCTCTCTTGCACTCCCTACCTCCCTCAACCTCTCCATGGTTAGGGTTGTGGTGGATTTGGGGATCTAGGGTTGGATGAAGGCTAAGTGTTTGATGAAATGCTAGAAAGGGCGTAGGCTAGGTGTTTGTTGAAATGCCCATGGGGGAGATTGTTGCTTGGGAGTGCTCATGCAAAGGCTATGGGTTGGTTGTTGAAATGCGCCTATTAGGTGTTCGATCAAATGCCAACAAGGTTCTATTTAGTGATTGAGTCCAATTAGTAAGTGAATGTGATTAGCGGATGTTGGTTGAGGCTAAACCACAATGTGAGATGCTAGAATCCTTATCTAGGTCATATGCTATATGATGTTAATTAATGCTAATCCAAGTTAGAGTTTTGTGGATGCTCGATTATGTATGATGGATTATGCGCGAAAGATTAATGTCGGCGAGATGTTTAAATGCCGAAAGGGATGGTAGCATTGGAAATCCTAGAATAGTGGGTAATGCATGTGACTGTTGTTTATATTATCATATCTTGCTTCCTCTAGTGTTTGTGTGTAAACAGAAGTATAGTCTAAGTCTTTGTTAATAGGTGTGAAATGCTATTAGTAGAATTTTGGGTTGAGCTAACTAATAATAGATAGTTCTATGCGGTGATTCAATGAATGAACGTTGTGGTTAGTCGTCTTCCATTTGTAAAGGTTAGAGGTTAAAATAGTGTGGGGCATTTCAAAAATTTATTGTTTACCTGTTGGTGGGCTTTCGCATTGTATTTCCTTTTTGGTTGCCGAATGCTTGCATATTGTTTTTCAATTCTCATTGCATGTCATCGGCATAGCATGCATCTCATTTTCGCATACATTGTGCTCGTGTAGAGAACGATCCCGCGGAGGGTGAAGTGGCCGCGGTCGAGGGTGATCACGGTGAGCAAGTGGCTAGCGAGACTCCGGCAGAAGCATCAGGCAAGCACCTATGCATCTTGAACCCGTATTAATTGTATTTTTGTGAATAAACTGCTTAATTGGTGAAATAAGTCTGCATTAGGAATTGAATTGGGTTAGGGTTAGATCCTATTTGCTGCACATTCGTCCCTTGGATTTGTGAATACTTCCGTTGGAACTAGTATGGGTATTAAATGAGTCACTGCTTAGAATTGCTTAGAGGTTGGGATTTGGGCCAAGTAGCGGAAGGTTCCGTCGCTTGAGGTCGTTACATTACCCATGATGAAAAGAGTGGGCATGGATGGGTGGTTGGAAAAGAAAAGATGAATTGGAGACCGGGCGGGAAGGTTGGGACATTGGGTAAGGAGACCCGATGTGGTAGTTCCCGTCTGAGTCGATTAAGGACCGATTCGATGGTTGCCCTTTGATTGAGCACACCCTGGTTGGTCGCATGCCCGATTATGGTACGGTAAGCCACTCTTTCTCTCATACGGAATCGATGGACCGTAACTTCCTGTGGTTGGACGTGGTTGAGGGCGAGGCTTAGGCCGACTCTCGAGCGCCAAGCCGGGCTTGGTGCTGCTCGAGAGGGTGCTAGGTTTTCGGGCCACAGGAGGACGCTTCAGCGATTGGGTATGATTGGGAGGGGGTTGACACTAGGCCCTTGTGGTAAGTGTCGTGCGATCAATGCTTCCCTGCAAGGTTAATTGCGATTCAATTGCCGCGCCTCGGATATGAGCAAGCTCTTTCATCGCGACAAATACGTAGTAAGAACTTGAACCGAGGTTCGCCGAGCTTGAGCCCAATTAAATTGGTGATGAGATTAATTGTTGTGAATTAATAATTGCAACTTCATTTTAGAAGTAGGCGCTACATATAACCGCTTAACTTGTGAATTGAGTAGTTAGGTATTTAATATAACAAATGTTAAGCTTTCTCGCACTTTTACCTTCACTGGTTCTTTGCTACATCCAAATGCATAACCTTTGGAGTCGGTCATATATGGACCCTGGTAAGTCTTGCAGTACCTTTCGTACTCATGCTTCGCTTTGTGGTTTTCAGTGAGGATCAGGTGGGTGGATGCGAGTTCTGCCTTATCGCCTCTCGGTGACTCCAAGGGCACCGAGTAGAGGCTTAGCCAAGATCGCACACGCCCGGAAGTGTTCAGGGGCAGAACACTTCCGGAGAAGTTTTATTTTGCTAATGTGTTGCGATTTGATTCACTTTTGTTGTATAGATAGCCTTTTAAATTGTGTTTCGTCGTTTTTTAAGTCTCTGTCGATGTCTCGTGGATGGTTTCTAACTATGATCGTACTGCTGTTGTGGTTGTTGCATTACTTTTGGATATATATATTCTGCAACTGTGTTTTCTTGTCTGCTGAGTGGATGTCCATAGGTTCTAGGTGGGTCATGCCGAATTTTTCCAGATTTTGGAGTCTTGGTCAAATTCTTAGTTCTGGTGTGGTTTAGAGTCTTGGAGTTGTTGCTAAGTGTGGTTTGGTGGTTGTCGGGTTTGTCTTTGTGCCGTTTGTTTTCCGCTTGCGTGTTGGTTCGAAAGTTTCGAGTTCGTTACCCCCTTTATGCAAATTGAGTTGATATCGTGTTGGAACCGGTATGCGGGGCGATCCTGGGCGAGTTCGGGTCGCATACCGGGGGAATACCGGGACGGTTGTCGAGTTCATCGAATGGAGATGACGCTGTCTGGATTGGACTTGGGTGTTAGCACTGCGAGCGCCACCGGCGATCCGTTGCTAACCTCCAAATCCGATGTGGACGACGGGACATTCGATAACCCGAGGACGGTCTGGACGGCTCCCTGACAGTAATTATTAATAGACTTCAAACAATCGTTGTCACTTTCGTTTTGGGTCGGGAGGGGACCTTGGGGTTGGGGAACTTCTCCTTTGACCCAAGGTGTATGTATAGCCGTGTAATGTGGTGAAACAGCTAGCAAGGGAGAAACAAAGCGTTGGCTTTTAGGGCTCCAAAAGCTCTTCTGTAATCGTGTAAAGTGGAAATCCTTCCCATGTAAAAGGCCTGCTGCATCCAACCACGGTTAGAACTAGGGGAAGGGTATGCTCCGACACCTCTGAAAATTTGAGAAATGCCAAAATTTTATCACTTCAATAGGCTAAATTTGTTGCTTGAATTGGTTTCAATTTTTGTGTTTTGGGATTTTTAAGACTTTATAACTATTTGCATTGTACTTTTAGTAAATTTCAAATATACGCGTTGGATTTATGATGGTACGAAATTATTGTACAAGACTATAGAGCTGCACGTGTGAAATATACACCTCATAAAAAAATTTCCAGTTCCACAACTATATCCAACTGGAGATGGTTGCTGCTAGTCAGGAAGATAGGCTAGTTTAGCCAAATGTAACTACTAGACTCGTCTTTCACTATATATAAAGTGGAACTTTAACTAGATTCTCAGTAATATGTATTCATAAAAGTTTGAAGATTACACTTTGAAAAGAAAAAAAAATCTTGATTGAGGAAAGTTGTGGCAGCCTGCATAAGTAGTCTAGGGTAACCATAATAACACCGCCATTACCCTGGGTTAAGTACGCTGATCTTAGCATGCTAACCAATCAAAATATCGATCGCACCCGACATTTTATCAACTAGTACACCGTGTTCAGAGTGTTGCAACAGAACAATAATTAGAGACTGAAATGAAAACTTTATTATAGTCCATTGCCACTCATGGCTATAAGTCCAGTTCATTAATTATACATAGGATCCAAGTACAGTAAAAATATAATACATTGATACTAGTACCCTGTAAATTCGACCGAACTGGTGTATGGTTCATTCCACAATATAACCTTCCTGGTAATCCTCCTCCTCGTAACCCTGGTAATGCAAGTAATCCTCACCCCAAGTGTCACCGGCGCTAGGTTCTAGCAGAGGGAGCAATAGCAAGAGTGAGTATAGATGTACTCAGCAAGCTTTAATAGCAATATGCAACAATGAGAAAACAGATCCATTTTTACAAGAACATCTCTTCCTCCTTCTCAAACCCTTTTTCTGAAAATAGGTTTTATTAAATTGAAAACATTGCAAGTTTTAGTTTCAAAAGAAAGACTACTAACACTCGTATATGAGACATGACTAGCTTTCGTAGCTTCCAATCTAGGAGACATGCATGAATTCATGATTTTAACTCTGTGTAGGTTTGTGCCACTTTACCCATAGTTCCTCTAATTACTCAAAGCCCAGAGTGTTTATTCTAGTCAGACGACTATATCTCCAACCCTGCTAACTACGAGCCATGGACACATTTTTGAGGCTGTCCCTGCCGACTCGCGGCTAACAGTTGTACATGCTACTGTGGCAGTCATGATACTCTTCTCATGGTGTTTAAATATAGTGCTTTTGGGCTTAACGCTTTTGCCCTATGGGTCTTAACGCTTTTGCGAGAAGCCCTGGTCTTAACGCTTTTGTCATATGGGCCTTAACGCTTTAACCAGTTGCCCTGGTTTTACTGGTTTTGCCTTAATAGGTTTTACCAGTAGTACTAGTTTGGTTTTACCTATATGCCTTGCCAGGTCCATACCAGTCTTACCACCCAAGTTATCTATTACATACCTATTGTGGAGATACAACATCTTTTATAGAACAACCTTCTTGGGTGGTCATACAAACTATGGTTGACACTCATTGTATGGCCCATTGCTCAAATGTTAGTTTGTTTAACCTTATATTTGACCAGCCACACGTACCCAAGGATGGCAATAGCTAGGGACCCATTTTGTGACAATACGTGGGGAATTACTCTTCTACACAGGATGGGTACCTGAGAATTTGACCCTGACACACTAAACTGGGATGGCATGGGAATGCCTCACTTAGACCATCTCCAACCCATTCCCGTCCCCTTCCTCATTCCCTTCGCGAAGGGATTCACATTCCCTTCAGCGCTCCAACGGGTTCCCTTCAGTATTCCCTTCAGCCTGGGATTCTCTCTCCCATTCCCTCCAGGAAGGGATTCTCTCTCCTTTCCCTATACAATTCCCTTTAAAGGGAATCTGTTGGAGATGAGTGGAAATAAAGGGAATGGGAATGGGGAAGGGAACAGGGAAGGGAATGAAATGAAGGGAATCCCCGTTCCCTACTATTTGGGTTATAGCGGGGAACATACGAGTATACATGTAAATTGGCACAAGATTATGTCCAAAATATGAGTATTTTGTCTCTAGCCATACGTATATTTGTATATTCTATAGTATATAACTCATTTAGTATTGCTCTACCATCTCGTGTATCAGTAAAAAAAATTTCCCTACTTAGGCATGTGATAAACATACGAAATAAACTCAATGTACACAGGAACCCCCACTTGACACATGACAAGTAGATAGTATATATGGTCTACGGGTAACACACACCTTAACTAAAATATATACCACTACCACTGGGCAGGGTTCCAAAAATCGATGAAAATCGCTCGATTTTCGCGATTTTCGGCCATATCGCCGCGGCCCGATATCAAAAACCGGTCGGTAAACCGATCCAATTCAAAAAATAATTCGAAAAAATTCAAAAATTCGAA
Organism: Rhipidocladum racemiflorum; assembly: GCA_036346355.1. Classification (NCBI taxonomy): domain Eukaryota; kingdom Viridiplantae; phylum Streptophyta; class Magnoliopsida; order Poales; family Poaceae; genus Rhipidocladum; species Rhipidocladum racemiflorum. Next base: position 14,117,488 of record CM070578.1, on the reverse strand, counting down.
AAAAATTTACGTGTCAAAAACCGGTCGAAAATCGGTGGAAATCGGTCGATTTTCGCCAAAAATCGTCGAAAATCGCTACAAAAATCGATCGCACAAAAAAGTTCAACAAGGTCGTCGATTTTCCACGAAAACCGGTCGATTTTCCACGAAAATCGACGATTTTTGAAATTTTTTTGAAAAAATTTGGTTTTTGAATTCATACGATTTTTAACGATTTTCGGCCGATTTTCGACTCGATTTTTGCGATTATCGAAAATCACTGTTCATGCGAAAATCGCACCAAACGATTTTGTGAACCCACTGGGTAAGTCGGTTAACTTCAACTCTAACCGCATCTTTGTGGAGTTTTTATAGGCATACTAGTTTAATCGAAGATTCAAACTTGTCCATCGGGCACATGAAGCATAGTGCATACATAATTCAGGCAGCAATGTTCAATACAGTACAGCATGCAGGTTGTTAAAATTCTGGACATAGGATGGAGCTAAAATAGGGTGCCAATGGGTCCAGTCTGATACTCTTCCAAGATCCAAATCTGAATCCAATGAACTAAACGATTTGGCTTGTTCACACACTCATGCAACCCAGACAGAAAATTACAAGTAACAACTAAACATTGTGTAACTCCAATTTGAAGTAAATTAAGATATCAGCTTCCAAAGCCGGCTTGAATATAAAACTAGTGCTTATATGCTCTCTAGGAAGAAAAGTACATATATTCTAATTGAAGAAACACGGGCTTTTGTAGCTGCCGCCTGAGCTCCTCGTCCCGCTTCCTTTCTACGTACCTCCTCGCGTGCGGCATCACGCTGCTCTTGTAGCTGCCGCCTGAGCTTCTCGTCCCGGTTGGTTTGATCAAGGAGCCTTTGGTCCTCGGGGTTAATGTCCATGTCGAACCACTGCTCAAATTCACACAGTGACGAAGGCAACTGCATGATACATAAATTAGCAAAGTGTCATGTAGAAATATTACGAAACATGCATAATTATTACCATCTGGCGATTCTTTAAGCTCTTCTCCGGCAGGTTGAAGGCATAGTTATGGCACTTCCAATACCTCCTCTTCCAAGTTGTAATTTCCCAAGAGCGGACAAGCCTGCAATAATCTCCGCACAAACATATCGATGGGATAGCTCCAGGAGGTAGGAAGAGGTCCCGGTACGCTAAATTGCGCAGACAGCCCGAAGCGCCTCCATCTTCCTTTGCTTTCCCCTTTCCACTTGTACGCCTCAGAATTTTTTCCTCCCTCTTTTTTTCCCTCTTCTCCTTCCCTTCTCTTTCTTTTCTCTCCACTTCTTTCGGTTCTGGGTTTGCTCTTGGACTCGTTCGATGAGAACGAAGGCAGAAGGGGGTCGCACTTATGTAGGGGCGATATGGCCCCCAACAGTGTCACCCATCATCAAAGCTGCACGACCTGTCACCCTCTGTGAAAAGCTGCACGACATGTCACCCATCATCAAAGCTGCACGACCTGTCACCCTCTGTGAAAAACTACATGACGTGTATTCATCGAGTGCGTATCCGGTGTTGTGTTGTCACGTCGTGTGAGAAAGTAAAAGCAATGACAGCATAATTAACGGTGTGAAATAATAAAACATACATAATTTGGGAAAATACACAAAATGGATAGTATGACATATACATAAAGTAAGAAAATACAAAACATGGATCACGGATAGCCTAATCCTGATCACCCCTACCCCTAGTGCGACCTCTCTTTGGCCGACGTACTGAAATGAGTGCATCGTCGAGAGGTCGTGGGTGAAGCTCATGAAACGTTCGCGCCTGGCCATAGTCTGAAGGGCTATACCGATGCACCGGACGATGCTCGCGGGGAGGCAACGCATACCCATAGTCCTGCTACGTTAAAATTCAGGCAGCAATGTGCAATACAGTACAGCATGCAGGTTGTTAAAATTCTGGACATAGGATGGAGCTAAAATAGGGTGCCAATGGGTCCAGTCTGATACTCTTCCAAGATCCAAATCTGAATCCAATGAACTAAACGATTTGGCTTGTTCACACACTCATGCAACCCAGACAGAAAATTACAAGTAACAACTAAACATTGTGTAACTCCAATTTGAAGTAAATTAAGATATCAGCTTCCAAAGCCGGCTTGAATATAAAAGTAGTGCTTACATGCTCTCTAGGAAGAAAAGCACATATATTCTAATTTAAGAAACATGTGTGTTTAGTAATGGTAATGAACGAACTTTTTCGATGTTTTAAAGTTTGCATATAGCCCTTTTTTCTGAGAGAACATAAACATTTTGCTTAATTTGGTTCGGCTGAAATAGATTGCTGGCTTTCATTGTCCACAACCACCCATTTATTTTCTTTATTATTATTATTATTATTTATATGAGTTTACCACCTCTTTTGTTTCCTCTTACAACTGTCTATAGAAGGCAACTATAAACAAATTGCAAGTCGAATTTAACTTCGCTGGCTCTGATTGGCCGTAAATCCTTCACCAAATATAATCTAAAACCCTCTTTTTTTCCACTAGTTTTTTTTTTATCGAACTAATTAATTAGCATTAGACCAACTCCTTAAAACATGAGAAACAAAACCTGATCAGTTGCTCACACAACTGCCACAACTGAAGTGACCTAGATGTGGACTGCATTGCAGAAAATTGGAAATCATCTCGAATGCATAGTTTAATTGTGTTGCTGTAATCTGCATGAACAGAAGCATCCCCAAGGTGCCAAGTTGACCAAATGAAAAGCCAAAGTGGAAATTCTTATCTTTAAAGCCGGAAGATTTGGAGCTCAATCAAAGCACCACCTCACCTTTTTCGCGAAAACACCCTCTGAAAAGACCAAAATTGCAGATAGGCCCTTCCACCGTTTTTTGCAAAAAAAAAAGCTCTGTAGTTCCGCATATTCGCGAACGGGTCCTTCACCTTTTTTTTTGCAATCATGGATAGGTCTTACCACTATTTTTTTGCAAAAAAGACTATTAATTCTGCAGACTTGAGAACGGGTCCTTCAGCGGTTTTTTTCACAAAAAAAACCCGTGGTTACTCAAATTCGCTAATATCTCCTAGCCAGCCTGTTTTTTTTTTAAAAAAAAAAACCACCGAAAAAAAAATTCAGAAAGAACCTTCGATCAAATTTCGTACGGTGCGGCATCACGCGCGATTCTACCTAGTAAAATTAACGAGGAGGAGGCCACATGCATGATGCTGCTATGAGGATGAGAATCCAATGACTGCCACAGCAGGAACACTCATTACAATAGGCCAACTTACAGCCTGTTGCATGCAAAATTGTAGGGAGAGGAAACCTCTTACCTAATCTATATGTAGACATGACATTATTTCAAAGAACTGGTGATCAGATATAGCACCAATGTAATCTTCTAGCTAGTTCCATAGCTGATGAGGGAGCTGCTCAAGGTAGAAGAAACATCTTATCCAAATGAGAGTGCGATCCAAGAGTAATTGAATGCATTAGATGTAGCTGATGAGTGATGACTAATGAGACATAAACTAGTCTGTTCTTTCTATTTGTTAATAAACTAAAAATATAGTGTGACGACTGACGAGAACAAAAAAGGACAATCACTATATAAGTACAGCTCCTAAGAAATTTTTCTAGTGTATCAGGTAAACTGAAATTATGACCTGAAGATTCAAACAAATCAAGAACAAAATTGAAGAAACATTTCTTTCTTTCGATGTGAAATTAGAAGTATGCTCTGAGAGTCTGAGTTCCTATCTTATGTAGTAACTTGCTACAGACCTAGACATTCAATGCAAAATGTACTGAAGTTAAATATTGTAATTAAGTACCAAAAAGGACTAAAGCATTCAAAGTGAAAAGTACATCCGTATCTAGCCCTAAAGGTGCAACATTCATTGCAATTTTTTTTGCTGAAAACAAGAAGCTGCTAAGGATCGAAAAGGACTAAACAAACATTTAATGCAGCAGGCCCATTCAACAAAGCAAGAGAGGAAAAATAAGTCAGAGATGAAACATACAAAGAAATGCTGAGTTGTAATAGCCAGGAAGCCAACAAAGATGTGCAGTCCTGAAATCATAGCCACATTTACTTTTCTCTGTAATGTCTGGGCCATTCACTATTCATGTTTTGTGCCACAGTTAATGGTCCTTTGGGTCCTGCAACTGCAAGCACATCAGCCTCTTGGCCCCCCTACAAAACAAGTCATATGATATGTGAGATCTGAAGAAACAAAAGCAAAAGGAAAAAAGCAAGGAAAAGAAAACAGGCCAAATCCAAGAACCCCCTTCTGTTTCCTGTTCTCCACTACAGCATTTCAGCTCCCAATGCACCCAGTGCCAATTCATGGCTAGACAGATGCGTCTGCGCTGCTCACTTGAGATTTGCAAGGGTGATTGATTACCCAATCAGAAGGCCATACCACCATAGTCAATGTTCACAGGTGCACTGCAGCGTAGTGTGTATAGACTGGTAGAGCACTGGGAATGTATATGCTAATGCTTCAGTTGGGGTGACTCAGTACATGCAGAAACAGAGCCACAGATGTACCCCCTTCTCTACCACAGCTGCCGCCGCTACCTGCTGGGGCAGTGCCAGCATTCATGTGGTCAGCCGGTGGCCGTCGGTTGCCAGCATGTGCGCACGGCAGCCGATGGGGTTGCATGTAAACGGCTGCAAGATCTACCGGCAATTCAGTCTTGCAGAGCTGAAGGGGCTTCACAGAATTGTACAAGGATACGTCAGATAATTCAGATTTACATAGTACAGGTACATTCACCACTGCTTTTGTGATGTCCAATGCACAGGTTTTTCAATTCCAGCAGCAAGACCACTGGAGCTCCAGCCTGCAAAGCAAAACACAGCTTTCAATTTTCCCACTGAATTTATCTCATGGGTTGTTCAATAATGCAGTACCTGCATGCCTGCATCAGTGTTTCCATGAATTTACCAAGTTATAGCAAGCAGTAATTACACCATACTGAACACAAGCAATGGATGACACAGCAACAGGAGGGGTTTCTGAATCCCAGCATTTCAACATCTATCATCACATGCTCGCATTTTTGTAACAGCTGCAGAAGCAGCAACCAACCAATGAACACATATTCACATTTTTGCAGTACCAAGCCATTAAGAGGAGCAAACGAGGCAATAGTGCCGAGTTCCTTGTACGATGGAAGAGCTGTCAAAAATATAATGACAGTTCCAGCTTCAAAAAAGAAATATACCATGATAGTTCATACATGGAAAATAGAATCAGTGTGACTGCGGCATGCTAGCAAATACCAATAACAGTTGCAGAGTTGATATTTACTATTATTACAAACAAGGATGCAGTCACCCACTGCCCCATCAGGGATATTTCCTGGCAGAAACTAACTACCCGATTGGTCACCAACCAATCCCTTTTGAGTGCATAGACAAAACAAGATGAGCAAAGTTGGGGAGAAAAAGGTTGGCAAAGCAAGTTCATGCAGGAGAACAGAAGAAGCAACACCCCAGCATGTGTACATCATCATTATTTTTTTCAGTGAACAGATGTGCACAGCTCGTTCCTCAAGAAACTAACTTGGTGAATTTAGAACAAATTGAAGTACACAATGGTGTCCTTTGCCATGATCAGCAAAAGCAGCTTGAAGTATATCAAAGCCCACTTCCTGGTGATATCGTGGTGCACATAGTCCAGAAAGATCTCCTTGTGGAACACGTAGACTTGATGAAATACCGCGCCGACCATAAGAGAGGTAGTTATGCTGTTTTTCGAGGCAAGAAGCAGGGCTGGGATCATGTAAAATGTAACTTGTGTTGCTATCTCTGATCGCCTTACTTTAGAACTTTCACTTATCAAGGGACTGCTTCTAGGTTTAGCAATAGCTGCTTCTAATGGGCTGAATGCCACAACTTTAGGGGAGCTTCCTTCCGTTGTTTTCAGCGCATCAGTGTGTTCCATTCCAGCAACTGACTTACATGTCTCAGAGATCTGTTAGATTGGAAACGTCAATTTCATGAACGTCTAGCATAGAGTGGCAGAATAGTGACAAATCAAGCACTAGTTTGGCTGGTGACAAACCTGTGCCTTCTGCATGGGAGATCCATTTGATGATACGGTAGAAAACCAACGAGGTAAAAATTGTGCTCCGTTGAGATGTGATGTTGGCTCATACCCCAGAACCTGCACACATGTACATAAGACGTAAGATCCAAGAAATGCAAAGTAAATCACAACGTACTTTCTATTTCTTGAACAAAAGAAAAAATATTATAAAAGAGACCACATGCCAACAGCAGGTTCTTTAAATAAACAGCCTGATTTTCTAAAAGAACAATTCCTGGTTTTCATTAATCAGTGCAGCAAACAAAACTGGCTATTGTCTTTTAATCTTTCATCACCAAACTATATACAGATGATTAATCATATACCTTCCAGAATCCTATTGTCAATCTTCAAAACAGACATGCAACCCCATGTCAACTACAGGCGCACACATTTGAATGGAGAAATGGAGATAGATGGAAGAATTTTGGAAGCCTGAATGCATACACAAATATACAGGCATACCATGCCAAAAGCAAGAGGGCAAGCTTTCAACTCGGTCAAGCAAAATGTAGGAAGGTAAATAAATTGTTGAGTGACATGAAGTCTTTAGATTATCATAATTTGAAAAGACAAGCTATTCGTCACAGAGAATGAGTAATGGTGTGTGCCATGCAAAGATATAATTTTCGCCCTAACAAATGTGAATGGACTCGAAGTCAATTGAATGATTGATACTCTACGATGATATGAAGAGGTATATGTCATTACAATGGTTCGGTGCATTAACAATGTGACCTTGCAGTATTTAATCATCCGCACTGGAAAAGATGAATATATATTTCTTGGTTTCTGGCTTTCTGCTCAGTTCTCCACAGAAGTACAAACCCCTACCAATGACTAACAAATAGCAAATAGAAATCCTTTAATGAGGCAACAGTGATCCAGTTTACATGGAAAAGGTCTTAGGAGGCTAGGAGCACCGTAAAGTAGTACTCCCTCCATTCATTTTTATTAGGCGTATTTTGACTTTGCACAAGGATTAAGGTTATGTTGAAATTGAGAAAGGTATGAGAGAAAATGACTTAGATGCCCCTACTTAATTGTCGTGGAAGATGAAATATATACATTGTGTGGGTGGTAATAAATAAATGCATATGGTTGAGAGAACAAATAGGGGTATAGAAGGAAAGGCCTCATTAAAGCTACATGCAAGTCTTATATTTGTGAACAAGACCATTCAAAAAACAAGCTTTACAAAAGTGAACGGAGGGATTAGTCAATATGTGGACAACAATCTAGTCATCCTTGTACCTTGTGGTACATGGAGTCTGGACTGAGATCAGTGAATCATTACGTGAAGCTAAATCCCCAGGTTAACAGTGAAGTGCATATTTTGCATGGTGGCCTCCAAACACTGCAGGTATTTCCATAACAAGCTGGAGCCAGCTAATAGCCAAAACTACAATAATTTAGAAATGAGGCTGAAATAGATCTAAAACTTAGAGCTTTTAGAAATTGGTGGGTGGCAGGGCAGTTACACATGTTACTAGATGTGAACAGAATGCTAGCACCCATATAAAGCTAGCGGGCAGGGTATTCAAATTTCCCTTTGTGTGGTATCTTATGTTATATCTCTTTCCCTCTTTGTCATTTTCTTCATAAATCAAAACTATTATTTACTATCCTTGGTATCCATACTAAAAAGCTTATACTGAATTGCTTCTCCAGGAACATTATTTGTCAAGTGCACTTTACAACTTGGTTTGACCAAAAGAAATGTGTTATAGTAGCATCCAAAAGGCTGTGCCAACAAAAATAATGCAAACATCACACCCTCTTAGGCCTCAGAATGATATTAGGCTAGATCGAGCTAATGTGCAGATTCATGTGTTATTGGATATACTTTTTTTACAACCATCGACATCCAAATATTACTCCTGGATTCCCTACTAAAAACCACTCATAACCACCAGATGTTGACCGAGAATTATCTTCCTAGCTAAAAAATGGCGCTGGTTCTCTGTAGTCATGTAATGGATCTTCAGTGAGTAAGAAATCCTGGCATCACCTGGCAGCAGCGCTCTTGTAGTAAACCCTCCATTACACCAAACAAAACAGCTCTGCATCCTACACCCCACACCAGATGAAATCGAACGACACAGGCTGCATCAGATCAGATACTATACGACACGACCAAATCTTCACACGGTAGCGCATCAGATCGAACACACGCGACCGGGCATATCGCTCGCACTCAAGTACATCACAGCAGCCCGTTTCGATCTGCAAGAAGTATACGTACCAAGAAAGGCCGAACGGGATTGGGGAGACGAACCTTGCCGAGGCCGGGAGGGGATCCAACCGCCGGGGACGGGGCGGCGGCGGCCGCGGGATAACGGGGGAGGGAAGAGAGCGCGCGGGCTCCGGCGAGGGGCGGCGGCGCTGCGTCGGCGCGGGAGAGGGCGAGGACCAGGGTCTTGGATCGAGCCAGGAATCGCGACGCCATGGCTAGTCTCCTGCTCGGCTACCTTCTTCGCCGCGTATGGTCGCGAGGAAGGGAAGAAGAGAGAGAGAGAAGGTGGTCTTGGGCCCACGAAGTCATAGAGAATTGGGATGATTTGGCCCGGCCCAGTTGAAGCTCTTGTTTCGGGCAGAGATGGGCTTCCAAGAAGATCCTCATAGGCTCGCCTAAAATTTGTATTCAATACGTTTTGAATATACTCCCTCTAGGAAAAAAAAGCACATAGTTTTGGATATGGACATGTCCCTAAAATATAATTTTAATCACTAATTATTATTGTAATATATATACAATATAATAAAATTATGATATTATTGAAGTACTCTTCGAACACATCTAATCTTCATATATCTAATCTAAATATTTAAAGATGATCTGGATAGCAAAAGTTTAACTAGATGTATCCCAAAACGATATTATTATGAACCGAGGGGTAACATCTAAACAAACAAAGTTATTAATATAAAAAAGATTTTTCTGATAATGTTTGGGAAATATTATATCCATGATTTCATTTCTAATAAAAAATATAAAGCCTTGTTAGAATTCATTTAGCCCTAACATTCACATTAGCAATGTCACTAGCCATGTCAGGCGACAGAAGCAATTAAGGTAGAAATCGGATAAATATGTGATGATTCGTGATTCTTACTTGCACTATTACATCCATGTAATATTTTGATATGATAAGCAATTACTAGACAGGAACACACGCTACACCGCGTGCGGCAAAAGATACAGGCATAGTACCAATCAATATTTAACACCCGCACACAAGCTGCACCATGTGTGGAAATTTTTATTGTACTAGTCCCCTTCAAAAAAATTCACGGAAATGGCTTTTGTCCTAGCGTATTTGCGAAAATGGCCTCCGAGCCCGCAGCCTGCCGCGCCGTGGAGGAGGGGCAGGCTCCCTGCCGCGTCTTGAGGGGGAGGCAGACCCTGTCGCACAGTTGCCACGCCTCCAGGTGGAGTCAAGCCTCCCGTCGCACAATTGCCGCGCCTCCAAGGGAGGCAAGCCTCCCTGTTGCGCCTCCAGGGAGAGGCAGGCCTCCCCCTGGCCCTACCACTGCTATTTTTTTTGGCTGTTTTGGCTTTTTTGCTGCTTTCAGTTGCTCCTACGCTCCTACCGCATACTTGTCATACGCTGGAGGTCGGCCCCTGCCTGAGCTCTCTCCCGTGCAAACGTGCGTCGCTCGCTGGAGGCAGGCCCTAGGCGATCTCCCATGATTTATTTACGTCATTTCATTGTGTCTCATCCGCGCCCTACGATAGACATCTGATTATCCCGTGAAGGCGTTAAAGCTCTTGCTATAAATAACGAGTGATGCGTTGATTTGTTAGAGCAAGGGAAACAAACAAGGAAAGAGCGAGGGAGTTCCGCCGATTCTGAAACTAAAGAGGAGAGATGAGAAAAAGAAGTGCAGACGAAAATTTGCAATCGGAATTTCGGAGAAATTTAGTTGGTGTCCATAATTTGGTGGAATTTATTTGTAGTTAACTTTTTTTGAGTATTTGGTTCATGATTCGTATTTTGCAGGTATTCTTCAGGAAGGTTACGTTGTACGTTGATTAAGCTTTAGTGATCTGCAACACAACTTCCGAGAGGTTAGTTTGAAATCTTCTGGAATATTAATATAATATTAGTATAATTAGGTGAATATTAGCATAACTAACAATACATAAAACCATATTATTAGTATATCAAGCAGTACATGAAACGACGGTAATTTTATAACTAATATTACATTATATGATAGTAGTAGTGTAATGGTAGTACGTAAAAGTGTAAAGTAAAAATGTGTTCAAGGATGGGGAAATTAGCTTCACACAAAGGAACCTCTCGACAGGAATACACGAGTGAGGATTGCTGCTAGTGCGGCCAAGGGATGAATACTTGCATGCCAAGTCATCAAACATTCTTCTTGGGGAAGGGTTATCATCCAAATCGCAAATTAACTGATTGCTGGCTGCAAAGCAATTGACAACACCAAATCGCATGGAGAGCAAAACCTAGCGATGGCATGGGTATGTTCTTCTATTCTCCGCTGATTTTACTTCAAAGTACTGATGGTTTGCAAATTCATCTATTTTACAAATTTCTTGAGTTAACTGAATCATAGTTACTAAAATAGTGGAGTCGGTAGAAATACATTGAGATACTAACAATATAGTAAATTAAGATGGGGTTAAGCTGTGTTCTCTAGTCTAGAAAATAAAACAATCCCAGGAAACATATAGAGAAGTTTGGATTAGGTGGGAACTCTGCAATCCAGTAACCGGCACAACAAATGCCTGATCAAGGAAATTTTAGGAAGTTGTGCAAGGTCATCTTTTTCCAGCGAAATAATGAAATAGCTCAATTGCTTTGAGCTCTTCTGCTACATCTGACTTGGTTTAATAATTGGGGAATGAAGAACTGAGAATCCCAGGGTGGTTCCTCCTTTTTTTTTACTTCACCCAAAGGTTCTAATTTTTTATTTCCTTCTCAGATCATATTATCCTTTTAAACTGAACTCCGAAACCGGGAAAATTGCAAATAACCCCCTATAAGTCAGCCTAAGTTTGATTTACCCCCTACAAGTATATTTGTGGTGAATGCCACCCCACAAATGTAGAGTTATTTGATTTTCCTCCTTGGTAGACCATTTCCTGCTGACCCGGGTGTTTTCCGTTGATGTGGAATCCATGCCGTGCAAGGTCGGTTATAGATAAGGTGCAGGGAAGTTACCCACACTTGAGTCATATACTTACATCTGGTTCAACCCAGATCGAAGTAGATAGAACCACACGGGATTAGTTGGGTCTTCGTCCCCAGCTCGATGCGAGCTAGGGTTCCACATAATTGGAGCGAGGGTGGGGGGGGGGCACGACCGCCTTTGCCCTTCCTCTTGCCTTCTTGTATTCCCTCCTCTCATTTCAATTCGGCGCAAGAGGAAAACACCAATTGACGTGCCCATACTCGACCTGAGCTGCACACTTAGTCCCAAGGGTCATGCCAGAATGCGTCATATCTGATGTGGCATGCCACGAAGTCCACGTTAACGAAACCACCCGAACCAGTAGGAAAAGCACCTCCAGGGGGAAATCAAACAACTCTGCACTTGGGGGAGCATTTTGCCATAAATATACTTGTAGGGGGTAAATCAAACTCAGGTTAACTTCTAGGGGGTTATTTGCAATTTTCCTTCAAATATCGGATGGTTACACACCATTGCCTTTGAATTTTCTTGAATGCTGTCTTTGAAAGCCTAGCACTGTAGCACATATTATCATGGTGGAGTTATTTTTATTATTATGATTTATTTTTTGAAGGGGTAAAGGTTACCTCTAGTGTCATTTGCTCTTCCAGAAACAGTAACTTTCATTCGCAGTAGGCTTATTGGGAGCTAGTCATGCTAAAACATTTGTTTGTGGGTTTGTGCTATTGCAAAAGAGTGGAACAGTTTAGATCATGATGATCAATGCATTTTCTTGTATACTCAGGTATTTTTATAGCTCTTATAGTTTATTCGTTTTAAACCAAGGGAGCATTCTTGTAAAGTTGTACCTCAATAATGAGTTTCGACGAGAAACTGAAATTCATTCCTTATGTTGTCGTATGTTGGAAAATAGGACATAAGAGAGCCAACCGTCGGTTGTCCAACAGGCCAGCGTCCACGAGAGTAATGGACAGACAGTAATTTAAACATTGTTCTGGTGCTAATGAAGGCACCCTATTCTTGTCGGTGTGCCCCCGGGCTTGGGGTAGAGGGGGTGCCTCCTTGCCTGGGAGTGACCTCAAGGGCACATCAGTTTGTGTATATTTGTATTCCATTAGAGTTTTTTTTCACATGTGAGGGTTATAATGAGCTTTTATATGTGCTCCACTGGTATACAAATACTATCCTACCCCTAGTAGGCTAACTTAAGCATGGGGTGGGCATCATCATCAATCCTAGGGGTGGTAGTGGATCCCGTGCCATCACTCCCTAGGGGTAGGCCTCCGGCTCCGAGGTCCTGAGACTTGGGCCCTCCTTCGGGGGCCAAACGTCGTAGGGACCATGGGACTTGACGGCCCCCATCATCAGTAGATCTCAAGTGAGATGAGAGTGCTCATCCATCTCAATGGGTGCCTAGGGGGTGCCCTAGTGGATCGGGCTCAACGCCATATGCCTCATAGACGGAAATGAGGCGAAGTGCCCAAGAGGGAAGAGCACTTCACCAAGCTCTCGGTAGGTTAGGGCACTCGGTCATGTGCCCTTCTCTGGGTAGGAGGTGAAGCGCCCCTTATTATCAGTCGATAACAAGCGAGGTGGGGGTGCCCTCTATCCCGATGAACGCTTTCGAGGGCATCCTCACAGACCGGGAGTTGTGTCTCATCACCCATGGATGGGAATAAGGTAGAGTGCTTGGAGGGATGGGCACCGCACCTTGTGCCCTCCTTGGAGGGACGGCGGAGTATGGGACCTCCCATCGAGGAGATGATAGTACCCGGGAGGTGATGGAGTCTCCCCAATACTCACCATGTACCCTCCTTATAGGGACAATGGGTATGGGACCTCCCATCCAAGAGGTGATGGGGTCTCCCTTGCACTACCCGGGAGGTGAGGGGTCTCCCCGACACTACCTCTCATCCGGGAGGTGATGAGGTCTCCTCAACACTCACCATGTACCCTCTTTGGAGGGACGACGGGGTATGGGACCTCACATATGAGAGATGATGGGGTCTCTCCAACACTCATCATGTACCCTCATTGAAGGGATGACGGAGTATGGGACATCACATTTAGGAGGTAATGGGGTCTTCCCAACACTATAGAGGACCAGGCACCTCGTCTTGCACTCTACCGTTGGGTAGAGGGTGGATTGCCTTAGGGGGTACGAATATCCCCTTTCACGCCCTGTGACTGGAAATAGGCCCCGGTTAGGGAGGTCTTAGGATTTCCTCCAATCGTATGTAACACTTGTACATTACATGAGAATTATGTTACTTATGGAGTGAGCTAACAGTTAGGTTGTTTAGGTTGATTATTAACACTGGGTAAAATTGGGGCCTTCAGTATCAACTACTGAGACTAGTTCCTTTATCCACTTACCTCTCAATGTCACCAAAGAATTTCTGCCCAAAATGAAAAACTAAAAAGTTAGGGGTAGAGTATTTCTGTCCTTAAAGTTCAATTGCCGAGGTTTGCACAATGTTTACATATAGAAAGTATATTTCCCCATCTACTATTTTCTTTGTAGTTGCAGTCTTAAACAAAGATTTCTCTAGAAGTCTGGATTAATATCCAGACGTTATAATGTTGGATGACTGATATGATCGATCTAATTTGCAGGCTCGTTCTCTTTTCAAAGGCTAGTTCCTTTATCAGGCTTTAGCCATTGCTGCATTAATGTGTTTGCAAAAGCAAGCTGCCACTCGGCCTTTCATAGGAGATGTGGTCACTAGCATAATCGGAGCAATTCATCTACCCCTAGAGCCAGAGACCATGGTGGTGGGAACAGTGACCAACGGCGTGTCCACTCACCATTCTCTAGAATTGGGGAGAGAAGCCAGCACAACATCAAAGTATGAGGCCGAGGTTAGCAGGGCTAATAATGTTCTTCCTTCTTGCCTGACCATCACCGCTAGCTGCTTCACAGCTTCTCTCTTCCATGCAGATATCACCACCACAATCACCATCGACACGCCTATTTCTGGCGTCCATTCCTCGTGGATGTGATCATGTGGATGCGCCTTTATCATCGTGGAGACAGACAGCATTTGGCTGGAAATGTAGAAAGCAAAGGAGAGAGCTGATCTGAGGTGCACAAGGTCTCATCCAATGGGTATCTTCTGTTGCTGTTGCATGATGGGTGTCGGTGGCCACACAGTTGTTCGCAATGTAATGCTTTATGTGAATGTATGCGTATCGAGGGATGTGATGTTTTTTCCTTTCCTCAGGGGTTTGTACCGAGGGGTGCAGCAGTTTACCTGTGTTTCATACCCATCTGTCATGTGGCATTTCTGTGTCATCAGAACACATCCTTTGTTATCTGAGCTGTGTTTCTTCTTCTTCTTCTTCTCTCCTTTTTTTTTTAGAAAAACTGGTAACCTTGCGCTATATGCTCCAGTCTTCTTGGTTTTGAGCTTTCTGTCTTTTTTTCTATTATAGCAATAAGAATGAAGTATAAAGGATTAATAGTAGTTGCTTCTGTATCTATCCATGCTGCTCAAACTTTTTTTTACTTTACTAATGTATATGTTATCTATCTGGTTAACCAACAATTATAGGGAGCAATATTTTTCACAAAAAGTAATAATTTCGTAAGAGTGAATATAACATTTTTATAGGGGGTGGCTATGGTACCTAAAGGTGAGAAACGTTTACTCCCTACATTTTTCTTTCAGTTGCTTTCTTCCACTTGTATAATTAGTGGATGGTGGAAAAGGTTTGCCGGTGCACAAACTAAAAATGCATGTACCATAGTCATGCTTATTTATAATTTTTACAACATTATTGTAAAATGTCATGGTCAATGCTGATTGTAACCATGAGGTTAAAAGAACAAAATATTTTGGACTGGAGGGGGTATCCGAGACCATCGCCTATACAGGCTTGAACATTTAAAACAGGTATTATAATGTATCATAAGGAGACGCGGCTGTCATGCTTAAATAAATTAAGATATATACAGGAATATGAACATGGTAATTAACATGATTTTTTTGCTAATTTCTTAAATACTCTCGGCCGGGATAGTTTCATCCAGCCAGGAGCACGTGTGTATATACATGAAATCGTCCTTGGATTGCTTACAAGTATATTGTATAGGGCCGAAAAGAACTATCCATAAAGTCGTTCTTCCCACATCCCTCCATGATTTCATCACCATTAAACATGCATCATCACAAAGAGGGTATACTAAACAAGAAAATTCATGCCAACTTGAGTTTGTTTACTGTGCGCTGCGTCGCTGATCAACTGATAAACCAGGCTGCTTCAACAAGACCATATTGCCAGCAGCGTCCATCTTAGACTCAAGTGCATTGTCGTCCCTGACGATTCTGCAAGATCCCCATGACTCGGCATGCATGCTGATGCCAAGATAGTGTATATGGTCGTACACGCTGTTTCCACTCACAGACCTGGGTAGAACAATGTCAGGAGGCACATAGACCGATAAAGAATTTAAGCAAGAGAATTTCATGTGTGTGAGCGAGATGGACCTGCTGCAAGTCGGGTCTTCGCCAGAATCATCACAAATTTGCTCTATTATATATACTAGGCTTCCGAGTTTAACATTATGGACCCATACCTGAAAGAGGAATCATATATGTGATATGCACCAAAAAATCGATGGGAGGCAATCAAATAAACACAGCATCAAGTATAAATAATACTAGAACTCTAGCCGTTAGCAAAGGTGGAAGTGAAATTAACAAAAGCATACCTCGCGTGGGAAATGATGGTAGGTTTTTTGTGGGAAGTAGTGGTAGTACGGGGGTAAATGAGGCACAATATCGTGTGCATTAGTTACTCGAATTGCATTTGGCAAATATCTTTTAAAATGGGAAATAAACACAACATTGCCAATTCGAGGTTGTCCAAATGTCATTAGTGTCACATCCTTTAACCCATAGTTGACCTACAAGAACATAGAAATATGTGTTACCATGATAGCTAAACCAGAAGCACATGCAGTTAACTGTTGTATCTCATAGAGCTAAAAAATGAAATGATTCAGGAAAGACAGACAAAAAATAAAACTTTAATCCCCAAATAGCCAAACAAAGAAGCTAGTACTTCATATGCTTGAAGCAACTGTTCACATCACATCTATAGAAGTTGTTACTCCACTTAATTGTCCATATGGACCATATGAGAACACAAATAGTTACATCTATCTGATCTAAGATTTTGGCACACAGAAAGTTTAACACAAAAATTATACCAAGGTTCTTAATACTAGCTGATATTTGCTGGGATTCCCAATAAAATATTGGCAATATTCAGTGTAGAATGTAAAGTGAATTTATTCTGGGAATGGTGAAGTTAATTGCTACCGTTGATTTCACTGATGTAAGAGCTTTCATGCAATGCATTTTATACACGTTAAGTATCAATCAAAACTAAGACTATAAGAGGATTGCAAACCCTGAAAAATGCATCCAGCTTCATTCAGTGCAGCTCATAGTAGAACTTAACAGAACAGATGGGAATTCATGGACAATAACTTCTAAGCAGAGAAACTTCAAAAATAAGCTCAAAGCACATCTTGAGACAAAATTCAATACTTACAACAAGATCAAAGGCACAAAATGAAGCCATAGCTCCTCCCATGGAATGCCTCATGACCATGATGGGAATATTGCCATACACTTCCCTGGTCTTTTGAATGCCATCAGTAACTCCATCGCGCAATGTTGTGTTATGGTACGCAGAATAAAAACCACTGTGCACCTATAAGCATAAAGAGCGCCAACATCAATAGTATTTGTAGGAAATTAGCATTTTCATCATAAATACTTTAGCCATGCTCACCTTTGCTTCAGGCATGCCTGGGTAGTCGAGATCAAGTTGTTTCCAAAACAAGTCCTCTATCCAATTCTGAATGCTGAGAAAATGGAGGAATATCATTACTAACATAAAGTAACAGGATATAGACTGCCAAATTTATCTGATTGACAGGACCCCATGTATCAATTTGCAATACCTTACATCTTAGCACCTATCTAATTTTGCAAACATCGAATAATAAATTCCGTCTCGAATAAAAACTTCAAGAGCAGCTTTTAAAAGTAACCACTAACCAGGAAGAGATATACAAGAATTACCTGTTCTCTTGAGTGCCTCTGAACACAACTACAACAACATTCATATCGCTAGCAAAACCAACATATGCCTGGTTCATCGAAACTATCAACATCAATGTAACATAAGAGTCCACTAAAGGTAAAAAAAGATTCTAGGATAGAGGGAATAACTTGCAAGCAATTTTCACATCAACAATCGGCTCTATCACCTCAAACCCCTGAGTCAACAAATAAATTTAATCAATCATTCACACCAAAATATATATGAACTTCACTAAACTTTAACAAAACCATCTCATTCTTCTAAAATAATACGCATAAGTGATGATGAAAAATACCTCTGTTAAGTCACCACATCTTTCACAGGTCCACGTAAATAGTTGTGTCAGGTCAGCAGTGTAGACCTGTACAACAACACCAAGTTCGAGTCCATAGCAATTACTCCATATTACGCCAGAAATCCAAGGTATTCACTGATAAGAAAATCCAAAGTGGAGGATGATAAAGATAAAAAAGCAAATGAATTCACTGCTGAAGTATATTCCGCAAGCGTCTTGGCTTGAGTCGAGTTATATGTGGGTGTGTGTTTGGTCTTGAGCCCTAAATCATGAAAGCAGAATCAAAATCAGAATACGAGAACGCGTTCAATACATCAAACATAAGCGTTCAATACGAAACTACAAATCTTTGAAGAGTAGCATCTTCAGAATTGAAGTGTTATGCCACAACTGGATCAAACGATCAAAATATGTAACTACCGGTGAATAATGATCTTATAGCGCTAATCGATTCCTGAACAGAACGACCACAATGCCCCAAGCAAATTTGGTAAAACAATAGGCAATGGCAATTCATTATTCGCACATACAGGGCTCTAACTGCGAGCAGCACAAGAAACCTACCTCCACTGCCTGCAACTACCAAGCAGAGCCAAGAAAGCACCTACCTCTCCCGGAGCAAAGCACAAGTAGGCACATTAAAACCGCGGCCTGCAGCCACCTCCGCCGCTCCATCCCAGAAAACGCAGCACAAGGATCCGAAAGCACACCGAAGCAGAGCAAAATCGCCGCCAGATTCCGCGCGAGAACAGCGAATCTTGGACGGAATCGGCTCAAGAAACGCGAATTCGCGCGAAAGGTTTCGCTCCGATCGAGCTGATTGGGGGAGGAGGGTGGCGCGAGGATTCGAATTTGGGAGAAATTATTCGCCGTGTGCAAACCAGCGATAGATGATTCGAGTTCGAGAGGTGTAAGGCAAGTGAGAAGCGAGAAGAAAAAAATTTGGGTGGGGGCGGGGCGAATTTACGATAGCGTATTGAGGGCCTGTTTGTGTCGGCTTAGTTTTTTTAGTTTTTGTTTAAAGTTAACTTTTTGACTTAATGGGCTTTTAAGCTATCTGCTTTTGGTTTAAAGTTTATTTCTCTTTTACGAATACGTCCTTCCACTTTGATCAAAAGGGTTCCATCTTCACCTTGATCAGTCTGAGCTACAGATTCACCATCCGACGGCTGATGACGGGAGTTAGCATGTTAACACCCATAGGCCCATTACCACTAGTTATGCTGCCATAATTGATGATTTATCTTTATTTATTTGTGTTATTGATCGTTTGTTCTGTAATATTTTATTGATATGCACATCTTAAGACCATATGTTAGTGAGATATATAGAGTAAATGATCAATTATATCAACTAAAACAGGGTAAATAATCAAGTATTCCAAAAGCTAGCAAGGCAAGGATAATTGTGGAATTTATATAACAACAGAGGGGGTAGGTATAAAATGACAGGGGTTGCACTTTCGAGTCGGATAGTAAATGGGCCACAGGCCGATAGAAAAAATGTCTTGCACATAAGTTAAACTAATGTCGCGAGATCAACATTGATTGATGTGAAAAAGAAATTAATAATCGTAGTATATCTCATTATCACAATTACTTCTTGGCATGTATGCTAAATTTTACTTACAAATTACTCCCTCCCATCACACATAGTTGTCGTTTTAGATATGACACGGTTTTCAAAACATTTTGATCACTAATTTATATTATAATATATTTATAAAATCTAATAAACTTATAAGATTATAAGATTATTTTTCAAGATAAATTTTTCATTTTTATGTGTCTAATTTAAATATTTAAAGAGATATTAACGGTTAAAGTTTTAAAAGTTTAATTGTATATATATCTAAATCTAAAAGGGAATTATTTATGACCACGACAACTTACCGCTTAACACCAGCGACGACAGAAACAATTCACCATGCATGCACTTCACGCCGGCGGCGGTGGTCATGAGCGCGGGCGTGCCGTCGGCGGGAACTGCAGCTAGCAGTCGTACTTGTAGCGGTAGACGTCCCGAGCAGGCCAGATCCCCTAGAAGAACCTGGTACACAAGCACCCTGGAGAACTTCTCCGCCACCGTGCTGCTGACGTTGCTCACCCCGCCGCGCAGCACCGGGTACAGCGTCCGACGCCGGCGCGGCTTCAGCTGAAAGCTCGGGAGCATGCCGTCGTCGGAGCTTATTGATTATTGATTAATAAAGTTATGTATCGTCTTTCGTTGATTTAAATTATCTAAATTTGCTTCTTCTTTTTTATCTTGTTGCTTATGTTTTTCTCTTGAAAAAAAACTATCTTTATCCTTTGTCTAATCAACTCAATCAACATGTTACTTTTCGTCTTTTATTTAAGAGCATCTTCAAGAGGAGTCTTAAATATGGTCCTAATTTGAATTATAGGGTTTTTGGAGAAAAGATTAACTTCAGCAAAAACCCTAAATTGTTTTAGGGCCCTAGGAGAGTAGCTATATTTAGCAACTCTGTGATTGAGCCCTATCTTCGTTGCGTTTTAAGGCCTAATTGCTGGAGTGAATATTTCGTTAGAGCCCTAAATCAAATTAGTTGAAGTCCCAAATTAAAGTTTAAGGCTTATTTTTAGAGCCTCTCTTGGAGATGCTCTAAGAGCATCTCCAGCAGAGCCCCTAAGCCAGCCCTTAAACCTTAAAATAGGGAGTGTTGTAAAAAAAACAGATCCAGCAGGGCCCCAACTCAAGCCCCTAAAATTAGGGGGGCCCCTAAATTTGCCTCCTCAGCCCCAATTCCCAGGGGGCCCCAACTCAAGCCCCTAAAATTAGGAGGCCCCTAAATTTGCCTCCTTAGCCCCAATTCCCAGGGACACGAGTACAACCCATATTATTGAAGATAGGGAAATACATGAGAGGTTTCGAAAATTTTATCATGTTTTGAAAATTTTAAATTTAAATTTGAAATTTCATGTTTTTAAATTGTAAATGTTAATATGCTTATGTTTTATGTATTACAAATATTTTTGATTGAATTTTAGTGGTGTCAAATGAAGATTATACATAGCGGATATGTCAAAATAGGAGAAAAAGTAAAATAGGGGCTGAGATTTAGAAACATTCTTTGGACTTGTGCTCTGAAAACAGGACCTCAAAAAATAGGGGGAGTCCTTAAATCCAAAATAGAGACCCTGTTTTAGGGGGCCTTGCTGAAGATGCTCTTAAAATTTAAATTTAAAATTTTCAAAACATGATAAATTTTCGAAGCCTCTCATGTATTTCCCTATCTTCAATAATATGGGTTGTACTCGTGTCCCTGGGAATTGGGGCTGAGGAGGCAAATTTAGAGGCATCCTAATTTTAGGGGCTTGAGTTGGGGCCACAGAATTGGGGCTGAGGAGGCAAATTTAGGGGCCCCCTAATTTTAGGGGCTTGAGTTGGGGCCCTGCTGGATCTGTTTTTTTTTACTACACTCCCTATTTTAAGGTTTAAGGGCTGGTTTAGGGGCTCTGCTGGAGATGCTCTAGGCAGTGATTTGTGTTCTAACTGGGACTCAGTGGCACGGCGATTGGGCCTACTCGGCTACTCGACCGGGTTGGGCCTGGTGGACCGTACTTGTTTAGCCCAAAAGAGCATAGGCGATGAAGGCTGCCTCGGCTCGGGTCGGGTGTAACCTGAAACGGATCCACCACAGAGAATCCAGGTAAGTGTACGACCTTGGGTCTGCTTCCACGTGGCCCTTGCGTGAATTACGCGGCCGCAAAGGATCCAGAAATATCCCATCCGTAGTTAAATTGTACTACCTTGGGCCTACTTCTTTTGTAGAGTCGCAGTCGCAGAGAGACAGAGGGGGGAGTCGAAATGGGGCTCTCGCCGTCGCCGGCGCCGGTGACGGATGGCAGGTGGGCCGACCTCCCCGAGGACATAGCCCTCGCCGTAGCATCCCTCCTTCCGGTGCGCATATACATCTCTCTCTGTTCTGATGCTCTCTCTCTCTCTCTCAAGAGATATGATTCGCTCGTTGACTCGGCTGGCTCCAACCGTGCGCAGGAGGCGGACGTGTGCGCGCTCGGCGGCTGCTCGCGATCCTGGCTCCGTGCCTGCGATGCTGACTGTGTGTGGGAGGGCCTCTTCCGATGCCGCTGGCCGGCCACCGCTGCGGCGGTGGTGGCAGGAGGAGGGGAAGGGGTTTCCGGTGTCCAGGTGGGTAAAGAGAAAGTTTCCATGCCTACTTATTTATTCCATCTTAAATTTTCTTCCTAAAGTCAAAGTTCTAGGGGCATATCTCCGGGATTTAAGTTGAATAACTAGGAAACTGTGGTGCTCACCCTATGATCCTAACAAAAGGGTGAAAAGAAAGATATAAAATAAAAATTGTTCTTAATATGGTAACATGAAGACGTAATATGTATCTTCTTTTTTTTTGAAAGAAGACGTAATATGTATCTTCAAGTTTTGGTTTGAAACAAGAACACTTAGGGTCTCGATTTCAATACGTCTCTCTAGATTAGCAAGGAAGATACCTTAACTTACTCTACTGCAAGGTCAGCTTAAGGATAGCAGCTCATATTGACAAGATGAGCTGCTATGCTTAACTGCTTAAGCATTCCAGCGGCATGTTCCCTCAGTATGCATGATGTACTGATTATAAAATATTAACATCTGTTATTGTTGTGCTCCTTCATGATTTTATTATCACAAAATCTTAGTACCTTGTTAAGATGTCTTTGGCAGAAGCACCAACTTGGTTCGTAACTTCACGGTTAATTTTAATTCCTGGCTTTTGGTTGAGACCAATTAACCGATCAGCTTTTGTTTTGATGAATTCATAAGTTTCTAGATGTAGTATGATGATGATCCAATCTGGTTTCTAGGCTTCTAGCACATTTTAAGGCTCAATTTTTTAGTGAAGCCAAGAGAATTCCAAGCTTCCTTTCCCTCACTTTTTGTGAGGTCTTTTAGCCAGAAAAAACCAGAAGACTAAGGGCAAGTTTGTTTTTGCTTTGGATTCTCTAAAGGCTAATTCTGGATTGTGGTTATAAAGAAGCTGATTCTCCAAAAGTTGGAATCCAAAAGCACATATGAAGTGGATTGTAGATTCTAATGTATATAGATGAGCTGGATTGTGAGAATCGGATTCTAGAATCAGGCTATTTGTTTTTTATTTAGCTTTTAGGGTCAGAATCTAGAATCAAAAGCAAAAATAAACAGGTCCTAATTAATTCGGTTGAAAGTTTAAGCAAGCTTAAAACGGACTGTACCTTAAAGTTGCATTACAGAATGTTACCTGTCTTTATGGGACATTAGGATGTTTTGAGGGTTAATTTGTTTGTTTTCAAAGTGCTTTGTACAAAAATATCTGATAGTGGAGTTGAAAAACTACTGTATCCTTTTTTCCAGTGTATTTTGTAGTCCTATACTCATGTGCTCCCCTAATGCCCAAAACATGACAGATTAAGCTTACATTTTGGTATATCTTGTGCTGTAGGGATGGAAAGCTCTCTACATTAACCGTCACAGAAGAACAGCTGTTGCTATCTCTAGTGTGGTTGAATTTGTGGAGAGCAGCTCACATAACGGGTCACTTGAAGCTGAATATTATCTCAAAGCTATTTCTGATTTGATCTTGATGAAGGATATAGGTTTTATCGATGTGCAGTTTTTCTTGTTCTCAAGGAATCACAGTGCTATAATAAATTTAATTGGATTGCACTACTCAATTGCATGTTTGCATGTACCGGTGAGTTATGCATTACCGATTTTCTTGTTGAGCTTCTCTTATAATTACAAGCTCTTCATGTCCCAAGAACCTTACACTACTTGATTTGTGATTTTGATGCTAAAGAAAGATTATGGAACCATTTCTCATTGCTCTTCTTGAAGTACCATACCTTATTACCTTGTATAGACAGCTATATCATTCAGATGTCAACAAACTGTTTTGGCCCTCAAAATCTTTGTATATTTCCTCCCATAAGTCAACACTAGTTAGACTCAGAGTGGCTCACTGTTCTACACTATGATAAAGCTTTATTCTAGAAACTTTTTATTTGCTTAAAGCACTTCATGCGCTGATTAGTAGTCTGCGCACACCCTAATGAGTAATTAGCAGTCCCTGCACACATGCATGTCATATTATGTCGCATATAAGCATATGTCCGATGCACTTTGTGTTATATATATGATACATCAAAGTGTCCCAATACCTCAAACAGAAAACTCAAAGAAAACACTTCAGATGATATATGGTTATCACTTTTCAGCATCAGAAAGCTTTGGATGAATGAGTTTTCAAGCCTTTTAAATGTTTCTTTTGGTTGACAACAGATGTTCTGACTCGAATGATCTAACCAAGTTTTGGTTTGCTCATAAATGGTGTTTTGACACTATGTTATTTTTTCAGCCAAATGAAGTGGATAAAGCAGTTCAAGCTCGCCAAGTGGCAGAAAGGAAAGTGTGCGTGAGCTTGCTCAAGTTTGGTAGGTGGTTCTATGGTTTCCGGTTGCCTGATGAATGTGAGTCTCACAAAATTTCATTGAGTGCGCTCACCATGTCTGAGGGTGCAGAAGTTTTAGCCATTCTTAGCCGTGGTGCTGTTCACGAAGTATTTCGTCTCCAGGTCAGTTTGGTGGACATAAATAAGTGAACTAAAAGTACGCAAACCATCTGTACCTGGCTTGCTGTGCTTTTTGTAAATACATTTACTCTGTGTTTTGATGCTGATGCCCTTGTCACCTTGTGGCACTGCTTTGATGTAAATGGAATGGTAGAGATGGATAAAAGTACGAAACCATGCAAAGTTGTAAACTATTGGCGATAGTCTTATACAAATAATAAAGTCCCGTGATATGTGAATTAGTTATAACATTTTTTGGAGATAAGTTATGTTTAATGTTTGTTATTTTCATTTTCCTATGGTGCTTATAACCGTGCTTTCTACTGCAATATTTTGATCCATCAATTTCTGTAACTAAATATAACTATATTTGAACAAGGTTAAATGTTGAATACATGAACTATGGGACCTCATGGCAAGATAAAAAATAAACTCTCAACTTTCAAGCAGTGTTACTCGGACACCCGTGTCTGATTCCGAGTAGCATTTTTTATGTCCAAATTTTTTTTGCTGAATTGGACACCCGAATCCGAGTCGGATTCTTATTCCCGTGTCCGTGTCTAAGTAACACTGCTTTCAAGTAGCCAAAGAGTAACAATAAAATTCTATGCTTTTTCTTCTAATACAAGTTGCACAAATCTTGAAGCAGGCGAAGGGGTAAGTAATCACAATCTACCATTCATTTGTGCTTTAATAGTTGTGCAACTTTTAAAAGGAAGAGCATAGAAGCACCTCTCACAATAAAATAGTAAGAAGAAGAAAAGGAAGAAACATTGAGACAAACAAACAAAAAAGGGTGCCAAGGAGTCAAAAGCTTCAACGGAATAGTTGTAGACCTGTGGTTACATGCAAATCTGTACGGTGCTGCACTGCTGCCTTGATGTCATTGACTAGGTTATAGCGCAATTAAGTAGCATCGTGGTCTTTCCTTTTCCAAGGACCTAATCCAAACTGGAGAACACAATGGCCAAAAGTGAAAGCAACCAAGAGTTTTTTTTTTTTTGTGAGGCTAAGAGGCTATTTTTGATATATGGCTAACCTGTCATCTCTGGGAACCCCATGTGAAAAATAATTGGATGATTTATAATGAAACACCTGGATGGCTGGATCACTGTAACAAATGTTTGCAAGTTCAACTATTTAATCATCTGACTTAGTTTAAGTGGAAAAGTTTGGAGCTCGTTTGTGGCACTGGGATGCCTGGTTAATTTGACAAAAAAAGGTAGGAAGTCTTTCATAGTTCCATGCTGCTGATAAACTTCTTGTACTGGTACCATAAAATTATGAAACAAGTCATTTGCATGTGATAAAAACCAGTGTTTCCTAGGCACTAGGCAGGCGGCAGACCAGTGCCTAGCACCTAATCGCCGCCTAGGTGGCTAGGCGGGCGAGAGGGGCCTAACGCCTAGGTGCTACTTAGGCGAGATAGGCTGCTGCCTAGGGAACAGTGTAAAAACGTTGAGGTATCATGTTTGACGAATACTAATACCATGGGTAGTCCCAGCAGCCTGGAAACCTCGAGCGGGCTGCCTTCAAGACCCAGCCCTAACTGGGGACTGGCGGGCCGTAGGCGAGCTCGGTCCCCGACCAGGCCTCGGCTCAAGCACTCCGTCCAACCTTCCCCGACCACCCAGGTCGGGGGGGCCTCCCTCGGTTAGGCGCTCCGGTACTCAAGTACCTGTTCTGCCAAACGCGACATCCCGGGACGTCCGTGTCAGGGTAGGTGGTTCCTTCCCAAGGTGTCAGAGGAGCCGCCTGCAAAGCCAGGCACCGGTCCCATCGCTCTGACGCGGAACAGAAGGGAACGTCTCCACCAAAAGCCTCAAGGGTCATTCGCCATTAAAACCAGCCACCTGACAAAGCGTGCGAGGCGGCGCGTCATGTTCCCCCACAGGACCAAGCCTTCCACCGCAAGCCTGCCGACCAAGCATGCGGGGAGGTGAAGGCCGGTTGGACCCCAAGACCGAAGACCGAACCCCGAGACAGGACACCCCGGCTCCTACTTTTCCTTTCTTTAGAGGAACTCCCGTGTAACCCGCAGCTCCCGGCCTATATAAGGGAGAACGGGACCCTGGGGAGGGGGACGACGAAAACAAAAGCAAGAGAAGATAGAAAGAACATACTGAGAAAGGATTTTGGACAGCGGACCAACCCTAGCTTCCCTTTGGAAGCAACGATTGTAGTACCCCGAAAGAGCATATACACAACAAGCGAACTGGAGTAGGGATATTCAGCCTGAACCAGTATACTCTTTGGGCTTCCTTGAGCCAAGCCATTCGAGGAGAGGGAACGCGCGATCTCCCCTAGACCGAAAAATCGTATTGCCGGTGCTCGAAACACCGACAATGTTATTTTCGTATCTGTATTGTTTGTCAAAGCAGTTTTTACAGTCTTAGGTTGTTATACCGGCATGACTTAAAAATTCCTATAAGATTAGTTCATCTCGTGACATTGACAACCCCCCATTAGCTTCTCCTGTTTGTAGACATGACTTGAGATTTCAGATTATGAAAGAAATTTAAATTGTGAATGGTTGGGTTGAAGAAGAGATTGTTGCACTTAATGAACTAATACATGAGAGCTGGCTTAGCTGATTTTTGTATTGCAATAGGAGTGAGAACTTCATGGATCTCCATTGGACTGGTTTGATCATTAAGCTCGCTGAATCTGTAGTCTCTAAGTACTTTAGTATACAAAAGAAAAGGAATTCAGAAAGATGTGGCATTCTGCATTATCCTAGATCCCCTTGTGGAGAGTTTAGAGAGGGCTAGAGAGAAGAATAAAGTGCACTGAAGGCTGAGATTCTGCCGAGAGAAAAGAACGAATGAAAAAAGGAACCATGCATTGCAAAAGACTATCAGGCTGAGGCTGCTGCTTTTTAATACGCAAAATGACAATATCTGAAATGATAAACAGAGAATCAAATTGTTAAATAATGGCTCTCCTCAGACTGCCGAGTAGATTTTTCAGATCTGCCCAGAAGTGTAGGACCTTTGGTCAAATCTTTTAGTATTTTCTTACCTTGTTTCTCTAGTGCTTTCCTACTGGAATATACACTAGGCCAATAAGACGTGGATCCTTCTGAGGTCACTAAAGAACCACTTAACAACCAGGGAAGAACACTGAATCTATCTGTTGCCTAATTACATTGTAACTGTCTTAAAAGATAAGCGAGTTCCTGTTATCCTCTGTGATGATCAGATCAAAATCTCGAAGAACAGAAAAGAGAGGGATGCGGGACAAGCCATACCAACATAACAAATTTGATAATATCTATTTTTTCCAAAGCTACAGATGAACAGCCTAATAACAAATGAGTAGCACGACTTATAGTAGGATGAGTATTACATTTCGTGGGAATTATTTCTGAACTGAAAATCTGGAACCAGTGCCTGGCCTCCTCCCCAGAAACACGCACTCTATGGTCTGCATATCTTAATTCGTCAAGCTCTGAAGTTTCTCTCAGCCGGAAATCTGCAGAGATTTCATCACCTCAACAGCAAGGATAGACGGCGACGGAGCGGCGCCGGGGCGGCTTGCAGAGGAGTATCAGCACCAAGGCGATGATGGCCGCGACGAGAAGCCCCATGAAGCTGAAGCCTGACTCTTCCTCTGGCTCGTTGCTGCAGCACAACTTGCCCATGTTAGCTGCGACAGAGAGGAGAGATGAGTCCCTGGTACTATGCTGCAGATGAGAGGTATGTGTGCTTTCTCTTAAACTTTGCTTTGATATTCGCTTTAAGTCATAGTATGGCCAGTTGTTGGGGCATCCCTATCAGCTCTTCGATGATGCCATAACCTTTTACTCCTTTCATCTCCCAAGATGGAGAGGAGACGGCTCAGCCAATCACACATTCACACCCACCATTCACCTAGACCTGGTCTTTTCCTTTCAGTATGGAATGTTTAAATTGTTCTTCAACCTTGCAATGTCGCAGTCTCTGCTGGTGATTTGTCGCAGTCCATTGGACGGATGAGAACTACAGGAGCAATGCTTGACGGTGAGATGATGAAAACTACAGGAACAACGCACTGGTACTCTAGCTAATATCCTCCTGGTGAAATTCAGACTCTGATGGCAACTTGTCCCTGTGATGGCAGTACTGAAAACTACATTGGCAAACGTTTGCTGATACTTGCATGCTCTGTGAAACACATCTCCATCAGTATTTGAGGTGGTAGTACAGATTCGGTGACGCATGTTGAGTGTCGGTGACTTGGACTTGCTGTGAGTTGTCCTTGATAATCTGTCACATGTTTGGGAAGAAGAGCGAGGCAAGCGGCAGCGTGCCTTTTTGGCTTTCAGCTTCATCCGACTATAATACAAGCAGGCCAGAAGTTTCTGCCTAGACTGGCTTGCTTTCTGGCTCAGCTAAACAGAGCTCCATTTCAGCTGGACACTGTTTTGGATGATGAATTGGGTTCATGGTAGGAGACTAGGAGCAAACAGTTGGGCCAATGGAGCTCACTGTTTGCATCCGAGGTGTCTGGTCTGGAGCTCCATTAGAACCCAAAAGAGAATAAAAAAGAGGAGCATCTCTCTCTCTCTCTCTCTCTCTCTCTCTCTCTCTCTCTCTTTTGGCTTAGTACTGTCATCTTCCATCAAAGAAAACGAGCACAAATTTGCGAAGAAAAAGCCCCAACACATCATTCATGAGTGCCTGGAAGGTCGCGGGGGCATTCGAGAGCCCAAAAGGCATCACGAGGAATTCAAAGTGGCCATGATGAGTGCGAAATGCCGTCTTGTGGATGTCGTCTGGATGCATGCGCACTTGATGATATCCCGAACGGAGATCTAACTTGGTGAAAAAGCGCGCCCCTTTTAATTCATCCAATAGTTCTTCTACCACCGGTATAGGGAACTTGTCCTTGATGGTTTTATCATTGAGGGCGCGATAGTCGACGCAAAAACGCCAGGAGAGGTCCTTCTTGCGGACCAACAGCACGGGCGAAGAAAAAGCTGAGGTGCTGACTCGGATGATCCCTTGTCTGAGCATATCCCGACATTGTGTTTCAAGCTCATCCTTCTGAAGTTGGGGATAACGGTATGGCCGGACAGCTACTGCGTCGGTTCCTTGGATGAGGTGAATCCGATGATCATATGTCCTGGATGGCGGAAGCCCCTGGGGTTGAGCAAATACCTCCTGGTGCGCATCCAAGAGAGCTGACATGAGGTCCGAATCCGCAGTTGCCCATGCCAGGTGGGGAGTATGTGTAGGCGCTGTTCCCTGGAGGGTAATCCTACCATTGCCGTGCCAGAAGGCCATGGTGAGGTACCACTGCTAGAAAAATAGACATCAGTGGCGGTTCGTAACTGCCATCAGTGGCGGTTTTTTGAACCGCCACTGATATAGTGCCACTGATAATCGAAGATTATCAGTGGCGGTTTTGAAGAAAAACCGTCACTGATAATGCATTATTTGTGGCGGTTCTGAAGAAAAACCGCTACAAATAATTATATTTAATATTCCGGCAGTTTTAACACAAAATGAAGATATTTTCTAAGAGGTCACCCCTCACCCATCCTAATTAGTAATACTCTCACCTAAGCACGCTTAACTAATGAGTTCTACCACCGATTTTAATGCAAATACAAGCACTTCCCGAGAGGTCACCCATCCTAAGATTACTCCAAACCCAAGCACGCTTAACTTGAGTTCTTATGTGATCTAGTACCGTAGTGTTGGCATGATCACATTTGAAATATAACGTGTCCCCCTCCCCTTAACCCCACAAAGGACCCGAACACTAATTTTAGTATTCTCATACTCTGAATTTGTCATGCTCTATTTTAACTAAGTGCTCGATTTTACCATGACATGGGTACTTCAAATTTCAACTAAGTGCTTGATTTTACCATGACATGGATACTTCAAACCTCAACTAAGTGTTTGATTTTACTATGACATGGATACTTCAAATTTCAACTAAGTGCTTGTCAATGGATTTTACTATGACATGGATACTTCAAATTTCAAACCTCAACTAAGTGTTTGATTTTACCATGATATGGATACTTCAAATTTCAACTAAGTGCTTGATTTTACTATGACATGGGTGCTCCCAATTTTAACTAAGTGCTCCCAATTTGAAGTTTGAAGCATCCATGTCATGGTAAAATAGAGCACTTAGTTGAAGTTTGAAGTATCCATGTCATGGTAAAATCAAGCACTTAGTTGAAATTTGAAGTTTGAAATATCCATGTCATGGTAAAATCAAGCACTTAGTTGAAGTTTGAAGTATCCATGTCACGGTAAAATCAAGTACTTAGTTGAAATTTGAAGTACCCATGTCATGGTAAAATCAAGCACTTAGTTGAAGTTTGAAGTATCCATGTCACGGTAAAATCAAGTACTTAGTTGAAATTTGAAGTACCCATGTCATGGTAAAATCAAGCACTTAGTTGAAGTTTAGAGTACTCAAATTAGGTAACTATAGTTATCAGTGGCGGTTCTATCAAAAAACCACCACAGATAACAGTATCTGCGACGGTTCTAACATAAAACCGCCACAAATACGCCCATTATCGCGATTTGTTTTTACATTGAACCGCCACAAATAGTTCCCAAGTATCGATGGCGGTTTTATTCCGAACCGCCACAGATAACCGAGTATCAGTGGCGGTTTGTGGATAGAACCGCCACGGATAGTGGTCGATGTATAACTGGCGGTTCCAAACAAAAACCGCCACTGATACTCGGTTATACGTGGCGGTTCAAATAAAACCGCCACTGATGATCCTGGCACCGGTTTGAGCTAAAAAACCGCCACTGATATTTCTATTAGTGGCGGTTCCAAACAAACCGCCACTGATAGGCGTCTCCTATGTGCAGTTTTGTAGTAGTGGGTGCTGAAAATCCCAGGTGATGGGTCCTAATGTGAGGAGCCATGAGACGCCCAGAACAACATCCACCCCTGGTAATGGTAACGTATAGCAATCCAGGCAAAAATCTGCTGACCTAATACAGATGGCTATTTGGCGACATTCCCCACTGCTGCTGACCCGATCTCCATTGGCGACGGCTACCTGAATAGGTCCGGCCCATTTGCGGCGATATACTGCTGGCGGCGTCACCACCCGGTCTACGATGAAGTTATGAGTAGAACCGGAATCAACCAACGCCATATACTGCTGCCCCTCAATAAAAATGGGCAAACGCATTGTACGTCCCGCCACGATCCCCGTGAGCGCGAGAAGTGATATGGACATGAGGCCTCTGTCATCTGCCTTATCATCACCGGGCGACACTTCTGGAATGACCTCCAAGCAAAAAGCCTGTTGACATGTATGTCCCGGTACGTACTTTTCATCACAGTTGTAACATAAGCCCTGGTGACGTCGTTCCTCTAATTGCACTCGAGTAAGTTTTTTGATAAATCTAGTCCCGGTTGTGCCATTAACTCCTTCCTTAACGGTCTGATTAGGTATTCCAACGTCGGTTGTTGATGTTGCGGTGGTTGTCATCTTGACGCCGCCACTTTTATTCATCCCCTTATTCCATTGTCTTCCCTCGCCCCCGTCTGGTTGCTGCAGCCGTTCATGTGCTCGCGCTAAACTCATGGCCATAGCCAGAGTCTGCGGTGCAGCTAGGTCGACAGCAATAGCTAAACGTTCCTTCAGTCCGGCTGTGAACATCTGGATCCTCTGATCAGCCCTCAGATTAGCGCGCGGAAGAAGTGCTTCAAACTCCTTTTGGTACTGTGCCACTGTCCCTGTTTGCCGAAGTTGCTTGATCTCTGCAAGGTGGTTACGGCGTGTTGGTGGTCCAAAACGCAGGTTGACGAGCTCCTTGAAGCGCGCCCAAGGTATTTCCCCATCCTCCTCCTCCTGCCACATGTACCATTGTTGAGCTTCTCCCCGCAGGTGGTATGCTGCAGTCCGAACTTTTTCCTCTTCCATCGTTTGCTGCCCACGGAAAAAAAGTTCACAAGAGTTGAGCCAAGACAGCGGGTCTTCGGCGCCATCGTACGCTGCAAATTCCCAGCGCTGATGTGTGCGTGGTTGTGACCCTATGGCAGTTGCCAGCATGCCATTGCTCGTGCCGTTGCCGTCGCGTCGCCCCGGCGTCACATATGCCAATTCTTCTGGCGACTTGTCTTTTCCCCGCTCCTTGTCTGCGATCTCCAGGCCGCCTCTGCTTGGGTCTTCAATCTTGGCGATGCGCACGTCGTGTCACTCGAGGCGGGTAGAGACAGTGTCTAGTTGCGCTGTGTGACCATCCTGCACCATCGCCATGTCATCTAATTTGCGGAGGACATCCTGCAGCATCTTCTTGAGAGTTGCCTCCTCAGATCGATCGCCATCATTGCCGGCCATAATGCCCGCAATGACTGGCTCTGATACCAAGTTGTTATGGGATCTGCTTCGGAGGTTGTAGCGATGGGCGTGACGTTGCGACGAACCCTTCAGCCGGCGTCGAGGGGGCGTCGTTGCCGAAGACAGAAGGGGGACGTCGTGATCGCAGCGCTGCTGGGCGTCCGAGCAGGGAAATAGAAAAGAGACGGAACGGGAGGAGGTTTGCGGGAGGCAACATAATATCTGTTGCTTATCTTTTCTTTATTGCTTATCCCTTGCTTTTATAGTCGATCCTGGTGCTAAACAAGGAAACCTTAATTATAATGATTACTTCTATCTAAACATGGAAACCCATGCAACCCAGCCCCAAAACTGGTGTCGGACCTAGACTCTAGCTCTACGCGTATAATACGCGTCACCGAATCTGACAGTGTCGATGCCGGCAGCAACAAGGCACCTCATCCTTGGTACCAGCCTCGATTGTACACGCCTACGCTGCAGATTGCCTTACGGAACAGTGGTTACTGGGTAGTTAGTAGCAGTCGCCTTGCTTTAAAAACCTGTGAGATTCACCTCCTTCGGTTTGAATCATGGAGGCACTTTCGCATGACTGCCGTGCTAAACCCATTTGGCCATTTTATTTTGTGACCTGAAGAAACGAGCCAACGAGCGTGCATGGGCCACACAAGAAAGGTAGGAGAAGGCTATTAATTCTGCCTGGAAGACGAAGAACGGTGACGTCGTCGCCGGCACGTACGTACGCCAATATGTGCATGGCAGCTAGCTTACGAGGTACGGCCGGCCGAATTCAACGACTGCAGGTGGCCTGTATCCCAAACAGATCGCATACATGTACACGCGCGACGTGTATCTCCGTGTCTCTCTCTTCCTTCCAACCTAGAAATTAACCACTTGTCCTTCCAACACTCATCTGGACGGATAAAACTTACTTCCTGATTCAGAAAGCTGTTAACTTTGAAGAGAAATTTTAAGGTGCATTATACTGATAGTATATAGTGTGCAATAGAAATCAGATCTAGCCGTAGATTTGTTAAGGATGTTTCTACTACTGTACCACCAGATGAAATATAAGTAAACTCTAATTAATCCGATCTATTGGATCGAAAAGAATGAGGGCCTGTTTGGCAACAAAGTATTTTTATAGTTTCTAGGCAAGACCATGGTTTTGGAGAATACCATGGTATTTTTGGTCATAAGGTGTTTGAAAGCAACCAAAAAAACTCTATTTTGAAAACCATGGTATTGTCAATACCATAGCATTTTTGGAGTATTGAAAACTCCACTCGGAGTGGAGTTTTGAGCTTTTGGGGCTGGTGTAGAGAGAGAGAGGTGTCAATACTTTGAAAATACCACGCAAAAGACTCTGTAGCCAAACAACTTGTAGTTCCAAGAAAAACCATGGTTTCAAATGGTGGTAGGTAAAACCATGGTATTTATGCCAAAACAATTTCTAAACCATGGCTTTGTAATACCATGGTATTGAAAAACTTTGCTTCCAAACAAGGCCTGAACGGTAAAAGAGCTCACTTTGAAATGTTGGGATCGGCCTTTCGAACAGAAAAACCCCGAGGAAGCTAGCTTCATGGTATGGAACTTTAGCGAGACGAAGAAGGAGAGAATGGTAAGGACCTAGCTCGCGCGCAAAATAGGCCGGGTTTTGGTACTTCATGGTATGATCATCCACCAAGGCACCAAGAACGATCGAGCACATCAATTTCCTCGTAGACGAACCTACGTTTCAGGTAAACACACGCATGCATGACCATGCAAGCTAGGTATTACATCTCCTCTGCGCCTGTCCGAGCGCAGGCATTGCACGGGCGTACGTCGACCCTTCGCCTTCGCTTAATTAGTTCGCCGCCGATTCGCTTGGGGCGGCGGCGGCTGCGGATTTTGGCTCGTCGGCGTTCCTCTCCTCCGACGACGACTCCGAGACGGTGGCCGCCTCCTCCTCCACCCTGTGCTCATCGACGGTTTTGGCCTCCACGGGTTCTGTGGTGTTCTGCCCAACGGATTCCCCTGCAGCAAATCGCATACACATGCATCATTTCATCCTCTTCTTCTCTGTGTGTGAATTGGTGCGATATTACTTGACATGTTGTCTTTGCTTCAATAAAGATTAAGAGAATTTTTACCGGAGAAATTTTACTGTGCATAAGTAAAAATAAAATCTAGCCATTGATTAATAGTCGGTAGTAGAAATTAAATCTAGTCATTGATTTGATCCATTGGATCGAAAAAAATAAACCGTTTCTATTAAATTTATTGTACCGGAAAAGAGCTCAAGATTAAAGATGCTGATTGAACTTACCATCGTCATTTGTCGGAGCGGGAGATGATTCCTCCTCGTCTTCCTCGGCTTTGGTCTCCCCAACGCTCTCCTCCTCCTTGACTACTACTACTACTTCGTTTGCCTCGTCAACCTTAGCTCTATCCATCACCACGGCCGCGTCAACCATGATCGACTGGGGCAGCTCCTCCTCCTCCTTAGGTGGTTGCTCCGCCGCCGCCGTCTCGATCACCGTGGCAGCGGCAGCGGCAACAACGTCATCGGTGACAACCTTCTTGACCACCACCTCCTCCTCTTTCGTCCCCTCGATGACGATGGCGACGGGCTTCTCGGCCGACGTGACCTCGACATCGGCCTTGGCCTCGCCGGCAGAGACGGTGGACTTCCTCCGGAAGAGCTTGTTGCCGTTGGCCACGTCCTCTTTCGAGCCACCGCAACCCATGGCCGCCGCTCGCGACGCCGTCGACGAGTAAGGGTAAGGAGGTGGAGAGAGAAAGCAGGAAGAGAGGAGGGAGGAGAGGAATGGCAGGGCGGGCTGGAAGCAAGGATCGGAGCCTTAAGGAGGCAAGGAGAGACCGTGGTGGCACGGCCACGTTTATAGCATCCTAAACCCTGCGTTCTGCATGCGTGGAAAAGTCAACTCTGACGCATGCACAAACGGGCACGACAAGCTTTGGGAGGCCATGAACAAATTAATTGGTGGTTGCCAGGTGTGGAGTTAGGTTACAGTTTGTGCTTAGAAAAAATAACATCATTTGTAGTTTAGCTTCGCAACGGCTGACGACTCGACTCGTTGTTTTTTAGTTTAGATTTTCTCCTTGGGAAAACTCCGGCCGGCACGCCGGGTTTCGGTTAGTTTATTTGCCGCCGACTCGTTGTTTGCAGGTGGCCGGCCAATTGGCAATACATGTCTGGGCAATGATGACAGCATCACAAGGTGGTATTCGTGGCTGCCAATCATCAATCTCCCTTGTTGAGTGACCTAATTAACTAATCGACTAGTTCTATGCGTAAACATTTTTTTCCCTGACAAAAACCAAGCAAGCATAGCATCGGGTTGGTTCCGAGCTTAGCGTGTGTGTTGATTCAAAGGTAGAACCGGAAGGATTTGATTCCTGGTTAGCCTCCAGGGCGAGCATCTTTTATAGTAGTTCTATACAATGTGAAATTAGCTAAGCTGTTCTATACGCTCAAGTGGTTAGTAACCTCGGCTGTATGCAAGGACATATGAGCTGATGGTGCGACAAGAATTCCTCTCTGATTGAAGTACTGCAGAGCCACCTGCCTCTCAAGTCTCAACTCAGTTGCTGCGGGAAAGCTCAGCTGCATCCAGGTGCTTCATCTCCATCACACACCGATCGACCTCATAGGTGCAACAGGTAACCTAGCGACACGCCGAGAATCGCCATGTAGACGACGAACAGCAACGGGAAACCGGCTGGACTCCGTGAATCGCCCTTCCTTTCCAAGAAAACCTACTCGAGAGACGCAAACCACGAGTTAGAAAACACGATAACACGAGATGACGATATGTTCAAGAACAGATAAACCTGTACGGTGTTTTAATAACTGATGGCACTGGAAATAAAGAAGCGGTTGCGGATTGGAAGGCAAACTACGCCTAAACAGAAATTGGGTATGGATGTGCAAGCTAACAGTTGAGAAGTACAAAGCTGTATGTGCTGTGACAGTGCTACGTCATGTGTCCACAGCTTATGCGAAGTCTTCGCAAATCGCAATATTTAACAGCATAAATAGCTTTCAAGGATTGTAATTGTAACATTGTAGATCATACATGTTTCTAATAAAATGGCAACCAGTAAGAAAGTCTGCACTTTATAGACTTCTAAATGTTGAGATGAGTCTCAGCTATGCGGATTCATATATTTTTTATTTTACCACAAACAAGAAAAACCATACAGCACAACAGAATATTGAACATTACCCATGAAGTGGAGATGTACATTTCGATATGAGTATCGATGAATTCTACAGTTTACAGTTTTATGTTTACCCAGATGCTAGCAGCCATCATTCAATGTAAAACATGATATCAAGAGTAACCATTTTTTTGAACTAGTCAATTCCTAGTTCTTACCACAATGCCAATTTTTTAAATGCCGTCTTGTGATATTGATCAAAGTTAAAATAAGAGGCCCTTTCTTCTGGATGAAGATGGGCTGATGAACCAAAGCAGTGGCAGCTAGGGGCTATTTGGCGAGATGGAAGACCACATGCACTCTTTCATGATAGGGACTTGGTACTTGGACCCACAGGTATTAGGCATACTTTTGCACCAGTTGGTCATGACTCATGAGCCGTGGCTTGGCTCAAATGGACAGATAAAAGTAGCAACCTCTTGCCGAAAACAAAGGTGAGGATATGAAGAGCTTAGAGTTGTTCTTTGAAGCTTCAGTTATTGTGAACATTGACAATGGAGAACATGTTCTCAGAAAATAGTGTATGTCAATGATGCAGTTAAATCTTACCATTTCATGCCGTAACTTATCACGTTCATTGATGATAGTTCTTGTCTCTTCCCTCAGTTTTATGATAAAATTTTCAGCCTACAAGAAAGGACAATGCAATCATGTAGCGATTCAGAAAGTGTCCTCAGAATTGATCCAATAATCCCCCAACTCAAACATATTGGTGTTTTTTTTCCTTACCACTTCTAGCTTTACTTTAAGATTAGTAAGTTTTGACTTCAGATTCTGAACATCTTCAGTTACCTGGTACGAATAATGAATAAAGTATTGTAAAAAAAAAAAGAATGAAGTTAACCAGTGGACTGCAAAGTAATCACATTGAGCTGTTGAAAGTTAATCAAGTGATTGTATTTATTATTTATGGTCAAGATAAAGATAAAATGCAGTTTGGAGGGAAGAAGTAACCTGTAAATTTTAAGCACATTTTATATCCCTTGATATTACAATTTTACATAACAACTAAAACTCCATCAAATGGAAATTGGTTTTGAAATAAGCTAAACAGAGGCAGCAGGACATGCAAATACTTGGGAATTGGAAACCTACATGAGATAAATGAAGATACTCTGCATTGATAACTCCATCACTTAAGATAGCGACTTCTTTTGGAGTAGAAGTATCTTTTAGTGGTGGAGGAGATTCTTTCAAGGCTACACTAGTTTCTGTTGAAGAACAACGAGATTC
Source organism: Rhipidocladum racemiflorum (assembly GCA_036346355.1). NCBI lineage: Eukaryota > Viridiplantae > Streptophyta > Magnoliopsida > Poales > Poaceae > Rhipidocladum > Rhipidocladum racemiflorum. The sequence goes on along the minus strand of CM070578.1, from coordinate 14,079,477 downwards.
CACAGAAACAGTAGGAGTTTCTTTCAAATGGAGAACAGATTCAGTTCCTTTGAAATGGAGAACAGATCCTGTTGAAGAACAACGAGATTCCACATAAACAGTAGGAGTTTCTTTCAAATGGAGAACAGGTCCTGTTGAAGAACAACGAGATTCCACAGAAACAGTAGGAGTTTCTTTCAAATGGAGAACAGATTCTGTTGAAGTAGCTGGAGCTTCTTTTGATAGGATTGGAAAATCTCTCAGAACAGTAGAAGTTCCATTTTCAGGGAGGGGAATTTTACTCAGAATAACTGGAGTTTCTCTTAGAGGAAAGCTTGCTTTCATGGGTTGAGGAACTTCATTCCCCACATTAGTTACTTCATTCACAATATTCAATGCCTCTTTTGCCACAGGAACCTCAAAAGCTGTCTTGGCATTGGGAACACCATTGGTGAGTTGCTCTACTTCAGGTTGAGTTGCACTGACAAGGACAACTCTCAGCTTATTCTCCTCAATATATCTTCCGGCTTCTTTGGAGAACTACAAAGAGGAATAAGGCAGATTCAAAATAAGGGTTAAAGATGAAGAGAAAACATCACACAAGCCGAACATAAATTGCTGCATACTTACAAAAGCAGGAACGATGCCTTCATCAGATGTACCAAAAGGAACAACTGTGGTCTGCACTAGAAACTTGTCTTTTATCTGCAGATCTGGTGGAGCAGTCCTTTGTGCTTGCATAGTAACTGCATTTTGGTAAACAACAAAGTTAACGAAACATAAAATCAAAAGGAAATACAATTTACGTAGAAAAACTTAAACAAAATAACTGAAGTACAAGTAAAATGCATAAAGATATTTCCTATTCCTCGAAAGCAAGCTCATTACATGCATTGGATGAGTACAACAAGTGATACAGCAGGAGTCAGCTTATCATCAACGAACCACATAAGTGGACAGCTGATTTTGCGCTGTAAATCTATACATGCTAATTTCACAAAAGAATTTTGAATAATTATTACATAAATTGATTTCACCAAAGGGGGAGCAAAAATGCATTTTGAAGTCCACTCATGTCAACTAAAAAAAAGGGAACACGTGGCTTGCACAAAATTTCATTTCAATCAATTCTGAATTTGGCAAATCACCATTATCATCATCACCAGTAGAAGACTACACGCACCTGTAAAATCACATATTGCCCTTGGAAGAATCACTCCTGTATTCGGTCGAACACAGTATCTTTTTGGAGAAGTTGTTTTAACCTGGCCAAAACGCCTGATCAGTAGTAGAAATGAATTATTCTATTTTCATATATTAAGTCATAAACAGGAGATCAATTACTGTATATATATGAAATAACTACGTGTAAAAGCCAGACCACACATATCCAGCAAATTTAAGGATCAAGCGTTGGCAATACTAGAAAATGCTTGAGCTTACAATGCGAAAATCTGAATGTAAGTTAAAATTGCATACCAACCTTGAATGAAACATATTCATCTGTTTTGTTCACTAGATGTACAGAGCATGAACTTTGCTTCTTCACCTCGACTGGCAACAAGGAAAAAAAACACAGATATACTTATATATTCAAGATGGTCTAAAGTATGCATTCAGTGGGCTATATCACAATTAGAAAATGTGATCTAAGATAATAAGAAAAACCTAGTTCATATTGACTACAACCTCTGAAGAGTAACATACTAACAAAACAAAATAGCTCTGGCAGACTAAAATGTTAAATGTTGTAAGAATATTCACTGCAATAGTGTTCAATTTACAAATACATATATATGGACTTTGTCATCCTTAAATCTTTCAACAGGAAGGTAATATTCTGTAATTAAATCAGCTGTTTCATAAAGCAGATAGTAGTAATTCATTCACATTTCCAAAGGGTAAACCAAGGCTACTTTAGGACATCTTTTTACATTACAAGTTGTCTACAGCCTCAACGTGACCAAAAAGGTACGATCCAGTTCTATTTCGTTGCCAATACACTCCACCTTTAATCACTTGTATGTTGCCTCTGTGGTTACCTAACATGTATTGTCACAATTTAGCTTGAACCAAAAGCCCATTTATTCTATTTCTGCATTACGGCTATACCTAAACCCTTTTATCCTGTTAAGTTTGTTTAACAGGTTTTTCCTTTCAAATGTGAGGCTTCTATTTTTTTCCCCCTTAGTTGAGTTCATTTCAACCATATTCATAATTTTGTATACAAGACAAGACTGCTAGCGGCACTAATGTAAGGACCCTAAAAATTTCAATTAAGCAAACAACAGTATTAGCATCTAATTGAATAGCATTAGTATCTAATTGAGAGCACAGAGAGCATTCCTTCTTCAAGCAACAGTGCTGGGCATAAGGACCCAAATTTTCATGGTAACTTGGTAAAAAGGTAAGAGCAAAAGGGTAATATGTAGCACAGTAAAGAGATAAGGCAGCCAGCACATAAGGTGGCTAGTAGGAGGTCATCGCCCTTTTCTCATCTGACCAAAATCGAAGCAAGCCAGGCCAGTGCATTGTTATCCATATCCTCATTTTCTCACCCAAAGCCAGCAAGAGCCAGCCAAGCAACAGCCAGGGATCCATCCCCTTTTGCTCATCATAACCCAAAGCAAGCCATTCTCATTTCCAACCGGGAGGCATAGCCATGCAGCACAGCCATTCTTTCCCAGTGCTCACTCCCAAATCAAGAGAGAGCTAGCCCCAGAGGTAACCGAAGCAAGGTAAGGCAGAGGAAAGGAAGGCCAGAAGGAGGAGCCAGCCGAATCAAGTGAAGGAGGAGCTTGGCCAAGAAGGAGAAGAGAAGCCAGCAAGGAGGAGGAGGCCATATCAAGACCAGGGCGTCGATTACATCCTCACCACCGACCCCAGTTTCTTCTTCACCAAAACCGAACCCAACTAAGGAGCTCAAGTAACAGTAGTGTAGTAGTAGTAGAGGTGTAAGATGCAAATGGGTAGATTGAGGAAAATAGATGTGGTCTCGGTAGGGGAGTCTCGCTAAGGGCTCGCGAGGAGCATCCTGACTATTCTCTTGCTTTCATCCGAGTGCAGGCCAGCCGGTCTCATCACCTCGCCTCCCAAAACTTAGGATCTCTCAACCCAAGATCATCATCGACTTCACTTACCTCAAATCGTAGCACATACCCACTTTAGAACTCATCTTAGGGTTCAATTGAAGCTTCGGCACATCAAAGAACCACCAGCCGAAGAAAAGGAAAAGAAAAGGAGGGAGAAGAGGAAAAGAAAAGAGGAGAAAAAGGGAAAAAGGAAAGAAGAGAAGGAAGAAAATTAGAAATGGGTTAATTGTTACCATCTGTGGTTAGTATAGTTAATTAGTTAGTTGTTTATTTAAAAATGAAAAGAGGTACAAAATAATAGGGATTAGTTAAATGAACAACTCAAAATAAGAATTAAGCCCTTCTTTGCTAATATTAGAAATGGTTGGATGCCACGAATCATATTCAAAATTAATAGGCCATAATTTCAGAACAGGAACTGAACCAATCAGACCACCAGCTCCAGCTTTCGAGCAAGGATGATTATATCAATCTTAATTCAAGCAAGTTTCTTTGATCATGTTTTTATTAAAGGTTTTCCAATGCTTTCATTAATTACAGGAAAATTTATATTGCAAATAAAACCTTAAATCAGATGCGGATGAATAGTTTAGATTGAGAAATGAATTGATGGATTGATAATTGGATTGGTTCATCTAGTGAATGGATCAGTTGGCGTATCACGTATGTTTATTATGGCGGATAGAGGGCGCCGATAAGAAGGGAATAGTCGACAAGGTTCTCTACATAAGTTATGATATAAGGATGAACAACTAACACTCAAGAAATGAGCCGTATTACAGTACCAACCATAGTGTGTAGAATCGGTCAGAAAATATTGGCTTGGAAAGGTATTATGATCTCCACATTGATGGTTAAGTAGTTAACTAGGAGTGTGAAGCTGGGTATGTCGGGAGTCCCAGTAAAGGACACAGAAATCAGCTGCGGTTGATCATACGCTATATTTAAAGCCTAAGGGGGTATCAGTGATGCTGCAGTAGTATGGTACAACTGATATGATGAGGGTAGTAGGGAACAGTCGAGGACACCACTACTCGTTGGCTATCAGGGTTGGAAATCAAATACTGGACTAGTGAATAGTGATAAACATTCTAGAGCCTCACAGGATGTGGTCACTATGGGTAAATTGGTACGAACCTCCGCAGGGTCAAAATCATAAATTCATGCCTATCTCTTGGATTGGAGGCTATGAAAGCCAAGTTTGCCTCATATACGAGTGCTAGTAGCTGTTTTCGAAATTAAAATAAACAATCCTTAAAGAAAACCTAATTTTTGTAAAGCTGTATTTTGAGAGAAGGTGATCATCAGATGGACTTTGGTTGGATTGAGAGAAAACTCATCTATTGCATTTTGCTAATAATTCTTACTGAGTACTTTTGCACTCATTCTTGGTAAACTTTCCTTTTCTAGAAACTAGCTCTGGTGCTCAAGAGTCAGGTTGGTTTGATGAGGTGGCTAAGTACTACCAGGAGGGATAGAAGGGATGAGTAGCCATGCATCGGCTTCGTCAGTCTTTTGGTGTAGTTAGTATCCATGTATTATATTTTTGTTGTATTTGGATCTGATGTATAATTATGGTACTGGATATATGGCCCTGTGTGGCTTCGTTTGTAATATATTTACATTCAGTCTCTAATTATTATTCTGTTGTACACTCTGAACACAGTGTACTAATTGATAAAATATCGGGTGTGCTTGATGTTTTGAGTAGTTAGTATGCCAAGATTTATGTAATTATCTCAGTGTAATGGCAATGGTTACTGGCATTCCCTGGGCTAATTGCGCGGATCACGACACCTAACCACCTCAGTGACTCAGGGAATCCAAACAGAAAATACACAGTTTGGTACCAAATCTCACCCTTGGATCCTGCATGCAACAAATCAATTTGGACAAGGGATCTGATAGTCCCGAGTCTTGTAAACAGGTACGAATACAAGGTAACACGTCTACATTCAACAAAACCACCATCATTTCTTGTCATGAACGCAGAAGGCACTTACACAGATCATCTAGCACGATCTAACACCATCACCAATACACCCTGTTTGGTGTAAATATGGAAATAAACTAGCTTGGTCCGCCATGTTTTTACTGGTCCCCAATGCCCAACTAAATGCAATGCGATTGAACACAAGTCAAGTAGGTTTCCTCCTAACCTCATTCATGGCGTGCAACCACATTGTCCTGTTTCACCACCTCCTTATTCAGCAAGTCTAACGCACACACCAAATCTATTCAGCAACATTCGCAACACACCATGTTCTTATACTCTTTTTGTCTCATCAAAAGGAGGTGGTGAACAAACAAGCAAGGAATCTAGAAAGCCAGCATTGCAGCCAATTCACCAAATGCACAACATATTTGGCAAGCAGATCAATCACATTCTCGTGCACTAAGGATATGTATAGTGGTATAGTGGTATAGACGGTAGCTGTCTGTAATACACCTCCATGTCATCTATTGATAATACTAAAGACAGCCCATACAATAAACAATCTGTATAGTTGTTTGTAATGATTTTTATATAATTAACAGACTGTCTATACAATATTGTACACAGTATAAAACTGTTTGTAAGGTCATCTATTAAATAATAGACAGTATCTTTCTCTCTTCTTATTCTTCTCCTCCACATTATCTAAAGTCATATATTATATACTCTTATAGGCAGCCAACAAGTATAAGTACCCCACTCACGCTACATGAACTAGCTGTTCACATATCACAATCAACCAACCACCACTACCGACCGTACCACCACCAGAGAGACAAAGGACTCAAACCTCCTAAAGTGACAGCCTTATTAGGAAAAATACAACCTCGATAAATCCAAACTGTATGTATCATATTACAAAAATGTTAATGGTCGCAGTAATTCCCTAACATTTTGTTTGTATAAAACTAACATAATTGCTAGTGATTACTATTTTATCTGGAAAAATGAGGAGAATGCAATGTTCACTCAATTCGCGAGTACTAACTGATCCCCCGAAATTTCAGCAACCGTTAACGTTACAAAAGGAGGTAACAGTACATTTTAGTTTCAGAATTGCAAAACAAAATTTCAAATAAGGAACTAATAGATACAACGTTGCATAACATGGTACATGCAAACAATTCAAACTACAATCTGAAATCGATTTTCTAATCAAAGCCCGATTAAACCCTACACGAACTCACCCGCTCCTCAAGATCCCAATTCAACCCAAGCGGGGGAAAAAACAAACTAATTAAACGAATCAACAAATTACACACCACTAGCTAATCAGCAACCCGCGCACGATCAGAGCACACCACACCGAGAGCAGAGAATAGCAAAGCAAAACGATCGGCTAAGCAATCGGCGTGCCGAAACCACAAGCGCGCGCGTCGCACCGATCCACCGAATTGCACACCACGGCGCACTCAATCCATCATACAGTTGCAGAGGAGATCGGGAGGAGCGGCAAAGGGTCTGTTGGAATCGGGGTACGTACAGAGGAACTGGAGCTCGCGGGGGTGGATCTCGACGAGGCCGCCCTCCGTCCCCATCGCCGCCTCGACTCCCCGACCGCGCGCGCGAGAGAGACAGAGAGAGAGAGGTCGCAGCAACGCCGCCGCTACCGCTCCAACTACCCACTGGTGGGGCGCCTGGGAGGCTGCCCCAGACCGGTGCAAGTATCTGTGCCGCCGCCGCGCGCGCGTCGCCGTTGGGAGAGGAGAGAGGGAGAGGTGGGGAAGTGAAGGCGTCGATGGATGGGGACGCCACTCCGCCTCCAACAACAACTGCGCAACGGTTTCGGTTCGGCTGCGAAAAGTAGTGGAGTGCTAGTGGGACGCGGAGCGGGAGGTGTTTGGGGGCCCCGCTGCTCAGAGAGAGGGGACAGGCTGCAGGAGTGCAGGGTCCGTGGTGCTGCAAGGTTCAAAATCCCGACGAAAACAGAAATTTAAGAATGTTTTTTTACTGAATTTCACCACATTTTTTGTTTTTTTACTGAATTTCAACTTATTTGGACCGGATTTGGGTCAATACCTTTTTAAGAATGTTATCTTCCATAAAAATTTGTTGAAAAACAGAAATTTTGAGACATTTTATAAAAAAAATGACAAAAACACTATCATATTTTTTAAAAAAAATGTACAAGTTTTGTCATGCTCTGAAAAATTTATGGTATCATATTTAGAAGTATAAGGTCATACATAAAAATTCACAAAAGAATCTTTAAAAAATAAAAAACAAAAGGAGCATAAATAAGACAATAACCTTGCAGAATTTTATAAATCCACTCAAGTGCAAGGTTCAAAATCCTAACAAATTTCGCGAATTTTTGACGAAATCTCAAATTTTGCCACCTTGATTTATAATCCTGGTGTAATAAAACAAATTGCTACCGTAACTTCAGAGATTTCGGTAAATTTCACTGAAATATTGGATATTTTTTTGCCAAAATTGCTAGAAATTAATGATTCTAGGACCGGATTTCATCTCGAGTATAGGCTGGTTGGTGTTGCTTTTTCTAAAATAGAACGGATAGCATCAAAATGAACTACAAGAAGCAGTCGGTTGCTCCCGATGGTTGAATGCTTACACAACCCACACAACTGGCTGTGGGTTCGATCCCTTGCACAACCAGAGCAATTTTTAAATGCTTTCAAAATAAACAAATGGTGTCCCAAGTGGGGACTCGAACCCGGGTATGTGAGTTCTCTTCCGCGTGCCAAACTAACTAAACAACCTACAGTGCTTACCATGCAAGAGATTTGGAATCTTATATAGCGTCAAAGTGACCATTTCATACCCACTACAATGATTGTAGCACTGTCAGATTTTTTAAAATTCCAAATGCTTGATAATTATCAAAAAATTTATGAAAATATTAGTGATGTGCGAGGACCGTCCACAAATTTTTTTTAAAAGGTTTATATTATTGAATTGAGCTCAGAAATCGCCCCTGGTGTATCGATTTTCGTCAAAAATCGATCGAAATCGAACACAATTCAAAGTCAAACCTTTTGAATTTGACAGTTAAATAGCGGCGAAATAATTCATTTTTTACGGATTTTCGACATGTTTACGCCGTGAACCGGCACACTAAGTGAAAATTGGATAAAATTCAAGGAAATTTGGGAGGGGGGATTGCAGAAAATAATGGAGATTTGTAAAACCCCGCTAAAAGGCCTAGAAAATCATGAAAAATATTAGAAATGTATCGGCAAATTTTTGGATAATTTTTTCAAATTTTTTGAATTTGAATTGGACCAGTTTATTAAGGCCCTATTTGGTAGAGCTCCAAACCCATCAGATCCATGGAGCTGGAGCTGTGGGTCATCTTGTTTACATTTTAGAATAAAAATATAAACTTAATTCACTTTAATTTAGCGTACAAGTTTCAGATCTGAAGTGAAACTGGGATCTGAAACTCTGCCAAACAGAGCCTAAGTCGTGTCGGTACGGTCGAAGATTGTGATTTTTGAGCGATTTTCGTCGATATTTCTGTTAGGAAACTGGTTTCCTATCCTATATGGACTCTTCCTTATCTCTAAGCAGAACCGCTATATATAGGAGGCAGGGGGTCACCCCATTGTACACACAAGCATACAGAATAATAAAGCAGACCCGTTCCTCCTCATATTGTGTCTCTCGCCCTCTCTCTCTGTTCTCCACTTGAGATCTATTAGGCAACCCCGGACTATTCGATAGCGAGGTTGTCTAACACGTTATCAGCACGAAGCTCTACCGGGAGAAAGATTGAAAGGTGAGAAAGGTGAGAATCGAGCATTGATCTAATCGCTCGTTTGTATTCTGCATCTAATCTACCCCACGTGGCACGAAGTTACATACGCAAGAATTTTGCAGATTGTAGCAGAAGCTACATGGTGATCTACAGTACACGAAGCTACATTACGGATCTACCATATGTATGTGCTACGAGTACACAGCCAATTTTTTTTGCATGTAGCATGAAGCTACAGTCTCGACATCGTCACGCCGGCCGTGATGCGTCACGGGCACGAAGCCGTCAAACACGAAACCCCCGGCCACGCAGAGGAATCAGATACCACAAAGCCGTGGTCGCCCGCGACGACATGAAGATGTCTTTGTCGGGACCAAAAATGAGGTCGCCCGGCCTCTCGGCGCCACGCAGGCCGCCGTGCGCTCCTTGGATCCAGGCTCGAAGCCGCCAGTGGTTTGCGCACGAAGCGCCGCTCGGATTCAAGAGGTTTAGCATATTTTGATTTTGATCGGAGAAAGATGGTATACATGTATACATGAATGAATGAAAATACATGTGCTAAAGAATTAGTCACCTGTATTCAATTGGAGCTCCTACTTCACGTGAGGTGAAGTGCCGAGCACGGAATGAATGAAAAAGTGATGGAATTAATTTTGGACCTCTCGGCCGTCATGCAAGCAGCGCCCCGGCCGTCGCATTGCCATACGCCCGGCTTTGCTTGCCCGCTACGCCGCTGGGCCGTCGACCGGTTGCGTCGCGTCGCTTGGCCTCCCACGGCTCGCCGCTCGAAGACGGCCTATGCCGTTCGGCCGATAGCGTTGCCGCTCAGTCTTGGCCTCGCCGCCAGCGCCGCCAACCACGACCTCCACCGGCTTGCCATGACGTCGCGCTTGCGGCAAACCTGGCCGGCTCCCTTTGCGCAGACGCTGGCGCCGCAGTCGCACCGGCCAACTCTGTTGCGCTGGCTCGCCACGCGCCGTCGCTCGCTCGCCACTGTCCGAGCCGGGCTCCTGCCGGCGTACCGCATTGTAGCCGACGCCGCGCTGAGCGCGCCAGTTACCGCCGACGCCGCCAGAGCGCCGGCTGCGGCAGCTGCCTGCCGCTCGCTTCCATTCATTTCGGACACGAGTTCAACTCCACATTGAATACAATCTGGACATGAAGTCCAAGGTACATGAACTTGAAGGCTTTGATTCAATGGGTAACGAAGCCAACCGGACCCTATCTGGATGCAAAGCTGGATTCAAGTCCAGTTAAGGCACGGTAAGGGGAAATCCCATTTTTGCCCCCGGTAATTTTAATTCTTTTATCTATTTCCGAAAATTGAATAAGAAATTCAGAAAATTGAGAAATAGTTAGAAAATTCTGGAAAATTGCCATAAAAATATGAAAATATCTAGAAAATCTAGAAAATTTCTTGGCTCTGTTTTAATTTGTACTTAGCCATATTTTCTGCATTTATGAATTTTTGTATGAATTTTTGCAATAATTGCCCCGTTTAGAATATCGGAAATTCCTGAGAATTTTTTTCTTCTTCTGAATTTATGAATTTATGAATTATGTCATGTTGATATTTGCTGAAATTCAATTTCCTGTTGTAAAGTAATTCTGAAAATTGCTTGGAAATTAGCAGAAATTATGAAAAGTGTTAGGAAAATTCCAGAATTTCTCATACAACAGTTTATGAGAACATGAGTGGTTGGGATTTGATTTTGGTAATGAATAAACAGATATGAGACAATTGGTGTCTAGGAAAACACACATGAGGCTTGGTTCTTTAATTGGCACCCGGAAACGGGAAGTGCTCCCTCCCTCATGTGAGCCCTAGGGGCGTTGACTGGCCAAGAGTCAAATTGACAGAGATATTCATTACTGTTTTCGTTCGACCAACAAGAATTATATAAGTTGTAATTAGACTTATGCCATGTTTAATTCATGTTGCAATTTATTTTACATTATCAAGTGATCTTTGGAAAATTCTTTGTATAATTAATGAGAAAATTGCCAAATACTAAGAAAAATTCGGAAATTTACGAGAATTTATTTCGCATTTATGAATTTATGAATTGTGCAATTATTGTTTATTCTGAATATTTATGAATCTGTGTATATATGAATCTCGCACTTATGAATCTCGCATCTATATTTATGAATCTTGAAAATATTGCTTTCTTTTAGTTTACTGGAAATTCATGAGAATTTAATTATGCAATTATGAATCTTGCAACCACTCCCTATTAGATTACACGAAGTAATCTAATGAAAAGAATCTTTTGAATATGCAAATACCTGGCATTATTAAATGTGAGTTTGAAGAATCGACCAGAAAGGTCGAACTATCTCACATGGGCATCGAGTTTGAAGATCATACTTGCGAGCAAGAAGCTCCAAGTCGCCACGGCTTAGGGTCCTCGAAGGACACGCAAACTATTGCCGAGCAAAATGATCAAATTTTGTACCCTGTGTATCACTTTTCAGCCACTATGAATAATGAATACATGGCTGAGGTGAGTACACTTGAGTTACGGACTGCGCTTCAGAAGCAGTTCGAGAAACTCAAGCCCACCATCTTGCTCCAAGCACAAAGAAGATTGGGTTACTTTGAAGTTTGCAGGCTATAGAACAGTGGTTGTTAATGAATTTTGAGTAATGAATTGTAAGCTCTCGAAGAGCATACATTTTCTTTTCTCATGAATAGAATTGCAATTTATTCTTTATTCCAGTATTCTTTATTTGTAAGCAATATTTGAATTACTTTGCCACTATATGATTAGAATTATATTTCTTATCATTTAAGATATTGTGTAGCGCCCAATGGAGGTGATATGTATTGTTAATAGTGGCACAACAAATACCATCTTAAGAGAGTCGAAATACTTCCAGACGATCACGAAGTACGCTGGAAGGATTATGAAAATCGCAGGAAGCGATATGCATATAATAGGCTCAGGAAGAGCCACAATTATATTGCCAATGGGTACAATTTTGGTAATTGATGAAGCCTCCTTGTACCCTGAATCAACACGCACTCTCTTAAGTTTTAACAGATATCCGCGCCAATGGGTTTCACGTAGAAACCAATGAAGAACATGGCAAAGCGCATTTGTGCATTATGAAGCACGCGGAGTATGAAAAATGGGATTAGAAAAATATCCCTCATATGAATACAGGTTGTACTATTACGATAATCAATGCACACGCATTGTATACTTATTTGAAGACTGTATTTAGAAGCTCTGCATTATTTGCTTTATGGCATTGTATATTTAGGTCATCCTGATCTTAGATTGATGAGAAACATAGTTAACAACTCACAAAGGTCATAGCATTAATGTTAAAAATTTCTCGAATCACGAAGATTTTGTGTGCCATGCATGTGCCACCGGGAAATTAATAACAAAACCCTCTGTTATGAGAGTGCAACATGAAATCACTGCATTCCTGGAACGCATTCAGGGGGATATTTGCGTTCGATTCAGCCCTTTGTCGGGGCCGTTTTGGTACTTCATGGTGCTCATTGATGCTTCCTCGAAATGGTCGCATGTATGTTTGCTGTCAACAAGGAATCATGCATTCGCAAAGTTGATCTCGCAGATCATCAGAATTAAGAATGCTTTTCCTGATCATCGCGTGAAGTCCATTCGATTGGACAATGCCGGCGAATTTACTTCCAAGGCATTTGATGATTATTATACGGCAACTGGAATAACGGTTGAGCACTCTGTGCCGCACATCCATACGCAAAATGGAATAGCTGAAGCACTAATAAAGAGGATTAAGCTCATAGCCCGACCACTCTTGCAGAGTTGTAACTTGCCCAACACTTGTTGGGGACACGCAGCCTGCACGCAAAGAAGACTCATCAATTATAGACCGTCGGCCTACAACATCCATTCAACTATGCAACTAGTGCAATGGGTCATCTGAAGATTTGAATGAATGGTATATGTACCTATACCACCCCACAAATGAACTGCAATGGGCCCTCTCCGCAAGTCCAGGATATACGTTGGTTATGAGAATGCATCCATAATCGTATTTGGAACCCACGATCGAGATTTGCATCTGACCCAATTCGATTGCATTTTTTTGACGAGGATCGCTTTCCCGTCATTAGGGGGAGGAAATGAACCATTGGATGAAAAATGCCGGGAAATCATATGGCATTCCATTAGGATCCCCGTGCATGACCCTCGCACTAATGAAGCAAATCATGAAGTCAAGAAGACAATCGATTTGCAGAATTTAGCAAATGAACTGCCGGATCATTTTTGTGATCTGAAGAGCGTGGTTAAGTCGCATATACCAGCAAGAAATGCACCAGAGAGGGTGAAAATACCAAAGAAAGCAGAAGGTATCCCTCATCCTGTTCAGAGACCTCAAAGAAAAAGAACAGGAAATCTGGCTTCTCAAACCCAAAGTACCGGAGGCGTCCTGGGGAAAAATGGGCAAGAGGACTTACCATAGCCAATCACAAAAATGCCCCAAAGCAAGAAGGGGAGCAGTTGAGACACAGCCTTTGGAAAGAAGCATGTGGAAAAGGCAATTCCAGATTTGAATATTCAATTGGAAGAAGCCAGGAAATAATGTGTGCGCACACATTGGCGGAGAAAAACTAAATGAACTTGCTCCTGGAATGGGAAATAGCAATGAAGAGCAAGTAGAAGTGCATGAAGCACACCATGACGAAATGGCCATAAATTTTGTAATAATAGGAGAATCTATGAAAAGAGCAACAACCATTGCAAGGCTTGTTGTTCAAGGTTTCACTCAACGTCCTAGGGTTGATTATGAAGAAACCTATTCTCCGGTCATGGGTGGAATTACCTTTAGATACTTGATCTCAATGGCAGTCAACTTGAAGTTGAGAATGAAGCTAATGGATGTTGTCATAGCATATTTGTATGGAAACTTGGATTCAGAGATTTATATGAAAGTACCGAAAGGTATCCCTATCCCGAACCAAGACAGAGCAAACAGAAATATATACAGTGTGAAATTGAAGAAATCCTTTGTATGGGTGAAGCGATCGGGAAGAATGTGGTACAATCGCTTAAGTGACTTTCTTTGCAAGAAAGGCTACACGAACAGCGAAGATTGTCCATGTGTATTTATACAACGATCCACGAATGGATTTTGTATAACCTCCGTCTATGTAGATGACTTGAACATCATTGGGACGGATGAAGAAATTGAAGAAGCATGCACATACTTGAAGTCTGAATTTGAAATGAAAGACTTGGGTAAAACCAAGTTTTGTTTAGGCTTGCAGCTTGAACATGCCCAAGGCGAAATCTTGGTACACCAATCATCCTACACGCAGAAAGTGTTTGAGAGATTTGGTTTTGAGAAGGCATACCCCGCAAAGACCCAATGGTCGAAAGGTCACTCCAAGCGAGACCTAGACCCATACAGGCCTAGAGAAGAGGGGAGGAAGTCCCGGGAGCGGAATTCCCATATTTGAGTGCAATTGGAGCGCTCATGTACCTTGCGAATAGAACTAGGCGGACATTACGTTCGCTGTGAATTTGCTAGCACTGATAAAGGCGTAACCCACCAAAAGGCATTGGAAAAGGGTGAAGGACATCTTCCGTTACCTTCAAAGAAGCAAAGACCTCGGCTTGTTCTGAAGAAACAATGAATTGAATTTAGTTGGCTATGCCGATCTTTGGGTACCTATCGGACCACATCTTGGCAAGTCACAAGCTGGATATGTTTTCCTTTGCGGTGGAACGGCAATTTCGTGGAAGTTGTCTAAGCGGACTCTTGTCTCGACATCGACAAACCACTCGTAAATAATTGCATTGTATGAAGCCTCTCGGAATGTGCATAGCTTGAAGAATGGTTCACCACATCCGTAAGTCATGTGGCCTGAACATGGAACAAACCCCCACTATTATCTATGAAGATAATGCGGCTTGTGTTGCACAAGTACAAATGGGATATGTGAAGAGTAACCTTACAAAGCATATCAACCCCAAGTTCTTTTATGCTCATGAAATGCATAAGATGAACGAGATAAAGATCTTGCATACTAAGTCGTGGTGAAAATCTCGCAGATTTATTCACTAAATCACTCCTGGCATCTTCCTTTGAAAGATGTATTAGAGGAATCGGGATGATGAGGCTTAGAGAAGTGCAGATTTCAGGGGGAGATTTTTCACATACTCCTACATAAATCTCGAACATGAAGTTTGAGTACCCAACGTGAATCTTGAAGATTAACATTGAAGTTTGGGTGGATTGTACTCTTTTCCTTAAGTAAGTTTTTCATTGAAGTTTTCTTACATAAGGTTTTTGATGAGGCAATCCGTGCAACACAGCAAGCGTGTGCTATGTACTCTTTCTCCAATTATTTTTCCCACTGGGTTTTTTATGGAGTTTTAATGAGGCATATGCATCTCGCAGTGAAGAGTCCAAGGGGGAGTGTTAGGAAACTGGTTTCCTATCCTATATGGACTCTTCCTTATCTCTAAGCAGAACCGCTATATATAGGAGGCAGGGGGTCACCCCATTGTACACACAAGCATACAGAATAATAAAGCAGACACGTTCCTCCTCATATTGTGTCTCTCGCCCTCTCTCTCTGTTCTCCACTTGAGATCTATTAGGCAACCCCGGACTATTCGATAGCGAGGTTGTCTAACAATTTCTAACCCTGGCCCAGCCTCACACACAGCCCCCATGTGCTGTGAACTAGACGGAGTACTACCACAGGCTATTCAAGCCGTCGACGTGTGAGTCTAACCACCCCACGTTCCCTTGCAGCTCCACCCAGTGCGCCGCCGCCAACGGGGACAGCCCGAAGCTGAGCTGCCACCACGCGGACTATGGTGGCTGCCAGGAGAAGACGCGGTACTGCGCCTGCACTGCGTACCTGTGCAACCCGGTCACCGGCCGGTGCGCCTCCGAGGACCTGACGAGCTTTGCGATGTCGGCCAACGCCACCAACGGCCGCAATCAGTTGTACTCGATGTCATTCTCCGCTGTGGGCTCGTGCGCCCGGGCCGCCTGCTGCAGTCGCTCCCTGAGGGCATGTACAATGGTACAGACAGCTGCTGTCTACAGTACTATGCCATGTCATCTATAGACAACAATAAAGAGGAAGTCTACAATGGATTGTCTGTAGGTTGTCTACAGCACTTGGAACCATTGTGATCAAAAGAATATTATAACTTTGTAGTCTGTTGTGTTGCTTGATTGCTAAAACAACAATAAAACTGTGTAATTAATATTATGAATCTTGATAATAGGATTTGTTGCCTCTTAGGGGTAGGAGATAATGTCATACTATTAATGCAAGGTAGACAATGACGATAAATAAAACTCATAGGCCAGTATACCCAAAGAACTAGATTTGTACCCTTAACTCAGAATCGCATCTTTAAACTCTTGTCATACTTTGTTTTTCATGTCTAGTACTGAACACCTGCAACCCAAATTGAGATGGCTGAAATCTGATCAGGACAAGTCACCTCATGTGGTTTGTTTCTATCTGCCAGAAAACAGTACTTTTCCTCACGGGATTCGGCGGAGAATGCAAGTCGGGGAATTTTGGATTAGCACAGAAGATCGCTGTCGGGGTGCGTCTAGTAGACGATCGGCGTACAACCACAGCCAAGTCGTCGATTGGAGTTGCTATCGACGGTCTGTATAATTACAGACGACCTCCTTCTCTCTCTTTCTTCTCTTTCGTCCAGCTCATCAAAATACTTACCTGGCAACTATTATAGACAGCTGACTAAGCATCATTGTACATGCCCTGAGAGCGCCACCGGTGTCGCGGGGCTCTCGCGCGCGCCCCTGTCCTTGCCGTTATAGCCCGCAGCGCGTGGCGGGCTCGGCACTAGCAGGTTCGCGTTGTGCCTGCCCGGCTTGGCCGTGTTCGGCAACACCGCACGCTCTACTTCATGTTCTACCCATCAAGCTCACGGCCACCATCACGTCCACGCCGCTCGTTAGGAACCCCAACAACGGCGGGGGGTACTGAAATAACCCAAAATTTTTAAATAAATTTATCCGAATGTTATTTGAGTTAAATTTGAATTTTTTCGAATTTTTGGATTTTATTGAATTTTTGGCCTCTTTTTTGATTTGGGCCATTCTCGCCCCATTTCCCCCGCCCTTTCGGCCTGCTCCCTACGGCCCAGCCAGCCCATCCGACCTGGCACGCCACCGCCACCTTCGCCCCCGCCTCCGACGATGCTACCATGCATGCCGCACAGATCGCCTCGATGCGCCACGATCCCGCCATCGCCGCGACGATGCCGCCTTCACATCGCAGACGCTGCAGACCGTGTGTCACCCGTCGATCACGCCGCGTGTATCCCGCCGCGCCACCTCAGGCTTCGGCTGCTCGCAGCCAAGCTCTCTCTATCCTTTTCGCGTGGTATAAACCCCCCGACCCTAGCTCTTCCTCGCCCCTCCCTCTCTTCCTCTCCTCCGACTCCACGCCGCCGTGCCCCAAACCCTAGCCCTCACGCGCGCCGCCGCCCGTGCCCCCCCCATCAGGCTCGCCTGCCACTGCCCCCCTCAAGCAATTTGGCCAGCCCAGCCTCGTGTGGGCCCCGCGCCCCGTGGGTCGTTTTGGGCTGTTTGGTCAGCACTATGTGGCCTGTTTTTCTTTTCTTTTATTTCCCTTTTTCCTTTTTCAGATTTAGTTTATAATCCGAAAAATCTCCAGAAAATCCTAGAAAAATACAAAAAATCCCCGAGAAACCACAAAATCCCAAAAATACATATTTTTTACCGTTTCGACCCACTGAGTCCAAAAACGGCCTCCGCTCTGCCAAGTGAAGCTCCCAAAATTCCCATAATGCCCAATTTGCCCTCCTATTCTCTTCTGGCCCGTTTTCGTTTTTGTTCTGTCGTCATTTTTCGTTCGTTTATTGTTTATTTATCGACATTCATTCTTTTGCGCTAGATTCGACCGTTGAGAAGTTTTCGGAGCTCGAGCAGTACCCAGAGCAGGACCAGGACCAGACGGAAGCCGAGTACAACTACAATCACTACGCCCTAGACGAACCCTCAGCCCAGCAAGGCAAGCCGCATGCCCTTGATCATGTTGAACCTAATTAATTCTAATATTATACTATTTAATTTCTACTGCATTATTTTAACGGTATGTTGAGATACTAAAAAATGATATATTAGACAGACATGATATTTAGTTAATGCCAAATTACTCTTAGCCTCCTTGACATTGGTAAGCCATGTTAAATCCTTGAATAACCCTAGTTGATAATTATACACACTCTAGTTAATTAGTTAGTCTTATTAGTTTCACTCAAATCTTTAAAAGGGGAATAAAATGATGGCGGACAATTGGCTCGGTGGATTTTAAAATTGTTGCTACAGTCAGGGGGACAGTATTGGACTAGCCACGAGGTGGATGTGAGTCTGATCCCCAGCTGATGATGAATGCCATAGTTGGTTTGGGTGGCTGGTACGTATAGGTACCAGAATGGTTTGTGAATGGTTGTATGACTTGGTCTTTGGCAAAATAAGGTTGAAACCTCCTTGAGCAAAGTAAATAACTTAAGATCCCGCTCAACCACAAGTCGGACCGATCAGTTGAACCGTTTTTCGACATAGATCAGTACATTGTTCGTCCCCTGAAAATACTTACATGGTGGTACCATTCTCAGTGAGGAGAATGGAAAGCAGCATTCCCGACAGGGGAATGACTGAAGGGTTGGTGGAACGGGAATGAGGTGTTATTCGTCGATTCTCACAATGATAGGTACCCACTCAGTATTGGAACGCGGCTCCTGCGTTGGCCAGTGGGGTCCATGGGGATGTTTAATCAAAAGGCTGTGATGGTCTCGACCGAGCCGCATGCATTTAAGTTGCATGTGATTCGTACGTGGCATTAACGGTCGTAGATATCTTGTGGGTAAAGCTGAGCAGCTATGCAGAGTCATGTTTAAATGGTATTCTAATACGTCGTGCTTCCGGTTAATGAAGCTAAGTTTGATTTGGGGTGACGCCCATAACCAAGCTCAATTAGTTCTTGGTGATTTTTGTGAATATAACGTAATTGTGTTAAACTTGTGGAAACCCCCCTAGTTACTATTATTTATGGTTTGTATTCCAAATGTAAAATGATATTATAAATAAAATTGTATCCACAATAATTAAAGCCTTGTGCCCAACCATTGTTAAATCCCTTGCATGTAGTATTCCACATTTTCCTGTGCGACTTGTTGAGTTCTGTTGTGTACTCATCCTTGCTTAAACCGACACTTTCAGAGTCCCAAGAAGTTTGAATTTACCAAGAGTTCGTAGATGAAGACTTGGTTTTGTTTTAAGGTCTTAATCTATTGATCAGGCCTGCCTGTGCGGTGTTTTGGTTGTAATCTATTTAGGCCTAGCTACACCCCTTCTTGTAAAAGCTTAGCCGCTAGGCCTTATATTCAATAAAACAGTTAATATTCATCTTTTTGCCAGGCAATGAGTGCTTGGTTTCCGACATCTAATCTTTCTGGGTAGCTATTGAGGTATTTAGATGTACCCCTGAAAAGGCGGTCCGTCACAAGTGGTATCAAAGCCATGGCTTGACCATAGATTAAGACATTAAGTTGGCTTAGAAAAAAATCTTTCCAAAAAAAATATTTTGACTTAGATAAAATGAGTTATGAAAATATAAGTATTATTGCTGTATGTCTCCTTCCTTTTCTACCTTACCTCTCTCTAGAAGCTTCTCTTTTGTCCTTCCTGTTTTGCTTTAAGTTTTTTCTTGCTCAACTAAATTTCAAAATCTTCGCTTACTGCAAGATGGCTCGCCGATCTTCACCGACAACTGTGCGACGCCGTCAGCCGTAGTTGGTTCGATAGTTGTAGAGTTGTGCCCTCGTTTGTATTAGTTTTTTTTGTAATGTAAAATGGGTTGTACCGAAACTTAAAACGGTATTGTGTACAATCCATATTCTATAAAAAAAATGTTACGTTCTCTATCTCCATCATTTTGTTACCTAAATATATGTATATCCCCGTCTAGTTCAAAATATTCCCTTGTTTCGTCTGAGCCCTTATCTATTCTTTCTACTCTCACCTCATGCCCTAATTCTTACTCATCTTCTGTCTCAAAACCTGTCGCAGACCTTGCGACATACAAGAATCAGGATAAGGTCCATGGGAGACTTTGGAGCAGGATCCTAGCACTACAATGCAGGCATTGATGAAGAGTCAGTTGACAACCCAGTCAACCTAGCATAAGTACTGGCAATGATTGAAAGAAACAGACAGGCAGAACAGCGACAAGCGCAGATGATGGAAAGGATATTGGAACAGCTAGTTGCAGGACCTCAAGGTTATCCCTAAGAAAATTTAAACGGATGAGAAGGAAATATAGGACGGTCTAGATGGTCTGACTTCCAGAAGATCAGGCCTCCTATCTTTTCGACGTCAACGAAACCTCGAACAGCCGACGACTGGATCAGGGATATTCAAAGTAAGTTGGATACGATTCAATGCACTAATAAGGAAAAAGTGCACTACGCATCCCCATATGCTATAGGGCCAAGCAACAACTTGATGGATAAATTTCTAGGCAATGAAGAACGGACAAGAGATCACGTGGCAAGAATTCAAGGAAGCAACCCACATACCATCCGGATTGATGACCTCCAAGAGAAGGGAATTTCTAGCCTCTCCAAAAATTATAAAATTATGTTAATACCCCAAAAACCGGGAATTACCCTTGAGATCCCAAAAAATCAAAAAAATAATATTTCCTTGATATTTTGCATTCCATAAATGTTCTTTTGAGTAACAATAAAGCAGACTTCACTATTTTCTACGAAAAGAACCCCAAAATTTACCAAATTACATTATGATTCATTTGCTGTGAAAAATATCCAATTCCCTCTTCCCCGAAAAGTCCTTCCAAATTCCAGGTTTGGATGTTTTCTCGAAAAGGCTCCTATTTTTTTTTGAAAATTACGTCGAAATCTGTTTTTCCTCAAAAGGTTTTCAAAAAATTCGAATTTTAATCGCTTATAAAAATACCTTCAAAAACTTTTCAGTTGACGAGTGAACACATCGTTACCGGCCGCGCCCACGGTCAGATAGGAAGATTTTCATGTAGGCTACTAGGCTCGTTTGACCTAGTGTGCTCCGTCCTGTAAATACCCCGTCACAGATCACCAACCGCAATCGTATCTCCAACTCGCAACGTTCGGAAGAGAGAGAGAGAAAAGAGTCGACAGAGATCGGAGATGGGAGGATGCTTTTCCGGCGACGTGCGCGGCGGCATGGAGGCCGTGGGCGTTGGCAGCGGAGGCGCCAGGGACCGCGGGGCGACCGGAGTGGCGGTTCAGGGCGGAGCCAACGAGGCGGTGGACTACTTCTTCCAGACGCGCGGCCTCCGCGGTCTCTACACGCCCCTCGAGGTACGGTCGTCCTGAGGGAAAACCTAGCGCCCAGCGCTCGCTAGTCGTGGGCACTCCCCGAAGATCATGAAATTGCTCGCGGTTGAAGTGGGTTTTGGAGAATTGGCGATCGGTTTTGACGAGGTGGATTTTGGGGGTCTTCGGCTGTCTGTTTATGTGGTTTTTGGTGTGGTTTTTTTCGTAAATGTGCTTCTCCTCGAAGTTCGAGATTACACGGAACTATTGGGGGTTTTTCTGGCCAACCAAAAGTCCCCTGCGTGCTAATTACGGCTTTGGTTTTAGTTTCGATTGCACTTTTTTCGGAGTGTGCCTCAGTTTGCGGCAATTTTGATGTTCCAATTTTTTTCGGGCTTTTTCTGAATTGTCGTGTTTGAAGTGGGTTTTGGGAAATGGTGGTTGCTCGTGTCTGAATTGGGGTTTTAGGTGGCTTTTGGGATACGAGTATGGATCCTCATTGTAGGTTTTGGTGCTTATGTTCGGTAAGAGCATCTCCAAAAGTGGCCCTTAAGCATGCTTTATTTCACAAAAAATTGCTCATTATGAAGAGATGTTTCCTTTTCCTTGTGAATTTTGATCGGAATTTATTGTGGGAAATGCGCCTCTGTTTCGTAAAAGTTGCGGGCTTATTTCTATTCTTTTTATTTTAGTGAAAATGTGATTCAGCTGTGCGTCAATAGCGTACCTCAATCATCGTGTGTTCCTTTCTTATTGGTAGAACGATGCTTCTTTTTTTTTCATGAAATGCATCTGTGAAATACTCCTTGCCTTCATTTTTATATGGCGTATTTTGAATTTACACAGGAATTAAGCTTGCATTCAAATTAAAAAAAAAAGTATAACAGAAAATGACTTAAATGTCTTCACTTAGATTAAAAATATACTTTATGTGAGTGGTAATGAATAAATGCATACAGTTGATAGATAATCAATAAGGGTATAAAAGGAAATGTCTTATTAAATCTACATGTAAGTTTTATATTTGTAAACAAAAATATTTTAAAAAAAGTTTTATAAAAGTGAAGGGAGGGAGTAATTTTGTTTAAAAGGATTTTCATTGTACAGAATGGCATGTGATTTCTCAGTTACCTGCTTGTGCATTGTTTTGATTTTGACAAGAATTTGACGCTGGGAGTATTTTCTGGGAGTGGATCAGGAAAGGTCAAACCCTCAAATACGTTTTTGGTTGAGTGGGTGGTGGATATCGATCTTTTGCTTTAAAACGAAACCATGTTAGTGGACGTGTGCAGAGGGTGGCCGGCACTACCGGTGATCTTTGACTCAATCCCTTCAAAATAAACAAAGAATCGTTCAAACAATATATACAGTGTGTTTGGATTCTAAATAAAAAAAGTATATGGTTGCAATGATTTGTATGCCGCCTACATGAAGATATTCATGATTATGTCAGCCGGGCCTTGCTCCCAGTGTTCCACATCTACTGTGGCCTGTGCATGCTACGTGATGGTGGACAAAAGAGCTGTGTGGTGTTTCGTATTTGAGAGTTGATTTGTTAGAATGGTTTCTTAAGTCATTTTAATGCATGTTCAAGGATAGTCTGTGCTTGGAGAGTTGGAGAAATGTGTGAATTTGAAGTCCTATCTGCGCCACCCAGAGATACTGTAGCACCAATTCCATTTACGACTCCACGTGGGCATTGCATGCCAACACAACACGCTCTCAACTAGTGGATTGTGGATGTCAAACTGATCTCGTGCGCTGACATGTTGCCTTCTTCCTCTAATGCAGTTATCTTTTTCAGCCTCAAAGCTGAGGAATATGGATGCTCTTTCCAAGGTACAAACAGCCATTCTATTTTTGTTCCCCAAGCATAATCAATCTCTATATTCCTATTTTTGTTTTAGTAGTACAACTTATTGTGTTGATTCTACTGGCTCAAACTTCAGAACCTTAGCATAACTTAGAAAAATGGGAGCAACTAGTGCCCGGACAAATGATGAGCGTGTTCCCATCGTATGCTTCCCCACTTGTCAGATCTCATTTAGATGGATTTCAGCCGTCTGATTTGGTGCAAACAAAAAATCGTGAAAACCTCATCTCAGGTGGCGATATCCAGTTGTCGTTGGCTCGCTGGAGCTTTATCTTGCTGAAGGAGGAGGAGGAGCCTGCGATGGATGACCTCCCTCGAGTCGAGCATTACCGGATGAGTGGCGATGACCTCAGACCAGTGGCTGACGTTGGAGCTCAAGACACTGTGTTCGTATCACCTGCTTCCAAGGCCTTTGAGGCACAGTGAGGGAGAGAGCTCGTCTCTGGTGGTGATCTCCGGGCGCCACTGGCTTGTTGGAGCTCTAAATTGGCGGAGGGGGAGGAGAAGGAGGATTCATATGGTATGATTCGTGAACCGCAACAATTAGTTCCCATGGTTGCAACAAAATCCTACTCCAGTGCAACAAACACAAACGCAAACTAAAAATTGTGCAACAAATGAGAACTACCGTGGCAACAAATACAAGAATCTGCTACAACAAAATTGAAACATTACTACAACAAAAATAAAAAAAAAACTACTAAATCAATCCCAATATTTTGGAGTGTGTTGCTGTTAGACAGTATCTCTTTATATCCTTGTATAGATATTGCCTAATATAGACGTTCCCTTTATACCCTCATTTACGTGTATATATACTGGCCCATTGGCTCCATGTTGAATACAAGTACTATTCACAACATGGTATCAGAGCCCAGGGTTTAGGGTTAGGTTCCTCATTGGCGTTGCACTTGTGCCTCTTCCTTTTCGGCGGCTCTTCTCGTCACCTCTGCTTCTCCTCCCACCGGCCGACCACCTTGCCCACCACCGGGTTGAACCACATCCCTTCCGGTCAAATCTACTAGTGTCGCCGCTTTCACCGACGTCGCCCAGTCCACCCGCGAAGCAAGCATGCCCGCCTTTGTTTCCACGTGTTTTCGGATCGGCCGAGCCACTGGATCGATGCGCCCCTGGCCAGCCTTCCCGAGGCGTTGTGTGGCTTCTCCAACTCCGGCAACCGCCTCGCACTCCGTCGCACCTAGTCACCTGACGGATCTAGTGGCCCCGGCACCACATCATCCTTGTTGCCCTTGACCCCCCCCCCCCCCCCCGCGACAGTGCCACTATTGAGTTTGTTGTCTACAATGGATAGCCGTTGGGATTGAGTTAGTGCTAGAGAGAGAGATGGAGGCAGGGAGGTGTTGCTTCGGTGGCGGGCTCCAAGAGGCAAAGTCTGGCTGTCGGTGAGCCACCAGATCGAGTGAGAGCATGAGATGCGGTCCGGAGAGAGAGAGAGAGTGAGTGTCGAGAAGAGGAATGAGATTAGATTAGAAATGGGAGGTTGGGAAGCGTAGCTAGTCAGTCAGTGTGTGGGCTATCCAAGCATCTGATTTTTTCTTGGTATCGTACGTCCGCACGGTAGCAATTCCCATATAAATAAACTATATTGAACCTGAAATAGGTGTTGCCGAGTTTTCCAATGTTGGACATTCTTTGCTAAGAGTGATAAGTTTAAAACAAAGCGAATGATAACTCAATGTGTGTAAAGCAATCCAAATTTATGCTTCTGTATCAACGTGCCCTTTGTATACCCTTTTATTGTATTATTGTTGTCCTTTTTTAACCGGAAAAGTGCATGGAGGAGCAAGAATTAACATTTTAAAATTGGCCTTGACTTCGCCTTATAGTGTCATGATCACAGTTGTGATACAATGCGCAAATAAAAAAAAGGATTTTCTAGTTTAACTTTCTGAGTACTGTGGGATAAAAGAGAAACAATTCCAGTGAAACAACTACTTGTTGCAGGCAAATATTAAGTTTTAACAGAAGACCAAAACTTGGCTGACACTGTTAATAGTTGAAACCAAGTTCTACAAGCTTCATTCTCACGTCAAGGCACCAGCCCAGAAAGTGACATGCTACATTGTCTATGGTCCATCTTCAAATAGTCAATTTTTCACGAAAGCTGCTAATATATTTGTTTTTGCTCACCGAAGATCACTAGTTCCTGTGACTTGATGGTAAAGAACACAGAGCTGGATAGCCAAGATATGTAGATAGCGTATTGCATTGCCACTATATTTATATTGAGAATTATGTTAAAACTAGGTACATGCCCGTGCATTGCTACGAAAAACAAAATTAATAACGAAAAATAAAGATTAAAAAATAAAAAAAAATTATTTCACAAAATCAAACATCTATCTTTAACGTTTCGTTTCTTGCGAAAGCTGGCTAATTAAAGCAACGTTTCGTTTCTTGCGTAGGGCAATTAAGCAGGGCAATTAAGTGGCAATTAATGACGTGGAAAGAACGGACCACTGCCACCAAGTGCTGCTTTAGAATAGTAGAGATATGTTGGCTTTGCACCAGCTACAATACAAACATGCAAAATAATTCTACTTTCAAGTTTCCATTGTAGTGTCATAAATCTTTTACAGCATATATATGTAACGAAAGACTATGGAGCTTATCTGATTGTTTTTTTTTTTTTCTTGTGTATGTGTATGTATTTTCCCCAACTTTAACTATTTTTTTTCTTACTTGCCATAGAGTGATCCGATGTTAGTGGTGTACACAAAACTGGATGGAAGGCTAGAAGAGATTGGCCGTACTGAAGTGATATTGAATTCACTAGAACCCTCGTGGATCACAAAAGCTACAATCAATTATCAATTTGAGATTGTGCAGCCGCTCGTGTAAGTTAATTTATAATGATACAAATGAGCATATTACTTGTAAAAAGCTCCTACTTACTACTACTACTACTACTACTTTTTTACTCATGATAGATTCAGGATATATGACATTGACACAAGGTACCATAACACATCAGTGAAGGTATATTTTGTGTCCATATTCTTTTTTTTACTGCTCCCCTACTCAATTTGAATACTAAATTATTTGTGGGCCTTGCTTGAAATGGAGCCATAGATTTTTGTTATTTTATTGCACCATTCTTCGTTATTTTCATATGGTCACATTTGGTACAGGACATGGTAGTGTCATGCATGAAATGATTCTTCAAAAAAAAAAAAGAAGGGTTCTGCGGTCGGTACAGTACAGGATGTGGTAGTGTCATGCAGGAGAAAAAGTCTAGCCTACAAGGCCTAATGAGTGGTTAAGAAATCCAGTAGATTTTTGTATATAAGAAAATTCTTACATGAAGATGCACCTTTACCCAACCAACAGTGAACCGTCCTAAACTAATAGATTGAGTAACTGGGCAATATTTTATGCGTGTTTGGGGCCTCATGTTTTAAGGAAAATTTCTCCCACATACGCGTGAGCATGCTAACTGTTGTGTTTGGCGGTTGATTATTTCACCCCTGCATGATGAAACAAGCTGGGTTATGCACTGGCTATACATTAAAAGATAAAATGTATCAAGTAGTACATAAATATTATACACATACAGTTAATATGTGCTCAAAACAAGCTGGGTTATGCACTGGCTATAGAATTGTCTCAGTTGTAAATATTTGCCGAAACAAGCTTAGTTGCTTAGTCAGCTGGCTGTGGAATTGTCTCAATTGTGTAGTTTTGCAGAAGAAGTTATCAAGTGATAAGATAGGCTTTATCGTTTACCTCAATCTAGGGTTAACAATACCGATTTAGGGTTGAAAATCGAATACCCGGCGGTACCGGTTTACCGTGAAAATCAAGCAAAAATCGTCCAAAATCGAACGGTTTGCAAAGTCAAACCCGACGATCTAACTGAGCCGAAATACTTCAAAAACCGGTCGGTTTTCATGGTTTATCGAGCAATTTTTACGGTTTACCTAGCGGTTTTGAGGGGAAATCGGTGACAGAATGAAAAATAGAGAAAAAGGCAAGAAAAAATAGGAAAAATTGCAGAAAATTGTTAAAAAAAATTGTAAAAAGCCAATAAAGGCCCATAAATTATGGGAAAATGTTAGAAATGCATAAAAAATTATTGAAAATTAAGATAAAATTCTAGCATGATCTTTCCTACATTTTAAGACAACGTGAAGTTGTAAAGTACATATTTTGCAATAATAGAACAACTATGTAAAAGTATGAAAAATTTCGGTATAACATTTTCTATATTTTAGACAATCTCAAGTTGTAACGTAAGCATTTAGCAATAATATATCAACAAATAACATTTCATTTCAATACCATTCACAACTCAATCCAACAAGTCCACATTTCAATAACATTCATTTCAACACCATGGCATGACATTTGAAATCAATATTTCTCATTGAAAATGATTATTCACACTTGGCAAGCTTTGTCGTCCTTCTATTGTCGCACATATGCTATGTTGGACCTACATGAACGCTATGTTAGTAAAAAAATCGAGTTGAAATGAAATGAAACGTTACTTTCACGGCTACGGGTAGTATTGTTAGATACACACTTGGTTGGCCATGCGTACTCCTCTATGGACATCATCACTAATCCTTGTGTAGCTAGCAACTCCGCCTTATATTCATACCAGCTTTACCTTATCCATAGGCTAGTCGTTTCCCACTATTGGTACAACATGGCATAAAATTCGGGGTTTTGCCACTCATAGACCTATTGGGTGGGAGGTTGTGCATAAGCATTCGGGATGACGTAGTTGTATTGGCCATATGAGTCATAACTCCCTTAGCTTGCGTCTCGGCAACGCTGTATGAACTAGAGCTATCCCGCGGTGCATCATGGTTACGTCGATGCTCCCTTCCCTTCCTTGAAGTAGTTGTCCTCTACAACTGTAGAGCATCATGATCTTTGTCCTATGTAGCATGAGTGTACCGGGACTCCCCTGTAAATTCTATGAGACGTTGTTGTTCTGGGGCACTGTCACCGGACTCATCACCTCGGGAGTGCTATCAGTTCACACCCTACATGATGTACCTCCTCTGTGGAAAGCTTTCCCTTTCCTTTCGAGGGAGCTCTCCTTTTTGCTTGCTCCTTCGTCGCCATTGTTTAGTGCTTCCTCTTTTCTATGTGACTGGCACCCACTGCCTTGTCTGCGCATTCAGGGATGCTTGCAGCCCTAGTGTTCTTTCGCAATGCAGTAGGGTCAACCGGGTCCGTCACAAGGTGTGATGGGTCACTTTCAGTGTCGTCCTCATCAAGTAAGAGGTCAGCATTGGATCTCTCTTTCTCTATCCACTGTCAGATTGGATTTTTATTATCGCATAATGTAAACTCCATAAGACACTGGAATGAATCATCTTCATCTGTGGACCTTTGACTTTCTTCATCTTGAATTCTGAACCGCATATTGTAGTTAACGTACACCAATTTATGGAGCTTCTTGTAGGACATACGGTTGTGAACTTTAGTATGAATTTTCGAACCTTCTCGCTCGAAAATCCCTCAGCTTGGCTCGAAATCACTCGCGCCTACAGAAACAACCGAGCTCTTCATTTTCCTAGCGTATCGCTCGATCTTCGAACCTTCTCGCTCGATAACTCAGTGATTTCACGCTCGGTGTCGACTGGATCTGGGCGGAGCGTGCGCAAGGCGGACGAGAGCGTGGAGGGGAAACAATACATCGCAATAATGCGGTCGGAACAACCCAGAAACGTGTTATATCCAAAGGCAAAAGTTCGTGGGCTGGCCGGGCTATTGGACCAGTGGGCTATGGATTGCACCTAGCACTGTTCTTTTTTTATTTGCATTTTCAATTACCTACATTCGGTTTTGGCGCAAAATTGTCTAATTAATTATGTTTTTCAACAAATTTTCATCACAGATGTTCAAACCCTATTAATACTAATTTTAGGGAGCTTTAGGATAAATTTTTCGAATCATTTGAACCTAAATTTGAAATTCCCCGGTTTGCCGAACGGTTTTATTTGCCGAACCGCCTCGAAATGCGCGATTTTCGAGCGAAAATCATCGGTTTTGCTAACCCTGCCTCAATCACTTACATAGTTACATGTGTTATTTGTGAAGAAAATTTTGTTTTAGTAAGAGTAACAGTATAGCTCTATAGCCTGCTAAGAATTTCTAGTCTGTAACTTTATATGCAACTTCTGATGCCTGCATTTGTTGTTTAATGCAGATGTTGAACTTGGCTCAGCAAGATTTTCTAGGGGAAGCGTGCTGCAATTTATCAGAGGTTGTACAACATCAGCGAGAGGATCCTATGCAAATACCACAAATAAGAAATAACTAGTTGCATTATACAATTTCTCTAAATAAATGCAAATGAAGAGGAGAAACACAAATGTCTTCTCTTGATGCTTTATTTTGCGCTTGTTTGCACTTTTCACAGATTGTCACGAAATTCAACCATAGCCTGACATTGAGTCTCCGAGGTGGTTCTGAACATGCCCTTTTGGGAACAATGACAATACATGCAGAAGAAAGTGCTTCTTCAAGGATGGCAGTTGAGATGACATTCCATTGCCTGAACTTGAAAAACATGGATGTCTTCTCCAAAAGTGTATGAATCCCGTTCGCTAGTAAAGTAGAATGTTATAGGTTGGCCAATCAGTTGCAATTCTCTAAATCTTTATTTTATTTGATCATGCAGGATCCCTTCTTGAGAATATCAAGATTGGTAGAAACTGCCGGTCCCATTCCTATATGCAAAACAGAAGTGGTCAATAACAACTTAAACCCTGTTTGGAGGCCCATAACGCTAACATCACAACAATTTGGTAGCAAGGCAAGTACATTTCTCTAGTTATAGCAATATTGTGTTGGCACAGCTTAGCAGTTAGCACACATGTACTTCAAGGTTGATCTGATGTATTTTTTTAACCTGTTACTTTATTTCAGGATAACCCACTGCTGGTTGAGTGTTTGGATTTTGATTCCAGTGGTGACCATGAAATTATTGGGTAGGTTGACTAAGGAAGTGTTTTGGTATCTTTTGCCATTGGTTCTCAGTTTGATTATGCCCTTTCTTGTCTCACAAATAGGTCCTTCCAGACAACTATCGCTCAGCTTGAAAATGTATATAATTCAAAGTTTGGAGCAAATTTTTACAGCCATAAGGGACAAAAAAAGGTTTGAATTTTTCTTGTACGATGCAATATACT
Source organism: Rhipidocladum racemiflorum (assembly GCA_036346355.1). Taxonomy (NCBI): domain Eukaryota; kingdom Viridiplantae; phylum Streptophyta; class Magnoliopsida; order Poales; family Poaceae; genus Rhipidocladum; species Rhipidocladum racemiflorum. Next base: position 14,049,297 of record CM070578.1, on the reverse strand, counting down.
GAACAAAGTTATTCCATCTAATCATTCTTAATGTATGCAATCTGTGTTCAGTTGAAAGGACAGTTGTTCGTGGATAAGTTCCAGGAAAAAGTCCAACATACTTTTTTGGACTATATTTCCAGCGGTTTTGAGCTCAATTTTATGGTGGCTGTAGATTTTACTGGTTAGTTCTAATTGTCAGCTTAAACTATATATCTGTAGCTCTGTCATTCATATGTGTTTTACATCCGTGCTTTATTTGTGTTTTCAGCTTCAAACGGCGACCCCCGTGCACCACAGTCTTTGCACTACATTGACCCCTCTGGCAGACCAAACTCATACCAGCAGGTTAGGGATCGTCTGATGTGCTAAATTATTCTTAAAACCAAAGAAAGTTTGCTTATTGAATCATTTAATGTACTAGGCAATACTAGGGGCTGGTGAAGTTCTGCAGTTTTATGACAATGATAGGCGATTTCCTGCTTGGGGTTTTGGAGCAAAGACACCACAAGGATATATATCTCACTGTTTTAACTTGAATGCAACTACAAATGACTGTGAGGTGAGATTCATGTTTGATGAGCTATTATTAATTGTTTACCATGTTCGATAAATCTTGGTGTTAATATTTTGTCTTGCCCCTTAATAATGGTATACCCATTGAAAGACTTTCTTCACAAGCTTATGGCAGGCATGCACCAAACTGTGCTTAACATTATTTTGAAAAGAAAACACCATGTAACATTGGTACCAACATGAATTGTCCCCCTATAAACCAACTTCTGAATATTTATGTACCCTAACGGTTGAACCTCTTGGGTGCCAGCTCTATTTATTTCCTCACTTTTCAGTAGTAATATTAATAGAACAAGTAGAGCTTCTCACACAAGAATGTAGGTGCTTTAAGCCCAATTGTGTTCAGCTGCAAATAACCTTCTGTAGATATAGCTGATTCAGAATTTCAGATACCTGTAGATATTTTCCCTGTCCCATCCACCTTCATAATTATTACTAAATATATTTACTCTTAAATTTTTTGTGATTAAAACTGTAAAGATTTTGGACATGTTCATTCAATAATAACCACACAGTCACCTATTAGCACGATTATGGTGCTACAAATCATGTGTTGTATTTGTATTAATTAGATTGGTGTTACCAATCTACAACTGTTAGCATTTATGTTTCTTAGATTGTCGTTGATGTTATGGATTTTCTATTTCTATCACAGGTCGTTGGAGTTGAAGGCATCATGTCATCGTACTCCAGTACTCTTCACAGTGTTACCCTTGCTGGGCCAACCATGTTTGGCCCTGTGATCAACAAAGCTGCAGAAATTGCCAGCCATTCCCTTCAGTATGGAAACAATAAATATTTTGTCTTGCTCATTATCACGGTATGTAATCAGATTTCCCCATGTAACGTCTGTTAGTTCATGAAATTCACCTGAGCATTTTTTGCAGGATGGAGTTCTCACTGACGCTCAAGAAACAAAAGATTCTATTGTGAAGGCATCAGATTTGCCATTGTCAATTCTCATCGTGGGCGTTGGAAATGCTAATTTTGAACAAATGGAGGTAAAACATTTACCTCATATGCATGTATTGTCTACGCTGTAAATATAAGCATGTCAATAGGGAACACCTCACCTCGTTTCCTTTTTGACGCTGAGCTGTACCTGTCACTAGTTTTTAGTCCGGCAGTTTGCCGCACCATGATGCTGCACATTTTTCTAATTGCATCTTCTGTACCCTGTGTCCAACGAAGTTGCAGACACACGTTCACTTGAAAGTTTGTCTAGTTACCATATACGTCGTTTTCTCTGATAAACAAAGGCTGCTGGATTGGCACACACTGTTCTCTGACCTTATTTTTCACTCCCAGCACGAAGCACCCCTGATGTCCATCTGACAATTCTCTTCGGCAGGTCCTAGATGCAGATAACGGCAAGCGGCTGGAGAGCTCGACTGGCAGGATCGCGACACGCGACATCGTCCAGTTTGTCCCCATGAGGGCAGCCCAAGGTCAGCCAGCACCAATTCTCACTTGTTGCCATCAACCAACCCCAGGTGCTGTAGTACCCCCTGAAACATCACTGTAACTCTCATCACTGACATTTGTCCCCTCTCGTGCAGGCGGCCAGATCTCCGTCGTCCAGTCCCTGCTGGAGGAGCTGCCGGCGCAGTTCCTGGCGTACATGCGCAGCCGGGACATGAAACCTCGAGCAGCTCCCGAGCACGCCTCGGCGGCGCCCGTTTACCCCCCTCCCCAGTGAGACAAGAAGCCTTCCACTCGACATGAGCTGGTTTTGGTCCGCTCATACTACCAGCTTGCAACTGTATATTCTGCCTCCCCGTAGTCCTGTCCATATGTGCAGCTTCGTTTTCGCCCTACCTGGGCTGCATCTGCATTCAATACAGACCGCCGCACCTGCGCCACCCAGATCCAACACTAGGTACCAAAACGTTTATGAGTACATGGAGTACGTCGCTGTAAACACCACTACATGTCATTACTGCAGGTTTTACCGAGCAGTGTCAACATATATGCTGGCAAAAAAAAAAAGGCTCTTTAAGATTTGAATCAAATTGTTTCGATTACAGTAGTTAATGCGTTTAAAATTAAAATGAATATATACTTGGTGTAAAAAAATGCTGGCAAGGCTTGGCTTGATAATGGCTCGTTAGCTCGAATTTGAAATAACCGGTTAGATGATAATCCCCCCGGTGTATTTTTTTCTTGCTACATAGACTAAAAAGATATTAAAAATAATTAGATTACTACTAATTATTATCAATAAACATTATGCACAATGCATGCATGTAGAGAATATAAAGTAAAGATTGGTATTTATTAGGGGCATACACAATGCATGTATATAGAGAATATAAAGTAAAGATAGATATTTATTAGGGGCATAGAGGGAACATCACACTAATTTTACATTGGGATATAAAATACGCCGTTTAAATGATGTTGTTGTACCTTTTTATCCTTTTGAGTATACTCTAATACTGATTATAAGATACTCTAAAGTGAGTTTTATGAAAAAATTGATCAATGTCCATCCTGTATAGCATAATTTGTTTATATACTCTTTTCATGTATAGAAAAGGGTATATAGTGAAAAAAAAGAGCTACAATGAATTTTTTCAACAATATCGCATTGTAGTATCTTAGAATTATTATTAGAGTATACTAAATGTGATAAAGGAATACTAGTGCCCAGATATCCGATTGAAAAGTCCATTGCAAAACAACATTTTAGAGACTCCAGCTCCGGCCATTGTCTTCCCTAGCTGCCGGTGGGGCACCACCCCAGCTCGCCGCCGGAGAGCGTGGCCTCCGCCAAGGCGCCATCTACCTACACGGACGCTAGTCCCGCGCTTCGGCTTGGGGCCCTGCTATGGATGAATGGATGAATGGATGGATGGATAGGATGAGACGAAGGAGCTAGCTGGGAAGTATGGGACCAACAACCCACCTAAGAAGTGGAAGAAAGGTCAGAAAGAGGATAGGAGTAGCTTCCGTTTGTGAGCTGTGAATGAAGCCTCTAATATATTTGCATTTGGTTTCCGTGGCGGAGCCAGAAAAAGTTCAGAGCTTGGGCAAATTTAATTATAGTGCTGAGTCAGTCACATTCTTGGATTCTTGCCATGTATAGCACAGGCTTGAACTTTGCTGGATAAATCACTAAGTGACCCATTTGCTAACCCTAATATATGGTCATTAAGCTTTGAGATCGGGCAACAACCCAAACCCGCCGGGCCCCGGCTCCGCCTGTGTTTGGTTTTACCCTGTGTGAAAGTCTAAGGAGTAATTATAGTGGGCTGAAAAAAATGTGGCCCAAACGTCCGAAGCATCGGACGTACATATATTATCATTATCGGGAAAAAAAAATTGTGTTTAGGTGGTGGTTATGAGCTGACCGAGGCCAATTGCGCTCCGTGATGATCCTCCTGCGGAGAGGGAGAGGCACGGCCGCACGGGGCATGTGCGCCAGCCTAGAGTTCGTGGGCATGTTGGTCCGGAACAATTACTGGCGGCCTGGCGGGAGAGCGAGCCGGTTGCGTTGGGTGGCAACTGGCATGCTCGCCCCCTCCCTCCCTCCCTCGTGGAACAACTGGAATTTGCTGGAAGCGGTTTTGTTTTTTTGCCAGCTCTGGGCTCTTGCTTAAAGAGAGAATTGTTTGTTTCTGGGCGTCTTCTCTAGCTCTGTTGTGCACGTGGGTAGTTGTGTAGTATTTACTCATCCAAATTTTTCCATGTCTTCCATCATATGTGCCACAGCTTCCGCAATATAGGCTTTTCGGTTTTCTCTAAAGTCTCATAGCTCCAGCACAGTGTCTATTTGTTTGACACCAATAACTGATGGACTTTCAATTATATATCTTAATCCATACAAAAATGATCATTTTTGTTGTGAAAATATGTTGTCATGGTATATTATCAGTTATCACGTTAAATTAAATACCAGAAACATTTATATTACCTCTATAAGCTCAGCTTTGGCTTCTTCGAGCTCTGCATTCTCACTGCACTTCTTAATGATGAGTACATTGTTAAGAGATTCAATATCTTGCAATTTTTCATCTATATCTTTCTGTTTTTGTTTCATCTTATAAATCTTTTATGTTAACTTAGATTTTCCCTTCAATTGTTCTATCTCCACCTCAAGTTTTCGTTTAGCATCCAACAACTTTCCATATCATTTGTATTATTTATAGGCTCCATTTTATATATGTGTGCAATTTGCAGTCGCTGTGACATAAATAAATATATGACATTAAATCATGTCTACGTAACAGTTTAATGAATAATTGTAGGATAGAGTGCTCGCAGGTGTCGGGCTACTGAAGGTTACACCTTCAGCCTCCTCGCCGCAAGGGGTAGAACTGTTAGAGACTAATCTCTTACCTCCACTACACCAGGGTCATATAATCAAAATTGAACTAGACAATTAACTAAGCAAATAAGGCTTTGAACTTTTACTTTCCTAAATTATGCATAGTTTGGCCAAACAAGTATAAAATATTTAAATTTAATTGCACTATTCAAATGATCAAAATCAGATTATGAACAGTTTAGCCAAGCAGGTATAAACAGAGCAAACTAAACAATCATAATCAGTATATTCAGTAATAATCAAACGAGTATTAAACTATATACTGAATATAATGATCAAGCTCAAAGATAGTGAAATAAAAGCAATACTTTCTAGCATTAACAGGAAGCAATTCTATAGTTCAAGGCCACATCCACCACTTTAATTATTTTAGCTCATTAATAGACCCATATCATCATTGAGCATACAGTCAGCAACAAAACAACCAACAATGATGTGACTGACCTTGGAGCCGGGGATGACGTAGGTACCATGGAGCCGAGGGGCAACACATGCACTGTGGAGCCGAGGAGGCCAAGGGGCGCGAGGAGGAGAGGAGGGGAGATGCAGGCAAGGTTAACAATATCGATATCAAAATTTGAAAATCGGCAATATCGAGATGAAAATAGGTCTAAAATCGTCAAAAATCGAAGTCTTGAAATCAAAATTTTTGAACAAAAAAATAGAAAATCGCTCGATATTTACCGATTATCGATCGACCAGTCATTTTTTTTGTGGCCGATTTTTTTAGCGATTTTTGCTCGATATTATCGAAAATCAAGTGATATTCACCGATTATCATGATATTTGCGTTGCATAATTTTTTTAAATTTGTACATTTTTTAATTTAACCGATTTACCGACCGGTTTTAGATGTTGAATCGGGTCGATATGGTTGATAATCATGATATTCGAGTGATTATTGATGATACTGTGAATCTTGGACGTAGGCACCGTGGAGACAAGAAGCCTAGGGGCACGAGGAGGAGAGGAGGGGTGGGCCGCAGGTGAGTGGAGCGAGGAGGAGAGGAGTACGCTCCTTCTTTTATAGAATGGAGGAGAAGGATGAGAGGTCAAGCGCGAGGTGAACGTCTCGTATTTTGGTATTTGAATGGATCGAGAGGAGAAGACGAGAGGTTAAGTGCGAGGAGGCGTTTGGTGTGTACTATCATGATCGATTCTAACATCAGAAATCGATCATGATGACCATCGTCATCACTATCGGTCCTGATGTAACATCACTATCAGTTCTGAGATCAGATCGATAGTGATATTTTGCACCATATTTCGCGACCGCGCTGAATCATCTATCACTATCAGGGTTTTTTTGAAAAATTAGGAACCAACCTAGATAAAAAGATAGTTTTATATCATTCTGCAGTAGTGACTCTATCTAATTATATGTTAGTAAAAATTATTACACACATTGATCATTACTTTGATAAATCTAGTGATATTATTTTCATGTGAAACCATATTGTATACACATTTGACCATTAATTTACCTAGTTATACATGTATCTTTTTATTTCGGTATTCAGTTTACTCACGGTATTTACTAAAAAAATGTATCCCAACAATCAGATTTTTTTCATACTAACGTATACCAGTCAAATCGAATTGACCGATTCGGTTCAGTTTTCTTGGTTCAGGAAACCGTGCACAGCCCTATTTGCACCTTATGCATGACCATAAAATGCTTCTTTGGACAGTTCATTCTCATGAAGTTAACTAGTGGGTTTTTTTTTTAGAAAATTGAAGTGTTTTAATTGGCAGCGTACTGTGCATGACATGTTGCAAGTTTTGGCGGCGCCTTCGTACTATTTTATGCTAAAGGAATTTTTGCTAAATTTTGCAGAGCCCTTTAACTGTGGAAAACGATTTGAGTATTAATTACTGACCAATATCTCATCCGCAAGTGAGATGGACGGGCATCCATGAAAGTGACACTCTCCAACTGGTTACGGCGAAACTGATTAACAGTTTGTCTACGCAATAATGAAGATAGGTATAGCTATACATCAAGTCCGAGCTTTAAAAGTTTTATCTCTTTTTTTTTGCGAATTGTTAAATATTTTTCAAAGCAACGGAATAACCATTGAACCATGGTTCCTGCCAGCTGGGCATTAGTGACAAACTTGGGGTTATTTGCCTGTTGGATTAATTTGCAATATATATATGTATAGTGGATCTCTTTTGTTACAATTTTCGTATAATAAGTGGGCTTTTTATGTATTTATTATAAAATGGAGCTTTTTACAAAATGTTTGTGCCCCAATTTTTGTGGGGGCGATTGAGTGCCTTACCAATTGGGCTATAACTTGCATCCTTATCATGGATTAGATCACCCATAACTATCTTTACTATTCTAAAGCAGCACTTGGTGGCAGCGGTCCATTCTTTCCACGTCATTAATTGCCGCTTAATTGCCCTTCTTAATTGCCCTGCTTAATTGCCCTACGCAAGAAACGAAACGTTGCTTTAATTAGCCAGCTTTCGCAAGAAACGAAGCGTTATAGATAGATGTTTGATTTTGTGAAGTAATTTTTTTTATTTTTTAATCTTTATTTTTCGTTATCAATTTTGTTTTTCGTAGCAACGCACGGGCATGTAACTAGTAATTGACAAATCATATCTCACAGTGTCAGTGCCAATATAAGTATGCAAACCTTTGTTGAGATTCAAATATTAGAATTTTATACTCTTTACATTTTTTTTATCATTTATCTTATAAACAAAATCAACGTTTATGTGCTTGGAGAAGTTGTTTCATGCATTCATGAATGGGATGGTGGCTTGCACGCAAGCTTCCTTGCGGTTTGCTTCTGGGCCTGCCACGTGGAGCGTGTGGAGAGGAGAAGCGAAGTAGTGCCGCACGACCGGCGAGTAGTTTCCCGTGTGGTGAGTAGTTCGAAGCAGGAATAAATGTTGGAGGTGCGAGATTTCAAAATTTTAAATTAAATTTGGGCGAAATCAAAATTTAAAATTTAAAATCTGCTTTTTTTTTCTACTGGGAAATCCGAAATCATCGAGATTTCGGTGCATTTTGAACCGACCAAAAAATGTTAAAACACATAAAAAAATCTGAAATTTTTTGTAGATAGTCTTCAACCTAAATCCAATCATATGCGGCCAAAGAAAAGTAAAAATCCGGCAAAAAAATATTAAAATTTCGGCCGAAATCTCGCCGAAATTTGTACATGCACTGTAGCATTTTGATTTGTTTTTAAAAAATTTTATCCCGGTGGGATTTTGAATCTCAGAGGGGTCCAAAATCTGAAATCTCAGCTGAGATTTCGGATTTCAAACCGAAATTTGAATCCCTGGTTCGAAGTGAGTATTGCCGTGGGCTCTTCCTCTCCACGTGGTTCGAAAAGTTTCCATTTAAAGTTTAAATTAACAAAATTTCAAATCTGGAAATTTTTTAATCTAAGTTTTTTTAGAGTTGAAACTGTTTCAACTTGAATTTTTCGAGGTGAAACTTTCTAATTTAAATTTTTTTGATTTATTTTTTTTAAGTTGAAACTTTCAAATTTGAAAATTTTTGATTAAAATTTTTTTTGACTTGAATTTTAAATCAAAACTTTTCAAACCAAAAGCTTTTGAATTGAAAGTTTTATGAGTTGAAACTTTTTGATTTGAAATTTTTTTCGAGTTAAAACTTTTTTGATTGAAACTTTCCGAGTTGAAACTTTGTAATTCAAAATTTTTTGATTTAAAACTTTTTGAAACTTTCTAAGTGAGAATGGAAAAGGGAAGGGGGAGATGGATGGAGAAGATGACATATGTCATCCTAGAAGGTGACCTTAAATTTGTTAGTTTGAAGTTAATTTCAAAATAGTTATTCCCTTCATGAATAGTGCGGATACACAATAGTAAATGGGTAATGTAAAGATTAAAAAAATAGAAAAATAAATTCTCACAAAATTTAGGATACATTATTGTACACTACATGTTTTGCATTATGCTTCACCGTATGTTTTCTACTATATGTGGTTTTTTTACAACTTTCAAGATTTTACATTATCATTAATATCAACAATATATTAGAATAAAGGATATCAAACAAAAATATTTAAAATTACTATTAACAAAAAATTATATGCATATTTTTTTTTGTTAATTTATGTATTTCTATAAACGAATATATTAAATAAAAGTGGATCTGGGAAAATCATCAAGGATATTGGTGTAGAGTTAACCATTTCTTCTATTGGTTGTCGAATTGGGGGTTTGGGACAAAGGAAACATGATGGCCTGTCACATCAACTTGGAGTCGTCAGTTTATTTTAACCACATCTACACCGGGGTTTGCTCTTTAAGAGCATCTCCAACAGCACTCTCCAAATCTCACTCTCCAAAAGCCATATTTGGAGAGTTCTCCAAAAATTTGACTCTCTATATCTCCTTCCTCTCCAACAGCACTCTTCATATCACACTCTCTATTTTCTCTCCCCTATATTTTAATCATATTCCATAACAGCTATTGTAACCACCACGCTGCAACGGTTTTTTTCAACGGGTAAATTCGAACGGCTATATTTCAATGCGGGGATTTAAAATTCAGAATTTATTGTAACGACAACGCTGCAACGGTTATTTTTTAACGGGTAAATTCGAACGGCTATATTTCAATGCGGGGATTTAAAATTACAAGAAAAAATTGTAACGACAACGCTGCAAGGGAATTTTTTAACGGGTAAATTCGAACGGCTATCTTTAATGCGGGAATTTAAAATTCGGAATTTATTGTAACCATCACGCTGCAACGGCTATTTTTCAACGGGTAAATTTGATCGTATATATTACATTGCGGTAATTTAAAATTCGGAATATATTGTAACGACAACGCTGCAACGGCTATTTTTTAACGGGTAAATTCGAACGGCTATCTTTCGATGCGGGAATTTAAAATTCGAAATTCCAACGGCTAAATTCCAACGGCTATATTTCAACGGCTATATTTTTCAACGGGTAAATTCCAACGGCTATATTATTCTTGTCTATATATACATACCCATTTGGTCTTCGAAGTATTGCACGTTTCTTGTTGTTCACTACTAACAAGATCTGAGATGAGTCGTCGAAATTTAGTATCTAATGTCTCTCGGAAGATGAGGAGTCCGAGAGAAATGATGAGTACGTATTTCTTTTGACAACAGGATACCTAGCACACATGGAAGATCGGGATGTTAATGTTCGACGCCATCGCGGTTCTACTCCTGGCCATCAAGTCGTTCATCGCAATAGACAAGAAGGACATGCTAGACTGCTCAAGACTATTTTGTTGATCCTCCTATCTATGGCCCAACCTTCTTTCTAGCAGGTATGGAAGTATTCGTTGTTTATGTGTTCGCATTTTATGTCGATCGTCCCGTCTCATGGTGAACCTTCTTTTGGCGTAGGTTTCGAATGAATCGTTCTTTATTTCTTCGCATATTGCATCTTTGTAGAAGGGCATGATAACTATTTCATTCGTAAGAGGAATTATGCTGGAATTCTTGGGTTATCTTCTTTGCAAAGGTTACCGCCGCCTTTCTGATGCTAGCGTATGGAGAAGCGGAAGATGCTATTGATGATTATGTTAGGATTGGAGAAAGTACTGATATAGAGAGCCAGAGAAGGTTTGTGAAAGCTATTATTGAACTCTTCTGAGATTAGTACTTTAGATCTCCAAATGATAATGACATCGCTAGATTACTTGCAATTGGCGAGGAAAGATGTTTTCCGAATGCTAGGAGCATAGATTGCATGCACGGAAGTGGAAAAATTGCCTGCAAAGATGGCAAGGCATGTATCTTGGTCATGTGCATGAGCCAACAATCATTTTAGAAGCCGTTGCTTCGCAAGATCTTTGGATATGGCATGCTTTTTTGGTTTACCAGGGTCTCACAATGATATTAATGTTCTTCACCGATCCTCTCTTCGCAAAGCTAGCCGAAGGGCAAGCACCGTAGTGAATTATACCGTGAACGGTCACAATTATACAATGGGATACTATCTTGCAGACGGAATATATCCTTCATGGGCAACATTTGTGAAGACAATACCAGCTCCCCAAGGGAATAAGAAAAAACATTTCGCCGAAGCTCAAGAAGCGGCTAGGAAGGATGTGGAACGAGCATTTGGAGTTTTACAAGCTCGGTTTGCAATTGTTCGTGGACGGCTCGTTTTGGTATCGAGGAAGCACTAAGAGATATCATGACAGCTTGTATCATCATGCATAACATGATAATTGAAGATGAGCGGGATGAAGGTGCAGTGGACTACAATTACGAAGCAATGGGAGAGAATGTTGCAGTCTCCCATGAAAGAACACCTGAGCTTTCTGAGTTTATTCAAACTCATCAATCCATCAGAAATAGAAAAGCTCACTCTCAGCTCCAAGAAGATCTAGTCGAGCACTTATGGCGCCGTTATGGAGGGATGTAGGCGAGCGCATGATGTAACCATTTTCCCTTCAACTATGATGTACTACTTTTTCCCCTTCAACTATGATGTAGCAGTTCATGCATTTCAACTATGATGTACTAGTTTTTTCCCTTCAACTATGATGTACCAGTTCATGCATTTCAACTCTGATGTATTCAATTCCCAAGCATTGCAAAATAGTTCAAATGCATATTGATCGTAATAAGGATTTTGCACAACTAAACTTCAAGTCCATCACTAACTCAAGTCTAAGCAAAATAAGGAATTCATCTAGTACAGAACCAGACCTATTACATCAATAATTATCATACACTTTGGATGGTGTTGTAGGATATTCCAGCAATGCAAGTATGCAAATAATCGCCCTTCTTCTTCTTGATACAATGATTTGGCATGAACAATCTACAGAAGGACATATACAATATCACCATGGACATCAAATATATAGCTGTAATGAAAAAAGGGATATGGACCAACCTTGTCCTGCTCTGTTATGCCGCTTTGCCGTCTACGCTCAATGCGGTCGTAACAACCGCAAAACTTGTTAACATGCTCTTGAATGGATGACCATCGGTGCATAAGTGAGTTCTGACTATGCTCCGAGTCAAAAGTTTTGTTCTCGTGGAAGTAACCATGTATTCTACTCCAATATGTGGTACGAGTTTGTTGGGTCCCTTGCACTGGATCCAAACTAACATTAAGCCATGCCGATACCAACATATTGTCTTCATTCTCCGAAAAATTCTTTGACCTTTTATTCTGAGCTCTAGTTTGGGGACTGGAATGGTCAACTGGAGAAGGTTGCTCCCCAATTGGGCTTTCATCCCAACGAATTTCACTTCCCCCCTCAGTCAATAGACGAGTATAGAAGTCATCCATACTGTGCAAACTGTAGGCATCAATATTTAATTAAACAATCATGCATAACATTAACTGTAAAAGTACGACACGTCTTAAATAAACAACCATGCATAACATTAAGTGTAAAAGTACGACACGTCTTAACACGCTTAACACGAATAATACTACTAACTGAACTCAAAAAGTAGGTCTCAAAAGAATAATAACACTAGCCACTGGACTCAATACTTTCATCCTCTAGATGTTGGAGATCGTCAATTTTATTGGAATCATCACTCTCGTAGTCATATGGGCGCAACTCCTCGCCTCCTTCTTCCTCGTCGAGTGGATCAACACCGCTTGTTCCCACCAAGTCTTCGGATTGTAGGACAATCAAGACGGTGAGCAGCGTGTTCGATCTCAAGTAAGAGTCGATTGAGTTCAGTTCCGCTCTCGCATGAGCAAGGGGAAAAATTATCATACACTATGTTCTTAATATCACTTGCGATTTCCTCTATACACTTAATTGTCCAAGCATGCACTTCACGGACTTTCTTCGAATCTTTATCCATCTATAACCATAACAGTGGGCAACAAAACAAATAACATGAATTACTTCGTTTACACATGCATTTATGATAATGCCAGTACCAAATTCCATATGTACTGCATAAACAGAGCATAACCAGATTTAGCATCAAGTACACTAATTCATTTATGATGATAATAGTAGCAAAATCCATATAAACTACCTAAACAGATCATGAAAAGACTAGACCTCATTTGTGATAATACCAGAGATCCTTAGATTTAATACGTAAACATGCATTCTATATATGACAACATTCGTTCCTCCTACACAGAGCCTAACCAGATTTAATACCTAAACAGATCATGAACATTCGTTCATGATAATACCTAAACAAATCATGAAAAGATCCTTAGATTTAACAACATCAACCAGACATCCTCAGATTTAATACATACATTGTTAATTTCAGAACGAATGTGCATACTTGTGACCTGTCAAATCTTAATTAGCATCTACTCTGCCGAACTGAATACAAGGAACCTTAGCTTGAGATAGAAATGAAGTTAAAAAGAACAGAATAGAATTTGCTAAACGCCTTTGTATTCTTTATACGTTCATCATTACATGACCATCAGAAAACTGAACACAAAATAAATATTGAAAATAAACCAACTAGTAATAATGCCTTGTTGCCTTCTGCATACTCCAACTCATATGTTATCAGATCAGAGAGAAGAATGGGAACTTGGCAAACAATTTGGTACTTACTATTATGACAAGAAGGACATGGACTTCTGCATACTATTTTCTGAGCATCAATCTATGATCTGCAATGTATTCACTCCTTGACAATATCTCGAAGCACAAATGAAGATATATTTCTTCAAGCTTACCAATATCCTAAACATTACAAAACTGCAGTTGCATCTGCAATCATGTCGTTCTCTCTAAGTCACAAAAAGACTAGGACTGGAACTGTTCTTGGCTCAGCAGCCAACCAAGTTGTAACTCAAAGCGCAACTGAAGTTCCTTGAGAAATACTTGCTTACTGAGATTGAAAAGGAAATCTCCTCTCACCCAAACACTCAGCTTCCTTCGAAATATCCTCTTGCTAAAAAAGAAGAAAAATCGCAACCCAAAACCACGCCATTTTGAACAAAGCAACATTCAAAATCGTCAATTTGCGCAACATGGAACACTAATCTAACAGAAGATCTGCTTGTCCGGACTCTAATTCTTTGTCAAAAAGACAGGAGCCAATCTAGTAATACCCCACCAGAAATCAACCCAGTCAGATCTACCAACCCACATACCTCGCACGAATCGGTCCCACGAGAGGGGAACAAGCAAGAGAAGACATGTTGAGACGAGGAAGAGGAGGAAGGGGGGCACGCCCTATCAGTCTGGGAGAAAACGGCAACGCGGAGTGCCCAGATGTCGAAGAAGCCGAACCAGACGGAGGCAAAGCGGAGGGAGCCGACCAGCATCGGCCACCACCCCAGCGCCGGCACGCCGTTCCACCCGGCCTTCGTCGTCATGCCCACGAGCTCCGCGAAGGACCAGAAATACTCCAACTCCAATCCTCAAAAGGACCAGACCACATTTAGATTTCAGGATCATGCGAAATAAAAGAGTAGTTAACACTATCAGATTACCAAGCCTATTGAACTGCAATCCTCAAAAGGAGACCTAATTCATTCATAGTATTAATCAGATCAGAGAAGGTCTCCTCATACTATTGAACTGCAATCCTTTGAAACAATCCTTTCAAACAAGGTTTTCTGCAATCCTTAGAAACAAGGAGACCTAATTCATTCATACTATTGAACTGCAATCCTTTGAAACATGTTGTTCAATAGGCTTGGAGTTGGACCAGACCATTACGAAATCTCAAAAGGACCAGACCATTACATCGTAACATGGAGTTGGAATCAAACAATAAGAACCGGGGAAGGGGAAAATGGTGCTAGTGCGAATCCATACCGGGGGAACGACGAGAGCGACAGATCTGGAGCTCCAACCCAGTAGCGGCACCAAATCAACGTCGCAGCCGCGCAGAGGTTGGAAGTGCTCGTCGGTGTGTGGGGATCTGCCGCCGGATCCCGACAGCACGAATGCAGGAAGCAAAAAATTGGTACTTTACCAACAATCCTCACCAACAAGTCAAGACTAAACGAAGCCAGATCTACACATACCGGATCAACGTCGCAGCCGCTCGGAGGTTGGAGGTGCTCGTGGGTGTTTGGGAATCTGCCGCCGGATCCCGATAGCAGGAATGCAAGAAGAAAACAATGGGTACTTCACCAACAATCCACAAATCCCCACCAACAAATCAACACTAAAAGAAGCCAGATCTAGACTTACCGGCACCAGATCGGCCGCCGAACGCCACGTCCGGGTGGGGGATCCGCCGGTGCCCTCTGGGGATGGTGGCGGACGCCGAGAGAGAGGACGCCGAGATCGACCGAGTCGAGCGCCATCGGCGAACGACGCAGCGAATGGAAGCCAGTTCTTGGCCGTCTTGGGATAGCGAGCGGAGAGAGACTCGCCAGAAGTAGCGATTCTCTCTCCGCTCGCAAGGTTTGGGGAAGGGGGTAGCGACGCTGTTGGAGCTGGAGAACTCGTGCCGCTCGCTAGGTTTTGGGGAAGCAGAGCCGGATAGAAAGGCTGTTGGAGTTGCTCTAAGAGCATCTCCAAGAGAGAGCCCTAAAAATGAGTCTTAAATTTTAATTTAGGACCCCCAACTAATTAGATTTAGGGCTCCAACGAAATATTCACTCCAGCAATTAGGCCCTAAAATCCAATGAAGATAGGGCTCACTCACAGAGTTGCTAAATATAGCTACTCTTCTAGGGGCCCTAAAACAATTTGTTAAATTTTAACAATTTAGGGCCCTTGCTGGAGTTAATCTTTTTCCCAAAAGCCCTATAATTCAAATTAGGGCCATATTTAAGGCCCCTCTTGGAGATGCTCTTAGATTATACCATCTTGGAGAGGGTAGGAGAGCAATTGTTTGTTACATCTATGGTAAAAATTATACCATCGCAAATTTAGATTATAGTTGTGGATCTAAATTACTAGGCCGTAAGAGCGGTGCACGTCGCGCGCGTGAACGAAAAATAATTTTGTATTTTTTTCGAGTGAAAAAATAGATTTAGACGTATCTTTAAAATTTTTGAGGGCTCGAGAAACCATAGAGACCGAGCCGCGTGCGTGAATGGAAAACGAATTTATATTTTTCTTTTTAGGTAAAAATAGGCCACGAAAACATTTTTCCTGGGCTCTGGAGAAAAAACGGACCACGAAAATATTTTTTTTCGGCAAAAACGGAGGAAAGACGAATGAAAAATGGGTTTGTTTTCTTTTTTAAGAAAAAATGGACCACGAAAACACAAAAACGGCGCACGCCGCGTGCGTGTATGAAAAACATATTTGTGTGTTTTTTTAGGAAAAATGAATCACGGAAATATTTTCCCCAGGATCCGAAGAAAAAAGGACTACGAAAATATTTTTTTTTTGGCAAAAACGGAGAAAGGATGAACGAGAAAGGAATTTTTGTTTTTTTCTAAGAAAAAATGGATCACAACCCTGTGGTCTGGAGAAAAAAAATGGACAACGAAAACATTTTTTCGAACAAAAACAGAGAAACAACGAACAAAAAACGAATTTGCATTTTTTTTTGAGGAAAAAGGTCAACGAAAACATTTTTCTCATGCTCCGGAGAAAAAACGGACAACGAAAATATTTTTTCCAATAAAAACAGAGAAACGACGGACGAAAAATGAATTTCCATTTTTTTTTAAGAAAAACGACCAACGAAAACATTTTTCCCATGCTCCAGAAAAAAAACGGACCACGAAAATATTTTTTCCGGGCAAAACGGAGAAAGGACATGAACATAAAGACTGGGGACCTATTTGTTATATTTTTTGGACCTAATCGCTATCCCAAAAAATTAGAAAAGAGCTCATTCGCGATTCGTATTTAACGGGAGGCTCTTTCCGTAAAACGTTGAGCGGGGGACCTAAACACGAACCGAAAAAAATTTCTTCTCCTCACATAAAATTGCAAAGGACCTATTCATAAATTCACATGGGCCTATTCGTAATTTAGAAAAATAGAAGGGTGTTTTCGCAAAACGGCGGGAGGACACGTGGGGGTGGGCTCTGAGGCCCTTTCTCCCATCTTTATATCCGGTAGGATGCTATATCAGCCAGTAATATTTTGGCAATTATGTAAAAAAGATATTTAGATGTAACCATAGTGCACATAACAAGTTAAGATGGTAAGATTACTAAAAATTATCCTAGTTAATCTCATCTACAGTAGCACCTAGCATTATGACAATACCTGTCATGCGGTCTTGAATACCATTTTGTTGGTTTTATTTGTAGCATTTTTATGAACCGGAGAATCGAAACTTTTCATATGCTAGTTCATAGTACAAAATAGATCGTAATACATTTAATGTCCAGAGATGAGTACTAATAAGAAAAGAGTGCACAATTGTATCTTTGAGGTGATCCATTATTGCCACTTGTTAGCATATAATACAAATGATAATATAGCATTCCTCAAACAACTAGGCAATTCAGTTGAAAAACAAGGCAGCAGTGAATGGATATTTCCTAAATTATGCCTTACTTCTAGACAGGGGCGGAGCTAGTTCAGGTCCAAGCCACGGGCTGGACTAGCTGATTTTAGATTAAATATCTGTTTTCAATGATTTTTTAATAATTTTTCGTAGAATTTTAGTAGGCTTTCGGTACCAGGCCCCGGGCTACAGCCTACTCTGCTCGGGACCTGGATCCGCCCCTGCTTCTAGACCATGTTCAAAAACATAAAATATTGGACCGAAGAGTACATCTATTTGCTCTACAAATCGATGCATCAAGGGGTACCCCCGAAACTCACTCAAAGGTATTGGGATACATAGCAATTTCTCCTGAGTGGTTGCCCTTTTTATCAGATGGATTTAGAAGAGGGTGACATGCCAGCTCCCTGGTAGGGTGAGAGTTCCAATTGGCGAGCTTCTGCCTTTTGTAGCCTGTCTGTCCTTGTCCATGATGGCATGACTCCTTCAAATCCCCATTCATCTTATCTTTTCTTCTACAAAAGCATATTGCCTATTGTTGTGTTTATCCTTTTATATATATATATATATATATATATATATATGTTTAAAGGCAGGAAATTAATATACATGTTTATCTTGCACTTTTATTTTTGTTACTTGCCTATCTCTAGACGGTATTTTAGCTGTAATTTTGATGGATTTGTAGTGGATCGACCATCATTCAAATTGCATTGTGCAAGAATCATGTGGTTTGAGCTTTGGAGTGGTCTGAGTCAACATTTTCTTGGCTCTAGATCTCTTGTAGTCAAAATTTTCATGGGTTTATTAGTGTAAATTGGAGATGAGATTTCAAATAATAGTAATAATTTTATGCTCAATACAAAATTACATAGTTACTCTCCAACTACAGCTTGCATCGCTTGCTATCAAAAAAGTTTGTTACTGTCAAAATGCTATGGCCCGTTTCAAACACAAATTTTTTTCCTCTATTCATACGGAAATTAAACTGTTTCTGCAAAATTCTTGTGTCCAACTGAGCCCTAAAGATCTCACTGGTAATTGAATTGCTAAATCGAAATTGACGGTTATAGACTTGGAGTGTGCACATGGCCTTAAAAGAAGCAATGATAGCTTACATCTTTTTATATGAGGTGTTCTTAGGATAAAATAAGGAATCCTAAAACACATAAAATAGAATTATGGCCTGATATCCTATAGATGGGTCGCCAACACAAAACCAATACCTTATAAATACAAATAGAGATGCTGTACACTATATTTTGTATTCTAAAACGGACATTCTCTACCACAACATTGACTTCTACCTTTTTTAAGCATAATATTTTCGTATAAAATCCAAATGGATTATATTGCCCATGTAAACCACATCGTTAGCCTATTTACTTGCATCGATGTCATTGCTGAGGCGTAAAATTTACCTTAGCAAACTTAAGTCTGTTTGAAACATGATACCTTTTTTTTTCTTGTTTCTACTTGATATAAAATTCCTCGATTGAAAAGAGGGCCAGAAACATTGGAGAATGGAAACCAAAAAAAAAAACAGACAAACAAGAGGGAATATTTGATGATTTGTCCCGAAATTGACGTGCAATTGATCATTTCGTCCGTAATATCTCTGAGAAACAAGAGAGGGATGAAGAAACCGGTTGGGACTAAAGAAGAAGAAAAAGAAGGGAAATCACATGAAGCACACCAGCACCACCACCTTCTTTTGCCCAGCGTACCCATTGCTCCTCCAAATTGACTACTATTTATTTTACTATTAATTGCTCCCGACTCCGCCTCCGCCTCCGCCACCACCCCCACCTGCGCGACCAAACCAACCGAAATTCCCACGTCTCCTCTGCAAACCCTAGCCAGCTAGGCCAATGGCGGAGGACGGCGGCGACAGGGACCAGCAGCAACAGCAGCAGCAGCAGGGGCCGCCCGCCGCGTCGGCTGCGGCGGGAGGAGGAGGTGGCGGTGGCGGTGGGGAGGAGAGCGTGAAGCTGTTCGTGGGGCAGGTGCCGAAGCAGATGACGGAGGCGGAGCTCGCGGACATGTTCCGCGACGTGGCCATCGTCGACGAGGTCACCGTCATCCGCGACAAGGCCAGCAAGGTTTCACGAGGTCCGGATCCGTACGTCCCCACTCGCGAATTTTCCTCGCTGCTCCCGTGCAATGCAACTCCGTGCTTGCTCTTTCTCTGGGTCGGGATCTGGGCGCGGTCCAGTGGGGGAGGATGGAATTGGATTCCGTTGCTTGCGCTTTTCGTGTTTTGTTGGGGCTCTGGTGTGGTTCTGAGCTTGACCTCGGGGCAATGCCGGCGAGGAATTTGAGCTGCCGCCTTTCTATCCCCCCCCCCCCCCCCGCGTTGACTCTGAGTTATTCATGGGGTTGGATTGATAATTTGTTTGTTGCTTCGGGAAGTTTAGCTCTCAGCCTTTCGCTAATACTTTGAATTTATATGCTTCTCTTGTGTGTTTTCATCCTGGGGATGCAAAAGGTTGAATTCTTGGAATCTAGATGGACTTGAGCTCGCATTTCAGCTGGTTGGTTTCAATTGGACCCGAATATAAGCTATCTGTGTTAGTACAGATTCATTCCAACCAACAACTGAACGAAGATGTGTCATTTTTGTATGTGCGATTGGCTAGAATTTTAGGTGTGTTTGTTGCTGCTTTTGTGGATGTAAGAACTTCATTGGTCCCATAAAGGGATTTACCTTTACAAGGGATTTACCTTTCATTGTGCTCAGTCACTTACCCTACTATGGGAGCATGACGATCAAATCTGATGTTAACTGTTTATAACTTCTCGTAAAACTATTGCTCACTTGGATAAGTTTTAATTTGGTTGATTTTTTGCTGTACCATGGGGAATTGCCACTTCTTCATTTTGGTTGGTTTGAATTAGTTCTTTTCTTGTTGTGAGGGATTGATTCGGTACGTGCTACCTTTGGCCATTGCCCTTGTTCTCCCAAGAGGAGTCAGATGTGAAAATGATAACAATTCATGCTGTGCTGCATGTGCCAATTCAATTAGAATTGCTTTTGCTATAAACTTTGAAATTATGCACGTCTTTTCTTAGGAGAATCTTTGTTAGTTTTGTTCTGTTTTTGCTGGAGTGTAGTCTCCAGATGGCTACCCTCATGTTATTTTATCCTCTTGTTCCTTAATTTGATCTTGATATAAGGTATGTTGGACATTTGCAGGCTGCTGCTTCCTGATCTGCCCATCAAGGGAGGAGGCTGACAAGGCAGTGAATGCATATCACAACAAGCGCACCCTTTCTGGGGTATGTGGATACAACTCTGTTTGTTTCACTTGTATCTGCCTGGGTATAATTTAGCAACTGATCCCTCTGAAGGATTCCCTCTTTTTGGATCAGGAATTGTCGGGGCCTTTTGAATTTGGGTAATAATGATATAGTTGGCTTGGCAGTGGATGAATCAGGAGTGAATGCATGTTTATGATAGACTGGCAGTATAATAGGTGGGGTTAAGTGAATCCGTAGTGGGAGATTCACTGAAAGTTGGCACTTTATTGGTGAACTGTAAAAATTTAGGTGTGACTGTTACTACCTTTGTGGGTATCTTTGCATTTAAGTACGGTAGTCATTTTGAGGTTACCGAATCAGCCGAAATGATAATGCAGTGCGGAATATGATATAGTAGAATAATTTGTATAACTTAAGCTATCAAGATTTTGGTCAATTGGTGAGTTACCACCAGCAAGGCCGTTCCATGCCCGGGCTGGAGTAAGTGATGAATTGTTAGATATTCCTGCATGATATTATTGGCTCATATAGTTAATCCACTTTTCCATATGTGTTTCTTAGGCAGTAGAATAATCTAAAGATTATTAGTTTTTGAAACTTTGTTGAATGGTGTCTTGTGGAAAAAGGTTGGTCCAGGTGTACTGATAGACTGCGGTGTACTGATAGACTGCAGTTCGTTGGTTGAGGTAAATTGTGCTGATAGACTGCGGTGTGCGGTCCTTGTCTTGAATAACTGTCTGTGTGGAATGCATCATCCTACATGGAGAAAGACATGTCCAGCAGTGCAAAAAACTCTATGTTAAAATATTATATGAATCACTTCAGTTATTACTGTAAACGCTTTACTTCATATTGCACCCGAAGGCACCTCTAATTTCAGCCTGGGTGCAATTGGACCCCACTGGTTAAAACTGTAGTGCATAAGCCACTACCACTTGGTATGGTGTAATCGGGCCCTTCCGCCTAATTTTCAATTCCTTCTTCTGAGAAGTCATTGACCGGTGGGAAATGTTAAAAATTTGATCTCAACCCTATTATTTCTATTTGTTTCCCTAAAATATGACGGATATTATATCGTTGTATGTGACTAGTAGTGTTCCCCTAGGCGCTAGACGCTAGTTGGGTGGCAGACTGGCACCTAATCATCACTGTCGGGACCGGATTTTCAAATCCGAACCCTCGGTGTATACTGTACTAGTCCAGGAAAAACTAGTACACACAATAAATAAAGATGATACCGCAACATATCACGCGAACTTTTATTCATGTAATTATCAAAGTTTACAACATAAATAGCGTGCAAGCCAACATGAAATAATACAGTAGAAGCAAATTAAAACCATAGTAGAACCCAACACTGGTGATGATGTGCACCAGTATCCTAGTATTCCGGTGATGATGTGCTGCTTCTCTAAAAACAGCAGATGTTGCAAGAGTGAGTACATAAAGCACTCAGCAAGTTGTGCACAGAATGCAAGTCTATTATAACTACATGCAAGGTTTATTCCAAAGGAATGGCTGATATGGCTATTTTGTGTAAGCAGTATTTTAACTTTAAATACAATTAGTAACTACATAAGCATCATTTGACCAAATATAGTTGCAATAATTGAAATTAATTAGACATCTAGCACAGGTTCCAACCACCTGTCTAGCTCTAACTGCCAACCACTAACCCGAGAGTTGCATCCACTCACGGATTCCATTGCCAACTAATAACCTGAGAGTTCTATCCACTCATGGATTCCCAAACCATCATTTTTATTTAAAACAAAACCAGAAGATCTACAATGTGAAAGTGCACCTTGCCCACCCTTGACCGTGAGCACGGCTACTTAAGTAGTTTTAACTATGCAGAGTGTGTATAGCTTTACCCACAAGAGATAATCGACTTAATATGTCATCCATGACACGCTTCCTTAGGCGTACGACTAAGTGATTATCACAAGGTCTTTACAATGTACAACCCCACTAGTAACCTCGCCTCCTAAGGTTTCACCGTTGAAGGGTTCCATCCACCCGATCAGAAGCCCCCTTCCACTAACTGGTGAAGCTAATAACAAGACGCACAAATTAATTAGCCAGGTCGTACCCATATAGACTTGTGGTTGTACGGTAGTGCTCGGTACAAGATAACACACGTTGTGATCCTTAATTGACTAGGGTGGAACAATCAGTTTACAAGGTCTCATGCATCTTGCACCTGCCTGACTTTCCATCCCCCCGGTCTAAAACTATTTTTCATTTATTTTATTTTATAAACAGCAGCAATACATACTGCAATATCTTCACAAATGAGTTTAAACAAGGTTTTGAAGTAATATTCATAATGACATAATACCGAAACGTTTAAGTTGGACTAAGCAATTCACCGTATTATGCTACCCTGCTAATTATCCTCAAATAGATAATATCATCTAGGGCGACAAGGGTACACAATGATCTATGCCAAAAAGTTCATAACAAATTTGAAAATTCAACTAAGACTTAAGACCGAATTAAAGTACATTGTATAAAAGTATGCAACTATGCATGCAAAAGTTTAAAACAATATAGCTTTTGTAAATTGGGTTCAACATGACCAAAGCACAACTTGCCTTAGAAAAACTCCTGCTACTGGTCTAGACCTTGGGTTTGAGTTAACCCCTCGATCTCGTACACTCTTGGCACTTCAACATTTACGCAAAACGAGAAATGAACACCAAATAAATACAAACCAGAGAGCAAACAAGCTCCAAAAATCAAATAAAATTCACCATTAAATAGAGCTTGAATTTACAAAATTTAGAAACTGGAATCGCCTTAATCGGAGTTCGTATGAGGGAGAATGGGCTCACGAAAGTTTTGAAATAGAAGAAAATACATAAAATAGAAAAACCTAAATTTTTCGATTTATTTTTCTACTGGAAAACGATTAGTGATGACATGCTGATGTCATTGCACTAATTGATTTCGGTCGAATTAAATTTCTAAAGGAAATTCTGCTTATGATGTCATGCAAACGTCAGCACCTATTTTCACCGAAAAGAAATAAATCTAAAATATTGTAGAGACTGAGATGTGGGCCTACGGTCTATAGATCGGGTCCACGGAACCGGCTCGATCCACGGTGAATTGGGCTTACTGGAAGTTTGACCGGCGGCAACTGACTTAGGCACTAACGTCACGACGGACACGCGGCCTGACGCGATGATGACGCGTGGCGCAATCTGGATCGTTCGCGTTGGATCTAACCATTGGAAGCAAGCGTGGAACGGCGGCGGCGCAAACTCACCGGAGACGAAGACGAAGACCACCTTCGCGGTGTTTTGGCTTCGTGTTTGCTCGGAACTGGAGCGGCTTGTCGCGAAGACTTTGGATCTGTGCTTAGACGCGGTGGAGACGCTTTCGACGGCGACGGAAATGGCGCAAAAACCACGGCGGTGGAGCTTGGAACCACGGCAAGCAAGAACTCGACGATGGCGGTGTCTTGGGCTACGCGTGATGGGGCGGAAGGTGCGTCGTGCAAAGGGGAAAACGGCTCGGGGGTTAGCACGATAAATAGGGGTGTTGGCGTCCGCGTTCGGCGCTGAAATCGCGGCGCAATTGACGCGGCGGCAGAGTCCGAGCGCAATACGGCGGCGACGCGATGCAGCTCGATCGTGACCGTCCGTGGGACTCAGATCCAACGGCTCAAAACGCGTGGTCACGCAAACGAATCTCAAACGTTAGATCAAGATCCAACGGATGAAATCTAGGTTTTGTGCGATAATGGGCTACGGCGGTTTGGGCTACGGGCCAAGTGGGTCGGGCCGTAGCAGACCATCGTGAAGTGGGCGGCTAAGGAAAAGGAAAGTTCTTGCTAGGGATTAGGCCCAAAAGCGAAGGACTAATTTTCAAATCTTTTGCAAATAAAATAATTTCATAAATTTGTTTGGCTTCAAATAAATAGCAAAATACTTAGAAAAATTCCCAAAAATATTTTGAAACATTTAGAGATCAAATAAAATATTTTTGACAAAATTTTATAAAAACTTTGCACAAATTTTAATATTATTAGCTAAAGGGTTTATAGAAAAATATTATTTTAAAATCCAAATAAATTCCAAAAAATTCACAAAAAATACAAAATGCAAAGCAAACTCATGAAGTGCCAAAAATTGGGATGTTACAGTCACCTACGCGAGCTAGGTGGCGAGGTAGGCGATCACCTTGGCGGGAAAAATTGGCCTAGGCGGCTAAGCAGAAGCGAGAGGCCTAGCACCTAGGCGCCGCCTAGGGGAACAGTGGTGACTAGTATCAGTGGATGTTTGTCGAGACCTTTTGATGTAGCTGATCGGTCATAAACCTTGAACCATATGAATCTATGATGCGCACACGATTTTGGATAGATTAAGAGAACAAATGCCCTAGCTTACCCAAGAGTGGTAGACCAATCCTTCTAATTATGGGCAAAATTTATAGTTTCAGATCATGTTTGCCGGTAATAACCATATGGAGTGGCAGTCCGATGACTAGTATTTCTTTTAGTGATCACGGATTTTTTTTTTCAATATCTTCTATGAATATTCCGGAAATATTGATTAAAATTCTGTCTCTGTTTGAAACCAGGCCTCAAGTCCATTGCAAGTAAAATATGCTGATGGAGAGTCTGAAAGATTGGGTATGAGCCTCTCTAAAATTATTTCATTCAAAATGAATTTGCGTATCAGTCATTGCTCGGAGTATTATTTTGATCCTCATTCGATTGACATGTCTACACTGTCACTTCCAGAGCACAAACTTTTCATTGGAATGCTCCCAAAAAATGTAACAGATGCTGAGATGACTGATTTATTTTCAAAATATGGGATTATCAAGGATTTGCAAATTCTGAGAGGTTCGCAACAGATGAGCAAAGGTAAAATTTTCTTGTGGAAAGAGCTGCTTTTCTTATTGATTGAAACGTATATCACTTTTCTTTTAGATTTTTCTGCACATTTAGCTAACAACTGTGGATGTTGCAGCCGGATGTGCCTTTCTGAAGTATGAAACAAAAGAGCAAGCTGTGGCAGCTATCAAAGCTCTAAATGGGAAGTACAAAATAGAGGTTTGTGAAAAATTATGGATTCCAAATAATTTCTGCTGACTTGTGGGGATAGTTTTTTGCTTTGGCGCTCCTGAAAAACATACTACATTCCTAATATAATTGGATTGTGCAGTTCAATTTTCTTTAGTTGTAAATCATAACCAAATGTTGTACTGCAAGCCATCTCAAAAGAATAGAAAGAACTGTGCCAAGTACCACATTGTTAAAAAATATTGCATTCACTGTGTCATGGCAGTTTTCAATGTATAAAGCAAAAGATACACAAAGCATGATACAGCTGTACGTCCAGATCTGATTAACCATAGATGAGTGCAGAAAATAGCTTAGCCCACATGGGTGGTGCATTCTGCTGTCCTGTTTGAGCTGAATATTTTTTATTTTATATGAGCGGTGGGAGCCAGGGTTTCAGAAACTGGAACCAGCCCTTAAACCTGAAGCTGGCCGGTTCCGATTTCTGCCCAGTTTTGGGCAGGTTCTTGGCAAAAAAAACTGGTCCGGTTTATTTGCTACATTTTGAATTTGAAATTTTTCAAAAAAAATAATGATTGGAAGTTGGAAATTTACACTTTTATACACATTTATATTAGTTATTCCCTTTTCTTCTGCAACTTCGTGATTGGTTATTATAAATCCTGATGTGCCCTGATCTTTTTGTTAGGGTTCAAGTGTACCTTTGGTTGTAAAATGGGCTGACACAGAAAAAGAAAGGCAGGCTCGAAAAGCACAAAAGGCTCAATTGCAGTTGTCTAATATGTCAAATGTAAATGCCATGCAGCAGACTTCATTATTTGGAGCTTTACAGATGGGATATGTGCCTCAGTATAATGGATATGGCTACCAGGTGAGTTATGATTTAAATTGAGGTTATAGTGCATCATACAACAAAAGGCTAATTGTAGGATAGCAGCAATCCTAACTTCGGACAGATTTTCTGAAACAAATCCTTGTCAAATGACCTAGTACTGTAACTGAACATTTACTGTTGCAATCAGACAAACAGAAAAATTCACTATTGTCACGCCCAACAGAAAGGGCATTCCTTTGCACTGCTGCAGTTTTCCATCTTCCTTAATGTGTTAAACAGCTAGTAGTATTTAGCAAAAATCAAATGTGTTTTTTTAGATCAAATGCGTTATGAACTTGGATTCAATGGTAAATAATGTGGTGGTTATATATTTTTTTCTAAAAAAAAAGATGCTTTATGAAATTGGATTGAGCGCAGTATGCTTGTAGGACCACAGTAGCCCCTCAGTTTGATCTGTCTTGCATTGTGAGATATAACTCTACTTTTGTTGATCTGTGCAGCCACAAGGAACCTACGGACTTATGCAATACCCTTTATCCCCTATGCAAAATCAAGCTGCCTTCCAGAATATGGTTCAGCCTGTTAATCAAGGAAGCTCAATGCGCGGCATTAATTCTGAACTTTCCCCAAATTCAGTTCCTAGATCATTTAATGCAGTGCAGTTAGGCAGCCCTTATCCGGCTGTGCCCAGTATGCAGTATGCTGGATCATATACTGGTGGCGCCATCAATAGTCGTCCTTACATGAATTCTCACAATTCAATTAAAGTTCCAAATGCAAATGCTACTTCCCCCACATCTTCAAGTACCAGCAGCAACCCTGGTCCCCAGATAGAGGGTCTGTCTTCTTTACTACTTATGACAATTAGTGATTTCACCCTTTAGTTGTTCAGTTTGTTTTAAGAGATGGTACTTATCATGTGTACAGGTCCTCCTGGAGCCAATTTATTTATTTATCACATCCCACAAGAATTTGGTGACCAAGATCTCGCGAACTCATTTCAGAGTTTTGGTCGAGTATTGAGTGCTAAAGTTTTTGTAGACAAGGCAACTGGTGTTAGTAAATGCTTTGGTAACTTACTCTTCCTAGCTGGGGTTTCGAGAATAACCATTTTATAAGAATGGCTTGTTAATTCGCTCCTTACCGGATGCAGGTTTTGTAAGCTACGATTCTCCTGCTTCTGCACAGGCAGCCATTAGTACGATGAATGGATTCCAGTTATGTGGTAAGAAATTGAAAGTACAGCTCAAGAGAGACAACAGCAAGCACAGTAAACCTTACTGACCGCGTGATACCTTTGAATGCCCCACACGATCAGGAAACTTGGTACATATGTGTCACACAATTGATCGTTTCATTGTTTCCCCTTGCCTCCGCCATGTGTCGTCGATGGGGGCTTGTGTGTATCTTTGTTCAATTCACATTCTTGAAAATTGCTACATTGTGTATTTTATTGCAGCATAGTTCTAGCATCTGTACCATCAGATCCATTGTACATCAGACATTAATTCATTCAATTGTTTCCTTCTTTTCCCCCCTCGTGAATCATTTCATGTGAGAACTGCTCATTTCATACTTTTTGACGGACTCCAGCGTCTGGAAATCTGGAAGGCTGTACTTCTCGCTTATAGCAGTCATCGACTGTGTGAGAAACTAAGGACACCTGAAACCCTACCGATGTTGGCTGTGTTTGGCTAAACTAGTGCACTACTGTATCCTGCTCCATTGAAGCTTGCAACCAATTATTTCAGGCTGCTTATGGTATATATATGTCCGTCGATATTGTGCTTTTCACACGCCTGGCAGTAATCTAGGGTTTTATTTCCTGGATTCCCGAGCATATTCTGAACCCAGTTTCCAGCAATTCCCCCCCCCCCCCCCCCCCCATTTTCTTAACCTTTTGGTGTTTACTCAACCTTGGAAGAATATTAATCCTTGAATTCTTTCGAAATAGCATCTAAAATCCCTCAAAACGGCGGGCGGAAGCCGGCTGGTTACTGTTGGGATTTGGATCCCTGGTCAGAGCGGCTCGATGTTCTCGTAGGGTGTGCTAAATTTGAGGCAGATTATGTTACATCAAACACACACCGTCATGCTGTGAGAAACGCAGGAGCAAACTGTGAAGCTTGCATGGGTCGATGCAAAACTTAATCCTCCGAGTTTTGGAGACAAGGATCCAAATTTTATTTTCCATTCACATCTCGTCATCCTCTGAAATCCGAAATTTTGGCGAAATATTGTTATTTCGAATGAAATTCAAAAAGTAAAATTCAAATCCAGAATTTTTTTGGATTGAGATTTCCGAAATCTGAGACTTCACCAAAATTTCGCTAGGATTTTTGAACTTGATTGCAGGTCACTGCTACGACCTCACGTATAATAAACGTCTAATACTGGGATTCCATCATCTTTTGTGTAGCATTGCACCGCAACACAGGGCAGAACATGTGCAACATCACAAGGGCCTGCCAACCAACCCTGTGGCTTTGACCGCTATACACAGAGATGCCTATTTGCATTCTTATACCCCCACCCATATTTACATGCTCTAAGTACATAGTATATACCATCACCTCCTGCAGGTGCGTTATTTTGGGCCTTGGCGCGATCCTCTGAAGAAAGCACGGTTTTATACTATCTTTAGTTCAGGCTATGTCCTTGTCAAGGTAGACCCATTGGCATAAACAAGAGCAGTATGAGGGCCCATCGACAAGAATGCAGTCGGGTGGCATATGCTGCAATTGCACAACAATGGATGGTAAGTAGCAAGGACGTGACAACGTATTGCAAGAGGTAAGCAACAAGCTGACAATTGAATAAGTTGTGAGTAGCACAGGAGGTCAGATTGATGCACTGAATAGGATGTGAATATCTGTTCAATTCCTAGCATAGAAAAAAGAAGAGAATAAAATAGAGAATAACTACGGTATTAACCAATCAGTATCTGTAAGAATTTCTCAAGATTATATTACATTATTCTAGTTTCATTCACTATTTGTGGCATAGCATTGCAGATTTCATGCATTTATTTAGTATCACCATAGAATTTAACTAAATCACTAAAATTGCAGTAACAAGGATCAAAGCTCGATTGATACAGTTCAGTCTACTTAGAATATAACTATAAATTTAAAAATCTCTATCAACTCCAAGCCGTACATACCACCCCTTTGAAAAGCACAGCATCCGTAATCCTCGCAATCAAGTAAAATATTGCTTGACATAACAATTAGTGGCAGCTGCGAAAATGTAAAAAGGAGAAAATACTCACATGTGTTAGGGGGAGGGGCCACAACTGGCATTTGAGCAGGATGACGTACATGAGTGAGAGATACTGCAGACAAAGGGGGTTTCGCAAGTGCTGGAGATGGAGCATGGGAGCTATGGTGCCTATAAGGATTATTTGGAGAAACAGATGGTGATGGACTAATAGATGATGGTGACACTGCATGTGGCATGGTAGCATAATGATGATTACTAGCTACTGGCTAAGCCGCTGGGGCTACAGGAGCTTTATTCTTCTTATTGGCATATCCATATGGCAAACAGATGGGGGTGGAGATCTATACTTGGGCTGTTCAACAGGAGAATGTACAGGTCCAGGAGATAGAGCCAAATGCCTCTTTTCTTCATGAATACGGCGGTGGTGGTGGTGGTGGTGGACCTGGTGGTGATGGTGATTATAATGAGGCATGGACGATGGACTAGGTGCATCAGTAGCACCCCCACTGCGCAACGAATGTCTAAGATATGACGAAAGGCTTATCTGCTTTACTCTGCCAAACACAGTGTGATTCAGTCCCAGGTTTCCTGAAGATGAATTGGCAATTGTTTGGGCCAACTGCTTCATCCTTGGAAGGGATGGCCGGTGATTCCCAACTTCAAGAACAATGGAGGTCTGAACAATTATTGGACGAGCAACCGTTGAACCTTGCAAATTCGTCAATTTGATGTAGAGGTTCTGCAAAGCGCAGTAACAAAGATTCAATTGAACAAACAAAAACAAGATCTAGTAGTACACACCAGCCTTTGTGGCCATTGTAAACCGTGAGTCCCACGCAAAATTTTCTAACGTCCAAGAAATAAGTCATTAGTCTTAGGACAAGTAGCGAATGACTTGCAGAGATCTATCCTCATATGCTACACTACTGATTGCTGGTTTACTAGAAAAGTAGAAATAAGCGCAGTATTACTGATTGCTGGTTTACTAGAAATTAGTATTGCACAAAAATGTGGAACTATCCCCCTTTTTTCTTTTCTAAATGTTTAAATTCACAAAAATACAAAAAATGATAATACCATATTGTAAACCATATGTTTGCTTGCATCTTGCATGTTCTCACATACTCTTATATTTGCACAAATGCTCCTATAAAGACTACAAATTGGGAGGGATATAGGTCAATCGGTAACTTCTGGTGTAGATGTCCCCTCACAGAGTATTTATTCACATAAGGACATAAAATGCAGCAGGTTATGTTCAAACTTCAAATACATGCCCACCGGGGTCATGCACTCATGTATGCATGTTCATAATAATTGCATGCCCACTTTGGTGTGCAATTAATTGTATGTGGGCATGTACAAGGTAGTGCACACACATCCAAGCTCAGGAATCCAACCAAAAACATATGTAACAAGAAGCGAGCATCCAAACCTTTCAGTTCATATATGGTCCGGCAACAATTGGTTGGCAACAAGTGGATAAAACTAAATTATAACATCACTTCACACGATAATCGTTTTCATGATAAAAACTACTATAATGGGAACTGGACTAGAAGCTGGTACGAACCTCATAGGGATTGAGAAGTAGTCCTGTCTTCATTTGGTCTTTCAACTGATTCATTTTGTCACGTACTTTGTAGATTGGGAAATTCAGAGTGAAGTTGAAAGATGCATAAGGCTTCTGCACAAGAAAAGCAGCTTGTGGAGGGATGATGGTTATTCCTCCAGGGAACTTGAGCACCTCAAAGAAGGATGAGTTCCCAAACAGTGACTCTGTCAGCTGGAGTGTTGACTGATGTACAACCAAGGACATAAAAGAAGACCTAAGAATGCTCAACCATGTTGATAATATAGTTGAGTATTTTGGATAAGGCACAACGCTGAAGATGACATTTGTCCAGTTTGATGAACCTAATGGTTGTACAAAATTTACAGACACCTGTACAGTCATTTAGGAAAAAAAAGATGATATAACACAGGATGCACTGTACATGACAATAAACATAAACATAAAGTGCAAAGTTGCTGCCTTACAGTAGAGTTAGGAATGCCAATTTCCTCATAGATGTCAAATTCAAGCTTAGATGTACTTCCACTCAACTCAGAAACTGTCTTTTATAGCATAAAGCTTGCCACTATATCAGCTGCAAAAAGAGCATAACTTCAATAGTCAATGATGCTGCAGTAAAAGCTTCGTTTCAGTTCTCAACAGACATAATTACAAGATACATGTTCTTGAAATGAGAATGAGTACTCATAGCATATAACATTGATCTAATTTTACTAGCCCTACTCAGTTCTGCGGATGCACATATAGAGGGCCCATGCTAAAAGCAGAACCAGAATAATTGAATCAAGTATATTGCACAGGGAAACTACTGAAATAAATATCTGACTACTTCACAAGCTAAGTATACAAGTGGAAGACGGAAGTGTTACCTAAATTGAAAGGACACGGGTGTTAATGATTGTTTAGAGGCCATATTTCTACTTCAAGGTATTTTTAGTCCTAACCAAGCAATGCATCAACACTAACCTATGTCCAATTAAGACTATGCTAATCTTCATCATCAATTTTCCAGTTCTCTATGATCAAAGCTACTTTGGCAGGTTTCATACAGCATCCAATATCACAATTAAGACCTTGTTGTTTATTGCATACCCCGGGTTTTCGTTTCAATGATAATAAACAACTGGGGCATCCTTATACAGATGATATTAACATTTTGTATTCTCAATAATTGTAATTCACTTTCTTGAATATACCATCCCAATTCTTTCAATGTGTTGTCTTGATTCCCAGAAAGGCTGTAGCTCACTGTAGACAAAGTTGCAAGGTGCAGTTGCATCTTGAAGTCACACTCTTCCATGCATTGACCACTCGCTCATCAAAGGTTCGATATGTCAAAATCTGCAAATGTCAAAATTATGTAGCTCCAAGAGTTCACATGATCACTTCCATCAGCAACTTCTAACATCACCATTTGATAAACTGTCGCCTTTTTCTATCACCACAATTTTTATCAGGAACTTCTAACATCACCATTCTATAAGCGATGCCATCTCTATTGTGGCAAATTTTGTCGGGATCTTGTGATATCACCATTTGGCAAAGCATTGCATTTTCTATCGTGCAACATGGTTGGACTTTATAACATCATCATTGATTAAGACACTGACTTTTCTATCGCGGCAATGTTTGTTGGGACCTTATAAGTTATAACATCAGCTTCCAGTAAAGTATTGCCTCTATCACGAAACGGCAATGTTTGTTGGGACTTTCAATAAAGTATTGCCTTTCTTCGCGGCAATTTTTGTCATGACCTTGTACGTCTAACATTACCTATCCATGAAGTGTCGCCTTCTCCTTGTCGGGATATTCTAACATCACCTACCCATAAAACATTGCCTTTTCTTCCATGGAAAATGTTGTTGGGACCATTCAACAAAATGTTACCTTTTCATCAGGAAACAGCAGTGTTAGCTTTTCCTTTGCGGCGTTTTTTTGTCGGGGTCTTCTAACATGACCATTCAAATAAACTTTACCTCTGGAACTAACATGTAACATATGTAAAGCGATTTTAGTTGAGAACAATAAAGACTATAGGAAACCAACAAGCTCCATTGTTGCGTTTTCCTAGGGCCAGCCAGAATAGGCATCAATACTCACAATACCCATATCTTCAAAAAGAAAATATTTGTTTTCTCCACTAGGGGTTGTAGATGCAATCCGAAAAAAGAATAGGCCGCAACTCAATATTTCAGTTCTCCATTGCCTAACATGAACATTTCGGTAACATATTGAGCTCCACCACAAAAAAGAAGTTTACAACTCAACAAACAGCCTGCCCAAAGTCACCCACCAGAAACACCACTATGGGCACCAAAAAAAGGAACCCCTTTCCCAAATAGGCAATCCCTGCAAGACAATCAACCAGAACGATACGAGGAACTGATAATTGAACTCGGTGTGGTAACTCAGGGATAATCAAGTGGAAAAAACTGCCGCAATTAGCAAAAACAAAGTTTGGCCCAACATTTCCTATCCTGTCCACTAGTAAGAATGGCACCCAAGTAGCTGCACTACACATTGATAAGCGGCATAGATCAAATCCAAGCATGTGAATCCCTCGGCAAAACCAACCACATGTCTCCAAAATTGTACATGCACAAACTAAATGGAGCATATATGGATGAAAATACATAGAACTTACAAAGTGTACAGATTGCTCTAAGAAGGAAGCAGAACAAACAACTGACAAATTTGTTAAATTTGGTTCTAGTCTACACCCAAAAGCGCAATCTTTGCTACATATCCAAAGCTACACTCCACGCCAAGAATCACTTGCGACTCGCCAATTCGCACAAACTAGTATGAGCTCAAAACTAAACAAACCACTCCGCACTCACTGCTCGTAGCGTCCGCACGACGAAACCGAATTTAAAATAACTAAAAGAAATCAAAAACAGAAGGCTGCCGAGATCCCACAGGGCGGGCTCACCTGCGAACGAGTCGGCCGGAGGATCCGGCGCCCCCGCATGGCGGCCGCGCCCGGCGAAGGGCGGCAGCCAGAAGAAGGCAGAGAGCGTCACGGTGGCGCCGAGCAGGAGAGCGGCCACGCATTGCGGCCGCACGGCCCCGCGGCACGCCCCACACCTTCCTCCTCCTCCGTCTACTCCCCTTCCTCCTCCTACCTCCTCCGCCGCCGCCACCGGCGGGTGCTCCCGCTGCCCCTCGCCCTCCTTCCCCATGCCGCGCGCCCTCACGCATCGCATCCCGCAGCCGCCATTGCCTCCGGCGGGAGCAGGGGTGGGGACGGGGGCCGCGCGAGGCTAGCTTGCTAGGGCTTGGGCTGGGGCGTCGCTGCGTAGTAAACAGCGGTGCAGCGACCACGGGTAGGGTGGTGAAACGGTGGTGGGAGGAGAAGACTGCCGCTGCTTGCCTTTTTGTGGGCTTTTTGTTTCGGTTTTTTCATCGGTTTAAAAGCTAAAAATTCAAAATAAGGATTTTTGGACTTTCTATCTATAAACTATACTATCTAACCCATTAATAAACCAGGATATCAAACAACATCTTGGCTTGAAAGTAAACGGTTTAAAAGTTTATTAAGCCAAAAAACTAGCTTTAAGCCAAAAAGTCTAAGCCGAAACAAACAGAGCCGTAGGTAAGTGAGCAAAATACAAGGATTCAAATTTTCTTTTCGGTATTTATCTCAGAGCGTTGAAATCCAAAATTTTAATCAGGTCTTAAAATATTAAACAAAATTTAGATAAAATTCAAAATTTTAATTTTATATCCAGTCATTTTTCAACCGGAATTTCTGATATTTCGGCCAAAATCATCGAGATTTCGGCCAAATTAAACCGACCAAAAAATGGTAAAAAACACGTCAATAATTTTTAAATTTTTTTATGGATAATCTTGATCCTAAATCCAATCAAATCCGGCACACAAAAATGGAAATCCCGTAAAAATTTCTGAGGTTTCGGCCAAAATCACCGAGATCTCGCCGAGATTTTGAAATGTACTATAGCATTTTGAAATTTTTTTAAAAAATTTTTTACCCGACCGAGATTTAGGATCTCGTGGGGTCCGAAATCTGAAATCTTAACCGAGATTTCCGAAATCTCGTCGGGATTTAGATCCATGACAAAATATAGTTAGTGGAGTGCTCTTGTTATCCTGTTGCGATTTTTTTTTGTGTGCGCGTTTGAATTTTGCTGCGGTTGGTTTGGGGTTTATTTGATTGCCTTTTGTTTTGAGTTTGAAATTGCTTAGCTGCCGCGTTCGATTTGGTCATTTTCTATTTTCATTTTTCTCATGGTATGATCGTGTGTGGGAGTGTCTGAATTCTGAATATGTTTTTGGATTGAACAAATTCCTCGTATTGCCATACAATGTTAGCACTTTTCCTTGTATGCCACGGGAAAAATGCTCTTTCCTCCGGTGCCACCGAATGAGATTTCTTCTCCTTCTCATGCCACTTCTTACTGAATGTGAGGTGACACAAAAAAAAAGGACCAAAAGACCATTTTTCTTCATCATTTTCCCCATTCTATTCTCCTCTCCCCCCCTGTCGTCGCGATCTCCACATTCCTCAGGCTTGGCCATCTTCAAATCCATACCTCCAAGGCTCCAACGCCAGCGCTGCCCTACCTCCACCTCCTGCGTTGATGACCTCGCTAAAGAACTTGGCGAGTTGGAGACTTGGAGGAGGCACGCGGAACATGGAAATAGAAAGGTCACCGCTGCTACTAGTCATGGCGCCACCGCTGTTGGTCCTCTTTTTCACCGCAAACCTCTTCCTGGATTTGGGGAGGAGTGAAAATAGAGTTGGGTGTTGGGCCGAGCCGGGCCGTCATGGCCCGGGCACGACGGGCTCCGGGCCATGGCGAGGCGGGTCGGTATGACACGAAAAGGCCAACGGGCCAGTCGGGCCGACATGGGAGAGGTTTTACAGAGTCCGGCCCGGTCCGAAAGCACGACGGGCTAGAATCGGGTCAGGCCGGCACGGGAGAGGTTTTACAGAGTTCGGCCCGGTCCGGAAGCACGACGGGCTGGAGTCGTGTCGGGCCAGCCCGGACCCGGCCCCACAACCAGCTACAAGCACCTGGAGCTGATTTTTTTATAGTAAATAAGCAAAGTAAACGTTAGTAGTATAAGCAATACAAATCAGTAAAATGGATCAATAGATAGTAAAAATGTGAAAGTGCATCTAGGCCCCTCATTTTATTTTGGTGATTAATGATGACACAATTAACGTGATCTAATGCTTCAACTAAGATTAATGCAGTTTTCGAGATCACATCACGCTCGGAATAAGATTGGACGGTCCTAAGCGCGTCAAATTTCGAGAAAACGGCATCAAGACGAAGACTTGTAATTTTTATATTGTTTTGAGTCTTATTAGCCTTGTACCAAACTCTGTCAGTCATCCACCAGATAGCATCCTCAGTCTTGTCAAAGTACAGGGTGGCGTAGAACTGCATGATTATCTCGTTGTTCCAATCAAACTTGAAAGACATGATGTCCTTAACTTCATGCAGCTCACAAATCTCGAGAATCTGAGAGAACACAGGATGCTCATTTCTTTGCCATGTACTCCCGATCAATAGTCTTCATTACGACCACTTTGGGTGCTCAAGAGGGTAGAGGACCGTCTCATAAAAGTTCGATCAAACCGGTTCGAACCGGCGGTCCACATACTCATCCCGATGGAAATCGAGCGGATCTTTCTTTCTTTGCTCAACAATAGCTTTGCCCTTGCCAGAACCCGTCATGTAGTCAATCACTCTCATGGGATTGACTGACATAGGGTACCTCCACACGGGCTTGGCCTTGGCCAAGGAGCCAATAAAATGACCCGAAGTGCGAAAGTCCTTTCTCTTCTGATCCCTCAGCCTAGCATGAGTATCTGCAGGATGCTCATCTGGATCGGGCTGAGGCCGAAGCGAGGACTGAGCCTGAGGTCGTGGATTCGCCGGCCGAGACAAATGAGCCGAGGCCGGGAAGATGGTGAGCAGTCTGTGGACCAGATGAGGTCCCAATCCTCAGCGCACCTCTTCCCCTGGAGGCTGGCTGCTTTGCCACGGCGTGACGCGGCCTCTTGGGCGCCGGTCGAGCAGACGGAGAACTGGAGGGACTGTCCGGAGACGGAGAGTCCCAAGGAAGATCACCACCACCACCAGCTGAAGACCCCTGAGAAGGATCCATCTGACTAGACAAAACGAGGGAGAAAGATTAGCCGCGAGGCGACTTGAATTACAAAGAAAAGCACATTCTGGCCGAAGCACTCAACCCGGAGAGTCCGGACAAATAGTCCGGATACTCCGGATCAACCCGGAGACTCCGGACAAACTGTCCGGATACTCCGGACTAACCAGAATAAGCGCACGGGCGGCCCAAAGAGTGAAATCTAATCCGCAAAAACTGAACGAAATGAATCTAGATTGCCACTAGGATATCCAAGAAATGAATATGGCACAATCTAGCAAGGAAATTTCGCGGAATTAGGGCACAACCGAGAGTATTCACCTCAAGAGGATTTGAAACGTGAAGAACGGGTGAGTTAGGGCCAAAGATCTCCAATCTTGCGGGGAACGACGAGACAAGCCGCACCCTAGAAGAGATTAAGCACGGGGAGAGGCCCTAAGAACCACAAGAATTGAAACAAACCCGAAGGGAATGAGGTTAGGGCATGAGATCTTACCAAAATCCCAAATCCAAGGAAAAGAGAGGATCCAAGGACCTTAGAGAAGGACAGTCACGCCCTAGGAGAGAGAGGAGAGCACGGGAGAAGGAGAGGTGCACGGAGGAATAGGGAAAAAGAAACCGCGCGGGATTGGGGGGACTTAAACCGTCCGCCCCAACCCGGAGACTCCGGACTCCAGTCCGGATACTCCGGCCCAACCCGGACACTCCGGACAAAATATCCGGAGACTCCGGGCTAACCCGGAGAGTCCAGATTGAAAACCGGATACTCCGGGTTCCCCAGCTCGGTTAGGAGTAAGGGAAAACGCACGATGAAACAAGGAATTTTGCGGAACGAGAGGGAGAACGAGACCCTAAGATGTCAACTTGATATATGACCAGCGAACAATCAATCAATTAGACTATGGTCACATAGCAAATGACAAGATCGTAGGATCAAGAGCCAAAAACACAGAATAAATTCAGAGGAAAAGATGAATAAGTTTTTGAAATTCATTTTTCATTCACCAACCAATATATGAGCACTTATCAAGCCACGTTACGAGAATCTAGAATATTTAGACCACTTCTCAATTCACATAACCTTTTCTCGTCAAGGGGCTTGGTGAAAATATCGGCTAATTGATTATTTGTACTCACATGTTGGATGCCAATTTCGCCTTTGGTTGCGTGATCTCTTAGGAAATGATGGTGAATATCTATGTGTTTTGTACGGGAGTGTTGGACGGGATTATTGGCAATTTTTATGGCACTCTCATTGTCACACAAAAGTGGAACACTTTTGTAGGTTAGGCCATAATCACTCAAGGTTTGTCTCATCCAAAGCAGTTGGGCACAACAACTCCCGGCAGCTATATACTCGGCTTCGGCAGTGGATAGAGCTACGGAATTTTGTTTCTTGGAAGACCACGAGACTAGAGACCTACCTAAGAATTGGCAAGTCCCCGAGGTGCTCTTCCTATCCACTTTACAGCCGGCATAATCCGCATCGGAATAGCCAACTAGCTCAAAGGAAGATCCTTTCGGATACCAAAGTCTGAAATGAGGAGTGTGCACTAAATATCTCAAGATTCTCTTAACGGCCACCATGTGGCACTCTTTTGGAGCGGCTTGAAAGCGTGCACACATACAAACGCTAAGCATGATATCGGGCCTAGATGCACAAAGATAAAGAAGAGAACCGATCATCGAGCGATATACCTTTTGGATGACGGGTTTACCTTCTTTGTCGAGGTCTAAATGCCCGTTGGCCTGCATAGGCGTCTTTATTGGCTTGGCGTCCTCCATTCCAAACTTCTTGAGCATGTCCTTGATGTACTTGGTTTGACAGATGAAGGTTCCTTCCTTGAGTTGTTTAACTTGAAAGCCGAGGAAGAACTTCATTTCTCCCATCATGGACATCTCGAACCTTTTTGTCATAATCTTGCTAAACTCTTTACACAAATGCTCATTAGTAGATCCAAATATGATGTCATCGATATATATTTGGCATACAAATAAATCATTATCAATATGTTTAGTAAAGAGAGTAGGGTCGGCCTTTCCGACTATAAAACCTTGTCCGAGAAGGAAGTCTCGTAAACACTCGAACCAAGCCCTCGGTGCTTGTTTTAGTCCGTAAAGGGCTTTGTGTAGGTAGTAGACGTGGTCC
Organism: Rhipidocladum racemiflorum; assembly: GCA_036346355.1. Classification (NCBI taxonomy): domain Eukaryota; kingdom Viridiplantae; phylum Streptophyta; class Magnoliopsida; order Poales; family Poaceae; genus Rhipidocladum; species Rhipidocladum racemiflorum. Next base: position 14,009,810 of record CM070578.1, on the reverse strand, counting down.
GGGTGTTTTGGATCTTCAAAGCCGGGTGGTTGCTCGACGTAGACCATCTCGGAGAGTGGTCCATTCAAGAAAGCGCTCTTCACGTCCATTTGATAAAGCTTGAAATCATGGTGAGTAGTAAAGGCAAGTAATATTCTAATGGATTCAAGCCTAGCTCTTTGGAGCATATGTTTCACCGAAATCCAAACCTTCGATTTGAGTGTACCCTTGAGCAACCAAACGAGCTTTGTTCCTTGTCACGATTCCATTCTCATCTTGCTTGTTCCGGAAGACCCATTTTGTGCCGATCACGTTTTGATTTGGTCTTTGAACAAGCTCCCAAACTTGATTTCTCTTGAAATTGTTGAGCTCCTCTTGCATGGCCATCACCCAATCTGGATCTTCAAGTGCTTCATCTACCTTTAGAGGTTCAAGAGAGGAAACAAACGAGTAAAATTCACAAAAGTTTGCAACTCGAGATCGAGTAGATACTCCCTTGTTGATGTCTCCAAGAATGTTGTCGATTGGATGATCCCTTTGAATGCTTTGATGAACTCTTGGGTGAGGAACAGTTGAATATGGAGCTTGAATGGTTTCTTCATCTTGGGATGCGTTGGAACCATCGTGAGCTTGAATGGACGAGGAGGGAATATCACCTGAGCCTGACCCATCCGGAGACTCCGGTATATGACCCAGAGACTCCGGACCAATCCGGACACTCCGGGTTTCAGGCCGGAGACTCCGGGTTGAGGTGCTCGGGTGAGATTCCAGATTTTGAGGTCTTACCTCCCCAATTGCCATTTTCTTGATAGCTTTACAAGGAGGTTCTTCCCTGTCAATTACGGTACGATCAACTTGTTCTACTTGAGAACCGTTAGACTTATCAAAAGTTACGTCACGCGAGATTTCAACGACACCGGTGGTATTGTTGAAAACTTCGATGCCTTATAAGCATTAGTTCCATAACCGAGTAAGAAACCTTCATCTACTTTAGGAGCAAATTTAGAAGACTTAGCTCTTTTGTTGAGGATGTAGCATTTACTCCCAAAGACTCTGAAATAGGATACATTTGGTTTCTTCCCGGTGAGCAATTTGTACGCCGTTTTCTTCAAGATCTTGTGAAGGTAGAGGCGGTTGGAGCTGTGGCATGCGGTATTGATGGCTTCCGCCCAAAAACTATCGGAAACCTTGTATTCGTCAAGCATCGTCCGCGCCATCTCGATGAGGGTTCGATTTTTCCTCTCGGCCACCCCATTTTGTTGAGGAGAATAGGGAGCCGAGAATTCGTGCTTGATTCCTTCCTCATCAAGAAACTCCTCCACACCAATGTTCTTGAACTCGGTGCCGTTGTCACTTCGAATTCTCTTAATCTTCACTTCAAACTCATTTTGAGCTCTTCTCATGAATTTCTTCAATGTCACTTGGACTCCTCCCTTATCATGCAAGAAAAATACCCAAGTGAAACGGGAAAAATCATCTACAATTACTAGACTATACTTACTTCCCCCGATGCTTATGTAAGCTACGGGACCGAATAGATCCATGTGGAGCATTTCCAACGGTCTTGATGTCGTCATCACATTCTTGGCGGGATGGGAGGCACCAACTTGCTTGCCCGCTTGACAAGCGCTACATACCCTATCTTTCTCAAAGACAACATTTGTTAGTCCAAGGATGTGGTTTCCTTTGATGAGTTTGTGAAGGTTCCTCATACCGACATGGGCTAGTCGGCGATGCCATAGCCAACCCATGCTAGATTTAGCTACGAGATAGAGCTTTCCCTTCAAACGTCCCTTAAAGGCTATTGAACCATCAAGCCTTTTAATGACTTCCACACCCTTCTCATTAAACAGACAATTGTAACCCGCTTCACACAATTGTGCAACGGATAACAAATTGTAGCTTAATGATTCAACAAGTAAAACATTACTTAAGTGAAAATCATTTGAGATAGAGATTTTACCCAAACCAATTACTTCTCCTTTTCCATTGTCTCCAAAGACAATACTTTCGCTATTTGATTCATTTTCATCCAAGTGTGCGAACATTGCCTTTTCTCCGGTCATATGATGCGTGCAACCGCTATCCAAAATCCAACTCGTTCCACCGGAGATATAGGCCTACAAAAACATATTTAGTTTTTGCTCTTTGGTACCCAAACTTGGTTAGGTCCACGCACATTAGCAACTAGAGATTTTGGGACCCAAATGGAGCGAACAATAGGAGCATTCTTTGGCTTACACCCAATATGACATGCAACTACACGACCAAGGTTAGTTTTCTTAAGTACATATGAAGCAAAGAACTCGGAGTGAGCCTTGTGCTTGGATGTTCCTTCGCCTTTCACAAAATGAATCGGCTTGCTTAAAGGAGCAACCACGATGTTGCTCTTTTTGCCCTTAGGCGGAACATATCTAAGCCCATGCTTCTTAGGGTTACCTTGGCGCTTACCGAGATACTCCTCTAAACCTTTGCTAGCCTTGTAGGATTTTTGAAGTCAATCTTCAAGCATCCCCTTAAGCTTCTCATTCTCATGAGCCAAGACTTTCAAAGTCTCACGGTTAGTAGCACAAGTAGCAACATCAATATTGTAACATCTAGCGCATCCATTGCTACTTGAAGGCTTTGAACTATTGGAGTTGTTAATTGAGGAAGAAGCATTATTCGAGAGATCAACAAGCTTCACTTCAAGAGACTTGCAAGCATCCATTGCTTGAGCAAGTTGCTCTACGAGTGAAGCATTGGTGATCTCAAGACTAACTATTTCATTCTTAGTCAAATTTGAGTTTTTGACTAAGTCCTCATTTTTCTTTCTCTCAAAAGCTAGGCTCTTCTCTAACTCAAGATTCTTTTCCTTTTCAAATATAAGGAAATCCTCTTGAGCTTCAAGAGTAGCCTCCTTTTGTTCTACTACTTCCTCCAATTTTTCAATGTCTTTAAGTAGCAAGTCTAGTTTTTCAATATCAAAGTCATTCATAGACTTAAATGCTACTTCATCGTTATCACTATCACAATCATCTAAGCCATAATCAACAATAGAGGGAATGGGGCTCTTAGATGATACCTTGTGCCCCTTTGCCATGAGGCAAATTGGAGCATCTCCTTCGCCGTCGCTTAGGTTGTCAAAGAGACCCTTTGACTTAGTCGGTGGTGTAGCAATGACGACGGTGGCAAGTCCTCCTTCATTGTCGGAGTCGGATTCCGACTCGGAGTCGGAGTCGGAGTCGGAGTTCCACTCCTTGCCGATGTATGCATGACCCTTGCCCTTGTACCTCTTGCTCTTGTCATTGTCTTTCTTCTTGAACTTGTCCTTCTTGAAGGGCTTGTCTTCCTTCTTTTCTTTCTGAGGGCACTCGGCAATGAAATGACCGGGTTCCCCACACTCATAGCACTTTCTTGAAGAGTGCCGCCCTCTTGATTTGTTGCCAAAGCCCTTGGAGTGACTTCCCGGTTTGTAGCCCTTCTTCTTCAAGAACTTGTTGAATCTTCCCGATTTTAGGATGTGCATGTGCTCAACATCAAAACTTGCATTCAAACTAGCACTCAAACACTTGCATTTTCCAAAATCTGGAATTCAAACCGAGTCAGTGAACTCGGAGAGTCCGGACCATGTGTCCGGAGTGTCCGGATTCAATCCGGAGTATCCGGACAATATGTCCGGAGTCTCCGGGTTGGACCCCTCGGCCACCTTTATTCCAGATTGTCCGGAGTATCCGGACATTGTGTCCGGAGTCTCCGGATAACCCGGAGTCTCCGGGTTATTTGTCCGGACACTCCGGCCTGTACAAGAACGAGAGTAACGGCTAGTTTTTGAACTGACTATTTAAAGCCCCCACTCTCTCCCAACGGCTAGGAACTGGATTGAGCTCATTCATTGCAGCATTCAAGCCACTCCTAACCTCTTCCAAGCATTCAAGAGAGCTCATACTTCCTCCCTCCATTAGATTTGGTTGTTGATCCATTTTGGTGAGGAGAGGAAGAAGCAAAGTGCTAGGTGCATTCATTTCTAGTTGTTGAGCACTAGTTCATCCTCCAAGCGATTCTTCGTGGTGTTATTACTCTTGGAGGTTGAAGGTCTCCTAGACGGCTAGGAGTCACCGGGAGCTACCAACGCGTGTGGTGAGCCCTGGCTGCTTTGTGAAGGCGAGTCTCGCCTCCAAAAGGAAAGAGACAAGAAGTGAAGCCGGCGAGTGCATTTGTGCAACACCGGGAGGAAAGCGGGTTGAAATAGACCCCGGCTCAAGTGCGACCGAGCCACCTCAACGGAGACGTAGGGTTCCCTTCAAGAACCCGAACTTCGGTGAAAATTCGTGTCCCTCTCATTCACTTTTTCTTCCTAGTCTTGCTTATTTGGATTTGAATTTGTAAAGTTAGATCTAGCTCTTTGCTTAGCTTTAATTCAAATCCTTACTAGCAATTGTTCTAGGTTGTTCTTGCTATCTATTTCTAGTGGTTTATTGTGCTTGCTAGAGTAGTCTTTTTTGCGCTCCCGAGCCAGCTATCCCGGAGAGTCCGGACATAAGACCGGACACTCCGGACAAGCCGGAGTATCCGGACCAAAACCCGGAGACTCCGGGTTGACCTGCTCGGCCTGAGTTATTTCCGCTGCGATTTTTTAATCCGCCTATTCACCCCCCCTCTAGGCGACATCGTTGGTCCTTTCAAAATGACAATATGTATTTGGGAAGAATGAAAAATAAGTAGTATGAGCAGTACAAAAATAACCTCTGAGCCGGGCCGGGCTGAACTCGGCCCATGTAGTCGGGCCGGGCCGGGCCGCTCAACGGGCCCCATTCCTAGGCCCATCCCGGCCCTATAGTTTGTGACACCCGACGAGCCCCATTCAAATTTGACTTAACGAGATATTGTCGAGCCAAGCCTTATTAACTTTCTTCGTTAGAAAATAGACTCATTTTAGTTTCAAACTTATTATAACTATATTAAGATCTGGAGGTTTGAGGGCTCCTCAGAGCGTCCGCGTGTCGCTCCGTCTTGCGTTCGAGACCGGCTCGGTTTCTTGTGTTCGTTGCGCGTTTCGTTTCGTGCCAGCTCGCTTCCTTCTCGATCCTTCCGTCCTCATCCCGTTCTTCCCCTCTCTCAGCTCACCATTCGCTCGACGCTCACCCATGGTCACTCACGCCGCCTCCATGCGCCGTTCTCCTTCCCTCTCCCTTCCGCTTGCCTTCTCCCGCCGTTTGCCGCCGTGGAGAGAAGCCCTCGAAAGGTCGCTATTTTCAAAAGCGCCGTCCTCGCCTTCGCCCCCGTTCCAGCGCCCGCGCCGCCCTCGCCTTCACCATCGCCCCTGCCACCCTGCCCGGCCCGCCCTCATCGCCGTTCCACGAGGGCTCCTAGGCGACTTTCCATGCCGCACGTGCGCTGTTTGCGTCCTGGATCCGTCCTCCTCGCATGCTCATAGGTCAGCGGACTGGAGGCGCTCCCCCTCGGCAGCTACCACGGTGAGCTCCTCCAGCTTTGCGCCCTCCCATTCCGTCTTCCCTCTGGTGCTTTCCGTTGCTTCTCTCCTCAACAGCCTACCATCGCTCGAGGTCGGCCCCCTTGCCCCAACAACCGGATTCAGGTCCATGATGCTCCCCTTGCAGATCCCTCATCCACGAGATTGTTTTACGGTTTCTCCGTCACGGCGTTTTGATTTGTACTTGTTTTTCTACATCTGGCTATGTGTACAGAATCGAAGAAAATGATGGCCGGCTTCCTCTCCAGGGCCTCCTGTTAGCGTTTCCCTCTGGGTTTTTTTTGAATGAGGATGTATGTGTACCGCTGGATTCAGGTAGACGATACTCCCTCCTTCCAAATCCCTCTTCCACAAGGTTGCTCTGCCATTTCGCCAATTTCTCTTATTTCTATTGCTGATAATATTCTAATTGGTAATCCCTCTTCCACAAGGTTGCTCTGCCATTTTGCCGATTTCTCTTATTTCTATTGCTGATGACATTCTAATTGGTATTATTTTTCTGGACATGCTTACGTGCAGAACATCGCAGAAGATAATGTGTGGCTTCCTCTCCATGGTGGTCCTGTAGGTGTTTCCCTCCTCCGAATATGTGTATGTACTCAACGCACACAACTTAGGGTTGCAATGTCTGATCCGTTTAGGTTCATTTCTTTTATTCTCTGCCATGCAAGCCAAGAGAAACTTCTAATCTAGATAGAAAAATTTAAGATCCTTATTAATTATTTCTGATTTTTTAACATTATGTCTCGACTCTGTGTGGTCTTAGAATTGCACAATGTAGCATATTTTACTGCTGCCCAATAGCTATCTGCAATAGCTATAATTCCTCTCGGCTTAACTTTATGGGTTCGGTTCCTACTTTCATGCTCTCTTGCTCATTTTTCTGTTCCTAGCTTTCTCCAAACTTTATATTTTTCTCCTTTTTTGTTTCCACACTAGGGCACCAGATTCTACCACTTCTGTTAGTATTCTTGATCAAGGAAGTACAGAGATTGACCGATTTGATTTGCCTGATCATCTTTCGGCTCAGGTTAACAAAAAAAGGTAGCCAATTTCTGCTTCTTTGCTCATTGTTTCTGCCGTTGCTGTCCAACATCAACCTATTATGTTCTGCATTACTATCCATCAAAAAAACGGATTATAATCGCTGTATTAAATTTCGGATTATAATCATTGTATTGCATTTCTGTCTCTATCCTCAGCTTTGTGATGTTTCCAGAAATCCATTGCTTTCATTGATTTGGAGAGATGTTTGTAAGCTAACTTGTGAATGGGAAAATTTTATTTCTCAGATGCATTCCCTAAGGAAAACAATTACATTTGTCAATGACATATATTGTCAGCTAAGTTTTTGTGCGCTGTTGTTTATGTGTATACGTTTTACCTTTTCATTAACTATCTCTGCACTTGATGTAGTAAACCAGCTGCTATTTTTTGCAACTTGAAGTTACAGGTTGAAGGGTTACTTGGCTGTCTCCGTATGCTAATCATCAAATAACGGCTCACGATGTTGACTCCAATGTGATGCATATTTTGCTACGTTTCTATGAGGTAACATCTGCAACTCAATGGCGGAAAAAGGGTATTTAGAGCTTGAGCAGTTCTTATGTTAGTTTGCCTATATATAGAGAAGAATTTGCCTGCACGATTCTGTACAAGAAATGCTAGCTTATTTAGTGCTGCTTTTTTTAGGCTATGGCTCATCAGAGGATGTTTTTTATGCTATTTATGTCAGCCTTTATGCAAAATGACCCTCTTCAGTTCTAAAATTATGATTGTTTTATTTCTACTTACATTTTTAACTATTTCGCCAAAGGATAGGTGATATCCACCATTGAGGTTGGATTTGCAAAATGAATCCTTTCTGAAAATTCACGCACCGCAGCATAGTCCACGGCCGCATGGAGCACTGACCTATTGAATTCACCAAAGAAGGTCCGATATTCGCATATCTGTTAACTCATTTGCATTCTATACTTTTATTTGTATTGACTTTATTTTCTCAGTGGCTTGCTATACAATTCTTTCCTTTCATTGACTGCTCATGCACAAAGAGACCGATCGGCTAAGACATCTGCATTCTCCTATTGAAAAGGTTGGTTTGTGATATAGGTTTATGCTTTTTCGGTTTCCAATGCTGATGTTGTGTTTCTCGCATGAATTTATTTACTAAACATGCAGGATGTGTTTCACAATCCAAAAGTCAAGTGCAGTTTTCAGAATTTTCAATCAAAACAAACCATAGAAAAGCTTTGCTATGTGAGTCACAAAAATTTACTGATGTTGAGCAATATGGGCTGATGTCATGTTTGTTTCGGACTGATCTCTAAATTCAACTAGCTAACTTAGAGTTCATTGCACTGTATTTACTGCTTAAATTATATTAAGCAATTTTGCATGGAAAATTAGAAAGAAAATTTAAATGCCAATTGCTAATCTGCACAAAAAACCTGAGTTGCGCTTCTGGAATCCTATAGATAATTGCAAGAGTTGATCGATTGAGGGAAGATCCTTTTAGCTTAAGCAAAAGGTGCTCTGACGATTTCCTATCAGCCATGGCTCATCTTTAATGTTTACGACCATCTGTGGGTCCCAGTGTTTCAGATCACGTCGATCATATTGTAAACATGATTAAATAGGTAAGGTGTACTTATAGTATAGCCCCTTGGTCTTTCCTATGAAGTAATTAATTTTATGCTTATGCAGTTCCTTTTTGTTGTTCTCCTGGAACAAAAAAATGCTTTCTGTAATACTCATTAGGTGGGTTAGGTCTGGCATTTGTGTAACAGTTCCTTGTTTTTGACATACTCTAATCCTAAAAGAAAAGTTTCATCATGCTTTTATTAGCACGATAATGTGTTGCTTTCGTCTGATTGTCAATGCATGGTAGGGTTCATATACAAAGAATATTCAGTTCCAAAGTGTGGTTCTTAGCATGCCAGCTTGGTCATTTGCTATCCCATTTGATGAACTTAAATCCTCTTCGTTTTATTAAAAAGGTAACAAAGTTGCACTAAGTTCTGTCCATGTGAGTATGGCAATGCTGGATGTGATATGTTAGATATATGCAGTTGTGCACATGAAGAGCAACAATTTGTGTGTTGTGCTCTTGATGTTTTGTGTTTTAACTGTTGATACTATTTCTGGTTTTTGTATACTATTCTTACCTACAAATTTAGGCCCTGTTTGTTTCGGCTTAGGCTTTTTAGCTTTTAGCTTAAAGCTAGCTTTTTGACTTAATGAGCTTTTAAGTCGTCTGCTTTTAAGCCAAGACATGTTGTTTGGTATCCTGGCTTATTAATGGGTTAGATGGTACATCTTATAGATGAAAAGTCTAAAATACCCTAAATGAGATGATAGATGAATTCTCAATTTATATGTGATGGCATTTGGTGGGTAATTTTGAAGACTTTTAGTGGTAAAGGGTTATTTCATTCAAAAAAGCCCAAAAAAGCTCCTCTTGTCTGGCTTTTGGCTTATAGTTATACAGTGGCTTTTGGCTTTTTTAAAGCCTGGCTTAAAAGCCAGTCGTTTGTTTTGGCTTAGGCTTTTTGGCTTTTAAGCCGATGAAAAAGCCGAAACAAACAGGGCCTTAGAATAAATGACAGATGTTTATAGCTTTTTCCTTTTTTTAGTTGCATGACTAACCACACTTCGAAGTGCAGCATTGCCATAATTAAGTCTTGCTCCTTTGATTTAATAGTTTTATGCACTACAATAGCTTCACTTTCTTTTTTTATGTTAATTTTCTTGGAACAGATCCTTCATTGCTCTAAATTACAGATACCACATTGCTTATCAACTTAATCCATTGGTACAGATTGTGGACACATCGCAGTTGCGGTTTAGCTATTACAAAAACATAAAGTTAGAAAGGATGATGGTCCTTATTTATTTCCTCATATATATTGCCATTGACTTGAGAACTGAAAATTTTCGTTTCTTTTATTATCTCAAATTTTTTTACACCTAGAACCAAATGCATAGACTTATTACCTTTTTCCGACATCATGCCCTCGCGCGGCGTGCCGCCGCGGATACGTACCTAGTTAACTACTATAACTGAAAGAATTTTGATTCAAATTCTAACCAGCTTTTTTCACAAGCCGTACCAAGAGTCCACTCTTCTGGAAGCAACCCAAGAGACTCAAACCAAACAAGTATGATGTTTGTCTCCTTGGGCTATTATCGAGTTGTTCGCAACCATGAACTAACTAACGAGCTGACTTTGTGCAATTAAACGGTATTATACGGCCGATTAGTCGTAAGCGACCGATTAACCAGCGGATGTAGCCGACTTTAGCGTCCCTAAAGCTTTAGGGCCTGTTTGGATCCACCCAACTAATAGTTAGCTGCTAATTATTAGCTGCTAGGGATCCAAACAGGTCCAGCTAATAGGTTAGTTAATTATTAGCTGAGCACCTAGCTAATGGTTATCTTATTAGCTGGCTAAACCCAGCTAATATCAGCTAATACATTACATTGGACGAAATTATCCTTCCACCAAAATCAACTAGCGCCCACGAACTCTCCCACCGCCCCCAAACTCTCCCACCTGGAAGCGCCCCCAAAATTGTGCGCCCCGCCGCCCACCCACGAAACTGCTCCCACCCTCACCCACGAAGCCGCCGCCCACCAACGAAGCCGCCGCCTACCCGGATTCGCCGCTGCCGGAAGCAGATCCGCGGCCTGCCGGCACCATGAAGGAGGTCAGCGGTCGACAGGACTGCAATAAAGCAGGGGTAATTTGGACAATTTATCAATTTTAACATCTATTAGCCACATATTAACTAGTGGATCCAAACAGCCTCTAGCTAATAGTTAGCCAGCTAACTATTAGCTGCTAATGGATCCAAACACGCCCTTATTAATATCTTCCCGAATCACTTGCGCGTGACGATTTGGTCACCGTATCCGTATCCGGCGTTTCTTACAACACCGCAACGAGTCAACGACGCCATGGCTTTGTCTCTAGAAGGAAGGCTGGAAATGTGCGTGCAATTGCTGCTACAGCTTAAGGGGGGCGGTGCATTTCGATTTTCGAACGCGGGTAATATTTTCACAGGAACTATGTACGAAACACTTGAGCCCACATGTAAGTTCCTGTCGAAATCTGCTCCGAATTAATAGAGCATTTTTTTTTAGATCATTTAATAGAGCGATTCTCGCCGCTGGTTCCATCGAATATTTCACTAAAAAAAATAAAGTAGTCGTTACTGCTTAGACCCTATTTGGCAACTTGAAACCGGACCGTTTATACTAGATTATAAAAGAAACTCAACCAAACGGGCTAAAACTCGAAACGATTCTCCTCGAATCGTTTCTTCTTTTTCCACTCTGTAGCCAAATCAATCTCAACCCCATTCCATCCAATTCACATAATCCTACCTGAAACGTTTCTGCCAAGAATCTAAAACCGTTTCCTTTTCTACTAAAATCTGGAACCGTACGTAACCTTAATTTCACTAAAAATAAAGGCTCATTGGACGGGATTATTGGGCCCATTGCAGGCCCAATCTATAGTCCTTCATCTTGTTGGGCCTCGATGACAGCACGCAAATTGACATGGGTAGGCTCACTCAGCCCATGACCCGTTAACCGATCATCAGTATAAGATGCCCCCCGAGTCTATGCGCCGCCGTACGGTCCGCCGCAGTGAGTCAACGCGTCTTCATTTCGTTCCCCTCTCGCCGCCGCCGGCTTCCCCTCTCGCCGGCCCACTATGGCGGCCGAGGCCGTTGCGCAGGAGGAGCAGCTCCGCGCCCAGCTTGGGGAGCAGAAGATCGAGGAGGTGACGATGATCTAGCCCTTTTCTATCCTGTGCCTGCCCCCTCGGTTCGGTTCGGCCCGTGCTTCGCGATACGCACGGCCAGATCGCGCCTGCGGGCTGCTCAAAGATGTGGCTTTTCTGCCTGTCTGGGTTCTTTTTTTTGTCAGATCTTGCGTGAGTTTGCTTTTAGCAGCATGTTAGTGATTGTCCTGTTCGTAAGATTCGTGATGCTTGCTTGCTAGGTGCTCGGTGATTAAACCGCCGTTTATTTAGAGCTGCAAGCTTCGAAGATCTTATACGTTAGGGGCTTAGACTCTCTCCAACAACGGCCTCTTTAGATATTTGGAGGCCTATTCAGGCCTGTAACCATCCTAAGGGGGCGTGCTATGTGCGCCTCTATCCAAGAGGCCGAAGGAGTTCATCTCTATATAGAGAGGCCGTCCTCATGTGTGCTATGTGCAAAGGAGAGACTTGTGTGATGGTTGATATACAGGCAGGGAATTCAGGCCATGGTTGGAAATCGACCAAATATAAAGGCCTAAATTAAATGCAGGTCGCACTATTCAAGGCTCATAGAGGCCGGTTTTACAGGTCATCCTTGGGTCTGTCTGTAGCTTTTACCTCGCTTTTATTGTGGATATTAAGATTGTACTACCTTTTGGGATGCTCAAGTCTGTGATTTACACATTTTTAGATGCCCGTCAAGTAGTGAAAGAAAAGTTGATGTGTTAGAGCTACCTACAATAATAGGGCCCAAAAAAAAGGAGGGGGAAAATAGTTCCATGTCCATTATTTGTTTGATTGTTGCACTTTATTCTTTGTTCCAATTTAGTTTCTTCACCAGAAACTTGGATGTCTTTCCCTCGCTTGTGCTACAGGCAACGTCATGTGTATCACTAACTTGATTCCTATCATTAACGGTGCAGTATGGCTGGGAACATGGACTAAATAATATGCTAGCACAATACTAGTATGTAACACACCTAGCACAGGATTTGTACCCCATTACAGATCCACAGTACATATTCTAAGAACTAGCAATCTACGCAATGATTAATAGTTACAGATTAGTACTGCCTACGGTCATACAGTGGGAGCAATCGAAGTACCCACAGGGCAAGACACTCCGGTTGATCTTATTGTGGACATTAATGATCTGTAATTAGCAATCTTCTGTGTAGATTAAGGCCAGTGTTTATCTGCATTAATAGCTATTTTTTTATTAGTTGTATTAGTTATATCCTGTTGTAATATTTATATCTACTGATCTAACATGTCTGTTGATGTTCTGCCATGGTAGTTACTGCTCTATTAATTTTAGGAATGAAATTGGTGATGCATATGCCTTATCTGTACTTATCTGCCAATTATATTATGCATTGTTTCCATTGGAAGTGCTTTTCTATTGATGAAATTTTGACTTGAAAAAGATCGGAATTGTTTGCATCTCAAGTTGTAACATTAGACTCTGCAGTGCTCCATTTATCATGTTGTGCTGTTTGGTGAGGAATGTTTATTAAATCTTGGTTTCTTGATGTCAGAAAATCTTGGTAAATTATTGAAATGGATCATATTTCTGTTTCTGTAGTTACTAAATGCCTTTCATAAAATCTGAACTGGTAGAAAACTTTTGTACTTTTAGGGAGATGAGCCGGTTGTTGAGGACGACGACGATGATGAGGAAGATGATGATGAGGATGAGGATGACAAAGATGAGGATGATGCTGAGGGTATGTGGAAGTTCATTCAACTCATATCTGTTGTTGGCTATTCTCAATCTTATGGGAGTAGGTGTGTTTTACAGAAAAGGATTCACACACATTAGACACGTGTGCTAACATCAAGTATGTGGTTTATTTTGTTACTGTATTATTTTTTATGAAACAATTGACTCTATGAACAAATAAAAAATTGGTAGGAGGGATATATTTTTCCTCAACAAATGAAATAGTAGAGTATGAAACAATTGACTCTATGAACAAATAAAAAATTGGTAGGAGGGATATATTTTTCCTCAACAAATGAAATAGTAGAGCGGTGGTTGCCATGTGAAATGGTTTCCCTAACGCCTGTGGTGAGACAACATTATTTATAGAACTTAATCTGCACTAATACTGTAACACAACTGAAATATTTGCTTACAAACTTTTAGGATGTTTGATGGTATCCTATATTCATATCCCCACTTTGGATATTTGGTTACCAGCGCATAGATGCATTTGCCCATTTATGGGCATTGCAGTTGAAAATATATTATTATTGTCTGAACAGAGAGATCATTTAGCTAACTATGTTCTGGGGGTTTCCGGTTATGCCAAGGATTAGTTATCTGTGACCTATCATCTGAGCCCAATCCCTTAATATGTTGGTGTTTGAGAGCCCTTAATGTGTCTGTTTTGATACTTTTACAATGAAGTATGAGTTATGACAAATTATGCATTTGCTTATTGAGTTGCATGATTTTGTAGTTTTTTAAGTGGAAACTTCAATTGTAGTATAAATTGATTTTTGTTCACAAACTCAATTGTCTATGCTTTAATGACCAGGAGGTGATGCCAGTGGAAGATCTAAGCAGAGTCGGAGTGAGAAAAAGAGCAGGAAGGCCATGCTAAAGCTTGGCATGAAGACCATCACCGGTGTGAGCCGTGTAACTGTCAAGAAGAGCAAGAATGTGATCTTCTGACTGCTCTTAACTTGTTCTCCGCAACCTTCTTGGTTAAGGTATTGCTGCTATAGCTAACTCATGTTGCACCTCCAGGTCCTGTTTGTCATCTCGAAACCAGATGTCTTCAAGAGCCCTACGTCTGACACCTACGTCATTTTTGGGGAGGCCAAGATTGAGGATTTGAGCTCGCAGCTGCAGACGCAGGCCGCGGAGCAATTCAAGGCGCCAGATCTGAGCAGCGTCATCTCCAAATCTGAAGCATCGACAGCAGCTCATGATGATGACGAGGCAGTTGATGAGACCGGCATCGAGCCGAAGGACATTGAGCTGGTGATGACGCAGGCCTCCGTGTCGAGGTCCAAGGCAGTGAAGGCACTGAAGGTTGCTGACGGCGACATAGTGACTGCTATCATGGAACTTACAAACTAGATAATTCAGTGCTCTGCCTGATATTATGTCAGGTTTACCTCGTTTTTCGTTGGGGTACAGGAACTGAAATGTTTGGTGGTCATGTGTGTGCCATTGAGGCTTTGAGCTGCCCTGAATGCTGTAAGACTCTAGGTGCAGTGAAGATTGACCGATCAAGATTCTCGATGTGGGTATCTCGCCTCATGTCAGGGTTATATCCACGTTGGATTTATGGCCGTCTCTGGAACATATTGCTAATGACCAAGCTTGCAGTTGATCTCACATTTATGGTTTGCAGCAGGCTGGTGGTGGACTAGTGGTGGCCATGGGGGTGGCAGTGGCGTGACCCCCGGCCGCCGCCGCCGGGGAGATTGGAACCCAAGGAGGGCAGAGCTGCTGGCCGACGGTGGCACCCGCGCTTGCAAAACTAGGCTGCGCACACTCCTGGGACCCGACCTGGTGAAACTCTGGATCACAATTCACAATATCAGAGCGCTTTGCTCTGTGGTGTGATGCTGCCCTCAATTTCCTAAACAATTCTCGTCGCGAGTCTGTACATACGTACTTGGGAAACCAGCTAACGTCGATCACCGAGACGCTGGTGCTGGCCAGGCCTGCTTCAACTCCGTGCGTTCCTAAACGAACGCAAGTTGTTGGGTTGGACGTAATGCCACATACAGGTTGAACGCGCTAGCCTCGTCCATTCCTTTCTCCACTCTAGTATTGGAGGTCTTCAATCTCCAATCACTTAGGGTGTGTTTGGTTATCTGCATCATCCTAGCTTGTTTCGTATGAGCCATCCAGGCTAGCCTTGGCCTGACTGAGTGGATGCAAGTTAAGTTGTTTGGTTGCTTGTTTGTGCATCTCATGGGCCTGCATTAGAGAGAAGTCTAATTTCTGTGTTTTCTCCATCCTGTATGAGTGGGTGCAATTGCATCCACCTGGCCAGGATGAGCAGGAAACCAAACATGTGTCTAACAGATACAGTTGCATCCACTCATGCGATTCAGACACCATGCAGGCAACCAAACACACCCTTAGCTTGTACAACGGACGCACACACGTAATAGTGGTGTGCCTTCTTTACCCTAATAAAAAATTCTCACAGGAGAATGCATGCGCCTTCTTATACCCTAAAAAAAATTCTCACAGGAGTATGGATATTTGTCTGCTTTGTTTATTCATTCCTGTATATTAACTCCCTTATAAGGGAAGAAAATAGAGCCCAACCGGCTAGGCCACGTCAACCCTTTGGTAATTTGCAAAAAAAAAAACCCTCCTTTTTCATTAAATTACGGATAGATCCTTATAATTACAGATATGTCCTTCGCGGTTTTTTGTGAGAGCAAGAAAATCGTTTCTAAATTGCGTTCAGATCCCTGGTATGTTACTTTACGAAAGCCCCCCACCCCCCTGCGCTAAATGCAAATCTCGAACGAGCCCTTTTCTAATTTTTCGGGATAGCGAACAGGTCCCGTTTCTTACGTCCAGGTCCTTTCTCCGTTTTTTCCGGAAAAAAGTTTTCTTCAGCAGAAATTTGTGTAGAACTCTATCTCTAGACCTTTTTTTTTCCCCAAATCAATCTCTGATCTCTAGATTTCTTTCCCCACCTCGATCTCTAATATTTTTCGAAACATGTAAACGCGGCATCTATAGTTTTTTTTGCAACTCGATCTCTATTATTTTCTAAAACATGTATTATTACCCGGTGAACGCATATGGTGTTAAACTCTGCGTTTATAATTTTTTTGCCAACTCGAAATCTAATATTTTCTGAGACGATCTCTAATATTTTTCAGAACATGTATTATTACCCCGTTAACGCATAGGGTGTTAAACTCGACATCTAAATTTTTTTTTCAACTCGATCTCTAATATTTTCTAAAACATGTATTATTACCCGGTGAACGCATAGGGTGTTAAACTCGGCGTCTAATCTTTAGACTTTTTCCCCCAACTCGATCTCTAATGTTTTTCAAAGCATGTATTATTACTCGGTGAACACATAGAGTGTTAAAGTCGACATAAGAAGATTGGCATCTCTTATATTTTTCGGAACATGTATTACCCGGTTAACACATAGAGTGTTAAACTCGGTATCTATAATTTTTTTGCAACTCGATCTCTTATATTTTCTAAAACATGTATTATTACCCCGTAAACGCATAGGGTGTTAAACTCAGCATCTATAATTTTTTTTGTCAACTTGAAATCTAATATTGTCCAGAACGATCTCTAATATTTTCCAAAACATGTATTATTACCATGTGAACGCATAGGGTGTTAAACTCGGAGTCTATAGTTTTTCTTTTTTTTGCAACTTGAAATCTAATATTTTTCGGAATATGTATTATTTTTTTTCCCAAAAGGTCCGTTGTTTCGCAGATTCGTCGACGGTTCTTACCTAGCGTATTTTTTTCTAAAAAAAAAAACAAGCGAACAAAACAACGCTTGGATATTCCTGCCTTTTTCAGGAAAAAAAAACTTAGATTAAATTTCGCCCGACGGCGGAGCACACAAATCTTACATACACAGATATATGAAAGTGGGCACGTCAGAATTGGGCGCTCCATTTGTTCACCTTTTTCTTTTGAGATAAATCATCAATCACGTGGTGATTCAATATATACACACACACTATATATTTATATATAGTACAATTACCTAGGACACCATGGTGCCTGGACACTATAATTCAAAATAGGTATTTTTCCTATTTATTTGCATTCGAATTTTTTTGAAATTTTTAGGATGTTGAGTTTAACCAGTTTACTAGTTTAGTTCAAACAAACTGAAATTCAAAGTAGAGTTTCTTTTTTTGATGATAGAAGCTATCATCAGAAGAAGAAAAAAACTCTAGCTATCACGTGTACTTTCTGGAGTATGTGTGTGTGTCTATATCTATCTATATATATGTGTGTGTATGAAAATAAAAGTGTACTTTCTGGAGTATGTACTCACAACCAATACGTATATATAAGTATGCAACAAGACCGATCAACAACCAACTCCGGCTTCTGTATGCATCTTCATTTGGCACACAAATACACAATGCAAGTACTCGAGAGCGAATTTCACGTGTAAATAAGGAATCAAATCCATAAAGGGGGTGTTTGGAACCTAGGAAAAGTGTAGGAAGTTTGGAGGATTTCATTGGGAAATTTTCTGCAATGGTTGTTTGGATGAAGGATTTGGCTCAAAGGAATTCCGTACGAAATTTCCATATCCTACAATTTTTTGAGAAAACAAAATTTTAGCTCCGACAACATGGGAAATTTCCTTTGATTTGTTTGAGGCAATCTCTCTCTTTCTCCTCCTTCTTCTCAAGCCTTCACCCTCCAAAAATTTGAAAATTACTGTATTTTTGTTGTGTGTGATGCATATAAACACCGCTTTTGGGTCATTCATGTGCTTTCAATTCTAGTAGTATTGCACTTGACAATTGACATGACACCCAATTCCAGCAATATGCCGCTTCCAACCTTGTTTGATTTACATGTTTTCAGTTCTGGTAGTATTGCCCTAGACATAACAACCAATTCCTGCAATTTTTTCCCCTATTTCTACGCACTAGACATGACACCCATTTCCTGCAATCTTCCTTGTTCCTACGGTTTTCGCTTCCTAGTTTTCTAGTTTCTCTGCTACTACATTTGGTGGGGTGAATGAGGATAAATGTGATGGAATGGTATAGGATGGATGAGATGATCTTAGATGAGATGGTGCGGGGAGGATGTTTGGTTGTTTGAATGGAATGATACAAAATTTTGTTTGGTTATTTGGATGACATGGTACAAGATGGTACGAGATGATGTTTGGTTGGAGGGATGAGATTGGTATGGTAACCTTTGTCACAAGTGGTATAGAATAATACATGATGGTTCAACCAATTTGGAGGTACGGGATGGTACAACATATTTAAAGAATATTTCTAGAAACTATACCACTCTGTTCCGTAAGAGTTAGTTCCATACACTCAACCAAACGTATGTATCAAGTTCTATCATGAACCATCTCATTCAGGTTCATGCTAGTTCACCCAACCAAATGCACCCTAAACTTCCAATGATTAACACGTAGAATCAGCAAAAGCAAAGAGGTTTTTTCCCAACAATTGTAAGATCGTGCTACCATGTAAACCCGTCGCTAAATTTATTACCCTCTATGATCTTTTAAAATGATGTTGTTTTTCTATGATTCAAAACATAACTTTGATCAATATTTATAACCTTATATAAGTGTAAAGTAGTAAAACTATAGCATTCAGAAAGTACTTTTAACGGCTAAACTAGTAATATTTCCAAATGACCAATCCTCATAGTTCATGAAATATAGAAGGTTTGATCCCACAAATTATGAAACGTCGTTCAAACAAGAAGAAAGGGAGTAAAGGTTTATTTCAATACATCCCTTATAAGGAACTGAATCATTTTCTAGAGCTTAATTAACAGGCCAGTGGGCCTGTTGCTACCGTGGTGTTGTAGTTCGGTAAGAGCTACCATAGTACACAAACGTGATCGATGATTCGTATCATCTATCGGTGCTTAATTAGGAAGATACTATTTTTATGATTGAATTCACGTGAAGAGTTAAAAAAGAAAGTGCGAGGAGCCAAGCGTACCTAGCTATTCTCTTCCTCACGAAGGCACGATTGGCCTGGCCACGCGGCCATGTCACCGTTTTATCCAACTTACTTTTAGTTTGGCCCCTACCTTTTCACCTTTAGTTCTAGACCTTTTTTCCCCCTAGATCATACATAGAGGTTGCAGGAAATTAACTATAGCTGTACAGAGTGTGTATGTTGCGTGTGGGGAATAATGCCCATATCCTACAGGCTATTCTTTTTGGGAGGATATATGTCCTACATGCTACTCCTATTAGAAGAGCTGAAGAAAAGTTAGGTGAAGAAAGTTGATAAGAGACATGGTGCAACGGTGAAATGTGCGAGAATCGCTAGGTAGGATGAATTTATCACGGTGAAATGCCCTATTACTTCTTTTTGCATTTCGTTGCTACATTTCAGTTGGCCTGTAAGCCACATATTGTAAAATTCTGATAATTAAATGAATAAAATTCCGTACGATATGATATGGTATCAGCTTGTTTACTTATGTGTATTAGCTTTTTCTGAACTAGTACATAATACACAGAGAATTCGGGGATATTACTCCTGGGTTCAACGGCAGCACATCCTTCCTTCGCGCACTTCCTTTCCCCCCTCGAAGGCCCTCTCATTGTGACAAGTAGTATCACCTTCTTCATCCCTCTTTCCACTTCCATTCCCTTCCCCTCAAAAACAAAATAATTTTTGTATTTCAAAATTTCCCCCAAGTTTATGAAAACAAGTAATTTTTAACCAGTTTCAAAAGTTTTTTGGTCAAAACTTTTTGAACCGAAAGTTTGTTGGATAGAAGCTTTTCGAACCAAAAGCTTGTTGTATAGAAACTTTTCCAACCGAAAATTTTTGAATTAAAAGTTTTTGGAGTTGAAACTTTTCTATTTGATTTTTTGAGTTGAAACTTTCTAATTTAAAATTTTTGAGTTGAAAATTTTGAGTTGAATTTTAAATAAAAAATATCCGAACCAAAAGTTTTTGAATGGAAAGTTTTCTGAGTTAAAACTTTTTGATTTGAAATTTTTTGAGTTGAAACTTTCTAATTTTGAATATTTCTATTTAAACATTTTGAGTTGAAACTTTCTAATTTGAGAATTTTTTATTTAAAATTTTTTGACTTGAAACTTTCTAATTTTGAATATTTCTATTTAAACATTTTGAGTTGAAACTTTCTAATTTGAGAATTTTTTATTTAAAATTTTTTGAGTTGAAACTTTCTAATTTGAATTATTTTTGTAGTTAAAACATTTCAAGTAGAATCTTTCTAATTTAAAAAAAATTTGAGTTGAAATTTTTTTATTTAATTTTCTTGAGTTGAAACTTCCTATTTAAAATTTTTAAAATTAAAATATTTTAATTTTAAATTTTTGTGTTGGAGAGGAAGGAAGGGAGGTGGAGAAACTGAGTAGGGACTAGGGAGGAGGGAGGAGGGGGGGGGGCATGGAGGTGGATTGTGAAGATGATACAGGACATCCTATGAGGCTGTACTTAAATTTGCTAGTTTGAAGTTGCCATAAAACTAGTCATACCCTACGTTGAATACTCTGTACCATATTTGGGGTAGTATGATGTGGCATGTCTCATTTTATGAGAATTTTTACGGTGTATTATATTAGCAGTATATAGTAGGTAGTAGAAATCAGATTTGGCCATCGATTTGTTACGTGTATTTCTACTACTATACCACTAGAGGAAATATAAATAAATTCTAGTTAATATGATTTATTGGATAAAAAGAATAAATAGTTTATATTGAATTTAGTGCACCGTAAAAGTGCTATGTTTTAAACATGTGTTACTATTTGTGAGGAATGCGTCGTGCAAAGGTGATTAGAGAGGATCACCGAAACAGATCAGAGAGAACTAATTTGACAATGACACCAAATGAAAACACATTAGTCAAAAGTAAAAGACGAATTGAAGCATCTTCGAAAACTCAAACAAGGATGTACATCACACGGACATATGCTCTTTAATCGTTCTTTCCCAGATTCGAGCCAGTTGATCGAATATCATCGATCACCATTGATCGGCACGTCATAATTGACTGTGATGTTTGTTGAAAGGAACATGATCCAATATCTAACGGAGAATAATACAAGATCTACGTATCTTTGACCCTGTTACTTACAACAGGGACAAAAAGGACTAGAAATTTTTTTATATTTTTGTACCCTTAACTAGCCAAGTCATATTTCTTTCAATTCTACAAATCGTACAAGGCCACTCTTCCAAAAAACTATATATATTCCACTTGACTCCCACCTCTTTCAATATAAAAGAAATAATTACAAGATCTGCTCTAATGTAGATGTCATTTTAGCAAAGAGTAGTTGAGCAAAATCTTACTACAATCAATTCCTGCACTAACCAGATCGTGCAGCGCAAGACAGCACAGCGTGACCGTAAAAAACGGCCAAGTGAAAGGCTTTGATTTTACGGCTCTCGTCGAGCAATTTACTCCGACATGTCGGACGGCCCAACCTTTAAACGACACCTTAGGGGGTGCTTGGATTAGGGGTATTTCATTGGAATGTTTTAGGATTTAGTTCAAATTTGAACTAAATCCCAAAACCTCCCAATAAATTACCACTCATCCAAGCAGGGCCTTACCGGTCTATATTTACAGGGCCTGAATCGGCCTACAGATGGGTAGGGCGGGTACCAAACCGACCAGCCCCACTCGCCGGGATGCGGACGACCCCTACTGACCAAAAGCGGCAACCATTGCAGTGGAGACCGTATTGCAAATTCGACACGTCGTGCGAGATCATATTCATATGTGCACTTTTAACCAGGGAGGGATTGCAAGCTTGTCGTGTGACTCACCGATCGAATTGGGATCTTTACGGATGGATGGATGGATGGGTGATATAGGTAGGTAGCTCCTGACGCTCGCTGGATCCTTGGCATGAAAAAGGTCAAAAAACGCCTTCATTAATATATACTAGTAAGGTGCTCGTGCGTTGCAACGGTTTCTCAAAAAAGGATAATATATATTATCAATCGGTACCCCAAGCATACATGTATTGCAACGTATCTCAAACAGGTGATAACATAAATTCTATACTATGAAACCAAAATAATTTGAGTTCCTGATAATGTAAAAAGCATGGATTTGATGATACACGTGGATCTAGGATCATTTATGTTAATTGCTCATAAATTACTCAAACAGGTGAGGAAGGCGAAGGGAGCCGGACCCGCGGCTGGATTTGACAATAATGATGTGAGTAATTGCAGGAAGGATCTAACTTTTAATCTCAGGCATTAGATCAATCTTAGTGTGTGGTTTAGATGAAATGTATCAACCAAACTGTTACTTTTTATATTAGTATATATATATACAATTACCTAGGACACCAAGGTGCCTGGGCACCATGATCCAAAACGGGTATTTTCTACAAGTATTTGTATGCGAAATTTTTTGAAATTTTTAGAATGTTGAGTTCAACTAGTTTACTAACTAGTTCAAACAAGTTTGAACTGAAATTCAAATTAAAGTTTTCCTTTTTTATGATAGTTTGATTGTAGGTATGTGTTGATCATACATATAAATCAGCAAAGTATGTAATCTAAATTCATTCAAATCTTCAAATTTGAGTATATTTTTTTAAAGGTATGTGTTTCATTTGAATTTTTATAGATGGTATATACCCTAAAACTGAAAGTTATGAAAAATATATCCGAATTTGACTTGAATTAACGCATTTAAAATCATGGTGCCCAGGCACGTCCCATTCCGTTATCCTCTATATATATATATATATATATATATATATATATATATATATATATATATATATATATATATATATATATATAGAGAGAGAGAGAGAGAGAGAGAGAGAGAGAGAGAGAGAGAGACGTAGCTGTGGCTGATTTGTGACAACTTGCAATTACACATGCGTGAGTTGGACTTGGTTGATTGGCGTCGATGCGGTGCCTTTTGAGTCTCTTCCTGCTGGGGGCCAATTTGCAGCCGTGGATCGATGATGAAGTTGCAAGGAACTCCGTTTGAGACAAAGGTGAGAGAGGTGTTTTGGTGTATTTTTTCTTAAAAAAAATATATAAATATTAAAATATAAATGAATGGTATGTAGTGATTTTTTACTACTTTACTTGCTTAAAGATTTATACAACTTATATTGATGAGAAATGTATAGAAACACTTCTCAAGATTAAGATAGAAGCGAAAAGTACTTGTGACCCACCTTATCAACTCACGTGAGTAATCTATGTTAGGAAACTGGTTATCGTATCCTATATGGACTCTTCCTTATCTCTAAGCGGAACCGCTATATATAGGAGGCACGGGTCACCCCATTGTACACAAGCATACAGAATAATAAAGCAGGCCTGGTTCCTCCTCATATTGTGTCTCTCTTTCTCCCTGTCTATTCTCCACTTGAGATCTATTAGGCAACCCCGGACTATTCGATAGCGAGGTTGCCTAATACGTTATCAGCACGAAGCTCTTACGGAGAAAGATTGAAAGGTGAGAAAAAAGACAAGAAGTGAAGGATCGTCGACAACAACGAACGACTACTACCGGCGATTGATCGCCTGATCCGATCTGCAATCAACTCGCCATCAAGCCGGCATCCAATCGGATCGCCGAAAAAAAGTCCTACGCGACTCTATCCTACGTGATAGCCAACGCTTCCGGCATCAAGAACGTAGGTAATCGCGCGTAATAAAATCCTGCAGATTGTTTTCATGCGTGTATATTTTGGTGGCGGGCGCGGCAGAATTGATTGGCGATCCGCGTGTGTACGCTTGCACATGCGGCGCGCCAGAATTTGTGGCTCGATCGATCGGTCATGTGGACGCTTGGAGCGTGCTGACGCACTGCATTGCATAGCCTGTCTTTAATTTTGATTCATTGCTTCTGAGCCTGATCTATCGTGCATGCAAACAGATGATCAATTAGTATAGAAGTAGCTTCTTGATTTCCCCTACTTGCAAGTAGGGAACTTATAAACTTGTGTGCGCGAACCGTTTTCAGAGGATCCAGGAAAGATCCTACCAGATGCAGTGAAACTGCAATGAGTCTTTCATGATTAGTTAAAATTTAAATCGTCCGGGCCAAGTTAATTAGGACCATGCTTGTTTCATACCTCCATAAATTTAAGGAATCGAAACCTGTCGCATAGGATAGTTCGGCTATGCAGGGGGACCTGCCGGTATGACGGGGAGTTGACGCATAACAGATCTAATCCCGCACTCGTGCTCCTCGGCCAGAAGCCGTCGTCGCCTCATGCTCCGCGGCCCGCAGCTGCCCCGTCGGCCGCGCGTGCGCTCCTGCATGCCGCAAGGCCCCGGCCTCCGGCGCCACCGATCGGCCTCGCGCCCCGCTGGCATAGCCGTGGATCTGGTTTTATTTTCCTTAGCATTATGTCATGTTAATTTTTTTTCGATTGAAAAGTAATTCTGAAAATTGCTTGGAAATTAGCAGAAATTATGAAAAATGCTAGGAAAATTCCAGAATTTCTCATACATCCTTTATGAGAACTTGAGTGGTTGGGATTTGATTTTGATAATGAATAAACAGATATGAGACAATTGGTGTCTAGGAAAACACACATGAGGCTTGGTTCTTTAATTGGCACCCGGAAACGGGAAATGCTCCCTCCCTCATGTGAGCCCTAAGGGCAGGTTGACCTGGCCAAGAGTCAAATTGACAGAGATATTCATTACCTGTTTTCGTTCCTAGCCAACAAGAATTATATAAGTTGTAATTAGACTTATGCCATGTTTAATTCATGTTGAAATTTATTTTCTGTTATCAAGTGATGCTGGAAAATTGCTGTATAATTAACAGAAAATTGCCAAATACTAAGAAAAATTCTGGAAATTCATGAGAATTTACTTTCCGCATTTTATGAATTATGCAATCACATTTTATTAGATTACACGCAGTAATCTAATGTAGGAATCTTGTAAAATGCAGATGTCTGGCATTGTGAACCGTGAGTTTGAAGAATTGGCCCAGCACGGTCAAAACTACCTCACTTGGGCATCCGATGTGAAGATCGTACTCGGCGGCAAGAAGCTCCGAGCTGCTATTGGCTTAGGGTCCTCGAAGGACGCACTACCCATCGCCGAAGCGTAACGATCAAGCATTGCACTTCCTCGAGCACCATCTCTCACCACCCTGAAAAATGAATACATGGTCAAGAAAGTGCAATTGAGCTATGGACTGCACTCCAGAAGCGGTTCGAGAAGCTCAAATACACAATCTTGCCCCAAGCACAGCAAGATTGGGTGCGTCTGAGGTTTGCGGACTACAAAACAGTGGCCGAGTACAATTCTGCCTTGCACAGAATTTGTACTAATCTCTCCCTATGTGACAAGAAGATCACTGAAGAAGAGAAGATTGAGAAAACTCTTTCCACTTTTCACCCCAATGCTATCCAGAGTGCCCGCAGCTATCGTCAGGACACATACAAGGAGTATAGCGAACTGATTGATGTTATGCAAGTTGCGGAGTCACAAGATGAAGTTCTCCGAAAGAACTTCGTCTCACAGCCACCTGGAAGGGGCATTGTACCAGAAATCAATGCCAACAGCTATAAGGTGAAAAAGCCCACCCACATGAAGTGGGTCAAGAAGGGTGGAAAAGAGAAACATCAGGCCAAAGGAAAGTCCATAGCCCAAAAGAAGAATAATGACAAGGAAAAGCCGCAGGGCAAGCCGTATGGACAGCAGAACCAAACGTGCTTCAAATGCGGCACTTGGGGGCATTGGTCAAAAATATGCCGGGAATCTAAGGAAGTGATCAATGCATATCAGGCCAATAAGAAGGCCAAAGGAAATGCACTGGCAGAGGCACATTTTGCCGAAGTAGGCAATGATGATGTCATGAAAGTTGACACCCCACATGCTTCATCCTCGCAGCCCGGCCTAGACATCAATGATGCAGCCAAGCCCTTGGCCAATGAAGAAAAACACTTCTGTGGATGACATAGAAGCAGAAGTGAATGCATACTTTACAGATTCCGTTTAGTGCATGAATAGCATTGTTAGCACTTTCTTTTAGATTGTGGTTGATTAGTTAATATTGAATAATTGTAAGCTCTCGAAGAGCATACTTTTACTTTCTCATGAATAAGAATTGTTATTTATTCTTTATTCCAGTATTCTTTACTTGCGAGCAATGTTTGAATTACTTTGCCACTGTCTGATTAGAATTATATTTCTTTTCATCTAGAAATCGTGTAGCACCCAATGGAGGAAATATGCATTGTTGATAGTGGCACAACAAATACCATCTTAAGAGAGTCGAAATACTTCCAGACGATCACGAAGAACGCTGGAAGGATTACGACAATCGCAGGAGGCGATACGCATATAATAGGCTCAGGAAGAGCCACAATTATATTGCCAATGGGTACAACTTTGATAATTGAAGAAGCCCTCTTGTACCCTGAATCAACTCGCACTCTCTTAAGTTTCAAGGATATCCGCGCCAATGGGTTTCACGTAGAAACCAATGAAGAAAATGGCAAAGAACACTTGTGCATTGTGAAGCACGCGGAATATGGAAAGATGGTACTAGAAAAATGTCCCTCATATGAATCTGGGTTGTACTACACAAAAATTAATGCACACGCAGTGTATACTTCTTTGAAGATTGTCTTTAGAAGCTCTGAGTTATTTTCTTTATGGCATTGTAGATTAGGTCATCCTAATCTTAGATTGATGAGAAATATAGTTAATAACTCACAAGGTCATGGCATCAATGTTAAAAATTTCCCGAATCATGAAGATTTTGTGTGCCATGCATGTGCCACCGGGAAATTAATAACTAGACCCTCTGTTATGAAAGTGCAACATGAAATCCCTGCATTCCTGGAACGCATTCAGGGGGATATTTGCGGCCCGATTCAGCCTTTGTCAGGGCCATTTCGATACTTTATGGTGCTCATTGATGCTTCCTCGAAATGGTCGCATACCTGTTTGCTATCACAAGGAATCATGCATTCGCAAAACTGATCTCGCAGATCATCAGAATTAAGAATGCTTTTCCTGATCATCGCGTGAAGTCCATTCGAATGGACAATGCCGACGAATTTACTTCCAAGGCATTTGATGATTATTGCACAAAGAACGGAATAAGCATGAGCACTCACCGCACGCTCATACGCAAAATGGGCTAGTGAAGCACTAATAAAGAGGATTAAGTTCATTGCCGACCGCTCTTGCAGAGTTGTAACTTGCCCAACACTTGTTGGGGACACGCAGCCTCGCACGCAAAGAAAGACTCATCAATTATAGACCATCGGCCTACAACATCCATTCACCTATGCAACTAGTGCAAGGGGTCATCCCGAAGATTTCCCATCTTAGAAAATTTGGTTGTATGGTATATGTACCTATACCACCCCACAATGGATCGCAATGGGCCCTCTCCGCAAGTGCAGGATATACGTTGGTTATGAGAGTGCATCCATAATCGTATTTGGAACCCATGATCGAGACTTGCATACACTCGATTCGGCCGATTGTATCTTTGACGAGGATCAAGCTTCCGTCATTAGGGGGAGAGAATCAACCGTTGGATGAAAAATGCCGGGAAATAATATGGCATTCCACTGGGATCCCCGCGCATGACCCTCGCACTAATGAAGCAAATCAAGAAGTTAAGAAGATAATTGATTTGCAGAATTTAGCAAATGAACTCGCTCGATCATTTTGTGATCTCAAGAGCGTGGTTAAGTCGCATGTACCAAAGCAAGAAATGCACCAGAGAGGGTGGAAATACCAAAGAAAGCAGAAGGTATCCTCATCCTGCTCAGAGGCCTCAAAGAAAAAGAACAGAAATCGGCTTCTCAAACCCAAAGTACCGGAGACGTCTGGGAAAATCGGGCAAGAGGACTTACCACACCAATCACAAAAGTGCCCCAAAGCAAGAAGGGGAGCCAGTTGAGACTGCACTGAAATAAGCCTGTGGAAAAGGCAATTCCAGATCTGAACCTTCCATTGGAAGAAGCCGCCGGAAATAATGTGTGCGCACACATTGGCGGAGAAAAACTAAAGGAACTTGCTCCTGGAATGGGAAATAGCAATGAAGAGCAAGTATAAGTGCACGAAGCACCCCATGATGAAATGGCCATAAACTTTGTAATAACGGGAGAATCGATGAATAGAGCAACAGCCAAT
Source organism: Rhipidocladum racemiflorum (assembly GCA_036346355.1). Lineage (NCBI taxonomy): Eukaryota > Viridiplantae > Streptophyta > Magnoliopsida > Poales > Poaceae > Rhipidocladum > Rhipidocladum racemiflorum. The sequence goes on along the minus strand of CM070578.1, from coordinate 13,981,735 downwards.
GTCGATGCATACTTTGCAAAGAAGATTGCCACGATCATTAATCATGATCCCTAGCCCGCATCTCTCGCAAAGTGCAAGAAAAGGCTCGATTGGGAAGATTGGAAGAAGGCAATCACCGCAGAGTTAGTCCCTCTAAACAAAAGAGAGGTGTTTGGGCCTGTGTGCCGCACGCCTCCCCATATAAACCCCGTGGGGCACAAATGGGTTTTTGTTCGGAAGAGGAATGAAAACAATGAAGTTGTAAGGTACAAGGCAAGGCTTGTCGCTCAAGGTTTCACTCAACGTCCTGGGGTTGATTATGAAGAAACCTATTCTCCGGTCATGGGTGGAATTATCTTTAGATACTTGATCTCAATGGCAGTCAACTTGAAGTTGAGAATGAAGCTTATGGATGTTGTCACAGCATACTTGTATGGAAACTTGGATTCGGAGATATACATGAAAGTACCGGAAGGTATCCCTATCCCGAACCAAGACAGAGCAAACAGAAACCTATACAGTGTGAAATTGGAGAAATCACTGTATAAATTTGAAGCGATCGAGGAAGAATGTGGTACAATCGCTTAAGTGACTTTCTTTGCAAGAAAGGCTACACGAACAAATGAAGATTGTCCATGTGTGTTTATACAACGATCCCCGAATGGATTTTGTATAATCTCCGTCTATGTAGATGACTTGAACATCATTGGGACGGATGAAGAAATTGAAGAAGCATGCACATACTTGAAGTCTGAATTTGAAATGAAAGACTTGGGTAAAACCAAGTTCTGTTTAGGCTTGCAGCTTGAACATGTCCAAGGCGAAATCTTGGTACACCAATCTTCCTACACACAGAAAGTGTTGGAGAGATTTGGTTTTGAAAAGGCATACCCCGCAAAGACCCCAATGGTCGGAAGGTCACTACAAGCAGACCTAGACCCATACAGGCCTAGAGAAGAGGGGGAGGAAATCCTGGGAGCGGAATTCCCATACTTGAGTGCAATTGGAGCACTCATGTACCTTGCGAATAGCACTAGGCCGGACATTGCGTTCGCCGTGAATTTGCTAGCACTAGACAAAGGCGTAACCCACCAAAAGGCATTGGAAAGGGGTGAAGGACATCTTCCGTTACCTCCAAAGAAGCAAAGATCTCGGCTTGTTTTATAGAAGGAACAATGAATTGAATTTGGTTGGCTATGCCGATGCCGGGTACTTATCGGACCCGCATACTGGCAAGTCACAAACTGGATATGTTTTCCTTTGCGGTGGAACAACAATTTCGTGGAAGTCGTCTAAGCAGACTCTTGTCTCGACGTCGACAAACCACTCAGAAATAATTGCATTGTATGAAGCCTCTCGGGAATGTGCATGGCTTCGAAGAATGGTTCACCACATCCAGAAGTCAAGTGGCCTGAACATGGAACAAACCCCCACTATTATCTATGAAGATAATGCAGCTTGTGTTGCACAAGTACAAATGGGATATGTAAAGAGTAACCTTACAAAGCATATCAACCCCAAGTTCTTTTATGCTCATGAAATGCATAAGATGAATGAGATAAAGATACTGCATACTAAGTCGTGTGAAAATCTCGCAGATTTATTCACTAAGTCACTCCCGTCATCTTCCTTTGAAAGATGTATTAGAGGAATCGGGATGATGAGGCTTAGAGAAGTGCATATTTCAGGGGGAGATTTTTCACATACTCCTACATAAATCTCGAACATGAAGTTTGAGTACCCAACGTGAATCTTGAAGATTAACATTGAAGTTTGGATGGATTGTACTCTTTTCCTTAAGTAAGTTTTTCATTGAAGTTTTCTTACATAAGGTTTTTGATGAGGCAATCCGTGCAACACAGCAAGCGTGTGCTATGTACTCTTTCTCCAATTTTTCCCACTGGGTTTTTATGGAGTTTTAATGAGGCATATGCATCTCGCAGTGAAGAGTCCAAGGGGGAGTGTTAGGAAACTGGTTATCGTATCCTATATGGACTCTTCCTTATCTCTAAGCGGAACCGCTATATATAGGAGGCACGGGTCACCCCATTGTACACAAGCATACAGAATAATAAAGCAGGCCTGGTTCCTCCTCATATTGTGTCTCTCTTTCTCCCTGTCTATTCTCCACTTGAGATCTATTAGGCAACCCCGGACTATTCGATAGCGAGGTTGCCTAATAATCTAGACGAAATCGATAATTTGCCCACGTAGACCCGCTGGATCTCCGTCCAGCAAATGCTGCCCCAAGCCGTTCGACGACCATCACCAACGGTATCTGGCGTCGCACCTTTCATCCTCAGCTTGATGCTTCCGCGGCTACAAGGGGGTGCCCTGCAACAAGCCGTATGCTACCCCTACATCATCGGACACCACCACCCTAAACTATTGGCTGTCGCTAGTGTCACACCCTCGATTCACACGTCGGTGCTTGCCATGGCGACAAGGCCAGGGTTGCCCTGCTACGCGCCACTCCTTGCGCCACCGCCTACCCTGCCACATCCATTCGTTTGCCAGTGCCGACGGCTGCTTAGCACTCGTCTGGTGCCTTGCGCCTGCCTCCCAATCTGCCCAGTTGCGCCAGGTCGCAAGCGCTCGCCCGTGGGCCTTGGGCCGGATCGGCCTGCACTGTAGCGGCCTGGTTTGGTTTTTCTTTTTAATTTAATTTTGGTTTTCTTTTCGGATTTTAAATAATTCAAAAATTCTGAAATTAATCCAGGAAATCCAGAAAATTTTCGAAAAGGCCAAAGATACCCAATCTTGACCGTTTTGAGCCACTGGTTTCAAAAATGGCATTCGCTTCGCCATTTGCATCTCCTAAAATTCCCAAAATGCCCTCTGAATCTCCTCCGGCCCGTTTTCGTTTATCATTTTCCGTTATCATTCGTCGTTTTTGTTTCGTTTATCGTTTATTTACCGTTTTTTTGTTTGTTTGCGCTAGATCCGACATTCGTGCAGTACTCGAAACCCGAGCAGGACCTGATCTGTAATATCCCGAGTATTTCTATACTCGAGTCACTGTACATTTGTACTCAAACACTGTTCAATAATACACTGATCTTGTGTACTTCTGCAATTTGGGCTGTGTGTACTTAAATGGGATAAAAAAGAACCCTTCAACTTAATTAACTTCGCTCAAAATCAATTTCCCATTTAATCGTCGACAAGTGTTTTCGGTGATTGAATTCAGTTTTCGAGCTCTTACCATAATGTCTTAGCCTTTGATCCAAATACTCACTCCTCTGTCCTTTTGAAGTACAAATTACCTAGTTTACTGGGGAACTTAAAAATCTTCAAAAGGAGTTAGGGATCTATTTAATCGGAGCTCGTGAACTTTGATCGTGGTCACGTTTAACCGCCCGACTTAATTAATTGCAAATTGAGTTGGAAAAGTGTTTAATTGACCTAAAAACCTTCCTAAATATCTTAGAATCGATAAAAATCAACTTTGGAAGGTTTAATCTTCAAAAGCTGCCACTTGACCAAAATGCCCTCCATAAGTGCATAGTGCCCACATGTGTTTTAAGCCATCTCCAAGCATCAAACCAGCCCACCCTCATTTCCTCCATCCCACACGTCCCAAGCAAGGGAGAAGGAGAAAGAGAAGAAGAAGGCCACCCAAATCCGCGGATTCCGGGCGATTCAACCGATGAAAATCGAATCGAGGTCGGATTTGGCGCCCTCATCGCGTTCCCCATCTTCTCAACCCTTCAAGTGAGTATTCCATCGAGATTCATCGATGTCTCTTGGAGTTCTCGTGGTGTTTTTGCGATCCGACTTGATTTCTGGCCCCCGGACGCCCCCTCGTCGCGTAGCTACGAAGTTTCCTCCTCGTAGCTTCGCATTTCATCATGTCCTCAAACCCTAGCCTAGGTCAAAACTAGGTTCCATGTGTTAGACACGTCGCATGGCAATTGTGCTTTAGAATCTAGACTCAGATCATCGTTAGGCTCATTTAATCCTATAGCCAACCTAGCTTTTAGTCACCCTCGTATTCGCTCAAGTTCATCGCTAGGTCTTCGATTTATCGAGGTCTAGTGGTGCATAGCATGTATAGATTTTTCCCATAGCGATTCGTGGCTAGAGTCGCTAATGAGGAATCGAATTCAATTTCGCTAAGCCAAATTTATTTTATTCATTTAGGTGTTAACTATTTTTACAATGGACCGAAGGTCCATAGCGTATAACGATAGCTCCATTAGCTCTTCCGATAGCCCTGGTTGCGATCGTAAGAGTCGAAATTAAGTTTCGTCAACACTGCTACAAGTTGTTAGCTCTAGGTCTCTTTTAATTTATTTTTATTTCATAAAATCCTAGAGCTCCGAGGCATGTATTGACTTTACCATTAGTCCCCTTAGAGGCTAGAAAAGCGATTAGAATCGCTAGATTTGCATTTTAGCACTTTGCATTTTATTTTAGTAATTATAGGCCTCACAAGCCGCTTTAAGACATTTAGCTTTGTTTAGCTTCGTTTAAGGTCACTAAGGTCGATAGCATGCTTCCCGCGTGTTTTGGATCGCATTCAAGTCACTTTTCGGACTTTTGCCGCTTTCTCGGTAATTACCGGAGTTAAGCGGGCAATTGATCAAAAGTCGAGAAGATTAAGTCATACATGCTTTGGGAATGGCTCCGATAGGTCGTAAGTATCCCTAAGCAACTAGCCGAGGGCTTAAAACAAGTCTCGCGGCATTTCAGCTCAAACGGCCCTTTTGGGCGAGATTGCTCGTTTTCGAGCAAAATAGCCATTTTGGCCATATTCCACATTTAGGGGTTTCTTCGCCGATTAGTCATTTGAATGAGTCATTTAGGGTCATTTAGACTTAGTAGAGTCGAAAACGTGCTCCTCGCGCTGGAATCGAGTTTGAGCCGCTGACCTGTGCGAATCGAGGCGTAAACCTCGGCTTAATTTGGCGCTTTCGATCGGATTCGATGCAAATTAAGTGAATTTTCAAGGGGCAAGGTCCAGATAGGTCCTAGACATCCTAAAGTACCTAGTGGAGTCGCTGGAATCGGCCGCAAGTCGCTCGAATGGATTCTGGACAGAAATGGCTCTTGCGTTACGGTGAATAGTGCCGTTTTCTTTTTCGATTTTTCAGCATTTTGTGTATTGATTTTCACTGCTTTGGCTTCCGCTTGTTCGCTTTAAATCCAAACGAGTTCCGTAAGTTCCATTAGGTGTATTATACCTAATTCTAGGTGTTTAACAAAATTTAGTTGAATTTTAAATTATTTTGCGCATTTTGTTCATGTTGACGAGAAATTCGCGAAATCGCTGCTTTGAATCGCGATTTCGCCATTTTTCTCGCTTGTTTCGCTTTCTTTGCTTTCTTAGTGTCTAGATGAGTTCTATTTGATGTTAAGTTGGTGTTTATGCTTCTAAAGTCACTTTTTGCTAATTTATTTCTCTGTCATTGCTTTTGATGTTTTTATTCGACAGAGGCGAGTGAGTCCGAGTCGCCTCGAACAATCCTCGAAGTTCGTCCGGATCCATCAGAGCAGCAGCAGATGTGCAAGCACCTCCTTTGATCATCTTGATCCAATATTTTACGATGTTTACTTTGATTTATCAAACTATATGCATGTGTTTAATTTCAGTAAATATGCTAGTTTGTGGGAATGGTAGATATAACCCAAATTGGTGGTTTTCCTTAATCTATTTCCCATGGTCACATTGATAGCCCTAGTAGAGGTTAGGCAACTTAATAAATGTCACTTGGGTATAAAATGTTAATAAATGCATATGCTTAGTCAATGCAATAGATTTGAGTCTAGTCCTTGGCAGTTACACTCATCAATCAAAATATGATTTCAAAATGAATTGAGTCAAAATGGTTAATGGTTAATTGATAAAAATGAGTGGTGTAAATGACTCGGGGAGGAGGTATAGAATGTGAAGGTGATGGTGTGGTTAGGATTGGAGTCCTTGCCCGAGTCAACAAAAATATAAGGACCGAACTCAAAGTTAATCTTTGGGTGAGTCTCGCGCAACCACACGAATCGAATCAGGCGTAATGCCTATGTACCGACTTCGGGATAGCCGATTTGTTGGTAGGCCGAAGAGCAAGATGAGAACTTGCCCAGCTGATGTGTCTGCAATCGCGAGGTTCTCGGAAGGGACTTCTGTCATCCATTGGACAGAAGAAGGGGTGTTGTGGGTTCCCGCCGCAACAATAGTGCCACTCGTGGGGTAATGGGGCCCGGGGCAAGGGATACCTGTGTTGCGCCGCAACAGACGGCCGCCTAAATCCGCCAGGGTGGGATCACGCTATTGTGGCCGATGTCCGGCCGACACCGATGATGGGAACGGCATGGTCAATCTGCAAGAGTCTGCATCGAAAAGTATCGCGGCGTCGTGGCAACACGCTTGCTAGATAGACCCATGTGGGGAATGTGTGCAACTTCGCGAAGTGTTAAGTAAAACTAATCGATTAGCCGTGCTCACGGTTAAGAGCATCTAGCCCAGATAAGTATGGAGAGTATAGAAGTTTGGTTTTGTGTCTTCTTACGAAAAAGTGTGAGTCTCGAGCGGAAAGGAAGTGTTTGATGGATAGAGTCGACAATCTAGCCCATCGGTTGCATTCGAGCGGGAATGGCGAACCGGTTGGGATAATATACATTATACATATATTGTGAAATATGTTTTATGTCAAATGCTCTTTCAATTACTAATGCTATCGGTTGTTAAATGTTGTTTACAAATAAATGTCGCTTTATGCAATCAACCTAGTATAGAAGCTTATTCCTGTTGAAATAGCCTGCATTTAACTATATTTCCATACACTAAAGACTTGCGAGTACATACGTGTACTCACCGTTGCTTTGCTGTTGTTTACTAACCTTGTCTCAGAGGATGGTTCCGATGGTGATCCGGATGGCTCAGGTGGTCCTCTGCTCGCGAGCCGCGGGCGGTTGTGGTCCTTCCTCGATCAATGCTTTGTGGGGTTGTCGGGCCGGTATCTTTGGTTTAGTGTTTCTTTTGCTTCCGCTAATATTCTACTTTTGGATTTTGTAATGTGTATGTACAAGATTTACACCCAGTTATGTAATTTAACTTTAGTTCGTTACTTTGTGCATTGATACTCGTGTTGTTGGTACGCGATACTGGGCTACTGATCCAGGGAACCTATCGGATCGTCGACATGTGCACCGGTCTGGTTAAGGGTTCGATCCCGTCAATCGAATTTTTTTTTAGATTCAGATTTTCGGTGTCGAGGCTTCTGTTGCTATACGGTGCTATACGCCACAGTAGACGGCGTACAGTACGGTATAGGAAGAGGGGTCCTCACATGATCGAAGCCGAGTACGACTACTTTCACTAGCCCTAGACGACCCCTCAACCCAACAAGTCAAGCTGCATGCCCTTGAACATGTTGAACCCAATTGTTTGTAATATTATAGTATTTAATTTCTATTGCATTATTTTACTCATATATTAAAATACTGAAAAGCGATAGTTTAGAATGACATGATGCTTAGCTATAACCAGATTCCTCTTTTAGCCTCCTTGACGTTGATAAACCCAGTTAAGCCTTTGAATAACCCTAGTTAATAATTATACACATCGTAGATAATTAATAATCTTATTAGTCTCACTCAAAGTTTTTAAAAAAGAAAGAAAATTTTGGCGAGCAGTTGGCTCAGTGAATTTTAAAATAGTTGCTATGGTCAAGGGACAATATTGGACTAACCACGAGGTGGATGCTAGTCCGATTCCCGACCGATGACGGAAGCCATGTCTGGTTTGGTGGATGGTACGAGCAAGTACCAAGTTGGTTTGTGGTTAGTTCTATGGCTTGGTCTTTGGTATTATAAGGATAAACTCCCTTCAACAAAGTAAATAGCTTAAGTTTTCGCTCAACCACAAGTTGGGAACCGGTCAGTTCGGTTGAACCGTTTTCCAACATAACTCAGTACATTATTCGTTTCCTGAAAAATACCTACAAGGTGGTACCATTCTTAGAAGGAGAATGGGGAGCAGCATTCCCGACAGGGGAATGACTGATGGGGTGGAATGGGAAGGGGTGTTGTAGCGCCATTCGTCGGTTCTCACAACGGTATGTACTCGCTCAGGTCAATGGGTCACGAGGGGAGTGGCCTTGGACCTACCGGTAAGAGGCTATCTAGGGAAAGTTCAACAAAAAGGTTGTGATCATCTCGATCTGGCTGCATGCATTTAAGTTGCACGTAATTCATACGTGACATTAACGGTCGTAGATATCTTGTGGGCAAAGCTGAACAGCTCTACAGAGTCATATTCAAATGGTATTTGAATACGTCGTGTTTTCGGTTAATGAACCTAAGTTTGAGCTGAGATAACCTATGAAACCCTCTACTATTATTTATGGTTTGTATTTCAAATGTAAAATAAACTTGGAAAGAAAACTACATCCACAATAATTATCAAACTTATGCCAACCTTTGTTAATCCTTTGCATGTAGTATTCAGTATTTCCCGTGCGACTTGTTGAGTATGGTTGTGTACTCACCCTTGCTTAAATCCAACACTTTCAGAACTCCAGGAAGCTAAAGATTATCAGGAGTTCGTAGATGGCAAGTTGGTTTAGTTTTAAGGTCTTAGTCTTTTGCTCAGGCAGGGCCTGAGCACGGTGTTTTGGATGCGATCTATTTAGGCCCAGCTGCGCCTTCTTTTGTAAAAACTTGGCCGTTAAGTCTTGTATTCAATAAAAATATTTGAATTCATCCTTTGTTTGATAATATATACTTGATTTCTCGACAGCTAATCCTTCTAGATAGGTGAATGGCTGCTAAATGCCTAATCTTTCTGGTCCATCTCTTTCTTTAAGTGAATGGCTGAATGCCATAGCTCTTTGGCAATCTTTTTCAACGAGCCTCGGTCGGTTGAGGATCTAGAAGAGAAAAGACGACTAAAATTAAACGAGTACGCAGCCGCGGATCAGGCCACGAGCTGACTAAATTATCACACAGACCACGTAGGTTGTTTATAGGTCACCGTGCATGAAAACAACTGGTAGCCCACGTGCACACGGTAGGAGACGGCACAAAATGAACACACACCATTAGTTGCATATAACGAGATCAAAAGTGGCAGCGGGCCCCCTCTGGATAATGGGTTAGGGCCGGGAATAGGACTGAGATATCATATATGAGGCTATTTGGCCGAAGGAATTTGACCGACAGATTTGTCCTGTTTTTTTTTAACTCAATCCCATTTCCTATTTTTTCGATCCAAACTGCCCCGGAGGAGATAATCGACAGAAAAGAAATCCCGCAGAAAATCATGTTAAAATTTCTGCGCGGCAGATCGCAGAGTACCGGGCGGCAGACGTTGCAGTAAAAATGAATCGGAGTTGAAGCTGCTGCTGCTGCTGCACCCTTGCTGCCCTTCTCGCCTGCTTGATGAGTGATGGCTACATCAGGCATTCAGACAGAGTGGTGACAAGGTTACTGGCCATTTCTCCTGTTCCAAAAGCATCTATCTGTCTATATTCAATGTAAGGCCCCATAAATGATAAAGCTGTGGGTTACTTCCAGGACCCCACGTGCCAAAGTCAGGGATTTTTCAAACGGGCCACGTGAAGTGCGGGCCCCACCGGCGCCCACTTACCTGCAATTCTAAGGCCGGGCCTGGCGACGATCGCTCTGTAGCCCTATCTCACCCGCCAGTGGGCCCCACGTTAGAACCATGATATCCCTAGCACAAAGTATTTTTTTTAAATATATATATATTACCATCTACTCCACATTGGGAAATTAAATAAAAAAAGGAGACTAGGGAAGGGTATACCGTTCCAACGATATAGCCGTGAAACTTATAAAACTTATTAGTTTCAGTGTTGGTTTCATGAGTTTCAGTGTTTAGTTTCATTAGTTTCATGTTTCATCAGTTTTTAGTGCTAAGTTTCATGAGTTTCAGTGTAAAAATTCACAAGTTTCATAAGTTTCAGAGGTATACCGTTCCGTAGGTTAGTTTTTCTGAGAAAAGCATGTTTTTCACGATCCCCGCCTCTAGTTTCTTGGGACCCGTTTAGTACGCGAGAATTTTGTCGAAATTCCGTAGCAGCAAGAATTCTAGAGTAAACAGTTCATTTCGCACCAAAATGGCGAGAATTTCTGGCGTTCCAGACGCCATGCCTCGGTAAACTCATCATTTTCTGGGCTCTTGCTTCTGTTGGACCGGGGTTTATATTATCGATTTTATCTTGAAAATCGCCTCTCGGCAGCACCAATTTTCATCAATAATTAGTCAAAAATAGAATGGTTTTGAAATCAAACTTTTTGGAGGAAAAAATATACAAAAAATCAATTTTCACTAATAATCGTTGATATTCGTCGATAATCAATCGATATCCACCTATTATTATTCGAAATTCAATGATAATCGACCGATGAAGTGAACTTCTTTGGTGGCCGATTTTTTGAGCGATTTTCATCAATAATCACTTGAAATTCATCATTTTCGATCGGTTTACGAAGCATTTTTTTAATTTTTTTTGAATTAGATTGATTTACCAAACGGATTTTGATTTCGTACCGACTCGACAAAATCAGTAATTGAACGATTATTACCGTTAAGTTGAACCATGACTAGACCTCCAAAGCTTATCAAAGCTCGGCTACTAGCCTCACACGATCTGTTCGATCCTGAACATCATTGCAAGCCAAAAAAAAAGAAGAAGAAGAGGCTGTGCAGATGTATCTGGTAACTGCAGCATCAACGGCCGATAATGATCTAGGCCTGGGACATCCAACTATCCAAGGTGGTGAGTTAGCAGCAGTAGTCGGCAAAGTAGCTTTGTTACCCGTTCCATTAGGAACAGTACATCCAACCTGCCCAGTGGCCATCCACTGATTTTGGCGGTGGGTGGGCCCACCCACTGATCTGGGTGTGTGTGGGGGGGGGAGGGGGGGGGCCTTCTGCTGAGATCGGGCGCTGAGCCTCCTGGTAATAGATCAACTGGAAGCATGCGCATGCAGATCAACGTCACCTTTGCGAATTGCATGTCGTGGATTAGGGAATCTAATCTCCATCTTCGACTCAGCCTACCGTGTGGGGGGTAGTGGTAGCCTCCTTTATGAAGATGTGAAGATTTCGATCTAACCATCTGTTTACTTCAAGGGAAATGGCTTCCCCTAAGAAGCTTGAAAGGAAACAGCAATGTTTGAGCAAATGCCAGAATGGTTGCTTTCTGTTTCTGATACCCTATTATTCCAAGAGGCTAAGACTATTTTCAGCAATTTACCTTCATTCCATTCTCTTCTCTATCCCCTTCCCCGTATTCATTCCCTTTATTTCCTATCATTTCCAACAGCTTCCCCTCAAGAGAATATGTGAAGGGATTGGAGAGAGAATCCCTTTCTATCCAGATTCTCTCTCCAAATCCCGTTCGAAGGGAATCGCGAAGGGAATCCGCTGGAGCTAGGGATGCAAATGGGTCGGCCCTAGGGTCATCTTTGACCCACTCTAGTTCATTTGTTTGCACTAAAACTTAAAATGTGAACTAAAAATTAAGTTTTTAGTGCAAACAAATGAACTAGAGTGGGCCAAAGAAGACCTTAGGGTCAGCCCATTTGCATCCCTAGCTGGAGCACCTAGGATCTGTTCGTGAAAGGATTTGGAGGCTGAAGGGAAGCTGTTGGAGATGGAATCGCCAAGAGGTTGTGTGATATATCTTGAGATAGCACAAAGTAGTGCATCTGTACTTTTTCTCCCAATACAATTTGTATAAATCTTAAAGTAAATAAATAGATAGGTAATCACTATCTAACTTTTATTTATACTTTAATATTTATATAAATTTTTTTTAAAAAAAAATACCGAAGTACCTTTTGTTCCGATATCATACCTACACTACAAATGAAAATAGAGGTGTGTCTATCTGGGTGACACCTCAAGGACCAATATACCGTAAAGCAAATCCAATCCTTCTTTTCAAATCTGCCAAGGATCTCAGGCGTTGATATATTTTATATAAAAAATCATTTATAGATATTCTCCTACCATCGAAAATTTACCTTTCGTTTTCTTGGAAAAGATGTACATTCCCCGGACAGTTCATTACGTGTGCTCTCAAGAAAGAAAAAATGGAAAGGAAAGCCCACTACACGAAGTCATCCCTCGACAACGATACTCATACTCCATCCGTCCAAAGTTTACAGTTTGCATTGCATATTTTCTTTTGATATATAGACCATTAAAATATTAAAAACTTCTAACTATTTTTTATAAACACTATATTCAATACATGCATGGAGATAATATCAATTAAATGCTCATATTTATTAGGGTACAAAAGAAATATCATATTAATTTGTATTGAAATATGAAACATATTTATAGATAAGATTATTAAAAAAAATACACAGTATAAACTTGGAAGAAGGAGTATTAGGTATTATCATTGGTGCCACCAGTTACACCCATGCAACCAAAAATAAGATAGGATGCCATTTTTGCCATGAACTATGTAGAATATAATTCAGAGAAAAATGCATTGTATCTACAATGATTTGTTCCTGCAAATTGCCTACCTTTACTTCAAGAAGCGGCAATTGACTTGTTGCATGACTCCAAATTTAATACCATATGATCCCAAAAACTCGAATGGTAAACAATATTTCACGTGCCAAATTTTAAAAACACGCAGCAATTAACTGCCAATTTGAAATGGTTGGTGGAACAGGTGAAGTAGATAATACTAAACCACCATATTCCTGGAAGGATTCCGGCTTCCTCACGCTCCCACGTCACCCCACCCTCTCTCTCTCCCATTCTTGCAAAAAAACCCTCCGGTTCTTTGAAATTACGGATAGGTCCTTTGTAATTTTCTGTGAGTGTAAAATATTTTCCACCGTTCGCGTTTAGGTCCTCCGTTCGCCGTTTTGCACAAAGAACCTCCCATTAATACGAATTGCGAACTAGCCCTTTCCTACTTATTCGAAATAGCGAACAAGTCCAAAATTATAACAAATTGGTCCCTTGACTTTTCGCTCGTGTCCTTTCTCCGCTTTCCCGAAAAATGTTTTCATGCTCCGCTTGCTCTCCTGAGCATAGGAAAAATGTTTCCGTGGTCCGCTTTTTCTCAGAAAAAACAAAAATATTTTTCGCTCACGTGAACGGCGTTTTCGGAAAATTATTTCCGTGATTCGCTTGCTCCGGAGCATGCGAAAAATGTTTCGCGGTCTGCTTTTTCTCCAAAAAACAAAAAATTTCCGCTCACGCGGCGCCGTTGCGGTTCGCTTGCTCTCCGGAGCATAGGAAAGATGTTTCCGTGGTCTGTTTTTTCTCCGAAAAAAAAACAAAAAATATTTTTCGTTCACGCGAACGGCGTTTTTCCTGGAAAATTATTTTCATGATCCGTTTACTCTCCGGAGCATGGGAAAAATATTTCCGTGGTCTGTTTTTTCTCCGAAAAAAAACAAAAAAAAATCCGTTCACGTCTTGTGGCGTTTTCGGAAAAATATTTTCGTGGTCCGTTTGCTCTCCGGAGCATGGGAAAAATGTTTTCGTGACCTGTTTTTTCTCCGAAAAAAAAAAACAAAAAATATTTTCCATTCACGCGCGCGGCGTGCGCCGCGCTTGCGTTTCTAGTTGATATTACGGGTTGCAGAATTCAACATACTAGGTTGACTCGCGCGCGATACCACGCCATGTGGGAAAATTTGATCGAAGTTTTTTTTTTTTTGCAAAAAATGTAATTTCGGTTTTCTTAGTGATGTTTTTTTAAAAATTAGCTGGCTCTTTTATGTAACTACAAGGTTCTTTGTTAAAAAAAAGGAACCACAAATACTTTTTTTTGGGGAAAATGGTAGAAAGATCTATCCGTAATTTTGGTTTATCGGTGGAGGACCCCGTGCGCGACGCCACGCCATGTGGAAAATTTTGGTTTGAGTTGAAAAAAAACGTATTTTTGATATTTTTTTCGATGGTGTTTTTTTTTTAAAAAAAAAGATGGCTCGCTATGAGCAATCGTCGAATTTGCGTAACCATATGGTTATTTGTTTTAAAAAAAAGGGAAATATGGGGCCTTTTTTGGAAAAAAAAATGATAGAAGGACCTATTTGTAAATTTGATTTACCCATGGAGGACCACTCTACAAATGTACCAAAACACGTGGTCTTTTTTGGGAAAAAATCGGTGAAAGGATCTAAACGTAATTTAGAATTTACGGAGGGCCTTTCGCAAACAAATTTTTTTGCCACGTGGCCTCCCTGGTTGAGCTCCTATCCCATGCGGCATTAGTATAAGTATTTTTCGGTGGTGTTTTTTTTTCAAAATGATGGCTAGTTATGAGCCATCGTCGAATTTGTGTAACCATAAGGTTATTTAGTTTTTTAAAAAGGGAACCATGGGTCCGTTTTTGGGGGGAAAATGATAGAAGGACCTATTTGTAAATTTGATTTACCTGTGGAGGACCCCTTTGCGAATGTACCGAAACACATGGTCTTTTTTGAAAAAAAAAACGGTGAAAGGATCTAAACGTAATTTAGAATTTATGGAGGGCTTTTCGCAAAAAACTTTTTGCCACGTGGCCTCCCTGGTTGAGCTTCTATCCCATACGGTATTAGTATAAGTATTTTTGGTGGTGTTTTTTTCAAAAAAGATGGTTGGCTACGAGCTATCGTCGAATTTGCGTAACCGCAGGGTTATTTGTTTTAAAAAAGAGAACCGTGGGGCCATTTTTTTGGGGGGGAGGGGGGATGATAGAAGGACCTATTTTTAAAATTGATTTACCCATGGAGGACCCCTCTGCGAATGTACCGAAACACGTGGTCTTTTTGGGGGGAAACCGGTGAAAGGATCTAAACGTAATTTAGAATTTACGGAGGGCCTTTCGCAAAATTTATTTTGCCACATGGCCTCCCTGGTTGAGCTGCTATCCCATGCGGCATTAGTACAAGTATTTGGGGAAAAATCGGTGAAAGGATCTAAAAGTAATTTAGAATTTCCGGAGGACCTTTCGCAAATTTTTTTTTGCTACGTGGCCTCCCTGGTTGAGCTGCTATCCCATGCGGCATTAGTATAAGTACTAGGTAGAATGTGCGGCGCACGCCGCACCGTGTAAAATTTACTCAATTTTTTTTTTCTAAAAAAGGATTGCATGAGGACTTCAACATATTTTTTTCGGAGTGATCTTAACACTATATACGTTCACCGGTGAATAATACATTTTTCAAAAAATATTATAGATCGAGTTGCAAAAAAAACTATAGAGATACAGCTGCATACATATATTTCTTATTCCAAAAAATATCAGAAATCGAGTTACAAAAAAATAGAGAGATATAGTTGCACACATATTTCTTTTGACGAATTTGATTAACATTTTATTATTACCCAGTCAAGAGTCAACCTTCTTTTGTCGAGTTTAACACTCCATATGTTAACCAGGTAATAATACATGTTCCGAAAAATATTAGAGATGCCAACCTTCTTTTGTCGAGTTTAGCAATCCATGCGTTCACCGAATAATAATACAAGTTTCGAAAATATTAGAGATCGAGTTGGGAAAAAAAGTCTAGAGATTAAAGATCGAGTTGGGAAAAAAAAGTCTAGAGATAGAGCTGTACACATATATCTGTTGATGAAAAATATTTTTTTTGGGAAAAACGAAGAAATGACCTGGACACATATTTCTTTTGACGAATTTAGTTAACACTTTATCATTACCCGGCTAACCTCCTTCTGTCGAGTTTAATACGCTATGTGTTAACCGGGTAATAATACATGTTCCAAAAAATATTAGAGATGCCAACCGTCTTTTATCGAGTTTAGAACTCTATGCGTTCAATGAGTAATAATACACGTTTCAAAAAATATTAGAGATCGAGTTGGGGGAAAAATTTAGAGATTAGAGATCGAGTTGAATTTTTTTTCTAAAGATAGAGCTGTACACATATTTCTGTTGACGAAAATATTTTTTCTGGGAAAAACAGAGAAAGGACTTGGACGTAAGAGCCGGGGACCTGTTTGTTATATTTTTTAACCTGATTGCTATCATGAAAGATTAGAAAAGGGCTCGTTCGAAATTTGTATTTAGCGGGGAGTTTTTTTCGTAAAGTAACAAATCAGGGACCTAAATGCAATTTGAAAATGTTTTTTTTACCCTCACAAAAAATCACAAAAGACCTCTTTGTAATTTACAGGGATCTATCCATAATTCAAAGAAAAGAGAGGGACTTTTTCGCAAATTAGCATAAAGGTGAGGTGGATAACTTGAGAGGCCTCCAATTCCTTCCCACATAATAGATGTAATATTAGCCTATTGAAATGTACCCTTTACTATGTGTTGATGTACAAGTACAAATATGCACGTGGATGATGATATTTATAGAAACCAGTTTGTTGGTTGTACCTAGCTTCGCTAATACTGGCATATGCTTTCTCTTTTTTTCTTAAAAAAAAAAAGGTACCGGTATAGGATTGTTTCATGGAGCTGAATAATTTTTCTCTCACTTTGGAGAAACAGAGCAGACTAGTTGGTTATTTCTAATTAGGTGCATTTTTTAATACGAGAAATAGATTTGCGGTTGTTTATATGATCATATATATTTGAAAGGGAGTGTATAGATATCATCCGGATGTTTTTGTTTTAGCTAATATTCAAATTTTGGACCTTGGATACCTCACCCTTATATCACCGGGCCGTTAGATCAAATCATAGCATCGGATGTAATCGATACTCTCGAATCTCAACAATGATCCGATGATCCTATATTTGGATGATTTCGGCAATAAAAACATCCGGATAATGTTTATCAAATCCCTATTTGAAATCCCTAATCACGGTTGATTTATCATGCAAGTAAGGATTGCAGGATTAAGAACGTACCTGAATGGCATATATGACAGAAATGATACCAGATCCAACAAAATCTTGTGTCAAAAACTAAACATTTGCCCATATTTTGAATTTTATGCAAACACATGCTTAGAATATGAGTACACCAGACAAGTCGCCTGACTAAATACCAATAATTTTAGCAAACAGAACATAAAACATATGACTAGCAGAACCTGAATCAAATTTATGCGAAATTATCCCTAGTAAAAGTAAACGCTTAGTTTGCCGGTCCCCTCTCGTCCACTTTCCTTTACAAGGTGTGGCTAGTCTTTGAGTCCCCAGTTATCTACACATATGCTGTTTTCTAATCTCCATGCGTGTAAAGAGGAGATATGACTAAGGTTTTAAATTTCGTTTTCGATATATATCGAAGGTGGTTGAAATCTGATTTTTTGTGTGGATGGTCTTGACCCCCAAATCCAATCAAATCTAGCTCACAAAAATTAAAATCCAGTCGAATGTTCGAGATCTCGGCCGAAATCACCGAGATCGCGCCGAGATTTTGAAAGTACTGTGGCATTTTGAAATTTTTTATTTGGCTGATATTTATGATCTCAGCATCGACTGAAGAACGAAGTTTCAGCCGAGATGATCGAAATCTTGATAAGATTTTGAACCATGGATACGATAGAACATTCGGTTTGTTTCATACATTCGTTCACGTTGCCTTCAAACAGATATGATCAGATACGGGAAACAACAAAAACAACAAGGACCCAAAGATTCCTTTGATAAACTCTTAACAACTTGGGGGTGGGGGGTTTGAGTACCCCTAAGAGCACAACATTTTTTTTTGTGGGGGAGAAGCCTTAGAGCATCTCCAAGAGAGGCCCTAAATATGGTCCTAACTTGAATTATAGGGTTTTTGGGGGAAAGATTAACTCCAGCAATGGCCCTAAATTGTTAAAATTTAGCAAATTGTTTTAGGGCCCCTAAGAGAGTAGCTATATTTAGCAACTCTGTGATTGAGCCCTATCTTTATTGGGTTTTAGGGCCTAATTGTTGGAGTGAATATTTCGTTGGAGCCCTAAATCTAATTAGTTGGAGTCCTAAATTAAAATTTAAGGCTCATTTTTAGGGCTCTCTCTTGGAGATGCTCTTAGGATGGTAAACTTGCAAAGAGCGTCTGGTTATAAAATGTATCTAAAGCAATGAATGTTGGTACTGATTAATAGATAAATCTAAAGAAAAGACAATCAATGAGAGGTTTGATAAAAATTATGATCAAGAGAAGAAAACTGTATCGTCAAAGGTAGGTAATCAAAGATGATTGTAAAATCCAATAGGCACAAAGGCGAATGTGCGAGATGTTGGAAAAAGGAAGATGTGGTGGGACCAAAGACATGGTACCAACTACCAACAAGCAGGTGGAGTCGAAGACGATACAAACTTATGGCATGGAGGGCTATAAAAACAGGAGGTGTAGTTAACCAAACTATGCAAAAAAAGTACTATAAGGTGGAGGATTCGGGAAGCCAATCCTAAATACCAACACATACATTGCAGTGATATGCATGAGCCCTGTGGTAGGAGCACTCCTAAAGGTGGTGGGAAAAAAATATATGAAGCCGACTTGAAGCGAGGTTTTAGAGGAGCACAATGACATCAACGTGTAAGAGTCAAGATGTATATTGTTAACTATAGTGACTCGTATCTAGTCTTTTAGGATTTAGAAATTTGTAATAGATGAATCCTAATAAGATTAGGATTCCTACTTTCTTTCAGAGTAGGATCATACTTGCTTTGGAGGAGGACTAAGAGGGCTATATAAACCTATGCAGTGATCACGGATAACCCAACCAACCAAGAAAGCATAAACCAACTCTTCCAAAGCAAGAGATGCACAAGAGAATTAGATGCTACGCTATTCTTTACCATTATATTCTTGTATAGGGCGAGGATCGAAGGGTCCTAAAAAGTTCGAGAGGTTGTGAAAGAGCACTAACCCCTTGTACTCGTCTAATGTTATGCTTAAAGAATTTATGGTTGGTTTTATCAAATCTTTCTCTCTCATTGTAATTGCTTTAACGCTGTTATTTTGATTATATCTACAAGATTCATATTTTTTTGTTTTTGAGATCGTATACAGTTCTGCCGCCGCCGGGCCTAGTACCGAAAGCCCATTAATTTTTTTTTTAAAATTATTAAAAAATGATTAAAAACAGATACTTAATTTAAGATCAGTTGGTCCAACCCGGGGCTTGGGCCTAGGCTGGCTCCGCCACTGTTTGAGATTGTGCATGTGTATATCATATCTTATAAAACTCCGTTTCGATATAAGAAGTGATGTAAAAGTGTACCGAAGAGCGTAGTATTTTTGTGTGTGGGGGGTGGGTGGGGGGGGGGGGGATGCAAGAATAATTGGATAACTAGCTAGGGTGGCGATGTCGTGTGGGCAAAGGGATTCTACCTTATCAGGCGGAAGATCCCTGTCGCTGAAGAAAAAAGAAAAAAAAAATGCTTGGGTGATCCATGTCCATACGATTGCGCTAACCACAAAATATCAAATTCCAGAAAACACAAAATATTGAAACGGAAAATAGACCCGAACAAGCATCCGGGCAGAAACTTTATCTGATATGCTCAACAGGCTCCTTGGCAGTCACAAATCCGAAAGCACGGAGTGTTTAGCTTTGCTGATCATGCAGAAGACAACACAGGGAATTCTGCACACAAAATCGAATTTGAGGGATGAAGTGGGCCTGCCCAGCAGCAGTCAGTCAGGTTCGCCACTTGACATCAATTCTTGATCAGAAGTTCAATCCTACTGAGATCCACATCAGAGACGCAAGTTTAAAAACCCATCTCTGTTTGCTGCACCTGTTTGATCTTTGCCATGTCACTGTTCTCCCGGGCAACCGAGTCTACTGGACGAACCCATCCTTTTCCCCTGCCTCCGTTCACTTGCTGACAGATGCGCACCAAGCTTAAAAAAGAGAGATTTTTTTGCAATAAATTCAACATGAATTGTTCGTTCTTTTCAATATAATGGATTATATTAGCTAGTATTTATTTAGAGAAATTTTACGGTGCATTATAGTGGTAATATATACTGTGTAGTAGAAATCAAATATAACCATTGATTTGTTAAATGTATTTTTCTACTACTATACTATCGAATGAAGTATAAATAAGTATAAGCTAATCTGATTCTGATTCATCGGATCGAGAAGAGATTTTTATTTATACTTTCTCCGGTAGTGGAGTAGTACGAATATTCTTAATAAATTAATGGCTAAATCTGATTTCTACTACACACCATATACTACCAGTATAATGTACTGTAAAATTTCTAAAAAAAAACTAGAAGCAAAAACATCATGCTCTAGAATGGAACTCTTCCACCTCTGTGTTGTTTCAAATTCCGACAGGCTCTAGCCTACCGAACAGTGCCCAAGACCGGTCTAATCGCATTAGGGGTGATAATGGGCTGAAGTCCAGCATAAGTCTGATTTAAATCTAAATTTTTGTTTCTTTAATTCAGTCCAGTCTAATACTAAAACCAATAAACCTATGTCTAATACAGGCTTAGATAAAGACTTGGACCTTGATCCAAGCCATTGGCTTGTACAACATTCATATACGTATGATTAGAATTAACACAAAATACATACAATACTGTGATTTAGTAGAAAAACGTAAGGTCCAAGCCTAGTCCAATCTGGCCTAGATCTGATCCAAATAGCTATTGATCTAAAATAGGTCCAATCCATTTGCAATTTTAAATCTGCCTAATCCAAAAGTCTATCACCCCTAAACGGCATGCACAACTTCCTGCACCAGTCCACAGTCCACGCACAAACCCCTCCTTGCGGTTCTCCTTTAAATCTCCTCCTCTCCCTCCATCTCGACTCCACCCCCATCCCTCTGCTCTTGCATCGACCACCACCACCCTACTACACACCTCTCGTGTTTCTCTCCTCCTGGAACCCTCACGGCCCGTACAAGGGCCATGAAGCCATCACTCCTGCAGTACCTGAAGCTGTTCCTGTTACTGGCCCTTGGTGGCGTGGCTGAACAAGACGCACCGCCCGCATCACTGGGGGCACTCCGCCTTGACGGCCATTTCAGCTTCGGCGACGTGTCTTCTGCTGCGCGGGACTTCGGCAACCTCTCTAGCTCCCCGCCGGTCGCCGTGCTTCACCCGGGCTCGGTGGCGGACATTGCCGCGACCTTGAGGCATGTGTTCTTGATGGGCGAGCGGTCGGCGCTCACGGTGGCAGCCCGTGGGCACGGGCACTCGCTATACGGGCAGTCCCAGGCCGCCGGCGGGGTTGTCATCAGGATGGAATCCCTCCAGAGCGTCAGAATGCCGGTGCACGCCGGTGCATCGCCCTATGTCGATGCCTCCGGCGGTGACCTCTGGATAGATGTCTTGCATGAGACGTTGAAGTATGGGTTGGCGCCAAAGTCATGGACAGACTACCTCCACCTCACAGTCGGGGGCACACTGTCGAACGCGGGTGTCAGCGGGCAGACGTTCCGGCATGGCCCACAGATCAGCAATGTCAACGAGCTGGAGATTGTGACTGGTGGTTATCACACTGAACTGTACACATATCGTGACGATCTGATGAACGAACGAGAGATTAGGTAATGCAGCTAACTTTGTGTGATGGCTGTCGAATGCAGGAAGAGGTGACGTCGTGACCTGCTCACCTGAACAGGATTCTGATCTCTTCCATGCTGCTCTTGGCGGCCTAGGTCAGTTTGGCGTCATCACCAGAGCCAGGATCGCTCTCGAGCCCGCTCCGCAAATGGTAAACCGAAACAACTGAACTCACCCTGTGTGCATGTCAACTTGATGATAAAAAAAGCATTTCCATAGCTCACTCACGATCGAGTTAATTGGATGTACAACAGGTAAGGTGGATACGGGTTCTCTACTCAGATTTTGCGAGCTTCACAGAGGACCAGGAGATGCTTATTGCGGCAGAGAAGACCTTCGACTACATTGAGGGTTTCGTCATCATAAACAGGACAGGCATCCTGAACAGCTGGAGGTCGTCGTTCAATCCACAGGACCCAGTGCGGGCTGGCCAATTCGAATCAGATGGAAGGGTGCTCTTCTGCCTCGAGATGACAAAGAACTTCAACCCCCAAGAGGCTGACATCATGGAACAGGTGAGCAAATTAATCAACCATATATATATATATATATATATATATATATATATATATATATATATATATATACGAGGTAGCTAGCCTGCAGAGCGGTCGAATTAATTCTACATGCATGCATGCGCGTTTTTTTGACAGGAGGTCAACGGCCTACTGTCCCGACTTGGATACATACCTCCATCCCTGTTCCACACAGACGTCACCTACAGGGAGTTCCTGGATCGGGTGCACTCCTCCGAGATGGAGCTGAGGGCCAAGGGCATGTGGGAGGTCCCGCACCCATGGCTTAATCTCCTCGTCCCGAGGAGCACGATCCACAGGTTCGCGCGGGAGGTCTTCGGCAAGATCCTCAAAGACAGCAGCAACGGCCCCGTGCTGCTCTACCCAGTGAACAGGTCCAGGTAAATTACAAGTGCCTAGCTAGCTAGCTTCACCTCGATCCGAAATCGCAAAACCCCAAGGAGTACGTACGTAGGAGATTATATATATATATATATACTACATCGATCGATCGATCGATCTCGATCGATCATGCTCATGCCGTAGTTAATTAGTTTCATGCATGCAGATGGGACGGCAGGACGTCGGCGGTGATGCCGGCCGGCGAGGAGGTTTTCTACCTGGTGGGGTTCCTATCCTCGACGCCAGGCGCCCGCAGCGTGGAGCGCGCGCTGAGCCTCAACAGCCGGATCATGGACTGGTCCGACAAGGCGGGGATCGGGCTGAAGCAGTACCTGCCCAACTACAGCACGCGGCAGGAGTGGAAGGCCCACTTCGGGGCGGGATGGGACACGTTTCGCCTGAGGAAAAACGCCTACGACCCCCTCGCCATCCTGGCCCCAGGGCAGGGGATATTTCGGAGGGCGTCAGCATCGCTGCACTTGCCCTCATGACGGTATCTTGCCGTGCCGTCGAAATGTCTCTGCGTGCGTAGCCGTATATATGTTGTTAGTACACAGCTGTAGGTAAGAGACTTCTTTTGCACAAGGCAGCAAGGACGTACTGAGTACAGAGTACTGACTAGCTGGTGATGCACGACTCGCAGCACACTTTTAGCGAGGAGATCGAACAAGAGCATGCAGCATTACCTTACATTTGAGCTGTGTCCAGGGGCGGAACTAGAGATAAAATCATAGACTTCTTTTCAGTGGATGGAAATAGCATTACCTTCTATTTATTATCTTTAAAAAAAATCAAAAACAGAAGAAACAATGTAACTAAAGGTCAACTCACAGTCAACTGATGGAAATGGTAAAAGGAGAAAGAAGAGCAAAGACCAGTGGCAAAATTGAAACGAGAAAAAGAGTAGTGACAAAAAATGAAATTAGACACCTTTTCAGTGGCACCAGAAAATTTCCCTGTCGAAGAAACATGGGAGTTCTAGTTGTTGTTACAGCACTAAGATAAGCCGTTCAATGATGAACTGAGCCACTAGCCAGTGGAACTCATGTTGAGCACTGTGTTAATTGATGATAGTAGCAGAAGACAGCTCCCAGGTGGGCCGACGATTAACAAATAAAGGTTTACGTATGGCTTGCGAAAGTTACCTGTATACATTATACAAGCAGCAAGATGAAAAACTACCCTGCATTCATGCAAAAAGCCATAGACTTCTAACAATAGAATGTGTCTGTATAATCTGAATCTTACTGAAATTCCCCTGCAACCACAAACTAGCAAATCAGGTACCAAAGGTGAATGACAGGCAATATATAATTACTTGAGCAAAATAATACCAAACGTATATCTAGACCCTAATGATCAGGGAACAAATTATCTTTGATTTAGAGAAACATGATGAGGAAGAGGAACAACAGAAGACAGAAATAAATCACATCTGAACAGTACCAGGTTGATAAAAAAAAAAAAGAGGGTCAAAGCCTAAGCATATTTCCAACCTTTGGAGGCAAAAGACAACTTTTGTTTACTGAAGTTGGAATTCATGGCGGATGGCACAATAAGTACCAGAATGAAGTAGAAAGCATACTACCTTTTAGTGGGATGTGACTGCATATTAACTGCTAAACATGGAGTGTTCAAGATACAAATGTAACCTGAAAAACAATAAATAAAATTGATGAGTGATGACGGTATTTGGGATTGGAAGGGTCTTCACTGGTTCCAGCAAACTTGGTAGCAATCTAGTCAAAATTTTTTGTCGAATATTGTACATGTCTGGATCATTACAAAAGTTACTTTAGCCTGTTTTTCTCATCCCTGATTGATAGACAGGCTATAACATAGCATGGCTCAAAGATCATCCAAATAAATCTAAATGTTCCACCTTAAAAGATAGTATCATCAGCATCATGTACACTTTCCGTATATAGCACGCACCTATGGAAGTTAGCAAGATCAGCTGGAGAAGACACCTTTGTCGATTTTCAGACTAGGACTATCAGTTGAAACTGAGAGAAAATGCCTGACTCGCCCACATCCAAATCAAGTGAAACAATGAGAAAACCCACACTAAGATTGGATTCTTCACAGGAAAAAAAGTAGAATCATTCACACATTAATTATCTATTGGACAAAATTATTGGTGAGCACCCAGTATGTATGTGTTCGCGCGAAAAACGTGAAGGGGGTTTTCAGCCTCGAACACACAAGACAAACACCGGGTTTGCAGAGCGTGCCAGTCGATTTGACCTGAAATCGACAAGGTAGAATTTGTAATTCGACCAAAGCCGATAAACAAAGATCTATCGGCTTTTCGCTAGTCGGTAAGAACCGATTAGGAGGTAACTAGATCAACGATTCTGGTGATCCGGGATATAAGGTAAAATCGGCTTCGGGAAGGCGATGCGCAACAAAACGAAGCAAATCAAACCTGGGTGAAATCGGCCAAAATCAACAATCGGCGATGCGCAGCTATGTTGATTCCGTCGACTTGCAGAGAAATCTATGAAGCTAAAGCAATGTAAAAGAAAAGGTCAGAAAAAGTAGGTGTTGTTGGAATTGATTGATTCCCTTTGCTTACGCCCCCTTTTATAACACGCCTGGCCGATCCGAGTCGCACATGGATACGGTGTATTTACCCGTAGCGGCCTCGTATCCGAATTCCTTTCCTTTTTTAGAATAGGATCTTTTCCGAAGTCGCTTACCGATTGCAATTTAATACCTTTTTTATTTTTAGACCGATTTCAATACATGCCGAATTTTGGTGCAAACATATGCCCCCCATTTTTGAAAGGTAACTTGTTATCTTTCAAAAATCCCTTCGTCTTTTCTGTGATCGGCTTGTCGTTTAGGATTCACCTCATTAACTTCCCCATTAATGGCGCGCAATGCTCTCGGCGCGTTTTCAATGCAAAGAATCTGTTCCCGCCTTTTCACCTTTTCACCGAGGTATAAATATGAGGCCCCTCGCAGTCATTTTCACCCTGGCGTGCTCTCGTTAATCCTGAAATCGGCTTTCCTCCGCTTCAACCCTTCTTCTCATAGCATCGGCTGAAATGGACGCATCTCGGTACTTGTTCCGATCCCAGATAGCGATCATCAAGATTTCCTAGGTCCTATAGGAACCATAGAACCCGATCTTGTCATTGGAGATGAAATCCTAGACTCCCTTTATCGGCTCTGGTTACAACATCAACGAATGGTCCAAAAGTTTTAGGGCTTGGCCGACAGCTCTCAAGGGCCGGAGGTCTGGTACATTAGAGTATCGGCCCAAAAGAAAGCAGAGTGGGAAGGTATGGGCATTCTTTGAGTGTATCCCCATGTCCTTAGCTGCCGGAGCCCAACGAATCTTTAGTAGCTGCTTTGCACCGCTATTTTTGGTCGGACTCTTTTAACGCCTTCTTTTTCCCAACCGGTCCCATCGGCCCAACCCTTTTAGATATGGCTAAATTATCTTTGTCTTAGGCACGATGGAGAACAAATATCGGCTTTTAGTGGGAAACCTCGGTACAAATTGACCAGAAAAAAGGGAGAAGGTTGGTCCAAATATATCCAAAATAACAACAAAGTAACCGCCCTCAGACGATGAAGAACACGTAGCCTTTATCAACTTATGGTTAGACCGATTCCTCTTACGTGGCGCTTCCCTAGGACCAACCCAGGTCTATCAATTTATGTCGAGCAATCGGTTATGGGTCATCGGCTAGCTTTAGGAAGTCCTTCTTTGGCGCCGTATACCATATGATGCATATCATCAGGAGTCGGCTTTTCACTGGCAATGGTTCCTATGTCGTCGGTAATGTTGGCGGCCCTCTTTGGTTTATCCAGATTTGGCTTTACTGCGTTTTTGGCCGCCTCATTATCCCGGACCCTTCGGAAGAATCGGCTTTCCCAACGGAAGACTTTCCTGAGGGTGCCGTCCCTGTATTCCAACCTAGCCGATCCCAGTGAAAAATTCACCATGTGTTCATCGATGAACAAAAATCTCTCTACGGCTTCCATAAATACTTGTCCTTTTTCTGCATCTTAACCAAGCCTCTTTCAACCGTAGAGATTTCTTTTCGTATAGCCAATTAGCCGATCTCCCGTGGCCTTCTTTTCTTCGTTTAAACTCTGATAGCTCTCTAATGCCCCAATCCACTCTTGATCTGCTTCCCCTGCTGATTTCTCCTTGCATCCTTCACGTCGGCTTAAGTACTCGAAACCGAACCTTTCAGCCGACCTATGAATTCTATCATCCTTCAGTTTATGCACGCCAGCTGGGTTTCGGACAAACCATCCCTTGCTTTCCTTTGCTTAGGATGATTAAACCACGAAACAAAGTAACTAACTCTACTGCGGCGGATCTTATTATTGAGCTAGCCGATGAACTCCATGTGGTAGACTTGCCCTTCCTCGTGCTAAACACGCGTCGATCGGGCCAATTTACCACATGGTGGGCTTCCATAGCTGAGGCACTCTTGCGGAGGCGCACTATTCCCGAGGTCCTGTCCTCTTTTCTTCCTGGTTTTCGAGAGCCGACGGAGACCGTTGCTGGGTCTAGCTCGAGTTCGAGCGACGCTAACTCGTCTTTAGAGGTATTTTCATTTTGATGTTTTATTGGAATAAGATTTTCATCGGCTTAACCATATCTTTTACCCTTTTCAGATTAGCAAAAGATCAACCCCAGCGCAAGCCGCATCGGCCGACGATCGCTCAAAACGGCCAAGGTCATCGACTCCTCTTGCCGGTTTATCTTCTGGCACGTTGGGGGTCAATAGCCCATCGCTGTCTGATCTTGCCGTCCAGCGCACCAAAAGTACGTCCAGTTCCATCTTCCACCAAATGAAGTTTCATGCTTGCTGTCGGCTAAACCCATGTTCGTTTTTTTTTTAGAGAAGAAAAGCCGTAGAGTTGTCATTAAGCGATCCCCAAAGCCTGCAGGCCGTGATGCAGCAGCATCTCCAAC
Source organism: Rhipidocladum racemiflorum (assembly GCA_036346355.1). NCBI lineage: Eukaryota > Viridiplantae > Streptophyta > Magnoliopsida > Poales > Poaceae > Rhipidocladum > Rhipidocladum racemiflorum. Next base: position 13,954,462 of record CM070578.1, on the reverse strand, counting down.
CGGATCGGCTACTGCGGTTAGCTTCGACCCTTATTCTTGACTTATCTTTGTCTTCCTTGATCTTATCGTGAAAATATTTTTCAGGAAACCTCCGCTCAATTGCTAGAAGCCGATGCAGAAGACTCAAACCGACGTGCTTGTCTTGCCGGTGTGGCTCTGCTCCGCCATCCGCCCGTCACCTCCAAAACCTGCTCCTGGCCCGACTCCGCCGATGGACTTAGCCGACCTTTTAGGCTTTTCCTTGGACGAGCTTGACGACCCGGAGATTGTGGCCACTGATGACTACCCGGCCGATATCCAACGCATAATAGCGGCCTCTGCTCCAGCATCGGCTGCTGTTACCGTTGCGCCGGGTATGCAGGAGCGACTTAATCGTCTTTTGGACGAGGTGATGCAACCAGAGGCGGCTCTACTGGCTAACACGCAACCACTGAGGGATGCTATGGCGGCCATGCAAGCAGATCTCCCTTCTGCCGCCATGAATGCACTGCTTGAGGTCTGTCACTTGGACGCTCATCGGCTAGACGTGGAGTCAGCCAAGCTAAGAGTTGAACAGAGGAAGGCCCAACAAGCCGATCAAGAGATCTTGGACAAACTCATAGCTGATGCCAAATCTCGAAAGAGCACATTTGACCAAGGCACAGCTACACTAAAAATGACTAAGAGCAAGGCTCAAGAGCTGGAGTCGTCCAAGGCCAAACTTGAAGAACAGCTGGCTCTTGTTACAAAAGAACTTGCGGAATGTCAGCTTAGCATCACCAACTCAACGTCTTCACTAGCCGTCCAGAGGCAGCAAATCGGCGAGGTTTTTGCCCAAGTCAAGAACCAGTCGGCCAAGATAGTTTCGATCCGGGTGATGCAAAGAAATGACCAACAATTGATAGACAGCATTGAAGCTACCATTGGTAGGGCGGCGGCGCACTATCGGCTTTGGGAGCCCATTTGCGGTCGGGACTACACTAGACTTCGATTTATGGCCGATCTTTGTAATATTGCTTTAAACTCGATGACGTCTTTTGAACTTTTGCTTAATCGGTGGCGTCCGATTTTGTAAACTTTGATGTGGATGGGTTTAAAGCGGCTCGATTAATTTGTATGACCGATTTTATGCATATGTGCTTGTCATTGATCCTGATGTCTCTCCCCGTAGTTAGGACCCGACCCATATGCTTGGGTGATATGCCTTCAGATATTTTCCATTGATCGCTTTAGGTAGGACGAACCCTTCTAAGGATTCCAGTATATATGAATTCCCGTCAACCTAGATTGATCTTATAAGGTCCTTCCCATGTTGGAGACCATTTGCCGAATCGATTATCTTTAGACCCAATCGGCAATACGGTTTTCCATACTAAATCGGCTTGATTGAATGATTTTAAAATCACTTTTTTATTGTACGACCTGGCAACCATCTCTTTGTTCCTTCTAAGCCGTTCTAACGTGATCAGCCTTAGTTCAGCTAAATCATCTAGATTGTCAAGCATCGCCTGTTTGTACTCATCAGCTGACACCTTATCTTGTTCGTGTAGCCTTATTGAGCCGATGTTGATTTCAACGGGCAAAACGGCTTCTTGTCCATATACCAATTGAAAGGGTGACAATTTAGTTGATCCGTGATGAGATAACCGATAAGCCCATAAAGCCTCCGATAGCGTTGAATGCCATCTTCTTGGTTCTTCCTCAATTTTTCTTTTTATCAGCTTTATCAACGTCTTGTTTGACGACTCGGCCTGTCCGTTGGCCTGAGCGTAGTAAGGGGAAGAGTTGAGTAATTTTATCCCAAGACTTTCCGCAAAACCTTTGAAATCGCTGGACATGAACACAAGACTCGATCGGTAGTGATTGTTTGTGGAATCCCAAACCGATGGACGATGTGCTCATTTACAAAGTCGATCAGCTCTTTACTAGTAACCTTCTTGAGTGGTACAGCCTCAACCCATTTTGAGAAATAATCTGTAGCCGCAAGGATGAATTTATGTCCTTTGCTGGACGTCGGAAATATCTGGCCGATTATGTCTATACCCCATCCTCTAAATGGCCATGGCTTGACGATCGGATGCAAAGCCGATGCTGGTGCTGACTGTATGTTACCAAACTTTTGGCACGTTTGGCATCCTTTATAATATTTGAAGCAGTCCTCCAACATTGTCGGCCAAAAATATCCTGTTCGCCTCAGTACCCATTTCATCTTATGGGCCGATTGATGTGATCCACAAATGCCTTCATGGACTTCACCCATTGCTACTTTGGCTTCCTCGGTTCCCAGACATCTTAACAACAAACCTTCCATAGTCCGAAAGTACAATACATCTTCCAGCAGAACATATTTGAGTGCTTTGCGCCTGACCTTTTGCTCGGTCGTCTTGGCTGGATCTGACAAATAATCCCTTATCTCTGTTCTCCAGTCGGCAGGGTGAACACACAAAATCGGCCAAACGTTTAGCTCGATTGGTTCCTGTCGACGTTCAATCTTGTATCCTGATGCACATTGTGCCAATTGGTTTGCTTTATCATTAGCTTCTCTGGGGATATGTTTTATAGAAAATGTAGTAAATATCTCGATGATCTGGAGGCATTGGCGCAAATCTTGGGTTAGTGCATCATCATTGCATCGGTATTCTCCTTTGACTTCTTTGTACAATTAACATCGAATCTCCAAAAGCTTCGACGTCTTTTACTCCGATGCTATCTAACGCTTGTAGACCCTTAGTAATGCTTCAGATTGCTTGATTATTTGAACATCGGCTATTTAGCCGATACATGAAGCCATACTCTTGTTTCCTAGGTGAAACTAATATCACACCGATGCCTTCGCCTTCTTGGCACAGATCCATCAAAATACAAATGCCAAGGAGTTACACTAGTTGTTCCTACTAATGTTTCACTTCTGTGATAAAATCGGCCACTGACTTGTCCATTCACAGATTTAGCCGACTCATAGGATAACTCGAACTCTGTTAAGGCGTATGCCCATTTACCAAGCCGACCCCGCAGGATTGGCGCCGATAATATGTACTTAACTACATCGGTTTTGCATATTATGACGCAATTGGAAGCCAGCATATAATGTCTTAACTTGGTGCAAGCAAAATATAATGACACGCATAATTTTTCTACTAGGGGATACCTGGTTTCTGCATCTAAAAGACGTCGGCTTAAGTAAAATATTGCTCGCTCCTTCCTATCGGCTTCTTGTGTTAAAACTGCCCCAATCGAATCACCCTCAGCCGATATATATAGTCTAAAAGGTATACCGTGTTTTGGCGCGGTTAATACTGGTGGACTCATCAGATAACTCTTTATGTCGTCGAAGGCTTTTTGTTGATCGGCACCCCATTCGAACTTTTGGTTATTTTTGATTTTCAGCAGCGGTGTGAAGGCCCGAATACGCCCTGACAAGTTTGAGATAAAACGTCGCAAGTAGTTGATTTTTCCAATCAACACCTGCAACTCCTTTTTGCTCGTCGGCGGTTTAGTATCGGCTATGGCTTTCACTTTGGTTTGGTCTACTTCAATCCCTCCTTCATGCACCGTAAACCCCAGAAATTGTCCAGCCGATACTCCGAAAGCACATTTGAGAGGGTTCATTTTTAACCCATGTAACCTTGTGCTTTCGAACATTTTTTCCAGATCGGCTAAATGTTGCCAGTCTTCTTTGGATTTTACAAATAAGTCGTCAATTTATATTTACACATTATTTAAGATCAAATCATGTAAAATATGTTTCATAGCAAGTTGATAATTAGCACAGGCATTTTTTAAACGGAAGGTCTTAACTTTCCATTCATATAGCCCTAAAGCCCCCGGACATCTGAAAGCCGTTTTGGGTATATCGGCTTCGGCCATGAATATCTGATTGTATCCGGCGTTTCCGTCCAAAAAACTTATGATTTTATTCCCAGATGCAGCATCGATAAGCATATCGGCTACAGGCATCGGGTACTCGTCTTTTGGTGTAGCTTTATTCAAATCTCTAAAATCGACACATACCCTAAGTTTGCCATTTTTCTTCTTCACAGGGACGATGTTTGAGACCCACTCCGCGTATCGGCAAGGCCGGATAAACTGTGCCTCTAGCAATCGTCCTATTTCTTCCTTTATAGCGTCATACAACGTAGGATTAAACCGCCTTGGGTACTGTTTGAATGGCCGATACCCAGGTTTTATAGGTAGCCGATGTTCGACTAGCTGTCGGCTCAAACCTGGCATTTCATAATACTCCCATGCAAAGCAATCTTTATACTTCTTGAGTATTTCGACCAACTTTGCTTTATAACCGTGTTCTAATTTAGCACTTACAAACGTTGGTCTTTTGCTATCACCTTCCCCAATATCGATCTCTTCGAGCAAATCGGCAGAAGTAAATCCTAACCCTTTTCTTTCTTCTTCAAAATCCTCAACAGCCTCTTCGTATCCCTCTTGCCGATAGCTCCTGGCCTTTTCCTGTAGCTTTGCTAGTGTCTTGTGCTCCATCTTCTTACTACTTCGTCTGTCCGATCAAACGTGTTGGGTTTAACGCTGATCGGCTTGAATCCTGACTTCTCAACGCAGATAAAATCGCAATTGTCCAAGGCTTTACCTGATATACATTCGGCTTCTTCGTGTGGCCAATTGGTGTCAGGGCTAGCCATGGCGATATGAGCCGATGTATCGGCCGGTACGACTTCTACTGTATCATCGTTCCACTGCACCAATTTTTGGTGCATAGTTGATGGAATACAGCAATTGGCATGGATCGATCCGCCCAAGGAGCACGCTGTAATTGCCTTTGGCTTCAATAACAAAAAATGCAGTCGGCAAAGTTTTATTACCGACTGTCAACTCCGACACCATTACGCCTTTAGCCTCGGTTGGGTCTCCCGTGAAGTCATTTAGCACCATATTGGTTTTGATTAAATCTTCATCGGCTTTACCCAATTTTCTGAAAGTACTTAATGGCATGAGATTGACTGTCGCCCCGCCATCGACCAACATACGAGATATCGGTCGGCCATTAATATACCCTTTCAGATATAATGGTTTCAGATGCCGATGCATGTCCTGTGGCTTTTCGAACACAGCGTCTGGTGCTCCGAGGCATAATTGGGCGAATACTTCTTCAGCCGATTCTTCGGTTTTGAACTCAGCAGGTAGAGCGAATGCCATGTTTATATCCATCGGTGGCGTATTATCCCGTATCATTGGAGAACCGGATTCGATCGATTGGTCTGAATCACTATCGATCTGTTCCTTCTTTCTCCACTCCTTTTTCAAAATTGGTACCGGTCTTAACTTATTGAACATCCGATCCCTCTCGCTCTCCTTTTCGGCCTCCCTTTCTTCTTGTGTTTTCAATCGCTGAAGCCTTCTGCGTTGTGATTTGCTGAGACCTGGAGGGCACCACCTAGGTTTAGGTTCTATCGGCTTTCGTATTTTTCCGGCTAAATTGCTCATCTCGCTGTCAGATTCCATTCTACCTGTGTTAGCCGATAGTTCCTGATTTCGGGAGGACTCGCCTTGCTCTGATGTTGACAATCTTTCATGGATCGGCCTACTGCTTCTCATATCTGGATGATTGTATATCGGTCTAGACAACCTATCTTTTCTGAGGCCAAGTGGCCGATATCTGAGATGAGTGTTGCATAGGACAAGACACAACTGTTGGCAAAGTCATCCCTCTCTCCCAGCAAAACTGCCAAAAGGGACATTGTCGATGTTTCTCTTCTTCAGTAGTTGGCCGACATGATATATCTGGCTGCCAACGCTCGTCCCTCTTTTGCCTTAGTCGATGCAGATTCTGGTGGCGTTGAAGGTCACACCTCCGGCGTTGAAGGTCACACCTCTGACTTACCCTTTCATACTTCCCCAAGAGTTGTGAGAAGGTCGGCTTTGGTTTGAAATCGGCTTTTCTTGGAGCCCTCTCAGCCCGATACCATTTACCGACCTCCAAGTCCCCTCTTGGTTTTACCGTTCTTGAGTTTTGTCCATTCCTATCGGCTTCTATTTGTATAGAACCGATAGTAATCTGCACTGTCTCGTCCCGTGATACAATTCCCTTAGTCGGCTTATCTTCTTCCGCAGGCCTCTTTTCTTTTCGTGAACATTGAACCATGTTGACTTGAAAAGGGCTCATATCTATCTGCATAGCCGATTCTTCCGCAAATTTTAGCCTGCCATCGGCGATGGCCGATTGAATCTGTTGTCGAAAAATATTGCAATCGTTAGTATTATGGGAGAATGAATGATGCCATTTGCAATACCTTCGCTTTTTAATTTCCTCGGCCGATGGTATGATGTGCCCTTCTGGTAACCTTATGAGTTTTTCTTGTAGCAATAGATCAAATATCTTGTCACACTTTGACACATCATACGAGTACTTGACTTCCGCCTTATTCTTTGTCGGCTTAAGTAGAGAGCATACGAGCGGCTTTTTAGAGCCTTTGGCCCACTCGGCTATGTTCACCTCTGTTTCATCCTCAGAGGTATCGCTCGAATTGTACTCTATCATGTTTATTTTGGCCTTTTCGTTGCTGTTTGGTTTAAATCTATCTTTAAACCCTTTGATTTCTGCATACCGGCTCTCATGTGCCGATACGCGATGGAGTAGGTGGCCTAAGTCGGGGAACTCTTGGCCCGATAACTTTTCTTTTAATGGAGGGATTAACCCTTGGAACGCTAGGTCGGCCAATTGATCGTCGGGTAATGTTACACTGTAGCATCTATTCCGTACGCCCCGAAATCTCTTGATATAATCAGAGACCGATTCGCATATACATCGGACTGAACTAAGATCGAAATCCTAAGCTACATAGTTCCCGAAAAGAAGTACTCATGGAATCGGCTTTCTAAATCGTTCCATATATAAACTGAATTAGGTGGTAGATTTGTGAACCAAGTGAATGCAGTGCCAGATAATGATAAGGGGAACAATCTAATTTTTAACCCATCGGACTGTGCAGCCTCCCCACATTGAGCCATGAACCGTCCGATATGCTCAATTGTGGTAACAGAATCATCACCTGAGAATTTAGCAAAGTCTGGTATCCTAAAGTTGTGGGGGTATGGCATTCGGTCTATGTAATCGGGATACGGCTTCCTATAGCCGATTACCCTTCCTCTGGGTCAGAACCGAATCGTTTCTCTCAAAACATTGGCGATTTGTTCTGCCCAATTAACATTGTCGGCTTGTGGCGCAGCCGGACATTGCCAATTTTCATTGTTCGTGCCCTGCCCCCCGAGTGCAAACTCGGGTCTTTGTCCAAATCGCACTTCAGGAGGTCTTGGCACTGTGCCATAATCACGATTAAAACCTAATGCATCGGGTATGGGTGCGTACGGCACTACTCTATACGGCGCTTGTTTTATGGTTGTGGTTCCTCGTGATCATGAACTCGACTGCTTCGATCGGCTGATAAGCCGATATCCCGATGCGATTGGAGGGCCCATCTGACTGACTTGATGCGCTTATTTTGGCCCCATCCGTGTGCCCATGGTAGTGTGTGAATCCATCTCTCTGTATGCTTGGTTTCAAAACAAGAGGTTGAGTTGGCATCATAATAGGTGCATGAGTGACACGCCATCGTGTTGGTGTTAGGCGTTATAGAATACACTGGGTATGTAGGGATGGTTTGTGGTGGATCTAGCAGGTTTCCAGACGCAGCTAATTCCTGAGCAATCGTTTTCACACTATTTTCTATCATCGGCTTTAATGTGGATACTAGAGCCGATGACTGGTTAATCAATGCGTGATGGATGATTGCTCGATCATACTTGATAAATCGGCTTGAGCGGTGCGTATCGGCTACCGATTCAGATGTTGAATCTCCGATAGGATTGATGCTTGGGAGTGCAATCTTTTGAGTAACGCCACGGCGTGTTTTCTGGAAGCATCGTAGCATCATTTCCTCCAGAGCCGCCTTTCGGTCTTCGATTTCTTTCCGTTGCTCGGGGTTAAATCGGCCATCCGAGGCGCGATTATGGCATCGGTGTTGATATCGGTGATCATGGGCTTGTCGGTTGGCGACATTCTTTGGGGTCCCACCGGGCGTGCCAAAATATGTTCGCTAAAACGTGAAGGGGGTTTTCAGCCTCGAACACACAAGACAAACACCGGGTTTGCAGAGCGTGCCAGTCGATTTGACCTGAAATCGACAAGGTAGAATTTGTAATTCGATCAAAGCCGATAAACAAAGATCTATCGGCTTTTCGCTAGTCGGTAAAAACCGATTAGGAGATAACTAGATCAACCAGTTACAGTTGATCCGGATATAAGGTAAAATCGGCTTCGGGAAGGCGATGCGCAACAAAACGAAGCAAATCAAACCTGGGTGAAATCGGCCAAAATCAACAATCGGCGATGCGCAGCTATGTTGATTCCGTCGACTTGCAGAGAAATCTATGAAGCTAAAGCAATGTAAAAGAAAAGGCTGTAAAAAGTAGGTGTTGTTGGAATTGATTGATTCCCTTTGCTTGGCGTCCCCCCCCTTTTATAACACGCCTGGCCGATCCGAGTCGCACATGGATACGGTGTATTTACCCGTATCGGCCTCTTATCCGATTTCCTTTCCTTTTTTAGAAACGGATCTTTTCCGAGTCGTTTACCGATTCTGTACGAATACCTTTTTTTATTTTTAGACCGATTTCAATACATGCCGAATTTTGGTGCAAACAGTATGTTAGCACCCAGTACAACTTCATGCCATTTCATTTTGATAAGGTAAATCATCAGATGGAAAAAAAAAAGATTAACATATTGTTCTTTATTCAATTATTATGTTCTCTGTATGGTTTCCTACCTTCTGCATTCCATATTGCACTTACCATCTGGGGTGCATCAAGTATGTAACCTTAGTTATGTATTAAATCTTAACTAACTGGTAGGTTTACAAAGGTTCCACACCTTCCAGACAAAATCAGAAACTGAACACAGGAATAGAAGTAACATTTCATATGTTTTCAGTATGGTCTAATAATATATCATTGAGGAAGTAGTAGTAATTCCATAACATGACATCAGATGGGCAACAGAAGTACTTCACCAAAAACCAAAACTTAATTGAATACCAAAAAGGTGGCCCGGGACCAGAACTACTGTTGGTGATTGGCCTTATTTCAACTTGCCAATGGAACGTCTAATTCACCTCATCCATTCAAGCAGCAGCTAAAAGGTGACATCAAACATCAAAAAGAGTACACCCTCATGAAGCATGCCGATGGACAAACATCATGAAAGGTTTTGAAATGTGTTTGATTTTGGGTTATCTACAGATGAGGTCACAAAAAAGTAGTTTGTCCTATCAGTGCTCTGCAGTATGTGGCCTCAAAGCTCCAGACAAACAATAATTATATCCACTTAGGATATTGACAAATCCACCCCGAACTCATGCACCAGCATTACTCAGTCTTTGCACACAGTTGTTGTGGGACTGCCAGATTGGATAGGAAACGTCTAAGATTGAAAATGCAGGTACCATGTCAGGATAAAGGGAGAAAATTAGAAAATGTGCATATCTTCTAAACAAGAAAAGGTAATTAAAGCCGCTGCAGTCGGAATTATAAATCTTTCTTCAATCAGTAGTTGTCAGTTGTCACCGTTTATCGAATTCAAGATTTGTGGCATATGGTAATGGGTTTAATTCTTGCTGATTGCAACAAAAACAGGAAAATATTAGAAATAGTCGGTAGAGTGCCCTTGAGTAAAAACGGACATCAGTTCTGAATAATACATTGATAAATGCATGAAATCCCAATTACACTTGAATATGTTGGAATAAAACAACTCGACAGTCGATAGTACAAACTGATGAGCAGAGAGCCGTAAATTGTTAACGAGTATGAAGACTGGAACCTTCTCAGATCCAAAATAGGCCAAATGAAGTATGCAGAATCCATCAAGGTAGATCATACATCAGAGAGTAGGTAGGACAAGAAAGCAAAATAAAAGACTGTGGTATGTCAGCCTATTAATCTATCAGTTTGGTAATATTAGAGCATCTCTAATAGGTCTTTAGAGGTGGTTTCTTGTAGGGGTGGATATCGAGCTGACTCGACTCGACTCGACTTGACTCGGTTAACTCGTGAAGACAACGAGCCAGCTCGACTCGACTCGTTATCTTAACGAGGTGAAAACTCAACTCGGCTCGACTCGTTATAAACTTGAGTTGGCTCGAGTTGGCTCGTTAAGCTCGTTATAAATGCGAGCAACAAAGCATGCATTAGATATCTCAAACACTCAAACATGGGATTACTGCAGAACAATGATGGATAGAAATGACTAGAAAATGGAAATTCATAATTCATAACATTCAGCTAGAGGTGCTCAAATATAGATGACATTCCCGATTCCAACAGGTGTAGTACAGATTAATGAAGAATATAGATGATCGATAGGCTAAACTGTAAGGCAAACTCGAAAAAAGACAGCAAGCTTATCTACTACATATTAGAAACATCAAGTTCCTACATGGGTAAGATGCATATTGCATAAGACAATACAAAGCTTATCTTCTTTTTTTCCAAACTCGTTAAACTCGTTAGCTCGCTCGTTTAACTCGTTAACTTAACGAGCTCAAAAACCAACTCAACTTGACTCGTTAAGTAACGAGTTCGAGTCGAGTCGAGTCAAGTTTCTGAGTACTCGTTAAACTCGCGAGTTTCGAGTTTTTTTTTCCACCCCTAGTTTCTTGCCACGTTTCAGAGAGAATTTGTCAGAACTTAAGCATCAATGCCTGGTGCTTGAGAGTTTGTGGGAGAATGTAACCACCTATAAGAACAGGTGCTTGTATTGGAGGGTTGAGTTCTTAAGTAGGCACTCAGGGCACTCGCAAAGTCGCAATGGCTCGTTACTATACCTTGTTACCAGAGGAGAGTGGTTAAATGGGAGTTTAGAAACAACCACTCCAATAGTTTGTATCTTTATTTTGTTACTAAAACTTATATGTAGAGGAGAGAGAGAGACAGATTGAAGAGAGACCTCTCTCAGATCATTGTTTCACAGTGGTTTCGGTCTACAGAACAGCAGGGGCGACGTTGATGCTTGCGGTGACACACACGGCAGTGGTTTGCAGCGCGCGGAGTGGATGCTACAAATTACAACACGTATCATCACAAAATTCTATGATCGGCCGCCGGTGCGCTTGCCGACGAGAACAAGAAATCCACAATAGAACAGTAAGAAGCTAGCCAATGGTTGCCGTGGGACAATTTGAAACAATAGTATCCATTTGTCCCCATTCTACTTACAAGTTACTAGTGCTAGTAAATGATGCTTTTTTTTGTACATAGATTTTTTTGCATCACGACAAAGATAATAGCTCTTTGAATATTTGGATTCATATCCGTATCCATATTACAAACAACTAGAAGTTAGTCTGAAAGGCTATATATGACTATGAAGTATAAACCATGGCCAGTCCCACTAGGAGATGCACTGTGTTGACCCGAATAATTAGCCCACATAATTAGTAGCTGAGAGGTGCTTCTGTGCTTTCCCTCCTAATATAAGTTGCACAAATCTTAAAGTAAACGAATGGGTAAGGAATCCTCATCTACTCTTCATTCATGCTTTAATATTTGTGCAACTTTAAAAAGAAAGAGCATAGAAGCACCTCTCTTAATAGCTTCACTATCATTACGCTGAGATCTCAGCACAGTAGCTAATAAAATATTGGACAACCTAATACTTTATCAGCTACTACATCGTATTCTGAGTGTTACAATAGAACAATAATTAGAGACTGAAAATGATACATTTATTACAACCATTATGCCACGTAGGTTAGATGCCCATATGCTAATTATACAAGTAGAACCAAGTACAGTAGAAATACAATACAACTTTTATTTCCCTGAAGACCTCTCAGGACAAGGTATCGGTCTAATAGGATACGACCTGCTAGGGAACGATCCTCTAAACTCCTTAGTCCTCCTGTAAGTAGTAGTAGCAATAGTAGTAATCTGCCTCATGTAGATCCTGGTCCTGCGAATCATCCTCACTCTAGGCCTCGGAGGTGGATCCATGGAACTCACCTTCTAAGCAAGGGGGGATTTAAGCAAGAGTGAGTACAGGAGTACTCAGCAAGTATTAATAGCAAAGAAATTGCATTGTATGACTTTTTCTCTCAATCCAATTTAATCCATCAACTTATCACCTTCCCTCAAATTTAGTTTTTACAGAAATAAGTTTTCTCTAAAAGTTGTTCATTTTAATTTTTCAAAAGACACTACCAACACTGTATATGAGACAGACTTAGCTTCCATAGTCTCCACTCCAAGAGACTGGCATGAATCATGATTTTACCATGCGCGGGTTTGTACCACTTTACCCATACTGACATTATGATGCCCCAGAATGTTTATCACTAATCCAGTACTAGATCTCCAACCCTGTACTCGAGTGTGGACACCTCTCCCAGGCTGCTCCACAACTCGCAGATACAGTTGTACCCTGACGCTCACTCGTCAGCAGTAACTCTATCCATGGCTTCAAATATACCGCCACTATGTCGGAACCAATACCCCCACAGGCCTACCAGCATATCCTAAGGGTACGCCTTTACAGAATTTACCCAATGTGGAGATTCTAATACCTTCAAAGGATAACCTTTTCTGACCGATTTCTCACACTATGGTTGATACTGATTTATGACTCAGTGCCCAAGTGTTAGTTTGTTTAACCTTATATAATAACTTATGTAGAGGACCCCACCAGCATAACAATCCTTCTCATCGACGTCCCTTACCCACCATAATAACTCACACTATCTAGCTCCTTTCCTAATCTCCATACTAACACCATATTCATTTTCCAACCCATCATTTCATTCATTTTCCCATTCACACTTCCAATCATTGCACCAATCTAGTATTCTCCAAATTGTAAAAATAATTTTCAATGCAAGGGTGACATTTGTAATAAGGAAACATTTAGAAAGCATTTAATAAATTGATGATCAATGAACTTGCCTGGTACAGAATCTGAATATACGTCCTCACTCGGTAACAGGGGTTGGTCCAATTAATTCAGATCTAGCCCTGAAAATACAGAGAGCCAAAGACGAGCGTGAGGAACGGCGAATAGCAATGATGAGGAAAGGGTTGAGGAAAGGCTGAAAGTGCAATTCAATTATTAGATAAGAAGCTTTGAGGCAAGGATTGAGCAAAGTGATGCAGAGAGGCACGCACGGACCGCGCAAACCGCATAAGCACCAACGCAATTCATATCCACTAATTGTCGAAGCAACTATGTGTCTGTCCCTCACACAGAACAAGACGACAATAAATTTCCTATCGATGATATTGAGGTAATTAATATATATACCTCGAATGCTCTATATATAGTCATGTTGGACACATTAGCTAATTGTGTATCGTTATATAGGAAACCACGCGGTGCAATTTGCAATTGAGGCTTGCCTATGGCTCTGTTCCCTTGCATGTTGCTTAGGGGCACATGTATCCATCAGATCGTGTGATAACTATTCATGGTCGTCTAGTAGCACCGGGTTATGCAAAGGTGAATGCCAACTTCATACATAAACATTGCTTTGCCATTCCATTGGAGATACTCCCAAACGACGAGATCGTGACACTAGGGGATACCGTTAGCACATTCATCCAGTGGCCCAAGAGGGACATCTTCTTCGACGACCATCCTCAACCACTGGAGATACTAGAACTATTGGAGCCACCTGTTGTGCTGTTGCTACCAGCACTATTTGCCATGATTTGGATGCTCCAAAATTTGAAGCATCCAAGTCATGGTAATTTTGGAGCATCTATGAAAATAATATTGTCAACTAGAAATACCATGACTACAACTCAAAAGATAATGATAGTTACTCTTCATTTAAACCAAACTATAGTATGATAGTCCATGGATTGAAAGAAATCCCAAATGCTGCTAAAAAGACAAGTTCCAACACATAAATTCCAAAAATCCTGATGTATATATATAACACTGTGATGGTCACAGATCCAAATCGGTAGAATACATTACAATTACCATACTTGCACTTACACTTTCAAGAGATAACAATGCTTGCTCTTATTTCATAGCCTGAGGGGTCTAATATATTCCTTTTTTTAGTAGTGAGGTGGCCTAGCATTGCATGAAAGATACACTCAATCAGTATTTAGTGCTGTCAAAACATGTTGTGTTATGTGCCTACTGGTGTAGATTGCAGACTGTCCAATAAACATACCGGTAGCAACATACTCTGGAGCTACATACCAAGTCTAATAATATGTTGGAAGCCTTGAAGTCCCTGTAAATGACTTGTCTTTCAAATGAATGGAGGAAGGCGAGGCCACTAGCTGCACCAATGAGAATCTTCAGCATAAAGAGAAAACAAACCGACAAACAGAGAACTATTTCAGATATTATCATTAGAAAAAGGTCATATGCCAAAAGACTCACTTCGAAGAGGTGGCTCTCCAAGCTCCCCTTTGCCTTGAACTTCATACATGAGTTGAAGGTTATTGTCTTTCATAAAATCGAACAAACACAAGAATTAACCTCATCTTGGGCTACAAACCTTACTACAGGATGCGAGGGGGGCGGCGGGGGGGGGGAGGATGCTGACACCGGGAAAGGTTGTTGAGGGGGAGGGCTTCGAGGGGAGGAGGTTGTCGACGTCGGGGCTAGGGTTTGGGAGAGACCACATGTGGGAAGAGGTGGGATGGGAAATTGACGCCGAGGCTAGGGTTAAGCCCGAAGGTTATTAGTGATACATATACCATTACTATTTGTTTTGAAGTCAGACTGATAGTGATGTTTTGCACCATACTTCTCACCCATCCCGAATCATCTATCACTATTGGTTTTTTTTTTGTGAAAAGTTGGGAATTGACCCCGATAAAGAAAGTGTTATATCATTTTGTAGTAGTGGATGGCAAAGCCAATTCAGCCAAAGTCAAGTGATGAAAGATCCCCAGTATGGTGTGTTATATCATTTTGATTAGTTATTATCAGATGTCTCTAGGCTTGAAGATGCTTCTACACTGCATACTATAATTCAGATAAGTTGATGGGTATGTGCCCTGTTTTCTGTATTAGTACAGTCGTATAGGAGAATGTCAGAGAAAATATGTTTGAATCATGAGGAAGAGGTTAAGTCAAACGCAAAAAAACCCTAATCATATGGCTAATTTGGAATTATTAACAATGCAATTACCTGATGAGAGGTGCTTCTATGCATCTCCCCTCAATACAAGTTGCACAAATCTTGAAACAAGCGAAGGGACAAGTAATCATTGACCGAAATATGGTATAGTAGCCAAAAGTAATGTTTGGCCGTGACATATTGAAATAATGAAATCCAAAACATGGAAAAATGATAGAAAGAATTATTTTTGAAAAGCAGAAATGTGTCGGGCAAAGCTCAAATGCCAAACATTGACAGTTGAAGCCTTCTTTCATTCACACACACGCGCGCGCGCACTTAAAAATATCAAATATGATGATCTAATATTTAGGGTACCATAAGAAAACCACCAATGAAACCTGAGTTTGACATTCAAACTCCAGAGTATAAGCATGGCATGCAACATTCTAATAATCTACTATGACCTTATGCTGTATACAACAATAAACAATTATCATGTTTTGCATTAGTCCTACCCATTGATGTATTTGTTTGGTTTTCTTTAGACTCCACGATTTCTTTTCTGATTGCACAATCAAACAAATTGGGGATCTAGGGATGCAGAGGGAATCTTATACCTGATGTTGGGAAAGTTGGTTAGCTCGACGAGTGAAGGAAGGCAGCGTCGGGCGGTGGTCGTAGAAGGGAGGACGGAGGCGGTGGAGATCGGGGGAGGAGGATGTATCGGTGCAGATCGGGTTAACTCCACATATTAGGTAAGCTTATCAGTCCAAGTGGTCATGACATCAAGCAATACACGCATATAGGAGTATCTGATTTTTGGAGCGAGATTCAACTCTCTCCTATATATGGTTGGTGATTTCCATGTTGTAGTGAGATGGTCTTAATAGTAATGCATCTAGGTTTTTAAATAAGAGCTTTGTGGTGCCAGCTACCAGTCTCATTAGTAATACTCCTACATTTTGATTAGAAACTAGTTTTAGATTTCATAACGAGTATGAATACTGTTAGAACACAGCTTTCCTTGTAACATTACTGATTAGTGGCATGCACGACACTATGGCTTACAAGTGAGTAGAAAAAACCTAATGTGTGATACGTTAATAAGGAAAATGTACCTCATTCACAATTAAAATAGGCATAATACCATAAGGAAATCAAACATCAACCAACGTAAAACTGTCAAGTCAAATTTGACCAAAGCAGACCAAGGAACATTGCACTAATGAGCAAACACATACGCTCACCTGGAATTCAAGATAAATGAACTATGCCTCAATGGCATTTGTTTGAATTACACTCTGTCCAACTATTGAATAATAGAGCTGTAACACCCTGGCCCAACGTTTGAGCCCAAAATGCTACCACTACTCATTTTCACTCTAAATTACAACCATCACTTCTAAATTCTGGTAGGAATTCCTCTGGTTAAACTAATATGAAAAGATAATGAACGCATATTTAACGATATGCAAATAACCAATTAGTACAAGGAATGATCCGAACATAACACACCGAAGCTTGAGACCTAGCACTCGAGAACACATAGAACCATGCGTCCAGGAGCACAAATATGCTTGTATGAACAACAAACACTCTAAAGCATATATGTGTAATAACCACCACCAAAAGCACGGTACTGATGACTGCCACAAAAGTTCCACATATCTAACTTTAACAATTCAAACCAAACCCATAACTAAGGTTCAACTAGGGTGAGCTATTCATTAAAAATCTAGCCATGAGTACTAAAGGTGACATTTAAATGTTATTCAAAGGGCATGGTGCAAAAATGCTACTCCCATTCCCTGCACGCCATCATCATAGTTACCTAAAAACATCAACAAAGTAAGGGTAAGTCCAAGACTCAGCAAGTACATAATAAAATAGCAAACTCTACCACACTATTCGAGAAAAAAAGCATATCATCACCATTATCCACATGTTTGTATCTCTTCCTTTTCGTCAATGTAATGCGAATGCGAATGTATGTCTCAACCTTTCTTTAGCCTATGCCGGTATAGTAGAGTGAGCAACCGTCGATGCTTACTCAAGTCAGCCTTTTTTCATACAAGGATCTAAATAGTGTGTCCTCTTTCATACATGGACCTCAATATCCACTCCTATGGAGTGTCTAGGTCTTACTCTTCCCACTTTCGTGGGATGTCCACATAAAGTAGGCCTTAAGTGCCACAATGGTGGTCTTTTTCCATGACATGAATGAACATAATGCAACATAATGTGCAGTGGCATCAACATGGGAAAATCCTCATCTCAATGCAAAAACATATACTATGTAGGTAACGAATTTGCCCGGTCCTGCTATACATACAAACGCCCTGCAAGCGATGGGCGACGATGCTTCAAACAAGCAATACTACTAGCTGCGATCGCTGTTTGATCGTGCGTGCACTAGAGAGGAGGGGAGGGGAGTGGAAGGAAGGGGGAGGAGAGAGCTCATAGAGTGCTCGATGAAATATCGTTGGCTAGGTGGAGGAGGGGACGACTAGTCAGGGGCACCCGTGAGGCTGTGGGTGTGGAAGCGTTTCCTTCCAGCTTCCTCTCTTCGCATCAAGCCTTTTCAAATGGACGGAGGAGGGGGGGTGTTAGGACCGGATTTTCAAATCCGAACCCTCTGTGTATAACTGCACTAGTACCAGATCAAGCTAGTGTGCATAGTGGAAATCATAGTGGAAATAGTGATGACAACACATCCATATCACAAATCAAATAATAATAAAACTCAAATAAAATGTACCGACCTTATGGTCAACGATTACAAATAAATAGTCACATGGCTTGAGTTCAATAAAGTAGTAACAAAAACAAAATAAATAGTAGCGGGATAAGCCCAACCATTTGCCCAACAGGCAATCGACTGGGGTGTGCGTCATATAATTTTGGATCTCCTTCGTCAAAACCACAAGTAAAGTACTTGTAGTCACCTTCTGCTTCTACACACTCATCTATGGAAAGTGAGGATGTTGCAAGGATGAGTACACAACTGTACTCGCAAGCCTTGGAAATATAATGCATGATAACATATGGAAGGCTGAACAAATGAAGGCATAATATGACTCTTTTAGCATAAAACAATGTTTATCTTTAAATACCACTAGTATTTTCACAAAGTATCATTTAACCAAATGAAGTTGTAAACATTGAACTTAATATGACAACTGAACATGTTCCAGCCACCCAACTGGCTCCAACTGCCACACCACAACCCGAGAGGTTCATCCGCTCTCAAATTCCCAAACCATCATTTTTTTAAAACAAAAACTATAAAAATCTACAGTGTGCAAGCGTACCTTGCTTGCTCTTGACCGTAGGCATGACCACTTAAATAGTTTTAACTCTGCTGAGTGTGTACATCTTTACTCATAAGACATGATCAGCCCCTTTTGCTTCTAGATTAACACACTTCCTTAGGTGTGTGACAGAGAGATCATGATAACACCTTTACAATATACAACCTTGCTATTAACTTCGCTCGTTAAGGTTTCACCACTAATAGGGTTATAACCGCACATTTCAGAAGCCCCCTCTTGCGCCTTGCGAGTGTTTTCATTTGACACCCACATTCCACCAAATGGTGAAGCCAATAATGAGGTGCACAAATTAAATAGCCAGATCATACCTATATAGACTTGTGGTTGTACGGTAGTGCTTGGTCCATGATAACACACGCTTCGATCCTTAATCGACTAGGGCGGAACATTCACTTTACAATGTCTCGTGCATCTAGCACCCGCCAAACATTCATCCATCCTTATATAAACCATTTTTTCACTTTATTTTATTTAAATAACAGTAGCAATACTAATTATCGCAACTTCATAAAAGAGTTTAAACAATGTTTGAAATGATTCCCATAATGGAATAATACCGAAACATTTAAGATGGACTAAGCAATTCTACCATTTCATGCTACACTACTAGTTATTACAAAAAAAATAGTTAGTATCATCTAGGGAGATAAAGGTTCACAATGATCGATGTCAATGGGGTCATAACAATTTTGGAATTTAACTAGACCTTAAGAATATATTTAAAGTACATTGCATAAAAATAAGCATGCATTAATTTAAAACAATGTAAACATTTGAAAATTTAGGATCAACATGGTCAAGGAAGACTTGCCTTCATTGCCTCTTGCTGGTTCTACTTCCAACTGTTGAATTGGTTGAACTTCGACGACGTCATCTACATGTGAAACAAGAACAAATAAACAAAATAAATACAACCAAAATCAAAAAATTGAAAAGAATGGTACTGGAAGGTAGATCCTGAATTTAGATGAATTTAGAAATTTGAATCACTGGAATCGAAGCTCGAACGAAGGAGAATGATCTCTTGGAAGTGGCTCGGGTCAAAAATTCAAAAAAAGGAAAAGGGTGACACATGGTGTATTCTGGTTGGCTGGAATTTTGGATTTTCTAGGAAAAAGATAAATAAAAAAGAAATACCAACTGACACGTGGGGTCCACGCGTCAGTGGCTTGATTCACGGTGAACCGAGTTCATCGAGAGGTTACGGGCTTAGGCGGTAGGCAGTGTGACGCGGGTGGCCACACGACGGTTAGGGCTGAGGTGGTGTGACACGAGGCAATGCATGGCGAATGACGTGGCATGGGATGGTGTTGAGGAATTTGCTGGCATAGTAGCGGTGCGACCACCGTAGCGGAAAGAAGAAGCCACAGGCCACAGCCGATGAGCAAAACGTGACGGATCGGGTGCGGGACGGGATGGATCAGAGAGAGGACGATGCGACGGGGCCAAAGAAGAAGTCGGCGGGGTTGTAGACCAACCAAAGGTGGAGATCGACCATGGGAAAGATGGCAATGGCAGTGGCGGACTTTGTGGAACCTCGGCGAGCTCGCAATGGCAGATGACGGTGTCTCGGGCAGCGACGAAAAGGGTGATGGGTGCGGTGCGCGATGGGGAACACCGCACAGAGGGCGGCGTAGCTTAAATAGCCCTCAGAAGGCAGGTACAACGTGCAAAATCGTGGGCGGTGATGGTAAGGGTTTGTGCGCGGTGCGACGGCGTCGGGCTGGACCGAGCGGATAGGCTAAGGCGGGTAGTGCCGGGCTGCGTGCAGGCCGAGCGACGCGGAGGAAACGGGCTGAGGAGATGACCAGAGGCCGAAATAGGAATGGGCTAGTGGGAAAAACGGCCCGAAGAGATTATAGAATTAAAATCATTTTTTGACCTAGAAAAATACCAAAAATTTAAATAAATCTGATTAAATCTAAATAAACAGCAAATAAATTTAAAAAATTCTTAAAAATACATAAAAAATTTCTTAAAGCATAAGGAGCACAACCATGACTTGATGCATGGATTTATTAAATTAAATATTTTAGTTAATTAAAAATTAAATTAAAGTTTTAATTAATTTAGAAAAAATATAAATGATTCTTTTATGTGTGACCACTACACAATTTTTATTGAAGTTAATTTATTTGTTGAGAGTTTTATTATTATTATTTTGCTAGAGATTTTATTATGAATAGGAATTTTTTGTTGGGAGATGACTTTTCTGTTTTTTTGTTAGAGATTTTCTAGAAAGATAGAAGGGGGAGTGGGGTGCCTAATATATAGCAAAATCAATAGGAGATAGATTTGGATTCGCCCACCAACAGATAAAGTTATTTCAAATTTGGACTGAGATTCTATCTATATCATAACATTTTCTACTTTTTTGCTAGAGATTTTATAATGAACCAATAATTTTTTGTTGGGAGATGACTTTTCTGGTTTTTTTGTTAGAAATTTTCTAGAAAGATAGAAGGGGGAGTGGAGGGGTGCCTAATATATAGCAAAATCAATAGGAGATGGATTTGGATTCGCTCACCAACAGATAGAGTCCTTCCACACTTGGACTGAGATTCTATCTATATCATAATATTTTCTACTTTTTTGCTAGACTTTATTATGAACCAGGATTTTTTTGTTGGGAGATGACTTTTCTGTTTTTTTTTTTTGTTAGAGATTTTGTAGGAAGGTAGAAAGGGGAGTGGAGGGGTGACCTGCCACCAACACCACGAACTCTTTTTTTGTGGCAGTAAAGATGCTGTAAAAAGTAGGTGAGCAGTAAATATTTTTTGTATAAGCATCAGATAAAAGATCAAAAGTCAAGATCAAGTGCTAAAATAATACAAACTTTAATTATTTGTTATAAAGTTGCAATCATCCTAGCCACTAAGAGAAGTAAAAGCTTGGTAGTATGGCACCTTTACTATGCAATATTAGATGACACAATCCGATTGTAAGATTAACTTGAGGTTTCTGAGCTACTAATTGGGTGTTTGGTTCGAGCAACCAAACGATGAATGGATCATCTGATCCTAACTTTGAATCTAATCCACTTGTTTGGATTGAGGAATGGAATGCGTTGGTCCATCGCCACCTCATCCTTCATAAGCAAAAGGAGTAGTACAAAATAAGGTATTATGTCATGCAACCAAATTCTTTGATGAGATGATCCCTTAAACTAAACAACCTACAAAATTAAGCTCAATTCCCAGCTTGAATGGAGATCAACACAAAAACGCCTTTTCAAACTCGATTGCCCAAGGAGACAAGTCTGAGCTAAGATAGCTTTCCTCAATTTTGGCCCGTAGCTCAGATTTACAATATATATATTTATCCAAGTTTCAGTGTATACATAAAGTATTCGGCACTTAAGTTTTTCTCTAGGCGAAATGAATAATAACTAGGTGCTCTTCTAAAATTTTGGGATGAATAATCTTAGTTATTTTTGAAGTATGTATCATGCGATATGTTCTTGTGCTTGTGTTGTTTTTAGTGATTTTTCCATATATTACCAAGTGAGCATTTCACAGAAATTTATGTTCGTTATGTTACTTACATCACTTACTTTATATATTTTGATTATCAATTCGCAACGAGAAAATCCACCTTAATTACCGTACAAATGGGCTATAAAGCGTTATTTCACATCCTCTACTCACAAATGGACTACCAGCATTAAATCCTCCTGTTTGGAATACAAGAATTTCAGCGAATTTTATAGGTAACGATGTAAATACCACCGAATATACAAGTTTCCGTGTTCCAAATTTGCAGCGACGCTTCCAAATTCAAAAAAAAAAAAAAAAATCCAAGCCAACCCCGCCCGTACGCGTATCCAAATTTAAAAATAAAAATAAAATCCAAGGATTCAGACGGTCAAACCCACGAGCCCAATTCCGAAATCACCAAGCCCAATCCGCTCTCCCCGCATCGCCTTCCCCAAGCAACCTCCCCGTCCCTCCCGCAAATCAAACCCCAACCTTCCACGCGCTTCCAGAACCTTCTCCTCCAGACTCCAGTCCCCACGCCGCTGCCGCCGGCAGATGCCCCGCCGCAGCAGGGGATGCCGCCGGCGGTAGCGCCCGCGCCCCACCCCCGCGCCAAAACCCTAGCGGGCCCCAGCCTCGCGCCGCCGCCCGCATGGCCAACCCCCACCTAGGGCTCGGCCTCGCGCCACCACCGTTCGCCGATCCCTCCTCCGCGCCGCCGCCGTTCGCCGACCCCTCCGCCGCCCCGCCGCCCCGCCGCGCGCCGCGGCTGGCCAAGCGGCGCCATGCGGCCACCTCCTCCCGCCCTCGCCCGCAGCCATCGCCCGCGGCGCCTTGGAATCCATTCAGAGGCGGTGGTACGGATGGATCGAGGCAGGGTGGAGATGAAGGGTTACAGAGCGGGGGTGGTGTTGGTAGTTTCGGATTAGAGAAGGGTCAGAGCGAGACCTTTGTGTTTGGTGCCGCTTCCGCCGTGAGCCAGCAGTCTCCACAGCCGCCGGTGGCATCATCCAACAAATCGCCCTTTGTGTTTGGGACCGTGAGGGACAGCCTGCCTCGATTCGATGAAGGCTGGTCGGCTACTACGAAGCTGCACGATAAGATGGGGAAGCTGAACCTGCGGAGTCCGGGTAAAGGCGGCGTTGGTGTCGCTAAGGGGGTTGGTCAAAAGGATGGGAGCCCTATTTTTGGTGTTGATATACCAAGTTTGGTTTCCAATAGTGAAACGAAGATGCTCCCGGAGAAACTGACACAGTTGAATATAGGTAGTGGAGCACCTTTGCAGAATGAGAGTGCTAATGGTGTGCCAAAAGCATTTGTGTTTGGAAGTAATGGAGCTGGGAGTTTTGCTGATAATAGGAACACTGCAACCTCTGGTGCAGGTTCATATGCTTCTAGTTCAGGTCATGGTACCAAGGCAAACGGTATGCCAGAAAAGCTGACACAGTTCAGTATAGGCAATCAAACACCTGGGAGGATGGAGAGTGAATTTACTAATGGTGCACCAACAGTTTTCATGTTTGGAAGTAACACGACCAGTGGCCATGCAGATAGCGCTAATAATGTTGCCTCTGGTGCTGATACCAATCCATCTAGCACAGTTAATGGTACTGATGATGCAGGTGTGCTTCCGGAGAAGATATCACAGTTGAATATAGGAAGTGGCATGCCCTTTGAGCACATGAAAAGTGGAGGTGGTGGTAGTCATCAAGCGGAAGTGTTTGTCTTTGGGAGTGGCAGAACAGCAGGTACCGTTTTTGGCAAGGCAACGAACAATACTTCAGATAAGGGCAGTGAGTTTTTCTCTGCTACAAATAGCAATGCTTCTAGTTCAGCTAATGGTGCTGACAATCTGCCTGCAGATAAGACATCACATTTGAATGCAGGAGGTGGATTCATGCATAGTATGAAAAGTGATAATGCTAATTGTCCTCCAGAGGCATTTGCATTTGGAAGAAATGGAATCACAAGCTCTGTTTCAGGGAAGTCAGCAGGCATAGTCATGGACGATGGTGGCAGTTTTGTCACTGGTGCAAATACAAATGCTTGTACCTCAGCTCATGTTACTGTGGAGAGCACACTTCCAGATAAGATGACAAAGTTAAATATAGGACATAAAATCCCATCTCAGAGCATGAAAGATGAAGCTGCCACTCGGCCACCAGAAGTATTTGTTTTTGGTAGCAATGTAACTTCAAGCTTTTCTTCTGCCCAGACAGCAAGCACGCCATTCACAAGTTTTCAAACTAATGTATCCTCTAAACCAAAGGACAATGGAAGGAACATGGCTAACGAGGATATTAGAAATTCTACATATTTCAGTTCAAATAGTGATAAAGGTAATGGGCCAAGTGATTTTGTTTTTGGTAGCAGCAACAATGCAAACGCTCAATCCGAAGGAGCTGCAGAACATGCACTACAAGATGAAATCAGGAAATTAAACATCAGCAGGGAAGGGCCTTCAATTATATGCAATAAAGTGAATGATTCTTCTACTCCTGAATTTTTGTTCCAAAGCAAAGCAGAGTCTACGTCAGGATATGGTGCCATTCCCCAACCCAAAGTTCAGGATTCATGCCCGTTTACACCATTGAATCATTCATCTAGTTTCTCTACTTCTGAAAATGCAATGCACTCTTTCAGTTCCAGAACTATGAAGGCAGGAACAGAAACTGGTCCTGGTGAATTTTGTGCTGTCAAACAGGATTCATCCCGGTGTTCCAGAGAGAGCTTATTTGGTGTAGACTACATAAAATCAGCGTATAGAGACAAAAAGGAAGCGCATAAAAGAACAAGGAAAAAGAAAAATCCAACTAGGCTAAAGCAACGTGCTCAGCTCCATCAGTTTGTTTCTCAAGAAACATGCACCGACGAACTAGGCTCAGATTTAGCAGGTGATTATTCACCAATGGATTGTTCTCCTTATCCGGCAGTAGTTGAACAAGTGTCAAGAGATGCATCTGTGAATTCCGATCAGTCTGTTAACATATGTGATAGTAGTGTCTCAATTCGAAAGTCCAGTTGTGCTGAAGAAGATTTAGTTTCTGCAACTGAGCACTTAGTTATTGATGCAGACCTTCCAACATACGAAGAGGAAGGTAAAGTTCCTAGTGTAGACACATCTGGTAATAATTTTGTTAGCAGCTTTTCTAGTTTTGATGAAGTAAGTTTATATAATGCAGCGCAACCTTCTTTCACTAATGTGAAGGCTGGCACTAATGGTGAACCTAAAGCGTGCACAGCAGAAGCTTGGGTTGGTGGTTTTGGATACAATGTTGATCGGCAAACCTGCGAAGAGAACACCTACAGAACACCGCATGAGTCTGGTGAACCTGTTACTTTTCAATCAAGCTCAGCAAATTTTAGTGGGCTGAACTTTTCTTTTGGTGCATCACTGTCCCCTCAAAGCTCACTATCAACACAAAGATGTAACACAAGAAGGAAGTTCAGGACTAAGGGCAGTCAGGTGTCTAAGCCTTTGGCAACCCAAGGTACTGTACAGCCAAAAGACTTGCAAGACACAAAGGGCATGCAGTTTTTCCCGGAAACAAGTAAAACAGAAGATTCAATGAAGGAGCAGTCAACAATAGATTCAACAATTTCTGCAGCCGTGGAAACATGTGAGACCTGGCGTACAAGGTTTGTATGAACATGGTTTGATTTTTTTTTAATCCCATTGTCATCGTCATGGCATATATGTCTTCTTGCACAACCTTATGTGATTACTCAAATTTTGATATACCATAATTTTTTTTTGTTTCATTTGTGCCAGTGGAAATCAAGCCTATGCAAATGGCCACTTTACTACTGCAGAGGAGTATTATACCCGTGGAATAAATTCTATTTCCCATCATGGCACTTCTGGACACTGTTCCCGTGCGTTGATGCTGTGCTATAGCAACCGTGCAGCTACTAGAATGTCTCTGGGGAGAATGAGAGAAGCTCTTCAGGATTGTTTGATTGCTACATCAATTGACCCCACTTTTCTTAAAGCTAAAGTTAGAGCTGCAAAGTAAGGAGTTCTTATCCTCAACTCAACTCAACTAATTCTTTTATATATTGGTATTTTTTTCAGGGCAATAGTATGTCTAGTTCCTCAATTACAGAACCCAGATTAATATCATAAGATATCAATTTTAAGAAAGGGGCAGTTATGGGTATTATTCTGGAAATCACTGAGTAGTGGTATGTCCTGCTTTTATTATGGAGGATAATGTGATAGGTATCAATGATTTAAAATAGATACGCATCTGGAAAATCATAGTTGCATGTTCCAGGTGTATTCGCACTGCCATGCTTCCATAATTCAGATCGTCATTATATAACCATGGTATGTTTTAGACGAACAAAAACTATAGTCCACTGAAAAACATTCTGTTGGTAATATATGGCTTTCTTTATGTTGTTTTCACTTGAGGATTTATTAACTCTGCAACTTCAATTGCACATATTTTCTCTACCGTCATCGTATCTTCTTAAGTGATTGATAAGTTAATTTCTTACTATCCACAAATGCAGTTGCCAACTTGCACTTGGAGATCTTGAAGATGCATCAAGGAGTTACACAGCCTGTTTGAAGTCCAATAACACTGCTGGTTCTGAGTTCAAAATGTTTGCTGAGGCTTCTGATGGTCTGGAAAGAGTCAAGGTATGCTTTCTTTCTGCTTATGTAGTCACCTTTACTTCTGAATTTTGTATAATTTAACATTCGCATGTTTTTGAATCTATGCTGGTCACCTTAAGTTCTGAATTTTGTATAATTTAACATTCGCATGTTTTTGAATATATGCTATCTATCTTTTCATCCCTAAAACTTACTAAAGGCATAATTGTTAATTGTTATATGTTAAGTTTTGAAAAACTATTCATTATTCTCTAGCGATACCTCATGGAAGTTTGTATGTTGTGGTGCTGTAATACATGATCTTTTGCCATTCCTGTACCGTGTCGGATACAAGTGGCCGGTCACTGCAGGTGATTTGCGCAAATAAGGGTTGTTCGTGGAATACATGCAGAGTTTAGTTTTACAGGGAGTGGTCGATATAACTTTGTACGGGCCAGCAATGAAAATTGAAAACTCTGAATCAGAATTAGAAAAATAAGTATTATATAAAAAACAAATCCAACCTGCTCAAAAGAAATCCGACCAACTTTATTTCTGGCTTTGCTATCTTCAGGAACTATTGTAATGTAAGGTGGATTGCAATATTTTATTCTTCTATTGGTTATTGACTCAAGTTCTATAGATTTCCAATAAGTTCTTTTGAATTGCCAACAAACATGATGATACTTGCCATTCGCGTCTTATCAGCAGGATGCAGCTTTGATGAAGATATTGATCTTATTGCATTAGAAACCTGTATGGAATCATTCTGTTCATGTCACTATACGAAAAGGTTCAATTGACTAGCCTTTTACACCATGGTGACTGGCTCTCTGTAGATCAAACCGATACCTATGTTGTAGGTTCTCTTTCCTGTTTATATGTCTTCTGTATGGCAGCCAGCTTCAGTTTGTTAGTCACTTTCCCCATGCGCCATTACATCCCAAGAGGATATAAAATGAACCAAATACTAATACTATTAACTTAATTGAGGGAAAAGTGGGTAGAATAATGGTGTTGTAATATGGTAATGGAAGTTATTTTACTGACAACTGTGCCTACACACTACATTGACTTGTACTGGCGTACCAGGAATGTCAGTCATTACCTCTGCCTAGACACTATGAGCAAATCGTTGTCATGGTTAGGGCATCTCTAATGTTTGTAAAAGTAGGCCTTAAGGTTGGCCCCACATAATGGTGATGTAGCCTAATGCAAATTGTTCTAATGTGCAAGGCCTGAGGAGTGAGGAGGTACTAAGGTGGGACTCACTCATCCCCCTAATTCTCACACCCTGAGTCTTCACCCCCCCCCCCCTCTCCTTTTTCTATAAAATATTTCTTGGGAACTGGGCTTAAGCTTAAGGGCTGTGCCTTCCTTTTTTTCTCCTAGATCACCAAACTCCACAGTATAAGGTCACCCCTAAGGCGTTCAAGTCATCCTTAGGACCAACCTTAGAGCAACATTGGTGTTGGTCGAAAATGTTCTGTCTGGTTAACTGGTAGAAACTGTGTATGAACAATGGTAGAGCTGCATTAATGCCTGCAT
The DNA here is from genome assembly GCA_036346355.1 of Rhipidocladum racemiflorum. NCBI lineage: Eukaryota > Viridiplantae > Streptophyta > Magnoliopsida > Poales > Poaceae > Rhipidocladum > Rhipidocladum racemiflorum. The sequence continues at coordinate 13,926,420 of CM070578.1, read as the reverse complement.
TTGTCTTTTTGCAATACATTTCAACCAGAATCTTAACACTCTTCTTATTCACAAAATACAACATGCTATTCGAAACAGTAAGACATAGATGGACTGATGGACCTTAATATGCCGAATAGGTCCAATCAAAGAATCACCGGGATGTTTTGTGCCTTTTCATTTTAACTTGCTGCTGATAATATGTAGCAATTCCTTATATGCCACTGAAAGTTTTTCTCATCTCTTATATGCCACTCATTGTCTCACTGACACGTGGGCCCTGACCCCATGTCAGTGACACATTCAGGGATTTTCCCAAATTCCAGTGGCATATAAGGAATTAATCCTAATATCTATGTTGGTTATACTATAGCTTCTATTGGATAAAAAGGATGGTTCATTGCATTGTCATCTACTTGGTTTCATTCGTGAAGCTGGCAGTTACTGCAAATCATTGATAGCATGATGTAAAATTGTAAACACATTCTTCTCTGAGTTATGCTTCTGCACTTGGATTTTCTATTATACTTGGCATTGAATTTGAGCTGGATGTTTTTCAAAACACCCTCACCGCATTGCCATAATTTCTAGATACACCTCTCTAAACGGTTTTCTTTATCATCAATCATCACGGATGCAATTTGAAATTACTCATTTTTTCTATCATACGGCTTGTGAAGTTAATCAAGTTACCTTGTACCTTCACTTTTTTTAGAGGAATCCTGTACCTGGACTTGATATACTTATCCTTGGTTTGGGGTATATCTAGTGCGAACTAGTAGCTAGGTTCAATCATGTAAGCTAATCTGACCTGGGCATCAAATGAATGTGAATTGTTTTTTAATCTGAAGGTAATTCTACAATTAGGCTACCTCCATATAAAATTTCAAGCTCACACTTGATTTGTGCTACCATAGTTACTAGAAACACGGTTCATCCGAGTTGTGGTACGGGATTCGGGTTCGCGATTTGCCACCTTTTTCTTTCAATTTTCACTGCGAACACGAGCCCCGTACCCTAAACCGGTTCGGGTTCGACAAATCTGGTTTGTGATTTGCTGGGGTTTACAACGAATTTGATAACTATGGATTGTACAATGCTTCGTAGAGTGCATATCCAAAACTTTCTGATTATTTCTGTTTTATTCGGTGCCCAAACCTAAGTGTTTTTTTTCATAATTGCACCTAGTATCAGTTTGCATTTGATACATTCCCTTGGTTGTGCTGAGCCTGAGATATAGGAGTTGTCGTACGATCATTTTCCTTAAGAAGTATCTACAGATTGTTTGAGTTCAAAATTTTGTAGTAGAAAGAAGCTTTGAATTAGCTTCTTGTTATTATATAGCATTATATCTTATTGGCATCTTTTTACCAATACCGCAGAGAGTGGCAGATTGGATGTTCCAGTCCAAGGAACTTCTTAAGAAAAGAACATTGCCTGAAGCAACAACAGCTTTAGAACTGATCTCCAATGCATTGCACATAAGTTCACACTCAGATACTCTAATGGAGATGAAAGCAGAGGCACTACTGACGGTTTGTATTTCTTCTTGTCTGTTGTTTTATATCCATGGATTGTTAAGAATTATTATGCAGTCATATTTCCAAGTGATTTCTTGTTTTTATCACTGCTTTCCTCATGCACTTATTCTCTAGTTACAACGTACTATTACTAATATGGTTGCTGCGCTGAACAGCTACGAAGATTCAAAGAAGTAATTCAACTATGTCAGGAAACAGTAGATCTGGCTGAAAGAAATTCTGCTTTATTTAATACTAATGGAGAATCAAAGAATTCTAGTGTAGCTGAAAAGACAGGATGCCCTGGAAGGCTGTGGCGGTCATACCTCATGTGTAAGTCTTACTTCCTTTTAGGCAAGCTTGAAGACGCTCTTGATGTGCTAAAGAAGCATGAGCAACTGACACCTGTCAAAGAGAGGTAAACTTGTCATGTTCGGTGAATTTCCTTTCCTATTTTGCAGTTCGTCTTATGATATGTAACTCATGAATGGTGCAAATCACACAGTGGCGGGGGTACATCTCGAGAAGGTTTCTCATCATTGTCTACAACTATAAGGCAGCTTCTTGCCCTTAAGGTATACTAACATTTCTATTGATTTATCTGCATCCTCTTGCAGACTGGCAAAGAGGGAATCTGGTGATATGTGTTCTCTCACATCTACCCATGTTATGTATATATTGATTATATTATGTGATTCATTGCTTTCCAGTGTGTATTCTGGTAATTCTTTTCTTATGGACATGATTTAGAACTAGCACGATTTATTTTTCCCTTCTAGCTTTAAATAATCAAAATATCTCTTTGCATGAAATGTTGCATAGTTTTCTAGGTGATAGTTCTCTTATCAGATTATCATGTCCCATGCTATCTTTCTTGCAATGAGTTTGACTTTGAAAATGGGCAGCAGAGAAAAGTTTTTTAGTCCCTTTGTGCTGCTCCTTTTTTCACCGAGTAGGATGTGCAGGAAACAGAGACAAGCGTGCACACTCACACAGGAAAACGAATAATTACATGTCTCTTTATTTCATATGTTAGCGTTTTCATTTATATTGATAGTAGCTTACCATTGCTTTCCCTCCTCTTGTGATCCTTTTTAGGCTGCTGGGAATGAATCATTTCAAGCTCGTCGATTTTCAGAAGCTGTGGAACAGTATTCAGAGGCTTTGGCATGTAATAGTGATTCACGCCCCTTTTCAGCCGTCTGTTTTTGCAATCGTGCAGCTGCATATCAAGCACTTGGTCAAGTTACTGATGCGATAGCAGATTGTTCCCTAGCCATGGTTCTTGATGCAAATTATCCCAAGGTATACCGTAGTAGCTTTTGTTCTATGTTATGAGCTTATCCTTTTGCACACATTTTCATGTATAGAATAAATGATCAATGATTATGTATGAACTGTTTTATCTCTACATGGTTGTTTATGTAATTTATCTAATAGCTTCTTGCATCTTAATTGCAGGCAATTTCCAGGCGAGGCACCTTATATGAGATGATCAGGGATTATGGACAAGCTGCTAATGATTTAAGGAGGCTAATCTCACTTCTTGAAAAGCAAGCCAATAAGTCTGGAGTATCACCAAAAGTTTTAAACAAGCACAGTGATCTGAAGCAGGCGCGAGCACGACTTTTGTCTGTGGAGGAGGAAGCAAAAAATGATACTCCCTTGAATATGTATTTGATCTTGTAAGTTTGTCCAAGTGAAATTTACCTTTCTTTTTCTCTAGTAATGTTTTCTTTGCCCCAAATTTTGTTCCATCAACCTGAATAATTGCATTTTTAAAGTAGTTGGTGCATGCCTCCTCCTACATTTGATTTCCACCTGCTATTATCATTGATCTAGAGAAAAAAGGGTACCATTGATTATGCCTACGAGAACTGAAGCACGCTTTACAATCATGGCTTCTAAAGGAACTGCGCTATCTATGCTCATTGATGTTTTTGAAAATTGTTTGTAAGAGTATTGTTTTGACATTGAAATGACATTGGTAAGAGAATGTTATTACTTATTAGTTTTACAATGTATGTGGCATTAAATGCATTGTAGGGATATAGATATTCTGAGATGGCGAGATAGTTTATTTGAAAATTAGAGCAGTAATGGTTATCATTTTTTTGATAGAAGAAGCAATACTGCTAGCATGATAATACTGGATCTATTATCCTTGTTTGTGTGGTATTGTTGCATACTTGTATGTTGGGTGAAGTTTGGTGTTGAAGAATGACACATATTTATGCCAGTTAGAGCAAATCTGGTCAGTAGCAACCATGAAAACATTGCCTATCTGTAAAACATGGGGTGTCTTGTGCTTTAGAAAAATCAAATCCAAGACAGGGACTGCAGAAAACCTACAGTTGTTGTTTATATATGTTGCAAAGGAAATTTAGCTAGCATTTCGCAGTATTTTTTAAGACAGTTTTACCTCCATTTTGATCAGTACTGTAGCTACTCAAGTCATATTACGCTGTATGATATTATTTCATTTCTGTGTCACTCTTTTTAACTTTTGATAAGTTAGTCCTTTTTCATAAAATGAAGCAAGTTCTATTTTGCTCATGTTTGTGAAGATAACTTAATTAGGTGATTATCCTTTTTCTCAGGGGAGTTGAACCATCCTGCTCTCCAGCAGACATTAAGAAGGCATACCGAAAATCTGCATTGAGACACCACCCAGACAAGGTTCTCGTTACTTCAGAAAATTTCTTTGATTTTATATTAATTGTTTCTTTTAACACCACTCTGTCCTGTAGGCTGCTCAATTGCTAGTAAGGAATGAGAATGCTGATGATGGGTTTTGGAGGGATGTTGCCAAGGAGGTTTATGCAGATGCCGATCATCTGTTCAAAACAATTGGGGAGGCATATAATGTTCTTTCAGACCCTGACAAGGTAAAACACAGTGGCAATGGACTCTGCTTATGAAAAGTGGCCATCAATCTTTTGCCCTTCTCACCTTGTAGTTTTTCTTTCCAAGGGGATGCACGCCAAATCAGTTATAGCATAGCAGAGGGAAATTGGCATTCATTAACTTCTGTGTTCCAACTGTTGTGTAAACATTCTACTGGAAATAATAGGAGTAATGGTCTGAACTCCTAATGGATTAGATTAGCTGCTATCAGTATGCACACAAATAGGGCTTCTGATGGTATACTGAGCACCAGGGTTTGAACTGGAAGTCTGGAACCAGCCCTAAGACCGCTCCTTGGCTAGTTCTGGTTACTCGCCAGTTACTCTCGCTCAAAAACTGTTCAAAAATGTGAATTCAAAATTTGATTTTGAAGCTGAAAACCAGACGAAAACCTGCCAAGATTTATTTTTGAAATTTATATTTGAATTTCCAAATCCGGGCGGTATGGGATATCCTGGTACCCACCGAGGATAGATTACCAGAAAACCTGCAGTAACCAACTTGGCTACCGTCAAATTTCTGAACCCACCTGGGTGCAAACTAGCAACAGTAGGCACATGCCTAATTTAAGCTTGATTGTATGTGCTTGCTATTTATTGATGGCAGTAATATTGAATTTCTTATAATTACAAAATGAGGCTTGTGCACTGCTTTTCATTTTATCAGTTACTACATCAATGAACTTGTTTCCTAACCAGTGGAGACTTACCTTTTGCCTTGAATTATGCAGCGCCAAGAATATGATATTGAAGAGAATCTAAGAAATGCAACAAAGAGAGGTTGTAAGGAGAGGACTATGCGTAGGTCACCTGAACAGCACTACAGGAAACAACACGACAGGGGTTTTAGTCCTCGTCAGTGGCATTCAAACAAAGGTGCTTCCCACTCGCGGTGGTCTGGATATTCCGATGATTACTGGTAAATTTGTTGGTGGATGCTTGTGGTGTGATCTTAATGCGAGAAGCACCTTGTGCATCAGATGCATGTGGAGCTAGGCCTCCTTGCACCAAGCTGCGTGGCACTTGTCTTCTTTCTGAGGTTGTTGGGTGCCACTGCTAACTGGCCGGCATCTCGGCACACGAGGGATGTGTCGCACTTAGCTGTCCGCTGGATGTGCCATCTTTTGGAGGGGATGGAATTGTAAGGATTGGTTAGCTGGGATGATCGGTTTTGACACTTTGGTTGTTGTTGTAGCTTGAAAAGCAGCGTATGCAGGGTTTGAAGGTGGATCGTCAGGTTATCTTGGTTGACGTGATGATCTCCAGTCTGAGGACTAACACCAACATCAAAGGTTAACATCAACGAAATGCCGATTTCTCCATAGGCAAAAGGCATTTTTTTTGTTCAGGGCATGGTTGCTGTGTCTGAATACAGGAGCAAGGAAGATCATCAGCACGGCGATACATATTTTTTTGTGCGCTGAGCGTCCGAGGTTTTGTGTTGTTCTGTCTTGTTTATGAATGCTTCAGATGATGTATCCTACCTGACAACGGGAAACAAAAGTAAAGTGCTATATATTATTTAAACTGCCCATTGCTGAATACGTAGTACTCAAACCTCTCGTGTTTCTTTTCTTTACCACAGTTGTTTTGTAGCGGAGTAGCGTTCCCCTTTGTTACTCGCTAGTTCAGAACTCGAGATTAGCACGCATATATCAATACCATCTTCAGATGCCATCGTTGATGCTAACATAGCTCTTCGAGCCACATTTGCGACTACGACGAGGAACGACGGGGCGTCTCCCATCCCTAGGCTTCAATTGATGTAGATCTTTTTCGCAAAGTTGTCTCTCCTTATGGAATACAGGAAAAACTTTATACACTAAAACCTTTGTACTAACTTTATAGTCGTTCATACCAATATAACCCTCTTAATAACTTCGCACGCTCCTAGTCAACAATATATATAAATGAATTAATAAAGAGAGGTGCTTCTATACTCTTCCTTCCAGTACAAGTTGCACAAATCTTGAAGCAAGCGAAGGGGTAAGTAATCATCATCTACCTTTCATTCATGCTTTAATAGTTGTGTAACTTTTAAAAGGAAGAGCATAGAAGCACCTATCATTAATAAAAGGTTGATTGGACCTACAAGTGATCCTCGATAATTGCCTTTAATAGTTGTGTAACTTTTAAAAGGAAGAGCATAGAAGCACCTCTCATTAATAAAAGGTTGATTGGACCTACAAGTGATCCTCGACAATTGCCTTCTTCCCCTCCTGTTCTTTCTTCCTCCTCTCACTCAGGGCCTGTTTGGATCCATTAGCAGCTAATAGTTCCTAGCTAATATTAGCCAGCTAACTATTAGTTGGAGGGTGTTTGGATCCACCAGCTAATATGTGGCTAATAGATGTTTAGATTGATCAATTGTTCAGAATACCCCTGCTTTATTACATGCTTGTCTCAAGGATTCTACATATTCTCTGTTGTTCACCTTGTGTGCTCACGCGACCTTAAACGATTTTTTTGCCACCTTGTGATCATTATTCACTCAAGGGACGGTTCACGCCTTTGTCATTGCTTCGGTACTCGCCTTGCTTCATGCGTTTCTAGTCGGCCCTGTAATCGTCTTGCTTCTTTGTATTTTTTTTGCAAGTCAAATCAATGTGGATGTTTAGGTGAAATGCTTGCAAGATCTCACCATCTGGATCTTTTTTGTTGAGGTTTATGTCCTTACAAAATTAGAGCAACACATAAATAACAAACAAAAGGTTTAAGATTTATATAAATTTAAAGTTCTGTCCTTACAAATGGCCTCTCACAATCACTCTCGCATAGCAAACAAAGCATTGGCAAGGTTGTCACGGAAGACGTTCATGTCTTGGTCTTCGTCACCTAGATGATTATTAGCTCCACTTCGTTGAGATGATGGGGCTGCCGGGAATGGCATGTAGTTTTCATCAAGGTCACACTGTTCAAAGTCCGCATCCGCTATTGCACTTTCTCGAATAAAATAATGCAATGCCATGCATGTAAGTATTATTTTGGTTTGCTTTACCATTGGATACGATGGCAAGTCCAACAAAATCCTCCACTTCATTTTCAAAACACCAAATGAACGCTCGATAACGTTGCGAAGAGATGAATGCAAATAATTGAATACCTCCTTTTTGCCACTTGGTCTTGGGCCTTGTTGAAACTCTGGTAAATGATACTTCGTCCCCTTATACGGCGCAAGATAACCCGCTCGGTTAGGGTAACCCGAGTAGACAAGATAAAATTTTTCTAAAAAAAGTGTACAATAGAAATTAATTAAAAAAAGAACAATAGAAATTTGACTACGTAGTAAGTGAAATAAGATAGCAACACGTTAGTTTACCTCGAGGAAGATGTGGGAACTTGTCGCCATATTTGCGTATAGCATCATTGAACACTCTCATGTCATGTACCGATCCTGGCCATCCTACCACAACAAAGGTGAACCTCATGTCGAAGTCACATATAGCCAAAACATTTTGAGTGGAATATCCATGACGACCAACATGTTGAAGGACCTTTGATGCTGGCACTACAACTGGTACATGAGTCCCATCTATTGCTCCTATGCAGTTATCAAAATGTGGTGCAAAACGATGACCTTGTAGCCTTGGATGAGTCGTTCTAAATTCTGGATCTCTAGGTTTGATAATATCTGCTGAGAGCCTATAGACACTATGCAACAATTTCTCAAATTTTCGACTAATCGTCTCGGTCGACCTCTCAAAACGATTTTCAGCTTGCCTAATGGATTGTGGGGCACCAATGATCCATAAAAACATGGCTAAAGCCTCTACAGACGACATCTTCTTTGTTGACGTCAAGCCATATGACGACACTAGCAAATCATGTAGCCTATAAAATAGTGCCCTACTCATTCTAAACATATTGAAGCAAGATGTTGGATTGTTAAGGGTTCTCATAACCCAGTCATATCCGGACAGCTCGGGTTCCCTAAACTTAGATTTGTTCATGAATGTATCTTCATAGTACATACCAAAAAAACAAGTTATTGCACCATATTCTTGCATGTTCTGCATTTGCATCCGTGCAACCTCAAGTGCTTCATCCTCATAATCACTTGAAGAAGAGCTCATCTACAAACAATTAAATATAAAGATTAGTAAATGAATTTTATATTGAAGCATAATATGAACAGTTTAGGCCTTCAGAAAATTAGCTTGCAGAACAATGTGAGCAACGCTTGCATAACATATCACATCATTCAGGTGAGATCAACACATACGTAACTGGTTCAACTAACAGTTTTAGATCATACAAGCTAACAAATAACAGGTTCAACTAACAATTTCAGATAACAATTACAACAAAAAAGATCCTAGTTTATGTTCTTCTGCCTGCACCACCTCTTTAACCAAGCAAGCCTTCCTTCATTGCTGGTCAAAGTAAAGAAAATTGCATGATTTTCAGGTTTGACAAATAGCTGACTAGCAACGAAATGCTCAGCAGATCCTTCTGCAGCCCCACTTTCCACAACCAATTGCATCGCTTTGTTGATGGATTCTGTCATTAGTTCCACTTGCATCACCTTTCGGGCTATGGCATTATTAGTCTCCATACTGTCCCAAATTCCCTTCATAATCTTGACCATAGGGCTCTTTACCTTTTTCATTGGACTAGTAACACATGTACTAGTACTACTAGTTCTCTTCATACCAGTACTCATAGGACTACCATCAAGGGCTTCTTTTTGAAAATCTTCATCATTAATTTGTTCACCAGCAATGCAAGAGGTAGATCCATCCACAGCAGTATGCGCAAATATCTGCTCAAGTTGCTCTAGACACTCTGGGGGACCATACTTCAACCTCTTCCATTCAGAATGTCCCTGCAAAAAAAGATTCCACATTAATGAACAAGTATAGTTGTCAACATACAGTGACAAAGTATTTATTACAAAAAACCACAAGTACCTTTGTGTGTTCCTTCCAAAACTTGTCACTAGCCACCACCGTTCCATTTGCCCGCCCAAATCCAGTTTGTTTGTTCAGCCACAACCAAAAGCTATAGAGTTTCTTAAGTTGATCCCATCTGTTTTTGAGCTGAACTCTCGAGTGTCGCAATCCTGTGCTTAAGAAATATTTCTCTGCCATGTTCTTATAGGCTCTATGGGTCATGAATCCATTGATGGTATTCCCAGCCCTCATTTCTTCAATACAAATGTCACAGAATATAGCACTATTGGACGAACTCCAATTTGCCTTATCAAAAGGATCCTAGAGGTCATGATTCCATTAATATATGTGCATATGAAATGTAACGTATGAGGAGCATACTTCAAGTGCTATAGTCACAGAACATGTGAAATATGAAATTTGAAGACATACAAGAAAGCGGCATACAAATTAGCACAAGAATCTTGACTTGAATTACACAAATTGTGTATCTATCTTCTTTGGAAATTGCAGTGTATCAAATATGCTTTCAAGTGTTACTGTTAATCACTGTGATGTTGCACAAAAGATATGTCGTTGCATTCAGTTCTAGGTATTTTTCTTCAAAGTAAACTAAGTTTGTATTGTAGCGCTAGTCCATGAAAGCCATGGATGCATTCTAGATAGGGGACATATCTACTGCAAAGTCATCTAGTTGAACTCCCTCGAGACTAAAAAGAACATATTTGACTTCTAGATATGCACATATACTTGTGTTTCTGAGATCTACAGACAAAGAAGAACATGTTTGACTTCCAAGTTGGTTCGTCTTTATCTGGTTGTTGAACTTGAGCCTGTACATGTATGTCTAGAAATTTACTTGGGGTATCACTGAATTTATCAAACTGAATTGATTTGTATTCCTGAAGGCCAATAAATGGTAGGCATATGTATGCAGGGAATCCAAAGTTAACTTTCCAGCTTATAGCAGCTATTCTGAGACTAAATTACTAATTTATGCATCTTGGATTTTCCCTGTTAGTTTTGTGTGAGCTCACAATTGTTGACACCGCTTCATCATTTGGATGGGATGCTGCTATCATCACCAGAACAAATTTCTATAGATGTTGACATATCCAGAGTTACTTTGAAGTCATTGTTTAAAGGGTAAAACCTTATAAGAGTTACTTCAAAGTCATTGATCAGGAGAACATGATAAGTTGTTACCACTTTGCTTAGACCCTACTAGCATCATTTTTTTAAGTCTATTCTCCTGATCAAGCATAGAAGCAATATTTGTGCAACTTAAAAAAAAAGCATAGAAGCACCTAAATGTCTTTTGCTTAGACCCTACTAATGCTTCATTTTTTAAGCATAGAAGCATAGAGTTTTTGACATACCAATGTACAGATATTTCCTTTCTACTATTTTTAGTCTGTTACTAACATGTTCAAAGATCTTCTTTATCTATCAAAGTAATAAAGCAAATCTTTAATGAGGAGCATATATCCTATGACAAACTCCAATTTGCCTTGTCAAAATGGAAATGATCTTCAATCACAACAGTCACTTGACAGAATTGCTAACAACTGAAACCTATGAGGCGCATACTTCAAGTGTTATAGTGACAGAACATCTAGGCCAACTGGGCTGAATTTGAGCAACATGTTCAAAGCAAATAGATGAACAATCAGTGAACCAAATACTTTTCTAACAATATCATGCCTAGATGTCATGATTCCATTACTCAAATAGATGAACAATCAGTGAAACAAATACTTTTCTAACAATATTAGTACTAGAGTTCATGATTCCATTACTCAAATAGATTAACAAAGACTAATGACCAAGGAAAATGTATCACCTCAGATCCATGAACAAAACCTTCGTCCTCTTCATCCAGTCCTGCATCACCTTCTTCCGGCTGTCCACCAATGGCACCAACCCCACTTGTGGATCCTGCTGGCCGAGGCGGTCCAACACTGGGAGCACTCCCACCTACGGCGGTTGCAACGCGATGAGGACCACCAGGCCTAGCTGCGGCGGCGGTGCCCCGATGAGCTCCATGTGCACCTCTGCTACCCTATCCGGCCGTCCGAGGAGCGCGGAGCGGCTTCACCGCCGTGGCAGGAGCATCTCCGCCGGATGAGGCACGTCTTGCTGCGACGCCATGATCAGAGACGGCGGATCTAGAGGGGCCAGTGCACGGACGCCCGTCGCCGACCTCTGCATCGCTGTTGTTGACGACCGGGGGCGGAGACTGCAGGTACTCCTAGTACCGCATCAAGCTCGGGAACTCGACGGCCTATGAGTTGAGATCAAAACCCTCCAGTACACCGGAACCGCATCGTGGAGGAATACCTCGGCCCACCGCAGAGCTCTGCGTTTCAGCGAAGAAATCCATGTCGACGGCGCGGTTGTTGGGAGGCGTGATGTGATCGAAGCTATCGTCGCCTGATCCAAATAGGTCTCTCCGGCGGCGAGCGGCGGGCGCGGACCTCCTTCACGGCGCCAGGGAGGCGCGGAGCTGCGTCGACCACGGATCTCCTTCGCGGCATCGGCAGGCCGCGAACCTGCTTCCGGCAGCGGCACAACCAGGTGGGCGGCGTCTTCGTGGGTGGGTGGCAGCTGCAGATTCGTGGGTGGTCGCCGGGCGCAGAAGATTTGGGGGGGGTGGGAGATGTTGGGGCCGCCGGGCGCAAAAGAGTTTGGGGGCACCTGGTGCAGGAGAGTTTGGGGCGGTGGGAGTTTTTGACGAGCAGATATTCCATCCATTGCGTATCAACGATTTTGGGTGGAAGGGTAATTTCATCAAATACCATCTATTAGCTGATATTAGCTGGGTTTGGCAAGATAATGAGATAACCATTAGCTAGGTGCCCAGCTAATAGTTAGTTGATCTATTAGCTGGACTTGTTTGGATCTTTAGAATTAGTTGATACGCAAACCTGAGCGTTGCTGCACCTCAGCCTTCTCCCGCTCACGTGCGCGCTCCCCTCTATGTGGCGGACGCAGTCTAGCTCTAACAACAGCTGCGGGCCGCATCTCAGTAGAGTCGCTGCCGCCGCCATGCATTATCGGGCAGAGGTGGTACCAGAGGTACTATATCCGGCATCTCTAAAATTTTGGAGAGTTATATAAAATTATATTTTAGTTTTATATAAAATATATTTTAGCAAAAAATATAAAAATACAAATTATTCTTACCAGGGGCAATACCTGAACTAATTTAGAGATTTGTGAATTGAGGATTTCAAATCTACAAGCTTTCTCTTCATTTTTAAATGTTCTATATGCTACATTTAAAAATCATGATTCACCATTATAAATCAGCATAATGCCAATAGATTTATGAATTGGGAATTAAAGAATGAAATTTACCTTTGTGATTGTTGATGTCGAATGCTCAACTGCTACATGTTGTTTTATCACCACTTTATATCCTGCCAGAAGCCCCGCCGGTCACCACCGGCGTCGCAGTTTCCATCCCTAGCTCAATGCTGGCCGCGGCAACAAGGGGGTGCCCTGCAACAAGCCGTGCGCTAACCTCTGCCTCATCGAACACCACCGCCCTGAATTGTCGACCGTCGCTGGTGTCGCACCCTCGATTCATAAGTCGGTGCTTGCCGCGGCCACAGGGGCTAGGGCTGCCCTACTACGCGCCGCTCCTTGCGCCACCGCCTGCCCTGCCACATCCATTCATTCGCCAGTGTCGGTGGCTGCTCAGCACTCGTTTGGTGCCCTGTTCTCTGCCGGTTTGCGCCTCCTCCCTCCCCCTCGGTTTTGTCGTTGTCAAGCTATGGCCACAAAGAAAGCGAGAGGGTCACACACACACACACACAGAGAGAGAGAGAGAGAGAGAGAGAGAGAGTTGGGCATTAGACTTGAGGAATGGAGGAAGACTAGACCTTAGGCGATTGAGTCGCACATGGAAGATTGGGAGAGGGAGTGGGTGGGACAATCTAAAATGGATTTAGACGTTGAAATAAATATTTTTGAGCCAACTTACTAGTATATACACATAATATATCTGTTATATACTGGGGTTTTTTTGCCAAAAATTTTGGGTGTACATCTGTACACCCATTGGATGAGCTCTGGCTCTGCCACTAGCTAGGGCCTGGGGAGCAGGGGTTTGAGAAACGCATGAACCAAGCGGAGCGCAAGATGTTGGTTTGGTGCGTGGTGCGGTGCGATCGAGTTGGGGAGGGAGCGATGGTGCCATATTTATGGTGGGAAGCCAACAAGAAAGTTGGGCATGGGGTTGGGTTAAGAGCGACAGCTATGGAGGTGGCATGGGATTCGCTTAGCACAAGAGAGGGATAAAAACGGTACGAAAACAATCGGTAAATGGCTGTTTCGTTTCCATTTTCACATTTTTTTATCGGTAACGGAAACCCTAGAAATGGATACAAAAACGGATAATGACGAAAACAAATGCGAAATGGAATGGAGTGGATATGGAAACGAAAGCGAAAAATTCCATAAGAACATAATACATAATCATAAGAACAATTTAACTCATTCCATCTCCAATGTGGGCACAAGAATAGTGTTATGTTCACTAATATCACTATAAAATTTTTTCTCAAGTTTGTCAGCTGAAGGCTCGTTATTTGTCCTCCAAATTAGACCATCATGTCCTCCTTCATATCATTATCATCAATATCATCTTGCTCCACCAACTACAAAGGTGTAATACCCTAAAATTTGTATATTATTGTTCGATGTTCATTTATGATTTTCTAAGATTTATCCTGGATTTTTTGGAGTTTATACGTACTATTTTTTATTTTTAGATTTATAAAATTAATTTATTCATAAAAATAAAAACCAAATTATGCTAAAAATAATTTTCCTAGGTTCAAAATGTTCCAAGGTATTTTTGAAAATTTTCCAGAATTTTTGAACTCTATTTGATATTTTATATAAAACTATTGGTATTTATAAAATTATTTTAATTCAAAAATAAATGTAAACTTTCCCTTCTCCTTTTTGGGCCAAGCACATTTTCCTTTTCGGTCCGTTTTCGTTTTTAATTTCTGATTTCACTTATACAGAATTTTTGTTTCCGTTTATGTTTTCGTCGGAATTGGCTCTCCTATTTTCGCTTCCGTTTCCAACAAAAAAGTTCTGTTTCCGTACCAGTATTTTTTGTTTTCGTTTATGAAAAAGGGCTTCCGTTTCTATTCTTCTCTGAAACAATCCTCAAGCCTACAGGAGACTACTCCTCTATTCCTTTCTGAATAATATCGGTCTAGTTATTTACACAACATCTATAATATATATAACGCTGAAATGGGTACTATGGAGCCTGGGCTCCAGGATTTGAAATAAGTGAATTCAAGTAAAATTCGGGTATTTTAGGGTATATACTGAAATAGCCTCAAAATTTCAAAATATTTTTTGTTTGAATTTATTTGATTTTATTTGGATTTTGTTGGATTTTATTTGGTTTTGGGCCGTTTCCCCGGCCCGCTTCCCTTCCTCCGGCCCAGCTCTCCGGCCCATCTCCCTCTGGCCCACTTCCCTTTCTCTGGCCCAGCTCTCCGGCCCACTCCCCGGCCCAGCCGCCCCCGGCGCCGCCGTCGCCTCCCCAGCCTCCAACCAACGCCCCCACCCCCTCTCTTGCCCGTTTGCCTCAAGACACCCGCCACCCACCGCCTCGCCCGATCCCACCTGGCCACCGTCGCCCGCCTGGCCCCACTGTTAGCCTCCCACGCTCAAGACTGTGGCGGCGCAGCCGCATTGTAGGCCTCACTCCCCCACTCGTGGGCAAAATTGGGTTGCACTGTGGGACCCAATTCCGTTTTTCTTTTCTTTTTCTTTTTCGGATTTAATTAATTCAAAAAATCCTAGAAAATTCTAAAAATAAAAAAATCCAAAAAATACGCTTTCTTGATCAGTTCGAACCATTGAAGTCCAAAAATGACCTCCGCTCCACCAACCAAGTCTCCAAAATAACAAAAATACCCCTCCCAACCCCTTTTCTGGCCATCTTTCTGGACTTTTCCGTTTTCCTTTCTTCTTGCTTTCCTTTTGTTCGTTTATTTATCGTTTTCATTTTTTCGCGCTAGATCCGATCTTCGAGCAGTACCAGCAGCAGGAGTAGGACCAGACCAGAACTGAGCAGGACTACAGCTACTATGAGTTAGACGACCCTTTAGCCTAGCAACGCAAGCCACACCCCTTGAACATTTTGAACCTAGCTCGTCAATAATATAGTAGTATTATTTTTCCTTATATTTTAATACTGAAAAAGGTAATTTAGAATGACATGATACTTAGTTATACCCAATCATCTTTTAACCTTCCATCAATTGCGAAACCTTATTTATCCTTTGCATAGCCTTAGTTTATAATTATGAATCCCCTTAGACAGTTAATTATTTATTTTCCCACCCTTAGTCTTTTAAAAATTTGTGAGCTTTTAGCTCGGTGTCTTTTCAACTGTTGCTACGATCAGGGGAGCAGTGTTGGGCTACCCACGAGGTGGATGCTAGTCCAACCTCCGGTCGATGACGGAAGCCGTGGTTAGTTTGGATGGTTGGTACAGTGGGTACCAAGTTTGTGGTTGTAATGGTTTGATCTCTGGTAATTAAGGGTAACTCCCTTGGGCAAAGTAAATAACTTAATTTTTTGCTCAACCACAAGTTGGGCCGGTCAACTCGGTTGACCTGTTCCAACCTAGATCAGTACATTGTGCATCGCCTTGGAATACCTACAGGTTGTAACTATCATTGCCATCGGATCGCCGATCGAGGAAGGTGTCAGTGTCACACAATACCAGACGCTCGCGAACGCCACCCAGGGCCTGCCTGCCGATGAGTCATCACATAACTTTCGACGGATCGATCGGTCGATCGAAGTGAAGCATGAGCTTTTTTTTATAGCCCCTCGCACCTTTTTTTTTTTAAAAAAAATATAGCTTTAATACGAATAAAATTATAAAAAAATAGTTACTTGCTTGATTGTAGAAATGCTGGCAGATAACATACTTGTCATACTCGTGTAACATGGTAGATGCTGCCGAGATAGATAGTTACACATGATAGATGCTGCTGAGATAGATAACACGTCCTGCCGATCCGTCGGCCTATCACGATAGGCGTAGGCCGTGATTTCAGATCTCTGTCGTATGGTCTAGAAATATGGCTAGTGTTAGGGTTTTTAGGATTAGCAGGAGGTTACTTTTATAATTATATTTGTACGCGATTAGATTTAAAAAACATACAGAGACACTAAAAAAAGCTAATAAATGGATGTGCGCGCCTGCTCATGCCGAAAGCGCGGTCGCCAAGACGAAGCGATTGACGATCAGATGACACGCACAGCACACAAACAAAACGACGCCACATCAGCCAGAGCAGTTCATCAGCAGGGACACCAACCTACTTCCTCTTGATCTCCTCCTCCTTAATGATTAGTTTTCCTTAGAGACGCGCACTGAACAACATCGATCTAATGTCATTCTTTAAGTTCGGCAGCTTAATTTGTCCATCTCACCGCTGCACAAAGCAAACACTACTGTAGTATTCCCTTCAGTCACGAATAGTAGTTGGTTTGATGCATATAGTCAAATTTTTAAAAGTTTAGCTATCGACATCTTATTAAATATTTAGATTGGACGGATGAAAATTATATACGTAGATTTGTCTTGAAATGTACTTTTATAATATTATAATTTTATTAGATTTTTTAAAAACATATTACAATAGAAATTAGCGGTTAAAGTTGAGTTTTGGAGACTGTATCAATGCCTAAAACAACAACTATTTGTGACAGGAGGAAGTAGGTGTAAATATAAAGCATATTTTATATTTTAATAAAAAAATTAGCGTGATGTTCTTTTTATACTTCTAATAAATATCCAGTCTTATTTCATATTTTTTAAATATTTTACATGTATTAAATATAATGATCAGAGATAATAATTAATAATAGTTTAATTATTTTTAATATTTTTTTATCTATATATAAAAGAATACGTTAGATAAATTTGGACGGAGCGAGTACTCGCGTTTGCGTCCAAGCATCGCGTCTTATGCATGACAAGACATAGCTCGCCGCGGAGCCATTGATTATATATCTATTAACGTCGTGTGACGGCTGACGATATGTGTGCGTGTATATGAATGCAATACGCATGCGGCATGCGTCTCTGTTCCAGTTACTGCATATAGATGACTAGTTAAGGTCAAGCGTACGCTAGCTGTGCCATGTAATATTTGGTTGGACGATTATTTATAAAAAATTAGTATGAGAATGTAAACGTAATTTTGGTTTTTTCTGTGGGATTTTTTAAAAATATGCTGGCTAGGAGTCGTTGATGAATTTACAGGACCATGGGTCCTTTTCGTAAAAAATTGGTGGAGGATCTGTCGGTGAATTTATGGAACTACGGAGTCTTTTTTTGCGAAATTTGGTCCGACGGTTATTTCTGAAAAAATGATATAGGGATCTAAACGCAATTTTGGTTTTTCGGGAGGGTTTCAAAAATATGCTAGCTAGGAGTCATCGACGAATTTGCAATATCACATATCACTTTTTGTAAAAAAAAAAAAACTATGGAGGACCCGTCAGCGAATTTTGCGGAATTACGTGATCTTTTTTTACGAAAGAGTCAGTGGGAGGATCTAAACGAAAATTTGAATTTTTTTATAGAAAAAGCGGGTGGATGACCCATCGGCAAATTGCAGAACTACATGGTATTTTAAAAAAAAAAAAATCGGTAAGAGAAGAGAATCTAAACACAATTTTGAAATTTTCAAAGGAATTTTCCGCGGAAACCATGACGTGGCGCGGCTGATTATCTCCGGTATAATATAAGTTATTATTATAAATACATTGGCGGCGTAAGCGACAAGCAAGAGGATTAGGCCGTTACTACACCATGATACATTGCACTCAAGAAGAAACGTGCACTTATATATTATATAGCAGCTCGACACTTGGAGCTCATCCTGGCCAATGGATATGTTACTAGCTATCTTACAAGACTCGCACAAGTTATACACAGGATACATACACATACGCATAGATACAAGCGGCCAAAAGGTCTCCCCGTGATGCCAATTTGCCCGGCCACCCCGGCCGGTCGATCGATCTCTTCTAGAAGATCATCATCCGCTGGATGAAAAGAAATGATTATTGATCGACTATATATATACGCCACGATGATCGAGAGTACAAAACAAATTTTGGTCAGATAAATTGATGATCCAATAACTAGTACAAATATTATATGGAGTACACCGGTATTAATTATTGTATCTAAGATAAATTAATTGTGCATATAGGCGCACTAGTTAGTTAAGATGGGCTTGTTTATTGGTTTCTTTGATGTATGGTTTTGTGCCACAAACATTTTGGCCAGAATGGCTGGCTAGCTACGTATCGATCGAGTACGTCAAGGATCAGGACCTACACCTACTACCACTGGTAACTAGTCACTTAATCAATGGAAGTGGAGTCTTGTAAGCAATTCGTGAGGTAATATTGATGTTTACGTGTTTGAAAAACAAAGCACAATTAAGCAGCTAGCTAGCTTTCCCCCCAAAAAGACCTCTTTTCGTTTCACAACTTTCTTTTTGGGGAGAGAGAGAACGTTTCAAAGTTTGGCATGTAATGTAGTACTCTGATGTTGAGCTCTACCCGCATGCACCAGTTTCTTTTTTTTTTTTTTTTTCCTTTTCCATCTACTTAATTAATCGATTTGGCCTTGATGCAGCTCTCTAAGGACCAAGCTAGAGTAGCGTTATATGAAATGAAAAAATAGCTACAAATTAAGCTATATATTTTGATGTATCATATATGTGTATGGATCGATAACAGAGCTGCATAATTTTGAAAATGTTATATATTCTCTAGCTAGCTAGCTCCTCAAGAAATTTACGTAGTTGAAAGGAAAAACTAATAAAGCCCTTAATAGAGGTCCGGAATGTGCAACTAAAGGAAGTGTGTAAGTATTAGTGCAATTAATTAAGCAAACGTGGAGCCCAACATGCGTGTGGGTGGGTGCCATATATGCACACATGCTGTAGGGTTAAAGGGCACAGTTTTGGTCCCAACAAGCATATATTTGGTGCGTTTAATTTCCCTGAATTTGATGCCACGGCCGGCATGCCAATGACAAGGTTATTAGCTATCTCTATATGATTGTGTTACGTACTAAGTGTGCCCACACGCACCATTTGCAAAAGAGACTCGCTGTAGCTTATCCTAACGGTTTTCTCTTAATCATGTAGTAACTCGCATGTCAGTGACTTAGTGACACGGCTAAGCATGTCAGCGACGACTGGCTTACCAAACTAAAATTCCAAGTCCGAAAAGATGCATCTAGCTATAGGAACAGGCTTCCTGGGGCCGGGCCTCGATCAGTTGCGTACGTGTCCTAATCTTCGTGAGCCCGGCCGGTCATCCCTCTGGACGTACGCAACGTGCGGCGCCGGCACGCCAATGACAAGGTTATGATGACGAGAAGAAAATAGCTGTATATATGTTGCACATATGTGCATCTCCCTTTTCAAAATGCCCTACAAAAACGTCCATGTCTGTCGCCGTGAGTCGCTGGGCGGCCGCCTGCAGACCGTGTCCGCTTGCCCATTTTACACACCGTTCGTAGACCAGATGTTCAGATCATGACACGGAAACCTTATCCGTCTTGCTCAGCTCGATCCAATGGGCTCCAAATTTTGGTGATTTCGTGGCTGCTCAACCACGTCGACATCAAGCAATAAGCTCAACTGAAATTTTGGGGAAACGATTAATACACGTTTGTATGTATACGTGAGGCATGTACTGTGTACGTACGTACGTAGTTGCGTGAGGATTATATGTGCGCGTGTGTGGTAAAACAAATGACATGGAAATCTTATCTTATCTGCTTGCAACGACAGGCAGGGGATTCATGTTGTTTTTGTGGCTGCGTGGCTTATCCATCTTAATTAGCTACTAGTACTTGTAGGCATCCATCAATTGGAACAACGATCGAGCTGATGGATCGTTGGAAGGAAGAGGAGAGAAGAATTCTTGGAACTCTCAGGAATCAACCCATGACGGTGATAGGAAAGAAAATATTCTGGGAAAAGTAAACGACGATTGATCGATCGAGCATGGGCGCCAGTGTGTGCCGGCTTAATTGTCGGTCTTCTACGTCCTAATTTAGCCGCCTGCAGGTCGCCTTTATCTGCTAGCCAAGAAAGAAAAATCCATGCATCCCACAGCTTAGCCAATAGCTGCTGCACTTACCAGGTAAAGTTGTGGATCCTGGTTTTTGGCGAGAATTATATATTTCTGTTCCTCTCGTCGTCAGTAATCCACGTCTTAAATTAGAGCTGCCAAAAAAAAGTTAGGCCTAAATCAAAGAAAAAAGATTCTAGCACAAACAAGAAACCGTATTTACTAGCTAGTATGTTAGCCACGTAACTAATGTGCTTAGCTAACGCACGAACTGGGCGTCGCGCTCGTCCAACCGATGCGTATAAGAACTATTCTGGTATGACTAGTTTGAGAGAGGGTAACCCTAGACTAACAAATTTAAAAACCCTATGTGTCATGTTCATCCACCACCACCTTTCCTCCTTCCTCTCTTCCCTACCCACTTTCCTCACATCGATCCCTTCCTTCCTCTCAAACAAAAAAAATAAAATTAGAAAACTTAAACTTGAAAATGTTAAATAAAAAAATTCAACTAAAAAATTTCAAATAAGAAAGTTTCAACTCAGAAATTTTTCAATTAAAAAACTTTCGGTTTGAAAAGTTTTGATTTAAAATTCAACTAGAATTTTTTTAACTCAAAAAACTTTAAATCCAAAACTTTCAAATCAAAAAGTTTCAACTCAAAAGATTTCAAATAAAAAGTCAAATTAGAAAGTTTCAATTTCGAAAACTTTAAATTAAAAAACTTTCAATTCAAAAAAATTCGATTAAAAAGCTTTTGAAAGTTGTTAAAAAATTCTTGTTATAAAAAACTTGTGGGAAATTCGAAATACAAATACTATTTTGAGTTTGAAGGGAATGGAATGAAGGAGGAAAGGGGTGAAGGAGGTGCTACATGTGTCGCAAGGAGAGGGTCTTTGAGAGGGAAGAGGTATGGGGGATGAAATAATGTGCCGCCGTTTGTCACAAGGAGAGAGCTTCTTTAACAAATATTCGATGATAACGCCCTCAAATTAGCAATTCTAACTATTCTACATTTGGGTGCAGAATAGCGCTTGTGTGTGTAAGAAACTTTTTCCATACTCCCGCGAGCACATACTTCCACTTCTAATATACCATTTAAACGAACATGTTATGCCCTTTTATCACTTTCAGTATAATTCAATAGTAATTTTAAGATACTCCAATGTGTTTGGTTAAAAATTTCGAAACTCTTTATTTTTTGTTATATAGTCTTTTCCATATAAAAAATGAAGGATGTACCTGAATTATGCTATAAAGAGTGGATTTTCATGAAATTTTTCATATAAATCACTTTAAAGTATCTTATAATCAATATTAGAGTATACTCGAAATGATAAATACGTATAACAACATTATTTAAATGGTATATTAAAAGCAGGGGTATATATATGCTACCAGATGTACGTCTCAGGATCCGTACAGATTTCTGGTCCAAGGAGTATTGAATGTGACGGACCGCCTTTTCAGGGGTGCGTTTAAATCCCGGAATGACTACCCAGGAAGATTAGTCACCGGAAACCAAGTCGTTCATTGCCCGCAAACGAATGATTCAACTGTTTTTACATCACATAAGGCCTATCGGCCAGAGTTTTCACAGGAAGCGGCGAGCTTCAAAGTATATAATACATCCCAAAAGTTAAACAGCGCAAAAGCAAAACTCCACAAAGTAGTCGAAATAAGACTGAGACTAGAACCACACTGAGTCGCCGTCTACGATCTCTTGGAATTCTCCAACATCTTGATACTCTAAAATGGGTTAATTAAGCAAGGGTGAGTACTACAATGTACTCAACAAGCCACACAGGGAATCCTGATTATTATATGCAACGGATAACAAGGATAGCCATATGTCTCATTTGTGTATGCAAGTTTTCATAAGATTCGACATTTCATTTGAAACATAAACCATAATCATAATAATAAACAGGGGGTTTCCAAAGTTATATACTTCCACACTTGTTCATTCAAAGATCTACTTGAGCTTTAGTTTCGGGATTCACCCCATTTTAACTTAGCTTCATTTACCGGAAGCACGGCGTATTCGAATACCATTTAATTACACTCTGCAGAGGTGTTCAGCTTTACCCACAAGATTCCACGATCGTTATGCCACGCGATTAACATGCAACTTTTATGCATGCGGCCGGATCGAGGTTATCATAGCACCGTTGGATCTTTCCCCTTTAGCCCCTATCCGGTAGAGTTTCGGTCCACATTAACCCGGGGTCCCCACTGGCCAGAGTGAAGTTCGCGATCCCGTTTACTGTGGACACCTACCGTTGTGAACCCGAAATGCCACAGTTTCCTCGTGCACACTTTCGTTTCACCCCATAACTGCGGACCATATCCCATACCGGGAAGGTAACCATGCTCCTATAGGTATTACGGGGAAAGTACAATGTACCGAAACTACGTTGAATCAAGCCAACGAAGTTGACCGGCCCAACCTGTGGTTGAACGATTTCTTAAGTTATTTACTTTTGCCCAAGGTTGTAAGTCCTTACTTGTCATAGACCAAACCATTACATTCCACATCCCCTGGTATCCGCAGTACCATCATCCATCCATACCTTGGTATCAGTCCTCGGCCGGGGATCAGACTAACACCCATCCGGTAGTTAGCCCAATACTGTCCCCCGGACCGCAACATTTCATAAACATTCCATATCTAAGTACATCGACATTTCATGTTTCCTTTTTAAAATGGTCTAATTAACTATAATAGAATACCTAGCCAAATAATGACAATAGTGATGTTCTAGGGTTACAAAGGATTATTCGGATTTAATATTTGTCAAGGAAGTTCCATGAGCCTTTTTGGCATTAACTAGCTATCATGTCATTCAAACATACCAACGTTGCGATATTTCAACATATAGTTCGGAAATAATGCGGTAGAAAAATAATTATGAACTATTCTTAGGAAACATTAGGTTCAACATGATCAATGAAGTATGGCTTGCCTTGCGGGGCGGAGGGGTTCCCTAGTTCGGTGTTGGCGTAGTCGTACTCGGCGTCACGTTGATCCGGCTCCGATTCCCAGTACTGCTCCTGCTCCTGTGTCGGCTCCGGGAGTTGGTACTGCTCGGTCGTCGGCTCTAGCGTAAATAAACACCATAAGACAAACAATAAACAATAAATAACACAAAAAGAAAGAAGAGAAAAGAAAAGAAAAAAAACCGAGAGAGAAAATAAGCCGGAAATGGGTCGGAGGGCATTCTGGGAATTTTTGGAACTTGGTTTGGCGGAACGGAGGTCGTTTTTGGACTCAGTGGCTCGAAACGGTTCGGAATATGTATTTTTGGGCATTTTTGGACTTTCGGGTATTTTTGGAGTATTTTTGGGTATTTAAATGGATTAAAACGAATTTCTGGAAATAAAATAAAAGAAAATAAAAAGGAATGGGCCACTGTTGCTTTGGGCTTGCGCCAAAACCGGGCTCAGCCCGTGAGTGCGAGCGTGCGGGGGAGGCCACTGGGCCGGCCCGCTCCCACGGCCAGGCCTGCGCTGACAAGCGGGCCCCGGTGTGATGAGGAGAGGAGAGAGGGGCAAGCGGCGGGTGGGGTCGTGGAGGCCGACGGGTGGGCCACTGAGCCGGGGCGAGGCTGGCCGAGGCCGAGCGAGCCGGCGGCGTGAGGTGAGCAGGGCGCCGGAGGCGGGGAAGATGACGGGGAAAAAGGGATTCAGGGCGTGGGAGCTCACGGGATCTTGGGGAA
Organism: Rhipidocladum racemiflorum; assembly: GCA_036346355.1. Lineage (NCBI taxonomy): Eukaryota > Viridiplantae > Streptophyta > Magnoliopsida > Poales > Poaceae > Rhipidocladum > Rhipidocladum racemiflorum. Next base: position 13,902,244 of record CM070578.1, on the reverse strand, counting down.
ATGGGAGAGGGTCTTACCCTGGAGCTAGGGCACGGCACGGGAGGACTTGAGCGGCGGAGCAGGCCCGTGGCGGGGAAGCGGCCGGGGGCGGAGAAGATGATCGTGGCGCGGCCACGGGAGTGCGTGGAAGAGCACGGGAGAGAGGGGAATGGAGAGAGGAGGGTGCTGGGGGCTCGGTGAGCCATTAATGGCAGCCGGAGCGGGTTTATATAGCCGGCGAGCTCGGGGAATTCGTCGACTTCATCATTCTTGAGAGTGGCGGCGGCGAGGCGAAGCGGTCTGTGTGAGGCTCGGCGGCGCCAGGCGTTCGCGCGGCGGGGTGGCGGAGTGCCCTAAGGGCTAGGCTGCGGCGAGCGACGGGAGGGTGGCCTGGCAAGGCTGCCATGGCAGGGTTTGCGTGGGGGACGATGCAGATCTTGGGCGGCCCGAGGCGGAAGGCGGAGTTCAGGCGCGGCGAAAGCGTGAAGCGGCAACGGGTGAGGCGAGGAGCGGGAAGGCGCACTTGCCGAAAAAGGAAAGCGCAAAAGCACCGAAACTTTCCAAAAACGGCAAGAATTCATAATTTGACCGAATAAATTCAAATAAAATCCGAAAAATTCAGAAAAATTCATAAAACGCAAATAAAGCCTAATTCAAACTCAGATTTGAAATTTTAGGGTTATTTCAACCTACCCCCCTTAAAATAAATCTCGTCCCCGAGATTTACTTACCTGGGAAAGAGGTTGGGAAAATCCTGCTGCAATTCCGACTCCTTTTCCCATGTGGTTTCCGTGAGCGTGTGATTCTTCCACAGTACTCGGCATACTCTGACATCTTTATTTCGAAGTTTCCTTTCAACTGTCTCAATTATCCTGACTGGTTCCTCTGTATAGGTCAGATCATTCTGTAAGTCGATTTCTTCTAACGGTATTTGCTCTGCGGGTTGTCGAAGACACTTCCTTAATTGTGATACGTGGAATACATTGTGTACCCTTGACAGTTCAGGACTCAGCTGTAGTTTGTAGGCTACTTCTCCAATTCGGCCTATGATCTTATATGGTCCAACATATCTTGGTGCCAATTTTCCCTTGATCTGAAATCTATGCACGGGCTTGAATGGTGTCACTTTCAGATATACGAAATCTCCAACTTGGTAACTGATATCCTTTCGCCTGGTGTCTGCATAGTTCTTTTGGCGTCCTTGGGCTATCCTTAAGTTTTCTCTGATGATTCTTACATGGGCTTCTGCATCATGAACAATCTGTGGCCCTAATAATTGGTTTTCTCCCACTTCAGTCCAATTCAAAGGGGTTCTGCACTTTCTTCCGTAAAGTGCCTCAAACGGTGCCATTTGTAAACTGGCCTGATAACTGTTATTGTAGGAAAATTCTGCAAACGGTAAACAAGTAACCCAAGATGCTCCATAGGTCAACGCACAAGCTCTTAACATATCTTCCAATATCTGGTTAACTCTTTCTGTCTGTCCATCAGTCTGTGGGTGATATGCTGTACTGAAATTCAGGTCTGTCCCCATGGCTTCATGTAGACTCTTCCAGAATTTTGATGTGAACTGGGCTCCTCTGAAGGGAATATGCCCGAGAGGCAATAATAAATTGTTTATTATCTTATTCCATGTTTATAATAGATGTTTATTTCTCATGCTAAAATTGTATTAACCGGAAACGTTGATACATGTGTGTGTAATAAACAAACAAAAGGTTCCTAGTAAAGCCTCTCTTTTAAACTAGCTTGTTGATTAACTGATGATCAAGGTTTCCTGATCATGAACATTGGATGTTGTTAATAACGGGGTCACATTATTAGAAGAATGATGTGATGAACACACACCCAAGTTGGTATAGCAAATTCGATCAAGTCATTAAAGTTTGTTCTTTATCTTGAACATATACAAAATAGCTCTTTTCCTTAGACCATGAGATGATGTCAATCACTAACTCCGGAAGAGTACTTTGATGACATCAAGCGTCACTCCGTAACACGGTGACTATAACTATGGATTTGGGGACTATGATAGTTTTAGTTGAGGCTCATGCATCAAGAGTGGGATTTGTCCATCCAGATGACGGAGAGATATACTCTGGGCCCTCTCGGTGATATCACATTGACATCGCTTGCAAGCACGTGACTAGGTCACAAGAATGTCATATCACGGAACGAGTAAAGAGTACTTATCGGTAACGGGATCAAACTAGGTATAGTTGATACCAATGATCGGATCTCGGATAAGTAATATATCGCGAGACAAAAGGAATTGGTTATGTTGGTTTTGGTTCACACGATCACTAGTTCATCGTTGAGTAAGTGGGAGTCATTATGGATCTCAGATCCGTGATGATTATTGATCAGAGAGGTGTCTTGATCATGTCCATTTTATTCACGAACCGTAGGGTGACACACTTAAGGTTCATCGACGCTTTTGAGTGGATACGGAACACCGGAGAAAAGTTTGGACAGCACCGGAATAGTTTCGGGATATCAGTCCATTCACATGGAGAGTCCATTCACATAAAGAGAATGGAGAGTCCATTCACATGGAGAGTCCATTCACATGAAGAGAATGGAGAGTCCATTCACATGGAGAGAATGGAGAGTCCATTCACATGGAGAGAATGGAGAGTCAACTCACTCCTATAAAAGGGAGGGTGGAGCTCCTCTCTCATGACTAATCTCCATGACCCTTTGGTTGGTCTTTTCTCCTTCCTCCTGCTGTTCCACCTTTCAAGCAAAGAGCTTAAGCTTAAGCGCCGCTAAACAGATTTCTCCACCACCACCACTAAGTCGTAGTGTTGTTGGAGTTTCCGTGGATCCTCTACTTCCGCTGCCCCGCTGGATCGAGGGATTGGAGGTCGTCGTTGTTCGTCGTGTGACCAAATGCGGGCGCCGCCGTTTGTGGCGCTCATCTTCGCGACTTTGAAGTCGGGCGTGTACCTCTACTTCAACCACGTTTGTTTGCGGGAACGTTATTCCCGCTTTCGGTCTACGAGGGTGAGTCCTTCTGAAACCGTTTGCATGCATCTCCTAGATATGATCTTGGTGTTTGGTTGCATTCGTAGGAAAATTTTTGTTTTCCATGCTTCGAAACCCATCATCCTCGATCTGACACAATCTTTTTGGGAATCCCATGTAATCTAACTATCTAGGTCAGGTATAGCTCTGCTAGCTTATCCTTGCCATAGGTCTGCTTGACTGGTATGAAATGTGCTACTTTAGTCAGTCTGTCAATTATTACCCATATGGAATCAAATCCTTGCTGTGCTTTGGGTAGTCCTGTAATAAAATCCATTCCGATTTCATCCCACTTCCATTCAGGGATCGGTAGAGGTTGTAACATTCCAGCGGTCTTCTGATGTTCGATCTTAACCTTACGGCACACGTCACAACACAATACGTGCTCGGCTATCTCTTTCTTCATGCCTTTCCACCAATATTCACCTTTTAAATCATTGTACATCTTTGTACTGCCTGGGTGTATGGTGAGTTGAGATGAGTGAGCCTCTGCCAAAATCAATCCTCTTATATCTTTATTATTAGGAACACATACACGATTACGGAATCGTATTATGCCTTGTCCATCTTCCGAGAATTCTGACGGGCCTTTTTCATTCATTTCCTTACGGTATCGCTGGATTTCTTCGTCTTCTTCTTGAGCTGTTTTGATTTGACTGAGCAGATCTGACTGGATTGTAATGGAGGCTAAATATCCTTTCTCAACTATCTGTAGGTTCAGACGTTCCATTTCAAACTGCAATTTGTTGGGAGATATCGTGGTCTTGGCTATGTGGTGGCATGATTTTCTACTCAATGCGTCCGCTACTACGTTAGCCTTTCCGGGGTGGTATTGTATCTCCAAGTCGTAATCATTGATCATTTCCAACCATCTTCTTTGCCGGATATTCAGATTTGGTTGAGTGAACACATACTTCAAGCTTTTGTGATCCGTAAATACATCGTGATGATTTCCCAATAGGTAATGTCTCCAGATCTTTAGTGCATGAACTACCGAAGCTAATTCCATGTCATGAGTTGGATAATTCTCCTCATGGGGTCTTAATTGTCGGGAAGCATACGCAACTACCCTTCCATCTTGCATCAACACGCAACCTAATCCTTGTTTTGATGCGTCACAATATATCTGAAAGTCCTTACTTGTGTCGGGTAATATGAGTACTGGGGCTGATGTTAGTCTTGTCTTTAATTCCTGGAAACTTGCCTCGCATTTCTCAGTCCATTTGTACGGGCTGTCCTTTTTGAGTAGGTGTGTCAGGGGTTTGGCAATTTTCGAGAATCCTTCAATGAATCTTCTATAGTATCCTGCTAGTCCGAGAAAACTCCTGACTTCTGTCACTGACGTCGGCTGTTTCCATTCCTTGACTGCTTCTACCTTTGTCGGATCCACTTTGACTCCGTCCTTGGTGACAATATGCCCCAGAAATGCGATCTCATTCTTCCAAAAGTCACATTTAGAGAACTTGGCGTATAACTGATGTTCCCTAAGCTTTTGTAATAGCTGGTGTAAATGCTTAGCGTGCTCGTGTTCATCCTTTGAATACACCAGTATGTCGTCTATGAATACTACGATTTAACTGATCCAAAAATTCCATACATACTTTGTTCATCAGGTTCATAAAATAAGCAGGGGCGTTTGTGAGCCCAAACGGAACTACCGAAAACTCATATAATCCATATCGGGTAGTAAATGCCGTCTTTTCTCTATCTTGTTTCCTCACCTTCAATTGGTGATATCCTGTCCTTAGATCTATCTTGGAGAAAACTTGGGCTCCCTTGAGTTGATCAAATAGTTCGTCTATTCGCGGCAACGGGTACTTGTTCTTGATGGTTACGGCATTCAATGCCCTGTAATCCACGCAGAGTCTTGCACTTCCGTCCTTTTTCCTTACGAATAGAACAGGCGAAGCCCAAGGTGAGATACTTGGTCGGATAAACTCCTTCTCTAATAACTCGTCCAACTGTTTCTTAAGTTCTTTCAATTCCGCAGGTGCCATTTGATACTGGCGCTTGGTTAATGGTGCGGTTCCGGGGATCAATTGTATTTCCAGCTCTATGTCTCTGTCTGGTGGCCTTCCTGGTAATTCCTCTGGAAAAACATCCGGGTATTCCTGAACTATGGGCACTTGGGCTAATGCTAGGGTCACGGTACTGAGACTGCTTCCATTGTCTTTTACTAGCTTAGGGTCGGTCCTTACGGTTACTCGTTGTCCTTTATCGTTGACAACTGTTACTAGCTTCCTTTCACGATTTAAGGTTGCTTTATGTTTGGACAACCAATCCATCCCTAGGATGACGTCGATCCGTTCATTTCGAGTAATGTGACTCAATAGTAAACTTAACTCCTTGTAGCACTAATTCTAACTTCTGCTCTTATATCGAGCCATTAATCTATTGCCCGGCGTTTGAAACGCGCAAGGGCTTGGTAACGGAGAATAAGAAAAACCATTCTTGCAAACGAAAGTCATTGAAATGAACGAGTGAGTTGCTCCAGGATCAAATAAAACCAAAGCCGGCTGAGATTGAATTGGAAATTTACCGATGATCACGTCGGTAGGCTGCTGGCGTCCTCGGCGGTCATATGGTTGATCCTTCCTTGAAAATTGCGGGAGTTGTTGGAGCTTCCTTCGCCTCTCGGAGGTGCCCTTCCTTGTAACATTCCTTGTTGTTGTGGTGGCGGTCGGTAGGCTATCGGTGACAGTTTCTGAAGCTGCGACGCTTGGGATTTGGCCACTTGGTTGGTGGTTCTTCCTTGGGCGATTTTGTTTGAAGTGTCCTTCACGCCTGATGGTAACGACATGTAGTTTTCTTAGTGCGATTGTTGGAATAATGGTTTCCTCCACACTTAAAGCATTTCACTATTCTTGGTGGCTTTGAGCAGGCCTTGCGGAATCCTCCTCTTGCTTGCCTTTTAGCAGAAATCAGGGTATTGGCGCTGGGGCTCTTCCTCCGGGTTGGTTGGTGGTCGGAAACCTCATTTCTTTGGGCTCTTCTCTTTCGGTGTCTTCTAAGTCATTCCTGGCTTCCTCTATCATCATTATCTTGTCGACCATTGTTGACAAGTCCCTGAACTCTAGGGCAGCGATATGGAATTTCAAGTTCTTTTGTAATCCTTCCGAAAATCTTTCCATTTTCTTCGCTTCAGAGTCTACCTCATTTGGTGCATAGCGGGACAGTTGGTTGAAATGTTGGAGATATTCCATGGCAGTTCTTCCTCCTGTCGGAGGGCTAGGAATTCTCTTCTTTTGAGGCCATTAGTCAGGTAGGAATGTGAGCCTTGCGGAATGCTTCTTCGAATTCGGTCCATGGGATCTCTTGGTCGTTCTTGGTGGCTTGATAGTTCATCCACCAAGACGCGGCTTGTCCTTGAAGTTGGTGCGAGGCAAACAACACTTGTTCCTTATCCGAGCATTGAATGGTATCCGACTTCCTCTTTATGTCCGGAGCCAGTCATCGGTGCTAATGGTTCGGTTGGTGTCGAGAAGATAGGAGAGTCGGGCCTTACGGAAATCGACCATTTCGTCCCTCCAATGTGGGCTTCTTGCATGTTGTGGTTTCCTTGAGGGCCCTTGTGGTCTTGCGGTTAGCTGCTCTAGGACTCTTTCCATGAGCTGTGTTTGATGTCTTTCACTTCATATCGGTTCCGTTCGATCATCGCCATTATTTGGGCCAAGCTGATCTGTTCGGCGTTGGAGTTAACCTCCTCATTGTTGTTTCCTCTCGATTGGGTCTCACCATGGTTGACTTCGGTTGTATTCAACTTCCTTCGATCTGCAGAGGGTTTTAACGAAAGTGAAAGGTAAGTGGGAGTTAAGATTTCTAGATAAGGCTAGAACGAATAGATGAGGGCTTAGATGAAAAGGCGGGAGAATATTTTGAACGAGATAGTGCTAATCCCGACATATTAATAAAATTAAAGTACGACGGGGGATCATAGTTTGTTACAGGCCATAGGTCGTACACCATACCATTCAAGGTAGGGTACCACCAATAATACAATACCAAAAACACTTAGTTCTATTACATAAATAGGGGGTGGCATCAACTCCTAACGATCTTGGCAGCTCATGGGGTCCATCCTTCGTTGGGGCCGTAGAAGATGCGTTCCTCGGGGTCTTCCTCCATATCGACGTCTGGGGGCGGCGGTTCGTCGATAATCATCGATGGTCCGTCCACCGAGGGTTCTTCTTCTGGGGGCGCCACCGGCTGCTGCACAAGGTCGATCTCCATTATCTGGTTCATCAGTTGCTGTACTTGGCCCTGGAGTTGGACCACATCGTTGTGCTGTTGATCGACCAGATCCCACATTTGATGAAGGTGATCGTGCTGGACTCTGTTCTCCCGGAGGACGCGGTTGTATTCGCGCTCCATCAGCAATATGTAGTCAGAGGTCTCTTCAATCCTTGGGTCTGCTTCATCCATAGGGAAGGAGATGCCAATGCTTCCGTCACACAATTGGGAACTAGCCGGGCCAGGTGTCATCCATTCTCTCTCGTAGTGATTAGGAGATAGTGGACAGCTTGGCGAGCGGCATCCTGGATTGCCGCGGACTCGTAGAGTCGCCTTCCCTCGAATCGTCGAGGAACACTTGGGCGAAGTGGTAGGGGTGGCAGCTCGACCCATGCCATCCACTGGCAACGTAGGTCATCTCGAAGCATCTCTTGAGTGTGGAACGCAGGGCGGTGTTCATCTGTTGCCCCGACTTGCTGCATCATCCTCCAGAGTAGTTCCGCCCAACTACCGAAAATAGTCGGGTCCGGATAAGCATGGTGAACCATCTGCGATCAACGCGAAATTTGAGTAAGTTAAGAAATGGAAAAAATATTAAAACAAAACCGGAAATAAGGATACTAAGAGGGTTGAGATAGAAAGAGGTAGAAGAGGACAGCAATAATACTTATATTTTTCATGACTCATTTTGTTTATACGTTAAATTAATTTTCTGTAAAAGATCCTTAAGCCAATCTAGGTCTCAATCTACGGTCAACTTAGGCTCTGATACCACTTGTGACGGACCGCCTTTTCAGGGGTGCGTTTAAATCCCGGAATGACTACCCAGGAAGATTAGTCACCGGAAACCAAGTCGTTCATTGCCCGCAAACGAATGATTCAACTGTTTTTACATCACATAAGGCCTATCGGCCAGAGTTTTCACAGGAAGCGGCGAGCTTCAAAGTATATAATACATCCCAAAAGTTAAACAGCGCAAAAGCAAAACTCCACAAAGTAGTCGAGCTAAGATCGAGACTAGAACCACACTGAGTCGCCGTCTACGATCTCTTGGAATTCTCCAACATCTTGATACTCTAAAATGGGTTAATTAAGCAAGGGTGAGTACTACAATGTACTCAACAAGCCACACAGGGAATCCTGATTATTATATGCAACGGATAACAAGGATAGCCATATGTCTCATTTGTGTATGCAAGTTTTCATAAGATTCGACATTTCATTTGAAACATAAACCATAATCATAATAATAAGCAGGGGTTTCCAAAGTTATATACTTCCACACTTGTTCATTCAAAGATCTACTTGAGCTTTAGTTTGGGATTCACCCCATTTTAACTTAGCTTCATTTACCTAAGCACGGCGTATTCGAATACAATTTGATTACACTCTGCAGAGGTGAACAACTTTACCCACAAGATTCCACGATCGTTATGCCACGCGATTAACATGCAACATTTATGCATGCGGCCGGATCGAGGTTATCATAGCTTTTCGTTGGATCTTTCCCCTTTAGCCCCTATCCGGTAGAGTTTCGGTCCACATTATCCCGGGGGCCCCACTGGCAAGAGTGAAGTTCGCGATCACTTTTACTGTGGACACCTACCGTTGTGATCCCGCAATGCCACAGTTTCCTCGTGCACACTTTCGTTTCACCCCATAGCTGCGGACCATCTCCCATACCGGAAGGTAACCTGCTCCTATAGGTATTAGGGAAAGTACAATGTACCGAGCTACGTTGAATCAAGCCAACGAAGTTGACCGCCCAACCTTGTGGTTGAACGATTTCTTAAGTTATTTACTTTTGCCCAAGGTTGTAAGTCCTTACTTGTCATAGACCAAACCATTACATTCCACATCCCCTGGTATCCGCAGTACCATCATCCATCCATACCTTGGTATCAGTCCTCGGCCGGGGATCAGACTAACACCCATCAGGTAGTTAGCCCAATACTGTCCCCCGGACCGCAACATTTCATAGACATTCCATATCTAAGTACATCGACATTTCATGTTTCCTTTTTAAAATGGTCTAATTAACTATAATAGAATACCTAGCCAAATAATGACAATAGTGATGTTCTAGGGTTACAAAGGATTATTCGGATTTAATATTTGTCAAGGAAGTTCCATGAGCCTTTTTGGCATTAACTAGCTATCATGTCATTCAAACATACCAACGTTGCGATATTTCAACATATAGTTCGGAAATAATGCGGTAGAAAAATAATTATGAACTATTCTTAGGAAACATTAGGTTCAACATGATCAATGAAGTATGGCTTGCCTTGCGGGGCGGAGGGGTTCCCTAGTTCGGTGTTGGCGTAGTCGTACTCGGCGTCACGTTGATCCGGCTCCGATTCCCAGTACTGCTCCTGCTCCTGTGTCGGCTCCGGGAGTTGGTACTGCTCGGTCGTCGGCTCTAGCGTAAATAAACACCATAAGACAAACAATAAACAATAAATAACACAAAAGAAAGAAGAAAGAAAAGAAAAAAAAAACCGAGAGAGAAAATAAGCGGAAATGGGTGGAGGGCATGCAGGAATTTTGGAACTTGGTTTGGCGGAGGTCGTTTTTGGACTCGATGGCTCAAAGCGGTTCGAATATGTATTTTGGGCATTTTTGGACTTTCGGGTATTTTTGGAGTATTTTTGGGTATTTAAATGGATTAAAGCAATTTACGGAAATAAAATAAAAGAAAATAAAAGGAATGGGCCACTTTGTTGCTTTGGGCTTGCGCTAAAGCAGGCTCGGCAGTGAGTGCGAGCGTCTTGAGGGAGGCCAGCTGGCCCGGCTCCCACGAACTTGGCCCGACAAGCGGGCCGGTGTGATGAGGAGAGGAGAGAGGGGCAAGCGGCGGGTGGGGTCGTGGGGCGAGGAGGTCGACGGGTGGGCCACTGGAGGCGAGGCGGCGGTGGCCGAGCGTGAGCCGGCGGCGTGAGGTGGCGAGCAGGCCGGGCGGGGAAGATGACGGGGGAAAAAGGGATTCAGGGCGTGGGAGCTCACGGGATCTTGGGGAAAAGGGAGAGGGTCTTACCCTGGAGCTAGGGCACGGCACGGGAGGGCTTGAGCGGCGGCGGAACGAGCCGGCGGCGGGGAGCAGCCGGGGACGGAGAAGATGATCGTGGCGCGGCCACGGGAGTGCGTGGAAGAGCACGGGAGAGAGGAATGGAGAGGAGGAGTCTTTGAGGCTCGGTGAGCCATTAATGGCAGCCGGAGCGGGTTTATATAGCCGGCGAGCTCGGGGAATTCGTCGACTTCATCATTCTTGAGGCTGGCGGCGGCGAGGCGAAGCGGCGCTGGCGAGGCGAAGCGGTCTGTGTGAGGCTCGGCGGCGCCGAGCGTTACGGCGAGGCGGAGTGCCCTAAGGAGCTAAGCTGCGCGGCGGCAGCGACGGATGGCCTGGCAAAGTGCCATGGCGAGGGTTTGCGTGGGGGCGATGCCGCGATCGCGCCGCAGCGCCGTGCGAGGCCGGCGGCGAGCGGAGCGGAGTTGTGGCAAGCGAAGCGGCGTGAAGCGACAGCGGTGAGTAGCGGAGGCGGGAAGGCGCACTTGCCGAAAAAGGAAAGCGCAAAAGCACCGAAACTTTCCAAAAACGGCAAGAATTCGTAATTTGACCGAATAAATTCAAATAAAATCCGAAAAATTCAAAAAAATTCATAAAACGCAAATAAAGCCTAATTCAAACTCAGATTTGAAATTTTAGGGTTATTTCATTGAAGTTCGATGCTATTACCACACAGTGCTAGGATGCTCAACCTATCTACCTCAGTACTGTTTGCTCCGAGAACACACGGCCGGAGAGAAAATGCCATGACTTGGTGAAACTAACAAAAGCAAAAGGACATGGAAAAACAGCAGGGACTCGTGTAGGATCACACTCCAATAAGATAACCACTTCACGGAGCCGCCAGAGGATGAAGAGAATTCCAGCAAGCCAACATTAGCAATCAAACCTGTAGCGATCTACTGACAGGACTAGCTGTGTCCTTGCGTCCACATAGGCAAGGATATAGATAATAAAAGGACCTTTCAAGTATATAGTACTAGGCTTTACAGGTCCTACAAACAATTTTGAGCTCGTTGATAAAACTCAATTTCTTATATATATGTGTGTGTCTATATATATATATATATAGGAAGCCTTTTCCGTACTCTTGGGAGTACGTACTCCCACCTCTAGTATACCACTTAAACGAATACGTTATACTCATTTATCACTTTCAGTATACTTTAATAATAATTTTAAGATACTACAATGCGATATTGTTGAAAAAAATTGATCAGAGCCCTTTATTTTTTAGCTATATACTCTTTTTCATATGTAAAAAGAGTATATAAACAAATTATGCTATAAATGGTGGACTTTAATGAAATTTTTCGTAGAATTCACTTTGAAGTATCTTATAATCAGTATTAGAGTATACTTAAAAGGATAAAGAGGTATAGCAACATCATTTACGCGGTATCTTGAGAAGTGAAATGCGTACTCAGAATATGTAACCATTTTCCTATATATATATATATATATATATATATATATATATATATATATATATATATTACAAAAGAGAGACAATTACGTACAACCTGTCGTAAGTCGGATAAGCCAGCTGGATACACGCCACGCAGGTTAGAGTCGTCGATATATCATCGGTTGGCCAAATTAAGTCTGCACGTATCTAATTAAGTTGTGTATCGATCGTTGAAACAGGAAATCAACTAATTGAATTAGCAATGCAAGTAGCGACGGATGACTAGCGAGCAGCTAATTAACCTATGAAGAAACACAAAGAAAAGGAAAAGAAATCAAGGATCGATGCAGCTAGCAATGAGCCGATTTTATTTATGAGCATCCCCCACAGCGATGGAGACTTGATACTAGGGATGAAGCCAACACCTAAGGAAGCCGCAGATCAGCCGGCCGTGCACGGCAACGAAGCACGTCGATCCAGAGGAATAGGAGGCACCGCACTGTGCCAGAACGCTGACAGGACAAGCTGTTCTCTTGCATCCACATAAGCAGAGCAGGAAATAAGGATGAAGCAGTGCAGTTCCCAATTAAGTGGCCCTCCATCCGACTAGGCTAGCTGCAGGCCAGTTCCCAACTTCCCATCCGTGCAGAGCCCCAGGAATAGGATGGCACGAGGGCATGACTCGGTATCCACGTAGGCGTAACGCGCAAGATAACCAGTTCCATCGACCGGGAGGCCAGTTTAATTGTTGCCCGGGTGGTACGTGCTGGGTGCGTACATTCATACATACAATATATATACGTACGTACGTCCTGGTATTTTCAGGGTCCTATATCCAGTATACCACTTAAACGAATGTGTTATAATCTTTTATCACTTTTAATATACTCCAATAAATACTACAATACGATATTGTTGAAAAATTTTTATCGAAGCCATTTATTTCTTGTTGTATACCTTTTTTTCATGTGTAAAAAGAGTATATTAATAAATTATGCTATAAAGGGTGGACTTTGATGAAATTTTTCGTAAAACTCATTTTGGAGTATCTTATAATCAATATTAGAGTATACTCAAAAAGATAAAGAAGTATAACAACATCATTTATACAGTAAAATTTATACCATCAAAAAATTATCATAGGTAGGGGAGGTGAGGTTCTACAACCCTGTAAAATTTGAGGACCAAACTCAATCGCATTTGGAAGATATGAAAAAGACAAATTGCAAAATGAATAGTGCTAAACAGTGAAAAATTACTATTTATACTGAATTTGTCTTTTTCATATCTTCCAAATGCAATTGAGTTTGGTCTTCAAATTTTACAGAGTTGTAGAACCTCACCTCCCCTACCTATGATAATTTTTTGAGAATTTTTCAAAACCTTTACACGTGGTTTTCACGGAGTTTTCATGGTAAGGAAGGTTTGCACTGAATATGCCCCCCATATATATATATATATACATAGAGAGAGAGAGAGAGAGAGAATTTGTTTATAAGCTTGGCTAGACCGAATTGGTGTCACTGTGTGACCACAATTTGACCAACATGTAACTCACTACAGAACACATGTCTAAACCCTTTCCACACATATATATGAGGCCAGTCCAATGCTTTGTGCCAAAGGGGCCGGGGCTGCTAAGCCACCAATAGGTAAGCTTCTCACTATATATGTTAATTCTTGCAAGGGACCCCTAGCTAATCCTAAACTTGACCAGTGTTCTTAACGACGTTGATCAAATGTCTCATCATTGAAATGTCCTAATCGTATCGTATACATTCGTATTAACTCTATTAGTTCTACAAGAGTAGGTCGGCTAGCTAGTTGGTGCGAACGCATTTGGTGCACCTAATATTATCTCTGCGTTAGTAGTTATACTAGAAAGCAGTTGCATAACGGGACTCCACTGATAGCAACAACATGTTCCTCCCTATCCACAGATCAGATTAAATTGCAAAATAAACAAATGAACGGCAGGATCTGGATGTTCCAACAGATTAATTGGATGGGAGCTAAGCTTAACGATCAGTTTGCTGTTGAGGCCACAACAACACAAGGGAAAACTATGGGACATCAAAGGCTCACATGCATGCATGGTGCAATAGCTTAGAGAAGTTGTGTGTTGTGTTTCGTCTATGACTGTTCCTAATAGAGTTCCCTTTTTCTCTTTTGGAAGAAACTACAAATTTTCTAAGGTTGGTGAATCCAATATTAATCTCCTGTGAAATAATATGTCGCCAGCTTAAGTGGAACTAGTCTTCTAAAAAAAGGTGTACGGGCATGTTGGAGTCCAAGGAATACCTAATATCTAATTAAAGTGGTTCAAGTAATTATTTGGTTCATGTGAGAAATTATTAATTAGGTACACCAAAAACACCAATTTTCTTATCAATTAATTAAACTTGGAATTTCTCGTATCAGACTTATATCATTTCCAAGTGATACGTAAATTAAACACTATATATCGCCATAGGAGAATGGACAAAGGTACAAGTCATAAGGGTGGCTGATTTCTACCCTTTTAGACCGATCGTGATTGTACGTCAAAATATTTCCCTTTCTAATATGTGACTATGAGATCCATAAAAAAAAAATTCTAACCAACAACATTTTCAATTCTTCTTAGGTAAGCCATGTCGGCTTCTGCGGAACATAAACCTGTCGAAGAAAACCGGTACACCAAATATTCTTGAGTAAGACGTGCATATTCATCGATCGAGCTACGTTGACGGTACTAACATGACGCGCTGCATCCTCAACTCGTTGACAAAATAAAAACTTCTCTTTCATCGAACATCACGCATGGAGTCCAAATTTAAACCTTTTTCAAAAGTTGTTTGGTATGAATTGTTCCCTACTTCTTACAACAACCTAGTGCACCGGATCAGGATAACTTCTGGCCACCAGACACTGAGACGAATGACGCATGCAACGGCTGCCCTAGCTAGTCAATTGCAATAGGCTAACGTTGGGCCAAGCAAGTGTGGATTGGACCAAACTTTGTCTCCTCAACATCTATATAAGGGGGTGCAGCCAGTGGTTGTTTCAGCAAGGAAACAAGGAGAGTTTTAGAGAGACGTGCTAGTACTATACCCTTGAAGACAGAGAGAGCCTGAGAGAGAATGGCAAGCCAAGGTGTAGCCTCCATGTTCGCTCTTGCATTGCTCTTCGGAGTCGTTGCCTCCATCCCTAAAAGTGATTCCTCTCTCTCTCTCTCTCTCTCTCTCTCTCTCTCTCTCTCTCTCTCTCTCTCTCTCTCTCCCGTTTCTTGTTTCAAAATAATTAGGTAGATTTCCAATTTGTTTATAAAAAGTCATGCAGGGAGTTTCTTTAGAGGAAGAAGATATATAATAAATTAACTCAGCTTTCATGAAGAGAAGAATTAGCTAGCTATGGTGTGAGCAAGAGCTAGATAATATTCATAGAGGGGAGGAGAAGTACGCATAGCCACAGATATCTCTCTCGTCAACAACGTCATGCAAAGATAACAACTTGTTAGTCGTTAATACTACCCTCTTTTGGTGCTCGTCGCTTTCTTTCTGCGTTTTATTCTTGCTATCAGTCGCAAGGTAACGCCATCCGGATGTCCCATTCTCTCTCTTTCATGCGCCAATGGAAAGTAAAAACAGGAAACCTAATTTTTTTACTGCTGGGCCACTTTTAACTTAAATTTTTTTATTTGCTTTAAAACATCGTTTCCAAGAGGTAGTGTTATCTGTATATATACTGTATTAATTACAGCTTCACCAAAATAAAAGTGCGCATATCTTAAGTACAATTTTGTGTCTTAATTGTATTTTTTTTCCCTAGGGAAACATTGCAAGTAGCCAAGTACGTACATATAGGTTTCTGCAAGGGAATTAATATCTCGAGCATATTGCTAATGATATTTCTAGCTAGTTTCAACTCTAAACTTTAAAGCTGATGGAGAAACTCAGGTTACTGTGTCAAACTAAGCCTACTTCGTACATAAACCAGCAGCTTGCAGATGAAGTCTCTGCATGTTTGGTGAGCATGCATGTCATTTTAGTTGCTTCCTAACCATCTTTTGGAAGAATCAGAAAGTTTAACCAAAGATCTACCAGCTATTCTCTCTCTCTCTCTATTTTTTTTTTTGCCATGCATGCATGCAAAACTGTACCACAGTAGCTCACTAATTTTCTCTCTCTGCCCTTTTGGCAACTGTTGACACGAGTCCTAACACTTCATTTGTTCCCTAATTAATTGGGTGCACCCACTGCTTAACCACCCGTCGCTCGCCATCTTTTGTTAATTTCCTCCCTCCGATTCGCGGTCGCATGGTGACATTTTTCAGCGACGCATGATGTCGTACCGGCTAGCTAGTCCAAATGTCCAATGGTCCTCCTCTCGTTGGAGCCAGTACTACTTGTTCCATTCTCCAAGTTTGATGAATATATTGTAGTACTGGCAATTAACGAACTCACTTGCTGGTAGCTTAATGCATGTAGGACTCCAGGAGCATATTGGCTACACCTAGCCTTGTTTTCATCGTGCTCTTGTCTTCATGGCACAGCACATATACCTAGGGTGCTGCATGTGAGAGTACATCAGTAAATAGCCACAAATCAATGCAGGTGTTCTTTCTCTTGGCATAAGCTAGCGTGGTCGATCTGCCTGAAATATAGCTTGCGAAGAATTAATGGGTTTTACTTGGTAGTCGTCAGTAGTACTTGCATGTACTACTGTATAATACTTGTTACACACGTGAGGCACTAGCCAGATTTGCCGTTAGCCCCATGGCACGGCTAACCGCTGCGCATGCACGCTTTGGCGATCCACATCGATCATGCGTGGACTATCCAACGGTCGCGTTGCGGACGTTGGACCAGAAGCTTTAGCCCCATGTATGATGTATCTCTCTGCACTCCTCTTCTGGCTACTGTCACATGTGGTCCTCTCTCTCTCTCTCTCTCTCCATCCAACCCCCCCCCCCCACCCCCCCACACACACATACTAGTGCCGTGCAAGTACAAACTAAATGCTATAGATTGATGACATAGTTCGTCTGTAAAATTTTTGTTATATATTGCACTCTCAAAGTAACCACCCTTGACAGGCCTCCGGCCAGCATAGTTTTGGGAAATCTTTAGCTGCCATAACTATGGAAGAGTTAGCTAGATGGTTAACCAATTAAGCAACTTAGTGAGCTAGTGAGAAACCACTCCAAGTAATCAGTTTATTCGTTTCTTTAAGGTTGTCCTTGGTCACGAGCTAAGCCATTTTCTCGGTTTCTTTCTTGCACGTAGTGACAACTCGGTCAAGCCAAGACAAGGCACGAGACTAGCAATATATTCCTCGTTAGGCAGTGTGCGTGCATTTGCCACCAACTCCTTGACTGTAAAAACGCTCATTCGATCGATAGGTGTTACGTCAACCAGCACAAGCCAGAGTCTGGAGATGGGGATCCATGTCATGTCAGTCC
This sequence comes from Rhipidocladum racemiflorum, assembly GCA_036346355.1. Taxonomy (NCBI): domain Eukaryota; kingdom Viridiplantae; phylum Streptophyta; class Magnoliopsida; order Poales; family Poaceae; genus Rhipidocladum; species Rhipidocladum racemiflorum. Next base: position 13,885,090 of record CM070578.1, on the reverse strand, counting down.
ATGAACACATACAAATTTCCCGTTAAATGTCCCTTTCTGGAGATTAAAATTTTCCCTCCAACAAGTCAAAAGGGTGCATGCATATCGCCGCCCTTCTTGCTTTGTGCACCCATTTTTCCATTTCTTTTCTACATCAGTTAAAGAAGATTTGATTTCCAAGGCAATAGAACAGTAGTTTTGTAGTTCACAGTTAAAAAAAAAAACTAGCTAAAATGATGAACTGATTTAATTTGGAGTACATTTAGTAATTTTCTACTGTAATGAATTACGTGTGAGTACGTACACATGGCTAACGAAATCTTCGTACTTACGTGTAGGCGTCGAGTCCATCGGGGTGTGCTACGGCATGAGCGCCAACGACCTGCCGGCGGCGAGCACTGTCGTCGGCATGTACAAGTCCAACGGCATCAGCTCGATGCGGCTGTACGCACCGGACCAGGCGGCGCTGCAGGCCGTCGGCGGCACAGGCATCAACGTCGTCGTCGGTGCGCCCAACGACGTGCTGTCCAACCTCGCCGCCAGCCCGGCCGCGGCCGCCTCTTGGGTGCGCAACAACATCCAGGCCTACCCCTCGGTCTCCTTCCGGTACGTCTGCGTCGGCAACGAGGTCGCCGGTGGCGCCACGCAGAACCTCGTCCCCGCCATGGAGAACGTCCACGGAGCGCTCGCCTCCGCCGGCCTGGGCCACATCAAGGTCACCACGTCGGTGTCACAGGCCATCCTCGGCGTGTACAGCCCGCCCTCCGCCGCGGAGTTCACCGGCGAGGCGCAGGCGTACATGGGCTCCGTGGCGCAATTCCTGGCGCGCAACGGCTCGCCGCTCCTGGCCAACATCTACCCCTACTTCCCCTACACCTACAACCCGGGCGCCATGGACATCAGCTACGCGCTCTTCACCGCCTCCGGCACCGTCGTGCAGGACGGCGCCTACGGGTACCAGAACCTGTTCGACACGACGGTGGACGCCTTCTACACGGCGATGGACAAGCACGGCGGTTCGGGCGTGACGCTCGTCGTGTCGGAGAGCGGGTGGCCGTCCGCCGGCGGCACGGCGGCGTCCCCGGCCAACGCGAGGATCTACAACCAGAACCTCATCAACCACGTCGGCCGCGGCACGCCGCGCCACCCGGGCGCCATCGAGACGTACCTCTTCTCCATGTTCAACGAGAACCAGAAGGACTCCGGCGTCGAGCAGAACTGGGGCCTCTTCTACCCCAACATGCAGAGCGTCTACCCCATCAGCTTCTGAACCCAGCCAGCCGCCGTATGTCCGTACATTTGAATACGTTAGTACGTATTCTGCAGGTAGTGTACACGTACCTGTATATTATGTATTGTACAGGGCTTGTGCTTGCGACCGCTGAGAGTATGAAATACTTCTCAGATGCGTACGCTATAGTAATTGCTACATATATACGATGCGATTCTTCCTAGTATACAGAGGTTGATTCATATGTATGTACGCACGTACGTAGGAGGTATATTGTACGTACACCAATTGTAACATAGGTACATTATACATCGTAAGTTTGAGATATTTTTCACGGAAGGAAAAAAATCACTGTCCCATCCATTGTTACATGCATACATGGTATATGTGATAGTAAATAGACACAAGGTGTGTTATAGCATCTATAGTATTTTCTTTTGGAATAAAGATCTCATATATATATATATATATATATATATATATATATATATATATATATATATATATATATATTGAGAGAGAATAAAATTCAGTTGTTTTGATATTTGTATTTACTATATATCTAATTTTTACGAGAATTTTTTTCAAGAGAGGCACTGCGCCTCGGTGTCTACGTGGAGCGAGTCTGGCCAGACACGTGTCCGGAACGCGTGGCCCAGCTCGATGTGAGGGATGTGACCCGATCACTCACGGGCTAGAGTTCCAACTTCCAAGCCATGCCCGATAGGCAGGCGTCGTCGCGTGCGCCGGGGCTGTACGGACTCGAGAGCGACGCGCATGTGTTCGGAGGCCGCAGACGATCCTGTCCATACGGTTTTTTTTATATCTTCGCGAATTTTTCGTATTCTAATTTATTTCGGCGTATTCGGCGTCATCCATCCGTTTTGTGGATATGTATATCTCGACCAGGCTGTCGGATCTCCTGCGCCCGGAACTCTCTGGCTGGTCGTTGCGGTGCAGCTAGCTTGTTGTTCATCTCATCTCATCTCTGCAGTGATGCACGTATGTGTGCTCTCCGCGACTCCGCCTCTACACTACATGTGGACAAGTGCTTGTCAGCGTGTGACACCATCAAGCTAACACTGGCAGTAACAACTAAACCGGTTTTTACTTAATTTTAATGGGATTTTAATTAACTGTATGGGGGCTAGCCAAGTTAATTCAGCTAGTGATTTGATAGACGTAGTTTTAACTTTCGAATGGCTACTGGAGCCGGTGGCGCGTGATGTTCCTGGCTCACCTAAAAGTGCTACTGCCGCTGCTAATTAAAGTGGATGATGCTGCTGCACATTAACATGAATCGGTTGTGACGAGAAATGTTGGTACCTGCTGCGTTTGTTTGATTTGGAATCTCGACCGGAGCTCTATAGCTTTGCACTTTTCCCTAGCATATCATTACAGTCTCACCGATCATGAAAATGACAAATGCTTACTGAATAGTTGTAAAAAAAAAACAGATGCTTACTAGATATATATCTAGCCTTATATATTCAGACCTAAATATGAATGTTTTCTAGGATTAGCTCATTGGTCCAGTATGTGGAAAATCAGCAGTACTTCTTTTCGATTAAGGAGTTCTTCAGGACCGAGTATTTTTATCTACCTGACCGCATTGTAGACTGGCTGTCGTAGATGTCGCATGTATAAAAGGGTTCCCTCTTCTTCTTCTTTTCCTTACAGGAAATGGCTAGTTTTTCTAGCCCGTCAGCTTCGATAATTTAAAGACTTCTTTTGAAATAGACGTCCCTAGCTTGCTTCCGAACGCCACAATGATTATATTTGGCATCCTTTTTCGACTGAAAATAATTGGGAGCAGGTGTAGTACTGGTGGCTAGGGAGTCTTTGCTAAAGCCCTAATATTTAAGGTGCCCATGACTTCTCTGCAATGTATAGCCTCTAGTATTGTCAACTGAATGGATCGAGAGGTCAGATTATATAAAATAAAATAAAATACAGTCCGAAGTTAGGGGTTTAAATGTACTTAATGTTCATCCCATCTCCCCGGCTCCTACAAATATATATTAAAACTAGATGCTCCGTATGCCCGAGTGTTGCTGCGGGTGGAAGGAAGTACCGTGATAGACAAAAATTTTAACAGAGACAGAAAATCTTTTTTGAAAATACCTTCAAAAAAAAGAAAGAAAAAGTGTTATTTTTTTTAAATTTTTTTAAAAAATATTTTTTTGAAAAAACTTAAAAATATTCCTTAAAAAACTTAATTTTTTAAAATAAAAAACTATTTATTTAAAAAATAAAAGTATTGTAGCTTTCACTGTAGAAACTACAGTGTTTCGACAATGCGTGGCGAATGCCATACATCACCAAGAGTAGTATAGACTAGATGCATAGTGGGCCCGTGTGCTGCTACGGGCTGAAAGAATTATCGAGACATGCAGAAATTTTAACATAGAGAGAAAATCTTTTTTGGAAATACCTCACGAAAAGGAAACAAAATTTTAAAAAAATTTTAAATTTTTTTAAAAATATATATATTCTTTAAAAAGTATTGTAGCAACTGTGGTGTTGCATTGCGCAAACTACCACTTGTGTGGCCCGTGGCGTCCGGCGGAAGTGCCTCTCTGCTTCTCCCAGAACCATAAGTTTATACAGATATATAGATTTCAAAATCATAGTCACCGTTAAGTTTACGATAAAGGCGTGTAGGTGGTGAAATTACGAGGATAAGCATGTCACAATACAGGGGCTACATAAGAAATATTAAACACTAGCACACGCTGCGCACGTGAACAAAAAACGAATTTGCGTATTTTTCGGAGAAAAAATGGACTGAGATGTATTTTCTAAATTTTTGGAGGGTCTTTCGGAGTTTTTTTTGGGAAAAATGGAACACGATGTTTTTTTAAAAAATTTCGTAGGATCTTCTCACCTCTTTTTCTTTTGAAAAATGGACCGGTACGGAAAAATAGACAAAGACGTAGTTTCCAAATCTTCAGAGGATTTTTTTGCGGTGGCACTTGGACACTCTGTAAGGTCCTCAAACCTCTTTAACTTTAAAACATAGTATACATTTTCTCGGAAAAAACGGAGAAAGGATCTTCTTTTGTCGAGTTTAACATTCCATACGTTCACCGGTCAATAATACATGCTTCGAAAAATACTATAGATCGAGTTGGAAAAAAAACCCTATAGAGATACAGTTGTACACATATTTCTCATTCTAGAAAATATTAGAAATCGAGCTAAAAAAATAAAGAGACAAAGTTGTACCAATATTTCTTTTGGCGAATTTGGCTAACACTCTATTATTACCCGGTCAACATTCTTTTGTTGAGTTTAACACTCTATGCGTTCACCAAGTAATACTACATGTTTAGAAAAATATAAGAGATCGAATTGGGGAAAAAAATTTAGAGGTTAGAGATCGAGTTGGGAAAAAAGTCGAGAGATAGAGTTGCACAAATATTTTCGATGACGAAAACATTTTTTTTTGGAAAAAACAGAGAAAAATTATTAGAGATGCCAACCTTCTTTTGTCGAGCTTAACACTATGTGTTTACCAAGTAATAATACATGCTTTGAAAAATATTAGAGATAGAGTTGGAAAACTGAGTCGAGAAAAAATTCTACAGAAAAAACAGAGAAAAACTATTAGAGATGCCAACCTTCTTTTGTCGAGTTTAACACTCTATGCGTTCACCGAGTAATAATACATGTTTCGAATGATATTGGAGATCGAGTTGGAAAATCGAGCTGGGAAAAAAGTCTAGAGATAGAGCTGCACACATATTTCTGCTAGCGAAAACATTTTTTTGGGGAAAAACGTAGAAATGACATAGACGTCGGGAGCGAGGACCTATTTGTTACGTTTTTTGAATCTGACTGCTATCTTGAAAAATTAAAAAAGGGCTTGTTCGCGATTTGAATTTAACAGGATTTTTTTTTCTGTAAAACAACGAATGAGGGACCCGAACGCGATTCCGAAAAAGTTTTCTTCCCCTTACAAAAAATCGCGGAGGACCTGTTTGTAACCCGTAAGGACCTATCCGTAATTAAAAAGAAATAGAGGGGGGTTTCGCGAATGGGCGTGAGGGCACACGTGGGCAGGGCGGTTGCGTTGGGATTTCTTCCCTTGTAAGGGTGTTAGTATTAGCAGTCAGCAGTCACTGTTGTATGTATCTCATCTACTACTTATCCTTTATTATATTTCTATTTTTTTACTTGTCAAATTTAATGTGAATTGATAGGGTGTTTTTTTACACTGCAGTGGAGTTATCATAGTGGTACATCATGTGTCAAATATGGTGATTCCTATTTAGACTTTTAGGATTTAAAAATATGTGTTGGATCAATCTTAATAGTATTATGATTCCTAATCCAAATAGGAGTAGAATTCGTACTAACCTTGGAGGAGAACTAATGAGGCTATATAAACCTAGGGTGATGTTGGACCCTAGAAAAACACTCTCGAAATTCTCTGTGTATCATGTACTAGTTCAGAAAATGATAGTACACACAACAAAGATGATATCACAACATATCCAATATTTTTTTATTAATAGTCAGAGTTTACATTGAAGGTGGTACACAGGCCAAATAAAAGATTACAACAAAAGTAAAAGAAAACAGTAGTAGTTATCCAATATAACTGCCACATGCAATCAATTGGGAAAGCAGCCTAGATGTCCCAATCCTCACCATCGTAGTATAACCCCTCCTCTAAAAACAATAATATAGCAAGGGTAAGTACTGAAAATACTTGCAAGCTATATGGGAGATGCATATTTAATGTAGAGTTGACAAATTTTTATTTTTTAAAAAAAGTTATCACAGGAGTCCTTCCTAGAGCTAAACCAATTTTCCCAAAATGGAATCAATCCATCTAAAATTCAATTTATGAACTTATCTTCGAAAACATTAAAATATAATCCGTGAAAGGCTTGCTCGACATACCCATGACAGCGGGCATGACTAATTAATTAGTTTTAACTCTACAGAGATTTTACAACTTTATCCACAAGATATGATTATGTTCTTTTACCAAAATACACACTTTCTTTGATGTGCGGCAGAAAAAATCATGACAAAGCTCCTATAATGATCCATTTCATGTAGTTATTGAAGGGAATATGCGCGAGAGGCAATAATAAATTGTTTATTATCTTATTCCATGTTTATAATAGATGTTTATTTCTCATGCTAAAATTGTATTAACCGGAAACGTTGATACATGTGTGTTTAATAAACAAAAAGGTTCCTAGTAAAGCCTCTCTTTTAAACTAGCTCGTTGATTAACTGATGATCAAGGTTTCCTGATCATGAACATTGGATGTTGTTAATAACAGGGTCACATTATTAGAAGAATGATGTGATGAACACACACCCAAGTTGGTATAGCAAATTCGATCAAATCATTAAAGTTTGTTGTTGTACTGAACATATACAAAATAGCTCTTTTCCTTAGACCATGAGATGATGTCAATCACTAACTCCGGAAGAGTACTTTGATGACATCAAACGTCACTCCGTAAGACGGTGACTATAAAGATGGATTTGGGTACTATGAAAGTATTAGTTGAGGCTCATGCATCAAGAGTGGGATTTGTCCATCCAGATGACGGAGAGATATACTCTGGGCCCTCTCGGTGATATCACATTGACATCGCTTGCAAGCACGTGACTAGGTCACAAGAATGTCATATCACGGAACGAGTAAAGAGTACTTGTCGGTAGCAGGATCGAACTAGGTATAGTTGATACCAATGATCGGATCCGGATAAGTAATATATCGCGAGACAAAAGGAATTGGTTATGTTGTTTTTGGTTCACACGATCACTAGTTCATCGTTGAGTAAGTGGGAGTCATTATGGATCTCAGATCCCGCCGATGATTATTGATCGAGAGGTGTCTTGATCATGTCCATTTTATTCACGAACCGTAGGGTGACACACTTAAGGTTCATCGGCGCTTTTGAGTGGAGTGCGGAACAGGAGAAAAGTTTGGACAGCAGGAATAGTTTTGGGATATCGGAATAGTTCAAGGGGGTATGTGTTAATTTTTGTTAATTAAAAGAATTAACAAATATTAAAATAACAGAAATAAAATTGTTTATTTATTTAATGGAGAGTCCATTCACATGAAGAGAATGGAGAGTCCATTCACATGGAGAGAGTGGAGAGTCCACTCACTCCTATAAAAGGGAGGGTGGAGCTCCTCTCTCATGTACTAATCTCCATAACCCTTTGGTTGGTCCTTTCTCCCTCCTCCTGCTTGTTCCACCTTTCAAGCGGTAGCTTAAGCGGCCCATTCTTGAAATAGTTTCTCCACCACCACCATTAAGTCATAGTGTTGTTGGAGTTTCCGTGGATCCTCTACTTGGCTGCCCATTGGATCGAGGGATTGGAGGTCGTCGTTGTTCCGTACGTGTGACCAAGTACGAAGGCGCTGCCGTTTGTGGCGCTCATCTTCGCGACTTTGAAGTCGGGCGTGTACCTCTACTTCAACCACGTTTGTTTGCGGGAATGTTATTCCCGCTTTCGGTCTACGAGGGTGAGTCCTTCTGAAACTGTTTGCATGCATCTCCTAGATTTGATCTTGGTGTTTGGTTGCATTCGTAGGAAAAATTTTGTTTTCCATGCTTAGAACCCATCAGTTATGTCCGTTAAAGTCCCACCGCTGAAAGGGTTGAATCGCTCTAGTCAAAAGCCCCCTCTTAAGCCGTGTGGTAGACTAACCATATCCAAATTCAACCGAGTAGCATAATTAATTATGGAATGTTGCAAAATGGACATCCATGTATGTCATATATCAGACTTATAGAAGTACCATTGCGCTTTACAGTTAGCAGCTCACAGACCAGTCCTTAACTAACTAGGCGGGCTTTTCATCAAACCCAAAGTCCACTAATCAACCATTCTCGCCCAGTCTAAAACATATTTTCATTTTTATCATAACATTTCATAGCATCTAAAACATAATTTCATTCTAATGATTTTTTTTGGCACAAATTTTCAAAAATTCTACTTTCTGTTCCAAGCATGTCTTAGCATATCCCTAATTATTTTGATTGTTATCACATATACAAAAGTATATTCTTAAGGTTACAACAGTATAATGGAATCAAATTACAAATGTGGACATAATTCAATATGGGCATAGCTATTTATTTTTAAACTCGGTTGAAATTATATTTGCTAATGTTACGCATGCAATTATATTTAAAGAATTATAATTTCAAAATCTAGGTTCAAATATGTTCAAGATGTGCATTCAAATAAAATCCAAATACAATCAAATAAATTACAAAAATAGCATAAAATTAATTTGGGATTTTATATGATTTTAGGAAGAAAAACATGTCCATTTGGAGTTAGAATGGAAAAGATTGGGCTTTCAAAAGATTAAATCCAAAAGAATTGAGAGAAAGGATACTGTTTTGACATTCTCTAGATTTCTAGAATTTTTTTACTTAAGAAAATATTAGGATATTATGCAATGCTGACATCATTATTTATTTTTGTCTAAATTAATTTTGTATAGGAAATTGTGTTGGCCTATGACGTGTGGGGCCAAGCCTATGGACTTGGTCCACGACACAACATTGGGTGCATGGACACAGTGAGCTAGGGCGGCATGGGCTTAGAGGTGAGATGGTGGGGCTCTTGTTGATCGACATCGGGCGCGGAGACATGGGAAACGACGTGGGTGCCGCGGAGCTGGTGGCCCTCCCGGCGACGGTGGCGGGACGAAAAACAAAGGGCAGTGGCGCAGTTTGAAGTAGGGGCGACGACATTAGAGGTGAGGGAGACTGGTCGGAGGTGAAGCGAGAAGCGCACAGGAATGATGTCAGGGCCCCAAGTTTCAAAAATTCTGGGACATCCGGAGTATCCGGATCAACACCCGGAATGTCCGGACATAACTCGGAATGTCCGGACATATTGTCCGGAGTATCCGGATTAACCTGACCGAGCGCCTCAACCCGGAGTGTCCGGACTAAATGTCCGGAGTGTCCGGGTTAGTGTTACCGAAGACCCCAACCCGGAGTCTCCGGGTTAGCATCCGGAGTGTCCGGTATTTGCGGGGGGGGGGGTTGTATAAAAGTCCCATTTCGTGGGTTCACTCCCTTCTTTTCTTCTCCACTTGTCCTCCACCCATCCCGTGCGTCCCCTCCACCCCGAGCTCCACTCCGGCGACCTCCATCGGCCGGTGTCCTCCAGTGACTCCTCCCCGGCGACTCCTCCATCCCGTGGAACTCCTCCTCAAGCCGGCATCCTCCTTCCTCCACCCGGCATTGCTCTCCTCCGTCCCACTTGGAGGTAGGTCCTCTTCTTGGGGGTTGATTCGTAGGGTTCTTAAGTCTTAGGGTCGTCCATGGTGGGTTTGGGACTTAGGTTTGGGTTTGGGAGGTTTGGAGTTGAATCTTGAGCTCTAGGGTTTTGGGTGTAGTGATTATAGGGTTGGTTTGGGGCTTGGATTGATGAATGTGGGTACTAGTAAGGTAGATCGGGTAGTGGTAATGCCAATCCATGGGCCGATTAGAGTCGGCTTGTGGTTTTGTAGTTGGGTGTCGTTTTCTCGAGGTTTAGCTAGCTTGAAGTTCCCTCGGCATTGCCGCGTGTGGGAATGTCATAGGTCGGGTCCCCGCGATGCCGTGGGACTTGGCGGCACCTCGATCCGTCGAGTTATTGGGTAAAACTCGCCAGGTCCGGAGTGTCCGGACGACCCGTCCGGAGTGTCCGCCCTAGGCCGGAGTGTCCGGACACAAGGTCCGGAGTATCCGGGTTATCCGGACTGTCCGGATTAAATAACCGGACTGTCCGGGTTCACCTGATCTGTCCGTATTTGGTCGAGTTGTTCGGTCGCGATGTTTCGTCGGGGTTTTTCCTTTTGTGTTCATTTCTTTTGCATGGCATGCATCTCATTATGCATTGTACTCGTGTAGAGAGCGATCCCGCGGAGACTGACGCCGCGGTGACCGTGGGTGCGACCGGAGAGCCGACTGTTTCCGACCCACAAGCAGAAGAACAAGGCAAGCACCTATGCATCTTGAACCTGTATTAAATGGTAGTTTGTAAATAACTTGCTTAATTGGTGAATTAAGTTTGCATTAGGAGTTGAATTGGGATAGGACTAGATCCCATTTGCTGCACATCCGTCCGTTGAAAATTGTAAATACTTCCGTTGGAACTAGCTTAGGGGTAATACTAAGAGTCCGTGCTTAGCCTTGCTTAGAGGTCGGGGTTTGGGCCAAGTGACAGTAGGTTCTGTCACTTGCGGTTGTTATTATACACACATACTATGTTATGATTGGACTTGGAATTTGGGAAAGGCTTTGGAAAGAAATGAATTGTGGACCGGGCGGGGAGTTGGTTCATTTGGGTATGGAGACTCAAATGTGTAGCCCCGTCTGTGTCAGTTGAGGACCGATCCGTAAGTGGAATCAGATTGAGTACACCCCGGTTGGTCGCATGCCCGATTATGGTACGGTAAGCCACTCTTTCTCTCATACGGAATCGATGGACCGTAACTTCCTGTGGTTGGACGTGGTTGAGGGCGAGGCTTAGGCCGACTCTCGAGCGCCAAGCCGGGCTTGGGGCTGCTCGAGGGGGTGCTAGGTTTTCGGGCCACAGGAGGACGCTTCAGCGATTGGGTATGATTGGGAGGGGGTTGACACTAGGCCCTTGTGGTAAGTGTCGTGCGATCAATGCTTCCCTGCAGGGTTAATTAAGCGATTCGAATTGCCGCGCTCTCGGATATGAGCAAGCTTGATCTGAACTTCTTCTGCGTAGTAAACAACTTGAACTTGTGGTTCGCCGTTGGGCTTGAGCTAAATTTTGATATGAGATGACTTGCCTTACATTCTGTTAATTACAATATCCTGTTAGAAGTAGGAGCTGTTACAACTGCTAGCTATATTGAGAAAAACTTGAGTAGATGACAAAAATTGAAACAAAGTTAAGCATTTTCGCACTTTTAACCTAAGCCTATTTACCTTGCTACCGCCAAATGCATCTCTTTTGGAGTCGGTCATATATGGACCCCGGGTAAGACTTGCGAGTACCTTCCGTACTCAGGCTTCTGCTTTGTGGTTTTGCAGGTGAGGATCCAGCGGGGTGCGAGTTTTGCCCCTACTGCCTATCGGTGACCGGGCGGGGCACCGAGTAGAGGCTGTCGGCGTGCGTGCGCCCGGGAGTGTTCAGGGCATGACACTTCCGGGGTGTTTTACTTTTGTTGTATAGTGTAGTGGGTGATACTTTTGTGAACAGCTGCTACCTTTATTTCTGTAATGGAGTGCGTCTGCTTTTCGCTTGGTCGTTTTGTTGGTTGTCTTTGTTGGGCCTCTTTGTGCCGTGTGGTGTGTTTGTTTGCTTCCGCGTTCTTGCGTCTCTGGTAGTGAGCTTGGGGGCTCGATGCCCCTTTGTGCGAATTTGATGTTTGATATGGCATTGGGAACCGGTACGTGGGGATCCTGGGCGAGTTTCGGATCGCATACCGGGGGAATACCGGGGTTGTTGTCGAGTCGTTGGAAGTCGTAGAGTTGTCTCGTTTGGGCTTGGGTATTAGCATCGGGATCGCCTCTGGTGATTCGTTGCTAGAATCCAAATCCGACGGGAGTAACTGTTCATCCAACAACTTGAGGACGATCTGGGCGGCTCCTCTCAAATGAACTCAGTGCCATGGTCGACGATGAGGGGGAAGTCCAGATGGTAGTGCAAAATTAAAAGATAGAGCAACGGCTGATGAGAAGAACATGGTGAAATTCGACCGGCATGGAGGAAGAAACTCCAAATTAATGGAGGGACAATGAAGATGAGAGTGATGTGCACCTCGTGACACACTTGTCGCAGGAAGGAGAGGTGTGAGGCGGTGGGGGTGTTGCAGGGCCCGGTGCTGGCATCGGGGAAGGGGACTCCGAGTGTGGTGGCATCGCTACAGCTTGAGCATGGGAGAGGACTTGGGAGTGGCAAAAATGAAATCGAAAACAAAATGTGAAGCCTATGCTCACCCTTTTATAGGCTCGAAGTCAGTGGAGAGGCGGTGGTGATGCAAGAAGGCCGGCGGCCGAACGGCTTGCGGCATTAATGCGCAAGCTAGTGGGAGAAACGGCTAGTGAATGGAGTGATCATGATTGTGGAATTGATTGGAAGTTAATGCGAAACCATTCAGGAAGAAATGGGTGTAGGAGGTAGATGTAGCTCGGCTGGAGTGTTATTAGCGCGAGGAGAGAGAACAGTGACAAAAGGAAGAAGATGGAATGCGGTTGGGCTGGGCCGGTGTGGTGTAGGATGTGTGGGGGAAGAGGGAGGCTGGGCCGGCAGTAGAGCGAGAGAGAGGAGGGAAAAAGCGTGCTTGGGCGGCCTTGGGCCGAGAGAATGGAGAGGCCAGGTAGGCTGCGGGGGAAAATAGAGTGATCTGGTGGGCCGAATGGAGATAGGAGAATGGAGTGGGCCGGGTAGAGAAGAAAAGAAAATGGGCCAGGAAAATGAGTTGCCGCCCAGAGAAAAGGAATGGATTACTATTTTGATTTTTGATTTAAAGTAAAAATGAAATATAAATGGTTTTTAGAAAATAATAAACAAAGTTCAAAATTTTTGGAAAAATTCATATAAATTTCTAGAGCTATTTTTGAACTTTTAATAAAACTATTTTCAACATAAATTTAAGTTTTATTTTCTCATTTAAATTTCTTTTATAATTCTAAAAACAAGAAAAAGCTTTTAGAAAATTAGAAATAATTAAATACTCAATTTGTAGAAAATTTAGGGTGTTATAGGTGGTCATGAAGAACCTAAGCAACCAAGAAACCACAAGTCAACTCATCTAAAACAAGAGGTGCACGAGAGGATTAGAGGCTAGATTATTCTTTAGCACTAGATTCTTATATTGGGCAAAGATTCAAAGGTCTAAAAGGTTCGATCGAAAGGTTGTGAGAGCAACAATTCTCTATACTCTTTTGGGGTTGTGCTTAAAGAATCTGCAGTCGGCTTCGCCAGATTTTTCTCTCGTCGTGGTTGCTTCAACGTCGTTATTTTGGTTCTCTCTAAGAGATTCATCTTCTTTGTTCTTTAGACCGTGCATACTCATGTTGTATCTCACAAAACTCTGTTTTGATCTGGAGGGTGTTGTGGATAAGAAGGGGGTATCAGAGTGTAACAAGTGGTATCAGAGCTAAGGCTAAATTAATCAGATTTGTGAGAAGGTCGGTAAGGCATGAAGCGGTACAAAATTAAGATAGATGTCGACGATATGGAATCAAGTAGAGAAATTTTACGGCGACAGAAATTTTAGCGTGTGACAATGTGCTGTGAAGGATGTTCTTATCCAACAAAAGTTAATCACTGCTCTTGAAGAAGATAAACTGAAAAAGACGTTTGCTAAAGACTGGAAGGTGATGGAGCGGAAGATTATCAGCATAATCCGTCTATGAGGTAAAGTACCTGGTGATTAAGGAGAATTCACCTACGAAATTATAGAAGGGTTTAGAAGAATTGTATATGGGGAAGTCGCTAACAAATCGCTAGGCGCTGAAGCGATAAATGTGCAGGTTGCATATGGACGAAGGTAGACAATTTATTGATCATCTCAATGTCTCCAACAAGCTTATCACATAGGTGATTGGTGTGGACGAGAAAATTGAGGAAAATGGTAAATTTGTTGTACTGGAATCATCTACACCACCATCATGGGAATAACTGGTGATGAATATTCTCGTCGAAAAAAGCACTTTCAACATCAATGAGGCAGTTGTATGTTTATTAGAGGCGAAATCCTTGAAAAAGCCATCAGAATCTATATCCTTGGTGATCAAGCATTGGTTGCAGTAGGTGTTGCAGGCAAAAGCAAGAGTTAAAGTAAGAAGAAGGGAAAGAGCAAGGGCACACATGTATGCTATCTATATGACGAAGAAGGTCATATGATAAATCACTGTCCGAGTTTGAAGCAAATAAAGGGTGTGTGCTCAATGGCGGTAGCAAAAGATGATTTAGACGTACTTGTCACTAGCCAATTAGGTACTTCTCATGAATGAATTTTATATTTAGGTTGTTGCTTACACATATGTATATTGATGGAGGTATTTGATGAAGGATATCTACATCCAGTGTATGGAACTATTCACTTGGTTGATTGCAAAGAGTATGCAATTACTTATGTAGGAACAATTATATTGGAGATGTATGATGGAGCACATCGCACATTGACGGGAGTTCAGTATGTTCTCAGCTTAAAAAATCTAATATCTGTGAGGTTGCTTGAGCTCGAAAGTGGTGAGGTATCACTTCGATGTAGAGTCATACAAGTTACTTGCAAATGGTAGGTGATCATAAAAAGTCCATGGAGAAATGGAGGATATTGATTGAAATGTAAACCTAAAGGAAGGGATGTCAAACACGGAAGTAACGCCTTCGAACCCTTGTGTATAACACACTGATTCAGCATCGAGCTAGTGTACACAATAAAGAAAGTTGATAACACTACATATCAAATGTATCTTTATTCATTAACTGATATAGACTTTTACAATATGAATGGCACGCGGGCCAAATAAAAGTAAAGTAGCAAAAATAAAATAAACTGAAGTAAAACCCAATAGATTTGCCACTAGCAATCGACTGAGGTAGCTGTCCTAGTTATCCATATCCTCACCGTCGTAGACATACTCCTCTAAAAACAACAATAAAGCAAGGGTGAGCACTAAAAGTACTCAACAAGTTACACGAAAAATGCAGTATTAATGTAAAGGATGTCAAAGGAAGGTTGTATGGTTATTTTAGCGTAAAGCAGTTTTTCAACTACAATAAGTAATTTCAAAGGCATAGATGACAAAAGAAAAACTAAAATTTTAAACCAATTCTCAACACGAGATTAAACCCAGAGCTAACCAACTTTCCCACATGGAATATCATTCCATCCCAAAGACCACACTACCGTTTTTTTTTTGGAAATATCAAAATCTAATCTGTGAAAAGCCAGCTTGGCATGCCTATGACCGTGGGTGCGACTGATCGATTAGTTTTATACTCTACAGAGGTTGTACAACTTTACCCACAAGATATGATTATCTCCTTTTGCTTTCGAATTAACACACTTCCTTAGATTCGTCTCAGAGATATCACAACAAGGCCTTTACAATACGCCATCCCAAAGCAATCATGCTCCGCTATGGTTCCATCGCTAATTAAGGGTTAGAAAGCCCAATTCAGAAGCCCCCTCGTACGCTAAGTAGCCACCCATTTGGCATGACAGACAATGGAACTTTGCAAATTAGTTAGCCAGGTCTATCCCATACCAGACCTGTGGAAGTACGGTAATGTTTTATGTTCAGCAATTCATAGACCGGTTCTTAATTGACTAGGCAGGGCTTATCACAAATCCAGAAACATAGCGCATGCACTAGACAACCAATTCTTGCCCGGTCTATATTAAATTTTCAAATTTATCATAACATGACATAGAACCTCAAAGCATAGTTTTCAATTTCAATAAAATTATCATTTGGCATGAATTCCCAAAATAACCTAGTTTATATTCCTAATTGTTTAAAGAGTGACAATGGCATAAGGTATTCAATCAATAATGTTGCTTTAATAATCATGGCATAACTATTTAACTTAAAACTGAGATTGAAATACATTTATAGAAATTATGCATACAATAATTTAAGTTCAAAATAATATTTCAAAATTGGGTTCAAAATGATCAAGGTGTGTAACTTGCTTCGAAAAAGTCCTTACTCTGGTTCTGGACCTTGATCTTGAGCCCATGCTTCACTCTTGTACACTTCAGTATTTCAACGTCTACATGAATTGAGTGAATAGTGGATAAATACCAATAATAGAGAGCAAATAAACTCCAAAAATCAAATATATCTCAATTTTACAAATTTTTAGGAACTGGAATCACCTCAATCGGAGCTCGTATGGGGGGAACAGGCTCACGAAAGTTTGAAATAAAAGAAAAAGAAAAAACCATAATTACTCAAATTATTCTTCTACTAGAAATTCTAATTATTGCGTAATGTTAACAGCGTTAACCTATTTACCCGAATAAAAGTAAATCTAGAAAATCACATAGAGACTGATAGGTGGGACCCATGGTCCATAGACTAGGTCCACGCGACTACTCGAGTCCACAGTGGACTCGTTTCACCGGAAGGATGATCGGCGGTGAGGCTGACGCAAGTGACGACGCGGGCATGACGCAAGTAGGCACACGGTGAGACACAAACTAGGCCACGTGGCGCACATCCGTTGATCCTCGTTGGATCGAATGGCTAAGGGCCACAACGATGGTCGGCAGCGAGCTACACGGTAGTGCCATGCCGGAGGCGAGGAAGAAGACCACTGAGACATCGCACGGGTGACAGATCGGCTATGGCAGCCGACGGATCTGAAAGAACTCAATGCGACGAAATCGAGGAGACCAACGAGGACGGCGGAGATCGATGGCTTCAAAGGCAGCAGCGGCTTCAAGAACTCTGGCGAACTCGATCTTGGCGATGGCTGATCCTCGGGCGACGCAAGCTAGGACAAAAAGGGCAACGTAGGGTGACAAATTCAATGCGGGGGTCGGCGCCTTAAATAGGGCCTTTGGCAAGTGTGTCGGGCGCGGGATTCACGGCAGGTTCAGTGCGAGGCGAAGTTCGATTGCGTTTAGTGGTGCGGCACGGCGACATCGTGTCCGTCTACATGGCGCAAATCGGGCAGGTACCATGCAACGGTTGCGCAGATAAGTCCCAATCGTGCGATAGCGATCCCACGCCTAAGAGATAGGGTTTCACGGTACTTTGGATAAGCGGGCTGCAGCTGGGCTGACTTGGTTCGGGAATAGCTGGGCCCAATGGGTTTCAGCCCAATTTCTATACAATTGATTTTCCAGCATTTTACTAATTAAATTAATTCCATAAATTCTAATAAATTCATAAAAATAGCAAATAAATCTAACAAATTCTATAAAAATTTCCAAAATCATTCGAGACATTTGGAACTCAACAAAATTATTTTTAACACAATTTGATTTTTTTTATTTTTGTCAAATAAATTCTTTCTTTAAATCCAAAAATAAGAAAAGGCTTTTAAAGACTCCAAAAAATATAGAAAAAACCTCCAAAATTCACAAACAAATAATTAAATTAAAATTCAAAATTTTAATGTGTTACAAGGGCAGTCAATGGGAGGTCTTATAAAAATCATGATCAGGAGATGAAAACCGTGTCGTTAATGGTAGGTAATCAGATCTCACTGTAATTATATGCGAAACTATAAAGGCGGTTGCAAAACCTAGTAGACCAAAAAATGAATGTACTAGCTATTAGAAGATAAAAGACGTGATGAAACAAACCACACGGTATAGAGTTTATATAGCCTATGCTACTACTCTTAAACGCGGCCAACTCAGTCATGTATTTTGCTTCAAAATTCCCGTTGAATCAGCCCAACTATGTCTTACAGAAAGTTTATTTCCATCTGTCTTGGGCCCTGTTTGTTTCGGCTTTTTCATCGGCTTAAAAGCCAAAAAGCCTAGGCCGAAACAAACGACTGGCTTTTAAACCGGGCTTTAAAAAAGCCAAAAATCCCTGTATAACTATAAGCCAAAAGCCAGACAAGAGGAGCTTTTTTTGGGCTTTTTTTAATGAAATAACCCTTTGCCACTAAAAGTCTCCAAAATTACCAACCAAATGCCACCATATATAAATTGAGAATTCATCCAACATCTCATTTAGGGTATTTTAGACTTTTCATCTATAAACTGTACCATTTAACCCATTAATAAGTCAGGATACCAAACAACATCTCTTGGCTTAAAAGCAGACGGCTTAAAAGCTCATTAAGCTAAAAAGCTAGCTTTAAGCTAAAAGCTAAAAAGCCTAAGCTGAAACAAACAGGGCCTTGATCTCCTCTCTCTCGTCTCTGGCTTTCGAAAACTGGCTTTCAGTTATTGCGGGTTACTCCATAGCAGGGTTCAACTTACCGTTTTGAGGGAGAAAATCGAGTAAAGCCTAGTACCGATTATCTCCGAAAATCGCTAGAAAACCATCAAAAATCGTATAGTTTCGAAATCCAAACTTTTGAAAAAAAATTCAAAATAATCATGATTTTCTCTCGATATTTTGACCAGCCAATTGAATGTTTCAAAAAAAACGATTTTTTTTTAGCGATTTTTTCTTGGTTTTCACCGATTTTCTCTCGATTGTCACCGATTATCGCGATATATATGCCATATAAATTTTTTAAATTTTTGAATTTAACCGATTTATCGACCGATTTTAGATGCCGTACCCCATTGATATGTGCAAAAATCACGATTTTCACGCGATAATCATCGAAATTGTGAACCCCGCTCCATAACCGATTTATTGCTTTCAGAATCTTTTAGAGTTGACTTGGTCTTCTTGACGTTTCCCTAATTTCTATATTGATGTGACCAACTATTTTACTTGCCAAAACTAGACGGCAACAATAACATTCATGTATAAATTTAATATATAGATATGATCACAGAATTAAGCGTTGATGCGAGATGGAGAAATTCGAATATTGCACATAGATGCGTACAAGTTATAGCTGTTTAAGCAAATATTCGGTGGTAGTAGTAGTAGGTCAGAATGGCACAATCGGACTATTATTATTTATACGTTACATATGTCGCCGGTTAAGCATATATATATATACTTATTTGTCATCCATACGTTTCTTATTTCTTAATTATGTTTATCGGTAGCTCGACTTTTCTATTTCCGTCACCGTCTTTGTCATTTTAAAATTTAAAGTACGGTGCCATTGTATAGTATGTAGTCAACAAACTTCGGTACGAGTGAAAGTGCAAGTTGTGATTCGACGAATCACTTGCCGTGATGAGATGATCAATAAAACTTAAACTTGAAAATGTAGCTAAAGTCTAATAAGTTAGGTTTATCCTCGCAAGAGAAAAGGTTAGGTTTATATGCATGCCTTTCGAGATTGTTTTATAAAAAAAGAAGAAAAAAGAAGGCAACTTCATGCTAGACCAAACTTGTACCAATTAAGTTAGGCAAAACAGGTCAGAGCTCAGAACTCACAACTAAGCATCTTTTGTTTGTTAATAATTATCTGTGTTTAATTACTCATCTCTTGACAACTTAGTACTCCTATCTTGACAGATTTGTCACGGCGTATAATGGTTGAATTATGCGTCACTGCCTACTCGATCAGTAAACAACCGATCGAATCTCCCGTTGACGATCGATCGATGTCATTATTGCGTGCGTATGTACTGCATTCCTAACTCAAGTTCGCTAAAAAATGTGTTGGAGATATCGTTGTATAACTGCATCTTAGTCAATATTGCAACGGTATATATTGTTGGATGTAAGGGACTTCTCAATCCCAAAAGTTAGCTTCAGATGTGAGGGACTCCCCCACTTATAAGTTAAGTTATTTGTCCTTCCACAACCAATGTGGGACTATTCTAACAATCCCCCCTTCACACATTGGTATCTCTCAGCCATTCACCACCCCTTCACCGTACACCGACGGTCTCTCGGAGTCACGGTCCATCAGGCCTTCACACCCCTAGTGTCCATCGGACCAAATATGTTAGAACCGGGCTCTAATACTAATTGTTGGATCGTAAGGGCCTTCTCAACTCCAAAAGCTAGCTTCAGATGTGAAGAACTGTCCCACTTATAAGTTAGGTCATTTGTCCTTCCACAATCAATGTGGGACTATTCTAACATATATGATCTCTCTCCAGCGTTACTCCTACAGATTGACGAGCAATATTTTGGATGGGGCTGTGAGAAATGCGTATGGTACGAGCATTTGATATATCCTCTTTATTCCGCGAAACCACGTGGTGACTGCAGTTGAGTTGTCAGCTGGAAATTAAATTAACGTGATTGTGGATTTCTTAATTATGTGTTTCGGTCGCTAAGGTAAGGCACAAATTTAACCAGATCCATCTTTTCCTAGACGGTACAGACAGTTGCCTGAGATTTGGGATGTTCCAAATTAAATCGAATGGTAGTACCAGAATCAAAATAAACTTAGGCCTCTCGATGAAAACAAATCGATGAAGGCTTGTCAAAAGGGTCGGAGGAGGGAAATATACCACGCATCCGTGATTTTTTAAAGAGATTAATTGCAGGAGAAAGCGCCTGCCATGCCATGCATCTTTCTATTATATTTTCCTCAAGTATATTGCATAAGGCACTAGCTAGATATTATGGGAACAAAATGTCGGAAGAAAGAGAGGGGGCAGACGAACAACATCAGCTAGCTAGCTCGCGCCGCCGTATATACATCTCGGCCTTCAATTCAAACGCCGCAAGGGAAGCGGGAGCAGGCGAACGCACTACAAGGTTGCATATTTGGCCCGAGTGTTTCTCACACTCGGGATAGCCTATCTCGAGTGGGCGCACTCGGTGTAGTGCACTCGGCGTTATTTTATCGGGAAAAATAGGCTACGTTCACCGAGTGGGTATTGTGTGGAGGGGAGCGGCGACTGGCGCCTGGGCGGTCGATCGGATCGGGCTGGCGGCGGTATTGTGTGGCTGGGTGAGTGCCCAAAGGACCTAATGGAGATATGTTCACCGAGTGCCCTCTCGGGCTAGGCTTATGCCGAGTGTCCTCTCGGGAGAAATTGAGCTATGCCTAGTGCCCTCTCGGGGTACGGTGGCGGCGCCCTAAACATAACCCTAATGCTGCATGGGCTATGCCGAGTGCCCTCTCGGGACACGCTCTCTCTGCGCCGAGTGCCCACTCCGGATATATGCCCCCCTTTTGCTGACATGGCAACTTGTGATGTAAACCGAGTGTGTCCTCGTATTATTCTGTCCTACGTGAACGAAAACATCATATTTCGAGTGCCCTCTCGGGATAGATGTCATATGTTGCGAGAGGACACTCGAAATACGGTTCTTTGTCTGAGAGGTATCTAAAATGAGGGTACACTCGGTATAGATTTCATTTATGCCGAGTGTGCACTCGGTTTTTTATTTTCACACTCGCCCCAAAACAGAATTCTTGTAGTGACGGCAAGCATGACCGGAGGGAGTGGCTGGATCAGCTCACGGTCGGCGGTCTCAACTCCCCGTGACGAGCCGCGTCCGCGTGCGCGGGTAATCTGCCGTGTCGTCTCGGCTGAAACCCCACGGGTTTTCCAGGGCCATTAAGGCGCAATGATTGCCAATCTGCCGTTCGCCCGAGCCGTCGCCGTCGCCGACCCGACTGGGCTGCCGGGATGGGCGAACAGAAGCGAGCAGTACTGTTGCCGCGTCCGCGTCCATCGGACGATAAAGCGGTACATCTGATCGGGGACGACGCTGACGGGTGCATGCTGCTACTTCCGGGGATAGTGATGGAGCAGAAAGGGAAGCGGCAATGGTGGTGGTTGCCTAGCTAACGAAAAAGTCGAGCTGAGCTGATGGCTTTCGGCCGGCCGGAACGCAGGTTATTTTCGACGGATCAAATCATGCCGTGCCGTTGCTGTAGAGGGATCATCGCTTGAAAGAACTCGAGATGTGCTTTCTTTCTTTTTTGTTTCCTAGCACTACCGTACTACGTACACTTGTGATTAGATATATTGATGTTTAATCTCCCCAATATTTTCCTTGCCTTTTAGTGAACTATACTCAACATGGGTTCCATGACGCCAACCGGTATGACGCCTCTCTCTCTCTCTCTCTCTCTCTCTCTCTCTCTCTCTCTCTCTCTCTTCCATTAACCATGAATACGAAAAGAAAATAAAAGAGTATACATATTGTTCTACTTTACTTTTTTGGTAAAATAAGTAATTTTACACAATTACGGTTTGTTTTACGGTTTCTTTGGTTCCCTTTTAGGGGTATTTGCTCGAACAGAGGTGTTAGGTGGCATACACTTAATGATTTGAACGAAAACTCAGTAAGAATTAATGATTTACTTCGCCATATCTCAATTGACATGTGAATCATATCTCAATTGACATGTGGATTCAGAGACCACGTGTTAACAAGAAATACGGGCCAAATCATGTAACGGGGTGATACCGCCCGTTCCGGAGTGGCTTTTGGTGGCGGGCTCCCGGCCACCGCGGGACCGCCCAACCGGCCCTCCTGAGGTCCACGGCCCAGGGATTTCCAATTCTGTCGTGCTGGGCCGAGGCTCACCACCCAACACCTCCCCTGGCTACATCTTCACGCCGCCGCGCAGCCATGCCCATTGCGAGTTCCACCTGGGCTGGGCCAGTGTGTGCAACTGCAGAGACTCCCGTCAGCCTTGGGGTCCCAATGTGATCAACTAGATGAGGTTAATTGGTGTGTAACGACGTCTGGTCTCCATGAAATAATCTAATTAAACTTTGACCATCACATTAGCTAGCTAGATATTGTTCCATGGCCATGCTATTCTCCTTCCCTTGCTTTGTTCTTTGAGAAATTGCCGATCTCAATAATACTACGTATCCAAATAAATAAATTTGCTCTAGTCGAGAGCTACCCTAAGCGATGATGCTTAATTAGCCCTTACATGTACGATACAAAACAAAACAGAAGATGGTGTATCTTTGTTCGTCCGTTTTCTCCTCTTAAAATGGTAAGTTAAAGATTTTATAGAGAACGGCACCAAAAAAAAAAAAAAAAAAAAAAAAACTTTCACCATTCAAGCGCAGAAACCTCATAAAACCCCTAAAAAGACTCAACAAAAATATAATTACTTACAAGAACTACTGCTACCATCAAACTAATTTGGTTGGGTGAACCAGGCCCGTCCTAGGTAGAGAACAATTACATAAATTCCACCATGCAGCGCTTGCCATGCCATGCTCGTCTCAGGCAGCCTCGCCGGCGCGCTCGTAGTCGTACCTCTTGCAGCACCCATGCTAGCTTCCGACACCTCCCTACGGTGCATCAACCTCGCAGCCTCTACGACCGCAGCACCGGACCGATACGGAGAAATTTACGCTGACCAGGAGCAAGAGGAAGATTCAAGGAGCACGGAGAACATAACCGGCGTTGAGATTGTGACCAATTTTGCCGGGATTTCGTTGGGAGGTACAGACTGGAGCGAGGCTTCGGAGGGGATGGAATCATGGAGATCGAGACTCAAAAGTGTACCACCTGTCCAAATTCGTCCAAAGTCTAGCTCACCACAATATTTTTGCACACGTAGTATCCCGCTTATATTTTTTATCAACGTTTCACGTAAAAGGGTTAACTGAAAGGTGCTATACTTAGATCTAACAGACATCCCGCTCTTTAAGGCTGACGCCCTCACAACACACCATATACAAAGCAGATATCTAGAACCACCCCTTGGTACACGACCGTGCGGCGCCCAATGTTTGCACATATGTTGTGCCGTGTGGCCACTCCGTGCCCCTGTCCCACATGTGTCCGTGTAGCGAAGGTTGATACTATGATACCATCTATAACATCTTGATCCAAATTCGTTTAATGCCTAGCCCATCCATGGGTCTGAACCGTGCACACATAGCATTCCACTTACACTTTTGTCCTTATTTCGTGTAAAAGAGCTAACCCAGAGGTACTATGTTTGGACCCGACATGTATTATGTACTACTACAACTCACTTTATACAGGCAATATGTGACTAATCCCATCACCGCTCCACATGGGCCACATTGACATTCACATTAATAGGCCAGGGCATTATACAAAGGGTATGGCTTAAGGGTGCAATCAGATCACATAGATGCCGATCGACCGGATCTGTTTGGCTTGAACGGCTATCATGTCGGATAGTTATTGAAGTTGGTAAAGGTTTCAGATTCGGCAGATGGCTATCCGTCGGATTAGGATTTTTCGATTATATTCTCGAATAAAAACTTTATTTGGATATTTACATCACATATTCTAGCAGCTTCAATTGCGTCCAGCCAAATAGCTCAAGCTAGGTGCTCCCTCCAAGGCTCCACCCTCCCACCGCCGTCCTACTAGTTGGTGCTGGTCACCACCAAAGATTAGCATGTTAAAATAAGAATATGCTTTCAATTGCCTATGTGAATAGCCAGTATTCTTTTGCAAAACATGGAGGAATATTTGATACTTTGTAACTTTGTTAGACTACCTAATAAAATAGCTCGTTAAATTGTGATAATCTTATTGCATGTTGAACTTATACTGTTGATTAATCATTACTATATGTGTGTTATATGCGGTATTTGTTTTCGCACGATATCTGACAAAAAGTAATCGGTACCATATCGATTTCACTCTGCATTTACTTCAAATTTGTGATAGGTATTATTCGCGCCATATTTATATTCGACACTATCTATATTCAACTCAGAGGTCAACAAAAAAAATGTGATCTATAATATGAAACCGATTACATCCTTAGCAGGGCTAAACGAGAGTCCACTAAGAAAGAGATAAGGACAAGGGGTGGCCCATGGTCTAGAGACTTCTACATATGTACATCTTCGGATCTCGTCAGCTTTTGTTCCTTGCCCCCTTACAAGGGCAGGTATAATAAGATTATCTTAGCTTAATTACTATTAACATATGCACATCATTTTTGTTTTACATAGAAGAGTGAGAAAAGATAAGAGAGAGGATAACCGGCTCTTATTTAGCAGTCAACATCTCACAGAAAACAACGTGCTATCGCCAGCCAAAAGCCAGTGTTGGAGCAAGTATGCTTACTACTCTAGATGATATGGATGAGAGAAAGTTATTATACAAGCTTTAATGTTACAGCCAAAAGTGTTTATTTAGAGACAATCTTTAGAGGTATTTATTGTACAGGCTGGATTTATTGCTTACTCTAAATGACATGAATAAGAGATAAAGTAAGTAGTAGTCTTTGTTATTGTCAGGGTTTGCCTTATCGACAAAAATCGAATGAATTTCGCAAAAACCGACCTTACCGAGCCGGTTCGACAATAGAAACCAATCGACAAACCGATCCAATTCAAATTCAAAAATTTGTAAAAATTTGTTATAAATTTTTCTAAAATTAGTGTTAATAGATTTATGACATCTGACATCAAAATGATTTGAAAAACCAAATTTTGAGATGTTTTTGATGCAAAAACCAAATTTATATAATTGAAAAGAGTAAAAAAAATAGAAAATAATATCAGGCCCAGTAGGCCCGGTCTGGCCCACTTAAAGTTCACACGCTATACACCCCGTTCTGAAAAACTTCGAATACATTTATTACACTTCTGACACTCCTAGTTTTGCTCGAGATCTCTGCTTGCGGTGGCAATGGAGTTTCATGTGGCAACAATGGCGCCTAGCTTTCTAGGGCAGAGCAGCAGGGGTAGCATAGGGTGAGTGGTGACTATGGTGCCCCCTTATAGCTGTGGAGGGGAGGTTTGCTGCTCGAGCCCATGGGCATGGCATCGCGGTCAAGGGGAAAAGATGATGGAGCGACGGGAATCTAGGATTTTCCACCATTCGTAGTGTATGCAAGTGTTAGGGCAGTGGTGGTAGCAAGGCGAGGTGATAGCTTAGCGAGATTCTAGCTTGTGTAGGTGGTGAGGCAGGGTTGCAGAGGACTGGACAAGGTGTGGCTCAAGTCCTGAGTGTTGTCGTGGCACGAGTGGCGCAGAGCGGAGTGGGAGAGGCTGGCGGTGAGGGCCACAAAGTGTGGCAATATGGCGATGAGCTTCTATGCATGCGCTTGGGCTAGCGTGCGTGCTGGCATAGTCACAGCGCGCACAACACGACATGGGCATAGCTTGACAGGTGGGTACGGTCGATTAGAGAGAAAGAGACAAGGAACAATGCTTGTGAGGGAAAGCGTCTTTGGCAACAATACACCTTCTAGGTAGCCAAAACGGGTTCCGAGCATGGCACTTTCCTATTTTGGTTTTCAAATAATATTTTATTTAAGCTTTTTAATATGGCTACAAGTTTCCAAAATTTCTAAAGCAATCAAACTAACTCCAATTTTATGAAAATTTGTGAGAGTGTTATTGAGATGGTTCTAATGTTTGTGTAAAATTTTTAGAATATTTGAAACTCTAGGTTTTCTATAATAATTCTTTTAGTGTTTCATCTTTAATAAAGTATATGGTGTTTGATTTTCTAAAAATAGTATCTCAACTCCAAAATTTATGAAAAATTTTTGAGGGGTCCTCTAGACCATTTGAGATTTAAGTAAAATGTTTCAAGACTTTGTTCTAATTTAAATTTGAAGTTTAAAAATTATAAACAATAACTAAGTTATTAAAAAGTGTTTTCTTTAAATGCCAAAATCTATAAAAACTCTAAAAATTGGTAATAAACTCAAAAAAAAACATGGCATTATAATATTTCAATTTGGTGCAAAATTTTGGGATGTTATAAAAATTCCCCCAGTACCCAACCCACCCATGGGGCAGACCTACGCACACATAACACCATGCTTACACTTTCGTCTTCGCTTCATATAAAAGAGTTAACCCAGAGGTGATACGTTTGGATCCAATAGGTATTATATGCTTTTACAACTAACTTTACATAAGCATATATGGGATTAATCTCACCACCATTCCAACATAAGCCACATGGGCCTTCACATTAACGGGCCAGTGTATTACACTAACCCCCCTTGAAGGTTGATGTCCTCGACAGCACATCGTATACACGGCAGATACCCAGAACCACCCTTCATTATATGTCTGTGCGCCTAGTGCCGGCGCATATGCCATATTGTGTGTTTACTCCAGACCCACATACATCTTGCACCATATGCTCGCGCATATGCCATGTGGTGTGTCCACTCCGGGTTCACATGCACTATGCGACATATGTCCGCGTCTTTGTCTCACATGCGCCCATACAGCGAAGGTTGATACTTTGATGTAAAATGTAACACCGTGACCCAAAATTCGCTCAATGCCCAGCCCACTCATGGGGTAGACCGTGCATACATAACACCTTGCTTACGCTTTTATCCTAGCTTATTGTAAAAGGGTTAACCCATAGGTTCTACATTTGGACCCAACAGACTTTATATACACTATAACTCACTTTAGACAAAGTAATGTAGGACTAATCCCACCACCACTCCAATATAGGACACATGGGCATTCACACTAATAGACCAAGATATTACATATCCCTCTTCGGCCGCCACCACCGCTGTAACATCCCAAAATTTTTCAATATAGAATAAAAACACATTATTAAAATATGCATTTAATTTTTTCTTGATTTTCTTGATTTTAAATGCCTTTTGGTGAATTTCTTGTTAAAGAGGAATTGAAATTTTGAAATTTTAAAAGAAGATTGGTAAAAGATAAAATGGTAAAAAGTAAAAATATACTAAAAATCTCCCAAATTACTGTGAAAACCCTAGGGCACTCTGGAAGCATGTTTTGTCCAGTCAAAAATTGTGTGAAACCATTTATTATGTGAAATGATTAGATTTATTAATGCCTTTTGACTCTGAACAACACAGTAAAAGATTTTTGTGGAATTTTTGTATAGCTCTACTAAAGCTGCAAAATTTACCCCATTATATATCTTCAGACCATTACCCTTATTTGATAAAATTGGTAAAAACTAAAAATTATATTTACTATTTATTTCAATTTAATCTTTCTAAATCTGAAAAATTGTAAAAATAGAGTAAAAGAATTATTAAAAAGTAAATATTATTTTTTTAGCTATTAAATTTTTATGGTATATCCCAAACATCATTAAAAATCTTGTGTAAAAATTTAAAGAATTTATAAGTTGATTTAGGACCTCAACTAAATCAATTTACAAAATTAAATTTCTAAACAGTGGGCATTGTCATAATTTTAATCATTTAACTAATGCGAATTTTAATCCCAAATTTTTATAGTTTGTAGAGAACTCACCAAGGTCACTCAGTAAAAATTTTCAAAAATCAATTAGTTGATTTCACCCCTGAATTAAATGACCTTAGCCGGCTGTTAGGAGAAGATAGAATGCATTGAATCTATTTGCCCCCCTCCGTCTCACTTACATATGGGACCCACTCATTAATGCACCTGACCGACTAATTCATGACCCACACCCACTGCCATGTGGACCCACCTTGTACCCGGACCCACTTGTCCTCTCTCTTTCTCTCTCCCTCTCTCTCTCTCTCTCTCTCCCTCTCTCTTTCTCCCTTCTCTCTCTACTAAGTGGACCACGGGTCCACTTGACAGTTTCTTCTTCCTCCTCCCTCCACCCCTCCCCACGGCTCTTTCTCTCTCACATGAAGGAACCGGTAGCCACCATTGGAAAATCTTCGAACTGCCTCCAACCTTGTCATCATTCCCGCCGCGACTTTGCGCGCCCTTGAGGTTCTCGGCATCTCCCCTGCCATGCTGTTGCCACCCCGCTGTTTCACCGATACCAACCTCTGTTAAGCGCCGCAAGAGCACCCGCTGAGTTTCCACGGAAATTAGACTACTCTACACCGGCCTCTTCGCCTATAAAAGCCTTCGTCGAGCTCACAAGAAGCCTCACACTCCATTCCCTCACCCACTTCTCAATTGAGCCCGCGAATTTTCCTTTCTTCTCCAATTCCAGCTAAACCACCACCGCAAGCCAAATTCCCATCCCATTCTCTGCACGTAACTCCTTCAAATTCCTCGTAGTGGAAGCACCCTCTCCACCTCACAAATCAAACCCCTCACTCAATTCCTCTGCTTTCCCACCGTAGCCCCGTCACAGCTAGCTCCTTCATCTGCCGCCGTTGTTCTCATGGTGAGAACATAATCATATCTCTTTTCCTTCGATTTAAGCTCGGTAATGAAGCCCTAGGCCACACTGAAGCTTATGTACAAATTTTTTGAAGCTTGGATTAGGCCCAGTCGTCGTCACAACCCAACATCGGCAAGCTCTTCGCCTTCCCTACCAAGAGTTCCTCCCCAGCAGCTGTGAACTTCATTTAAGCTCACCAGTAGAATCACACCCACCCGTAGAAGCTCATCGTCCAGTTCGCTCGGTGTCTCCAGCCCTAGCTCGCCGGCGGCGAGCATGCCTGAGCACTTCCCCTGTCCTGACTCGTCGACCGGTGGGCTCGGCTTGTCAGCTGGGCATCGCGCGCCCATATTCACTGACCATAGGACCCACTGTCCAGTGTCAATCGTGGCGACCCCACCAATCAGTCGCGTTACTCACGTGCGCACGGTACGCTGATGAAACGGTCCCACATGGCAGTGCCTTTGCACGCGCCTTTCTTTTCCGTGCAAGGTCACTGACGGTGGGACCTTAATTCAGTGGGCTGGCTTTGTTTCAAAGAAGCATAAGCGCAAAATACAAAAGACGCATTTAGCGCATGAAAGCATATTTAGCAATTAAACATGAATTATTCAAACCAAATGAATTCAAATCTCCATAACTTTTAAAACATAAATCCAAATCAAATGAAAAAAGTTTCTAAATTCATGTTAAATCATGTAGTTTCAGAATATACAAAAATATTTAAAGACTGATCAACCGTTTAAATCAAAATTCAAATTTGAATTGTAGGTTTGAAACTAGCAGCAAGAAGATTTTGTGCAAATCAAGTCCAATCTAGATGAAACCAATTTTATTAGAATCCTTATGTCGAATTTCTTCTAAATATACAAAGAAATTTGAATTATGAGTTAGTTTGTATATTTTTCCTATTAGGGTTGAATTCAATATGTTAAATATTCAAATTGCCATAACTTATGCATATGATGTCCAAATAAGGTGAGATGGGTTTCTTTGTGCTAATTATATGTTATATAACATGATTTTGACATAATACTTAGGGTGTACCATGCTACTTTTATTTGCCCCTAACCCTGTTACTTTATGTACTATTTTATATTAGTACAAGCAATTTTGATCTTCTGAATTCGAATTTAATTATGATAAAGTTTACAATCTTATCTTCTTGAATTTGTAAAATAAAATAAAATAATTCATAAAGAATAGATGATGCGTGTTGTTCAACCTAAATCGTTAATAACAACAAAGACTGCAACGTGGACTTAACTTTGCTATGTTCTATTAAAAGTTGAACTTTGCTATGTTCTTATTTGACGACGTGTAGACACAGACGTTGATGATACTATCGTTGACAACTTTGATCCCGAGTTCATCCCAGAAGAGCTGGGCAAGCACCCCCTTGACCATATTGATTCCAGTTTTCATAATCACAAAATATATTAATTAGGAATGTGCATGCATGCTTTATATTCTACAAGAATGCATATTTTATAGTTTTTGGAAGTTAAACCCACACTGATGGATTTCCTTAAACATTGTTGATTTGTGATCCATGACAAACCTAGATGATGATTAAGTTCATAAAAATAGACTGGGTATAATCATTTATTACTTGCATATGCTTAGCACTGCTTTAGAAAGGATACTGGTGTCAGATATACACACACCCACACTTTTCTTTATAAATTTTCTAATAGTATTTTATGACAGTAGGATACTGATATTTGAATAAAAATAAAAATAAAAATATGGTTTCGACATGGGTGATTATTGGCAATAGCCGGTTGTATAAGCTTTAACTTGTACGTAGATAGGGGGAGTTTTATCATCCAAGTCAAATTAAGGACCGAACGTATTGTTGCATGATCCAAGTAATAACCATACAACCATATGGGCTGGTATGGGATGGCCTTAACCTACTAAATTATTTAAATCTAGTTTTGCATATTGGAAGGCTGTAGTAGCACAGACTGTTCTGTGATAGACTACTCGAAGGGGTGCCCTCATGAGGCTATGGGGAGAAAAGGTTGTTTTATTGAGCCCAAAAGATTATGGTTTATGTGAACATTTGTTTCTACCATAGCAAGGACTTAACGACACCTGGCTGGTGCAAAACTAGGTTTGAATAATATAATGGTTATGTATGATCTCCTCGCGACACACCAAAGGAAGTGTGTTAATTAAGCTTTGCAAAAAAAGATGATCATTCTTTATGGGTAAAGCAGTACACCTCTGCAAAGTGTAAAACTAATCGATTAGACGTATCCACAATCATGGATAACTTAGAGAACTGACACTAGTTAGATGTTTTCTATTTTCAAAAAATTGAAACAGATGATTTGGAAATGAGCATTCTTAATATTTTTCTTTATGCTCATATAATTGTTGCCATGATGGCATTGAACATTTTATTCCTCACGAAGGGCTATGAGTAATTTGTTACATTTCTGTTATTTACTACTTTTTATCTTTAATTTCTCGTCAAATTATTTTACTTTATTTACGCTTTCAATTTACTATTCAGTATTTATAATTCAAATTCCAGCTTTATGCAAAATAACCATAGCAACCTTTCATTTGATTCAGCTGACATATAATTAGGCTTTGTAAAAGCCTTGCGAGTACTTTTGTACTCAACTTGCATTACTACAGTTTTTAGGTGAAGAACCCGACATCCCCGAAGATGTTTACTTTAACGTTAAATAAGGGTTCAATGACGATGATTCTTGCTAAGATTTCACCTTGTCTGTTGCCTGTGAAATTTGGGCATACAACAAGATGATAACTTTTCACTGTTGCGTTATTTTTGTTATGTAAAATTATGTTTCAGATTTCCGCTGTAATAAAATCATGCAACTTTTGTATGGCTGTGTTTTCAAATTGTGGGAGTGCTAGCTACTGATCATGGAACTAACACAGTATGCACTTTAGAGCCATTCTTTTGTGTTGCGCTGTAGCATAAAAGGGAAGGTCTCACAACCGACTCCCCCCCTTCGTGCCGCCCTTCTTTCTCCGCTTCGATAAGCTCCCATCATTGCCACCCTCCTTCCTCCTCTCTAGCGAGGTTCTTCCGCGCTACCCTCTTTCCTCATCACTGGTGGCTACTACTGCTAATCCACCACTGCCTCCCGCCACCTCCTAACCAATCGATTGTGTTGCCACACTAACCTCCACCAACCACTGCCCTCCTTTAAACTGTGGCTCTAGCGGCGCCACCGCTGCCTCGTCTTCCCACTACCAATGTCGCCCACCGTCGATCTGGCACCACGCATGGCATTCCTCCCTCTATACCCCGGGCACTCGTGACCCAAACCTCAAATCAGGTGAACCCATACTCTAACTCGCCACAGAGTCACCATCGCTGGAGATGAGGTACAACACGGATATTAGTGAGAATCAAAGATGAGAAATTGGAGTACTCTGAACCCCAAAAAAAAGTTAGCAACATCCTACTTTGAAAACCTTTGTTATACACATTTATTCGTTGAACACACCCTACCATTATTAACTCCAAATAAAAGATGTACATGCAAGTAATTGTTAGGGATAGATAGATAGATAGATAGATATATAGATAGATAGATAGAGACGGATGCAACTCAGGATAGATGGAAATAATTGCGTGATTTGTAGATCTTTCCTTTACTGAGAAAATCTCGATAAGGCCCGTTGCAAATTTACTGAAGAATCAACACAAATGCATTCTATACGTAGGTAGGAGACATTGATTGTTGCTCCCAAAAGCCTTTGAAAAATAAAGGGAAAAGATTTCATATATACCCCGTCCACGTCATCCCTCGTCCCTTGCTCGCCTATTTATTCCCCCCCCGCCGCGTTTTTCCCTTGCGCCTCCTTCCTCCGCGCCTCCTTCCGTCTGAGAGCTGTTGCGATCGCGTCGTGGAGCTAGCCATATCGTCGAACACCTTGCGCGCGCGCGCGCGCTCCCGCCGCTCGCGTGCAGTTCTTGCACGGGGGAGGAAAGAGCGCGATCGGTGCGCTCCCGCGCGAGATTGTGCTCGGCGGGGAGGGAGGGAGGGAGGGATGGTGAGGGCGGGGTGGCTACGCGTGGCGGCTATGGGGTGCGCGGCCGTGACTTGCGCGTTCGCAGCGGCGCTGGTGGAGCGTCGGGCGCTGGCGCGGCGGCGGTGGTGCCGGGCAGTGGGGGTTCTGCGCGACCTCGAGGAGGGCTTCGCCACGCCCACGGAGCGGCTGCAGCGGGTCGCCAACTCCCTGTCCATCGAGATGTTCGCGGGGCTCGCGTGCGAGGACGCCAGCAAGGTCCGGATGCTGCTCACCTGCGTCGACGCGCTCCCCGACGGGTACTTGCGGGCGCTCTCCTCCTTCGGTAGCTAGCTTCTTGGTTTCTACTTGTTCTTCGGGTGGTTTTGGTGCGCATCCTAATGTATCTGAGAGTTCTGTCTAGGTTCTTGCAGTTAAAAGTTGGTGGTGGATCATACCGTCACCCATTCTTGTTCGTCGTCAACTTGCCATCTTTGTTTGCTTAGTGTGAGCGCGCGAAACTGTCGTTCTTTGCTAGGTTCTTGCTTTCTAGGCGTCCAATGGCGCCAATTGATGTGCATTTCTTGTTCTTTTCTCTGCATGTGTCAAAAGATCGTAACTCGTGAGCACAAATCTTTTTAGGAACTTTTGGATGCGATCGGGGTATTCGATTTCTTCGTTTACAAATGCCATTCTTCTGGTTCGGTCGTTCGATTGCTATGTTGGTTTATCTTGCGTTACTCTTCTGGTCATTGCTCTGTCCTGATGTCTGGGTCACTTACGGAATCGTCCATAGATTTGGATTGTTGCTATTCTTACGTGCTCATTGGACACTAGACAGATTTGATCGTTTATTTTTGTAAAATGTTTGAAAATCAGAATCTTTGTTCAATTCCATATGTTGCTCGTCATTTCTCATTGATATAGAACAATGGTATTTAATTGGAATACAAAGTTACCGTTTTTTTGCAAGCAATGGTACACAGTTACCGTTTTTTTGCAAGCAATGGTGTTCAATTCCATACCGTTGTTGTGCTCCCAATCAGCATTTCTTGAAATCTTTGAACAGTTACGATACGTAGTACAGCATTGGGCCAGTGTCGATCACGTTGGTCTTATGCCACCTTACATAGGAGCTGTTTGGCACTCGGATAATCATAGGGTGTTTTTACAAGTAGCATGTT
The DNA here is from genome assembly GCA_036346355.1 of Rhipidocladum racemiflorum. Classification (NCBI taxonomy): domain Eukaryota; kingdom Viridiplantae; phylum Streptophyta; class Magnoliopsida; order Poales; family Poaceae; genus Rhipidocladum; species Rhipidocladum racemiflorum. The sequence continues at coordinate 13,851,107 of CM070578.1, read as the reverse complement.
TTTTTCCCTTTGAAATCCAACACTTTTAGGCGTGGAGCATTTTCAGACGAAGATTGTTGTTTGTATTTGAAGGTTCATGCTTCTTGGTTACAATAGCGGGAATGGTGTGTTCGTTTAAAATATATTATACTTATGGGTTTAAAATTTTTGATGGTATTATTCTTTGCCACCTTCTTATTAGGCACTGCCTTGCTTCCTTGTTTTGACTTACGGGTGGAAGAAATTAACAAGCTTCTTATCAACATCTGCCTCTCTACGATACAGTTATGAACTTTAAAGTAGACTATCCAGAATTCATGTGTAGTAAATTCATACATGGAATAAGTACGTACTGAGATTCAGACGTTTTAATTGAAGACACTGATATGCATGAAACTAGAACTGAGACCCTTCTCCTTTTTGCTTTGATTGTCGATCTTGCATTGATACCATATTCCTTCCAACCCTGTTCAAATCTGTACTATTTGTCCTTACTCCAAGTACGGCAGAAGGATATTTTTTATGGCTATCAAGAATTCCAGACACGCTTATTTGTCCACTGTGGGAATTGTATTGAGAGGGCCTGCATCAATGAGAATAATCCTTATACCTATTTAAACTATTTCATGTGCATGTTGCATTCTTTTTTATTTTATAAAATGCTGTAATGTCCATGCATATATTTTATTCAAGTACAAATTTCTGGCTGACAACTCAACTTTAGGGCTGTAAGTCATTATTTTTTGCAAGCAATGGTCTTTTCGTGCATAATTTGTTCCTCATTTATTCATATAGTGCGACTGGTGGACAAGTTTTCCTAAAATACGCTATTGTATAAGTCTTACAGTAGTTCATATTGTGCATGTGACCAGGAGTGAGGAAGGCATCTATTATGCCATTGATCTTGGAGGGACGAGCTTTAGAGTCTTGAAACTAGAATTTGGTGCAGGGTCTATCATCATTAATCAAAAAGTTGAACACCATTCTATTCCTGAAGAATTGACTAAGGGTACAAGCGAGGTATGCTTTATCATTTTATTTCCACTTCCCTACAAGCTATAGTATTTATGTATGCGAGTTTTACTTTCTTTGCAGGATTTGTTCAATTTCATTGCCTCAGCACTGAGGAATTTTATTCAAAGGGAGGACGGGACGGATGGGGGGGGGAGGGCACTTGGTTTTACATTTTCTTTCCCTGTCAGACAATTTTCCATATCCTCAGGGTCATTAATTAGGTGGACTAAAGAATTTTCAATTGAAGAGGCTGTAAGTTACAAAATTACACCTTCAATTATTCTGCTTTTCATTATATGCCTTCAATTTGAGGCAAATCATTGTATTGTAAGAAGTGATGTGCCAAATGTGAAATTTGGTATCATTATGAGCGTGTCTGCGCCGTATTTCTTATGCAGTGGTAGACTACAAAATATACATAGAAAGCTGGCAGTATTCAAGATATTCAACTATCACAAAAATGATAATAGCCGGCCTTGTAATTTGTTTCTTGAGAATTTTGTGTCTTTGTTCGTTTGATCCATTTACAATAGTTTATTTCAACAAACTGCTTTGGCAGAATCATTCAAATAACCTGTGGTTTGGCAGGTTATTCATATCTGATGCAACATCTTATCGATATATAATTGTTTTTCCCTATAGGTACCTTAATAACATTGCACATACATTTATAAATCATAGTTCCGTTATTTGTATCTCGATAAATGGTGCATGACACATTTACCTTAATAACATTGCACATACATTTATAAATCATAGTTCCATTATTTGTATCTCGATAAATGGTGCATGACACATTGTATCAATATGTTCCTTGGCTCCTTGTAATTAATGTTGATTTCTTATGTTATTCTCCACTCTGGCTTCTTTGTACTTTTGGAATATCAGGTCGGGAAAGATGTTGCTCAGTGCTTAAATGAAGCCCTTGTTAGGAATGGACTGAATTTGCAGGTCAATGCATTGGTATGTCGTTAGCCTATTTATGTTGGGTGAAGTCGGTTCTGTATTCAAAAAATCATTTCCATTATAAAACAAATATTTCAGTATTTGACTGATTACTTGATTTGAATTGTTATTGTGTGTTATGAATAGGACTTGATGTATTCAATATGAGGCCAATGGCCACAATATATAGAGTACATGAGGGTACAATAGGAAAATCTAAATAAGGAAAACTAAATAAGGAAAGCATGTATATGGAAAACATATATATGGGAATCAACTATATAAGGCAATATATCGTTAACACCCCCCCACAAATGCAAGGCGTATGCAATAGCATTGCATTTGGAAGGGATGAACTAAAATAGGGAAAATCCAAAGTCATAGTTCTGAAGAAGCCGTCGTAGCATGTAACTCTTGAAAACATCGAGCTGACGAAGAACAGCCAACAAAGAACCCAGTCGGTGATGAAAAGTCGACGAAGAAGCCAATTCGACGAACAGAAGTCGAAGGTAGGGCCGATTCGACGAAGAAGGACCGACGAGGTCGACAAAACGTGCCGAGCCAAGGTAAAAAGTGTTGACAGAATGAGTCGAGCCGATAAGAGAGCTGAGCGACGACGGAAGATGGACTCAAGATGCTATAACTTGGATGGACGCAACGGAATACGAAAGTCATAAAAGCTGGAGCCAAAACCAAAAGCCACAGCCGGATCGGATGTGAACTTGTGGACTTGAAACTGGTTGAAGTGACTTCACGTATCACGGGAGGAACTTGAACTAGTAGTCCACAAAGCCTTTCCCACGGACGTGAAGCACAGAAAGAGTTCGATCGAGTGGATTGTGAAAGACAGCGTCGACGGCGGTCGGCGGACGAGCGGCGATTGGAACTGGCCGAGCGGGAGAACCGACGGGAGTAATGGCGCAAGAAGACGACCGGATCTAGCGGCCAACTCAGGCGCATCCCCGAGCTCTGGCAAGACGGTGGCGGACTGTGTTCATCGGCGGAGCAGCAAAGATGCAGGCCGAGGCTAAAGGAGACGACCGGAGGAGCAGGGCGCCAAGAGGCCAGGCCGGATCTATGCTGGCGCACGGACGGCTGAAGACGGAGCGCGGTGGCCAGTGATTGCGACGACAGCACGATGGCGGCCTCGGCGCGTGAAGAAGATGAGGCGCGGCTGGCGACGGTGCAGACAGGCGAACGGCCGGATCAGAGCGGCCGGATGCAGCGGCGTCCGGAAATAACAGATGACGGCCGAATCGAAGCCGGATCAGATGGCAGCGGCCGGACGACGGATAGGCAGCAGCGCGACCAGCGGGCTCGGGCGTGGAAGATGATGACGGCGCACGACGTCGGCTCGGGCATGGAAACCGGAAGAAGCAGACGACAGACGGAGCAGGTGACGTCGTCCGAAAGGAGCGGCGGCCGGATGGAGGTCGACCGGAAGGCAGCGACTGGATGGAGCGGCGGCCAGTACCAGGGGACGACGTCCGGATGAAGCAGCGACGGATGGCGGCGACGGCCGAGCGGAAACAGCGCCCCAGATCCGGCGGCGGATGAAGATTGATGCCTGCCCGGATGAAGCCGGATGAAGCGGCGGAGACGCAGCCACTTGATGAGTGGTGGCGGCAGCAACGCAGCCAGGTGGCCAGATGAAACGGCGGGTGGCGTCGGCCAGATGAAGCGGCGGTGCGCCGAAAGGAGCAACGGCGGCCTTCCAGATGGCGGCGGCCGGATGGAGCGGCAACCGGATGGAGAGCGGCGCAGCAGAGCTTGGAAGAAGCCGCGGGCAAGTGCCCGCCCGGGAGAGCAGATTGCTTCTCCCGGGCATGGCGGCAGCGGAGAAGGATTGCGGCTAGGATTTGAACCTAAGCTCTGATACCATGTTATGAATAGGACTTGATGTATTCAATATGAGGCCAATGGCTACAATATATAGAGTACATGAGGGTACAATAGGAAAGTCTAAATAAGGAAAACTAAATAAGGAAAACATGTATGTGGAAAACATATATATGGGAATCAACTATATAAGGCAATATATCGTTAACATTGTGATCCTTTGATTCCATCAATCATTTCTTGTTTATGCTTGGAGTGTCTTAATTAGCCTTATTAACCGATAATCCAATGTGTGCGAACACCATTATTTGAAATAGCACGATACAGCGGACAGGATGTTGTGATCACTATGTAGTGGCTGCTGTGTAGCATCTCTGTTAATGTTGCAGCGCTCTAGCAGGCTGCTATAGCTTGTAGCATGTAGGGGCACTTCAATACAAATACATGTTAGAGCAGTGCTTCTATGTTTTTCCTCCTAATACAAGTTGTACAAATCTTGAAACAAATGAAGGGGTAAGTAATCCTCATCTACCCTTCATTCATGCTTTAATATTTGTGCAACTTTAAAAAGAAAGAGCATAGAAGCACTTCTCTGCATGTTATGCTTTGATACAAGCCACTTATTGCAAATTCTACCCGACTTTGACATTGAATTCACTCCCAGGCTCAACAAGTAGTCTTCATACCAGGTATATTAAAAGAGAAGGCAAACAAGTAAAAGGTTGGATTCTTCGCTTAGGAAAAAAAAAGCTGAATGGCTAAGATATTTGCATCTTCTTTGAATGAAAGTCATATTGGCCTGTATATTTTGGATGCTTTACATTAAGACTGATTAACTAAATTCATAGTTTTGCCAATATAGCCAAGCACGTTCCATTCACCACATCACTGCTATAAGCTCTCCACTAAAAAAAGTTGACACCATATTTGGCCCATAGTTACCGGAAACACGGTTTGTAGAGTAGTGGTATGGGATTCGAGTTTACAATTCGCCACTTTTTCTTTCAATTTCCGCCGCGAAGATGAACCCTTTACCCTAAATTGGTTCGAACTCGACAAATCCGGTTTGTGATTTGTAAGGGTTTACAGCTAATCCGATAATTATGATTTGGTCATCCCTTATGGCCTAGTTCATCTAGACTTGCTTTCAAAGTTCGTGTGCCCACATATATATTATATATGTAATAATGGAAAGAGAAGAAACTGACACTTTCGTTAGCATCCAATCTATAGCATGCGATTAGCTTAATCAAAATAGTGAACTTTGTCCAAGGGGGATTACACGCAAATTTATGTGTCCTTAAGTTGCTAAGGATGCTACAAATTCAGTGTATTGCTCAGAAAACAAAATGTGCGCCTTTATTTCCGATATTCTACATTCTGAATCCTGCTGGGCTTAGATAAAACTATGGTGTCAAATACTTCATGAATATTTGTATATAATTTACAAAAGTCTTGCATCAGTTAATCCTTTAGAATCTTAGTGTTACACTTCCCTGAATATGTGCTAACGGCCAGTGTAGTATCTGTTGATTTCCTGTTTTTTTTTTTTTTTGAAAACAAGCCGGGGCTTATATTAAAAGAGAGAAAAGAAGAGTACAAAGTGCAGGAGACTGCACTTAGAGAGTACAAAAACAAGGGTACAAAGTTGTTTGGTTTAAATTAGACGAGACAACAGCTTTTTGACTCCTTTGGCTCCAGCGAAGAACCAGCAGGCAACTTCATCCTTAATATCCTGCAACAAGACGTCATAGGGTTTGCTCTCATGTTGAAAAATTCTATTGTTGCGCTCTTTCCACCATCGCCAGCAAGTAAGGATAATCAAGCTTTTGACCCCCTTGCGGCAACCCGCCTGTTCTTTGACTAGTTGAAGAGTCCATTGCTCCAGGCTGGATGCCGGTTTCCAGAGCTGGGGTCTAAGCGACTGTATTTGAGCCCAGTTCGCGATGTCCCCCCACAGCCGTTGGTACTGAGGACAGTCTACAAAGAGATGAAAATTCGTTTCCAGGTTTCGATAGCACATTTGGCAGAAATATTGGTTCGGCCAGCCTCGGATCTGAAGGCGTTGTGCTGTCCAAAGACGGTTCTGCTGCGCGAGCCAAAAGAAGATCTTGGAGCTCATCGGTGCCCAAGTTGACCAAATGGTCGTGGTGTACGACCTGCTCAAGCTTCCCGCGAACTGCAATTGGTATGCCGACGCGGTTGTGAACTCGCCGTTGGACGTTTGTGTCCAGGTTATTTCATCTTCTATTTCTTGCACAAGGTTTACCTGTTGGATCTCGATCCAAAGTTGCACATACTCTGGAAACATTTGTGCGGTTAGACTGCGTCGGATGTCCCTGATCCAGTTGTTGTTTTGTAGTGCACTTGCGACCGATCTAGTCTTGCGTCTAGAGATCTTAAAGAGAGCTGGTGCTAGCTGTGCTGGCGCTTTTTCCTGCAGCCACCTAGAATTCCAGAAGGATGCCTTTTGACCATTACCAATTGTTACTTTCGTGGTCGCAAAGAACAATGAGCTGGTCGCTTTGGTCGCACGGCGTTTGCATCCCTCTCCATGGTCTTTCTGTAGATGACCATTCGAACCAAAGCCATCGAAGTCGGAGTGCTCTTGCAAATCTTTGTAGCTCCAAGATGCCTAAACCTCCTAATTGAAAGGGGCGGCAAACAGTTGTCCAGCTCACTTTGCACTTGCTACTGGAGCAATCGTCATTTCCTGCCCAAAAAAACCTCCTCCTCAGCTTGTCTAGTTCGACGATGAATTTTTTTGGTGCCTTGACTGCTGTGAGAAGGTAGGTAGGCAGTGAGGAAAGGACCGATTTGACCAGAATGAGGCGACCTCCCATGGTTAGGTGTCGCGCCTGCCAGATTGCCAAACGCCTTGCCGCTTTGTCAAGAATGTGTTGAAAGTGAAAACAGCGCACCCGTCCCAGAGATAGGGGAAGCCCCAGATATTTCATTGGAAATTGCGAGATGATTCCAGGGAAGGGTTGAAGGATGCTCTCGAGATCAAGCCCTTGGCAACGGATTGTGGTTATCGAGCTCCTTTGTAGATTTACTCTGAGTCCTGAGGCCTCCCCAAAGGCTTGAAGGATGTGTAGGACTGATTCCAACTCTTCCCTGGAAGGGTTTAGGAAGATAACCGCGTCATCGGCATAAAGTGATAGTCGTAGCGGGGATGCACATCCTTGTAGGGGAGACAGGACGGCATCGTTTGTAGCTTTGTTGAAAATGTGGTGCAGGGTATCAATGACTAGGATAAAGAGGTAGGGTGATAGTGGGTCGCCTTGTCTAAGCCCGCGTCTATGTCTCCTGGCACCCCATTGAGGAGTGTCATGGAGTTGGAAGTAGCCAGGGAGATGGAAAGCCAGTCCCGCCACCAAGCGCCGAAGCCGCGCGCCTGTAAAAGATCGAGGAGAAATTCCCAGGATACCGAATCAAAGGCTTTCTTTATGTCCAGCTTAATCATCAAAGCAGGTGTGTGATTGCGGTGCAAGGATCTCACTTGGTTTTTGACATAAAGGAAATTATCCTGGATGCATCGGCCTTTGATAAATGCACTTTGGGACTGTGAGATTAACGAGTTGATGTGTGTCGAAAGACGCAGGGAAAGGACCTTGGACAAGAGCTTTGCAAAGGAGTGAATTAGACTGATTTCCTGTTTTTGACTGAGATATCAAATCAAATGCAAGTATATCTATAATTGTAGACAGTCACCTGGTAATGCATAGCTAATTAAATGTTCTCTTCCTAATATAACTGACTAGGGAGCTAGGAAGTACTATATATGCTCCATATCCATTTTGGGAATTTACAAGGGAGAAACAAAGGATGCATATATGTAGCTTAACATATCCATGTAAGTTCAGTTTTGAATTTTTGTGGGTACCCGTAAACTGCTTGGTCTATTTTGGCTGGAATGTGGTTCATCAGTTCATGAGGAGGGAGGAGTGGGGATTACAAACTAGGAAGATGCTCAGCAGAATTTTAGAATTGCATGATCGAATGTTACATCATACATGAAAGAACCATGCGCAAATAGGGCTGTTAGTTTCAGATTTTGTTAAGCTCGCACACATGTTCTTCTGTTCTGATGAATTAATTGAGAATTAATGTGTGCTCCTTGATCAAGTCCAGAAAATTTTCTTTTGAAGTCTGCTGCATGTAAATTATTCACTAGTAATTAGAAAATATGCATCTTTTGGTTGATTATTTCATGTGCTATTCGAAATAGGTGAACAACACTGTGGGGACATTAGCTCTGGGGCATTATTGTGATGAGGATACAGTGGCTTCAGTGATTATTGGAGCTGGCACCAATGCTTGCTATATTGAACGCAATGAGGCAATTACAAAAGGTCGGGGTGTTCTTACCAACTCTGGACTAATGGTATGTTACTTCTAATTTTTTCTGTATATGATCAAAAATCCAATGTGGAAATAGAAACTCTGATGATTGTATCTTATGTTATAATGCTCCATTCATCAGGTTGTAAATGTGGAATGGGGGAGTTTCCGGCCTCCGCAAATACCATTAACTCCTTATGACATATGTTTCAATGATGAGAAACGAGATTACTATAACCAGGTAATGCCACAGTGAAAACTTTCCCCTTTGGAATATTAAACTGAAATCAATGCCATTTCATTGATGTAGGGTTTTGAGAAAATGATCTCCGGTGTGTATCTTGGGGAAATTGCAAGATTGGTGTTCCAAAAAATGGCTCAGGTGTCAGATGTATTTGGTACTGCTGATGGTTTAGCTACCCCTTTCATCTTAAGGTACTTTCTTACTTGAAATTTGTTTCTTTTGAATTACTTTATTCTTTAGCAAATGAATATCTGTGATATAATGGTAAAAATGAAACATGGTCACTGTTCAGATGAATTAAGTGGAATTGGAACAAGAGATCATTACAGTTAGGAACGTTTCCTTGTTTCTTGCGATGCATCTCTGTTAGCTGCATAGCTTATCTTCTTTACTGATCTGCAAATAAACAACATTAGTTGATGTGTATGGTTATGTATGAAATAATGTTTTCATATTCAATTTCAAGACTTAATGTTTTCATAAGATTCTTACTGAGGTCGTTATCTTTAATTTGGCATGTCCAATAACTGGCCTAAGCTTTGAAACATTGCATGACAGCTGTGTAACTTCGTGGTCAAGTTCTGTACATTTCAGATGTATGTTTTAGGAAACTCGGTTGTCCAATTGCCTCAGCAGAAAAATACCAATTATCATCTTACACGTAGTGATCAATATTTTAATATGTCATCTCTTTTCATCCAGTACGCCATGTCTAGCTGCTATTCGTGAGGATGATTCCCCAGATTTGAGAGAAGTTGGAAGGATACTGGAAGAACATCTGAAGGTTACTTCTCACAGCCCACCTTACAATCTCTGCTCTTTTTGTTCAGTAGCCATTTTCTTCAGACCAGCATCTCATCTTTCCACTATTTCCCATACAGATACCGGATGTTCCTCTGAAGGCTAGGAGGCTTGTCCAGAGAGTCTCCGACATTGTAACCCGAAGAGCTGCCCGTCTAGCGGCAGCTGGAATTGTTGCAATACTGCAAAAAATCGGTCGTGATGGAACCCTTTGCGGTACCTACAAAGTTCGAAGAATAACAGGCGTACCGAAGAGATCGGTCATTGCAATCGAGGGTGGCCTGTACCAAGGCTATTCAGTCTTCAGAGAGTACCTGAATGAAGCCGTAGGCGAGATCCTAGGGGAGGAGATTGCGGCCACCGTTAGTCTTAGAGTGATGGAGGAGGGGTCCGGGATTGGGGCTGCCCTCCTTGCAGCTGCATATTCGTCAAATATACAAAAGCAACAAAACTCCATGTAGGCATGATATAGGTTGAACTCCTGTGTAAATGAAACAATAAAAGGAGTATTCTTTCATCCATACCTATATCCAAATGTATACAGGATAGAAATTGGTTCTTGTACAAAACCCAACTCCTTTTCTGATGTGAAATCATTGCTCGTTTGCCTTTTTTTTTTTTTCTCTTCTGATCTCTAAGTTGTGCATATGCTTCAATGTACATATACTGATGGACCATCTGGTGACTTTGAAGAAATGTTAGTGATCTTGCTCGATGAGATACCACTTGCAAGTATATTGCTTTTACAGTATCATGATACTAATAAAGAAGCACATATCATATATCGTCATATGATTACTAATGGATCACCTGGTACACATGCGTTGTTGTGGGTCTGATAATATATCTACCTCTCTTTTTTCACATAATGAATAATGCCATATGAATCAATTCAACAGGTTAGTGTTGCTTGAATTTCTTTTCTTTTATATGTTCTGAGATTGAAGCATTTAGTACTTCTTTCTTTTTTCCAACAGTCCAAACGGCTGACTGTAGTATGTGAATTTCACTTGACCTAGGGTATTTTGTCTTGGTCATTTTGTGCCGGGCCTCGCCTGCAGAGGTTATACATTTTGTCCATAAGATACAACAACTTGCTATATGGGCCAGAGAAGTATCCGATATGAGTGACCGTAAATAAACCTATACGTGACCTAAACCCAACCTTGACCCCGCCGAATGAATCTTTGCCCTCCTTCGATGGACATATATAGAACCCAGAGGGAAGCCATCGTTGGGGATCTGGGCAAAGCTACTGGCGGTGGTTAATAGGACCATAGGGTCACCGGAGTGCCAATGTCATGGTGGCGACCATGAAATCAGCGGAGAAAATAGAAATGCAATACTAAGGAGCGCGTAGGAATCATGGGGTCGCGTGGTTCTCACCAGTGAAGTTTGTGGTGGCGGAGGACCTCTGCAGCAGCGGGGAGACGTCGGCCAACGGGGGCGGGGAGGAGGTCGACGGTGCTGGGGCTCCACATCCAAGAGGGCTGCAGAGGGGCATTGCATTAGCTCCAACGCACCATGAGGATGGTGTACACTCAGGAATTGGAAGGGAGCTCACCGGAGTTGGTGCTAATGGCGAGGGTGGCGGGATGGCTGGAGCTGGAGAAGACAAGCCGAAGCTGGCAAGTCACTGCATGAATCAACAGATTGATTTGAGGGGAGATACAACAGATGAGGTAGAACGCAAGGTGAAGCGAGAGGTTTTCAGAGAAGGTTGCCGGAGAAGCGGGCCGGGAATGCGAGCGGCGTAGGTAGAGGAGCGCAACCGATGGCGCCTAGGAAGATGACAACATTCCGGGCAGCTCAGTGGAGGAAAAAAATCTGCAGTTGGTTAAAATGGAAACGGCGTCTTGAGGAGAGGAAGGGGACACGGTTGCACGGGGGTTTATGGCGAGATGTTGCCATTCTTCTCGTGGAGTTCATGCGCCCGGGCTTAAGTTCTCGTGGTGATGGCGGCCTAGGGCTTCTCTCACGTGCCAACGACTGCACGATGGGGAGGCGACAGGTCAGAGCCTCGATTAGGGAGCTCGAGGTCATCAATTTTCACAACCTTTTGCAGCGGCGCCGCGCGGGCACTGTAGCGCTACAGGGGTCTCCAAGAGGTCGTCCTCGTCCATGGCAACTGCCGTCGTGCCGTGTGCAGTACGGATTTATCGTGTTTCGTGTCTGAATCATGTCGGATCGGAAAATAAATTCTGTGGAGGAGGGGTGCAAACTCTTTCTCGTGCATACCTGAAGCTGATTGATGCTACATGAATAATCCTGCAATCCAACGCACGACATTAAATCGCCATTTAATGCTCAGAATTGCATCGAAATAAGCGAAAGGTGAATTCAAAGTCCTCACTTAATGTCGTGCGTTAAATTACAGAATTATCCACGTGATATTAATCAGCATCGGGTATATACGGGAAGAAATTTTCATCCCTCCTCCACATAATTTATTTCCGCCGGATCGTGCAGGTCTAACTTGTTTTCAACGAGTCCAGGCACGGCTCATTTACACTACGTACCGTGCTGATCCAGGCCTGGTCCATTTACATTATTAAGACACGCGATGCTCAATCTCTTTCAATTCTCTCTCGCGTGTTGCTCTCTCTCGCAGCTCTCTCTCTCTCTCTCTCTCTCTCTCTCTCTCTCTCTCGTCTATTTCTATCAATCTCTCTCGTCCGTTGCTCCATCTCTCAGCTCTCTCCCTCTCTCGACCGTCGCTTTCAATCTCTCTCTCGCCTGTTGCCTCCTCTCTCGCTCATTGGCCGACGAGAGAACAAGAGATGGTCATATGTAGAAAATCCAATAGTATTTGTTCTCTACAAAAAGATCATCAGACTCATAACCTCGACATTAGTAGAAATCTAGCGAAATAAAATCATTGTAGATAAGTGACATAATATAGCCATCAACAACAATAAAGTTATGATAGTAGATCTGTGGATGTTGGATCGGATCTAGACTACAAACGGCCGCGCCGCAGCATGCTTGTGCCTCCGTCGTGCCGGGCCGGGTTGTGCCGTCCATCATGCCTTGGTCTCAGGCCCGGTGCGACCCACCCCCGTACCGTGCTGTATTTTGGACCGAATTGGACCACTGTGCCTCGGACCGGCCTAAAAAGACCCTGCCCAATTGCCCACCTCCAGCTGCACGATGTAGAGGATGACCCTGCAGGTGGGGGTTTTTTTCAGTAAGTAGAGGAAGTAGGAGGTGGAGTATGCAGAGGAAGTAGGAGGTGGAGTATGCGGAATCTTCAAAACCCGTTTTGTTGTGGAGAAGACGGAATGAACCGAGGCGGTCCTAAAGGGGTGCCGGGCCCCCAAAAATTTTCATGCTGTAGCAATTTGGAGATATTTCTCCACCCTCTAACTTGATTAAACACATCAGAACATCGAGTAAAGACAAGAAAAATAGGATGCTGGCAAAAAACCTAGGCAGAACATTAAGTAGATTGAGCAAAGAAAAGAAAGAACCAAGAAACTAAACTCACCTGCCGATTAGGGATAGTTTGAATAGTGAAAAACTTCATTGTAATGGGTTGCAGTCTGTATGAAGAAACAAAAACACCTAACACCCAACAAAGAACTAGCATGAGGAGAGGAGAAGAATATGTATCTGTAATGGTATATAAGCAAAAGAGTATTACTATGTGCTCTAAATATATGAGTCTAGACAAGGTTCCACTAAAACTGACTTAGCTTGTTGTCGATTGGAAGAGTTTAGCTGGTTGCAACTTGGCAAGTAGCATGGAAAGATTTATGATCAGCTCACACCAGGAAACAAAAAAGATGAGCAAGGATAAAGAATTTAACTTCCTTTTTCTTGTGAGAAAGAACCAAGACTATATAGCTAAGTCGAAGCTATTTTAATAAGCTGTCAAGTGTAAATGCTTTGGAGTTGTTAGGAAGTTGCAGTATTTGTGTTCATATCGTAAGCTAATTCCTAATACATAGAGCTCCTGATTTGATTATGTTGTAGATGGATACATCCATGGATTAGACGCGTTACCGAATACTATCATGCATAGTATTTAGGTGCCATGTGTATTCAGTCAGGGGCAGATCTAGGAGTGCCAGGTATACGCCAGCATATTTAAAAAGTGCAACAAGATCACTTCTTTAATGGATCAAATTTTTTATTGACTTGGTTCCAATTTTAATGGTTTGGAATTTTTAAGACCTTAGAACTATTTGTGTTGTGCTTTTAGCAAATTGTAAATATATGTGTTGAACTTATGTTACGAAATTATTGTATAAAATTATAGAGCTGTACGTATGAAGTGTGCACTCTTAACAAAAATTTTCTAGTTCCGCCACTGGGAAGGAAGGAAAGGGAAGGAGGCAGCTTGGGCAATATGCTGCATGGGCTAGAAATAGGTCGGAATAATAGATGGACTGGGTCAGGACCGAATGCTTGTACCCTTTAGTATCAATAGTACTCACTCAGATTATCATATAGGATTTCTCGTTAAAGTCACAATATATCGAACATCTAACAAAGTTCTAACAATGTCATCAAACATCTTGATCTGCATAGAACCAATAATGGTAATCTTGCATGATGAGTTATGACCCACCAACACGGATCTACTTAGTGTGGCTTCGTAGTTAACGAACCATTCATGGTTCAGGTTCATGTGAGAACGCACATGCTGAATCAAGAATTTACACATCATTGGTTTTGGAATCACCAGCAAAGGAAACGATAATATCACCATCAGAATCTTTCTTAGTAACAATGGTGGCTTTATGTTCATTCTCTTTTTGATCATTTTTTAAATTGTTATTATTTTTCCGCTTTCTTTTTACCCACCAGCACTCAGATATATCATATTCATCTTTTTTGCAATACTTGCATGGCTTCTACCTTCCTCTAGATTTCGATTTGCCTATGTAATTTCTACTCGAACTTTTGCCTTGTGAATCGCCGTTTAAACTCCTCTCCTATTGACTGCCATGGACAACCATGCCTTCTACATGTGAACTTGAACTTTCATTCAGAACCATGACTCCATGAGTTTCATCTTTTCTTTCACATGCAGTGTTTCATAAACTTCATTAAGTGTAAGAGTATCTTAACTATACAGAATAATATCTTTGAATGTAGAGTATGAATTAGGCAATAAGCATAAAAGAATAAGACACAAATCTTCATCATCATATTCTACCTCTATAGACTCGAGATATAAGACCTTTGAACGTTGTCAAGTAGTTCAATAATGAACCGCTTTCAGTCATCTTATGCAAATAAAACTTCTACTTTAAATTCATCTTAATGGTCAGATCTTTCGTAATATAAACCTATTATAGCTTAAACTATAATGCAACGATGGTCTTCTCTTTCGAAACCACATGCATAATATTATTTGATACAGTGGCGGATCCAGAATTTAAATTTACCCCGGGCTGAACTTTAAGAAACTAACTTCTATTAAGAACATCAATTTATGTCCACACGACAACATAACAAAAGTACATCACAGTTTCACAAATACAACATTAAGATGAAAATTTTGCTCAATTCTTCAACATAAAACATCATAAGTGATAGTGTGATACATAGACAATGTAGCATAGTAGAGATACAATTTGAGTACCAAAATGATAAATTGACAATTATACACAAATCACAAATTGACAAATTGACAATAAGCATTCACATTCACAGATTCACTAATTCTTATACTTTTAAATGTTCTACTCCTCTTTGTCCTACACAAATTTAACATTCGCATTCACAATCATAGAAGCTAGTATTCGCATTCACAATCCCAAGAGAAGCTAGTAAGTAGTAAGAGCAGGTGCATAGAGGAGGTATGTATACCGAAGCAGAACAGCGGCGGCGCAGATTTGGAGGGCGTGGCCGCGGGTCGCTGGCTGGCGCTGGCCGGGCGCGAGGTCGCTGGCAGATGCGCGGGCGCTGGGCGGCTCCGGCCTCGGGTCGGCGCGTCGCGCGCAGTGGGGATTCGGGCGCGCCAGCGACCGGCAGCGCCAGCAGAGTGAGCCGGCCGCGCTGGCGAGTGGGGATCTCGGGCGCCGACGCTGGTCGGCGCGCGGCGAGCGAGCCGGTGAGGGGCGGGCGCGGCGCAGAGCGAGGGGCCGATGGCGCGGCGCAGCGCAGGTCAAGTGGAGTGAGGGGCCGGCGGACGCTGCGCAGGCGCAGGGGGTGGCGACGCGGGCCGGCGGGCGTGGCGCAGTTACGGCGGCGCTGCAGGCGATGGAGTCGTGGAGATTGGAGAGATGGTAAGCACGCACGGTGGAGTCAGTGGACTAGGTTTTCCTCATTTGCTGCTTGCCTGGGCTCTAGCAATATGGGCTAATATATGGGCTAGTATATTTATCATGACCTGGGCTTACCTGGGCTAGACATAAATAAAAATTTCACACCCTGGGCTCTAGCCCACCGTGCCATGGGCCCAGATCCGCCCCTGATTTGATAGATAAAAGTTAATTTGAGATAAGACCTTACAATCCTTTCTTTACTTCTCCTTAATGGGCCGTGCAGGAGGCATCTCGTCGATCCCCAATAAAGCGTCATCCAAATTGAGCTATATAAGAACAATATGCATCTTCGCCTGCTTATAGAGAAAATCTCGAGTCACAGTCCAGTAGCGAAACATCATACTTCATAGAGTCATTTAGAAGAAATCCTGAATTTGCTGGTATAGTCGCTTGTACACTTAGATGAAATTGGCAACTTCCTGGTACACTCTCGAGTACGTGTAGCAAAAAAGATATCAAAAATCATCAAAAAAAAATGTTACAAAGAAATCTCTGGTTAGCCTGATGTTGTCAGGTACAAGGATTTAAATTTCGTTTTTGAACCCAATCTGGGATGTGCCCGAAATCTAAAATCTAGGTGATATCTCGGAATTTCAAATAAAATCCGGACGAAATCCAAAACCTAAATTTGAAATCCAGCCTTTTTTCAACCGGGAAATCCGAGATTTCGGCCGAAATCTCCAAGATTTTTCGTTCAAATTCAAATGATCAAAAAATGGTCCAAAACATATCAAAAAAATTTGAAATTTTTTGTGGATGATCTTGACCTCAATTCCAATCAAATCCGGCCAACAAAAATCAAAATCCGGTAAAAAAAATCCGAGATTTCGACCGAAATTTGGATTGTTACTACAGCAATTCGAATTTTTTTTAAAAAAAAATTACCCGGCAAATTTAGGATCTCCGAAATCCGAAATCTCGCCGAAATTTAGATCCTTGGTCAGGTAGCTGGTCCTTGATTTTGGCAAGAAAAAAAAAATGATGCCAATGCCTCACCGATGCGTATTTTACTTGGACACAGGAATTAAGGAGCGCATGAAATCAAAAAATGATAAGAGTGAAATGTCTATAGTGTCTATGGTGTTAATGTCTTAGGAATAATAAAGAGGATAGTTGTTTGGGTGTTTATTCATAAATGTTGAAGAAAGAGAAGATTAATGAGGGCAAAAAAGAGAAAAGAACATTAAAACTAAATGCATGCCTTATATTTTGAAATAAGATAACAAAAAGTATAGGTCTTATATTTTAAAACAGAGAGAGTACTTCGCTTTGGATGGCTGCAAGCGTGTGCATCTGGTTGGCTTCTCGATATTGCTCCTGTCTCTTCGTTGTCCATGTTACCGTGTGTTACTGGTTTCCACTTTCCACTCTGCGACGAAATTGTTAGGAAACAGATTCGTATCCTGTTAGGAAACGGATTCGTATCCGATATGGACTCTTCCTTATCTCTAAGCAGAACCGCTATATATAGGAGGCAGGGGGTCACCCCATTGTCTGAAGCATATCTGAGAATAATAAAGCGAGATCCGTTCCTCCTCATATTGTGTCTCTCGCCCTCTCTTCTGTTTCTCCGCTTTAGATCTATTAGGCAACCGGACTATTCGATAGCGAGGTTGTCTAACACGTTATCAGCACGAAGCTCTACCGGAGAAAGATTGAAAGGTGAGAAACAAAAAGAGAAGAAGCAAAGGATCGTCGACTACAACGAACGTCTACTACCGGCGATTGATCGCCCGATCCGATCTGCAATCAACTCGCCATCAAGCCGGCATCCACTCGGATTGCCGAAAGAAAAGTCCTACGCGACTCTATCCTACGCGATAGTCTACCGAAAAATAGTAAGAAAGGTGGGATTCCGGGGATTGAATTTAATCGCTCGTTGCGAATCCTTGTATTCGTATGATCTACGCTGTGTAGCATGAAACTACAGTATAATAGCGTTTTGCAGATCATAGCATGTAGCTAGTTATGCAATCTTTACAGTTGTGGCACGAAGCTACATTATATTGCAAAGCCAATCGATGAAACCGACAAGCGGCGCAGCGGCGACCCACGAAGAGCGCGTTGTTCGATGATCGGCGCTTCGACCTTGAAGTCGAAGCGGTAGCCCCCCACCGGGCTTGAAGCCCGCCTCGCCGTCGCCGCGTGCTTAAAAACAGCATTGCCGCCGACTTCGAAAGTCGCTCGGCCATGGCCACAGCGCCTTCAAACGCATGATTAGCGAGAGAACAAACATGCCACCGATGCCGTCTTGGCTTGCTACTTTGCCGATCGGCCGTCTGCGCGCGCCGGCTCCATCGGCTCTTTGCGCGCCAATGCAATGCTTTGGACTTCATGGCCAACTGCCGGTTTGCCGCACCGGTCCCGTCGACCTGCCGCGCCTGGCACCAACCCCGCCGACCGGTTCTCTGCACTCCTGCCGATGGACAAAAAGTCCAAAGCAACAAGGAATTAAGCTCCCTGGACTGAAAGTCCAAATAACTCCTTGACATCAAGAACAATGTAGGACAAAAGATCGATTGGACTTGAAAGGCTAGGAAGCCATCTTCCAATCCGATTTTTTGAAGTATCACGCACGGAGGGCATGGGAAATTACCCATTTGCCCTCCTCAGTTTTTTTATTTATTTTATTTTCTGTTTTCTTTTCCCGAAATTGATTAGAAATTCAGAAAATTGATTGGAAAATCCCAGAAAATTATGAAAATTCCCAGAAAAATCCAGAAAATTTTATGGCTCTGTTTTAATTTATACTTAGCCTTATTTTCTGCATTTATGAATTTTTGTATGAATTTTTTGCAATAATTGCCCCGTTTAGAATATTGGAAATTCCTGAGAATTTATTTTCCGAATTTATGAATTTATGAATTATGTCATGTTGATATTTGATGAAATTCAATTTCTGTTGTCTGAGAATCGAAAATTGCTTGGAAATTAGCAGGAATTATGAAAAGTGTTAGGAAAATTTCAGAATATTTCATATGGCATAAAATGAGAACATGAGTGGTTGGGATTTGATTTTGGTAATGAATAAACAGATATGAGACAATTGGTGTCTAGGAAAACACACATGAGGCTTGGTTCTTTAATTGGCACCGGAAGCGGAAGTGCTCCCTCCTCATGTGAGCCCTAGGGGCGGGTTGACTGGCCAAGAGTCAAATTGACAAAGATATTCATTACCTGCTGCTTCGACCAACAAGAATTATATAAGTTGTAATTAGACTTATGCCATGTTTAATTCATGTTGAAATTTATTTTCTGTTATCAAGTGATCTGGAAAATTGCTTTGTATAATTAATGTAAAATTGCCAAATACTAAGAAAATTGCGAAATTCATGAGAGTTTACTTTCCGCATCTTATGAATTATGCAATCACACTTTATTAGATTACACGCAGTAATCTAATGTTGGAATCTTGTAAAAATGCAGATGTCTGGCATTGTGAATCGTGAGTTTGCAGAATTGGCCCAGCACGGTCAAAACTACCTCACTTGGGCATCCGATGTGAAGATCGTACTCGGCAAGAAGCTCCGAGCTGCCATCGGCTTAGGGTCCTCGAAGGACGCACCACCCATCGCCGAGCGTAACGATCAAGCATTGCACTTCCTCAGGCACCATCTCTCACCACCCTGAAAAATGAATACATGGTGAAGAAAGTGCAATTGAGCTATGGATTGCACTCGAAGCGGTTCGAGAAGCTCAAATACACAATCTTGCCCCAAGCACGGCAAGATTGGGTGCGCCTGAGGTTTGCGGACTACAAAGCAGTTGGCCGAGTACAATTACGCCTTGCACGTAATTTGTACTAATCTCTCCCTATGTGGCAAGAAGATCACCGAGGAGGAGAAGATTGAGAAAACTCTTTCCACTTTTCACCCCAATGCTATCCAGAGTGCCCGCAGCCTATCGTCGGGACGCATACAAGGAGTATAGCGAATCGATTGATGTTATGCAAGTTATGGAGTCACAAGACGAAGCTCTCCGAAAGAACTTCGTCTCACGACCACTGGAAGGAGCATTGTACCGTAAATCAATGCCAACAGCTATAAGGTGAAAGCCACCCACATGAAGTGGGTCAAGAAGGGTGGAAAAGAGAAACATCAGGCCAAAGGAAAGTCCATAGCCCAAAAGAAGAAGGATGACAAGGAAAAGCCGCAGGGCAAGCCGTATGGACAGCAGAACCAGACGTGCTTCAAATGTGGCACTTGGGGGCATTGGTCAAAGATATGCCGGGAATCCAAGGAAGTGATCAATGCATATCAGGCCAAGAAGAAGGCCAAAGGAAAAGCAATGGCAGAGGCACATTTTGCCGAAGTAGGCAATGATGATGTCATGGAAGTTGACACCCCACATGCTTCATCCTCGCAGCCCGGCCTAGACATCAATGATGCAGCCAAGCCCTTGGCAAATGAAGAAAACACTTCTGTGGATGACATAGAAGCAGAAATGAATGCATACTTTACAGATTCCGTTTAGTGCATGAATAACATTGTTAGCACTTTCTTTTAGATTGTGGTTGATTAGTTAATACTGAATAATTGTAAGCTCTCGAAGAGCATACCTTTTACTTTCTCATGAATAAGAATTGTTATTTATTCTTTATTCCAGTATTCTTTACTTACAAGCAATGTTTGAATTACTTTGCCACTGTCAGATTAGAATTATATTTCTTTTCATCTAGAAATCGTGTAGCGCCCAATGGAGGAAATATGCATTGTTGATAGTGGCACAACAAATACCATCTTAAGAGAGTCGAAATACTTCCAGACGATCACGAAGAACGCTGGAAGGATTACGACTATCGCAGGAAGCGATACGCATATAATAGGCTCAGGAAGAGCCACAATTATATTGCCAATGGGTACAACTTTCGTAATTGAAGAAGCCCTCTTGTACCCTGAATCAACTCGCACTCTCTTAAGTTTCAAAGATATCCGCGCCAATGGGTTTCACGTAGAAACCAATGAAGAAAATGGCAAAGAACACTTGTGCATAGTGAAGCACGCGGAATATGGAAAGATGGTACTAGAAAAATGTCCCTCATATGAATCTGGGTTGTACTACACGAAAATCAATGCACACGCAGTGTATACTTCTTTGAAGACTGTCTTTAGAAGCTCTGAATTATTTGCTTTATGGCATTGTAGATTAGGTCATCCTGGTCTTAGATTGATGAGAAATATAGTTAACAACTCACAAGGTCATGACATTAATGTTAAGAATTTCCCGAATCACGAAGATTTTGTGTGCCATGCATGTGCCACCGGGAAATTAATAACTAAGCCCTCTATTATGAAAGTGCAACATGAAATCCCTGCATTCCTGGAACGCATTCAGGGGGATATTTGCGGCCCAATTCAGCCATTATCGGGGCCGTTTTGGTACTTCATGGTGCTCATTGATGCTTCCTCGAAATGGTCGCATGTATGTTTGCTGTCAACAAGGAATCATGCATTCGCAAAGTTGATCTCGCAGATCATCAGAATTAAGAATGCTTTTCCTGATCATCGCGTGAAGTCCATTCGATTGGACAATGCCGGCGAATTTACTTCCAAGGCATTTGATTATTATACGGCAACTGGAATATCGGTTGAGCACTCTGTGCCGCACATCCATACGCAAAATGGAATAATTGAAGCACTAATAAAGAGGATTAAGCTCATAGCCCGACCACTCTTGCAGAGTTGTAACTTGCCCAACACTTGTTGGGGACACGCATCTGCACGCAGCAGCACTCATCAATTATAGACCGTCGGCCTACAACATCCATTCAACTATGCAACTAGAGCAATGGGTCATCCTGAAGATTTGAATGAATGGTATATGTACCTATACCACCCCCAAAACGAACTGCAATGGGCCCTCTCCGCAAGTCTGGGATATACGTTGGTTATGAGAATGCATCCATAATCAGGTATTTGGAACCCACGACTGGAGATTTGCATACAGCCCGATTCGGTAATTGCATCTTTTTGACGAGGATCGCTTTCCCGTCATTAGGGGGAGGAAATGAACCATTGGATGAAAATGCCGAGAAATCATATGGCATTCCATTGGGATCCCCGTGCATGACCCTCGCACTAATGAAGCAAATCATGAAGTCAAGAAGACAATCGATTTGCAGAATTTAGCAAATGAATCGCTCGATCATTTTTGTGATCTCAAGAGCGTGTTTAAGTCGCATATACCAGCAAGAAATGCACCAGAGAGGGTGGAAATACCAAAGAAAGCGAAGGTATCCTCATCCTGTTCAGAGGCCTCAAAGAAAAAGAACAGAAATCGGCTTCTCAAACCCAAAGTACCGGAGACGTCTGGGAAAAATGGGCAAGAGGACTTACCATAGCCAATCACAAAAATGCCCCAAAGCAAGAAGGAGCCAGTTGAGACTGGCACTGAAAGAAGCCTTTGTGGAAAAGGCAATTCCATATTTGAATCTTCCATTGGAAGAAGTCACGGAAATAATGTGTGCGCACACATTGGCGGAGAAAAACTAAAGGAACTTGCTCCTGGAATGGGAAATAGCAATGAAGAGCAAGTAGAAGTGCATGAAGCACACCATGACGAAATGGCCATAAATTTTGTAATAATAGGAGAATCTATGAAAAGAGCAACAACCATTGCAAGGTTTGTTGTTCAAGGTTTCACTCAACGTCCTAGGGTTGATTATGAAGAAACCTATTCTCCTGGTCATGGGTGGAATTACCTTTAGATACTTGATCTCAATGGCGATCAACTTGAAGTTGAAAATGAAGCTAATGGATGTTGTCACAGCATACTTGTATGGAAACTTGGATTCGGAGATATACATGAAAGTACCGGAAGGTATCCCTATCCCGAACCAAGACAGAGCAAACAGAAACCTATACAGTGTGAAATTGGAGAAATCAATGTATGGGCTGAAGCAGTCAGGAAGAATGTGGTACAATCGCTTAAGTGACTTTCTTTGCAAGAAAGGCTACACGAACAGCGAAGATTGTCCATGTGTGTTTATACAACGATCCCCGAATGGATTTTGTATAATCTCCGTCTATGTAGATGACTTGAACATCATTGGGACGGATGAGGAAATTGAAGAAGCATGCACATACTTGAAGTCTGAATTTGAAATGAAAGACTTGGGTAAAACCAAGTTTTGTTTAGGCTTGCAGCTTGAACATGTCCAAGGCGGAATCTTGGTACACCAATCTTCCTACACGCAGAAAGTGTTGGAGAAATTTGGTTTTGAAAAGGCATACCCCGCAAAGACCCCAATGGTCGGAAGGTCACTCCAAGCAGACCTAGACCCGTACAGGCCTAAAGAAGAGGGGGAGGAAGTCCTGGGAGCGGAATTCCCATACTTGAGTGCAATTGGAGCGCTCATGTACCTTGCGAATAGCACTAGGCCGGACATTACGTTCGCCGTGAATTTGCTAGCACGGTACAGTGCAGAACCCACCAAAAGGCATTGGAAAGGGGTTAAGGACGTCTTCCGTTACCTCCAAGGAAGCAAAGAACTCGGTTTGTTCTATAGAAGGAACAATGAATTGAATTTGGTTGGCTATGCCAATCTTTGGGTACCTATCGGACCCGCATCTTTGGTAAGTCACAAACCGGGTATGTTTTCCTTTGCGGTGGAACAACAATTTCGTGGAAGTCATCTAAGCAGACTCTTGTCTCGACGTCGACAAACCACTCAGAAATAATTGCCTTGTATGAAGCCTCTCGGGAATGTGCATGGCTTCGAAGAATGGTTCACCACATCCAGAAGTCATGTGGCCTGAACATGGAACAAACCCCCACTATTATCTATGAAGATAATGCAGCTTGTGTTGCACAAGTACAAATGGGATATGTGTAGAGTAACATTAAAAATCATATCAACAACAAGTTCTTTTATGCTCATGAAATGCATAAGATGAACGAGATAAAGATACTGCATACTAAGTCGTGTGAAAATCTCGCAGATTTATTCACTAAGTCACTCCCGGCATCTTCCTTTGAAAGATGTGTTAGAGGAATCGGGATGTTGAGGCTTAGAGAAGTGCAGATTTCAGGGGGAGAATTTTCACATACTCCTACATAAATCTCAAACATGAAGTTTGAGTACCCAACGTAAATCTTGAAGATTAACATTGAAGTTTGGGTGGATTGTACTCTTTTCCTTAAGTAAGTTTTTCATTGAAGTTTTCTTACATAAGGTTTTTGATGAGGCAATCCGTGCAATACAGCAAGCGTGTGCTATGCACTCTTTCTCCAATTATTTTTCCCACTGGGTTTTTATGGAGTTTTAATGAGGCATATGCATCTCACAGTGAAGAGTCCAAGGGGGAGTGTTAGGAAACAGATTCGTATCCTGTTAGGAAACGGATTCGTATCCGATATGGACTCTTCCTTATCTCTAAGCAGAACCGCTATATATAGGAGGCAGGGGGTCACCCCATTGTGCAAGCATCTGAGAATAATAAAGCAGATCCGTTCCTCCTCATATTGTGTCTCTCGCCCTCTCTTTCTGTTCTCCAGTTTAGATCTATTAGGCAACCCCGGACTATTCGATAGCGAGGTTGTCTAACAGAAATCAAGCCTACCTCGGTTTCGACTGTTCGTCCGACGGGTAACCTATCGATTTTTTTTTAATGATCGAAACTCCTGTGCTATGATACAATTTATTGTAAACAGTATATAGAAAAATAGAAGTAAAAGACACAAATTTTATATAAAAAATCTAATTGAAAAAATCATCAACGCACAAAAACTATATCACTACTAGATACATGCCCGTGCGTTGCTACGAAAAACAAAATTGATAACGAAAAATAAAGATTAAAAAATAAAAAAATATTTCACAGGATCAAACATATATCTTTAACGCTTCGTTTCTTACGAAAGCTAGCTAATTAAAGCAACGCTTCGTTTTTTGCGTAGGGCAATTAAGCAGGGCAATTAATGACATGGGTAGAACTCACCACTGCCACCAACTGCTGCTTTATAATAGTAGAGATACCAGAAAATACTTATAATGAAACTTTCGCTCTTTTTATAGATAGACATATAAAGAGGTATATAAAAACTTTATGTAGAAATACAATTGAGATAGAGTAGGAAACAAATTCAAATAAAAAAAACTCAACATTACTAGTTTGGTAGCTTCCAATTTTAAGGTGATCGCAGAATGTGCATACTTACACAGAAGCCTTAACCTTCAAACACCAAAAGAAGAATTTACAATCCCTAGCCAACGAGGCGATATCTTTAGCAAAAGTGAAGCTACAGTTCGGGCCCCTGTATTGCAATGCAACTGCGGGCTCATTAGAGAGATTCAGTGAACTGAGGCGCCTCAAGATCAAGCGCTTGCCTCATGACGGAGCTCATGAACCAGTCACTGCTGAATGTTTTGATGCCTCTTTTTGCTGCATCCAATGCAAGTTCCATGTCTTCTTCGCAAGCCAAGAAGATTGCCGTTGAGGGTTCATCTAAGTTATCCAGCTTATTGATGGTCTGCAAAGTAAATAGATGTGAACATTACTCTCGATTGAAGCAGTGTACCAAACTCTAACGACAGAAACATTTTAAATTTCCAACTGCTAGACTGCGCCTGAGCATGACTCATGCAGGATTTAGTGATTTGTGCCCCCAAATCAATCTCGGCAGTTTACCAGCAGCTTCATTAAGTCAATCCTTTCGGTTTGGTAACATGTTTATTTAGACATATTTTAAGACCATTCTTCACACATAAGAATTACATATATCATATGTAAGTATGTAACTAATTTGCACTTGAACTTAATGGTAACATGAGCTATTTAAAGATGCCATAGCAGAAATTCATGTCTGGCAGAATAGTAATTTGCATTAGAGCATAGAAATTGCCCTAAAATATCACAGTAGACCCTCAAGACTCTAGAGTGATTATTCAGAGGGTATTTATACAAGTTCTACTTAATTTG
Organism: Rhipidocladum racemiflorum; assembly: GCA_036346355.1. Classification (NCBI taxonomy): domain Eukaryota; kingdom Viridiplantae; phylum Streptophyta; class Magnoliopsida; order Poales; family Poaceae; genus Rhipidocladum; species Rhipidocladum racemiflorum. Next base: position 13,825,743 of record CM070578.1, on the reverse strand, counting down.
TACAATATCCAAAAAGTTCAGGCATACATGATTTTGACACAGCAGGATAATGTGAAATTACCTTGCCACCAGAGGATTTGATAATGGGAGAGAGAACATCAACCGAGGGCTGGATGTATTTGGTCAGACAGAAAGTGTAGCCAGAAAATAACAAGGAACGCCTCTCTTTAGCTCTCATAACTGCCTCTCTTAGTTCAGACTTGTATTTCATCTTATATTCTTCATCTTCCAGAACATACTCTGCTTCTCCTAGGAAACATCATAAAATAGCAAGAGAAGAAAAGGAGATAAGTTGATTTTTTTTTTTTTTACCAAGGATTTTAAGCAGCAACCTTTTTTCTTGGAAACTTTTTTTTAACCAAGTGCAGGAGCTCTGTCAGTCATTTCTTGGAAACTTTCAAGCAGTACATATGTTCATTATGGATCAAGTGCTAGGGTCTAAACACCTAGTTCATTACAACAACAGCTCAAGGAGCTAAAGACGACTACGAAAGTCTCTTTTCTTATATTTCATGTCTTAAATTACACAAACACACATGGCAAGAATTGGCTACCTAGTTATCTTATCAAATGTTGACTCACCTACAAATTTCCCTTGTTTGAAGCTTTCTTTTAGCCAGTTTGGAGATACTATCCAAGCCCTGCAAAGAGTATATAGTATAGTCAATTCAAAATTCTTACTCTACAATGACGATGATGTTTCAACATCTTGTGAAATTTTGAATTGTGGGTAAAACAAGAACCACATTTTATTATAGTTTGAAACAAGATGGAAGCATCTCTGGGAGTCTGGGTTGTTGAAGAATGTAGATGAAAACCAACCCAGAGCACAAAGCAATACAAAAATTCATAGTCCTTCGAACTTTTCCAGTGATGACATGTGTGCATGAATTTCCTTCACTAGTAACAAATCCCCCAAGCATTGTAACTACCTGCACCATAATTTACAACTCAATGCATTTCGAAGGAAGCAAAATAGGAGTGCACTGGTGCAAAAAGAACGAAAATAAAAGTTTTAGCTCATTGAATAAACTAAATCCACAAATATCTGTTAAACCTCATATGCCGAAAAGAGTACGCAATTTGTTTTTTTGGAAATATCCTGCAGTTTACTTCAATGCACCAAAGAGTGCCTGTTTATCCGAGGAGCATATATTCGTATATTCCCTAATCTTAGAAATGTCGCTCATCTTCTCGAAGATAAGAGTAAGCTTTATATATAAGTTACCTCTGCAAGGCGTGTCTTCTTCGTTTCATTTGCAATATTCATGAGCATAACTGAAGGGCTTCCATTGGAACAGATAGTGGCCTTAGCATCTCCTGATATTTTGCTATCAACGTGAGCTACCATGCTAGAAGTAGAAAGTTCTTCAGGCATCAGATGCATTGAACTTTCATGTTCAGGGGTTTTGCTAATAGAAAGGGAATTGTCACTGATATCATTTCGATTCATGTCTTGGTAACAGTCAGCATGACAGCTACATCTTATTCTTTTTGACTTCAGTGAAGATGATGAGGTTTCATATGTCCGTTTCTTCGGTTGTTGCCCCAACAATGAACGTCCTCCACTACCAGTCTTGCTGACTTTGTGACATCCAAATGTCTGTGGAACCAAATTTTCACAGGAGGGAACTGCAGTACGAGTGTCACCAGGAGATATGCCTGAAAAAAATACCACATAGTATCAGTAATAAGCATAGTAATTGGAATATTTTGCAAATGCATCAATGACTATACAATTAAGCTGGATGTAAGTATGGCCTTTGTTCAAAAGGTTGAATGAAATCTAGCTTAATAAACCAATAAGTTCTAAACGTGTCGGGCCTTATTACAGTGTATGAGTACAAGGTTGCAGTGATAGCTATGACTAAAACTTCAGCTTCTCACGCATGCAGAACTTCTATAGTTGATTCACAAAATCAACACAATGCGGTCTGTGCATAATAACAGAGTTCCTTTCAAGCAAATAAATGGATCATCACAAGAAAGCTAATGACATTACACCTTTTGATAGTTTAGAATCTAAAAGAACACCATATGTTAGAAGTGGGAATGCAGTAGTAATTGTATGACATGTTGCGTGCAACCAACATTATGTAGTACAAGTTTTGTATTGCATATTAGACTAGATTAATTACGGTCATAAACAAAATTGCAACAAGATTAATTATGGTCGTAAACAAAACTGCAACAAATGAAAGGACCAAACAATTGGCTGTGAACTATGTAATATATAAGTAGCTTATTGCATCATGTAGCTTGTATCACAGTTATATTTACCTGGATAAAGTAATTCTTCTGGAAATAGTGGGTTTGAGATATCAGAACCTGAAATTTTACATAATTATGCATTCATGTAGACTTACTATCTGGTGCCACATCATGGAGCTGAGATGTTTGCAGTTTTTCCAGTGAAATATCTTGCGGAGCTAACAATTCCTTCCTGAGATGTGTAACCATGAGTGTTGAACCACCTGGAAAGCATAACGCTCTCCTGAGCTCAGCCCTTACTGGAATTCTGCCGATCTTACCTTTAGTATCCACCTCTCCAACAGACACAAAACCCTGCAATACATTCAGGAGAACAGACCAAACATCTCATTAGCATAACCTTGCAGTTCTTGATCAAGTATCCATGTTAATAAAGTAGGATACCAAATAGAACCAGTTTGTAAGTAAAGAGTCCATTAACAGAATAATGACCTGAAATGATGCAGTAAAGGAAGTTTAGTAACCCCCGATTGAAATTCATTGGGTTGCTTATAAGTAGTCAACAAGCGTGAATAATGGTGTTGAGAAATTGAAAAGGAGCTCAAAAGAAATCATAATAGGAGCATAAGATTGCAGATGATAAGAATTGGCAGAATACATAAACTATACCCGAGCATTTTTTTTCCCACCATATTGCCATGTCACAGTGCCAGAAGCACAGAACATGAAAACTCAAAACATTAAATTTATTTCCAGAAGTTGATTCTTAGATGTCGGACTTGCATACTAGCGTTATTTCTTATCTAACATATGATCACAAAAATAATGCAAGCATTAGATTACTAATCTATAGCATTTGCCAAGCATTAGTAATAAGGTATGTTCATTATGCAAAAGGAAACTGAAACAAAGGGAGTTATCAAATATCCATTTTGACTTGCCTGTTTACGCCAAAATCCTTCGGAGGCCTTATCTGCCCAGCAGAATATGGTTGTGACACCAACATTTTGAAGCCTCTGGCTTAGTTCCTTGTACAAGAGCTGACCAATACCCTGAGATAAACATTAAAACAACTACATTAGTTACGAAACTTTTGGAGATAAAATAGACCATTGCCTTCATTTCATACACAATGTGTCCTCGAGTGTCTAAATGTCATGTTACCACGAAAAGGGTAATAGCATCATAATTAGATTACAACAATGTGTTAAACAAACAGAATGGAATGATTTGAATGACGCAAGAGATGTAGTTAGAGCCTGGAAGAATGATGAAGTATGTAAGGTGAATAAGTTTCCTTTTAGTAAAATTATTTCCCTCAAAATCTCATATTAGCCAGTGTGAACTGTGAAGTACGTTGGATTTAATGAAATGTAAGTACCAACGTACCATCTACCATGTGAAATTGCGTAGAATATAAGGAGATTCAGTGAGTAATGACCGAGTGCATATATGGAAGGACGTACAAACAACCAGTAGGAAAAAAGCTATCATGTTTTTGTTTTGTGTAGGTAAAGAAGCAGTAGAAAAAGGGATGCTAGTTCTGAAGCTTAGAAGAATTTATGTTTACCATACCACACGTTGATAAGATGATCTCACAACTGTCAGAGGTATTTCAGCATATTGTGTGTCAGCCGGCACTATCTGATATGATACAGCAGCTATGACCTGCGTGACAAGGTAGGGTAGGCAGCTTTAGTCAGACCTGTCAAGTTTGTTTGGCTGTAAAAACAAGAAGGCAGAACATTTCAATTGCACATGAATGCTAGGCTTGATCTGCTCTTATGTTTTTTTTCTATTATAATGGAAGCAAACAGAAACCCACGGTAGGTCAACTTAACTATACTTTAAAATTCTTCAAGGTTATTCATCATTCAAGAGGCTTCCTTATCTCGTTACTCTTGTGCCAATGTTTTCCTTTACCATATAAGCGCCTCACCGTTGGCCATACTAACTTAATCCTTGGATGTCTGCTACTTGTGCGCCAGCAATCGATTACCAAAGAAAATGTAGGATACGCCAGACTTAAAAAGTGAGCAACATCTTAGGTTGAATATAGTAAGTGCGTCAACGAAAATGAGCTGGTTGGCAGACTCAACCGTCTCTAGCATCTCCATTTTTTCCCTTTTAGGGATGAAATATCTAGTTGATATACAAGTACAACACATTAAATTTTCTTTATCTTTTTTATTTCTGGCATAGTTTTGTCCTGCTGTGAAAAATGATATAATTTGTTTAAGATACTTAATAACATCAAACAAATGAGCAGATAAACCAGTCCAGAGTAATATTTATGCATTATGAAGAGGATGTTGCATGGGTAGGATGCTAATGATGCTTCATTACCTCTTCATGCCTTGCAGCAGAGCTAGACCTCAGAATTAGACTCATGTGTTTCCTGTGGTGGGTGGGGGGACATGAAACCAGAATGTTAACTCTTTGTACCCTTACAAACAAAATACAATAGTAATAATATTAACTCTTTGTACTCTTGCAAACAAAATATAATAGTAATGTCAAAGCAAAACTCCAGCAAGAAGAATTCTGTCAGTAACTATCAGAAATCATATGTAATAGACCATGATTATGCAAGTACTTTGTGGTGGAGGGGGAAAAACAAGATTGTACCCGTTGGTTATGCATTTTTCAAGAAATCCTGACTTTCTCCCAGTGTCAGCAGCATAACCCATAGTTGGAAGTTCTTGCTTATAAAGCATTAGTACTTCCTGAAAAATTCAAGACAACAATGCACGAGTTATTGTAGTATTTACGATATGATGATCAATGATTAGTCATTAAAGCTTATGCCTATCCAAGATCTAGGATGCGAGAAGCCTATCATCACAGTGGCATTAAAGCTTATGCCTATCCAAACGACAAGGATCACCATTGAGTCAAACCCCTGGCAATGATCAGGCTTTCCTTGCAGATGACCACCAATGGATCAACCGACCATCCGATGGAAGCGTCAATCTGGCCCTGCCCAACAACTGCAGGATCTTACTCCAGACTATTCGAACCCACGGGCATTGGATCAGCAGATGATCAATGGTTTCGGGACATCTCGCACAAAAATTGCAACAGCCATGATTGGCAAGGCCTCGACGCTGGAGTCTAGCTGCTGTCCAGCAGCGGTCTTGCACCGCCAAGCACGCAAGAAACTTGCACTTCAATGGTGTGCCCAAGTTTTCCAGATTTGTTTGTAACAGGCAAACGTAATAGCTCCAAGGAAGAAAGCTTCGTAGGCTGATTTTGCCTCGTACACCTGCGTGGCATTTAACTTCCAAATGATCCTATCCTCATTTCCAAGCTGAGGAGAAATGGAATTAATTGTATTCCAGATATGCAAGTTCTCCATTAGCGCTTGGACGGACAGGCCGCCTTGGATGTCCCTAAACCTTTTAGCTCTTCAACCAAGTGCTCTACCAACACAAGATTCTGATACGGCGCCATTTTTTAATTCCTGATGCAACGGAGATGCTTAATACAGCAAGTTATGAGCTTTGATTACCTGAAGCAAGGACTTGCTCCGGCTATCGACATCATTTGGGTTGAGAAGGATGAAATGAGAACCCTCACCTACAGACAGCACAACAAACACATCACAGCCATGAAAAGAACTACCACCATTCCACTCGCACACTAGAACCAAACAGAAATGAGCCGGACACTCCGGCACCTACCAATCCCATCTGAGGAACGCCTGTCTCCACCGACTGCACAAGGATCATAAAAAAAAAATGGAAGTCAGCAACAAGAAACATCTAGGAACCCTCAAAAAACAAACTCGTGAGTCGCCATATTTCTCGCAGCATACCAGAGACCACGATCTTTGCGTTTGCGCTCCTAGCCCCAGAAATGGTGAGGTTCTGCTCCGTGGAGTGGCAGCTCAGGCCACTCCCGTGGATCTCCACCTTGCAGTTGCCTTTAAAAATGTGTACTTTGTGAGACAATCTGATCAGGTCAACACCACTGGATTGGTCGATCGCGCATACACACCGATCGAGAAGACGGAGGAGGAGGCGGCGGCGGCGGCGGCCTTGGCCTTCGTCTTCCTAGGTCTCCTCATCGGATAGCCCACTTGTTGGGGAGCAAACAATATGGGAATCAGGAGGCACTCGAACGCAGGGTTGGAGCCTGATCGGATTGGATGGATTGAATTTCTCGCGTTCTTCTTGGGAAGCGAGATTGGGGTTGGATTTTGGAGTTTGGGAGGGGTGGGGCGGGAAGAGTGAAATAGTGAAGAGGCGGGCGCGCGAAGTGGCTTTTATAGCTTCCGGATTTCCCCAAGCTTCAGGCGAAATGAGCAGACGAAGACTCCAGACCGGGCAAGGCGTACCAAAAGCCCAATTGTCTTCCGCGCGCGAGGCTACTTTTTTATAGTGAAAACTGTTATATGCTTGTGCGTTGCTACGAAAAACAAAATTGATAACGAAAAATAAAAATAAAAAAATAAAAAAATACTATTTCATAATATCAAACATCTATCTTTAACGCTTCGTTTCTTGCAAAAGCTGACTAATTAAAGCAACGCTTCGTTTCTTGCGTAGGGCAATTAAGCAGGGCAATTAATGTGACGTGGGAAGAAACTCTCACTTTATATAGTAGAGATTGATGTAATTCCATGACGATCACCATAGATCACATCTAATGCATCGAGTAAATGTGAGAATAAATACGAAGAACACATAGATATAGAAAGGAAAAACTTTTTTTAGTAAGAGTTCATTTGGAGGTTTTCTCAACTAATTATGCTAATAATTCATTTTGAATCAGAATTATGCTTAAAATTGATTCACTTATTAAGGGGGAGTCTCGAGAAAATTTTCATCATGCATTGCATATAGACTCTAATTTCTATCTTCTCTGTTATGCAATTGAATTCACATTTATATTATGCACCTTGCTACTTTTCTAACGATAATTGCTAGATTAGTCATGCCTAAGTTCATATTGCTTCATCATACTAAGCTTGCTAAAAACTAAATTTTGGGCTTTAATAAAACCTTAATGGAACTTGTAGATTTTACTTGCTATATTTCCTCACTAGGTGCATATAACATGCTTTGTGAAATCCTGAATTTTTACTAGAGTCCATAAAGCAATTTTGTTGTAGCTTGCTTGTTTCATACTTAAATCCTTCATTTGCTCATGAGTCTAAATGCTAAAAATGGTCAAGAATTGACTTGTGTAAGTTAAAAATGATCTCAACACTGTACATTCGTGATATTGCTTCCCATTACACCTATTACACTTGGGATGAACTTAGAATGTATTGTGTATGACCAAGACCACTCTTTTAAATGTCATATTTGAAATAGTTGATTATGGCATGAGTCAATCAAAATTGATAAATAAAAATAAAATAAAAATGGGGAAGTGAGTGAAACTTAGGAAGCCTTTGTCGATGGCTCCTAATCGAGGATGTGCATTGCTAGAATAAACTCACTAAACCATATTGTATGCGTTAAAATATGAAATTTGCATTCACAAAAAGATGATTGAGCAAGAAGATTCTCTTATGCATTTGTGGCTCCGCAAGGTGTTGACTAGGTTATCCATTTGATCCATGTAATGGCTTAGCTTCTAGTTATGAAATTATGCTAAGTGTTGTTTTTGTTGAAATCATGCCCAAAAAAATAGCATATTTCTCTTTTTGCTTGCTAGCAATGATTGTGAAATATGCACTTGGATATGCGTTAGTATAGCATAATCTGAATTTGAGTAGCTTGATGTCATACTTTGTCGTTATGGCCACTTGGATAATCTTCAAAACTCCTTTAAGATGCATTTCATGCATACATATTCTCATGATGCCTATATTGCCAAAAGGGGAGAAATATGAAAAGACATTATTAGAAAAAGGGGATAAACGCTTTCTCATGATCATGTTGAAAAATTGTTCTTTTCTTTGAATCATAAGCAAAACTGACCTTTTGATGATTTTTCTTGACTTTTAGAGCATTTGTAGAAATTTTGTTCTTTTCTCTTGGTTTGCTCTAAATTTTATCTTGCCTACTTGATTATTATCTTACTTTCTCTTGCATTTGGACCAAGTATGGATTTGGAATCAAATTGCTTTCTTCTTTCTATTTTCAAACTCAAATTGTGTCCTTTTGATGTTTGTCACTATACTCATCAAGGGGGAGATTGAGAGACCATGTGGCGGTATGCCCATGTGAAGATAAGTAATTAATTGTATTTGAACTTGTTGTACTCAAGTTTGAGTTTAATTTGAATTCACTTTTTGGATTTAAAGCAATTTGATGTGCTATCAGGCTGGGTTGCATTCCAGACCCTGGGAGGTGGTAGTGCCGGCCAAGGTGGTACTACCGGCCCATGTAGGGCTGTAAACGGGCCGAATTCGAGCGGGCCTGGGGCTGTCAGGCTCAAGCCGAGCTCGAGTTGGGGTCCGAGCCTAGATCCAGGCTCGAGCTCGGCTCGAGTAAGCTCAGTAAGCTGATAAGCTCGAATAAGCTCGGTAGGCTCGAGTAAATTCGGTGAATCTGGTAGGCTCGGTAACAAGCTCGAGTAAGTTCGGCTCGAGTAAGCTCGAGAAAGTTCGGTTCATGGAAGCTCGATCCAAGCTCGAGTAGGCTCGCGAGCTATTCGAGCTCGGCTCGGTGAAGCTCGCGAGCTCAAGATCGAGCTCGAGTTCGGCTCGTTTGGAGCTCGAACCGAGCTCGAATCGGGCCTAAACCGAACCGAACTCAAGTAGCTCGCGAGCTCGAGCTTTTTTTTACAGCCCTAGGCCCATGTATGGTGGTAGTTATTTTCTAGTGAGCAGAATCTCTGGGTTGAGCTGAACGGCACTACCGACCATGAAGAGCGGTAGTACCATGGTTGCGGTACTACCAGCTCCTAGTAGGTGGTAGTTATTTTCTAGAGCGTGCATGAAGGATTCATGCAGGGTGGTAGTACCGGCCCTAGAGGGCGATAGTGCCAACTTTCCAAAGAAATTTGGGTTTGTGTCTCAATTATGTGATGATTATTACATATCTTTGTTGAGCAATGCGACACGACGTGTTTGCTTGTTTGTGTTGGTTACAGTACTTTAGAGCTATGTCATGGTGAGACGTATAAGATCGGGACTAAACTAGGAGAGCGGAGGTCCAGAACGGTAAAGGGACACCGAAGATGATTGAGTTCGGGATGTGGTTGCGAACCAGGAAGACAAGGAGCTAAAGAGTGAGCATTGGTGATGGACATGGCAGGCTACGGTCGAGGAAGACGGAGCCGTCATGGGGAAGGACATGTGGCACACCAAGTGACTTGGGCCCGTGTGCAAGCGAGGACAGTTTAGGGGAGTCCAAACACATGGGAAGCTTGGTGGGAAGTCATTGCGGCCACATGGAAGTGACGAAGCATGGGCGATGCTTCGAGTCAAAGGAAAAGACCGGTCATGGGGAGAATTGGTAATTTGCCCATTATCGAGGATCGAGGTGGTTTGGAAAATTGCAGCGGTGGCCTAAGTGGTTTAGGCCAAGCCAATGTGGTAATCGACGCAAATTCAGGCTCGTGGAGCGAATTGGACGTCAAGGAGAAGGCCGCTTTGAAAAGCGTGCATGCGAGTGAGTAAAACCCGTTATGTGTTGGGTTACTGTGTTATCCCATGTGTTAGTGGAGGGGTATCCACTTGTGTAACCATATTATGGTTGCTCCTCTATATAAGGAGAGGTGTAGAGGGAGTCAAGCTCTAAGCCCTTGAAGAGAACTTGAGAGAAGATTAGGGTTTCCACAAGATTTTAGTTTTCTTGTGTGTGTGAGTGCTCCTTGGGAGCTTTGCCCTCTTGCGGAGAGGCTTTGCAATCCTCCATCTTGCTCTGAAATGAAATCAAAATTAGTGCTCAAGATTTGCATCTTGTTTTGATCCTTTCCCTTCTTGTGTTTTTTATCTTTCTTGTTGATTTGTTTTTCTCTTGATTTTGTGTTGCCAATGATGAATGATTGATGAATGAATCCTTTGGAGATCATACCTCAATCATCTAGGCAAGCTCTCACTTGATCATCAAGAGTCTCTCAAAAAACACGTCTTTTGACTTGAGAAGGAGGGGTTAGAGGTAGATCTTGTTCTTGCAAGTTTGAGGGCAATTTCTTTGGAGTTCTTGATTGCTGTGACATGTGAAAGGCCATCTTAAGTCATCTTGATCATCAAATCCCCACGAGCAAGCACAGGGAGAAGATTTTGGTTTCAACCTGATTTTGGTGCAACCTTCGGTAAACTTGAAAAAGGTTAAAATTTTGACGTCAATCTTTGCAATAGATTGATGGAATAGGTTCCTAACATCCATAGGAAGGTGCATACAAAATTTCAATGGGGTTTGGATCAGCCAATCAAAAGTTACATGGTTTTTTGTTTTGAAATCGTGCTGATTTTATTATTCATCCCCTGATTTTACTGTTCATCCAGTAGTAGTGGATCCTGGGGAATGGTAGTGTCGATTCTATTATTCATTTCAGTACTACCGACTGTTTAACTGTGGTAGTGCCACCCTAGAGGTGAAATTCTCTGAAAATTTTCTTTTCCGCACTTCTTTGATATAGAGAGGTTTTGGTTGGTTTCTTTGGGGAAAAATTTTGTTTTGTGATCATTCACCCCTCCTCTAATCGCTATTTTGGTTCTTTAATTGGCATCAAAGCCGATTTTGCTCTTTCTAGATCTTGACCGGTCTTAAGCGCCACACCGACGAACAAGTATTCCACAAAGCCTCCAATATTCTCTAGGGTGGATTATCCGTTGTGGAAATCCCGGATAGAGTCACACGTCACTGCTCAGGGCTTCATGATCTAGCAGTAGGTGAAGCTCCTATATGAGGTTCCTGGTGATGAAAATATCAATGCCAAAATTATGGTTGATGTTGAGGCAAATGCTAAGGCAATGAACATACTCATACAGGGCCTTAACCACATTGAGTACGACAGGATCTCACCTCTGATATGCTCACCAAATCCGGGTGACCCTCGATGCTTACCATGAGAAAACCACATAGATTAAGACGGTGAGACAAAATCAGTACAAGCATGCATGACTACAACAAGTTTGAGCAGCACGCTGGTGAGTCCCTAAACAAGTGCTTCAGATATTTCATAAGGATTCTGAGTGATCTCCGAGCTATAGGTTGCACATACTCAGATCTCAGAGGATGTTTAGTATTTTCTCACAGCATTCGATCTTCGGGTTTGGGAGATTAAGGTGACCACCATCGAGGATACCAATAACTTGTCGACTGTGACTTTTGATGGGCTCTATTCCCGACTCAAGACTCATGAGATTGACATCGTCTCGTGTAAGACGAAGCCACAATCGATGGCAATGGTCACCGATCCCTCTAGGCTCTAGGTCATTTTCTGAGAGTTATGTTGGCTTCTCACTCTCGTCTCTCTGTGAGATGAGCGATGAAGAGTCTGGGTGTTCCGACTTTATGTCCTCATGGAAATCATGGGTATTCTTCTAGAACTCATTGAGCTCAGTCCCAATAAGGTCATCTTCATCCATGGGAGTGTTTTCATATCCGAGAAGGCCCTCTTTGAACTCCACTGTAGGATCAGGGACTTTGTTGTCATCCTTCTCGATTTTCTTCTTAATGATAGGTTGAGCGATGAAGTGTGCTTCAGTCTTGTTCCCTTAGTTATTCTGGGTTTTCCCATTAGATTGTATGTAAAGGTCCACTAAATGATTCGAGGTGCGGCACGTGTGTGACCAATAGCCAGTGTATCCACACCTAAAGCAGGGTTGTGCAGAGTTTGCAGCTTTGATAAATGACTCTTGCTTCTGGAAGCTCTCTGGTCTCTTAGCTTTACTTTTTACACTGGAGCTTACCTCTTCCCTTATGTATGCTGTCGTTATTCCATTTCATCCCCTTATGCCTTTGGCCTTTTCTGCGGCTATGGCTATTGCTCGCCTGCTGAGTATTTGCTTGTGCTTTGGGCATTGTATGTGTCCCATTAGGGAGAACGTGATGATTCTTCATTAGAAGTTCATCACAATTCTTTGTTTCTACCAAAATGCAGATAAGGTCATAGTATTTTTGTTTCTTGGCATGATGGTATTGTTGCTACAGTATCCTCATATTGGAGTAGAAGGTGCATAATATCTTGTCTATCATTTCAACGTCAGTAACTTTCTAGATATAGAATATCAGTTTGACGACAAGTTTGTGCATAGCAGAGTTACATGCCACTATAGTTTTAAAATCTTGAAAGTATAGGATGGTCCACTTGCGCTATGCTTTTGGCAGCAAGACGGTTTTTTTGGTTATGTTGTTTCTTTAGAGAATTCTATAGTGCCAGTGGGTCCTCCACCACCAAATATTTACCCTTCAAGTTTGCATAGCGATGGTGCCTCAGGAAGTGCAGGGATGCATACTAGGCGGTTTCAGGAAGAGTAGAGTGACAACTTCATCCTGAGTGATAGCAGCTCCAAGAGATCAAGCTATCAAGATGATTTTAGCATCAATTGCCTAGGTGAGGTAAATGCTACCATTCAGGGCGAGCTCAGTAAATTCCCTCTGTAATATCTGACATATCCTATATGCAAGCAAGATTGAATTTCACTATTGGTAAAATATTATATTGCATACTTATCATTGAATCAATAAAGTTTGGTCTATATCTATTCAGCAGATAATTATCTAAAATTTCCCACAAGTTTCCTAAAATTTTTCATAAATTGTTTGCTAATTATCAAGTAATTTTTAGAATTACCGAATAACAAAAAAAACATATATAAACATGAAATTATGCTAGGAAATATAAAGCTTTTGATGTGTGTTAAGTATATGGTTCAATACATTTCAGAAAAGCCCATACCAAAACATTCGATTTCTAGGATTTAATATAAATTTCAAAATTTTGTAACTAGTTTTTAAAATTACAAGAAACGTCAAGATCCTTAAAGTAAACTTTCCACAACCAACCATAAATAACCATAACTTCAGGGGTTTAAACGCAAAATTGCCATTTTTTAGTTCTTTTCCGTCCAAAAAAATGACAAGGCCACACTGGCAGGCTACCGCGACTGGCTAGCCGTGTGGGGCCACAATGGCCTACAAAACCGCGTGGCTAGGGTTTTAACCTTAGCCTGCTCACATCCGCCCATCAAAAGGCGGTGTGGCCGGCAGCAATGGTGCTTGGCGGACGCATGTGCGTGATGCTGGGGTGCGTTGGTGGCTCCGCGGGAGCAACGACTGCTAGCGGCAACGATGGGCTGGCGAGGACGCAACGTGACTAGTGCGGGTGCGCGACGCGACGAAGTGCAGCCAAGCCTCGACTGTGTGGTGGCGTTGCGCGCAGGCGCAACTGCAGGCCCAAGCTGTGATCGCCGACTGGCGGTGCTACAGGCGATGCCGACGTGATTAATTAATAATATTTTTTGATGAACAGTAACTACACAAACCCTAATTCTGCTATTAGATTAGATGAGTAGTCTAGGTAGTTAGAAAAATTAATTTGCTAACAGGCTCTAAGCATTAGAGTTGCGACCACGCCCGCCTCCGCGATTACAAGCATGTGCTTAAGACTAGGAGTGGCGGTCAGTGGTGCGATGGACACGTGTATCCATTGTTGTAACCTCAAAAGAAGTGTGTAGCAAGGGTGCATTTGGTTTGGTGAATGATGATAAATGGGATGGGGTGGTACAAGATGAATAGGATGATCCTGAATGAGATGATACAAAGAAGGTGTTTGGTTGTCTGAATGGAATGATACAAATTTTTGTTTTGTTACTTGGATGAAATGGTACAGGATAGTACAAAATAATGTTTGGTTGGAGGAATGAGGTTGGTACCATAACCTCTGTCACTAGGTACGGGATGGTATAGGTTGGTTCAGTAAATTTGGAGGTGGAAGATGGTACATCATATTTAAAAATATTCCTAAAATCTGCACCACTCTGTTCCATATAAGTTGATTCCATACACTCAATTAAACACATATATCAAGTTTGCAAGACGGCAGGCATGGATCATCGATTATAACGAAGCACAACATAACCAGACAGGAGGATGGCGATGACGCTCGCGCGCAGCCAGTGAAGAACACCGCAGCAACGATCCGAAACTGAAGCGATCGAGTCAAGCAATTAACAAGGTGGATGCAACGAGAGTGATCTAGCTAGCTTTCTAGGGGCACTTGGGCCCTCCCCTCTTGGTCTTCCAGTCGCTGTAGCAGGGGCAGGACTGCTTGTTGCCGTAGGTGCCCGGCGGCACGCAGAGGCAGGACGCGCAGCACTTTTGGCAGAAGAACAAGCACGGCTTCCGGTACGCCGTCGCCGAGCACCGGTACGCGCACCGACCCCCGCACTCTGCAAAACATCAGCAACCATGCATCTATTTCCTTCTCCTCGTTACCATTTGCGCATCTATCGGAAATCCAGAAATCGCAATACCTTGGGGCCGGAGGCTGCCAGGGGTGACACCGTACTGCAAGAACGACACCGGGGCAGAACGAGTACAGTGAGCACAGAGTACTGATTGAGTGATGTAATGCAGGAGCGCATCGTGATCGTCTCATCTGCGTGTCTTGCTTACCATAGGGAAGGTGGTGGGCTGGGTCGGTGGAATGGCGGAGGAGTTCACCGCCGAGGAGTTGGCTGGCGGCGGAGTCGGCCCTGGAGACGGCAGGTAAGCGGCCTGAAAATGGTAGATTTTCGGTGATATGATGCATTTTTTTTGGGTGATACTCGAAAAATCCACTGCCCAACAAGGAGAGGTTTCTGCAGTTCACCTCCATCTCTGAACCTTCAAAGTTCAATCTCGTGTTCATGTTCCACATTGTAATTGCAGTTCAATTTGTAAACTAAACTAATCCGTATTGCATCAAGAGGACATGAAAAAACGGCAAGATTTAGCATCTTTGTTTGCTGCACTAGTTCGAGGTTAACATTTCTTTCTTGACTGATAGAAATGGAAGAAACTCTTATTATGTGTAGTGCCGAACTGCCAATGGCTGCATATAAGAGAAGAAGAGGAGATACAGACCTGGCCTTCTTCACAAAGAAGCATCACCACCCAAGCAATGCAGAGCACCACCACCCCTCTATTCCCCGTACTGCTCCTCATGGTTGCTTTCAGGTACATAACCGGATTCTGAGGCTAGCTCTATCTAAAAGAAATGAAGTCCTCTAGTCCTAGTGTCCTACCTCCTCTATGTCTGTCTCTCCATTGAAGCTATCTATATGTGTATGAGATGTCTCTTGTAGGGATGGCAATGGCCCCATTTTCAGTTCCCCGCCGGAGAATTCCCCTATTAGAGGGCGAAAATAGGAGTATTTTTTTTCTCCAAAGGACTATTAATGAGGGAATTTTGTTCCCGTCGAGGAAAACGGGTACGGGACGTTCCACCGGTCCCTGTCCCCCATTACCCGGCCCCATCTCCATCTTCTTCAGCTCAGCCGCCCACCCTCCCCCCTAATCCCAATTCCCAGATTCTCATCGCCTTCTTCAATCCTCCGCTCGCTTCGTCCTCGTCGCCACCTCCGCTCCGGCGCTCCACCCTCTCGCCTAGCCCCATCGCCTCCTCCACTCCCCCCTTCACCTCCCTCCGCCTCCTCTTCTACCTCCTCATCCTCTGTTCCCATCGCCTCCCTCCCTCGCCTCACCCCATTGCCTCCTTCGCCGCTCCCTTCGTCGTCTCCCTCGGCCACCTCCACTCAAATCGCCTTCTTCCGTCGCCTCGCCCTCATGGCCCTGTGTCCTCCTCCACTTCCATCGCCTCCCTCCGCCGCCCTCCACCATGGCCGCTTGGCCCTCCCCCCTCCACAGGCTGGTGCCCGTGGGCGTAGGTGACCAGAGCGCGACGTCGGTGGCTCGGGGCCCTCCCCCTCGGCGGTCGGTGGGGCGTGCGCGGCGACCAGGACACAAGTTACTCTCACATCTCTACCTAGTCTTCCTAGCGTGCTGCCATGCCTCACCGACCTTGCCGTGTGACGGTGTGTCCATATGTATGGCTTCCCACAAGGATCCGATACCCCGATAGGAACAGGAAACGGGACGAAGAGTCACCCAATACCAAAGCCGGCGCTAGAAAACCCAGGAGCTCCCTCCATAAAACCGTTCCACCACTTTCCTGTCAAGAAACGTCCTGTTGCCAATGCCATCACTATAGTCTCTTGGCTCCAAACCTGTTTGCCCTGTGAGCTGTTCTTCGGCCGCATGCACCGAAAGGGCTAGAGAGAGAGAGATGGTAGCTACTCTACCTATCCAGGGCCAAGCAATAATGGTGCAGTTGTGCAGTTGGAATCGGACATTTTCGCAGTTTGGTAGTTTCTGGCGCGTGGCCTGCTGTTGGTGTGGACGTGTGGTGTCAAACAAAGGAGGGGACGCAAGCTGCATTGCCCAATGTTTGAATTTTGGTTTTCGGACCCATTTGGAAGGGATGGTTAAAATCTAAATTTTTGATGAGTTTTAAAAATTTTAAATAAAATTCATACAAAATTTAAAAACTTAAATTTAAATTTGGTATTTTTGAGGATGTGAAAACCGAAATTATTTATGCAAAATTCTCCGGAATTTTGGCTCCCTTGTGCAATTTCAGAAAAAAATGACCGAAATTTGTATATGTATTTTTTTTCAAAAAATTTCACGTGTTTATCAGAAAAGACATCACAATTCTCTACGAAAAAAATTGATGCTAATTCCGGTCCTAAAATCTTGAAATTTCGGTAAGATTTGGAATTTAAAAATTTTCAATTATTTTATCCTAGCCCTAGCCGAAGACCGAAATTTCAGTTGAGATGATTGAAATCTCGACGAGATTTTGAAGTATGGCATTGCGTTGCCCACATGGCTGAGCCTCTTGCCTCCACATGTGAGCTGTAAGCCATGGCTAGCCGGTGGCTCTCCCTGAAATCAGTGTCGGTTTTTCCCCTTGGACAATGTAGTAATCCTTTCTGCTTCCATGGTAACATCGATTTCTCCCTTCTTTTCTCTTCACCTCCTCCTTGCTACTCTTTTTATTCATGTCCGAAGTACCTGGTGATGGACAAACTTGATTCAATTCAACCTGAGAGATACCACTGCACAGATGAACCGACTGCACAAAATGCGTACGTTTTCGACTGCACTGCACGGATGAACCTGGTAAAATCGACTGCACGGATGAACCGTACGTTGCATCGGTTTTCGCCCACAAAATGCGTGATGTATCAGGCAAAAGACCAGCTGTGCACAAAAGTAGCAGCGCGGTTGAGAAAACAAACCCAGGGGCGGCCACAGGCCCACAGATAGCACTAGCAGTATAGCACAGGAGAGCAAGAGCGAAACAAACCCTTAGACTATCTCCAGCAATTTCCCTTCATTTCATTCCCTTCCCCATTCCCTTTCCCACTTTCATTCCCTTTATTTCCTATCATCTCCAATAGCATCCCCTCGAAGGGATTTCTCTCTGGGATTGGAGAGAGAATCCCTTTCTATAGGGATTCACTGTACAAATCCCTTCTGAAGGGAATCGTGAAGGGAATCCGCTGGAGTACTTGAGATCTGTTCGCGAAGGGATTTGGAGGGGACGGGAAGCCACTGGAGATAGTCTTAGATCCCCTCCGGTTCTACTCCTACGGTCCTACCCATGTGATGTGAGGGTGAGGTACTGAGGTCAGAATATAATACTCAAATGCCATTTTCATGCATGTTTGCTCAGGCGGCCTAATGCCTCACATGCGCAAGAACCAAGGTGTAACGTGTGTGAGTGTGACCAACCACTCACCACCTCAGCACGGGCCACAGAGCCACTAAGCCAGCCCCACGAGGAGAGATGGCAACGGATTTATACCCGATGTGTATCACCATATCTATACTCGTGTTAGTAAAATGCATCCACTACAATACTTATATCCGCACACGGGTACAAAATTTATCTGTACCCGTACCTGTTCGGGTAACGGGGATCCGACGGGTAACCCGCACCCGCATTATGGATAGATGCCCCTGTAGGCTGCAGCAGCATATCTTATAAAGCAATTCAATGAAAATGCAATGAATATCTGTATTAAAAATTACACTAGAGTGCACTATTGGACCTTGAGCAGCATATCTTATAAGACAGTTAGGGTTTAGAGATTATGATGGGCTGATCGGCTGGGCTACATAGTTGGGCTTTGGGCAATTGGGCCAAATCTCTAGTGGACCAGACCTACGGGTGAACGGGTATGGGTAATAGCAGAATAGACCCGTACCTGTTCTACCCACTGGGTAGTAACTTTTGCCCATTAATAGACCCGCGGGCATGAAAAATAGTTCATACCCGACCCCTAATGGAGTAAATACCCATCGGGTTTCGGGTCCCTATTGCTATCTCTAACCAGGAGAGTTAGCTAGCTAGGGCTATAAAAAAACCAAGTGGGTTGTCAGTCGCTCGAGTTTGGCTCACTCTATCGTTACCATACAAAGGGTCATCTTTGACATCTCAGATTAGACGGCTTTTAATGTTTGCGCTGAAACTATTACAGACGGTTAGTTTTAAGCAACCATCCGTGATAATTGAGCTGAGATCATTTGAATAGACAGTTTGAACATCTTAGCCGTCTGTGATGAAACACAAACGGGTTTTGTTTCATAGCCGTTTGTGAGTAGTCAACTTATGATGGACAGTTGCATTTTCGAAGCCGTTTGTGATGTGACACTAACTGTTTGTTCTCACAATCGTCTTTGTAAGCAAACTTATCACTGACGGTTGTATTTAGGGAATCATCTTTATTGCAGTACGTACTCTTCAATTTCTACTACGACGGTTCATATAATTAAGCTTCGTCTTCT
The DNA here is from genome assembly GCA_036346355.1 of Rhipidocladum racemiflorum. Classification (NCBI taxonomy): domain Eukaryota; kingdom Viridiplantae; phylum Streptophyta; class Magnoliopsida; order Poales; family Poaceae; genus Rhipidocladum; species Rhipidocladum racemiflorum. Next base: position 13,806,784 of record CM070578.1, on the reverse strand, counting down.
CTTTCTTCTTCACCCATCATTAGTCTTCTAATTTGTCTTCTTCTTTGCTCTCATTGGCTTCTGTTCTCTGCATTCCTTCACTGGTGATGGAATCCTAGGTAATGTCATATTCGAATTTTGAATGTCCTTTTTGTTGCATCTAATTAACAAAAACTCATTCCATGGATCTTCTTCTACTCCAACACCAAAGCAACTTAATTACTGGTAGTCATGTGTGGGAGTAACTGTTTATCCTGACCAGTCATCTGGTAGGGGCAAGAATAATAGATTACCCCGATCAGTTAGCTAGTCGGAGCAACTTAATTACTGGTCGAGCCCGACCAATGTAAATATACCAGATCAAGACAACCGAACTACTAATTGTCTCCGATTGGTGTAGGTTTAGTATACACGTCAGCATACTGGTTAGGGATATAATTACGTGGATAAATATGACTGGTTGAAGTCATAACCAGTGAATGGGCCTTGAGCCTTATCTTGGGCTTCTTTCCCTTACAAGGGTATAGACCCAAAAATAAGACAGGACTTATTAATCACCATCATAAAACCACATATAATAATTTGAGCAGTTGCATATTAGGAATCCGTCAGTTGCTGTGAGAAATTTATATGCTCTTCGTCTCCCCGTTGCCTCTTGATCTTCTTCTCAAACTCATGTGTGTGTGAGTACTTGCTGTAAGTACTATTGTTAATATGAAATATGTTGTACTTAATTGAGATCAATTGTTAATTTTCACATGCATATTGTTAATTGTCTACCGTTGATTCACATGCTCTTTGTTAAATGTCTGTTGTTAGCTGTGCTGTGTTGTTGTCCATGTTTTTCAACTATAAAATGTTGTTGTCTTGTATTATATATGTACAAAGTATATGGCTTGCGTGATTCCTAAGGCTATCTATAAAATATAAAAATATATGAAAAACAAAATTGCATATCACATACGGTTATTATCCAAATAACTATCTGTAATATTCACTATCACAGACGGCTCCTTTATCACAAACATCTATGATAACAAGTAGACAATATGTCTATTTAACTCCCCCTAGTCGATTCAGATACTCAAACTTAGTGTCTATCCATACAAATCGAGGGTTTCTCTCCGCACCATCGCCATCCACTCTGCATTGTTGTTGCCCTCAACACTTGTGTTATCACCCTCATCACCTGCATTGTCGCCCTCGTCACCGCTGCCATCACCGTCGCCTTCCTCTCTGCACTGCTCCATCATCATCCCATCCTGTCTGCACTACGGTGTTGCCCTCCTCCTCCACCTCTCAGGTACTATCATCAGCCTATAACTTCACTACTTCAATTAAAAGTGAAGATAGGGTAGGATTACAATACTAGTAGTATAAATTTGGCAGTTCTGAGACCAAGGACTTGGAGTAGTCGGGTGGCCCAACATCTTGCATGCATTTAGTATCGACCAAGTAGATAAATTCTCTACTTCTTCTTTTCCCCTTGAGGAGCTTGCAAAGGTTCACTGAGAGCTCACCGTATACTTTCTGGCTGATGTAATTCGAGCCGGGGGTGAGTTCAGTGCATCGAACAGTACGTAAGTTGTATAGGGATTGTGTGTATTATTTAACTGTGAATTGTGTAAAGTGTATGTAGATGTATTTGAATTGTGAATTTTAAGTTATGTGTTCTGTTTGAATGTGTTTTATATGTATATATCTCAACTGTGAATTGTGTATGTGTCTTATGTCTGTTTGAATATGTGTTGTGTGTATTTATCTCAACTGTGAATTGTGTATGTATCTTATGTCTGTTTGAATATGTGTTGTGTGTATTTATCTTAGCTGTGAATTATGTATTTTATATTTGTTTCAATGTGTGTTGTTTATCTATACAGATGGCATGGCATGGCTAGCGTGATTCCTAAGGCTAACCATAAAACTAAAATTATGTATAAAATAGGCATATCACAGACATTTCATAATTACGAACCGTCTATTATTTATCCTTATCGCCGATGTTTTGTAATTGGAACCATCAGTTATTTATCAGTATCACATATGGTTTCTTATGTACAAATCATCAGTAATGTGTACATATCACAAACGGTTTTTTGTGGATAACTGTAAGTGATGTTTAAATTTAACTAACGATTTTTAAATCGTCTGTGATGACACTGATCATCATTGACTATTTTTTTCACATACGGTTTCAAAAACATCTATAATATTCTAAAATACCATAAAAAGTATATTCTATGTTTTAAAAATATTTTTTGCATTTACTTTTTTAGGATTTTCTGCATTAAAAATTCCTTTTCCATTAATTTTCTATCTGTTGTCCTCTAATTTTTAGAAATTATTTGAAAGCTATCCACACAACCTTTTGTGCTTAATGAAGCAGTTGCAGCCGAGTGAGGCCAAGCCAACATCATCTTCCCTGTCCCTGGCGTGCGTACCCGATCCAAGTCACCGCGACACCCTCTGTCCGGTGAGCTCCTTCGATTGCCTGCTTGTTCGCGTCACCATCTCATGTTTCCTGTTTTCAAGCCGCCACCACCATTTTCACCGTCACAGCTTCTAAGTTGAGTACCACATCGATTTCTTGCTCTTGGGCCTCCTTGGCATGCATGTAATTAAGTTGAAGCACACCATCTTGCAGACCCACCTTCACTGTAATCCATTAATGGCACCATGCACTACCCCTGCTCGCCTTCGACCACTTTAGTCACCACCGGACAACCCGATAAGCTCCTAGCTAGTATCCCCTATATTCTAGAGCACTAGTTAGAATAGGATGTTTAGCACTCGAGTCGAGCCAATGTTTCACCGTTGTTTCCCATGGCATCGCCGTGGAACATGTCATTGCCATTGTTCCAAAGACCATTGGCCCCCATGCCCATCGCCGTAGCTTTGCCAAGGACCCATAGTGGTCGTGCGATGACCCAGACCAGCCGCTTTGCCCTCTTACGCTGAGTTCGCCTTTGATCTGAGGCTCTTTGTCGCTCAACGTCACCGCGTCGTCGCCATATATAGTCCAATATTTCGATCGCCACCACTTCCCATAAAGTGTGCAAGGACACCTGATTTCTATTTTGTTCGATCCCATGGCACTCCGCCACCATGGCACCTCTGGCGAGCTCTGAGATGAGCTCGGCTGCTGTTCTCAAGCGTGCCTGTCTAGTTCTATACGACATATGGGCCCGCCCAACTAGTTAGCGTTAACGACGTTCGTTAAGCTAGTTAAAAGCGGTTAACTGTAATGAGTCTGTGACATACGGAGCCGTTTTGGCTAAGTGCACCATTTTATATTTCAAATCAGCATTTAGTTGTGTGTCACTAAAATGTGGACCCCACATATCACTCTTGACAAAAAAAACTAAAAAAAACTTACATGTAGGTCTCACCTGTCAACCTCTTCTAGAGAAAAATCATTTTCTTTAAATGAAAAAAAAAAACGCTTTCAACCTTAAAAAAATGTGCCTTCTTAGTTGGAATACGTAATCCAAGGGAATACATCTTCGATGTCATCCCCCTCCTCTCTTTTCTTTTTAGGATTTTCTCAGCTGAGCTAAATTTAATTACTTTATAACTTTATAAAATCATGATATCTCTTAATATGTAGAAATATTTTAATTTGAGTTCTATTTGCATTTGTTTTATTCTTATGTGTGCTTTTCGATATGATGTGTACATACACCGACATCTTGATTACTTTCCTCATCGAACCAGAAGATGACCAAGTGTTTAACGAGCAAGGCAAGTAACCCATTAGATCATATTTGAACCTATAATTCACTATTATATATGTTGTATTTAAAATTATTATGCATGCATATAATTTTGGTAAACATTGCTATGTTGGTAAGGATGATAGATGTATCCAATTGTTGCATTCACCATACCTTGACAAATTGATACATTCACCATTGTTACCATAGTAACACTATCCACTGTTCGTAAATAATAAAAGTGGAATTGTAGAGTATAAATGATCCCTAGATGCTTAGCCATGCTTATACCAATATTAGAACCAAATAGCTTGGTTGATGATCAAAATGTTCAAAATGAGAAATACTTGCGATATGGTTCAGTGGAGGTACATCTGGTATTTTGAGTACATAAAAAATTGAAAAACATGTTTTGAACTTGGACGAGTGGATGTTGGGAAAGGTGCAGATGCACATAGGGAATATGACAGTCTCGCTTAAGTTACGAAGGATCAATCTATTGTGCCATAGATCCAAGTATATTCATACAACCTCATGTGCCTTTATGGTAAGGCCTTAGCATAATAAGTTATCAGGTTTTAGCAATTTAGCCGCATGCTGTAGTGATATGTGGAAATTGAGCTATTGCAGGCATGGTACATGATATCCATGTTCGTAAGTGCTTTTGTGTTTAATATTGGAGAGCGCTCCACCCTTGAGATGTAGATCATAGGGCAGTGATTTTTATAATAACTGGCAATGTAAAAGCTTTGTTATGATCTCTTAGTCGCGCGTTAAAGGAAGCTTGTTATGCGATGCGTGTGTAGCAACTAGCAACCTCTCTATTTCCTGTGCTCCAACGTTTGTTGGTATTGTTTTTTAAAAAATACGTTTTGTTGGTATTAAATCATGTAAACAGCAAGGTCCTTACTGTAAAGTGACTGCTAATATAGGGAGATTATGTGGTGGCCTGATTAGCTAACAACCGTTGGTTTGCCATCCTTTGTGATTCCGCTGCGACGTCCTCGTCGATCACCCGCGGCCGGCCGGCGTCCCTGAACGTAGGAATCTAAATCAAATCTCTGAATGAATGCCCATGTGCTCGTTCGTTCTCTGCATCTTGCTAAGGAGTCGAGTTCACTTCACGCAGAGGCTGCAGCTTTCGCAGCCGGGAACCTAGGACCAGGGTTCACAAAACCGTCGAAAACCGGTCGAAATTCGCGGTTTTCGACCGTGCCGAGTCGGTTCGAAATCCTAAACCGGTCGGTAAACCGGTTCAATTAAAAAATAAATTCAAAAAATTCAAAAAATTTGAAAAAATTTATGCGGTGAAAATCGGTCGAAAACCGGTGAAAACCGATCGATTTTTCGAGAAAACCGACGAAAACCGCTCCAAAAATCGATCGCTCAAAAGGCTCACCTCGCCGATCGATTTTTCGAGAAAACCGAGCGGTTTTTCGAGAAAACCGACCGGTTTTCGAGAAAAACCGAGCGATTTTTGTCTTTTTTTAATTCTTTTTTGAAATTTTTTGTTCAAACTCTAGGTTTCGAAACACTTCGGTTTTTGACGATTTTCGACCGATTTTCGTGAAAAATCGGTGCCGAGCAGAGTTCGATTTTCAACCTCAAAACGATTTTGTAAACCCTGCCTAGGACACGTACCTTTGTGACATGACATTCATGCAGACGACGAGCCCGACAAAACCGACTTCTGCCATCACCAAAAGGACGTACTGCATCCATCTCCTAGGACATGTATTCGTGCAAGGTTGTCTACTTGCGTGCAGCGCTATGAATCTGTTACACAACAAGAAGGCTGAAATGGAACACAATGGCGAAACATGTATATCGATTCATGTACCGTCGTGTGCAAAAGCTAGTAGTAAGCTACAAACCAGTATCACAAGTACGCTGCAAAAATTGCCCACCACATGCAAATCAGATCGATAAAACCACAGCCAACTGCTGCATAGCTTATTCGAACAGATGGAGAAGGAGGACAGGAGAAGGGAACTGGCTTTCCTATTCAAAAGGTGTAAACACAACAACCGCGTTGGCTAAACTCCAACAAAAACCACAGATCATGCACTAGCTGGGAACAAAAGCACGTCCAACGGTCCAGGTGGGAACCCAGAAATGCTAAAAACATTCTTATTTTGCTTGAGGGTGTGAGGCGATGAAGTCCACCGCCGTTTTGATGGAATCAATCTTCTCTGCCTCGTTGTCAGGGATCTCTAACCCAAATTCTTCTTCAAAGGCCATGACAATCTCGACGGTGTCTAGGCTATCTAGCCCGAGGTCCTTCTGGAAATGCGCATTAGGCGTCACCTGCAAAGATTTCATGGAGAAGAGAGAAGTGATTATTGACAGTTTGCAGCATCTACGAAACATGAATTGATATGCACTTAACAAACATTAGATAAACTTCACTCCCTGCCATTTAAAGTTCAGCTTCTAGGGAACTACTGCAAATATAGTTGGATTGTATAAGTACCACTATGACCTAACAATAATTAAAAGTTTCCCCATTTATTTGGCTGCCAACATCCAAAGTGGACAGCAAAAAAATCTTATTATTGTATGAGAACAGTGGACATGCCTGCCATACTGAACAGAAAATGTCAGTGTGCACGCAGACCACTGCATGAATTGCTGCCTTAAATTCTTGAATGTAAGAAACACTATTCAGCTCTTTATTGTATCACAGAGCAGTGTACACGCAATTTGTAGGAACACCGCCACAGGGATTCCAGTACAGCAACCAGCAGGCACACAATACCATTTCTGCACCCACTGGCAATCTTTGGGACACAATATGGAGCTACTCATTGAGTCGACCACACCCTTAGGTACCAACGGTCCTGGCTTGAAACGAGAACCACCCTATATAGCGCAGCCCTGGAAGGCTCGACTACAGCACTAAGCTTCAATAAAAGTGCTCAACTTGTATATGAATTTAATTTGCATGCTTGACAAGCTCCAGCTTAGCTCAAACGAGTGACAGAAGATTGAAGATTTTAAACAAAAGACAACCACATCATTTTTTTTTAACAAAGGGTGAGCTTACAAGTGACATTTGATAAATGCCATCCATCTGTGCCCATTAGCATTGACATTGTTTTCCCCATATATCAACTGAAGACTTATGTGCAATTGATACCAAAAAGGCAAGAACTCATGCTCACATAATTCAATAATTCGAAAAGTTAATTACCGAAACAAATGGGAAAAGTATCAAAACAAGCACAGAACAAAAAATTGAAATAAGAGCAAGGCATTAACACAACAGATCGAACAAGTGTTACCAACATAACTACCAGACATACATTAAGCAAAATTTAGATGGCTGTTACCAATACTAAATTTGAATTATAAGCCAAAGAAAACAATATTATTTTGATTGGTAACAATGCCACAGTAGTTGTTTCATCAAACACAATATGTGAATACAATTTAAGTGAAAGCAGAACACAGGTGTCTCCTATTAACTGCTGATTTGGCCCAATGTTCTCACATTTGTTATTGGTAAAACTACTAACCTTACATGAAAAAAATTGAGGTTGCATGTTTTTGGTTATTTGGGGTTCTGGGATCAAACATGCTTTCGGCAATATATCAAGTCAATTTCAAATATGGCAAATAGAAGCTCTAGTACCCATCACATTATAAAGTTATATCACCATTTATCCACTTCACAGTCATGAGATGAGAGTATAACAATAAGACGCCAACTAGCTCCGGGATTAGATACCAGAAGAAATGGGTAAAGAAAACGCAATAGAAAATAATGCTAGATGTAAAAACTGAGCTAACAAAACACAATCCAACACAAGGTAACACACTCTATCTAATCAAGATGGGGCAATAAGAATATGGGATTACTAATTTGGATGCTACTACTAGTGAACTTGTACAAGGCAGCAAATCATCGAATTAATCTAGACATGTGGATACGGAACTGACCATTATATGAGTGTCACGTGTCCACTGAGGACCGAATGAATCATCAAACAAAGATGTTTCCAAATCAAAATTTCTTAATTCTGAGATGCAAGAAAAGATCAAAGATAACACATTTTCCTCTACCTCCTCCTCTTTCAGGCTTTCAGCTCCAAATGAATGTCTCAAACACACACCTAACCGCTAAAATCGCTTGATTGATCAAACCCACACCTTTCCATCCACTTACATATTTACACCCCAGCTCTTCTTGGAAGATCCTATTCACTCGATGACACGAAGCAACAGACCAGCGACGGGGCCCAAAACCCTACATATACCCTACAGACTAGATCGGAATCCATCATGTATCCATCTATCAAATGTACGGGCCGCACAAGCGTCCGCGATCGCGCTTACCTTGGAGGGCTCGACCTTCTGGAAGTTCTTGATGACGGAGACGATGCGGTCGGCAACCTCGCCCTTGTCGAGGAACGACCCCTTCGCCTCCTCCGTCGTCGACGACAGGAGCCGGGCGACGGGGACGCTTCCCGCCGCTGATGCTGCTGCGGCTGTCGCCGGGCGCGCCACCGGCACGCGGAGGCGGTTCAGGAGGGCTCTCCCCGCCGCTGCCATCGCCATTTTCTTCCTCACCTACCACGATCGATGCCGGCGTGCAGCGGGTGGGGTGGAGAAGGGCTACGTGGGCGACTTGTGCCGATACAAATCGTGGTTGATCGGCCCATCCAGCTCGCCTCTCTTGCCGGCCCAGCCCAAAGAGCACGGCCCAGCAGAGTAGCAAGATCGTTCATGGACAGTCTCTGTTTCCTCTTCTTGACTTGTAATAAAACGAGAGCACCAGGACACGAATGATTTAAGGTCTGTTTGGACACATAATAGTGTTTGTGGAGTTCTTAGATAATACTCCACTATGGTTTCTCAAACTTTAATGCTCGTTGTTGCCCGAATTTTCAAGGAATTTTGTGCAGTCCTAAACAGCTGCTACACATGGAGCGCAACATAAAAAAGAAGAGACAAAAGAAAAGACAGTAACGCTTGGAGACTCGAGGCGGGACAGCTAAAACCACAAAGCCATGGACCTACAAAAACAATGTAACGCACGGGTTTTGGGGCTGAATGGCAGAGAAGGTGTGCCCTGAGGCTAGGGATGGTAATCGGGCGCGGGCGCAGTAGATATCAATAGTGCTCGTCTATACTTATATTTACCGGTTAAAACTTTTATCATGGGTATACCTGTGAAGGATGATGGGCGAAGAATCTCGTCCATACTCGTCGCCCGCGAGTAGAGGTGGGCGTCGTCTTGCGTCTTGGCCGGCCCGGCCGCCCATCGTGGCCGGCGAAACTGCGTGTCACGACTGACCCATCGTGCCATCTGCGTCGGCCGTGCCACCGACTCACTTTTGGCGAGCCCAAGCCCGCCCATTTGCGCCGTGCTCGTCTTGTCGGCCCAAGCCCGACCCATTTTACTATTGTGACTAACAAAGAAATAAAACAAATCACTACTACTAAACTACCTATTTAAATAACATATCAGACTACTCAAATCAAAAAAAATTCAAAAATAAATGCAATGCTTGAAGATGCCCTGAATCAACAATATCTGCCAACTTTTATGCCTTAATACGTGATTTCGCGTTCGTGCGTCTTGCGCAGGCCCTACTAAATTGTCGTTGCGTCGTCGCCGTCGTGCACAGTTCCGGGCGGCCCGCCGTGCTCTGATTGCGTCTTGCGGCCGGCCCGGCCGACCGTCTTGTGCCGTGCTTTGCACCGTGCCATACCATCGTGCTTCGGGCCGGCCCAAAAAAGCCCGGCCCAATGCCCACCTCTACCCGCGAGTACCCAATAAGCTAATACCTACGGATGGTAATCGGGCGTAGTAGATATAAGCTAATACCTACGGACAGTTTTTCAAACACGGGCCACTTGTTAATGCTTATTGTTGGGTAATCGGGTAGGATGGACATGAGTGAAGCTCCCTCATACCTGTGCCTGTTTATCTGTCGGGCAAAGATTTGCCCATATGAATATGCCCACGAGTAATAAAGGAGGAACATATGGGTTTACAAATAATCGGTTTCATATCGCTTGAAAAATCGGTAGAAACTGAACAAGTTCAAAGTTATTTTTTTTAAATCGGTGGTCAAACTTTGTCGAAAAAAATATATCAAAAATCGTCCAATTTAACCCATTTTCACCTATTTTCGAGCGACTTTTTCTGATTTTTGGCATACTCAAGGAAAATTGAATTTTATTAAAAAAATCTTAAAATCCAAATTAATCTATAAAACACCTCATGGAAATTTTGATAATTTTTTTAATTTATTTAGTGCTTCTAAAAAATAAAAAAGCAATTAATGAAAAGGAACAGAAACACTGTTAGATTTTTATAAAAGTTTACAAGCTTTATCATGATATGAAATTTTAATAAAATAATAAATAGTGCCTAAGGATCTTGTAGTAAAATGTTAAGAAATATTAGACTTCATTTAGTGCCTGTAGAAAATAAAAAATAGAATAGCATATGCAAAGATAGTATCACTGTCAGAATTTTTTTTTAAATACACATGTCTGATGATCATTTGAAAGTTTTACATAATCATTAGCATTGCCTTAGGACCTCATAAAAATAAATTTATAAAAAATTATACTTCATTTATTGCCCCTAGAAAATAAAAAACATAAGAGCATATACAAAGACAATAGCATTGTTAGATTTTTTTTTAAAAAAATCACAAGTATGATCATCATCTAAAAATTTTACAAAATTATTAGCATTGCCTCAAGACCTCACAAAAATTTTCAACACTTTTTTCATATTTTTTCAAAATTTTCAATTTTTTTTGAATTTGAAGTTGAATTCCATCGATTTACCAAGCGGTTTCAGAAATTGAACCGCATTAATATAGACGATAATCACGAAAATATCTCGATTATGGACGATTTTTGAAACCCTGCACATGGGTATCAATAGGGTGTTGTTGCAATACCCAGGAGGCCAGGAGTACGAGTTATCATGAATTCTAATCCATCTACCTGGTCTTTCAACCTTAATATATACCAGAACAGTTGCTACGGTCATGGTGCTAGGTAGGAGGTGGACGATAGAGCCCAGAGGCCCTAGAATTCTACTAGGGAAGGAATGGCGGTATAAGGTGTCTTGCCTACAAAACCATGGAAAGGGAAATTTATATACTAATTTTAGAATATAAATTGCTAGCTGTGTACCAAAAACCATGAACTGAAATCTCCCATGTCTAATCCTTGTCTACTATTAATTGTAGGGTATGTACTTATAATAGTTGATGTTTAATTGTTGATATTTATTTTTCTAGTTCAGTTCTTGCATTGCGGTATACATAATAGTTACCTATTAAGAATCCCGTTTATACCATTATCGAAAGGAAACTATAATTACAACCAGTGTAAGCAGGGGTACAGGTACAGCCATATATAGGTAAATGATAAGATTTTTTATCATCCTATCCTGATCAAGTGATACAAATTTAAGGAATATCCCCTCTAGATATTGAATCACATCATTCACCCAAAATAATAGAACCAAATGGTACAAAACCATCATATTCCATTCAATCTTATCTCATAAACCAAACGTATTCTTATTTCACGAGAGGGATCGATGCGGGCGGTGACAACAAACTTGGTGACAAGAGATCTAGGGTTTGGGAGGCGAAAGTGAGGCTCAGTTCTGTGTAGAGGTTGACGGGTGCGGGTTTTGGTTGAAGTGGCAGCTTGCGACTGAACTCTCGTGGCAGGGCCGGGCTTTCAAGAATTTCGGGCGTTGGCGATCGATGGGCATTTGGCCACGCGTGCTCTTCGTGATGGTAGCTTTCAAGTCACGAGCGACTGCAATGGCAGTGAACAAATTTATTATATAATTAGAAGAACTTACTCTGATCCACAGTATACAGTCTGTAGCACTCCTAATCTACTACCACACATAGAACACAACAGAAAGAAAAAAAAAATGAAACGAAAAGATAACGAGCAGTTCTTTCTTTTGATATAAATTACACATATCTTAAAACAAATAAAAAGGTAAGTAAATTACCATCTACCTTTTATTTATATTTTTAATACTCGTCTAACTTAAAGAAAAATATATATAAAAACACCACTCAAAAATAGTAACTCTTGGAAGCTCCACAAGGCACACAAGGCAGTCAAAGGCAACTTGAAAAACCAAAAACACCACGCGCGGAATTTGGGGGTAAAACAAGAAGGTGGGCACTCGCTGCAAAAACATCCGGATGATACTGACTCCTTTTGCACATATATAGGTGAAGACGAGAGCCTCTACTAGCTTTTCTGTTGCCAGCAAACGACGCACACACCTCTTCTGTAAAGTATTTTTTTTCCTGTCTCACTAGGCCACCAAAATCCGCTCCTACCATTTTCATAGATTGAAACCATACATTCGATCAAAATCATATTCCAATCCACGTACCATGGATATAGTTGCATATATGGTATGCGCGCGGCAGCACTCCCAGACCGCATGCATGCTACACATGGAGCGCGCGAGGAAGACAACGAAAAGATCAGTATCCAAGGTGGTCTGAAACCACAGAAAGCATGGAGCTAAGGGCCGTAACGCGCGGGATTTGGGGGGGAGGATAGAACAAGGTGCGCCATGCAGCCCTTGCTGCAAATTCCCCATCGCCAGCTGGTGAACCTCCGGCCGCCTTTCTGTTGCCAGCACCCTGCAGCTTTCTGTAACGTATATACCTTCCCTTCCCATTCTGCGTATATACCTCTCTCTCTCTCTCTCTCTCTCTCTCTCTCTCTCTCTCTCTCTCTCGGGTGTTCAGAGAAGACCAACGAAGACGCCTAGCAAGGTCGGGCCGGCCTCCATCGATCTCAAGGTACAGCGAGGAAGAACTTCGCGCGTCGATCTTCCTGTTTTTTAATTCTTCCATCGGGTTTGGGGCAGAGATCACAGGCGCAGAGATTCCCTTCGGTCTTTCTGCCTGTTTTGAGCTCCGTAGATAGGAATAGGAGAAGAAAAGTTCTGTGTTTTTGTTTGTTAATCTGTGTGTTGGTTTCCCGTTTCTTGCAGATCGATCACTCCCGGCCCGGCCCTCGTTTCAGCCTCCGCCCGGTCTGTCAAGATGTAAGCAAGAACTCCCCACCCAGGGTTCACATGACCGACGAAAACCGTGGTTTTCGACCGTATAAAGCCGGTTCGAAACCCTAAACCGATCGGTAAACCAATCCAATTAAAATAAATTAAAACATTTGAAAAACCTTATGCAACGTAAACCAGTGAAAACCGAGCGATTTTTGAAAAAAATGGGCGAAAACCGCTCCAAAAATCGACTGCCCAAAAGGTTCAACTCGTCGACCGGTTTTTCGAGAAAACTAACTCGTTTTTGTTTTTTTGGAATCTGTTTTGAATTTTTTTTTGTTCAAACGCTTGGTTTCGAAACTCTTTGGTTTTTTACGATGTTCACTCGGTTTTCGGAAAAAAACCGGTACCATCGGGACCTCATTTTCAATTCGAAAACGGTTTTATTAACCCTGCGCCCAACCCTCCCTGTTCAGTTTTCTTCCTTATCGGAAGAGAGGTAGAGCTCGACCATGAGCGCAGTGAATCTGACCATAGGAGAGTAAAATTTTTATTTTGCATCTCCTTTTTGTATATTGTTCTTCTACTGTACTTACCTTGCGAACTCCCTATAGGCAAGAGGGGTATTAAATGTTAATCGGTGATTGCTGAAGGAAAAGTTTAGTACTAACCTTACTATATTATCCGCAGCAGATTACCATGCATCTATATTATTGCAAACTAAAATTGTCACAACTACATATATCAGTATATGATATATCACAGCTTCAATAAGCACCTCTCAAAAAGGATTTTATACACGAAATTCAAGTATGATTTAGTGTTAATTATTATGTGCTTTCTATACAATTTGTTGAGGTAGTTCAATATGAAAAAGAAATTTCTTGAATCCGTCTTCTTGTATGCCTTTCTTAGGTATACGATGCCACGCTCCAGCAGTGACGAGAGGAAGAACGAACAGCACAAGAGAAAGCTCCCGGAGGTGGGGTCGGCGATGCCCAAGCCGTCGACGGAGGGGAACTCTCTGGGCGTGCAACGCGCCCCACCGGTGGCGCCTGTTCCTCTGGCGATGGTGCCGGGGCCGGGGTCCCCTTCCCAGCAGGATCTCTTCGAGCAGCGCGGCCTACTACTGATAAAGCTTCTGCAGGCGTGCGCCGCCGCGTCGGCGGAGGGGCAGATTGACCTGTTGAACACGGGGCTGGACAAGATCTCCTCTCTCGCTTCGCCCGAGGGCGACCCCATGCAGCGCTTGGCGTCTGCCTTCGCCGAGGCGCTCGCGCTGCGCGTGGTCCAGCCGTTGCAGGGCGTGTGCCGCGCTCTCCAGCTCCCGCAGCCTACCCCGGCGCAGGTCGCCGCCGTAGGGCTCCGCAACTTCGCCTTGCTGTGCCCATTGCTCCGCCTTTCCGCGACCGCGGTCAACCATGCTATCGTGGACGCGATGCAGTCCGAGAGGAACGTCGTCCACGTCGTCGACCTGGGCGGCGCTGGCCCTAGCCAATGGCTGGAGCTCATCCGCCTCCTCACCGCGCGCCCCATGGGCGCACCCAACCTCCTCCGCTTGACAGTCGTCAACGATCAGAATGAGTTCCTCTCCGCCGCTGCCGCGCTCCTCACCCTGGAGGCCGAGCGCCTACGCGTCCGCTTCCAGTTCCACCCGGTGAAATCCAACATCGACGAGCTGCTCAGCGTCGAGCCCCTCGGCATCCGGAGCGGTGAAGCCCTGGTCGTCACCTCAACCCTCCGGCTCCACCGCCTGCTCGCCTACGAGTTTGCAGAAGCAGCCGCCGACGACAGGAAGGGAAAGATGCCGAAGCATACTCGGCAAACGATGACCAGAGCGGACGCACTCCTCCGCGCCCTCCACGAGCAGTCGCCGAAGCTGATGGTCCTGACGGAGCAGGAGGCCGACCACAACGGCACGGAGTTCACGGGTCGCTTCTCGAACGCGCTCAACTACTACGCGGCGCTGTTCGACACCCTGGAGGAGAGCTCGCCGCGCGCGTCGGTGGATCGGCTCAGCGTGGAGCGGTGGCTGCTGCGGCAAGAGATCAGGGACATCGTCGCCTTTGACGGCACGATGCGGCGGGAACGGCACGAGAAAATGGTGCGGTGGAAGGCGCGGATGGACGACGCGGGGTTTGCGCCCGTGACGATGAGCTACAACGCGCTGGTGCAGACGGCGAAGCAAGCGCAGCAGCTGTCGGTCGATGGCAGGGCGTACAGAGTGTTCAAGAACAAGGACGACGGGTGCTTCTTCCTCCATTGGCACTCCATCCCAATGTTCTCCGTCTCAACGTGGCGGGCGAGTGAAGCGTCGACGGCGGATGATACTCGCCAGCCTGCTGGTCCATCGGACACGAAGGCAATTCTGTGAGCTCGTCGATCGATGAGGTGATCTGATTGTGACGGCGGGGGATCCATATCTTGGTGATTCTATGTCCTGGATTAATAATGACGTTTCATTGCATGCGTTTAGATCGATCAGATGAATAACCGATTAGCTTCTTTTTTTTTCTGTCATCTTGCTGCCGTTGTTTCATCTTATGCCGTCGGGCTTAATTTGTTAGCATGAAGAAGTTGCAAACGAATTTTATTATATGATATTTGATCATATGTTACCTTGCTTATCAAGAGTGTTGCATCTGATCAGGCTTCATAGCAAATCAACGATTACCTGCTGTTGGACGAGGATATGTCCGCACGCGGGTGTTTTGGTTGATCTTCTTAATTCCATTTAGAGCGTGTTTCAATATAATTTTAGCAAAATTGGTTTAGTGAGATCATTATTAATTTTTGTAAGGGTACTTTTCATGAAGGTATTTGGATTTAGTTTAATTATGTTTGTCTTTTTTTTCTAAAAAGGTGGAAGTCAATTTTTGTAAGACAATTAGCATAGAGAATTAACTTACTTTTGCTCCTATTCCAATTAGACCAACCAAACAAATGTTAATATTGCATACTCTTGGAGATGTTGTATTTAGTGCCTGATTTAAGTGAGCACTGTTTTCAGCACAAGTTTAATTATTCTGGGAAAACCTATGGTGTTTAATTACTAAGCAAAAACCCATAATGTTAAAAGCCAGTTTGATTTTCAGGTTGGAGCTGTTGAGTAATCAGTATTTGGATTCTATTCATTTGAAAACTCAATATACCGTACGTCCTCAGTAGACAATTCAATTTTCTTCCAGAACTGTATTCCACTATATAATTCCTTCTCTCTTCTCCGAATGCATTATTACACCAGGTGCCGGACATGTTTTAGAGCAAATTAAGTGAGGGCCGTTTTGGTCCTGTTGTTGTTTTGGGAGAGTTCCCAATTGGGACTGGCTTGGTGTCTCTTCGGTTAAGGATGCATCTCCTCTTCGGAGGCTTTTGTTTTACTCTTCTCTTCTGAAATGAATGGCAAAGCTCCCGCCCTTAGTATTTGTTTAAAAAAAATGGGTAGAAGATATACTGCTTATTATGTAGAAAATTAGGTATAGGGATGAATTAGAAGATGTTTCTTGTCTTATTTTGTATCATGAAATCTCAGTATTGTTTTGCCTCTCAAATCCCTCGTTTTGTTTGTCCTGTCATATAGTTGCTGGTTAGGTGCTGTACATGTTCTCTCCATTAAGTAATATTCAATCGTTCTCCATGTAGTCTGCCTCTTTCTACCTGAGGTTCAAGATTCTGTCGTCCATTCAGAACTAAAAAAATGGATAAGATCATGGTTGTGTTGTTGTCATATACTCCCTCCCGTCTTAAAAAGCTAACGTTTTGAATATCGATACGGTCTTTAAAACACAACTTTAACCAATAATTTTTACTATAATATATTTATAAAACTCAATAAAATTATAATATTACGAAAGTACTACTCGAGATAAGTCTACATATATAATTTTTATATATCGAATTTAAATATTTAAAAATATATCGATAGTTAAAGTTTTAAAATTTTGAGTATCACTATATTTAAAAATATATCGATAGTTAGTTTTTTTAGACCGAAGGGAGTATATCCAAGGAACTACAAAATGGATAAGTTAAAAAGGTAGGAATACTTTTCATGCTAGACGAGCACTTGCTGATCTAGGCTTTGGCTTAGGGCGAGGTATGAAAAAAGTTTGTTTTTGACCCCTCAGGCGAATGCACCTATCCCTGGCATGTACTGTACGCTAGGTCGATCTTGGTCCTATATATGTAAATTGCTAGGGCAAACTATCCATCAACAATGGCCAACTTGTTTAATATGGACATGTATTTATTACCAGATATCCAATAGCAAGCAGCATCGATCTACACTCCGTTTAACTAGATTTTCAGAAGATTGCACCACGTTCCAGCACAAAATGTTTTTTCATTGCACAACATTTCATATACACCTATGTGAGGTTGTACATCATAATCATATCACGCCTAGAATATATATCGAAGTACAATCATGCTTGAATTGAACATATATGACTCCATATAAGGACTGGAGGATACTACGTACGTACAATACCCTGTAAAGGGTACGTATAACCGCACCTAAAAGCAGTGGCGGACCCAAGACATAAATTTAGGGGGTGCTAACCGGTAGTGATACAATACTAAAATAAGGCAAATAAATCAAACTAAGTACAACAATTTCGAAAAGTGCCCCACGATAGATAGGGGGTGCTAGAGGGGGTACCCATGGTTTTATCGGAGGTAGGGGGTGCCCTAGCCCCCCTTGACCCCCTGTTGGGTCCGCCACTGCCTAAAAGAATATACCCTTGATTAATTTTTTTCAGAAAGATTACGTACATGTATGATGAACCCTTTTGTATCATGAGTCTCGGCATGAGGCCTACACCTTGATCGTCAGCTTAATTACCTGCAACAATCTATACAACCAGCAGCAGTCGTGTACATGTCGCACTACAATTGCTGATGTGGAGATGGATTTTTTTTTACCTTTCACGGCTTCATGGTATACATGATTTTGATTAATTGTCAGCCAAATACAGAAGACTACATCTGACTTTGTGTTTCATTTGCTTTCTAGTGCATAAGAAACACACAAGAACGCCATTGTGAGTCCCTGACAAATGCGTTGCTTCCCGAGAAGTTTCACTATCGACACTGGACCTGCAACTCATTTGTCAGATACTGTACACTCCATATATTATTTCTACACACCATTTTCTTAGCATAACATACATTATATATACAAGGTGCGTACGTGGTGATCGATTTACACTATGCAGTAGTGGTATCTGTATCTTTGACTGGATAATAATCATCTGATGCTATTACAAACAATTAAGTCCATATGATCTGGCCATCCAGCCGAAGAAGTAATTTCTGAAGTCCAAATCCTCCCCAGACTAGTGTTTCCATCACTACTAGAAAACTAGCCTTCCATACCGGTCTATCATTACGCATGAACCGGGATTGACAGTTATATCAGTTCCGGTTCATTAGCTACAGGGTCATAGTGGGCTTTCAGCACCGGTTCGTAACACGAACCACCTCAGAGATCAAACCACAAAGAAAAAAATAGTAGCATGTACGCGTCGCAGTGCTGTTGACGGTATGGAGCCCATCACTTCAAAACAAATCTTCCCTAACTTTTTTTAATACAAAGATCACAAAGTTAATGCTACTAGAAATAGTCCATACATATCGAACTAGATATACATATCAAGTCGAATCTTCTGTGGAAGTTTCACTTAATTAAACGACCGATCTCTTTACAGGATATAGGTCCTGACCTGAAGTTAACGTCTTGTAAATCTTTTCAATTTTGCGACATAATTTTTTTGAAATCAATTCATATCTTTACAAACTAATGTACGTGTGAATAACATAAATAAGAATTAACATACTGTAGGGTCGAGGATGCGCCTAGAGGGAGGGTGAATAGGCGTTTTTAAAAATTCTTCTTACTAATCGAGGATCGCCTCTAATTACCCCTATGTCAAAACCTACACAAAGATTATGCGCAAGCGGAAGATTAAGGTTTTGATAATTAAAGCCTAAATCAACTAGGCTCACTAGTGCACTAACTAAATAAGTCTCTAACTAGAAATGCTAGGTTGATCAAGCAAGCTACACTAAGCAAATCTATTCACAATCAAGCAATTGATAATATTGCAATATAGTAAATGCTTGAATGTAAAAGGGCAAGAGACACAAAACTTTTTACCGTGGTTCGGAGCAAACCCTCCTACTCCACGTTGAGGAAGTCCAACTCACTTTGGACCGGCCCACTCACTTGAGCCTTCACCTCGAATCCACTATGGTTGCTTTTCACCCCGTGCAGGCTAAGCACCAACCTTCACAAACTTTCGCCGGGCTTCTCACAAACCTCGAGAGCTCCCGCCAAGACAACGCACCGACGCCTGCCTAGGAGGCCACCACCTCCAAGAGCAATAGGATGAGCACTGGCTCAAGCTTCACCGAACAGCGCCCGCGTCTCCGGTGATCACCTAGTGCAACTCATGCAACTAGGGTCCTCTCAAACTCCCTCTAATTGCAACTCATGCAATTAGAATCACTCTTGAGCTCAAAACCAAATTGGAAGAGGCAAAACCATGCAAACCCTCCCACAAACTCAAACCTAGCTCAAGAGCACTCAAAACACCAGCAACCACGTGCCCTTGCCCCCCAAGGGGGTCTTATATAGCCTCCCAAGCCAAAACTAGCCGTTGGGGACAAAAACCCTGAAAAATCGACAAAACCGGCACTACCGCACTCATAGGGCCGGTAGTGCCGCTCTCAGCCCCAACGGTCGGCTAACGGCTATAAATCCGGTACTACCGCAGGCAAAATCGCGGTAGTGCCGCTCGGGCGGCACTACCGGCCTCTACGGGCGGTAGTGCCGACCTCAGGGCAAACTCCAGAAAAAACCCTTTCTGGAAAATAACTACCGCAGTTAAAATGGCGATAGTGCCGGCCTCGGGCGGCACTACCGCAGGTATAGGGGCGGTAGTGCCGCAGGTATATGGGCGGCACTACCTCTCTTCAGGGGCGGTAGTGCCACTCTTTTCAGATTTCAAACGGCCATAACTTTTTACTTCGAACTCCGATTTCGGTGAACTTGGACTCTATGAAAAGCTTATCAAGAGGGCTACATTTTCCACCCCTTTTCAAGATTTAAGCAATCATAGATATTTTCCAAAATCACAAAAACTCCAAAGTGGCCACTCAAGTCTAAAACCGATTTTCTCGAAATCCTCAAATAGACTTGATTAAAACCATGACCACAAGCTAGCAAGAGTCAACAAGATTAAATCTTGAGCCATGAAATGATCAACTCATGCTCAAAATAATTTGCAAATCACATTTGCAAAAACTCAACTCATGCTTAAGGAATTTCATTCAAATTCCAAATACTTTATAAAACACCTTTCGCAAACTCTTCAAAGATTATATTTGCAGGAACGTATTAAGCAAATAAATCCCGGAGTCTATAAGGTTTATCCTCTTAGCCATGTGATGGTCAAACCACGACCCAAATTGACTTGCAAAAACCACGGTGCAAGTATCACATGCTTTCAGGACCGGAACCCATAGACATCCCATTTATTCGCACAACGAATATGCAAATAACAATTAAACCTCAAGGAATGAGCTATCTCTCTTTTGCAACACTTGCAAATCATAGCCTCATCCCAACTCCAAATCAACTTAATTTGCTTGAGCATCCTCGCTTTTGCATCTCATGCAAAACCTAGCTCCAAGCAAGCAATAAATCCAACTGAGTGCATGAGCTCTCTAATTGCAACTCCTGCAATTCTCTAGCTCCATGCAACTAAACCAAACACTTGCTTGAGCTCTCTCCGTTTGCAACCCGTGCAAATATAGCTCCAAGCAATACCAAATAAACGCAATAAGGATTTTGTTTGTAAAACAAAAACAAAAGCATGAAGCTTCATCTATTGCAACACATGCAAAGAAATGAGCTTCACGCAAAAGCCAACGCATTAGCTTATCCTATTTGCAACTAATGCAAATCAAAGCTCAATGCGAAAACTCCAAGCACAAGCTTGACCTATTTGCAACAAATGCCAAATAGAACTTATGCAAAATCCAAGCATGAGCTTCACCCATTCGCAACACATGCCAAATGGTTAGCTCCATGCAAAAACCGAATCCAAATAAGAATTGAGCTCGAGTGACTACGGGATTGAGATCATCACCACACGATGAAGCTTAAAGAAGAACTCAACCCCTCTTAATAGTACGGCGCTAAACTAGACACAAAGCTAGGAAAAATCCTTAGCCTATCTAGTTATACCTTAGCCGTTGCGAGCAATCCCCTTTGGGGTCTTTATGATCTTCAATCAACTTGTACCCCTGGGATCATCACTCTGGCTGTCTCTTGAAGTCTTTTATGATCTTCAATCATCTTATCTTCAAGATCGTCACCCAGCTCTATAAGCTTGTTCATCTCTTCTTGATGAACCTTCTTCTTTTCAACCTTTGGAACTAACCTGGCTCAATCATCACTTATAGAAATGGTTAGTCCAAGATGCATGGTTGTCTCAATCATCTAAGTACTCCATTAACACATAATGGATACCACTTACATCAATTGAGCACAACCTAAATCAATCAAATGAACTTATATGTGTCTTGAGTACATGATGCAACTAATGCTTCATACTGCTCAAGAACTCTTCATTTGTCTTTAATCAATCACAAGAACACCATCAACACATGATGAAATGTTCTATGATGATTAGAAGACAAATGAACTCAATTTAAACATTCATTTAAATTGATATGTTCCAATGTATTGATCCTTTTAAATATATGGAGTGAAGAATAGATCAATAGATCAATACATCAAGTTCAAGTGTGAACTCCCCCTAGATATGTGCATCCATGTAATATATGGATTGAGAAACATAATGCACATTTTGTGGTTAATGCAATGGAGAATTCAAACTTAAACTTGAATCCAAAGTATGCAATTAATACTAGAATAAATATGCATTCATACCTTGGGTTTTCCATTTTCCATCCAAATATGAGACTATTGAATGTAATTCAATAAACATGTTAGCCTCAATAAGATTAGATTTGTCATTAAACAAAGATTAAGCATTAATCTAAACCAATCACCAAAACCAAATGGAGCTTGAACTTACACATACCCTGTCGTAGTGTTGTCTAACTCATGGGCCGGAGAGATGTGCTTTCATTACATTTTTTTCTTTTTGCTGTTTTAATTTTCAATTTAGCAGAAAATTTTAACGATGGGTATTAGGGTTTTGATAAATTGCTGATACGTTTTCGCGAGGTTATCGTTTAATCTGTATATATAGATAATTTTTTTCTACTGGTTGAGAGTTGAGACATGAGATATGGGGGTGTTAACTTTGTACGTCTTAATGTATGAAACAACCCTCAAAAATTCAAAATGAATTTGTTTGAGTTTGTTTGAATTTGCATTTGGATTTGAATTTGGAAATTCGAAATTCGAGTTTGAATCCCTAACCTTGTTGGGCCGTTTCTCCTTTGCTCTTGGCCCATGCGGCCTGCTCCTGTTCGGCCCATCGGCCTGCCTCCGGCCCAGCTACGGCCGCTCATTGCCCGCTGGTGGCCGACCGCCTCCGCCTCCTCGCCTCGGTGCCGCTGGTGCGCTCCGATGCAGCCGCGCCGCGCCAGACGCTGGCGCGCCGCCTCCTCCGCTCAGCGTGGTCGCCCGCCAGCGCTTCGCCGCCGCTGCCGCCTCACCGCTGCGCTGACAGCGCCGTCGCCATGGCCGCCTCGCGCCGCCATGATCGCCGCGCCGCCGTCGAGCCTGGCCGCTTTGCCTCGCAGCGGCTATAAAGGCCGCCTCCCTCGCTCACCTCGCCCGCCTCCTCCCTCGGTGGTGAGCTCCTCCCTCCTCGGCTCTCGCCTCGCCTCCGTCGCCTTGCGCCAGCCTGGGCCGCCGCTTTCCCCGTCGCCCTCCTGTTCCGAACCCCAGCCGCCCGCTGCCTGGGCCCCGCCCGTCGGTCTCTCTCTCCTCGTTCCTCGCTGAGTGGCCCTCTCTCTCTCTCTCGCTCACAGTCTTTGGCCGGCCAGCCGACCTCCAAGCGCGCCGCCAGGTCATGGCCCATTCGCGCCCGGCGCCAATAAAACAAGAAAAACGAAAATCGGTTTTTAATTTAATTATTAAATTCCGAAATATCGTTTTTAATTCCAAAAATAGCCCAGAAAATCCAGAAAAATCCCGAAAAATCCCATAGCTCCACCAAATACTTTTCCCGAACCGTTTCGATCCCCTGAGTCCAGAAATGCTATCCGTTCCCAGATCCGAACCCCAGAAATTCTCCAAATCCCAGTTTCGCCCTCCGTTCTCTTAGGCCCGATTCGGTTTAGTTTCGATTTCCGTTTTCGATTTTCGGTTATTGTTTTATCGTTTATTTATGTTGGTTGTCTTTCCGCGCTAGATTCGACCGTTGAGACGCCCGTGGAGCCGGAGCGATCCCCTGAGTCGAGCAGATTCGAGCAGACGTCGGACCAGACGGGAGCGCAGTACGACTACTTCCCCGACGACTCGTCCGATCCAGCTGCCGCGCAAGGCAAGCCGTACACCCTTTGATCATATTGATCCTATCATGCCATGCTATAGTAGTAATTATTTTATATCGCATTATTTTACTGTATTTGAATTAATGAAATCCAGTATTTTAGAATGACATGATAAATAGGTAATACCGAATTGCTCATGAAACCTCCTTGAAATATTTGAACCCTGTTAATCCTTTGGAACCCTAGTTAACTGCTTATTGCCATGAATAGGTTAGATTATACTGCTAGGTTAGTTCAAAACCTGGATTTAAAGAAAATGCTGCCGAATCTCCGATTCGGATTGTTTATAAAAGTGCTGCGCTGGGGGACGATGATCGGATTAATCCCGGAGTGGATGAGATTCCGATCCCCGGCTGGTGATTAATGCCTTGGTTGGTCTGGTGGCCGGTACTGCGAGTACCGGAATGGGTTTGTGGATGAAGGCTTGGTCTTTGGCAAAAGTGTAAGGTTAATAATCCCCTTGAGCAAAGTAAATAACTTAGTTCCCGCTCAACCACAGTCGGATCGGTCGGTGGACCCGTATCCGACACGGCTCATTAAGTTAATCATTCCTGAGATAATAATTGGACTGTCTTGGTGGCTACCATTCTTTGGAGAGAATGGGGACCGGGCTTTCCCGGCAGGGAAATGGACCGGAGGGGTGGAACGGGAATGGTCCAGAGTGACATTCTTGGTTCTCACAGCAGTGAAGCGCTAATGGGGACCCTGCGTCCAAGGTAAGCGGTACTATAGGTAAACAACTAAAGGACAGGAATGATTAAACGAAATGATGTGATAATCTAAACTGTGAAACATGAATTTAAGATGCATGAAACTCGAGATTGTCATAAAGGTTATAGATATCTTGTGGGTAAAGCTGAGCCGCTCTGCAGAGTTAATCTCAATTGTAATCGATTACGCCGTACTTCCGGTAAATGAAGTTAAGTTGGAATCGGGGTTGATACCCGTAACTAAGCTCAAGTTACTGTTTGGAATTTGGATAATTGTGGTTAAGTGTTGTTGAACTTGTGAAATTCAAATTACTTATTTATTAGTTTGTGCTTCAAATGTAAAATGAATTGTGAAATAAAACTGCATCCAGATACTAAACCCTATTGCCACCCCTTGATTACCCCTACATATAGTATTCAGCGGTTCCGTACGACTTGTTGAGTACTCCCGTACTCACCCTTGCAAAACCCCGCCCCTTTCAGAGTTCGAAGACGTTGGCGCCTTCCAGGAGATCGTAGATGGCGATTTAGTCTGGTTTTAGGTCTTTGTCTTCGCTCAGGCCCTGCCTGTGGTTTCTCTCTTTTGTTAGTGTAAGTTTAGAAGCTTGGATGCTTCTCTTGTAAAACCGGTCGTTAGACCAACTATATTGAATAAAAAGTGTTGAATTGGCTTTTGGCCAGGTAATTTTACTCTTGTTTTACAACAGTTAGTCTTCCTGGGTAACTGTTGTGAGTTTCGCACTGCCCCTAAAAAGGCGATCCGTCACAAGTGGTATCAGAGCCTAGGCTTGACCGTAGACTGAGACCTAAGTTGGCTTAAGGAGTCTTTTTCAAAGAATTATTTCAAACTACAAAATGAGTTTCGAAAACTGTAAGTATTATCCTTATAATCCTGTTTCTCTCCTCTCTCTGTTTCCCACCTTTTCCTTAAGAATTCACTTCTCTCCTTTAAAATTCACTTAAAACCTTTCCGCTCATCTGACTTAAAAAGATTCTCGTTTTGGCAGATGGTGCACCACGTCTACCCACTTCCCGAGGTTCCCGAAGGATGGGCTGGATCATTGTGGAGAATGCTACAAAGATGTTGGAGCCGATCGATTGAGATCCCTGCTTTTCACACGGAGGAGCTTTTCCAGGGTGTCGTCGCGTTGAGTGGAGAGCCTGGTTCAACTGGATCCCCGCCAAATAATCCAGATATTCCGCGTCACTTCCAAGGGCACCGCGCCCACGAGTCGACGCTATTCAGACTCGCCCGTCCGGGCGTGAAGCACCTGCGTCGTCTCTTCGCCGCTGAGTTCGACCACGGTCGATTTAAGTTGATCCCCATGAAGGGGATGCCTCAAGATGCTGATCGTCTCTGTTCCAGAGGACGAGGCAGATCCGCGTGTCGATGAAGCTGCAGAACTCCTTGTCAACAAGGATTTCCTGTACACCTCCCTTCTCATCGAGCGAGATGATCTGCAGCGACAGTTGAGCAATGCCTGGATGGAGATCGACGAGCTTCGTGAAGAGATAGACCAGCTGCAGCCCCAGTACGAGCCCGGAGAAGAGATGTCCGTGGATGGTCCGTCAGTGGATCGACTGGCCCATGGCAGAAGATGTGGAGGAAGATCCAGAGGAGCGCATCATCTACATCTCCGACGACGATTGAAGATTCCAGTCTTAGAATAGGGCGTTAGTCCTAGAAGTTGGCTTTACCCTTTTGGAGTAGTCTTTTGTAATGTAAAATAGGTTGTTTCCTACCTTAGTATGACGGTATTGTAAACAATCTATGTATCAGTAAAATTAAGTTTCTTATCTCTGTATGTTGTTTGCTCTATTATCCTTATACCTTCGGCCTAATTCCACTAATTCTTTCCCATTTCGTCTCGCCTCTCACCTATTCAATCTCTCTCTGCCCCATGTCTAAATCTTACTTATCTTCTGCTTTGCCCAAAACCCTGCAGCAAGACCTAAAAGATAGTCAGTATGGATCAAGGTGAAGGATCACAACACCAAGGTTACGGGAATGAGGCAGACCCAGCCAGAAATCCAGTTAACATAGCTCAAGTACTGGCAGATATAGAAAGGAACAGATACCCGATCGAGCAGGCGTAATCGATGATTGAGATGATGATGGCACAGCTTTGCCGCAAGACCCAGATGAATCCCCAAGGAAACAACTTTGGACATGATGGGTTATTAGGTGGGTCACACCGGTCGACTTCCAAAAGACCCGGCCCCTATTTTCTCCATGTCAATCGAGCCGTTATCGAGATGATTGGCTCACGGTTATCCAAATGAAGCCGGATACCGCGGCAAAGGCAACCGAGAAGGAGAAAGTGCTCTATGCCTCTCACCACCTGCAAGGACAAGCAAAGCATGGTGGAGTCAACTTTCAGACTCAAGACAGGACAAGAGATTTCGTGGCGGATGTTCAAGAAGCTTTAGGAAGACTCACATTCCAAATAGATTGATGGCCTCCAAGCGGAGGGAATTTCTGTCTCTCCATCAAGGAGGAAGGACTGTGATGGAATACCTGCACCACTTCAACAACCTTTCTCGCTATGCACCCAGAGAAGTAGACACAGAGGAAAAGAAGATAGAAAGATTCTATGAAGGACTGCAGAAGAACCTCAAGTTCCATATCTCATCAGTGGAGTTCAAGGATTTCTCAGCCATGGTAGATAGGCTGATTGTGTCAGAAGAGACAAGGAATGACCTGGAGGATACTAGAAAGAGAAAGGCACAGCAACAGAGGATGTCAGCAGCAAGTCAGTTCAAGGGAAGGACCTATACCTTCAACCCCAATGTTCCAAACAAGAGACAAGCAGTGGGAGGATCCCGACCTGTTCCGCCCAATGCTCAGCCCGGGAATGTTCGATGCTTTACCTCGCAACGGAACCATTACTCTAATGTGTGTCCCAAGAAAGGTTCAGCTTGCTTCCATTGCGACAGCCGGACACTTCAGTGCAAAGAAGGTTCAAGAAAGACTTGCCGAGTGATGTGGCAAAAGCTCAAGCGTCAGCTTCCGCCAACAGACAGCCAGCGCCCCGTCAGCCTCAGCCGCCCCATCAAGGTTATTTGAGGGCACCAGTCAAGACCGAGGGATATTCCAACAACCGCGGAACCAACCCGCCCAGGAACCCTCAAGGCAGAATCAACCATGTGTCAGCAGCAGAAGCAGCCGAAGCAACGGATGTTATCGTTGGTAAGTTTCCCGTCCAAACCAAGTTGGCCTTAACCCTCTTTGATCCAGGTGCAACCCATTCGTTCATTTCCTTGGCTTTTGCTTGCAAAAGTGGGTTGCCCTATTCTCCCTTGCCCTCTCCCTGTGTTTTCCACACCCCTGGAAGTCGGTTGATGGCAAGATTCGGCTGCAGTAATCTGAGGATAGAAATCCGAGGAGTTGAGTTCAGAGCCAACCTGTTGTTGTTAGAAATGGATGGTCTAGATATCATATTGGGAATGAACTGGTTATCTAGACACCATGCTCAGTTGGATTGTGCGTGAAAGCTTGATGACACTTTCAGGAATGGTTATGGTCAGAAAGTGACAGTTCAGAATGATCCAAGGTTGATCAAGAGAAGTCAGAGCATCATCAATGCAGTTGCCCGTGGATTAGACAGCATACCCGTAGTTCGGGAGTACCCTGAAGTCTTTCCAGAAGAGTTACCAGGAAAACCTCCGAACAGAGGCATAGAACTGGCAATAGAGTTAGTTCCGGGAACAGCTCCTATCCATAAGCGATCACGTCCAATGTCGCCTTTGGAGTTAAAAGAACTGAAGAAGCAATTGGATGAATTGCTGGATAAAGGATTTGTACGGCCAAGTATCTCCCCTTGGTCCGCGCAAGTAGTATTTGCCAGAAAGAAAGACGGAAGTAAGAGACTCTGTATAGACTACAGAGCTCTGAATGATGCAACCATCAAGAACAAGTACCCGTTACCCCGGATAGATGACCTGTTCGATCAGTTGAAAGGAGCCAAGATCTTTTCAAGATAGACCGAGGACAGGATATCATCGCTTGAAGGTCGAGAACAAGACAGAGAAGACAGCATTTGCTACTCGGTACGGATTATATGAGTTCACCGTGGTGCCATTTGGTCTCACAAATGCCCCGGCTTACTTTATGAACCTGATGAACCAAGTATGCATGGAGTTCTTGGACAAGTTCATCGTAGTGTTCATAGACGACATACTCATTTACTCCAAGACAGAAGAAGATCACCAGAAGCATCTGCACTTAATTCTGGGAAGGCTTAGAGAACATCAGCTATATGCAAAATTCTCTAAGTGTGATTTCTGGTTGGATGAAATCGCTTTCCTAGGACACATCATCACCAAGGATGGCGTGAAGATGGATCCCGAGAAGATCAAGACAGTGTTGGAATGGAAACGGCTGTGTCGGTGCTAAGTCGAAGTTTTCGGTTTGGCAGGATACTCTGAGAAGATTCATCGAAGGATTCTCCAAGATAGCTAAACCGATGACTCGGCTTCTCAAAAGGACAGCCCCTACGTTTGGGTGAGAAGTGTGAGAAAAGTTTCCAAGAGTTGAAGACCAAGTTAACCTCGGACTCAGTTCTCACTCTCCTGCACCGGATAAAGATTTCCAGATCTACCGTGACGCTCGACGAGAGGATTGGGATGTGTGTTAATGCAAGAAGGAAAAGTGGTTGCGTATGCATCGCGACAACTCAGACCGCATGAGGAGAATTACCCGACCCATGACCTGGAGCTAGCCTCGATGAGTGCACGCGTTGAAGATTTGGAGACATTACTGCTGGGGAACCGCCGTGAAGTGTTTTCGCACCACAAGAGCCTGGCACGTGTTCACCCAAATTTCAATGAACATGAGACAGAGAAGATGGTTGGAATTGATTAAGGATTATGATCTAGAAATCCTTTATCATCCAGGAAAAGCTAATGTGGTAGCAGACGCTTTAAGCAGAAAAGCCTGCCATTATTTAGCTCAAGTTGAGACTATCTCTCCCGATTAAAGTCGGCACAGAATTGAACTGCAGATAGTGTCGGAAGGATCAAGATGTTTCCTAGAGATACAGTTGATCTCACAAGCAGATCAAAGCATTTCAAAGCAGGCGAAGAGATATTGTAATACAGGAAGTTGATGAAGGAAGTTAGTCCCTCAGAGTTCTCGGAAGACAAGCAAGGCGTATTGCGATTCCGCGATCGTATATGCATTAGAAGGACAAGGATATAAGAGGATTGATTTTGACAGAGGCTCACTCGTCACAATTCTCAATACATCTGGCGATCGAAGATGTACCAAGACTTGAAGAAGGAGTACTGGTGGAATGGAATGAAGAAAGAAGTAGCCGAGCACGTGGTATGTTGTGACGTGTGTCGGAAAATCAAGATAGACCACCAAAAAACGGCAGGATTGCTGCAACCCCTTCCATGCCGTAATGGAAGTGGGAAGAGATTGGAATGGACTTTATCAACTGGTTTTCCCAAGACTCGGCAAGGACATGATGCTATCTCGGGTAATCATTGATAGATGACCAAAGTAGCCCATTTCATCCCTATAAAGCATCGTTGGAAGAGACAAGTTGGCAGAGTTGTACGACCCGGATCGTCGATTGCATGGAATACCTAAGAAGATCGTGGTCGATCGTGGAGCCCAGCTTACTTCAAAGTTACGGAAGAGTGCATGAAGCGATGGGTACGGATCTGAATTTCAAGATGCCTATCACCCTCAGACAGATGGTCGAGAAAAGAGTTAACCAGATACTGGAGGATATGTTGAGAGCCTGCGCTCTAGCATATGGAGCCTCGTGGGCCAAGTGTTTGCCGTTTGCGGAGTTCTCGTACAATAACAGTTACCAGGCCAGTCTGGATATGTCACCGTGAAAGTGCATCTAGGCCCCCTAAATTTGTTTTGGGTGATTAATGACAAATGATTAAAGAAACTAATGTGTTCAACTAGTTTATGAACAGGCAAAGGCTTCAAGAAGAGATCGTCTATGCACGTGAAGTGTCCCTTAGTAGCGCGGAGTAAGAAAAACGGTATTTAAGCTTGTAATTTTAATCTATTGAGTCATAGGAATGCCGTACTATTAAGAGGGATGCATTGAAATTGACTTGGAGATGTTCTCCTCACTCAAGATGAACTTAGACGAGTCTCTCAAGGGCTAGAAGTGTTCTTTCTCGCTTCGGAATGTAGTTTGTTTTAAGTTCAGTCGGATGTTCGAACTTGTATCGGACGTTCGATGTTTGAAGTTCGAAGTGGAGTTGTGCTTGATCCGGTGTGTTCTGTTTGGGTCGGACATTCCGATGTTCTATTTCGGATGTTCGATACCTGCTGTGTTTTAGATAGGAGCTCTGTTTGGTTCGGATGTTCCGATATTGAGTATCGGAAGGTCCGATGTGTGCCTTCTTGAGTAAAGGTGCTCTCTGTCTAGTTCGGATTGTCCGAAGTTGCGTCTTCGGAAGTTCGAAGTGGTTGTTTTCTGTTTGGGAGCCCACTGCTTTCTTGGATGTTCCGATGTCTTTTCTGACGTTAGATGTGGACTTAGCTTGTTTTTGTTGGGTTCCCTCTCTGAGAGTCATCGGATGTTCCGATGTTGTTATCGGACTTTCCGATGCGTGTTGTTTTCGACCGTTGGAAGTTTTCCAAGCCTGGGAGTTTGCACACATCGGATGTTCCGAAGTTTGTATCGGACATTCCGATGTGAGGCTGAGTGCGATAGGGTAACGGCTAGTTTTGATCCAAAACTATAAATACCCCTCTCCCACTCCTTTTGCTGGTTACTCACTTGCTTGGGCTGTTTACTTGAGCTTCTTGAGCACTTTCTAGAGCACTCTTTTGAGCACTCTCTCCTCCTTGATCTTAGGGATCATTTAGTGAGTGAGGGTTGTGTTAAGTGTGGTTGTGAGTTAAGAGCTAAGTTGTCATTCATCTTGAGAAAGTAGAGAACCTCTCCAAGATCGAGATTCAAGTGTATTCATTTCTCTTGGAGGTTGAAGGACTCCTAGACGGCTTAGGCGTCGCTCACGAGCCCCCAACGATTGTGGGAAGCCGTGAGAAGTTTGTGAAGGCCGGCTCGCCTCCGAAAGGGAAGGAACCAAATAGTGGAACCAAGCCTCAAGTGCGGCCGAGGTTTGGGAGGAAAGGGTTGGAAAAGACCCGGGTTCTTTGGAACCTCCTCAACGGAGACGTACGATCCCCTCAAGGATCCGAACTCCGGGAATCAAACTATTGTGTTCTCTCTCGTCTCTAGCTGCCTGCTTAATCTTGTTGATTCTCTTCGGCACCTTCTTAACATCTAGTGCTAGTTGTCGAACTACTCTTTCTACTTGACTCTCTCAGTTGAGTACTAATCGGATAGTCCGAAGTAATCACGGAAGTTCCGAAGTTTTCGGAAATTCCGATATTAATTCGGAATATCCGACCTGTTTCCGCTTCATTAATTTGTTTTAATTTTAAATTAGCCTATTCACCCCCCCTCTAGGCAATCTTCTAACCTTTTCACACCGTTTGAAGCCTTGTATGGAAGGAAGTGCAGAACCCCGTTAAATTGGACCGAGACCGGAAAGAAACAGCTTTTTGGGCCTCAGTTGGTACATGATGCCGAAGCTCATGTGAGGATCATAAGGAAGAATCTGAGAACAGCCCAAGTCCGGCAGAAGAGTTATGCAGATACAAGAAGGAAGGATATAAGTTATCAGATTGGAGACTTCGTTTATCTGAAAGTGACACCCTTCAAGCCTGTTCGCCGTTTTCAGATAAAAGGGAAGTTAGCTCCGAGGTATGTTGGACCATACCCCGTGACCGACAGAATCGGAGAAGTAGCCTACAAGTTACAGTTAAGTCCAGAGTTGTCAAGGGTACACAATGTCTTTCATGTGTCCCAGTTAAGGAAATGTCTCCGTCAGCCGTCAGAGCAAGTGCAGTTGAAAGGGATAGACTTGAAAGAAGATTTGACATACCGTGAGGAACCAGTCAGGATTGTGGAGACTATGGAAAGGGAACTCAAGTTCAAGAATGTCAGGATCTGCCGAGTGCTATGGAAGAATCATACACTCGAAGAAACTACTTGGGAGAAGGAATCGGAATTGCAGCAGAATTTTCCCAACCTATTTTCCCAGGCGAAATGAATCTCGGGGACGAGATTCCATTTTAAGTGGGGTAGGTTGAAACAACCCTCAAAAATTCAAAATGAATTTGTTTGAGTTTGTTTGAATTTGCATTTGGATTTGAATTTGGAAATTCGAAATTCGAGTTTGAATCCCTAACCTTGTTGGGCCGTTTCTCCTTTGCTCTTGGCCCATGCGGCCTGCTCCTGTTCGGCCCATCGGCCTGCCTCCGCCCGGCCCAGCTTCGCCGGCCGGCTCTTGCCGCGTGGCCGACCGCCCTCCGCCTCCTCGCCTCGGCGCGGTGCGCTCCGCTCGTGCCGCCGCCTCGCGCCGCCGCGCCAGACGCTGGCGCCGCCCGCCTCCTCCGCTCGCGTGGTCGCCCAAGCGCCGCCGCTTTCCGCCTGCGCCGCCAGCTGTTGTCGCCGCGGCCATGCCTGCGCCGCCAGCCGCGCGCCGTCGAGCCGGCTTTGCCTCGCAGCGGCTATAAAGGCCGCCTCCCCTCGCTCTCACCTCGCCCCGCCTCCTCCCCTCAGTGGTGAGCTCCCCCTCCCTCCCTCGGCTCTCGCCCGCCTCCGTCGCCGCCGCCTAGCCGCGCCGCCGCTTTCACGTCGCCCTCCTGTTCGAACCCAGCCCGTCCCGCCTGCCTGGTCCGCCCGTCGGTCTCTCTCTCCTCCCTGCCTCGCCGAGTGGCCCTCTCTCCTCTCTCGCTTGCCGTCTTTGGCGGCCGGCCACGCCAGCCAGCCTCCTACGCGCCTGTGGTCATGCCCATTCGCCGAGCGCCAAATTAAAACAGTAAAAACGAAAATCGGTTTTTAATTTAATTATTAAATTCCGAAATATCGTTTTTAATTCCAAAAATAGCCCAGAAAATCCAGAAAAATCCCGAAAAATCCCATAGCTCCACCAAATACTTTTCCCGAACCGTTTCGATCCCCTGAGTCCAGAAATGCTATCCGTTCCCAGATCCGAACCCCAGAAATTCCCCAAATCCCAGTTTCGCCCTCCGTTCTCTTCCGACTCGGTTCCGGTTTCCGTTTCAGTTTCCGTTTTCATTTTCGGTTATTGTTTTATCGTTTATTTTTGTTGGTTGTCTTTCCGCGCTAGATTCGACCGTTGAGACGCCCGTGGAGCCGGAGCGATCCTCGAGTCGAGCAGCTTCCGAGCGAGCGTCGGACCAGACGGGGCCTTGAAGACGACTACTTCCCCGACGACTCGTCCGATCCAGCTGCCGCGCAAGGCAAGCCGTACACCCTTTGATCATATTGATCCTATCATGCCATGCTATAGTAGTAATTATTTTATATCGCATTATTTTACTGTATTTGAATTAATGAAATCCAGTATTTTAGAATGACATGATAAATAGGTAATACCGAATTGCTCATGAAACCTCCTTGAAATATTTGAACCCTGTTAATCCTTTGGAACCCTAGTTAACTGCTTATTGCCATGAATAGGTTAGATTATACTGCTAGGTTAGTTCAAAACCTGGATTTAAAGAAAATCTTTGCCGAATCTCCGATTCTGATTGTTTATAAAAGTGTGCGATGGGGGGCGAGATCGGATTAATCCCGAGTGGATGAGATTCCGATCCCTACCGTGATTAATGCCTTGGTTGGTGCGGTGGCAGATCGCGAGTACCGGAATGGGTTTGTGGATGAAGGCTTGGTCTTTGGCAAAAGTGTAAGGTTAATAATCCCCTTGAGCAAAGTAAATAACTTAGTTCCCGCTCAACCACAGGTCGGACTGGTCGGTGGACCCGTATCCGACACGGCTCATTAAGTTAATCATTCCTGAGATAATAACTGGACTGTCTTGGTGGCTACCATTCTCTGGAGAGAATGGGGACCGGCCTTCCCGGCAGGGAAATGGACCGGAGGGGTGGAACGGGAATGGTCCAGAGTGACATTCTTGGTTCTCACAACGGTAGACGCTAATGGGGACCCTGAGTCCAAGGTAGCGGTACTATCGGTAAACAACTAAAGGACAGGAATGATTAAACGAAATGCTGTGATAATCTAAACTGGGCCACATGCATTTAAGTTGCATGAAACTCGCGATTGGCATAAAGGTTATAGATATCTTGTGGGTAAAGCTGAGCCGCTCTGCAGAGTTAATCTCAATTGTAATCGATTACGCCGTACTTCCGGTAAATGAAGTTAAGTTGGAATCGGGGTTGATACCCGTAACTAAGCTCAAGTTACTGTTTGGAATTTGGATAATTGTGGTTAAGTGTTGTTGAACTTGTGAAATTCAAATTACTTATTTATTAGTTTGTGCTTCAAATGTAAAATGAATTGTGAAATAAAACTGCATCCAGATACTAAACCCTATTGCCACCCCTTGATTACCCCTACATATAGTATTCAGCGGTTCCGTACGACTTGTTGAGTACTCCCGTACTCACCCTTGCAAAACCCCGCCCCTTTCAGAGTTCGAAGACGTTGGCGCCTTCCAGGAGATCGTAGATGGCGATTTAGTCTGGTTTTAGGTCTTTGTCTTCGCTCAGGCCCTGCCTGTGGTTTCTCTCTTTTGTTAGTGTAAGTTTAGAAGCTTGGATGCTTCTCTTGTAAAACCGGTCGTTAGACCAACTATATTGAATAAAAAGTGTTGAATTGGCTTTTGGCCAGGTAATTTTACTCTTGTTTTACAACAGTTAGTCTTCCTGGGTAACTGTTGTGAGTTTCGCACTGCCCCTAAAAAGGCGGTCCGTCACAATGTACAGCTAAGGATTGATATTACTAGATCGCTACCTGAACTTATTAAAAGATAGGATGGGTATTGTCTATATATTGTGTTTCTTTTTCATACTTTGCTGATATCTACCTAAACTTTATGCATGAACTGGAGCACACTTATGTGGTACTCCAAGGTCCAGATATATATACATGTACTATTGTACATTTATGTACTGCGACCATCAAAGGCAAAGAGAGGAAAAAGATATGGGCATTATGGTCAAATACATAAATACACAGTCAAATACGTATAAGAGTGGTATATCCATGACTATTTGAAGTTTGTAATGGCATTTTTAGGATTCAACACTTTGCAGTGGCATTTTTATGATTTAATCACTATGCAGTGGCATTAATTTATCCAAACTTCCCAAAAAATATAACGGCACATTTTTATGAGCTTGCGGCGAATTTTTTATTGCTTGGTGAGCCTTTGTGCAACATGAAGAAAAGAGTAGCCTGCCGTTGTGATTCATACTATATATAAATTTTGTCTTTGCGTTTCATTTGTTTTCTCGTGTGTAAACACAAATGAACGGGCCTGTGATTCGCTATATATAAATGAGCGGCTTCCTGAAAATTTCTAGCATTAACTTCACTGGACCAACTCATTGGTGAGATTTTGTACATGTTGCGTATTTGTATATATCATCATGACAACATAATTAACATATATTTATACATGGAGCGCAGTGACTTAGTAGTTAGTAGCTTTATGATTAAGAGTATATACTTAAGAGTCAAGGTTCTTGTATCAAATACATATAAGGCACAGTTCTTTGATCAAATACATTTAAGAAGAAGATTAATACATTTTCCTTGTGCAATTTGAAATTCCAAAAAAAAAATCAACTTGTGCAACAGATATTTACAACGAGTGGGAATCGTATATTTGCAAATATTTTAAATTAATGTATATATTCTATAACCATGTCTCCTAAAATTGTCGTCATCAAACTGTTTGGGGGTTAAAACAATATACTTGTAACAAATTGCAAGTTTTAATTATTGCATGGAATTAAAAAAATGGTGCGGCACTATAGGGAAATAGTCCAAAAATGTATTTTCCGGACTAGATAATTATTTTATTATTTTCATGTGGGGATCCTCCTTTTTGGATTGGAAAATCGAGAAGATCCTATATGCATACAGTACTAGTTCCATGATCAGTAGTTACTATACACATTTGCAACATTATCATCACATGCATACACAATATTATACATATATTAGTGGAAGGTAGTTATACAATAAGGCCTAGAAAGGCTGAATAGATTGCCGCAGAAGATACAGAAATTCAGTAGTATGCCCATAGCAATCCCTCGACAAGGATAAACGATCTTAGAAGAGCTCGTCAGCGAAATCCCCATGTCATGCGGTATAGAACGTGTCGTTGGGGTTTTTCATTCCTTCGCCCACTGAATATCAACAATAGCAAGTTTGAATACTTTCGTAATTAGCAAGACTTGTAGTATATCACAAATATATAATTAAATGCATGCTATATCAATAGAGAAGGCTACTAAGTTTGTATAAAGTGAATTTGAAATATGAATATCAAGTAATAGATTGTAAATGGAATTTGTAATAGGAGTTTTGACTGATATATAAATAGCAGTATGAATAGTATAATATGTAATAACTCACAGTCCTCCATGATTGTGAGCATCGAATAGTCCTTTGCCAAACCCTAGCATAAAATCTAAAATAAAGACTTTCTAAAAAAAATTCCCAATTCAACCCTTCTTGTGAAAATATCAAATTAATTTCTAACTAGCATTAGCGTACTAAGTCTCTTGTAACTGCGAGCATGATTTTTCGAAAAGTTTTACACTCTGCAGAGGTGTATATCTTTACCCACAAGACATGATCAACTCTTTTTGCCGATATTTTTACGCTTCCTTTGGTGTGTGGCCAAGAGGTCACGACATGAACCTTTACATCACTTGGACCTAACTTTGCACCAACCCGATGAAGTCAAACCCTTGGTATGGCGGCTGAAATAAAGCTCACACACATAGTAACCACGACATTTCATCCCTATCATTAGAACAGTAACCGTGACAATCCATCCCTATCATAACCATTTCCCCAATAATAAGACATACATACTCTTTATCGATAGGCTTTATTCCCAACACCTCGATGAGGGCATCCTGTTGAGCAAACCTACCCAGATTGCCCGTACTACTATGACCTTCCAATATGCAAAGCTAAACCCAGGTAACTTAATTAGTTAAGGCTACACCATAATAGCACTTGTGGTTGCACTGATTATCTTAGATTATACAATACTATGTTCTGTCCTTAATTCAATCCGGGCGAGAACACTCCCCCTACACTACGTGCAAGTCCATCCCTCGCATATCTGGCTATTTTCATATCTCGCCCGCTGTAATACCCTAAGAAATGAACAATACAAATAAAGTGACTCATATTGCTTTTGGTGCATTTTGGATTTTATACTAAATTTAATTGGATTAAGACTTAAATTCTTTACTTAATTCCATTTCTTCTAAAATTTGACCATTCTAAAGGAACTCAGAAAAATCCCAAACAACCCAACATAGAAAATAATTTTATAAAATACTAGAGCACATGATATAAATAAATATGAATTTTTCATAATTTTTAACAAAATGCAAAGGCTCTAAAAATTCAATCAATGCCTAAAAATAGCAAATTTCATTGAAGTTTATTTTTCAAACCACAGAACGTAGTATTGTATGATCCAAGGGATATCCGTACAACCACGAGGGCTGGTATGGGATAGCCTTAATCTATTAAGTTACTTAGAACTTGCTATGCACATTAGAAGGCTGTAGTAGCATGGGCATCCGGTGCAGGTTTGCTCGTAGGGGTGTCCACACAAAGGTGTGGATCAAACAAACACCAATGCAATGGTATACACCTTGTTATGGGGGGAAGGACACGATGGGACATAAACCATTGTTAGTACTATGTGTACTGGTCTGGATTTCCATCGTTATAACAAGGGTTTATCATCGTCGGGCTGGTGTAAAAATAGGGCTAGGTAATGTAATGGTTATGTCACTTCCCACCGTATATATATGAACTGAACCAGATCGAGTATATCCAATGCAGAAGATAAATAGAAGGTTGAAGCTAGCTAGGCATTGCATGTAGAGAAGGCCTAAGCTGGAGGCGAAATACTTGAAGATTACTTACCCATTCGTTTGCTTTAAGATTTGTGCAACTTATATTTGGAGGGAAAGCATAGAAGCACCTCTCATACTGGAATTGGAATGTTTGAATCCTATTCAACAACCGGCAATACTTGAATCCGATTGCTCGACGGTCGTCCAGTACCTGGCATTGCTAAATGATTCAGAGATCAAGTATAGGCTTCGTTGTCCACGAGGCAAATTAAATCATTTGCCATCAGCTGCTGGAAGTTTTTTGTCTTTGATCAAGAAGGTGAAAGAGAGCAAAATTGTGCTGCACACGAGCTAGCTCAATTAGCTAAGGTAATGTGCCCTCCTGTGTGGAGGGCCCAAGTTCCTACTTGCATCGAACAGATAATTGCTCAGGAATGTTTTTTTGATAAACCAATAAAGCTCTCTTCTCCTCGCCAAAAAATTTAACAAAGTGCGTAGTATATATACTACAATATGTTGTAGTTCTCACTGGAGGAGGCAACATGTGAGACCCCGGATCAGCTATCCAGAATCTCCTGTGTATTTCCGTACTAGTCCCAGATCAGTAGCTAGTACACACAGTCACAGTGATACTTCATTGCCGAACAAAACGAAACTTGTAATATAAATATTCAAGTATGGGCCACATGGCCACTTATTACAATACTCGGTCCAACGACCGGACACACAAATGGCAGCGAAACAAAAGCAAACGAAACGAGCGAACGCCAAACGCCACAAAGCATTTACTAGGAACGCAACTAGTCCTCCTGGCAATCCTCCTCGAAGACCTCCTCCTCTTCCTCGGCATCTTGATAAATTTCTGATGATTACAATGTTGGTGTAGCACGTGAGTACAAAAGTACTCAGCAAGTCGGGAAATTATGATCATGAGGGGCTTTCCAAAGGAAGCTTAATAGGGTTTATTTGCATAAAGCCACATTTGATGAAATCATACTTAAGTAATAAATTTCACAAAGCATCTTTTACAATTCTTTTTAATAATTGAATTATTTATTATTGTAGTGAGGTTCTATCCACCATCACTAACATAAAGGCTCTATCCGCCAACAGTTTAAAAGATCAAAGTTAATCATGTGACTCCATCCGTCAAATGTAGAACAGGTTCTTTCCACCTGATTGGCTCTTTCCGCCAAACAACATTCGAGAGTTCTAACCACTCCCGAACCCCAAAACAAAACGCTTTTTGGTTTTAAAAACAAAATCAAAGTCTACCAATATGAAAGCATTCTTCGCTTTGCCTTTGACCGTAGGCACGGCTATTCGAATAGTTTTACTCTGCAGAGGTGTACAACTTTACCCACAAGACAAGATATACCCTTGATGCCATGCAATTAACACACTTCCTTAGGTGTGTTGGCAGGGATATCTTGACAAAGCCGTTACAATGTATCTACCTAACTAGACCCACCCGCTGAGGTTTCACCGCTGTTAGGGTTCCCTCCACCCAGTACAGAAGCCCCCTCTTGCGCCGTGTGAGAAACACAACATTGCCTCCGTCCGGCATTCACATTCAACCAAGTGGTGAGTCTAAGCTAGGCTTCTACAAATTAGTTGGCCAGGTCGTACCATTATAGACATGTGGTAGTACGGTTATGCTTAAAATGACAATCATAAGCGTCGGTCCTTATATGACTTGGAGCGGTACTTGCACAAAAGGATCAAGGCTTGATCCGCTCCCACCCGACATTCCATGCCGCCCAAGTCAAAATCATTTTCCTTTTCTTTTTATTTTAACAAAACAGGACCAAAACCATAATAACACTTTCAAATCACATTTGATATCATTCTTTTTGAATAATCCCACCCATGGGTTGCTTTTATCGAAAAGGCCCTAAGCATTTCTACCGTACTACTTAGCAAAGGGTACCACATAAACATAAGCATGGTGTAAACAATGTTCTAAGGGTTACAATGGAGATGATTAACAATGTCAAGGTGGAATCAACAAGTTCGGAATAACTAACACTTATATTTGACATATTTCATTAAACATAGCCATGTAACTTTATAAACAATTTAAATCGTTTTGTAAACATAGGAGCAAAGTGCATCAAGGAGACTTGCCTTCTTCGGCGGTGGGAGTGTCGAACTCGAGAAGTCCGGCGGCGGAGTCGGCGGTCGCGGCGGGATCGTCGACTACACGCAAAACGAGGCAATAAATAAATAACAGAAAATAAATAAAATCCAAAAATTATAAAATTAGTACTGGCAGGTAGATCTTGATTTAAGATGAATTTAGAAATTTGAATGAGGTCAAACGGAGTTCGGATGAGAAAGTTATGAGCTTCCGAAGTTTGAATTTCGAATAAATCGAAAACCGAGAATATTCCGGGAATATTCCCCTCGGGTTTGACTGGGTCAAAGTGGACTTTGACTGAGTTTGACTGGGTCTTGGCTAGGCTTTGTGTCTATGGCAAGGTGGTCCCACATGTCATAGACATGGGGTTTCTTCATGCTTGGCTTGTGAGAGAAGCCATGGAAGCCATGGCTAGAGAGAGAGAGCTTGAGGGGAAGAGAGAGAAGTGGGGGCGGTGGCGTGTCGCCGGCTGGTGGCGGCGGGATCGCCGGCCGGCGAGGCGCGGCGGGAGCGGCGGCGGGCGGCGGTCGCCGGCGGCGGCGGGCAGCCGGCCATGGGCAAGGCTCCAAGCTCCAATACTCCATCCCAACCAAAAACAGAGAGCTACTAAAACACTACAAAGAAAACTTCCTTCACCAAAAACTTGATTTCTCCATCAAATTTGCATGGAATTGATCCAAACAAAAAGCTAGAACCTCTAGATAACATCCTTAGGAACCTATAACCGGAGGAAATTGAACCGAAACTCACCGAGCAAGATGAATTTGAAGAAAAACCCGAGTTCGGCCGAAGCGAAGAAAACGCGAAATTCGTCGCCCACGGTCGATGAAACCTAAAATCAATGGAAGGATTAGAGACTAGGCTTCCATGCTAACACAAAGAAACAAACGAGAGGAAGAATGATCCACCGGAGTGGGAGATACGAGCAAGAACACGAAGAACGCGAAGAACACAAGAGTTCGTCGGTTTTCTTGATCTTGCGGCCAATTGGATTTGAGAGGCTAAAGGAGAGCTACACCACCGGAAAGAGAACTCTCCCACGAAGATTATGAGGGCGGAGATGCGCGAAACGAATTAGAAACGGACAAATTAATGCCATAATTGTGACTTTTGGACTTTCCTTAATGTGACGGTTTTCGGCGAGATTTAGGGTTCATTAACCCCATGAATGGAAAGAGGAGGCCGTCGTGATTCCAACGGATCCGACGGTGATTGATTTGGACAAACATGGAAGGAGTTTCATGCATTTGGATCCATGGAGGAGAGAAGGAAGGTTCTCTGTTCTTTCTCCCAGGCAAACATACGAGCATGCCCAAGGTTGAAGAAAGGGGACTGTAGCAATGCCACGTGGCGGCTCAGGATTGGTCGGCTTATACGCGAACGTTCCGCCCTAGAGAAAAATAAGGAAAAATGGCCTAAAAATTCCGGAAAAATTTCTAGAGCCATTTTGGAATATTTGGGACGCAATGGAATTGGTTTGGTTGAATTTGGATGATTTTTGTGGAATTGGATATTCGGGCGCGGATCGCAGGCATTAAACAAAAGCCGCGCGAGATAAAATAGGAACGGATGTCCAAAAATCCGGGGAATGATTCCTAAAATCATTTCGGAATATTTGGAACATTTTAGAAGTGGTTTGGGGATTTTTGGAGCATTTTTGGATTCGGGTGAATTTTCGGGTATCGGCGGGACTGGAAAAATCCGATTTTTCGCCCGGGAGGGAATTAATTCCCGATTTCGAAGGGGAATGGATGCCAGGTTATTATAAACACCACTGAAACTCCAAATTTTGAATTTAGTTTATTTAAATTAGGTTTTTCTCCAGAAAGCCAAAATGAGGATGTTACACAACAGTTGCTTTTAAGGATAAAAAATCAGCTGAAAACCAATTCCTTACATCAAACAAATTACATTGCCAGCAACCCAAGACAGTTACATCGCCAAAAAAAAACACACATCTGGAGCCAAAAATAAAAAGAAGGAAATTAATAACAACAGCCTCAAGGAGAGAAATGGAATACGCGCACATTCATACATACATCTATATATATAGAGAAAAATACTTTCTACTCTTAGGAGTATACTCCCATCTCCAAAATACTACCTAAATAAACTTGAAATATTCCTTTATCATTTTGGGTACACTCATATACTAATTATATGATACGGTTGCTCTGCTCAACGGATCAAATCTCTCAAACTTCAGTCATGCATATACCAACATATACGTGTACTACGCATATATATACTATTGGAACAGGACATCAAAAATCTTTGGGGAATTTTCTCTTGTATTAACTCCTTGCTCCTAGTGGCTTTTTTGCTTACCGAAAGAAATAAAGACACCTCGAAGTTTAATTTAATCCAAGATTAAATCATGAATAACATCTGATAGATGATTGGTAACAAATAACAGTAGCATACCCTAAATGCATATGGAACCAACAGATTATAAATAAACGGTAGAAACATCATAGCGAGTACGTACTGTTCGTGTGTAGAGGAAGTAGTAGCCGTTGCAGTACACACAGCGTTGAAGACGAAAGTACGCTGATGCCGAACACGACGTCGAGCAGCAGCAGCTGAATGCGGAGGAAGATGAGCCGTGATGAAGATCTTAGAGCAGTCGCGCCAAGCGCTTCCCAAAAACCTGATTCGCCCTCTCTCGGTGCAAGAACTCAAGGACGAATGGTTCTGAAGACCTGCTCTCCCGTTCGCTGGTGCACGCCGGCGTTCGGAATGGAGTAGACTAGAAGACAGCGCAGCGAGAGAACTGGCAAAAACTCTCTCTCAATCTCGACGACAGCAGCGCAGTAAATAAAGAACCATAACCGAACGTTACTCGAAGACATGCAACCGAGCGTTACTCGAAGACATGCAGCCGGGCGTTACTTGAAGACGTGCTACCGAGCATTACTCCACCGAGCACCGAGCATCAAGCAACCGAGCATTGCTCGAAGACACTATCGAGCATTATCCCATACTACCATCGCGATGATCCCGAGTAGCAAAAAGAATAGACTGCAAAAGGAGGCTGCGCCTGCGCAAAGCCCTGGACCAGATTTTGGCGGACTATTCACGCAGGTGCCGCGCACACGCCCCGGCCCGGCCAGGCGAGGCAAGTGAGCGCGCACGTGTGTGTTCTCTCTTCCTCTCTCCCACATAGCTCTACCACAGTGAATCACACTCCACTATTTAAGTTAGTGTTCATCACTTTAGACTAGCAATGTGGGACAATTGTTAGTACACATACATCCTCATGAGATGGGCCTTTGAGATTTTCTAGGATTATTCTCTCAATTAAATTGGCTTTGATCCAAGTAATAGAGTAGGTAACAACTCATTATTCGACTCAGACTCTAAACACTTTCCAAAACAAACTTTTCTAAAACTCGGACTCTGCTATGTTTACAAGATTAATTCCAACATATACTGTAGAACGGTGTTATGCATGCTGCACGGCGCTTGAATGCATGTTTGCCATCCTCTAATCGCAGCAGAGGTCACATAGCCAGCAGCAGCACAGTGCGGCGACACTGGAAAAAAAAATACATCACATACAATGGCATATAAGTACATTATTCAGACAATTCTGGGCAATTAATTAAAGTACGTATGTATACGCATAGCATTCCCGGCTGGCTAGTTTATCGGACTAGTCAGTTGGAATCTTTGCAGCTAAATAATCACAACTAGCTGAGAGTTTGTACGTACCATCCATCGATAAAACTAGTCTTTCCCCGCGCTCTTGTTCGTCCGCTGCGCGGCGACTTCCCGCCTTGCTCCGAATCCACCGTCGGGTGGACTGACGAAACCAATCCAAATTAACAAGCAAAACTCAAGGGAAAATGGCGATTGAAGCTGGAGAGATAACAAGCTAGCTAGCATCCTAATTAAGAGCACATAAGTAATAAACATATCACTGTGTTCGAGCAATAATTCATCCAGCTAGAATAACCAACCATACCTGGTGGTGGCTGCAGGTTCTTGTGGTTGTTCTCCATGCTTCTAGGCACCAACACAGCTACACTTCGAGGCTTCTTTGAATCGCGAGGCTTCTTTGAATCGCTGGTACGTGTCTATGGTTTTTCAATTTGCTTATGTGAAGAGAAGAAGCGGAATCACCCAAGTATTATAGCCAAAAGGACCGTGCATGGGAACGTATGAAATATATTCCTTTCGGATTTGTTCAGGCAAAAGTGGAAATTGAGATGCTCTCGATGGACTTGAAATTGCGTGCGTGGACGAGGCTGTTGCAAGGAGAGATGGACAAGTTGCATCCTGCATGCTTATCGAATCTGTCTTTTGGTGCTCGTTTCGAACTTTGAACGAAATCTGCAGCCGGTTTTGACAGAAAAAAAGGTGCGACTATATTAACGTCGGCACCGGCTTTTACTGTTGACAAACCAGTGATTATATGCTAACGACTTGAGATTAATTCCCAGCTGCAAAAGTAGGCTCAGGTGCATGCATTCGTAAGCAAATCGTATCCTACGCAGAGACGCAGAATGGATGGGAGGGGCGCGTCGGCAAAAATTCCTTTTTAGTTAAAAGCCGTCTTGTAGGACCATGGAATATGATACCCGTTACATATAGCTAGCTAAGATGATTGTGAGGTCTCTATTTTTGTATATCTCTACTATTATA
Organism: Rhipidocladum racemiflorum; assembly: GCA_036346355.1. NCBI lineage: Eukaryota > Viridiplantae > Streptophyta > Magnoliopsida > Poales > Poaceae > Rhipidocladum > Rhipidocladum racemiflorum. Next base: position 13,762,098 of record CM070578.1, on the reverse strand, counting down.
AAGCAACAGTTGGTGGCAGTGGTGAGTTCTACCCACGTCATTAATTGCCCTGCTTAATTGCCCTACGCAAAAAACGAAGCGTTGTTTTAATTAGCCAGCTTTCACAAGAAACGAAACGTTAAAGATAGATGTTTGATCTTGTGAAATAATTTTTTTATTTTTTAATCTTTATTTTTCGTTATCAATTTTGTTTTTCGTAGCAATTCACGGGCATGTAACTAGTAATATTGTGAGGAGCCTCCCTTTTACGGTACAATGCACCGTAAAAGACAGGTTCTAATGTGCTTCCTGTGCTAGTCCCTGAATCAGTAGCTAGCACGCACATACAAATGGAAATCACAACCATACAAAATATTGTCTTTACTATTGCGAAAGCTATTTTACATGATAGTCTTACAGCTTAGAATAATATTGCAGCGGAAAGAAACAGAAGTCTTGTAGTGTGCCCATCCAATCCCTCAGGCAACTAACAAGGTATAAACTCTAGATAAAATCATCGTCATTACCCCGAAACCTGCGTCAAGTAAGATCTGTCGAGGTATTCACCTAAAAACAACAACGATAGCAAGGGTGAGTACGTTGCGTACTCAGCAAGACTTGAAGTGTTTGCAAAACCTATGATATATGCAAGCTGATACAAAGTGGGTCTCTACGGTTGTTTGCATAAAGCGAAATTTAAAGTAAATACTGAATAGTAATTCAAAAGCATAAGTCATAAAACATTTGGTGAATAAGTAAAGTAATGAGCATCATTATCAACATATCTCAACAGATCATAATCATATCCACTATCCATCCAAAGGCCAACACATGGCACAAACCACCAATATCGACCTAGACACAAACACCGCTATATTTGCCCACACAGGGCATAACAGCTGAGTCCAACATTGCCAACAAATGTCAAATGTTGGCTCATCTGCGGGGTAAATTCTATTCCAAATTTTATCTTCACATTTTAGCAAAAAATATTAAAACACCTTCTAACTAGTGCAAGTTCACCAAGTGCTCGTAACCGAGAGCGCGGCTAATCGATTAGTTTTAATTCTGCAGAGTGGTACAGCTTTACCCATAAATAATGACTTCCCTTTTTGCAAAGCTTAGTTACACACTTCCTTTGGTGTGTCGCCAGGGAAAAATCATATATAACCTTTACATTACTCAACCCAGGTTTTGCACCAGCCCGGTGACGTTAACCTTTGCTATGGCGGAAGAAACAACGCACCCAAGTCACAACACAAATCATTCACACGGCAGTCCATCCCTGCCATCCATTTCTCCCCATAGCAAAGCGTACACCGTTGCATCGGCAGGCGTGATTCCCAACACCTCGGTGAGGGCACCCCTTCGAGCAACCTAAATCCAGAAGCCCGTGCTACTACGGCCTTCCAACATGCAAAACCAGTTTTAAGCAACTTAATTGGTTATAGCCGTCCCATACCGGCATCGTGGTTGTACGGGTAATCTTGGATCATACAACACTGAGTTCGGTCCTTAATCCGACCCGGGCGACAATCTCCACCTAACTACGTGTGAGCACACCCTCACACAACTGGCTATTGCCAATAAGTCACCCGCGTCCAAATCATAGTTTTATTTTCATTTTTATTAAACTACCAGTATCCTTTACTATCATATTCAACCTTTTTAAGTTTTTCAAGAACTAAACATCTCATCTAAGCATGGCTAAGCATGAATGATTATTAAGTGCGTATACCCATTTCACATATTCATGTGTCAATCCATGTCCTAGAGTTATCAAAGGTTCACATGGCAATATTGATTAAGGACATCCACAATTGAGGGTCATAGCTACCATTAACCACAAATTAGCATTTTACTAACATAATGCATGCAAGTAAAAATATTGATGAAATCATTTCAAAATCTGGGATCAACATGTTCAAAGGGTGCTTGCCTTGCTATACGTTGTTTACAACGAAATCGAAGTCATGGCTCGTGTTGTCGATGAAGCCGGAGTTGTCGCCGTGTACTCGTTCGGACTTGTCTAAGAGTAGCGTCGATTACGTCAGGCTCTACTCGTCATATCGCGAGAGCATAGCAAATAACAATAAACTCCAATAAGATAAACTCCAATAAGGCAAAAAGAATATAGATAGAACAACCAGATAGAAATCCAATTAACAAATCATCACACATAACAAACATGATTTCTGGGTTTAAGTTATAAGATTTCAAGTATACACGTTAATCTATCTTTTCTCATATATATATCTTACTAACGATCTAGTCTACACCCTTACTCACTTTTTATGAATTGTCTATTCTTGTTTTACGAATTCAAGAAGCTAAGATTGTTTAGATTAATAGAATTAAGACATTAGCTAACGCACTTATCGTATTTCGGTAGTACCGACTCTCGGATCGCGGTATTACAACTTTCTGTAGTACCGTTCTCGAGTTCCGGTAGTACCGACCTTAAGTATTAAAGAGAGCGCTAACTAGATTAAAGCTACCAGCTGAACTTATAAGGTTTTTAGAATGATTATTACGACATTAGTATTTTAGCTAAGGGCCAATCTACGCTTATCTAGTCATGACAAGTGGTGTCGATAATATAACACTTAGGGTTATTACTCTAATAGGTTTCAGATACAAAGCAAGAAGTAAATTAAATATTCTTCCATATTATGATAGTCTACATACTAGGGAGTGCTTCTAAGCCATTCTTCTTAACATTCTCATTTAGACGAGATATTCTACAGGCTACCGAACAGGCTTAAGTGTTATTAAAATCTACGCGATAACTATTAAATTTTCGTTTTACATTTGCGGCTACACTTTAAAGAGTTCTTTAACCATTTTTCACAGACTAGCTGGGGGCATCGCTAAGAGTGTTTTAAAGTGGGTTCCGCGACTTTTCACCTTTATCCGCGATGTTTTCAAATAAGGAGCATTGCGGCTTTTACAAATTTTAACCCTACATGGCAAACAGGTGGATTATTTTTGCAAGATTAATTAGTACTGAACTAGAGGTATTTAAATGCGGATTTTACAAGTGTTAATACTAATACTTATTTCTGCACCTTAACTCATATTCTATTCATGTAAGTATTTAAAGCATGGTTACTTACAAACATGAGTTTAAACCTAAGAGAACAGGGAATAAGGTTGTCACGGCCTAATCTGGACCTAAGAACCATTTTCATTATCATTTGAATTTGCATAAATTGTTTATCACTATTTAAGTCTTTAATGCATTGAGAAGCAACATAACACAAACTTAGCACAAACTAATCTCAAATCTAAACATTTTTACATACATGCATTGCATAAAATCTAAGGAACCTAACAAGGTTTGTTTCATCAATTTTGGAGTTCATTTACTCTAATTCTACACATGGCATATTTCAAACCTAGCATTCAAATTTGGATCTACAATTTAAACAGAAGACAAATATTCAATAATTTTGCATAAAAAGGTTGTCTACTGTTTAATCAACACTAGGAATTCGGTTGCACTTAAATTGAACCATAATTGTACAAGTTACACATATTTGAACATCTAACGTATTGATCTTAATCTTAATTGGAAAATGATCTAAGACAAGTTAAAATTTAAATATGCTTACGTATTTGGGTTCCTAAGATCATAAGAATTCTAACGGAATTGGTTTCACTCTAATCGGAATTCATTTACGCAAAATTTATATTTAGCACCTTTCTAACCCTTTTCTCTATATTCAAATTTAAATTCGGCACAAAGGTTCAAATCGAAAATATTTTTGCACAATAAGAATCTACAGGATGTAACTCAAATTTAGAAACTAGTTTGGTTGGATTTGGACTTATATTGCAAAAGATATGATTAGGTGAAATAAAGGAGCAAAAAGGAAACTTAAATGGGCTGAGCTAGGATTCGATCACAGGATTAGTTGGTCTACACGGCTGGGCACTACCACTGAGCTAAGTTAAGGCTTATAATGAATGAGCTAGCAAATATACTTGAGGTGTCATGCAAGGAGCATTAAGGAAATGGAGAAAAAGATTGCAACAGAGACAACTAAGGCTGGGATCGAACCCATGACCGAAGGCATCAAGCAAGGGGTTCCTTCCACTAGGCTACGGTGTCACTTGATGTGAGTGCATACTCAAATATTTGAGGTCACCTTCTCCTGTCATCTTTTGCATGCAGCTAGCCGTTTCGACTGCAGGAGGAAGGAGCTCCTGTCAACTTCTCGATCGACAAAGCTACAGCGAATCAGCAAGGAGGGAAGCTCAGTTGGTTGCAGGAGGCTCTAAATATGAGAAGACTTTGATCAAGAACTCACCTAAGGGAAAAGAATGGCAGTGGTTCTGAGCTCAACCCCGTTTAGGCCGTGGTGAGCAACAGGCCGGAGTTGAAGAAGAGCAAGCGGTTGCGCGGCTGGAGCAGCGGCGACGTGGCCGGAAGATGCTGAAAGCAAAGAGAGGAAAGGAGGGTTACATTACTAAGGACCTCATGGCCACATGAAATGGAACACTAGTTCACCGAGTGATGATCCAGTGTGCAGCTCCCTGACTGGCAATGGCAGACTGGAGAAGAAACTCGGCAATTGAGAGGAAGAACAAATGAAGTAGCCTTTTGGGAGCAGCAAGATGTTAAGGAGCGGTTTGGCAAATTCTATAGGCAGTGGAACATTAAACATTTCGGCCGAGGCAAGAGGACAGTGCTGCTGTGAGTTTGATCGGGACAAAGAAATCAGTGGCCTCAGGAGCTTCGGCGGTGAGGTAGGGTTGGCAGGGTATGGGCGAAGTGATGGCCGAACAGGGTATGGCTAACACGGCATGGTAAAAAGTAGTCATGGCAGGGGTTTGTCGCAGGGTGTAGGTCGGTGCTAGAAAATCCTTGCTGTAGTTGTGATTCATCTGAAGCTTGCTTACCACGGCAAGGAAGAAATAGAGAGACAGCATAGCTTCGGCAAGGAAAGAAATGAGAAGGAGAGCCTAGCAAATGGGACTGGAGCAGAAAGATCAGTGGGTTAATTAATGGTTAGGTTCACCTCACTTGGTCGACTGGCTCAGGGTTAGAGAAGAAGCAAATGTATGTTGGCTTGCTTGGTCTGCTCCAGTGAGGAAACGCAGAGAAGAACAGAATGGAGAAAAGATGCGAATTGATAGTGGCTCAGGGCATGGAGCAAGAGTATGGGGGTGGAGCACAGTGGTAGAGCAGCCCTGGTCGGTTGATGCATCAATGAAGTGGGTCACGAGTCAGTCAAAGAAAGAAGCAAGTCTAGATTTCTCCCTTTGACACTGACATGAAGCATGCGACAGTGAGGCTGGACAAAGACGTGTAGCAATCAACGAGCAGTTCACAAGAAGCTAGCTAGCAATGAACTTGTAGATTGTACATGCATCCGATTTTCAAATGGTCAAATTTGAATTATCATTTCACTTCATTAAATGTTCTAACTTTATTTTCTTTTTTTACTTTAGAAAAAGGTGATATTGACAAATTTTACCTTAGTGTAAATATTCTATTACCATTTTACTTTTACTCTCTCACTTTTACGTTTTCACCATTTTACCCAATTCAAATATTACTTCTACTTCTTTTCTTTTCTTTTTTGAAACTAAGTCCAAATTAAAGAGCTAAATTTATAAATTTAAGTTTTTGGCTCAAACAAAATTTTGGAATGCACATTTCCTGCTAGGCCCAATTCAAATATTACTTCTACTTCTTTTCTTTTCTTTTTTGAAACTAAGTCCAAATTAAAGAGCTAAATTTATAAATTTAAGTTTTTGGCTCAAACAAAATTTTGGAATGCACATTTCCTGCTAGGCCCAATTTTGGGATGTTACAAATATACTAACAATGAGTACCATGTATATACAGTATTAGTCCTATGATCAATGACTAGTGCACACATTTACAAAATTGAAATCATATACATACACAATTTATTATATATAACAGTGGAATCATTTATTCAATATGACCTATAAGGTCTAATTAATAGAGTACAACGAAAAAATCAGAAGTCTTGTAGTTTGCCACATAACCCTCAGACAACCGATAAGGTATAATCCCTAGAAAGATCTATCATGACATTTCCCGTAATCATGCGGTATAGAAAGTATCGTCGAGATTTTCTATACTTTCACCTAAAAACAACAATAATAGCAAGGATGAATACATTACGTACTCCGCAAGACTTTTGCAAAACCTATCATACCTGCAGGCTATACCAAGATAAAAGGCTACTACGATTATTTTGCATAAAGCCAATTTGAATAGTAATTCTATGGCTGCGTGTAGAATAGTAATTCTGCGCGCCTAGTAATTTGCACACGTTGTGTACAGTAAAATGTATTCGGGATTTACTACTTATTTCGTGATTTACTATATACAACATATGCAATTAATAGGGGCGCAAAATAACTATTTAACACGTAGCTGCAGAATAGCGCTACTGTGTGTGTATATGAAAATGGTTCCACAATCCTATGAGTATGTACTCCCATCGTCAGTATATCACTTAAATGATGTCGTTTGTGAGGAGCCCCTCTTTTACAGCACAGTGTACCATAAAAGACAGGTTCTAATGCGCTTCCTGTGCTAGTCCATGGATCAGTAGCTAGCACACACATACAAATGGAAATCACAACCATACAATTTATTATTGCAAAAGCTAAAATCTTACAAGTTAGAGAAATATACAACGGAAGAAATAGATGTCTTGTAGTGTGCCCATCCAATCCCTCAGGCAACTGACAAGGTATAAACTCTAGATAAAATCATCATCATTATCCCATAACCTGCGTTAAGTACGATCTGTTGAGATATTCACCTAAAAACAACAACGATAGCAAGGGTGAGTACGTTGCGTACTCAATAAGGCTTGAAGTGTTTGCAAGACCTATGATATATGCAAGCTGATTCAACAGGATGGCTATCAGGGTTATTTATGCGTGGATCCAAATTGATTTATGAATACTGAATAATAGATGGAAAGCAAAATTGAATAAAAGCAGTTTGACAAGCATATAAAATAATCAAAAAGTAAGCATCAAGGTAACAACTCACAGTTCCTCCATGACTGTGAGAATCAAATCGTTCAATGCCAACACATGGCATCAACCCAATCTTTTGCCAACACATGGCACAAATTCGCTATATTTGCCCACACAAGGCACAACAACTTAATTCAATCTTGCCAACAAATATCAACATTGAATCATCTGCAGGGAAATTTCTATATTGCATATTTTATCTTCTTATTCAAATTTTATGAAAATTATCGAAAACAACTCACTAGTGCAAGTTCACCAAGTGCTCATAATCGAGAGCGCAGCTAATCGATTAGTTTTAACTCTGCAGCGTTGTATAGCTTTACCCACAAAGAATGATTTTCTCTTTTTGCAAACGTTATTAACACACTTCCTTTGGTGTGCTGCAGAGAGAATCATATATAACCTTTATATTACTTAATCCCAATTTTGCACCAGCCCAATACCAACAAACCCTTACTAATGGCGGCAGAAGAATATTGTATACATAGTATGATGTCGACTCACCCTGACTATGATGGAAGCCAAATAATAATGAAGTAATCAGGAGCCGTAGCTCAGTAGAATAATAATAACAAACCCCAATGTTATAGCCAGGCGTACACCGTTACATCGGCAAGTGTCAACACCTCGGTGAAGGCACCTCCCTCGAGCAAACCTATATCCGGAACGCCCGTACTACTACTGCCTACCAATGTGCAAAGCTAATTCCCAAATAATTTAATAAGTTAAGACTGTCCCATTCCAGTACTTGTGGATGTACGGTTATACTTGGATCATGCAACACTACGTTCGGTCCTTAGGGTGACATGGGCGATACTCCCCCTATCTATGTGCATTATTAATTGTACTTCCGGCTATTGCCAATAATCACACACGTCGAAATCATAGTTTTATTTCCAAGAAAAAAATATCAATAACCACGATATTTTAACATGTTCAAGATTAATGTTCATCATGTCCAATATGGTGTTCAAGAAAAAATATATCAATAACCAGCTAGCGCCAATCGTTCCCTTGCTGGTGTTTGTTTGCAGCAACGATTGGCGGTGGAAATTCTTCAACGTGGTAATGCGAGAGTGAGGTCATGAGGTGGTATTTATGCACATGCACAAGCGCACGCGGACTCGACCGGTTGACCTGGCTTTGATCGGGGAAGAGAGCAAAGGCGGTGAGGCGGTGAGGCCTGGCTCGGCTATGCTAACGTGAGAAGAAAGAAGGGAAGGAAGATCGAGGAGTAGGGAGGCTGACCGGTGGGCCAAGGTACAGTAGCGGGATCCACATGCAGTGAAGGGAGAAGAACGGACTCAATATTTTCTTGCTTCCTGAACACAACTAAGGTCCAAGCATTTGATGCTAACATGTTAACCACCATATTGTCATTTCCATTCAGCAAAAGTGTTCATATGCTTTTAAATGTTTTTTTTTGGAAAAACCTTGGAGATGATTTGGGTTTATATAAATTTTCCCGATTTTATTTCGTAAGGGATTTTGGGTTTTTACATTTTTCAAAGAGAAGAAAACAATTAATATAAGAGAGGTGCTTCAATGCTCTTTCTTTTTAAAGTTGCACAAATATTATAGCACGAATAAAGGGTAGATGAGAATTACTTAAGAGGGAAAGCATACAAGCACCTCTCTTAATTTAAAAGATTTCTTTAAAACCAAAATTCAAAAAAAAAATTCAGAAAAGGTGGCTATTCAAAATAAGATCATGCTCAAATTTTATTTTCTTGGTTTGTTCAATTTAGAAGAACGGCTTTAACATTGCGGTTATCCTTTTCTTAAAACCTGAATTCAAAGGAAAGAGGAAAAACATGCATGATGTTCTAGATTAAAATCTTGATTCCAATTAACATTTTTAACCGATTCCATTTTTAAATTTAATTTTTTTATTTATTTTTCCCATTTTTAAAATATTCGAGATGTTACAATTGTGTTCCTCACGTGGAACAGTACTCATTTAACACCTCAAAAGCAGGAAGTAACTAAGCTGGGTAGTAAAATTACATGGAGACCATGATACACTTGCACGCCAGTCGACATTCGATCGTAACAAACATAAACTGTCGCATCACATAATTAACACCATATATTGATCCTCTAAAATCATTAATGCTCCTCTTGATCAAACTACTTGAGCTCACTGCATCGTCATATCATATGTAACGATACGCATATGTGTAGCCCCTCTTCAATTCGATCAGTCGCAGCACAGCTCGCAGAGCCAGCAGCAACAGAGCGCGGCAATGCTGAACAAGAAGAACACCAAGACGAATACGTACGTCAGCTAATGCTGAGGAAGAACAGTAGTGCAAGTATATATATGCGTACGTACCATCCTTCGATGAAACTCGCCTCCCCACGTTTGGCCGTACGGCGCCGTGATCGTCCGCAGCACGACGACGACGACTCCTTCTTGCCGCCGCCTTGTTGCTCCGAATCCACCCTCGGGTAGCCTAATTAATGGAGATCGAAGCGAATAGATTAAAGCAAACAGAAGTATACCCAACTAATTAACATACCAAGAACAAATCGGTAACTGGCAGAGTTTGTGTTCTTCGACACATATGGAGATTAAGATCGACCGATCATTCACCTGGCGGAGGCTGCAGGCTGTTCCTGTTGTTCTCCATCGATCTTAATTAGTTACTTCTAATTACAAGCTAGCTAGAGACTTGTTGATTCCTATGGATTAATTGGCGATGGTAAGCGAGCATGCGAGGCCCCGATATATAGGCGGTAGCAAGGTAGCCGTACGTAAGCACATAGTATACTTTTCTGCTGCTAAATTGCTTCCTTTTCTTTAATTCTACCCGCAATGCCATGCGTGCGTTGATGATCAAGAGAATATTGAATTGGTTGGAGATCCTCTCTCTTCCTTTTTATCGATCGGTTCTTTTTGACAGCGCGAGAATCATCGATCTAGCCGTTTGGTCGAGATCGACGTCAAGATGTTCGTCTTGTCGGCCTACGCGCGCACGGCGCCGTGCCGGCCACCGGCCGTGTGCACAGTGCATGCGAGAATATTATATTATTATCGCTATGCCCCGGAAGAAACGGAGCCCAGCACCAGCACGGCAGCACCTCCGCGTCATCTTCTTCGAGGATAAACCCTCGAGGAATTTCAAAATCGTAGGTAGGTTCTTTCACCGATTATTTTACAAAAGAGACCTATCGTTTTGCAGATTCGTTAACGGGTTCTTCATCGTTTGTTTTGCATTTGTGGATAGGTTATTTTACTCTCTTTTTTTGCAAAAGAAGATCGACCGTGGCTCTAGGAATTCGCAAATGAGTTCTTCGTCGATTTTTTTTTCAAACAGGACTCGTAATTTTGTTTTTAAAAAAACATCACCGAGAAAATCAAAATTTGATTTTTTTTTTCACAAATGACCCTGTGATTACGCAAATTCGTTGATGTCTCCTAGCTAGCCTATTTTTAAAAAATTCGTCGACGGTTCCTAGCCAACCTATTTTAAAAAACACCACATAGCCATCCTATTTTTAAAGTAAAACACCACTGAGAGGTTACATAAATTCATCGACAGCTCTTTGCCAATCTATTTTTTTAAAAAAAAATACCACCTAGCTAGAATATTTAAAAAAAAACACCCAGCCTATTTTTAAAAAAACATCACCTAGCCAATCTATTTAAAAAAAACGCCACGGAGATAATCAAAATTACATTTTTTTAAAAAAATAAACATCCGACCAGATTTTACAGTGCACGGCTTTACGCGCCACTCTACTGGTTAATCGAACTCTCGGGGACCTGTCGGTGGGCGGCGAAGGGAGGACACATACGGCCGGAGATGTTGGTGCTCTGCTCTGTGCTGCATGGCCTCTACGTAAGACGTACGGTTCCCTTTTGCCTTCGATCTGCGAAAAGCCGCGTCGGATACGTATTCGCCTTGCCGGGGCCAAGGAATAAGTTCCCCTGAACCGTCGTCGCTCCGCTTCGTATGTTCCAATCGATCCTCCTCCCTTGCATTGCAGGCTTGCAGTTTGCAGCAGAGTCTCATGCAACTTTCAAACGATTCCCTCTCGATTGATCGCTTGAAAGGCCAGCTTTGTTGAAACTTTTTCGATACATGCTCTCCTCTCTCTGAAAAAGCATGGAAGAGCTTCGACACACACAACGAAGGCACCGTACTCTTGCTAGCGGTCTCTCGTAACTCGTGCGTGGCCGTCTTTAGCCTTAAGACGATTATTAGTTTATTACACTAGCCAACCACATTCTTTCTCTTTTTTTTTTTTTTTAAAAAAAAGTCGGTGCACATGGTGACTTACGGGTTACACGTACGCCTAGAGGTGGGCGTCGTGCGGTGCCGTGCCGTGCCGGCCCGATCCGGACCCATTGTGCTTCGGGCCGAAACCGTGCCGTGCCACGACGGCCCATCGTCATCGCAGCGCGGCCGCGTCGGCCGACTCACTTTTGGCGAGCCCAAGCCCGGCCCATTTACGCTTCGTGCCTGCTTCGTGCCGTGCCGGCCCAAGCCCGACCCATTTTTACTATTGTGACGAACAAAGAAATAAAATAAATCACTACTACTAAACTACCTATTTTAATTACATAAGAGCCTAATCACATCAACAAAATGTCAAACATAAATGTAATGCTTGAAGATGCCCTGAATCAACAATATTTGCCAACTTTTAAGCCTTAATCCGTGATTTCGTGCCCGTCTGCCGTCTTCGGGCACGGCCCAAAATCGTCGTCGTGCCGTGCCGCCCGTCGTGCAGTTCCGGGCAGACGCGGCCGTGCTCTGATTCGCGTCGGCGACCGGCCCGAACCGTGCCGTGCCGTGCTTTGCACCGTGCCATACCATCGTGCTTCGGGCCGGCCCAAAAAAGCCCGGCCCAATGCCCACCTCTACGTACGCCTAAGATGGCTACCATTAGTCAATTGTATGCTCTTGATCTTCGACTCGAAAGAAATCCCCTCTAGGATGTCTATGCATGGAGTTAGGAGTATGCGGGCGTACGTGCCAATGTATTAATGTGTACAAATAAACAAAGAATAAATAAAGACAGATATATAGGAAAATGTGTATTTCATTAACCTTGCATAGAAATAAAAAAAATACAAATACAATATATATTTATCCGTAGCCCGCTAGGGTGGCAGAGATCTAATTTATGAGTCTTCTAGCCAGTCCCCCGAGGCCTCAGGCCCTCAAGAAGTTCCCGGTTAATTAATTACATTCGCGGGTAAGTCCGTAGAAGACGGTGACCTCGGATTAAGTTATGCAATGGTTGTCGTCTTCTCCATGTGCATGGATGGTGACCGTGCAGTGGTCTAGGGCGGAAAAAATTCTATGGTATCACATGCCATAAAGCATCTATAGCATTCGTCACATGATGTATATTGAGAAGAGAGAAGAAGAATTAATTACATTGATATCTGTGTATTTACCATGTGTCTAATTTTTTGAAGGAATGCTCTATGGCATTGGTGCCATAGAATTTTAATTACTTTGAGAGAAGAATTCTATGGCACCAGGTGCTATAAAGCATCTATAGTATCCCTCACAAGATGTATATTGAGGAGAGAGAAGAAGAATTAATTACATTGATATCTGTGCATTTGCCATGTGTCTAATTTTTAGAAGGAATGCTCTATGGCATTGGTGCCATAGAATTTTAATTATTTTGAGAGAAGAACTATGGCACCAGGTGCCATAAAGCATCTATAGTATCCCTCACAAGATGTATATTGAGGAGAGAGAAGAAGAATTAATTACTTTAAGATCTATGCGATTGACACATGTCTAGTTTTTAGAAAGGATGTTCTATGGCAGCTGATGTACAGCTCTTTAGCTTTGTCGATGTCTGATGATGCGAGTGTCTAGCCTCATCATCTCAAACGGGTTGAAGGGTGGTCTTTGCCTCAACAGTGCTGGCCAGGTAGGGGTGTCCGCCTTGTCGGTAATGGGCAGGATGATTATTTGCCTTGTCGGTAATGGGCAGGATGATTATTTGCCTTCACCTCAGGGAACTTCCAATGCTTCTAAGTTTTTAAAAATCTGCCGCGTAGGACAAACAATGGTGTGGAGTAGTTAATGAGGCCAAAAAAAAGGAAGTTGTATCACATGCAAGATATATCTCATTTGAGAGGACCAAGAATCTAGAAACCACTTCGAAAATGTACTGTGCTTAAGCCGTTTCAAGTTTATACGTTTTACAGTCCTATACTGATCATTTGTGCTATTTGAGAGAACCAAAGTGCTAGCCACACAAGAATAGTTATAATTGATCTTTTCTCACATGCAACAATAAATAATATTGTTGATCCTTAGATACAACTTATACATACTATGCACTGGGATAGTTGTATCTAAATACTATTTAATACCTATTTAATACATACTATGGCTCGGTCTGGAGCGATGCTGACCGAAGGCAAAGTGAGGCGGTGAGCGGTATGGTCCGAATAGAGATGGGGCCCACCAGTCTGGGGAACAAAAGGGCAGTCCAATTTTTGCTGCCCAGGACAACACAAGGTCATGTAATTAATTCACCCATTAGTTGCACTATTTAATGTGTTCAAATTATCTTTAGATCTTAGCCAAAGTTCAACATTATGATTTTTTTTCAGATATTGTTGTCATACATTTTCCTCGTTTATTTCTTATGAAATTTGGGTTTTACATTTTAAAGAAAAAGAAAACAATTAATAGAAATATTTTCTTAAAAACCAGAATTCAAGAAAAATTCAGTAAAGATAGAAATTCCAAAATAAGATATTTATTTTCTTAGTTCGCTTAATTTAAAAGAAAGAATTTTAATACCGCGATTGTTCTTTTCTTAATACTAGAATTCAAGGAAAAGAGGGAAAAATTGATATTCTAAATTAAAATCTTGGTTTCAATTAAAACTTTTTATTCAATCCTATTTTAAATTTTTTTAAATTTTTTTATTTTTAAAATGTTCGGGATGTTACATACTTAAACAGATAAAAACATAATACAAACTGATTAATATGTTTGTCTCAGTTTAACACGGAATACTTAGGCCCCGTTTGGTACGGTTTCAGATTCTAGTAGAAACGGAAACGGTTCCAGATTCTTGGTAAAAACGTTTCAGGTGGGATTATGTGAATCAGGTGGAATGGGGTTGAGATCGATTCAACAACAGAGTGGAAAAAGAAGAAACGTTACAAGCTTTAGTCCGTTTGGTTGGGTTTCTTTCAGAATCTAGTAGAAACGGTCCGGTTCCAAATTGCCAAACGGAGCCTTGGAGTTAGAGCCCATCTCCGTTTTTAAACTGGATTCGGCCTGGGCAGCATTTTAGTGGCCTTATCTGTCCATACGGGTAGCGTAGCCTTCTAGCCGGCTCCAGCCGCCCTTGTCGTCAGTCTGGAACAGCGTGTAGAGGTTGCGATTTGTCGGGAAGCACGCATGGTTGCATTCGGCTTGGCCGATTTGATCTCTGTCCGGCCGCAACATGGGGGTGAGATGAGGGAGGTTGAAGAGATGACAAAGTCAGCAGTAGTAGAGAGTTGGACGGAGACGGCTGCTCGCTTGTGTCGACACTCAGCGTGGTCGATCGGCAGCGTTACCTTGCTCTGACCGGCAGCAGGTGCGCGCGTAAGCTTGTCGGCGTGCTCTGACCGGCGGCGCGCGCGTGTGATCGCTCGCCAGACGTACGTTTCGGGATTTCCGGCCGGCGAAGCGCCGTTGGGCTAGCCATCGATCGGTTGGTCGGTGCACGCATGATCGATCCCTTCCCGCTTTCTGGAGACTGCTGCTGCTGCTAAGAGCATCGAATATGTTATCGTCGGCAGTTGATTTCAACCATTAATTCCGTTCACAGACGAGACGAGAGGTCAAGTTTGTTCGTGCTGATCTGATGCAACGGGGATACAGGTGTGTCCGTCGATCGTTAGCGCACGTCGCGATCCACCTCCACACGGCGGAGTTCTTCTCACGCGACGGCGGCGACCGTCGGCAAGGGGTAGAGCTATTGAGTTAGGGCTCTCACCAAGTTCGGTGGGTTCAACGGCACCTCGACTAATGATCGACTATAGAGTTAAGAGGCTTCGGGGGCGACCCAGCGGTGGGAAGTGTGGTGGCAGATGGGCGGTGACATGGCACGGCGACGGTGAGGATAGTGAGCTAGGTTTTTAGGAGCGGCAGGTTTCGTACGTAGCCACTGTTGAGGCGGCAACGAGCGGTTGGGTCGGCGAAGTCGGTGGCGAAACAGTGGAGGAAAAAGACGGGAAAAAATTCTATCATAGCAGGTGCTATATAGCATTTTTTTAAAAAAATAGATACCGTAGAATTAGAAATTTTTTTCCCGAAAAAGACGGCGGCAAAAAAATTATGTGGCATCAGATGCTATATAGAGCATTTATAGCACCACTCACATGATGTATATTAATGAAAGAGAAGAAAAATTAATTACTTTGAGATATGTGCGGTTGTCATGTGTCTAATTTTTTGAAGGGATGCTACATGGCACCTGGTGTTATAGAAGTTTTTTCCATGGTCACGTGGCATTATTCACATCTAATATATTTTCATTTATCCAAATTTATTGGATGTATTTTTTTAATTATTTTATCGATAAATATATAGCTATTTCATGTTTTAATATTAAAAATTAGTGTGATGTTCCTTTTATACCCTAATAAACATCTAGATTTACTTGATATTCTTTACGTGCATATATTGAATATAGTGCTTAGAGATAATAATTATGAATAGTTTAGTCATTGTTAATATCCTTTTGGTCTATTTGACGAGAAAAAATAAGCCTTATAAACTTAGACGGAGGGAGATTACAACTACTTACCGATTAAATATTTAAATATATATTATATATATGAAAGAAAAGAATTATATAGAAAACAGCTCAATTCGCAGCGAAAAATTCACCGTTCTAGGGCTGAACTAATTTCTATGCATCGTCCTTTGACAAACAAAGACATTTCGACAGATAGGCACCACCATCGACTTTACCTGATTCCCAGCTCGATCGTGCCTGCCGCAATTGCCAAGCGGATCGAAAGTTTTTCTCTTTGCCGCCTTCTTTACCAGCAATTATTCCATCGTGATATCGTCAAGGATTCAGAGGTCAAACTAGCTAGGCCGGTGCAACGCCCTCAGGCCACCGTCACAGCCCCCGTCAGGAATAGTAAAAACTTACTGCCTGCATAAGCAAAGAAAAGTGGGTCTAGCGAAAAATATGATTCTATCTGCACAAAAAATAGCACCTTTAGTTCACACCAAGAGCTGGCATCTGCAAAATAGTATGCCAAATAGAAGAATTTACCAAACCGGCCTCTTCAACGCAGATAACTGTGAGAAGGCAACTCTTGCAATTTGCAAACAAGTGCTTGGTTCACACAAGCATCCGAAAAAGGGTAACGAAATCAAATTAAACAAATAGTGAAACAACCATGCCTCATCATTCACTGTAAACCTGTAACTGTAGTTTTCATGACAATTGTGGTAGTACAGATGTTACCAGAATGGATAACAGAAACAACAATAGCAAAAAAAATTGTCAAAACCCCTAAACCAAACTACTTAGAAATTAGCAAATTACAGAACAAAATGGAATACTCATTAGTAAAAATACAAAAATCAAAAGGTTATCTAGCCTCTTTACACCTTCCGCCCGTTCTTTAAAGATCAAAAGATCATTAGTATACCTGAAGCACTTAAATAGGACCCTGAATAGTTTCCGAAGTAACTCCCAGTGATGCCTTCTGCTTTTTTCCTTTTGATGAATGATGCTTCTGCCTTCAATAAAGTGATAACATCAACTGGAAACAAGTGGGGATTGAATTTTGTGTTCACTGGACTGACATCTCGAAACTTTAGTATACCCAAAAGTCCTTATGTTATGTCAGCGATATAAAGGACATAGCAAGATAGGATATGAGATAGCAGCTTCAGCACTAAGCATATCTCAAACAATAACCCAGAATTTCCTTCTGCAAATCAAAACTTTCTCCGGCCTGTTTTCCTCATTTTCCAACATATGTGTGGTGACATCCCAAAGGAACTTTGGTGCAAGATCATTGATTCTTGAGAGGATGCTATTCTCATCTCTAATAATGATAAAACCCTGTACATCCATAATTTTGTCAGAGTATGGATTAATTATCGTATCATCATATTTGATCACTTGTCTTTGAAAACACATAAAAGTAGATGCTACACAAGAAAATGTCTGAATAACAAAACTATTTGATTACACTCTATAGTTTATACTATGCTATAAATCACAAATGATTAAGTTGAGGAACAGTGTGATTACATCACAAGCTATCAAATCTCTGTGGATAAATTGCTTATTCCACTATGACCACAAATCTGATATTTCTCTCAGTAAATAACTCGTGCAAAATCATGGAAGCCATGTTCAGCCGTTTGGAGGGAACTATAAAGTGAAATGGAAAAATGTTTCTTAACTATCCTAGCAATTAAGTTGTACAAAATCAGGGAAGGCATGTGCAACCCATGCTTATCACGGCGTCGCCTAGGCGACGCCTAGTCGCTGCCTAGGCGTTCAGTCACTGGGGACCGCCAGGGGGCTCGCCTCGCCTGGAGATGAGAGCGTGGAGAGGAGATGACGACAAAGGAGCTCTGCCTGTCCGCCTCCACCGCCGGCGACTAGATCCGGTAAGATCCCATCGCCTAACTCGCCTCCACCTCCGTCGCCGCCACTTCCATCGCCGCCACCGTCGCCCTGGGAATTCGGCAAGGGGGGCTCGATGTCGACAGCATGGAGTCGTCAACGGCGTGGAGCGGATCTGGTTGGTGTCGCCATGGATGGGGGAGGAGCGAACGAGAAGAGAGGATGGGGGTGACGGCGAATGGACGGGGGAGGAGCGAACGAGAAAAGAGGCTGGGGCGACTGGGAGCTCGGCTGGGCCGGCAAGAGAGAGAGAGAGAGAGAGAGAGAGAGAGAGAGAGAGGGAGGGAGGGAGGGAGGGAGGGAGGGAGTCTGGGCCGGTTTGGTAGGCCGGCGAGAGAGAGGGGGAGGAATACTGGGCCGGTTTGGTGGGTTGTGGCCTGTGGGGAGATCATTGAGCCTGATATATTAAGTGAAATGGTTAAGATAGCAGGCGCCCCAGAGGCGACTCGCCTCGCCGGGGCGCCGTGATAACCATGGTTCAACCATTTGGAGGGTAATATAAAATGAAATGGGAAAATGGTTCTCAACTAATATAAAGAAAATGATAAAACACCTCATAGTAAGCATGTTCAATCATTTAAGGTTGCACTAAGAAAGACAAAAGCTTTTTCACGAATATAGGTATAATAATAATAACCAATAAGTCATTTCCTTATTTCAACTCTAATTTTCTAGGAGGGTACAACAAATAGTCACACCAAAAACATAACAACTAAAGCTAGACTTTGCTAGGAATCTATCATGCTCATGATCATGATAAAGCATTTTGCTCTTGCACAAACAAAAACCCTTTGTTCTTGCAAACATAAACAAAACTATGTTCTTATAATAATTGGCATTAGTAGATAAGAGATGCACTGAAGTAAAAATACTTATAACAGTCACGATTAACTATAATACAAGGCATGGTTACCTGGGGGCGAGTGATGCGATCTATTTCTAGCATGATATCTTCCAATGAGCAGTCTTCCTTGCGACTTTGATAATGAGAAAAGAGGTGGAAAACATGCACCAAGTCGTATGTCCTAGGATATGTCGAGAATGGCTCACACCTGCAGCATTAATGGCTTTAGATTCATCATAAGCATGGGTAACAGAGGTTTATTTTTTTCGGAAGAAATACCAACCAGTCATGGTAAGAACCGATTAACCCACGATCATAGATAACAGGCAATGTGTTGCTCATTGTATGGGGTACTATATTCATAATCCAGACAGGATCATTGCTTAGTGCCACAGAAAATCCACCATAATTAGCATTCATGTCCATGACATTTCGGATGCTAGTCTTTTCAACACCAAGAAATGACCAATACATGCGAACCTGGTCTCGCCAGAACTCGTTATTCTTATCAAACTTCTCCGGAGTAACTCCTAAAACACATGTTTCAGAAAACAGATTACATTCACAAATATGCAATAAAAAAATCAAGTCAAAGATGAAAGATCAAATTATACTTCAAAGGTTACTCATAAAAGTTGAATCAAGAGTACTCTTGAATTAAAGACAGCCATAAGCATTTATTGTCATTTAGAGAACTTCAATATTTATTATCATAACACAGTCTGATTGGTATGCTTCATAGATTAACAGCATGTCATAGTTGTAGATTGCGATATATTCAGAAACTATTTTTGATCACTCAAAATAATTAATGTTCTGCTCTGTGGAACATTATCTAAACAGCAAATATCGCTCTTAAGCTCCAGGAATGCCAAATAACACTTCACAACAAGAATGACTAACAATTACGTAAGAGAGGAAAATGTTAATCCAGTGTAGAATCTTTTTCACGTGGAAAAGGTCAGATTTTTAGTCCTCCAACTTTAGGCCGAAATGCCTTTAAGGACCACTACACTTTGAAGGAACCAAAACAACCCTAAACCATGGGCCTTGGTCTGGAAGAAGCCCTCTATGTCACTGACAAATAGGTGCAGGCCCCACATGTCAATAACACTAGACTAAATGGATTTAAAACTGGAATGCCTTTTTTGAACATATGTTGAAAGTAGAGAGAATTTTTCCCTATTAAAAAATTGAGGTTGAGTATGGAACTTGGCCCAAATTTGCAGCATAAAATTGGGGTTTGTCCCTTTCTTTTTGTAGGCAATGAAAAATGAGCTAACCTATCATCTCCAAAGTCCTGGAATAAAATGACAGGCGGCCAGGTCTGGAAGGCAATTTCTGCATATTTGATTGGTCCTTGTTCAACCTCACACAGTTCATTAACGGGATTTTCCATGAAGGTGAAGAATTATCATTGGAGTCACAAATATTCAGTAGCTTCATATCAGCATTTTTCTGTCGGCAGGATTCATCTTCAGGTTTGATCCATATAGCAGTCTGAACATGCTTAGCAATAAGCTTCCAACACATTGCTGTTGTGATATTCATTAACTTCTCCCAGATAACAGGAAAGTCCTTATCTTTTCTATAAGCCGGTGGAGCTGAGTATACAAAATATCCATTAGGTCGCAAAAGACGATCTACCTCTTTCAGCAATATTCCATCTGAAAAATAAATCTTAGGTCAAAATATGGTTTGTGTATTTAAGACGTAAAATTCATAAAACAAAGGATCATCATAAGTTTTTCAAGAAACAAAACAATCGCTATGAAAGAGCACAGATTCATATATTGGAAGTCAATTAATTTTCGAGAAATACTTGTTATCAATCGTGTATAACAACAACACAATATAACTGCCGTTTCCACATAAAAATTTGTAGTGCAATAAAATATCTCAGCCAAAAAAAAACCTAATGCGCTCAATAGCTTAGCACAAAAAAGTATGTAAATCTCACCATTTTCGTGCCAGTCAACACGACATCGGGAGCAATGAACCATTTCAAATGAATTTCCAGGATAAGGTAATTGCTTTGTCGCCAACACAGAGATCATTGCACCAATCCCACGTTCTAAAGCAAACTGGATTTGATTCTCATGGCCGTCTTTTGGGGCAAATGACATTGTATGAATGTCTAGGGGAAGAAGGTAAGCAGAAAAGCTGGAAACACCACATCCGACATCCAAAACCTGAACTACTCCTGCCGAACAGAGATCACCAGTACTATTTGTTGTCATATTCCCTAGCCTGCATTAATCAGTTATGTATAAAAAGAACTCATCAGAATATCTTTTTACAAGGCAAAAAAGAGCACCGACATTAAACTGCTACAATTAATTGGTGCTCCAATTTATAGTCCCTTCATTATACATACTCTTTATTGCAAATATTGCTCAAGGGTCTATGCTTCAAATAAAATGTTTGATCGAGAAGATGAAAAGATCAAATTTAATATTTGATGATGCTCAGCATCCGCTGTTACTCATCACATCCAACTAATCATCAACAGGAGATTACAAGCAATCAAGCATTGCATTTCACACTACATGCATTCTAGGCTGTGCGAAACACAAAACATTCGACAGCCTAAATATGGAAATTTTTAAATCTGGGTTAGACAAGCAATTCAGGGTTACCTCTCTATGTACTCTGATGCACCATGCTTGAAGTGAGTACCACCTCCAGGAAACCACCAAAGCTTGCCCTTCTCATGCACCCAATTCTGCCCTCCTTTGACCTCAGCAAGACGCGAATGGTTGACGTTACTACGCCACACATAGTCCCGACTTGTTGGCCATCTTATTGGTATTTTGTAGTCATTTGGTGGGGGCACCAAACAGAACAAGCGTTTCTCTCGCGGAGGACAAATATTTTCAAGATCTTCATGCCTAGATCTATCCAGGTTCTTTAAGCTGCTTATATAGGCCGCATCATGACAGGGAATATACTCATTGTATTCCAAAGGACACACATCAACTCCATGATCTGGAACTGAGATTGGTGTTGTTCGATAAGTAAGAGAGACTCTGTTTGTAAACTTTGGAGCATCTGCAACTGACAATCAAACAGGTTTAACCATTTTGGCATGGAAACATTCCAAAAATTGTATGGTACACAACGAGTGCAGGATGTGTCCGCTAAATGCATATTCTACCTACGCATAAACTGCAACGCAGAGAAACAGAGACAAAACAAATCTAGAACCAACTCCTACCGAAAATGCGTCACAGCCAAACCAGTATAGCTTGGCGTATGAACTGAAACAGACTATTTCTTTTTATATAGATTTCCATCAATCTATTCACTACAAATTAACATTTAATCACAAACAAGTGGAGAAATCCTAGAGAACTAATTGGCCAGCAAGCAACTTTCTACCAATAATGCAGGAGCATCTAAGGCATTCTGCAGTTAGAAACTTCAAAACCGCCGCACAAATTGGGCCGGACAGGAAGAAAACGCGAAAGACGCCATGAGCCGCTATTTCTAAGAACCCCTCCTCCCAAGAACTGAGTTGAAAACGCGATCCAGGAGCGGATCGGCACGGACGCGCGCTCTGCGCTCCTAGAGGGTAGAGAAGGTACCTAGGGACTTGGAGGAATCGGGCGATCGGGAGCCGGAAGGGGGCAGTATGAGCGCGGGGTAGGAGGAGGAGGAGGAGGAGCGAAAGAGTGTGCCGGCGTAGAAGGAGGCGGCGACGAGGGCGACGCCCAGCAGCAGCAGCTGCACCGACCGCGGCTCCGCCGGCGACCACCACCGCCCCATTCTGCTGCTGCTCTCTCAGTCTCACTCTCGCACACCACCGCGTCAAGGGCCGCTCTTGCTTGGGAGTTGGGAGTCTTGGGACCAGCGTGCGTGAGAGTTAGTTTACCTCTTGCCCTTTTTTTAATCCAGTTTGTTACTCTTTTGACTGGGCAAGTAGGGAATGTCGCATCTGTAATGGTCTCCGCTTAGATTTAGAATATTAAAAAAAGGATTAATTCTTAGGACTTCTAATTTAGTTCGGAAAGATCTTCCTTTAAGACCCTGACTGAGATAGCCGGCTCAAGTTTCGAATGTAACCAATATTAATATTAACTATCCTACAAAGCGTGCAATCCGCGAGCCCTGGCATGCGCCACGTCATTCCTTCACACGGAGAAAACCCCTTCGTCTTTCATATTTGCGTATAGGTCTCTGTTTCTTGGATCGTCGATCTTCTAGGTTGTTTCCATCCATCCGCCCATGCGTCCTAGTCCTTGACCGGCCTCGCGAAGCCCTCGAGGAGCACCGGAGCCTCCCGGCCTTCGCTGGCTTCCTCGCCTCCTCCGCCCGCCTACCATCGTCTCCTCCGCGCCTCTCTTCTTCTATCAGTCGGCCGATAAAGGGCCGTGGGATCCGGCCTCGCGGAGCCCTCGAGGAGCGCCAGAACCCCTCCCACCCCGGTCTTCACTGGCTTCCTCGCATCCTCCGCTTGCCCGCCGTCGCCTCCTCCGCGCCTTCTTCTATCGATCGGCTGGTAAAGGGTCGTGGGATCCGGCCTCACAGAGCCCTCAAGGAGAGCCGGACCACCCCATCTTCGTTGGTTTCCTCGCATCCTCCGCCCCCCACCATTGCCTCCTCCGCGCCTCACTTCTCCCATCGATCTAACTGTCTAACGAAGCCTCGCCCTCAGCTCCGCAGTCTGTCCACCGTGGAATGACCGGCCGCCGCCCTAGAGGCTTCGGGAAGGGGCGCTCCACCGAGATGGGGGTCTTCGAGAGTGCGCGCCTCGCCGTCGCCTACCTCGGTGAGGTCGGCCTCCTCCAGGTCAAGGACATCTCGCGCGCTGGTCCTCTCTCCCCCGCCACCGACCTCTCCTCCTGGATCTGCCTGATCAGGCCTCATGAATCGTGGTTTCTCTGGGCTCCACTTGTGCGCGCGTCGCGCTCTTTGCTTTACTTAATCTAACTTTTGGCTGTGCTTTGATCGGAGGCTCGGTGGCCCAGTTTCGTGTGCGCGACAGTGTTCTAGGACCCCGGCCGGCCGCTGACGGTGGAGGAGTTTTGCATGCTGTGGCCTAAGGTCGGCGAGGTCCTCATCAGGACCAAGGGTCCCGATTTTCCCTTCCTAATACAACTGGATTATTATGTATTGCTATTGCTATGCGTCACTCAACTGATAAGAGATGAATTTGCTGGGTCCTCTCTTCTACTGTCTCTAAAGAGCTCTACAGTTGATCAGGTAATGCTTTGTTGATATTAATTTATTATACGATTGTTGTTTATTTCTCCACACATAGGATAATCTGTGAGCGAAAGTAGTTTTTATACTTTGATTGAGGTGATTAGGTGTGGTTTTTTCGTCTATATTTAGATTGTTCTGCATAGCTAAACCCATTTGTCATATTCTTCATTACCTGTGTATAGCTTATCTCAATTGTTGTGGGTTGTATATTAGATTAGCCATTAGTCTATAATCTTCTATCTATTCTTTTTATGCATTACTCTGTTCACTTTTTCCTTTTGGACTTTCTATTGTATAGGAAAGAACACTGTTAGTATGATTCTTTAATTGCGCTTTGTTATGTACAAGTCCAGTGAATCGCAAGGAAATAGTCCATTGAATAAAGTTTTCAGTATAAAAGTTACATTGCAATAGTGCATGTAATGAAAAGCTTTTCCTTGAGTAGTATAATTGCACATTGATTTCATCAGCCTGGCGTTGCAGATGGTCAAGACATGCTTGCCCAAAGGGTTTATTCAATATACACATGTGATAAGCTTCCTTTCCCCTGTCTTTCTTGGTAAGTACATGTCGGTGTTTCGTTCACCGGCAATACGAATTTGTGGGTTAGTGGGGGTCGCGCGCTCCCTCTCCCCGAATGGTTGGCTCAAGAGGCCGGGAAGTATACTGGTTCGGGCCGAATGTCCCTACTCCAGTCCGCTCGGTGTGGGTGTATTGATCTCGTGAATCGAACAAGGTTACAAGTGAGGCAAGGGTTCGGTCGGCCGATCCCCTTATAGTTGGCTGCTTACCCCCCGAAAAATCCCCTGCCTCTCCTTATATAGACGGAGGTTGCAGGTTGCATAGAAGTTTGGAAAAAAGGTGAGGGGGTGGTCTTCGTCTCGGAGTCCGGTCCTCGTCTTGTTCTGCCGACCTCTACCCGCCCCAAGCAGGGTCGGTAGACCCACGGTGCGTGGTTTTCTGCTGGGCTTGCCAGGGTGACGCACTGTCGCGTGCGCCCGTCAGCGGCTTTAATGGCGATTGACTTCGGCTTGGCCTCGGGAGGGAGCGTCCTTCCCTGCGGCGCGTCAGCGGATGGGACTGGGGCTTGACTCCCCCGCACGTCTTCTGACATCATCGGGAAGGAGCCGCCTACGCCGGTACGGATATCAGAGGGTGTCACGTGCACGGAGCAGCGGGCCCTTCGAACGTTAGTGGAGCCGTTCGACCACGTGCCTTGACCTGGGAGATCGGGGTCGGCCGGCCGCCTGGGTCTGGTTCTGATCGGTGGCAGGCCGAACCCTTGCGGCCCATGAACTTTTTGCCAGAACTTGGGCTTTGAGGGATGTCAGCCCGCTCGCGGTCTCGGGCTGATGGAGGTACCCATGGTATGGGTATTCGTCAGTACATCAATATGGGTTTGTCCCATGGATTAGCAGCCAAAAGCTATAGATAACTAAATCTTAGGTGCTTGCAAATTCCAGCCTAAAGATCTACTACCCACTCCCTTCAACACAGGACCTACCGCAAATTCGTACCACGGAACTTAGAAAAGAGTAGTTATACATCATACAAATATATTAAAATATGATATACGTCACTTTAACCTTAAGTGCGAACATCCGTCTTTCGTGATTCGAACGATGTTGTATTCTACTTTTGCACACTAGACTGTACGGCGCAGCGAAGCGCGCCTCTCTACCTAGTCCAATGTATTATGCAAGCAATTCAAAGCTCCACATATGATCTTGTTTTGTTGTCAAGAGTACATGGGAAGCACCAGGAGATGTACAATGATCAAGCAAAAGATGCAAGAGTATATGGCATTGGGGACTATTTGTCTGTCTCTTCGAGAGACGTTGAGGAGTTGTCATCATCGTTTCTTACGGTGTTTGTGCACGAGATTTTTTGTAGGTGCGTCTAAGTCTCTCTTAGGTAAGCTATAATGCGAGTTTGCGTGTCACTGTCAAGTTGGGTTTTCGGTGAAAAGACAATTAGAGCTGGCAAGCTCTAATGCGAGTCTGCGTGTCACTGTCAACTTGTGTTAGGAGGAGGAGACTCCTAGGGGTGGCCATCTCTGGTGGCCAACCAGGCGGCTATCCGCGAAGCAGTGCAGCGGCGGAGTCCTGGGCGGTGCAACACGAAGACGGCCTCGTGCGGTTGCAGGCGAAGCGAGGGTTCTGTGCGGCTTCTTGAACAAGAAAACGTGGTTGAACTCGTTCCGAAGACAGCTTTCGAGATAAACTGCGTCACGAAGCGGAGCTAGTTGTCCAGACGTGATCCACATCATTGATTCCCAAGGAGCAGTAAAAAGAATACTCCTGCTGAGTGGAGAGTAGAGGTGCAGTGCAGAGCAACGTGATTTCTTGGCTACAGTGGTGAAAACCAAGAAAGTCACCTGATGCTACAGATCTAGCAAAGAAAGTAGTACCATGTATGCATGCAGACAAGATGCGGACCATGATATACTACAATGACAAGGTCAACGAGAAGACGGATCGCATAAAGAAGGCTTGTGATAGGATCGAGTTGGCCATGCAGGGTTCATGATCACCTAGCCAACAACAGGCAAGGTGGCCGACCTTGCCTTATACCAAATCAACAAAGAAAAGAATGCCACTGCAGTCCTGCTAAGCAAGAAAACAAAAAAAGAAAAGAAAAGAAAAAGAGAAGATATGGTGTCCAAGACGTTGATGAGTTGTGAACGCCATCTTGTAAGTTTTGTGTGTTCAGTACAAGTTGAAGTTGAGTCTGCTTGTAACACGATGTTTAGTCCGGGATGTTGAAAAGGTGTGTTTGCCGTCCAAAGTCAAGTCCGTCAGAGTTGAGTCTGGGGCGTTGAAGAGGTGTGCTCACCGTCAAAACTCATATCCGTCGAAGATGAGACCAAGATGTAGAAGAGATGTGTTCACCGTCTTGAGTTAAGTAAGTTGAGTACGAGTGTGTTGAGAAGATGTGTTCTCCATCCTGTGTCAAGTATTGTTGGGCAAATCGTAATTGTGACCGATTGCCTCAATGAGTAAGAATCAATGTTACAAGATTAAGGGGGGTGAATATTAGAGATAATCTTGTAATCAGTTTAGGAGTTTTTGGTTAGAGTCCGATTAGAATGAGGAGTCCAATTAGAACAAGAAAGTAGAATCATGTTCCATTTCTTAGGGCTATAGTTTGGATATAAATTTAGTGGTAATCATGAGTTTTGTAAATGAAGATAAGTAAGCAACAAATAAGCAATAGACAGAAGAGTTGTTTTCTTTCGTGTAAACACAAGATTCCTCCTGTGTGTATGTGCAGCCGGCCATATACATGTATATACGTTGCATGTGGGAGAAACTAGTCGTCTAGCCAAAGCGGTCTAGACGAACGCCTGTGTACATCCGGCGATCCAAAGGAGAGTAGCATTGTTTGATCCCAACAATTGATACCACAATTGTCCTAAAGATTTTTGGTATCCTGTTTCAAAAATTGGTATCAGAGCGAGGTTCTAATCTTGGTGTTGTGCTTGCTCAGGAAAGGCCACCACTACTGCGCCTCGGGGCGGGATATCGTCGCTGAGCGATGCAGTGTTAAAGGCTGCAGGTAGGGAGTCAATTGCTGATCAGCTTGACGCGAGAATAAACAATGCAACGTGAGAAGAAAAAAATCAGAAGACATCGAGCGGCAGCAGGCAATGCTTTCGTTTGTGCATGTACAAATATACTATATATTATGATGGGAAGGTTTGCCGCAAGGCCAGGCATGCCACGCCACCCCCCCCCCCGCTATTTTGCAGATAGCCCCTTCCGGTTTCTCTCATTATGGATTGCTCCTTTTGCAAATAAGTCCTTCCACTTTTCGAAATTACTAATTGGCCCCCGTAAATTACAAAAAGGTCTTTCGCGATTTTTTTGTGAGTATGAAAAAACTTTTCCAAACAAAATAAATTTTAAACGGTGCGGCGTTAGACGCACATTTTGCCTAGTAGTACTAGTGCAAGCAAGCAACGGCAAGCAGTACTAGTGCATGCAAGCAAAGAGGAGAGAGAGAGAGAGAGAAGCATGCAGGCTGTGAACGTAGCCGAGAAGAAATCAGAAAGAGTAAGCTGCACAAAACAGAGAAAGAAGAAAGAAGAGCGCAGCAGCGGTGAAGATATGGCAATGAACGGTGGAGAAAGTGTGCCTCCTCGATACCCGCTATTGACGAGTGTCATTGATAATCGACGTGACAAGATGGCATTAGTGTATATCTGCGTGTCTCTTCGAGGGACGTTGAGGAGCTGTCGTTATCGTTTCTTGCTGTGCCTGTGCACGAGAGTTCTTGTAGGTGCATTCAAGTTTCTCGTAGGTACGCTCTAATGTGAGTCTGCATGTCACTGTCAAGTTGGGTTACCGGCGAAAAGACAATTGGAGCTGGTAAGCTCTAATGCGAGTCTGGATGTCATCGCCAACTTGTGTTACTGGTAAAAAGACAATTGGAGTGGAGGCAAAAGGTTATGATCGCCGGCAAGGTGTGTCACCGGTGGTAAGGCTAGCAAGAAGAAGACAGAACTCCTTGGAGATGTATTCACCATCCTGTATCAAGTAAGAGTCGACAAGTCTTGATTAGGGGGAGATTGTTGGAAACTAATTAAGACTTAACAAAAATTGTTGATTTGCAATGTCATGAAAGGCAAGCAATCGTGATACAACAGGGAATCAGATCAATCAGTTAGTTTGTTTCCTTAGTTAGGCTTTTCATATTTAGAGTTTGCCTTGGTTATCAAATTGGTTAGGTGATCCTCCCACTATATAAGAGTATGTATTCTGTAAGTTTGAGAATAAGAAAAAGTAAGAAAGAAAGAATAATAGAAGAGAAAATTGTCCCACAGTTTTTTCGGTGTACTGTTCCAACACGAAAGTGGGAGGAGAGGGAGGTGGAGCGGAGGGAGAGGAGGTGGGAGAGGAGTAGCGAGTGGCGGCGGAGCACCTCGACATGGAGGTGGCAGCGGAGGAGGCGGATGGTGTCCTGCAGCTGCTCAGTGTGGGAGGCGGCGAGGCCTAAGGAGAGTGCGGCGAAGGATAAGTTTGAAGGGGAGAAAGATGGGGAGAGGAAAACAGAGAGGACAGGGTCAGAGGCGAAGGCGTCAAGCGGGGAGGCAGGGTCAGAGCAGGATGTGGAGGAGGGCAGCGAGGGGAAGAAGGTGGCGACAAGGAGATCCTTGGCGGTCGGCAAGAGGAGGAGGCGCGTTGTGGTGGGCGTGGGCATGGCGGTGGCCGGCGGCGAGGCAAACGGTGGATCAGGGAGGTGGAGGGAAAGGAGAAGGGGGGAGTCTGGGAGCCACTCGGTTCTTATTTCAGTTTTGAAAAAGTTACCCTACCACCATAAACTTTACTCGAAAGTTTATAAAGCACCAAAATTATGAAATCAACATCTAATCTCCGAACTTTATAATTTGGCTCAAATAATACCTGAATCCAGTATCACACAGTGGTATTACCTGGATAGCGTGATGTGTGAGCGATTTTGCCGCGTGGGATGATATACCGTGCAAGTTTAAATCAATGATAAATGGAACCCATAGAGACTTCTTTTTCAAATCGAAATACAGAGCTACGGGGGCTGATAACCATGGAAGCATGGTTGGGAGCTCGGTGGGGGAGAAGTCCCTATGGGCCCACCTGTCATTGACCTAACTTGGAAAGTATATCATCCTACATGGTAAAACCGCACACTCATTGCAATACACGGGCAATACCACTATGCGAAATTGAGGTCAGGGTGTTATTTGAATCGGATTGTAAAGTTTTGTGGTCAAATATTTGGTTTCACAGTTTGATACGCTAGATGAACTTTTCAGCCAATGTTCAGGGATGTTACATGGACTTCTTTCTTTCAGTTTTGTTATGGGAAAATGTCTAATATAATACTCCAAATTTTGCTAAAAGTCCATCCATCGGAACATCACCCTAATTAAAGTATGAGTTTGGATATTTGATCCTCAATTCAGTTCAAATAATATCCTAGTCATATTTCACATAGTTTTAAATAAATAAGAGGTGGCGCCCACAATAACTTATCTCCAAAATATAGGTGAATGGTACGCTCTAAAAAGTTTAGAAGAATAATATATGATTTAGACATGTTCAGGTGAATGATAGTTTTGTTCTATAAACATGATCAGTTCTCAAGTTCGCCGGGGAGGATAAGTTTTGCTGCTCTTTGGTTATCAGTCCTGACGCGATGATTTGATATCCTCTTAGGCTCTTAGCGCCGTCCACATGTTGTGTAGATTGTGAGTGATGCCCTTGTCGAAAAATCACATCGTCGATTTTTGTTGGCTAAATAATTCACCGTTCCTCCGTTTGTGCCCCATTTTTCTCAAGAATATCCCAAACTGTCTTCTTCACTGCTCAATCACCGGTCATATCCAGTCAACTCTAGCTACTTAATTAGTCTGCTAAAATCTTTGATTTGAGTATATATATAGTAATACGTGGGATTTGTGTTGTTGGTGGCGTGTCATTTTGTTGAGAATTCTAGTTTAATTCAACATGGCAGATTGCGAGTTTCGGCTACAATTGCAGGTCTCTTCGTTGTTTAACCTAAGAAAATCCTATTACAAAAAACTTCATTGAATATTATAGCCATAATACAATTTTCTCTAATTCAATAGTATTTTGATGTCCTCGATATTGCTTAAATTTGCTCGTAAATGGAGCGACAGCTCGATCGACAATAGGCATAAACTCATGAACCCTAAATGACTCATGTGTAGATTGTGAAGCAATCGACATATCATTAGGGTTCTCATCGAAATGTTTCTTTCTTCAAATTTCACGCATTCTACGAAATATTGGATCAATATCCATCTCAAGTGCAGTCTCTTTTGCTATTTCCAGGGCATTAAGAAAAAACCAGTGTCTCTATACCCATTGAAAAAGGAAATCAGCCCCTGTACTTTTTCAATAGCAACATCAATAAAGCATATTATTTGATTGTAAGTTCTTGCTAACCAAATTTATTGTAGTTAGTATTTCATACCAAATGACTATTGCTACAAGAAAAAAAAAATCAGAATCACTTTGTAAGATTTAGCTTCACTCACTATCAATCGATACCTGAAGTACTTCCCTAACTAATTCCCACCCAGATTGATTAATGACTAATACAACTAATTAAGGGTCAGTTAAAATTTAGGGGACCCTAATTTTTAGGGGCCGTGTGCATATGGGCAACCGCACCTACTTAAGGTACGAGCCTGATGAACACCACGATGAGTCGTTTTCTTTTGTATCTTTTGTCAAAGTCACGGCTCCGTTCGATATCCATCAGTTGAAGAGATCACATGATGCTTGCTCATCACATCGAGAAAGACATCCAATGGTCCGATTGAAACGTAAAATTCGTAAATTTTCAGCAGTTCTGGGGAATTAAGCACGGGTAATGGTTTATACGCACGAATAGATTTTTATTGGCTGCGTTTAGTTCAGCTCATACTCCCAGCTTCGTGCTCAGATCTAATGAATCTGCATCAAACACCTAGCTTCCCAAAACAAGTAGATTCTGCTTCTCACGAGAAACACTCCCGAAGATGGTTACTATTTGAACTTTACTGAGCTCACTTGGGTTACTGCCGCTTCTGCTTATAATTTGAGACTAACTTGTGCGCCATGACCAATGTTTTGCAGAAATACTCATATGCAAATCTAGTGCTTGCCGCGATACTCAAATTACATTTTTTCTTTTAGTTTTCAACATGTTAATAAGATGTCATTTAGCTTATTTAGATGACATTTATCATCATACTTGCACTGTTTTTTGAAACGATATCGTCCTCTTTCAACAGAAGACTAGCAAACGAAGCAGAGGCGGAGCCACGGCCGGGGCGGGGTGCGCCCCGGCCCCGGCCGGAGTGTTGGTGTCGTTACTGATTTTTTTTGTTTTTGTTTCTGTGTAGTTACTGAATTTTCTATTTTGATAATTTCTCTCGCTTGGAACGATATCAAAAGAATAAAGCATCAAGCTAGGTCGCGTCTCTTCCTTCATGGTAAAGATAGTTGTTATGTGTGAGTTCATTGTTGGCTGCTCCTTTTCATCTGATTTATTTTCAACATAAATATTCGTAATTATATTTGCAATGCATGCAGCCCCCACCTCACAGAAAAGCATCAAAATTAGCAAAGAGAGTAAGCTTTACTCTCAACTCGAAGATATCAACTATCACCTCATGTGAAATAATTAGTGGTACGTTTTCATTTATAAATTCTTTCGAATTACAAGTGTTACATATTGTATTTATTATATACTGAACTTTAAATATCAATCATCAGTAGAGATTCACTTCTTTCTTGGCCCCTCCTTTAGAATTTTCTGGCTCCGCCACTGAAACGAAGTGAAGTAGTTTTCCTTACCCTGCTTTTCTTCTCAAAAGGTTACAAGTCAGCATTTCTTTCTGTTTTGAGTTTTAGTAAAATTGTTAACGTCGATCCGTCTTATTATTTACACATGATTGTATTTTTTTTTTCTCATTTACTTGTCAATTCGTTAGAGCGTACCATATCGGCTACTAATTTATCTTGTAAATCAGATGGTGCAATAACTAGGAAATATGGTAAGTTCCTGTATTATCATAAGTTTCAATGGTAAGCAGTATTGGCTTATGTCATTGTCAAGGCAAACCCAACAGAACTTAAAAAGTCATTTCAGAGCTACTACTTTTATGTATCTTGCCACCAAACATAGTTAGGTCTTGTTCTTAGGTGCTTGGCCTCTATCTGTAAGCTTAAGTCTCATGAAGATGAACTAACGCTATTTAAATTTCTTTAATAAAAAATAGCACTCAACTTTCTCCGAGAAGGATGGGGAAAAAATTAGTTGTTTGGAGAGGCTTGAACTTATGCTTCTAGATTTAGGCGTCATTAGCTAGTAACCGGTTTATCTATATCTATTCTAATTTAATGCACTTGTTGAAGCATTTGCTTTCAGATGATTACTCGGACATGGCAAACTGCAAATAAGATGAAAGTCCAGAGATGAAAGTTATCTGTATCTGATGACTCTGATGTTGCCAGGGACAACGACAACTTCCATATAAGAAGATATATAGCAAAATACACCATTAATCCTGCTATATATAGTAAATGTTTGTTGGATGATGGACACAATGTTTGTGATATTTTACAATCTTTTGTTACAAATCATTTATAATCTTTTTTTATACGATATGACAGACTTTTCTTAGCACTATATTTTTCCATATGATTTGAACTCTTTTATGTTGTTTTTATTGATATGGTATGAAAATTTTGAGTTTGTGTTGACATCCAAATTTGGTATGTGACCGACTTTTGTTAGAATCGGTTGAAATAATTTTGGTAAGGATAAATTGGAATCAGAGACCGATATATTCTCAGCAGGCCATAACTAATCAGAGTCATAGACTGATACGTTTTCGGCAGGTCTAGCTTCATATGAAAAGTATCGGAGGAGATCAAAGCCAACACGAGTAGTTAAAGAAGAGACCGAGAAGGACGCGTTCGAGTCTAGATGTTATAAAAGACGATGGTGGTCAGAAGACACACAAGCAACCAAACAATTGTTCTACTTTACTTTTCGTCGACTTAGAATAGTTTCTTTTAGTTTTGTAACCTTTCTTTTGTAATTCGCTTTGATCGACAAAGTTGTGCATCGTCGATTGTTGGTTTTATCGATTTACACCAATCTAGGTTTGTTTTCTTTGATTTTGTTGCGCATTGTCTTTTTTTTTTGGTGTGTGTGTGTGGGGGGGGGGGGCGGACGTCCTTTACCCATCTGATTTGTCTAACTAGATAGATCGGATTTATTGGTTACCCTTGCATCAAAATCGGCTTGATCGAATGACTAGATCGCTTTTCCAGTAAAAATTCGAATCATCCTAATAGTTGATTTAATCATCTCATTTTCTTGCCGATTGCAGGTTCAAATCGGCTGGCACGCTCGCATCCAAGAAATAAACCCGGTATTTGCGTGTATTGATTACAATTAACATGTTATCAAGTTATTTATGCCAACAGTATGTATGTGGTCAATGAGGTCTTTCTTTTCAATGATTCAGAGTATATCAAATATAGACATCGATAACTGCAAACCATGTTAGTCTCTCTCTTTAGATCACGGTACGTAGGGGTTATATAGCCGCCACGGCGTAGCTCATTAATTTTCTAAAAAAGAAAGGTAAATGATACTCGTATCTATTATATTTATAAATATGGTCTTGCAAAAACAATTCCATACAAATACAAGGGAGAAATACACAAATACAATCGAAGTGCTATAATCAGGGATAGTAATGTCTATTTGCCTGTAATCATCAGTTTTTATGGTTCTTCAAGCCAACCTAATGGACAAACGCTTTCATAAGGACCGCTCCAAATTCTCAGAGAAGTAGATTCTTAGATAATCTAGAGTAAAAGTTAAAAAAAAAAGAATCTAGAGCTGTACCAAACAAACCTTAAGCGCTACAAACTCCACGTGAAGATGAGTTTCCACCGGCGAGGAAGAGTCTCTACGCGCCACGGTCACGAGGGCTTGATTTAGGCTCTAGTTAGAGGAGGGATTGAGCGATTAATTTAAGAGGGCAAGACGCCCATGAGGAGCTGCGCTGCTGAGGTCACATGCCCCATCACCGTTGGTAGGGCGTTGGTGCAAAATCTTCGTACGTATACCTTCACTCATCAAACGCCAAATCACCAATTCGACTAGAAATAAAAGGCATAAAGATTGAAATTAGACAGAAAATAATGTTGCTCAATGTCCATCCGTCTATACAGAATCAATCGGACTCCGATAATATTCGTGTGATCTGCAGCTACCAGCTCCTAATCTCCCGTGGTGGTGTATTTACAACTCAAAGAACAAAGAAACGTGAGCAGATCAATCCATTCAAGAAGCGACCCTGCCGAAGCCGGCGCCCATCATGAGCTTGAACTCCTCGAAGTTGACGAGGCCGTCGCCGTTGCGATCGACGCCGTCGATCATGCGGCGGCACTGCGCGACGGTGGCGGACTCCCCGAGGCCGCGCAGCACCCGCGCGAGCTTGGCGGGGCAGATGGTCCCGTTGCCGTCGGCGTCGAAGACCCGGAACGCGCGGCGCAGGTCCTCCTCGACGGCTGCGTCGTCGCCCGCGGCGGCTGCGTTGATGGCCGCGAACTCGGCGAGGCTGATGTAGCCGTCGCCGTCCGCGTCGGCCTCCTCCATCATGCGCGTCACCTCGTCGTCCGTGGCCGCGTGGCCCACGCTCTCGAACAGCGCCGCCAGCTCCGCCCGCGAGATCCGCCCGTCCCCGTTCGCGTCGAACTTGCTGAACACGCGCTCCATCTCGTCCTCCGCCGGGGGCCCCGCGGCCGATGCGGGAGGAGGCGCCGGCAGCGACTTGGCGCGGCGGTTGCGGGAGAAGAGCGACCGCATCTTGCCCATGGCCATCTCTCTCTCGCTCGCTCACTCTGTCTCTAATCGCACGCGCGCAACGGAGATAGCTAAGGACTGGGAGGCGGCGGCAGAATTTATAGGCGCCGGGGAGAGGGAGCGGAGGACGACGCGGCTACGAGGTTGTTGTTTCCGTTAAGAAATCGGCGCGGGGCGGTTGGGCGTGGGCGGTGTGGGAGGGAGGAGCCTCGTTCGGGTCGACGGTTTTGCGCGTCTTTCCCGTCGGATCGGATGGGATCGAGCCAAGGAAGGCAAACGAGTTTTGTTTGCGGCGAGGCGTGCGTCTACAAAGTACTAACAGGCAGCCAACTCTTTCTCACTTTCACATGGGATTTCAATGTAAATTCTACTTTGTACTGCTCCGATGCAACTCATCAGGTCAAGCCTCATTTTTCACAGTACGGCCGCGACGACCCACGATGAGCCTACAGGGATGAAAGTGGTTGTGTGCTGTACATCAACCCGTTTAATTTAGCTAATATAAAACACTAGCAACATAAGCGCGCTACGCTGCGCCGTTAGGAATACAATTGAATTGTTATAGTTAAAAAATAAAATAATTTAGGAGGCATGTTTGTTAGAAATGAGGAAAAGGCTATCATAAGTGCTTAGAAAAAGTGTATATTTATATATATTTATATATATATAAATATATATATACACACACACATATATACATATTAGTTTGGGTAAGTAGGAGAAACGGAAAACGGTATAAAACTAAAGTATATGATGAATGGTAACGAAGAATATATTTCATAGATATGTTTCATAGGATAACTTATTGGTATCTATAAAAGATGTTTTTATGTGTCTGAGACTTTTTTTGGCAAGTAGTGAGTAGAGAATATAACTTTTAGTTTATATTAACAGATGTTGCGGATCACAGATATACGATTAAGAAATACCGTAGGCTAATTTACATTGATTGGTGACATGCAAAGCACATTAGCACAGCACAGTTGGTAATCGAACAGTTAGTAAGAGGATAGTATAGTTTAATTATATAGTGACCATGGTTTGATAGAGGATGGTTTGACGGCGTTGCGTCGGTCAGGTTGTACGCTAGCGAATCAGGGTACGTAATGGAAGCGAGGTGATCCACAATCCATATCCTGCATGTATAATAGGAAAATCTGTTAAGGAAGCTATATGCTTGTTTTAGCTCGAATGGAAGAATTGTGAATATGAGATACGGAAATGACCTGGAGTACTTTGCAGCATAGGTATTATTACGCTGTGATATATGGAGCGGTGCCCTGGCGTTTGCTATTGGGATGCAATCTTCAATGTGGGGCATGCAGTGGAGAAGGTCAAGAAGATCATGCGCCAGAAGCATACAAATAGATGGCAATAGGTAGGAAATCCTGTATTATTGGGCTGAGTGGTCAGGCGTCATCTGCGCATAGACCTCATCTGTCTCTGCATCAGCCTGAAGAATGAAATATAGCAAAGCTAATGAGACACAGGGTAAAACGATATTTGTTGGCTTTTAAACAGATGCGCTATATAGCTCCAGACTTACGTGCAAGGACACATTATGTAGTTGGCATATAAGCTGAGGAAGCATGTTAGGATAGTTGGGGATCTGGGACTCCATTTCCTTGTTTGTTGACGTAGCAACCTATGGTAGAAATTTATGTAAGTAACATCTCAAAAATCTTTAGTTCATACAGAACCATTTAAGATCTCACAATAGAATGCAACAGAAAATTCGCAATATTTACAGAACTGGTACTCAAGAGAAATTCTGCAACATTTTAGCCTATTCTTTGTAGTAATCTGTAGTGAGAGGAAGAAGAATAACCTGCTCACTGTGGGCCTGAGGAAAATACAACATCCGACTACTGATCGCAGGCAATGAAACAAGAGGCTCGGCACAACCATGCCACAACTCAGAATTAAGGCACATCCGCTCTTCTGCGATTGAACTCAGAATTAAGGCACATCTGCTCTTCTGCGACTGAAAAGGAAAAATCATTTCAGCAGAAGACATAACAAATAAGTTCATCTAACAACAGTAGCTCTAGCAATCATCGTATAAATGTATCCATTCCAAGTTCATACATAATTTATATATTCTATGAACAATATAATTTCTACATTTGTATAGGGGAGAAATGATTTTTGGCAAGAAAAATATGTACTAATATCATACACACGAGAGGTGTTTATCGAGATGTAAATTAGCAGACTACAAATAATCAAAATTTCAAAAAACTGCATCGTGTGTATTATGACAATCACTAAAGAGTTCTGTTGTTAAAAGCAAAAACTCACTCAAATGAAGAATAAATTGACAGCTTGGCACATTGGATCAGTTTGGATCAGTTGACTGTTTACATAGAAATTTAAAGCAAGAGAAGCAAACCACCTAACTAACTTATCCTATGAACTTAAACTATCAATGGAAGAGGAGAGTATTAATGAGCAAAAATTCGGTACAAACCATCAACTGAAATGCCAAAATGAGATGATATACCTTGCGGCGATGCCGGCTGGTCCTGGAGACTGCCGCCGACTGCCGCTGAGAGCTTCATTCTTCCCACCACCACTCGGCCAACAGGACAACCGATCTAGAACGCAACACAGGAGTGCACGCAATGGAAGAAAAAACGAGAAACGGATCGCATTAACATAAACATAAAGGCAAACTAACATCATCTTCTGTCAACAGAAAGAAAAGATATCAACCTACAAACAGGCAACACACTAAGATAATCGACAAGACGAAATAACAGGACCTTTTGTCAGCACAAGAGAAGTACGATGGCCTGACAAAGACGATCTCCGAGATTGCAGGCCGTATCACCAAAAGCAGCCACGACGACCTACATCCAACAAGGAAAGCACATGTGTTATAAAAGCAATGGCTCTACTGGAACAAGTATTGTAAAAGGGATGGGCGGGAACGAATCCCTTATCATGTGCGTATCCGAACTATAACTGGCAAAATATATAAACTTAACCATGGTGTTTGAAACAGAAACATAGATCCATCAAAAGGTAGAGAAAATGTTGCCCAATCTTTATTCGGGCATCACACGTTAACTTTCGCTAGTAGCTTCATCGGTGTGCTTATCTTTCTTCTCCAGCGGAATTTTTTTTCCTTTCGGTTTATTATGCAGGCTGCTCATGAACTGTGCACTGATTAAACCTAGTTATGCATTACATGAGTCAAAATGTCTCTTTTTGTTAAAATCAGACAAGTAATAGCATTTTGGTTGACTAAGAATTACTTAGTGCACACATGCATTGTTTATCACATGTATTCATTGTCACGATTAACCAAAACAAAACATATATCAAAGTGCAGTAAAACAAACCTGCACAGTTAGAAAGGAAAGCAATGACTTTTATATGGTAAAGATCCTCGATAGCATACTGTACAGTTCAAGCAAGACATATATACTGGTGGTATACGAACACGATATATACCTATTATGTACAGCTGTACACCTTGTTCTTACAGACCTACGTATGCAGCTATATGAATATGTGTTTCTCATAATTTCTAATCATATATACCCCTGTTCTTTAGGAATAATCTTCAGAATTGTAGCGATGTTTTTATGAAATTTCAAATTAAGTACTATCACTTTTGTTCAACACCTAGCAAACTAAAAGATAGATCAAACATCATAATGAAAGCATCTAAATGCAAACATGCTGATATAATTTAACCAAATCGTGCAGGCATACTCTCAGAATGTCAGGGAATAGCTGACAAAGCACAAGACACAAAACCTATACCCAATATGTAAGAATTAAAATGGTGTAAACATAAATGCATAACAAAATAATTGATACATTAAAAAGGAGCATAATTGACACGAGCAATGGTATGGAGGATCGATAAAAGAAACTGTTAAATGCTGAAATATAAATTAGTCGGTAATAAAGGCAAATTATCATGATATTCACCAAAATCTACCCAATAACAGAGCCAAATGGTAATAAATTTTTTTTTCAAGTAATACATACCAAGTACTTCAATTTATTCAGAACAAAAAATTTTAAACCTGGGAAATGGTCCCAAAGGCGATCAGGAGCTCCAACCTAAGTTTTGAAGGAAACGATATAAAAAACAAGCCTAATTTGTTCCTATATCAATAAAACCCAAATAAGCTTTCTGTCAAATAATGCCATCGGCTGGTATAGAAGAACCGTACTTGTAAGCTGTGCAAGGAAGGTTCTAACCTAGCTCAGTTAGGAAGCAGCAGCTACAGTTAGCTAACCAGTATCATTATGTCAGAATTCCTGCATCAATAAAATTCAAATTAGCTTTATGTCAAATAACGATAGATGGAACGAAGACGATGAATAAGACTATAAAGATCACTTCAGTAATGCAATTTTCAGTTGAGGAAAAAATCTCTAAAGCTGGAACAACAGATAGATGAAGAAGAATGAACACAAAAAAAAACAGCATTCTGTTCTACACAAAGGGTAACACACACAGACCAAATTTCTGTACAAAAAGGTAAGATAGCTGGTTATAAAATTTTGGACAGAGGTCGAGCATCAACATGCGGCGTGTTTCTGCAAAAAAAAAATCAGTAACATGTCATTATCCACTTATTGACACCAGAAAGAGTATACTGTAAAAACACAACTGTCATTTGAATGGACATGATTTAAGAACAAATAAATATAACAATGAAATGAGGACCATATAATATAGGAAATTTGTTTCATTAATTTGAACCAGGCAAATCCGATGATGCGATTACATATAAAAACACAACTGTCATTTGAATGGACATGATTTAAGAACAAATAAATATAACAATGAAATGAGGACCATATAATATAGGAAATTTGTTCCATTAATTTGAACCAGGCAAATCCGATGATGCGATTACATATCAGGTGCAGCCTAAGGGAAAAATCGGACAAAATTCATATAGACATATCGGGAGAGTTATATAGGAAGAAATAAAAGTGACAAAGAAATCTATTGATGTTAACATAACCTTTGATATGTCTGGTCCAAGAGCCCTCCGAACATCTCCAACACTAAGGCTCTTAGCAAAGAAACACTCCAATAGTAGTAGACCTAAAATGCAGAATGAACGAAGCTTATATAAATTTAATATGGAGAGCATGCGAAATCATCAGACTTAAATGTTTCAAAGATTGAACTTGGCGGTATGGCACAAAGAAACTCACCAAGGACAGCAAGCGCAATTAGTAGTGCTGTTGCTAAACGAATTTGAGGGCGACTGTAATGTGCAGAACACTTGGATGTACCTAATCTCCTCTTGAAAAGTTCAGGCCAGAAACACATAGCCTGCAAGAAGTAAGGTCATTACAGGACTCTTCAAAGTACTAACTACTAAAGAACCATAACCTAAATAGTTCCAAGACTGCGGTATGTAAATGATTAGAAAATAGAGCAAATGGTTTCGTTCAGCATTCAATAATGAATCCAACATGCGCACAAGCAGTTGAATCCCACATTCACTTCAGCATCCAGTAATGAATCCAACGCTATTCAGTAATGAATCCAACATGCACACAAGCAGTTGAATTCAACATTCACTAATGAAGCAAGGAGGCTACCTGGAAGGCTTCAGATATGTTGAGTTCGACTCCCTGCAGGACCGATTGGGCTCCTCGTAGCCATCCTCAATGCCCCAATTCTCAGGAATGTATCAACCTATATGCAGTAACAAACCATTCAAAGCCTTCAACGAATCAAACATTTCCATTGCATCCAAATTTAAGTAAGCATTTTTTTACCTCCTAGATGGTGGTAGCAGAAGTTTCGACACCCGAATTTAAATAAAAATTCACTGGCAGACAGATGGATGCTCGAAATAATAGATAAAATGATTACATTAACCATGCCATGTATATCTAAAACATAACTGGTTAATACCCAAGCCAACAGCATGCAAAAAAGCAAAGTAGTATGCTTGGTGACAAAAGAGAGGAGTTGAATTAGTTCCATTATTTAAAATGTGTATGAAGTGCATCTGGATCAAGCTAATTCGTTCATATAAAATTGCAACAGAACAGTGAATGGATGCGGCCATTACCTTTGACGAATTACAACATATAGAGAGGATCTTGTTATATGTAGCAAGAGAGGGTGCTACCCTAAACTTCTCATGCCATTTGTTAAATAATGCTACAACATCTTCAACCTTCAAGAAAATCCATCATCAACAGGTATTCTATCAGTAAATGTTAGCTAAAAAGACTTCGTTAATATGATACCTAGCTAACTGGATTTGTTCAAACATAAAAGGTTTCTGTTTAGATCAAGAAAAATGGGGAGCAAATTTATTTTTTTGTAAGGAAGTCTTGATGACATAGCCGTGAATAGGAACATAACTAACATAGTATATTGATAAATAAACATGTGATTTGCTTCCCAGAGATCACATTTTCAGGATATTAATAAGTACCAAATAAAATGCGTTCTGGTAGTCACGCATGATGAAAAATGATGCACCTTTCCAACTAAATTTGATATGGCTAACCTTTTGAATCAAAACGGCACATAGGTTTCTAGTACTCCTATGAGCAACTACTCCCAATGCGCTGCATTTTCCAAGCGTGTTATGTGCATTATCAAAATACAACATTCTCCTTTTGAATATAATAAAAAAAGGTAACATCATGCCATATGACAAGGCCATAAATTGAATAATTTATTATGCACATGATTACGGATTTTGTATCTTTTATTTGGCATGCATTGTAACAAGATCATTTTGCACAAGATTGAAGAACACTGCACATAACATCCATTCTGTATTAGAAGCTATGAGTATTACCAGCAGTCAGCATAAGAGATTCCTCACCACTATGTTTGGTATATCTGCAGCATACTCAGAAATTACGGATGAAATATTTCCATCAGCAGATTCTGAAACAGAAAATAGATAACATTAGCAGGCAAGAGAAGAATGCACTGGGAAACCTGAAAGGGGAAAAGGGATAACAAACGGCACTGTATTCTTCGAAGCTGCGGGAGACGACGTTGACCAGCACGGTGAGGTGTCGCCGCCAGATCCGAGAGATAGCCCAATCCCGTCTAGATCCGGCAACTTCAGGTGAAGCGGGAAGTGCACGCCGACATCCGGCATCCATGGTTGCGCGGTAGCACTCGAATCAGAGGCCGAACGATGCGAGAATAGACAAAGAAGCAAGAAAATCTGGCGGATTTTAGGAAGACGCTAACCTTCGAAATGAACACCATCTCGGCAAAGCAGGAGTGAGACCGATGCGGGACAAAGATGGGAAGAGGCGGACGAGCGACCTCTGTCCGCGGCCGCCGAGGAACCTCCCTACTATCCATCGAGGCTGGGCATCCCACGGCGAACGGGCGGAGAGCGTGAGCGGGCACGACTGGGGAGGCGAGGGCGAGGCCGGCAAAGCAGGGCGGGGGCAACGATCCACTCAACGGGAAGAAGCGGCGAGGGCGAGGCCGGCAAAGCAGGGCGGGGGCAACGATCCACTCAACGGGAAGAGGCAGCGCCGCCGATGGAACCGAGGAGGGTAGGAATGGGGAAGAAGCACCGATGGAACCAAGGAGGGCAGAATGGGGAAGGAGCGACCACGTGGAGGACTTCGGACGAAGCAATCCCATGAACCTTCAAGAGCTTTCTCGCGTGGGCACCGTCGACGGACGCGTGGGCGGATGGATGGAGACGGACTGAGAGGATGGACGGCTGGGCAACAGGGGGGCTTCGACGCAAAAATGGAAAACACGGGGGCTTTCTCGCGCAAGCTGCCGACGTGGACCCCGTGAGGGCTTCGCATTTCCTTCCCCTATAGGGAGAGTTAATATTAATATTACGCGAACAACCACATCTCAATAAATTAAATGGCGCTTCTTCTTTTTTTTCTTCAAATTTTGGCCAAGAGCTCTAGCAATCACTATAGAAGAAGAAGAACAACAGTCGGGCTACAAACGCACACACACCCACGCACACACACGCGCTGCACCCGCCTCATGCGCGCCCGGGCGAGTCCAGGACTCGAACCCGGACGAGTTCAGGACTCGAACCCGGACGAGTTGCTCGCATTCCAGTCGAGCTAGCCAACCGAGCGAAACGCTCTTCCGTAATTAAATGGTGCTTGGCCTAGCTTTCTTCCATTCTATTGGGCCCTTTTGATTGGAACCCAGGCATACAGTACAGACCTCTGTAACTAATGTCAAAGTCCCATACACCTTTGCTCGATTTAACAAAAAGAATTTGTTGAAAAAACCAGGCACCTTCTCTCTCGAAAAGAAGTAGAAGAAATACTAGGCACCAAGAAAATGAGAATAAAAAAAATCTCCAGTGCAATTTCCCCCAAACGATTGTTAATAGTACAGCAGAAGTCGGCAGCTGCCCTTGTAGTAAGTGAGCCAGGTATCCTGATACAGATAAGCATGTCGATTAGTTGCGCGTTCTCTGGGAGTTAAGTACTAGTTAACCGCCAAGCAACGCAACCATAGATGCATGGTCGTTGGCAGGGTTTACGTGATCCAACCGAGCTCGCTCCTCTGTCCAAGTGGGAAGCTTTATCCGGCTGGTGCCCTAAGTTTTCTGATTTCTTTCTAAAGCTTTCGTTTGGAACTAAGGTCCCGTTTGGCAATTTGGAACCGAGCTGTTTCTACTAGAATCTGGGAGAAACCCAGTCAAACGGACTAAAACTCAGAACGATTCTCCTCGGAACGTTTCTTCTTTTTCCACACCGTGGTTGAATCACCCTCAACCCCGTTTCACTAGTTTCTACTAGAATCTGGAACCGTACCAAACGGTTTGCAGAAAGTGATTCTGATTCTACCTGAAACGTTTCTACCAAGAATCTGAAACCGTTTTCGTTTCTACTA
This sequence comes from Rhipidocladum racemiflorum, assembly GCA_036346355.1. Lineage (NCBI taxonomy): Eukaryota > Viridiplantae > Streptophyta > Magnoliopsida > Poales > Poaceae > Rhipidocladum > Rhipidocladum racemiflorum. The sequence continues at coordinate 13,718,149 of CM070578.1, read as the reverse complement.
GAATCTGAAACCGTACCAGACAGGGCCTAAATCTCTCTCTGAAGTTTTGATACGGTTAATTCTACGTGGGTAACCTTAACTGATTGGTTATAATTTGTTGGCTTAAGCTCCGTTTGGCATTGCATAATTTGCCTGGACTTCATTCACGGTCGCGGTAGGACGAGACCACCCGCTCGCCGCTTCCTCGTCGCCTCCGACCACGCCTGCTCGGCGTCAACCAAGTCCCCGTCGCGAAGCCTGTGCCGACGAGCGAGGGCGCGCGGAGCGGCTTGAATGATGGGCATTGCGGCTGCAGGGAGCGGGCCGCTGCCGAGGAACTCACGGCACGACTCCTCTGATGGTGCCCAAGTTCAAAGTCAAAATTTTGAACTCCACGATCAGACAGCGGAAAATTTGAAAATCTATCGGTTTTACCATTTTTAACAGGTTTACATCGAAAATCAGCACAATTAGCGAAAATTAGAAAAAAGAAATTCACGAAAAATTGGAAAAAAATTACAGAAAATGAGAAAATTGGTTTTTCAAAAAAATCATGGCAGATGACAAAAAGCTATTAATACTAATTTTAGAAAAATTTTGGATAATTTTTTGAATTTTTGAATTTTGAATTTTAATTAGACCAATTTATTAACCGATTTCGTTTCTCGAGTCGGATCGATACAGTCGAAAATCATAATTTTCTAGCCATTTTGGTCGATATTTCACACCCTGATCGGTCCTGTGTGCGAAACCATGATGACACTTAGGGTTTACAATATCAATCAGGTTTCAAATTTTGTTTTAGGGTTTTATCTCGGCACCCTCCGAAATCAAAAATCTCGGTGAGATCTTGTTATTACAAACGAAATCCAAACGAAATCTAAAAAGTAAAATTCAAATCCGGTTCTTTTTTAACCGAGATCTCGCTGAGATTTATCAATATCTCAGCGAGGTTTGCCAAGATCTTGATGATTTTTAACCGAACAAAAATTGATCCTAGAATCTTCAAAAAAAATCTCAAATTTTGGTCCGACATGAGAAATGACGTGAAGAATCCAATCTGGTCAAACTCCAGTCAAATTTCAGTTAAAAAATCAAAATTTCGGTCAAATATACCGAGATCTCACCAAGATTTTAGGTCACTATAGCACTTTTGAAATTTTTTAGGGTTTTCTTATTTTCGTCGGGATTATGAAACTCGGAGGGGTCCGAGATCCGAAATTTCACCGAGATTTCGTAATTTCAGTCCCTGGTATCATTTAAAGGTGATTCTCACCAATTCTACTGTGGTACTGTGGATTAACGAGCACAGCTCTTCTTTTTCGTGAAAGGATGGTGTACCCTGTTCCGAAAATACCAATGCCCAAATTGTACAATAGGTACACGTAGCAGCGGCTTTTGTTGAGAAACATAGTGATTCATCCATATCAATCGTAGCATATTAATACAATCACTAGCGGGGGCGGGGTTGAGCGAGGGGGCACAGCGGGCGGCGGTGGTGAGGCGGTTGCTGAGGGACCAGTGGCCGGCGGCTGCGGTGGACAATCGGTGGCGATGTCGGCTTTAAGCCGGACGGCGTCGTCGGCGATGCCATTGAAGGCTTCGGCCTTCGGTGAATTTTTTATTAATATATGAACAGATGTTTTCTTTTTCGTAACAGTAGATTAGATCCCTTGTTAATCTATAGAGTAGCGAAAATAATCTGCTGTGTAGACTTGACGCAGGCAGACGATCAACGACCAACCACGATCAAAGTGTCAATACAATGTAAACGATTCCGGTCAGCCGTGCGTAGAACGATCGTGCTGATAACGTGTTATGAATCGTAGTCGTTCACCCACGTCAATCGACAGCATGTCAATGTAATCACACGAACAGAAGTAGAAGCTAGAAGCACACATAATGTAAGGGGAAAAGCCATCTCTTTATTAGATTGATTTTTCTGTACGAGGCATTGCCCAATATATAAAAAAAGAAAACCCCCTAAAGATCAATTTGGATTTGACTATCAATAAATAGAGTCCTTTCAAACCTAGTCAAGATTCGCAGACGTGGAATTCCATCCATGTGTCCTCGGTCCATCAGAGGAGGAAGGAAGGTACTCGTATGCGTTCCTTTCTGTTATGATATGGCTAGAGTCCGTGTTCCTGTATGGAAGGACTCTATCCATTAGTGGGCGAATCCGAATTAACCTCTAGGGGACCTCCACTATATATACAAGGGCATTGTCTTGTACAGAGAAATCAATTTAATAAAGAGAGATTTTTCCCTATATTGTGTGCTCTTTTTCTTATGTTCGTGTGATTGCTCTTGTTTCACAGCACTTTCGTCGCTTTCTCGATGAAAACGTTCTGGAATGTTCCGTGGATCGATGGTTCATGCACCGTCGTCGGTGGCCAACACCTCTGGAGATATATCCATTGGCGTCATCAAGAACCTACGAGGCCGCAGGGAAATTCCCGTGCTACGTGGATGCTTACAGGGGCGGACCCAAGGCCCGGCTAGCCCGGGCCCGGGCCCGGGCTCAACCCATGTAATAAACATTTAAATCTCATATTCACGCAACCTGACAAGTACAATTTTCAAATCAAAAACGAAAATATAGAGCCTGAATCTACAAGCTTTACTAGCGTCTTGCAAAAACATCCTAAATTGTATAAAAAGTTAGCAACTAGTAAAATTTAAATAGCTTTGAACTTGTTGTCCTTTTTTAAGCGTGTCCGGGCTCTAAAAAATTCCTGGGTCCGCCACTGGATGCTTACTCGACTCTCTGCTTTTTGCCGGAAAAAAACAAATGCGAATTCTCCGCTCACCAAACTGATTGTGCAGTAAAACTAAGGGTTCTTGTGGAGAAGGGCAAAATGAACTCTGGGCGGGCAAAAGGCTACGCAAGCTATTCAAGCAACCAATCCGAGCCTTTCCTCTCTTGAACATGGAACCTATTCGGTGCCTTGTTCCTTACTGCCATCTGGGAGAAGAATATGCCTTGTTCCATTAGCCATGGGTTCTCGAATTATAGTCTCCCAGAATCCCTAATACGATGCATTTGCCTCTGTTCTCGCAGGTAAATGCACAATAGTCTGGTAGGACGGCTGCTCTCTACAAAGTGGGCGAAATTGGCTGCATTTTTCCTAGCAGCCTTAACCAAAACACGTTGACCCCGAACGTATGGAACGTTGACATACTCCGGTCGGTCACAAATAGTAATCATTTTGGACATCGACACGGTCTTTAAAATTCAACTTTGACTAATAATTTATATTGTCATATATTTTTAAAAACCTAAAAAAAATTCGTAATATTATAAAAGTACGTTTCGAGACGAATCTACAAATATAATTTTTATGCATCTAATCTAAATATTTAAATGCATATTGATAGCTAAAATTTCTAAAGTTTAACTCCAAGTATGTCAAATCGTTAAGTTTTTGTGAACCGATGAGTTACCTGTTTTTTATTGACGTCAATGCGTGGACCAACATCAATCAATCGTTGGAACGTGGAAACGAGACTCACGAAACATTTCATTATAACTACTAGCTAGAAGTTGGGGAGTACATCCACCTCAGTGTACGCGCTGATCCATCACCACCAGCTCCATCTCCACGTCCGGCGCCGCAGCCCGGACCTCCTTCGGGTTCTTCGCCGTATCCGGTAAGCCGGCAATCTTGGCGACGTTGCACGAGAACTTACGTAGAGACCGTCGCCAGATAGCCCCATGGCATCCTGTCTTGTCGCTCGCGGCCGGCGACGTTCCCCGCGACGAGGAGGATGCCTCGCTCGACAAATGCCGGTCACGCCAATGCTGCCGTTTGTGAATCCACGGCCCCCGTGCGGTGGGCACTTTGGCGCCGCAGGACAGGACGTCAAAGCGCTGGCTGCCTGGCTGGCTGGCGGGGGCGTACGTCCTCCTCACGAAAGAAAGAAAGAAAAAACTAGAAATGGAAACCCGACCGATGCAACCAGGTGCAAGCACAACACTACATCGCGTCGGAATCGTCGACGCGTCCGCCTCGGATTGGAAAAAAGGCCGTATGTCAGGACTGAGCTGAAGGTAGAAGAAAAATAGTGAAGACGGCGGAAGAAACAAACGATTCGTCGATTTTGGGATGAAGGAAGATCAACGGTAGAGAAAGTTTACCGTGAAGTGAACGGAAGATCAGAGGGCGAGAGATCTTTTTGCTCATTTACTGTTTGCTGTAGCTTGTTTTCTTATTGTCGTTCGAACTCTGTCAGGAGTCTATTTCAGTTTTACCGAACTCTTAAAATTACCTAAGGTAAAGGATGTAACCAGAGGGTATAACAAACCCAGGAGGGAATGGAAAAGTATCAGATTTTGGCTTATCTCTTACTTTAGTTGGTAGCTTACTAGCAAGTCTATCTTTCCCCTTCTTGTTTCCCAAGTTGTTCCTCTGTTCCACCATCGTCGAATCTGAATAGAGCTAGTTTCTCCTGGGAGTCCTGACATTTTGGTATCAGAGCGTGGTCGATCCTTGGATCTTGATGCGGCGCTGAGCAGGCGGATTGGAATAGGGTTGGTTCATCCGTAAAATCCCCTAATCTGGTGACTAAAGGAGTACTCATGGACGTTCAGGAAGAACTGGAGAAGATCCAGGTACGTTTGGCTGATCTGGAGACCCTTAAGTCTGATGTAGCAGAGATCAAAAACTTGCTGATGAGTAGATCGGTTAACACTTTGAATCCTGTGGAATCGTCCAACACGATGGCGGCAGGAGATGGGCAACAGCCTCAGAACTTGATGGAGGCGCATAGGGCGGAGCTAGGCAGGACTGAATCTTGTTTTAATATGCAGGAATCTGGTTTGATAGAACCTAGAGGATTGGGTAACAGTACGTCTCCTATATTTACTCAGGCTATTAGGACTTCATCACATCAGTGGCAGCTAAGTCCTGGGAGGCCGTATGAAAACTGGAGCGCTAGTCAGTCAAGACCCACATATATGCATTCAACTTTACCCCAGAACTATCCACCGGCGACTGCTCATACTACTATGGGTCCAACTCAAAGTTTGCCTTTTCCGGGTGTTCAAGTGGTCGATGCTCAAAGGAATGTATATGGGGGAGTCAATCATAATGCACATCATTATGCAGAGGCAGTGATAAAAGGACCCAAGCTAGAACTGTCATTATTTTCGGGAGACAATCCCATTGGATGGATAGATCAATGTGAGAAGTTCTTTGAAATGGCGGGGACCCCTACTGAGCAATGGGTTAATCTGGCGCTGGGTCATCTAATTGGACAAGCTGGGACATGGTTCAGGGGCATCGGAATTCCTTGGCAGTCTTTTTCTTGGGGTCAGTGGAGAGTTACAAGGGATCAAACATCTGAGCACAGTGGGAAAATATATTGATTACTTTGAGAAATGTGCAGAACTAGTTAAGAGAGAACACCCATATTTGCAAGAAACATATTTGTTAAGTTGTTTTATTGGAGGCCTCAAGGATGAGATCAAGTACTCGGTGAGTAGCCACCAGCCCAAAGGATTGCTAGAAGCATATTGGTACTCAAAGTTAGAAGAAAAGTCTGTTAATGCAAAAAGAAACAGCCAAGGCCATTATAAACAAAAGGTGTATGTGCCACATAAGGGACTCAATGTCAAACCCCTCACAGTTGACAAGAAAGAAGTTCAGAAAGGGAGAACTTGCTGGCATTGTAAGGAGCCCTGGAGCTCGGGTCACAACCAGCTATGTAAGGTTAGGAATGCATTACATACTCTGTTCATGCAAGGAGAAGAGGAAAAATCTATCTGTTGAGGAAACTGAGCCAAGCGTAGGAAATGGAGGATTCGTTACAGCACCAGGAAGTCCAGAGAAGGGCAATGATGCAGAAGGAATAGATCACCTCTTGCAAATTTCCGCCTATGCAGTACAGGGATTATCCGGGCCGATTACTTTCTCACTGATTATACACATTGGAAACAAACGCGCGGTCGCGCTAGTGGACAGTGGAAGCACAAATTCATTTATGGATTATGAATACGCGATCAACCATGAGTATCCCCTGAAGCATATACCCATGAATAGGATTGTTGTAGCTGGAGGAGGAGAGTTGACATCTGATGCTGAAGTGGATCAATTGAAGTATGAAATTCAGAATGAGTCCTTTATCACTTCTTTCAAACTATTGAAACTGGGAAATTATGATATTATCCTTGGAGCTGACTGGATTTATGAATATAGCCCTATTGAATTAAATCTTAAAGAGAAATCCCTGTCTATTAACATAGAGGGAAGAGTAATACAATTCCAGGACTGTACACAACCTACATCCAGTTATATGTTGAAAGCAAATCAGTTTCAGAAGTGGATGCAGAAAAAGGGAAGAGGATTTCTAATTCAAGTCAACTTGTGCAGTTCAGAGGGAATTAAGGTCGAGGACCAGCTGCCGCCAGGGATTAATACAATACTGGAAGAATATGCATATGTGTTTAATGAGAGGGAAGAATTACCCCCTCGAAGAGAGTGTGACCATGTCATTCATCTGAAGGTTGGGGCTGAACCACCTAACTTGAGGCCTTACCGAATACCCCATCATCAGAGAGATGCCCTAGAGGACATCATTAAGAATTTAATGAAGACGGGAGAGATCAGACCCAGCCATAGCCCTTATTCATCACCGGTAGTCATGGTAAGGAAGAAAGACGGCACTTGGAGAATGTGTGTGGACTTTCGACAACTGAATTCCATGACCATAAAAAATAAATTTCCTATGCCTGTGATTGAGGATTTGCTTGATGAACTGCATGGCTCGGTTATTTTCTCCAAGCTCGACTTGAGGTCCGGTTATCATCAAATAAGAATGGTGGAGGAAGACATCCACAAGACAGCGTTTAAAACACATCTGGGTCACTATGAATACACGGTGATGCCTTTTGGCCTATCCAATGCGCCCTCAACTTTCCAAGAATTAATGAATAACATATTCGCTGAGCAAATACGGAAGTTCGTCCTGGTGTTTTTTGACGATATACTCATATACAGTCGGAGTTTGAGTGAACACCAAGAGCATTTGAGGCTATCTCTGCAGCTGCTAAGGAGCAATCAGTTGATCTCAAAGAGAAGTAAATGCACTTTTGCCGTGCCAACCTTGGAATATCTGGGTCACATTATAAGTGCAGAGGGAGTGGCGACAGATCCAAAGAAAGTAGCGGATGTTTTAAGTTGGCCGCAGCCAGACAACATCACAAAACTAAGAGGATTTTTGGGACTTACCGGTTACTATCGGAGATTTGTGCAAGGGTATGGACAAATCTGTAAACCTCTGTTCGACTTGCTGAAGAAGGATAGCTTCCAATGGAGTTATGAGCAAACACAAGCATTTGAAAATTTGAAGCGTATCATGACTTCCTGCCCTGTATTGGCATTGCCGGATTTCTCCAAACCATTTACCTTGGAAGCAGATGCAAGTGGGACTGGGATTGGAGCGGTACTCATGCAGTCTGGAAGACCCATTGCGTATTTTAGCAAAGTGTTGGGCAAGAGAGCAGCAGCTAAGTCAATCTATGATAAGGAAGCCATGGCCATATTTTAAAAAAATGGAGACACTACCTGTTGGGCAATCCAGTAGTCATCAAAACAGATCAGCAAAGCCTGAAATTTATAACATCACAGAGGTTAGTTGAGGGAATTCAACACAAATTAATGTTGAAACTGTTGGAGTTTGATTTCAAAATTGAGTATAAGAAGGGAAAGGAAAACAGAGTAGCCGACGCATTATCAAGGTTACTACCTACGGAAGAGAAGTCAACGACATGCTTAGCTGTCACTTGGGTAATTCCAGAATGGATAAAAGACGTTCAAGCTAGTTATGAAGGTGATTCAAAAGTAAACAAGATTCTTGAAGATCTTAACCACCATCCTGATACCAATTCCAGATTCAAGCTGGAAGCTGATGTTCTTAAGTATAAAAGGAGACTTTATGTCAGGGAGAAGAATGATTTAAGGTCAGTACTGCTGAATGCATTTCACCAATCGGCCATTGGAGGACATTCAGGTGTGAGAGCGACCTATCATCGGCTGAGGAAACTGTTTTATTGGCCGAAGATGAGGCAAACTGTGGAATGTTATGTTCAATCATGTCCGACATGCCAACTTACCAAATCAGAACACATTCATGTGCCGGGATTATTGAATCCTTTGGAGGTGCCCGAAATGGCTTGGACTCATATCTCAATGGATTTCATTGAAGGTCTTCCAAATGCAAGAGGAAAGGAAGTTATACTAGTGGTAGTTGATCGCTTGACTAAATATGCTCATTTTATGGCTCTGTCCCATCCATATTCAGTTCAACAGGTGGTTCAGGTTTTCCTGGATAACGTATTTAAATTACATGGTATGCCTTTGGCGATCGTGACTGATAGGGACCGAATCTTCACCAGCAAATTATTCCAAGAAATTTTCAAACTGCTCAAGGTCTCACTTCGCTTCAGCACGGCCTACCACCCTCAGTCTGATGGACAAACGGAGAGAGTTAATCAATGTTTGGAGGCTTATCTCAGGAGTATGACCTTCCAGGAACCCAAGAAATGGCTGAGTTGGTTGACAATGGCTGAATGGTGGTATAATACCACTTACCACACCTCATTAAAGATGACACCTTTCCAAGCTCTATATGGGTATCATCCCCCACAATTGGCTGAGCTATCCATCCCTTGCAATGTTACAGAGGAGGCTAAAGTGACTCTGGAAGAAAAGGAGGAAATGAGGAAAAGACTTAAAGAAAATTTAAACAATGCACAACAGAGAATGAAGAAGTTTGCTGACAAGTTGAGGACCGAAAGAAGTTTTGAAAAGGGGGATATGGTCTATTTGAAAATGCAGCCTTATCGTCAAAATGCTTTCGGTTTGAGGGGCTCTTTGAAGCTCAGGTCCAAGTATTATGGGCCATTCAAGGTGATGGACAAGGTGGGATCAGTAGCTTATCGCTTACAATTGCCTCTGGACGCAAGCATACACCCAGTGTTTCATGTGAGTCAATTAAAGAAGCATGTGGGAAATAGTGCGATTCCATTACCAGGACTGCCAATGGTTGATGCGGAAGGTCGGGTGAAGACAGAGCCCTTTGCAGTGCTTGCTCGGTGGATCATTCCCAGAAAAGGAGTGGCAGTAGCTCAGTGGCTTATACACTGGATGAATTTACCAGAAAAGGATGCTAATTGGGAGGACGTGACATTCATTCAAAAATCTTTTCCAACATTCAAGCCTTGAGGACAAGCTCTTGCTGAAAACGGGGGTATTGTCAGGACTGAGCTGAAGGTAGAAGAAAAATAGTGAAGACGGCGGAAGAAACAACGATTCGTCGATTTTGGGATGAAGGAAGATCAACGGCAGAGAAAGTTTACCGTGAAGTGAACGGAAGATCAGAGGGCGAGAGATCTTTTTGCTCATTTACGGTTTACTTTAGCTTGTTTTCTTATTGTCGTTCGAACTCTGTCAGGAGTCTATTTCAGTTTTACCGAACTCTTAAAATTACCTAAGGTAAAGGATGTAACCAGAGGGTATAACAAACCCAGGAGGGAATGGAAAAGTATCAGATTTTGGCTTATCTCTTACTTTAGTTGGTAGCTTACTAGCAAGTCTATCTTTCCCCTTCTTGTTTCCCAAGTTGTTCCTCTGTTCCACCATCGTCGAATCTGAATAGAGCTAGTTTCTCCTGGGAGTCCTGACACCGTACCGGCGTCTCTCTCCGACCCGAGCACTATATATTCATCCACATGACTGCCGTCAAGCCCGCAATCGCACAAGCAACAGACAAGCGTCTCCTGATCTCGTCGATCGACCGGCCACCACCGCTTGATCCGCCGCCTCGCGAGGTTTCGAGCAGCGACGACCGTCGGGATTTGATCCGCCGACATGGTGGTATTTGAGCCCAGCGTCAACCTCTTTGCGCTACTTGACCGCGACGACCCCGGTGACAAGCACCTCGTCGACCTCGACGAGGCCGAGCCCAAGAAGCCGGCAGCTACGTCCGATTACAAGCCCAAGGCAGCGAAATGTAAGTACAACCTCCGTTAGGTAGATCCTTTAAGTTGGTTTTGGTGATTAATGACAAATCCTAATATGTGACTAATGTTTAGGTAATTACTATTTTCATCTCATCAAGGATGATTGATGATCATTGACAAAACTAATTGTTAATGAGACTAACATATTTATTGAGCTTATGTTTAGTAGCCTCACATTTGGATAGAAAATGGAAAACCCAAGGTACGCATTGTATCAATGTTCATTATTTTATTGCATACTTAGGATTTAAGTTGAAGTATGAATTTCTCCACTGCTTTAACCAAAAACTGTGTATCATGTTTCCCAATCCATATATTACATGGATGCACACATTTAGGGGGAGTTCACACTCTAACTTAATGTTTCATTGCATTGATCTATTCCTCATTACAACATATAAAGGATCAAGACATTGAAACTAGATCTTTGAGTATACATTTAACATGCATAGTTGTAGTATACTCATGGTATCATAGGATATGCTCCAAAGAAATAAAATTGGATACGTGCATATTGATTCAAGATCAATTATATGTATGCACATATCTTTGTGGAGTTTATCTTATAGTTGATGGCTTAGAGTAACGATCATTTTCATACATTCCACATATTATGGATCATTACTTTTCATCAACATGAGTATATGAAAACCTGTGTAGTTATTGTATACTCATATCAATTTAAATGAAGATTTAAATTGAGGTCGTTTATCTCTTAATAATCAAAGAACATTGCATCATGAGTTGATGGTGTTCTTGTGATCGATTAAGGATAATCGATAGTTCTTGAGTATAACGAAACATTAGTTGTATCAATATACTTAAGACACAAATACAATTATTCATTTAAATTGATTTAGGTTGTGCTCAATCATTTTGGAGGCATTCATTATGTGTTAATTGAGTGCAAGGATGATTGAGACAACTATGCATCTTGGACTAACTATTTTCATAAGTGATGATTGAGCCAGGTTAGGTCCAATGATGGTTAAGATAAAGAAACGGGACAAGGACGACATCATGAGGTGATGAACGTCAAGAGGAGATCCCGTTGAGAAGGAAAGAAAAGAATGTTCATCAAGAGGAGATGAACAAGATGTTGTGAGAGCCGGGTGATGATCCGGTAAAAGAGAAGTAGAGCAGTGTGACGATCTTGAAGAGAAGATGATCGTAAATCATGAGGACTTCAAGAGAGAGCGATGTGACAATCCCGGGGAAATGAGGTATGATTGAAGATCATAAAGGCCCCAAAGGGGATTGATCACGTGCGGCATCAAAGGTAACTAGATAGAGTGTCTTGTTATAGGCGTGCCGTACTATTAAGAGGGATGCAACGTGGATGATTTAGAAGTGTCTCTGTGCTCAAGTGTTATCTATCCTTAAATAGATGAGAGACACAATACACATCACGTACACCGGGATTGTTTGTCTTTTTGTCTGGATCGGATGTTCCGATCAGGGATCGGATGTTCCGATTCATCGGTAAATCCGGTGGTTTGTTGGTGAGAGTCTAGAACCTCTCTAGATTGATCAGAAGTTCCGATCAGGGTATCGGAAGGTCCGATTCATCGTAAGGTCCGGTGCAAAGTTGTCTAAGTCTCATGTGCTCCTCTGTGAGGATCGGAAGTTCCGACCCGTGTGATCGGATAGTCCGATCAGGACTTGGAAACTTTTTCGAGCTAGTTCTAGTAAGGGTGCCTCTCTGTGAGGATCGGATGTTCCGATCTTGGGATCGAAAGTTCCGATGCAAGTTCCGATGTAAGTTCCGATGTATAGGAAGTTCCGATGTTGGATCGGAAGTTCCAATGTAGACTTAGAAACTTTTTGAAAGGTTTCTGTAAGGTGCCTCTCTGCCCAGATCGGAAGTTCCGATGCAAGTTCCGATGTATCGGAAGTTCCGATGCTAGTTCCGATGTGTTTATTGGATTGAGTTTGTTCTGGAGTTTTTGCCTGGTCGGAAGTTCCGATGTTGGGATCGGAAGTTTCGATGTGTGTAAAACGGCTAGTTTTCTTGCTCCAACGGCTAGTCTTTGGGTGTGGGGTATAAATAACCCCCTTGGCCGGTTGGGAGAGTGTGTTGAGGACATTTTTGAAGGGCTAAACAAGAGGTTGAGCTAGTGGAGTAGAGAGATCACCTTGGGATGCATTTGTTGCTCCTTGGTCATCTCATTGGCTAGAGAGAGCTCTAAAAACTTGTGTTGTGATTAGGAGTGGATTGAGTGTTCCTCCTTGCTCCTTCTCCTTTGATCTTAGTGATCCCTCTTTGAGTGAGGTGTGGGAAGTGAGAGTTAGTGCTAAGAGTGTTAGATTGAGATACATCTTGAGCACTAGAGTTCATTTCCAAGATCATCCATTTGTTGGATTTGTTACTCTTGGAGTTTGAAGACTCCTAGACGGCTAGGCGTCGCTCACGAGCAACCAACGAGTGTGGTGTGCCGTGAGAAGTTTGTTGAAGGTTCGATTTCGCCTCCGAAAGGGAAGAAATCAAGAAGTGAAGCCACATCTCAAGTGTGACCGAGATTGGCGAGGAATAGGGTTGGAAAAGACCCGGCTCAAGTGTGATTGAGCCTCCTCAACGAAGACGTAGGAACCTCCTTGGAGGAAGTCCGAACTTCGGTAGACAAATCATCGTGTCAATTCTTTACATGTGCTTATTGCTTTACTTTGCTATCTTGTATTGAATTGATCTATCTAGTGTTGATTATTTCTCTAGCTAGCTTTACTACTAGTTGCTAATATTTGCCTGTGCTAGCTTTGAGTAGAAATCATTTTGTGTATAGGCGTAATTAGTTTTGCAATTCACTAGACTCTGTTCTAATCGGATATTTCGACCTAGTATCGGACATTCCGATTAGACACCGGAACATCCGACTACATATCGGAAGTTCCGATCTCTTTTCCGCTGCGTTGATTTAGAAAATTGCAAATCGCCTATTCACCCCCCTCTAGGCGTCCATCCTCGATCCTTTCAATTGGTATCAGAGCCACGGTCACTCTCATATTAGGCTTTACCGCTTAGAGAGTAAAAAGGATGACGACTACTGGATTAGTGCACTCTCATGATTCACTAATGCTTTATGGTTTTAATTATGCTCATTGGAAATTATGCATGATTTCATTCTTTAAATCCTTGAGCCCACAAATATGGTGGATCGTAGATGTCGGCTTTTCTCTTCGTCTAAACGAAGTGGCTCCAACTAAAGGAGAAGAGAAATGCTTACATCTAGACGCTCAAGCTACTAACGCTATTTTTAGTTCTATGAGCGAAGAGATATTCAATGAGATATACAACCTCAAGTGTGCTCATGATATGTGGACAATGCTTCAAGACAAATATGATGTGTCCACATCATCAAATGAGGATTGCATGCAAGAATGGATGTCGGTTGATGATTCTTCAACCTCTACATCAAGTGATGAAGAACCGACATCACCATCTACCTCCTCTTCCGCCTCAAGCAATGACAACACTCTTATTTGCCTCATGGCAAAGGAGAAGAAGGTATCACACACATCCAAATCTCAAATTTTAGATGATTCTAGTAAGAGTGATGATGATAGTGATACCGATTATGATGATAGGTTTGGTGATATTAGAGAAATATCAATTTCCAAAATGCTTGCCTTGCTTGATACAATAGAAAAGCAAGAAGACACTCTCAAGAGGCAAAAAGATTTGCTCATCTTTGAAAAAGAAAGAAATCTTGAACTTGAGAGTGCTCTTGCAAATGAAAAGGTGAAAAATGAATCTCTTGAGAAGGAGAAAACTAAATACAAAATTTTGAAGTTGAAGCATGACTCACTTCAAAAGGATTATGATAACCTTAAGGAAAATCATGAAAAGATCCTTCTCAAGGAATTCACTAAGCCAAGAGTAAACATTAGTATTCAATGTGATTTAGTTGATGAAATGCCTTGCTCAAATGTCATTCCTTGCATTTCATCCAAAATTGATATGTCTACTTCTAGCATTGATATGCCTTTATGCTCTAATAATATTGTTTCAAGTTCCTCTATGTTGTTAGATACTAATCTTGTAGAGGAAAACAAAGAGCTCAAGAAACAAGTCACAAAGTTGAGAAGTGACTTGGAGAAGTGCTACAAGGGCAAAGCCATCCTCGACAAGATCTTGAGCGAGCCTCGGGTGCCTCAAGATAGAAGAGGACTTGGCTACATCTCCAAGAGGGAGAAGAACAAGCCAAAGCACCATGGAAAACTCTCGAAGATCAAGAGGTGCTTTGGATGCAACAAGAAGGGTCACCTTGCCTCGGTGTGCCCTAATCAAGTTGATGGCACGGGAACGTCATCAAAGATGAGGCTTGACGGCAAGAAGCAAGACCGTAAGAGGATAAGAAGAAGTCAAACTCAAATTTGCTTCAATTGTCGGCAAAAGGGGCATATTGGTAAGGATTGTCCCAAAGGTATAATCCCTAAGTCTGCTATTCATTATAATGATTATTTGCTTAGGAAGGACAAGAATGGTAATGTAATTGCCAAGCTTGTCAAGTCCCCTATGCCCGCTAAAAATGATGTTATTCATTTGCATAGGAAGAGTAAATCTAGAAATGGATTTGCAAGAATTGTTAGGACTCCTAAGCCAACTCAAAGTAATTCAAATAAATTGCTTAGGAGAAATAACAATAGCAAATTATTTGCTAGATATACTAGATCCTCTAAGCCTTCTCACTTTAATGATTATCACTTGCTTAGAAGAGATCAAACTAGAAATAGGGTTGCTAAATATGTTTGCCCTCCTAAGCGTTCACTACTCAATGACAATTATATGCTTAGGAGGAATAAATATTGCAAACCTATTCCTAGAAATGTTAGTCATTCCATTAATGCTAAAGTTAGGGCCATTTGGGTTCCTAAATCTATTGTGACTAACATTGTTGGACCCAACAAGGATTGGGTACCAAAAACCGCCTAAAAGGTTTTTAGGCAATGAGAGATGGATTGGACACTTGGCTCAATCGAGGAAAACAAGATTTCATCATGTCAAATGGAGCCAAGCATGAGGAAGATCATTCTATTATCATGAGCCAATGCCATCTCGGTAAATTGCAATTTAAATTGATTATTTTGTTGCTTCTAGCCTTGTGTAGGTTTAGATGCATTAGTTTCATGAAAACCAATTTAATTGCTTGTTGATTGTACCTTGCTCATGCTTCTTACTTGTGCTTTAATTGTAATCTTGAGCAAGTTAGAAGTGGCACATTTAGGGGGAGTGCTAATTCATAATCATGTGTATCACATCCCTACGTGTGCCCATATTTATTATAAGTGCTTATATATTTTCCAAAATCAACCTTTTAGCCAAAACTCAAAATTTGCTAATCTATTAGTAATCTTTTGAAAAACTAGTTGAGAAATGTATACAAATGCTTTCAAAATGTTTTTCAAAGGTTTTTGCTTCACAAAATCTATTGTGAAAAGAAAATGAGATTTATACCAAAAACCTAGATAGAAGTATCTTGTTTTGGATTTAAATGTATAATTTTCATAGAGTTAAAAGTAAAAAGATTTTGGAAATAATTTCAATACAAAAATCCTTGAGTTGGTCATTCTTAACATCTTTCGTGTTTAAAAGATTTCCAAAAGACCAATCAAACAAAAGTTATTTTATTTTGAAACTCGCCGAAAAACTTAGTTTGACCGATATAGATCAAAATATTGCACTTAGTAAGTTTCACCATGTGGACTAGATCTTGTGCCATATCTTAGTTCAAAATGGTATTCGAAACTCATACACAAAAGTTCAATCTCTAAATCTTATCTCATTCTCTTAAATTGGATTTGATCTTTTGTGTCATTGAGTATTTGACTTACTGGATTTTCATTTGGTTCTTCAAAAGAACCCTCTTTGGACTAAAAGCAAAATTTATGTTTTAACAGATCCAAATTTGCAAAAAGCTTTGCAAAAATATTATACTATGTATTTCAAATGTTTTACAAGCTTTCAATTTGAAAATTCTATGTTAAAAACTATTTTGACTCAAAGTCCTTGTTTTCAACCAAAAAGAGCCTATTATTGAATTTTGGCATTCAAATTGGATTTCATTGTTTTATAAATTGTCATGGCTTCAAAAATGCATTTCAAGTCCTTCAAGCCATGAGGGTTCAATTGTTGGTGAAATCCAAGTTGAAGTTGCACATTGAGGGTTTATAAAATTTGTTTTCATCTTTGTACCTCAAAGCGCATTTTGCCAAAATGAGCTATATGAAAATACTTTGCAAACAAAAGTTATCCTAAAAATGTTTGAAATAGTCCAAAGTTAGTTCCCTAATGATTTCAATTTATTTGGACTTCATTTGCAAAAATTCTTGATAAATTTGCAAAAGGTGGACTGAACTTTGAGTTTCAATCAATTTGAAAAACTCAACTCATCGGAACATCCGATTTTAAATCGGAAGATCCGATATTCTGAAATTTAGTACACATCGGAATATCCGATCCATATATCGGAATATCCGATCTGTGTACAGCCTGATTTTATAATTTCTTTCGAATTTTGCTTTGGGATATCTTTCGATTGATACTTCCTTTTTCAAGAATTCCTTTTGAGAAAGATTCTTGTATTCCCAAAGTATCTTTGTGCAAAAATTCAAAAGGTTTGCATCTTATATCAAAGTGTTTTCAAATGGTATCAGTCTTGAGTATTCAATTGATTTCAAAAGTGGTATTCACTTGATCTTATAGCTAGACAAAACTTGTGCAATTCAAATGCAAAATGGCTCCATGATTCATTTATTGAATATCTTGGGGAGCTTATTTATGTTAAGTTTTGGGCACTTAAATGCTTCCAAGTGATATCTTCAATTGTTTATCTCTAAGTTTTCAAGTTGTTCTCTGATACCTTTGGTTTTGCTTTGATCTCTTGTTTTTCATAAAATCTTGGCGATTTCAAAAATCAAATTCAAACTAAGGGGATTTGATCTTTACAAAGGTTTATTTTCACCCCTCATGATTTTATTTGTAAAGCTCTTTTGTCTTCTCTAAATCTGTGTGGTTTAGGATTTCAAAAAGCAAAACCTTGCAACTTTTATTGTTCATGCTCTAGTTTTGTGTTTGCAATTGCTTTGATACCCTTAAATGCTTAATTGCTCTGATACTCATCGATTCAATCGATTATTTTTCAATTGGTATCAATATCTATGTGATTTGATCCAACAAGTAGTATCAAGAGAGCGTTATTCATTTATTGTGGTTACTAGTGGTATCTTTGGATACCTGTCTTCTCAACTTGTGATGTCATTGAAGTTATTGTTCATTCCTACAAATGACATCCTCGGTTATTTGAATTCTTTCAAAGTGGTATCAATGAATTTTAAATCGTCCTACAAGTGGTATTTTGATTGCCTCTTGTAGCCTCTACCTTGATACCCAAAATTCTTTTGAGTTGGATTCTCCATAAGCTTAAATGCATTGTAAATTCAATCGCTTAAGAACTCTCTGTGTGAGGTTCTTTATGAATTGAAATACATAAAAAGGAGAAATTCCATTTGAGCATTATTCTTTATGAATAATTCTTTATGCTCGTTCTTGAATGAAGAGTTCCAAGCAAAACCCTTGAGATAGATTTTAAAGTGGTATCTCATTTCTCAAGTGGTATTTGTGTTGGGTTTCTCGCTTAAACCCTATTAGGCAAAATTATAGATTTTACAAGAGAATCATGGTGTTTATCGTAAAGCCTAATAAAATGAAGTGATTTATTTGAATTAGTTTCAAATAACCCTTGTGATACCTACATTTGCACTTTGAGCTTAAATCCTTTCAATTTGAGCTTAAATTCCTTCAATTGGTTTCAATTGGTATCCAAACTCAAAATATAGCCTCCCTTCAAGTGTTTATTCCTTTTTGCCATATCTCAAAATTTGCCAAACTTGCTCGCTTTGCCTTGCATTTGGTATCAAGCTGTCTTCTTTTGGCATCTTGTCTTTTAATTGATATCAAATCTAAAAGTTTGTAAAACTTATCTGATTTATTTGAATCAATCCTCCAATTCCCTTGCTTTGCTTGTGTGCTATTTGGATTTGCAATTTGTATTTTACATTTAATTGGTATAAAGCCACAAAATTGCCACAAGCGGTATTTTTGAAACCCTCCTTCATGCTTAATTTATTCAATACTAAAAGGGGGAGATTGTAAGTTCAAGCTTATGAAGTTCAAGTCTCTCTCCCTCACATTACTTTAAGTTGGATGTTCATTTGTTTTTGGTGCTTATTGACAAAAAGGGGGAGAATTATGTGAGCTTTATTTCCTTGCACATGTGTTTATCTCATGCATCTCATATGCATCATGTATGGATATAAAATGACATGTATGAATATAAAATGCTTAATATTGATATATATCCATTAGTGCAATTGTGGAAAAAGGTTTTGTCATCAATCACCAAAAAGGGGGAGATTGTAAGTACAACCTCCGTTAGGTTGATCCTTTAAGTTGGTTTTGGTGATTAATGATAAATCCTAATATGTGACTAATGTTTAGGTAATTACTATTTTCATCTCATCAAGGATGATTGATGATCATTGACAAAACTAATTGTTAATGAGACTAACATATTTATTGAGCTTATGTTTAGTAGCCTCACATTTGGATAGAAAATGGAAAACCCAAGGTACGCATTGTATCAATGTTCATTATTTTATTGCATACTTAGGATTTAAGTTGAAGTATGAATTTCTCCACTGCTTTAACCAAAAACTGTGTATCATGTTTCCCAATCCATATATTACATGGATGCACACATTTAGGGGGAGTTCACACTCTAACTTAATGTTTCATTGCATTGATCTATTCCTCATTACAACATATAAAGGATCAAGACATTGAAACTAGATCTTTGAGTATACATTTAACATGCATAGTTGTAGTATACTCATGGTATCATAGGATATGCTCCAAAGAAATAAAATTGGATACGTGCATATTGATTCAAGATCAATTATATGTATGCACATATCTTTGTGGAGTTTATCTTATAGTTGATGGCTTAGAGTAACGATCATTTTCATACATTCCACATATTATGGATCATTACTTTCCATCAACATGAGTATATGAAAACCTGTAGTTATTGTATACTCATATCAATTTAAATGAAGATTTAAATTGAGGTCGTTTATCTCTTAATAATCAAAGAACATTGCATCATGAGTTGATGGTGTTCTTGTGATCGATTAAGGATAATCGATAGTTCTTGAGTATAACGAAACATTAGTTGTATCAATATACTTAAGACACAAATACAATTATTCATTTAAATTGATTTAGGTTGTGCTCAATCATTTTGGAGGCATTCATTATGTGTTAATTGAGTGCAAGGATGATTGAGACAACTATGCATCTTGGACTAACTATTTTCATAAGTGATGATTGAGCCAGGTTAGGTCCAATGATGGTTAAGATAAAGAAACGGGACAAGGGCGACATCATGAGGTGATGAACGTCAAGAGGAGATCCGTTGAGAAGGAAAGAAAAGAATGTTCATCAAGAGGAGATGAACAAGATGTTGTGAGAGCCGGGTGATGATCCGGTAATAGAGAAGTAGAGCTGTGTGACGATCTTGAAGAGAAGATGATCGTAAATCATGAGGACTTCAAGAGAGAGCGATGTGACAATCCCGGGGAAATGAGGTATGATTGAAGATCATAAAGGCCCCAAAGGGGATTGATCACGTGCGGCATCAAAGGTAACTAGATAGAGTGTCTTGTTATAGGCGTGCCGTACTATTAAGAGGGATGCAACGTGGATGATTTAGAAGTGTATCTGTGCTCAAGTGTTATCTATCCTTAAATAGATGAGAGACACAATACACATCACGTACACCGGGATTGTTTGTCTTTTTGTCTGGATCGGATGTTCCGATCAGGGATCGGATGTTCCGATCAGGGATCGGATGTTCCGATTCATCGGTAAATCCGGTGGTTTGTTGGTGAGAGTCTAAAACCTCTCTGGATTGATCGGAAGTTCCGATCAGGGTATCGGAAGGTCCGATTCATCGTAAGGTCCGGTGCTAAGTTGTCTAAGTCTCAGGTGCTCCTCTGTGAGGATCGGAAGTTCCGACCCGTGTGATCGGATAGTCCGATCAGGACTTGGAAACTTTTCGAGCTAGTTCTAGTAAGGGTGCCTCTCTGTGAGGATCGGATGTTCCGATCTTGGGATCGGAAGTTCCGATGCAAGTTCCGATGTAAGTTCCGATGTATAGGAAGTTTCGATGTTGGATCGGAAGTTCCGATGTAGACTTAGAAACTTTTTAAAAGGTTTCTGTAAGGTGCCTCTCTGCCCAGATCGGAAGTTCCGATGCATCGGAAGTTCCGATGCTAGTTCCGATGTGTTTATTGGATTGAGTTTGTTCTGGAGTTTTTGCCTGGTCGGAAATTCCGATGTTGGGATCAGAAGTTCCGATGTGTGTAAAACGGCTAGTTTTCTTGCTCCAACGGCTAGTCTTTGGGTGTGGGGTATAAATAACCCCCTTGGCCGGTTGGGAGAGTGTGTTGAGGACATTTTTGAAGGGCTAAACAAGAGGTTGAGCTAGTGGAGTAGAGAGATCACCTTGGGATGCATTTGTTGCTCCTTGGTCATCTCATTGGCTAGAGAGAGCTCTAAAAACTTGTGTTGTGATTAGGAGTGGATTGAGTGTTCCTCCTTGCTCCTTCTCCTTTGATCTTAGTGATCTCTCTTTGAGTGAGGTGTGGGAAGTGAGAGTTAGTGCTAAGAGTGTTAGATTGAGATACATCTTGAGCACTAGAGTTCATTTCCAAGATCATCCATTTGTTGGATTTGTTACTCTTAGAGTTTGAAGACTCCTAGACGGCTAGGCGTCGCTCACGAGCAACCAACGAGTGTGGTGTGCCGTGAGAAGTTTGTTGAAGGTTCGATTTCGCCTCCGAAAGGGAAGAAATAAGAAGTGAAGCCACATCTCAAGTGTGACCGAGATTGGCGAGGAATAGGGTTGGAAAAGACCCGGCTCAAGTGTGACCGAGCCTCCTCAACGAAGACGTAGGAACCTCCTTGGAGGAAGTCCGAACTTCGGTAGACAAATCATCGTGTCAATTCTTTACATGTGCTTATTGCTTTATTTTGCTATCTTGTATTGAATTGATCTATCTAGTGTTGATTATTTCTCTAGCTAGCTTTACTACTAGTTGCTAATATTTACCTGTGCTAGCTTTGAGTAGAAATCATTTTGTGTATAGGCGTAATTAGTTTTGCAATTCACTAGACTCTGTTCTAATCGGATATTCCGACCTAGTATCGGACATTCCGATTAGACACCGGAACCTCCGACTACATATCGGAAGTTCTGATCTCTTTTCCGCTGCGTTGATTTAGAAAATTGCAAATCGCCTATTCACCCCCCCTCTAGGCGTCCATCCTCGATCCTTTCACGAAACCGGCCTCTGCGGCCGGTGGGTCCAAGGGCAAGAAGGCGACACCGGTGGCTGCGGCGGTCGGGTCCAAGGGCAAGAAGACGGCAACGGCGGTCGGCTCCAAGGCCAAGAACACGGCACCGGCAGCTCCGGCGGTTGGGTTCAGGACCAAGAACCTGACACCACCGGCAGCGGCGGCCGAGTCTATGGCAAAGAACAAGCAACAGCAGCCGACCGAATCTGCCAATCTTAACCAGAAACTCTTTGGCAAGGCCTATCCTTCTTCTAGGGAGCAAATCTTCAGCCAAAGGAAGCAACAGCCGGGCGTGACGGTGAACAAGGCCCCCGCACCATTCCCGGCTCCTCCACTGCCGCCGCTGTGCCTGTGCCTTAGTGACATTAATCAATTCCCGCCCCTCAAGTAGATATAGCTTATTGCACTTTATTTGTTCCATTGCCTATTTTTACGGAATAATTTGTTATAGCCTTCGATATATTGTGTGATTTTTTCAGTGCTACTAATCATTAATAGAAGCGAGCGGTAAATGTACAAGTGAAGCCTCTTTTCCCTATTTGATTATTTTCAGCGCGAGACTGGAGTCAAAAACAAATAATACAAGTGTTGCATCTACATGCTAACATGCATGTTATTTTTAGGCAAACTAGGAAGACGACCGTTATAACTCACTTCTAGATAAGCGTTTACATACTTTTTTAAAAAATAGTAATATCTGATGGTTACTATAGTTCAACTTAATTAGAGTTCATCGGATTAAGGATCAATGTTTTACTCTCTTTTTTTAGAATTTTTAGTCTAAATCTCTTTTTTCACAACAACTCTCAATGATCAGTCTACACATTTGAGTTAAAGGGAGCATACCTGAGGAAATAAATGAGTCTCACCATTTTCTCTAAAGTTCACGTTTTTTTAATAGCTAAACCGCAATTACAATATGTCTACAACCTATACCACTGAATTAGAAGTTGTTAAGCAAAATGGTATCTAGAACCTAGAGCAACTGATGACTCAAAACGAATATCGAAATGGAAACCTAAACTTTAATCTCTGGTGGAACATCTGCAAGGGATTTGATAAAGAGTATAAAAAATTGTATTTCTTAAAAAAAAATGGGAAATGCAATGTGCAATATACAAGTTTTTTTTGTAACAGAAGTATGGAAGTAGTACTATATAAAAAATTGAATGCAAGCTAGGTGTAGCAACCGATGGTGAGCCCATTTTAACTTCATTGTATGCTAAAAATGTTCAGGTATTTTTAAAATAATTTATTGAGTCTATATATAAACATGAGTACAAACTTAAGCTCAGTTACCAAAGTCATTGGCAGCGACAAGAGTTAGAAAAAACTGAGATAAATCAACATCCAGACATTTGACAGTAGTCAATTGGGATTCCTCACCTTGTGAATGAACACCTAAAGATTCCTCACTTTCCTATTTTGTTGAAGTTTGAATTCCTCACTTCCTATAGAGAATGACATTGTTGAATCTTTGACTAAGTTCAAAGTTGCCCGCAATTGGAAATACATAAGCAGCCAAAAGTAAACTTCGTAGCAGAAAACAAACTTATCTAAATACATTGTTTCCAGAAAGACTAAGCAAGCCACTTTGCCAATTGTAGTTATAGAGAATGTCTTAATAACGAAACAACAGAAAGCGGGTGTTTTTAGGAAAAACTCAGAAATAAATTGACTGCTTCATTTCATGATATGTCGCAGGCATTAAAAGCATGCAGAAACAATATTCATATTACCAATAAAAAATCACGTTTATCTAAAAGAAGTGGCGAAGAAATTCAAAAAGGGTGGTGAACCTGGATTTTCAATTTGACAATTCTAAGGTCGTGATGGATCAACAGAGATTTTCTGTTTGCTGCGTTTATTGACTTCCGTTAAATAATTGTGAATGTTGTCTCCAATATAAATTTCTGTAAATTCAACTTCCACAAAATAGAAAAGTCCCAAAGAAGCAGGAATGCAACCACCTGTAGATTCATCTTGCAAATTATCAACAGCCAAACAGTCTTTATTGGGACCAGCAGACAGATGAAAGATGCATTCTGATATAATGAACTGATTTTCGTTATATGATGAGGCACTAAGCATGGTTGATTCTCAAATACCAGAAACTGAATTATAGAGAAACTAACAAGGATGTCTGTACGTTGTTCAACGAGCAGGAGCTGCACAGAAGAATTGCCGATGTAAAACCCAACACCTAAATCTAATAAGTTAAGCAATTTCTGTGTTGGTATGCCCTCATATACAGGTGAGCTGCTGATGCAGTTTATGCCACTGCTGAAAAACATGGCAAGATTTGGGCCAGGCAAGCGGTGGTGCAGCAAGTGGCTCGGGCGGCCTTGATGCGGCGCGGACAAGCGAAGTTTTGTGGCGGCGGCAGCGGGGAGCGTATCCTCGACCGCGCTCTTTGGCGTTGAGTCACTGCCGCGTGGGCCCTCCGGCCAGCGTGGGCGCGTGTCGATGACTTCAACGTCGAAAGATTGATGTTAGAGGATCTCCTCGCGCAGCGCGGCAGGTGGCTTGGGCGGGCGGTGGCATGACGTGGGCCGGGCAGGCTGCGGTGCAATGCGGGCCTAGCGAGCGGCAGATCTTAGCTACCGATCTTCGGTCTCGCAATGTGCAACGTCTCGTGCGCGCCTTTCGGTTGGTCGCCTATCGGAAAGGAGAGATGCGAGATGAAAAGCTCAATCTTAGCTACCGATCTCTCTCTCTCTCTCTCTCTCTCTCTCTCTCCCTGATATAATCGTCGTCCTTATCCAGGAGCTAGCTTTGGATACATGTGTCTGATGTTTTTGGTTATGTCCGTTTATATCTTAGCGTTTTGTGCTTTCGTTTTACTTGGTGTGATTTCCTTGAGACGTTGCTGCTGGAATAGCACATTCTCTAATCTCCTCTAGCTTGTAGGGGGAGGCAATTCGTATACATACGTGGAATCATCTACTCTGATCGATACGTGACGTCTCAACCATCAGTGCTTCGGATTTTGGTTGCACCTAATGATGTGAGTGCTGGGGAGCGATAGTAATATTTTGCTTAGATGTATCATCCCATTAACCAAGTAATAGCTGGTCGATTCGTTGATGCATCAGCGTTCCAAACTAGGCATGAATAAACAAGAGCTTGATGCGCTCTTCCTTATGTAATTATGGTGCCTCTTATGTCACCGAAACACCTCTCAATCCAGAGACACCTAGCTCTCATGCGTGTTCTAGAACAAACAAAGGCATCGAAGCATTGTCGTTTTTTTTTTTTTTTGATAAGTCATCAAAGACACAACAAGGATAAGAAACATCAGCCTCAACGGGAAGGGTGAAAGCTCAATCTGCCCATTTTAAAGCACAGGTTAAGTGACAGGCGATGATGTTGTGGACTATCTTGCTGGTCACACAGCTCACCACCCTTTCGGCAAATCTGTCCAGTGAAAGCTTTGTTTTGGTGAAGACATAGAAGAGAAGCATCTGAAGACAAGGAATAAAGAAAGTTGGGGTGAACAGGAAAGATACTTCACCTCTTTCCTCCATTTCTTGCGCTCGCCACAGGCCCACAGTGATGGGCATCTTGCTTCTCTCTCTCTCCTTCTCTCTGCCTGCCAAAAGCGGCTGCAAACCATGTTCTCTCGTTCGGTATGTGCGCCACTAGAGCAAAAGCAATGGAGAGTATTTCTCATGGAGACGAGTGCTATGTTGGTTGGACTAGTACTCCAGTCCACTCCATGAGTGCTATGTTGGTTGGACTCAGCAAGGTTACAAATCTCGTTTTTGGAAAAATCTCGGAGGTGGCCGAAATCCGAAATCTCGGTAAGATTCGGAAATTTCGGGTAAAATCCGGACGAAATGCAAAAACCAAATTTTAAATCCGTTTTTTTTTTCAACTGGAAAATCCGAGATCTCGGGCGAAATCACCGAGATCTCGGTCCACATTGAACCGTTCGAAAAATGGTCCAAAACACGTCAAAAAATTTTGAAATTTTTTTTGGATGATCCTCAGACATCACTAATATTCTCATAAAAAATTGAGATGATCATCAAGCATGAGGAATTTTTTAAAAATCTAATAGTGGTAAAGTCGTGATAAAAACCGTATATAAAATCACTTTTTGATTTTTCAACTTCAAATCATTTGAAAAGTTTTATATATGTTCATATGTATTGAGGGAGGTTCTTTCTTTGAAACCGTCTGCAGTTCTGAAGGAGGTTCCTTCTTTGAAACCACCTGCAGTTTTGAGTTTTGACCAGTAAGAAAAGATCTATTGAGCTCTACTCCAGGTTTGGTGATATGAAGTTCAAGGCTGACCTAGTATGACGTGCATGCGATTGAATTGATGAAGGCCTGATCAATGCTATATATACATAGGTGAGTTAGTATTGTACCCATTTATAAATACATGTTATCTTAGGTTTTAAATTTTGTTTTTCAATATATGTCATTCAATAATTTTGAAATGGTTTTTGTCCCACTGTTTCCACTCCACTTCTCTCTCATAGTCATACACAGATTGATTCCAACTATCAATGTCAGTATCGTATATCATTTCTCTCTGTTGTTTCAATGCACTAGAAAAGTTCCTACATATTAAAAAAGTTCAAACCACTTTAGAAATTTTTGAAAATTTTTGTGAATGGTCCTAACCAAGGGTCCAAAATTCGGCGAAATCTCGGATTTCGGACCCCTCCGAGATTCAAAATCCCGGAAAATTCAAAAAAATTTAAAAATTAAAATCTCGGATTTCTCGGCGAGATCTCGGCAATTTCGGGCGAAATCTCGGCAATCTCGGGCGAGATTTGATGTTTTTTTACCGGATTTTGATTTTTGTGCATTGTATTTGCTTGGGTTTAGGATCAAGATCATCCACAAAAAATTTCAAAATTTTTTAACATGTTTTTGACCATTTTTTGGTTGGTTCAATATGTCGGTTAGGACTTTTCGAATTTTTTAAAAATTTTCAATATTGATTATCTTCTGAAAATTTTATGGGAATATTATGGATGTGTTAGGACCATTCACAAAAAATTTCAAAATTTTCTAAAGTGGTTTGAACTTTTTTAATACATAGGAACTTTTCTAGTGCATTGAAACAGCAGAGAGAAATGATATCTGATACTGACATTGATAGTTGGAATCAATCTGTGTATGACTATGAGAGAATAGTGGAGTGGAAACAGTGGTACAAAACCCACTTCAAAATTATTGAATGACATATATTGGAAAACAAAATTTAAAACCTAAGATAACATGTATTTATAAATGGGTACAGTACTAACTCACCTATGTATATATGGGCGGAGATTCACATATACATGATTAGCGCTCATATTTATGGCATTGATCTTTTCTTACTGGTCAAAATTCAAAACTACAGGTGGTTTCAAAGAAAGAATCTCCTCGTAATCGCAGTGGTTTCAAAGAAAGAACCTCCCTTAATACACAGGAACATATATAAAACTTTTCAAATAACTTGAAGTTCATTTGTTACATTTGAAAAATCAAAAACTGATTTTATATACGATTTTTATCATGGCTTTACCACTGTTAGATTTTTTAAAAATTCCTCATGATTGATCATCATCTCAAATTTTTATGAAAACATTAGTGATGTGTTAGGACTATCCAAAAAAACTTTTAAATTTTTTTGACGTATTTTGAACCATTTTTGAGCCGGTTCAATTTGGCCGAGATCTCGGTGATTTCGTCCGAGATCTCGGATTTCCCGGTAGAAAAAAAAACCGGATTTGAAATTTGGTTTTTGCAATTCGTCCGGATTTTGTCCGAAATTTCGGATTTCGGGAACCTCCGAGATTTGACTCAAAACGAGATTTGGAACCTTGGTCCTAACACATCCATAATATTCCCATAAAATTTTCAAAAGATGATCAATCTTAAAAAAATTTAAAAAATTCGGAAAGTCCTAACCGACAAATTGAACCGACCAAAAAATGGTTAAAAACATGTTAAATTTTTTTGAAATTTTTTGTGGATGATCTTGATTCTAAACCCAAGCAAATACAATGCACAAAAATCAAAATCCGGCAAAAAAAACTACCAAATCTCGCCCAAAATTTCCGAGATCTCGCCGAGAAATCAGAGATTTGAAATTTTTTTTGAATTTTTTGAATTTTCCAGGATTTTAAATCTCGAAGAGGTCCGAAGTTCGAGATTTCACCGAGATTTGGACCCTGGGACTCAGTACTCCACTCAATGAGTGCTATGTTGGTTGGGCTCAGTAGTCACTACTCACAAGTCAGTACTCCACTCCATGAGTGCTATGGTTGGTTGGACTCAGTACTCCAGTCTGAACGATGCTAGTCTAACTTTAGGCATCAAAGTTTCTTCTTATATTTACTGGACATCATCATTCATCAGTATATATATGTGCTATGTTATGCCACAGCCTCGTTAACCAATCAAAAATCTAAACAACGATCAGAAAACCTACCGCGACGTGGCCACATGCGGTCCACACTTCACTGGCGCCAAGCCCCTCTTATCCACCGCTTCCGCGAAACAATGGCCGCGTCGGCGGCGGGCGCGGCCTCCTCCCTCCTCCCGCGCCGCCTACCCTTCCTTTACCCCCGCAAACCCCTTGCCGCCGCCCCCAAAACCCTGACGCTGACCCGGAAGCCGCTCCGCCTCCCATACTCACTCGCCTTCTCCTCGTCATCGCCTCCGCCTCCCGAGGAGGCTCAGACGAAAGAACCCGTCAAGCTAGCCTTTGCCCGCGCCGCCGCCTACAACAACGAGAGGGATAGTCCCCCGCAACCTCCGCCGACGCCTACCCCTCCTCCGCCGCGGCCGCCGCCGCCTACCCCTCCTTCCCCGCAGCCTCCGCCTCCGCCTCCGCCTCCCCCTCCCCCTCCTTTCCCGCAGCCTCCGCCTCCGCCGCCGCCTACCCCTCCTTTCCCGCAGCCTCCGCCGCCGCCTACCCCTCCCCCGCCCCCGCCTCCCCCGCCCCCGCCCCCGCCGCCGCCTACCCCTCCTCCGCCGCGGCCTCCACCTCCGCCTCCGCCTCCCCCTCCTTTCCCGCAGCCTCCGCCTCCGCCTACCCGTCCCCCTCCCCGCCCCCTGCCTCCCCGCCCCCGCCGCCGCCTACCCCTCCTCCGCCGCGGCCTCCACCTCCCCTCCTTTCCCGCAGCCTCCGCCTCCGCCTACCCGTCCCCTCCCCGCCCCGCCCCCGCCCCCGCCTACCCCTCCTCCGCCGCGGCCTCCACCTCCGCCTCCGCCTCCCCCTCCTTTCCCGCAGCCTCCGCCTCCGCCTACCCCTCCTTCGCCGCAATCTCCGCGTCCGCCTCCCCCTCCCCCTCCCCGCCGCCGCCTACCCCTCCCCCGCCACGGCCTCCACCTCCGCCCCCGCCTACCCCTCCTTCGCCGCGGCCTCCGCCCCCGCCTACCCCTCCCCCGCCCCCGCCGCAGCCCTCGGCGAAGGAGTCCAGCAAGGAGGCCTTCGTTCGGGCGCTGGAGTACATGAACGTCAACGGGGGAGGACTGGGCGGCGGCTCCGCGCTGTTCGGGTCATCGCTGAGTTTTTGTGAGTAGAGAGGTGAAGCTTTTCCCTATATTGGTTTTTTTCTTGGTTCGCGCAGATAAAATAGCTTGAGAGTCGAGATGATAATGCGCTATAGAATTTTGTTTGCTGTTAGGACTGAGGAATGGTTGGAGATAGATGGAAATGTTTGGAATTTCAGATGGTAGCATTTTTGTAGGTGTGTTCGGCATGGGCTGACAAATTGGGGTCCTGAAATTCCTGTGGCGATATATGAGCATGTGGTTTGAGACCTTTTGATCATTGACGCTATGCGTTCGAGCGTGTTTTTATTAAAAAGCAGGTGATGGTCACTAAATATGTGTTTCAATGCCTAGTTTGGGATCTTTTTCGGTCGGATCTTGTGTTTTTGTGTTACTGACGAAAATGTGGAGCTTGCGGGGGATTTTAGCGGTAGATTTTGTGAGGTGGTTAGTTAAAGAGATGGTTCAAGGCTTCAAGCCCTTTGTCATAGTGACTGAGTGTGTTTGCTGTTGGTGCAACATTTGATATTTTCCCCCTTTCAATACGTTCTTATTTTGAAGAATATTCTGTTTTATAAATGCAAAGTTGCAATTTATGTAGTTAATGTCCTATTTGTCCTAAAAGGTTGAATTGTATTGCCATGTTCTTTGGAGCACATAGCTGTGACACTGTTTAATTGGTATCAGTAATACTGATCGCTAAAATAGCAAATCAAGTAAGAATAGCATCAAATCCACAACATGAACAGTTGAAAACTTTTAAAATTGCACAAACAATTTTAGCTGCTACATGAATATCATCTTTTCTATTTTTAGTGTTGATGTAACACCCCGATTTTTTACCCCAATTTTCTTGAGCAGTTGTGATAATTTGTTTAGCATCGGTGAATAAAAAAACATGTGTCGTATTGGATTTTAGGTATAACATATAGCATCGGAAACCTGATAAATCAAAAAAGATGCCGCCATAGCCTCACCGTCTCGCTTCCTCCACAAGACACGATTGTTTTAGAATACAAAAATAAAAAAGAGAGAGGAAGGAGGCAGGATACAAAGCCCCACGCCCCTTCACTGCCTTTCTCCCTCACCTCCCCTTCCTGCCATTTCTTCCTCAAGCTCCTTCCATCTTCTCTCCTCCAAATCTCACCCAAGACCAAACATTCAAGCTATGCATGTCATACCATTGTGTTTATCATCACACAAGCATTCCATTTTTGCAATCATATCATACATGCGTGGTTGTTTGAGCAAGTTTGAGAAGAGGGAGAGAGAGTGAGGTGGCAGGGTGTTGTGGCAGAGAACTTTCCTCTCAATTTAGGTTGTACTTAATTATAGAGAATTGGTCATAGTGGTGTGTACATGAGTAAATTAGTGCTTAGCATACAAGGTTAATTTTGTGGAATTGGTACCTGCATATTCATATGTTAATTTTGTGGAATTGGCAACTGCATATTCTATTTTGTCTAGTGGACTATGATGGTAGTGATGGATAGGTTGAATGCTTGTTCTTTTTATATGTTGACAACATTAATCCTAGTAATACATGTTGTTGTTTGATAATATTAGAATCAGTCATACAATGAATAAGAATAATAGCTAACACGGAAATCTAACAAGTTCAAGTGGAGATCAATAAATATTTGGTGCCAAATGATGCTTATGGATAGGTTGAATGCTTGTTCTTTTTATATGTTGACAACATTAATCCTAGTAATACATGTTGTTGTTGTTTGATAATATTAGAATCAGTCATACAATGAATAAGAATAATAGCTAACATGGAAATCTAACAAGTTCAAGTGGAGATCAATAAATATTTGGTGCCAAATGATGCTTTTCTATTTGTAGTTTAGTACACTGTTAGATTACGGGTAACTATATGTTTATATGAAATCAGCATCTTATGGGAAATAGTTGGTAATTTGGCAAGCTAATCAAAGCTGTATATCCGTTAGTTAGTTCCATGATGATTTTATATCTGCACACAGATGAGCTACACAAGATATTTCTTGTTTATTTATATGTATTGCTTATGAACTTAAGCATAGTGAGAAGCAAATTCTTTCTGATTTTAAAATATTAGTAAGGATAATGCTTTTCCTAGATCACATTCAGGTTTTGGAGTTAGCTGCTAGGATAGTTTAGACTGTCTCCGAATATAGACAATGCATTTTACCTCCACAGTGTTAGTTTAATTTGCAGTAACAGCCCCAGTTTGTCACTTTGAACCGCATGGTTATTTTATGTACGGCTGTACCTATTACTTTTTTAATATCATGGGCCTTCTCAGTTTGCACACTTGGGTTTATGATAATGGAATCTGTAAACTTTACTTGCTGAAGGCCATGAAGGAAGGTGATGAGCTGATGACTGCTGGAAGGCTTAAACAAGCTTTACCTTATTATGAAAAAGTGGTGCAGACTGTGGACTTTAAGATATTCTATTACAGAACGATGTATATTTCTATTAAAAAAACATATACATGTGGTTGTATCATTAGTGAAATGTTGGCTTAATGTGAGCAAGTACTTCTCATTTTCATGGCGAGAAAAATTACTTTACAGTTCTACTCTTGATTAAACACACCAACATTATAACTTGTAACACATCCTACCCTGGCCGTCATTTTATGCTTGAATATATTAGAATATAAAATTTCACTCCTTGGCCTATCATGGACAACTTGCTGATTTCAGAAAGCCCTGTTCTCTACGGCCAATTAAACCTCATGCTACTGCTAAGCAGGCCCATTCAACTTCTCTATTTTTTTCCATGGATCTCCTGACAATTTAATTTGCATCTTAAGATATATCTATATCCTGATTATGCACTAAAATTGAATAAGGAAAAAACAAATTTACCCACTTTGCTAGGCCAGAGCTTCTGAAGGAATAAAAGAGACCTTTGCTGTAGATTAGAGGTGGGCGCCGTGCCGGCCTGGCCCGGGCCCATCGTGCTTCGGACCGAAACCGTGCCGTGCCACGACGGCCCATCATGTCCACCGTGCCGGCCCGACTCACCTTTGGCGAGCCCAAGCTCAGCCCATTTGCGCTTCGTGCCGTGCCGGTCAAGCCCGATCTATTTTTACTATTGTAACGAACAAAGAAATAAAACAAATCACTACTACTAAACTACCTATTTTGATTACATAGAGACTAATCACATCAACAAAATGTCAAACGTAAATGCAATGCTTGAAGATGCCCTGAATCAACAATATCTGCCAACTTTTAGGTCTTAATCCGTGATTTCGTGCCCGTTCGTCGTATGCGCGTGCAAGACGGTTCGGCCTAAATCGCCGTGCCGTGCCGCCCGTCATGCCTAGTTCGGGCACTGCACGGCCCGTCTCTGATTGCGTGCCCGCCCGCACGGAACCGCCGTCTTTGCCAGACCGCCATCCCATCGTGCTTCGGACAGGCCCAAAAGAGCCTGGCCCAAGTGCCCACCTCTACTGTAGATGTATAGGTCACCTTACTTGGTGCACATAAAACTTACGCAGCATCATGTCGTTCTATTACATGCTTCAGTTCAGATACAAAAATTGTTTTCTTCCTCGCGTATATTTGCCCTGAAATTTGCTAGTATTCCTGCTTCATTTTTGTGCCCTTTCTAGTTTTCCTATTATGCTTTTGTTACTCCTGTTGGGCAAAATAATTTACATTCAGACTGAACTTCATGGAATGGCTGCTTTGCAGTGGTCTATCTGTCTAGATTCACTCCGCGGGTTGTTTTCCCTTTTGTTACCTATGCCCTTTCCCTGCATCGCTGTTATTCATCAAGTATTTTAGGTTTTCCCCTGCTCTGGCGCAAACGCACTCAACGTACTAAAGCCCTAATCCCTTGAACAAACCTATGTTCCATGCTTCTGTTTTGAATAAAACTGGGATTTTCCGTTTGATATAAATTAATAGCTTCTATGATTTCTGTATGTGTTTTCTTTTCTTTTTTTTAAAAAAAATGATTTCTGTATGTGTGCATGCACATTTGTCCCCATGTGGCTAGGCAATGGGATGGGTTCATGTGCAGATTATTTTCACATGCATTCTTGGCGACCGAAAGAATTACTACGCGAGCCTAGACGAATCCGGCATGGGAATTGATCAGATCAGGAAGCGTATGCATCCTTGGTTGCCTCTGTTACTTTGAGAAAATCCTTCCAGTTATAAAAATCAGGAAGCGTATGCTTCAGTTTTTCACCCGCTGAGGTTCAGCTTTGCCCTTTCGGTCTTCCCTCCATGCTAGACACCACTATCCTTTAGACGAGAAAATTGATATTATGCCACTCTCAAGAGTGGCGCTAGCCCAAATGCCATCTTCGTCGATGCCTTCGTTAAAATGCCACTCTTATCGTGCCCTCCTCGCCAAAATGCCATTTTCGCATTTATAAAATGAATTTCAATTTCCTTTGCAGATTTAGACACCGGAAATGACGATCCTACCCCCGAGCCAGATCTATGTGTTGACATCCCCTCTTCTCTGCCGAGCTCGGCTACTGCTCTACCCCCCTCACTCATCTCCTCCGCGCCTCAGATCTTAATGCGGCGCAAGCGTCGCCGGGTCCGCCCCGTCCAACGCTGGCCTCGCGCAGCTCTCCGCTGCCATCGCTGCGGAGGAGGACTTGGGCCCGTTCGTGCGGCGCGTGTTCGCGTGCGGGAGGCCGGAGCCACTACTGGCCTCGCTCCGAGCCGCCTGACGGACCACGAGGCGAGATAGAGTGAGGAGCTCGCCGCGCGCACTTCCACGACTTCATCCGCGCCGTCGGCGACCTCCGCTCCTCCTCCGCGCCGCCTCCTCCGCCACAGATTCGCGCTGCCGCGCCGGGCGGCCGGCCGGCTGTCAAGAAGGACGGCCCTGGCTGGAACAACGGCGGCAGGAAGTGGTCCATCGCCAAGATACTCATCTCGCCGCCGCGCTCGAGGCCGAGGACCACACCAACCGCTGGGCGGCGGGCGTCTCGCCATGAGCTCGCTGCTTTCGAATCCAACGCCGACCACAAGTCGCATGCCATGATGCACTACTACGCAGAGATGGAGGAAGCTTGAGGTCGCCCGCGGTCCAAGTGCTCGCCGCATAAATCAATACCAGAATGCAGCTTTAACAGCTTGATTCCAAAAGCATCGATGCCTCCCAAGCATTGGAATGACCGAATGCAAGTGAAAAGAGTTAATTGAAATTGAAAGCAATCAGTTTCGTAAGTCCGAAACATGCAGATCTCGCTTAGGGGTAGGAACGTCATTTCTAGTGGTTAAATCTGCAAACCGGTGCACAATTCATTTTATAAATGCGAAAATGGCATTTTGACGAGGAGGACACGATAAGAATGGCATTTTAACGAAGGCATCGTCGAAGATGGCATTTGGGCTAGCGCCACTCTTGAGAGTGGCATAATATCAATTTTCTCCCTTTAGACATACCCTAGTTTCTCGTACGATGCCCAGACGGCACAGGTTATAACGTGATGGCTCTCTTTCCCTTCCTGACTTGTAGCCCCAAACAACAAGAGGCGTCCAAGTATGGTTTCTTCACCCAACCAGACTTTCCAGTTCTTGTTGTGGCAGGCACACCAAAGTCTCCTCCGTTGAAATGTAACCACCTTCCTGGCCTCTCGCCTGAAAACTTTCGGCAGATTTGTTAGTAGGCTTCCGGTATATGCACGGCGGCACGCCACCACAAAGCTGAAATCCTCCTCCTTTTCCAAGGAGAGAGCTGAAATCTCCTGATATGTATGGACGACTGCCAGTATGTTCACTCTCCAGCTATGGCTCTGACAAGGAAATTCGAGCCTGAGTTTCTGTAGATTTCTTACAAAACGCAAAAAATGCAGCTCAGGGGAAGATGGAATCCCCCGAATCTCCAATGTGGAAGCTACCGAGTTCCGGCCAATGCTGCCTTTCCCGTGGTCGAAACTTGCAACCGCGTACACGCTTGCTCCTTTCACGTACAGTACGTATTATAAACAAGTCCATAAAGCAGCAGTACATGCTAGTGCTACCGATTGTCGATTCGCCGTCTTCTTTTGGGCGCCTTTCTCGCCTTCCAGAAACACGCGCTAGTGGAGGGGCGCCGGGTTTCCGACCGACCAAACGGGAAATACTGGGGCACACATTCCTAAACCTTCCTCTCATCCCCTTCAGCTTAAGTTGGAAGAATCTACAGGTTTATACAAGGACAACGAGACGGAGATGAGTACTTTGAGTAGTTCTTTCTATGCATCACCCTTCAAGCATAAGTTGTACAAATATTGAAGCAAGAAAAGTTGTACAAATGCCACGCTGCAACTTGCAAGAGGGGAGCATGCCGTCCCGGCATTGCCTTCCTCCCTCAGCCTTGGGTTTCTTTCGCCCCTGCCGATTCTTCACTTGTAAGAATACCATGCATCTGGCTATGATCATGTAGGGAGTAAAGTACTAGTATAGGACTGGAGTATCTTATCTTGTTAGAGCAGTTGGGAAGTAGGCGTGCACAGCACAGGAGCACGGCGGTTTGGTCGAGATTTGCCAGTCTTTAACTTGAAGAGAAACCAAGTTGTCACGGGGGGTGTCTTGTCGAGGATGGAATGGAACACTAGGGGTGCGTTTGGTTGCCTGGATGAGGTTGGATGGGATATGGCCATCCAACTTGGATGGGATGGAGCCATCCAGGTAGTTGTTTGGTTTGGTGGATAAGAATGAGCCAATTTTTTGTTTGGTTGGATGGATGAGGATGGATGGGATGAGCTAATTTTTTGTTTGATTAGATGGATGAGCTAGTTGTAATTAAGGTTTCGAAATTTAGTTTGAATTTTTTGGACAAAATTTAATTAAAATTTGAATTTTGAACAAAATTTGATCACAATTTAAATTTTCTGACAAAATTTGAATTTTTTGATAAAATTTGACCAAAATTTGATTTTTTTTGTACACATTTTGAATTTTTGAATAAAATTTGCATTTTCAAACAAAATTTTATTTTTGGACAATTTTTTATTAAAATTTGAATTTTCAAACAAAATTTGACCATATTTTAAGCAAGTTTAATTTTGGCCAAGAAAACTTTGCCGAAATTTAAATTTGACCGTGTACACCTCTTCTGCAGCAAACTGGATGAGCACATCCGGCCTTTTTATTTGGATGGCTTTATCCAGCATCTTGAGAGAATATTCCCAAAAACTGGATGACCATATCCTATCCATTCACCCATCCAAACACTTGGATGACTCCAAATCCATGAATAGCCATATCCCATCCACCCTCATCCACCCAACCAAACGCACCATAGGTCAAGGGGCTTGCTTTCTAGGACGGATTGACAATTGGCGGTTTGGTTTATCTATGGGGTTTGAGGCTTTATTGACCTCGCGAGCCCATTCTAAATAGAATATGGAGGGAGTGGTACTTGCTTTGACTCAGCTTCGCTTCACTGGACTCGATAATTTAATCCTTTAACCATTGATACTTGTTACATGGAAATGATATCAGCAAGTTTATCGCCGAAAGTAGTTCGGCGTGGTTATATTTCTACTTTTTTTTTTAATAGTGTATGGCTATAGAAAGTAATTATCAACGATGGATATTGGAGATTTTCGGCCTGTAAGGAGATTTGCATCTGCAGATGCAAAAGATAGGTGTTTAGTTGTCTTCTCATCCAACTCAGTCTGGCTCTATAGATGCAAAAGATAGGTATTTGGTTGTCTTCTCATCCAACTTAGCCTGGCTCTATAAATGCAAAACATCTCTTTCAGCCAGGCTCCAGGGAAACGAGAAAATCCACCGTTTCCCCAGGGCCAGGCTCTGCCGAGCCATGCATGCATGCTGACATCAACATTTACTATCTAGTTTTATTCTTTTCTTTGCTATATCTTTTGATTAGCATCTCCGATCAACAAACAGATTTCACCTATGTGTTCATGATATTTCTTCGAACAGAACTAGACCATACTTGCTATATAAATTTTAAAAGATTAAAATTGTAGTTTTTCAATTTATTGATTTTCTAGAATATATTTTAAAACTTTTTGTAAACACATATAATATATATATATATATATATATATATAAAAGATTTGCGGTGGGGAAAAAAAGACTAAACGGCCAGAAAAGCGATAGGTTCGTCTAGACTCTAGACATTAGCCGTTGGAGCTGGACTCAGACAGCACTAGCGGACAGGAATGACCCGTCAGGACCAGTAGCAATGACGACAATGCACGAAATCCTATCATCGCACCAGTTCCCACTGTGCAGAAAGGCAATGGCCTGCCGGTGGTGTCAGGAAACGAGCCGAAGCGTAGCCGAGCGCCCAGGCTTGTTTAAAAACGCTCGCGACTAGCCGTTGCCACCTGCCCGCCGCGTACGTGCGCGCCCACGCATTTCCACCCCGGCGGTGTGTTGGACTTGCCGCCGCGCGCTTCCCCGGGCAGCTCGCGCTGGGTCGCGGAGAGCCAACGGGAGGCGGGCGCGCCGCGCGCTCGTCATGACTTCTGCGGCTCCGCCTCTCGGGCCGTGCGTGTGCGTTGCGAACGCTGTGGTTTTATGAAACAACCCCAAAAAATTCAAAAAGAATTTAAATTTGGTTTTCATTTTGATTTTGATTTGATTTGATTTGAATTTTAAATTGGTTTGAATTTTGTTTTCTTTCTCCCTTTCGTTTTGGGCCAAATTCCTTTGGGCCTTTTGGGCTCCTTCTCCCCAGCCCAGCTGGCCCGCTGGCCTCTTCTCTCCCCCAGCCCAGTTGGCCCGCTGGCCAACCGCCTCCTCTAGCCCTGGCGCCGCCTCCGGCTCCGGCGCGTCGCCCGCGCCCACGTCGCGCCCGTTGCCGCTCGCCAGTCCCCTCGCCTTGGCTATAAAAAGCCACCCGCCTGAAGTTCCTCGCCCGCTCCTGCTCAGCGGGTGAGGCTCCCCACCCCCCCGCCCTCCTTCTCTTCCCCGGCCACGGCCGCCGTCGCCGGGAACCCTAGGGTTCCCAGCCCTCCTGCGCGCTCGATCGGGCCAGCCCCCCCCCCTTTGCCGCATTGGGCCGTGGCCCATTGAGCCCAGCCGAAGCCGGCCCAATACTGTTGAAACAGTATTTCGATTTTTTTTCCGGATTTTTATTTATTTATTAATCCGAATAATCGATTAAACATTCAGAAAAATCCCGAGAAATTCCGGAAGCCTCAAAAATTCCACAAATACATTTTCCGAACCGTTTCGAACCACTGAGTCCAAAAATGCTCTCCGTTCCGTCATTTGGAGTCTCCAAAATTTCAGAATGACCATTTTACCCTCCGTTCTCTCTCGGCCCGTTTCGGTTTCCGTTTTCGGTTTTCGTTTTCGTTTTCTTTTCATTTTTCGTTTATTTATTGTCGTTTGTCCTTTTCGCGCTAGATCCGGTCGTTGGACAGTTCGAGGAGCACCAGCAATACCCGGAGCAGGAGCCGAACCCGGTAGGAAACAAGTACAACTACGTCAACTACAATTCAGCCAATCCAGCCGCTGAGCAAGGCAAGCCGTACACCATTGATCATATTAAATCCAATCATACCCTGTTATAATTAGTACTTAATTTCTATCACATTATTTTGCCGTATGTTGAAATATTGAAAAACTATTATTTTAGAATGACATGATACCTAGATAATGCCAATTTGCTCATGGAACTTCCTTGAAAAATATTGAATCAATTAAATCCTTTGTAACCCTAGATGATAACTTATGCCATGTTAAGTAAATTACTATCAATCCTGTAATTAGTTCAAATGCTTTTAAAATGAAGTGCTGTCGAGTTGTTAACTCGGATGTTTATTAAAAGTGCCATAGTCAGGGGGACAGTATTGGGCCATCCACGAGGTGGAGTTGAGTCCGATCCCCGGCTGATGATTAATGCCATGATTGGTTTGGTGGCCGATACGTGTAGGTAGCGGATTGGGTTTGTGTATGTACGGCTGATCTTTGGCAAATTAATTGTTGAAACCCCCCTTGAGCAAAGTAAATAACTTAAGTTTTCTGCTCAACCACGAGTCGGACCAGTTAGTTGAACCGTTTTTCGACATAGCTCAGTAACGTTGTTCGTCCCCTAGGAATACTTACATTTTGGTGGTACCATTCTCAGTGAGGAGAATGAGGAGCGGCATTCACGGAGTGGAATGGCCGAAGGGTTTGGTGAAACGAGAATGAGGTGTCATTCGCGGGTTCTCACAACGTAGGTTACCTACTTAGACTTGGAACATAGCTCCTGCGTTGGCCAGTGGAGTCGTAAGGATTATGGGCCCGAGTACCTATCGGATAGGAGCTACCAGGGGGATGTTCAATCAAACAGCTATGATGGTCTCGGCCTGTCCGCATGCATTTAAGTTGCATGTAATTTAGCGCTTGGCATTAACGGTCATAGATATCTTGTGGGTAAAGCTGAGCACCTCCGCAGAGTTAATCATGATGATATTCAAATACGCCGTACTTTCGGTTAATGAAGTTAAGTTTGAATTGGGGTGACACCTCGTAACTAAGCTCAAATAATTGTTTTTGGTAAATTTGTGAATATGGTTAAGTAGTGTTGAACTTTGGAAAACCCCCAGTTACTACTTATTATTGGTTTGTGTTTCAAATGTAAAATGGGTTAGAAAATAAAACTTGCATTCACAATACTTAAACCAGTTCCCTCCAATTGTTATCCCTTACAGGTAGTATTCAGCACTTCCCCGTGCGACTTGTTGAGTACTCCCGTACTCACCCTTGCACCCCCACCTGTTTCAAAGTTTGAAGAAGCTGGAGCCTACCAAGAATACGTAGATGGCGATCTTGTCTGATTTTGATGTCTTAGTCTTTTGCTCATGCCATGCCTGTGCGGTGTTTTGGTTGTATTTATACTTAGGGCCCCGCCGCGCCCTCTTTTGTAAAAACTCGGCCGTTAGGCCCTATATTCAATAAAAATAGTTGAAGTTAACTCTTTGTCTGGCAATGAATTACTTGGTTCCCGACAGCTAATCATCCTGGATAGCTGTCGAGGTGTTTAGACCTGCCCCTAAAAAGACGGATCGTCACATTTTACTCCGTCGGTTTCAAGTTTATAATACGTCTTCTCATTTGGTACATATATTAAAGCGACACTAAAAATAGCTAGGCTATTTCTACTTTTTATTTTTAAGCACTATACAAATATATGTTTATCTGTATTCGAGAGAAATAATTTATTCTACGCTCCACCACCTCCGTGGGTTAAAATCCTGCACAAATAATCTTTCGTGGGTTAAATGTTTTCGATGAAAGTTTTTCAACCAAATCATATTGGAGCAACTTAAAGTTATTATTGAAATATATTAAAAGTGATACAAGGAGCATAACATGTTCATTTAAGTGCCAAATTCAAAGATTTGAATGAATTTCGATCACATGCTTTACTGATTTATATATATAGTCAGCACATACCCACAATCAAACTATCATAAAAAAAAAGAAACTCTAGTTTAAATTTTAGTTCAAACTTGTGATTTAGGAAAAAATGGTTCCATACTCCTAGGAGTATGTACTCTCACTCTCAATATATTGCATAAATGATATTGTTATACTTCTTTATCTTTTTTAGTATACTGT
Source organism: Rhipidocladum racemiflorum (assembly GCA_036346355.1). Lineage (NCBI taxonomy): Eukaryota > Viridiplantae > Streptophyta > Magnoliopsida > Poales > Poaceae > Rhipidocladum > Rhipidocladum racemiflorum. The sequence continues at coordinate 13,677,684 of CM070578.1, read as the reverse complement.
AGTACTAATTATTAGATACTCAAAAGTGAATTCCACGAAATTTTTTTATCAAAATCCACTATTTATAGTATAATTTATTTATACACGCCTTTTACACATAGAAAAGGGTATATAGCAAAAAGTAAATGGCTCCTATGAATTTTTTTCATTCATGCCATATTGGGGTATCTTAAAATTATTATTGGAGTATACTTAAAGTGATAAAGGAGTATAACACGTTCTGATATACTGAAGTGAGAGTACGTACTTCAGGAGTAAAAAAAAACTTCATTTGAAGACAGTTGGTTAGTGGTCGTTCGGTGCGCAGGACGGTGAGTACGCCATTACACTTTTCTTTCCCCTTTTTTTTTCTTTATCGTTTGAAGACACCCTCCTCCTTTTCGTATAGTCGCCGCTTCAATTGCTCCCTCCGTTTTATGACATTAATTTAGCCATTCGTACGCACAGGTAAACAGTTACGGGAGCAGGAAAATTAAATTAGCAAGATTGGACTATGCTTCACAGAATCACAGGTAACTCGATTAATAATGTGTTTGGTTAATGGAATGGGATGGTCATGTATCATTTGATTCCATTATTTTAGATGAATGAAATGATTCAGCATCTATAAGAAATATTCCTCAAATTTATATCACTTGGTCCAGAATGGAATAGTTCTATTCAATCAACCAAATACATGAATGATTTTTTTGAACCATTCCATACATATATCACTTAGTACAAATAACCAAACACACCTTAAGTAAACCGACCCACACAATTGACCTTCTCTCCTAAATAATACTAAATCTTTAAAAGCATGACCTAGTAAGAGTGAAAAAGGCACATTAGTTCCACTATATATATATATATATATATATATATATATATATATATATATATATATATATATATAGCTCGTTGGGAATTATTTCTTGGTTCGATACTTGAATCAGTGTGGCATGGTGCGTGCTGCCAGCTTGACGGTTTGGATTACATGCACCATGGTGCAGTGGCGTACTTATCCAGGCTTGGTATGCCAAGCAAGCAACTTGGATCCTTGGAAGTTTGCTCATGTAGACCACGCATATCAGCCGTTGGTTCGGGCTCGCGAAAGGGACGTGCTATCAAGCCATCAAAGCTGCGAGTACCTAATATTCTCTCATCATTTTTGCCAGGTTGAGCCCATGTCATGCAGAAGATTGCCGAAGTGATAAAATATTAGTGTTTGCATAGTTGCCGCGGAAGAGTTAGCTCCATGTACGTACGTGCGCATCACACGTACGTAAGATATAATAATGTACATGTATGCAACTCAATCATTATTTATATCCGTCCGTATGATCGAGATAAGCCCTGGCGACGAGGACGACGACCGATTAGGGTTTTAATCGTCAGTTTCTAATGATTTGGTTCGTTTCGGACCATGAGATTCAAGCACACCAGAACTTGTCGGGCTAGTTTCTACCTCCGCTTATGTGCTTGATCATGGGCTAAATAAATCAGACCGAACATGTGAGAGCTCATTAGGTTTATTGTGGAAGTTTTCGCTCCAGCGGCCATAACATAAGGGATATTTTACGGGAACGCAGGAACCAGGAAAAAAATATATGCAGGACCTTATATGAAGAAAATAAAAAGCCATATAAACTCTAGCTCATCTGAGAAGCTCCATTGGTACCTTCTTATGTTATATAACAGAAATATCGTTATAGATCCTCTTGCAAATTATATACACTAGTCGGCAACCTGTACATTCGCACGGGCTAGATTCTTAGATAAAGTCATTTGAATCAGTTAATTTGGATTGTATGTGATAGACACTGTAACTAGGTTCTAATAAATCAAATCTCTAATCATCCTTTAATTTTTTTTATTCTGAATTAGCATATTATTTATCGTACCTGGGGTGGATTTTTTGTTTTGTTTTGTTGTAGACTAGAATTCAGATGAAAATTTATATTTTTATTTATTACTATTCTGAATTTTATTTGTATGTGATTCGAGAGCTTGTGAGAGAGCAACAATTACTTACACTCTTTTGGTGTTACGCTTGAAGAATTTATGGACTTTTTCGTTGAATCTTTCATCTCTCATCGTGGTTGCTTCAGCGTTGTTATTTTGGTTCTCTCTATATGATTCATTTTCTTCGTTCTTAAGACCGTGCACGTTTGTACTGTATCTCACAAAGCTTTGATCCGATTTGTGGTTGTCGTGCATAAGAAGGGGTATCAGAGTGTAACAACTACAATTTATAGTAAAGCATTGTATATTAAAATAAAATATTTGTATGTAACATGGCTCAGCGTGCATCACCCCCCTTGAGCTGAACTAGCATAGCCTGCACCAACGTGATCACCATCTCCAAATTTCATGCAGGAGAAGGGCGAGACGACACTGGTGGTGGCTGAATAGGAAGAGGACGCCATCGGTGGGAGAGAGGATGCGTTGGAGAAGGACGTTGTCGATGGGTAGGGAGACGTTGGAGAAGGAGGGGCAGTAGGCGACGCCAGCGTTGGAGCGGTGACGTCAGCAACAAGGAGCTCCTCTAGAGGCTAGGTAGCGTAGATAGCAGTAGTGTACTAGTGTGCGACACTATTGCAATGGTAGCTCATGAAACTACCCATCACGCTTGAGTGTATCGATGGCGGGGCGCAACTAAACGGAGCCAACGACGATAGATGGAGGCATGGTCAAGAAAGAGACCAACGAATGAACAGAGGGAAGCATATTCGTTTCTAGTCGAGAGGATAGGGCGACTGGTGGGTTCACTTGAATGAGCAGATGGATAAGGAACGGCTGGTGGCATGTGCGAGTCGACGAAAAAAAAAGGTAATGTGTGTTGATTTTGTTAGGAAACCGGATTCGTATCTTATATGGACTCTTCCTTATCTCTAAGCAGAACCGCTATATATAGGAGGCAGGGGGTCACCTCATTGTACACAAGCATACAGAATAATAAAGCAGACCCGTTCCTCCTCATATTGTGTCTCTCGCCCTCTCTCTCTGTTCTCCACTTGAGATCTATTAGGCAACCCCGGACTATTCGATAGCGGGCTTGTCTAACACGTTATCAGCACGAAGCTCTACCCGGAGAAAGATTGAAAAGTGAGAAAAGGTGAAAAAAAAAGCGAAGGATCGTCGCCTACAACGAACGTCTACTACCGGCGATTGATCGCCCGATCTGATCTGCAATCAACTCGCCATCAAGCCGGCATCCATTCGGATTGCCGAAAGAAAAGTCCTACGCGACTCTATCCTACGCGATAGCCTACCAGAGAATATATTGAAAAGGTGAGAACGAGGATTGAATCTAATCGCTCGTTTATATTATGTATGCATCTAATCTACGTGGCATGAAGCTACGAATTTACTGTGTGTTTCATTATATAGTATGAATACATCTAAGTAGCATGAAGCTACTACTATGCATCGAACTTCTGGATCGTGGGCACGAAGCCTCGTTCTCACAATTTATCGAGCACGGCTTCGCGACCAAGACGCATGAAGATCGTGGCTATGGCTCGAAACACCACGGCGCTGAACCGCGTCTGCCGTGCTTGAAGCCGGCAAGGCCGCCAAATCGCCGGTCGCCTGTCGCGCGCCGCTGCCGCGCACGAAGCGCCGCGCCGCGCCGCCCCCTTTTCCGTGCCATTGACGGCTCGTCTTCCAGCTTGAAGCCGACTCGGTGCCTCGCAGCTTGAAGCCGGTCACCGAGCTGGCCGCGGACCACCGCTGCAGCGCCCTGCCGCCTCGGTTGCACATGAAGTTCCGGCCCCCGGCTTGAAGATGCCGCCTCGGCCTGGCACCTTGGCACGAAGCCATTACCGACGTTCGCGCATGCAGCGCCGCCGGGGCCCACTGCGCTTGACTGCCGCCACGCACGAAGCCGTGGTCGCCGCGCGATGGCATGGCGATGCCTCGGCACTCCGGCCGCCACGCAGCCACCGTCGGCTCGTCGCGCACACAGCCTCTACGCTGGACTCGGCCTCTGTCGTCTGCCGTCGAACGCGCCCGGCCGCCTGACCCCATGGGCACGCAGCACAACATCCTGGCCAGGTATCGGCGAGCACTGCAAATCTTTGTCGCGCCGCGCCGCAAGAAGCCGTCTTCTTGCGCTGAGCACCAGCGCTTGCTACCGCGCTGTCGCGCTCGGTCTCCGGTGATCTTGCCATATCTTGCGCTATCAGCAGGGCTACCGTCGGACCGCCGCCGCTGCCATGGACCCCGCGCGCCCATCGCCAGGAATGCAGCGCGTGTGCGATTGGAGGCTTGAAGCCTCATATGCACTCATGCACTGGACATGACGACCAATTCTTGAATGGACAAGAAATCCCGATCGGAACCAAGAACGGGAAAAACCCGGTTTCATCTGGTTGGAGTTTGAATAAAGAAAGGGATAGGATGGGAAATGACCGATTTGCCCCACTTATTTCCTATTTTTCATTTTTTTCCCGAAAATTGATTAGAAAATCGGAAAACTGAATAAAAAATAGCGAGAAAAATATGAAAAATCCTAGAAAATTGCAGAAAATTTTATGGCTCTGTTTTAATTTGTACTTAGCCTTATTTTCTGCATTTATGAATATTTGCACGAATTTTTGCAATAATTGCCCTGTTTAGATTGTCGAAAATCCATGGGAAATTATTTTCCGTATTTATGAATTTGTGAATTATGCAATTATTGTTTACTCTGAATTCATGAATTGTGCAATTATTCTGTTCCATGCATTGTATTTATTACTTGAATATAATTCATTGGAAATTCAAGCATTTGCCTGAAGCGGCCACCGTCGCGCCAGGAAGGCCGACGCGCATGAAGCTGCGTTAAAACCGATCGCACGAAGTCGATCGTGCATATGAATTTTGATCGTTTGCATGAAGCCGATCACCTACATGCACGTAGTTATATTTCTGAATATTTATGAATCTGTGTATATATGATTCTTGCAGTTATGAATCATGTATTTATGAATTCTGTATTTATGAATCTTATATTTATGAATCTTGTACTTATGAATCCTACATTTATGAATCTCGCACTTATGAATCTTGCATTTATGGATCTTGTATTTATGAATCTTGAAATTATTGCTTTCTTTTAGTTTACTGGATATTCATGAGAATTTTATTTATGCATTTATGAATTTTTGCAACCACCTTCTATTAGATTACACGAAGTAATCTAATGAAAGAATCTTATGAATATGTAAATACCTGGCATTGTCATATGTGAGTTTTGAAGAACTGGCCCGAATGGTCAGAACTATCTCATATGGGCATCAAATGTGTAGATCGTGTTTATGAGCAAGAAGCTCTAAATTGCCATCGGTTTAGGGTCCTCGAAGGACAAGTAACCTACTGCCGAGCAAAACGATCAAATTTTGTACTCCCCAGGTATCACTTTTCAGCCACTATGAATAATGAATACATGGCTGAGGTGAGTACACTTGAGTTACGGACTGCGCTTCAGAAGCAGTTCGAGAAACTCAAGCCCACCATCTTGCTCCAAGCACAGCAAGATTGGGTTCGCCTGAAGTTTGCAGGCTATAGAACAGTGGTTGTTAATGAATTTTGAGTAATGAATTGTAAGCTCTCGAAGAGCATACATTTTTTCTCATGAATAGAATTGCAATTTATTCTTTATTCCAGTATTCTTTATTTGTAAGCAATATTTGAATTACTTTGCTACTATATGATTAGAATTATATTTCTTATCATTTAAGATATTGTGTAGCGCCCAATGGAGGTGATATGTATTGTTAATAGTGGCATAACAAATACCATCTTAAGAGAGTCGAAATACTTCCAGACGATCACGAAGTACGCTGGAAGGATTATGAAAACCGCAGGAAGCGATACGCATATAATAGGCTCAGGAAGAGCCACAATTATATTGCCAATGGGTACAATTTTGGTAATTGATGAAGCCTCCTTGTACCCTGAATCAACACGCACTCTCTTAAGTTTTAACAGATATCCGCGCCAATGGGTTTCACGTAGAAACCAATGAAGAAAATGGCAAATAGCATTTGCGCATTATGAAGCACGCGGAGTATGAAAAATGGTATTAGAAAAATATCCCTCATATGAATCTGGGTTGTACTACACGATAATCAATGCACACGCAGTGTATACTTATTTGAAGACTGTATTTAGAAGCTCTGCATTATTTGCTTTATGGCATTGTATATTTAGGTCATCCTAGTCTTAGATTGATGAGAAACATAGTTAACAACTCACAAGGTCATGGCATTAATGTTAAAAAATTTCCCGAATCATGAAGATTTTGTGTGCCATGCATGTGCCACCGGGAAATTAATAACAAAACCCTCTGTTATGAGAGTGCAACATGAAATCCTGCATTCTCAAACGCATTCAGGGGATATTTATGACCGATTCAGCCCTTGTCAGGGCCGTTTTGGTACTTCATGGTGCTCATTGATGCTTCCTCGAAATGGTCGCATGTATGTTTGCTGTCAACAAGGAATCATGCATTCGCAAAGTTGATCTCGCAGATCATCAGAATTAAGAATGTTTTTCCTGACCATCGCGTGAAGTCCATTCGATTGGACAATGCCGGCGAATTTACTTCCAAGGCATTTGATAATTATTATACGGCAACTGGAATAACGGTTGAGCACTCTGTGCCGCACATCCATACGCAAAATGGAATAGCTGAAGCACTAATAAAGAGGATTAAGCTCATAGCCCGACCACTCTTGCAGAGTTGTAACTTGCCCAACACTTGTTGGGGACACGCAGTCCTGCACGCAACAGCACTCATCAATTATAGACCGTCGGCCTACAACATCCATTCAACTATGCAACTAGAGCAATGGGTCATCCTGAAGATTTGAATGAATGGTATATGTACCTATACCACCCCCACTGCGAACTGCAATGGACCCTCTCCGCAAGTCACGGGATATACGTTGGTTATGAGAATGCATCCATAATCGTGTATTTGGAACCCACGATCGAGATTTGCATACAGCCCGATTCGCTAATTGCATCTTTTTGACGAGGATCGCTTTCCCGTCATTAGGGGGAGGAAATGAACCATTGGATGAAAATGCCGAGAAATCATATGGCATTCCATTGGGATCCCCGTGCATGACCCTCGCACTAATGAAGCAAATCATGAAGTCAAGAAGACAATCGATTTGCAGAATTTAGCAAATGAACTGCCTGATCATTTTTGTGATCTGAAGAGCGTGGTTAAGTCGCATATACCAGCAAGAAATGCACCAAAGAGGGTGGAAATACCAAAGAAAGCAGAAGGTATCCCTCATCCTGTTCAGAGGCCTCAAAGAAAAAGAACAGGAAATCTGGCTTCTCAAACCCAAAGTACCCGGAGACGTCTGGGGAAAAATGGGCAAGAGGACTTACCACAGCCAATCACAAAAGTGCCCCAAAGCAAGAAGGGGAGCCAGTTGAGACCTGGCACTGGAAAGAAGCCTGTGGAAAAGGCAATTCTATATCTGAACCTTCCATTGGAAGAAGCCGCCGGAAATAATGTGTGCGCACACATTGGCGGAGAAAAACTAAAGGAACTTGCTCCTGGAATGGGAAATAGCAATGAAGAGCAAGTAGAAGTGCACGAAGCACCCCATGATGAAATGGCCATAAACTTTGTAATAACGGGAGAATCGATGAATAGAGCAACAGCCAATGTCAATGCATACTTTGCAAAGAAGATTGCCACGATCATTAATCATGATCCCGAGCCCGCATCTCTCGCAGAGTGCAAGAAAAGGCTCGATTGGGAAGATTGGAAGAAGTCAATCACCGCAGAGTTAGTCTCTCTAAACAAAAGAGAGGTGTTTGGGCCTGTGTGCCGCACGCCTCCCCATATAAACCCCGTGGGGCACAAATGGGTTTTTGTTCGGAAGAGGAATGAAAACAATGAAGTTATAAGGTACAAGGCAAGGCTTGTCGCTCAAGGTTTCACTCAACGTCCTGGGGTTGATTATGAAGAAACCTATTCTCCGGTCATGGGTGGAATTACCTTTAGATACTTGATCTCAATGGCAGTCAACTTCAAGTTGAAAATGAAGCTAATGGAAGTTGTCACAGCATACTTGTATGGAAACTTGGATTCGGAGATATACATGAAAGTACCGGAAGGTATCCCTATCCCGAACCAAGACAGAGCAAACAGAAACCTATCTGATGTGAAATTGGAGAAATTCTTGTATGAAAAGAAGCGATCGAGGAAGAATGTGGTACAATCGCTTAAGTGACTTTCTTTGCAAGAAAGGCTACACGAACAACGAAGATTGTCCATGTGTGTTTATACAACGATCCCCGAATGGATTTTGTATAATCTCCGTCTATGTAGATGACTTGAACATCATTGGGACGGATGAAGAAATTGAAGAAGCATGCACATACTTGAAGTCTGAATTTGAAATGAAAGACTTGGGTAAAACCAAGTTTTGTTTAGGCTTGCGGCTTGAACATGTCCAAGGCGGAATCTTGGTACACCAATCTTCCTACACCTGAAAGTGTTGGAGAAATTTGGTTTTGAAAAGGCATACCCATAAAGACCCCAATGGTCGGAAGGTCACTCCAAGTAGACCTAGATCCGTACAGGCCTAAAGAAGAGAGGGAGGAAGTCCTGGGAGCGGAATTCCCATACTTGAGTGCAATTGGAGCGCTCATGTACCTTGCGAATAGCACTAGGCCGGACATTGCGTTCGCCGTGAATTTGCTAGCGCGGTACAGTACAGAACCCACCAAAAGGCATTGGAAAGGGGTGAAGGACATCTTCCGTTACCTTCAAGGAAGCAAAGACCTTGGCTTGTTTTACAGAAGAAACAATGAATTGAATTTGGTTGGCTATGCCGATCTTTGGGTACCTATCGGACCGCATCTTGGCAAGTCACAACCGGGTATGTTTTCCTTTGCGGTGGAACAGCAATTTCGTGGAAGTCATCTAAGCAGACTCTTGTCTCAACGTCGACAAACCACTCAGAAATAATTGACTTGTATGAAGCATCTCGAGAATGTGCATGGCTTCGAAGAATGGTTCATCACATCCAGAAGTCATGTGGTTTGAACATGGAACAAACCCCCACCATTATCTATGAAGATAATGCGACTTGTGTTGCTCAAGTGCAAATGGGATATGTGAAAAACAATCTTACGAAGCACATCAACCCCAAGTTCTTTTATGCCCATGAAATGCATAAGATGAACGAGATAAAGATACTGCATACTAAGTCGTGTGAAAATCTCGCAGATTTATTCACTAAGTCACTCCCGGCATCTTCTTTTGAAAGATGTACTAGAGGAATCGGGATGATGAGGCTTAGGGAAGTGCAGATTTCAGGGGGAGAATTTTCACATACTCCTACATAAATCTCAAACATGAAGTTTGAGTACCCAACGTGAATCTTGAAGATTAACATTGAAGTTTGGGTGGATTGTACTCTTTTCCTTAAGTAAGTTTTTCATTGAAGTTTTCTTGCATAAGGTTTTTGATGAGGCAATCCGTGCAACACAGCAAGCGTGTGCTATGTACTCTTTCTCCAATTATTTTTCCCACTGGGTTTTTATGGAGTTTTAATGAGGCATATGCATCTCGCGGTGAAGAGTCCAAGGGGGAGTGTTAGGAAACCGGATTCGTATCCTATATGGACTCTTCCTTATCTCTAAGCAGAACCGCTATATATAGGAGGCAGGGGGTCACCCCATTGTACACAAGCATACAGAATAATAAAGCAGACCCGTTCCTCCTCATATTGTGTCTCTCGCCCTCTCTCTCTGTTCTCCACTTGAGATCTATTAGGCAACCCCAGACTATTCGATAGCGGGCTTGTCTAACAGATTTATCGTGTGTCCTCTACATTATCTGTTGTCTTCTTTTATAGTATGTGGACCGACCGTGTTTCTCTTGGACTTCTAAAACACTCTGTATTGGTTTCAATCTCCCCCAAGATACTTTCCTTTGAAACTGATGTTGGTTATATTCTGATCTTACTCGTTGTTACTTGTATCGGTTGTGACTTTTCAAAATAATATTTTTCTTAAATCCGATATTGCCCCTAATCCAACAATCATACCAAATTAACAATTCTTACCAAATCGGCTATGCGCCAGATTCTGGTGTCAACAGATCCGTAATTTTTAGAAAAGAGTACTAAAGCGAAACACTTATTTTAATTGTGAATGAGCAGGGTGGCCCACACATCTGCGCGGCTAGATTTCTTTTAAAGTTCGTAGTATCAAATGATAACTTATATGTTTGAGAATATATTAACGTATTTTGTAGGCTATTTAGATTTTTAAGACATCATAAATATTAGATATGATAATAGAAGCTTGAAGGAGAATTCAACTTACGAACGTAACTGAAGTATATGTTTTGATGGAATTAAATAATCACTTCGGAATCAACAAAACAGATTGATATGCGGTCGGTAAATCGTGAATTTCCGGAGATCTAGCGGTTGGATTGATCTGAAATTTTAACACAAGAAACTAGACTCCAATACGCATCTAACAAAAAAAGAATCAGCTCGATCGGACTTACGGATCAAAAGTTATAAGCTTCGCAATCTTGCTGTGATAGACTATACCGAAAATAGATCTAACATGGATTCCCGAAAATCTAGCTGTCGAATTGATGTGAAATTTTAAATGAAGAAACTAGATTCAATTTAGAAACTAACCCAACAAGAATCAGCTCAATCGGATCTACGGATAAAAAGATATAGGCTTCGCAAGTTGACTGTTCCAAAAGTGACACGAATTAATTAAACCCTAATTTCGTGATTTAAACAAAATCTAAAAGGAAATAACCAATCAAACTTTGTAGATCAAAAACTTGATGCCCTAAAAATATTTTGGATGAATCAAATCGAAATTATGATGATAAAACAGTGAATCAATCTAAGATCAATAGCAGACGTGCAAACAATAAATAGTAGTATTAAAATTATATTGAACTAGTAATTGCAAAGTCTTGAAGCTCATCTATCCACGAGAAGAAGTACTACTCAGACATGGCAATCAAGTAGAGGCTCATGCAGTACTAGTACGTGGAACATATTCAAGCTAATACCTTTAACCAAACCGCCTGACGTGGAGTCGTGGGTGCACTTCAAGGGAAACGTTACGCTCCTTAGCGTCGAGTCTCGGCGCCAGGAGCACTACTCTATGAAGTCTCTTCCGAAGCTGCACGCCAGCCGGGCTCACGGCACTGCAAAGCGATCGCCCCCCTTTTTCTACACGCCGTCGCACAGGCTTTGGTTTTCTTATCTGCCGTACGACCGCCGCCGAGAACTTTTTCTGTCGATTTCTTCCTATGCGCTTTGGAAAATAATTTTTATTCCTCTGTCTAATCTGATTACAGTACTCCAAACAAAAAGAGTACAAACCCTAATCCACGCCACAATAAACAGGGGACACCTCCCCCTATTTATAAGAAAACCCTAGAAGAGTTCGCATGCATATCCACTTGGCCCAACATGGCCCAATACATGCAAACTACCTCAAAACGATTACAACTGCACGCGTACGGCCCACCTGCCGTACTCACGTGACTCACTAGCAACCACGTGCACCGTTCTCTAGTCCGAACGCCCCGCATGACATCCTCGACCACCAGGACCTCGATTCCTCCCTGAACCTAGTCTCGAACCTCAGTTCCTCCATGAACCTAGTTCCGGTCCCGTCACCGACCACGTTCGACCTCAAGCAACACCTGTACATGAACAAACACACAACCGTGTACGAGCACAAGTCCACGACTTGACTCAAGATCAATCCATGCAACCACTCACACGAGCGCATTGCATCAAGCAAAACAATTACCATGCTATGACAAGCATATCAAATAATCATCTGAAATAGCACATGCACATGCACCACTCATGCCATGAGAACCACCACTTTGCAATACCAAATTCATCATTAAGCCAATTTTTCAGCACATGATTTCACACTTCCTCACTAACCCAATGAGACTATATCTGTATTCTAATTTTTTTTATTGTACTTAACATTTTATCTTTTTTTAATTGTACGGAAATCAATTTGCTATTTTTTATTATGAATTTTAGTTTTTTTTAGTTTGGATTTTGTATAAAATCCAATTACTAATTTTTATTACAAATTTTAGTTTTATATTGACGTTCGTATGGAAATCAAATTATTAATTTTCTAATAGATTGCTAACTATCCTTTAATTTTTATTTTAAATTTGCATGTTGTTGGATCATACATTATCTAGAGTTTTTTTATATAGTTTAGGGTTAGAAATGTATACAAATTCAATTGGTATTTTTTATTTTATTTTTATTCTGAATTTAATCAATATAGGGATTTTACAATGGAGTTTGTATAGAAATCAATTGCTAACTTTATTTTATTGTTTTATTCCAAGTTTCAATTTTAGATCGAAATTCGTATACAAATATAATTACTAATTTTTAATTAGTTTTTATTCCAAATTTCATTTTTTTATGTTCGTATGGAAATCAAATTGTTTTTTTTTAAAAAAAATTCCCTATGAAATTTAGGTTTCTTATTATACTTGACTTGAACTCTTTCTTTTAATCGTATGGAAATCAAACTGCTATTTTTTTACTTTGTATTTTGAATTTAAGTTTTTTAGGTTGAAATTTGTATAAAAATCCAACTACTAATTTTTATTTTGAATTCTACTTTTATTTTGATTTTCATGTAAAAATCATATTACTAATTATCTTTTAGTTCGCAGTATCCAACAACTAATTGCTTATTTACATAGCGTAGGGTTTTGATTTTTAAAGCAAGGGGTTCTTACTATTCTTTTGGTCAGATCTGAAATCTATGCATCCGTAGTCTATATGTACTACTAGAAGAGCAAGTGCGGCGCACGCCGCGCGCGAACGGAAAACGGAAAAATATTAGAGACTGGGTTGGCGGAAAAGACATAAAGATAGAGATGCACATCTATTTCTGTTCACGAAAATATTTTTTCGGAGAAAACGGAGAAAGGACTTGAACGTAAGGAGCGGGGACCTATTCGTTATATTTTTGGACTTGATCACTACCCCAAAAAATTAGAAAAGGGCTCGCTCGCGATTCGCATTTAACGGGAGCCTCTTTCCGTAAAGTAATAAACCGGGGACCTAAAAGCAAATCGAGAAAGTTTTTCTTCCCCTCACAAAAAATCGCAAAGGACCTATTCATAAATTCGCAGGGACATATACGTAATTCGAAGAAACGGATGGACTTTTTTTGTAAAACTACAGGCTTGACACGTGGGTAGGGTCTGCTTGCGGGAAGTCTTCCAGCTTTGTTTATCTACTAGGAAGATTCGCGCGCTACGCCGCGCCGTGCGAAATTTGATAAAAAATGATGAAAAGCGGGAAAAAACGGAAAAACGACGGGCGAAAAACGAATTTACGTTTTTTTTTGGGAAACGGCCAACGAAAACATTTTTTCCATGTTCCGGAGAAAACACGGTTCACGGAAATAATTTTTTCAGGCAAAACGAAGAAAGAAAACGGCTTTCCATATTTTTTGTGGGGAAATAGCCACCGAAAACAGCTTCCCCATGCTCCGGAGGAAAAACGGATCACGAAAACATTTTTGAGCAAACGGAGAAAGCGGAGCGGTTTTCCATATTTTTGTCTTGAAAAAGCGGCCAACGAAAACATTTTTCTCATGCTCAGGAGAAAAATCGGATGACTTAAAAATATTTTTTTCGCAAAGCGGATAAAGGAAACAGCCTCCCAATTTTTTGGAGAAATAGCTATCGAAAACATTTCCCATGCCAGAGAGGAAAACCGATCACGAAAACATTTTTTTCAAGAAAACGGAGAAAAGAAACGGTTCTACATTTTTTTTTGGAAAAACGGCTAACGAAAATATTTTTCGCATGCTCTGGAGAAAAAACGGACCACGAAAATATTTTTTTGGGACAAAACGGAAAAACCGATCACGAAAACATTTTTTTCGGCCAAAACGGAGAAAAGAAACGGTTCTACATTTTTTTTGTGGAAAACGCCATCGAAAATATTTTTCGCATGCTCTGGAGAAAAAACGGACCCCAAAAACATTTTTTTGGGACAAAACGGAGAAAGGACCCGAACGTAAAGCGCGAGGACCTATTTGTTATAATTTTGGACTTGTTCGCTATTTTGAATAATTAGGAAAGGGCTCGCTCGCGATTGGCCCTTAACGGGAGGGCCTCCATGCAAAACGGGAAACCAGGGACCTAAACGCGAACTGGAAAAAATATTCTTCTCTCACATAAAATCGCGCAAGGACCTGGACGTAATTCGGAAGAAACGCGGGGGGCTTTTGGCAAAAACGCCGGCAACACGTGGGGGGCCGGTTGGCCCCCAATCCTAGCCCTCATAAGGTGGGTTACCAAGTATATGGAAACGGACAAAGATACTTTGAAACCGATAGATAACATATCTTTTAAGTCTAAACTCTAGCGGCAAGGACAACATGGTAAACGACAGATACTTTCTTAGATACGAGACTTTGAAACCGATAGATAACATATGCAATTTTGTAAAGATATGGTTTAAATCTAACGATGTAGATCTTTCTCTTTTTTCTTTAATTAACGTGTGAATTTCTAGTCTTGAGAGCGAACATTGTGGCTTCTTTTGCCTCTGCTTTAATATTATAATAGATTGCTAATTTGAGAACGCTCTCTCGCTGTAACAAGTGCCAACATCTACTTTCTTCCTCCATTTACCTTATCCCTCAAAGGCTCTCTTTTTTTAATTGAAAGTTTTCAAAGTTAAAACTTTTTAATTTGAAATTTTTGAGTTGAAACTTTTTAATTTGAAATTTTTTGAGTTGAAAATGTTGAGTTGAATTTATTTTTTTTCAAGTTGAAACTTCCTACTTAAAATCTTCGAAGTTAAAATTTTCTAATTCAAAATTTTTGTGATATAGAGGGAGGAAGGGAGGTGGGAGAAGTGAGTTAAGAGGAGGGAAGCAGGACAGGTGGAGGTGATGAAGAAGATGACACATAGCATCCTAGCGTAATGCCCTTAAATTTTTTTATTTGAAGGTAACCTCAAATAGTTGTATTCATTTATACAAGGTCAAGTTACTTAGCTACTATAAAATTCTCCATATTCTATCGACAAAAAAGTCCACGTTCCGTAGTCACGTATAAAACTATAAACTCCTTTCAATTCACCAGTAACCACTTGAGTTTGTTGTACCCATGAAATTAGTGAGCAAGCCACGTCAATATCTCGTTGTACTAGAACCTTGCTTGCATACAACAAACCTAAAAGGCTTAAGTGTACTTCCAGTACTAAGCAATTTCAATGCTCCAATTAGTTGCCATCCAACCTAATGGAATGAATTCATGAGCTACCGAACAACTCCCTTCAAATCCATTCAACCAACACCAACTCATAAATAGATCGTCCAAAACCCCAACCCATTTAAAAGGAAATTTTGTCACTCTCAATCCTTTTCTAGCCCCCTCTCATCCTTTTTTTTTTTTTTTACAAATCTAACTTTGTGTGAATATAATTACAAAGATAGTCTATCTTTCACCGCGAAAGCTTCGCCAGATGATACATATCATCTATCACGTTCATAAACCACGATAGAAACGTAAAACTACGGCCAACCAGGTACCGAGAATCACAAGCTTGGTAGCACAAGTGCTGCGACACAAGGGCTCGATAAGACTATTGCCGCGGTAGGGCAGCTCAGCTGGGCAACAGGGCGGCAGATCCTGTAATCGAGCGTGACGGTGGCACTGCACTTGTACAACGGAGAAAGAGCTAATTTTAGATTTAAGAAAGAAAGACACTGAAAAGCTTTGAAAAAACGTTGAACTCTCCTATCAGAGATGGCCCTTGGAGCCGCTCACCCACTCTCCTCCTCCAAACCCATCGCCTTCCCACAGAAACCCACCTTTATTCTCTTCTTTCTTTGTTTAGTTTGTTCTAATCACCTCCCGTAATCCCACCGTCCTCTCATAGTTCACATCACCTTTTGCTTCGCTTTGCTTTCTTGCGACCCTTCGACTCAACAAGCCAAGAGCTCCAAGGAAGCCTCCAACTCCCAACAAGCCCAGAAGTTGGAGGAAACCTCCAATCCCAAGGAGCCAAGAAAGTTGAGGAAGCCTTTGATTCCAAGAAAAAAAGGTTTGAGGAGCCACCGCCGAGCAAGCAAGGAGCGGTAGCCATGGTGCGGAGCAAAGAGGTGCCCAAGGACCCGCTCCTGACCCCTCCGTCCAAGCCCAGGGGTTTCCGGGACGATGACCACGGCGGGGGCCGGCCGAGGAACCGCGGCGGCGCGCCCATGTCGCCGACGCTGGCCTCTGTGCCAAACTACATGAGGGCCACGAGCAGCTCCGACGCCAAGGCCGGGCGCCGGGCGCGGTTGCGGCCGTCGTCCGCGTCGCCGCCGAGGCGACGGTCGGTACGGGTGGTGACGAGGGGGAAGGTGCTGTTCCTGAAGGTGACCGGCCTGGGCAAGGCCACTTGCTCGTCGACCATGAAGGAGGCCAAGTTCCCCGACGCGCTCGACCTGGCGCCGGGAGCCACCGACGCCGAGGGCCCCACGGCGCTGCGGGTGTGCCCGTACACGTACTGCTCCCTCAACGGCCACGCCCACGCCCCGGCGGTGCCGCTCCGTAGCTTCCTGGCGTCACGCCGGCGGCTGATCAAGACGCAGCAGAGCATGAAGCTCAAGGGAGTCTCGGCGTTCCGCAAGAGCAATGGCCACCAGAGACCACAAGACAAGAACGGAGGCGGCATCGGCGGCGGCGCAAAGGTTGCGCCTTTGATCGACGAAGAGGCCCTCGGCGACTTCTTCGTGGAAGTGTACGCCGGCCCGAGGGTGAGCTCGGACATGAGCTGCAGCGACATGTCCCTGGACGAGATGGACGCTACAGTGAGGAGGATGGAGTTCGCCGTCTTCGATCGATGCGGCGCGGACGAGGACAACGACAAGGGGAACGATCTTGGTGTTTGCGGTGACGTTGACGGTGAGGGGAGATTGGAGGAGAGGCCTGGTGCCTGCAGGGACAGTTCGTCGGACTGCAGTGATGCAGCTATCTCCGGCAATTTCCTGGAGGAGTTGCCGTGGATGAGGTACCAGGGCTACGAGCATGATAGCTTGGACGACGAGGCCTCGGAAGAACAGAGGGTGAGAGATGAGGAAATTGGTGGAGCAGAGGTTTCTGAGGTGCAAGAAGGTAAAGATGAAGAAGGCACATCGAGTAGATTGAGCGATGAATGTGAAGAGGAGGCTGCCGAAGATCAGGAAGCAAATGATGGCGAAATCATCTCGGTTTTGACCCGTGAAACGGGGATTGTCGCCGAGCAAGATGGTGCTGATTGCAGAGTGGAGTCCTGCGAGGAGCCGGACAGGAGAGATGAAGGCAACGACATCCTTGACACGGTGTGCCAAAGGGAGGCTTCTACAGAACAAGAGACACAAGAAGAGAAGATCCCGGTTGGTGTCTGCAAATTGGAGGTTTCTGAGCAGCAAGTAGCAGAAATGGTGGAGAACATACTGGATGAAGGCTACGAAAAGGATTCAGCGGAGCAAGAAGAAAAAGGTGATGATACCAGCATGGAGTCTGCAAGCAAATCAGAGGTTACCAAGGAACCTTGTGCGAAAGATGAAGAGAACATGCCGGATGATGGGTCCGAAATGGAGATTTCTGAGACTGTCTCTGGTGGTGTTGGGTGCAAAGAGGATTTCTTCGAGGAAGTAACCTCCAAAGCTGCCTCAGAAGGTGAAATTTCTGACCTCGGTGCAATTGGGTCTCCTGATGTTGAAATCCGGAAACAACCAGCAGATGGCCATCTCTTTGAGCAAAATGGAAGCACTGTAGATTGTGTATTTGATCGAAATGACCGCACTGCAGATAACGCATTTCAACAAGATGACAACTCTGCAGATAGCCAAGATGATGCTCAGAAAGATTTGGATATCAGAATGGGCAAATTCGAAGTTGCCTCTGAAGAAACTGGCACCGCTCCAGGAACCGAACAAGACGACACTGTGGATGGCACAAAAGATGCTCACAAGGAATTGGAGATAACCACGTGCAACTTGGAAGATGCTTCTGAAGATTCTGGTATTGCTCAAGAAAGCAGCCAGGATGGTAACTCCAGATGCTTTAATGAAGGTGCTCAAATGGTACCAGGGAGTACCACGTGCAAGTCGGAAGATGTTTCTGAAGAGTCTGGTATCGCTCAAGAAAGTAGCCAAAATGGTAACTCTGTGTATGTTGAAGATGGTGTTGAAATGGAACCGGAGATTGCCACATGGAAGTTTGAAGATGCTTCTGAAGAATCTGATACCGCTCAAGAAACCATTAATGATGATAACACCATATATCTCATTGATTGTGCTCAAATGGATTTCGGGATTGGCGGAAATGAGTTGGAAGACGCTTATGAAGAAGTTGGTATTGCTCAAGAAACTGGTCAAAATGATTCGGGGATCACCACATGCAAATTGGAAGTTGCTTCTGAAGAATCTGCTATCGCTCAAGAAACTGGTAAGGATGATAACTCTGCTGATGTCAGCACTGGTGCTCAAAATGAATCCGAGCATATCACATGTGAGTCGGCAGATGCTTCTGAAGAATTTGATGTTGCCCAAGAAGCTATTCAAGATGGCAACACAGCAGATGTCAATGGTGGTGCTCAAAAGGAATCGGAGATTATCACTTGCGAATCAGAAGATGCTCGTGAAGAATCAGATATTACTCAAGAAGGTGATGAAGATGATTACACTGCAGGTGCCAGTGCTGGTGCTCAAAAGGAACTGAAGATTACGTCATGTGAATCTGGAGGTGCTTCTGAAGAACCTGCTATGCCTCAAGTGGCTGATGGACATGTTAACACCACAGATCTAAGTAACAGTGATCAAAGGGAGCTTGCAACATCTAAACTAGATGTTTGCAAAGAACTTTGTACTGAAGAAACTAATCTCTCGTCCAATGTCCAAATACCGGAGCACAACTATGACTTGTCCACTATTCAAGAGCATGGTGAGCCCCAGAACCTACCAGCAGAAGACACTGATGTAAAAGAATCTTCCATCGACGACATATGCGACGCATTCAGTGGAATGAACCTCAAAGGGGATGTATATCTTGATCCTACTGAAACTGCGACTTGTCCGAGAAATGGATTGATCATTGCCAGGAGGAGGAGAACACCTGAAGAGGAGGAGGAGTACATGCGAGGTTTTAACCCAAGGGCACCAAATTTTCTTCCTCTGGAGCTGGACCCAGAAGCAGAAAAGGTAGACCTCAAGCATCAGATGATGGATGAACGAAAGAATGCTGAAGAATGGATGATCGATTATGCACTTAGAAGGGCAGTGAATAATTTAGATCCTGCTCGAAAGAAGAAAGTGGAGCTTCTTGTCCGGGCCTTTGAGACCGTCCTACCGAACGACGAGGATGATAAGAAAAGCATCACACCCCCAAGGCATGTCCAAGCTTGCAACTGGTAAATTTAGACGTAAGAGCATTTCAACAAGTTAACAGTAGTTTTGTAGTAACAATTTTTCAAATATTTACATTAACCTCTTGTTTCTTTATGCTTCTTGCAGTCAGTGCTTGAACTAATCGTGATCTTTGACTCGCGTGCTACTAACTCGGTGGTCGCTGCAATATTAGTGCCAGGGACCTGCACCAAGTTGAATGAGAACTTCTCACTAGTCACTAGAGATCAATAGTTGAGTTGCTAAGGAGCAGTTCCACGAGGAAGGATAACTACTTACTGATCAAGATAGATTCCTAGCTAGTTGCTGAGTTGCGAAGGAAGCTCACCAACTGAGTTAGTTAAGAACTGTAACGCGTGTATAAATGTCTCGTGTGCTAATCTCTGCTATTTTACTGATCACTGAGACCTGCAAAATGTCAAGGGCGTTGAGGTGCATGCCTTGACAATCAATAAAACTCTCTTCCGGAGTGCAGATTTGTTGTTATCGAGGATGATCACATATGCATAGTACTGCTTGTGCATTTGTAAGATAAACAGAAAATCTTGAGAATCCCTGGTGTCCTTGTGAATACATTCATCCAATATCTCATACCTCCTGCTCTTTGCAAAACAGGGGATAATTTCCAGCCCTGTATGCATGAATAATGTGCTTGTGAATGAACAACATGGTCATTCTCTTGTGAGTCTGACATGAACAGGCAGTAGTGTAGTAGCAATGTACTTCAATTGATCAAATTACCAAACAAATTGAACTCTTAAATGTTTCCTCCTGAATACAGTTAGTGGTAAATTCTCAAACATATTTTCCCAAGCATCTTAAGGTGATGGTGCCATCGCGTTTGAAGGGATCTCTGAAAACCAACAGTTACAGTCCAGCCCGTTTAGACTCTAGAACAGTCCATACCGGCCGTCGGAATCTGAAGGAGGTATGTCCATTTCAGCTGTGTCCATCTGAGTTGACATGCGAACAGATAGCCTAAATCTTGGGTCCCAACGAACAAGAGCGAGACGCAAACGTTAGCCGACCATGGATTTTCTGATGTAACATGGTCCAAACAGTCGGCACCGTCAACATTACTCTCTACAGTACACAAATCTTCGTCTATCACATGAACAATAGCTAAGTTTTCAATTTATAACTCAATATCTTTTTCAAGGAGAATTTACACCTCATTCATTCCAGTCTTTATACGTCTGCTCGGCATCAAATAATTTCGTTAAATTTTCAGTAGAAACCTGTAGCTGGCACAATCTGAATGCAATATGATTTACGTTGTGATCCAATATTAGCATTTGTCATATTTTTCAGATGTATTAATTCAGGTTTGTTTCCATAAGAAAAATCCTCAGGTTTTGTATTCTTTCACTAGCCTGGCACGGAATGAAAGAAACTCAACCTGCAGCTCAACTCCGTTGCGACAGAAGCAGACTATTCCAGACTGGTGATGCTGATATATCATGCGCAATTGGGAAGGGATGTCAGCAGCACTGAGATATAGCAGGACCAGAATGCTCCAACAAGGCATATCTGACACTGATAATTTCATGGCAATCAATGTTCTGATTGACGAAATTAAGGGCAATCATCAACATATCGATCGGTCTTGGAAGCATACAGTTGCAAACCATCTGCTACTGCTGATATACAGAAGGAATCGTTTACAGATAAAGAACAAACAACGAGCCCAAAACAGAGGGACAAAAGACGAGCAGTCCAAGGTCCAAACTGCTACTCTTGCATAAATTTGCAGGTAAGTGCAAAGCAATCTTAATGTAGCTTCGAGTGAAGGAAAAAGGAAAGATTACGCAAGAAATCCCCCATATAACACCAACTTACACCCTCTTGGTTAATGTATATGTCTTCATTGTTCAAAACTTCGAAGTTCCTTCAGGATTACAGTAATTGTAGCAACTTCATCTCAATTCTAAAACGTGTAACAACCATGAATATAATGAATACTGAATAACAATCCAATAAAAATGTACACCCTTATCCAGCCTTCTACATTGCTGTCAATTTTCCTTGATCTAGTCGTCCCTAAGGATCCAGTGTCTATTCCTTACTAACCTTAATATTTGGGCATTCATGCAACAGCAACATAAAATCTCTTGAGAATCACTAGCCTACCAGAATCTACAGCTCTGTTGGCCTTTGATGTTATTTATTGTTCCTCTCCTGGACGACAACTCTGGAATATGCGGTCCTGAAACATCTGGAGTGCATCATCTGCTGAAATTTCTTGCACAGACTTGTACAGATCCCGTATTTTTCCTCTTCACTGGATATCAGGCATCAATTTTTCTCTCAAGCTGTCAGAAAGGCTAGCTAATGCACTGTTGAAGGGTAACATACATAAATAATTTAATGAATGGAGATGTGAGAATATAATGCAAGATCTTGAAGGCTACCTAGACTTAAGATTATAAAGGCGTGCTTTACCTGGTAATCCCCCCCAACACAACCCCACTTGTAACCAGCTTGACCAGATTGTCTAAACCCGTTATTGAAGCCGTCTTGGGCTGAATCCTTTTGCCCTTCTGTTATGCCATCCCTACAGCCCATCTAAAATAAAAGCCAAAGCTACATACTTTTAGAATTATTCAATACAAATGCAAACTAGTGTAGCAAAGGTCCTCCGAGGGAAGCGCCCAAGCCTCCAGTGCCCACTCTTGGGAGGGCGTCTACATCGATGAGCAATATCCTTCTTCTTCTGATAATAAAACTGCTTCACATACCCACTCTTGTCGCTGTAGGTGCAGTGAAGCCCTCCACACCTAGCGGCCACCACTAGTGGAGGAGCAGCACGAGACACAACAGAAGTGGAAACTGGTGCACGCACAACCAAGACCGAAAGACAATTGCAGGCCCGCACCACGAAGTGAGTCTTCTCAGTACTAATAGCTGCAAGGGCCTCCAACAAGGTCACACAAGGGTGGCAAGCAAGTAGCTGGGCACTAATCTGCTCAAACTCAGCCGAAAGACGTGTCAAGAAGTTGTAGACGTGGCAAAGCTCCATATAAGAGTGCTGATGTTGATAGCACTGTCAAGTGCGATAAACCTCTGGTCCAAGAGAATCAAGCTGGCGCCACATCGAGGACAACTGCGCATATAACTCATGCACTATAGAATCACCTTGCTGTAGCGACTGCTCCTATCGAACACAGCAAGGTATAAAGAATTGCCATCAGGTTCATAGTAGCCACGAAGATGAGCCAACATCAACTATGCTGAAAACAAAGCAACCACGTCTCCAGTGAGATGCACCTCTATGCTAGCAACCAAAATAGCGGAGGCATGAACATCCTCATCAATTCACATCTTATAGGCAACATCCCATTATAGAACCAATGGAGGAAAAATATTTAAAATATTTTCAAGTTATTCCGCATCTTTACTACTTTGCTACTATTTTGGATCATTGGAGAAAATTATCTGACTTGCAGGGTGCCTTCCACGAAACAGGTGAGACATTCGATCTTGATTTCTCCGAAGCTTATACTCATGTTTATAATGAGTTTTTTTCAGAGTTTTCGACAAATATTACGACAAGTTTGGCACTAGAAGTGAAGCAAGAAGATCTACCTCAACAACGCAACAAGCACGAGGCAGTTCGACCGCTTCAAATATTTGGAAGAAGCTAAAAGGCAAGGCGTTCGGCTCTTCCCAATCGCCGAGCAGGTCGACGTGGAATCCACGAGTAAAACTCAACCACTACCTCGACACGCCTTTCGTGGAGACCGACCTTGACATGAACGAGGAAAATCAGCTCAACTTGCTCTTGTGGTGGAAGAATAACGAGCGTATTTACCCTGTGCTATCCCATTTTGCACAGGACATACTTATGGTTCCGGTGTCCACTGTCTCGTCGGAAGCCACTTTCAGTTTGGTGGGAATGGTACTTGAGCCGAGGAGGTCGTCTCTTCGGCCTGAGTTGGTTGATACAATTACATGCCTAAAGAACTGGGAGGTGCAGAAGACAGGACACAACATGAGCCCGATGATCCGAAGATTACGGAGGCGGTTGCTGACTTTGACAATCTCAACGTCGGGTAGTTCATGCATTAATGTATGTTTACATAGTTACTGTACTCTTTTTCTTGCCAGGAGTACCCCATACTGGGGTGTAAGGTTTTTGACGAGGCACTAATTTTGTACGTGTTCACGATTGAATAAAATTTAATATTTTCCCCCAATATTTATCTTCATTGCCTTAGCTCTGTGCGTCTCTGGGTTCTTTTCTCTCATTACAATAGTGCAAATAGGCCGAGCCTGGACCAGCACGAAGCACAAATGGGCCAGATTTGAGCTCATCAAAAGCGAGTTGGGTCGGCACGTCCCGACATGGTGGACACGACGGGCCGGCATGGCCCGGCATGATTCCGGCTCGAAGCATGATAAGCCCGGGCTGAACCGGCACGGCACGGCACGAAACCCACCACTACTCCGGTCCAATGCTGGCAAGTCTATCGGATTACCTTGTTAGCGCTTAGACAAGCATCTGTGATTTCCAATGCAAAGTCTTTAGTATTTTCTTTCTTCTTCTAATTTTTGGGAAATGAAATGAGAAAGTGAGCTTACGAGACCCTGTCCATCTGCGTGCTACCTCCTCGTTGTCTACTCAGCTGCTACTCATCCACTTGTTCTGCTCTCGCTTTATAACTTTATTACATTCCGGAGGTTGCAAGAGCTCTGGAAGCGTCCACGTCACCTCCGCTTCTCGTCCGTCCGATCACGCCGTCCGACAGCTCGGATCGCGCCACGTCGCCTCACACCAAACGAAGGCATAAAAAGGACTCACGCCAGCTCCTCTCGCCCGAGCGGCCTTCGCGGCGCAGTGGTAGCGCTGCCCTTTCGCGCTGCGTCGGCCTGCGTTCGACTCCTAGCGGGCACGCGCGCAGCGTATTTTACAGTGCGACACGTGGCGCCCTCGCGCTGGCCGCTCGCGCACAACGCGTGCCAGCACTCGTGTTTTTTGCCGAAAAGCCCCTGCGAGTTTTAGAAATTGCGTATAACTCCTATTTTTTTTTGCAAAAAAAACCCTCCATATCGGAAAAAGGGTTCGAAAAAATGCAAAAAAAATCCGAAAAATGCGTTTTGGTACATTTTTCCCATTCTGATCCATTTTTACCGGGAAAACTTTTTTCCCCAAAAATATTGCTGCAAAATGCCCGAAAAAGCGAAAAAAAATCGAAAAATCCGAAAAAATGCATTTTTATCCGTTTATCCGTTTATAAAAAATTTGCATTTTCCCGCCTCAGTTAATCGGTCGTGTGCGTGACGTGCGCGGCGCTGACCTTCCTAGTTAGAATCACAAGTTGGCGGTGTGGGATGCTTCTTTCTTTCCAGGGTTTTCCAGGGTTTTTATAAGTTTCATGCAAGCGCCGACAGAAAGCAGCCATTAACAAAGGACGTCGCGCAAGCACCTGTGACTTCACGACCACTCAACATTCTAACCTCTCCAAGTCTCCATTGAGCTCACCTCCTCCATCGCTCTCTCTGGTGGTGGTAGCGTTGTTCGTTTTCGGCAATGGCGTCGCCCGAGGAAGAGCGGCAGCTCGGCAACCTCTTAGCCTAGCTCTCGCGGGCCCGCGGCACTCAGCGGCGCGGCTGTGTGAGCAGCTGGCTAGCGGCGGCGGCGGCCTCTTGTGGCAGCTCAGCGGGCGCAGAGGTGCGGCGGCACACGTCAGACCGGCGGATCTGTCGGGCGAGCACGAGCTCCAGCCTACGGAGGTGATCTGGTCTACACCTTTTTCCTGGCATTTGTGCACTTTTGTGTGCAGCGTGCGTGTGACTCTGATTTGGGGATTGTGACATCCTCCTATTCAGCGATTTGTGTACTGGGCAGTATATGAACGTCCTGTTGACTTTGCGCAGCAACACCCTGCATCTCGATACCGTGATTTTTGTGTGCAGACATATCACAGAAAAGGGCATTGCATCTCCGAGAGAACCACGCTAATCACACCGCGGCGGTGGTAGGTTCCCTGGGGCAGCGTCTACGACGACGTGCTTCTTCTCGGTGGCTTCGAGTGCCAACGGTTCAGTGAGTTCCTTCTGCTCTTAATTTCTCTGTCGTGCTTGTGTGCTGTACAAGTGATTTTATTTATATCTATCTTTGATCTGAGTAGAAATAGTATTGGGTGACTCGCACGATAGAGTGTGGATGTGCGATTGCTCTTTGTCTTTAGTGTGACAATTCAGAGCCATAAACTTGGCTTTGAGCTCTTTGTGTTACCATTGTCATTGATAAACTTGTTACTTGCAGTTGGTTAATCGCTTGCTTTATTTCCTGTTAGAGCAATTTTTTACTTGTATTAAACTGCTACTTGCAAAACCTAGCATATTCATATAAAATCGTCACATTTGATGGGTGCTTGCGGTAGGCCAATAGTGGCGAGGATACGGCCCGGCATCCCAGAGAAAATTAATTAAAAATCAATTTGAGAATGCTGCTGATTGGTTTTGTCGATTTTATTCTGATTTATAGCATGATTTCCTGTTTAAGTGACTTGGAAATTTTAACTTTAATTTTAGGTAATTTGTAATGCCCTTGTCATTTTATTTCTGTTGGAATTATGCTTCATTGATCTTAGCTAAATTTAGAGTTAATTCGAAATATTTGTTTGGAGTTAATTCGACATATTTGCTGAAACCACATTATTTACAACATCTAGGACCAGTTGGTGTGCAGTTCGAAATAAACAGAGTTGAAGAGTCACGGCTGAATCTTCAGCAATGATCATTGCGCAACTTTGGAGTGACTGGGAAATCCAGCTATATGTGCTACTAAGCTTTGTCTTGCAAATATTTCTATTCTTCTTTGGCGGCCTGCGGCGTCGCAATGGCCATAAGATGTTGCTCAGGTTTCCACTATGGTTGGCCTACCTGTTAGCCGACCCTGTTGCAGTGTATGCACTTGGCTACCTCTCTCGGCATGCAGCTACCACTACCAACACTGATGAAGGCCAAGCAACACCCAGCCAGTACCGACAGCTCACGTTCTTCTGGGCACCTTTCCTCCTTATCCACCTTGGCGGTCAAGACTCAAGACACTGTGACTGCCTTTTCCATCGAGGACAATGAGCTGTGGTTGAGACACCTGCTGAATTTGCTAGTCCAAGTATGGCTGGCTTTGTATGTACAAATTCCATGGGGCAGTACAACTTCCTGGACTCGTGCATCCCTAACGAGCCAAGGACGCTGTGCACATTGATCGCGAAGATCATGAGCCTAGTTGGGGCCAAACAGCTGTGGAGCAACATGCAACATACCAAGCATGCCGAGGTCACGACGGAGATGAAGGACACCATCAGTACATTCTTGGGAGAGATCCGTGCAACAACGCCGCGGTCCCATTTTATGCGCCGCCGACAAGCTTGTCATCCTGCCCATCGTTTCGAGAAGTAATCAGGAGCGATTTCGCTGAGGCCTTGCACGTCTTCACAGACCTGTTCTTGCACAAGGGCACGCCGATGATCACCCAAGAGAGACGAGGCCTCGCGGATGTATCATGTATGCAAGCAGATGTCTGACTACTACATGTTCTATCTGTTGGCCGTGCAGCCTGCCATGCTGCCCGTCGGCAGCAACGTGCAGGAGCTACTGGCGGAAGCCTTGGAGAGCGTGCAAGGCCAGCTCTGCCTCGAGCAAGGAGCAGTTTCTTGCAGCATTAGCAGATGGCGGCAAGACGGATGCATTTCGACTCACGGTGGCGCTCTTCCGCGAGGCGCAAGACGCGCTGCAGCAGGGGCAGGATTTGGGTGCAGCGCTGAAAGAGGTCGTGAGCATGTGGGTGCCGCTGCTCGTCTACGCAGCCGGCAAGTCGCGCGCGGAGGAGCACGCCCGGCGACTGAGCACGGGCGGGGAGCTGCTCACCTTCGTCTGGTTGCTCATGGCACATCGGATGCTCGGAGACTTTGGTAGTGAGATTGATCTTTGGGCCCGAGATCCAGCAGAACCCAAGGTTGTACGCTCTGATCTTGTATCCATTAGAGGTTTTCTCTTCGAATTTCCCACGAATAATTAACCCTCATGACGGTTATGGTCGCCTACGGCCTACCATGGGATACTACAGGCGTCGATCGAGACAACTCCCACAGATAGTCATTTGATTCTACATGATGTGCAATTGCAGCCCTTTACTTTCTTCGTACAGATACGCCTCAAATATCCTAACTAACAAACTAACAAGGAGTTCTTACTATCTACAACATGGAATATATTTTGGCTATATGAAGCCACCCCCATGTACTTGTAACGATTGAACAAAATAGTGGATTTTTTCTGTCTCCTGTGGTTTTTGTCCCGCAAAGGTTTCCACGTAAATTCCGTGTCCCAACTTGTGTTCCCTTTGTGCGTGTGCATGTGTCCTAACGTAACAAGTGGTATCAGAGCAATACCTGGGTTCCCGATCTCGCATGCGATGTGCCACACGTCACCTCGCTCGTGTGCGGCCCCCTTCGGCTTCCCAACCGGTTCCAGACCGGGCGCACCTCGTCGCTTCGCCTCCAGCCTTGCGCGGTCTCTGCGTTGTCTCCCGTCGCGACGAGACCTCTAGCCGCCGGCTAGTGCTGCCTCCGGCCGACTCCAACCTCTCGCCGGCCATCCATCGTCGCTACTTCCTAGCGTTCGACCGTGCCTGCAAGATTCGGCCGCCGTCTCTGGCGACTCCGTCTACCCCAGCCGAAGCCGGCCGTTCGGCTTCCGACTTGGATCTCAAGCCACCGGTTTGCTCTTCTGCGTGAAGAAAAGTGTGATCAAATGTTTCAAGTCCGGTCCGTGTGAAGATGAGAGTTTTCAGAATTTGACACACTTTAAAATTCGCATTTCGGAATTTGACACTCTGGCCCACTGTCATACTCACAGACGGTCCCATATGTCATCCAAATGAGCTGAAAGACTTGCGAATTGAGTGTCAAATTCTGAAATAACTCGCGTGAAGATAAGGCAGAGAAGGTTGCAAAAAAAAAAAAAATCGGCCGAAATTGTTAAGTGGACCCGGAGCATACCAGAACATGCATTAAATTTGCTTCGCGCACCCAGAGCGCACCAGGAAGTTTTTTTTCTTCCAGAATCTATTATATTACTTGATCTACAATTTTATTCTCATTATGTTGTCCACTAAATTTAACATCGAGAAGTTGATGGCAAGATCCGTTTTGCAATATGGCAGGTTCAAATGAAAGCCATTCTTACACAGGTGGGTGCTAGAAAAGCATTATCAGCTAAACTGGCGACAATGACAGATGAACAATGGGAGGAACTTGACCAGAAAGCTCTTTCCGCCATATAGCTCACTTTGTTTACAGATGTTTTGCGTGAAGTTATCAGCGAGACCACAGCCGCACAACTGTGGAAAAAATTAGAAGATTTGTACATGAAAAAAAGTTTCGCCAACAAATTGCACCTCAAAGAACGTCTGTACACAATTCGCATGGCAGAAGGTACCTCTATTCAGTCTCATCTTAAAGAGTTTAATTCACTCATTATTGATCTTGAGAAATTAGAGGTAAAAATTGATGATGAAGATAAGGCTATTCTGTTGGTCGTCTCTTTGCTTGCTACCTTTAAATACTTCAAAGAAATTATACTTTATGGCAATCATGACACCCTTAGTTTTGATAATGTTAAATCAAATTTGTTGTCCAAGGAGAAATTTGATATTGATTCTCGTTCTGAAGTTAGGGCTGAAGGTTTAATTGTTAGAGATAGATCACAGCATAAAGACAATTCTAACAGATCAAAGTCTAGATTTAAGTCAAGAGGACGTAAATCCAACAACTTTTGCCGTTATTATAAAACCGTTATGATATTTCCAATTGTTTCATGTTGAAAAATAAGACAAACAAAGATAAAAAGTCACAATCTGATAAATCTGCTGGGGCTAGTCTTGTTCAAAATGAATCTGATGGTGAGGCTCTAATTATCACTTTCAACTTGAAGAATCGAACTGCTTGGATTATTGATTCAGCTTGCACTTTTCATATTTATCCATTTAAAGAGTGGTTCTGTATTTATGATTCTGTTGGTAGTGGTGATGTCGTTACTGCTGATGAGTCTCCACTTGAAATTGTTGGCATCGGTTCTATTCAGATTAAAACTCATGATGGCATTGTTAGAACCCTAACAAATGTTCGCAATGTTCCCAGAATGAAAAGAAATCTTATTTCTTTAGGCACTATTGAATCTTTAGGTTATAAGTATACCGGTGATTTTTTTTTTTAAGATTTCTATGGGCAACCTTGTTGTTATGAAAACCAATTAAATCAATAGTCTTTATTACTTGCAAAGTTTTACAGTTACATGTTCTACAGCTGTTTCAACAATTGCATCAAATTCTCACATCACTAAGCTTTGATATATGCGCTTGGGTCACATGAGTGAGAAAGGTATGCATCTTTTATGCAAAAAGGATATTTAAATGATAGTGGTAAACTTGATTTCTGCGAACATTGCGTTTTTGGCAAACCAAAGAGGGTCAGTTTTACTGTCTCAACACACCTCCAAAGGAATTCTTGATTATGTCCATTCTGATCTTTGGGGTCCTTCTAATTTTTTTTCTATTAGAGGATGTAGCTACATGATTACCTTCATTAATGATTTTTCTCGTAAAATTTGGGTTTATTTCTTGAAACATAAGAATGAAGCTTTTTTAATGTTCAAGAATTGGAAAGCTTTTGTTGAAAATAAAACTGGCAGAAAAATCAAGAAATTCTAGAACTGATAATGGATTAGAATTTTGCAGTGGTGAGTTTAATCAGTTTTGTGCTAATTATGTATTGCAAGACATTTGACAATTCCAAGTAAACCTCAGCAAAATAGTGTGGCAGAGCGTATGAATCGCACTCTTCTGGAAAGAGCCTGTTGCATGCTTTCAAATGCAGGTTTATGGGGACAAGAGTGCTTTGTGGATTGAGACTGTTTCTACAGCCTCTTATTTGGTTAATCGCTCTCTAAATTCAGCCATTGATTTTTAGATTCCAGAAGATGTTTGGTAAGGTAAACGAGTTGATTATTCAAACTTGAAAATATTTGGTTGTCCTGATTATGCTCATGTGAGTGATGAAAAATTAGAGCATAGAGCAAGAAAATACATATTTGTTAGATATGGTTCAGTTGTCAAAGGATATCGTTTATGGTGTTCTGATGCTCGCAAACTATTCATTAGTCATGATGTTACTTTTCATGAAGATGCTTTGCTTTCATCTGGTAGTGATAGTGATGGTTGTTCATCCATAAATGAATCTGAAATTTCATCCATAGCTGAATCTGAAATTTCTGAAGCTGCTGCAAGAAATGCAGAACTTGAGGTAGTTTTACCTACCATTAATAATGATTCATCTAGTGGTTCTACTTTACAACCATTTTTAGCACCTAGTGGTTCTACTTCACAGCCAGTCTCAGCATCTCCTAGTACTAATGACCATTGTATTGCTAAAGATAGAAAAGGAGAAATATTCAATTGCCTGCTAGATATCGTGACACTGATGATATGGTTTGTTATGCTCTTCTTACTGCTCAAGATATTTGTAATACTTTTGAACCTTCTTCTTTTTCTGAAGCTATCTCATGTGAAAATTCTTCTAAGTGGTTGATAGCTATGAATGAAGAAATTTCGAGTCTTCATAAGAATAATACATGCGATTTGGTTGAGCTTATAAAAGGTAAGAAATCTTTAAAGTGCAAATGGATTTATAAGAAGGAGGATGGTATTACTCGAATCGAACTTGCAAGGTGGAAAGCCCATTTAGTGGTAAAAAGTTTCAACCAAAGGGAAGGTATTGACTTTAATGAAGTTTTCTCTCCTGTTGCTCGCCACTCTTCAATTCTGGTTGTGCTTGCGTTTGTTTATTTGACTTGGAATTAGAGCAACTTGATGTTAAAACTGCCTTCTTACATGGAGATTTAGAAGAAGAGGTCTTTACGACACAACTTGAGGGTTTTGCTACTCCTAAAAAGGAGAATTTAGTTTGTCATTTAAAGAAATCTCTCTGTGGTCTAAAACAAGCTCCAAGACAGTGGTATAAAAGGTTTGATTCTTTTATGATTGCACAACGATACTCTCGTAGCAATTATGATAACTGTGTTTACTTCAAACAGTTTCCAAGTGGTTTCTTTGTTTATTTGCTGCTCTATGTTGATGAAATGCTTATTATTTCTCATGACAAATCACTGATTAAACAGTTAAAGGCTCAACTTAATCATGAATTTGAGATGAAAGATCTTGGTCCAGCAAAGAAAATTCTTAGGATAGAAATTCAGCGTGATCGCAAAGTTGGTACATTATTTCTATCTCAAAAAAATTACATTGAGAAGGTACTTTGCAAACTTAATCTCAGTGATTGCAAACCAGTTTCTACACCTTTTGCTTTTCACTTTAAATTATCTTCAAGTCAGCGCCCTACCAATAAAGAAGACAAAGGCTATATGTCTTGTGTTTCTTACTCTAGTGCAGTTGGTAATCTCATGTATGCTATGATTTGTACTAGACCAGATTTAGCTCATTCTGTTAGTGATGTTAGCAGATTTATGCATAATCCTGGCAAAGAGCATTGAAATGCAGTTAAGTAGATTCTTTGTTATTTGAAAAGCACTTCTAACTTTGGCTTGATGTTTGATAAGAATAAAGTGAAGACAAATGATGTTCTTGGGTTTGTTGATTCTAATTATGCTGGTGATCTTGATAAACGAAGATCAATTTCTGGTTATATCTTCTCTTTATGTGATTCCGCAGTTAATTAGAAAGCATCCTTACAGCCTATTGTCGCACTTTCTACTACTGAAGCAGAATATGTTTCAGCAACTGAAGGCGTTAAGGAAGCTATTTGGTTGCGAGGCCTGGCTTCTAAACTTGGCATTAAACAGGATACTCTTACTGTTTATTCTGATAGCAAGAGTGCTATTTGTTTGACCAAGAATTATATGTATCACGTCAAGACCAAGCACATTGATATCAAGTACCACTTTATTTATGATATTATTGCTGAAGGATAGATCATTGTGGGAAAGATATGCACTGATGATAATCTTACATACATGCTCACTAAGGCATTATTTAATACCAAGTTCAAGCGCTGTCTTGACCTGGCTGGCATTCATGGTGCTTAATCGCCCTTTGGGGTTTCTTGGAGACAAATCTTCATTATGGATTTTGAGTTAAGGGAAGGTTTGTTAGAGATATGCTTTAAATATCCTAACTAACAAGGAATCCTTACCATCTACAACACGAACTCTATTTTGGCTATATAAAGCCACCCCATATACTTGTAACGATTGAACAAAATAGTGGATTTTTTTGTCTCCCGTGATTTTTCCCCGCAAGGGTTTCCACGTAAATCTGGTTTCCCAACTTATGTTCCCTTTGTTCATGTGACCTAACCTAACATTTCTTATTTTGGCTGGGACTGCAAAAAAATATTTACAATGTCCTCCTACACTTGGCAGGGAGGATGCGTCATTACCGGTGAGCGCCTCGGGCGCTGCGTTCGCCATCGCATCTGACAACACGGAGTTGAGGACAGGACAAAGAGGAGCCAGAGCGTGGCGGCGAGCGAGCAATGATGTAGCGGCAAGATGGCGAGCAGGAGTGGTTGCGCCGAGGAGTGGTGGGGCTTGGGCTTTGGGCATTGGGACGCCACCGCCGCTGGTAGCGACAAACATTGGGGGTTCTTTATTTGAGCTCCGATTAGAGTTTACACAATTGAGCTGTGGTCCAGATTAGGGCCCAAACCTTTATTTGGGTTTAGATTATACTTCGACTTCTTTAGTTTGGGCCTAAACTATATTGAATACCAAATTTCATGCTTGGACCAGGCCTCGGCCCATCAGCAGCCCTGCATATGACACAACAATAGCCCAAAAGAGTGGCCTAGAAGTCTAGGACGAGGCTTGCCTAGGGACGCTTCAATTAATGGAAAGCTCCGATTCCATGGCATCACAAATCTCCACCACATCTCATCATTCGTGCTTGCCACCCAACATATTTCACGAATCATTTTTTTTGTTGAAATACTGTAAATTGTTTTGTGCTTTAAAATTACGCTCTCTATGTTTTTGTTATTACAAAACGAAAAACTATAACAAGATACGAAGGCAAGCAAAACGCTCGCATTAAGGTAGCGCTTTAAGGATAAACCATGAGAGCTCATGGTTTAGTTTTTACAAAAATCCTTTGGAGTGTGTGTGGCAAATAGGGAACTGTTTTAACTCTTCCTTTCCCACTGAATGGCAGTATAGATGATGTCAGCGCCCCAAAAATGATTTCACGATTACCAAGATCCTAATGGTTTAAACCGATCGTTCGATTCATGAACCGTTTGAACCGTCGTGTTTTTGGTACGAAAATTTCAAAAATAAAACCTAACTTGCATGTATTTTGGTTTTATCTAGTTGTAACTTATGCCAAATATTGTAGTAGTTATTTTTTTTTTTTCGGCATGTTTGTTCGTTTTGTTACACCAATGCATTTACAGAATAACATGAGATCATATATGTTCATTTTCTTTGCATGTGTTTCTGTTGTCTACGAACTACTGAATAGAAATTAATGTGCGAAACATTTCATTTTAGCTACATGAACATCCTGACTCCCAACCTATTCATCCCCAACCTGGTACCAAAAACGTGCACCAGAACATCGGCCATGAACTACTGTAACATTTGAATGTAAACAAGGGCGAGCCGAAGAAAGGCTGGGGGTGTGCATTGGACACCCCCTCGTATTTTTGTTTTTCTTTATGTACTGTATATAGGCATCTTTAGGTGATACTCCCAGTATATTTATTGTGACGCCCTAACCCAGCCAGTCCAACCCATAGCGTAGCAGCCCCAGTTCAGTTCAACTCCAACTCCAAGATCAAGGTACGTAGCAGTTCGATATGTATGTGGACATCCCGTCATTTTCATTTTGGATCTGCCACTGAATGTAAATGTATGAAACATTACATTTTGCCTACTGAATATTAGAAAAATGACTCGTAGGACATTTTATTTTACCTACCGGAACATGTGGCATGGATGTTCCACTCTTACTTTTGCTTTGTTGCACTAATATTTTTTTTCAGAAAAACTACGTAACGGTATACCGTTTATGTCCTTCTTAACGGGCTAGCTCTATGATCGTTGCATTGCCTCGCTGCATCGTTTCAAAGCCTGTGATCCCGCAAGCGCAGTGACCGAAACGCACGCATCAATGTCTTTTGACTGACTCAAGCAATCATGCAAATTCAACATTATTACGAGAGGACGAATGGAGCTCGCATCCATAAAACATCGTGAAACTTATCTGTGAAACATCGTGAAACTCACCAGTGAAACCAAATAAAACTTATCTAGGAAACCTAATGAAACTTATCCGTGAAACCTAATGAAACTTATCTGTAAAACATCATGAAACTTTTCTGTGAAACCTAATGAACTTATCTATGAAACATAATGAAACTTATCTATGAAATAGCATGGAACTTATCCGTGAAACCTGATGAAACTTATCCGTGAAATCTAATGAAACTTATCTGTGAAGCCGAATGAAACTCATCCGTGAAATATCATGAAACTTATACGTGAGATAAGTTTCATGAATTTTCCTAGTGTTTCATAAAACTTAACACCGAAACTCATGAAACTTATCACCGAAACTCGTGAAACATTATAATGAAACTCATGAAACTTATCACTGAAACTGATGAAACTTATCACCGAAACTACACTGAAACTCATGAAAACTAAACGCTGGAACTCATGAAACCTAATGAATCTTATCTGTGAAACATCATGAAACTTATCCATGAAACACAATGAAACTTATCCGTGAAATCTAATGAAACTTATGTGTGAAACCCAAGAAAAAAGGAGGTTTTATTTCCATTCTCTGAATCCGCCCTGTGTCTAAGGTTTCTATTTCCATTCTCGAGAAAAAAAAGGAGGTTTTACTTTGTCTAGAATAAAAATCATTTCGAGTCGCTCAGCATATTTCAAACAATACTAGATTTAATACTGCCTAAACTACTAGACTCGTTGTAGAGTACGTTGCTTAAAAACGTCAAAGGAACAAAACAAAAGGTAAATCCCCCAAAAGGAAAAAAGTAAAAACCTGATCAGTTGAAACTGCTATAGCGTGGGCTAGCAGCACTCTATTTTTTTATGTGTTCCGTAACATATGATATCAAATAGAGAGTGACTAGGGAACGGTATACCGTTGCAACGGTATAGCCATGAAACTTATGAAACTTATCAATTTCAGTGCTGGTTTCATGAGTTTCAGTGTTTAGTTTCATCAGTTTCATATTTTATCAGTTTTTAGTGCTAAGTTTCATGAGTTTCAGTGCAAAAAATCATAAGTTTCATGAGTTTCAGAGGTATACCGTTGCAACGGTATACCGTTTTTTAGTTTTTCTGTATCAAATATGTGTAGCATAGGTTTTTTTTAATTTTGTTGTAAGAAGTTCAGACAGATAGAGAATCGGATGCTGGGTTTGAAAATTATTTTGATTTGAATTTTCTAGACACAAAATGAAAATACCTCGAACTTTGTGCGCGTTGTACGCTGGCTGGACGCCTGGGCAGAGGTCGGCTCGATGGAAAGTGAACTCTAAACTGGCCCAATAAAGGCGAGCCTTGGGCCATCCCCGTATCCTTAACGGACTCAGTCACCAACACGACAACACCCCCCCCCCCCCCCCTTACATGAGGAAAGTGGGTAAAAAACGTAGGAAAACTCCTTTCATCTGTCGGAGCCAGACAGGGGAGAGGAGCCCGAAGTCCCAGCACGGCCGATCTCCTCGGCGGCGGCTGGGCCGTCGGTTCCGGGCATCTCGGCGGCGCGGGGAGGAGGCGCGAGGGACGTGACGGAATCCAGCCTCACCCCGCGGCTTCGTGGTGGCGCACTCCGCCTCGCCGTCGCTCCGGCAAGGTAACGAGCGCCTCAGATCCAACTCTCCGGTGGGGTAACGTGGTTGCTCGTGAGGTTGCTTTAATAGTCGGTTGCTCGTCTTGCGCTTGAGGGTAATCGCCGAGAAGGGGATCAACCGATCAAGGCCTATGCCTTAGGGTGTGGCGGTGCCCCCTTGTTCCGATGTCTAACTGAATCTTTAAGTCGCTTCATGCATCGCTTTCGCGTACAGAACGCTAGCTCTGTTTGTTGTTCTGAATCAATCTATGTTTGAAGTGTAATGTTAGTTGAGCACCCCCGATCTTGCGCTCCTTGGCGTACTCGGGGAATATCACTTGAGAGACCACAATATGATTCGGACTGTGTCAATTCTCTACTACTTGGTTGCTGATTCATTCGTTGAGTTGTGTGTTCAGTTGGTGGATCCATCACGGGCTCATGTCAGAATGTTTTGTGGACAGACTGACATGTACCGACGCATGTAGGTGATGGAGCGTGTAGAGCTTGTAAAATTTCCGTACTGGTTTATACGGAACCTCTTTAGGATCATAGGGTGTGTTTAGCTGGTCCTTGGTGCTAATAGTGGAGCCTCTTTTGCGTTGGTCATGTTGGATTGAATGTGCTCAGAGGAGTTGTGCAGATTTCTTGGATATTCTAGGTAAAGCTAATGTGCTTCTTGCGTGTGGTAGGTAGTTAGGTCAAGAACTTTTGATCTTGGTGCTTTTAGAAGCACTAGCTCAATTGGAAGAAAAATGAAGGGCATAAAAATGCATCTTTGAAAATTGTTGTGAAGTTGTCTTGTTTCCTGATAGTGGTTTAGATGATTAGTACAAGCAAAAGCAAAATGATAGGTGCTTGTGCAGTCTGTTGACAACCAAAGCTTCCTCAATGATCACTAGCCCTTCCCAGATCCAAATGCCAAACCACACAGGCGCGCACACACACACACAAATATGTTGATATTTTAACTGTTCTATCTGTAGAAAGCTATAGCCGGAAATAATTTTTGGAAGTACTTGGATAGATAGTTATTTTCATTTAAATTCGTGTTTTAGATAGTTATTTTCATTTAAATTCGTGTTTTCTGTGACCTAAACTATAGTGAAGAACTTAGCCACGTAGGTTTCAACAGGAAACTTCAAATCACCTACATTTAGGCGTGGGGCTGATTTGTGTTCTATAACTTGGTTTCGGTGCGTTGTAATTTTTATTTTCTTCAGCTTTGGCATCGAATCTGTAGAATTTTGATATAATCATATAATCATTGGACTGATTGGAATGGTTTCTTGCATGAAGGAATAATGAGCCATCAACAACCAATTATACCTCCTAGGGCATCTGCCGATGGACTACCCCACCGAAATCTTGATAGGGAGGGTAGTGGAAGGCATGAAAATAAATCACGGTTTAAGAAATCTTCATCTGGCAGTTTCAGTAATGCAGGTAACATCTGTTTCTGCCATATACGGCTTGATGTTCAAATGCTTGTTTAAGGACATTTATGTGAACTTTAGCAAATGGAGGTAAACTCGGGCATGCAAGTCCCTCAAGGGATCGTCTAATCTATGTTATGACACAACTTATTGGGCATCATGTGGATGTGCATCTGAAGAATGG
This sequence comes from Rhipidocladum racemiflorum, assembly GCA_036346355.1. Lineage (NCBI taxonomy): Eukaryota > Viridiplantae > Streptophyta > Magnoliopsida > Poales > Poaceae > Rhipidocladum > Rhipidocladum racemiflorum. The sequence continues at coordinate 13,639,739 of CM070578.1, read as the reverse complement.
ATCGGTCATTTCTGGAATATTCCACGCAACGAATACTGAAAAAGACTTTGGTATGCTTATTTCCTTTAGTTTCTTTGATCATACACAGTTTTGTATGTTTTTCATAGCTCCTTGTAACATTTTTGTACTCACAATTTTTTTTTTTTTGGATAAGATGCCTTTTGTACCTCTATTTTTTTTGGATAAGAAATCTCTCTCTCTCTCTCTCTCTACTTTTGCATTTTGTTGCATTCTGTATGTACTATAACGTGTAGCCTTTACCTTAGGCATTGTATTGAAAATGGCTCAACTGACTAAAGATGGTTCTGTTAGCGGGCAAAGAGCAGTTACTGATGTTGCAAGGAAACCCCGGACTATGATAATACCAGCAAGAGAGCTAGTCCAAATTCTTGCCAAGGTTACATTCCACATCTTTACTGTTGTTGCTTTTTTATGCTTGCTTAACTTTACTGTTCTACTTATTAATTATATTGGATTTTATGGGCATATTGTAGATGTACCTTGTTGATTAAGAATTATAAATATTCTCTTGCCGGTCCTGCTAATGATTTTATGGGCATCTTGACTTCTGCATCGTTTATGAGATGCTATCTGTTATCAATTTTCAGGACATAGCTCTTGGTGGTGATGAGCTGCAAAATGGTCCTGTCCATGACAGAAGGAAAGAAATTATGATAGACTCTGCAATTTCTAACTTTCATCGTCCTGGTGAGAGGGAACTTGAGCGCTGGACACCAGATGAAGATGATTCAGAGTTTATTGAATTGGAGAAATATGACAAGAAATGGAACAGGTATTTAATACTATATTACATTCTAGATTTTAACATAGTTGCAACAATGAGTCATCTGAATTCGTTATGGTGAAATTATAACTTACGAAATATAGCAATAGAAGTACTTGGCACATGGTTTTGTTGTGTGTCAGCAGCAGGTACTGAAACTATGTTAGGAGTTTTATCTCTAAACATGAGTGTGGCATTGGCCTTGGCCATCTGACTTAGTTAGGGTTACCAAATAAGCAACCACAATTACTTGACAGACTAAGATTCATCTATTATATCAAGTATTAGCAGTGGCCAGTAGGTAATGAAACTATGTTGAGTTTTAGATATAAGATTACTCCAATATTGGACCATCTTACTTAGGTGTGATAGAATGAGGAAATAAGCAACCACGTTTAGTTGACTGTCCAAGAACATGCCCATATTGTTAAGGAACTATGAATGAAGCGATGGAAAAGGAGATGTAGGAATGGATTATAGATTATTGGTAATCTGCATGGTCTTTTTTGTTCATCATCTTAATGTAAAACCTTCTATTCTGTTTGTATATCACTGTGTCTTCTGCAGCCATGTCCCCCCATAGCCCTGTGGGTACTTGGTTAGCATTATTGACTAAACATTAATATATTGCTAGGAGCTGGGACCAGTTTGAAACAAATGCAGCTTTGTTTGGAGTAAATAGTACTTTTAATGAAGAAATTTATACCACAAAGCTCGAGAGAGGTCCTCACATGAGAGAGCTTGAAAAGCAAGCTACAAGAATAGCCAAAGAAATAGAGAATGAAGTAACACAAGATATTCATCTTGCTGAGGTGAGTTTCTGCTCATGGGTTTGTTTGTCCTTTCTTCTCACAAATACCTGTAATTTTGAGATTCACTTTCTCAGGAAAGAGGCTTAGATTTGGACGAAGATTTGGACCAAGATGAGGAGATAAAATACTCTGCTGTGCGTAGAGATGTTGACAACAGAAGTTTTAACTTACCAGTGAATGCCTCAAGCACCACACGCGCTTTTGATTCATTTATCAGGACATGCGATAATGAACAGAAGGAATTGCCAGCCTGTTCATCTGTGGTGTGGAACTAGCCACTATATTCTTGTTTTTTAAAATTTTATACTGTCTCTGCCACTAAATTTACGTTGTATCCTAGAACGTGTGCAGTCAAACATTCTTAGTTTTCACCATCAATATGTAAAAAAAAAGGCATCTAGATTGGCAACATAAAATTTGATATCTCTAGATACATTATGAATTATACTTTTCTAATATATGTTTTTTTGTGATTCGTTAGTTGACTGTGTCATTAATGACGAGGGAGTATTCGACTGAGGTTTGGTGAATCATATAATCCTGTGAATATGCACTATGGAGTTTAGTGATTTAATTAATTGTCACTTCTGGCTGTGGCTTGTGTTGTGTGGTGTTATCTTTCTGTTTGAGATGTCTACTATGTAAATTTTAGTCATTCTGTTTTGCATAATTTATTTGGTTTTTGAGAAACAGATATAATGTGCTAACATACACATGATTTATAATCACATTAGTTTTTTTATTTTTTCCTTTGTATTTTGATATGCAGGACAAGGATGATAGTGGAGGAAAGGACAATGAGAATGTGCAATCTGTGAAATCTGTAAGCTGCCTTATATACCTTCCTGCAAAAATATGTCTTTGCACTTACTTTCTTTTCATGTCTAAATTAACTTCTTTACAGTTATCTAAAGGCGGCAAACCATCAATTTCTGAAGGTGGGTAAAAAATTCTGGCTTCAGTTGACACTTGACATTTTGATTTACTTAACAAAAAGGAAATACCTTGTTTACACCAATATATTCCTCACATTTCGATATTGCATGTTAACACTTAACACTGTCGTTTGTGTGCATTATTCATGAATCTTGTGGTTGTGGTAGCATGTGCGTCGTGCTTAGTTCCACATTACATGAGAACTAAGCTGAGTATTTGCACAGTTGCACCTGCACGTGACATTTTTACATCAGAGAACTTTAACTCTTAAATATATGATGTGATCCAGGTGTGTATTATTTTGTAGTTAGCAAATAACATTATATTTTGGAAGGATTATTGGTTTTAGTGTTTCACGCTGCAAGAATGTATTCATGATTATCTTACGCTAGATATCGAACTATTTTCACTGATTATCATATCCCTTAAGCAACAAAATAATGTCTCCCTCTGAAATGCAACCTGTGTCCTACCATTATACAAATCAGCGGAATACTGTCTCTTTTGATGGGTATTTCGAGCCCTCATATGCAGGGGAATACATGCGTTGCCGCATTGCCATGGAGTGTTTAAACAAACATTGATAATGGTGCTTTATTCTCATTCATATTCAATGGCTAGGAGCCAAGAATTGCGGGGTTTTTTTGTGGATCTGTGAGAACCAAATTTTGGTTACTCCACCACTAATCAAACATGGATGCCATGATTTTTTTCCATGATCACATCGAAAGCTAGATTGTATGTCATGATGCGGCCCAATTGTAACCAAGTTTTGGGTGTTCACTTTTGAGCAAACATGGATGACAACGGTTTGTCCTTAATCAAATCTAATGGTTTTAACATTAATGGTGATGTGGTGAACTTTCTAAGCATGTAAGATTCTGAGCTAGTTTCTTGTAGTTTTGTCGAATGACTTGTGTTGACAACTGTCTGCTACTCTGCTATTTAACTTCCATATATAGAGAAAGATGTTTATAGTTGTGTAGATTTATAATTAGAACTGTTATCACTCAGAAATTTCTAAAGCTGAACTCTATTGTATTTTAAATAATACAAATCTACCAACATTTTACATTCACATTGTTCTAAATTGCTAGTATTTTCTGGGTCTGTGTAATATTTGATACTTCACTAATCATATTGGTAGATTTGAAGAACCAACCTTCAAGCTCACATGCATCAGATTCTGTTGAAGGGAAAAAAATATTCAGATGGTTTAACATCAGATTCTTTTGGATCTGACAAACTTTCTTCTGCAGGAGAAAATGTAAATACCTCGCAACAGACTGGTAATTCCACATCATCATCAGAAAGAGTTGCCGCAAACTCAGTTTCTAGCACTCCTGGATTGTCACCTAGCTCTTCAATGGGATCTCTTAGCTCAGAGAAATCAAGTTTGAACCCTAATGCTAAGGTCAGGCCACAATCCACAGGAGAGCATCATGTGTGAATTTACTGTTTACATTTTCCATTCGTTCTGTGCACATACATTATTTAACTGTTTGCCATTTTTGTTGATTGCAATGACGGTTGGTTTTCTTTTTTGGGACCAGGAGTTCAAGCTTAACCCTAATGCTAAGAGCTTCACTCCATCTCCTTTGAGGCCACCACAGCCCCCAGCATCTAATGGATCCTTCTACTATCCTAATAATGTGCCAACTGTCCCTCTTGGACCTGGCTTACCCATGGGCACGGGGGTGAGTTTAATACGCTTTGTTTTACTTGTTGTGTATGGGTCACCATTTATCCAAATTGAGTGTGATACCCACTTTGAAATTTGAAGTTATGAAGGTGTTGCTCCGAAAGCATTATTGAACAGTGGTATTGGTACACTAAAATGTCATATGTCAAAGATTAATTATTTGTTTCTGAAGTTGTTTATTATGATTTCATGTGATGTACTTCGACAATAGCATGTAATCATTTTCATCATATGTTTCCATTTGACTTGCTTAAATTGGTACTGTATCCAGGTGTGGACAGCATACTACATTCATAGATTTGTCCTACTTCAGCATTTAGACTGAATATGGGCCTCTCATCGTTGTTTCCTGAAATGATCTTAGTTATAAATTCCTGTATTCCCTAGTCCCTAAAAGATATAAATGGTAGCATGATTGCACTTTTCTAATTGCAAACTGTAAATGTTTGCTAAGAAGTGTGCTCCCAGTTTTGTGCCCACTGCACCCCTTCCCTGAAGGTATATGGTTGGCTTAGCAGGTTTATGTCATAACTTTTGCAGTTTCCATCAGCCTTTGGTGGCCAGCCTGTTGTGTACAACGCCCAGCCTGGGCAGTTGCCATCTCTCCAGAGTTACATGCATCCTGGTGGGCCACCGGTGAGAAAGCCTTCCTGAGATCGAGCTATCTTTGCATTTACATTATCAGTTGCAGTTACATATTATACACCAAACTTGGAACATCTACCTGTATATTTTGGTGATCGCTTGACTTCTTTTTTATTGCAGTATGGGCAACAGATGATGCTTGGGCAGGGACGTCCTGTTTACTATTATGCACCTGTAAGTTAAACATACAACTTTTTATATACTTCAGTTGGTATCTACAACTTGAGTTTAGAATGAGAGTTTCAATTGAATTTCTGTCATTTGCTAATATTATAAAAAAACTAACTCGAAGCTACATTGTCTGGCTTATCTGATGTAATTTTCTTTGGTGAGTTTGGTTTAGAAAACATCTTTGATAGTTATAATGGCTGCTTCTTACTCTTTTTACACAGCTTGTTTGAATAGTATGTCTAGGTTTATTTCTTCTATTGCAATCAGGGTTACAAAAAGATTTCTAACGGTACCCTCCGGTTGACAGTGTAGCAACCTGACAAACTTCTGAATTCGAATGAAAATTTTGAATTGGAATCGATGAACGGTAATTACTCGGTAACTGGCCCTGCACCGGTGCAATCGGGTGGTAGCCGGCCAGGAACTGGTCAAATTCAACTTTGAAGTTTACATTTGATACTTGAAACCATCCGAGAGAAAACCACTAAACCAGTCCATCAGTAGCTAGTGAGGACTCACGAACTAATACCGGCCAGGTCCATTGTTTTTAATGAGAACTTTAATCAAATTTAGATTGTATATTCGGCAAACTTTTATGAGAACTTTAATGAATACTGTAACATTAATCAATTTGAGGTTGTATGGGGCATGGGTCAAGGCCATATTGGGCATTGTGTACGGTTTTCGTTGAATCAATAAATTCAATTTTGTATTATTGTTTTGTTCATATGCGTTGGTCGAATGCACGCACGCACACACGCGCACATTATTAGAAGTAGGAAACCAGCTCTTTCTAGAGTTGATTAGAACCCATTTTAGAATTCAGATGACTTTCTTAAGCATGATCGGCTTTATATATTTTCTTTCGGGTTAATGAGCTACAGTAAGGCAATTGGCCACCACCTTTGCTACAAAAGTCAATATTGAGCATGTGATAACCTTTAAAATGAACTATGTAGTCAGCAATGAAGTTAACTTTGTGTTTATCTTACAGGAGATGCAGCAATACAGAGGAAGAGGCTTCTAGATGGAACATTTTCCCCCCATTTCTGGAAGTGGCAGAAATCCCCGTTAGGAGGATGCTAACCTGGACAAACTTGACACCTCTGTTGGGTAAAACCAGTAATGATATCCATCACTATTGTGCTAGGACGAAGCATTATCATCATCGCTCTTCAGAGTTCAAGTTTGAAGAAAAGCTAACTGTACTTTAAGATTATTTACTTTGTGTTCATGAGATGTTGTAAATTAGGTTGCAGCTAATTTGTCTAACCTAGAAAAGGAATTCTTTTACATAAAAACTTAAAATAATGCTCCTTTGTAACCCTTTTTTCCTTTTCATTTCCCCCTATTTCACTGTTGCTTTTTTTTTGGGCAATACTGAGTTGGGCTGTTAGCCATAGCCGAATATTGTGTTATCTCAATTCGTTTGTTTTTTGGATGACACAACCGGCCGCTCGGTCTCGTGTTCTTCAAATAGTTTTCTTTCAATACATCTTTCTGTTAAGAGTTATTTTTCGTTGCACAATTTGGAGAAGTCAGCTGTTGAAAATTACAAAAATGTTTGAATATTTAGATATTATCTATGTTTGATTACATTGGGAGGTGACATTGGCGAAATGCAGGGTATAAGTTGGAGCTGGTGGAACGGAGTTTTGGCTTAATGATCTGTACAGCCGTACAATGTTTTGTTGAGTAGTGTAGGAATTGATTGTATGATAGCCTTACCTGTCGCGCTAGCTACCGTGCAGATCTCTTTAGGTAATTGATGGATTTTTTTTAGCTGCTCTGATCTATATTTTGGTGAGTGGATTCGTTAATGAAGTGCTGGATTTGTCTCTTGCTGTGTTCTTCTGAAAATGAACAACATCTTTCATCCCTCAACGTTTACAAAGCTTAAGGTCCTATTTCACCCAGGAATTTTGCAAAAAAAGAAAGAAAGAAGGGAAATGATCAATTTAGGATTCCATTTTGGAACACAGGAATTTTATTAGACATTCACATGAAACAAATACCGTGTTCCACATGAAACAATCCTCTATTACAAGAAGCGTTCCATTTTCTATAGAAATTAGGGAAAATTTTGGTGTTCTAAACGGAGCCTGATTCTCTCTCACCAACTACGTACCATGTGCTGACGTTGTGCCACGCCGATTAAAGAGATCAAACAGGAGAATCGGATCCATGACACCTCTCCTAACCTATTCTAACATGAAATGATATGATTCGTCCGTGTTCCTATTCTAACATGAAATGATATGATTCGTCGCACAGCTAACACTGACGTCGTATCAAGAAGTCTTAACTCGATTCTGATTCTAGTCGTGAAGAAAGCGGCAACAAAGGAAAACACCTCTTCGACAACTAATGACGGCAGCTAATCGAAATGCGTCCTCTCAAAGAAAAGAAAAGAAAAGCATGCATGTGAGAACACAAATGAACTTTCTCCACACCATTTCAAGGATCCAGTTACCAGAACACGTAATAGCGAAGTTGTTTTTTATACAATATTCCATTAAGCTGATAATTTAATTTCCTAAATAAGCCATCTTACAATTATTTTGTTGTTGCCCGTTGAAGGAGGAATATGCCTAATTAAAATCACCCATCTAATAAGTGATAGATACTATGTTTTTACCCTTTGGAAGGGAAGCATGTTGCCAGATAGAACGGCGTCATGATCCTACGCAATTGAGAAAACAAAAATGATGCACTGTAAAGCTCGACTAGTCATATGTAGATGGCTATCACCGATGGTTCGACAATGAAATGATTAAATGAACAACACAGGGCAACATAAGCATATCATTATTATTATCATCACCGTCATTTTACCTCGGTCTACTACGACGGTATATACAGAACAAGATAGGCATATCATTATTATTTTTTTTCACCTCGGTCTACTACAATGAGCAACACAGGCCAACATAGGCTACACGATTGACTTCTGAATGCTATCAGGCAGCATGGACATGGCTGGTTGTGTCGGCGACAGGCGCAATCGCAGCAAAGTATCATTGCAGAAGCAAAGTACGGTACATGCCCCCAAGGCAAACAAAGGCAGAGGTTCCGAATCGAAGACATAAAACCTCTTGTCATCTTGATATGCGGCTCTCGAGTGTGGAGACGAACTCGTTATGTTTTGTTCTTCACGTCCTGGCCACCTGCTGCTTTAGGGATTGGATGTCCAGTAGTGTCCACTGGCAAATTGACATGGGTGGGTAAGGAGTACGGACAATCATCGCCTGCAATTGCACTACAACATCTAGCTAGCTAGCTGCTAGCAAAACACACTCACGTACATTTTTCCACACCATAGATACGTACGGACAGGTGGTATAATACATAAGCCCTCTCGGCTTCTCAGCTAGGCCGGGCACGCGTCGCCTCCTTTGAGCTCGACCACGTCGCTCTCCCGTCTGGTCGCCGTGGGCAGGTAGAGCGCCGTCATCAACGGCGTCGCGAGCACCGTCGTCGTGAGCGCCATTATCACGAAGATGGCGAACGTCGTGTCATCCAGCACCTGCGCAAACGTAGGCGTAAGTCCGTCGGCTCGTAACACCGTCGACGCAGCATGAATAACGTGTAGTGTCTACAAGCCGTACGTACCTTCCTCTCCTTGCCGATGTTGAGCACGATGAGCTCGACGAGCCCCTTGGCGCTCATGGCCACGCCGAGGGCGGCCGCCTCGCGCCTTGCCATGCCGGTCCAGGCGGCCACCGCGAACGTCCCGGCGATCTTCCCCACGAGGGCCACGGCCACCACGAGCGCGACCATCCCCCAGGCGGCGCCGCCCCGGACGTTGTCCACGTTCGTGTGCAGCCCGCTCGTGGCGAAGTAGAGCGGCAGCATCAGCCCGGACACCAGCGGCGCCACCTTCTCGCCGACGCGCTCCGCGAGGCCGTCCTCCCGCGGCATGGACAGCCCAAACACGAACGCGCCGAACACGGGGTGCACGCCGATGGCGTCGGTCGCGGCGCCCGCGACGAGGGCACACGCGACGGCACCGGAGCAGGTCAGGTCGCCCGCGAGGTGCGCCAGGCGCGCCATGAGCGGGCGGAGCGCGCAAAGCATGAACGCCACGAAGACGGCCCCAGACGCGAGGATGTAGATCGGCGCGAGCGGGGGTCCCTTGGGCTCGCCGCCCCCGCCGGACAGGGCGAGCGCGAGAGCGAGGAGGGCCCACGCGAAGACGTCGTTCACGGCGGCCGCGGCTATGGCAGTCTCGCCGAAGGGTGTGCCGAGGAGGCTGAGCTCCTTGAGGATGCAGGCGAGCACGGCGAGCGCGGTCACCGAGAGCGCGGCTCCGATGAACACGCAGAGCGGGAGGAAGGCGCCGTGGCGGGGCGCCGGGACGGCGACGTTGAGGAGCGGCACGAGGCCTGGGGCGGCCAGGATCGGGGGCAGGATGCCCGCCGCCGCGATGGCCACGCTGCGGGGCCCCACGCGGCGCACGGCGCCGAAGTCGAGCTCGAGGCCGACCAGAAATAGGAAGAGGAGCAGGCCGAGGCCCGACACGGTGTCAAGCGCGGCGGCGCTCCACGCCGGGAAGATGGTGCGGCGGAAGGCGTCCCACCGGCCCAGGGCCGATGGGCCCAGCAGGATGCCACCCTGGGCAATTGCGCATGCACGCATATATAAGTAAGTAAACAACTGCTCATATCAACGCTTCAAACTTTTGTTACCTTTTAGTACAGTTCAATGTAAATTTTGATTTCTCCTAAAGACGGTAAAAACTCTCTACATCAAAAACTAAATTAAAAAATATTGCAGCTCTATTTTGCGTAGTAATTGATGTTGTTACGGATGTTATTAGCCCGAGGTTATTTCTCTAGTTTGCTTTTTTTTTATGCCATTCAAGTAATTTTCACTTGAACTTAAGGTAGCTAATGGTCAGTTTGCAGTAGCTATGATGTGAATCTAGTTAGTTAAGATATTACTATCTTTACTAAATCTAGAAAGATTATGTTATTACAGCTAAAAAAAGATGCTTACAACAAACAGAAATAAATAAAAAAAACTTTTTGAAAAACCACTGTGGTACCGAACAGAACATATATAAGTACTGGTCTCACTATTAAAGCTGAGCTCAACTTTGCAAGTTAAGCTTGCTAGTATAAGAGCAAGTACATTAGTAAGCCTACTATTTACTCTAACTCTCATCCATATCATCTAGAGTAAACTAAAAACTAGTTTTTACAATAACTGTCTCTAAAAGTTATTTATAGATGTTATGCAATAATTATCTCTTTCCTCTTATACATAAATAATCTATCTATGTTCTCGTACAAAGTTGGTTTTTATTTAAGAGCTAGTTCACTTCTCTCTCCTCTTTTCTTACTTTTTCATAAAGACTAAGAGTCAGCTGAGATGATCTTATTGTACATACATACCCTAATTGACTTGGCAGCCTATAGCTATAGCTAGCCAACTCAAAAACAATGGTAGGTTCTTTCGACGATCTGACTCCTACCATGTCTGGTCTAGAAAACGCTTGGTTGTTCTAGGCTTCTAGCTTCGGTACACTTGTGTTGCATATGTGTAGTCAATAAGAGCATATATACTAGATCATCAAAAAGAAGAAGAAAAAAAAGAGGATACAGATGTGTGAAATGTATTGATGTCTTGATGAAGGGCAGGAGGAAGCAAGTGTACCAAGCTCTTATAGACTCGAGATCGAACATCATGCAGGGATATATTACTGTTGGGATGCTCAAGGAAATGGTTTGAATCAAATATATATCGTGTACGGATCAGCAGTTCAGCATTACTGTTTTTTTTTTTTTGCCAATCATTCCTTAAAACCTACGTTCTCTGTCTGTACGTATATTAATATTTTTGTAGGCTCGCGATTTTATGCATGTAGCCATTGCGAACAGAAAGAAAGATTGTATATATATATATATATATATATATATATATATATATATATATATATATATATATATATATATATATATATATCCCCAAAATAATATAGAGAATGACTAGGGAACGGTATACCGCTGTAACGGTATAGCCATGAAACTTATGAAACTTATCGGTTTGATCTTGTTTCATGAGTTTCAGTGTTTAGTTTTATCAGTTTCATGTTTTATCAGTTTTTAGTGCTAAGTTTCATGAGTTTCAGTGCAAAAAATCATAAGTTTCATGAGTTTCAGAGGTATACCGTTGCAACGGTATACCGTTTTTTAGTTTTTCTGAATAATATATGCATGGATCACACCAGACGAACGACGAACAATTAATAGAGGTTACGCATATGCATATATATATATGTACCAGGATCTCGGCGACAACCCTAGGTTGGCGCAGCGGCCTGAGCGCGAACGCGAGGCCCTGCGTGACCACCAGCACGACGGCTACCTGTATCGCGAGGAGCGGGAGGGCGAAGTCGAGGGGGTCCTCGCCCTGCCACAGGCCGTCCGATGCCATCTTGACGGTGGACGACGAGTTGGCCGCCATGCTGCGCATGCGCTAGCTAGCTAGCTTCTGCAGCGGCGCGGCTAGCTCTGCGCTGGTTAGTTAATCAGTGGATGCGGATCGTCGTAATTTAACCTAAGCTCGATCTGTCTGCGTGTGTGCGCGCACGGCTGTATCGGCGATCGATATTTAACCTAAGCTCGATCGCGATATCGCATGCATATATGTGTTTAAGTATAATATATATTTAACCTAAGCGGCCGGGGTCTCGGACTAGACAGCACGTACGCACTCCCAGTTTACAGGCAGGCGCGACTACGTGTGCTAGCTGATGCAACCTGGCTAGCTAGCAGGGCCCGCCCGTGCACCTGATCATGATCCGTTGTTAGTGGTTAGCGTAGTGCCCTTCTCCATCATTAGGGGAGGGGAGGGAACGGGCATGGCCAGATCGATCGATGCACTAACGCGATCGATATTCTGGCTAGCTCGCGATCTAAGTTCGATACGGTTTCCCACTAATATTAATTGTCTGGCTGCAGTTATGTAGCTTTAATGCTGTTGTGATTGCACTAGCTAGCCAATTATCCCCACCCTCGAACAAAAAAACTACTACATCCTAATTCAATCCCATTAAATTAGACGAGATCTGACAAACAATATGCACATTAATATAAGTCCATGATAAACATAACTAATATTGTCATTTATGGAACATTTTTGTTGGATTCAATAATAGACTCGCTGGAAAATGTTATTCAGGTGCGCGCAGCCTTCCTTAGCTATCGATCTCTAGATATGTAATATTTATGGATTCGTGGTAACAAAAACTACACACACACACACATATGGTTAACCGTATAATTCTGATCATTCCCGTCTATCTGTTTATATCTGATGTTAGAAACAAATAGTGATACCAAAACCGTGCATATGTTAGACACAAGATGTCTCAACGCAAAATGCAGACACGATATATCGAACTGATGCATGCCTGCCGGCCATAGAAACATACATGACATATTGTTGGCAAATCATGCACACCACCTTTCAGCTAGCTATCTACGGAACACTTGACATATGTTGTTCATACATACACCAAGTGAGCAAGGTCAGCAGGATGCCGAAGAATCTTGCACCCCCACTAACCAAGGAAGGTTGGTGAGTTGCCGACTCTACTAAAGTAGCTATCAGCAATATATTCAACAGCAACACCGCCAGCCATGCAACTAACTCAGCACCCCTCTTTCTCTAAAACGTTCCAGAACCCTAATCCTGATCCAGCCTACGTTTGATACGATTCGATCGATGGTTACAAGTCAATCCCAGCACGTCGATCAATTCCAGTTGTGCACGTCTGTTAATCGATCGATCACGGTCCACTACTACTGAACAGTACATCACTGTCGGGTCCGAAACGTCATCACTGCCGGTTATGGGAGCCGGCAGTGATTGGTCGGCAGTGGTACTCGGGATTAAACCGGCAGTGATAATAGATATCTCTGCCGGCTCGCTCTGGAACCGGCAGTGATAATAGATATCTCTGCCGGCTCACACCAAAATCCGGCTGTAATAATGGATATCTCTGCCGACTCACACTAAATCCGGCAGTGATATATATTTTGAAACAAATATTTTCTGCAATGTGTTAATACAAAACGAAGAGATAGTGTGTTATCATTGCCGGATGGTTATACAAACCGGCAGTGATACCTTTCCTGCGCAGCGGATCTTACGAACCGGCAGTGATATGACGGCAAGATAACCTGTTGTGTAGTAGTGGTCACGGCTGAAAAAGGCAAGGCAGTAGATTGATCAGACACTGTGATTCACCACAAGTAAGGCGCAGGTGAAGATGAGGCACTGGTTGGAGCAGCCTAATCGGCGCAGCCACTTAGTGCGTTCAGCCTGCATGCAGGATGCAGCTCCCTGGCCACTCGATTAGGCTTTAGTTTAATCTTGTCATTGGTTGGAGTCATGATTAAAATATTTGCAGGAATCAATTAATCACGGCGATTAATTAGCTAGAAAGATGAGAAGAAAAGTTTGCACCACTGATACTGCTAGGGGTTAGATGTTTGAGGGTCTGACCTGTCATTGCTGGATTGGACAGTCCCCTTGTGGTAGATTGCCACCTCAGTCCAACCTGTCAATGATCTACTGGAGAGGAAATAGATGCACGTCAGAATAGTGCTATTTCTTGGTGTTTCTTTCTTAAAAGAAAACAAGGTAAGAAGAGTTGAATAGAACACTTGTCTTGAGACATAGACCAATATAAAACTATATATGCATCTAATTGGAAATTAGTTTGAAACTTAATTTTGCTAGAAACTCGTGCCTTAGGGTATCTCACTACTACAAAAAAAAGCTTATATTAGACCTTCATCACTGATGGTTATGGAAAATTATTTGTAATAACACATCATCACTGATCCTTATAGTAAAAAAATCGTCAGTAATGAGTAAGGGTCATTGACATGAGGACCCATGAAGACGACCTATGGTAGAAAGCTAGACAAGGGTAAATCGAAGTAGATATCGGAGGCCCCCAACTATGTGTTCGCCCCAATGGCCCCCCTCCTCCGACTATTCGTTTGCTCCGTTGACCCGGAGATGCAAGCTAGGAGAGCCTTTCTTACCGGAAGAGCGCCTATAAAATCTCTCATCGGCTTGCATTAGATCGCAAGAATGGTACATGGAACAAGCCAAAAAGCCAGTGGCACAACAGATATCGTCTATCCCGGTCAGCTTCACTAAGGAGCATATGTTCAACCAGTCATCGGGTGGTTTCTTCGGGGTTGACTTCAGCGACTTGTTCAATCTCTACAACCTCGACGCCTTGCTCTTGAGGTGCTGGTTATTGTAAGTGTGTGCCTACAGCCCTTCAAGGTCTAATGCGTGCAATACAGCTATATATATAGTGGAAGTCTCTTTTCTACTCCTGGGAGTAATTACTCCCTATGCCGTATCTCACAACATAGGGAGTATCTCGCGCAACGGAGGGTATGTACGTGTAATATACAAGTATATAAGACCATCTAGGTGGTATTTACATTTTTTCAGATGTGGTATGCACACTTTTTAGACATACTCCTTTTTATGTGCTTATACGAAGGTATTTGCAAAATAGGCTAAAAACTATGTACTCTCTTGCAATTTTTTCATGTGAATCTCAGTGGAATATCTTATAATTAGTATATGAGTGTATCTAAAGTGATAAAGGAGTATTTAAAGTTCGTTTGGGTGGTATTTCAGAGATGGGAGTAATTACTCCCGGGAGTAAAAAGTATTTTTCCTATATATATATATATATATATATATATATATATATATATATATATATATATATATATATATATATACATGATCATTGAAGCCAAAAAGAAAGATGAACCGGTAGATTTTCTCGACCCAGATATGGTCTCCAAGCAAAGCATGGACGGAAATGTACAAGCGGTCGAGGATTACGTGACAAGTGCATTGCTGGCTCAATGTGATAAACAGTACATACTTCTTGATCCCCCACAACCCGGGGTAAGTGTTGCACTAGTTGCAATACTTATTGATTTGTACTTTATACACAACTCAAAGTTAATTAGGTTCAATGATAATGGCGATATACCTGTGTAGGTTTCGCTGGGTTCTTATTGTAATTGTATCAAGGAAGAATCTGGTTATGTACCTAGATTCCTTAAAGGGCGACATCCACAACTTGAAGCCTATCGCATAATTAATAAATAGATAATCACATTCCCTCTATATATTACTCTGTTGTAGGTCGTTCAAGGTATACATCACTCGTGGAATGGCTGAGGCTAACTTTTTGGAATCACATAGGCCGTTCAAACTGTACAAATTTCATGGAGGGCCATCCAAGGGAGGGTCGCAGCTGCACCACGATATGAAGTTTCTGGTATCCGCTAGTACACAATAATCCTATACCACACTCCATAATAATACCTCTCAAACAAACCAATTCTATCTTTGCAGTGCCACAACCAAGGAAAGAGAAATATCCTATATTGATTCTACGTTTGCCACAACATGAAACTCATAATTGGTACAATGAGAACAATTAAATATCCTGAAGGTTTGTCAATCTTCCAATGGCAATTACTTATCGATTTATATATATGCAAAACTTTAATCTTCCCATTGACATGTTGCGGAAATTGCTACAACTGCATTGGAACGGGCCAATATGCACAAAATTTGAGGACAACTCACTTACTTCTTGCTATGTGAGGTCATAAAGCTAGAAGGTGAGTTCCACTACCTAACTTGATGAGTAGTATATTGTAGTGGCATGTGTATTTCTGCTGTGGATTTGTAAATTGTAGTGGCATGTGTACTTGTGCATTTAATTAATTAATACATGTGAGTTGATTTCTAAAATGGATGTGTTATGGTACTTGTGCATTTACTTGTGGATGTATAATATGTATTTGTGCATTTACTTTTGTGGATGTGTAATATGTATCCTGCTTGTTTCAGAGGGCATGGTTAGCATTTATTCCTGAGGCTAGCCAATAAAATAAAAAATCTTTAAAAAATACAAACAGACTATCACATCAGCCTAGAACTATCTTTGATGGCTAGAACCAGCATATACGGTTCTAAGCTACAACCGTCTATGATTAGGGCATATCACAGATGGTTCTAGCCTAGAACCGTCTGTGATGAAGGAATATCACAAACGGTTAGAACCGTCTATGATGATGTGTTATCAGAGACTATTCTAGGCTAGAATCATCTCTGATGTTAATTTTTATTGATAGTTCAAAAACCGTCTGTGATGTGCTCTTCTTAATACTGACACATGTTTACAGACGGTTCACAAAACAGTCTATGATAAGGTTTTTGAACTATCAGTGATGAGTTTTTTTGTAGTAGTGTCTCCAATGCTTACTTCAGCTGTCATAAGTTAAGGCCCACATAGCTTGGGTGCAAATGCTACAGTATTTAGTGTTTGTAGGAGGTATTACGGTGGGGCTCACACAGTACTAATAAAACAAGAAAAAATTTAATTACATTTTCCTCTCTCACACGTAGATGCCAGACCCATCTTCCTCCTCTCTATCCAGTCCACCTCGCCACCTCTCTCTCTCCCTCCACCACACGCAACCGTGTCGCCTCCCAATTGTTGTCGCCATCCCTCCACCCTCACTCGCCCCTTTCTCCTTCCATCGTGCCGCCCCTCTCTCGTCGCTTTTCCCTCTCGCTGTTGTCATGGTGGCCGATCCAATGGAGGGACACCGTTGAGGATGTCATCCCCAACCTTCCCTTGGCCGGATCTGGTGAAGGTGGCCGGATCTAACGATGGCATGTCTTCCCAATTGTACGACTGAATCTGATGATATCGTGTTTCCTTCGCATACCGGCATTGGAGTCGGAGGCGGTGACCGTGATGGTGCCTTCCCCAACTACCTTTCCACCGTGTGTTGTCCCCAAGCTCCAAGCTTCCAAATCTAGCAGCCGTACATCCCCATCGAGCTCCACGTGCCCAGATAGGGCGGCAGCACATTGTCCTTTTGGTAATGGAGGTTGCCTCCATACTGTGTGTGTTAGACAGTATGCTCGCGAGGCGAACGGGGTGGAATGGAGATTGGCCGGTGGAGTCACCTGCCGATTCTCACAACGGTAGATACCCTCAGTATCGGATCGTGCATCCCGTCGTGGCCCGTGGGACCCGAGTACTGTGTGGTTTTGAGAACTACCGGGTAAGTGATAAAGAGGGGTAGTTCAACGAAAGGTTTTGATAACCTCAGTCCGGCCGCATGCATTTAAGTTGCATGTAATTCACGTGAAGCATTAACGGTTGTTGGTATCTTGTGGGTAAAGCTGAGCAACTCTGCAGAGTCATAATTAAAGGGTAATCGATTACGCCGTGCTTCCGGTAAATGAAGCTAAGTTTGAATTGGGGTGAATCCCATAACCTAACCCAAGTAGACTTGTTAATTCTCAACTTGACGTAATGATGAACTTGTGAAAACTCAAAATTTGCTTATTCTTATTATGTATGGTTTGTGTTTCAAATGTAAAATGACTTGGAAAATAAAACTGCATCCACAATCATAATGACCTTATTGCCATTTCCTTTGAGAATACCCCCCGCATGTAATACTCAGAACTCCTGTGCGGTTTGCTGAATACTGTTGTGTACTCGGTCTTGCTTTTCAACCTATTTTAGAGATTGAAGACGCCGGAGAATTCCAGGAGATCGTAGATGGCAAACCGGTCTAGTTTTAGGGTTCTTTCTCTGTGCTCAGGCTTTGCCTGTGTGGTTCTTTTGGTAATGTAATATATTGGAGCTCGTCGCTTCCTTTTGTAAAACTTTGGCTGTTAGGCTTTAATTTTATTAAAAACAGTTGTCTCGTTCTTATGCTGGCAATGTATGACTTGGTTCCCGATGACTAAACTTCCTGGGTAGTCATAAAGAGATTTAAACGCACCCCCTAAAAAGGGCGGTCCGTCACACTTCCTCACTAGATTTTGCAAATCTTGAGACCCAAAATGCAGCGAACAATTAAACCAGGCGCCGGGTTTCCGGGCGGATTCCAGAACCATCCAATTTCCGATTTCACCTCCCAAACGGGGTTTCATAAAGCACTGGTTGTCACAAAATTCTACATAATACAGTATGCCGGTGCCGCTCCCCAGACTAGTCCAAAGCCCCCAGCAACGACATTTCTCTGGTTGGTGCGATGAAGGAAAAAAGAAACTATGAAAAGCTGCTCCTGACATGGAAGCCACTGCCAATGGCCCAATGCTAAGCACCAGAATTAAGGCCGTGTCTGAATGCTGATTTCTATCGAAATTGAGCTTTTTCTTGTGAAATTCACGTCCATGGACATATATATATTCTGATTGAACGTCCTAGATGAAGGCAAGAATGTACGAGCTTGGACTTGGACTCATTGCACGCATGGAAATTGATTTTCTGGTCGAACATCCGTGTTGGTCTAGAAAATAGGATAGGTCAAAAGCGATGCCAGCCTTACTCGATCCATTCTTCTTTGGATGTTGTTATAGGATGTGTAATCAATCTTTTAAAACTTTAACAGTAGAAATGATATCACTAGATTGGTCATCAAAAATACTTTCATAGCACTAGCTATAATTTTAAGGAATTGCTAAATAGCATTCGAGTGCTTTTTGTTTGTGTGCACTCAAACTTTTTGTCTATTAGATATTGGTGTTGTTTTGGTTTGTAAGTATTCAATTTTTTTGTCTATTAGATATTGCTTTGTGATCCATGTTTTTGTTTGTTGTCTTCATTATGGTTTATTTTGTTCCTCTTTTACACATTGTCGTATTATTTTTTACATAATTTAATTTATATAAAACTAGTATATAATTGATGTAAAAAAAAGGCCATATAGAAAAAGAATAATATTCTTTTTTTATAAATTATCACATCATTTTTTTACATAATTTATTTTTTGTAAAACCAGTGTATAATTGATGTAAAAAAAGGCATACAGAAAAGAATAATGTTCCTCATCTATTACCTAAAAAATTGAGTACTCTTGAACAAATAGTACTCAAATGGTAGGAGAGAAGGCAAATTGATTTCATCCATGGATCTATATCTGCAAACTCAAAATTTAAGTGCTATTTAGCAAGAAAAAACTCATATTCCTTTGGAGATACTCCTATAATTATTTTATATTTTACTAACATATAGCTACAAAAAGTAATAGTCAAAATGTGTATGGGAGATACGCCCATGTCCTAAACGTTGAGTACTCCCTCCTTTTATTTTTATAAGACTTATTTTTTTTAATAATTTTGTACATAAATATAAGATTTGTATGTATATTTGATGATGTCTTTCTTTCTATATTTCTATGTATTTATTCATTACCACCTATACAAAGTATATCTTTTATCTTCTAAGACAATTAAATGGGGACATCTAAGTTATTTTTCTTTATATCTTTTTAAATTCTAACATAATCTTAATTTCTATATGAAATCAAAATAACGGAGGAAATAAAAAAAGAGAAGATGTAGGCATGTAGCAGCAGTTAAGCACCATGCCTTTACTTCGAAGAGGCAGAGGATCCGAAATTTCAAAGCTCATAGCACACCATGGAGATCACACGCCTGGCCTATGTAATCCTATTCCTCTTCGCCGTCGTCCTATTTCATCTCCGGCGCCGCCGCGGGGCTTCTCCGGCGAAGCCAAGAACGACGGCCCACTGTCCGCACCCGAACCCCGTCCTGGGCAACACCGTCGAGTTCATACGTAACCGCCGGCGCTTCTTCGACTGGTACACCAACCTGCTCCGCGCGGCGCCGTCCAGCGCCATCGAGGCGTGGGGGCCCCTCGGCGCCGGCCACGCCGTGACCACCGCGAGCCCGGCGGCCGTCGACCACCTGCTGCGCGCCAATTTCGCCAACTACGTCAGGGGCCCGCGCTTCCGCTCCGCGATGACCGACCTCATCGGCGACGGCCTCTTCGGAGCCGACGGCCGCCTCTGGAGCCTCCAGCGCAAGGTGGCGTCCTACGCCTTCTCCTCCCGTTCGCTCCGCCACTTCACCGGCGACGTCCTCGCTGTCCACCTCCACCGCCGCTTCCTGCCGTTCCTGGACGCCGCCGCGGAGTCCGGCGAGGCCGTCGACCTGCAGGACGCGCTGTGCCGGTTCGCGTTCGACAACATCTGCCATGTCGCTTTCGGCGTCGAGAGCTCGACGCTTCTCGAGAGGGCGGACCCCCGGCACGAGGCGCTCTTCGCGGCGTTCGCCACGGCGGTCGAGATCTCCTTCATGAGGGTGATGACGCCGTCCACATGGGTGCAGAGGCTCACGAAGCTTCTCAACATAGGCAAGTCGCGCCGGCTCCGAAAAGCCGTCGACATCATCGACGACCACGCCATGTCCATCATCGAATCGAAGGAGGCTCGTCAAACGAACGGTCGCCAAGAGGAGAACCCGGACTTGCTCTCGCGGTTCATGGCGGCCATGGACGAGGACGATGGCAGCGAGCTCGGCTCCATGTTCCCCTCGCCGGAGGCAAAACGGCGATTGCTGCGGGATGTGGTCGTCAGCTTCGTGCTGGCCGGGAAGGACACGACGTCGTCAGCCCTGACGTGGTTCTGCTGGCTCCTCGCCGCGAACCCCCGGTGCGAGCGGCGCGTCCACGACGAGGTGTCGCGGGACAGCGACGTGAAGGGGATGCACTACCTCCACGCTGCGATCACGGAGGCGATGCGGCTGTACCCGCCGGTGCCGTTCAACGGGAGGGTGGCTCTCGCCGACGACGTGCTGCCGGACGGCGCAGTGGTGCGCTCCGGGTGGTTCGCCAACTACTCGGCGTACGCGATGGGGAGGATGGAAAGGCTGTGGGGCAAGGACTGCCTGGAGTTCGCGCCGGAGCGCTGGCTCAGCGAGGGCGGCGAGTTCGTGGCCATTGACGCGGCGCGGTACCCGGTGTTCCACGCTGGGCCGCGCGCGTGCCTCGGGAAGGAGATGGCGTACGTGCAGATGAAGACGGTTGCCGCAGCCATGCTCCAGAGGTTCAAGGTGGACGTGGTGGCGCCGGCAGCGAGCATGGATGCGCCGCCCGCGTACGAGATGACGGCGACGATGAAGATGAAAGGCGGGCTCTGGGTGCAGCTCAAGAAACGGGGGTGACTGCGCGTGAGTGATGCTAGCCACTAGCTAGTCTTCGTTGACCAAGTCAATGATTGGATAAGACATTGACTAAAAGCCATCCCGGCACGCCAAATGAGACTAGCCAAATCCTCGCTTGATCATTGAATGTCTATAAATAAGTCAATAATAGCTGTTTGTTCAAGGAAGTAGTTTGTCAAGTGTGTTTGATATTGATCTAAGAACTGCCAGTAATTTTTATGAGTAATCTTATTTTCAAATTGAGTAAATGGCACGATAGGCAGATGAACTTGCGATACCGATACGTCTGCAGGTAGGTTCAGAGACAAGGACACTGGGCATCCATGCCTACAAACCTGTAAAACCGTGTGATGAAAACAGGTTGGATATGGTTAGGTAATAGGTTATTCTGTACCCTACCTTAATTATTATTTTTGGATACGGGTACGGATACGGACAGTGAAAAATCGGATAGGATACGGATACAGATATCGGGTATTTACGAACGGGTAGAAAACGGATACCGGATATTATACGGTCGGGTACAGTACGGATAACGGGTACTTCGTCGAATAGTACGCAAACTAATTAGGATCAAAGTATGGGATAAAAATAATTTAACTAACACACATAGTCAAAGAATGGAATAAAAATAATTTAACTAACACACAAAGAAAATACCAAAATGTTTTGCTTCTCCAGAATATTCTCACCGGATAATCTCTCTCTCTCTCTCTCTCTCTCATATGATCTGTGTGTGTGTGTTTCTTTTTTAACTGCTAGCCATGAGAACAGAACAAGTGACACTTGATGTACCCCCACGGTGAAATCCATACACACCAAGCTTGAAGCAAAGCACCAAAAACTGTCCATCTTTTCTTCTTGGAATTGTTAAAACGCACGCTACGGAAAGGAACAAGGCAGATCAAGTTGGAACGAACGATGAAAACAGAACGAAAAGCCGGGCATTTTTCACGTACGTAGGTGATAGATACGCCTCCTATTTAATGCCACACCATCGTTGCTTGCCCAACCAAGCGTACGCTGCAAAAAAGGCACAAAGCCTGCAGAAAACGCGGCCGTCTTCCAAATGGGCGAGCCCGCTTGTGTCGCTCTGTCCCCCGTTTGTCTCTCTCTGCTGTGCACCCGCAGCATCGTCGTCTCGGCGATCACCGCCGGAACCGACGACGGAATGGAGCGGTGGGGGTACGTCGAAGTCCGGCCAAGTAACATACATGCATGATGCTCACCAACCATCGATCAGTTTGCTTAATTACGCATCGCATCATCTCTCTCAGCGCGCTAGAGCGACTTAACTTTGCTTTTGCCGCGCGCTGTTGATGATGACGCCCGCTTTGCAGGGGCGCACCTGTTCTGGTGGTACTACAAGAGCCCTCAGAGGGCGAGCAGCTCGCCGGAGAAACCGTGGCCGACCGTCCTCTGGCTGCAGGGCGGCCCCGTAAGCTTAATGCCTAGCTCCTCAACCGATCATGCGTCTCAATGGCGCTTGCTCAGCTAGCTAGCCGATCTCCGGCAAGAACTGTCAGGAGAGAGTGGTGGAGAGAGAGAGAGGGGGGATAAGGAAGAAAAAAAAGGAGAACAATTATCGAGGTACTCGGTTGATTTTATCCGCCGGGTACCCGTATCCGACCCGTTTTCGTCGGGTATTTTTCATCATGTACTCGATCCGTGTCCAAACAACAATTATCCAGGTAGTACCTGAATCCGTACCCGAATCATAATTACCCGAACCAGTACCCGTTATTTCGGATAAATTTATTCCCAGATACTGATACGGGTCAGGTATTACCCGACCTGTTTCCACCCCTGGTGAGGGGATCCAAAGAGGTTTTGATGCCTAACGAAGAATCCACGTGGGGCAGGAGAAGCTGATATCGCATCAAAATTGTACTAAAGCTGATATGGATGTTTGATTTGTGTTCTTGCCTTCTTGATTTCTTTCGCTTGGCAGAGGTTGGCACATGGGCCATGTCTGTGTAGGCTGGCCCGAGCCATCGCGGTCCAGCCCAAAAATCGGCACGACACGGGTCGGGTCGTGTCAGGTCGAGAAAACGGGCGCGGCAGGCGACACGGCCCGGCACGTCGAACACGGCTCACTATTGGGGGCCGCAGCAGGTTACAACGCGGGAGGAGTAGAGTTGGGGGAGATCGGCCTAGTGGGGGCGCCAGCCGTGAGGAGGCCGACCAGGTGAGGGTGCCGGGGGGAGGCGAGCACGCTGCGAGGCCAGAGGGGGCAGTGCAGTGGGGAGGAAGGGACGCGGCGCGGTGGGGCATACCTGGCCACATCGCCATCCGTGGCAACCACATCGATTGGAGTCGTCGACTGCACATCTTGGTCACTGCCGCTTTGGCCGCCACCTCCTAAGCGCGCCCTTGCCTCCGGTTGCCTCAAGTCCCGCCTTGCATCACGCGTTGGCTCCCCTCGCCACCTCGCCACGCCGGAGGAGGCACCTTTGGGAGGAGGCGGCGTGGGGGAAGGCGAGGCGGAGGCGGCGGTGCAGTGGGGAGGGAGGCGAAGTGGCGACCGGTGGGGAGGACGAGGGGGCAGTGGGGAGTGGAGGCAGCGCAGCAGGAAGACGAAGGGGAGCGGTTTGGACTCGGGCAGAGGAACCGATGGGAAGGGGGAAGCCGAAGGGAACCTGTCAGGACTGGTCAAAAAAGGGAATGGGGAAGGGGGGAAAAGAGGAAAGTGAAAAACAGATGGAAAGTGAAAATAGGTACAAAAAGGAAAAGGAGGAAGAAAAAAAAAGAGTAAATAAAATATAAAGAGAAGTACATCTTCAGGCAAAACGTATCTTCCAAAAAAAACACAAAACGTATCTCTTCGACTTGATCAGCAAATTTCGATGATACTATTTTCTAGGCTTGTATTCAGGTTTGTCATGAGCTGCTATATTCTGCAGTTCACACTCCAGGCTAAAGAGCCGCTCATAGATTCAACTTTTGGTGACATAAGCTAAACTCTCTTGGGGAGTAGATGAGAGAGATTGAGAAAGAGACTGGTTGGGCGTGAGAGAGAGCGAGCAAGAGTGGTTGACATAGAGAGTGATCATGAGAGAGAGAGAGAGAGAGAGAGAGATTGAGATACTAATCGAATGAGAGAGATTGGAAGATTGAGAGTGACTAATTGGGCGAGAGAGAAAGCAAGAAAGATTGAGAGAGGTACTGATCAAGCGAGCAAGCGAGCGAGAGAGAGACAGGGACTAAGCGATTGAGAGAGAGACTGAAAGATTGAGAGAGACTAATTGAGCGAGAGAGAGACTGATCAAGCAAGAGAGAGAGAGGGTGAGAGAGACAGGGATTGAGAGATTGAGACTGAGACTAATCAGATGAGAGAGACTTAAAGATTGAGAGAGATTAATTGAGAGAGAGACTAATCGGGCGAGAGAAAGCGTGAGAGGGATAGGGACTGAGAGAGAGGGAGCAACGATCAAGAATAAAAAAAAATTAGTTCTTTTCCCCCTAATTACGTATAGCCTAACAAATTTGATGTGTTCATTCGAATCTAACGGCTCCATCGATGAAGTGTAAAGGTAATCTCTGATATGAGCTGAACGCTGGCGCTGACATAGTCAACTATATTAACAAAGTTTAAGTAGGCATTCATAGAAAATGGGATATGCTATGGTAAGTAGGCAGACTTTAGGTAGTCAATTTTGAATTTTGGCATGAAAACTTATTGGTAGGAACTGTTCATGCTCTGACAAACGAAAAGTAAAAGAATGCAGCTAGTTCTATCATGGAGCAAGAATACTTTCAGTATCATTAGGCTATAGAGGAAAGCAATCAGGCAAAGGAAGGTATACGCTAGTTATTTCTGATAGAACTTTAGGGTACACAAAGGTATAATTCTATGTTAAACGATTACAGAATGCCGAAGGTTTGAAGAGCAGGAAATGCTTTCGATGAGATACATAGGATTAAGGGATAATATAAGTGGTGATATATTGAGCCATGATCTGTCGCATACGATGTTCGTTACACGGCCAATCAAAAGACCAGTTAATTTAAGATAGATAATTACCTGGGTGCAAGGATAGTATAAGGAATAACAGCATTAGCCTACTATGGCACACTGGCAGTACATTAGGTATCTGTAAGGTAGTGCTCAAAATAGGCATAAGAAAAGCATACGACTGGAATTCCTATTAGGCTCTGTGTTTTGTCCCCAGCTAAGCTTCCATCATCGTACCCTGTTATAAACAAAGAACTATTAATCTGGTTAGCAGAACATGAGTAAAGTCATAAACAAAAGAGTGTCAAGGTTTGGGCCTACCTCTTCATCAAGCAAAACAAAGTCTAGGCGTAATACATTGTGTGGATAGTCTGGGTTGACATATTCTGAAAAACGTGTAGTTCTAACACGGATCCGTCACCGATGTGATTGCTATGTCACAGCCTTCAGTAGAGTATAGTCCATCTACCAAAAAACATTAGGCAAACGAGAAACATGGAAAGAAACAGTATATATATATATATATATATATATATATATATATATATATATATATATATATATATAATGGGGGCATATTCGGTGCAAACCTCCCTTACCGTGAAAACTCCGTGAAAACCACGTGTAAAAGTTTTGAAAAATTTTCAAATAATTATCATAGGTAGGGGAGGTGAGGTTCTACAACCCTGTAAAATTTTAAGACAAAACTCAATCGCATTTGGAAGATATGAAAAAGATAAATTCAGTATGAATAGTAATTTTTCACTGTTTAGCACTATTCATGTTGCAATTTGTCTTTTTCATATCTTCCAAATGCGATTGAGTTTGGTCTTCAAATTTTACAGGGTTGTAGAACCTCACCTCCCCTACCTATGATAATTATTTGAGAATTTTTCAAAACTTTTACACGTGGTTTTCACGGAGTTTTCATGGTAAGGAAGGTTTGCACCGAATATGCCCCCATATATAATAGGCACAGGTTTTCGATGGTAAATACCATAGATGAAGTTTAAGAAAGCAACATAACAACCTAGCTGCATGATCGCTAACTGAAAAGATATAGCCACACAGTAATGATGAGGATCGTGATAGTGATATATATAAAGAGGAAAAGTAAGGACAATAAAGCAAAGCAAAAAAGCCGAAAGGCTAGACGACGCAGGATAATGCCGATCATAGATAGGAAACGCAAAGAGAACAGTAACACAAGTGGTAATAACTGATCTCGATGCACACAGCGAAAAGTAAGATATAGAACATAGAGGATGACAAAATTAGATCAAAGTAGAAAGACGTAAGGACGGTTTACAAATTAAAACATCGATGGCAGATGAGAAACAGAAAGGCAACGATTGTATAAACAGTAATGCCGGGTATTCACAAGTATAGCCCATAATAAAAGAAGAGCAGTATATAGAAGTAAGGCACGAATCATGGAGCAAGGGAAAATTTGTAATACAGAATCGTAAGGAATAATGTGATGCTAACTTAGTTGTATGTTGCAGCTGGAGTTTAACCGAAGAGTGCAGTATATTTTTTCATTGGAAAACACAATATATGTATGCAAAAAGGGAAACCAGGATGATAGCACTTAGATACGGCCGGAATCAAGGCAAAGAATAGTCCATATTTGATTCATTGCGAAAAGAGCACTGCATCTATGACAAAAGAGAAAGCAGCCTAAGAATTGGAAAATATCTAGCAATATTATGGTGTTCTATAAAGGTGCACAGAATACTACAATAATACAGTAAGCTAGCCTAAGCAAGAGGCATGCTAAAACGAAACAATAGAAACTCCATAAGAATACATAAACACAGGCAATAACATACAGCGAAACGAATTGCTTGCTACATCTGTAATCAGTCGAGACTAAACGAATAGAAAATAAAAGCGTGCAATATAATTAGATATTGCAAGAAGTGAACTCAAGTGTACGTATAACAGACCATTTCCCAAATAGATAACGCAAGCAGTATCAGGATTCATACACAGTATAAATAACTATATAGAATAAAACAAGAGGAGAGGTCTTTACAGCAAAAGATCATCATGAGCACAAGCCGAAACCCAAAAAGAGTTCGCACGAAAACATAACATATACCAAGTACCAAAAAACATTAGGCAAATGAGAAACATGAAAAGAAACAGTATATTTCCCATATATATATCTAGGCATTCATAATAGGCACAGATTTTCGATTTTAAATACCATAGATGAAGTTTAAGAAAGCAATATAACAACCTAGTTGCATGATCGCTAATTGAAAAGATATAGCCACACAGTAATGATGAGGATCATGATAGTGATATATATAAAGAGGAAAAGTAAGGACAATAAAGCAGAGCAAAAAGTCGAAAGGCTAGACGACGCAGGACAATGCCGATCATAGATAGGAAATGCAAAGAGAACAGTAACACAAGCGGTAATAACTGATCTCGATGCACACAGCGAAAAGTAAGATATAGAACACTAAGCGGTAATAAATGACAGAAAAATGAACAAACAAGATAGACAATAAACTTATAAACTTAATTCAACAGTCCAACACTTGTTTGAGACAATAGTATAGCCATCAACATGTAATCTAAAAGTCAAAGATACTGATAATAAAACGCCAGATCGCTCGATGTACAAACCAGTGAAAAGGTTACACTGCCTCCGGAGTATCATGATATCATCAACTCATTTTATGCCCATAACTGTAGCGATTCGACTGAAATATAACCAAACTAAGAGTAGAACAACTGGTATTACAGAACGAAACATCTCCTACTTCATCAGCAAGCAGATAACATCTCACTTCTTCCTGGCAACAGCAGCTGCAATCCCACCAACCAGAAGTCCAACAGCAGTTGTGGCGATACCTATGCCAATCAGACCATCTGCACAAAACATGATTATCAATATCTAGAGACATCAGTCTCACATTACTTGTTTAGAACTCAGCATAAATGATTCATAGCATCTCGTTGTAAATTATTCATAAAAGGTAATCCATCAGGTAAGTTAAAAGTGTTAAACACAGAATCAATGGAATATAGAATAGCATTGCTGATTAATTTTATGTCACCTTTAGCAATTTTATCTTCTATTGCCTTCTTCAGAGATAAGGCCTGCCTCCAATCAGGTTGAATCTACAAGATAGCAGTCTATATAAATTAAATTTAGGGGGAAAACATGACAAAAAAAATATTCTTAAAAGCTTGAAAATTATATGAATTTATATTCAGCTAGCATGCAACATAAACAAAAAGGTCTTCCAACATGGTCTAAGATTACCCGAAATCTTTATTTTACATAATTTTCATTTTGTTCTCAACCGAAATGCTAATTTGGTATTAGACTCAAGCATAGCAAAAAATAAAATAGAATGTCAGACAAGGCATTAGCCTCAACCTTAGTCATCATCTCTAACTAATAAGCTTAGCAAGAATGGGATGACGTGTCTAAGTGTGGAACTGATAGAACACATCAGTGAACAGTTGAATGAAGACCAGTAGAACAAATTTGCATAATAAGAACTGAACATTGTTATCTTTATAACCATCTGTTGTTGTTGAATTAGTTCGAAAACTTTCCAAGTGTTGCATCAGGAAGGTGCAAATCCAGGATGAAAATTTTGTGCACTATTTAATACCTTACTGATAATTACCTGCCCGCTATTAAGCACAAATCCATTGGATGGTGCAAATCCAGGATGAAAATTTTCATGCCAGATTAAGAAGTCATAAACTGAGAGCAGGGGTCTAGTGCCTACATTAGCTGCACAAATTTCAGTGAAAAAGACTTGCATAAAGTGAATCAAATATTTGGTTGTCACTATGTCATCCACCATAGAAACAGTACTAGTTAGTAATTACGCAAGCAATATGCAGATAAGTTGCCACAAGTCCACAGTGCAAATATACTTGTATTAATTGCAGTTTAGCAGTATGGTGGAATCAAATATTTGGTTTGCAGTTATAATCTAAAAAACAATGCAACATTTTTTTCCCTTTTGGCAGCAGAAAGATTAACTAGACATCAAAGAAGTATGAGTAATACCAGGGAATCTATATGGTAAATAATGTTGTAGACGTACCTCCAAACAACGGTCCACAAGTTGCCGGCTTCTTGGATAGTCACCATTTCTGTAGTGTCCAACAGCCAACAAATACAACTTTTCCCTAGTCTGCAGAGGGCTGCTGGATTTGTCCAAAGAGGCTGCGGAATCAAACGAGTTGATCAAAACAGAGTAGAAGAACTGATGCCCACGAAAAAGAAGGAAAAAACACCTAAATACCAGGTTGCAATTAGTAAGTCTTAAGTATTGCAATAAATAAGTCATTTGACCTTCAATCATGCCTATTCCACGATTCACATCATCCTGCTGCTTGGAATGCACAAGGGCCCAAGATAGCCTCATAAGGCTATCATTTTTCTGTTCTTCGGTTGCAGTCTCAGCAACCTCTCTTTCGCAGCCCTAAGTATAACATAGAACCATGCGTCATCATAAGAATCAGAACTATTAACTCCAAATACACATCGAACATAACTAACAGAACACATTAACAAAAATGTGAAGTCTGAAGAGAAATGGAAAGCATATTATTTGGCAATAGCAACACGAATTGAATTAGAGAGTCCATGTAACCATGCTAGTGAACAATGCAGAAAGAGTGGAGTAACACAATGAATTTCTTTGTGGCTCCATTGGATGTTTCAGATTAAGCACCTAATGGTTTTAGAATTTTAGTAGAACGCACCCTTCGAAACTACACGACCAAATGGGCATCCAATTCGGTCAATCCATGCTACAACCATAAAATCACATGAACTAATTACAAACATGCCAAAGCACCATCGATTCAACAGATAGGCTAGTCTCCCACCAGGGAAGCATCAAGCGCAGATGTTGTAGAAATGTAGGGATTACAAATAAGACACACCCCTTGTTATACTCCAGTTTAGTAACTGCACGTGATCATTCACTCTCCTTTCTTTACACATCTTCCTGTGCTTCAACTACTGGTGTGCATCCTAGTGTTAATCCCCATCTACAACGCAGGATTTTGCAGGCAAAAACCAAGGAAGTTTAAGCAGGGCGAGGGACAAGGCGCCGGGGGGGGGGGGGGGCTCTTACGGCGATGATGTCGCGGTCGCTCCAGGGGATGTTGTCGCCGCCGGTGAAGATGGAGCCCACCGACTCGAAGAACTTGCCGATCTTCGCCTCCATCGCTCAGCCGATCTGCTCGAGGCCGGGTACAGCAGGGATTCGATTTGGGAGGTGGGTGGACGAGGGTTCTGGTCTTCTGGATCGACCACGGGACGCGGAAATCGCAAGTGGGGGGATTTGAGCGCAAGTAAGGCCAGCTAATTATTAGTTAGCTAATGGCTAGAGCTAATTATTAGCCAGTTAATAATTAGTCCATCTAAAATTAGCTCAGGGCTGTTTGGATACATGGCTAATGGTTGGGCTAATTTCTTAGAAAAGTCATGTTTGTCCCTCATAACGGACTGGGGAGCGGACGCACGGGTGAGGAAGTGAGGATAAAGCGCCAACACAAGCAGATTTGAGACTTTTTCCGTAGCACCGCTATTAGCCCAAATTAGCTCCCTCCTACCAACTAATGGACTAATTGTTAGCTGAGGGGTTGGCTAAAAATTAGCCCACCTATTAGTCTTCCTGTTTGGATAGACTAGGACTAGTTTTTAGCCAGCTAACAATTAGTCCAGGGATCCAAACATGGCCTAAGTTGTAATATCGACCAAAACCGCGATCGTATCGAGCCGATTCAGTAAACGGATGGGTCCACAAACCGACCTAATTTAAACTTAAAATTTTTTATGTGACGTAAATCTATAAAAATCAATGAATAGCGGTGAAAAATTGGCTTTCGAATTATTTCGTCTAGTTTGCCGATTTTCAATGTAAACAGATCGATTTTTGATTTATTTTTTTTGTTGTCGCTCTTTAACCACCGAATTCAGAAGGCTTGACTTCCAACTAGTTCGGCTTCTACGTACCGATGGCTGAGCAATTTTCCACCTCGATTTGGTAATGTAATCCCGGTCCCACATTTACTCCGATCATTTCAAGTTTCTACACCTCGTAGTGATGATATTCATATTCCTAGTAGTATGTACTCCTACCTTTAACATACCATTTAAATGATATTGTTATACCTTTTATTATTTTAAATATACTCTAATATTGATTATAAGATACTTCAAAGTGATTTGTATGAAAAGTTCATCAAAGTTTACTCTTTATAGTATAATTTGTGTGCATCTTTATTTTTATATGGAAAAAGGCTATATAACAAAAAAAAATAAAGGATTTCAACGAAATTTTTTCGATCATATCGCATTGGAGTATCTTAGAATTAATATTGAAGTATATTCAAAGTGATAAAAAAAAGTATAACATGTTTGTTTAAGTAGTATATTAGAAGTGGAAGTACGAAAAAAACTTCCTATACACACACACCGGTTGCATCCTCACTTTCTATGCTATCCTATCAATCGATGTGTTTGGGGTTTTTAGGGTCACATCACAAAGGTTTACATTACCAAATCGAACTAGGAAATCACCTCCCCGATAGTATTGATTTTCATCGACAAACGGTAGAAACCGAACGAGATCGGAGTCAAGCTTTTTGAACTCGACGATCAAACAGCGGTGAAAATATGAAAACCGATCAGTTTTGCCGATCTTCGACTGGTTTACATCGAAAATCGGCAAACTAAGCCAAATAACTCAAAAGTCGATTTTGACTGATTTTTCACCAGTTTTTACCGATTTTCGACCAGGTTTACATTGTATAAAATTTTTTCAAATTTTTTGAATTTGAATTTGAACTGGATCAGTTTATCAACCGGTTTCGTTAATCGAGCCAGTTCGATACGATCAAAAATCGCCATTTTCGTCTATATTTGAAACCCTGCACGTCACTCCTCTTCATCAGGCAAAGAATCTGCGCGTGCAAGTAATTTGTGTCTATAACAGTGATGAACACAGAAGGCTTTCCTTCCAGAAATCGCATTCAAACAACGAGTGAATCTTTTTTTCATTAAAAAAAGTCACAGGCAACACTAATCCTTTTGTGCAATCGTTCACAAATTACAAGTGCAAGCGCAATAGCTGTGAGCCTACGCCGTGGCATAGCCCTGGGGTTGTGTTAGGACAAAGTATATTTTTCACTGCAAAAAACACCACCGCTTTCTCCAACTATGGGTGGTTCTCAGGCATGACTGAACATTGATTAACTGATTTTTCTAGCCTAAAGTGAATTGCCACTGAGCATCCACACGCAGCTATCAGTCTTCGTCTCCATAAGCCAGACTGCAAGATTCTTTTGCTTTCCTAACCAGGAGAAAATGGATTCATGTAGAATGTTGACCTGAAGAATTAATGGCAGGTCTCGTCAGATGCGATAGCAAGCCAGAACAGTACATAGAGGATGCTGGCTATGGTATCATGTTGTATTCGAGTGCAAAATGCAACAGCTGGGACTTCCACAAGCACCTAGGATCTGACCTCATACCTTCCAGCTTGAGCCCTGGGCTACAAAACCCTTGTATGGAGCACTTGGTGTGTTTTTTTACTTCCAGCTTATCAATTTGAAGCCCAGATAGCGCAACCCCCATGACCTTAAATTTCACCTGAAATGTTGGAAATGTATGCAGATGGGTGAGTCCTTCCTCGAGGCATAGATTTCCCGAGGGAGATGGTGCTTTGTCTTTGGGAATCTGCCCATTTGTCCAAAGGCAGGCCTGCATAAAGAAAGACTGGTCTGAGATGAGCATTTCAAGGTACATGTAGAGTGTAAAAAAACATGCAGTATTAGTGTATCGTGTAGTCCATACTATATATTGATTGATAGACATCACCAATGCGAATTTTTTTAAAAAATAATCATTTTCTAAATGTGTATTACAGAAATATACCGCGAAATTTATTTTTTCAAAAATAATCTACTGTTACCCCCACGTGGCAGTGACTGAGCGGCCACTCGCGCCACACTCACGTGGCAGCGAATGGCTGGCCCAGTCGCTGCCACGCTAGCACGACTGATCCCAGTCGCGCCACGTGGTAGCGATTGGCGCGTGAGATTGGCTATAAAATGCGGCAATTGTCCGAAGCCGGGGAAAAAAAGAGCGTGGCAGTTGTCCGAACCGAGAGGGAGAGGGGGGA
This sequence comes from Rhipidocladum racemiflorum, assembly GCA_036346355.1. NCBI lineage: Eukaryota > Viridiplantae > Streptophyta > Magnoliopsida > Poales > Poaceae > Rhipidocladum > Rhipidocladum racemiflorum. The sequence goes on along the minus strand of CM070578.1, from coordinate 13,606,492 downwards.
GAAGAAGAAGAGAAAGAAAGGGAGGGAGAGGAAGAAGGAGAAGCAGCATGAGAATAAGAGGGAGAGAAAGAAGAAGAAGAAGAGAGAGAAAGGGAGGGAGAAGAAGAAGAAGAAATTTTGTTGTGCTTGTTCTTCGTCGTTTGTTGTTCGTTCTTCGTTCGTCGGTTAGTAATTTATATAATTATTTTTTTATCAATATAATTGATATGTAGTTAGAAAAAATATAGGTAGTCTCAGAAAACTGTTATGGTAGGCCAAAAAATTTAGTACCTAATTAATTTTGTTTTACGCATAATTTATAAAAGTACGTATGGATAATGTTGGTTTATAATATATTATTGGCTCCAGAAATATATTATGTACCAATTTGTACTGTGAAATAGGAATTAATGCTAGACCATATATGAAATGATGTTAGTTGTTGAAACGGAACAAAGATGCTAGTAAATATATGTTGTGTTGTGGAAAAGTGGTAGGACACTGTTTAAATAATTTTCTTGCACGCAGATTGTATGAATGTAGGTGTGGATCATTTATGTATGTACGCAAATAATGTTGGTATATTAGATATTATTTTTCCCAACAAAATAGTTAGTTGTTGGTTGTAAGGAATAAACAAGTTGACAAGTACAGTTAGGAAAAATTACATGTAGGCCTAATTTCTCAAATGTAAATAACTCTATTACAGCAGCCATTATTTCGTATATCAAATATTACTTACGCATGTTATAAAATATATTTAATATCCAGTAGGTATGTTTGCTATGGATGCATTCAAAGTAGTTTACGGTGAAAGAGAAGTTCAGGAAGGGACATATGGGGTTGATTTGAGTAGTTTTCAACAGTGTGTTTTGTACCATCAGAATTCGGATGACATGAGTTTTGAAAATCTGTGCGGGTGGCTTGGTCACAGTCTTTCATTGAATCCTGTGGTGCATGACGTGAACATTAAATGCTTTTGGTCAAGAGGTACACAGGACTCGGTATGGATGCTTAGACCGTTATTTCTGTATTGGTAGATGGGTATTTTTGTTATATTTTTTTTGCATCAGCATATTATTTCTGTAAAGTTTTATAATTTTTAAAAAATCTCACCATCCAAAGGAAAGGTCGAAAAAATTATTAAATCTGACTTTAACAAAAATAACAATAAAATATTCGGAGATATCTACAGGATTACTCAGCGTACTTCTGTGGCAAACTTATGTCAATGATCATCACGGTGACTAACATCCCACGCGGCATCCACATCATCAAGTCGCCATTTCTACTGGGGACAAAACTCTATCGCTGTTTACAATGGCGACATAAGTATACTTCTGTCATTTTTATTTTTGGCTTGTTATATTTGTAATTTTTTATTTTCCCTGTATTATTTAAAAAAATCCCGCTCTTTGTTGATATTTCAAATGTTGATAGAGACATATCAACAAAAAGTCTATCAATATTTGATATGGTGACAGACTCTCTGTCGAATTTTTAGATGTCGACAAACAGCCTGTCGATATTTCAAATATCGATAGGAGGGTATTTCTGTTATTATTCATTTTGGCGTATTATATTTATAATTTTTTAAAAATAATATTATCTTAAAAACAATTCACCAAGCACCTTTCATCGCCTCTGAATGTCGCCACCATCGGCGGCATGGAGAACCATAGGAGAGGGGAGATTGGGAGTGAGTGAAGAGGAGACTGGGGTGAGAGTGGTTTTCTTTTTATATTTGGTGTAGGCTGAAAGGGAGATTGGGAATGAGTGGACACGTTGGTGGTAGCGCGTAAGGAGGGGAGATGGGGACGATGCGCAGGGAGAAGAGGGGACGATAGCTGTGGAAAACGGCGGTGGTGCATGGGTGGGGTGAGATGAGGGAGATGAGGGAGGGGAGGAGGCGACTTCGGTGGAAGACGTTTTATTATATGTATCACTTTTTTTATGATCGTGTTATAATGCACCAACATCTGAATAGTTGTACGCAATGATTTGTAGCAATGACTCTTTCCCAAGATCTCCCCAGAGAAGTTTGTCTCCGTATTACGTGGATGGATGCAGGATGTCGCCATCCAAGCAGCCAAGGCAATTGGCACTATTTGCACCAGTTGATTGACGATATTCCCTGATCTATCCTGTTCCTGTGATGGAAATAAGAAAAAAAAACAGCCTTCTGTTTTCAAACAAGGATATGATAAGTAAAAAACATACCGATTTTATGAATATGACGAAGTGACTCGGAAAACCTTGAGCAGCCCGTGATATTTTTGGAATCGTCAAAAGGTAGGTTTGTTTGAAACGCGGCAGTTCCACAAGAATTTAAATTAATTTTACATCGAACTATTGAATCATCACGAAAGAAAAAAAAAATCAACAGAGACAGAATGGAGTTGTACTCTTCCTTCGATGCTTTCGAGTTCGAAGCAAACCACAAGGAGGAGAGACACATCAGCGGCTGCCCAAGTCACCTGCCGACTTCACTTCCTCAACGCGTACGAGATGTACACTTGAATACTTGATCGCAGTGGGCGTGAGCACTTCTGACTTGTGAGCCCTCCATTGACAGAATACCTGGAGCTCAGTCCACTCCCAACACAACACGGTGCGAGATTGGAAGAAAAAAAATGCAAAAGGCTGTGAGTGGCTTCTTCCTGTCTGTGCCACATCATAGGCAAAGGCAACCATGCAGTAGTTCCTGCAACACACTGAACACTTCTGAAACAAAGCTGCAAATTGGCTAGAGGACAAAAAAGAAGAAGAAGAAAGAAACTCCACGCCCATCATGGCATCATTTCATTCCGGGATTTGATAAATATCATCGGATGTTTTGTTTGTTGAAATCATCTAAATCTAATAGCATTAGATTATTGTTGAGATTCGGAAATATCGATTACATTCGATCTTGTGATTTAATCTAACGGTTGAATTTTTAATCCTTTGATCCAAAGTTTAGATGTTATTTAAAACAAAAACATTCAGAGAAGTCTAATCTTTCATTCCACTCCATGTCCATGGCTCTCACAGTACATACAAATGAAGACAGGAAGTATAGGAAGAACAAGGATGGAATCGAGAACACAATCGAACGCCTCCAACGAAAACACTCCATTTTTCTTTGTAAAACTCTGTACAACAACGTGTAGTAATGACGTATTAATGGCACCTACTCAATCAAAATGGGCGGCCGGCTTGCTACGAGGAGGAGGATGCGCCGGCGGTGGCAGCTGCGGGGAGGACGTCGGCGTGCGGGTTGCAGTCGTCGGAGTAGAAGTCGTTGCGCTCGATGAGGGACCGGAGCCCGGCGTCCTCCTTGCCGTTGGCGCTCGGGTTCGGCTCCAGCGCGCAGTCCCCGGCCGGGCAGACGCAGCACCACGCCGCCGCAGGAGCCCTCGCGGCAGTTCCTGCGCCACAACCGTCGTCGCCGTCATCCCCCGGTCTCCTCCCCCTCCTCGCTCCGACCCCCCGGACCACCGAGACGTTGCCCCAGCAAGACGGCGCGGCGGGCAGCCTGTCCCGGATCGCCCTGGCGACCACCTCCCGCCTCTTGCTCCTGCGCCTCCCCTGTTTCTTGCCTCCCCCTTGATTACCCTGCCCCTCCTCCTCCTCCGCCTCCCTTCTACCGCACGACGCCAACGCAGCCACGCAGGGAGAGGAGGAGGAGGAGGAGGAGGACGGAGGAGGGCAAGAAGCATAACGACGCTGCCTCGGCCGCCGGCGAATCCCCTCCACGGCCGCGCTGCCCCCCTCCCTCTCCGTCGGCTCCTCCATTGGCTCCCCCCTCCCGCATACATGCAACCGCCAAGAAAGACGCGCGCACGTGCTGCGGCGGCCGCGGCGGTTGCGATTAACAGCGCGCGGGGAGGGGGGGGGGGGGGCGGGGGATGGAGATTTCCCGTGGGATTGGGTTGGAAAGGGAGGGAGGGAGGGGGAGAAGAAGAGCAACACGCACCTAATTCGATTCCACTCGATGCCTATTGCCGCTGGGCACCTAATTCGATGGCCAGTATTGGGCAGCTTGCATACAAATTACAATCTAGAGATTAGACGTGTCATTTTTTTGCAATATTTTTTTTTACGCGATGAAATAATTTTTATGTAGTGAAATATTTTTTTTCTACATAGTAAAATATTTTTCTTCGATAAACAGTAAAAAAAATGTTTCATACGTTCAAAAAAATGTTACGCGGCATTCGAAAAAAAACAAAAATCGAACGTCCCGCTGCTAGTTTCTCCCAATTACAATACGTTGTCGCCTTGGCATTTCTCTCTTTCCTTTTCATCACAGGTGTAAAAAAAGTTAAGACTGAACTGCCTCGTCAAAAAAAAAATGAATACGAAAGGAACAACCAAACCATCGTAAAAAAAATGGATATGAAGACTTGCAATACAACGGTGAGAAAGGAGAAGGTGACCTCCTTGGTTAATTTAAGCAGGCTGGTGTGGTGATCTAGCAAGGAAGCAATAGGATCAACCATCGGTGGTTCGCCGACACGTTCCTGGGTTTCGACGGAATGGGCTTACATTGGAATGTGATGGGAAGGTTTTTAGCATCTTTTTTTAAAAAAAAGACTTTGGGATTCACACCCCAACGGGCAAAAACAATTAAAAAATCTAGATTTTTTACGGTGCCCGTATATCTATTGAGTTAGTATCAATAGGTATCAAAAATTTAAAAAGTAGATATAACAAGCGATATAATAATTTAAGAGTAATTTGATGGTAGCTTGCAGTATCTCCTAAGAACGATGAAAACTCTAAAAAAAAATCTTGTTGGTGACCACTGGTGTTGCGTAGGCCTGTTATGACAATTTTAAGAAGTTTATGGTGTAAAAAGGAGTAGATTAAAAGGCAAGTGACCGCATAGCAACCGGAGAACTCCAATTTTAAGCCTTGTTTGTAACGTGGAAATTTCATAGTAGCTTTATAGTGAACAACTCAATTATACAGGAATCGAGAAATTTGGAACACAAACATAGAAGGGATTATGGTGTCACTGCCATGTCCTCTTGATTCCTACAGGGAAACCTCTAAAGTGTCCTTTGATGTCACATAGGAAAAACACAAAAAAGCACGATACAAGAGGAGAAATTAATTAAGCATGAGGTCTTACCCAGCAATTTGAGAATTTATATGAAATAACCCAATTCATAGGAATTTCAAATGAATTCTTAGGGTTCCTTCCTTTGTTCCAAAGGGCTTCAAGAAATTATTTTTATATAGGATTAAACTCTTTCACTTGTCGTTTGTGCAAAACAGGACTTTATATTTTAGAAATGCTCTAGTCTTTTTATATGTATTGATTTTTGTTGCCGCGGAGGTATAACTCCCACTATCACTAATTTTATGAGTTACAAAGGTACATAAGATTGTAAAAATACTTTTTACATATAGCAAATCCAATTATGTTATTGTTGTGCAACCAGTCTGAATATTCTCGAGTTAGTAGTGCTAATCAAATATATAAAAATTTATTGCACGATTACCCCGGTCTCAAATAATTTGTGATCAGATGGAGCAACTTGTATAATTGTTTAGAAAAAGATGTTGCGAACCGATTCATGTTAAATAAATATTGTGAAATCCCAGGATTACGAGGGCCAAATTTAGCCCATGTTACAAGTTCTTTCGGTTGTTGAGTTGGTCACCTTAATGGTACCCACCTTATAGAGGAAGGAATTGGGGGCCAACCGGCCCCCCCACGTGTCCCCTCCCTTTTTTGCACAAAGCCCCTCCGGTTTCTTCCAAATTACGTTTAGGTCCTTACGTGATTTTATGTGAGAGGGAAATAATTTTTTCATTTCGCGTTTAGGTCCCTGGTTTCGCGTTTTGCATGTAGGCCCTCCCGTTAAGGGCCAATCGCGAGCGAGCCCTTTCCTAATTATTCAAAATAGCGAACAAGTCCAAAATTATAACAAATAGGTCCTCGCTTTACGTTCGGGTCCTTTCTTCGTTTGTCCCAAAAAATGTTTTTGGGGTCCGTTTTTCTCCAGAGCATGCGAAAAATATTTTCGTGAGCCGTTTTCCACAAAAAAATGTAGAACCGTTTCTTTTCTCCGTTTTGGTAGAAAAAATGTTTTCGTGATCGGTTTTTCCGCTTTGTCCCAAAAAATATTTTCGTGGTCCGCTTTTTTCTCGAGCATGTGAAAAATATTTTAGTTAGCCGTTTTTCCAAAAAAAAAAATGTAGAACCGTTTCTTTTCTCCGCTTTTATTAAAAAATGTTTTCGTGATCGGTTTTCCCTCTGTGGCATGGAAATGTTTTCGATAGCTATTTCCTCCAAAAAATTGGGAGATCGCTTTCGTTTATCCGTTTTGCTCGAAAAAATATTTTTCGCCATCCGATTTTTCTCCGAGCATGAGAAAAATGTTTTAGTTGGCCGCTTTTTCAAAACAAAAATATGGAAAACCGCTCCTTTCTCCGCTTTTGCTCAGAAAAAATGTTTTCGTGATCCGCTTTTCCTCGGAGCATGGGGAAGCTGTTTTCGGTGGCTATTTCCCCACAAAAAATATGGAAAACCGTTTTCTTTCTTCGTTTTGCCTGAAAAAATTATTTCCGTGAACCGTGTTTTCTCCGGAACATGGAAAAAATGTTTTCGTTGGCCGTTTCCAAAAAAAAAACGTAAATTCGTTTTTCGCCCGTCGTTTTTCCGTTTTTCCCTGCTTTTCATCATTTTTTTTATCAAATTTCGCACGGCGCGGCGTAGCGCGCGAATCTTCCTAGTTACCCCTACTTGTAAATCAAAATCATCGCGTGCCATTTTACAAGTCAACACCGCAAAAACAATAGTACGTGACCAAACCAGGCATTTCCTACACCCAACAATTTGTGCTTTAAATACACATGACTAGGTTCCCTGTCTCATTGACAAGTTTATCCGCACCCCCAGATAATTAAGATCAATAGATACTATATGAAAATTATACTTACATTTAGTCCCTGTTTGGTACGGTTCCAGATTCTAGTAGAAACGGAAACGATTCCAGGTTCTTGATAGGAACGTTTAGCTAGAATCAGAATCACTTTCTGCCAACCGTTTGGTACGGTTCCAGATTCTAGTAGAAACTAATAGAAACGGGGTTGAGGGTTGTCGGTGTTTCGTGCACCGGCAATACGAATTTATGGTCGGATGGGGTCGCGCGCTCCCTCTCCCCGAATGGTCGACTCAAGGAGTCAGATGATGTATACTGGTTCGGGCTGAATGTCCCTACTCCAGTTCGTTCGGTGTGGATGTATTGATCTTTGGGTGATGAACAAGGGGTGTACAAGCGAGGCGGGGAGTCGGCTGTCCGATCCCCTTCGTGCTTTGGCTAGGGAGTTGTGGCTTCCTGGAGGGCCTTTTTCTCTGTCCCTTCCCCTCTCGGGCCCCGCCTCTCCTTATATAGACGGAGGAGGCGGGTTACACGGGTGTTTAGGAAACCCACTAGAAAGGGGGGCGTGCGTGTCTCGGAGTCTGGCTCCTGTCTTGTCCGACCGTCCCTCGCCGTCCCGAGGTGGTTGGTGGCTCTGCGATGTGCGGTCTTGCGCGATGATGCCCGGATGACGCCTTGCGTGGTGCTCCTGTCTGCCTCGGCGGCTTTAATGGCGCTTGACTTTGCCTTGGCCTCGGGAGTGGGCGCACTCCTCTGCGGCGTGCCAGGCGATGGGACGGGGGCTTGACTCGCCGGTGGCTCTTCGGCGATCTTGGGAAGGGCGCCTACCCGTCTGAGACGCCAGAGGCAGCTGCGCACAAGGCGGCCGTCGACCTGGCGTGGGCCATCTTGGCCCGTCGCGCAGTGGAGCTTGAGCTTCAATATCGGCGGCCGAGCATGCCGACCGCCGAATCGAGTCCGCCGACCGTTCGGGTCGGCCTGCCTGATCGGGCTCGCTCCGCGCCCAAGTTCCTTTCGGTGGTCTTTGGGCCTTCGCCGTGATTGGTCGGCCGATTCGTGCCGGTGATGGGGTACCCATGGCATGGGTACTCGCCAAGAGCCTCGAGCCGGAGCGGCCGGAGAGCCGCTCGGGGTTTAACCTGTGATGGTAGTCGGCCCGAGGTCGGTGATGCTAGGTCTGCGCGGATCGCTCGGGAGCCGCGCCACCTAGAAGGGCCCGGCACAAGCGAAGCATCTGGGTGTAGCCCCGAGCCCCGAGCTGTCGGAGAGCCGGTCGGGGTTTAGCCCGGCCGTAGTAGTCGTCGACCGGAGGTTGGCGGCGCTTAGGCCTGCCGCGATCGCTTGGGGAGCCGCGCCGCCTAGAAAGAGCTCGTGCGCGCGAGAAGACAGTGGGTGTACTTTCGAGCCCCGAGCGGTCGAGCCGATCGGGGTTTAGCTGGCGGTGGTAGCCGTCGACCGAGGTTAGCGGCGCTTAGGTCAGCGATCGCTTGGGGAGCCGCGCCCGACCTAGAAAGAGCCCGGTGCGCGAGCGCACTGTGGTGTAGCTCCGAGCCCCGAGCCGGTCGGAGAGCCGGCCGGGGTTTAGCCCGGCCGACTGGCAAGCCACGCCTGCTCGTGGGTTTTTTCAGAGTCGAGTGAGCGAACGCGACGCTTGCCTTCGCCGGCTTGAACGCCGTCGTGCTCGTGGCGAAGCTACTATTGGGTAATCCGAAAGTGGAACCTTGGCGATCTCCTCGAGGGGGATCGTTTCCAAGCGACGTAGCTCGGCGTGGGCGTCCCGACTCCGCCGGGCGTTCCATAAAACCTTTCCTTACTGCCCCGCATCGGGCTGCCGGTCGTCCGCCAACCCGAGCGCCGGTGGCGCCACTCATCGATGAGCTCCGCGGGAGAGTGTGAGGTATGGTCTCGGACGCGGGCCACAGTGATTGGGTCGTCCGCCGACCCTAACTAGGGGCCCTCTGGGGGCTCACTGCGACCCGCCCCTCGCTCTCTCTTTTTTTACGTGTTGGGGCGGCTTTCATTCCAGCTGGCTGGATTCGGCCTTCGTAACCCTCAGCACGGTGCCGGGCCTCGGGCGCGAGCCCGCAGGCCGCTTGCTTTCCCGAGGCCGGGCGGCCCAGTAGGCCGTTTTCATACCTTTCTTGGCGTGGGGCGCCCCGGCCCGATGTAGCCGGCGAGGTCTGCGGTGCTGCGTGGCGTGCGGCGCGAGGCGTTCGCTCTGTCGGAGCAGTTAATGCCTAGTGGGATTTAAATGGGCTACGGCACGTTACCGGGCGAGGTGACAGGCTGATGGTTCGGCGATCGCTTGTCGCGAGGAGGCGCTGTTAGCGCGAGGCCCGCCTGCGTTCTCGCCAGCGCCTATAATGGAAGGGGTGGGCGGCGTGGGGGTTGCAAAACCTTCCGCTCGTGCCTTCTGCAAAAAAAAAAAAAAAAGAAAAGAGAGAAAACGCAAGGGGAGAAAAAAGCTTCATGCTTCGTAGCCCCGACCCCCGCTTCCCCACGCACTTTAGAGGATGTCGCGACCGCACTTGGCCGCGGCGGTCGCTACCTCGGCTTGAGAGGAAGGAGCTTCTTCCTCCGCTGACCTCGGCTGGCGGTGCCACGGCCGACCGAGGTCCCCGAACTGGAAGACGGCGAGATAGTCTCGCTGGCGGCCTTCTACGAGCGGGGCTTCGGCCTCCCACTCCACCCGTTCGTCCGGGGGCTGCTTCACTACTACGGGGGGGAAGTTCACCACCTAAATCCGAATGGAGTCCTCCACATTGCGGTCTTCATGACGCTGTGCGAGGCTTTTCTGGGGATCGAACCCCACTGGGGACTCTGGCGCCACTTCTTCTTCGCGAGGCCGCCGTCGGGCGCCGCCGACCTTCTTGGCGCCCTGGCGATCCAACTGCGCCCCCGCCGCAAGTCGATTTACACCGATGTAAAGCTACCGACGTCCAACCGGGGGTGGCATAGCGAGTGGTTCTATGTCCGGAACATCGACAACGATTGCCCGGCCTTGGTGGGAATCTACCGACGCCGCATCCTTGCCGGACACTGGGGTCCCGGCGAGGACCGGGCGAAGGTTGATGAGATTCTCGAAAAGCTCGCAGACCTGAAGCGCGGGGTCTGACGGGCAAGGTGGTCCTCCGTACGTTCGTGGAGAGGCGCATTCAACCCCTCAAGGAACGGGCGCGTCCCATGTTCGAAAGTACACGGGCCGACCGACCTGCGAGGTCGTCGAGCGGGAGCTTCTGCGTCGGAGGTCCTCGCACGTGTGGCCGCGATTTCCATCGAGGAGATACCGAGCCACGGGCGCGGTGCTGCGCCGTTTTCGGCAGAATCCGCAGAACTTGGTACGCCCGACGGCTCTCGCTTGCTTTTGCTTTGCTCTGCTCCTTCGCCCCTTACCCGGCGTGTTCGTGCAGGGGCTCGGTGGTTCGATCTCCGCCCCTTGCTTCCGGGGAAAAAGAGGCGAGCGGCCGCGCCACGGAACGAGTAGCGTGACGCCGCTCTCCTGGCGAAGAAGGAGGCGACGAGGATCGGAAGAGGAAAGAGCGCGCTGAGCGGTCCGCGTGGCGAGGAGGTCTCGACGAGATCGAGAGTGACGGGCGACGAAGAGCCGCTGCCGAGCGAGGGGGGAGCGGTTGGCGGAGGCGACTCCGGCAGCTGCGACGCGGGTTCCAGCCGCGGGGCCGGCGGCCGTGGTTCCTCAGAAGAAACCTCGGGCGCAGGGTACATCCTGAAGATGCGCAGACCCCTCACGCCCCCTCGTGGGGCCCGGCAAAAGGGCACGCCAGTGCCGGTTGTTCGCTTCCTCTCGGTAAGTGACTTTACGTGCTCCCGCTTTGGTCCTCTCTGGTGCTTTTTCTTCGTAACTCCCGATGGGCGCTGTGTGTGGGCATGCCACTGGAGAGCGCCGAGTCCTACCTCGGCGGTGAGGAGTCGCACCCTTCCGGTCCCATCCGCTGGCGGGCAAGGCGTTGTTGGGAGCGGGCTTGGATGCGCTCCGTGGTCGGGTTTGTCGAGGGGACGCCGCCGAGGGGGATGCGCAGGAGCACTACCGTTGCGGCAACAGTGAGAAGCTTTCACGGACGTGCCTCCGCCTGCGCCGAAACTGGTGAGGTCGGCAGTCCCGCCGCCGCCGGGGCGCTGGGACCGCCACCGCCCGCAAAGATCGACGGAGACGCCCGCTATCCTGTTTTTTTCGCACCGCCGGCCGTGGGGTCGGCGACTCGCCACGGGGAAATTGATCTGCGGCGTTATGGCACTGCCGGGCGAAGTCTCGCCGCTTCGCCGCCGGGGGCTACCGCCCGCCGGCGGTCCAAGTGTTATGGAGGGCGCGCATCGGCCGCCGCATGACGTTGCGGCAGCGGGAAGTCGAGACAGGCGGCCGCCGACCGTCTTTATCTTGGCCTGGCCCGACCGGCCGGGAACTGCGTTCGTCGACGACGAGGCGTAACGTCGCGGATTGGAACGCTTTGGAGGAGGAGATGGAGAGGGTCCACGCCGACCTCGCTCGCGCCGCTGACGCCAGCCCAGTGGCGAGGAAGTCCATTGCTCAGAGTCCGCTTGGTCGATCGGTGAGTCTCGACGGGGTTTTGTCTTTTGTGCATCTTTTGACCGGAAGACGAGATCGACCGGGCAGAATTTGCAGCGCTTGACATCCCGCGGTAGACAAGTCGATGTTCCTCCGGCGTTTGCACAGCCGGGGGAGTGCTATAGGGGGAGAGCTGCTCGACGCCCGGAGGGCGCTTGTTGCCGAGCAAGGGAGGGTCGCCGCTGGTGGTCGGGCCGGGGAAGTCATCAAGCCTTGCGGGAGGCTCGGCGACTTGCGGAGTCCCCGACCGCCGAGGAGAGCGGCCAGGTCGTCCCTGGCGGATCTTGAAGCGGCCAAGGCTTCGCGGTCCGTGAGCAGAACGCGCTTCGGCGGAGGCCACCCGCCTCCGAGAGGAAAACGAGTCGACCCGCAGGGAGGCCGACCGGCTTCGCGGCGAGCGGGATCTTGCTCGGGGGGAGCTCGCGACGGCGAGGGAGCTTGCCGCTCGTGCCGCTTCCGATCGAGAGGCGCTTGCCAAGGTCGAGGAGGAACTTAAGCCTCCGTGGCTGGTGAGTTGTTCAATCCCTTGGGAGCCACTGCGACGTGCGTCTTCTGACACTGTTTTTGTTCCTACAGGCCTGCAAAAAAGCCTTAGCGACGCGCTGGAGTCGCGAAGGGTGGCGGTGGAGAAGCAGGATGCGGCGGTCGAGTCACGTGACTCGGCCCTTGTGGACAAGCGGGTGGCGGAGAGGGACGCGGCCGAAACGACGGCCGAGCTGATGGTCCTCCGCGTGGGCATCCAGGCTGTTTGGACTTACTCCAGGCCCCAGCGCCATCCCCACCATACTCGGATGGGTCCCTGAGCGCGTTGAGGCGTCGGTGCGGGAAGCGGCGGTGCTTGGCGCTTCCTCGGCCCTGGTCAACACCGTCTCTTATTATGACGGCGTCGACCTTGAGGCGGTCGGGAGCGGTGTTGCTGCTGATCGAAGTGATGAGGAGATCGACGCATTCATGGCCCGGGTCGACCCGTGCGCCCAAGAGATTGCCCGCCGGATCTCGCCGCGAGAAATCCTCCGTCGGACGGAGGGAGATGATTAGTTTCCTTCTCTTGTTTTTCTTTGTAGTGCACGTAATGAACGTGATCGCCCCAATCGGGCCCGACGTGTCGGGCTACTTTTGAGTTCTCTTCCTTTTTTTTTGTGTCCGTCTACCTCGTGCTTCCTCTGTGGTTTGGGCAATCTTACGACCATAGCTATAGGGCCCGCAGGGGTGCCCTGAGAGCGTAGGCGTTGCCCCAACTCAGTCTGAAGAAATCACGGGATAGGACAAGCTACCTAGAACGCTCGCTTCGCGGAGGAGAGGTGCCTAGGTCGGACCGTCTCCTTCGCGAAGGCTCCGCTTGGTCGGCTAGAACGTTGCCCTGAGTGGGGGTGCTTCGACCATCCCTAGCGTCTCTTGCTCGGAGGGCTTGTTTTCCCCCTACAGAGTGCCACTTCGAAGCCGTAGCCGCGGGGGCGTAGGCCGTAGTACCTTGGTCCGGGGGAAATAGCCGCGAGGTGGATAGCTTGGTCGGTTGGGGTACGGCTCAGGGTAACGACTTGTGCGCTTTTAACGGCAATCGGTCGGTCTATGCCGATCGATCAAGTTGCCTTCCGCTTGGGCAACCTCCTTTTGCGCGAAATGCTACTCGGGAGCCGTGGCGGCGGGGCTTAAATCAGAGCATTTGGTTCGAGGAGGTTGCCTCGAGGGAGTTTGTTTGATCAGTCGGCTCGCCGACCTAAATCGAGAAAGGCTCCATCCGACCGGCGCTTGGCCCTTCGCTCAAGTAGCCTCCCTTTTTGCGCAAAGTGCTACTTCGAAACCGTAGCCGCGGGGGCGTGGGCTGTAGCATTTTGGTTTTTTGAAGAGGTTACTATGAGAGAGAGGGGGAGGGCAGCTCGGTCGGAGCGGTTACCGAATATCGATCTAGGTCGCTGACCCCTGGGGTCGTAAGGCAGCCCCCGAGTGGTGCGTGGGGACTGAGGGGTGCAGTCGCCACGCACCGCTTGAGTTTTCACAGGGTTTTTTTTTCTTAGAGATAAGGGCGGATTAACTCGCCTTGGAGGACGCGTCGTCTTTGGAACTAGGACGCTTCGGCTTCCGCTCCGCTGCGCGCTCTTGAGGCGCTTCGTCTTCCGTGCCTCCCACACTGTAGGTTATAAAAGGAGAGAACGCTGGTGCGTTCGTTATTCTGCCAAAGCTTCCACAACACTTCCTTCGCGCGCCATGGCGGACCGTTATGCTCAGCTCCACGAGGAAGTAGGCGCTCATCAGGCTTGGCTGCAGGAGGTGGCGGAGGTCGAGGCCGAGGCTGTTCGCGAGGACATACGGCGAGTTGGCGTCCTTGTCGTGGGCGTTCCTACTGCGGGAAGTGAGGGCGCCCGTGCAAAGGGCTGTTGAGAGGCGCCGCAGGCGCTGTCCATTGGCGGGGCGCACACCAAGACAACGGCGGGCGGTTTGTTCTTGGTTGGGGTGATGCGCCTCCGTGAATGAATAAAGTGTTTCTTTTGCCCTCTGCTCCCTTCTCTTTTTTTTTTTCTTCCTCGAGGATTTTCCACTTTTGCGATCGCCCACATCCGTAGTCTTTTGGGACCGCAACGGGTCCGGCGCAGGCTGTGCTTGTCACCGGAATGGGTTGGTCCGACCAACCGTAGGTCGATTATTCGTGGTCTTCGACATGGGTAGAGTACTATTTTGGGACCTCTGCTTTCGGGGCGGAGGTCATAGTACTTGTGGTAGATCAAGGGCGAGAGAGAGAGAGAGAGAGAGAGAGCACTCGGTCGATCTTTCGACAGTTGCGACTTCTTTTGTTTGGAAACTTATCGCGTGGTACAGAGAAGGGGCAGGCTGATTAGGGATAGAACCTTCTCAACTTCTCTATATTCCACGCGTTTGTAAGGAGATTTCCTTCGGTGTCCTTGAGACGGAAGGTGCCGGGCCGGAGGACTTCCGCGACGGTGAAAGGGCCCTCCCAAGGCGGGGAGAGCTTGTGCCTGTCCTTCGCGGATTGGACTTGACGTAGTACCAAGTCGCCGACTTCGAATGAGCGACCGCGAACTCGTTTACTGTGGTAGCGCGCGGCGCTGGTATTTTGCCGGCCAAGTAAGACCGCGACGTCTCGAGCCGTCGAGTCGGTCGAGGTCATCTTCTTTGTTCCTCGATTGCCCGTGCGGCGTTGTAGTTCTGTACCCTTGGCGCGCCGTACTCAAGGTCGGTCGGGAGGACAGCCTCCGCTCCAAACACCAAGAAGAAAGGAGTGAACCCGGTCGACCGGGTCGGCGTGGTTCGCAGACTCCAAAGCACGGGTGGTAGCTCGGCGGCCCACCGTCCCGCGAATTTCTTCAGTCGGCTGAAGATTCGCGGCTTGAGTCCTTGGAGGATCATGCCGTTGGCTCGCTCGGCCTGGCCGTTGGCTCGGGGGTGTGCCACTGCCGCCCGATCGACTTCGGATATTGAAGTTGTCGCGAACTCGAGGAACTCCTTTCCGTGAAGCTGCGTCCGTTGTCGGTGATGATGGAGTTGGGCACCCGAACCGTAGACAATATCGCGGAAGAAGCCCGCTGCTCGGGCTAACGTGGATCTTTGTCAACGGCTTGGCTTCGATCCACTTTGTGAACTTGTCCACGGCGACAAGCAAGTGAGTGAAGCCCAGCGCCTTTTGAAGGGTCCGGCCGTGTCGAGCCCCAAACCGCGAAGGGCCACGTGATGGGGATCGTCTGCAGAGCTTGCGCAGAAGATGCGTTTGTCCGCGAAGAATTGGCATCCTTCGCAGTGCGGACGATTTGGGTTGCATCCGCTACGGCGGTCGGCCAAGAGAAACCTTGTCGGAAGGCCTTTCCTACCAGGGGATCATGGCGGCGGATGGTGTCCACACACCCCGCCGTGGATGTCGGCAGAAGGTGCTTCCCTTGGTCGGTCGAACGCGCCACGAAGGATTCCAGGCGGGCTCCTCTTGTAGAGGGCACCTTCGACCAGGACGAAAGACTTAGCCCGCCAAGCGAGGCGCCGAGCCTCGGTGGTATCGGCGGGAGCGACCCGCTTGTCAATCGATCGACAAGCGGTTGCCTCGATCGGTTTCGACGGTCGGGGCGCCCAAATCCGACCAGGCGGTGAGCATCTGGCCGAAGATCGGCGGAGCGCCCGCCTTTGGGGTCGATGGCGCCCTCGACTTGGGTCCAAGCGGATTGATGGGTCGCTGAGGTCGGAAACGAAGATCCTGGGAACCGGCCCTTTTCCGGAGGCGCAGGTTGGCGAGGAGTCGGCTTCGCCGTTGTAGCGTCGGTAGGCGTGATGGAGCTCAAACCCTTGAACTTCTCCTCGAGCTTGCGGACCTCCAGCGATGGCGGCCATCCGAGCGCCACGGGGCTCGGTGGCTTTCATCACTTGGTCGACAACCAGCTTGGAGTCGCCGTGAACGAGAGCCGTCGTGCGCCTAGGTCGGCGGGAATTAAGGCCGTTGACGAGGGCTTCAGACTCGGCGACATTGTTGGTAGCGTCAAAGAGTAGACGGATAGCATACCGGAGCTTGTTGCCGAGTGGGGAGATGATGACGATCCTCGCCGCCCCATTCTTGGTGTAAGACCCATCAAAGTACATCGCCCAAGATACTCGGGTCTTCGACCACTCTGAGGACTTGCGCCGGTCCACTCGGCGACGAAGTCCGCCAAGACTGGGACTTGATCGCCGTCCTGGGACGTCACGATATGTCGAGGCCACTGAGTTCGAGAGCCCACTTGGCGATTCTTCCGGTGGCGTCGCGGTTATGGACGACTTCTCCGAGCGGCGTGGAGGTTACCACGGAGATGGGGTGTCGATCGAAGTAATGGGCAAGCTTCCTCTTGGTGATGAGTAATGAGTAGAGCAGCTTCAGATTCGAGGATATCGGACCTTTGTTTCGGAGAGCACCTCGCTGACAAAGTAGACCGGTCTCTGCACCTTGAGAACGCGGCCTTCCTCCGCTCGCTCCACAACAAGTGCTGCGCTGACGACCTGAGTCGTGGCGGCGATGTAGAGGAGTAAGGGTTCCTGTGGCTCCGGGGCGACCAGGACCGGAGGTGAGGTCAGAAAGGCCTTTAGTCGACTAAAGGCTTCCTGAGCTTCGTGGGTCCAGGAAAAGTGGTCGGACTTCTTCATCAGTTTGTAGAGTGGCATCCCGCGTTCACCGAGGCGGGATACGAAGCGACTTAGCGCCGCGATGCACCCCATCAGCCTTTGAACTCCCTTCAGATCATTGATTGGCCCCATCCTCGCGATAGCGGAGATCTTGTCGTGGTTGGCTTCGATGCCGCGCTCGGAGACAATGAATCCCAAAGAACTTGCCCTTAGGGACCCGAAGACGCATTTCGGGGTTGAGCTTTATGCGAAACCGTCGGAGGTTCGCAAAAGTCTCCTCCAGGTCGGTGATGAGGTCGTCGGCCTTCCTGGTTTTGACAACGATGTCGTCGACGTAGGCTTCGATGTTACGGCCAATTTGGTTCGAAAAACACGCCTGCATACATCGCTGGTATGTGGCGCCTGCGTTTTTCAGACCAAAAGGCATCGTGACGTAACAGTACGAGCCGTACGGGGTGATGAAGGAAGTCGCAAGCTGATCGGACTCCTTCATCGCTATCTGGTGGTAGCCTGAGTAGGCATCCAAAAAAGAAAGGGACTCGCACCCGGCGGTGGAGTCTACGACCTGGTCGATGCGAGGTAATGGGAATGGATCTTTCGGACAGGCCTTGTTGAGGCTCGTGTAGTCAACACACATTCTCCATTGCCCCGACTTTTTCTTTACAAGGACGGGATTGGCGAGCCACTCGGGGTGACGCACCTCCTTTACAAAGCCGGCGGCCAAAAGTTTGGCGATTTCCTCCCCAATGGCCCGACGCTTTTCTTTTAAACGGGCGCAGCGCTGGGCGACCGGTCTAGATCCCCGGCCGAATGCTCAGGGAGTGCTCGGCGACCTCCTTCGGGACTCCTGGCATGTCCGAGGGTCTCCAAGCGAAGACGTCTCGGTTTGCTTGGAGGAAGTCGACGAGCGCACCTTCCTATTTGGTGGTAAGGGCGGCCCCGATCCGCACGGTCTTGGCGGGATCTTGGGGATCAACAGCGACCTCCTTCGTGTCCTCCGCGGACTTGAAAGAGCTAGGCCCCGACTTGCTGGAGTCGGGGGCGGATCCGGAGACCTTCTCCCTGAGCTGGGCGAGCTCGGCGGAAGCGACGACCGCCGAGGCCAATTCACAGCTGCTTTGCTCGCAGTTGTAAGCGAGCTGGAAGGACGCGGCCACGGTGATGACACCTTGTGGCCCTGGCATCTTCAGCTTGAGATAGGTGTAGTTGGGGACTGCCATGAACTTCGCGTAGCAAGGTCGTCCCAGGATGGCATGGTAGGAGCCGGGAAAGTCCACAACCTCGAAAGTGAGGCTCTTGCGGAAGTTGTCCGGCTCCGAAGGTGACGGACAGCCGACTGCCCGAGGATGGGCTGTTGGCCTGGCACGACGCCGTGGAAGGGCGCCGCTCACGGGAGGGCGGAGCGGGACCCCAGTGGCATCGAGGGTCTCAACATACATGATGTTGAGGCTGCAGGCGCCGTCCATGAGCACCTTGGTCAGGCGCTTTGGCCCCACGATGGGGTCGACGACGAGCGGGTAGCGTCCCGGGTGCGGGATGTGGTCGGGGTGGTCGGTCCGATCGAAGGCGATCGGGCATTCCGACCACTTCAGGTACGAAGGCACGGCCGGGTCGCCGTGTGTACCTCTCGGTGGGCGAAGTTTCAGCCGTCGCTTGTCGGCGTAGCACTCCGTCCCTCCGAAGATCATGAGGCAGCCGCCGAGCCGTGGGAACTCGTCGGTGGCTCATCGCCCTTTGCCCGGCGTCGGGTGTCGGGTCGCGCTTCTTCCTTGCCCCGTGATGTCGTGGGGTTTCCGGAGAGGAACCGCTCAGGACTTCGCGATCCGATACTTGTGTTTGTGGGATAGTCGTGGTTCGGCACAGACTATCCATCAACTTCTCGAATCGGTCGGGCGTCTGCCGAGCCTTTGTTTGGCGGTCGGTCGGCGGCGACCATTCGCCTTCAGCGACCTCGCTTCCCCTTCCGCTTCCTTTTGTCGGGCGGTCGGAGAAGCCGCTCGAGGTGTCTTGTGGGCCGTCTTCCTTTCGAAGATGGCCCCACGGCCTCCTCGCCGAGGCGTGGTTGGTGGCGATGTCGAGGAGCTCCTTGGTGGTCCGGGGTTTCATGACCCCCAACTTGTGGACCAGGGCCTCGCGGTGGTGCCGTAGATGAACGCCCCGACGACGTCGGCGTCGCGGATGTCGGGGAGCTCGTTGCACTTGGGAGAAGCGGCGGATGTAGTCCCGGAGGGTTTCCCCCGGCTGCTGCTTGCAGCTCTTCAAGTCCCAGGAGTTGCCAGGGCGTTTATGCGTGCTCGAAATTCCCGACGAAGAGGTTCGTCAGTCGGCCCACCGCCGATGGTGTCCATGGCAGGTACTCGAGCCAGGCTCGAGTGAGTCCGCAAGGTAGATGGGGAGGTACTGGATGATGAAGGAGTTGTCCGTCGCTCCCCCCGCTCGGCAGGCGAGCCGGTAGTCTTCTAGCCAAACACTGGGGTTGGTAGCCCCTGTGTACTTGGCTATGTTGGTCGAGCCGGAATCTGGTCGGGAAATCGGCGTTGCGGATGCGGCGGATGAGCAGCGCACGCCCAGACCGTCGAATCCTGGTCGGGATGGTTGCGTCGCCCGCTATCTCGGCGACTTGGCGAGGGCGCTGCTGCATCGGTAGCTCTCCTTCGCGCCTCGAGGGTGGTGCGAAGATCATACTTATCCCCCAGGCGATGGCGCACCGGGGTGTATGATGCCTGGGGGAGCTCGTGGAGCGGGGCCGTCTTGGCTGGGCTCCGTCGATCCTGCGAGGGGGAGTGGCCCAGGCGGCCCGAGGTGGCGCCGTCCGTCGGGAGCCAGAGCCTTGGGCGTGCTGAACGACAGCACGTTCTACCAGCCCCGGGAGGTTCTGATAGGTGGCCTTGGCTTCTGGCTCCGTTGGCTCAGGCAACCCTCGGAGCAGCATTGCCGCCGCAGCAATGTTCTGGTTGGCGTGAGGGAAGAACGGAAGGCCGTTCGTCTCCTCAGCCAACTGCTGATGCACCTGACGCGCACGGGCGCGCGCGCCGGAGACGGGTGGTGGGTTAGGCTGACGGCGCTCCAGTTCGGCCTGGAGCTTATCGAGCTCGGCCTTTCGAGCTTCTAACTCCTCGCGCTGTCGCCGAAGGTCAGCGAAGCGTTGTAGGTGCTGTACGTCGTCTTCCCGCCGGGATTCCTCCCGCCGCGCTTCGTCGCGCGGGAGGAGGGTCCCGAGGGTAACGGGGGTGGAGGATGGCTCCGCCGCACCCGTCATGTTGCACTCGCGGGAGTAGGCCCTACGAGGGGGACACTCCTTGTCGGAGCTAGAGCCATGGCTGGAGGAATCCGCCAGTAGGTCGTGGAGGGAAGCCGGCACGTAGCCGGCCATGGCCACGAGCTGCGAGCTCGTGGAGGGCGCTCCGCCGCCGCCGATCCGTAGGCGATGTCGCCAGGGCAGCGCCAAGACGACGGCCCGCCGCTGGCTGCGGCGGGGCCTCGAGGCCGAGGTTGCCGAGAGGACGCCAAGAATCGATTCAAAGTTAGCGGAGGGCGCCGTCCCGACGGCAACCCGAATGAGAACAAGCTCTCCGCGCGGTGACGACGAAATCGAGGGCGCCAAAGCGGATCCAGCCCCTCGACATCGGCGAATCGTGGTGGGAGGAGGCTATCAGGGAGGAGAAATGGGAACCCGAGGATGAGGATGTCGGTGAAGACGCGCGAGGGCCCCTACCTGGCGCGCCAACCGGTGTTTCGTGCACCTAAGCAATACGAATTTATGGTCGGATGGGGTCGCGCGCCTCTCTCCGAATGGTCGACTCAAGGAGTCGATGATGTATCTTGGTTCGGGCTGAATGTCCCTACTCCAGTTCGTTCGGTGTGGATGTATTGATCTTTGGGCGATGAACAAGGGGTGTACAAGCGAGGCGGGGAGTCGGCTGTCCGATCCCCTTCGTGCTTTGGCTAGGGAGTTGTGGCTTCCTGGAGGGCCTTTTTCTCTGTCCCTTCCCCTCTCGGGCCCCGCCTCTCCTTATATAGACGGAGGAGGCGGGTTACACGGGTGTTTAGGAAACCCACTAGAAAGGGGGGCGTGCGTGTCTTGGAGTCCGGCTCTGTCTTGTCTCGATCGTCCCTCGCCGTCCCGAGGCGGGTTGGTGGCTCTGCGATGTGCGGTCTTGGCGCGATGATGCCGGATGACGCCTTGCGTGGTGCTCCTGCCTCGGCGGCTTTAATGGCGCTTGACTTTGCCTTGGCCTCGGAGTGGCGCACTCCTCTGCGGCGTGCGAGCGATGGGGCGGGGCTTGACTCCTTCCGGTGGCTCTTCCGACGATCTTGGGAAGGGGCCGCCTACCCGTCACGGACGCTTGAGGCAGCTGCGCACAAGGCAGCCGTCTGACACTGGCGTGGGCCATGCTGGCCCGTGCGCAGGTGGAGCTTGAGCTTCAATATCAGGCGGCCGGAGCATGCCGACCGCCCGGAACCGGAGTCCGCCGACCGTTCGGGGTCGGCCCTGCACAGGTCGGGGCTCGCTCCCCGCGGCCCAAGTACCTTTCGGTGGTGCTGGGCCTTCGCCGT
Source organism: Rhipidocladum racemiflorum (assembly GCA_036346355.1). Taxonomy (NCBI): domain Eukaryota; kingdom Viridiplantae; phylum Streptophyta; class Magnoliopsida; order Poales; family Poaceae; genus Rhipidocladum; species Rhipidocladum racemiflorum. Next base: position 13,585,405 of record CM070578.1, on the reverse strand, counting down.
GATTGGTCAGCCCGTTCGTGCTTCCGGGCTGATGGGGGTACCCATGGCATGGGTACTCGTCAAGGGTGATTCAGCCACGGCATGGAAAAAAAAATAAGAAACGTTCCGAGGAGATTCGTTCTGAGTTTTAGCCCGTTTGGCTGGATTTCTCCCGGATTCTAGTAGAAACAGCTCGGTTCCAAATTGCCAAACGGGGCCTTAGTAAGGCATGTAGCATAATTAAGACGGTAGTACAAATTAACATTGTAATTCTCGCCACGTATACATAAACCAAATTAATTAATTGACCAACTCACAGAAGTTAAAAACGAGATGAGAGATGAAGATAGAGAAGATTGGGCAGATTCCCCACGGTACAGGTGAGCCCCTAGGAAACCCATCAATCAGAGAGTGGTCTTGGAAGCCCTCCTGAGCAACACAACCCAGCACATCAGCCTGTAAACCAAGAAGAACCCTAGCATGACCCCGACATTGACCCACTTCATGCCCTCGTCGATCCCTCTTCCCCTGAGCACATCACCTCCAGTCCTCAAGCAGACGCCATTAACGGCGTCTCCTCCCATCCACGCCACGCACCTGCCCCTGGCACCGCCTCCGTACTCGTTGATGAGCAGCAGGTCCAGCGGGTACCTGTACATGGACACGTAGTACATGAACGCCCAGTACCTCGGGATGCTCTCCTTGGGTATGAAGTAGCCGGAGAAGAGGAAGAAGACGCCCAGGAAGATGCAGATGAGGGAGTTGCCGAGGATGAAGTCGGGGGACACGGCGCTGAGGAAGAGGACGAGGGAGCTGGCCATGAGCACGATGAGCCAGACGGCGAGGACGAAGAAGGCGAAGGCGGTGAGGGAGGCGCGGAGGCCGACGAGCCAGTAGACGGGCGCCGAGAAGAGGAGGGCCACGGCCAGGAGGCACGGCGCGAAGACGAGCGCGTTGGCGACCACGTAGGAGGAGATTCGGTAGGCGCGGCGGGAGGCTTCTCGCATGAGCACGCGCCGCTCGTGGAGGAGGATCGGGAGGGCCTCCACGGTGGAGGAGAGGAGGAAGCTGAGGCTGAAGGCGAAGAGTCCGAGGCGGAGCGCCACGCCATCGGGGTCGGGGCGGAGGCGGAAGTAGACGCTGCCGAGGCCAAGCCCGCCCACCACGGCCTGCGCGGCGCGCGCGGCGAAGAGCTGCTGGGTGCGGTACATCGTGCGCCAGCACCGCACGGTCAGCGCCGCCACCTCCACCGCGCGGCTGCAGTAGCCGTGCTCGGGGAAATGAAGGCGGCGGCCGCCGCCGGCACTGCCGTTGACGAGGCTTTCCCCATCATCGTCGTGGTCCTTGTGCATGGCGAGCGCGGCGAACTTGGCATGGTCGTCCTCGAGCTGCCCGGTGACCTCCATGGCAAGCTCGAGCGGGTTGAGCTGCATGGGGATCTTGTGTCCCAGTCGCGCGAGCGCGTCCTCCAGCGACTTGGGCGTGCCGAAGTGCCCGACGGCGCCGCGCGAGAGGAGCAGCAGCGAGGAGATGTAGCCGAGCATGCGGTAGCTTGGCTGGTGGATGCTGAGCACCACCACCTGCCGACGCGCGCGCGCCACCTCGTGCAGCAGCGCCAGCACGTCCATGGCCGACCGGCTGTCCAGCCCCGACGTCGGCTCGTCCAGCAGCAGCACCGGCGGATCGTGCACGATGTCCACCGCGATGGAGACCCGCTTCCGCTCGCCGCCGGACACCCCACGCGACGACGTCTCTCCACCGCCTACGTAGCTGTCCGCTACCTCGGACAGGCCCAGCTCCTGCATGAGCGCCTCCACCCTCTCGTGCCGCTCCCGGGCGGTCATGGCGGTGCGGAGCCTGAACCGCGCGGCGAAGAGGATGGTCTCGCGGACGGTGAGCAGCGGGAGGAGGTTGTCGTCCTGCGTGACGAACCCGCACAGCCGGCGCAACTGCGCGCGGGAGGTGACGGCGTGGCCGTTGATGGACACGGTGGGCGGCTTGGCTATCTCGGCGCCGGTCCCGCGGCCGGAGAGGATGCGGAGGAGCGTCGACTTGCCGGCGCCGCTGGGACCCACGACGGCCAGGATGCGGGAGCTGGAGGCGGTGAAGGAGACGGAGTTGAGGAGCCCCTCGCCGGCGGGGGCGGGGGAGGAGAAGGGCAAGAAGGGGAGGAATGCGACCGCGGATGCGCGGCGAGGGGCAGGGCAGGAGAGGTTGGTGACGGCGAGCGTGTAGTGGGGAGGGGAGGGGTGGTAGAAAGAGAAGGACGGCGACGCGGAGTCCGGCGGCGACGCGGAGTCTGGCGGCGACGACGAGGAAGTGGACGTCGAGAGGAGGAGCGCCGGGTCCAGCTCCGACGACAGGTCCTCCATGGCTGGCGAGTAGCGACCTCCCTCTCTCTCTCTCTCTCTCTCTCTCTGGTGTGCGTGACGGTGTGTGAAGTGGGTATAGATGGCAGCTGAGCGGTAGATGAGCGGGAAACAGCTTAAGAAACTACAAATAGCTGCGACAGATGGCTCCCTCGATTAAGAAACCATGGGCTCCGTCAGCTGTCTAAAAGCCTTTTCTTGAACGTGTTACAATACACCACAGCTTAATTGTTGCTAGTGCACTTCTAGAACAGTGGTAAGTATTGCCGTCTGGAAAGAAAGAAAGAAAAAAAAAAAGCAGAGTTCACAGTAAAAAAATATCAATTACTTCGTGATTTAGGTAGTGAAACAGGGGAAGAACGAAAGAAGGAATGGATGGGTGACTGAGAGGTGAGACAGAGATACGAGAGCAAAGAGTAGGGGAAATGTTTTTCTGTTTGGATGAGGGGCGTTGCGACTTGCGAGCTACTGTGACCTAACTGACACTTGGGGTGTCGCGGCGGTTGGACCTAACCGCGCTCACAAAATCCAACTTGGCTCGCGTTTCCTGGCGTGTTGAACTTGTTGGGGGTGGTCTGCCTGCATCGACGTACATGGCAGCAAGCTAGCTAGGATTATCCAACGGAAGCAAGGCAGTTGATCCTCCTCGCATTAGCTCTCGTTTTTTCCTGGATGCGCGAAAACGAGTGAACGATTCGAGCACCGTGTCAGGTCGACGTACGCACTTCGTTAAAGCCTTGAAACAAGGTAACAAGTAGCTCGCCATGTGTGCAATTTTGTGACGACCCGAGTAATTAGCCCAGAGTAATAACCATAACCTGTCATTACCCCGAGTTAATCACACGAATCTCGGCACAGTAGCTAACAAAATATCGGACGTCCCGATACTTTATCAGTTACTATACCGTGTTCAGAATGTTACAGCCAGCAGAACAATAATTAGAGACTGAAATGAGAATATATTACATTTCATGCCACGCAGGGCTTACATGTTCCAACTTAATTATACACCGGGTCCAAGTATAACAAAAATATCTTACAACGGTCTCATCCCCTGACGACCGTCCAAAAGACAATACTGTCTACCCAATTCTCTAGTTCTCCTGATTGTAGTAGTAGTAGTAAATATCTTCCTGAAGGGCCTAGTCCTGATCATCTCCTTCAACCCACGCCTCATTGGCGGCTCCATCCGTCTCACCTGCTAGCAGAGGGGGAGTTAAGCAAGAGTGAGTACAGGAGTACTCATCAAGTATTAATAGCAACAAAGCAATACATGATTTTTTCTCTCAAATCCAATTCAACTCTTCCAAAGAACACATCTTTCCTCCAATTACCTTTTTAATGAAAATAGAGTTGTTTTCTTAAAGAGTTGATCATTTTAGGAATTCTGAAATCAACTACTAACACTGTATATGAGACAGCCTTGACTTCCGTAGTCTCCAATCCAAGAGACTGGCATGAATTCATGATTTTACCCTGCGCAGGTTTGTACTACTTTACCCATAGTGACACCATCAAGTGATGCCCCAGAACGTTTATCACTAATCCAGTATTAGATCTCCAACCCTGTACTCAAGCCGGGAACACCTGTCCCAGGCTGTTCCCACGACTCGCAGATACAGTTGTACTCCTGACCACTCGCCCAATGTACTCCATCTCGAAATCGGTGGGGTACATCAGGTGGTCAGTTAACTCCATCTTGAAATCAGAGATACACATCCGGGCTTCAAATATACCGCCCCAAATTGGTCCTGTCCCTCTGGGCCTCCCGGCGTGCCCAGAGGTCCGCCCTTAATTTACTTACCCAATGTGGAGATACTAATACCTTCATAGGACAACCTTTTCTGACCGATTCCCGCACTATGGTTGATACTGTTTTATGACTCATTGCCCAGGTGTTAGTTTATTTAACCTTATATGCTAGCCTATGTAGAGGACCCCACCGGCATGACAAATCCTTCTCATCGGCGTCCTCTACACACCATATTACTCACACTAACTATTACATGTCCCAAATGTCCAATCCAACAACGTACTCGGGTTCCAACCCGCCAACTCATCTCTTTCCAGTCCACAATTTCTGACCATGTCACAATTTAATGTTTTCCAACTGTAAAATAATTTCCAATGCAATGATGACATTTATGATACGAAAGGTAATTAGAAAACCTTTAATAAATTCATGAGCAAGGGGGCTTGCCTGGTATAATATTGCAAGGTACGTCGTCACTCGAATAATGGGGTTGGTCCAGTTGATTCAATTCTGGTCCTGAAATTAATTAAACTAATCTTACACGCTAATTTTGAATCTGATTAATGGCATCCAACTGATTAAGTAACAACAAGATTAATTAACCCATGCTTGCTAGACCTTTTGATGTTTAGACTAACAGCTAACTAGTTTATCCAATCTAATTACAGATCGCGGTGAAAAACTCCCTTTTCCCTAATTTTTCTTCCTTCTCTTCTCTTTTTCTCTTTTCTTTTCTCTTCTTTCCCTTTTCTTTCTCTTCCCTCCCTCTATTTTTCTTTTTCTCCTCTCTTCCTGATGTTCAGCCGAATGGGCCCTTGGCCCAGCCCCTTTTTCTTTTCCTCTCTTTTATTTCTCTCCTCACTCAGCCGAAGCCGTCGGCTTCACCTCCTGTTGGCCACTTCTCTAAGGCGGCTTCCCCTGGCGCTCCTCTCCTCCCTAGCGACACCGACGCCTCCCTCCAGCTCCCCTACAGCGGCGGCTCCTCCCAGCGACTCCCTCTGCTCCTTTACTGCACCTCTACTGCAGCAGCACCTCCCTCTCTCTCCCTCTATCTCCCTCTATCTCTGCCCAGACTGAGTTCCCCCTTGGTTCTAGGGTTTCGGTTGCTATTGGATCTTGAGCTGGCTATGGATTTGCTACAAAGGTAAGGTTGTGGGGGTCAATGATGATCAAGGAGCATGAAATCCATTGTGGTATGGTGTGTGCTGAGAGACCAGTGTTCAACTAGAGGGTGAACTTCAAGGTACACGCGCATCCAATCCTTTACTGCCATGATCTGAGATCAATGGGTTTGAAACCCGATCTACCCTTCTCTACTACCAAGGTTGATGAAGCTGCATTCTAGTTTCTAATAGATCTACTCAAGCACAAGCTGCATTCTAGTTTACTGCTATTGGTTACTTGCTACTATTATTTGCTACTTGTGCACCTGGCTCGGTTGATCTGGGATGAAGATGAGGTTGGAAAAGAGGTAGCAGCCTTGAGCTTCCTGCTTGGCCTCTAGCTCGATCCCCTCTTCTCTTGGCTCGGTTAGGGCTGGCTGGGGATTGAGGTGGCCGACCTCCTCCTAGATCAGCAGCTCCCCTCCTTGGCCAGCTCTTCTTCGTCCACCGATTCTTGCTCCTCTAGCTTCCTCCCTCTTTCTCTCACTCGGCTGGGAAGGAGAAGGCGAGGGGAGAAAGGTAGCTGGCTTCAGGAGAAGCAGAAAAGGGGAAAAGAGTGAAATGAGATGGCTGTGACTGAGCTGTGCGTGTTGGCTTGGCCTTATCCATTCCTTGCTCCACAATTACCCTTCTACCCTTGGGTCCAATACTGTCTCAGTCTCTTCCAAGGCACAAGGGCAAATCCGTCCTTTTATTCTATTGCAAATTTAATTGCTCTACACATTGATGCACACTGCCACTCTAATTTGATGCTTAAGCACATGCTAATGCATTAATTAGGTGATTAACTAATGCATTTTATTGATTGAATTTCAGGGTTCTCACAAATTTCGATACAACTTGCGTCACTCAACATCTTTTTTTTACCGGAAGACATAATTATTTAACCAAAACCGAAACCAAAAAGGCGCTGAAAAACTAAATTCAAAAATAAAAAATATCGAGTGAAAAATTGCTCTAGAATCATCAGAAATTGAAGGGTTAAGAATTCAATTTCTTGAAAAAAAATTCAAAATAATAAAAAAACTGATCTATTTTTACCAAAAATCGATCAGTTTTTACCGGTTTTGATCAAGTGCTCAAGCCTGATGGACTACCACACGATTTTTGGCACAAAACCGATCGGTTCTGATCGAAAACCGGTCAGTTTTGTGTTGCACAGATTTTTCCGAATTTTTTATTTTAATTTATCCAGTTTATTGAACGATTTTATACGTCGAACCGACTCGATATAATCCGCACACTCAGGTCAAAATAGAATAAAGCATAAATTTTGCAGGACTACTTTGCATCTCAATCTACAATTAGCATAAAATATTCTGCACCATGAATACTTAGATTATGGACCTATATTTGCCGATTAATGGGAAAATTAGGAAGAACATATTCTGACGCGCTTGCTTATGCATTTACAGGACAGATTAGCCAGCTGCCACTAACCACTTCTGCTTGAGCTCTCTACTTTCCACACAAGGAAAAGAGAGACGAAAGAATCATGTAAAAAAATGCAAGCCCACCTTTTCCAAATAGCAGGCCCCTCCTCTTTCGGGCCTAATTAATATAGCCACGTCGGGAACCATGCTCGACCGGTGAGAGCTTCGTAATGACTGAGCAAGTCAATTACTTATGTCAATGAGGTCCGTCATTATCGATACTGGCAACAGATTTGTCGACCACACGAACGTTATATAGCTCATATACCCTCGCCCGATTCTCTTGCCACCACTGTTCTGCTTGCGTCTCACTAAAACGCTTCCGGCTGCACACAGAACAACGAACGAGTGATAAGCTGCACCAGAGGAAAGTAAAGAAACTACAACGAGCAGTTTGAAGAACGTCAATATCAGGTGACTGCAGTCTTTCTTTGGATACCAATGGTTGTTCATTTCTGCTTTATTCAAAAATATGATATCAGATCAATACTTATGAAAATACTAACCGGAATCCTTATCTTCAGAACTAGTCAACCATGCTTTTGAGAATTACTTCAGCTTAAATAACATGTCCTATCCAAATATCTAATGAAATGTTTTAGAGAATACAAGACAAAGGATAAAGTTTAATTTGTCGTTATACCGTTTTCTGAACCAAATAAATAAATGTCCAATGGTGTCTACCGTTGTTGCCAGAAACTTACAGGCCAAAACGGATCTGAATTATGTCCACAAATGTTCAATAGACAAATCATGTGCTGATTAATAGTTGGCTAGTTGCATTTTGAATGGGGGTTTTGGGCATGTACCTGAAACGAACCCTCTTGAGATCTCTAGCCCCTCCCGGTAGGGCGATAAGAGTGATGTAGACCCCTGGTTCATCTTGCTCTACCCATTCAGACTCATGAATAGAGTCTGAATCATGTAACCTGGTTCCATTCTTGGCAATTTCTGGGTGACTTGTCTTGTTTCTAACTGAACTTGGTCCATTAGAACCGTTCAAATATGGCTCTACAGAACTTCTTGGGCTACCCAAATTCTCGGATGCCACTGATATATCACTTGGAATACGAATTCCAGAAAGTGGTGGTAGTTTACTGTTCTTAACTACTACTGCTCCTTCAGGTAGCTTCTCTGCCATACACTTCAACTATCACAGAAATAAGAACAATTAGTGAAAAGTAATTGACAAGTTATTATTTAAGACCATTGTGTCCTTTTGGTTCTTGCTTGTAGTACTCTCCGTTGCAAGAAATACAAAACATCTTCCCCATACTCCAATTTTTAATTTTCCTCCTTTGGTTAGAGCCCATTAAAGGCAATTGCCTTCGACTCCTAGAACTATATTGTTCTTGAGCCATTGAATTTCAATCAAAGGAATTAGGTCAGAAATGTTTGCAAGTCTGTTGAATTAAAAATGTTTGTACACTAGCCAAACTAGCCATTCAGACCAAAATATATGAAGGTGATATATCTAGTGCAAACATGCAAAGCACTTTGGTTTGAGTACCAACTCAATGTGAAAAATTCCAAACAAAATTGTGAAGGTAGTTCTTGATTTCATTTACCTCCATGTAAAATGTCATGTTCAAATTCAATTTGTGTTGGGAAACAAGAAACTGAAAAGGAGAACAATAAGTTCAAGAAAAGGACAAAAAGTCGCTTTTCACATAAAATTTCTCTTTTTCAATTCTTGGGAATTCTTTATATTGATTTGGAGCTCAAACCAAATGGTTTGCATGTTTGCGCCTAAATCATGTTTTGCACCAGATAAGTCCCCATATGAGAAAACTACATGCTCACAAATAAGCAATCTTACCTGCGCAGTGAGCAACTTGGTTACTTCCTTTGCAGCTTTGCACTTTGCAGTTTCCTCCCCTGCAATGGAAATAGCTTCCTTGAACTGTTTAGTTGTTCTCTCCAATTCAACTTCCAGTAGCTGAGACTTCCGAGTAAGACTTTCCACCTAAAATTTAATTAGAAACTGCATTAGTGAACAAATTCTTGCTTAAAACAAAAGTCCTTTCTTTAAATGAGAACACAATCAAAAGGGCAGTTTGATGATTTATCCTTGTAATATTTTAGGTAGTGAAGGTATTAATTAGGTGAAAAGCAAACTAGTATCACAAATAACTGGTTCAGTTGCATCTTGCATGAATATCCTTCTACCTTATTGTAGTGAATGAACAGAACAAGAGGTTATAAAATAAATACAGTAAGGAAAATCAGGAATGTGCACAAACACTTGTAAATTGTCATGTAGCTTATGTCATATATCACGAGTTTCCATTTAGGCCCTGTTTGGATTAGAGGTATTTCATTGGAATGTTTTGGGATTTAGTTCAAATTTGAACTAAATCCCAAAACCTTCCAAGGAAATACCCCTCATCCAAACACCCCCTTAGGAATCAATGGTATAGCTGGTTTATTGAGTCAAAGTTGGATAATAATAACCAATATATGCTAACATTTGTACTACTTACCAAAAGGAGTCGACAAATTATAAACAACAATTGAAAACAGCAAGACATACCTGAGACCTCAAATTCAGGACCTCTTGGTTCAGGCCATCATTTATTGGCTTTACGCCATCTAAAACAACTCTTGGAGAGGTTAGACCACCCAAAGTAGGTGTTGGAGTTGTAGATCGAAGAGGGCTTGCTCTTCTTGAGACAGGTGATGTTGCCCTAGAAACAATTCTTGACCCAGGAACTGATGCTGAGAAAATTTTCTTTGAAGATCCAAAGGATTTTGGAATGTTGAGCCCACTCCAGTGTGAACTGCCATTTGGAATAGGGGAAACACGACTGCTATTAAATTCAAACTTCTTATTTTTCTTGGAGGATCTGCTATCCATGTGTTTGAAAGATTCCATTGATGACAATCTAGACAACTGAACATTTGATCTTGTCACCAACTCCTCATCGATAGAATCATTGAACCCTTGTATCATAGCCCCCCGCTTTGCTGAAGAATACCTATCTGTCTCAGGCCCCTTATTCAGCTTGCTGTAGCAGCTATCACAGACACGATAAGGTTTGTTTGGGTTTGGTGCTAACGAAGCCTTCAGTGATTTCTTACTGCTGCAGGAGTGACAAAATGCAAGAGCACAATTGTAGCAATTATGGCGTTTTCTCCTCAAGTTAAATGGCAAGCGGCAACCCGAACACATGGACTGATCAGCTCCAGATACCCACTTGTGAATGCATATTGCTGCAGTGAAGTTAATTCCGCAAACAACAGTTCTGACTTGTTTATCTTTCAGAGCTTCAACCAGCGTAGGAGAACTCCTGTCATCAGTATCGTCATGTCCTAACCGTCCATTTGCACCTTTACCCCATGTGTACACCTCAGTCCTGGAAGTCAAGACAGCAACATGGTAGGCGCCACACGAGATCTCCTCCACAAAGTTTTTATGTAGCTTCCCTTCAACACGTACAGGAAGCACGCCATCTGCTTGTTGATTTCCAAGCTGACCATAGACAGGACTTCCCATTGTATATACATGCCCTGAGGTTGTTAGTGCCACCGTCAAACAATGACCACAAACTACCTGACAAAAGTTAGGCTCCACCAAAGCAGCTACACACGTTGGGACAAGTCTTGCATCTTTGTCACCATGTCCTAAACGACCTTTATCACCATCACCCCATGTAAATATCTTGCCAGAAGAACAATTGCTGGAACTTGAATTCCCAACCATAATTTCAACAACAGCGGCAGTGTGCCAAACACCACAAGCTGCCCGAACGGTCCGTAGCCCTTTGAGAGATTCTACCTCCCTTGGGACTGAAAGACTCTGACGATCTCCGTGACCTAGAACTCCAAAAGAGCCATCTCCAAATGTGAATAGCTGCCCTGCAGAAGTTACTATAGCTGTATGCCAAGGTCCACAGGAAATTGATGAAACATGTATGCCCTCTAATGATCCATTGACCATTTTGGGTACCCAGTGACTTACTTCATTCCCATGGCCCAAAAGCCCAAAATTAAAGGTACCATCTCCCCATGTGTACAGATCTCCAGAGAGTGTAACTGCACAAGTGTGGTACTCACCACATGCTACTAGTTCAATATTCATATGAGCAAGAGCATCAATAAGTTTCGGCTGGGGTACATCACAATCTACACCATGACCAAGACGCCCACCTGATTCCTCACCCCAAGAGTAGATCTCTCCCTGCTTAGTGACAAGTGCAGCATGCCTTCCTCCACAAGAAATGTTCTGTACATCAAGTCTTACAGCAAACTCCAGTGGCTTTGGTACAAGACAATCCATCTTAGCACCTGAGGAGTTTCCAACCCTTGAATTGCCACCACCAAGAATTCCCTCCCCAGTTCCTTCTCCCCATATGAAAACATCACCTAGAGCATCACCATCATCATGACCAGAACCATGACTTGATGAACTGACAGCACTTGATAAACTAACCCGGAAAGCTTCCATTGGGATGCCCCTTGGGTCACCATTTGTGTTATCTGATTGCCCAGAAGAAACAGAGTGAACAGATCCAGCATTAGAATGTGATGGGACGAAGACCTTGGGTTGAGCTGCATATGACACAATATCAGGGAAGGGCTTCTCCAAGCCGACCTTTGGTGGGCTCCCATATGGACTACGGAGTCGGTAATTTTCACTACCATCCTGTTGCAAAGCAATTGTGAAGAGTTTGTCTTATATGTTAATTGAACTAGACAACAGAAATAAGAAAGGAAAATAACATGATCTGGCATGATTGAAGATACCATTTCATATATTCTGCTAGACTGCTGCAAAGTCATTAATATCCATGTGAAGACATTGTACAGACCATGCAGTACAAACAGAGTTCCATACATATGATATAACTATGTGTTCTGCCGTACTTATGATCAGATCTTAAGCCGGTAGCATAAAATCAAAAATTAAAAAAAAGACAAAAAAACTTGGAAGCAGGAAGAGTATGGGTTGTTCTATGCTAACCAGTGCACAAAAGAAAGTGGGGAAGTGGGCTGAGCTGGCTGGTTGGTGGGTAATACCTTGTGGACACTGTCATTGCCGCTGAAAGGAGAACTCAAGGGGGAGCTCCATCTTGTATATGTTCTTGGACTAGTTGTACCAGAGGAAAATATATCGCTTCTCGATTCTGTTCTCCATTTTCTTTGATGACCACGTGATATCAGTGTTTTCAGCCCAGCAAACCACACTTCAGCTTCATCTTTATCTTTACATATCTGATATTCATGACAAAAGCACATTACCAAGCAAAATCGAATAGTTAGTGATAGTGAACAAAGGAATACCGTGTGCACCAAAGTTGACAAACAAACCAACAAGGCAACAAATAAACATCACATATGAATAGTGTCGCATAACTTACAATGTCCAATGATCTGTCATGAGATATTAAAGAAAATGACTGGCATTCTTTCTCAGGTCGTGGATTTCTCTGAAAAATTGGCTGGATAGACAAAAGGAAGAGCAGACATAATTAGGACAGGTTTGCAGCCCTTTAATATAGTGAAATACTCCCCGATGAATATATGACCGATCAATAAGAAAAGAAACATAATCATTCATACCATGTCATGGGACGGGTTGGGTTATTTCACAATGGCCATAAAAGCTTTTTTTTTTGTGTTTTCAAATGGTGCTCATAAGTGGCAATAGTTCTGTACTCTAGCAATTTAGCTTTTGGACCTTGAGAAGTTTAATTAATTTAAAGGAATATGATAAACCTAGTTAACTTGAGGACTGAGCTTAGCTCGGTTGGCAAGGCACCATATGTGCGCCAAGCCCGCCCGGGTTCGAGCCCCTCAACCACACGCTCGCAAGGGCTGGATACAAGCATTTGGGTGCGTGCAAGGGCGTGCGTGTGTATGTGTTTGTAGCCCGGCTGTTGCTCCCTTTCTTTAATAAATATCAAAGCTCATGGCCAATTTTTTTTTTTTTTGAAAAAAAATAAATAGTTAATTTATGTTTTTCAGGAAAGCCTAATGGTTCTAGTTATCTCTTAATGACACAATGTTCTATCCGTATTGATACTGGAGAACTTGAACCATAAGAAATTCTGGTATAGTAGTGGAATTAAGCACAGAAAAATAATCAATTTAGCAGACAACACAAAGAAGTCTCTATTAAGAGAAGAAGATAAACATCAGGTAAAAACTGAAGAAAATCCCACAAATGTATTCAGAAGGAGTTAAACACCACGAACGAGCAGGCAAAAGGACTTTATAGTTAATTTACCCAATATGATTCATAATATTTTATCACAGTGGCCATTAATAGTTAGACATGTCTATCTTCCACAAATTATGGTTTCAAGAAATGTTGACTCACAGTTCGTTGCCCAGGAATTATTCTGGACACATGGCTCAATCTTAGCTGCTTCTCCTCTTTCCCTGAGAACCATATCAATATAGATTCATCCTGAAGGAACAAAAAGGGTAACATAGATATTCATAAATGAGATGGAATGAACATAAAGGACTTCACAATTCTGTGATAGAGGAAATGCAAATAGCTCACTTTGGAAAGCCTAAAAGGACAAAATTTCGGCTTCCCTCTACGTCCATACTTCAGCAAGTATGCTCCTTTCTTGAGAGCAGTTATGGCCTTCAGAAACAATGGAAATAAGGTTGCATCAAGCATCAATAACTAGGATCTCAATGCTAGCCAACCAAACTAGGTCAGGAATGTAATTTTAGATTTGAAGCCATAAAACATCATGGGGCAATCCCACACGTTCTAAATTGACGATCGATATTTCCAATAATACCCAGCTTTTCAAGCAGTTTCAATTAATTTATAAGTTGAAAAACGACAACATATTCTTTATAGCGCTACAAAACTAATCATATAAGAGAATCTCGAAATGGTGCTCCAGCTATAACAAGGAAGAAGTATATTGCTGGAGCTAACTTCTGAATGCACATAAGACATAAACAGCAAATTTGGAACAGTATGCGCAAAGCTTTCCTTTATCAATATGCCACATAAAACAATAATTTCCACAGTATATTTGTTCTATCCATTGGCGAAAATATGCAACTTAAGCTTCATATAACATGTAAAGAAGAACTTTCCAAGAATCCCATGAAGTGCAAGCAGTGGAGATGATTTCACCTCATATCGCCATAACAAGATATCCAAAGTGAGCATTATCTTTTGGAGCATGGCATTTGGTATTCTCCTAGGAGGCTAGCAATATAGGCCGTTATTCTCCTAAGTTAAAACATTACTCAGACTACATCAGAAAACAAGCTGAACTGCCCATGCAATTGCACAGCTAGATACTACCATAAATTTGTTCATACTTGAAAATAGAGAGGTATTAGTTATACAACTGTAATGCCTATGATCAAATACGACTGTAGCATCTCTATATATGTCCGATTAATCTGATCCGTTATTCCTGACCCATGCCAAATAAGTGGAGTCGATTTTTCTCTTTTTCTTCCGATTAGTGTGGGAATTTGCAGCTTCTCAAAGCCGCTGGCAGCTCCTAACATCGTTTTAATTATATAATCAATAACAGATTCTTCACTATGCCAGTATGCAACGTGTTCACAGAGAACAAAAACCCGCAGACATGGGCAAAGAATTTTACTAGCTCCATCAATGGGGGAAGTATCTGTAAGTAATAACTGCAGGAAAGATATACTGATCCAAGTATCCATTGGCCCGTCCCCTCAAAGCAACCGTACAACAGAGCTAATATAGCACGACTCGATAAATTAACGAGTGCAATATTCACCAACACCTAAACAATCGGGAACTCATTCTAACGTACTACCAATTCGATCACAGAAACTGCACATCAGAGCAAGGTAGCAACTTAGCAAACACCTCCGCGAAAAAGTTGTCGCTAGCAAACACAAACGCTGCTGCCAAATCGGTATACCCAGAAGGCCAGAACACCCCCAACCCAAAAGGCCAACATTACAGTTCACCGCAGAACCCCATTTGCAGCGTACAGCTGAATCTCGAAACACCCCACCCCCACAAGGCCACAACCCCCCAAAATTACGGGCCGTTCTACCACGGGAGCCAACCGTAGCCACCGCAGAAGCAGAATTCAGCACATCACGAGCACATAAACAAACAGAGCACACGAATGCATCTGCATCCAAGTCCAGACGCCACACGCAAAAAGCCGCTCACCTGCTCGATGTCGCGCTCCACGGGCCCGGCCCGCGCGCCGCCGAGATCCGACGACGCGTCCGACATCATCGCCGCCGGCCGCGGCGTCAGCCCACCGCCCTCCTCCCCGCCGCGCCTCGCCCCCAACGCCCACCGGCGGCGTCCCCGCGCCAATGGCCCCCCCGACTCGTCCCCGCCGGACGCACGCGGGGAAGGAGGCGGCGGCTGCAGCAGCCCGCGCTCGGCGGCAAGGGTAGGGTTCTGAGGCGGGAGTATATGGGATCGAAGTGCGGGGAGGGGAATCGAGTAGCGAGCGAGCGAGCGAGAGAGAGCGAGCGAGACGAGGAGGGGGAGAAGGAATGGAATGGAGAGAGGTGGTGGGAGACGGGAGGAAGGGAGGCGCTTTTTCCCCCCTTTGGCTGTTGGGTTTGTTACGCGTGCGGCTGGTGTGCTGTGCTCGCTCGCTTTTTTACTGGAGTGGCTGCGCCGGTACGGAGGAGCATCGGTGGCGATGCGAGCAGGGGCAGCGGTACGGCGATTGGACGGCGGGGCAGTTTGAAATCCGTTATCTCTGGTGGGGCCCACGGGCAGCGAGGGATGAGAATCTGCCGCGGGTAGGGATGGCAACGGGTCCGGGTACCTCCGGGTCCAACGTCCGTGGACCCGGACCCGAGACCCGAATCTGAACCGGACCGACCGAAGTCGATCCACAGTCCAATCTCGGACCGGACCGGACCGACCGACCGACGGTACGAACCCGACCGGTACCGGGAAGTCAGATTGTCAGGCATTCCGCATTGCCATTGTGAATTTGCCATAGGCTGGCCGTTGCACCAATGATGTTAGCATCAGTGTCGGCCAAGCAAACACAAGAGACAAGATATACTGTAACAGAATGATAGCAATATAACAGAATCTTAAGTGCAATCTCAGTGCAAGCAACTATCATCAGAATCTTAAGTGCAGCAATATAGGGGCATGGCCATATAGGGGCATGATTCTCTAAACTGTAACAGAATGATAGCAATAATATAACAGAGTGATAGAATGTATTGTGAGGCAGATTCTCTAAACAGTAACAAAATGATAGCAATATTCAAGCATAAAAGTTGGATGCACTAATATGTTTGACATACAATAGAATGTATTGTGAGGCAATTGCACATTAGATAGAAGCCAATCAAGCCACAACCATAAACATGACAGTACAACATCACTCAACAAGATCATCCAAGAAAAAATTTATCTTCCTAAAATAGGCTGAGGAGATAGAATAGCAAAAGGAATAACGTTTTTGTTACTATCAGATCTTCCCTTCCCGGCTTCCTTGCAAACAGGGTGGAGGATGCTTGATTGACAAATTGAGGCATACATAAGGGGTGATGTACCTCGCGGGTGGGGCGGGTAGCCGTCGAGTCCTGATCGGCGGTGGGGCGCGAAGTCTTTGTCGGGGTCCTTTCGGCGGTGGGGCGGCGGCCTTTCGGCCGTCGAGTCCTGATCGCCGGGGAGAGTCTTGTGGATCGGGTCGCGATCGCGAAGCGCCGTCGAGTCGCGGTCGGCCAGGGCGGCCGAGAAGTGGAAACGGCCGAGACGAGGAGAGTCGGAACTCCGGATCGGCTCGGCCCGTCGGAGTCGCCCTCAGTCATTGGGCGAGGAGAGCCGGAGAAGTCGGATCGGGTCGACCGTCGCCCGTCGGCGCCTTGGCGGCTAGGGTTTTAGGTTTGTTGATGTTACCACAGCACAGGCACACAAGGAGTCAAGGACTGCTGGCTGGACTGGACCGGGCTGATGCCGCCGATGGATTGGATGCCTGCAGCCTGCCCGTGTCCACTTGACAGGTGTTGCGGGTCCGGGTCTATTATACCCACGGGTCTATCTTCGGACCCGGACCCGAACCGGACCCAGACCCGGACCCGTCTGTAAATACCCATGGGTCAAGATTTGGACCCAGACCCGGACCCATCGGGTCGGGTACCCACGGGTACCCGGACCCATGGGTATTTTTGCCATCCCTAGCCGCGGGGGGGACTAGGGGAGGGGGGACGGTGATTCTCTGTGGCTGTCGCGGGGCGCGCGTTAGGCTTGTCCGGCGGGTGCCCCGCGCGAAGGTCTCTATTTAGTGACGTCTTGATTAAAATCTTAACGGTAGATATAAAAAAATACTGTGGCTCTTAACCTTTGGACCCCACGGTGGACGCCAGCTGTCGACGATCGGGATCGCCTGACTGCAGAGATAAGATCGAGGGTGTATATGTGAAGACCCGAGAGCTTGAGTCGTCCCCCGGGAGGTCGGTACTGCTGCTAGCTACGATCTGACGAAGTAGTAGACAAGTGACACCAGGAATTATACTGGTTCGAGCCCCTGAGCAATATAAAAGCTCTACTCCAGTCTTGCCCTGAGGCAAAGGATTTGATTATGTGCGAGTACAAGTGGGTGAGTATCGATTGCCTGTGTCCCTATCCAAGGTCTACTTACACACACACACACACACACACACACACACATATATATATATATATATATATAGGAAAATGGTTCCGTACCCCTGGGAGTACGTACTCCCATTGTCAGTATACCGCTTAAATGATGTTATTATACCTCTTTATCATTTTGAGTATACTCTAATACTGATTATAAGATACTTCAAAGTGAGCTCCACGAAAAATTTCATCAAAGTCCACCCTTTGTAGCATAATTTGTTTATATACTCTTTCTATATATGAAAAAGGGTATACAACAAAAAATAAAGGACTCCAATGAATTTTTTTCAATAATATCGCATTGTAGTATCTTAGAATTATTATTAGAGTATACTGAAAATGATAAATGAGTATAACACATTCATTTAAGTGGTATACTGGAGGTGGGAGTAATGATACTCCCAAGAGTCTGAAAGGCTTCCTATATATATATATATATATATATATATATATATATATATATATATATATATATATATATATATATTACAAAGTCCCTCCTTCCGTTACTGGGGAACGATCAGGAGTAGTTCTCAGAGAAGGTGGTCCCACGTACGCTCCAACCGGATCTCAACTGCTCCCCGAGGTTCACAGCCACGTCCTGCCCCTGCAAATCTCAGTAACCGCAAGCCTCTGACCTGGCCTCCCCGAGCCCCATGTCTTGGTTGATCGACAGCCTCTGGTTCCTTGCTTGAGGTCGAGCGGGCACCGTCTTTGAAAGTGCATCTAGGCCCCTAAATTGGTTTTGGATGATTAATGACAAACGATTATACAGGACTAATATCTTCAATGAGTTTGTGAACAGGTAAAAGAGTAAATGTGAGATTCTCTACATGCGAAGGAAACCCTCAAACGAATTCAAGCGAGTAAAACGGCTTCGTAATTTAATTTTTCTTTGCTTTGTGTCGTAGGAATGCCGTACTATTAAGAGGGATGCATCGTAGATGATCTAGAGTAGTCTCTATGCTCAGATGAATGTTACTTCAAATCTTTTTGAGATTCTAAGTCATCGTGCATGCACCGGAATGTGTTTTTATCTAAGTTCAAGTCGGACATTCCGATATTACATCGGAAGTTCCGATGTAACCGGACATTCCGATGTGCATGTTTGCTTGATCCGATCGTAGAAGATGTATCGGAAGTTCCGATATTTACGATCGGAAGTTCCGATCGTTGTAAAGCTTTCTAGGGTGCTCTCTGTAAAGATCGGAAGTTCCGATATTTAACATCGGAAGTTCGATGTGTTCTAACCTGAAAAAGGGAGCTCTGGATTGATCGGACATTAGATATATTGATCGGACTTTCCGATGATTAAGTCGGAAGTTAGATGTTGATATCGGATAGTCCGATGTGGACTTAGAAGCATTTTGTCAAGGGCATTTACGGGAACATCGGAAGTTCCGATGTTGATATCGGAAGTTCGATGCATCTTGTGTAACGACTAAAGTGCGCTCGAGTTACGATTATTTGTACATATCGGATATTCGATGTTGATATCGGAAGTTCCGATATGCGGTGAGTGGGAGTATAACGGCTAGTTTTTGCAAGAAACTATAAATACCCCACCTCTCTCATTTGAGGGTTACACACTCTATTTGGCGAGAACTCTAGTGCACATTGAGCCCTCTCTAGTCTACTTTTGAGCCCTCCTCTTTGATCTTAGAGATCATTCAAGGAGTGAGGACTAGAAGTGAGATTTGGAGCTAGAGTGAAAAGGAAGTGTCTTCCATCTTGAGCATTAGAGTGTTCCTCCAAGATTGATCATCGTGCATTTGTTACTCTTGGAGGTTGAAGGACTCCTAGGCGGCTAGGGCGTCGTTCACGAGCTCCCAAGGATTGTGGGTTGCCGTGAAAAGTTTGTGAAGGCCGGCTCCGCCTCAGAAAGGAAAGGAACCAAATAGTGGAACCAAGCCTCAAGTGTGACCGAGGTTTGGGAGGAAAGGGTTGGAAAAGACCCGGCTCTTTGGAGCTTCCTCAACGGAGACGTAGGATTCCCTCAAGAATCCGAACTCCGGGATCAAATCCGCGTCTTTGTCTTCTTTACTTAAGCTTGTCTCTTTATTCAGTCGTTTTATTGTTCTTAGATTGTTCTCAAGTTTATTACTTTCAGTTATTAATCGTCCGTGTAAAAAGTCGATCGGACATTCCGATCTGGAATCGGAAGTTCCGATTATATCGGAAGTTCCGATCCAATATCGGAAGTTCCGATACTCTTTCCGCTGCGACAAATTTAGTTTAAATTTTAAATTGCCTATTCACCCCCCCCCTCTAGGCAACTTTCTCATCTTTTCAGTCTTCAGGGTAACAAGCTCAAGCCCGAGCTTGGCTCACCAGGTCGAGTTCGAGCCGGGGTCTGTTGACCATGCCATTGACCGGGCAGGGTACCTCAGTCCCCGACAATCTGTTTCCATAGAATTGCTATGCAACACTCGATTCAGTTACTTCTACGATTTCCAGTCGAACGTTATAATCCTTAATGATGGACATGAAGATTTGGGCACCCCCTACCTCCGCCACCGGCTTGCTCGTACCGTCACGCCGCACCTACAGAGAAGCTTCACCGTCATGGTTCGTGGCAACGGTGCAGAAGTAGGAGTGATGATGGAGAGCTAGCGAGAGAGTCGGTCTAAAGAATGACGTGATAGCAGTAACAAGAGGGAGGAGACGCACTACGGTGCATAATAGCGTGTGTGAGAGGGAGCAGACCTGTGTTTACTGTTACCAGTGATAGAATTATAATTTTTTCGTTATGGGTGTACATTTTATATGTATAACTATATAGCCTTTTACAATTATTTCGTAACATCGTAAATCCAACATATATATTTAAAATTTGCTTAAAGCACAATATAAATAGTTTTAAGATCTTAAAAATTGAGGCATCCAGTTTGGATCCAATAGTCGAAAATTCAACTAATGTAGGGAGCGATTTAGTTAAATGTTGTATTGACATTTGGCGTTTTTTCTTTCTTTCACCAATTAAAACTGGAGATGTATCTTTTTTCTTTACGGCGTGTTCACACGGAGTGACATCTCATTATCAGGTCTAACATTGGTACGATCCGAGATCTTATAAGATTATTTTTCTATACCCGTAAAACTTTCGGAGAGAACCGGGTGCTTAACAGTTACTCTATCCATTTCTGAATAAGATGGCGTTTTAGAATTTTACACTTTAATCAATGCATATGTAAAAATGATCAAATCATCACTACAGGGTAGCACAGCCTCACAAGTTATAGTACCACTTGCAATAGTGGGTATTGAAAGTGATAGTATCGCTTGGAATCCAAATAGCTACCGCTCCCTAATCAGCTGCTTGAAAAAGTTTTGCAGGCGGTAGTTGTTTTCCAAGCGGTAAGTCAGGTAGCAAAAAAATAATCCCCAATAATACTAGTGGTTCGAAATTTAATCTTTCCAAAGCTGTGGTACAGCTTTAATAACAATTGCAAGCTATATAACTCTTTTAATTAACAAATTTGCGATCTAAAAATTAAAATATTTTAAAATCAATACATTGTTAGTAATTATAAATCAAATTAAAAAAACTATTATTATAAGCCAGTGAAGAATGACAGCAATTGATTGGTTAGTCGTCCACAGATTTTTATAACAATGCATATGATGAATTAACCAACAGAAAGAAAGCGTTTTGAGCCACAGGTATATATTCATATGGAAACTGTCATCCAAACACACACATATATGTATCTTTGAAGACATGTTAGATATCAGAAAAAGAAGAAGAAGAAGAACACAAGTAGTAAATGGTCTGTCAATTGTCACAACATGTCTTGCAATTTTTACATAATAAAATATGTCTAACTCACCAGGATATATCATCTGAAAACTAGCTATAAATCAACCTTTCAGTCCATCTTAATAAACCACCAGTAAAAGAAGAAAGCAACGGAATAAAAACGTAGACAAAAGAAACACAAATATATGTGGAGGCTAAAGGATTGATTCAATTATTTGCAGGAAATATAAGCATATTAGAACTTCCCGGCGTTAGAACTCAGGTATTACTCCATTACACAAAGCATACAGCATATACATTGTACGTATGGAACAACATCATCTTTAGTAACCTACTAGGCAATACCGCACCGTGCAAAATTTGGTTCGGAATTTTTTTTTGTAAGAAAAACGCCGGAGAAAGGACTTCGTCGTATTTTTTTTTAGTTTTTTTTGGGAAGGCGCACGCCGCCACGCGAACGAAAAACGAATTTGCAATTGTTGTTTGGGGAAAATGGATCACGGAAACATTTTTTTCCGGGCTCCGAAAAAAATGGACTACGAAAATATTTTTTCCATAAAAAATGGAGAAGGGACGAATGAAAAACGGATTCGTGAGTTTTTTTTTTGAGAAAAAATTGACTACGAAAACATAAACGCGGCGCACGCAAACGAAAAACGAATTTGTGCCTTTTTTTAGGAAAAATGGATCACGAAAACATTTTTTTCGGGCTCCGAAGAAAAAACGGACCACGAAAACATGTTTCCCGGGATCCGAAGAAAAAACGGACCACGAAAACATTTTTTCCGACAAAAACGGAGAAAGAACGAACGAAAAACGTGTATTATATCAGAGAAAGGACCGAGTTCACCGAGTAATAAAATGTTTTCTTAATGCGTTCACCGAGTACTAATACACGTTTCGAAAAATATTAGAGATCGAGTTGGGAAAAAAAAATTTAGAGATATATTTTTCTATTGGCATACACATATTTCTATTGGCGAAAATTTAGATACACATATTTCTATTGGCGAAAATATTTTTTCGGAAAAAACGGAGAAACGACCTGAACGTAAGAGCCGGGGACCTGTTTGTTATATATTTGAACCTAATCGCTATTTTTATTAATTAGAAAAGGGCTCGTTCAAGATTCGTATTTAGCGGGGGGCTTTGCTGCAAAGTAACGAACCAGGGACCTGAACGTAATCTGAAAAAGTTTTTTTATACTCACAAAAACTCGCAAATAACCTCTTTGTAATTTACAGGGACTAATCTGTAATTTAGAGAAAGTGGGAGGACTGATTTGCAAAATGGCATGGGGTGGCGTGGATGCCCTGGGAGGCCGGCAATTCTTTGCTGTGTAATAGAGTTGATATTGTATACTGATTGAAGTATAACCCTGCTAAAAATAGAGCTTGAAAGTAAGGCTGTAGTTACAATAACATGTTCATTAGCTGACTTATTTCTTTGAGGTGGTATGTGTTACTCTAATCTATAGCAATAAATGTACTTGAGATTAATGAATAGTAGGGGTATGCAAAGAAAAAAGTTAAAAATTATCTCGAAATTGTAGAATAACATATATTTATAAACAAAAATCTGAAAGATAGAATAACACGTACCCTGAAAGGGGAGGAGTAGTTTCTGACCATACCTTATACCGCAATGCGCACCAGTGGCGGAGCCATGCCTCTGAGACGGAAAGCCTACGTAAAAGAGAATCTTTTGAAAAATCATTAAAACCATAAATCGGTTAAAAAACAGTCAACCTAGTCCGATGCTTAGACCTAGGCTGGCTCTACCCCCGATACATTCGTGTCATCCTCGACGGAGGAGGTGGTGGGCGTGGAACATAACATATGATCAGCCAGGAGTCAGGACCATTGCTACCCTAGCCAAGCTGCTTTGATGCTGATCCCCAACCTTATCACCTGTATCATTCATTCCCAGGCCCCTGATCCCATCTGCCTTCAAGCTTACGCCAGCCGTTAATTACACGGTAATATGGGTTCTTTACCATCATAACAAAACATCAATCAGGCATGTTAGCTGGTCTCTTACATTAAAAATAATAACAACAAGAAGAAGAAGAATCTCAAAGAAAGTGTTCTGTGACTGTGAGTTGTGACCAAGGACCGTGCGAAGCCAGCATATTCTAGCTAGCTAAGCCAACGAACTAACTAACCACAGCCGTAGGCTCGATTCGATCGTAGCCCACAGTTGCACACAGTGCGGTGCAGCTCAGCTCATCACTGTCGAATACGGGGGACCCTTTCAGCAACAGAGCATCGTTACACCAACCAACCAATTACGGCCACGGTGCTTCTACGTAGATCGCACCCTCTCTATATAAATTATATAAATTTTAGAGCTTTTTTTACGGTACAATAAATTTAATAGAAACCGCTTAGCCTTTTTCGATCCAATTAATCAAATTAGCCAGAAGTTTTGTATACTTCTTCTGATGGTAGAGTAGTAGAAACACTCTTAATAAATCAACGGCTAGATCTGGTTTCTACTACCTACAATATACTACTAATATAGTGCACCGTGAAATTTCGTAAATTTTAAGGCATATAAATACGTAAATAATCACCCTCTAGCTACTCTTATTTATGATTTAATATTTATACTGCAGTAATACGTAAAAACAACCACATATATACGTCGCTTTTGCAAAGCAAACTGAGAACGCACCCTCCCTATCAAAAGGTTGGAGATCTAGGACGTGAGAAATTAGTCAACTGATGCGTGCAGCATCCTATGTGCTGGATGTGGTCACTCGTGACCTAGGGATGGCAACGGGTCCGGGTACCTCCGGGTCCAACCTCCGTGGACCCGGACCCGGACCCGAAGTTAGTCACGGGTCCAAACTCGGACCCGGACCCGGACCCGAAAATATAATTCTATTTTCATTTGTTCGAGTAGCTAAAGTTTATAGGATTTGATTAAATTTTAAGGCAAATATTTTCATTTATTACTCGGATTAAGAAATAGACTACATGCATATAATAACAAAGCAACAATAAGCAATAATAGATGATATTTGTTATCTACAATTCTATTTTATACAATAGATATTTTCTTGTCGGGTCCGGGTCTGGGTACCCATGGGTCCAAAATGAGACCCGGACCCGGACCCGAACCCGGACCCGAAATAACATACCCGTGGGTCCAAATTTGAACCCGGACCTGGACCCATCGGGTCGGGTACCCACGGGTACCCGGACCCACGGGTATTTTTGCCATCCCTACACTCGTCAGTGTCACTCATTCATGACTCCTGTGCAGGCTGGCAACTTTGCAAACAATTACAGTAACTCGCACGAAGCACACGCGGATGCAGCGGCCAGCGGGAGCTCTGGAAATCTCCGGAATGTAATAAAGTTAGTATTAAACAGATTGTTCTTGTCGTTGTATCAGATAGGTATACGAGGTGCGATTCCAATTAATTATCAGAACTACGCATACTCGAATTTTTTTCTTTCGATTATGGCGCATACTCGAATATTTTGCACCTTTTTGAAATGTGAAGCAATTTTCTTTCTGCAAATCATGTTTGGAACTTCATGTAAAGCAGTTCGATTCGATTGGGATTGTACATTTGAATCAGGAGGAATATATTGAGGTCTTATACTAAATTCAATATAAATCTTTCATTTTTTTTCGATTTGACGGATCAGATTATATAGTTACTATTTATTTATATTGTCTCTAGTAGTACACCAACAGAATTCTCTCAATAAATCAATGATTTGATCTGATTCCTACTATCTATTATATATTATCAGTATAATATATTGTAAAATTTCTTGACACGGGCGTAAAATTTCTTCGTCAAAACAAGGGAGATACATATACACCGGTCATGGAAAATAAACCAAACGCCCAACCAACAAGCAGGAGCTACGTATGTATGTTTGAAGTGTGAACCTACGTGACCATTCAGAGCAGTGCTTTTACTGGGCTGTTTGGTTGCCTTCTCAACTCAGCAAGACTGTATGAGTAGAGTCAGGCTGGTGAGATCCAGGCTGAGTGGATGCAAGAAGATGTTGTTTGGTTGATTGTATGAGCTGGTGCAGGCTGAGAAGAGATGTTGTTTGGTCATCCAAAATGATATAAAAGTTCATAGCCATCCACAACACATGTTTAGTCATGTACTACATTTCAAATCCATCCAAAATGTTTAGTCATAGCAAAATAAAAGTTCATCTAGAAGGCAAAATGAAAATTTTCATAGCCATATCACAGTGTTTCAGAGGTTATGCTTCGCACATAGCACGATTTAACTCCTATGTGATTTCCTTTTCATATCAACAAACAAAATTTGGCAGTCGGATACACAGAATGGGTCCAAGAAACCTATCCTTCAGATAGTTGACAAGGCAGTAAGAAGCCTGCGCACTGCAGAAAGAATTGCCTAATATACACACAACAAAAAGAACAAAAGAAACGCATAAAGCTATCCTGTCAAAATGAACAAAAGATCACCGTGTGACCCCCTACCCCTAAGCTACTACTAGTGAGCTAATCCAACCAACGATGTCAGCTTAATTGTTACCCACTTACCCATCAGTATCCCTGAATGCCACTTTGACGCTAACACAAACAACATCTACACGGAATGCAAGATACCGATGTGACTGCTAAGTTTTATATTATAATATGATGTCATAAGTCACAAATAAAGGGTAGATAGTAATTACTTACCGCTTCATTTATTTTAAGATTTGTACAACTTGTATTGCGAGAGAAATATATACTATGAAACTGTATCCAGCACTATCAATTCTAAGTGCTTAATTTAAACCCGAACCGGCGCGGATTCTAGGGCAAGTTGGTATTTGCAGCCTGAGGAAGTAAAGTGATTACGTCTTAATTAATCCGCTCGTGACTTTGATCTGTCGGTACATGCGACAACCCGGCACATAGGAAACCCTTTTGTCAATCAATTTCGGGTGCGTAGTTAAGCTAACATTTTCCAACGCTCGGAAAGCGAGGGGTTGGATGGGTTTGGTGGCCCGTGTAAGCTGCGAGTTGCTGCGTGAAAGGCGATGCGAGTCGCAGCGTGTGCAGGGGCGGCGCCGTCTCCGGGCACGAGCAATAGAATGTTACTATAGTTCAGTCGTCATCAGGTACCACAAAAGCTGTATCTTTTTACCGAGTTGCATGCATCAGCCAGTTCACCCAAAAGCTTAAGCTTATGAGAAAAGACGGGCAATTCACTTATACTTCAACACCCCCCCTCACGTGTAGGCTCTCTCAGGCCTGAGACGTGGAATAGAAGTGGGCTGCAATTGTTATTTTTTAATTGCACCAACCGGGTCTTAAACTCGAGACCTCTTGGCTCTGATACCATATTGAGTTGCATGCACCAACCATTTCACCCAAAAGCTTAAGCTTGTGAGGAAAGACGAGCAATTCACTTATACTTCAACATTTTTTTAATAAATTCTTAACCGTAGTTAGATTTGTTCGGGCTCTCAAAAATTTTTGACTTCGCCACGGCGCGTGTGCGATCTGGTCTTGTCCATTGATGTGTAGGAAAGGTGTTCTTGTTGCGGATGCTGGCAGATGTGTGCTGGTCTACTGGATGCATGTACTACTTTTTCTGAATCCATGAATGCAGTGTAGTGAGCTCAGAGGCGTGTGTATGGCTGCCGTGCTCAAATGAGTGAACGCAAAGCAAGCCAACGCAACGTCTGATTAAATCCCGTCCACCTTCGCCGACACCATAACACTGTGGTGTCATGGTCTCTTGTCTGCAAGGCTAGAACACCTGTCAACAGCATGCTCATTGTGGATCGTTACACTTTGATACCTCTTTTTATGCGCAACAGTTCCAGATCGAATAGAGTTTTGTGAGATACGACACGAGCGTGCACGATCTCAAGAAGGAAAAAGACAAATATCGTCGAGAGAACCAAAATAGTAACTTGAAGCAACTATAACGAGAGAAAAAGATTTGGTGAAGCTAACAACGAATTTTTAAGCACAACCTCAAAACAATACAAGGGATTGTTGCTCTCTTACAACCTTTTAAACCTGCCCTATACAAGAATATAATGCCAAAGAATAACTTAGCCTTTAATCCTCTTATGTACCTCTTATTTTAAATGAGTTATTTTGTGGCTTGTTGGTTGTTTAGGTTCTCTCTGACCATCCTATGGGTTTATATACCCCACTTAGTTATCCTCCAAAGTAAGTAGAGATCCTAATCTGAAAGAAAGTAGAAATTATAATTCTATTAGGATTCATCTAGCACACATTTCTAAATACTAAAAAACTAGATATGAGACAATATATTTAACATTTACCTTGATTCTTATCTGTTGAAGCCACTGTGCTACTCCAAGAACTCACTCCAAATCGGCTTTGTAATTTTTTGTTTTTCCTCCCACCTTTGGGAGTACCCCAACCACGGGGCTCATGCACATCACCGTAGCGTGTGTGTTGGTGTTTGGGCTTGGCCTCCCGAAATCTCCACATGAAAGCCCTCTCTTTGTACAGTTTGGTTAACCACACCTCATGTTCCGACAGTCATCCACGCCATAGGTTTGTACTACCTCTGAGCTCCACTTGTGAGTTGTTACCGCGTGGTTTGTTTTGCTATGTATTCCTTCTTCCAATAGCTTGCACCTTCACCTTTGCATATGCTAGATTTTGCAACCGTATTTGCAGTTCCATACATAACTGCAGTTGAGATCTGATTATCTACCGTTGACGACATGGCTTCCTTCTCCTGATTAGGATTTTTTTTTCAGACCTCCTATTGATTGTCATTCCTTTATATTTGCCCATCAATTGGTGTCTTGTATTGCTCTAGATACTTTTCATAATTATATGCTCTTTGCAAGTCACTTGCATGACTTCATCTCGAAATGATACCTTACAACTTTCGAGTTCAAGCGATCTCACAGATATTGGATTCTTCTTTAAGCTGAGAACATAATGAACTCCCTCTAATATGCAATGTGCTTCATCATAAATCTCTAATGTAATTGTTCACATCTCAATAATTACATACTCCTTGCAATCAGTCAAGTGAACAGTTCCATGAGTTGGGTGTAGAGATCCTTCATCAAATATCTCTATCGCCAAACATATGTGGAAGAAATAATCTTAATCTAATATCTATCCATGAGAATTTCTTGATTGACTGACGACAAGTACGTCTGAATTATCTTTTGCTATCGTCATTGAGCATGCAACCTTCATTCGCTTCAAACTCGGATAATCCTTTGTCATAGACCTTCCTCATTACATAGATAGCATATAGGTGTGCTCTTACTTTTGCCCTTCTTCCTATAACTCTTGCTTTTGCCTGCAACACATACTGTAACCAATGCTTGATCACCTGAGGATAAATATTCCGATGGCTTTGTCAAGGAGTCTATCTTTAATAGATATGCAACTATCTTGTTGATGTTAAGAGTGCTTTTTTATATGGGAATATTCACATCAATTGCACCCATGATGGTGGTCGAGATGATGCCAGTAAGACGACTTTACCATTCTCCTCAATTTTCTCATCTATACTAGTCAGTTGTGTGATAAGCTTGTTGAAAACATTGAGATAATCAACGAACCTTGTACCTTCATCTATGCGCAACTTATACAGTTGTCACTTCCGTATCCATTGGTTTATTAGTGACTTTGCCATATATAATCCTTCTAAGTCCTTCCATAATTTCTTCAGCGAATTCTCTTTGATCACGAAGTACTTTATATCATTGAAGAAATATAGAGGAATTGTACTGATAGCCTTCTGCTCCATCACCTTTTAGTCTTCCGCGGATGTATTTTTTAGTTTGTTCCCTTCAAGTGCAGCGATTATATCTTGCTGGACAAGGACATCCTTCAACACGTATTGTCCCACCTTGAAATTTCCTATGCCGCTAATTTTTCCATTTGATTCCACATCGTCGACATCGATTTTGATTTTGTGCCACCTAATGCTTTATTGATCTTCTCACAAATCTTATTAATCCGGCGCTCTGATACCACTTATTACACTTTGATACTACTTCTTATGTGCAGCAGTCTCTGAATCGGAGCAAAGTTTTGTGAGATTAGACACAAACGTGCACGGTCTCAAGAACGAAGAAGATGAATCTCGTCGACAGAACCAAAATAACGACGTTGAAGCAACCACGATGAGAGAAAAAGATTTGACGAAGCGAACCACGAATTGTTCAAGCACAATCTCAAAAGATTACAAGGGATTGTTGCTCTCTCACAACCTCTCAACTTTTAGAACCTTTGGATCTTTACGATATATAAGAATATGGTGCTAAAAAATAACCTAGCCTCTAATCCTCTTGTGGAGCTCTTGCTTTGGATAAATTGGTTTGTGGCTTTTTTTATTGCTTAGATTTTCCATAACCATCCATGAATTTATATAGCCCTCTTAATCTTCCTTCAAAGTAAGTTAGTATCCTAGACTAGATACAAGGCGCCATAATTAACATGGATGAACACTAATGTTGCCTTCAGAGTTCAGATGCATCGCTTAGCTTATACAACGAAAAGCAATGGCCAAATTAAGCACAAAGGTCATACGTCCATGCATGAATAATGAACCAATCCAAGACATGTTCTAGGCTTCTAGCATGAACGATAGGCACACCGGCAGAGAGGACATAGCGCCTGCGCGTTCCCTACAACTCTAGGGTCTTTGCGGAGGCTCGTGGAACATGCTAGCCGGATTTGCTGGTAATTAATCCGTTGACTTAATCGATTGCACTTGCATGAGAGAAAAAGGTGTGTGATCTATGCTGTTGCTGTACGCTGTAGAGACACTACGGCCAAAGAGTAGTTATATCTATAGCTAATCTTTTTTACTTGCCAAATGACATGCGCACTGTTAGTGATATGCCTTAATTTCAAGCACAAAGATGGTTAAATTGTTTTTATGTTTATGAACTATTTGGAAATATGCTATTTTGTTTCTTAAATAAACTATCATTCATACTGATTAACGTATATATACGTGACTGGTTCGTAAAACTCTATTCATATTGTGATGTTATTCTAAATATATCTGGCTTTATATCGTTACGTGGGACATTTATGATTTATAGATCAGCACAATATATTAATTGATGGTTACGTTTCATGGATCATGGATATGGAATATCAAATTAATTAAGTTGAGGATTGAATAATTATAGGATGGCAAGCACTTCACCATGAGTTTGATATGATATCGTGATCAGGTAAAGGGATCAACACATGAGCACTATATATGTTCTTCTGGTATGATCTTTGTAATTATTCAGGAGTCGCTATGTTTTGTTAGCTACTGCTACCAACTTGTGATCGAAAAAGAGTATCCGTGCACGCCGAGTGGATATTAATCTACAGGGTCATGCATTTAATGAGTTGGAATGAAATAGTTCTAATATAATTCGTTCATATAGGCTTTGCACCTTAACATGCTCCTAACGTAGGGCTCCACTAAAAGGCTCTTTATCAGGAGAGGCATGGGGCTTTTAGGAGAATGTCACACCAACCATCAAGACCCTAGCCGACACCCTCCAATTGCTCTAAGTGTGTGCTATGCTAGCACACCGGTGCATAATGTTCTATCCGGCCCTAAACATGTATACACCGTAGAATCATTGGTGTGTTTGTTGTTACATTGATCATGGACGATCTGTGACACAAGTGAGGAACACGAAGACTTGTCGGAGGAGACGACCAGCGGCCAAGGATGTTGGACGATCGACTACTTCCATTACATTGCCGTACACGACGTTGGACTAGGCTGTTCCAGCTCTTCTTCTAATGTACTATGTGTCCAGTGGTCAAGATCCACGATCTCTTACTAGTATGGCTTCTTAGTTCACACGGTAGAAATCTTTATATTGCACTAGAGTAGCTTACCCGTGTACCCCAAACGTGACTTCATCTGTTCCATTCGTATACCAGTGTACAGCTGCCTCAACTGCCCATTGTGTTATCTGAATTTTCTATCCACTGAGGGGCGGGGTGGGTGAGCACGACTGCGTAGTGACATCTTGCACGAGTACCGCCATTTATTTTTGTCCTGGACATTTGCTCGGTGCTTTCGCCGTGAGGATGTGAAAGACAAATCTTTGCGAGATTCGTGAACCCTGCAGTCTAGTATAGTATCTGTTCCTCCGACGTCACGTCCTCTGACGTTGGGTCACTCGCGACATCAGAGGATCCCATTTCATCCAGTATGGCATCATCGTGCTCGGAAGAGCCAAGCATTCTGGATACGTAATGAGTTCGCTGCAGAATGTTTGGTTCGGATAGCGAGAGGCGCGCTTGTCAGGATCTGCCTGTCGATTTGGAGCTCCCCCGACAGGCTGAAGAGTCAATTCTCAGTCGTATCATTCATCACAATGCTGTCCATTGATTTCGTCGTTCGGATTTTTATGGCCGGCAATTACAAAACGAATGATCCCGTGAAAAAAGTGACCTCTCTATCGATAGAAGGCACCAAAAAGATAAGAGAGAGAACTGAACACCCTATTCGAAAGTTTTATTGTCATCTTCTACTTTTGTAAGTTTGATCGTCGCTTACACGACCACAAAGTAAACAAATTGAACACCTTATTCGAAAGTTTCTTTCCAGAGCAACAGGCTAGCCTATTTGTTAGAAAGAGAGTTTTCTTTTCTGAAAAAAGAAAGTAATCATGGGCAGTGAAATTAAGAATGGAAATAGGAGGGTTTTTTTTGTGAAATACTAGAAAACGCTATAGCGTTTACCACTCAATCAACGGTATAACCCACATCCATCCGATCTGAGCCATCCAATGCACCTAATCTGCCCCTGCCTCCACCATATCTTATATCTGAAACCAGAAAGAACATTAAGTTTCATATTTGAAACTCGCTGAAACTTAAGTCTCATATTTGAAACTTGCTTGAAACTTAAGTTTCAATTTTTTGAAACCTGAAACCCGTGCTTGAACTTTGAAGTTTCCGTTCCTTTATGCTCAAATTTGCAGCTCTGGAACTTGAAAAAAATATGAAACTCAAAGTCTAATCTCTACACTTATGAAACTTAATAATTACATGGTGAAACTGCTATACCGTTGGAATGCATTCCAACGGTATAGCGTGGGCTAGCAGCACTCTTTTTTTTAGAGTAGTGCTATCGCACGCTATACCGTTGGAAGTGATTCCAACGGTATAGCATGTTTCACTAGGCATTAAACGTGTTCATCCATATCTTGTAGGTTTCATAAGTTTCATGATGTCTCATATGCAAATAGGTTTTACAGATAAGTTTTATTAGGTTTCACGGATAAGTTTCATGATATTTCACGGATAAGTTTCATTATGTTTCATCGATAAGTTTCATAATATTTCACAGATAAGTTTCATGATATTTCATAGATAAGTTTCATTAGGTTTCACAGATAAGTTTCATGATATTTCATAGATAAGTTTCATTAGATTTTACGGATAAGTTTCATGATGTTTCACGGATAAGTTTCGTGATATTTCACCGATAAGTTTCATTAGGTTTCACGGATAAGTTTCATGATATTTCACCGATAAGTTTCATTAGGTTTGACGGATAAGTTTCATGATGTTTCACCAATAAGTTTCATGATATTTCATAGATAAGTTTCATTAGGTTTCGTGGATAAGTTTCATTAGGTTTCGCGTTGCACGAGGTTTTTTCCAACCAGTGAGTACAGTGATAGACGAAGGGCTGTAATATCCAAAGGAAATGGTGAAACAGACGTAAGAAACATAGAACTATTTAAGAAAAGACGCGATCCTTAGAAGTCGGCAGAAAACAAAATATCAGAAGGTAACCATGAGAGAAGAAGAAAATAGACATGCTCACATGCATAGAGCTGACGCGAGGTCAACTGGGCTGAAGGCCCATTCGTTTTGCCGGAAGCTGTGGAAGGTAACAGAAGAATAGAGTATACTGTTGGAAAAACTAGAAACGGTATACCGTTTTTTTTTAATAGTTGAAGTTGCTCGATAATGCCCACCGGCAACCAGTCTCGATTAGTTTCTTTATGTTCTTAAACAGAAGCCTTGAGTAAGTCCTTCCTCGAGAACTCGATGGTAAATATTTCGTAATGTTTTTATTGAGACCAGTTTCGTGTCAACATTTATGGCCTCTGCTAATGCTAGCTCCTCCCGTTGAGCTTCCTGGATACTTGCAAGCGTATTGTTAAACACTTGGCTGTTTCGATCGATCGGGGCCTCGTTTTATTTTATTTGGACACAAGTGTATTGTCCGACATAATATGTAACGTCTCGGGATCTTCTTTTCAATTCACCCGAGCACTTGAACAATAAGATGTTGCAGCTGATGGAATATATAAGATCTCGATACGACGTTTCTACGCTTTTTCTTCTAATATGGACTGTGCAAATATTGAAACAAATAAAAAGATAAATAATCACCAACTATTCTTTATTTATGCTTTAATATTTATGCAACTTTAAAAAAAAAGAAACATAGAAACTCATCTCTTTTATTTTTGAGAGGAACGTGGTCTTATTTTGCTGTGTAAATGGAATGCAGCTAACTAGAGGCAACAACTAAGTTAGCTCTCTTTATCTTTTTTTTTCTCCCTACAAAACTAGCATTTTCCTGAAATGATTTACAAATCTAGTCTTCTTCACTGTGCTCTCACGCTTCCCTACCGTGGGAGGGTGTGCGGGCGGGGAAGCCGGCCTGTCGCGGCAGCCAGGTGCGAGAGACGTTCTGCCGCGGCCGATGAGCGTGGGAGGCCGTCTCCTGCTATAGGAGAGTGCGGAGTAAAGGACTGTATTTACGTATCATCTCGGAATAAGGTTATATTTGAAAACAAAAATAAAGAGGACCAGATAAGTCGTCACTTCAACAACCGAAAGCTGCTGAGGAGGAGGTACTTGGCTTGGCGCTCTGAACAGAACGCCTAGCCGAGAGTAGTCTTGAGCAATACTGTCGCCTGCAAGAGCCGATCGCTGCGTGGGTGCTCCTGATGTCACCCGTGAGCCCACTGCACGGTTGTTGCACACCATAACCCTACTAGGTGCACCGTTATGCGCGAGCAGCCGAGCAAGGAGGTGCCGACACCGTCGCCTCTGGACCATCAATCCGCCGGATCTCACGACGCTACCGCCACCGTTGGGCACCCAAACGTCTTGTTGGCAAAACATGCAAGGAAACCCAAAATTGAGAGTTCAATCCCCCCGATTTGGATTTTTTTTTTTTACCGTTGAAAACTCAGTCCTCGATATTAAAAGACTTGCTAGTTGCAAGTGCAATCCCCAACAAATAACAAAAGTTAAATTTGAAAGCTTTTTAAATCAAAAGAGTAACTCTCTGTAACGGACCGTCTTTTCAGGGGCACGTCTAAATACCACAACAGCTACCCAGGAAGATTAGTTGTCGGAAACCAAGCACACATTGCCAGACAAATAACGAATATCAACTCTTTTTATTGAATATAAGGCCTAGCGGACAAATTTTACAAAAAGAGCGCAGCGGGGCCCAAATAAATTACAACCAAAACACCTCACAGGCAGGCCTGAGCAAAAGACTAAGACCTTAAAACCAAACCAAATCACCATCTACGATTTCCTGATAAGCTCCGGCTTCTTGAAACTTTGAAATGGTCGGGTTTAAGCAAGGGTGAGTACACAACAATACTCAACAAATCGCACGGGGAAATACTGAATATTACATGCAATGGATTACAATGGATGGCATAAGGTTTTAATGATTGTGGATGCAGTTTTATTTGTAATATCGTTTTACATTTGAAACACAAACCATAAATAATAGTAACTGGGAGGTTTCCACAAGTTCAACACAACTTAGCCATATTCACAAAATTCCACCAAGAACTACTTGAGCGAGGTTACGGGTGTCACCCCAATTCAAACTTAGCCTCATTAACCGGAAGTACGGCGTATTCGAATACCATTTTTGTCGAGACTCTACAGAGGTGCTCAGCTGTACCCACAAGATGTATACGGTCGTTAATGCCACGCGCGAACTTACATGCAACTTAAATGCATGCGGCCGGGTCGAGACCATCACAGCCTTTTGTTGAACATTCCTGGATTAAGTTCTAACCGATAGGTCTAAACTGCTCCACTTATAACCCATTGTCCTAAGTGAGCACCTACTGTTGTGAGAATCGGTGAATGGTGCTACGGCCCATTTCCATTCCACCCCTTCAGTTACTTCCCTGCCAGGAAGGCTGATCCCTATTCTCCTCCGAGAATGATACCATCAATTAATCAATCTTTCCAGGAAATGATCAATGTACTGAGCTATGTCGGAAACAATTCCACTGACTGGTCTAACTTGTGATTGAGCGGAATCTTAAGTTATTTACTTTGTTTAAGGGGGTTTTAATCTTATATTGCCAAAGACTAAGCCGTACAATCCATCCATAAACCCATATGGTACCTACACGTACCAGCCACCAAGCAACTATGGCTTACATCATCGGTCGGGGATCGGACTCATACCCACCTCGTGGCTAGCCCAATATTGTCCCTCTGACAGTAGCACTTTTTATAAAACTCTGAGCCAGTGGCTCGTCACCATTTCCTTTCTCTTTTTTTAAAAAAAGATTTGAGTGAAACTAACAGAATTAATATCTAACTGCAGTTGCATAATTAATAGCTAGGTTTAATAGAGGTTTTAATATGGCTTAACAATGTCAAGGAGGCTAAGGGAAATTCGATATTAAATAAGGGGGTGTTTGGCAGAGCTCCAGTTCCATCAAATTCTTGGAGTTGGTGGAGCTAGGTATTGCTAGCTCCACCAAATTCGTGGAGCTGGAGCTGTGGGTATATTAAGAATGTTTTGGTGAGTCATCTTGTTTATATTTTAGAATAAAATTATAAACTTAAGTCACTTTATTTCAGTCTACAAGTTTCAACTCTGAGGTGGAGCTAGGATCTGGAGCTCTGCCAAACAGGGCCTAAGTATCATGTCATTCTAACACACCGACTTTCAATAATTCAACATACAGTTAAAATAATACAGTAGAAATTAAATACGATAATATCAGGCATATTTGGGCGTAATATGATCAATGGCGTGCGGCTTGTCTTGCTCGGCTAAGGGGTCGTCTAGGGCGAAGAGGCTGGAGTTGTACTCGGCTTCCGTCTGGCCCGGCTCCTGCTACGGGTACTGTTGCTGTTCCTTGAACTGCTCAACGGTTGGATCTAGCGCGAAAAAGGACGAACGACAATAAGTAAACGAAAAATAACGGACCAAAATGAAAACGGAAACGAAAACGAAAACGGAAAGCGAAAACGGGCCGGGAGAGAATCGAAGGGCAAAACGGGCATTCCGAAAATTTTGGGAGCTTCAACTGGTGGAGAGGAGGCCTTTTTTGAACTCAGTGGCGCGAGACAGTCAAGAATATGTATTTTGGGATTTTTGGGGCTTTTCGGGGATTTCTGGGATTTTTCTGGAATTTGCTACAATTAATACGGTGTGTTTTTCATATGCTTCTCTAGCCAGGGCACAGAATAGCCTATTCTACGCTTAGGAGTATAATAGCGCTACCGTGTGTGTGTGTGTGTATATATATATATAACAATTATCTGGGACACCAGGGTGCCTAAGCACCATGACCCAAAATGGGTATTTGTCTTATTTATTTGCATTCAAATTTTTTTAAAATTTTTACAATGTTAAGTTTAAATAGTTTACTAACTAGTTCATGAACTGAAATTCGAACTAGAGTTCTTTTTAAAAATGATAGTTTGATTGTAGGTATGTGCCGATTATATATATAAATCAGCAAAGCATGTGGTCTAAATTCAAATCTTTGAATTCGAGTATATTTTTTTTCAAAGGGATGTGTTTCATTTGAATTGTTATAGATGGATATATACCTTAAAACTGAAAGTTTCAAAATATATGTTCGAATTTAACTTAAATTAATTCTTGCATTTAAAATAATGATGCACGGTATCACACACACACACACACATGAAGCCTCTTTTTTACTCGCGGGAGTAATTACTCCTTATGTCGTATCTTATAACGTAGGGAGTATCTCGCACAACGGAGGGTATGCACGTGTAGTATACAAGTATATAGCTCTATCTATGTGGTATTTATATTTTTTCAGATGTGGTATGTACACTTTTTAGACATACTCCTTTTTATGTGCGTATATGAAGGTATTTACAAAATACGCTAAAAACTATAAACTCTCTTACAATTTTTTCATGTAGATCTCATTGAAATACCTTATAATGAGTATGTGAG
Organism: Rhipidocladum racemiflorum; assembly: GCA_036346355.1. Taxonomy (NCBI): domain Eukaryota; kingdom Viridiplantae; phylum Streptophyta; class Magnoliopsida; order Poales; family Poaceae; genus Rhipidocladum; species Rhipidocladum racemiflorum. The sequence continues at coordinate 13,548,129 of CM070578.1, read as the reverse complement.
TGTATCCAAAGTGATAAAGGGGCATTTTAAGTACGTTTGGGTGGTATTTGAGAGATGGAAGTAATTACTCCCGGGAGTAGGAAGTATTTTTCATATATATATATATATATATATATAATAGAAAGCCCGTTTTATACTCCTAAGTGTATATACTCCCTATCTCTATTTGGATAAAAACAACTTTCTAATTAGGAGGAACCAGTTAACAACTTTCACTTATGGAATATGCTTTCACTTGTTTAACATCAATTTATATACAGAAATGTAAGAAGTACATACTCCTAAGAATATGAAATATATATATATATATATATATGTGTGTGTGTGTGTGTGTGTGTGTGTGTGTGTGTGTGTGTGTGTGTATAGGATAACGGAATGGGACACCATGGTGCCTGGGCACCATGATTTTAAATGCGTTAATTTAAGTCAAATTTGGATATATTTTTCAAAACTCTCAATTTTAGGGTATATACCCATCTATAAGAATTCAAATGAAACACATACCTTTAAAAAAATATACTCAAATTTGAAGATTTGAATGAATTTAGATTACATACTTTGCTGATTTATATGTATGATCAACACATACCTACAATCAAACTATCATCAAAAAAGGCAACTTTAATTTGAATTTTAGTTCAAACTTGTTTGAACTAGTTAGTAAACTAGTTGAACTCAACATCCTAAAAATTTCAAAAATTTTCGCATACAAATACATATGGAAAATACCCGTTTTGGATCATGATGCCCAGGCACCTTGGTGTCCCAGGTAATTATCTTGTATATATATACATATATACATATACATATACATATACATATACATATATACATATATATATATATATATGTGTGTGTGTGTGTGTGTGTATAGGCAGGAATGAGTCGGTCGATCGGACCCTCTACATTCACATCGAAAGGAACATTCGAATACTAAAGACTAAAGATGGATGGGGTAGTTAAAAGAGTTAGTAGAATGGGGCTTTAGTAGCAGTCTGCGTTGCCCTTCAAGCACGTACGTGCTGATCGAGCATACAAAACACGTGACCAAATTTAGCATGCTAATACCTGCTGGCTGCTGCACGTGCTCAAAAAGACCATCGATATTCAAAAAGGCGGGCACGGCGCAGTGCCGTGTGGATCGGGCACGCACGCATGCACAGCGAAGTTGGACGCATTCTCTTTTGCGTTACTTACGAACGGCGGATTTTCATATACGTGGTTATGATTGTTAAAGCTCTATTAGATTCGTAGATTTGGTAAAGTTAACTATTTTTAATTCTATTAGATCTGTGGAGCTGGAGCTATGGATATATACATATACTAAACTCACAGGATTCTGTCCTCCTCCCCACATGATGTCACCTTCGCGCGTCTGATCCATCGATTATGCTTGCATGGTCGAGATCGCCTCCCTCACTCAGAAGGTAGCAGATTTACTGCACATCAAACTACATAGCCTGCTTGTAGCTCAGATGGTAGAGCGCATGCGTCACATGTGTAAGGTTGCAAGTCCGAATGCCAGAAATGTGTTTTTTTTGTTCTGATTTAATTGAGCTATTAAATGATGTTTAAAATTTTTGAAACTTTTTTTAAAAGGTCTTGAGAGTGTGCCTCAGCTACCATAAAAATTTTGAACCATAATCAAACTTATGCAATTTTTAACAATTATGACAATGCTACTAATGCATTTAAAGCAAGTTTACTGATTTAATTGGGCTACTAAATCATGTTAGAAATTTTTTAAACTTTTTGATAAGGGTTCTGATAGCATTCCTAAACTATCATAAAAATTCTGGATCATGATCAAACTTGTGTGATTTATAAAAATTCTGAATGCATTTAAATGTTGTTGTTTTTGGTTTTCTAGAGCCATCAAATGAATTTGATTTTTAAACCTTTTTGGGAAGGGTCCTAAGATAATGTCTAAGCTACCATAAAAAATTTTAGATCATGAACAAAGTTGTGCAATTTTTTTTAAAAAAATCCGACAATGCTACTAATGCATTTAAAGAATTTTTACTTATTTAATTGAGCTACTAAATCATGTTGAAATTTTTTAAAATTTTTTAAAAAAGGTCCTGAGAGCATTTCTAAACTACCTTTAAAATTTCAAAACATGATCAAATTTGTGCGATTTTTAAAAATTCTAATAATGCTACGAATATATTTAATTTTCACTGTTTTTCTGAAAACTCACCCTCACGCGGCACCGTGCGTACGCATCTATTAAATATTAATGTATACATAGGGTGGATAGTGATTGGTTGTTTGTTTTGCTGTGAGATTTATATAATTTATATTGTGAGATTTATATAATTTATATTGAGAGAGTGACATGTAAAAGCACTGCTCTGAATGGTCATGTAGGTTCACACTTCAAACATACATACGTATCTTCTGCTTTTAGGTTGGGCGTTTGGTTTATTTTCCATGCCCGGTGTATTTGTATCTCCCTTGTTTTGACGAAGTAATAATTTCGTTGGGCATTTAACCGTGGTTGCCTCTTGTCTTTAGTCTTGACCAGCTTCGATTAATTCCAACTAGGTTTGGATCAAGCCGAAGAATAAGGGTGTGTTTGGTTGCTGTACCAAGTGATACATGTATGAGATGATTTAAAAAAAGCCATTTTATATGTTTGGTTGTTTGAATGGAATCATCTCATCCTGGATCAAGTGATACAAATTTAAGGAATATTCTCTCTAGATGCTGAACCATTCTATTCATCCAAAATAATGGAACTAAATGATACAGTATCATCCTATTTCATTTAACATCATCCCATCAACCAGACACATTCAGCTTGAAATAGGCTTTGGGAATTTAGCAAGTCAAAATTGGAGTAGGAACAGTCCAGCTAGGGCTCGAGAACTGCTCTGAACTGCCTTCTCCATTGTTGTGTAGTAAGACGAAATTTTGTAAGGATTAAACATGCTTGGATAGAATCAAAACAAGCTTGAGACAAGATGAAGGTTCATGTCTGTTGTACTGAATCTTTTCTTTTCGGTAATTAAAGTAAGCTCAGTTTTATAGCACCGAAACCATTAAGAGGTCGATTTAAACACACACACATTAAGAGGTCATGTAATTAAGGCCCTTAGGAATGTGTTTTCGGTGTGTTGGAGGCTTTCGAGGCTGGAGAGTGTGCTCGTCTACTGACTCCATCTCACGATGCAAGTCTCAAACCCACTGTGTATAGACTAAGGAGTTCCTCAATCTAATACTCCTCCGTTGTTTTTTATAAGGCGTATTCTCCCTCCGTTGTTTTTTATAAGACGTATTAGGTTTCGTTAGGACAAGGCTTTGACCACCAATTACTCTATTAGCATATAATTTTTATAACATAAAATTGATATCAGCAGATTTGTATTCAAAAGTACTTATATATAATTATGATTTTGTATTGCATAAATGGTATATTAATGAAGTAATCGTTGGTCAAAGTCTTGTCCTAACGAAACCTAATACGCCTTATAAAAAACAACGGAGGGAGTAAATGTTATTAGACCATACATGTTCCTATTAAATATTGCATACTGTAACTACTCATCCACTTTTCAGTATTAAAGGTGTAGTATATCGTGAAAATACTGCAATAACCACACATTTGATATCGGCAATGTACTTATATTGTGGGACAATGCTTCCCAAAAATAAGGACCTATATTGCGAGACGAATGGAATATAAAGTCTAGGTCAAGTCATTTTTTTCCTTGGGTTAATTGGCTTTCCTAAATAGTACTCCCTCCAGTCATAAATAGTATTTGTTTTGAGATACGTGCAATCAAAATTTTGAAACTTTAGAAAATGATATCTTTTTAAATATTTAAATTGAATGCTTAAAAATCATATGTATAGATTGGTCTTGAAACATATTTTTATAATATTACAATCTTGTTAGCTGTTTTAAACATATTGTAAGAGAAATTAATAATCAAAGTTGAGTTTTAAAGATCTATCAGTATCCAAGACCGACCCGAGGAGTAGCACTTCTGTTCTTTGAATGCGATAGTCAACACCGACATCCATAGAGAGAGTATGTAAAAATATTGTTTCTATGACGTAAGGAAACATGTCACGAGGAAATTCGCCTATTTCGTATCATGGTAAGCACGGAGGGCCATCGTATTCTGATTTCTGAAGCATGCATGTCGGCTAGCTAACATGTATTGATGGATACACCAGTTGAGGATGCTGTTGACGGTTGACCAGCTCATGGGTATATTTCCTTCATCCTCTTATTTTTATTAAATACTAACATTCTAGAAATATTATTCTGCCCAGCCCACAGCTCAGCTCTCAAAAAGGGAAACGACAAGAGATTTGATAAACATCATCTGGATGTTTTTATTGCTGAAATCACTCAAAGAGCAGTGCTTCTATGCTCTTCCTTCTAGTACAAGTTGCACAAATCTTGAAGCAAGCGAAAGGGTAAGTAATCATCATCTACCCTCCATTCATGCTTTAATAGTTGTGCAATTTTTAAAAGGAAGAGCATAGAAGCACCTCTCTCACTCAAATCTAATACCATCGGTCGGATCATTGTTGAGATTCGAAAGTATCGATTACATCCGATCCTATGATTTGATCTAACGGTCCGGTGATATCCGGGTGAAGTATCCAACGGTCCAAATTTAAATGTTATCTAAAACAAAACATCTGAATGATACATATACACTCCCAAAGACAATGCCCAGCTGACGAAGAAATTTAGCGCGATTGAGTTAAATAATCCGGTTAGACCGAGATGGCACCAAATTGTAATGCCTAATCAAGCTACGGTACTTGTGATGCTCCTATAGCCAATATCTATAGTTTTAAGTACCTCGAGCTATACGTTAGATATGTTTATTTGTGGATTTTTGTAATTCGATCCTGTTACCTATCTCCTTCATTGAGCCTTAAAGATAGCTGTGACAGCCGGATGCACCTTTTGCAGAGAAAGAAAGAGGGTTAAACATGAGAAACTAGAAGCAATTAAGTTGACCAAACTAGGATATATGTTTGCTTGACTAGCAAAGCTTAGGCAGATTTAAGGGCTCTTGTAAGAATTCTCTCCAGATAAGCTCAGGCTCTTGGCTTTTGCGAAGACTCGAAAACTAATTGGTCCTTTTTAACGAAATATATAGCTGGTTAATCCTACCAAGATGACAAATCCATTGAAGAGATTATGAGCTATACCTAGGCCAAACTACAAACATGCTACTAGTAGTTTAGAATTTTAGAGATTGATCCATGCTAGTGTGCCTCTTTTTTTTTCTTCTAAGATCATGGATCGGGGATAGTTGACCAAACCATCGATATTTTTTTTACTTTCCGTGACAAGAACCATTCACTAAGAACGATTAAACACTAGAAGCTTCCATTGCCCAGCTCCAATTGGGTGTTGACATGACACGCCTCCCACTAATTAATTAACGCCATCTGTTTTGATTATTGGACACCCAGCTGGTCAACCCCCAAGTAAAATAACACCGAAAAAAAATCAAACCCCGTCCTCTGACTCTCCGAAAGTCAACCGCTTAGATTCAACTCCTCCCTATAATGCTAGTATAAATCCTCCAACCTTGTAGAGTAGCATTCCAAGCCTCCCTCCACTTCCTTAATCTCTTCTTGCACCTTAGGCGAGTTTTAGAAGCTTCTGGAATATATATCTAGACCGCGGCATGGGCAACGGCCTCTCACCGTGCTCGTGCGGGGCCCCGGCCGTGCACGGCGAGGAGGCGGAGGCGAGGCTGGTGTTCTGGGGCGGACCGACGAGGCTGGTAGCTGCAGGTGGCCGGCAGTCCACGACAGCCGGCGACGTCACGGCGGAGCTCCCGGACCACCTCGTCTGCGCCGGCGACTCCTTCTTCGTCGGCCTACCGATCCCGGCGCTGCCCCCGGGCGAGCGGCTGCTGGCGGGGCGGACCTACTTCGTGCTCCCCGCGGCCCGGTTCTCCTGCCGCCAGGCGCTCACCGCCGCGTCGCTCGCCTCGCTGTCGCCTGCCCCGGCGAAGGTGTCCCTCGCCGGCGCGTCGTCCCCTTTCGAGTACGTCACGGGCGACGACGGCATGGCGCTCATCAGGGTCCTCCCGGAGTTCATCGAGAAGGTGATCACGTGCGGCGGCGGCAAGAACAAGTGCGGCGCGGTGGCGCCGGTGGACCCGCTGTGCAGCACGCCGGAGCTGAGGAAGCACTACATGCAGCTGGTGGGGGCGAGGCAGCAGCGGCCATGGTCGCCGGGGCTCGAGACGATATCGGAGGCTGGGAAGAGGAGGAGGATGCCGTCGCCGGTGATGCTGGTCGGGTTGGCAGCGAAGGCGTCAAGATAGCAGTCCTGCTGCATGGATGGCCAAATGGGCATAGAGTTTAGTTTTTTTGCTTCTTAAATGTTCTTCGCATTAGAGGAAGAAAAGTCAACGCGCTTCTGCACAGATACAGAATGAAACGAGTAGATAAATCTGATTTAGTTGTAGTTCAATCTTTCCTCCTGCTAATTAGATCATATATATACATCCATACAAATGAATGAATGAATGAATTGATAGCCCAAGTTTGCCACAAGGCAACGAATACTTCTTAGGCTATTTGGATAGGATGGATTTGGATTAGAACGATTTCTTCCCATATAAATCTGCTCGTCCAAACATCCGATCCGCTTAATAGTTCATTCTTCCATTGACTTCAGTTAATTTCCAGCTGGATCATAGAACTGATAGTTGGGATCTCCAAATTCCATATCATTGATTTTTTCCCCCCTAACGGTGAAGTTGCTTTGTAAGGGCCTGCTTGGGCAGGAGTGATTTAGATTCGAATCCTTAGGATTTGGCTTTAAACTAAATATAAATTTTTTTCAAATAAATCCTCTTCATCCAAACACCCGTAGACACAACTTGCGGATCAAGTTCCTGGAGTCTGAATTGCCTGAAAGTTGAGTTTCAAATCTTCACCAAATCAGAATTTGTTAGTTGTCTGGGCTAGATTGGAGTAGGGCATGGCAAAGCTTAGTTGGTTAATTAGGTCATTACTTTGCTCCATAAGCTAGTGGAAGTTTAGTGCTGTACCAGAAAGACATCAGCTGAGCTCTCTTGTTGCACAGTTATTTAAAAAGGCCGTTCCGTAAATTGCAGTGGCCCTCTGCTAAAACTAAGTGGTATTTAGTTTTCGACCTTAAGAAATCTTGCATGGTCTACTCAAATTGTACAAACCTTTTTGCACTAAACTTTTTGAATATTCAGTTTCCTCCCAGTAATGAACTAGATTAGTCAAAATACTAGTAATACAATTATGATACTCGTGAAGAGTACACTGAGCCTCCTTTATTTTCGAATTTAAAGGACGTACGTACTACGTACTTAGTTCGTACCCTCTGCACCAAAACTAAACCGCACAAACATTTAAGAGAATTAGAATCAAAATTAGTACAGCCGTGGATAGTTACAGATTAGGCTTTTCGATACCGACGTACCCCCTCTAGTCAGAAAGAATGTTGATTTAAACAGGTGCAGACAAAATCGAGGGTTGAATCCTAAGCAATACTGCTACTACAAAATAGTGGTAAGCCAGCCTATCAGGTATGCTCGGTGCCACTGCCAATGGCAAACTCCACGCTCCACAGCCTTCCCAGGTCCCAAACACTCATCTGTTCACGTTTACTTGTCAATTTTGGCTTCAATTATCAAGCCTTTACCAATGATAACTTTTAAAATATCTAGCCATGCATGTTAATTACATGAAAGTGGTATTATTATATTTGTAGTCATCAAAAGTGCTTTACTAATATACTATATTTATAGCTATGTGATTCTGTATATATTGCTTAACGATCAAAGATGGACGTGTGAAAACTAAAATCGACAAATAAACGTGAACGGAGGGAGTACAGCAGATTACACGAAAAATACGTGGCCACGCCTTTACAAAATAAACACGAACGGACTTCGTCCGGGAGCTAGTGCGCCTAATAAGGCCGGCTGGGAAAGTTCGGCTAGATTAATAATAATAATTTGACCTAAGCTGGAACACAACCGCGTAGACCAGTTTGTGGCTGGTGATTAAGACGAGTTCTTTAGTGTGTGAAACTGCCATCGCTTCGCTACCACGCTTTGATATTTCTTGAGGGACCACTCCATCTTTGAGATCTGGTAAGAGCGATTTGCTCGGGGTACTGAATTGATAATCTTAGGTGATTCTTTTTTCTTTTTCTTTTTTTGAGACTACACTTAACATACATCACACTCACACCATCTAATCTTAGGCTTCGTCTGGTCTGCACTGCCTGTTCCCTCGCTCTCAGAAACAGAGAGCAAATCGGCGTAGTCGGAATTCAAACAGTAATCAACTCTTGATAGATCACTCCTTCGTATGGAAGCCATTTGTTTCAAGTAGATGGATTTATTCTAGTCACGAAGAAATCAAACTTTGAGAAACCAACGCGGTTTAAAATTCACATTTCATATCGACCACCCCAAGAAAGTTGCGCCGATATTTCTTTCGATTGGGAACCTTGATGTGACACTCAGTACTTAGGCTGGGTTGGCACGCAAGGCTAAGTGGGTTGGACGGTCTTTAGGTCTTTTCAAGCTTTGTGATAATTGGCCCAATGCCTTACCTTTTAGATAGATGTGTGTTACTTTAAGGAAAGAGGTTCGCAATCAGCTTTCATCGACCACTAGCCACTATTTTGAGGTGGCCTTGGGATTTTTTTTGTTGTTGAAAGGAGGTAAGCCCAAGGCCGACCACAGAATTGCTTTGCCTCGCATGCCACTAGATGATGGGCCAATCATCCAAGTAGGATGTTTCTAGTTGTTTCTAGAGATAGAATAGTAGACATGTGCATATCTGTTTGGATCCAAATTTACGAATTCGAAACTAATGTGTATATCACATTAGCTCCGGATTATCCTAATGCACATAGTGACAACAAAGATAAAATATCATTACATTCAACGAATTAACTAAGAAAATAGCAAATAATAACAATAAACCTTACGATCAAAGTTTACATAATTGTGTCTTAAGGGTTTAAAGAACAAATAAACTCTTGTAGCGAAAATAAAATAACTTGAGTTATTCGACATACCACAAGTAATCTTCTAGAAAAATGCCTTCTTGGTTCACGTAGTCTTCATAATACTCATCTTCATAGAATGTAGTGTTTCTCTGTCCTTCCTCAGCAGCTAATCAACAAATGCCTAAAGCCATGAGTACAAAAAGTACTCAGCAAGTCGTAGGGAATAATGCAATATATTAATGCAAAGCTTAACAAAGGATAGCCGTATGGTTCTTTTGCAGAAAGTAATAACTTGAATGTAAATATAATAAATAGATTCAAAGCATAGTTAACAAAAGATAATAAATAACTGGTAAACCAATGATAAACAACAACAACAAAAAAATTGGTGAGGTATCACCTATCACCATCCGAAACTATCATCACCACTGAACTCAACAACATTAACTTTAGGCATAAAAAACAACAGTGAACTCCTCGTTCATTTTCAAAAATTCCACCCTCCAATATTTTATGAAAACTCTATACCCCGTGTGAAATTCCCAGGCACATTCATGACCATAGACATGACTAATCGATTAGTTTTAACTTTGCAGGGTGTGTACAGCTTTACCCACAAGACTTGATCGTATCTTGTTGCCATGCGCAATCAACACCCTTCTGTTGGTGTGCAGCAGAGAGATCATGACAAGATCTTTATAATGTACAACCTAATATTAACCTCGAAGTGTTATGTCCTTAGTATATCTGGAGATTGCCCTATTTTTGCTCTATCAAAAAGTTAAAGTGGGGTACCTAAAATTTAAAGGGGGTGTCTAGGGAGCACCCGAGTGTTTTTTTTTTTACTAAATAGCACTCAAATTTTGAGCCTTTAGATTTAGATTCAATTAATAGAATCAATTTGTCATCTCTCCTCTCTATAGACAAAAAAAAAAAAAGTTAAGTGCTTACAAACCAAAAAAACACTCGAATGCTACTTAACAATTCTCAAATTTAAATCATGTTCAGAACACAGGAACTTCACAGGATTTTGCTGGAATTTAACAAAAAAAAATATTGTTCAATTCCCGCACTCCAAGCGGTTCACACTAACTTGGTAGGAAAATTAATGGGAAACGGTTCTATTCTAGTAAAAATTCCTATGTTCCAAATTATACCTAAATTGACCGTAAGTAACCATGCAATCTGAAAAGGATGACATTTGCCTACCAATCACAAATTGGTACAACTCAATACTCATGTTTAAACATAAAAGTGTTGTAAATTCATTCCTTACAAATATTCTCGTTAGTTTACACTGTGCGCTGCGTGCTGTACCCGTACGGCGTTACACGCTCGCCGTAACGCAATTCTTACTCTCCTCCCCTTCCACCACTCACCCCACCGAGGCCAGGTCAACGCCCTTCGCGATCGCCGCCAAAACCACCGGAGGCGGAGGCGACCGGCGAGTGGTCAGTCCCCTCCGTCGCCGTCCTCGTCGAAGTGAGTAGTCTCCTCCTCCTCCCGCATCCCCCGATCTCTCTTGTACTGGAGGGAGGCGGCAACCTCAGATCCATCGAATCCGATTCACCGGCGCGATCGAGCCTGGCCTCCCACGAGTCCGAAGCCGCTGAACATTCAATCGTCGTCGGCGCCGCCGAACGCGCCTCCTTCCACCAAAGCACGCCACCTCCGACCCCTGCAGCGATCCCACGGGACCCGAGGTGCGCTCGCCCCAGGTTGGAATTGGGCTTGAGGGTCGAGGATGAGCGGGAGGAAGAATGCTGGCCAGGCCTCCCCCTGCTTGCTCATCCTGATCTCGGTCGGTTGCTTCTTTGCGACCTACAACTTCCTGACGATGGTGGGCCACGGGAGGGGCCGTGACGGGCCGCGCAAATTTCTCGGCGGCGGCGCCGGCGGCGATCGGGACGTCTCGTTCGGGTTCGGCTCGGACCCGTCGAAGAGGTTCCACGTCGCGCTCACGGCGACCGATGCGCTCTACAGCCAGTGGCAGTCGCGGATAATGTACTACTGGTACACGGAGATGAGAGACCGGCCTGGATCGGATATGGGCGGCTTCACGCGGATCCTTCACTCTGGAAAGCCTGATGGTTTGATGGACGAGATACCCACCTTAGTGGTTGACCCACTCCCTGAAGGCGCAGATCGGGTAAAGGCTTAATTGCTTATCGGGAGATTTTATTGTTGGTCACAAAGTTGAGGTGCATTTGATGATTTGCCATGTTATGTCTCATTGGTCCTGAGGCTACATGTCAGTGAGACATGGTTTGGCAAATCATCGAATGCACCTTAACTTTGTGGCAAATAATCAATTATTCCTTGTTCATTTTGTAATGTTATGTTTTCTCACCATTAATGAATTCTCAATGTGTTCTTGCTAATATGTTGCTTTACCCAGGGTTACATTGTCTTAAATAGGCCTTGGGCATTTGTCCAATGGCTTCAAAAATCAAACATCAAGGAGGAGTAAGTAGATGTCTATCTGTTCTTCGTTGAAGATTTGTTTTACTCAATTATTTAAATTCATTGGTTTCCTGATGGAAACATTTGCAGCTATGTACTTATGGCAGAGCCAGATCACATCTTTGTGAGGCCTTTGCCAAACTTAGCTCATGGCGACGAACCAGCTGCATTTCCGTTTTTCTACATCAAACCAACTGAAAATGAAAAGATATTAAGGAAGTTCTTTCCAGAAGAAAAAGGTCCTGTCTCAAAAATTGATCCTATCGGCAACTCTCCAGTGATTATCAAGAAGGTATCTCTTATTTCAGGACATGATTAATACAATACCTGGATTCAGCTATGTTAGCTGCCAGGATAGCATTATGTGCCCATAACCTTGTTCTTTCTAGTTCTGCACAACAGAGTTGTGAATTTTGTGCTAATGCTATAGTTCGTACTAATTCAATCCGTTCAATAATCATGGTACTCTTGATTAACATATTCTGTGCACCATCAAAACTTATTTAGGCCCAGCTTGAGAAGATTGCTCCAACCTGGATGAATGTTTCATTAAAAATGAAAGAGGATCAGGAGACAGACAAAGCCTTTGGCTGGGTCTTGGAAATGTCAGAACAATTCTGTCTACTGTACTTATTCACTTTAACATGTGCTATCCCTATTCATTTCTGCTTCCCTTTTAATATTTGTAGGTATGCATATGCTGTTGCTAGTGCATTGCATGGTGTGCACCACAGCCTCCGCAAAGATTTTATGATTCAGGTGCAGAGAAATTTTGTCACTATATAGATAATCTCATAGTTGGTTGATGACAGCTCATATCATCAAAGATGTGCTTAATGCTGATTGCAGCCTCCTTGGGACATGAAATTGGGAAATACGTTCATAATCCATTATACTTATGGATGTGATTATACATTAAAGGTGACTACTGTTCAACCTTAAGCAGAGATATTCCATCACCTTGATGTTGCTTGTCAATTGCTTTGTAAAATCTATTTATCTGTAATTACAAAAAAATTATAACTTTATAAGTTTCTTATGATACCTTGTTTATGATTGCTTTGTGCTAACTCAGGGTGAGCTAACCTATGGAAAGATTGGGGAATGGCGTTTTGACAAAAGAACTTACCTCCGTTCACCACCACCAAGAAATCTTACATTACCACCTCCAGGAGTTCCTGAAAGTGTGGTATGTGCTTAGTGATTAGTATTGTTTCAGCATAAATAATTCCATTTTTGCTTGTACATATTATTGATTTTAGTCTTCACATTTACAAAATGTTTGAACTGCCGCATTGAAAGTCAAATTTTTGTCTCATTGGAATCCGCACTACGGCACTAGGTCATGTTACTTTACCCCTTTCCAGTTTACCTCCAATTTAAGTAGTGGTGAGTCCCGACTTCTACGTTAAATAATATTGCGAAGAAATGGCTGAATACAAAGGCATATTATCTACTATATCTGGTGAGATTGTTTGTTTGTGTGTGTGTTTAGTGTGATCTTGATCCTATATGTATTTCGTTGTTGATATTGTTGACATTTGTTGTAAACTGTTGGTCACAGCTATGCTAGGTAGTCTACCCTCTCATGAGATTCATGTTACCTCCAATGGGTTGCATGCTTTTGTTTAAACAGGTTCTAATAATAATTGTACCTAGAGTTCTATTGGTCAAGTAGAATGTGAACCGGGCAGTTTATCTGTAACTTCAATTGGAATAGTTTGCCTTCTTTTTTATGGGGATCGCTATGGTACATATAACTTATAGTTACGAATTTTTCCACTTCCACCACTCCCACTTGTAGGATCATTAGTGGATGGTGGGAAAAGTGTGCGTAGAGTGCATAATTTACATACAGGCGTACTGTAGTCACTATTTTTTATTGATGCTCTAATATTGTTGGTTATGAAGGTCAAAAATCATGTTTCGTTAGCTTAAGCTTTCCGAGCGTATTGATGTTTGCATGATTGATAGCAAATTCCTTATGAAATACTAGAACATATCACCTAGCAAGTACATAATTATTAAAAATAAACAGCTCCAAGTCCCTAAAAATAATTGAGGTCTAGATGTGGAGGACAAAAGGTAATAATAAGAAGAAGAAAATAGGCGACTGATTGGTTTCTCATAATAACTCATGTGGGAGAAAATGTAAGAGACCAAATATTTTTGGGTGGAAAAGAACACTATTTCTTTTGTAAAGACGAGAGACATAGCTTTACTATGCTTATCTGTAACTATGCATTTAAACTGCCTTGCCTGCCTTGCCAATAATGTACTAGTATTAATTTATGCTTCTTGTTGAGCGTGCACTAGTATGAGAGATTATCCTAGAGATTTCCTTAGATGTATGTAGCTTTTTCTTCATCATTTTTCTCTGATGAAGTATAAATACATGTATTTGTATTTTTTTGCAATGAAGGTTATTTGGATAATAACCTCATGCAGTTGCATCCAAGCTCAATTTTTGTCTACCTTGGGGACAGAAAATACCTACTTTAATGTGACCCTGATTGCCGAACATACATCCATGTTGCATCGGTTTGTACAGTGCCATCCTTGTGCAGGTTTACACTGTTGGGCACCGGGTTCAAGAACTGTTTTCAGAAAAGAAAAGAAGAAGAAAAGGAGGGGTGTTTTTTCTTCTTTTTTCTTCAAAATTTGAAAATTGAGTTTATCAGAATTTGATATTTAGATCATGTCTAAGAAGTGAAAATACATATATCCCGCCAAATGGGGATCAAACAGTGTCATTTAGCCGCCAACCTTTTTTTTAAAAGAAAAAAGACCTGTTAGGACTGGTTTGGCTGGTTTTCAGAGAAAACAGTTGGTTTTCGTTCTAGAACCCTGGCTGGGCGTAATTCTAGCCAAGATGTTATAAGTGGCATTTGTTCTCAACTTTTCATGCTATCTCATCTGTACTTCCATGTAAATACGATTACAGAGTGATTGATAATTGGATTTGATTTCTTTCCACTTTTGCTGTTGAGACCAGCAAGGTATAATCATAGAACAGAAACGCCGGATGGGTTAGCATTGCTAGATGGATCTGTCATTCTGCCTCCAATTCCTACAAATTAATAAAATTACCATCCCAGAATCATGTTTAATGAGTTTTGAACCCTCAGGTTTTCTTTCCTTCATTCAACATGACAACAGATTAGTACCCATTGATTTAATGATTTGGCTGTCACGACTTAAGGTGGATTTGAACATTTTGAGGTGTGACAGAGACATCCAAATTCAATTAAAGAATGGTGTGTTCAATTTACATTATACAGTCAAAAGCTATTTAATGATTATTTTTGTTAATATCTTTCGTTGTGAAGTGCAATCTGTGCCCTCTCTTACTAGTACAAGTATGATGCATGTGACCGCAGGACATGAATCCCAATAATATGGAAAAGCTGAATATTTCATCATTTTTGTACAGCAAGAAAGAGAAAGTGCACTATTTTTTCTTCTCCATCTGAATGTCGAAAGACCTCAGACACAATCTTTTATGTGTATCATTGATTGGGCATGTCGATGATTGAATTATTGTAATCTATCCAATGCTCGAAAATAGCATGTGCATCTCCAGTTATGCACTCATTTTTTTGTATTTTGCTTCTTGATTTGTTTTCTACGCATCGCTATTATCCAATTATAGTGCTATGGTGTTGAATTTGCTGCTGGTCGTTTGGATCCGGTGCTCTTGTTAATGGCGATTTACACAGCGATGGACAATCGTGAGGGCTTTAGTAGTATCACAAATTATACACAAATTCTAGACCAGCTTGCAGAAATTTATACTGAACAACTTTATTCCTAGGCTCGCATGCTAATCTGAATTGCTTTTTCAGGCCACCCTTGTGAAGATGGTCAATGAGGCCACTGCAAACATTCCAGGGTGGGATGAAGATAGATGATTTTGCTGAGTTGAAGCCTTGGAAAACAGAAGAGAATCTCAGTGGCCAATAAAAGAAGAGCATCCAATTCATGTTCTCGAGTGGAGGACCGTGTTTAATTTCTACAAATTAACCTAGGATTAGTGTATGGCAAGAATACATCCTAATGATTTGATCAAATGAGTTGGTTCATTTTTTGTACTGTAAAGCAGAAGTGTAAGCTTTGGGTATTCTCGTCCATTTAACTATATTGTAAAGAACACAAAAGGTTTTTGAGTATTCTCCAATGCATATCATGAGTAGTAGATTACAGCTCGAAACAAACTCTGCTGGCTGCTCTTTTATTATTCCATCCAATTACTTTTCTACGGTTAGCTCTTTTATTGTCTCACTTTCTAGTGACGTGGTAATCCATCATGATCTGTAATCGCGTATGCGCACTCCAGAGCCACTCTTGCTCTTTCGAGCCCTGTTTCAGTTCGATGCACGGATATTTTCCAAACACTAAAGTCGTCGATTAATGTAGCCAGAGAATCTTTGTACATGTGTGGAAGACCCATTGCTGTATTGTCAGAAAAATTAAGCTCTACCATCCTATCTACTAGCATTCTAGAATGAGAGGAGATTCGATAATATGCTAATATGCATTTAATAATATACCACGTTATGCCCCATTAACATGCGGCTCTAAAGCCTAAATTTTAGAATTTGTCGCCCCTGTTTGTCCTTGGCAGGCATGACCTACGAAAGTCAGGTATGTACACTTGCAGACGCTGTTGTGGTTGTGCGTCTGGCTACGTGCCCTGATTATCTTCTTCTCCTTTTTGTCATCCGTCGTCGTTTTTTCTCACCCTCTATCTGTCTTCTCCAACCGATATGTGTTGACAAAAATGGTGAACCATCAGAAAATTCGCACATGTGAACTTGGACTCGGCATTGGAGAAGCTTGAGCTGCTTGCTACCCGCGAGTGGCGGTCTATTGCACCAAGGAACACGTACGCTCGGATGCTACCATCTTCTCTTAACAAGTACGAGTGCTGGGTAGCCATGGCCCAGGTTAGCCTGCACTACTGCAAGACGGTTCAGTGGGGAGAGTAAGACTATCTCTAGCAATTTCCCTTCATTCCATTCCCTTTCCTATTCCCTTCCCTATATTCATTCTCTTTATTTCCTACCATCTCTAAAAGCATCCCTTCGAATGGATTTCTCTCTGGGATAGAAGAGAGAATATGTTTCTAAAGGGATTCTCTCTCCGAATCCCTTCTGAAGGGAAGACTGAAGGGAATCCGCTGGAGCACTTGGGATCTGTTCGTGAAGGGATTTGGAGGTGAAGGGAAGCCGCTGGAGATAGTCTAACAGGTGTGGCCTCAACTACCATCTCTAGGCAAAATCTGATGCCAATCTCGCACTCTGAAAATGTTGCCTCACATGGGGGAAATCTGGCGTGTGCTCGCCCCCGTTAACACAAGGAATCGGTAGGAATGACGAAGGAACACCACTCCGAACAGGCAGGCAGGAAGAGATCGATGGTACGCTAACCTGAACTGCTTGCTCGGCTGAACACACGGAAGAAATCAACTTCGAAAGCACGTCTTGTTCCAACGCCACCAGCGGTAACATCGTTGTTCGGGTAGAGTATTTAACTAGGGAGTAAAACGATCGGCGTAAAATGTGAAAAGATTTGTCTTCAGATGCCGATCTGAATGAGAATGCACCCACATATAAATAAATAAATAAATAAATAAATAAATAAATGCACGGTGCAAAATGGTAAAACCCTACGGGGTACTACCATCGCTGAAGATTAAAAGGGGCACTGGAGGTTGTCTCGTCGACGTGTGTTCGGCGAAAGAAAATTGATTGTTCTAGCCTCTAGGCAACTTCTTTCACTGTCGGATCGACAGCTCCTGCCGTCCATCGGAAGCTAGCAACCGTCCAACTGACGACAGTAACGTACTGTTCAACAGCAGCTTCCCACTCAACATTTGCTAACCACCACTAATCTCTCGCGCCAGACGGGCAGAGATGCTGCAAATCAGAAGAAAATTCCACACGAGACTTTCCAGCAGCATCCGCCGCAGGCACCTTCGTTACTTTGTTGGATACAAGGTTACCAGAGTAGTTTGTTAGAAGGGAACATATCCTGTGCACATGGAGCCCTTGTGCACATGTGCAAACATTAAATCTGGACCGTCCAAATCCCATCCAACGGTGACTTGATCGGGGGGCTAATTGCAAAATGTTTGCACATATGATTTCGAATCACCGTTGGATGAGATTTGAATGGCCCAGATTTAATGTTTGCACATGTGCACAAGAGCTCCATGTGCACAGGATATGTTCCCTTGTTAGAATGGTAAGGCAGAAGAAAAATTCCTCAAGTGAGATAGAGTGCAAACCAAGCAAACAGAGAACGGTGAAGATTGCAAATGAAGCATAGGGTTGATGTTGATGTACACAAGGTGAAGTCAAGATTCGGATACACCAGCTAGGTTCAAGTGTTGCAAGTAAAGAAATCTACAATCAACTCAGCACACTGATAAATGCCATCCGAATTACAAGGTTACTGACAAAATCCTTCTCATGACACACTACAGCATAAGGCAAACAACAAGTCTACCACCCAAAGGAATATACACTCCATATTAGTTACTAATTGGGGATTATGTAAAATCTTTTGAATCATGGAGTGCAAGATAAGGCCAAAGGCCAAAGGCCTAGCTAAACCAGTACCAATGATCATGCGCAGCACTGCCACCGCAGAACAAGACCAACCATCGCATAGAAGTCTCGGGAGATTAGAGGTGGAGAACAATCTCAATTAGTGTATTGAAGATAATGCGTTCTAATGGGCAATCCAACCTCCATCTATCAATGTTTTGATTTCAACAGGAGTCAGAAATAGCCATATAAAAGGCCACTTCAAAGCATACCATTGGTCTTAACAAAGTGCAACTGTTCCATGGAATTCAAGTTGGATTACTCCCATCTCACGTTGATATGGTGTGAACAAAATTCGTCGCACAATGGGGAATAAGTCGGGCTCATACACACACACACACAAAACTCAAGTTGGAAAATGCTTTTATGCTCCTCAACTATACAAACCCATTGTGATAACAATTAGCTAATCTGTGCACCAAAACATTAGCAAACACAGAAACTTGAACTGTCTTATCTCTTCGTTCCTTTTTAGACAGACCTTTCTTCTTCTTTTTTGGTGCTGAACCGAATTACTCTGTGCTTGAAGTATCATAGATTGAACCGATAAATAAAAAAGTTTTTCATCAAGACACATAACAAGAATAAAACAAACTAGCTCAGAGGTGCTCCTACTCCAGTATCATTTGTTTTTTTATTACCAAGTGAACATAGCTCCTGCATTATGTCAGAACAAAATTTTCGAACGTTATGCTTGATGATTGGCCGGAGCTATTGGTGTCACCAAATTAATGTTGCTTAAACCCAAGTTGCTTATTCAAATTATCGGCAAATAGAATGATATACTTTCAAGGAAACAGACATA
Source organism: Rhipidocladum racemiflorum (assembly GCA_036346355.1). Taxonomy (NCBI): domain Eukaryota; kingdom Viridiplantae; phylum Streptophyta; class Magnoliopsida; order Poales; family Poaceae; genus Rhipidocladum; species Rhipidocladum racemiflorum. Next base: position 13,529,255 of record CM070578.1, on the reverse strand, counting down.
AAGCAGCACTCAATTACCCAAAGTTCGGTTCTAAGCAATGCATGAAACTTTAAAGTGAGTCAATGAAATTGTTGTAATAACCCTGAAACAAGAAGGATGATGTCCTTGAGTTAGCAAACAAGTCAGAAGGTAAGCATGCAAGAAGACAGCCATGGATGTCTCTCTTTAATATATACTGTAAAATGAGACAGTTATGTTACTCCATGCGATAGAAAGAAAAAGCATAGACTGCAGAGTAAATTGAATATACGGGATACAATAGTGGAGAAATTGAAGGACCGATGACAGCTAGCACAGAAGGAAAATAAACATATGCCAGTGAAATGAACTCTTTTATGGTACACGTGCGCCGCGCTTGCTCTTCTAGTATTACCTATAGCTACAGGTTGCCAAATCTTTCAAAACAGGCAAGTTTAATTGCATTTAATTCCCCTTTCTAATGGGTGCATTAAGTGCTTATCTACACATAATACTTGCCAGAATAAAGAGGGAATTTGTTCAATCAATCAAAAAAAATATATAAAACTAGTACATGCGTTTCGAAATAAAAATAAGTTCTTGTATAAATTCACGAGTTGAAATTGTCAAAAATTTGACGGTGAATTAATTCGAAATGCATGCTCTATGTCCATGTAATAAACCCTCCGAGTAACAGTGATGGAAAATCGATTATTTTCATGCATCTAGATACAAGTTTTTTTAGGAACGATGTAAACGAGTAGAAAGAATGATTCTTTCCATGCATGTTTGGTCGATGAAAGGAAATAGTGAACGAAATGAGTGCGCTGTGTTTGATTCTTTCGTTATTATTACTAATTAATGTTAAATGATGAAGTGCATAAAATTAATTCCTTTTAAAACTCAAAGATAAGAGGTAACAGATCACCATCTTTAATAATAGCCATTGAATCAAAGGAAATCAATGGCTTCTATTAAGACTGGCGTACCATAAAAAAGTCTCGAGAGGTGCTTCTGTGCTCTTTCTTTTTAAAGTTACACAAATATTAAAACATGAATAAAAGGTAGATGGGAATTACTTACCCCTTCGTTTGCTTCAAACTTTGTGCAACTTGTATTAGGAGAAAGAGCATAGAAGCACCTCTCAAAAGTCCCAGTGAAATACCTTCATCATGGCTTCTGCTCTAGCGACTAATATGCTCAACGTCAGGTTGGAACAAAAACAAACAAAATTCACTTGATTGGTTCTTGCATAAGATTCAGAAAAATCCAACATATGCAACCAAGCAACAGATTTTCAAATCAAACAAAAACGACATGACAGAATTACCTCCATAGGTGGAAACACTGGAAACCTTATCGACTTACTATAGTGCGAAATACATTTTGAATATTATTTTAGACAACATGAGCCATCCTACTGCTATACTTAAAAAAATTGAAGCAAAAGGTACTTCAAAATTTGAAGCGTGGAATCTTGACAAAAAAAAAAACTAACTAGGACAGTTCTTCGTTCAACATCAACCAAGAGCAAGTTAAGCAGAACAAAAATAAAAAGTTAAATTTGGGAACATTCCCAGTCAGTAATTTGCTAGTTTGATGAATTCACAAAATTAAACCATTCATACCGGACTGGAAACACTGCAACGGAAATGAATAACAAAAGGAACAGGAATATTTATCAATAATGCAAATCAGAATCATTTTTTCGACATTTTAATGCAACAAATTTTGTAAACAACCAAAGTATCAAGTCATTGGCAAGCGATTAGTACAAACAATTAAACAATGGATAACAACTTTCGAACAAAAAAATGTAAAGTAAATTAACTTTTTTTGGTAAGCATCACAGGTCAACACTGCTACGCAGAGACAACATGCATGTTGCAACACAAAATACATCATTTGACAAAATGCATGAAGTCCGTCTAATGAATGTGCATTTTGCAGATGCATATGTAGATTTTTGAAAAGATTCTACCACTTTGCTGAATGGTGCACGTCTGCATAACAAAAAAATTATGGATACATTTCACTAGTGCCACGCAATATAGTAAAATCACCGCCAGTTTGTTGAATGGTACACATGTCTGCATAACAAAGAAAATATGGATGCATTTCAATACCGCTAACTCGGGAATATACGGTCTAGCTATAAATCAATTAAGTGCACAGATACAAATTAACAAGACTATTTGAGAATATCATGTTATGCTTAAACTAAAAGAGAAGCAAGAACCAAATTATTACAGTAAGTACGATAAAACCACCTCAACTTACTATAAAGATGTCCTATATGACCAGTTCTTATTTAGTAGCCGGCATCGCACGGGAAACAAGATAGATTATTTATATACAAGAGAGAAAGATAGTTATTGTACAGCATGTAGAGACAACTTTTAAATATAGCAATCCTACAAGCTAGCTTTATTGCTTACTCTAGAAGACATAGATGAGAGAGAGTAAGTAGTAGGGTTTGTTATTGTACTAGGTCTTAGACAGGATGATCAGTCCATAAGTAACATGCTATTCTTAAACTAAAAGAGAAGCAAGAATCGAATTATTACGTAGTAGATTAGTAGTCAAGATGAACATGGTTTCCCAACGGAAGAAGTTAAACAACAGCGCAATTAGTCAAAGGCATAAAAGCAATCAGTGCATGGATCTGAATGGGTAGTTAGTACACCAATTCTACAGCATCAAATAAAGAAGCACCCTGAACAGCAGCCGTGCTCCCGAAAGTCAGGCAGCACTGACTCAGCACAGCTGCATGGACCAAATTCCTCATCAGCACACATAAGATAACAGCAGATCTGATGATGATAAGATAGCTTGCCCAACAAAATCAACCCCAAAACACAAAAGAAATCTCCCCAGGCCAAGACCCCATACCATCACCATGTGACACAAATATTTGCGTACCACAGTGGCTCAAGCAAACCGACCAAACTCACTCATTGGACAAGACACAATTAAGTGAAGAAAAAAAAAAAGACAACAACCAAATTACACCAACCCAAAACAAGAATAAAATATCTATATACCAATTTCTTTCTGCAACCAGTACTAGGCTGTGCATCAACACCTTCTTTCTTTCTTTTCACATCTTTTCATTCTTGATGGGGATCCGGCTGTGGGAATAAGTACGGGGGCTTGCACAAAAGAACAGGAGAAGATCCCTTTCTCGCATTGTTAAATGGCAAGGCAGCAGCAACCAAGCGTGGCTAATGGATTGTTGGCATCCATGTATAGTAATTTCCAATCAGATTATTTTAATACTGCTAAGAGACCGAGAATTCCTATCACCACATGCATTGCACAATGGCCTCTTGGCTACAAGTTCCAATGCAAGGATAAGATGCTTAAAAGCACATACAACGGCCAATTAGGCATGAATCCATGCTTCTTCCTGTTTCCGACCAGCCCCTCTGGACATGAAACCAGAAAACTAGTGGCTGAATACGGTAAAAAAAGATAAGACACTTGGAAGCCAAAGCACGCAAGGGAGTGAGGTGATGGCATGGGAGCATCAGAGAGTCAAACTTTTCAGCTCCCAAACAATACCCCCTCCTCCGTAGGGTCTATTCTTCATTCCATCAAAGAGTATTCAAGCGACTGCAAATAAGTACTACAACAACTTCTTCTACAGCTCTACAGAACTTGAAGTAATTCTCTGGGGGTGGAGAAGAAGTAGTTGTACTTATTTCTGTAGAATTACCCCCAACAGCAATTTCCAATGTATGCAGAGACGAGCCTTGGGAACACAAGACAAGAACAATAAGCACATAGAAGTCAGGCAGCATCTTATGCACCAAATTAACCTGTAAATGCTGAACTATTTCCTTTCCAGCTTCTAATAACAAGATTCCATAAGCTGCCTGTGACACAGGCACAGAGCAGCAGCAACTCGAACGAGAATTATACCGCTACTAGTAGTAATAGTAGACACAAGTGGAGGAGATATGAAAGAAAGGAGATGATATTATATAGAATAAAATGTCTACCCTTACTCGATCTTGCACTAGTATTAGTTCTCAGTTCATGGTGTTACCATAGCCCAACCCGCCAAGAATGAGCGCGCCGCTGCCGCCGTTGTACAGGTCGGGGGGCACCGCAGAGGCGCTGCCAAGGTGGAGGTCGGAGATGCTGGGCACCTCGGAGGCGTGGTCGTTGCTAGTGGCCGCGAGGCCGCGGCCGTCGTCGGCGCCCTGGTCGTACAGGAAGCCCCTGAACATGTGGCCATTGATTGTCACCGCCGCCTGGTACGCGAACTCGTCCTCGCCGTCGTCAATGGACGTCACTCGCACGCACCGGAACACCGCGGGCGCGCGCACATGCCGGGGCAGGCCATCCCTGAACGACGCGTCTGCGATGAATTGGAGAACAGATGTTATGGCTAAGTTTCTGGAATTCTGCGAGGGATGTCTATGCGGGGTAATTACCTTGGTGGCTGGAGGAGGTGTCGAAGCTGCGAGGAGTGGTGGCGTTGGAGGTGGACGTGCGGGAGGTGGTGGTGGTGGCCTGCGAGGAGAGGAGTCGGGGTTTCTTGGAGGCTGCCGTGGCGGGGAAGGCGGAGGCTGTGGGAGGTGATGAGGCGCCGGCGCCGGCGATCTGCTGCCGCTCTCGGCGGCGGGCGGCGGGAACCCAGGTGCTCTTGACGTGGGTAGAGCAGTCTAAGCCGCGGCTCTTGCAGCACGTCCGGCACCGGTGGTGGATGCAGTCCTTCTTCGCCTGGTTGCCGCAGTCGTGGCACGTGGCCGTGCCAGAGCCCCCGCCGTAGTCCAGCATGGGGGGAGGCTTCTTGTCGGCGGAGCCAGCTCCGGCCGCCGCCGGCGTCGTCGGCTGCGACTGCCAGAACTGGATGGCGCCCCCGGACGCCGCCGCGGCGGCGGCCGATTTGTCAGCGTCAGGGTCGAGCGCGCACTGTCCCCCGGCGAGGAGCGGGAACACGGGATCAGCGGCTGCCGCTGCCGCGGCTGCCCTCTGGTGGTGGAAGGAGGCGGCGGGGACGACCACCATGCCGACATCGCCAGCAGCTGCTATTCCGTAGTTGAGCGCGGTGGCCTGGCGGGACGTCGCAGGCCCCCAGAGCCCGGCGCCCAGCGCCGCGCTGGACGCGGCGCCGGCATTGAACCCGAGCGACAGGTCGTCGCCGCCGGCCGACGCGACCCAGTCCGCGAACGCGCCGGAGTCCGATAGGAAGCGCCTCGCCGACGACGCCACGCTTGCTCTTGGAGCGCAGTAGCCTCCTAGCTACCGACTGACAAGGGAAAAAAAAGCGCAAGAAAGATACAAGGTGCCCCGCCCACTTTAGCAGCAGCCTAGCAACCCCTCCTTTCTCCCTCCCGCTATAAAGAAGAGAAGAATCTCGCCTCTCCTGAGCTTGGAACACTCAAGAATAAGAAAACGCAAAAGAAACAAGTCTACCCCGGCCGCTAGGGTCTAGCTGAGCTTGCTAGGTAGCAGCTAGCCTTCTGTCTCCTCCTTCCTCCCCTATCCCTCCCCTTCTCCTCCTCCTTCCCATGTCTCTATGCACAGCAGTACAGTGCTTGTGTTCTTTATCCCTCGCTCGCTTTTTCCCACCAGAAGAGAGAGAAAGCGAAGAGGAGCAGAGAGAGAGAGAGAGAGAGAGAGAGAGAGACGGGGAAACAGGGAAGGATATGTGTGTGCGGGATCGCTGTAGAGCTCTGCTATGGAAGGAGTGGCTGCGTGGGGACTCTGAAAAAAATTCCACGATCGCCACTCCCTATCTCGTCGTTTGCTCGTTGGGCAGGCAGCGAGTGGGGATCGAGACTTCTTGTGGGGCAGCGGGCGGGCGGGCAGGAAGGCCGGGCTGACGCGCTCTGAGGCTCTGAGCTCCTCCCCTCTGCTGCCGCCGTCTGCAGCGCTGCGCCCGCGCGTTAAAAGCTGCCTGCCGCGGGCTATACGGGCACGGCAGGCGGTAGGATGCAGCAGCAGCACACTGGCCGCCTGGATCGGCAGCAGTGACTCCACAACTGCTGCTTCCTATTGGGCGTGATGCCATCCATGCCTTTTCTGACCTCCCCGCTTCTCTTCCCTTCTCCTCTGATATCTATATGGCGTAGGTCTTTGTTTCCTACCGCTAGGGCTGGACTCCGGAGGTATCTATACTGCATTACTCCCTCTGTACCACAAATAGTAGTGAATTTCTAGGTTTGTTAGGATAGATTAGTGTGCAAGATAAATGACTAATGTGACCCACATTACTCTATACATAAGCATGTTGATGCTTCGGTTTTCACACACTTAAATGAGCATGCATATATTTACAGCTGGGTCCTACGGACTAAATATACACTCTTTGTGGGATAAATTTTGAACATTAGAAATGCACTCTTTGTGGGACAGAGGGAGTACTGCGTAGCGTAGAGTGCCACCCCGTAAGTTTATTTTATAAAATAATTTTATTTATTTATTTTTCTTTGTTTAATTTTATAAGGTATATTTTGATTCTACATGAAGATTAAAATTACATTAAAATTGAGAAATATATGAGAGAAAATAACGTAGATACCTTCATTTAATTGTCTTGTACGATAAAAGATATATACTTTGTATGCGTGGTAATGAATAAATACATTTGGTTGAGAAAGAATAAATAGGGGTATAGAAGAAATACCTCATTAAGGCTATTCCCAATGGGTAGTATCATACTCATTAAATAGATGTCACATAGGATTTTTTGCTGATGTGGCAAAGCATTAAATAGGAGGGAGAAGAAAGCTGTATCTTGAGCAAGATACTGCTTTGGCACAATATCTTAGGCTGTGGCACAAAATCTAACGCATTGGGTCCACTTTCATAGACACAACATCACACCAATTAATTATTTTAACCATATAAGAGCATCTCCAACGGTGCCACTTCAGCTAGTTATAAGGGTGCCAACTCAGCATTTTGCTTAGGTGGATGAGAGAAAAAGAAGAGAGATATATAGACTGGCTACTAACTTATAGTCAGGCTATAGCTGATTCCAATGCATTTATCACCTCTTACATATGGGCCCATATTTAATTTTGTAGACAATGCTATATCGCTAATCCATTGGAGAGGTTGTCTATTAGCTATCTATAGATGACATGTGCATTTTTTATAGCTAGTAGTTGACTACACTATTGGAGATGCCTTAAGTATTGTCGGCGTACTAGCCAACAGGCACCTCCGAGACGGGTGCTTATGAGGTTCCGACGGGGGGCTTTCGGGGCAATCGCCTCGGAAGGGAAGACGATGACGATCCGGGCACCGGGAGGCTCAGACTAGCGGGGGGACGCAAAGAGTTTTTACCCAGGTTCAGGCCCTCCGAAGAGTAATAGCCCTAGTCCTGCCTTTCTTGGTATTGCTTGTGTTCTTGCTGGAGAGGATGAAAACCTACTCACAATGAGTCGAACCGAACCCCTTCTCCCATGCACCCCGGCTCCCTTTTATACTCGGACTGACGGGGGCGCATGGGAGGCTTACACTGCAAGCCATCATCATTACACTGGCATGGGCTCATTTAATGCGCACGCCGCTGCTCTTACATCCATTAATATCTGGCCGATCTATCATAATCCCGCCTTGGGCCCCATGTCCACTAACGCCGCCTGCCTGGTCACGGGGTGAGGTGTAGTTGTGACGTCTCCCAAAGCCATGATGCGCTCGGGAAGGCGCGCCGCCACGCTGCAGCTCCCATGCTTCCACATTTAATGCGCACGATTCGCATTTAATGTCCTCGATCTCGACAGGACTATCCCGGATGGTGCGCCAGGGGCCAGGATCAGACGCCACGTGGTCCATCGGGCGACCACCGCTTGGGCATCCTGCGGCTGGCTCAGACGCCACGTGTCCGCTGGTGACCACCGCTATTGGGCATCCTGCGGCTGGCTCAGACGCCACGCGGTCCGCTGAGGCGATCACTGGTGGTCGCCCGGGCCTGGCTCAGATGCACGTGTCATTGGGCGACCACCTTCTTGGTCGCCAGCCTGGCTCATACACCACGTGTCCTGGGCGATCACTGGTGGTCGCCAGCCGCCTGGCTCAGACGTGTCGTGCCGGGCGACCACCGTATGGGTTTTTCTCTTGCCGTGGCAATGGGCCCAAGCACGCCCTGGCTGCCACTTGATTCCTTTTTTAGCGCGGGGGAGCGGGTACCTTGGTGTAGAATACGCCGACAGTAGCCCCCGGGCCCACCTAGGAGCGCTTTTCGGTCTTCTGCTCTTCTTCTTCTTTAATTGGCGGCTTGAGAACTGCTCCGGCTCCTGGGTGGGACCCTTCAAAGGTCCGCGCGCCTTGCAAAAAAGATCTTCCGACTTCTCCGATTCCCGAGCGGTTTGCGCGGTTACATCCTCCTTGTAACCGCAGCACGTTCCTTGGGATGCGCCCCATTTATGAGGCTCTTAAACTTCCTCTTTTTCGAATCGCCGCGCCTTTTCGGTTTTCCCGCCGGTTCGCCTTCCGCGGCCTTATAAAAGGCCGATCGAAGGGGGAGTGGTTCTTCCCCCTTTCAACTCTCCGCATTCCACATCTTTCCGACGTTTCAAGCTTCCTTGCTTCATCCCCTTTGCGGTTGCGCTTTGAAATCTCTATCCTCCCGATGGCTCCGGTGCTTCCTTCTTCGATCATTGAGGAGGAGAGAGCCGCTAGGTTCTCCCAGAACATCACCGGGGGCGCCCTTCGCCTCCGCGTCGGGACTGTCGAGCCCCACTGTCGGCCTGGGGAAGTGGTTTTCTTCGGGTGGCAGCTCCTTGCCGGCCTACTTCCGCCGGTCTCTGACTTTTATCTTTCTGTTCTCAACTTCTACGCCATTTATCACATTCACCTTCCTCCCAACTCTGTTATCCTCCTTTCTGCCTTTGCTCACTTCTGCGAGATGTTCGTGGGAGTGCTGCCCAACCTTCTTCTTTTTCGCTTCTTCTACACCTCGCCGCGGCAGTACTCACGGCTTCCGGAGTCTGCCACCGCGTTCGCGGACGGAGCGTTGGCGCGCTATATCCCATTGACCGCCGGTCCAATCGAGGGATTGGCGCCAGAGTGGTCAGACGTCGAGGACGACAGCCGCATTGAAGTGTCGGATCTTCCGCCCGCCCGGCGGTTAGCAACCCCAATCGGGGCTCCAGTGAGCGAGGCGCCCGAGCTCCAGCGATGCCGCCCGCGCCGATCGATATGCGACGGCGGCCCGACGGCGCCATGGTAATCCGGATTTTATTACCCGAGGTCGTGCCTCGCGCCGCTGGCCCGCCACTGGCAAGACATGGGCGTGGGTGATGGGACCGAGTATCCGGAGGTAACCTCGCTCCACTCTGCGTCATTTCTTGTTACTTCTATTTCTCGCCTGGCAAGACTGATTCTTCTGGCGCTTTCCTCCTGCGATTTCTTTTCCTTCTCGTGGCCGATACCGGAATTTGGCCGATGACGTGATCGGCCGATGGATGCCGCAATCGGGCCTATCCGCCCCGCCCCACCGCTTTCCGGGCGCGGTCCCACTTTGCCGGTTGTCTCTCGGAGCGCGGCAATAATCCGCGCCGCCTCGATGGACGCCATGGGCTCGCCTGCCGTGACACGCCAGCGCCCTTAACGATCCGGGATCCTCCTCCGCAGCGCCGTGAGGGGCGACGAGCGAGGCGCAGCGCCGGATGATGACGGCAGCTCCGCCCATCCTTCGAAGGCCCGCCTCCTGAGGCGGCCGGCGAGGACTTCCACGTCGGCGCGAGGCTCGCCGGTTCGCGGCATCGGGTTCCTCGCGGTGGCGGGGCTCGCCGGCCGGCGAGGTAAATCCACCCTTGCCCCTGCCGAGCGCGTCGGCTGAACCCTCGGCTGCCGATCCTTTTGTGCCGCCACCGCCACCAAGCCGGTGGTCCTTCCTCCGCCTCGCCGCGCCCGGCGATGGCGGATCTACCTCCGCCTCCGTTGGCCGCGGCGGATCCGCCCCCGCCTCCGCGCGGGGGGTTGGTCTTCGTTCCGAGCGTGCCCCGCTTCCCAAGGCCAGCGCCCAGGTACTCACCTGGAGATGCAAATACAATAACAATTTTTGTTAAGATTAATCCTTACCGTTATTTCCTTCTTTGTTCAGGGTTCCTGCTTCGGACATCCTCGCTCGCCAGGACGGCGGCGCTAAGGTGCCGCGGTTGTCAGGGCTGCATCAGCCGGGGTCGCCGAGCCTCAGGACGGTCAGGGGCCGGCGGACGATTCTCAGGTAGCCGCTGCTGCGGCCGTCATTCAGGACCAAGGCCCGTTCGGCCCCGTTCCTACCCCTGAACTTCCCACCGCCTCCGTTCCCTCGGCGGACGCGGATGCCCTGCTGGTGGCCCTTGGCGAGCTCTACTCCAGCACGAGCAATCGTCTGGTGACGAGCAGGGAGCGGTTGACGGAGGCGGGAGCCGAAATCAACCGCCTCCGCAAGGAGGTGGCGGACCTGCACGATCGGGGGGCGAGGCTGGAGCTACAGTTGCGGAGGGAGCGGGAGCGGCGGGAGCAAAGCACCAGCCGCGCCGAGCGTCTCTCCGCGGAGCTGGAGGCGGAGAGAGCTGACCGGACTCAGTCGGAGGTGGAGACACTGCGGATGCTGCGTCACGCCTTCGATCGGATGGTGGCGACCTCGCTCCATTGGGGTGGAGCAACGGGTCCGCGGGAGGAGAGGCCACGGCATTACGCCTTTTGCCTCTCGCTGACCAGCGGACTTCCTTCTGCGCTCTGCCGCCCTTTCCGCTCGGTCCGCCAGAGGGGCGCGGCGATTCTGGCGGCTTCTGGCGAAATGCGTCCGGCTTACGCGCCAGTCGTGACGCCAACTTCAATCCCGCGGTTGCCGTCCAAGGGCTAGAGGGCGACTGGGCGCAGGCGGAGGAGCGAGTTCACGAAGCCTCCGAGCGGGTTGCCGCCCAGCTGGCGATGGAGAACCCCCAGATGGAGGCGGTGGCGGAGGACGTGGCGCTGGTGCTGGACGTGGCCCCTCATGCTGAAGATGCGGCGGCAGCCGAGGAGGCGGCAGATGACCCGGAGGACCCTCCGGCGCCACCTCAGTAGCTTTTCTTCTTTTCCTTTTTTTTTTGGTGGTGACTTTGTCTGCAAAACTTTAGGCATTTACCATTTCGAATGAAATAGTAGTGTAAAATTCCCTGCCAAGTTACTTAAGAACTCGCTTTTGCCGTAACTCTTTTCGGTTCCACACGAACGAGCACACAATTGCTTAAAGACTTCAAGTCTTGCGCCGCGGGACCTCGGCCCTCAAACCCTTTGCCTTAGCAAAATTTACCTCCCAGGTAGCCTCTAGGGAACGAACACTTAGTGAGTCGTGACAGGACCTTGGGCTTTTGGCAACGGTGTTCGAGGCGCCGACCCCCACGGGGACACCCGGAGTGTCATGGCCGTGCTGGGGGTCGTGCTGAACCAGCCGCCCAACCACCCAGTTCTGTACGCCGCTCTCACTTAGCGATTCCGTCTTTACTACTGGGTATTTGCAAGGCGGCAGGGCACCAGGGGCGAGTGCCTTGGCGCTGCCCAGCAGTGGGCAAAAGACCGAAGAGAGGGCAGAAAGAACTAATACTTCAGATAAAGAAAGCGAATATTTAATTTTAAACATAAGGTCTCCCCCGACCCACGGCGGAGAGGAAGACATACTCCGGCCGGTCGGGGGACAGACCCTAGGACTTACAACCGGTCGTGTAGAACTTGCGCAGATTTTCTATGTTTTGGGAGTTTGCTAGCTCTTCACCGTCTTGATGGCACTGACCGCCCGGACGAGAGATCGAGACCACTTTGAAGGGTCCCTCCCACTGGGAGACAGTTTATGCGACCGGCATGCGATTGGATTCTTCGCAAGACCAGTCGCCCACGCCGATGTTCTCTCATTGACTCGGGAGGCGTGGTACCGCTGAGACTTTGTTGGTATCTCGCGCGCGCAAAGCCGCCGATCTCGCGCCTCTTCCAGGAGGTTGATGTCGCCCGGCGCACCCTCCTGCTCCTCTTCAGTGAATGCCGCGACGCTGGGTGATCCCAGCTCGATTCGGAAGGGAGAACCTTCGCGCCAGAGACCGTGAAGAAAGGAGTTTCCCGGTAGCTTGGCTAGGAGTGGTCCTAAGTGACCACAACACGCCGGAGTTCTTCGTCCACCGGGCGCCACGCTTGTGGAGTTTGGCCGAACGCTCGGGTCTTGAGGCCCTTCAACACTGGTAGCGTTGGCCCGCTCGACCGGCCGTTGCTCTTGGGGTGGGCGGCCGAGGCAAAGGCGGACTTTGGTGCCCATCTCTTCACGTAAATTCAAGAAGGTCGCACAGAATCAGGCGCCGTTGTCGGTGATAATGCGGTTGGCGACCCCAAAGCGTAAAATCCCTTGCATAAACTTGATCGCACCGCGCGGTGATGGATCTCATCGCCTCGGCTTCCACCCACTTGGTGAATTTGTCGATGGCGGCGAGCAGGTGGGTGTAGGCCCCTGTGGCCCGCGAACGGGCTCAGGATATCCAGCCCTGCACGCGAAGGGCCAAGAGAGCGGGATAGTTTGCGAGGCCTGGCTGGTTGGTGGATCTCGCTTGGCGTGGAATCGGCACGCCGCATCTCCTCACCACTCGCAAGCATCCTGGAGGCGGTTGGCCAATAGAACCCTTGACGGAAAGCCTTTCCCGCCATCGCTCGTCCGACATATGGCTCCCTTGACACGCCTCGTGGATATCGAGAGCAAACTGCTCCCCTCTTCCGAGTGATGCACTTGAAGAATTCCGTTCTTACCCGTGGTATAGATCCCGCCCACCAGGGTATAGCACTTGGCCTTCGTGCTACCTTCTTCGGCCGACGCATCATCGTCGGGGCATTCTTGATCCCTCGTAGGCCAGGATCGGATCCATCCATGTGCCTTCGGTCAAGCACAGCGACCACGAGGTGGCCGTCCGGGTACTCCGCTGGCTGGGGCGTTTCACGAGCCACTTTCCCTCCAAGAGCGAGGGCTGAAGCGGCATCACCACCGTCCCCGCCGGAAATGGGGGCTGCGATGGACGGTCGCGGAAGCCTTTCTTCAAAGACCCCGACCGGCACAGGAGATCTGGTTGAGGCGAGCTGGGCGAGCTCGTCTGCCAGATGGTTGTCGCGTCGGGGGATGTGAGTATACCCCAACCCTTCGAAATGCCTTTCCAACTTCCTGACCTCCGCCAGGTACGCCGCCATGACGGGGTCAGGACAGGAGAAATCTTTCCTTGCCTGATTGACGACCAGCAGGGAGTCGCCCTTTACTTGCAGGCGCCGGACGCCGACGGCTGCGGCGGCCCGCAGCCCAGCCAGCAAGCCCTCGTACTCGGCGACGTTGTTAGTGGCCTTGAAGTCGAGGACGACCACGTACTTGAGGAGGTCCCCGGTCGGAGAGACCAGAAGAACTCCAGCCCCCGCGCCTTCAAGCCTGAAGGACCCGTCGAAGAAGAGCGTCCAGGGGGAGGACGTGGGGACCTCATCGGCTTCGGGCTCAGCTGGAGTCCACTCGACGACGAAGTCCACCAGCCTTTGACTCTTTATCGCAGTACGAGGAGCGAACTTGACACCGAACTCCCCCAGCTCGACGGACCACTTTGCGATGCGGCCCTCTGCTTCCCGGTTGTGGAGGATTTCACGTAAAGGATACGAGGAGACCACCGTGATCTCCCTCCCTTGAAAATAGTGCCGCAACTTTCTCGATGCTATCACCACAGCATAGACCATCTTCTGAGCCTGAGGGTACCTTACTTCTGCGTCGTGTAGTATTTTGCTGATGTAGTAGACCGGCCGTTGGACACCTTCCCGTTCTGCCACCAGCGCCGCGGCTATTTACGAAGGGCTAGCCGCCACATACAAGAAGAACGGCTCGCCTTACTGGGGCGACCAAAGACTGGGGGAAGAGAGGTACTTCTTCAGATCTTCAAATGCTCGTTGGGCTTCTGGGGTCCATTCAAATGAGTTGGTCTTCTTCAATAGCTTGAACAGCGGCAGACTTTTTTCCCCGAGCCGGGATATGAACCGGGCCAGGAGGCTAGCCTGGCGATCAAGCATTGCGATTGCTTGAGCCGGTGGGCGGTGCATCCGCTCGATTGCTTCTATCTTTCCGGATTGACTTGATTCCACGGCCGAGACCAGAAACCGAGCAGCTTTTCCAGACGAGACACCAAACACACACTTCTCGGATTCAACTTGACAAGAGTTTCGAGGCGAGAGAAGGTCTCTTCTAGATCCCGAACGAGCTCATCGGCCTTTTGTTTTTACCACGGATCATCGACATACACTTCCAGATTCTTCCCTATTTGGGGCCGAAACACTATGTGCATGGCCCGCTGATAGGTGGCGCCAGCGTTCTTCAGCCCGAAAGGCATCCTGACATAACAGTATACACCGAGGGGAGTCACAAAAGCGGTCTTTTCTTCATCTTCTCGCGCCATGCTGATCTGGTGGTAGCCGGAGTAGGCGTCGAGGAAGCATAGAGCTTCGCACCCCGCCGTGGAGTCGACGACGATGTCTATCCGCGGCAAGGGGTACGGGTCCTTCGGGCAGGCTTTGTTGAGGTCAGTAAAGTCGATGCACATTCGCCACCTCCCGTTGGACTTCTTAACAAGCACGGGGTTGGCCACCACTCGGTAGGTGGCCTCCCGCACGATCTTAGCAGACAAAAGTTTTTCCACTTCATCCCGAATGGCATCCTGTCGCCAGCGCCGCCACGGATCTTTGCCGAACCGGTGCGCTCCAGGGAGCGTTGTTAATCTGTGCTCGATCACCTCCTGGGGACCCGGTCATTTACGAAGGTTCCCAGGCGAACACATCCAGGTTAGACCAGGAGGAAGGTGACGAGCGCGTCTTCCTATTTGGCGCCGAGGTCGGTGCCAATCTTGACGACCTTGCCCGAGCCATCCTCGCCCACGGGACCGCCTTTGCCTCACCCAAGGGTGCAGGCGAGCGTGGTCTTGGCCGAGGGGAGGCCGGATTGTCGCCCTTGTCGCGTCGAGCGGTGGTGCCGGCCAGATCCTCGCACCGCTGTCGAGGCGCAGGCTTCAGTCTATCCACCTTCACGATGGTGGACCCCAGGCCACTGGATTTTCACCAAAGATGTAGGCGTAATGGGCCACCGCCATGAACTTGACCAGGCGGGCGGCCGAGCAAGGCATTGTAGGGGAGGTCGAAATCGGCGACCTCAAAATCCACCACTCTGTCAGGAAGTTCTCCGAACTTCCGAACGACCAGCAACCGGACTTGCCCTGTGGGTAAGAGGCCCACCCCGGGCAACTCCGTAAACAATGGGGCCAGGCGAAGTTCCTCAGACGGGATTTGGAGCGCTCAGTACGCCCGACAGATAGCGAGTTGATGGCACCGCCTCCATCAACTAGGACCCGCCCGACTTTGCGTTGCGGACCGTGGGAGACACCACGATCGGAGATGGCCAGGGCGAGGTGTTCTCCGGTGGTCACCGGTGAAAGTGATCGATCGCCCGACCACTTCAACGACCGACTCGCCGGAGGATGACGTTGTGGCACACACCGCCTCGATCCCGCTTTGTATCGCGAAGTTCGATGAGTAGGTGGCGGAGCCACCGTGTATGAACGCCACCGCGCGCTCCGCTTTCTTTGGAAGGCTAGCGAGCCGCATCTTCGCCGCCTTTCGTCTTCGTGGTCTTTCTCACGGCGCTTTTTGAGCCGCTGTCGACCAACTTGGACACAACCTGGCAGTCCTCCAAGTCGTGGTCCACTTGTTCGATGGATGGGGCAATAGGGCTTGCCACCATCGTTCGCGGCGAAGCGGCGGCGGTCCCTGCGATCGCCACGCGCCGGCGCTCGTCTCGTCGGTCCTGATCGTCATGACGCCGGGACTTGGGCTCCGGCTCAGCGACCAAGACCTCCCTAGCGGTTGCCTCCCGCCGCTTTTTCTTTTTCTTCTTGCGGTCGGAAGACTTCGAGGCGCCGGCATCGCCGGAGTCAGAGGGTCTTGCCGTGCACTTCCGAGCTTCGGCCGCCCTGGCGCACTTGTGCGCCAGGGAGAACAACTCAGACGTGGTTGAGATGACGCGCGTGGCCATCTTTTCCCGCATCTTCTGGTCTCGGACCCTCCGGAAAGCAATAATCACCGATTGCTCGTAAACTGGGGATCGTGTTGCGGCGATGGCTGAACCGCCGGATGAACTCTCTCAGGGACTCCTCTTCGCTCCAGGCGTGGAGATCGTCCTCCACGCCCGGTTGAGCGTAAGAGCCCTGAAAGTTGGCGACAAAATGTCAAGATGCCTCCTCCCACGAGTGTACTGAGCCTCGCGGGAGGTTAAGCGACCAAGACAGGCAGAGCCCGTCGGCGATGTTGGGAGGTAGTTGGCCATTACTTTCTGATCCTCCCACCGCACGCACCACCGTGGTGTAGATCTGCAGGAACTCCTCCGGGTTGGTGGTACCATCATATTTCTCGAAGGAGGCGGGCGGAACCTCTCCGGCCATGCAGCTTGTCGGCGGAGAGAGAACGCCGGCATCCGACGTTGTAGGGGAGCGGCGTCGTTCGCCACCCTCGATCTGAGGAGAGGATGAGGAGTGCGACCTGCGCCTCGCCAGAGTCCGAGGAGGAGCCCCTGTCTTGCACCCCGCGCGCTCGCGAAGGACACGACGCAGTCACCGTCGCTACGACGTTGCCTCTCGTCAAGGCGCGATCGAAGGTCTTCGCAGTTCCCCCTGGACTCGGGGACCGCGGGAAGAAGCGAGTCACGTGCCCATCTCCCGCTACAGAGGGGTTGCAACCAGGACTCCTTCCCTTGCCCCGGTCCTTGATGCCGGAGAAATTGTCGTGTGGCGGTGAAACCGGCGCGTCGGCTTGGCGCTCCTCGTCGCCTCATGCCGAAGCTCTACTGGTCGCCGCTTCAACTTGTTGCCGAGCGGCATCCACCAGGCGGACGATATCCTGCAGCCAGGGAGTGGCCGGTGTCATCCCAGTGGTCACCGGAGGATGATCGAGGAGGAGGCCGCTGAAGGCTTCACATGGGTGTCGTCCCCAGCCGCTAAGCGCCGTTAGACGGTGACTTCGGGCGCGGGAGCCAAGTGCACCGCTCCCGCGGCGGAGGGGCCCGGGTGGCCCGGCTCCCTCTCCGAACATCGGGACCGGCTACGGGCGCCCCTTACCTCGGGCAGATTGCTGCGCTTGGAATGCGATTCCGCCATGCAGACAAGCGTTCCTCCTCCTGCTGAGCTCCGAACTGAGAGTGAAAAAGAGGAGGCAATCTAACCACCAATAGCCCCTACTGGCGCGCCACTGCCGGCAGATTAGCCAACAGCACCTCCGAGACGGTGCTTATGAGGTTCCGACGGGGCTTTGGGGCAATCGCCTCGGAAGGGAAGACGATGACGATCCGGCACCGGAGGCTCGAGACTAGCGGGGACGCAAAGAGTTTTTACCTGTGTTCAGCCCTCAGAAGAGTAATAGCCCTAGTCCTGCCTTTCTTGGTATTGCTTGTGTTCTTGCTGGAGAGGATGAAAACCTACTCACAATGAGTCGAACCGAACCCCTTCTCCCATGCACCCCGGCTCCCTTTTATACTCGGACTGACGGGGGCGCATGGGAGGCTTACACTGCAAGCCATCATCATTACACTGGCATGTGCTCATTTAATGAGCACGCCGCTGCTCTTACATCCATTAATGTCTGCTGCATCTATCATAATCCTGCCTTGGGCCCCATGTCCACCAACGCCGCCCGTTCCGTCACGGGGTGAGGTGTAGTTGTGACGTCTCCCAAAGCCATGATGCGCCTGGGGAAGGCGCGCCGCCACGCTGCAGCTCCCATGCTTCCACATTTAATGCGCACGATTCGCATTTAATGTCCCTGATCTCGACAGGACTATCCCGGGGATGGTGCGCCAGGGGCCAGGACTGTACGCCACGTGTCCACTGGGCGACCACCGCGCTGGGCATCTCGCGTTCGCTCAGACGCCACGCGTGTCCGCTGAGGCGATCACCTGGCTGGTCGCCCCGCCTGGCTCAGACGCCACGTCTGGGCGACCACCTTCGGGTCGCCAGCCGCCTGGCTCAGACGCCACGCGTGTCCGGGCGATCACTGGCTGGTCGCCAATGCCTGGCTCAGACGCCACGTGTCACGGGCGACCACCGTATGGGTTTTTCTCTTGCCGTGGCAATGGGCCCAAGCACGCCTTGGCTGCCACTTGATTCCTTTTTTAGCGCGGGGGAGCGGGTACCTTGGTGTAGAATACGCCGACAAGTATGATAATATGCATTGTAGAGAGTGTTTCTTCAATATAGTATCATACTTTTCATCCTATGTGGCATTCTTGGATATTGGAGTATGATACTTTGCACTGGGAATAGCCTTAAACCTATTGAGTTGCATACACCAGCCAGTTCACCTAAAAGTGGCAATTCACTTATACTTCAACACTCCCCCTCACGTGTAGGCTCCCTCAGGCCTAAGACGTGGAATAGAAGTGGGCTGCAATTATTATTTTTTAATTGCACCAACCGGGTCTTGAACTCGAGACATCTTGGCTCTGATACCATATTAAGTTGTATGCACCAGCCAGTTCACCCAAAAGCTTAAGCCGATGAGGAAAAACGAGCAATTCACTTATACTTCAACAAAACCTACATCCCTCAATGAATGAAGACTGATTGGCTACGAAGTGGAGATGATGTCGTCGTGTCATTGCTCGTGGTGTCTTCACCATGATTTTACTTACCAATGTGAAAGGTACCGGAGCTGCTTCAGCATACTACTACGATCAAGGCGGAAAGTCCAGTGCTTATTGATCAAAGAAGAAACGATATGGGTCTTACGGCTATTTAACGGTTATTTCATTCTTCTGGTATGAACCAGCATTCCAATCCGGTTTGATTTAGAGAAGAAAAAGAAGAAGAAAAAAAGCAATCAACCATCCCCAAACAAAGTGCTGCTGGAGTTCAATACCTGCAACCAACAAATGCTTCTCGGGCACGTCTTGTATCTTAGGCGCATAGAAGTTCTTGCAAAAACCAGGAAAGTGAGCTGGAGGATTGGTTTTCCATGTTTACTGCTAATTACTCCTTAATTATAGATCTTGTAAATGCTGCTCATTAAGGAGGCCGCCGTAGTTCCGATGCATGCATTCGACTCGCGCCGCTCGCCCATGCATGCGTTCGACCCGCGCGCGCACCATGCCAACACTCACCGTGCTCGGCGCATGCACGCGTTTGTCGCTCGGGCCATGCACACGATCAATTCGTTTTTTGTGCATGGAGTAAGCACCGCTTGGAGCAAATAGGTGCATAATAGAGCCCTAAAAAGCGCAACAGCACCAAAAAAAACTATGCGCCTTAGATACACGAACGGAGGCATTATAAAAAATAAGGAGTATTAATGAATAAGATCATTCAAAAAATAAGTCTTATAAAAGTGAATGTATGAAGTATAAGGTTTGCATGTAGATTTAATGAGGCATTTCCTTTTATACCCTTTATTATCTCTCAACTATATACATTTATTCATTACCACCAACAAAAAGTATATCTTTCATCTTTCAAGATAATTAAATGGAGACATCTAAGTTATTTTCTCTCATACATTTCTAATTTCAACGCAATATTAATCCTTATGCAAAATCAAAATACACCTTATAAAAATGAACAAAGATAGTAATAGAAAGCTAAAAGACATGTTGTACAATAACTGTCTGTAAAAGTTGTCTTTAGATATTGTGTAATAATTATCTCTTCTCTCTTTACATAAATAATCTAGTTATATTCCCGTGCAAAGTTGGCTACTAAAAAATGGTATGTACAATAAGACCACCTCAGTTAGCTCTTAGATGTACACAACAGCTTTGATTTATATGGAAGAGTGAGAAAAAAAGAAAAGAAAAGAGAAGAGAGCTAGCTCTTAGGGCATATACAATAAGATCATCTCAGCTGGCTCTTAGCATATACACATCAGCTTTGATTTATATGAAAGAATGAGAAAAGAGCTGTCTCTTAAATAAGAGCTAGCTTTGCACAGGAGCATAAGTAGATTATTTATGTAGAAGAGAGAAATAATAGTTATTAGACAACTTTTAGAGATAATTATTTTACAAGCTGGCTTTTAACTTACTCTAGATGACATGGACGAGAGTTAGAGTAAGTAGTGGACTTTACTATTGTACTTGCTTTTATTTAATATCCAGCTTTGCACGGAAGCATGAGTAAATTATTTATGTTCAAGAGAGAAGAAATAATTATTGCACAACTTTTAGAGACATATATTGTACAAATTAGTTTTTAACTTACTATTAACCTGTAGTGGGCTTTGATATTACACTTGCTATTGCACTCACCTACTACTCCTACCAGCGGGTTGCATTATTCGCGATCGAGCGCACATCACAAGTGAATCCAATGTTTGTGATGCCGCTAACCTAGCTGCCGGTAGCACACTGAATACTCTCTTGTATAAACCATATCTTTAATTATTACTCCCTGTGTTCAAAAATATAAGTTGTATTTTAATTTTGCATAAGGATTAAGATTACGTTAAAATTGAGAAATGTATGAGAGAAAGGTATGCACCCACTGTGTTCATGGATATATTGCTTACTCTAAATAATATAGATGAGTAATAGAGGTTGTATTTACCAACGAAGAGAGTATATTACAACTAAAATTAGTTATCAAAATTATATTTTATGAACTATGTTCATATTCAAAACACAACATTTTTGTGAGTGACGGGAGTACTAAGTCGCTACGGATCAAAATAGATGTCATTTTGGCTAGGCCTCGTATAATTCTTTTTAGAGAGGTGCTTCTATGCTCTTCCTTTTTAAAGTTCAACAAATATTAAAGCATGAATGAAGGGTAGATGAGGATTACTTACCCCTTCGTTTACTTCAAGATTTGTACAACTTGTATTAGGAGGAAGAGTATAGAAGCACCTCTCTTCTTTTTAACCAATCATGTTGCCGAGTCATCGGCAAGATTACAAACCTTGGTTAACGAGCATGAGTTCCATGTTAATTTGGTGGCTTCGATTTTCACAAAACAATAAACAATCCGGTTGCTCCTGGGCAGTCCAACATATGCTCTGCTTGGCTATATGATGGTTTGGTTGATGACTCGAGCAACTTGATTTGTTAAAAAGAACTATATTAGACTTAGCCATTCGCGAAATCTCGGATATTGGACCCAAATTCATAATCCTAGTTAAATAAATATTTAAAAAAAAATCAAATTGCTACAATTCTTAGAAATCTCAGCAAAATTGGTCTTTCGCCGAGATTTGTAAGGCATAGATACAACCATTTAGCGCTAAAAACACAAGCCTTACTATAGCTCGCTTGGTTAGAGCGGATAGAGGCATACTTGAGGTCATTCGATGGGATTTGTTTTGTTTTGAGGTCATTCGATGGGATTTGTTTTGTTT
This sequence comes from Rhipidocladum racemiflorum, assembly GCA_036346355.1. NCBI lineage: Eukaryota > Viridiplantae > Streptophyta > Magnoliopsida > Poales > Poaceae > Rhipidocladum > Rhipidocladum racemiflorum. The sequence goes on along the minus strand of CM070578.1, from coordinate 13,507,946 downwards.
TGTTTTGTTTTTGAGATTTTTTTCTAATCATGGGGGTTGACCAAGGCGTTTTTTGGTGAGCTTTGGATCGGTTTCTATAGGAGGCTAGAGATCCATCGATCCGCCATGAACAACGGCCATGGCGATGTTCCTGGTATGTATCGCAAGCTTTGCTCTATCAGCCATATCTAGTTAGCTGCTCGTGCCCTTGTAGTTTTATGCCCATACCCCTTTGCTAGTTCGTCTCTGTCAGCTCCATGTATCAGCAGCAACCACCGCAGTCGACCCCTAATTAGAGACACAAACAGAGCTTCACGGCCAAATGGTAACTCCGGTTAGCATATCAGTAATTGATTTGGAGCCAGATCGTTTCATCTTGCTCTGCTCAGTAAATTTGATTAGCCAATCCTTTTGCCGACTTCTCCGTTCCTGATCTCCAGTAATCCATGCCTCGCTAGCGTTGGCGCTGCCGACTAGACCAATAGCAAGTTCAGTCGTGCTCCTTTCCTAACCATGCACAATAATTAATGGAAGACTACATGTTTATTTTTTTCTCTTGTCTTTTTAGAGTGACAACGAATTGCAAGTTAAGAGTGATTTATACTTGTTCTCCTTTCCTAAGCATGTATAATAATTAATGGAAGACTTGTACGAGTTTTAAAATGTTTAACTTTGTGTTCATATAGACAACTAGCATCCGATAAGTGTTTGGACGTACAAACATTTTCTAGGGCACTATAGTCATTCCAAATATAGTATGTCTTTTTAGACATCTCGTGGTCTCTGAAATTACAAACACAAAGATTATGGGTTAAAAGGATGTATCGAGTAAAGAATTGTCACTGAGGAATTGATTCCTGCATGATCGTGTTTTTTCTGAATGGCAAAAAAATTGTACAAAAAATTGATCAATCACTGCCTCAGAACCCTTATATAAAAGTTTCGATCAAATATAACGTGGTTTGAACCATTTTTCATTCTATTGAAATTTGTCGATCAATCTTCAGTGGCATTGTTTGAATTTTTTAAAATTTCTCTAGCTTGATCATCATCTAATATTTTAAATTTTTCTAGTTTGCGTCATTTTCACTCGGTTGAAATTTGCTGGTGAACCTTTTATCAAAACAGTAGCACTGGCCGAATTTTTAAACATTCCTCATGCCTGATCATCATTTGAAAATTTTATGATAACATTAGTTATGCATTAGGACCATCCACAAAAAAATTCAAAATTTTCTAACGTGGTTTTAACTATTTTTTATTTGATTGAAATTTGCTAGTTTGCTTTCAATAGCACTATCTGGATTTTTCAAAATTAATCAAGCTTGATAATCATCTAAAATTTTTATGAAAATATTGTAAATGTGTAAGGATTGTCCACAACCTGCCCTTGACAATTCACATACCTATGGAAAAAATTCATTATCCAACCGAATTGATAAATGGTTCACAAAATAAGCACAGAGAATGATATATAACCAATTACTAACCTCACTATTACCGCCATTTGTTCTTTCACTGCTATATTGCGTGACTCATCAATAAGCACAGAGAATTGTCTATCTCCAATCTCTCCTCGAATGACCACGGTGATCTCTTGTGCACAACATTTTGCAAGTTCCTTTTGAATCTGTGGAGAAGTCATGATGCAATTTCTTGGAGCACGGTCATAAGCATGCCTCACTTCTTCTTTTTTATCCTTGTACCAATCTATCATCTCTAGAAAGTTACCCTTGTTTGAGGAAGAATGTTTCTCATCATGGCCACGGAAAGCTAACCCTTGCATTATGAGAAATTTTGTACACTCTAGAGAAGAAGTCAAACGGATTCTATATAATTCTTCGGACTCCTGAGTTGCATTAGAGAACACACTTGACACACTTTGCCTTTGATTTTTAAAATCATCACACTGCAATCTTGCCTTGTTATGGGCACTATTGACACCACCCAAATGGTGAGGCAATGCCTTGTATGCATGCTTCCAATCACTAAACCCTATTTTTGAGAAGACATCAAAACCAAAATTTTCAGCCCTTTCAGGTTGCTTAAAAAGGAAGCAGTAGAAACAAAATACTGCATCTCGAGACTCACTATATTCTATCCAATCATATTTGACATACCACGATTGTGAGAATGCTCTTATATCATTTCCATATTGTTTGCGAGGAAAACACATAATTGGTTGGGTTGGACCTTTCGATATGTACGCTCTCCTAACTTGATCTTGAATATTTGGGCCATACTCATGTATTTGTTTCCTAAGTGCAGGATCACATATAATTTCATCCAGATTGAACTCATCAACATCATTAGTGTTATCTGGTGCTTGTCCAACATCTGTACTTGCATTTGCATTGGTTGCACTGCCTGTGGTTTCAATGCATCTCTTACTAACCAAAAACTTCCTCATTTCTGATTTTAAAAATTATTCAAATTTCACCAATCAGTAATCACAATATCACATATTCACATGATTCAAATTCTAAAAGACTACAATGCTAAATAACTAAATAGCATTAGTTCATCAATCATCACAATCAAAGACAATCATTTTCATCACATATTCACGTAATCAACTCAGTGCCTCACCTCCTCCTCAGCGGCTCAGGCTGTCAGGCGCTCAGCCCTTGCCCGGTCGCGGGTCAGCGTCGGGCGTGACGCATGCGTCGGCTGTCGGCACCTCCTCTGCCTCGCCTCCTCCTCTGGCCTCCTCGCCGCGCAAGCCTCGGCGCCTCCTCTGCCTCAAGCCCTCACCAGTCGCCTCCTCCGTCCGTCCTCCGCTCGGCGCCTCGGCTTCTTCCCCCTCGGCCTTGGCTCCTCCGCCCACCGGCCGCCTCGGCCTCGCCTCCTCCACTGCACAAGCCTCACTAGCAGCTCAGCCCGTCGCGACGTCACCCCATCCTTCGGCTTCTTCCGCCTCAGGCCTCGGCCTCGCCTCCTCCGCCCGCTGGCGCCGAGCAAGCCTCCTCTTCGGGAGGACGGCTCGCTGGCCTCTCCGCTCGGCGCTCAGTAATGGGGAATTGGGGGCGGTCGGCGCGATAGGGGAATAAAATTAGGGCTACATTCAACTGGTCTGCTCTGGTATTTTAGGCTACATTCAATTGGGCCTAATTGAAATTATTTGGCCCAAGCCCGGGCAACTACCCGGCCCAGCCGGGGGTTTGCCTCTGCCCCTGCCAAGCACATACCATTGACACACCGTGCTATCTCCATGTAGTGCAGTTCAGGTCTGGTCTATTTGGATTGTTGCAGAAGATAGTAGACAGGGACGCGTCTGGCACATGGCGGCATGGTCGCGGGAGAGGGTTAGTGTAGCCGCAGTGTGATGAGGATTTGTGTGGATGCGTTTTGGACAGCAATAGCACCAATGTCATTAGCCTATCACCTAGGACAGCACATAGGTTCCAAATCCTTGGCCATCGACGCCGTTAGCCATCACTTAGGTGTAAAGGTTGACGACAGTGTATAGAAAAGGCGGTGGAGGATGGCAGCAATAGATGTGGGCGAAAGGGGATGTGGAGTTGGGGTGGTGATAGGGTGGGTGGGAGGGGGCGACTACTGTGGAGTAGAGTGGGGGCGGCAACGGAGATAGACGGCTTTCAACTCTCTTATCGGTGTTGAGGATCTTGAGGTCCACTTGCTTAAGGACAAAGGAAAAGAGAAGGGAATGACAAGACTAGTCAATAAGGATAAGGAAAAAGAAAAAGAAGTGAGAAAATTAGAAAGAAAAATGTAAATAGGTATTGTGCCTACTTTAGGCATGTTGGACCTATTTCGTGTAATACCGGTGAAAGCACGGCCCACACAGGCGTGCTGTGCCGCAGGCCTAACCCAAAACGCCTGTCATAGTGCATAGTTCTGCTCGCTGATCATTAGTCATCTACTGTCTTTGGGTGATCTATGTATGTCCACTTTTTTGATACAACAATAAGTGATTAGAGGTATTTCATCCCTTGAGAAATATGAGGTATATAGTTTGAATGGCATTGTTTAGAAATATAGGGTTTACATATAGATTTAATAGGGTTTATTTAGAGCAAGTACAATAATAAAGTCCACTACTTACTCAATCTCTCATCTATGTTATAAACCTAACTTGCACAATACTTATATCTAAATGTTATCTCTAGATGTTGTACAATAACTATATCTAAGTTTGTACAATAAATAATCTATCGTGTTTCTCGTGCACTGTTGGCTACTAAATAAGAGCCAGTTCTCTTTTTTTTTTGCTCTTTTCTTACTCTCCACGTATGACAAAGCTGATATGTACATACTAATATTAAGCTGAGATGGTCTTATTGTACACGCCCTTACTATACCCATATTTATTATCTCTCAAACGTATGCATTTATTCATTACCACCCACACAAAATATTGCTCCATTCCAGTCACAAATAGTGATATAAGCACAGTCAACCTTTCGAAATTTTGACCGACAATATCTTTTTAAATATTTAATATAGATACGTAAAAAAATCATATTTGTAGATTTGTCTCAAAAAGTAGTTTCATAATATTATAATTTTATTATGTTTTATAAATATATTATAAATAGAAAATTAATGGTCAAATATGGGGCATCTAAGACCTTATTTCTTTTGTCTTTTTCGTTGACTTAAAAGGTAAAAAGGTAAATCCTAAACAAACGGGCGGCTTTTTTTTATCAAAAGTCACAAGTTTCTATATAATTTAAAACCAAAAGCTACTGGGGAGGTTTTTTTGGGGGGGCTTATTATGGATTGGTTTTAAACTAATATCACTGAATTTAGAGTAAAATTATACACCTCTTTCATGTATAAATGACGATTGCTTTTACATTGTTTAAGCTAAAAAGGTAACTTTAAGCTAAACAACCGACTTTAATCTACAAGTCAAAAATGCTAATGGCCTGTTTGGCAACAAAGTATTTTCCTAGTTTCTAGGCAAAACTATGATTTTGAAGAATACTATGGTATTTTTGACCATAAGGTGTTTGGAAGCAACAAAAAAAACTCTATTTTGAAAACCATGGTATTGTCAATACCATAGTATTTTTGGAGTATTGAAAACTCCAGTCAGGCCGCAGTTTTGAGTTTTTGGCGCTGGAATCACATAGAGAGGTGTACGTGGCTGGTCAATACTTTTGAAAATGCCATGGAAAAGACTTTGTAACCAAACAGCTTGTAGTTCCAAGAAAAACCATGGTTTCAATAGTGGTAAGTGAAACCATGATATTTATGCCAAAGCAATTTTTAAATCATGGTTTTGTAATACCATGATATTGAAAAACTTTGCTACTAAATAGGGCCTAAGTCTAAACAAGCAGTATCTAAGTCATTTTCTCTTGTATTTTTCTTGATTTTACCGTAGCATTAACCTTGTGCAAAATCAAAATACGTCTTATACTCCCTCGTCACAAATAGTTATCGTTTTGGACATAGACACGATCTCCAAAATGCAACTTTGACCACTTATTTTTGTTATAATAATTTACAAAATAAAATAAAATTATAATATTGAAAAACTAATTTTTTTTTAGAAAAATCTACATATATAATTTTCATGCATATCTTTTTAAATATTTAAAAAGATATTGATAATCAAAAATCCGAAAACTTGATTGTATCTATATCCAAAACGGCAACTATGACCGGAGGAAGTACTTGGCTCCAACCAAAATTTCCACGCGAAAATGGAATAATGGTTCATCCGGTGTTGTCGTTGGAACAAGAAGATTTCTCGTAAGCCATATAATTACTATGAGAAATAAGTTATTTGCTGTGAGATTCGTATAAGAATGCTCCTATAAACTAGGAGTATGATTATGCCCGAAACACCGGATTTTCAGAGACATTTCACGTTAAGGGGGTGTTTGGATGAGGGGTATTTCCTTGGAAGGTTTTGGGATTTAGTTCAAATTTGAACTAAATCCCAAAACATTCTAATGAAATACCTCTAATCCAAACAGGGCCTAAATAGTTAAACTACCACCCCTGGAATGAAGAGAATTGCGGCGTTCCAAAACGAGCTCGTGTCCTGTGCCTTGCCGTCGAGGGTTTCGTATTTGTCCGCATCGTGGCAGGAGCTATCGCGACAGTGCGGCCACGTCGGGGCTCATGCACAGCGCACGTTGTACGATGGAGCTAGAGCGACGGCAATTATTGGGGTGCCGCAACGCGAGCGCGCGGGGGGCCGGCCTCCGTAAATCCTGCCCGGCCTGCCGCCGCGCCGTCCGTCTCACCACGTGTAAAAAAAGAAATGATCACCTGCATAGCATAGCTAAGGGTCCAGAACGAAAATTTATATAGAGGTCATATTCACACATATATATAGTCTTATAAGCACATATTATTGAAGAAATTAATATTTGATGCACAAAAATTACTTCTATAAAACACTTTAAAGTTTATGAAATGACAAATGTAAATTGTAATCATAAACACTTACTTGGCACTTGGCATCATCTTAAAAAATTTCTTCTAACATTTGTGATATAAAATCATCAATTATACTATTGATATCAATCTCGTCCAATTACTCTTTAAAAATTTGTCTATAGTTCCTCTCTGCGTTTCTATGAAGTCATCCGCACGTTCTTTTCTTTTCTTTTTTCGCTACCGGATGCATACCTTCTAGATGGCATGATAAGTTGATAACACACAGCGCTGCAAATAATAATAAATGTATCGAAGATTAAATAGTGTAAGACTAATAGGGAAAGAGATTAAGAAAGATTAATATTCTATACCTCGGATTAGGGACTATCACAGCTAGGGGTGCAAACGGAGCGGATATTTCCCGACCGATCCGATACCGTATTCGAAAAAAATCCGTACCGATGTTATCCGTATTCGTATCCGGAAAATCCGATGTAATATGGGTTAGGATATGGGAAGAGCAATATCCGATGTAATATGGGTTAGGATATGGGAAGAGCAATATCCGATCCGTATCCGAAAAATCTCATGTAATATGGGTTAGGATATGGGAAGAGCAATATCCGATCCGATATCCGGTAAATATCCGACCCAATACCCAGTAAATATCCGACCCGATACCCTTGCAATATTATTCATAATGTGTGTATTTGATTCTGATGCTTGCTATTGTATTTTAGATGTTGCGTGTTGGTTATGTGCTATCTGATTAGGCAAGTTGTAATATAATATGAAACATAATGCTGTTGTGAGCCTGTGATATAATGTTAGCAAGTTGTAATATAATTGCACTACAAAACACTTGATTGCAGTTGGATGTGCTACATCATATAAGTGCATATGTTGATTGGAATTGTACTTGGTTTAATTATTCTTATGTAGGGAATGCAACTATTATTGAATTTGAAACATTTACATGTCTTGAAAGTTATAGTAAAGTTTTGTGTATGGTTGATTGATCCTAATATATGTGACATATATGGTTTCTGCTTTCACGCATTATCCGACTAACTATTCGTGACCGAGACTAACCGTATCCGGAACGACCTGTATTCGCTCCGTATTCGTGCCCGAAGTAATCCGTATTCGTATTCGAATCCGGCACTGTCCGTATCCGATTATGTATCCGAGAAAAAATTTGGAATAGGATACGGGATGAACAAAATCCGTCCGTATCCGCTCCGTTTGCACCCCTAATCACAGCTTGTCGGCGAATCGCCCAGATAGCACTAGTGCATCACGTCCAGACGATCGCCCCTATTTTTTTCTCTCTACGCGTCGCCACGTCCGGGTGATCGGTTGCCCGCCGCCCCTCCTGTTTTTATTTTTTCCCTGGATGAAGCCCCTAGCCGTCAGCCGCCAGGAAGCATTCTTTTGATGGAAACCCTTTTTCCTTAAAAAGACTTCTAGTCGCTCACGTCCTAGCGTCCTGCACAAGCACAACTAGTCCAATACCAAGTTGCCAAACATATATACACACACATAATTTGCTTAATTAGTTTGGGGGGCCTTAACTTTTGGGGGCTTGGGCGGCGGCCCCCCTACCCCCCCCTCAGGGCTGGCCCTACATAGCCTCTTCATTTTTTTTTGCTTTTCAAAAATCATCCTCCTCAAAAAAAAAACTACACAAAAAACCTCTTTATAAGCTGTAGAGATATCTTCCGCGCTAGAGTACATACATTTATGTCAACCAGAGGCGTGGCAAGTAGCGTTTCCATATACTGATAGAGCGGCAGGTGATATGACGTGCGTAGGACGAGTGCCTTCCGTGGTGCATAGGCTATAAGGAGTTATTTTTGTAATTTTTTTTACCGAAAGAGATTCTTTTTGAAAAGAAAAAAAAAGGGTGAAGGCCACGTAGGAGAATAGGCTCATCTCCGCGTCACCTAACGATACCATCCCTCTTTTAAAGCTTTCCATATGAACGAAGTAAATATTAAAAATGATTAAACTATTTCTACTTATTATATTTAAACACTATATTCGATTCATGTATGGAGTAAGTAAGATAATAAGTTGATATTCATACGCTAATTTATATTAAAATATAAATTACTTATTATATTCATACACAAGATAAGTAAGAGAGAGATCCTCCCCTTGCCTTCGGCCCGGTTGCTCCGCCACACCGCGCTCTGAGCTTGACGGGTGGATGGGACGGTGACTTCTCTACTCCTCTATTTATGTCTCCCTGTCCCCCTGCGCATGTCTCGTTGTCCTCTCTCTCTCTCTCTCTCTCTCTCTCTCTCTCTCCTGCTGTAAATTTATGTCCTACTAGTTCTGCTCCGTTGGCTGCAGGTTGCACCCCCGCCTTTCTTCCACGCCGAATAATCTGGAGCACCGTGCCCGTCAGGCAGCGCCTCTCATGTCAATCAATCACAGGCTCACAGCTTCCTTCTTGGTTTCACGAGCGCCTTTTGATTGTGTATTGTGTCGGACAGAGCTGCTCCACCTTATTGTTTCGGGCGTTGCTCCGGTATCTAAAACGTTAGTAGTATTTCCTCTGTTTATTTCTCCTTTAACACGTATTTTTACTTTGTAACATGTATTTTAATTTTACATAAGGATTACGATCACATTGTCTAAAATGCCATTATTTTATTGTCTTGAAAGACAAAAGCTATATTTTGTGTGGACGGTAATGAATAAATGCATATAGCTGAGAAAGAATAAATAGAGGTATAAAAGAAAATACCTCATTAAATCTACATGCACGCCTTATATTTTTCAACAAGACTATTTAACAAATACTCGTATAGAATGAACAGAGGGAGTAGATTTGATCATTAATTTTTTATTAAAATATATTTATATAATTTAATAAGATAAGTAATATAAAAAAATATTTTTAAGACAAATATATATAATTTCATATTAATATTTAAAATATTAACAATTAAAGTTTTGAAAGTTTGAATATATATATATATATCTAAAACGATAATTATTCGTAATCAAGAAAGTATTATTAAGTGTTTTTAAAAATTAATATAATTTAACATAAAATTACTTCATTAATCGCTACTTATTTACGCCATTCGTCCAAGTTTATAATACGTATTTTTTTTGGGTCTTGTCCATAAATATATGATGCATTTCATATTTTAATAAAAAAAATAGTGTGATATTCCCAATACACCCTAGTAAATATCCACCTTTATTTATTTTCTCTACATATATATATTGACTATAGTGTTTAGTGATAATAATTGCGTGTAATATCGTTATTTTTAATATTTTTTTGGTCTATGTGCTAAAAGAATACGTTTAATAAATTTGGACGGAGAGAGTAACATTTAAGTTGTTTATTTCAAATTTGAACTAACAAGTCACCATCCAGCCGTTAACATCTGTTTGGTTCAAAATAAACTCAATTTAATTTTAAGATTACCAACTAATGTAATATGTTGAATTGAGGTCCTAGCAAAGCTCTAGCGGGGTCGTCTGCTACAGCTGCTGTGCAGTAAAATGTGTCAGCCTCCCTGCTTGCAGATTGCAAGATTTAACCGGCGTTGACGGCGGGCGTAGAGCGGCAGCAGGCAGCGCGCGGCGGCTGTCATCCTGAGCCAGCAGTGCCACATGGCCGCAAGGTGCCCGGTTGGCCAGAAAGGGCGCGGCCCGCCGCCTCGGGGCGCGGGATTTCTTCCAGCTTTTTGCTCGCGCCGCGCCGCGACGTGAGGACGGAGAGGAGAGAACCAGCGAGCGAAGCGGAGAGAAGGAAAAGCTTGGAGCCTGGGATCTTACGGACGTTGGGCCGCGGGCTGAGCTTGGGCCTGTTTATGCTGAAACGGCAGGACCACGGCTATCATTCGGTTTTCGTATGCACAGGCCCGCCTTCGCTGCTGCCAACTCCGTTTACTCCTGGACTCCTCCTCCCCTGGACTGGACTGATTCCCGTGAGATTGGTTCCCAAACACCGCGGACGTGTCGTCGTGGTTCCGAACGGTCTGATGGGCTTGGACTTGGGCTTGTAAATACGACGTCGGTAGCTTTAGGCCGTGTTTCCATCCAAAAAGAGAGAGAGAAGCTATACGTTGTGTTCACCTGTTTGTAACGAGCACAATATAGTCCGAAGGCCTCCTGATACTAATCGTTCCTCCCAGCTTTGAACATGCCAAGTGAAGTATACTAATAACACAGAAATCACACCGACATAAACAATGCAAACATGAAAAACAAGGGGAAAAGGAACTCCAGTAGGAATGTTTTGTCCGTCAATGCAGGATACACGCCTGTCTTCTATGAAAAAAGAAGAGAATTGGATGTGTTAAATGTCAACTACTCCCTCTGGTTCGGTAATACTTGTCGTTTTGGATATAGTGATGGTCAAACCTCCGAAATTTTGACTAACAATATACTTTTAAATATTTAAATTGGATACAGAAAAATTACAGAAAAACTAAAAAACGGTATACCGTTGCAACGGTATACCTCTGAAACTCATGAAACTTATGATTTTTTGCACTGAAACTCATGAAACTTAGCACTAAAAACTGATAAAACATGAAACTGATGAAACTAAACACTGAAACTCATGAAACCAGCACTGAAACTGATAAGTTTCATAAGTTTCATGGCTATACCGTTGCAACGGTATACCGTTCCCTAGTCACTCTCTAAAAATTATATGTGTAGACTTGTCTCGAGAAGTACTTTCATAATATTATAATTTTATTGGGTTTTATAAATATATTATAATAAAAATTAGCGGTCAAAGTTGTGTTTTGAAGACTGTGTCGATGTCCAAAACGACAGATATTACCAGACTGGAGGGAGTAAATAGCAGCATGAGAAGCTTCACCAGGGTTATTCCTCTTACGCCGTCTGCTTAAAGCATAACTATCAAGAATATGTTAGTTTTCCTCAAGCTCATGACACGGCTGGAGAACCTAGCAGGCCAACTTCACAACATCCCCATCTGCACCAATGACACTGTCCAGCGGTGCCCATAGACAGATCTAGGCAATGGGCAGTGCCTTAGGCACAATCAGCCTAGCACGGTAAGCACGGTACGATATGGATGTCTTTGAATCAAACTGATACAACACGAATGGTGGGCTGTGTCGGACTTAGAAACTCGGCACAATAGACGGCATGGCACGACCGACTGGGTCGTATTTGGGCCGATCAGGCACAAAAACGGTCATTTCGTAAAAAACATCCTATCTACAACCCATCCTATCACCAAATAGTACATATCCCATTTGACTCCTCCCATAACCCATCCAGCGCAGTCACCATCTCACTGTGCCTCTGTCGTCTTCTCTCTCTCTCTCTCCTCTTGCCCTCCTCCACTCCTACTTCCTCCCTGCACTGCTACCTTCCCCGCTGTCCCATGCCATCTCCTCACCATTCCCGCCGCCTCGGTGACAAATCCAGTGGACTTTAGTCACGCTGCTGCCGGATATGGCCTTGCGTCACCATGCCACCAACTTCGCCGGTCATTCCAAGGAAGAAGATGGCGGCGATCAAAGAGAAAGAAAATGGCGACAGCGCTGGATCTCGATGATCCTCATCGCCTTGGCGTCAGATCCAGTGATCTTTAGTCATGCCGCCGCTGAATCGGGCCTTCCCGCACCTTGTCGCTACTGTCCCCGACCATTATACATGCTTGTTCCCATATACTAGCGCCTTTCTCGCCTCCGGTCGAGCTTTAGTCTGTCCACACGACCACGCCAGTAGGTGCCTCGCTCGTCCTCGGCTTCTTTCCTCTTTTCTTCAATAGTTAAAATGGATCGAACCTAGGTCAGCACAGTGTGCCATGCCTAGGCTCGCTGGAGGTGAGTCAAGCTGGCACGGCTCGACGGTCCATGGTAGCACGACACAGTTTAGGCCAACGACCCAATACCTAGATCTACCCATAGTCATAAGACATCTCCTGCAACAAGCACAATATACTCAAGTTAGCAAACCATAGACACGTTAAACAGCAGGGAGACAAAAGTTGTAATGTGTCGTCCTCACTTGTACAATTGCACACGTTGCTCATTGTTCAATTTAACACTAGATCTTGAGCCGAGAAAGAGGCCATTGGGCGGCATGGCTTTGCAAAGGTGCATGGCGGCAACGAGGACGATTTCGAGAGGCGGGGATGGCTTTGTGGCCAGTGGAGGACGATGGTGGTGCGGCTTTGAGACGGTAGCTATGGCGGCCGAGAGAGCGGAAGAGGGATTTTGTTTCGAGCAATGCTTCTATGCATCATCCTTCTGATGTAAATTGCACAAATTTCGAAACAAACACATAGATAGTTAATTACTATCTACACTGCTTTTATTGGCAAATTATTAATTATTTCAAAGAAGATAGAGACAGCACATGTTACATGTATACGTGGAAAAACCGCATTCAGCTCAGCTGTTTGTTCCTAAATTCCTAACCCAATCAACCACCATCCCCACTCCCCAGGCCTCGCTTCACACTTCACGCTCTCCTCCTCCACCTCCCGAAACCCCGATCTCCGGCAATGTCGCTACACCAGCGTCCGCACCAGAAGCCGCTGGCGGCCGCCTCCCTCCCCGTCTCCGCCGCCGCCGCCGCCCCTTCCCGGCCCCTTCCCCTCCTCACGCTGCCTTACCTCTTCTCCCTACTCGCGCTCCTCCTCCTCCTCGCCCTCCTCTTCCCCTGGGGCCCCGCCCGCCCCTCCACCCCAGCCTCCCCGTGGCGCGCCTACACGCTCCAAGAGGCCGCCGCCTTCGCCGCCGCTGCCGGCAACGGCACCATCGTCCTCTCCGCCGTCTCCGGGCCCTACCTCCCCTTCCTCTCCAACTGGCTCATCAGCGTCCGCCGCGCCGGCCGCGCCGACCAGGTGCTCGTCATCGCCGAAGACTACGAGACCCTCGAGCGCATCAACGCCGCATGGCCGGGCCACGCCGTCCTCGTGCCACCCGCGCACGACGCCCAGGCTGCCCACAAGTTCGGATCCCAGGTGAAGAGAAATCTTGGGTGGTGCTTAACGTGCCAACCCCCCAGATGTTTGATGAATTGCCCCTGTGCGTGACTTTGCCTGTCTGTGTGTGGCTGTGTGCAGGGGTTCTTTAACTTCACATCGCGGCGGCCGCGGCACCTGCTGCAGATTATTGAGCTGGGGTACAGCGTCATGTACAATGACGTTGACATGGTGTGGTTGGCTGACCCGTTCCCATATCTCGTCGGAGATCACGACGTGTACTTCATGGACGATATGGCTGCTGTACGTGTAGCTGTGGTGTTTGTGATTGGGACTGTCAGAAATAGTGCTTATTGGGGTTGGGATTGTGGGTGCAGGTGAAGCCAGTGTATCATTCACATGAGCTGCCACCACCAGGTAAGAAGGGGCGGACATACATTTGCAGCTGTATGATCTTCCTGCGGCCAACGGAAGGGGCAAAGTTACTTCTGAGGAAGTGGATTGAGGAGATGAAGGAGCAGCCCTGGTCAAAGAAGATGAAATCAAATGATCAGCCAGCATTCAACTGGGCTTTGAACAAGACTGCCGGGCAGGTTTGTTCTGCCAGATTTCCTCGCTTATAATGCAACATTGCAACTAGACAGGGCAAAGGTTGTTAAGCACGAATAGTTGTCGTTTTGGATATCGATACTGTGTGCAAAACCCTTCTGTTATAATATATTTATAAAACCCAATAAAATTATAATATTATGAAAGCAATTTTGGAGACAAATCTACACATGTGATTTTCATGTATCTAATTGAAATACTTTAAAAGATATTGACAGTCAAAGTGTCGGAAGTTTGATTGCACCTATGTCCAAAACGACAACTATTCGTGACCGGAGGGTGTATTTCTTGTGGCATATAAGTGTTGAACTTGAACTTAAGTTTTGGGGCATATGGTAGTGGAATGGGTGTTGTTTCTTATCTGCTTGAACAAACTAGTGGTTTGCTTTTAGTGCACACCTAAGTTACTAAGTAAGATATTTATAATTCTAAATGAAACAGCATGCATTACGTAATTCAAAATAAGCATATTGTTCGCGATGGATGGTGAGGATGTGTTACTATTTCCTGCACTGCACCGGTGCTAGGTCCGGGCTGGCTTGGCTTGACTGGTCAACTGGTTGGAGCTGGTTTTAGCATGAGTAGCACTGCACGGTGTTTTCTGGTCAATGGGTCAGGGCTGATTTAAATGCAAATTGGCTTTACCGTATATTTTAGGTCAGTTGAAGAACCAAAGGAAACTAAAATGTTTATACCAGTTTGGACTAATTCAAAAGGATTGTTAAAACTAATTTTTAAACTGTACAAATCTTTTCCAATATTGGCCCTGGACATTTTTAAGAATAACACTTATACTTCAAAATTTTACCATATGATTATTTGATAGATAGGTTTATTAAACTATCAATATATCATGTGTCTGTAAATGGATTTGCCTCTACGTGTGCATACATTGTGTTTCTGTGTACTTGTATTTTTGGGGTGTTACTTGTTATCGTGAAAAATATGAATTGTGTTGTGGACTACCCAGAATAGTGGAGTTTACTGTATAAATATCGGCCATGTATTTACAAATATCAAGATCTAGTACATAATGTCCGTGAAGATAACCCTTTTCGTAACAATCACATGAAGTTTTCCAATGGTCTATTTAGGGTCGGTGATCTCTGGTGAGGTCTATACCTCCCTTTGTGAGTCTCTGAAGATCGAGTACGTATTTTTTTTGTGAGCAAGGACATGACACAGCAAGGATTTCATTCTGGTTTCTTGTACTACTTTCCTGGATCTTTGCCTCCAAACAGATAATGTCCTTTGTAGCACTATTAATGTAAGATATGCTTGCAGGTAGATGTTTATCTGCTTCCTCAGTCGGCGTTTCCAACTGGAGGCCTATATTTCAAGAATAAAACATGGGTCAAGGAGACAAAGGGCAAGCATGTCATTATACATAACAACTATATCACTGGGTTTGAGAAGAAGATAAAACGGTTTCGTGATCATGGGCTCTGGCTGGTAGATGAACACAGTGATGAGTCTCCACTTGGTAAAATATGAGCAAGCTGTCAAGGCTATAGCACATCTCTCTTTGCCAGCATCACAATTTTGTAGCTGGTGTTTTGACTCGCAGGGACTGCCAAACCAGATGTTGGATGGTTTGCCATCCACCACACGGAATGCAGCAATTGAGTACGAAATCCATATGCAGAAGATTTCATTTGTACATCAAGCCCCTTCAGAGCTGCCCTTTCCTATGATGATTATTGTTCGATTACACTTTTAACGAAAATGGCTGGTTTGAGGAGAACAGTAAGATATTAGCGTGTGAATGAAGAGGTACTGTGGTTCTGAATATTGTGCGAGTCCATCGATTAGTTCATTGTGTCTGTGTAGCATAATAATTTTGTTAGCACGTATCATTATTATTGAAAAGTAAGGCATTTTTTGACATTGGAATTAGATTATGAGTCCTGCAGTAATGTTCTGGGACTGATTGCTACCTTTACTTGTCATCTGTCTGATGGGTGTTCACAAAATTGCGCTAATATTGACTTGTAGTAGCTCTCATATTTGCATATGTTACATGTTCAGGCAATCTCTCTTTTGTGTCCCTTCGCAATTTGATGATAACGCCTTCTTTACACCTTGTTTTCTGATAATAATGTGTTAAATATGACACGCACTGCTTCTCGGGAGTAGAGAGGTAGGATGAAGGTCCAAAAGACAGACGCAGGAGGCATGCAGGCCGTCATGCCCTGTTTGGAACATGGCAACTCCGTAAGGGTTTTAGCAAGAAGAAGATATCCACACTCAACTCAATCCGGGGTTTCGTAAGAGAGATCCTGCGTTCCAGGCTTGCACACCGGCATCACGTCTCACATCACATCTATAGTATTACACCTGTGCTCGTGCTTGCATGTGCACAAACAACTTCTTTATCCGTACCACAAGAGACCCAGCCATCTTCGCCGACAAGGATCAATGGGCCAGTTGGCCTCCAAGACGAAGCAAGGTATATATGAGATAGCAAACACGAGTTGGCCATGCATGTTCTTGCCCAAGCTTGAGCGACCGGTCCATGCAGAACCCTGCTAGGCTGCTACTTGGCTGTTACTTTCGTGTGATCATAGGGGCAGAGCAGAAGTCTAATGGAAGGGCACTACGACATACTCCCTTCGGTCTGGTAATATCTGTCGTTTTGGATATCGATATGGTCTTCAAAACACAACTTTAACCGCTAATTTTTATTATAAAATATTTATAAAACCTAATAAAATTATAATATTATGAAATTACTTCTCGAGACAAGTCTAAACATATAATTTTTATGTATCCAATTTAAATATTTAAAAATATATTGTTAGTCAAAGTTTTGGAAGTTTGACCATCACTATGTCCAAAACGACAGGTATTACTAAACCGGAGGGAGTATTGGTCAAGGATGCGAAAACCTTCGACGAATTCTACCACGCCATTTACGAGATGATCGAGTAAGCTTTGGTTTATATTGCATAACTGTAACGTGCGTAAGTTAAGTGCGTCCATCTTATTAAAAAAAAGGGGGGGGGTTTTGATAAGTTTCTTCCGGATGTTTTCTTTAGCAACCATCATCTAAATTCCTGGTCATTGAATTTGCTTTCAGATCGATGCACGCCTGATACGGCAGATAGAGTCTACGTCCGTCGCCAGGTCATACACGAGGCGACGCCGGACCGGGCCCTGGTCCAAAGCAGAAGCAAAAAGGAAGAACCACGTCGAGAGGCAACGGACTGAGTCCGGGTCCGGAAAGAGATCGGGCAGGAGGGGCCACATACGGTAGTTCGTGAGGCGTTTATAGGAATAGACATTAATTAGTTTGGATTCCAATAAATTATGTAAGGGAGTCCTTATCTGTAATGGCTGTGTCCGTATGGGGAAAGGACTCGTTTTGGCTTGAAATAAAAGGTTGAGAAAGGAGGAAGAAAAGGTACGTTTTGGTACCACAAATTCAGTCTAGGCGCTGCCGACAATAACCGGCCGGTGGCTCCGTCATAGCTAGCTATCATAGGTCGTCGGCGACCTCCGCTCGCGCCCTCGACGTCTAGATCTGGACTTCGCCCAGGCACTCGGGCGTACGAGCGTGAACACTCATATCAACTGGTATCAGATTCATCCGATCCTCCAATGATTGCTAACGACGAACGCCTCACCCAGTTGGAAGAGGCGACAAACCAGCTCCGGTCTTCGGTGACCGGCGTAGAGAGGAAGTTGGAGGAACTCCTCCGATTATTCAACAAGCAACAGATAGATGAAGGATCGGGAGGCGGATACGCTGGCCTTGGTGACTCTCAGGCAAGCGAAGCACAGGGTCGGGACCGGGATCCCCTTCCGTGGACTCGTTCTCGGGGAACAGATCAGGACGGGCGGGATCACCGTGGGAACGACAGACAATGGCTTCCACGAACACCACGGTACGAGCTAGCATTGTTTGATGGCACGGAGGATCCCCTCCTCTGGCTTAAACAATGCGAACGGTTCGCGCGCGCCTACCGCGTTCCCGAGTCGGATTGGGTGGAGATGGCAGGACTTCACCTGAGAGGAGAGGCCCAAGAAGTCCTTGACAACTGGGAGCAGGAAAATCGCATCATCCCATGGCCGGAATTCCATGACGTCTTCGTTCAACGGTTTACGCGTCAGGCTAGCGCAGGGCCGCTGGGCGATTTGATCAATCTCAAACAAAGGGACTTACGTGTGGACATGTATGCCCGAGAGTTCCAACGTCTGTTGTCACGAGCCCCCCGCATGCGCAAGGAAGATCAGATAGAGACCTTCTCAGCCGGGTTGTCCGCGACGCTGGCAGCAGATGTCCGGCGAGACCGTCCTCGGGACTTGGCCGACGCGATCTACCTCGCCCGAGAAGCTGAGCGACGTGAAGATGTCTGGATTGCCAAAGCAACACAGGGGTTGGCGCCTTTGGTCCGCCAACGGCCAGCATTCAGTAACGGGTTCACGCCTTCCCGGACGCACCTTTCGCCAGTTTCGTCACAGCCAGCAAGTTCAGCAGGTTCGGCTGCCCCGACTACGCAACTGGCTACTCCCGCAACACACTCAACTGCATCGTCTCCGTTAGAAGGCCGTAAGATCAATACGGCGACGGCAGCCACGGCCGCGCCAGGGACTTCTTCTTATCGCCGCCGGTTGTCCCCCTCGGAGATGGCAGAAAGGCGGGAAAAGGGTTTATGTTACAACTGCGACGAGATCTTCTCTCGCGGTCATCGTTGTAAACGACTCTTTCACCTTGAAGTCATGGAAGTGGAAGAGTATACTGAATCCCAGCAGGATGAAGACGAGGAACCTGCTTTATCGGCCATTGCTGTCCAGGGCCCAAAAGCAGGGAGCACTATGCAAATCAACCTTTGGATGGAGGGTTATCAATTGAGAGGGTTGATTGACAGTGGGAGTACCCACAATTTCATTGGCAACCATGCAGCCCTCAAGATTGGATCCTTACAAGAAATCGCCAGCAACCAGCAGGTACGCGTGGCAAATGGCGCACGCCTACCGTGTTTGGGTCAGGTGCCAGCTGGATCGTTTTCCATCGGGGAGCACACGTTCATCGCACCTTTTCTGGTAATTCCCCTGGATGGGTTTGATATAGTACTGGGAGTACAATGGCTTCAAACACTGGGAGACATTCGGTGGAATTTCGATTCCCTTCGAATGACATTTGTTCATGAGGGGCAGTCCATAGCAGTGGAAGGCTTGGGCCGCACGGCCGACCGAGGAACGCACCTTGCTTCGTTGGAACCCATCCTTGGGGAGTTAGCCACCCTTCTGCAGACTTATGAAGATCTGTTCCGGGAACCACAGTCCTTGCCGCCCTCACGAAACTGCGATCATCGGATCTGCCTCAAGGAGGGAACGGACCCTGTGGTGGTTAGACCATACCGTTACCCCTATTATCAAAAAGATGAGATCGAGCGGCAGTGTGAGGCGATGCTTCGCCAAGGCATCATTCGACCAAGTCAATCACCGTTTTCGTCACCCGTTTTGTTAGTCAAGAAAGAAGATGGATCGTGGCGTTTCTGTGTGGATTACCGGGCACTCAATGACAAAACTATTAAGGATAAATTCCCCATTCCGGTCATCGAAGAGTTGTTGGACGAACTCCGGGGCGCCACCATATTCTCCAAGTTGGATCTCCGGTCTGGCTATCATCAGATTCGGATGCGTGAAGAAGA
The DNA here is from genome assembly GCA_036346355.1 of Rhipidocladum racemiflorum. Lineage (NCBI taxonomy): Eukaryota > Viridiplantae > Streptophyta > Magnoliopsida > Poales > Poaceae > Rhipidocladum > Rhipidocladum racemiflorum. Next base: position 13,488,395 of record CM070578.1, on the reverse strand, counting down.
TATTGAAAAGACAGCCTTTCGGACCCATCATGGACATTTCGAAAGTCTAGTGATGGCTTTCGGCTTATGCAATGCCCCTTCCACGTTTTAAGCCCTCATGAACACAGTCCTCGACAAATTTCTTCGCAAATTCGTCCTGGTTTTCTTTGATGACATCCTCGTATTCAGCAAAACGCGAGAAGAACATTGGCAACACCTTCAGCTCGTCCTCGAGCAACTTCGCCTCCATCAGCTGTTTCTCAAGCGTTCCAAATGTGCCTTTGGTCAGCGCTCTGTGGGGTACCTAGGCCACGTAATTTCGGAGGATGGTGTCGCTGCCAATCCGAACAAACTCAACGACATCACAACATGGCCCGTTCCAGCATCGGCAACTGACGTCCGCAGTGGGTTGATCCTACGGATGTGTGTTTTGATCGTATGGCCCAAAATTTGGATATTTTTTAGGACAAAAACATCCGGATGATGTCTATACACTCTCATAAAAAAAATATGTGTTGTTATGCAACTAGAGATCTTCGCATGCAGCCTTAGACAATCAGTGCAGAAGATGTATGATTGAACGAGCTGGCAGTGTGGCCCGTGCCTAGAGGACACATCACAGTTCACAGCATGCTGCTGGCTCGTCAGATAGCTGCCGAAGCCACCGGGGCCGCTCATCCGTCGGTAAGCGGTCAGTATTGGCTCCTGGGGCCATTGCCGGAGCGCGCAGGTCGCAGCTGATCCGAATCCATTCCCTCCGAATATCCGGCGCCCCCTCCCCTCCCGCTGCTATCTAATCCCCTCGTCCCCACCCCCACCCTACTCCACTCTCCGTCTCCGCCGCCGTCGCGACCACCTCACCTCTGTCCCGGCCGCCGCCGGGTCCCCTCCTAGCCGGTATGCTCCCATCTGCTTTTCTTCTTTTGTTGCCCTGTACTACATGCAGGTGGTCTGGTTCCCTCTGGTTCAGGGGAGGTGTGCCTCTCAGTAGTATACCTTTCATCAAGGGCATTCGAGCTGTATGTTCCTTGATGATGCGTTTTGTTAAAATCACCTAGGGTTTCTGGTTTCCGGATATGTTTCTTTTTCCTGTGCTTCTCTGCTTCTTTTCGAACATATGGTGATAGTTAGTTTCTGGTCAATACTAGTGCGCAGAGCCACAGGCTTTTGTCTTCACTATCCTTTTCTCGATAGAGATACACTACCAGATACCAGTTAGCTATAGTTGCACTGGAATTTTAGCAAACTGATTAATTAGCTATGGTGCTATTTGGCCTGTTCGCTTTCTCATTTTTATGCTCTTCATGTTGTAGTCACCTTGAGATGAGTTTGTATCTTGTAGATTTGTACTACATTGTTTTTACCATTACTGATCGCCAAACCGCATAAGATATCTTTGTAGGGGCATCTACATTATTGTAGTGGAGAAGAAAGAATTATGAGAATGGCACATTTGGTCACAAACTGTAGTTTCAGCCCATCTCCTGCTGTTAAGACACACTCAAAATCACCAAATTATGGCCAAAATGCCATCCACTTCCAAAACTCAAAATCTTCAGGCCTTATCCTCAAATCATGCTTCACAAGACCAAAGAAGTTATTTGTTACTTCTGCTAGTGCTGCTGTGCGAGGACAGACAGATAAAACACAAACACCTCTTACTGGTAGTCAGCAAGCATCTGGGCATTCATCCTCTAAACCTAAAAAAGTTATGGTGATTGGTGGAGATGGATACTGTGGTTGGGCAACTGCTCTTCATCTCTCCAACAAAGGTTATGAGGTCGCTATTGTTGATAATCTTGTTCGACGCCTTTTTGATCACCAACTTGGTCTTGATTCCCTTACACCCATAGCCTCCATCCAAAATCGCATCCGCCGATGGAAGTCTCTCACTGGCAAGACAATTCAGCTCTACATTGGTGATATATGTGACTTTGAATTCCTTTCAGAAGCCTTCAAGTCTTTTGAGCCAGATTCTGCTGTCCACTTTGGTGAACAAAGATCAGCACCATATTCTATGATTGATCGTTCACGGGCAGTATTCACACAGCATAACAATGTTATTGGAACGCTTAATGTCTTGTTTGCCATTAAGGAGTTTAGTGAAGAGTGCCATTTGGTCAAACTAGGAACTATGGGCGAGTATGGAACTCCAAATATTGACATTGAGGAGGGATTCATCACTATTACTCACAACGGAAGAACTGACACCTTGCCTTACCCAAAGCAAGCAAGCTCCTTCTATCATCTAAGTAAAGTGCATGACTCTCACAATATAGCATTTACTTGCAAGGCTTGGGGTATAAGAGCCACAGATCTTAACCAAGGCGTCGTCTATGGAGTCAGAACAGATGAAACTGCTATGCATGAAGAGCTATCTAATAGGTTTGACTATGATGGCATCTTTGGGACAGCACTAAATAGGTTCTGTGTTCAGGCTGCTGTAGGGCACCCACTTACAGTTTACGGAAAAGGTGGACAGGTATGTATTTGCTATCTGCCTCAATGATGCCATATGGGGAATTGCCCAATTGATGTTTTTCTTCATCTATCCATTCTGTTCTGTATTAAGGTTTCTCCCTCTTTATAATTACTGCCTGTGGTTCAATGCCATACTTGTGATTGGAATTGTTATTATCCACTCAGACCGCTATACATTTTGGAAGTTAAAATGCCATGTGAAGTAGCTTTTGTTACCTTAGAACCGAGGTCATTTGCCACCATTTGCATCTTTTCATAAATTTAATAAACTCGAAATTGGGGAGTGGATCTTGCAGGCCGTAGCTTATCTCCATAAGTATTGAAAATGAAAATAGTGCATATACTAAGAATTTTCATTTTCTGATGATTTAACTGCTCCAACACAATCATTGCAACCTGTAGTATAAATATTTATGAGTGTGTTATCCTGAAGATATTGCAGTTCTTCTTCTTCAGATCACCCAATAAAGTAAATCCACAACTATTTATTCCCCTTTTCCTTGTGTGATCTTTCCATCTTGGAGACCGTTTTTAGACTGCGGCAAAGCTTTGGAGTTTTGTGCTTGTTGTAAGTTTGTCAACCACATTGTTAAACAATTAAGGTACTAGAGTTTCTGTACGCTTGAACATACTGTACTTTAAATATCGCCTGTAAAAGGAACCTTTTCATGGACTATTGAGCAGCTGTATTAATTAGGTGCACGTTTTCAGCGGATCTTGTACTCCTACCAGTTAAAATCATTCTGTAGGTCAGCCATCATCATTTGACATACAATGTACTGATCAAAGTTCTTATATCATACTCCAGACCCGTGGATATCTGGACATCAGGGATACAGTGCAATGCATTGAGCTAGCAATTGCCAACCCAGCCAAATTGGGGGAGTTCAGGGTCTTCAACCAGTTCACCGAGCAGTTCTCCGTCAACGAGCTAGCCAAGCTGGTGACATCCGCCGGAGCGAAGCTGGGGCTGGACGTGCAGGCCAAATCAGTGCCCAACCCACGGGTCGAAGCGGAGGAGCACTACTACAATGCCAAGCACACGAAGCTCATGGAGCTGGGCCTGGTGCCCCACCTGCTGTCGGACTCTCTCCTCGACTCGCTGCTGAACTTCGCCGTCCGGTACAAGGACAGGGTCGACACGGCGCAGATCTTGCCCAACGTGTCGTGGAAGAAGATCGGCGTGAAGCCGAAGACCGTCTCCGTCTAGAGGGGAGGGAGAGCCTCCCCGTTGGCTGGCAGTAGCATATAGTGTCAACCGCGACATTGACATTATATTTTGGTGTGTGATGTATATGTAATAATGATTATGTGTGCGTTAGTGTAATGCACGCTGTTTATAGTGAGGTGGTGTTACTGGCTACGATGTTAGATTTCATTTTTGCCCCCCACGACTGGATAATTAGCTGCAATCTAAGAGCTTCTATGCTGTTAATTCTGCTGTCCTTCCACCCATCTCTTGACCTGCAAATGAGGAAGGAGGATGGATCTGTTCTTTCAGTCATGATTAATGAGTGGATTTGGGTCTGAGATGTTACCTCCTGTCCTTGCTAATTGTATCTTGCTGATTGGGAAGGTGGAGATTGGATCATTGCAAGAGCTTTTACTTGTAAAAGAGGCTATTGAGATCTGAACTCTGTGGTTGATGGGGCAGTACTCGACCCCAATCGTGTACCCTCCAGCATTCCATCTGGACCCTGCAGTCGTCTGGGGTCTGAACTCTGAACTCTGAACTCTGAAGGCTGGAGTGTGCTGTGTGCCTTTGCCACCTCGAAAGGTGGAATCGCCCGGCCCAATTGGTGGCGGTGCGGAGAAGGGAGTAAGTTTTTAAATTTCGGTTTTGGATCATATTTTGGAGGGGACCAAAATCTAAAATTCTAACGAAATGCAGATGAAATTCAAAAGGCAAATTTTAAATCTGGATTTTTGGGACAAGGATTTCCGAGATCTCAGCGAGAAACACCGAAATCTTAGCAAATTTCAACCAAACAAAAAATGGGCCAAAACACATTAGAAAATTTTAAAATTTTTGGTGGATGGTCCTGACGAATCACTAATGTTCTCATAATCTTCAGATGATGATCAAGCTTGAGAAATTTTAAATTTTTTTGACAGTGCTACTGTCCTAATAAAAACCTTACCGGTAAATTTCAATCAAATGAAAAACGGTTCAAACCACGTTAAGAATTTTTAAAATTTTTTGTGAATGGCCCTGACGCATCACTAATGTTTTTATAAAAATTTTAGATAAAAATCAAGCCTGATAAATTTTAAAAAAATCTGACAGTGCTATTATCATGATACTATGGTCTCCTAAGGCTAAAAAAAAGTGCACATGATATCATGGCATATAATTTCACACAATGTTACCCAATGAACTAAATAGTTCCAGATTTTGGCCACGAGGACAAGAATGTTACACAATGAACTAACATTACAATGTTACACAAGTTCAGCCATAAACCAGAGAACTACTACTCATTGAATCTGGCCATGAACTACCCATTGAGCTACTACTCTGGTTCAGCTACTACTCACTGAACTACTATAACAACCGGCCAAATGAGCAGTTCAAGGTTAGGTTAGGGTTTAGGGTTTAGGTTAGGTCAGGGTCATCCGGTGAACAAAAGACAAATTCCAGAGTATGTTTTCAGTGATCAGTGAATTGAGAGCTACTACCGAACTTATATATCAATTTTAAAATATTTTTTTACTGATTCATGAGTGAGGGACAATCTAACACTGTCAAAATTCATACCATTTTATGCTAAAACATGTATATTTATGCTAACACATGTAGATGGTATAATCCAAGTTCTTCAACATACATGTATAATTTTGGAGCATGATTTGATTGAGCAATCAAAATAGAATTAGAATTTTTGAAACTTTTAGAGAAGGGTGCTGAGGAAATGTTTAAGCTCTCCTAAAAAGTTTAAATCATGATCACACTCGAGCAAATTTATAAAATTCTAACAAGTTTACTCTCTCATTTATGTTCCTTCTGTTTTTGTTTTTTGTTTTAAATATAATAAATGAGGTTCAATTCTTTTGGAAATTTTTATGTATGATTTTAGACTACTAAAGATTGTACCATAATTTTTTTAGAACATGATCAGGCTTGTACATTTTTATAAAAATATGGCAGTGCTTATGTTATTGTTATAAAACATTTCAAAATTTTGGTTTTTCAACAAATTTTCATGTAAGATGATATTCTTAAGAGCTATTGGCCCAAATCCGGTCCAAAAAAGTTAAAATCCGAATCCGGCCAAAATTTTCAAAATTTGTCAAAAATTTGCCGAGTATTTCAAAAAATATTGTAGCAATTTGAATTTTTTTAATCCAGTCGGGATTTGGATTTTTTTTTTGGGGGGGGGTGGGGGGTGGGGGGTTGCGAAATCTGAGATTTCGAACCTTGGAAGGGAGTTCCCGGATGGGGTGGAATTGCAAGCGAAAACTTGGACCAAGCACGTGCGCGCCCTGCATCCCTCGGCTACAGACATGCCCACGTACACGTCACGGGTAGGGCCGGCAAAAAAAAAAAATCGATAGAGCTCGAATCAAAATTACTTCAATTAGATTAGTTAATAGGTTCAGAATTAAAGTGAGTCCATTTCTAACGAAAAAGGTTAATAAGGATTGGTTTGATAGTAGCTCGTTAGATCCAATTTAAAATAACCACTTAAATGGTAAATAAAATAATCTTGAATTAAACTATGCCAAATTTTTTTTTTAAAAAAAAAAAACTCATTAACAGCTTGTTGAGCTCGATATGCATTCATGGGGCGGCCAGTGGGGAATTCGGCCAAGCGAAGGTAGTCCCCGGCACATACTTGGACGAGGGTAAATCTTTAAAATGGAAAAAAGAAAGAACGAAGAAGACTCCTCCAGCCATGGGCCATGGCCCATGTCTACCGTCAGGAGTGAGCCATGCAGCGCAAAGCTAGCGTTGGATCGGCGAGAGAGAGAGAGAGAGAGAGAGAGAGAGAGAGAGAGAGAGATTTTAGCAAGGATAAACTTGATTACTATTAAGAGTAACCAGAAAGTACATATATAGTGCTTGCAAGTTGCAAAGAAAATGAAAAGAAATTAAGCAGCGACCAGCATGCTTTCTATTTTCTACTTTGCCCCATCACGACAAAGCAGGATCATACCCGCCAATCAACTTACTAAGCTGTCTAGAAGGGCAACACCTTACTAGACTAATCTGAACATAACGACCCAAAATACACAACTCCGAACTAAGTTTCCTATACACAAACTCCTTTATTTCTTTTTTTTTCTTTGTTCGGAGACCAAGGCAAGCATCAATTCTTAATTCAGAACTTTCAACTCATAACTCGGTTTAGTTGATCACTACCTCCAATTATAAATACAAATCACTTTAACTTTGAGCACACGACTTACTGAGCCAGAGAAAATGGCTCTGGGACCAACACTGGGCAGTGTTGATCCATCTAGGGAAATGTCTCCATGTGTTCTCTCAGCTCTTTCTGTCATCCAATTTTCGTCCGCCGTATCCAATACATACCGTTTATCCCTGACTAGCAAAAACCACACAAATCACATCTCTGTGCAGGTATCATGGGCGGATTTCGCCGCATCATCACTTGACCCACGCTGGCTGCCAGCTCGGGGGAGGAGAATAGGAAAGAACAGGACGGAAATGCGGAAGAAGGGAAGGGGGAAAAGATGTGATGATGCGACATCATCCGTATTTGGTTGGCAGCTCAGTTCTTCCGAAATGCATCCATGATCCATGCATGTTGATTGATGTTCTTGCGCCAGGGAGAAACCGAGCTGCATCCACATCATCAACCGATGCGCGGTAGAACTCTCATCAAGCGGAAAAGGAGAACCACCAGCACACGCATGGAAATTGGAAACGTAATCCATATATATTCTGATCCTGCTACAGCTACCTAAACCTGCTAACCTGTACAATTTCCTCGACTTCCATGCGAGATAGATAGCCATCCGGCCATTTGCCTAGCTAGCTAGATATATCAACAAACCAACAACAACACGCATGCATGGCACCTCAAGCTTCGAGGCCTCGATCGAGGAATGAACGGCCAATTCAGCAATGGCAGTATGGCACCGCTGTGCTCACTGCTCAGCAATGCTGTAGGGATCCGGACGACTCGTCGGCCAAGTTGCTGGTTGGGCAGAACGCGAGGGAGATCACCAGCAGCAGCAGCACCACGGGGACGACCAGCAGCAGCGACGGCGGCGGCGGCAGGGGAGGCAGCACCAGCGGGAGCAGCAGAAGCAACGCGGCCGCCGTCGCGAGCAGCACCACCACCTTGCTCCCATCCATGGCCGTCGCTTCTTGCATGACGCTGCCGCGCTGAGAGCTGGGAGAACAGAGTACGCAGCTAGCACAAAGCAAACATCGATCGGTATTCGGTAGTAGTCAAAAAGATGCTAGAATCTGAGTATATATATTGTCGTAGGGTGTGTTTGGTTGCTTATACTAAATGATATATGCATGAGATGGTTAAAAAAAACTCATCCATATATTTAGTTGCTTGAATAGAAACATCTTATCTTAGATCAAATGATATAAATTCAAGTAATACTCCGTATAAATGCTAAATCATTCTATTTATCTAAAATAATAAAATCAAATAGTATAAAACTGTCTTATCCTATTCAATCTCATCTCATCAATCAAATACATCTTTTAACTTTGTGGTAAGCGTATTCTCCGTGGGTCAGTTGAAGCATTTGATTTTTTTTTTTTTCCTTCTTGGGGACAGGAGTGAGGCGTTAGATTTGATCTTGCCGATGCCAAAACTGACAAGTTGGTCGAGGTGGTGTGTCCAGAGCCCACAGTTTCGATGGACCTGGAAGGTTCAATGGACCTAACAAGACGCCTTTTCCAGTGCATGCCGATCGTACGAATTTTCCGTACCAGGAAATTCATCGCAAACCACGGCAAATCAGTGGACGGCCGGGGAGGCAGTAAGGGAGCCATGGGTCGAAGCTCGATGTGCTCGGTTGTTGATGCATGCATGTCGTGTAGAATCGACTCGCCAGTCGCCACCATCAATTACCCAGAGCTCGGTATACTAAATTTTATGGGAGCCATTCATTCTCTTCTTTGTAGGATCGGTTGGCGTCAATCAGAGGGGGTGAATGATTGAGCGGGTGCTAAAATAAATTTTTAGTGATTCTTTAAACTCCCCTAAGCAAAATATAAAATATTGCTTCGGTTTAATGCAAAAACAGATTAATAGATGTTCATTAAATCGTGAAATCCCAGAGATCCAACCATCCAATTGATGTGAAATTTTTACTATAGAAACTAGATTCAATTTAGAAACTAACCCAACAAGAATCGACTCAATCGGATCTACGGATCAAAAGTTATAAGCTTTGCAAGTTGACTGTTTCAATAAAACCGAAAATAGATTAAACCCTAATTTCGTAATTAAACAAAATCTATAAGGAATTAACCAATCAAACTTTTTAGACCACTAACTCGATACCCTAGGAAGGTTTTGAATAGATCAAATAAAAAAAATGACGATGAAAAAAAAAATCAAACAAAGCCAATATGCAAACGACGATCAACTGTTGATGCTGAAAACTTACAGTGCTGTAATCCGTTAACTCGATACAGTCCTGTTTGTTTTCCTGTCTCTGGTTTTTCTTTTTCTGTAATCCGTTAACTTCTCTTCTTAATTGAGCGGCAGAGCTCCTGCCTTTTATTCAAAAAAAAAAAGAAAACTTACAGTGCTGTACTCCTTATTCGCTTGCTACAGTAAATCGCACATTACTGTAGCACCAAGCTAACAACAGGACGCTCCAGCAAGCGACAGCAACAAAACTAAACTAATCAACTCGGTTGGCTGGATCAGATTGGTGGCGATCTACCCGATGGAAATCATGCACATGTGGCTTCTCCAACCTAGCTTTTCGCAGCGTCGCTTTTTCGTTTTCTTCTGTACTAAAGCGTTGCCAGCTCTCTTCACGCGACGTAACGGCTGCAGCTGCACCTTTTTTTTTTCTTTTTCTCGCTGGGCTCTCGGGGACTTCAACTCGCTGCAGCTAGCGGACGCCACGCCGATCTTTTATTCTGTGCGCAGCTCGCCTCCGAGGAGGAGTCCTACTCTGACTCCTTTTGTTATGCAGCTCCAACACGCTGAGCCCGCAAGGAATCGCTGGCCAGCAGCTCCACGCGACCGAGTCCGAGAAGAACTCGCTGGCCGGCCGATTCCCGCACAGTGAAACTTTTATCAACTCTAATCAAATACCTACAGGCATATTTATCTGGCCTAATAACACTTGGCCCAATATATGCATACAACTCAAAAATTCTCGCATGCACGCGTACGGCCCACCTGCCGCTACCGCGTGACTCACTCTCTCTCACGTGCACTGTTCTCTAGTCTGAACGCCTCGCATGACATCCCCGATCATCTGAACCTCGATTCATCCCAGGACCTAGTTCCGATCCTCGTCATCGACCACGTTCAACCTCAAGCAACACCTGCACGTGAACAAACACAAAACAATTTTCCGAGCACAAGTTCTTCCAACTTGATTAAGATCAGTCCATGCAATCACTCACACGAGCGCATTGCATCAAGCAAAAATAATTGCCATGCTATCACAAGCATATCAAATAATTAACTGAACCATCACATTTTGCAAATTCAATTCTAAACCAATTTTTCAGCACATGATTTCACATTCTTGAGATATATTTATATGCTTTTTTAAGATTATATAAATATTAAAGCATAAATAAAAAATAGATGGTAATCGCTTTTGCTTTAAAATTTATCTAATTTGTATCAGAGGAACAACATAAAACTCTGCTTAGTAGGATTTAACTATGAGAGGTGCTTTTATGCTTTTTCTTGGTTAAATTTGCATTAAGTCATCGAAGTTTATATTTGGTTAAAGACATAAAAGATAGATAGGATAAGTTAAATTTTTGTTTGATTGAAGAGATGAGAGTTGGATGGTAGATGGGATAAAAGTTGAATGTACATATACTAATCTAGCCAATTTTATGGAATAGATTCATCCAACGTCTACAAAGAATATTCGTAAGAGTTAACTGTTTTTATTCACTTATTTATTCAACTAAACAACCGGATAGATAGATAGATAGATAGATGAGATGGATTGACAGTGAACCAAACGAAGTTAAACCACAAGAGTAGTTAGATTACTTGGTGCCAAATCCTAACTAAGGTTTACCTCGAGGTTAGCTTAATTAAACTTAAATGACACTAGCTAAACAACTATCTAGATGTTTCATTGCTTTTATTAGCTATCTATACTATGTTCCATTGTTTCCCTTACGTACAGACTGAGACTACTCATCATGGTCTCATTGCGTGGTCGTGAAATCGTTCCTGTGCCTCACGATAGAGCTTAGAGACAACGCGTGAGGCCCAAAAACAAATTTCAGGCCTATATACCAGCCCAAGCTCAGCCCATTACCGAGGGGCCGAGGCCTATCTTATAAATAAAAGTAAAATCCGCTCGTTATTTTAGAATGTGCCTAGTTAATCTTTTAAAAATTTGGACCATAAATATAAGTAGATGTATTTAGATCTGTCACATACTAGATTTATCACCAACTCTTCTTCTATAGACTTGGCTAATGTGTAACTAGAAAATGTGGATGTTCAAGATAGTTATTAAAACCGGATCGGACCGGCTGCTGAACCGGAAAAAAAACAGCAATAAGAGACTTTGTTGATTTGTATTCTTGTGATGAGTGATTTGCCATAAAATAATTATACAAAGAATTAGAATAAACATGCATGTATGTGTGCATGTAGGTGCTTGTGTGTTGCATGCACGTCATTGAGTTGCAATTTTGCACGTCATCTTTTGCTTTGGCCCAGCCCAAGGCCCAAGTATATATATACGTGAAAAAAAGAAAAGAGAAGAACAGGACAGAAGAGGGTCTTCTGGAGATTGGCTTGGAGGGCAGCGCAGTACACGTGAGAGAGAAGATTGAAGCAAAGCCTGAAAAAAAAAAAGAGAAGAGATGTGTAGATAAGAGGGCTTCTCAGCGTCTCATCCAAAAAGGAAAAAAAAAACAGGAGGCAGGCTCCCGTTCAGGACGCGTCGTCTCAGGGAGCAAATGGTGGCGCAGGACAGGGTTTGCTGATCGAGTTCGGCAGAAGACCGGATGCTCCCAGGCGACGGCGTGCAAGCAGGCTCGACAGCAGGTTCGCTCGGCATGTGTACGTGAGGAGCAGCGCATGTATGCGGGCGAGCGGCGGGACAGTGCACGAGAGCAACAACAAGGAGGCGCATGAGGGTATAAATTCTAGATTGAACTTTATGTGATAAAATTCATGCTTTGACACGTTGATTGATTTAATGCAAAAGTGTGAATTTTAGTTTAATTATTGTGATTGATTCTCTTGTTTTAGTTTTTTGTTTTAGTACTGTTTCAATTATTTCTTCCGTTGTTTAACATCGTTTAGCGTATCTAGACTCTGTTTATGGGTATTTAGCGCCAACGATCCTTCAGACCTGGCGGCTCCGTTTCGTTCGTTTGAAAGAGCGTTTGTAAAATTGGACCGGCAAAACCGCATGAACCGGACGGCTTTAGGCGAACCTAGCGGTTTCTGTCAGAAGAAAAAAGTGACGCACGAAAGAAAAAGAAAAGGCCGGGAAGATGGAATGGTGTGCCTGAAGGAAGGGAACCCTTGCAAACTAGCTCCCCTCAGCCGCCGTCTACCCATCTCTCCTTTCTATCTGGCGTTAGACTATCTTCAGCGGCTTCCCTTTCCCTCCAAATCCCTTCACGAACAGATCCCAAGTGCTCCAGCGGATTCCCTTCACGATTCCCTTCGGAAGGGATTCAAACAGTGAATCTCTTTAGAAAGGGATTCTCTCTCCAATCCTTTCACAAATCCCTTGAGGGGATGCTGCTAGAGATAGTAGGAATAAAGGGAATGAATATGGGGAAGGGAATGGAATGAAGGGAAATTGCTGGAGATAGTCTAAGTCCACGACGGCTACATTCTCCATCTCTCCCATGCTTCTCCAATCTTCGGCCCCTCATCTTCTCCTTATCAGCGGTGACGTACTGAGCTCGGATCCCTGTCGGCCGCCAATGCCGGGGCTGGCTCAGTGGCTCGACATCAACTACTGCAGAAGCCATCTCATGGGTCTAAATCTTTGTGGGGCAAATATATCTAGTATAATTACTTGGGACACTATGGTGTCTAGGCGCTAACGGGTATTTTTTTTCTATTTATTTGTATTTAAAAGTTTTGAAAATTTTAGGACGTTGAATTTAACCAGTTTACTAACTAGTTAAAAAAAGTTTGAACTAAAATTTGAACTAGAGTTTCTTTTTTTGATGATAGTTTGATCGTAGGTATATGCTGAGTATATATATATAAATCAGCAAATCATGTAATCTAAATTCGTTCAAATTTTTGAATTTGGTTGTATTTTTTAAAGGCAAGTGTTTTATTTGAATTGTTATTTATGGGTATATACCTTAAAACTGAAAATTTCAAAAAATATACTCAAATTTAACTTGAATTCGTATATATATATCTCTACTATTCTAAAGCAGCACTTGGTGGCAGTGGTCCGTTCTTTCCACGTCGTTAATTGCCGCTTAATTGCCCTGCTTAATTGCCCTACGCAAGAAACGAAGCGTTGCTTTAATTAGTCAGCTTTCGCAAGAAACGAAGCGTTAAAGATAGATGTTTGGTCTTGTGAAATAATTTTTTTAATTTTTTAATCTTTATTTTTCGTTATCAATTTTATTTTTCGTAGCAACGCACGGGCATATAACTAGTATATATGTAAAGGTTTTGAAAAATTCTCAAAAAATTATCATAGGTAGGGGAGGTGAGGTTCTACAACTCTGTAAAATTTGAAGACCAAACTCAATCGCATTTGGAAGATATGAAAAAGACAAATTCAATATGAATAGTAATTTTTCACTGTTTAGCACTATTCATTTTGCAATTTGTCTTTTTCATATCTTTCAAATGCGATTGAGTTTGGTCCTCAAATTTTACAGGGTTGTAGAACCTCACCTCCCCTACCTATGACAATTTTTTGAGAATTTTTCAAAACTTTTAAACCTGGTTTTCACGGAGTTTTCATGATAAGGAAGGTTTGCACTGAATATGTCCCTATATATATATATATATATATATATATATATATATATATATATATATATATATAAGGGAGATATCTAGTGCAAACCCCATTTACCGTGAGAACTCCGTAAAACTCACGTATAAAAGTTTTGAAAAATTCTCAAAAAATTATCATACGTAGGGGAGATGAGGTTCTACAACCTTGTAAAATTTGAAAACCAAAGTCAATTGCATTTGAAAGATATGAAAAAGACAAATTCAGTATGAAAGACAAATTCAGTAATTCATACTGAATTTGTCTTTTTCATATCTTTCAAATGCAATTGAGTTTGATCTTCAAATTTCACAGGGTAGTAGAACCTCACCTCCTCTACGTATGATAATTTTTTGAGAATTTTTCAAAACTTTTATACGTGGGTTTCACGAAATTTTCACGATAAGGAGTATGTTGCCATATATATATATATATATATATATATATATATATAGAGAGAGAGAGAGAGAGAGAGAGAGAGAGAGAGAGAGAGAGAGTACCTTCTTGTTGCTCTAGCTAGCATGCGATTCCCATACTCCGGTAGCCGGTGCCTCGAGCCCCTCGCATCGATCAGTGCTTTGCCTTTTCCAAGTTAAGCTACTACTAGTAGCTTACATTCTTAATTTCTGTCATCGTTTCCTTCTTGATTTCTTTGCCTCCGATTCCTACTACAGGTCTTTTCATATTTCTCTGCCTTTTTGGGTTCGGTACAAGAGAAGCGGATAGTACCCGCCACGTCCAAATTTGCGAGCCGTTTTTGTTTACTGATTTTATTTATAAATAAATAAATAATTTTATATACTAATACAAAATTAGCGTGATATTTTTTTTATTCCTTAACAAATATCTATCTTTATTTCATATTCTCTATATGTATGTATTGAATATAGTGCTTAGTGGTAATAATTAAGCTTAGTTTAGTTATTTTTAATATCTTTTACCTATGCATCAAGAAGAAATATATTTTATAAACTTGATCTGGGAGTATAATGCATGTTAATATTTTGAACTATTTGCTTTCGCATCCAGCAATTCATGCATATTTGCACCACAACCTTTTAGAGATAAGATGACGCACACTACACTCACAGCTGTGTCTGTGCGTACCTATGAATGTATCTATTTTTAATTTTTACGACTAGTAAGGGATCCAAACGCGATTCGAAAAAGTTTTTCTTGCCCTCACAAAAAATCGCGAAGGATCTTTTCGTAATTTTGCAGGGATTTATCTGTAATTTAAAGGAACGGAGGGACTTTTTCGCAAAAATGGCAGGGTGACAACCTGACAGGTGGATACCTTAAGGATCTCTCAAACCTCCCAGATGTAATAAAGAGATAATTAAGATGAGCGCTCGCCTTCATGCTCGACCTTCTCGTTTGTACTTCAACTTTGACTTCGTTGATTGCATAGCATTCTTTGCCACGTTTAATTCCTAGGATATCCAACTATACGAACTAACTAGTTAAAATTTTGCGTGGTGCCGCATGGCAGTTTGTTAATTTTAATAGAAAGATAAGTTTTTTAAAAAAACAAAAAAGAAATGTGTTTTAATATAGCTTTCTTAAAAAAATATTTGTTTAAAAAGTCTTACAGAAATATTCATTTAATAAAGCCTTAGAAAATTGTTTTTTTTAAAAAATATTTTTTAACAGTCTTAAAAATTTAACAGAGAGAGGAAATCTTTTTCCAAAAAGTTCGAAAAAAATTAATTTGATGGCTCTAGAAAATAAAAAACAATGAAATTGAAACACATTAATAGCATTGTCAAAGTTTTTAAAAATCGCACAAGTTTAATCATAATATGAAATTCTTATGGTAGCTTAGGCATGCTCTAGGAACCTTTCTAAAAATGTTTTTAAAAAAATCCAACATGATTTGTTAGCTGAATTAAATTAGTGAA
This sequence comes from Rhipidocladum racemiflorum, assembly GCA_036346355.1. Classification (NCBI taxonomy): domain Eukaryota; kingdom Viridiplantae; phylum Streptophyta; class Magnoliopsida; order Poales; family Poaceae; genus Rhipidocladum; species Rhipidocladum racemiflorum. Next base: position 13,472,886 of record CM070578.1, on the reverse strand, counting down.
GTTACTTTAAATGTATTAGCATCATTGTTAGAATTTTTAAAAATCACAAAAGTTTGATCATGATCCAAATTGTTATGGTAGCTTAGGCATGCTCTCAAGACCCTTTCAGAAATTTTTTAGAATTCACAAATTTAGTAGCTAAATTAAATCAGTGAAGTTGCACTAAATGCATTAGTTGCATTGTTATATTTTTTTTTAAAAAAAGGAAAAAGTTGGATCAAGACCTAAAATTCTTATGGTAGGATAGCCATGCTCTCAAGAATTTTATAATTGTTTTTAAGAATTTACAAATTTAGTAGCTCAATTAAATAAGGGAAATTCCTTTAAATGCATTAGCAGCAGGGTTAACAAAACCGAAACCGAAAAAACCGATGGAAAACCGAAATTGGAAATTCGAAAATATCGAGGCAAAAATCGATGGAAAATCGTTAGAAACCGAAGAGTTTCAAAACCGAGCATTTGAACAAAAAAACATTCAAAACAAATTTTAAAAAAACAAAAACCATTCGGTTTTTTCGAAACCCCATCTGTTTTCTTGAAAAACCGCTCGGTGAGTTGAACCTTTTGGACGATCGGTTTCTTGAACGGTTTTCGTCGGTTTTCTCGAAGAACCGCTCGGTTTAATAGCATAAATTTTTTGAATTTTTTTTGAACTCGACCGGTTTATCAGTAGGTTTTATATTTCAGTGGGGCTCGAAATCTCGAAAACCGAACGAAATTCGAGAATTTCGTTCGGTTTTGTTAACCCTGATTAGCAGTATTGTCAGATTTTTTAGAAATCATAAAAGTGTAATCACGATATGAATTTTTTTACGGTACGTTACACATGCTCTCAGGACCCTTCTCAAAAAAATTAAAAAAATTTAAACATGGTTTAATGACTTAATTAAATCGTGACAAAAAATTCAACTTTATTAGTATTTGAAACCCAAGATCTAGAGTATGCCCGGCAAGACTTTGGCCAACCGGGCTAAGCGGGTGTTGTAAACCAAGGTAGATATTAAATATTTGATGCTATATAGCTTGGAACTGTAGAAACTAAAGTGAAAAAGAAACGCGTGGTGGAGAGACGTGTAAAGGCCATACATATTAAGAATAGGGAGTTACTAGGAAATTGAGCGCGGCGTGCCGCCGCGCACGTGAATGAAAAAATTGAAAAAATATTTTCATAAAAAAAACAGACCACGAGAACACTTTAAAACATTTTTTCCATGCTCTGAAGGAAAAATGGACCACAAAAACATTTTTTTTCGGGTAAAACAGAGAAACGAAAACATTTTTTCCATGCTCCGGAGGAAAAACGGACCACAAAAACATTTTTTCCGGGCAAAACGGAGAAACGAAAACATTTTTTCCATGCTCCGGAGGAAAAACGGACTACAAAAACATTTTTCCGATTTTTTTTAGAAAAAACGGCCAACGAAAACATTTTTTCCATGCTCCGGAGGGAAAACGGATCAGAAAAACATTTTTTCCGGGCAAAACGGAGAAACAGAAACATTTTTTCAATGTTTCGGAGGAAAAAACGGACAACAAAAACTTTTTTTTTCGGGAAAAACGGAAAAAGGACCTGAACGAAAAGTGCACGGACCTATTTGTTATGATTTAGGACCTGTTCGCTATTTTAAAAAACTATAACAGGGCTCGTTTACGATTCGTATTTAACGGGAGGCTCTTTATGTAAAACGGCGAACGAGGGATTTAAACGCGAACCGAGGGAAAAATCTCTCTCTCACAAAAAATTGCAAAAGACCTATCCGTAATTTCAAAAACCCGAAGAGCTTTTTCAAAAAAAGAGGAGAGAGAGGAGGGTGGGACACCGTGGGGGACCTCACCGGACAGCAATCCTCCGGAGGGATGATATAGATTTCTGTCTGGAAGTGTTACAAATGAATGATTTTTCAAAAAGAAATATAATTATGAAATATTAAAATATTATTGTTTGTTCAGCGGCGTTTACACCGGTGAATCTGTCAATTAGCCGGTTCACTCGTCGGTTCGGTTTCAATAACTACGAACGGAGGTACTTGTTTCGGTTCTGTATATATTAAGGATTTAAATCACGATTTTATAGATTTATTCTAAGATTTTAGAAAAGTTATATAGCTATCGTGGAAGCTATCTTTTATCGCATTTTTAGTACTAAAATATTTAAAAAATATATATATATATAATATAAATCACTTCTAAACAAATTGTAAAACTATGGTACTTTAAAAAGTAATAATATTTTTATAATAAAAATATGAGTCAAGTCTATAATCAACAAACATGCTAATACATGTTAAATATCATAAATGATAATTATATCATGATGTTCTTAACAACAAGTACTTAATCAATAAGAAATATAAATACTGGATTACTGAAAATGACTAGATGAGATTTTTTACCAAGTTTTTTCATAGTTCAGGCTTATAAGAGGTGCATTTTGGGCATTTCTATTAAGGTTGGATTTCAAAATAGGCACAATGCTTTGGCCATGGATACCTACGTAGGGTAGCGGAACTATCGCTAGGTACGAGTTACGTCATATACATATAATTGAACTATTGTTAGCTATAATGCTTATAGTAACACAGTGCAACATTGGTACGTGTAACTTCAAGTTTGAGGTGACTATATGCAGTCGAAATGCAAGTGAGAGATTCATCACAGGGCGAAGAGAAAACGAGCACAGATAAATGCATGTATGCATGCATGCGAGCCCCGTTATCTGCACTGGTTTATTTCTACGAGCTTAATTACGAGCTTTTGGCGTATTTATCGCAAGGAGTACGTACGTACCCGGTACCCCTGTCCCTTTTGCCGGGCTTAGTGAGCTGGCTTCATGAGCAGCAGCGGCTTCATGAGCCAGTAATCTCCAAGCGGCGGCTCGTAGCTTACGGGAACGAACGGTTTCGCCAGTAACTCTCCAGAAAGTACAACGCCATTGACACCGGCCAGATCACCACTCGTACTCCCCGTTGGAGCAGCTGCTCGGTCGCCCCAGCGGCCATGCGAACGTGCGTGAGTACAGGTCGCAGGCCGTGCCCACGCGTTCGTGCTCGCCGGCACGCGCGGCGCCCGACACCGCGCACTGCTCATGCGCTCGCCGCACGCGGCCCGTCGGTGCCTTTGGATCCTCGGGCAACCGGTGCTTTACGACGTTCGCTCGGCGCTCCGGCTCTTTTTCCGGCTAGCGCTCGTGTCTGGCTGACTCTGCGTCTGCTGCTTTGGAATTGGAGATGCACCGTCTCAAAAGGCACGCGGCAAGGTACCGCTCCAGGTAAGCAAAGCCGCTTTGGGGGCCGAAAAACGTGCGTACGTACTACGTCTGAACTGGACTGCACCGGACTGAAGTGAGGGTTTGAAAATTGGGAGCAAGCACGAGGCTTTCTTGCCTTTTGTGTCCAAAAGAGGCTATTAACCGCGACGCGTGGTGAAAGTAAAGGTCCAGTTTGGAACAATCTTTTAGCTTTTGATCATGCAACCCGGGATTATAGCCAGCTGCGTGGAGAAACGGTTGCATAAAGAATATGATGGCTAGAGAATCTTGATCGTTCGGCAATCCTAATCGGGCTACTTTTGATTGTGCTCCGGCGAAGGGTGGAGGACGGCCTCAGGCTGACGAGGAGGGATGGAGGGCCTCGGGCCGGCGAGGGGCGAACGGAGGGGCTCGGACCAATGGAGGCATGGATGGAGGGGCTCGGGCGGCGGACGAAGGGTGGCAATGGCGCAGACGGAGGGGCGAACAGAGGGGCTTAGGCTAACGGAGGCGCGAATGGAGGGGCTTTGGCGGCGAATGGTGGCGGAGGCGTGGATGGAGGGGCATCGAGCGGGCGAGCGGACGAGTTGGCGCAGGGGTGCGGGGCAACGACTAGGGGTTGTGCGGAGGGGTGGAGTGGGCACGGGTGACGTAAGTCCTGGCGGATGGGGCAAGAAGAGTGTGGGGGGAGAATCACCGGAATCAACATCCGAGCCACTCCTAATTTTATGTGTAAAGGGTGGATTCTGGGCCATGTTTGGCAAAGCTCCAGATCCCAGCTCTAACTTAGATCTGAAACTTGTAGACTAAAATAAAGTGAAACTTAGATCTGGTGGAGGGGTTGTTTACATTTTTATTTCAAAATGTAAACAAGATGACCCAACATTTTTAATATACCCACAACTCCAGCTTCACGGATCTGATAGAGCTAGGAATGCCTAGCTCCACCTAATCCACGTATCTAGTGGAGCTAGAGCTCTGCCAAACAAAGCCTGATTGTTGGAGAAGTTGCCCAGAATCCTACTGTTCGGTAAACAATCCGTTTTTTTAAACAGAAGCTGCCCAAAAGCTGTTACGAATGGGGCCAAAGTAGGGAAGTAATGGTTGCCACTTGCCGGGGTTTTGTCAAACCTGTTCGATCGAAGTTTTGATTTTTGGGATGTCTAATGTACAAAACGATTGAATTTTTTTGAAAAAACTTCAATAAACTTTTATGGCGACTAAATCGATCCAACCATATATATTCAACCACCATCTTATATATAAACCCATCACTATCCTTCTAACCCTAACCCCACCCTTACTCTCCCTATCGTCGTCCCATCCCCACCCTGCGCACCACTTCCCACCATCTTGCCGGCAAGTAGGGATGGCAACGGGTCCGGGTCCCTCCGGGTCCAACCTCCGTGGACCCAGACCCGAGACCCGACTCTGAACTGACCCGAAATCGATCCACGGTCCAATCTCGACCGGACCCGACGGTACCAGATCCGATCGGCAATTACCGAACCCGAACCCGTTATTTGAGGTTTGCATGCATGAGGTCATTGAGATATTCAAATAAAATGAAAAAAATTTAGCTAGAATGGGGTTTGAAGACAAGACCTCTTGATTCAATAACATGGTTCCCTCCATTGAGCTATGATGTGACTTGTGACAAGGGTGCATACTAATCTATTTTAAGTTCACCTTACCTTTTACCTAGAGTCGGGTCCGGATCTGGGTACCCACGAATCCAATATGAGACCCGAACCCACGGGTACTTTTGCCATCCCTACCGGCAAGACCGTCTGCCAGCTCCACCCTCCATCGCTTCCACCTCCCGATGTGGCTACTGGTGCTGCTCGCCTCCTTCCTCATCTCCAGCAACAGCGTCAGACCCAACAACACCTTTCACATCTTTCGCCGCCTCTCCTCCCTCCTCGAAACTCATGCTTGACTCACCCACCTCCTCCGTCCTGCGATCGAGACAACGCCGCCGCCGCCTTGCCACATCGCTGTTCTTCTGCCCCCCCACCCCCCTCCCCCACAAGCTTAGGGATCTGGTGAACCTGAGTCCTAACCCGGTTGCGACGGCGACGATGGCACCGAAAAAAGTTGAAGACGAGCCCATCAGAGCATGAATCTGAATGCAAGATCCAAAAGATTAGAAAGTCTATTGAAAAACAATTTTCAGGTGACCGTGAACTAGTAATTCCGTTTGACTTTTTGCCGATGACAGGAAGCAGAAGCACGCACCTATGCCGTTCGTCACTCATTTCCTCGCCCTACGATCGGACTGCTAGACAGCAACACGACCAGATTTGGTACTCAGATGAGAATTCAGTGGTGCTTTATGCCATTATTAAGGACAACTGATCTGGGTGCATTTGCTCAGCCTCAACCGTACGAGCAGCCATCCAGAGATTATATTACCGAACTGATCATCAAAAATAGGCGGAAACCGAATGAGTTCAAAGTCAAAATTTTGAAATCGGTGACAAAAAAAATTCGACCGGTTTTACCGATTTTCGACGAGATTACATAAAAAAATCAGCAAACTAAGCGAAATAATTCGAAAGCCGATTTTCAACCGGTTTACGTTGTATAGTTTTTTTTTTTTTTGAGTTTTTTGAATTGGACCACTTTATCGACTGGTTTCGTTTATCCATCGTAGGGATGGCAATCGGGCGGGTACGGGCGGGTAGACCTCCCGTAGACCCGAACCCGAAACCCGAAATCACTACTACAAGAATACACATTAGAATCGGTTCTCTTTCGTCATCACAATCGGTTTTGGTGGCGATAGAAAGTCCAACGATTGTAATGAGGAATAGCTATCACAGTCGGTTTTCTCCCCGATTGTGATAAACAATCATCACAATCGGTTCTTGCGAAGAACCGATTGTGATAAGCCCCTCATCACAATCGGTTCTAGCAAAGAACCGATTGTGATGAGACCCCCTCATCACAATCGGTTCTAGCAAAGAACCGATTGTGATAAGGGGGTCATCACAATCGGTTCTTCGCAAGAACCGATTGTGATGAGGGAGTCATCACAATCGGTTCTAGCATAGAACCGATTGTGATGAGACCCCCTCATCACACATTTTCACTATTAAACATTATTCTGACGGTTTTAACACAAAACGAAGATATTTCCCCAGGAGGTCACCCTCACCCATCCTAGTTAGTACTACCCTCGCCTAAGCACGCTTAACTAATGAGTTTTGCCGCCAATTTTAATGCAAATGCGAGCACTTCACGAGAGGTCACCCATCCTAGTACTACTCTCACCCAAGCACGCTTAACTTCAGAGTTCTTATATGATCTAGTACCGTAGTGTTGTTATGATAGCATTTGAAAATATAACGCGTCTCCCTCCCCTTAACCCCACAAAGCACCCGAACACTAATGTTAGTATTCTTATACTTCGAATTTACTCTGACTTGGGTGCTCCAAAATTTAACCAAGTATCCAATTTAGTACCGTAGTGTTGGTATGATAGCATTTGAAAATATAACGTGTCTCCCTCCCCTTAACCCCACAAAGCACCCAAACACTAATGTTAGTATTCTTATACTTCGAATTTACTCTGACTTGGGTGCTACAAAATTTAACTAAGTGTCCAATTTAGTACCGTAGTGTTGGTATGATAGCATTTGAAAATATAACGCGTCTCCCTCCCCTTAACAAAATATAACGCGTTTAGACGGTGATACACTTGACAAAATATTGTGCACGTGTTTATGGAATATACATGACAACAGTTTATAGAGCTAGCAATACTCCATGTTCGTATTGTACTTAGTCTACACCACCTCCTCATCTTTGTAGCTATGACCATTTGCCATTACCATCTAGCAAAGAACCGATTGTGATGAGCCAATTTCACTATTTTTGATTGTTTTAAGGTATGAATATCATTTATAATATATATTGAACACAAACATTTTACAATACACATATCACATTCGTTTACATGAATATAGAGCATAAACATACTTAACAGTCAATATGCATGCATCATCTACCCGTTCATCCAATTAAAAGACGGTGATACACTTGACAAAATATTGTGCACGTGTTTATGGAATATAGAGCTAGAAACGATATTCATACCGTAAAACAATCAAAAATAGCGAAATTGGGTCATCAAAAAATATAGAGCTAGAAACGATATTCATACCGTAAAACAATCAAAAAATAGTGAAATTGGGTCATCACAATCGGTTCTAGCAAAGAACCGATTGTGATGAGGGGGATTATCACAATCGTTTCTTTGCTAGAACCGACAGATGGTCATCACAATCGGTTCTAGCAAAGAACCGATTGTGATGAGCCAATTTCACTATTTTTGATTGTTTTAAGGTATGAATATCGTTTATAATATATATTGAACACAAACATTTTACAATACACATATCACATTCGTTTACATGAATATAGAGAATAAACATACTTAACAGACAATATTCATGCATCATTTACCAGTTCATCCAATTAAAAGACGGTGATACACTTGACAAAATATTGTGCACGTGTTTATGGAATATAGAGCTAGAAACGATATTCATACCGTAAAACAATAAAAAATAGTGAAATTGGGTCATAAAAAAATATAGAGCTAGAAACGATATTCATACCGTAAAACAATAAAAAAATAGTGAAATTGGGTCATCACAATCGGTTCTAGCAAAGAACCGATTGTGATGAGGGGGATTATCACAATCGGTTCTAGCAAAGAACCGATTGTGATGAGGGGGATTATCACAATCGGTTCTTTGCTAGAACCGATTGTGATGAGGGGGTCATCACAATCGGTTCTAGCAAAGAACCGATTGTGATGAGCCAATTTCACTATTTTTGATTGTTTTAAGGTATGAATATCGTTTATAATATATATTGAACACAAACATTTTACAATACACATATCACATTCGTTTACATGAATATAGAGCATAAACATACTTAACAGTCAATATGTATGCATTATCTACCCGTTCATCCAATTAAAAGACGGTGATACACTTGACAAAATATTGTGCACGTGTTTATGGAATATAGAGCTAGAAACGATATTCATACCGTAAAACAATCAAAAATAGTGAAATTGGGTCATCAAAAAATATAGAGTTAGAAACGATATTCATACCGTAAAACAATCAAAAAATAGTGAAATTGGGTCATCACAATCGGTTCTAGCAAAGAACCGATTGTGATGAGGGGGATTATCACAATCGGTTCTTTGCTAGAACCGATTGTGATAGGCGGTTCTTTGCTAGAACCGATTGTGATAGTCATGTCCCTCATCACAATCGGTTCTTTATAAGAACTGATTGTGATAAGCGGGCCATAATCACAATCGGTTCTTTCTGAGAACCGATTGTGATGACCAATTTCCTTATCACAATCGGTTTTTGTGAAGAACCGATTGTAATGATTACCACTTATCACAATCGGTTCTTTCTAAGAACTGATTGTGATAACTCATTTCCTTATCACAATCGGTTACTTCTAAGAACCGATTGTGATAACATGTTTCTAAAATTTACAAATGAGATACACGTATCACAATCGGTTTTTTAGTCAAAAGATTGGAACCGACACAAATGAAGTGATAGTGATGTATCATTCTGTAGTAGTGAATTCATATCCGAACTCGAAACCAAAATCTCTCACGGGTACATACCCATGCTCATACCCGAACCCGATGGGTACCCGAACCCGAACGGGTATCCGAACCCGAAATTAAATTCACCTTGCAATCAAATTTTCAACCATCAATTGTGAATCAATTCATTTGTAATTTCTATGTTTAAAGGAAAAAAATATATGGTGTATATAATCATGAAAGTTACCGCATCTTACATCTCAAACGATGCTTCAAAATTTTGAATTAACTTTTCATTATTTTTAATTTATATTAATTAATTCGGGTACCCTTGGGTACCCACGGGTGCAGAACCGAACCCGAACCCGAACCCAAACCCGAACCCGAAATTTGAAACCCGCGGGTCTGAAATCAAACCCATACCCGAACGCATCGGATCGGGTACCTACGGATACCCGAACCCACGGGTAATTTTGCCATCCCTAATCCATCGGCTCGATACAGGCAATTTTCGTTGATTTTTAAAACCTGGTTTCGAGTGCAATTTCGAACGATTTTTATTGATTTTTGAAACTCTGGTATCGGGCGCAAGTCCTTCACTTTAAATGATGTGTTGCACACATGCGGATGCTTATATTTGATCATGTGTGATTAGAGAGGAATATGTGTTGATTCGTGATCCATATATAGTCGATCTGTGTGGGTTCTTTTCAAAAGAGAAGTAAAAAATAGCCTGGACTAGTCACAGCCACGTACGTACTTTAAACCTAGCTTTGGTTTAGAGGCAGTTTATGGCTTAACCTGCCAGACACCTCCAGGCTCCAGGTTGATATAATCAGTTTAAGCTGATAAAAACACTATTCTAAGTTTTAACCTTCAACTCAGAATAATTTAACCCAATTAGAGAGAGAGAGACTAGACAACCAACTTGTAGTCCAACCGATGAGGCTGGTGGAAAATCAGGGTTCAAATCCCAACACTTAATCCCCATTTGGAACGCAGAAAGAAGAAGCTAGCATAGTGAAAAACGGTTTTAGATCAGAATCGTGTGGCAGTACCATAGTAGTTAGCACCCATCAATTGGTCAGTAGATTTTCGGTCAAAACCAGTCGATTTTTTATTATTTGTTTAAAAAATTTCGAATTCTAAACCCTTTGACTTCAGACGATTTTTTAGCGATTTTTAGTTTGATATTTCTAATTTCTTTAGTGTTTTTTCTAAATCGATTAATTCTGCGACCGGATAGATTCATAGAACACCAAGTACAGATACCTTTCGTGCCGGTTAATCCCCTCCCACGCGTAAAGAAGTAGGCTTAAAACAAACCGAACCACTTTTGCTCTCTTCTGTCCTCCAAAATCTTTTTTTTTCTCTGAGAGAAATCTAAATTACTTGGGTTGCCGTGATGCCGTCACATGCGCCATCGTGCAGGCACTGGGATTATGATCGAATTGATTATTGCCCACCAAGAAAAAAAAATATACCAGACAGTACTGTCGCCGCATTGATACGTTCAGCTTCAGTTCTTAAAAATGCAACGGTATAGCTGAGGTTTAAAATTTTAAAAAATTTATCTTTTCGACAAAATTTTAAAAAATTTATCTGAGGTTTTCGATTTCAATCGGGGATGAAATAAAACCTCCTGGCTGAATAAAAATTTAAGAGAAGACTCGAAAAGGTGCTGATGCTCTACCGATTGAGCTAGACAGTTGGAGACGTTGTAATATTGTTTCTCCAAGTTTTTCTAGCCTTTGAGACTATTCAAGAGGACCTTAACAACGACCAAAATTTTGGCAAAATTTGGCAAAATTTTATTTTTCTCAGTTTAAAAAATTACCATATTTGAATTTTGACCAAATTTCGTTCAAAATTTTGAATTTCAGGCACCTCCAAGATGTCAAACGAAAATGAAATTTCAAACCTTGGGTACATCAGCATTCTGTTGACTACGAAAAAGAGCGCCGGTTTGTTACCGGAGTAACACTTAAGGTTGCGTTTGGTTTAGTGTTAAAATAAACGGGTTACTTAACCTTAATCCGGTCAGATTAGCTTAACCTAAATTTTGCGTTTAGCAACAAATTTTGTTAATCTAAATTACTGTTTGGCTATATTAGGTAGGTTAGATGAGTTAGCATTAGAAAAACAAAAATTAGGAGGGTTAGTTGTGCTGAGTGAACTTATTTGATCTTTTTTGTGGGTTAGCTTAATCCCAAGTTAAGAAGATCAAAAGCATTTGACCGGACTAACTTAATCCTGCTTAATCCCTAGATGTTTGGCGGGTTAAATCCCTAACCCACCCCTTAGACTCTCTCCAACGACGGCCTCTAAAGCGGCCTGTTTGGATATTTGGAAGTCTATTCAGGCCTGTAACCATCCCAAGAGGGCGTGCTATGTGCGCCTCTATCCAAGAGGCCGAAGGGGTTCATCTCTATATAGAGAGGCCGTCCTCATGTGTGCTATGTGCAAATGAGAGACTTGTGTGATGGTTGATATACAGGCAGGGAATTCAGGCCATGATTGGAAATCGACCCAATATAAATGCCTAAATTAAATGCAGGTCGCACTATTCAAGACTCATAGAGGCCTAGTTTTACAGGTCATCCTTGGGTTTAGCCTTAACCCCGAACCAAAAGCAGCCTAACAGCGACACGGTGTCACAAGCTCCCTATGATTTGTACGCGCGCGCATTGAGATCTGGTCTTCCAGGAGGGCAACGAGTAAACGGACGATTACCCAATCAGTATCACCGTCTTCATACGGCCGTCTCGACTTCCTTGAGCAATCGATCGATCGCGGCGCCGCTTCAAAAGCCAAAACTAATTAAAGCACCATCGCCGCCCCGCCCTGGCCGAACCGAGAGGGGGGCCCACCAAAACCCCACGAGAAACAGCCGAAGCGAGCGGTATCCCTTGGCGCTGCCGTTCCGATTCCACAGCCCCCTCCCTCGCTCTCGGATCCCCTTTTCCCCCGCCTCCTCCGGCGCGGCGGCTCTGCCCGGCCCAAATGGGGTACCTCTCCTGCCGCGCGGACTCGTCGGTGGCCACGTGCCGCTCCATCTCGGCCATCTCGCCGCTCCCCATCTCGCGTCGGTCGGGGCACAAGGCCGCGCTGCCGGCCCCAAAGATCGAGCGCTTCGCGTACGACGACTTGGAGGCGGCCACCTCCCACTTTGCGGACGCCGCGCTGCTCGGGCGGGGCAGCCACGGGGCCGTCTACAAGGCCGTGCTCCCCTCGGGCCGCGCCGTCGCCGTCAAGCGCCCCTCCCCACGCCGCCCCGAGGTGGACAACGAGATCCGCATCCTCTCCTCCGTCCGCGGCCCGCGCCTCGTTAATCTCCTCGGCTTCTCCGACTCCGGCCCCGCCGACGCGCACCACCGCCCGCGCCTGCTCGTCGTCGAGTACATGCCCAACGGCACGCTCTACGACCTGCTCCACTCCAATCCGCGGCCCCCTGGGTGGCCGCGCCGCATCTGCCTCGCGCTCCAGACGGCGAGGGCTCTCCGCGCGCTCCACGACGCCGAGCCCACCGTCATCCACCGCGACGTCAAGTCCGCCAACGTCCTGCTCGACGCCAACCTCGGCGCGCGCCTCGGCGACTTCGGCCTCGCCCTCCGCGTGCCCAAGACGGACGGCGGCGGCGCCGGCAATGCCGCCACGCCGGCGCCGGCGGGGACGTTGGGGTACCTCGACCCGGCCTACGTCACGCCGGAGAGCCTCAGCACCAAGACCGATGTGTTCAGCTTCGGGATCCTGCTGCTGGAGATCATGAGCGGCCGCAAGGCCATCGACGTCCAGCACTCGCCGCCCTCGGTGGTGGAGTGGGCGGTGCCCCTGCTGCGGAAGGGGAAGGTGTCCGCGCTGTTCGACCCACGGGTGGCGCCGCCCCGCGACCCGGTCACACGGAGAGACCTGGCTGCGCTCGCGGCGAGTTGCGTGCGGTCTTGCAGGGAGCGGCGACCGTCGATGGCTGACATCGTTGAGCGCCTCGTGGTCCTCAGCAAGGCGGTGTCCGCCAAGGTGTGGAACGGACTTGCGGTGGTCGGGAACCCCTGCGCGGTTGTTGATATTCAGAAGACCGTCTCGAAGCGAGCTGCTGCCAACGACAGCTCTGCATCGGAGCGGGAGTCAACTTCAGCATTGGCATTTGACGACGATGAAAAGGAGGAGGCAGACGCAGGTGCCTTGGAGGATCAGGTGCCTTTGATGAGTGCCAAGAAACCACCCCGGCCATTGAAGAATGGAAAGGTGTTCTCCGAGGCCGGAGCTCGGGAGAGGAGAAATCTCTTGGAGCTGATGGCTCGGATTGATGGCGTTGCCGGCCAAAGATTTGGCATTAGTCGGGCAAGAACAGTGCGTGCTTCTGGTGATCATATTGAAAAGGATGCAGTGTTGCTTCTGAGGAGGAACCAAACTGTAAGAGTAGTTGGATCGGAGGCACTTTCTAAAGCTGAGGACCTTTCGCGTTGGGATGCAAAAATCAAGCACAAAGCGGGGAAAGAGCAAGACAGAGCAGAGAATATCCAAGACAAGCTGGATGAAATCGAAGAGAAGGCAGGGGAAATCCAAAAGAAGGCAGGGGAAATCCTAGATAAAGCAGAGAAAATCCAAGAAAAGACATGGCATAACCTTGACAAAGCTGAGAAAATCCAAGAAAATGAAAGGAAAATCCCAGAACATGAGGGGGAAGTCCAAGACAAAGCAGAGAAGATCGCAGACGAAGTAGAGACAATACAATGCAAGACGGGAGAAAATTAGAGTTATACAACTGTTCTTGAGGGCAGTTTAATCAATTATTGCTTGGCAGTCGATCTCAAGGACAAAGCTAGTGAGAGACGGATCTTATTCCTCTGTTGTTGGATGGTAATCTCTGTTCAATCCAAAATAGAACGGCGGCCTGGTTGCGATGATTTACCAATAAGACCTAATTCAAATCCTGGCGATGTTATCCTTCATTTGGGTCATCAGCAGTGCACCGGCAATTTCATCAAGGCCACATACTACTGAATCTCAGGTGATAGCGAATGCAACAACTTACCGGTGATGTCCGAACTGTGAAGTCTGAACAACACAGTTCGGTAGGTCATCAGAGGAAACAGCATCCGGGACTTGTTAATGCAATTCAGTCCATGCAAGCAACTGGTATTCATTTTGTTGGTTCAAATCAAATTATGTGGAGCTTCAAAATGACCACTAGTTGAAGGCATGCCCTAGTTGAACTAGATTGTTGTAGTTTGCAGAGCTTCCTTGATTCTTTTTCCTGTCTGCGTACAAGAATCATCAAGTGTTCTAGTGATTTGAATGTAGGCAGGACGGTAGCTGAAATGGATGTTAAGAAGAAGAAAAATTATTTTGGCATTTCCATCTTGAGAAGGTACATGTAGAAATGTTCTCGCACTATTCTTCTATGCGCTAGCCATGCCATGGGTAATTTGGTACTGCTTCATTTTATTGCCTGCGTTGAACAAAGTCTCTACCAAAAATGTGCAGCTGCCAGTTTTTTTTTACTTCGGTTTAAGCTACTAGCCTACGAGTTGCTTGTCTAGTTCGTATTGCAGTCCTTAAATCACACTGTTTAAACGAGTGGTTTGCTAGAATTTATCATATTGGGAAAACAATTCCAGCGTGCTGTTCACTCTCCCTGTTGATTTATGACACCAAGTAAAAGTATAGACCAGCGATTTTTTTTTTAAGACCATCGATAGGATGGGAAGAGAATGTCAGCGGGTGCGTGGTCTTATCGACATCCTTCAAGATTTTGATAGGGTGCCTACAATAGCGCCTTATTCTTATCTACTTTGAATTGTGCATTCATTACTAATCTATTCATCAGTTATCACGTGAACTGTGGGGGGACCGCGTATTGCTGTCCATCTGAATGTTTTGCCCAACTGTCTATGCCATCGTATGAATTCAGTGCATTCTTTAATATGATATGGGACATCTCTATGATTTTAATTCCGAGATAATATGCTGGAAAAGCCCAAAATATTTCAGGTTTCTACGTTTGTTCATATACGGGTAGGAGTGAAAATGCATTATTGGTATGTCTTTTTTTTTTTTGCCGGCCCGCAAAAGAGGGAATACTGGTATGATCTTCTACTTGAGAGCTCCGAACTGTGAACATTATAGTCTATTAGCTTGATTTAAGTCTGCAGCACATTGTTGCCAGATCTGCAATGTATTTCCTTGGGAAGAAGTACATGTAGGAATCAAGGATTGGAGTGTGGTATAGTGGTAGCCTGGTAGGTAACAACGAACAAGGACGTAGGAACAGGACGCATGATGCTCTTGTCTCATAGCCTTGTATGCATCATGCATTAAATGTACATACAGTGTCATTGGAACACAATTCTACCAACTTGTAGGCCCTGCCGCCCTGCAACCATGACATTGCCACTTTGCCAGGTTGCAACGCTCCCACCAAGGGCGAAAACTGTAGTAACCTGACCCTGGTTAGCTGATACAGAGCGTTCATAATCCTAGATGTCAGCCAAGTCAGAAACGTCCTGATGAGCTGGCCGATTAAGCAAGCATTTTCTGGCACAATTCTCATAGGCTCTCAAATATGATCGAAGAGTCCAGACTGATTGCCTCCATATCACATTGTATTGTATGGTGATCGTGCACCAACTGGCCCACTGATCTAACATTTGCAATGTCAGGCCTTGTATGATAAATTGGAGACACATGGCAAAACAAACTGCTGATGCTGCTTATTACTCGTAGGCTCACCAGCGTCAACGATAATTCTGCTTAATAAGAGCAGAAGAAACGGAGGAGAACGGATGTCGATGACCAAATAAAGGACAATTTCTTTGACAAGACATTGTTACCCTTAGATGGAACATGCCACCTAGTTCACATGGATTTATTGCAGCAAACTCAACTATTTGGCCGAAAAAAATGCTAATGATCTATTTGGTGATATTGTCAGCTGTCACAAACTCGCACTTATGCCATCTGACGGATGATAAAAACAGTGACCCGACAGAGTTGATAATAAGAATAGTATCTATTCTTCCACAGTTGTGTTGAAAAGGAATGTAGACATCTTTTCCGTCGCTATAATACATACTTGCATATATTTTTTTTGTTTTGTCTTTTTCATAACTCATGTGTACAGAAAACCCCTTTTATTATATATCTTCCTTTGACCACAAAGAAAAGAAAAAAAGGAAATTCGATTATACACTTAACTCCTCTACCACTTGACTCCATCTATTACGAACAAACTTCAATAAGAGTAGTACTCGACAGCTGCTGCTCATTGTTGTGTGATAAATTGATGAATAATGAATTCCCCCCAAAATTTCTCCAAGAATGTGGCTGGTGATTTTCAGCTGTCTATGACAGGAGAAACCGATAGCTTCCAGGAAATTTGTATCCGGTTCTCTTCTTTTCTTGCAAAGGTGAGAGCTTTGTATTGTTGCAGTTGGTTCTATACGCAGCCGTGAGTGGCCAGTGCATTGGAGAAAGCAGCAGTTTGGAAGCTACGGAGGCATGGACCTGGCCGTATGCTGAATGGTGTCAGTGACTAAGCAACAACAAAGATTGATTGTTTTGTACAGTGATTGCCTAAGCAATTATGTGCTTAATGGAACTGTATCATGATGATTCATGAGTTCTATCTTCTTTTTGTCATTTTTCGTCTGTCGGAAAGTAGGTGCTGATATGCCAACCTTACCAGATATAGATTGATTATCAGGTTGGAGGTGAATGATTTTTCTTTCATTTCATCTATGTATTTGTTCATGTATTATTCTGGTAGTTTGTACCGTTAGGTCTCGAACAGTTGGCATAGCTGAGACGTATGTTTCTCACAACCATATTCACAGCAGAAGCGGCTAAGTTTTGCATGTCAAATCCTGTTTCAAGTTTTTTTTTTTTTTTTTGAAAGAGCCTTCAAACCAGAGTTACATAAGAAAGTTTAATCTACTGGTACCTAGTGACGAAGCTTTCCAATAAAGATTTTGAAATTAGGTAAGACGGTAAATCCGTCGTTGTGAACATATCCAAGATTTTGAAATTAGGTAAGACGGTAAATCCGTCGTTGTGAACATATCCAACTTAGGTAAGATGGTTCGATTTCAACTTATGATGGGATGGAAGTATCACCATTTGACGGGTGACAACTGTTAAAATGCTGCTATCAATTCAGAAAGTTGAATTCTACTTGTGATTCAGCAAGTCTTTTTCACTGTCCCAACAAGAAGCGAATCTTTTTGACCAGCTGATGAAACTTGGTAGATACAACTCCTTGGTGTTCAATAATTGAAGGAATGATGCCACAGTAGTTTCAGCATTTTGCAGTTTGGAGTAGCACCAACAACCAAAATATAACTGCAAACATGCTGTTTTTTTTCTTCGTATTTTAGGGCAGGAGCTCTACCGATTTCATTAAGAAGAAAACGAAGTACAAAAACGAAAGTTCTGGAAGAACCTAGTATCGGGTGATAGGAAAAGAAAAAAAGGCACCCCTCAAGAGAAAAAGAAGACAACACAGTGCCCAGCACCTAGGCGACAACGGGCAAGCTAGGCCGGCCGCTACTCCAGGTAAACCGGCCTCCTAGCCAGATGGAACTCGGTGAACTCTTGGATAGTCTTCTGGACAACATCAAGCACCGTGGAGTAGAGATCATTGAAAATGCGGGCATTACGCTCCTTCCAAACAAACATGTTGTTTTAACCACGGCAATTGTCCACCACAAAAGAAAATTCTGACCCTGCTTCCATGATCATGATAACTCAGAGTCCATTGTTAAGGATAGCACGACGACGCACCGTCACCAATTATATTTGTCGTAAGAAAATTGTAGATATTTCGTTTTTCCTATTTGGTAAAAGAAAGTGAAAAGTAAAATGTATTTGAAAATCGGATGCAGTAGAAATATATACATTAAAATAAAACCTTTGTACGCACGTTCATGATAAGTCCATTTTTTCGAATGTAGCAAACAAAGAGTTGCAGGAAAGTAACAACGATAAGATGTTAAACATATATAAACAACGATAAGATGCTAAACATAGATAAATAGATATTCTTTGCATGTATATGTTCTGATCATTCAACTTCGTAAAACAAACTGTAGTGACATTTGAAACTTCGTAAAACAAACGATAAGATGCTAAACATAGACCACAATGAATTTATTCAAGAAGTTTATTACGTCTGGAAAGACTAATCAAACAACTGTATGTAAAGTTCAGAAAAGATTCAAGTTTAATAGAGAAGGAAAAGACATGTCCGCACGATAGCCCAAGGTTGCGTGTCATTGCTACGTGTTACCACTTTTTTTTAATGTTAAGTGAATTGTCCGGGCGTTGCGACGGAAACATATTTTTGAACCAAATAATTAAATTATATCACGTGTTTACAGAAATAAAATTATATTTTTAAGTTATCACGGGAGGAAGAAGTGGGGAATGGTCCGGCCGAGAGGAGCGGGTGTGGGTAGAAGAGAGAGGTGCTGTTGATTTCCTTTTTATTTGCGAGAGGTGGGAGAACGTGTCGCTGCGTTTCTTAGAGAGAAGAGTGGGATGCATGACCATCACCAACTCGTATTTATATATTACTCCATCCATTTCACAATGGTTGTAGTTTTAGCTAAATTCACACAAAATAAGGAGACATAGAAAATGACTTATCTACCCTGATTTAATTCATCCCTTTGTGATTAATGAATGGTAGCTGAACAGATTAGCTAAACAGATTGCTGCATTGATGAAGAGTACAAAGGTCATGTTGCCTCTAAAATTGTATTGGAATGTGAGAACTCCAACCATTTTGATAAAAATTTTGAATGCTAAAACAACAACCATTGTGAAACGGGGGAGTAGTAAAGATAATAAAATAGAAATGAGAAAGCAATTAAATATATATTATGTTGAACCGGTATAAATAGTAGTGTATTTTCGGAAATTTGTCGTTGCGGAACAGCTTGTGATGAGCAAAAAAGAGTGGCACATGGCAGATAAATGCACACTGATATTTAGAAATTTCAAATATAAAATAATTGGAAATCTTGCAAACTTAATTTCATGTGTCACTATTTGGTGGATCAATCCCAGCCTAATGCTTGAAGAAGTTTAAATCACTCGTACAAACTAAATGAACAACTCACAACAGCAATAGAGTAAATTGGCCCCGGTAAACAAACCAGTTTAAACACAAGTTTGAAGGAGTTTTACCTAGGCTGCCACCTGAGTACATATATCCCACAAGATTCGAAATCTGCTCATATAAATTTAATGAACAGCAGATAGAGACATCTGATTCAAGTTAATCTTAATATCTCTACTATTATAAAGCAACAGTTGGTGGCAGTGGTGAGTTCTACCCACGTCATTAATTGCTCTGCTTAATTGCCCTACTTAATTGCCCTGCTTAATTGCCCTACGCAAAAAACGAAGCGTTGCTTTAATTAGCTAGCTTTCGCAAGAAACGAAGCGTTAAAGATAGATGTTTGATCTTGTGAAATAATTTTTTTATTTTTTATTTTTTATTTTTCGTTATCAATTTTGTTTTTCGTAGCAATGCACGGGCATGTAACTAGTAAACCTCATAAGGCAATGGGTTTGAACGCAATTGTCATGGAACTTGGCTGAGATACACAAAATATGATCAACAATATATGTATATATGCACAGTGACAGGGAATTGTTGGATCGTAAGGGTCTTCTCAACCCCAAAAGCTAGCTTGAGAGGTGATGGACTCCCCCACTTATAAGTTAGGTCATTTGCCATTCCACAACCAATATGGGACTATTCTAACAATCCCCCCTTCACACATTGGTATCTCTCAGCCGTTCACCGTCCCTTCACCGTACACCGACGGTCCCTCAGGGCCACGGTCCATCAGGCCTTCACACCCTAGTGTCCATCGGACCAAAGATGTTAGAACCGGGCTATGATACCAATTATTGGATCGTAAGGGTCTTCTCAACCCCAAAAGCTAGCTTGAGAGGTGATGGACTCCCCCACTTATAAGTTAGGTCATTTGCCCTTCCACAACTAATGTGGGACTATTATAACAGGAATAACAAATGATAAAATCCCAGACCTGCATTCCACATGAACCAAACCCAATGGAAGGTGGAACCTAAGGGAAACAAATACATGATATGGCAAAAAGAATTTTTCTAAATGAGAATTTGTAGCCTAAGCAATGGAGATTGTTGGTTTCAGCCTTCGATCATGAACACACACCATCGGGAGAAAGCACACAATAGCACATAGAGAGATTTTTTCGGGCATCATCACAACTTGACATCTTTTATTTCTCTTCTCTTTTTCTATTGTTTCCTGTTTGTGTTGTTTTCAAACTCACGGGATATATATCTTTTTATAATGGGCGGACCAACTAATCAACTTACTAACCAAGATAACAACTAAACATGAAAAGCCCAACTAAGGAAACAAACTAATTGATTTGATCCGATTGCCAATTGCATCACGATTTTTTACTTACCTTGCATGACATGGCAAATCAATGTTTTTTGCAGGTCTTGATTACTTTACAGCAGAGATAGCAGAGCACTACCTATGATGAAATACAACCTGCCGTCCCTTTTGGTGCATATGCCAATTCTATTAGCATCTACACCATGAATTTGAGAAAAACTCGAATAAAATGGGGATAACAATAAATTACACATGAAAAATCTCAACAAAGTGTTGCATTGAGAGTAGTTGGTACATCAACGAACTAGAGCTTTCCGATTTAGCATTCTGAGCTAAAGGGAACAATATGACATCCAAGGTAGAAAAACAAAGCAAGAAGAAAGAACAACATCTGATATTTTTGAAGGTCTCGAGCCATCGTACACTGTATACTGCCTTGTTCCAACTTGCTAAACCACTTTCAGTTACATCAACTCTAACTTTGAAATAGATTGTTGCTACTTACTACACAGAAAAGTTACATCAACTCTAACTTTCAAATAGACAGTTATTAATGCGATAAGATGAGGCAAGACGACTCCTATGTTCCCTTAGACGTTAGGCGCTAGTCGGGCGACAGAACTGCATCTGGCGTCTAATCGCCATCTAAGCGGGCTGTTGGGCTAGGCAGCCGCCTAGGCGGCTAAGCGGAAAGGAGAGGTCTAGCGCCTAGGGGCCGCCTAGAAGAAAAGTGGGTGACTCGTCATTTATTTACCGCCAAAACGATTAAGAGGCACGAGATGACTCTATGCACACATCAGAATTTAACATTTAATAGTGGCAAGCCATCAGCTATTAAAATTTAATAATAAAATGTAAGGATCTACGGTCTTGCAAACACTTATCATAACCACACATACGTAACAGAACGTGCCGAGTGCCAATGGAACATTGTTGCACAACTAGTTGTCTAGTTCAACGGTCGAAAGAAATGACCGGAACATTGCTTATTACCTACCGGAACAAATAAAAGATACCAGTGGAACAAAAAAAAAATTATGGAACAAATCACAGCTACTAGTGGGACAAAAATACAAAGACTCGGGTGATACAATGCAAAGGCACTAATGGAACAAAACTAATGATGTGCTACCAATTAAAGCTGAAATATATCCAACATGGTAAGGCCAGCCTAACCCAGCTAACCTAGGCTTCTGAGCTCGATCTTGTAGACTATCTCTCACCTGGTAACCCAAATACTTATTCCTATTGTTCGCAAAATTGGGCATTATATCTGAATCTGACTACAAGCATGCAATCTATCATTAATGCCATCATTATCCCGGGGAACTATGATTTATAATCACTATAACCAAATCTTTTCAAATCTTCTCAATCTAGCAATCCTTGTAAATGTAATTGATGAACATCAATGGTTCTTTTCTCATTTTGGGGTCGTCCAAAATCCTTGATGTCCTATGTACTCTTCGTGGTGTTCTATATATTAAAAAAATTAATTAGTTCCATCTATTCTCTACGTCCTTTTATTGCCTTTTTTTGAAAACAAAAATCGGTACACATTAGTGCGGAGAAAAATGGGACAGGAGAGTAGCGATGATGGTATTAATTTGTAATAGTAGCCGCACGTCAACAAGAAAAGGACCCAAGTTGTCTCGACTTCGCATGAACTAGTTGCAAGTGACACCTAAACGACAAAGAAGGGAATCCCCAATATGTGTCCTTATTAGAGGAAACCTCGTTTGATATATACATATGTATGTATGTATGTATGTATGTATGTATGTATGTATGTATGTAT
Source organism: Rhipidocladum racemiflorum (assembly GCA_036346355.1). NCBI lineage: Eukaryota > Viridiplantae > Streptophyta > Magnoliopsida > Poales > Poaceae > Rhipidocladum > Rhipidocladum racemiflorum. The sequence goes on along the minus strand of CM070578.1, from coordinate 13,450,847 downwards.
GTATGTATGTTACCTGGGACACCATGGTGCCTGGGCACCAAGATCCAAAACAGGTATTTTTTCTGTTTATTTGCATTCAAATTTTTTTGAAATTTTTAGGGTGTTGAGATTAACCAGTTTACTAATTACTTCAAACAAGTTTGAACAAAAATTTGAACTAGAGTTTCTTTTTTTGATGATAGTTTGATTGTAGGTATGTGCTGGCCCCTAGCCCACCCAACCCAACCCGCCTACTGGTAAGCCCAGTTAATCAAGCCCGTTTAAATGAAGCCCTGGTTAGTTGGGTTGAACTAACCAGGCCAGCTAACCTACTCTAACCTGTAAATGAACAAGCCCTTATAGGCTGGGCTGCATCTGCACACGACACCAACGACCAACCCCCCGGATTAGGCCACGCCGCTGTCAACGGTATCCACCTGTCGCCACCAGCCTACTGCATCGCCTCCCTCGCCCACATCCTCTGGGAGAAATTGGTTGATACCTGAAATCGATATCCACAAGGCTGATACGGGAATCGAGAGAACGAGAGACCTGTTACTCCCTCCGGTCTGATAATATCTGTCGTTTTAGACATCGACACGGTCTTCAAAACACAACTTTAACCACTAATTTTTATTATAATATATTTATAAAACCCAATAAAATTATAACATTATGAAAGTACTTCTCGAGACAAGTCTACACATATAATTTTTATGTATCCAATTTAAATATTTAAAAATATATTGTTAGTCAAAGTTTCGGAAGTTTGACCATCACTAGGTCCAAAACGACAGGTATTACCAAACCGGAGGGAGTATTTTTTAAGCATTAAATTCTTATACAGAGTAAGGATTTAGAGAGATTTAAGAGATTGTAAGAGAGTAATAATTTATTGTGCTGTTTTGAGGTTGTGTTTAAAAATATATGCAGTCGGCTTTATAAAATATTCTCTCTCTTGTCGTGGTTGTTTCAATATCGTTTGTTGGTTCTCTCTACGAGATTCACCCTCTTCGTTCTTATGACCGTACACGCTCGTACTGTATCTCATAAAACTCTTGTCCGACAAGATTCGAGGACTCATTCATATATAAAAAGATATTAATGCTGGCATCAGGTATCGGAGTGTAACACCTTGGTGACGACTGGAGGAGGCCGACTGCAGAAGCGGGATGCGTAGCGGCAGCGGCAGTATGGGACGGTGAGCGAGGCAGCTGTGTGGTGGCCGGGCGTAGCGGCGGCGTGGAGCTGGTTATCACATCGCCATCCACCACGGCAAACATGGTCTGATCAGGTACCGAGGACGAGTGTGGATTGGCGCTAACTCAGCATTACAAACCAAACTGATCAAGGCTAGTTACATGAAAGTGCAGTTGGTGGACATTGCATTCATGCCACCTATCATCGCATTAATACGTTTGGTTGTCGGAATCCTTAGTTAATCCTGCGAAATTATCTTATTTAGTAAAACAATCAGTAATCTGAACCAAAAATCTATAATTTCCTCATGAATCAGATCACTATCAATTCTATAAATCTGTTTCCGCATAAAAGGGTGTTTACCTTATATTACTAAGGGAAAATAATCTTTGTTATTATGCTTTTATCATTTGATTTAATTATCTTGTAATGTCCTTCGAATCAACCAAACGTTGAAATCTTAGATTACTATTAATTTCTTTACAAGTAATTAGATTGAGGGGAATACCAAATTACAGTATATCAAACGAACCTTTAAGGCCTTGTTTGAAAAAGCCTTTTGTAGCCGAGATCGACATGGATGGGTTAGGATTGAACTAAAATCTAGCCATTTCTAGCCGTTCCGTTGAATTTAACCCCTCCCGGCCTCTCCTGTTCCAACTTGGTGGCAGCTCTTCACCGTTCTTCTTTCATTTCCTGTAATAAGCCCCCTAGTTCTTCTTGTGAAGTATCTCAACTAGGGAAACATGTTCGTTTGCCCTTTCTTCCTTCTACTTCTTGTACCCGTTCCCCATTTGAAATAATACATTGCGACTTGTGGACTTCTCCCATCCCTAGTATCTCAGGTTATAAGTATTATTTGGCTATTGTCGATGGTTATACACATTTTATGTGGGCTTTTTCCCTTCATATCAAATCCGAATTTTTCAAACACTTCACCCAATTATATACCTATATCTCCAATCATTTTCCCTCTTCTCTCAAATTTGTTCAGTGTGACAACGCAGGGAATTTGACAACACTCCTCTTTGATTTTCCTGCCCACACACTTCTCAACAAACGGTTGCGCCAGATGGGCCATTCACACGATCAATGACGTCGTTCTCCACACCCTACTGTTCCAAGCCCATCCTCCACCTACGTGCTGGGTTGAAGCTCTCCACACAGCCATCTACCTCATCAATCAACGTCCTACTCTCTCTCTCCATCTCATGCCACCTTCATACCATACGAGCATCTTAAGAGTTTTTGGATGCTTGTGTTTCCAAAATCTATCCTCTACTGCTCCACATAGGCCCCGTTCGTTTGAACACGGGCGAACCTGCTTTAGAAAAAAGGCGATTATTTGCGAACGGAAGATTCTGGATAAACCTGCGAGAATCGAAGCTGATTTCTGTATAGAATCGAGAATTTGAAACACGATTCTCGTGATTCTTCTTGATTCTCGCCGGCTCGGTCCGAAACCTAGAAGTTGTAGCCGGCTCGACCCGATTCTCCCATAATTAGAAGCAGCTTCTCCCATAATCCAGAATCCATAATCCAGAAGCTGTCCCGAAAGGGCCATAAGCTCGCCCACCGGTCTACGCCTTGCCTCTTTATCGGTTACCCTGATGAGCACAAAGGCTATAGGTGCAAGGACCTGTCCACTCACCGCATCACTCTATCGCGTCACGATATCTCTTTGACGAGGATAAATTTCCTTCCACTTCTGCCACACCACCATCTCCAGCAGACTACGCCTTCCTAGATGGCCTTACATGATCCACCGTTAGTAGCTATCTCTCCTCCTGCTCGTTCTGCTACTGCAACGCGCATCCCAACGTCCTCCACATTATCCTCCCCTCTCCAGCTAACCTCGCCTTCGTCTTCTCCAGGGGCGAAACTAAAGGGAAAATGATTAGGGTTCACTACTTCACCATGTAAAGTGTTAAACAACTCAATTAAGGGATTTGTGTATACTATATATAAACTAATATATGTTTAAATTTTTTTTTGACCCGGTGTTCTATAACACCGGGTAACACACTTTACTTCCGCCCCTGGTCTTCTCCACCCACCACCTCACCTTCCCACTTAATCTCCTTCCGCGCCTCCCACACCCACCAAGTCTCGCACGCACTCAATGACTACTCGTGCACTTGCTGGTGTGGTTCAACTCCTTTATATAGTATCAGAGCTTCACGCCCCTTTAATACAACATTGTTAAACTTCATGGAGTACCTCATGCTATAGCCTCTAACCGTGACAAGGTTTTCACTAGCATCTTCTGGCCTAAGCTGTTTCGAGCAATAGGCACTAAGTTACAATATAGCACATCTTATCATCCAGAGACCGACATCCAAAATGAACAGAGAATCAATGCTTGGGGATGTATTTGCGTTGCACACTGCATGGCTGTCCTAAGAAGTGGAAACAGTGGTTATCTATGGCTGAATTTTGTGTAACTCAAGTTTTCATTCAGCACTTGGTTGCTCACCATTCTATAGTGTGCTGTCGAGGGTAAATGTAATATCCCGACCCGTTAGTGTGAAGGTTGATCCATGTGAAACGGTGGTGGGATTAGTTCCATATTATTTATCTAAAGTGGGTTGTAGTAATATATAATATCTGTTAGGTCCAAACATAGTATCTCTAGATTAATCCTTTTGCACGAAGCAAAGATAAAAAAATATAAGCAGTGCTATGCATGCCTGAACCTACGACATGATAAACTGAGTTTTGAACGGATTTTCAACCAAGCTGTTACAGTACCAACGTTCAAAACATCGATGAAATGAAACCCATCTCCTCCCTTCTCCGCGTTCCAATGGCTAGGATCTTTCTGTCATCGATCGGGACATTATACATGTGCTACGGAGAAGAGGAGCATTTATTCTTTTTTTTAAGAAATAGGGCTATGCATGAGGATTGGGCAAAGAGGGCGAGTCGGCGCAGGTGAGCAAGGACAGCCAAATCGTAGACACGCGATGGATCGGACGGCTGCCAAAGTAATGTTGGAACTATAGTCGACAGTGGCACAATGCATGTGGCAAGATGGCTTAGGTTTTATAAAAGAAACCGATGGATTGGTGCTCTAGAACTAAATCATTTTCTTACACCCTTCTGTCCAAAAATATAAGACGTATTTTGATTTTGCACAAGGATTAATGTTACGTTAAAATTGAGAAAGGTATGAGAGAAAATGACTTAGATGTCCCCACTTAATTGTTTTGAAAGATGAAGAATATACTTTATGTGTGTGGTAATGAATAAATGCATATGTTTTTGAGAGAGAGAGAGAGAGAGAGAGAGAGAGTAGATAGGTAGGTAGGGGTGAAAACAGGATAGGAAATATCCGCCCGATCTGATCCCGAATCCGTTTAAAATCCGTACCGATGTTATCCGTATCCATATCCGGAAAATCCGATGTAATATGGGTTAGGATATGGGAAGAGCAATATCCGATCCGTATCCGAAAAATCTCATATAATATGGGTTATGATATGGGAAGAGCAATATCCGACCCGATATCCGGTAAATATCCGACCCGATATCCGGATAAAATCAGTTATTCTTCCATTAATTTGGTTCATTATTGGATATATAGATAGAGTAGTTGTTTGATACTGGCACTAAAAAACACTACTTTGTTATTAAGCGTGAACTTCAACAAATCTATCAACAAACAAATAGAGTGATGATATAATATTTTACCTAAATTGATTTGTTCAACTTATTTGACAAACTTCTTTTCTATTCAAATTACTAAAATTAGTTGAGTCACTAAATTGAAGCATTGCAAACCAATCCGAGTAGTCCTCATTACGAGAGAAGTCTATTTTCAGTTTGTCAGAATGTGACAATTCAACACTATTTAATATATCCAGGAATTTAATCCGTAAGGTTAAGTTTGATAGAAGAGCTCCCCTTGTTCTCTGTTTTCTTTATGTCTCGATCTCTCTCCTTGTATCCGACCTATTTGCACCTCTAACTATACTATTATCATACGTTGAAAAAATTATGACTTGAAGCTAATAATGTAAGGTTAATGCTTCATTCTTTCTTTTACGTACACAATTATTTATTATACTACTATTCGATTATGATATCTGATCCCGACTCGAATCTGTCAGGTATCCGCTCCGTATCTGAATCCCGAATAATCCAAATTTGTATCCGTATCTAGAACATCCGTATCCAACTCCGAATCCAAAAAAAAAAATGGATTAGGATACGGGACGAGCAATATCCGCCTGTATCCGACCCGGTTTCACCCCTATAAATAGAGGTATAGAAAAAATGCCTCATTAAATCTACATGCAAGTCTTATATTTATAGATAAGATCATTAAAAAAATAAGTCTTGTAAACTTAGACGGAGAGAGTATCTGAGAAGAAGTTCCAGGTTTATAGGGATGGGTTGTCTCCAGTAAAAAGAGGTAAGCGGCGTCTCATATAAACCTAAATCAGTCTAGCTTCTAAGCTCATTGTGGTGTCTCTAGTCGTGTTTGTAATTCATTTTCATGAATGGACCACTCGTAGTGGTGGAGTGATGCAGTTTTGCTACCAGTGTTTATGATAAGATGGATCATACAAAGTGAGTTTGGTACCTCTTGCTCCTTTTATATTTGTCATGTCGATGTGTTATAAATACTAGGACATTAAGCGCAGCGTACATCACGCGTGAGCAAAAAACGAATTTGCGTTTTTTTCGGAAAAAAATGGACATGCACATATATTTTTGCTGACGAAAATATTTTTCTCGGAAAAAATGGAGAAAGGACCTGGACGTAAGGAACGGGGATCCGTTTGTAATTTTTTTTTGGACCTAACCGCTATCCCGAAAAATTAGAAAAGGGTTCGTTCGTGATTTGTATTTAACGGGAGGTTTTTGCAGTAAAGTAGCGAATGAGGAACCTAAACGCAGTTCGTAATCGATTTTCTTGCCCTCACAAAAAATCACGAAGAACCTTTTCATAATTTAGAAGGATCTATCTGTGATTTAAAGAAATAAAAAAGGTTTTTTCGTAAAAAAACAGGATGACACCTGGACACCCCGGAGGCCTTGAAACCTCCGGAATGTAATGGAGGGATAATATCTTGCTAGGAAAATAAGGGAGATGAAGCACCCATTTGGCACTTCCTGATGGAAGGCTCCTGCAGCCTGGCCTGACCTGCAAGGTGGAAAGATTTAGGCGGCCAAGCGAAACTTGGATAGTATCACCACGCCAGTGACGTGACGTACTAGCATGCGCACTGCGGTCAGGTCTCTCACCGTGTATGGTCCTCCTCTCTCGTGAACTGATCAATCGCAGCCGTTGAGTGGATGGAATGGTGCTACTGGTGTCTGTGATGTAACAGATCGTGCAACCTAAAGCTGGTGCCTCCTATATTCGTTCATCCTTCCCAGTGGCGGACCCAGCAAAAAAAATTAGGTGGAGCGAACTTGAGCGACAAACTTAACCAAAAGTAGAAATATACCGCATAGACACCACATTTGTATTCCAATCACACACATTAGAGTGTAAACGGTAAATGAACGACATAGAAGAAGATTTAAGATGATACCTCTCACATGAAGAGTAAACACCAATTTTTCAACCATATAATTCAAAATTCATCAAATGATTAAAAAATAATAGATTATCCTGTCAATTTAACAAATAGATAAATAAGGACCAGTGAGATATAATGAAGTGATCATATACTAAAAAGTGATTAATATTATGAAAATACATACCACTACTTAAGCACTAAGCGTGTCTTAGTGGTCTAGGTTATGTTGGCAAGTCCATTCTCTAGTTTTTGATGGTTGAAACCTATTCTTAATGCTATCACTATCAAGTCCTTTAAAAATACCCTTCTCAATGTAGCACAACATCAAGTCATTAAACCAATGATCAGACATTTTGTTGCGCAAATCAGCCTTGATTAAGTGCATAGCCGAGAAGGCTCTTTCAACGGATGCAGTTGCCACTGGTCAAATCAATGCCAACTCAATGAGGCGATGGACCAATGGAAAAGCAAGATGTTTTTCAGTTTCAACCATCTTTAGGGCCAAACTTCGAAGATCATGACAAATAATGAAATCATCAACTCTTCACACATGTATAATGAAGGTCTCAAGTTAATCCGATAGCTGGGGCGGCCGCCCCACCATGCCTAAAGGGAGGGTCCGCATTCCTTCCTTGCCGTGTCAACGCGCCGTAATTTTCTACCACAAGTACAGGAGGTCATGTATGTATACCTTCTATCATATGGGAGAGGATTAGCGCGAGACCTGGCCAGTTGATATTGTCCATTAGTGAAACTAAGCTAGCTGGCCTGGCCAGTTGATATTGTCCATTAGTGAAACTAAGCTAGCTGGCGCATAGATAGGGGTGACAATGGGTTTAGATCGGTCTAAAACTGTAAATGGATTGGACTCATTTTAGATTTATAGCTATTTAGACCAGATCTAGATCAGATTGGGCCAGGCTTGGACCTTGCGTTTTTTTTACTAGATCGTTGTATGTCATGTATTATGTGTTAATTCTGGTCACATCTACATTAATGTTTTACATGTAAATGGCTTAGATCAAGGTCCAAGCCTTTATTTGGGTCTGGATTGGACTTAAGCTTATTAGTTTTAGATTTGAACTAGACTGGATCAAAGAAACAAAAATTTAGATCGACTTGAATTAGACTTCAGCCTATTATCACCCCTAGCATCAGATGAAGATAAACACATATATCCGGAGGGTCTCTTTGGATAGAAGGAAAAACATAAGGATTTTGGATAAATCCATTTTTATGGAAAGAAATTTCTATATGGGCTGTTTTGTTCAAAGAAAAGGGCAGAGAGTTTCTTTGAAATCCCTACAGAATGATGTACTCTCATGCGTTTCTTATTCCTGTAGCATTTAACAGGATATTGATTCGCTTCCTATGTCTTTCCTATTCATATGTTTTCCAAAGAGAACTCAGACCTGCACCAATGGCAATCTCCAGGGAACAACACAAAATGAGTAGGCGTGCCAGTTCGCGCGGTCAGTAGTCACTGCATGGTGGGCCCCAACCGTTACCCTTCACAGCCGTCGCAGGTCGCAACCCTCGAGCGCCCACGCGCCAGCGCCACCCACCATACATAAATACCCGAACAGGGCGAGGTGGTGGTACTCTTGTCTCCTCAGCCGAACCCGAACGCAACTAAACGAAACACCACCACCAGGGGATGGAGAGGGCTCGAGAAGAGGAAGAAGACGACGGCGCGGCGAAGGAGAAGCGGCAGCTGGATCGCGCGGCCATGGCCGCGGACGAGGCCGCGCAGAAGGTAAACACGCCCCCGTGGGGGTTTTCCCTGAATTTGAATTTCTTTGGTAGCTTTGTGAAGCTGGATCACCCCAAACTTTAGGCGCTTTTTGGGGGCGAATGTAGCTTGCCGGTTCGGCTGATCCGAATCGATCTGGTTAATGTGGTCGATTCATGCTCTCGTGACGCGATTGATAGTCGGAATTGTGGTGGTGCTCCTCCGTTTTGGGTTATGGTGGAAGGAACCATTGCGCGGCGGATTTTAGCCGGAATTTCTCTTTGGTTTGGGCAATGCAGAAATTTTTGTTTGGAAACTTGTGACCAGGAAACAAACAGCCCCTTAGTACCACGCCGTGTGGCTGCTCCTATAGAATACTTTCCTCATGTGAACGATTAGAGATGTTTAAAGCATAGCAGCATGACAAAGTCAGGGCTGGCAAAAAAAAAAAGCTCGTCAGGGCTGGAATCAAAATTTCTTCGATTATAGTAGTTAATAGGTTCAAAATAGAAATGAGACTATTTTGAGCTAAAAAAGTTAATGAGGCTCGGCTTGATAGTGACTTGTTAGCTCGAATTTGAAATAACCACTTAAATGGTAAATAAAATGATCAATTTTAAAAGAAGGTCGATAATAACTTGTTAAGCTCGATAGTCAGCCCTAGACATAGTTCGCACTTAAACATAAATTTATAGAATTTAAACAGGTTTTTAATTGGACTATGTTAAATAATGTTTCTTAATGCACTATTGTCTACCATAAATATCACTTGCCCAACTCAACTCGGTTCATCCAATCTGCTGCCCATCGGTGTCGAGGCCGTTCTCCCCTCGCTGCCATACTTTATAGTTAGGAATGCCTAACTGTAACATTGGGTCTGTACTTTTCTGTTATTTTTTTAATGGTATGCTGATTTTGAATGGCTAACCAGTTAATGGTCTGTTCTTGTTGAGTCTGTTATCCTTGTCAGATTTCATGTTGTCTTAATGATGCTTATTCTATTTCAGGTTTGTGATGAGACAATAAACCTTAGTGTGGCTGCCTCACATCAAACTGAAAATGGAGCTGTCACCGCAGTTAGTTCTATGGAATCAGAAAAGGCGGCTTATGCATTTGTTCCTCAAACTCCTATGAAGTCAACTGATGCACACCTTGTTGAGTTCTCAGAGGCTATGAGAAGTAATAATACAAATACTTAGCAGCATCATTTGAAGTCTGTTACTCTACTGTCCAATACTTATATATGTATGTCACTATACTCATGTACTTAATGCGACTTATAATTTGCAAATGGAAGCTGTTGCAAAAACATTGCGACAAGTTGCAGAAGGGAAAGCTGCTGCTCAAGCAGAGGCAGCTGAGTGGAAGCGCAAGTATGAATTAGAGAAGGCAGTCAAGGCACACAAACATCACAGTGTAATTAAAGGTATTCTTTACACAATTGGAGCTTGTGTTTTACTATTTCTTTGCAGTAGCTAGCAAATATTACTCTAAAACATCTTCTTATTTTCTTATCACATATTCGTATGTTATCATTCTATCAGCCTCCTTTGACACTTTTTAACCAATTCAAAACATGCAATCAAAGAAAAACAGTCAATGACTTCGTCTCTTCCTACTTTAGAAGCGATTTCCCAAAACAATCAAGCAATTGCTGCCCAGTCAATCAGTCGCTGAATGCTGATCCCCCTGTCATGTTTCTCTTAATATTGAAATTGTTCATACCCAGCCTGTAAGATGCATTTGAGCTCGAAGGAAACACAGTTACATGGGAAGATAGAAAGAAACTTCTGTGGAAACCTTTTTACATGATTTCTGTGCACTTTACAAGGTTAAGATACTAGAGAAACAATGGCATGTTGAACTTATGCTTTTCAATGCTCCCCTCACATCCAGTCTTTATCAGAGTTTCAAGAGATGAAAAACATGGTGATGTAATACCGTTCAATGTTGAAGCATCATTTTCATCCTGTTCTATTACCATGAATCTTATGTGCTAAATGCTCCAAAAGCTCACACGAAGGTCATTCCTGGAATTCTAAGAAGAAGAGGATAAAATATGAAAAACTGCATCTTGGTCTTGTTCTTGCTGTTATTGCCATGCGTCAGCACTGTAATTCCTATTCGAACCTAATAGGCTAATACTGCATCTAGAACTGACGTTCACATAGCACTCAAAAGAAGGTATTGACCACCCAACATTCATTTTTGCATCATGTGATAATCATATCATGGAAAGAGTCAACCATCGATTATTGTTTCACTCTCAAGTCTCAACAAGGTGTAAAACTGTAGATATCTGTCCTTGCAGTGTCACATTGTTTTTTATAACCAGATCACTTGAGTTTTAATCCTTCTAATCTTGTATGCTCAAATTAGTATTTCAAACTCACATCAGAAGAACTGAAATTATACCTTCTGGGCACAGAATGTTTAATTAACTTATCACCAAAAAAATGCCTAATAGTAAACATAGTTTGATGACCCATGCACATCAACGTTCCAAACTACATCAAACACATGATTGGAGCTACATTAGGAATCTTGGCCAACAAGTTAACAAATTGATCTATTTCTCTTACCATCCACGTCAATTCTGACAAGAAAAATAATTCCTTGAACTAAAACTGTAACATGTGCAGGCTGCAGTAACTGTGACAAGGACACGCTAGAGAATTTGGCTAGTCAACTGATATTGAAGACCGCCTTGGCTGATCAAACAGGTTGTTGCGGGAACCATGGGATCTGTTCACATCAAATTCTCCGGGACGAATGTCCTGAACCTAACCAAAAATTAGACGACAAGATTGTTGGAAGAAAGGTATCCTTTGGGCAAGCATATCCTCTTATACATTTGTTTCCAGCTGTTGATATACATGACCTTGCTAATGTATTTTTTGTTTGTTTGTGTAACATGGTTCGCTGATAAAATCAACCCATGTCCAGTTGGTCCTCATCTAATGCTGCTGGACTACGTCTAAATACTTGTAGTTGCCTAGAATAATGAAAGGAAGCCAACAAAAAAGAATAGAGAAAAATATGGAGTAACTCAAATAAATTCTGGTCATGTTCTGCCCATCTGCTGATATTTATTTTGATGTAAAATATTTGTCTCAGTATGTCTTTCTTGATGTAAAAGAATGACATGTAATGCAATTCTTACGTTCAAGACTACTTCAAGACTCACCTAAAATTACCTAGTGAGAATGATGCTTACATTTTAGAAAGGACCATGTCAATTTTTAATGGCTTCACTTAAATGAATTTTTACTTTCTTATCCATTACTTGGATTGCAATTTTATTTCTTTGTATATTGTCTATCTAGTCAGAACAATGAAAATGCTTGGAAGTTTTTTGCACATTAACTATGCATCATTGAGATTACAAAATTATATTTATCCAGCATTTTGCTTGACCTTTACTTCATATTTTACATTCACTCAGTACCTTCAAGTTGCTCAATCTATTTGAGAAGTGTGATAAGCACAAGCAGTTGTCTATGACATTTTGTTTTTGATACAGAAGTAACAAGAGTGCCTGTCAAGTTTTGGTACAGTTGGAAGAAATAATGTGTTTTATAGTCAGGTGGAATTTATTAAGAAACAGTTTGTTTCTTATATTTGCAGGCATCATTTAAACTTTCATGGGGACGCAATGGGGATAAGAATGGTCAGCATAAGCATGATTTTGTGTCCTTTGAAAAAGGGGATATAACAACAGCAGAACGAAGCAATAAACAGGTAGCCCTTTGTGTTCATTTTGATCCATTTGAACACAATTGCCTATTTATGAGCTCTTTTACGGCACACTAAATTCAATATGGACCGTTCATTCTTTTCTATCGAATTCCAATGAATTAGATTAGCTAGTACTTATTTATACTTACTCCGGCAGTATAGTAGTAGAAATACATGGCTAGATTTGATTTCTACTACACATTATATACCACCAGTATAATGCACCATAAAACTTCTAATTTATTTCCACCAGTCAGAAATGATTGTTGGGATAATTTCATTGCTGCTGCATCTTTTTTCATGACAACAAATACTGTGCTTTCAGATTTTGCTAAAATGGGAATCCCGTCCACAAACAGTTCTTTTTGTGACTAAACCTAATTCCAACTCTGTGCGTGCTCTTTGTGCCGAAATGGTTAGGTATGTTCCCTTGCTGCCTTGCCTGAAAGATTTTAACTTTTATCAATTATCAGGAGTTCTGTATTAAATATAGAAATAATTTTTGGTTGGAACTTATTCTTTGCCAGTTTACTTACTGAGAGGTGCTTCTATGCTCTCCCTCCCAATACAAGTTGCACAAATCTTGAAGCAAACGAAGGGGTAAGTAATCCTTATCTACCCTTCATTCATGCTTTAATATTTGTGCAACTTTAAAAGGGAAGAGCATAGAAGCACCTCTCTTACTTATGTCGTGTAGATTTGTATTGTTAAATATCTTTGCTTCGCATGCGCCAATTGTTGTGTGCATTTTCTGCAGATGGCTTAAAGAGCATAGTAATATAAACATCTTTGTAGAGCCACGAGTTAGCAAGGAACTACTGACTGAAGATTCTTACTTCAACTTTATCCAGACGTGGGATAATGGTAAGAGTTTTTCCGTGTATATTCAAGTGCATTTTCTCTCTACTGCTTGAGACTGTACATTTTGGAATGTTAGGATGTAAGAAGAATATTTTTATTGTAATCTGCATGGTTGAATGTCTGTTCTTTTTAAAATCTCGATAACCTGATATGTAAAAAATGGCTATGGTCATTGCTTATGAGAATGAAAAGCAGAATGTCGTGATAATTTAGTAATTACATAAAGGATTATAAAAATGGTCCATTTTACTTATGGACCTCCAAGATTGCTGAGCATGCAACTGGCTTTTAAGGAAGATAGTAAAATTCTGCCCTTTGCTATAGAGTTCTGTGGGGGTATGACCGGTACCATCTCATTGTGAATCGTGATTTCGTGTTTTGAACAGGCTACAGTGTTATGAGTTCCAGTTACCTTGAGCAATCTATCCTTTTCCATCAGTAACTAAGTTTGTTGATAATATTTTAGTGTGTTTAGTGTGAGTAAGCTCTTTTTCTTAACCAAGAAGATACCAAGAACAAAGTGCTCAAGTCCAGAGTCTAAATAGTTGTTATATGTTCTATAACTGTTACTGACTTGCTGTTAATGCTTGAGCGGTCATCTATTATTAAGCGTCCCTTTTCCATTGAATAATTATATCTAGTAAAGTTCTTTTCTACTTTCTTTCTCGATGATTTAAGATGTCATTGATTTATTTATTTTATTCACCTATAACCTTTTCCCTTTTGTGCCCAGCTAATTAGAAAATTTTGACAGATCAGGAAATAAAGGCATTACACACAAAGGTTGATCTCATTATAACTCTCGGCGGTGATGGAACTGTTCTATGGGTATGCAGTTCAAATTATGTGACAATTTATTGATCTGAGTGTTGTGTGGTTAGTTTGACATAATAAGCCCCTTTCGTTAGCCAACCTTTTAATGAAACATGCTAACAATCTTATAATACTAGATCTCCTGTAACAATCTTATAACCTTTGGCAGACCTACGATGGGTCATGGGGGTACAGCTGTACCCCAAAAATATTTATTGGACTCTTATCATGGTTGCTCTTTTCCTTTGCTCAGTTGGTCATTGCTAGCAGTACTTGCAGCAAAGGTCATGGGTTCAACCCCATATTCAAGCATGACACCAGATTGTTTGTCCTGAACTCACTTTCCTCATGTTTTGCTTGCGAAATTCATTTTGATGAATACTAGAATAAGATTTCTGAGAACTTTTGTTTTAGTACTATTTTTTATCCACACCTTTTAATCGCTAGAAACTTATCATTTGACAATCCAATGTCCTATTAGCATGCTACTCAGTAGGGGGGGTGCTTATATGCATCACCATTTGAAAGTTACACAATTATTAAAGCATGAATGAATGGTAGACCGTGATTACTTATCCCTAGCCCTATCACTATTGCATACACTCACTGAAAATTTCATATTGCTACTAATGGATCATGTACACCGATTTGAAAATCTCTGGGTCCGCCACTGTATCCATGTTAGGAAACATGGCTAGACTGCAAGATGTTGAAGAAGATTAGTGTGTCCACTTCAAAGTTCAAACTGATAACCTGGCACAGGCAGGTTATTCACCCACTCCATTTGTAGTTAATGCATGATGTGATGGATGATTTCTTTGTGGCAATAATAAGCCCTTTCATGGCATTGTGGATAGTGTGCCAAGTACAGTTCTGCAGTGAATATTATTGAGCTCTTCTTGGGAACATTTTTTCAATGTCCTTTATTGGATTACTTGCCGAGCCAAACTTTGTTTAGGGCGGTAACATGAAACAACACATAGCTCAGTCACCTTATCATGAGTCTGGTTCAATAAACTTGTTTATTGAACCAGACTCATGTGTTGGGTTGACCATTTTGTGAAGCACCGTGACATTTTGAGATAGGATGGTGGCTGAAATTGAAGGCCCGACTGCCTGTCATATATTTCTAGGATAAGCAAACTATAGGTATTCTGCTTGCTTTCCATAACTTTTACTTATAATACTGATCTTATTAACCTTCTGCACTTTTGCTGTTATGGTTGGTAGTATAAGATGAAGAATGTCCTAATAGGATAACATCATAACTCAAATGTCATCTATATTATGTTGAAACAACTGCTGTCCTGGTTTTGTTGCTCTTCTATAAATTTCAGTATTTATGGCTTGTTTTTATAATCTGCTTAAGCTAGGCAGTTGATTAAACATGTATTAACAGGCTGCATCATTGTTCAAAGGACCAGTTCCCCCAGTTGTTGCATTCTCTCTTGGATCATTGGGCTTCATGACCCCTTTCCGTATCCTTAATCATCTGTGTCAATGCCTGCTAACCATGTTGCTAAACTATGTGGCAGTTTTACGTTTTTTTATTGCATTATTTTTTTGATATTTTTTAATTGCATTATTAACATTTGAATATTGCACTTCTACCTTGTCAACTTGGCATAGCATGTCCATGGTACATTCGGTCTATCTGTAACTGGCCATAGAAGATCCGTGGCCATGTTTGGTCTCAGAGTATTCAACCTAATCCAGACTCATTGTGTCACAATATCACACACTGTCAATACCAGAGGTGCTTAGAACATCTCCAATAATTCCCAAAACTTATTCCCAAAATCATTTTTTAGGAATAAATGAAAAAATTACCGTTCCAACAGTTACCCTATCGGAATCCCAATCTCTCTGCACACCCAAAAACTCCGGCCGAAGTGGCCAGATATTGGACGCTCGTGTGCTTTCCTAATCACTATTTTGGGGGGGGGGATGGGAACTGTTGGAGAATGGTTTTTTTTAAGGCCTAAAAACTTTAGGAAGCTCCCAATCCAAGGTTATTGGGAGTCAAATTATAGGAAACTGTTGGAGATGCTCTTAGTGCTTACGTATTTTGTGCCAGTGCACCTAATTTGTTAGCAATATAACATTTTTTTATACCTAATGGAGCTTTTTGTTCTGTGCTCACCCACCACAACGATATTTTGTCCTTAACTTGAGTTAAGTAAGCGAGCAGTATCGCGAATGTTTGGGAAATGTGCTGAAAAGACCATTTAGCATCACGCTAAGGAGCCGTCTGCAGTGTCATGTAATCCGTGATGCGGCTAAGGATGCAGTTGAGACTGAGGAACCGATTCTAGTACTGAATGAAGTAACCATTGATCGTGGAATGTCATCTTACCTTACCTACTTAGAATGCTATTGCGACAGTTCTTTTGTTACACGTGTACAAGGAGATGGGCTGATAATATCAACAACGTCTGGAAGCACAGCATATTCATTGGCAGCTGGAGGATCGATGGTTCATCCACAGGTACACCTGTACTCTACATTTGATTTCTAGATTTTCTTTAGCTTTACAATACTATGTTTTAAGTTACTGCAAAAAATTTTAGATTAGTCATCTGATATGTTCTGTATTATTTATTGAAATGAGTTGAGGTGGAGGCCAACACATTGTCCTAGTTATTGAAGTCAATTTCTGAGGAATCACTATTCACTATCTTCTCCTAAATGCAATCTATACTATCTAATGTTGCCTGAACAGTTGCCCAAATCTGCTGCAAAGCCCATGATATCTGATAACATGAAATTAAGAGGAATCAAACCTACAATTTGATTAAAATTTATCTGTCAGCAAAATTAAACAAAATTATTGTTTTATTTTTGTTGCTTCCTGATCGGTGATTCATTTCATATTTTCATGCCCCTTCAGGTTAATCTTGGTTCTTGAGTGAGCATGTATTATTTCTTGGCTTCTCATCTTAAGTTGTCTATATTGGAATTTTGATGCTATGTTTTGCTGGTATACACAGGTCCCAGGGATCCTTTTCACACCAATCTGTCCGCATTCGTTGTCATTCAGGCCTTTGATACTACCGGAGTATGTCACTTTGCGTGTGCAAGTACCATTTAATAGCAGAGGGCAAGCATGGGCATCCTTCGATGGCAAGGGTAGAAAGCAGCTGGGTGCAGGTGATGCGCTCATCTGCAGTATTTCTCCATGGCCTGTACCCACAGCTTGTCTGGTGGACTCAACAACTGACTTCCTGCGAAGCATCCATGAGGGTCTCCACTGGAACCTGAGGAAGAGTCAGTCATTCGATGGTCCAGCTGCGTGATTGATGGAAGTCTGTACAGATGCAGTCTGCTCGCTGAGGAATTTGTAGATGTGATATTTCAAAGCATCTCCTCGCGGTCCAGCAGATACGGAGCAGATTTATGTACCTATATTAGTTATGTTCTTATATCATCTCCTTTACCTTTCCCTACACACGCAAGGTTGTACTAATATATTATAGGCGCAGGCTTGTGCAGAGTCCAAATATAAGATCATGTTCATGTATAGTAGTTTTCTGCGAGTAGAAGCGGCGTAAAAGTTGCAATTGAAACTCTGATCCGAATCCTGTTTTCTGAGCAGGGTTCTTTCTGTTTCTTTTCAGAGAAGTGGAATAAGCTAATTCTGAGCAACAAATTGTTGAAATCGTGTTAGAAAATTTTAAAATTTTGTTTGTATGTTTCTAACATATCACTAATGTTCCTATGAAATTTGGAGATAATGATCAAGCTTGAGGAATTTTTTAAAATTCCTACAGTGCAAAATACTGTAAAATGGTATTCCGAGACAAGAAAAAAATAATTTTTTTAAGAAAAAAATTGATTTTTTTTTTTAAAAAAAATCATGAAAGAATTTATGTGGCATCCCCTACTTGTTTAGATGCAAATTACTAAGTTTTTAGACATAAAATACCATACACTTAGAAATTAGGCAACATAATAAAAACAATATATAATATGATCACAGATGACAAACATATAAATTACATTCACCAACACCATGCGTTCCATCCATCACAATTTGTTTCAAGCATACATACACAAGATAAATACCGATTGAAGCAGGGATGACGCTAACCCATCGAACACCTGCAAGGGGCAAATTCAATAAGCAGTATGAACCTCCACCTCTGCATCATCAACAATGATCTCGCCATACTTCCTCTCGTGCCCTTGTTTGTAATCCTCCCAAGTCACGTTCCGCGTAGCCATACAGATTTTCAGTGTTCATAATGAGCGATCCAGGTCGTACGTTGCTCTGACGGGTGCAAATACCTGGTAGGCATATGTCGTGTGTATAGATCGGTGTAGGGATCAGTGTAGTCAAACAATGATGACATGCTCGATCCGTCGTGACTCTGGCGGTGACCGCACACACACTGATCATCTCCGTAGGTCATCGAGTCGTACCCTAACATAGGGTACCCAAGCTACTTTATGGAGAAGCCTCAATGGCAGCTAGACCACGAGTCCATGTCATCTTGGGGATGTCCTGCCTGCTATCCACCCCCACCAGAGGTCGTGCCCTTCCCCGTATTACGAGTCTAACTCCGTGAGACCTTCCTCGTGGTAGTTCCCCCCTTGTTGCGATCCTCTTGGTGTTGGTAGCTGTGAGCGGGGTCAAAGGGAGTAGCCATCATCGTCGCCTCCAGAGTCTGTTGCCGAGTTGCTATCAACAAACTTCTGGTAGTGTGGAACCTGGGGGGGCACATCTGTCTCATCACCACTTTTGGCATGTGCTTTTCCCTTGCCGTGCGGATTGGCTGCCAACTTCGCAAACCCACCTAAAGCACCTGCTAGCAAGTCATAGTCGGTGCCGTACTTCCTCTTTCCTGTGTGTGTGTGTCACCGATCAAGAACTCAGCCCAATCTGGGAGGCTCTTCCCACCTCCGGTCAATTCAAAATAACAAGTTGTGAGATGCCACACGTACATGACCAACAAGTTGAACAAGACATAATTACGTGTTACTTATGGTCTTTTTGAGCTCTGCCTCTAGGATGCTGTCAACCACAAATCTGGCCGGCAATTACTTTTGAGCCTTTGATGGTATAAGTTGTTCGAATGCATATGCAATGTTATGTGCAAAGTGACTTGCTTCACATGCTGCATTGCTCTTTTCCGCTGCATTATGCCAATGCTAGATTGCTAGTACCATATTCATGTTTATGTAGAACTACTACTTAAGCTCAAGCACATCTACAACAACTATTCACCGTGGCAAATACACATTTTCTTCTTCATCTACTTGAATCCACCCCCTTCAAGCTCAAATATACCACCTAATACCGACATCCAAACAAGAATTAATGAAAAATCTTCCAAGAAATGAAGAAATTATCTTACCTTTGTTTTATCAAAATGCAGAAAAAAGACGAAATTTCGCTATGCCAAACCGAAATCTCGCCTTTTCATGGCGAGATCCTCACTTCTAGTGGTCGAATATGGTGAAGGATGGCCGAATCTGCGGTGGAGATGGCTGGTTGACGGCGAGCTAGAGATGGGGAATGTAGTTTGTTCTCTGGTTGTGCGACTTGAGCTCGAACAAAAACATGTGAAGCCTCTTTTCTCTGTGCAGTCCAGTGAAGAAGTCTCTTTTTGCTACGATGTTGCTGACCGAAGCTACAAAATTCTCCCACACACATGCTAGGACAAGAAAGTCCATTGGTTCAACTGGTTAGACGGTGCAGTTTACCTCCTCCTCACAGCTTGGGTTCATCTCTTCAATCTAATGCACCAGGGCATTAAATTTGGTCAAATTCGGTATTCAGAAGTCCAAATCCGGTAAAAAAAAATTTACTACATTTCGTCAAAAAGCCAATTTTTACGTGAAATATTCTGATATTTATAAATTTACTGTAGCAATTTTTTTTTTTAAATTCCATCGGCATTTAGAATCTTGGAGGAGGCGGAAATCCAAGATTTCACCAAAATCTCACAAAAATTCACCGGAATTTTGATGCTTAGGCAGGTTCTTGTCTCGCAAGTCGCAACTGCACTCGAGAATTGGAAGCAAATGTCAAAAGCGCACTTGTGTGCCCAAAACCTAAATAGATGCGGCATGGAGCGAGCATGTGAGGCGTGCAGCCTACAATCTGAAGCACAGCCGTTCGGCATTCCCCTCGAGAGCACGCTGACGGTACTGCGCGTCAGGCAGCTGTCAACGAGTCTACTCCTCGCCTGAGATCGGCCGCCCGTGCTGTCGCAGCATCCGCCGCACGCCGCTGGTAAAGAAACTTTCTTTCGTTCGTACCACCCAGTGTGGTACTGGTATGGCACTGCGCTGCATTTCTCACAGCGATCGTCATCCGTGGAGTCGCTCTCTCGAAAGCCACTACCAAGTACCAAGTTAGTCGCAGACGCTTAGCATCACACGAAATGATTGATGGACGAGACGAACCTGCGCACAATTCCAAACCAAAAAAACCCGTCGCGGATAAGCTCGAGGCTCCCAAATCCATAGGTTCTCCCCCCTGGAACACGTAGATCTACCTGTCAGCCAGTCGCACTCTCTCACACCCGGACGCTGATTTCGTCGAACGCCATGACCCGCGGCCCGCCGCAGCCCACCACCACAGCCTGGTCTGTGGCCACCGCGGCCGCGCACCCGGGTAGCCCGCCGCGGCCGCACACCTGTCCGGCTGTCGAGCCCGCCCGCGCGAGCAAACGGCCGCGCGGACGAGCCAAATCACGAGTTTTCCCAGCAAAACAACCGGCCGGTTCGAGCGAGCCCTATCCGGTGCGCGCCCAACGCCCCGTCGGTTATAAACTTGTAACACTCCACGCTGCCACTTCGGCTTTCTCTGTGTACTCCCTCCACGCCCCGCTCTTATCTCCTTCCCCATCGCCATTCGTCACCATGGCCACAGCCGCTACGCTCTGCGCCACCGCGGCCTCCGCCTCCGCCTCCGCCGCCTCCTCCTCCTCCCTTCTCGCGCCGGCCTCCGCCGCCAGCACGGCGCCGACCTCGTCCGGCGCGCTGTTCCCCACCTCCCTGCCGTCGCTGCGCGCGTACCCGCGGCTCCTCCTCGCGCTCCGCCGCCCCGCCGCCGCGGCCGTCGCGGACCCGCAGGGGGTCGTGCTAGAGGAGGAGGAGGAGGAGGAGCAGGTCCAGTATGATGACGACGACGGGTACGAGGGCGGCCGCGGCCCCGCGTTCACGCCCCCCACCCGGACGCGCACCGGCAAGGCCGCCCTACCCCTCAAGCGCGACCGAGTATGCCACGAAACCGCTCCTCCCTATTTTTCATTTGTGTAATTTTGGACGGAGAGTGATTCTGTGCTGGTTTTGAGGTTGTGCAGACGAGGTCGAAGAGATTCCTGGAGATACAGAAGCTGAGGGAGATCAAGAAGGAGTATGACGTGCCCACTGCCATCTCGCTGATGAAGCAGATGTCCAGCGCCCGCTTCGTGGAGTCGACCGAGGCTCACTTCCGTATGAACCTCGACCCCAAGTACAATGACCAACAGCTCCGCGCCACGGTATCGTTTCCTCCTTTGTGTTGTTCTTTCTTTCTTTCTTTTTTCTCTTCCATTACTTCATTTGGATTTCTGTTGGTGTTCCTGTTGGCGTTCGCAGGTGAATTTACCCAAGGGGACGGGCCAGACGGTGAAGATTGCAGTTCTCACGCAAGGTGGGTGGTGATTGCATGTTGTTTGGAGATAGTTATTGCGGAATTCATGTCAATTGCAGTCTATGATGCGTGGGCTGATTGGATCACTGTGCTGTTGGTGGTCTGTGAGGTTGTTCTGTTTGACCATATCTTGTTCACCAAAGGGTCATGGTTGATTGAATTGGAAGCATGCTGTTTTGTTGGGGGAAAATTCACCAACTCCACAAGGGGAGGCTTAGTGTTTCGCTAGGGGTGGCGATCATATCTCAGATCCCCCCGCCGGAGATCTCATCCCGCGGGAGGTCTACGTTTTCCCGGAGGCATACCTCCCGGGTTTCCCTTTATGCCCCGTGGGAGATTTACGTCCTCCCCGGGGGCACGCCCCGTGGGAAGTCTCCTCACAGGAGACTTGAGTGATGTCATCAAATCCCCTGTGGGGCCCTGAAGTCAGGGGTCCACTGTGCTGATTGGATCACTGTGCTGTTGGTGGTCTGCGAGGTTTTTCTGTTTGACAATATCTTGTTCACCAAAGGGTGATGGTTCACGCTGTTTTCTATTCCCTCTTATTGATATATTTGGAGGCTATTGTTTATCTAGTACTGTCTTGCTTGAACTAGCATTTGTGGCGTTAAGGCATTAAGGACAAGGTCTATTAGTTTGCACCAACTTGATTGGTCAATATGGTATGTCCTCATAAAGCATCACTTAATGTTTTATCGCAATGAACACTATGCAGAATTGAGAATGTACCAAACCCTTTTAGTTTCAAGGAGTTGTAACCCATGAACTTTCATTCCACTTAGGATTGTTAGTGCAGTTGATGTCTGATTCAATGGGTAAATATAAAGTTTACAATTATTGTACTCTTTGTAATTTAAAAACAAGGGAGCAGTGCAATTCATATTGGGTCGGAGGAATTTTTTATCTTAAGGAATCTGTACGCAGCTTTCCATCCGTCTATTATTGTTGGAGGAAAACTCATGACCCCCCCTGAAAGGGAGGTTTTATGTCCCGTGGACTGGGAGCTTCGTCCCAAGCTTGTGGATAGGTCACATGGAGCGTGAGGTGTTATGGGAAATTCCCAGAAGGGAGGTTGCATACTTCTCACGGGAGATCCCCTCATACCCTACGGACCATCCAAAGGGAGTGTTGAGGGGAGGTCCCCTCATGCCCGCGGGCTCTAGCTCTGGAGGTCCCCTCGTACCTGCTGGGCTCGAGCTCGGGAGATCCCCTCATACCCCGCGGACCCTCCAAAGGGAGTGTTGAGGGGAGGTCCCCTCATACCCCGCGGGCTCTAGCTCTAGAGGTCCCCTCGAACCCCGGGGGCTCTAGCTCGGGAGATCCCCTCATACTCCGCGGACCCTCCAAAGGGAGTGTTGAGGGGAGGTCCCCTCATTCCCTGTGGGCTCTAGCTCTAGCTCGGGAGGTCCCCTCATTCCCTGTGGGCTCTAGCTCTAGCTCGGGAGGTCCCCTCGTACCCCGCGGGCTCTAGCTCAGGAGATCCCCTCGTACCCCACTGGCTCTCCAAAGGGAGTGTTGAGGGGAGGGACCTCCCCTCATGCCCCACGGGCTCTAGCTCGAGAGTTCCCCTTGTACCCCGCGGGCTCTAGCTCGGGAGATCCCCTCATACCCTACGGACCCTCCAAAGGGAGTATTGAGGGGAGGTCCTCTCATACCCCCTGGGCTCTCCAGATGAAGTACTTGAGGTGGTCTCCAATCCTCCAATGGGCCTCGCCTCGTCCCCTATCCATAGGGTGCATGGGGAGATGCCCGGTCCAAGAGGGTGCCCTCCCCAGACGCCCATGGAGATGGGTGGGCGCCCTCGTGTCACCTGGGACCAACCTCCGAGTGGGGTCATCAAGTCCCCTATGGGACTCCAGAGTCAGAGGCCTACCCCTACGGGACGATGATGTAGGATCCACTACCTTCTCATTGGAATGACCAAGATGCCCCTACTTAAGGTGCTCCAGTAGGGGTAGGATGGTATTTGTGTAATAAGCTGAGCGTCTATAAAAACTCACTATAACCCTACTTATAACTTGAACTCTCATTGAATACAAGACTTGCGATTGGTGTGTCCCTCGGGGAGCCTAGACAAGGAGATGCCCCTCTACTCCCCCTCGGGGAACACACCGACAGGAGTATGGCGTCTATCTTAGCGTCCGAACCTGTACAAATCCTCGTGCCACACACACTCTCGTGGACGGTGGCTCGTGAAACAGCCGGCGTTCGCCCATACTTGTGTCCCGTTTCCAAACATACGACAATTATCTTCATGATGTTTCTACTTATGTTCATATGCATAAGATGTCAGTTGGGCATATGGCTTTGGTGTTATTGTTTCTGCTGATCATGGTGCATGACCTTGTTGAATGATTTGAACTTATGTTTCACACTCCTTTGTATTACTTCGTTATTCTTACCTTGTTATGCTCATAAACTTGGCTGCCAATATTCAGTTCAATTAATCATGAGTCCCTTATACATTAGTGATTGTCTGTTGTCCTTGTAGGTGAGAAGATAGATGAAGCGAGAGCTGCAGGAGCTGATATTGTTGGTGGAGATGACTTGATTGAACAAATAAAAGGAGGATTCATGGAGTTTGACAAATTGATTGCATCACCTGATATGATGCCTAAGGTATGAAAATGGAACTAGCTGTGTGAGTCATGTTTGAAATATTTCATTGCTTGCTGAAGGTGCCTATCCACACGCAAGGTTGTTGGGCTTATTTAGCTAATCATTTGGCCAACACTTCATCACGCCCCTCACCCCAAAACAAAATTTTAGGTTTTGAATGTTACTAGGAACAATTAAGTTAGCCGTTTATTAGTTATGTTTGTCAGACACATCCCCTTCAGCCGCTTGCCCTTTGTTGTACTTTTGGTCTTTGTCTTTTTGTGAAAGAGTTGTTGTCCTATTTCAGTTCATATTGGAGGTACGATTCATCTACTATTTTGCCACAATAGTTTGAAATGGATTATTAGACTCGTTTCTACTCTTAGGTCTTGTATTAACTGTTAACTACCGCAGAATGGTTCGCTGAACTAAAATAGATTATCTATAACAAACTAAGTTCTCAATACAGGAATTGAGGTGTTTCATTCTTGAAATCTAGGCCCGACATAAATGTAGGGATTCCTATGTTAATTTGTCACAGGACCAGCCATGATCATGGAAACTTTCAGTGTGCTCCTGCTTCAGTTGATTTCCAAGCTGAGTTATTTTCATCTACTTTTCAGGTTGCTAGCTTGGGTAAAATTCTAGGACCAAGAGGACTGATGCCTAACCCCAAAGCTGGTACTGTTTCTCCAAACATTACTCAGGTACTGTCCTAAAGATTATTTTCTTCTACAGATTTTCAGCAAATATTGCTTGTCGATCAGCAATCATGTCTATGTTGCTTGGGTTGGGTATTGTGACAGTGGCACTGAGGGAAAAAATGCCATCCACTAACTTCACCAGTTAGCTGCACTTCTAGGATTCGGATATTGATATATTTATATCTTACTACCTTGGTTAGCTCCCTTTAATTTCCTGTATTTAAATAGCTGAAGGCTCAGGCATGGTGATAGGCACTACTTGAATTCGTAGTTTGATTGTGGCTACGGAAAGTTTAGAAAGTAGGATGGAGGAAACTTGATGAGGTGGAGGCAGGATTTGCAGTGCTATCAGTTTTTTGTAGTGACATAGTGATAATGTTAGTTAACTTCTCAGTCCACCAGTGGCGGAGCCAGAAAGTTCTAAAGAGGGGGGCTTAAAAAAGAGAGATCTAAAATCAACTACTATGACTATCGATATATTGTAAAATAGTTAAAATTTAAATTGTATGCAATCAATTTATCAATCTGTAATCTGTTCATCAAGAATCCATTATTGTTTAGCCAATCAATTTATCAATCTGTAATCTGTTTACCAAGAATCCACTATTGTTTAGCCAACTAGGGTTTGAATACGAAAATAATACAATGGCTTGTAGAAATGATGTCCAGATATGTCTCTCAAACAAAAAAATTACACGGGTTTCTATCGTATAAAAAGGGTTATTCTTGTTTGAGAGACATATCTGGACATACAGTACAGTGGCTTGTAGAAAATAATATGTATGCAGGTATATACATTGACTCGGTATTTGGCAAGACGCAAAGACGGCCGTCTCCTCGCCCTCACGTGTCGCTGGCGTATCGTCCGACGGCGCCCGTTGCCCGGTCGCCGTAGTCCGCGAGGAAGGCGAAGTCCTGAAGAGACGAAGAGTCAAAAACGCCGAGACGAAGACGAACGGACGGGAGTCACGCGAGTACGCGACGTCGCGATTTTTTTTTAAGACGAGGGCGAGTGGGCGATGAACGGATGGGAGTCTTTGCATGTGGCCGAATGGGCCATAGGCTTGCTAGTTGCTTCGATGAATGTCGGTTGAATGCATGTGCTTCTTTGCTGGTAAAAACGGTTCCCATCCTGTGCGTTTTTGCATGTGGCAGTATGCGTATGGCCATATACGGTATACGGACGTAGTCTTTGCATGTGGCGCCGGGTGGGCTCCAGCCCCACCCAGCCCCACGAGTGCCTCCGCCTATGAGTCCACAGGTTGCCTTGGTAAGGGTAATGCAAAGGATAGTGATGGCAATAATCAGCTGCAGGCAGAGTGGGACAGTTGACTGTAAGATTGATACCAACATTCAACTTAAGGGGTTGACCACTACTGGAAATCTAGCCCAACACATTCTTTTAGTTTGTTTAGAAGCAAGGTTCTAAGTACCCAAAACTTATTTGGTTGCATTATTCTTATTTATTTAGAAAATGTACTGAGTTTTTTTATTGAGTACTTGAAGGTTTATCTACATTCATCCTTGCAAGACTACCTAAGCACTTCACCAATCGATACAGTACAGGACTGCAACATACATTCACCAATCGGTACAGTACAGGACTGCAACATACACATATAACCTTGATACAAATCGTGATGCTAATAAATGCTTACAGTGAGCTATTCACCTATCACAATTGAACAAGGAACCTTGCTCATAAAGTCCTTTTTTAAAGATGTTGCCAAATCTGTCTGCCATTGTTCTGTCATGTGGTAATTTTGCCTAATAGTCATCTAGAAAGCGAGTTTGTGGCTTTGTGAGTTAACTTGTGGCCACATGTAACATTTTTTTTCCAGGTTTGACCATCAATATTTTCAGTCCTTCCTATACAAAACTTACCTTTTACTCCCTCCACTTGCAAATATAAGTTATGCTAGAATCTGCCAACCAAACATTTTTAGGTTTGACCATCAGTATAAAAAAACAGAGATTTTTTTTGGATTATGGAGATTAAGCCTTACCAAAAAAAACATATAGATTGGACACATGAAATTGATTGCTAGATTCATCATGAAATATACTTCCATATTATGTAATATTTATGGAGTAAATGATGCCGTAGGTCCCTAGACTTGCAAGATGAGTGCAAGTAGGCCCACAAAGTGGACATGTATACCCACACATATTATGATAGAATTAGTGGTTGAAGAGGTGCCTTGAACACTGTTGGTGTCGAAAATGTCATATATTTGTAATCGGAGGGAGTACTATTTAATCTGTAAATGATGTAGTTGTATAAAATCAAACCATTTCAATCTCATGCTTGTAGCAATAATCTGTCAATTTTAACTGTGCAAATGGTTCCAGGCTATTGAAGAATTCAGGAAAGGTAAAGTCGAATACAGAGTTGATAAGACAGGGATTGTTCATATCCCTTTCGGCAAGGTTGACTTCCCTGAAGAAAACCTTATTGCAAACTTCATGGCTGTTGTTGTAAGATATCTGTTCCTACAAACATCTATGTTGTTGTTCCTGAGAATTTATGTTAATTGTTGACTCGCTTTTTGCCATCTCTTTCCAGCGCTCTGTCGAAAGGAACAAGCCCTCTGGTGCAAAGGGGATATACTGGAAAACGGCACACGTATGCTCATCAATGGGACCTTCAATGAAGCTAAACATAAAAGAAATGCTTGACTATGGCACAGAATCGTCTGATTAAATGTCAACATAAGCATCAATTAAGTCATCTGGCATTTGCTACCAACTTCACAAATTTAACCATCCATCCCTTGCGATAAGTGAACCAAGAAACATGATTGTGGGGAAGGCCAGGAGATGCTTAGGTACAGTTTTCAGTTTCAAGGGCATCCGACATCGGCAGTTAAACAGTGCCGAGATCGACAAAAAGGCGATCTTGTTGATAATATGTATTTATGAGCAAATTATGCATGCACTTGTAGATGTCTTCCTCTTAAATGTTCAATATTTTGTCAATAGTCATCCTTGAGCTTGAGGTAGTAATTTATTCTCACCAGCCATTCTCACAATTACTTACGTTCCTAAATCGTACTCCATAAATATTATATAGGGATGTTTGGCACAACTCCAGCTCTATCATATTTGTGAATCTGGTAGAGTTGGGTATTCCTAACTCCACCAAATCTGTGAAGCTGAAGCTATGGATATATTAAAAGTGTTTAGATGTGTCATATTGTTTATATTTTAGAATAATAATATAAACTTAATTCACTTTATTTTATCCTACAAATTTCAGATTTAAGGTGGAGTTATGATTAGAGTTCTGCTAAACAGGGTCATAATGTTGAAGTAATTTATTCTCACCAGCTATTCTCGCAAGTACTTGCACGATGATCGCATACCCTTGCATTTATTTTCCGAAAATTTGTATTGGTTTTTCATTGCTAGAAGAAAATCAGTTGTGGTGCGAGCCATAAAAACATATTCTTTTGTGTTCAAGGAGTAAAAGTGCCGTTAGAATTTTGTTACATTTAGGATCTTGGACCGCATGGACGAATGGCCTCCAAAGTCCCAAATCCGATCGCAGAATCAAAGATTCTTTTCGCACTGACCTTTTTCCATTGCACATTTTGCACTACGGCACGGGGAGCTCCTCATACACACACCAACCATGGCCCTGTTACACGTGCAGAACCAACCAGGGTTCACAAAACTGTCAAAGACCACGATTTTCAACCGTATCGAGTCGGTTTGAAACTCTAAACCGATTGGTAAACCAGTTTAATTAAAAAAATTCAAAAAAATTATACGATGTAATCCAGTCAAAAACCGGTGAAAACCGAGCGCTTTTTGACAAAAATTGACGAAAACCGCTCAAAAAATCGGCCGCCCAAAAGGTTCAAGTCGTCGATCGGTTTTTCGAGAAAACCGACCGATTTTTGTTTTTTTAATTTGTTTAAACGCTCGATTTTGAAACTCTTTGGTTTTTGACGATTTTCACGGTAAACCGGTACCGTCGGGACCTCAATTTTCAATTCGAAAACGGTTTAGTTAACCCTGGAACCAACTATAGGTTTCCACGTAATCCTGCACTGTGGGACCTATTGGATACAGCTCGGACCGAAAGTGAGCCGCACACCACGCATGTGCGGACTACCTTCTCCTTCATTGGGGAGGTTACTAGAGGTGAGCACTTGGGTCGTGTCTATGTGGGCCAGCCCGAAGCACTGTGGGCCAGCCTGGTCCAAAACCCGACACGACACGGGTTGGGTCATGCCGTGCCGGCTCGTCAATGTGCATCAGGCCGTGCCGAGTCGATGAACCACCAAAATTTAGTTTTGAGGAAATGAAATGTCTTTCCTGAATTGGCCTGGTACCCTCCAAGTATTTCTCTTTTGTGCTTAATGAAATGGGCATCCATTAATGTAGTATTAAAAGAATCACCTCTCTTATAAGTTCGAAAGTATTTCTAACGAATCTTTATTAAAGATCAAGGAGCCAGGTTACTTTGCAAGTTGTAGGCAGCTGTACTGCACTATGTAAAGTTATTTAGGTGCCATGTTTGGGTCTTTAGTATTCGTGCACCACATGGCCACAAGATCGACGGGAAGTACCTCGACGAAACGAGAATGAGATTGTCGAGTACTTTCGGAAGTTCATATCTGACTAGACCACATTTGGTACTGGGAAGCTGACGTTTACCATCTTAGGAGGGGACGATTCGCCACCCAGCTTGCGGAGAGCAACGCCACTAATCTCCACATGTCAGCTAGTACATTACTAATTCTAGATAATGTCACGTTCGGCACGCACTACTGACACATTCGGGTAGGGAAATATGCTTGTCATGTACTTGTGCCAGTCGAAGAAACCTTCTGGCTGGACGGCGCATTACGAACACTAGAAGTCCACCTGGTTACTGCGGGGCGTGAAGTGGGAAGAGTACAAGCAAGCACATGAAATAATTGTGATGGATGTAATATGATGGATGGAATGCATGGCACGATTTCAAAGTTCTAATGTAACGGGATTTCAATGGAATTGTTGTGCAATGGGATGGACACAACGCCATGATATTAGTGAATGTGAATGCCATCCGTGTCAATTTTATTTCATGTTTATCATTTGTGATCACAATATATATTGATTGTTGCCAAATTGAATTGTTAGAATCCGAAAATTAGGTGAAATGTTGTCATTAATGTAGGGTATTTTATGTGTGAAATACCAGATTTGATTTTTCTTCTTCTTGAATTTTGGCTGAAACTTTGAGATCTCATCGAAATTTCGAATTTTGCCCGAGATGTAATCCGAAAAATGAAATTTCAAACCTTGCACTTATGTCAGCGATCCTATTGAGGGCATGTTTGTTTTTGCTTTTGATCCTGGATTCTGGCCTCAAAAGCTGAATAAAAAACAAACTACTCAATTTTCGAAGTCAATTGTTACAATCCAGCCACCCATATACACTAGAATCCGCGATCCACTCCATATGTGGTTTTGGATTCTATCTTTTAGGGAATCAGTTTTTTTACAACCATAATCCAGAATCAACTTTCAACTTTTAGAGAATCCTAAACAAAAACAAACAGACGCTGAGTTCCCTCGGTATTTGGCATATGGAGCACTGCTGCCTTGAATATAAACAAACACCTGTTTTCTCTCCCCTATCTACTGTAGAAGGAAATTAAATGCTCCAAAAAAGAAGGGAATTAAATGAGGCCGAAACAGACATACGGTTTGATCGGGTGACGTCACCCCTTGTCATTCTTGCTCTTTGCTAAACTTGAAACTATACGACCATTTTGTGACCATTTTGTTGCAAGGTGTTAGACAACCTCGCTATCGAATAGTTCGGGGTTGCCTAATAGATCTCAAGTGGAGAACAGAGAGAGAGGGCGAGAGACACAATATGAGGAGAAACGGGTCTGCTTTATTATTCTGTATGCTTGTGTACAATGGGGTGACCCCCTGCCTCCTATATATAGCGGTTCTGCTTAGAGATAAGGAAGAGTCCATATCGGATACGAATCCGGTTTCCTAACACTCCCCCTTGGACTCTTCACTGCGAGATGCATATGCCTCATTAAAACTCCATAAAAACCCAGTGGGAAAAATAATTGGAGAAAGAGTACATAGCACACGTTTGCTGTGTTGCACGGATTGCCTCATCAAAAACCTTATGTAAGAAAACTTCAATGAAAAACTTACTTAAGGAAAAGAGTACAATCCACCCAAACTTCAATGTTAATCTTCAAGATTCATGTTGGGTACTCAAACTTCATGTTTGAGATTTATGTAGGAGTATGTGAAAATTCTCCCCCTGAAATCTGCACTTCTCTAAGCCTCATCATCCCGATTCCTCTAACACATCTTTCAAAGGAAGATGCCGGGAGTGACTTAGTGAATAAATCTGCGAGATTTTCACACGACTTAGTATGCAGTATCTTTATCTCGTTCATCTTATGCAATTCATGGGCATAAAAGAACTTGGGGTTGATATGCTTTGTGAGGTTACTCTTCACATATCCCATTTGTACTTGAGCAACACAAGCTGCATTATCTTCATAGATAATGGTGGGGGTTTGTTCCATGTTCAAACCACATGACTTCTGGATGTGATGAACCATTCTTCGAAGCCATGCACATTCTCGAGAGGCTTCATACAAGGCAATTATTTCTGAGTGGTTTGTCGACGTTGAGACAAGAGTCTGCTTAGATGACTTCCACGAAATTGCTGTTCCACCGCAAAGGAAAACATACCCAGTTTGTGACTTGCCAGTATGTGGGTCTGATAGGTACCCAGCATCGGCATAGCCAACCAAATTCAATTCATTGTTTCTTCTGTAAAACAAGCCAAGGTCTTTGCTTCCTTGAAGGTAACGGAAGATGTCCTTCACCCCTTTCCAATGCCTTTTGGTGGGTTACGCCTGCATCTGCGCTAGCAAATTCACGGCCGAACGCTATGTCAGGCCTAGTGCTATTCGCAAGGTACATGAGCGCTCCAATTGCACTCAAGTATGGGAATTCCGCTCCCGGGACTTCCTCCCTCTTCTTTAGGCCTGTGCGGGTCTAGGTGCGCTTGGAGTGACCTTGAGCCATTGGGGTCTTTGCGGGGTATGCCTTTTCAAAGCCAAATCTCTCCAACACTTTCTGCGTGTAGGATGCTTGGTGTACCAAGATTCCACCTTGGACATGTTCAAGCTGCAAGCCTAAACAGAACTTGGTTTTACCCAAGTCTTTCATTTCAAACTCAGATTTCAAGTATGTGCATGCTTCTTCAATTTCCTCATCCGTCCCAATGATGTTCAAGTCATCTACATAGACGGAGATTATACAAAATCCATTCGTGGCTCGTTGTATAAATACACATGGACAATCTTCATTGTTCGTGTAGCCTTTCTTGCAGAGAAAGTCACTCAAACGATTGTACCACATTCTTCTGTTGCTTGATCCATACGGTTGATTTCTCCAATTTCACCTTTGTATAGGTTTCTGTTTGCTCTGTCTTGGTTCGGGATAGGGATACCTTAGGTACTTTCATGTATATCTCGAATCCAAGTTTCCATACAAATATCTTTGTGACAACATCCATTAGTTCATTCTCAACTTCAAGTTGACTGCCATTGAGATCAAGTATCTAAAGGTAATTCCACCCATGACCGGAGAATAGGTTTCTTCATAATCAACCCCAGGACGTTGAGTGAAACCTTGAGCGACAAGCCTTGCCTTGTACCTTATAACTTCATTGTTTTCATTCCTCTTCCGAACAAAAACCCATTTGTGACCTACGGGGTTTATATGGGGAGGCGTGCGGCACACAGGCCCAAACACCTTTCTTTTGTTCAGAGAGACTAACTCTGCGGTGATTGCCTTCTTCCAATCTTCCCAATCGAGCCTTTTCTTGCACTCTGCGAGAGATGCGGGCTCGGGATCATGATTAATGATCGTGGCAATCTTCTTTGCAAAGTATGCATCGACATTGGCTGTTGCTCTATTCATTGATTCTCCCGTTATTACAAAGTTTATGGCCATTTCATCATGGGGTGCTTCGTGCACTTCTACTTGCTCTTCATTGCTATTTCCCATTCCAGGAGCAAGTTCCTTTAGTTTTTCTCCGTCAATGTGTGCGCACACATTATTTCCGTGGCTTCTTCCAATGGAAGGTTCAGATCTGGAATTGCCTTTTCCACGAGGCTTCTTTCGGTGCAGTGTCTCAACTGGCTCCCCTTCTTGCTTTGGGGCACTTTTGTGATTGGGTGTGGTAAGTCCTCTCGCTTGATTTTCCCAGGCGTCTCCGGGTACTTTGGGTTTGAGAAGCCGATCTCTGTTCTTTTTCTTTGAGGCCTCTGAACAGGATGAGGATACCTTCGCTTTCTTTGGTATTTCCACCCTCTCTGGTGCATTTCTTGCTGGTACATGCGACTTAACCACGCTCTTGAGATCACAAAAATGATCAGGCGATTCATTTGCTAAATTACGCAAATCAATTATCTTCGGACTTCTTGATTTGCTTCATTAGTGCGAGGGTCATGCGCGGGGATCGATGGAATGCCATACTATTTCCGGCATTTTTCATCCAATGGTTGATTCTCTCCCCTAATGACGGAAACGGTCCTCGTCAAAGATGCAATCGGCCGAATCAGAGTGTATGCAAGTCTCGATCATGGGTTCCAAATACGATTATGGATGCACTCTCATAACCAACGTATATCCCAGACTTGCGGAGAGGGCCCATTGCAGTCATTGTGGGGTGGTATAGGTACATATACCATACAACCAAATTTTCTAAGATGGGAAATCTTCGGGATGACCCCTTGCACTAGTTGCATAGGTGAATGGATGTTGTAGGCCGATGGTCTATAATTGATGAGTCTTCTTTGCGTGCGAGGCTGCGTGTCCCCAACAAGTGTTGGGCAAGTTACAACTCTGCAAGAGCGATGCGGCAATAAACTTAATCCTCTTTATTAGTGCTTGACTAGCCCATTTTGCGTATGGACGTGCGATGCAGTGCTCAACGATTATTCCGTTCTTTGTGCAATAATCATCAAATGCCTTGGAAGTGAATTCACGGCATTGTCCATTCGAATGGACTTCACGCGATGATCGTGAAAAGCATTCTTAATTCGATAATCTGCGAGATCGGTTTGCGAATGCATGATTCCTTGTTGACGACAAACATGTATCGACCATTTGAAGAAGCATCAATGAGCACCATAAAGTATCGAACGGCCACGACAAGGGCTGAATCGGACCGCAAATATCCCCCTGAATGCGTTCCAGGAATGCAGGGATTTCATGTTGCACTTTAATAACAGAGGGTCTAGTTATTAATTTCCCGGTGGCACATGCATGGCACACAAAATCTTCGTGATTCGGAAAATTCTTAACATTAATGCCATGACCTTGTGAGTTGTTAACTATATTTCTCATCAATCTAAGACCAGGATGACCTAATCTACAATGCCATAAAGCAAATAATTCAGAGCTTCTAAAGACAGTCTTCAAAGAAGTATACCTTTGCGTGTGCATTAATTTTAAATTGTAGTACAGCCCAGATTCATATGAGGGACATTTTTCGAGTACCATTTTTCCATATTCCGCGTGCTTCACAATGCACAAGTGTTCCTTGCCATTTTCTTCATTGGTTTCTACATGAAACCCATTGGCGCGGATATCTCTAAAGCTTAAGAGAGTGCGTGTTGATTCAGGGTACAAAAGGGCTTCTTCAATTACCAAAGTTGTACCCATTGGCAATATAATTGTGGCTCTTCCTGAGCCTATTATATGCGTATCGCTTCCTGCGATAGTCGTAATCCTTCCAGCGTTCTTCGTGATCGTCTGGAAGTATTTCGACTCTCTTAAGATGGTATTTGTTGTGCCACTATCAACAATGCATATTTCCTCCATTGGACGCTACACGATTTCTAAATGAAAAGAAATATAACTCTAATCAGATAGTGGCAAAGTAATTCAAATATTGCTTGTAAATAAAGAATACTGGAATAAAGAATAAACTGCAATTCTTATTCATGAGAAAGTAAAAGTATGCTCTTCGAGAGCTTACAATTTATTATGCAATCTGATGTCTATGTGAGATAATTCTGACAATTCATGTCAGTTCTTCAAAAAAAAACTCACGTTAGATAATGCCACACCTTTGCACATTCATAAGGTTCTTCCATTAGATTACTGCGTGCAATCTAATAGGAAATGGCTGCTAGATTCAATGAAATGCAGAATTGAATTCTCATGAGTTTCCAGCAAACTAAAAGAAAATAATAATTGCAAGATTCATAAATACATGATTCATAAGTACGGGATTCATAGATACAAGATAAATGCAAGATTCAGATTCATAAATACAACATTCATAAGTGCAAGATTTATATATACACAGATTCATAAATATTCAGAAATACAACTACGTGCATGTAGGTGATCGGCTTCGTGCAAACGATCAGATTCATATGCACGATCGGCTTCGTGCGATCGATTTTAACGCGGCTTCATGCGCGTGGTGCATTCAGTTTCATGCGCGTCGGCCTTCCTGGCGCGGCGGTGGCCGCCGTGCGGCGTGCTTGAATTTCATAATAAATTATATTAAAGCAATAAATACAATGCATGGAACAGAACAATAATTGCACAATTCATAAATTCAGAATAAACAATAATTGCACAATTCATAAATTCATAAATGCGGAAATAAATTCTCGTGAATTTCCGAATTTTTCTTAGTATTTGGCAATTTTATTAATTATCTGACAATTTTCCAAAGATCACTTGATAACAGAAAATAAATTGCAACATGAATTAAACATGGCATAAGCCTAATTACAACTTATATAATTCTTGTTGGCTGGGAACGAAAACAGGTAATGAATATCTCTGTCAATTTGACTCTTGGCCAGTCAACACGCCTAGGGCTCACATGAGGAGGGAGCACTTCCGTTTAAGGTGCCAATTAAAGAACCAAGCCTCATGTGTGTTTTCCTAGACACCAATTGTCTCATATCTGTTTATTCATTACCAAAATCAAATCCCAACCACTCATGTTCTCATAAACTGTTGTATGAGAAATTCTGGAATTTTCCTAACACTTTTCATAATTTCTGCTAATTTCCAAGCAATTTTCAGAATTACTTTACAACAGGAAATTGAATTTCAGCAAATATCAACATGACATAATTCATAAATTCATAAATTCGGAAAATAAATTCTCAGGAATTTCCGATATTCTAAACAGGCAATTATTGCAAAAATTCATGCAAAAATTCATAAATGCAGAAAATAAGGCTAAGGAAAATTAAAAACAGAGCCAATTAATTTTCTGGATTTTTCTAGATATTTTTCATTTTTTTTTGGCAATTTATAGAATTTTCTGGAATTTCTAATTATTTTTTCGAATTATTAAACAATTTTCTGAATTCTGTAATTGAATTTCGGAAATAATAATGAAAACTGAAAAAGAAAATCTCCCACGTGCGCCACTTCAACCGAACTCCAATTCGGTTTGGAGTTTTGTTCGAGCATAGCTTTGTTTATTGCCTGAAGACTTCAAGTCCATTTGGTTCTGGACTCCATGTCCACTTCACCAGAGATCAGCCGCCGGCGCACGGAAAGCGGCAAGAAATGGCGAACGGCAGCGATGGCTAAGGAAAACGAGGCGCGCGGCGGCTGCGATAATCCGCATGGACAGACGGCGAAGGCAGCGAAGTTAGCGTAGCCCGGCTCTGCCACATGGCTTCGGCAAATGTGCGTGTGGCGATGGCTTTGTTCTGCGTGGCGACCGTGCGGCCAGTCCCAACACTGGCCGGCGTTGGCGTTGCCATGCATGGGGTCGACTAGGCACCGCTGGGGCAACGGCAGCTTGGCGCAGGGGCGGCGCGCTTCGTGCGACGCAATAACCGGCCGGGTCATCAGCCGCTTCGGAAAGCGCAATCACCGCCGTGGCGGCGATGATGCTGCATGGCGGCAGCTGCAGTGCGCGTGCGCTTGCATGGAGACCAAGCCGACGGCTCAGGAGCTTCGTGCGTATACCGTGTTTGGTGGTTAGGTGGCTTCGTGCCAAGGGCGCGTGCTGCGGGCGCAAATCCAAACTGGCTGCGACGCTTCGTGCGCCAGGGCCTGTTGCTTCGTGCAAGGAGATTCATTTACTGTAGATGCATTCTTTGTACCGTAAATCAAGGAAATAATGCAGATTTGTAGCTTCGTGCTACGTAGAAATAGATGCAAAAATAGATTCAACGAGCGATTAGAACAATCCTCGTATTCTCACCTTTTCTCCGGTAGAGCTTCGTGCTGATAACGTGTTAGACAACCTCGCTATCGAATAGTCCGGGGTTGCCTAATAGATCTCAAGTGGAGAACAGAGAGAGAGGGCGAGAGACACAATATGAGGAGAAACGGGTCTACTTTATTATTCTGTATGCTTGTGTACAATGGGGTGACCCCCTGCCTCCTATATATAGCGGTTCTGCTTAGAGATAAGGAAGAGTCCATATCGGATACGAATCCGGTTTCCTAACACAAGGTACATATCTTTAGACACAGTTCAATAGCAAAAGAGGAAGCTCCTCTACTTAGACAAAAGTTTATTTTTGAAGAAAATGCTTAGAAAACAGTTTAAAGAAAATCCCAAAATTCTACTGTTAAGTTTACTAGTGTAGTCTTTTTTTTGTGAATTAGCGAGAAAATCCAGCGAAATATTTATGCATTGTTATTATTACGTGAATTCCATTCGTGAATGAATACGACGTACAGGCTACAGAGTGTGGTTTGATTTTTTTGTTGGATTCGAGAAAAATTCTTAAAATGTAATAATAACCTAAAGTCGAAATAAAA
The DNA here is from genome assembly GCA_036346355.1 of Rhipidocladum racemiflorum. Classification (NCBI taxonomy): domain Eukaryota; kingdom Viridiplantae; phylum Streptophyta; class Magnoliopsida; order Poales; family Poaceae; genus Rhipidocladum; species Rhipidocladum racemiflorum. Next base: position 13,413,236 of record CM070578.1, on the reverse strand, counting down.
ATTGTTTTTTTTTTCCATACGAGCCCTCGACTTGCTGACTCGTCGTACGGCGGAGCGCCGTGGCCCACCTGTCATCGCCTACGCCGCTGCCCCAACCTGTTTGACAAGCGGCCTACTGGACTTACTATACTCGCGTCTCGCGGCCGTGGTCTCGCACGGTTCGTCACTAACCGCCCTCCTCCGGTCCACGCCCACCACCGCCGCCCCCTACCAAACCCATCGCCCGCCGCATTTCCCACCAATCTACCCCGCGACCGCCTCCCCCGCCATGGCCTTCCCCTCCCCCAGCTCCCTCTCCGCTTCCCACCCCTCCACCACCTTCCACCCCCGCCTCCAGCCCCAGTCCCAGCCCCTCCCCCACCTCCCCTTTCCCCGCTCTCTCCCGCTTCACCTCCCCGCTCTCCGCTTCACCCGCCCCCTCCTCCCTCCCCTCCCCCTCGCCTCCTCGAGCGGTGGCATCAACATCGGCGGCGGCGGCGATGACGACATCCCCTCGGGTGGCGGCGGCGGTGGAGGCGAGGACGAGGGCGGTGACGCTGGCGCGGGCGGAGACGACGCGTCGGTCAACAGGAGGGAGGCACTGTTCGTGCTGGCGCAGCTGGGGCGGAAGCTCGAGAGCCTGCCAGTGGACCTTGCCGCGGCGGTGGATGGCGGCCGCGTCCCCGGGGAGATCGTGCAGCGCTTTGCCGACCTCGAAAAATCTGCCATGTTCCGGTGGCTGCTCCAGTTCGGCGGCTTCAAGGAGCGCCTCCTTGCCGATGACCTCTTCCTCGCCAAGGTCGCCATGGAGTGCGGCGTCGGCATCTTCACCAAGGTCCGCTAGAAAACCCAGCATTTGTTTTAGTTTTTTTTTAGTTTTTTTTTTTTTTCTGTGGTTTGTGATCCAGATCATCGGACGTGGTTTGGTTTGCTGTGGTTTGACTGACTTAGTGACTTTGTTGTGAAGTTTTTTGTGGTCTAGAGCAAGGTTTGAAATTTTGTTTTCGGACTATATCTCGGAGAGGACTGAAATCTTAAATTTTGGTAAGATTTTATAATTCCGGACGAAATCTAACTGAAATTCAAAAGGCAAAATTCAAATCCGGGGTTTTTAGAACCAGATTTCCGAGATTTCGAACGAAATTTCCAAAATTTCGTTCGAAATTGTTGAAATCTCGGCAAATTTGAACCGGACAAAAAACGGTGCAAAACACATTAGAAAATTTTTGTGTGGTCCTGACACATCACTAATGTTTCCATAAAATTTTTAGATGATGATCAAGCCTAAAGAATTTTTAAAAATTCGAGCAGTACTATTGTGTGGTACTTAGGCATGAAATGGTTTGATGAAGGCTATAAAAACTGGTGTATCCCTTATAGGACAACAATTGCTTGCTGGTGGGGTGGTCTAAAGCGCTAGCTTACATTCAGGTGGTTTCAAATCTTGGCATCTACACTTTTTTTTTTAGTTCGGAAGCCAACCAAAAAAATACGCGGATGCTGGAATCGAATCCAAGACCTATTGCAAGCTAACGAAGAGGTTTACCATTGAGCTACAACCTCTTGTTGGCTTACTAGCATATAGATTCTATATATGGTGTGGATGATTAATGGTAAAAAAAGATTGCGTTCGGCCAGAATCGAACTGTGGATCTTTTGTATGCTAAGCTAATGCTTTACCATCCGAACTATGTGCCCATGTTATTCCGGTTCAATTCGGTCCTAGAAGTATCAAATCCATTCGATTTTGTAGCAATTTCGGTCCGAACACCCGAAATCTCAGTGAATTTTGCCGAAATTAATTTAGTACTGTAGCAATTTGAATTTAAATTTTTTTTATTCCGCCGGGATTACGAATCTCGGGGAGGGCCGAAATTTCGCTGGGATTTTGAACCTTGGTCTAGAGTTCAGATGCCAACAGATTTCCTGGCTTAGATTGTTTCAGGAATCCGGTTTATGGTTTGATAGTGATGCGTGCCCAATTCGGCATTGTTGCGTCGCTTCCGGGTTGTTGGGGATGCTTGACCACACTTGGGTGTGTTTGGATGTGCGCTTCGGTGAGGAATAGGGCGGGAATATTTCTTCTGTGAACAGATGCCATTTAATCAAATGTTGGTTTATTACTTGTTAGATAAACAAAGGGAATAAAAGAAGCCTTTGTACATTCTAAAGTTCTCTTTTGTTGGAAATATAAGCATTTCTGCAAGTGACCGGATCACTGGAGTAGCGTTGCTCAGTCACTTCAGTGTTTTATGGACCACTGACCAATATGCAGTATTCACCTTCTGTTGGCTTTTGTGTGGACCTACCCTGCTTCCTACAAATACAAGCCCAATTGCAACTGAATGGAAACTCTGGGCACAGAAATATGTAGTTGACACATGGCATGGAGAACATTTGCCCATCTGTCCGGAGCAGATAAAGTACATACAATGCAGCACATCACTTGGGTGTATTGTTGTTAGATTTATATGCTGCAACTTTCTTCGTCTTTTCTTTCTCTGTAGGAGTAAGCATGAAACCTGTTCTTTTATGTCCCCATTTATTTTACTTGAATGCAATTAGATTACTCTGTGATTTAGTATGCAATGGATATATAAGCTTCTTACAGCTAATTTGGCATTTGTCCTTTAATTTTGCCAGACTGCAGCAGAGTATGAGCGAAGGAGGGAGAACTTTGTCAAAGAGCTTGACTTTGTGATTGCAGATGTGGTATACTTCTATTTATCTTTTGGAAATTGCCTTTATAGTCAGTGTCTCAGTGAGACTTTGCCTTTGATTCCGTAATACTAGGAATTAGTTTGTTTTGGAGAGTTGTGCCATCACTGTTCCTTCAGAAATCAGAACAAATAGTTAATATGCTCTGGTGCGTTGACTCTGTTGAAGGTATATTGGGCGTTCTTTCATTTGTTTATGATTTGTCAAAATATCCTAAAACACGCGTCTTTAGATTATGGAGCCGGTCCCAACAACTCACCCCATCCCTCCTTTCCATCTCCACCCTCCGAGTTCAATCTAACATGCCAAAAAGCAACTAAAATGTGATCGTTTGTTTCCTAATTTACAAAAGTTTGCACAGTAACTGTCTCAATGAAAGTAATTGACCTTTATGGGGACGTATCCATTACTAACATCGTAAGCCCTTTCTTATTATCCAATCTACTTACCCTTTGCCTAAACATTGTCTTGGTACTTTTTAAGTTCTGCCATTTCAGCTGAAGATTGGTGTTAAGAACTTATTCTAATGGAAAATGCAAGATACATTCCAACACTGCAGTTTTATTAGTTTTTTTTAAAATAAATCTCCGATGTTAAATGACATCTTTTTTATTAGTTTTGTTGATTTCTTTGTTACAAGAGTTTTAATCTGTAGTTCTCAATACTTTCCAGGTCATGGCAATAGTTGCAGACTTCATGCTTGTTTGGCTTCCCGCTCCGACCGTCTCTCTGCAGCCACCACTGGCAGTGAATGCTGGGTCTCTTGCTAGATTCCTCCACAACTGCCCGGATAATGCATTCCAAGTAACATAATCTTGACTTTTTATTCAATTGGAAAAATATTTTAAGCTTATCTTCCCCTTTTCTAGTGGTATGGGTGAAAATTTTCTTTTTCTAAAAGTGCAATCAATTTTCCTTTCCATGAAACTTGAAAAGGAACCTATGTAATTTATGCTGCAGGTTGCTTTGTCTGGAACATCATACTCACTTTTGCAGAGAGTTGGAGCTATTGTGGTAAAGTTCAACTTTATGGGTTCTGTTGTGACACTCACAGTTGACATTGAGTAATTTTAACAGCCTGTTTCTACTAACTAACAATTTCGCTTCTTTCAGAGGAATGGTGCAAAGCTTTTTGCAGTGGGAACTAGCGCATCTCTGGTAAGCTTGTTATGCTGTAGTTGTGATGCTTTTGACAAACACCACTAGCAGTCTGTTTTGACTTAATCTTAAATGGCTTCAGGGAAACTATTGTTTTCCTTTCTCAATTTGTTTGTTCTGTGTAGGATTGTAGGAAGTAACTGTTTATTACAAATAAATAATGCAAGTAATATTTAAGACCATATCTTTTTCACGTAAGCATTCATTATGTCATGCACTGCCCAGTTGTTTACTGGAAAACCTTGAGGCCTGGAGTGTACAAACTCAATAAATTTATTGGTTATGTTAGCACTATAAACATACTATGACCTTGCAGCTTCAATAAGATATGTCGCATAATTGTGAAAGAAAGGACAAATATGTGTTCTTGAGTGTCATTGGTCTTGTGGTATGTCAAGGGGCCATTTCAAAAACTAAGGTGTATGGTGAATTGATGACACTAATTTGTTTTTGGTTCCACTAGTCAATGTCATTCTTTATATTCAATCCATACTCTCTAAGACCATATGGAAGCTTAAAATGTATGGCCAATTTATTTTTCAGATCGGCACTGGTGTGACCAATGCACTTATAAAAGCAAGAAAGGTTGTTCGCAAGGATTTTGATGCTGAAGTTGAGGATATTCCAATTGTTTCAACTAGTGTTGCCTATGGTATATACATGGCAGTTTCTAGTAACCTCAGGTAACAAGCAACATTTCAGATCATTCCCATATATGATATGTTTAATTTGCGTTAAGTGATGGGCTGAACCTTTCTTATGATTATTTTATATTTAATTCCACTGTTAAAAGTGACCGCTCCCATTCTGGTTGGGACATTAGGAAGGTTCCAAAAATTGTCAAGAAATTCATGGATATAGGAGTTGGACATAATAGGATATGCACACCTGCAAATTTGTGGGGACAAAAATGGTCATTAACCAAAACTGTATTCACGTGATCGAACTTGTTTTTCAACAGATACCAGGTTCTGGCTGGAGTGATCGAACAGCGGATGCTCGAGCCATTACTACACCGCCACAAGCTAGTGTTGAGTGCACTGTGCTTTGCGGTTCGGACGGGGAATACATTCTTGGGTTCTCTACTGTGAGCAATCTGTAGCCCTCAATAGGTCAACTCTGATGTCCATTATAATGAGGTCACTTACCTGCTAAACTTCTGCCTTTGCAGGTGGGTTGACTATGCCAAGTGGATAGGCGTACAGTAGGTTTGAAGAGAGCTAAAATTGCATAAGTCGTTAGCAATGTCGGTTTGTCACCACTTGATGTTAGACCATCTCCAACCATATTCCCTTCATTTCATTCCCTTCCCTATTCCCTTCCCCATTCCCATTCCCTTTATTTCCACTCATCTCCAACAAATTCCCTTTAAAGGGAATTGTATAGGGAAAGAAGAGAGAATCCCTTCCTAGAGGGAATGGGAGAGAGAATCCCAGGCTGAAGGGAATCTTGAAGGAACCGTTGAGCCCGAAGGGAATGGGAATCCCTTCGCGAAGGGAATGAGGGAGGGGAGGGGAATGGGTTGGAGATGGTCTTACCATGCTTGCTACCTCTGGAACACGACTTGTCTGCCTTCACAGGAGACACTTAGGGCAGATTTCGATTTTTTTTTTAAAAAAATAAGAAGCCCGAAGAAAAGGGGTAATTTGTCGAATTCCCACAAACAAATGATTGAATTCTTTTTGTCAGACAATAAGTTTGCAGTTGTTTCTCGTGCCCTCGTTCCTGTGCTTTCGTTTCTTGTTTTGTTTTACTTCCAAAATGTATACTACATAAACGCAGGTGAGCAACCCTGGGCATCGCGATCTGGATTAAGCCTCGACATATTCTTGCTAGCTAGTCTAAGCTTGCATTTCACGCCGTCACGCACGCCTGGATACAGGCGAAAAGTAAGATCGTGGTAGGTAATGCTATGTTACTCCGGTCTCCGGTGCTGCTGGTTTTGTTGCATTCGTGAGTGACTTCAGTGGAAAAGCTCTGGTGCTGTGGAGATTACCAGCGGCTGGGCTGACTAGTAGCGGGGATATGGTTCTGGGTGACAGGGCAGAGGTCCTTGACCATGGATGTGAGCGTGAGACTACGGGAAGAAACAGAGTCGTCGAGAAGGTACAAGGAAAATCAGGTCTTGGACGAACTAAGAGCATGCCTGGGCCCCTGGCCGAGATTAGCTTATCCAAACATGGCATTTTACTGGGGGCTTCATCTTATCTGGAGTTTCATACTGCAAAACTGGCGGATTTGTAGTGCCCGGTCACCCAGGAAGCTTTAACGACTAGAACATCTGATCTAATCTCTAATTTCAAGCGACCCATAGGCAAAAGGTTCATGAAGCTTAGCCAAACATGGCCTCCACCCCAGAAGTGCACGATGTAAATTAAGCCTAATGTGCTTTATGCGTGGCCTTGTGGGCCCCACCTGAATTTCTTCTTCTCGTTTATGTGTAAATCTCATTATTACTCTTAATTATGATAAGATGTCACTACCTACTAGTTGCATTATTAGTTTACATATGATTCATGTATAATTTGGTTATGCTCTTATGGAGCAAACATGTTTGTTTGGGCTTTTAAACTGGAACTGGCTTAAAAGCTAAAATCTAAATAAATAAGTACTCCCTCCGTTTTACAATGGTTGTAGTTCTAGCTAAATGCACATAAAATAAGGAGACGTGGAAAATGACTTGTCTACCCTCATTTAATTCATCCCCTTTGTGATTAATAAAGGGTAGCTGAACAGATTAGATAAACAGATGGCTGCATTGATGAATGGTACAAAGGCCATGTTGGCTCTAAAATTACATTAGAATGTGAAAACTACAATCATTTGTATAAAAATTTTGAATGCTAAAACTACAACCATTGGAAACGGAGGGAGTAGCTTTTTTATCAAGGCTTTTTTAAAAGCAATAGGCTTCTATATAACTAAAAGCTAAAAGCCATCCGAGAGGTGTTTTTTTTGGCTTATTGAGGATTGATTTTAGACTAATGCCGCTAAAGTTAGGTAAAATTACCTACCTCTACTACAAATAAAAATTGATAGCTTTTAAGCTGTTTAAACTCAAAAGGTGACTTTAAACTATAAACAAAAAAGTCTAAGCCTAAACAAATGTGATCTTTAGTTCTTATCTTTTGTTTTAGGCTGAAAACTTCTCAATTAAATCAATAACTCGTCGTTATTTTAAGCTATTAGACTGTTTGTTTCACGAGGAAGTGGAACTCGTCGTTGCAAATTAGGGAAATTTCAATGAATGACACTGAATTGGACTGCCCCGGACAAAATGACATTAAATTGGTCTGCCTTTCTCGAACTGACACCGTGCACTCTAATTTCATCGTGGAATGACATTTTGACCCTTTTCTGTGCATTGTTTATGTTTTTCCCCCTTTTTCCCCCGATTCGCATGGTGACGGGACGAAAATGCCCCTGAGTCGCACCGTTGAGGAACCCAGTTGCCTTAGCTGGTTGAACCATGTGGGCTGGGTTGTCCCCTTTGGCTCTGCATCAAACGATCGCGAGGTAGGGTTCAAGTCGGCGGCGGCGGAGAGAAGCGGCGGCAGCGACATCTAGGCGGGAAGACTTCGGCGGCATTGACATCCAGTCGCGCGGGTAGGGTTCGAAGCTGGGCGGCGACGGCGGAGAAGGCAGCGCCGGCGACATCTAGGCGGGAAGATTTCGGCGGCATTGACATCGTAGTAAGCTTGTATCTGTCCCGCTTGGTGGAGTAGATGTCGTCGTCTAGCTTCGGTTCTAGTTGGAAATCGCCTTTGGAGCCTACTGGGTTGCCGTTGATTGTGTGTCCGTATTGCAACATCGACAATGTGTTGGAGCTGACTGCGAAAACAGAGGCTAACAGGGGGAAGAGGTTCTACAAATGCCCACGCAACCAAGCTTCGGTGAGTTTTGGGAGTGTGTGTGATGAATTTCTGTTTTGATCGCTAGGTTTAATGAAATTTTGCTTTCATGTATGCAATGAAATTTGTTTTCAGGGTTCGAATGGTTGTAAATTTTTTATGTGGCAAGCCCAGTACGAGGAATACCTTGGATGGAAGAATTGGAGTCGGAAGCGAGTTTGGCAAGCGTGAAGCAAGAAATGATTTAGAGGAACTACAGAAGGAGATGGCAGCACTAACAAGGAAAATTGAAGTCTGGGGAAAAACTATTGTATTGTTAGGTTGTATTAATGTAGTTCTTATGATTTTGTCAGTAGTTGTAATGCTTATAAAGTAGCATGTCAATGAAGGCGCAAGTATATTTGTAATGCTTATAATGTAGTTCTTATGTAGTGCATGTAAAATGAACAAGTTTGTTTGGCATCAGTTTGTGAATGAATGATGCAAATGATTTTGGCATCAATATGACTTTGTCTGTTTGGCATCAGTCAGTTTGTTTGGCTGTCAGTTCTTATGACTTTGTTTGTTTGGCATCAATATGACTTTGTTTGTTTGGCTGTCAGTTATATTGATTATCCAGGCTCAGTTCTTGTCTATTTTTTTTATTTTTCACATTGTTCACATGGTCTGAAGATGGTATATTACCTAGACAGATGGGTTATATACTTAAAAATGAATTTGGAATCTCAATTGTGGGCTTCTTTTTACAAATCTCGGTGGTGAAAAGCGATTTGCGTCTATTGTGGCAATCTATTGTGGTAATCTATTGTGGCAAAAAGACTAGAGTCTCTCGGAGCTTTAACACAAGGAGATCGCAGGTTTTTGCTGATTTCAATCAACTTTGTAATAAACATTAGCCAAAACATTTCTGAGGCTAGATTTAAACTTCTGCAGGGCTGGACATCCAGAACAGAAGGCTAATGTTTGCCGAGCAACATCCAAAAGTACATCCAGAACAGAAGCTAATGTTTGCCGAGCAACATCCAAAAGTACATCCAGAACAGAAGCTAATGTTTGCCGAGCAACATCCAAAAGTACATCCAGAACAGAAGGCTAATGTTTGCCGAGCAACATCCAAAAGTACATCCAGAACAGAAGGCTAATGTTGCATACAAAAGGCTAATGTTTGCCGAGCAACATCCAAAAGTACATCCAGAACATGCAGAACATGTAGAAGCTAATGTAAACGCTAATGTTTGCCGAGCAACATCGAGAAGTACATCCAGAACATCCAAATTTACACCCATTTTGCGGACTGAAACGAAGACCACTTGGAGTCTGGTTTTTTCTTTGGAGTCAGCTTTTTGGCTGTGGTCTGGCTAGTCCCCTCTCCAGCAGCATTGCTCGTTGCCAGATGCCTGCACCAAGTAGGACATGTACATTATTGCATGAGAAGTGTGACATTGTGAAGAAAGCAAGATTATACCTCGTCGGTGTTGAATTGATATTGTTGGTCCCTTCTCCACCAGTACGGCTGAATAGCACCTTCCTTGCAACTGATCTTTCTTTTCTTTCAGGAGTGGTACACTCTTTTTGTTTAGGGCCACTCTTTTCTTTAGGGCCACTCTTTTCTTTAGGGCCACTCTTAGATCTGCTTTTCCTGCAAATACATATACACTAGTTCAGGGGTTATTTCATATACACTAGTTCAGGGGCTATCAATTGCAAATAAATATACCTCTTTTTGGTCCCATTTAAGGAACACTTGGAGCTAGTCTGCCTGTGACCCAATTCACCACAGCCCTTACACTTGACCTGCCATTTTCCCTTACCCTTGGCCTTTCCTTTCTCAAGACAACCTACAATCCTTTTCTTTCTATGCCTGCCTGCTGACCTCTTTGCATTTGGTGGCAGCACACTTGACCCAAGGTCCACATAGGGCCATTGTGACCTGTCGACCAAAGGTGGAATGATCCTGCATATGCAAGCTGAATGATCTCACCGAGAAGTAAGGGTGCACATAGTCCTCCATATTGAAGTTTCTAATGGTACTTATGAATGCCAAAGCATGTGGACAGGGTTTTCACGAGACTGCCACTCCTGCATGTGCACTCATGCTTATCAAGATGCACCACATGTCTCACCACTTCAAGTTCCTCGTTGACCTCACTGACTTGACTATATTCTTGCCAGCAGTGGTGACCATCAACCTGTCCACATGCCTTGTCATTGCATTAAGCTGATGAATAACACCAGGGAGAATGACACCTTCAAGTTTTTCTCCTAACCTCCTCCTCCTATCATATAGCTGCATAGTTTTCTTTCTTATTGCATCAGCTAGCTCAGTAGCAGGTAGGTCCTTCAGCTCCTTCACCCAGCTGTTCCAACACTCAGCTAGATTATTTGTGATATAGTCACACTTGGTCTCCTCTGAAAACCTACTTCTCATCCACAACAGGTTGTGGTACCTACGTAACCAAGGCCCAACATCAGGGCAGGCTTCATGTATTTTGCCGATGTAATGGTCAAACCTGTCTGCCCTAAAAGCCCTAGCAGCAGGGTACATATTTCCATATATTGGGCCTTGGAATTTTTTGACGAAATTTTCCATGAGGTGTCTGAAGCACTCTCTATGCTCTGCCCAGGGAAACACACGCTTAATTGCATTTTCTAAACCCTTGCAGGCATCTGAACTTATTGCCAAATGTGGTGGACTGCCTATGGCTTTTTCCAATTGTTGCATGAACCAGGTCCAATTATCTATGGTCTCTGCATCAAACAACCCAAATGCTAGTGGAAACATCCAATTATGGCCATCTAAAGCTGTAGCTGAAGGAAGATGGCCATTCCATCTCCCATTAAGTGCAAGTGGAATCTATGCTAATGTATGGTCTACACCCATTCGAAAACCCATCTATGCTAGGCTTAAAACAACAGAAAAACCTATGAAAGTACATGTTCTCTCCATCATGTTGTACATCTATTTCGACTACACTTCGGGACTTCTAAGTTCTACCTCGCCTTGAATTTAAAAAGCATCTCAAAGCTGTTCTCCCATGAACCAAAAATAATGTCCATAGCTTTACGCCTACCAAGCCACCTCAGGTCTTTGTAAGTTAAATTTGCAGAGTACTTACTGTCTAACACAGATTTGATTCACTTGCTCCCATATTTGGATGTTCCTTCAAAATTGGGATTGCCTTCTCTGCTATCCACTTGTATGAAGCCATCCTTGTGCTTACTCACTGTAGATGCACACACGTGGTCAAACTTATTCACTTTGTCACTGCATATACAACAACTCAAGGTTATCCAAAAAAATGACAACATTAATATGAACAGAAAGATCTTGAAACAAACAAAAATGTATACCCGAATAGACTTTCCATCCCGCATCAACCTTGCTACAATCGCCCATTTACACCCCTTTGCTCTGCAGTAACCCCTGTACCTATCTGACTCTGCCTTCTCTGTGGCTACCTCAAATTGATTCACAATTGCATGTTGCCTCGAGCCATTTTAAACTCATACATAGATCCATACGTGCTCCTCTGCCATTGGAGGATTTTCCTTGTCATAGTGAACACAAGCCTCACCTGCACGACATCTGGAATTACAGTGTCATTTGTCTCATTATCATCATCAGCACCAGTGAAAGGTGACGTAGCCCTGGCATTGTCATCACCATGTCCTTGCTCTGCATCTCCTTCCACCCCATGTCCTTGCTCTGCACCTCCTTCCACCCCATGTCCATGCTCTGCACCTCCTTCCACCCCATGTCCTTGCTCTGCACCTCCTTCCACCCCATGTTCCCAATCAAGACTAAAACCCAACATCTCATAGATGGCATCTTCCCCAGCAACTGGATTATTACTGCCTATGTATATATCTGGATTGTTCATGACACAAAGCTTATCTCAATCGAGCGGCAATGTAGATTCATCATGTCCACCTGCCACACTTCCTCGGTGGCTACAAGAACCCCCCGGGGCGCTATTGACTACCTCGCCGACCTTGAGTTAGTACCACAAGTACTACTTGGCAAAGACCAGGATCGATCGTAACAATAACAAAAACACAAGCAAAACAAACACAAATGCCTGTTACGTACAAGACCGCGCAGAAATTACTCCACGTATCAACTATTCGCGCCAATCCCGGAATCCCCATTCACGAACCCTAACCCCTAACACAACCGAGGGAAATTTGAATAAAAGCTTACCTACGACCGACGCTGCACGCTTCCATTCCGCCGTCGTCGATGCAGACCGGCGGTGCCTTCTCCGCCATCGCTGTCGCCACAGCGCAACCCTAGCCTAGCAAATGGACGACCACGAGCCGGCCCAACCGGTTCAACCAGCTAAGGCAGGTGCGACTCAGGGGCATTTTCGTTCCGTCACCATGCGAATCGGGGGAAAAAGGGGGAAAAACATAAACAATGCACAGAAAAGGACCAAAATATCATTCCACGATGAAATTAGAGTGCACGGTGTCAGTTCGAGAAAGGCAAACCAATTTAATGTCATTTTATCCGGGGCAGTCGAATTCAGTGTCATTCATTGAAATTTCCCTGCAAATTAAGAGGGGCGGGCGAACAACGCAAGATCCGGCAGAAACCAACGCGCTGGGAAGTGGGAAGTGAGCCCTCTGCCGGCAGGAGCATCTCGATCCGTCGTCGGTCTGATTCATTTCTCGAGAATCGCACCGTTGCCGTTCCAGGAAACGACGACGTGCGGGAGGATCCGCGTCCGCCGCCGCCGCTGATGTCCCTTTCCGAGCGCCCTCTCGACTCGGCACCCTCCCATCATATCGCTCGACCCGCATCCTCGGATTCCCCTGGTCTGGTACCCTCCTACGTGCCGACCCACTGGGCTCCACGCGTCCCCCAACTCCAACTCCAGTAGAATATACAAGTCCCCCCTCCCATTTGAAATCCCACCACCACGACCGCCTCAAACGGTCACCCGCTACGCTACCACTGCTCGCGGTCGGCTCGGCTCGGCTCCGACCGACAGATCCGGCTGCGGCGGCGCCATGGCCTCCTCCAACCCCGCCGCGGCCGACGCGGGGCTGCAGAAGCCGGAGCCCGTGACGGTGGCGGGGGTCGGGGGAGAGGGGCCCTCCTTCGGCGCGGCGGGGGCGGGGGCGGCGGAGCAGACGCCCAGGAGGCCCGCGGCAGCTCGGAAGGAGCGCGTGTGCACGGCCAAGGAGCGGATCAGCCGCATGCCGCCCTGCGCCGCGGGGAAGCGCAGCTCCATCTACCGCGGCGTCACCCGGTACGTATGGCGCCTGCCTGCCCTGTTGCGCTCGGCGCGACCGTACGTGCTACTCGTTGGTTGCTCTATTTGCGGACGGCACAGTGGAACGTTTAGATCGCTATTAAGCTTCCACATATACGATATACGCGTTTCGAATACCTGCTTGGTTTGATCTCTGGTGCTAAATCCGACTGTTTGTCTGCCCACCGTTGGCATGCGTTACCCGCGATTCGGGATCTGGTATTTGTTTGCGATTTTTCAGGAACCGTATGGTTGGATGAGTCGTGTGCGGAGATTTATCTGTCTTGGAATTGATGGCTGTGTCTGGAAATGAGACGATCTTAAATTCTTATGGAACTTGGCACATTTAGCGTATTGAGCTCAACTTGATTAATTTGTGTATCAGCTCGGTTGACAGGGTTTAGCTGGCACTGATCCATCGTAGGAGTTGGCAGCTGACACTGTTTTACCTTCTTACACTTAGCATATTGGATTGAATATATCTTCCAATCCACCACACTTGAATTATTATTTATGAATATGATCCAACGCTACTATCAGCAATTTTACCAGTTTCTGCGTCTACCAGTACTTCTTTCTTAACTTTGTTACGAATCAAACTTTTTCTCTTTTTGCTCTTCCTTATTATATATGTATGCATTCAATTTATTACTGAGTTTGATGTCTCATCAATAGGCATAGATGGACAGGTCGATATGAGGCTCACCTTTGGGACAAAAGCACGTGGAATCAGAATCAGAACAAAAAAGGGAAACAAGGTATGTAATTATGTATGCTCAATGCAGATCAGGAGCTATCGTAAATGTTTTGAAAATTTGAGCATATTGACATTGGCATCTAAGCGACTTGTCCAGAATAACTTCACTATATTGCATATATAATTTGGCTTCAGTTCTGTAAACATCGTAGTCACTAATCTTCTGTCATCTAAATATGGAATGTATAATTAAACAACTAATTCTGCAATCTCTACACTTTCAATCAAACATGCTTTTCCGCCCTTGCCTGAATCAGTTGGCCTTTTACTATATAAGGACTAATCTTGCATTGTACCATAACCACCGCATGCATTTACTGGAGGTGAAGAGCTACACCTTCTGCAGCTCTCAGTTCTTCTATCATGCACATGGTTTCTTTCTAATGTACAGTTAACTACATGTACATGATTTGCTTTTTAATAGTTGTTTCTCTGTAGTTATCATTAATCTGATTCGATAGCATTGTTTCTTTGCATGGGAAACTACTTCACGCAAACCGATCTTGCAGTATATTTAGGTAAGGAGCACCGTTGGTGTTAACTTTAAAATTCACAGTTGTTATGGTTTTTCTTAATCCCCGTCCATTCTATGTGCAAATACATAGGTGCATATGATGATGAAGAGGCTGCAGCAAGAGCCTATGACCTAGCTGCATTGAAATACTGGGGAGCTGGAACACAAATAAATTTTCCTGTGAGTTGTTATACTTATGTGCTAATGATGATTGGCTCTTGTTTTTTAGTCTGTTAAACTCTTACACTTTAAATTATTAACTATATGGTGCCTTTCTAGTAAGACCATGGTTCATTTGAAAGTAATCATTAATTCCGGAAGCGTCTAATGGTCGAACTAACATTTTTGTGTGAAAATCAACCTGTGTGTTACTAATATTGAGCAGTGAAATTTCTTGACAAAAATATTGACCAACGTTGCTTGTGCTTTAAAATTGGAGGCTGCCAAACCTGGTCACTAGATTTCAGAATTGTATACCAAAAATTAGGATATATGATGCATCAGCTCAACTTTAAATTAAAGCCTACGATTCTCTTATCTGGTTTGGTTATATTTTTACAAATGTAACTGTTAAAACAGAAACCTATCTTAGAGATGGTGCCACCAAATTTTGGATAAAACTAGGCTAAAATGCTATGCAATTGTGTGGTGTGATCTATTGATAATCTATAATGATTACTGTGTGACAATTATTAAATATTCTTTTTATCTAAAAACTAGAGTTGTATTCGTTTTAGACTGCAACAATATAGTCTGGATGACTGGATCAACCAAATAAGTGGTGTACATGTTTCTCCTGTTAGAATTTGTAGTTCTCAAAGCAAGTTTAGTGCCTCCAATTCATCATATATTTATTGAGACAATATAGTACTAATAATATATGCGCAGAAGAAGCACAAATTACAAGATCTATGGATTCTGAACTCTAATGGTTGCCTTCTTTTTCGTTATTTTGAAATTCCATCAAATAGTGATGCTTCTATACATGCTTGCACATGTACGTTTTGATGTATATGTGATGAACTGATGATTTGGAATAGTGATGCTTCTATATCAGGCTTGCACAAGTAATTTATAGCTACCATTCTATGCTTCAAATCTAATTAATAAATTTTGCAATCTAATTTGAAGCGATGATTTGGAAATGGATGTTTTCTTGCCATTGTTGTACGTGACTAAAATTTCTTCTTTTGAGAAGAATTATTGGTGAACTGATATATGTAATTGGAAAACCGGTGTCTTTTGTAGAGTATTGACAAAACAAACATAAATTTCATTGCTTCATTTGGTACTTATACACCTGGATGACGATGGATTTCCAGTGTTGAGTATTATAATGTTTTCTATTTAATGTTAATTGTCATAATAGTTAATTGAAGTTGTGGTATTTTTTTGCATACTTATGTTCATTATGTATTTGCTTATTTAGGTCTCTGATTATGCAAGAGATCTTGAAGAGATGCAAATGATCTCCAAGGAGGACTATCTTGTGTCACTTAGGAGGTATATTTGTGCATATGTAATGGTTGTACATTATTTTATTTCTTAAGCACTGACTGGAAGACGCATGCATTGCAGAAAGAGCAGTGCCTTTTCTAGGGGATTACCAAAATATCGTGGGCTTCCTAGGTATGTGTTCATGATGGAGAAATATATATCCTACTTCTGGAAATTACCTATATCTTCAGTTGTTTTACTCACATGGCCGAATGTACTTTTGTGATGAAACCCTGTAAAAGGGGTTCTGCGTCCAAATTGTTTATTTCCACCTTGCTCAAACCAGCCATGGTTCGCTTACGATGGTGGTGGTGTTCTTTTTTGCTAGAAATATTTATGGCAAACCAACCATGTAAAGCTTTGTTGAATTTGGTGGCCTGTCTGGTATATTAATTAGCAACCTTTTTTGCTACTTTGTGCTTTTCTGCCAGAAATTTTTAAGGTAGAACAACGGTATAAAACTCCTAAGTAAAAGCAATGTTCTAAATAATGGTAAACGTTGAACGAACAGTCACCCCACCTTTTTAGTGTTAATACGATAAGCGACCTTGTAAACGATTTTACTATTTAAAATTCAGAGAAATATATACATGTGTTTGCAATAATAAAAAAAAGCATCTAATTTATCTTCTTTCATGGATATAGAATGAAACTACTAGGTTATCAACAATTGTCCACAGCGGTGATATGAAAAAAAGATGGCATGATGCGAACGTAATTAAAGAATCATAATTGGATGAATGAACAACTCAAGTGGCAATAAAAAGCAAAGTTAGCATTCATCTCATGTATGTCATAATGTTCCATGTCATATGGCAGTCTTGCAACTTTACCCAAATAAATGATCTGATAAAACGGGCCTATTAAATGTCAACGGCCGTTAAACCGAAAAACGGTCCTATAAAACGGGTAAAACTTGAAATGTCCATAAACGTAACGGACACGGGACTTTTACCGTCTTAACGACCATTTACACGGCCTTAACGGACTTTCTTTACAACACTGAGTAAAAGTTAGTAACTTGTTTGGTAAACAAAACAAAATTTGAATTTAGCTTTTTTTATCCCATGTGTGGTTTTGCATTCATGATAGCTTAGCAGATTTGGTTTTTTAGAGGAAGATAACTTACATGCCGATTTAGCTCTTTATTTAGGCTTTATTAACTATTGAACTAACAACTTGGTAACTTTGAAAAAATATTATTAAATTTAGGCAAAAATGGGCTTAGCTTGGAAAATAAATATTTTAGTGTAGCTAAGACTGCCAACATAATTGCAATGTGTACTAAACATAAATTCCTTCCAGTAATCACTTATCACTCAGTTGCACAAACAGTCCCTCAATCATACCATATGGTGATAAATTTGCATCGTTAACAATTTATTTCTCCTCATTGAGTACTGTATTTAACGAAAATTTGGTACGTTGTACCTTCATGCTTTATAGGGTCACATATATCATCTTATCATGGGAAAACATCACCATGTTGTAGAACAACCAAACATAATATTTTCTGCAAAAAACACTCCACGGAGGGAGAGGAAATAGATTACACGTAAAAAATCTATGGAAAACTCACTACTTGGGTAGTATAAGACAGGTTTGTTATAGGATCTTGAGCAGCTATTTATAAAATATTTCGTATCATGAATCGGGCTGATGCATTGGCAATTCTGGGCCAATCCATGCAACAGTAGACATTTAATTTAGGAAAAATTATTCTTACTTATACACAAGTGATACAACAGTATCTTTATTTAGTTCCAATTGTTAAGTGTATAGCTTTCCTTTTGTACCTGTTTGTACATCTATATATTCTGACCTATTGGCCTCATTAAATACAAGTGCTATTCATAACACTGTATTTGGGCATATCTGGCATGTATTCTCATATTAGTACCAAATCATAACACGAATAAAAACCATTGCCTCAGCAAACTAATCTAGACATCAGTGCAACAGAACACACAATGAGGCCAATAGGACCTAACAAATCCATCTTCTCAATCATTTCTTTTTAAAACCATACTTCTTACACTCATTGAAGAAAAGGCGCTTCCAAGATTCACAATTTTGGGACATCCATCTCAGTCCTTCTCCTGTTGAGTGCACTCCTTGCAGTAGTAGGCATCTGAGATGCCAACCCCTCCGCAGATGACGCACCTTCCCTGGAACGAGCCATAGTTGCTCTCATCGTAGACCCGGACAAGCGTATATGGGTGCACATACGAGTCACAGATGGCACACTTTTCTTCACATTTCTCACATAAGCGACCAATCGCAATGCCAGGCTGCTTCTGGCACATTATGAGATCAGGATGATGCTTTGCCATGGTTGTCAAATGCTAACAACTCTGAATGCCACCTTGTGATACAACCCAGTAGGTTTGGTATTATAACGGGGTGAAATGCGCTTCAAAGGGTACAATTATTCGATACACCAATTTCGAAGTTGGAAGCTGCTCCACAACATTTCCAATCAGGTTTATCACCTTCGAAGGGATGCGCTCGAGGCGGTGGTGCTTGCACCGTGCTCCTTGTAGGCAATGCGCCGAGACCCCCAGACGGCGGCGGCGAGGAAGGCAGCGCTCACCTAGGGCTCACGGCGGGATATACTTGGGCACTTAGCATCATTGCTTCCATTGTGTCCATCCAGGTCTTTAGCATCTTGATTCTTTCGTCGGCTTGGCTCTTTTATCGGCTCGGCTCATTCCGTCGACTTCGATTTCTGACTCATTACCTTGGCTCGACTCAACACATTTCATCAGCTTTCCTCCATCGGTTTAGGCTCATTATGCTTAGCCGGTTTCACCTCGGCTCATTTTGTCGGCTTTTCTTCGTCGGCTCGGCTCCTTGTCAACTTTCCTTTATTGGCTCGGTTTTTAAGAGTTGGATGCTACGACGACTACTTCAAAATCAGAATTTTGGATTTCCCCTATTTTAGTGGCAACCATTCCAAATAAAATGCTATCGCATATGTTTTCCTTTTGTACCCGCTTTTACATCTATATATTCTAACTTATTGGCCTCATATTGAAATACAAGTGCTATTCATAACACCGTTAGTCTTAACTATCCACCAAATGTCAGCATTAAAGGCTAATTTTTTAATGGGGCTACTAAAACTGGTTCTGTTGAACACATACGATGGAAGTTTTTGTAAAGTGTGTGCAACGTCAATATAAACTTCATAATCACAAATGTTGTATCAGAAAAAAAAAAATCAAATTTCTATTGAAGTTTCATGGCATAACTCTGTATACTAAAAAGCTATTGTGTTCATTGTTTAAGCTTTATACTAGTGTGCATTGTCATGCAGGCAGCTCCATAATTCCAGATGGGATACTTCTTTGGGACAATTACTTGGCAATGACTACATGAGCCTTAGTTGTGGTGCGTCTATAAATACTTCTACACTACTGTTACATTTAACAAACTACAGAAGTGATAGAAGTTGCCATGTGTAACTAGTTTTTTCCTATTTAAATTGCAGGTAAGGATATCGCGCTGGACGGGAAATTTGCGGGAAGCTTTGGCTTAGAGAGGAAAATTGATCTAACAAATTACATTAGGTGGTGGCTACCCAAAAAGACAAGGCAGTCAGATACATCTAAAGCAGAAGAGGTTGCTGATGAAATCCGAGCTATTGAAAGTTCAATGCAGCGGACTGAGCCCTATAAGTTGCCTTCTCTTGCACTCTGTTCTCATTCAAAGCCCTCTTCAGTGGGCCTATCTGCGTGTAGTATCTTATCTCAGTCTGATGCCTTCAAAAGCTTCTTGGAGAAGTCAAAAAAATTATCTGAAGAATGTACTTTCAGCAAAGAAATGGATGTAGGAAAGGTGGTTGCCTCAGTACCCTCTACTGGACATGATACATCGGCAGTTAACATTAACATGAATGAGTTGCTAGTGCAAAGAGCTCCTTACACATTGGCCCCTGTTATGCCTACATCAATAAAAAGTACCTGGAACCCTTCCGATCCTTCTGTGGACCCCCTTTTTTGGAGCAACTTCATCTTGCCATCAAGTCAACCCGTCACAATGGCGACAATAACAACAACAACAGCAGTTTGTTTCTATACCTTATACTTTGAATAAACTCTTGAAATTTTATTTTCTGTTTTTTCTGCTGTTGCTGAATCTGGCCATTGGTTTGTGACAGTTTGCAAAGAATGAGGTGAGTTCAAGTGATCCATTCCAGAGCCAGGAGTAAACCGAGTGAGTTTACCAAAGTTTGCAGGATATCTTAGCTTGGTAAGTAAAGACTAGACCCTGTATTGTTTCTTCTTTTTCCATTCTTGTCAGTGAAATTGATACATCATGGTATTTCTTGTGTATCAACTAAATGGTTAATTGGATATAAACATTTCTGCACAGAACATATGAAGTTCATTTTGATAAGAACATACAAGGAATTTGAGAAATATGTTCTTGTCTTAATTTACAAAAACAGGTGCCGGTTTTTTTTAAAGGAAAAAGCAGGTACCTGACAAGAAGACACTCCACAAAAAGAACATAATTAAAATGAGCTACGAACCTACAGCTGTTTAAATATTAATTGCTTCACCACAACATTCTTTTATTTTGTATTTACGTTTGCCTAAGATGCATTTCAACAAGAGAACACTGTTTATGTGTGTGTAACTCGTGGAAACTGGTATGATGACACATGGACCCCCAATGGGTTTACCTTCTGTGTCTTCATTTCAGTAGCATCTATCTGTGGCTGTGCAATGGTTGATATATTGACTGGAGCCACCCAGGTAGGCATGTAGTTCCCACATTGGAATATGCTTGTATTAACAGTAGTTAGCTGCCAAGATCCATAAGTAAAACCACAGCCTTTTGTAAAAATTTAGTTTTATGGAATTTTTTTGTTTATAATTTAATTTTATGGAACTTAGTACAATAGTCATCACACAAAAAAAAGGACACACCGAAGGTTCTCGTTTTGAAAAGCAGAAAGAGAGCACAAATTATGCCCTTAGTTTCTTCTATATTGCATTGCTTAACTGAAGTTTTGCCCCATTCTATTAATGACAGGTCGATGACAACATCCTGCACTTCGGTGTGTTTCCTTCCGCCGAGCCTTTGATGTGGTGATTCGTAAGCAGTACTCTTTGTATCCATACTTCATAGGACATGAATAGAAGGTAAACAAGCATAGTTTATGTAATATACAGTGGCTAGTCCCCCGCAAATGATATATTTAGTTGTAGAGCTGTCTGTACATATTGCGGTTCTTGTTCCGGCTAGGTTCTACAGATTTGAGGAAGAGAGCAAACAGAAGAGTGCGACTTTTTTTTCTAAGCTAAATTATTTATTTTGTGCAAATATTTCCGTTGCTCGTTCTTTTGAGTTAAACAAACAGTATGGCTGCATTAATTACACAAACAGTATTGTTGCATTTTACATTTTCTCTGTGCCTTGTCGGAGGCGGAACCGGAAAGTCATCAAAGGAGGGGCCCAATCATTCAGCTACAAGAATTTTCTCAAATGGAATCAAAATTATGATATTTGTACAGGAAAATACACGTTTCGTATTGCACTTTGAACCGCAACAATTGTTGTTTAAAACTTGCAAAAAAGTTGCACTAAAAGTGGGATTTTAACCGAGAACCTATTGCACAAGTTAGTCCACAATCTTCCATCATAAGTTCTATGGCCCCATTTGGCCAAGCTTCAGCTATTGGGCTCAATCGTCTAGTTCCAATACTAGTTTCAATAGAAACTAGAGTGTTTGGCACAAATGTTGGCTCCACCTTCTAAATTTCTCCGCTATACCATATTGCCATCGATCTTATCTTCCTCCTCTTCCACGAGGACAAGGTTGGTATTTCTCCTCCAAAGCCATCTGGAGCCGATGAAGCCACCTTTTCTTTGTAAAGCTGAGCTCCGGAGGTCGAGCATTTGGCCAGGGCTTCTCGAGCTTCTCCCTAGATGCCCAGCTCCCGCCATCGGCCAAATGGCACCGGTTTCTATCACTGATCAGAAGCCATAGCCTAACAACTCTAGGTCCAAAATAGAAGTTGAAGCATCATCATCGGAAGCAGCAACATGGCTTAGTCGACATATATGCGACCAATTTTCGAGCTCCGTCACTCAGTCCTGGATATCAGGAGCTTCCTTGGTTTAGCAGGTTATTATCGGTGATTCGTTGAAGGTTTTTTTAAGATTGTCAGACCTCTCACCCAGCTGTTAAAGAAGGAGAAAAAGTTTAAATGGACAAAGTCTTGTGAACAGAATTTCCAGGAATTGAACAAGAGGTTAACTTCAGCACCTGTACTTGTTCTGCCGGATATTCGTAAGGATTTTGAAGTCCTCTGTGATGTTTCAAAACAAGGTCTTCGATGTGTTTTGATGCAAGAAGGAAAAGTCATAACTTATGCTTTAAGACAACTGCGCCCCTATGAAGAAAACTGCCCAACTCATGATTTGGAATTAGCTGCAGTTGTGAATGCACTCAAGATTTGGAGTTGAAAGAAGACCTGTCATATCCAGAGTATCCAATCAAAATTTTGGATGAAGCTGAGCGCCGAACCAGAAGCCGAGTGATCAAGTTTTGCAAGATTCAATAGAGCAATCATTCAGAGAAGGAAGCCACCTAGGAGCGAGAAGAGGATCTCCAAGCCAAATTTTTTGACCTTTTTCCTTCTCCGTCCGAATCTCGGGGACGAGATTCTCTCTAAGGGGGTAGGTTTGTAACATCTCTAATTTCGGTCTTTTGTCAAAAGCTAATTTAAATTAATAAAATTCAAAATTTGGATTTTCTTCGGTGTTCTATTTAACCTGGCATCCTTATCATTCCGAAATTGGAGTTCAATCCTTCATCATCCGAAAAGTCGAATTTCCAAATTCTGGACCTTACTCGAAATTCCACCCGAGTTTGAAAATGCTCCAAAAATCTCGAAACCTATTGAATTACGTTCCAAATATTCTAAAATGATTTTGAAATTTTTTTCCAAGATTTTTAGAATCTCTCTGGTATTTTATCTCTCGCGCCTTTAATCAAATTTAGTTTATTCATTCCGGAATTTTCTAAATTCTAAAATTCTTCCAAAATCAGTGAAACTAATTTTATTGGGTTCCAAATATTCCCTAGTATTTTTACGAATTTTTCCGGGAATTTTAGACCCTTGTTGTTATTTTATTGCTCGCGCGTTGTTTTGGATACTATTCAAAATGCTAGCCAATGGGGAGCTGCCAAGTGTCTGCATTGTTCATCATCTTCAACCTTCATCCAAGAACCAGAGAACGTGTTTCTCTTCCCTCTATGGAAACCCTCTCTTTAAATGATCATAATTCCTTCATTTCTCCACCAAAACACGAATGGCCGGATCCGTTGGAAAAGTATCGACGAGGAGATCTCATTCCCCACCTCCATTCATTTCAAATTTCGCCGAAAACGGTTCAATCAAAGGAAAACTGAAATGGATTTAAATGGCCATAACTCGACCATTTCTCCACGAAACGACATGCTTCCACTTCTCAAATCTTCGTCCCGGCATCTTATTTCCCGTGCTCTCATCCTCCCGCAGCCTCCCCACTCCATCTCGCCGGAATAGTGCAAAAACCGACGCTGTTGACCTCCGTCGACGTCGCCGTTGTCCTCCGTCGACGTCGCCGTGTCATCCTTTGTTCCGATGAGCTAAACTCAAATCCGATCACGTCACTGTGTGCGTGTCATCGTCACGAGTAAAAGCCCTCAATCGATTTTGCTTTTCGTTGCAGGACGGCGACGAATTTCGCGGTTGAAATCTCCGTTTGGAGCTCGGTTTTTCGTCGATTACTTTTGATCCGGTGAGCTTCTCTCAAATCCGAGCACAGCGTTGAATTCATCTCGTCGAGCTCTACGCCGTGCTCACCTCCTTTTCGTTGTTCTTGTCCCCGAATTTTTTTATTATTATTTCGGTCGTCCCCACCACCGGCATCCTCCGTGCATCGTCGTCTCCGGTCATCTTCGCCACCGACCGACGCGAGCGCCACCACCCCCATGCCTGGCCGCACCTTCTCCACCCCTTCCCAAGTCGTGCGCCGCCCCCTCCCATTGCCGGCGCCGCATGTAGCCCGAGCGCCGCTGCATGCGTTTCCGGTTATAACTTCGGTGAGCATTTTCTGACGATCCGCTAGTCTGATCGTCCTATAAATTGAACCCTAGAATACTCCCCTCATTCCCCACACAACCCAATTGGAATTTCTCCAATCCAACCTACGGATCTCCCTGTAGAAGCCGTTCTTAGTAATTCTTAGATGTAGTAATTTCATGTTATAGATGTAGTAATTCTTAGTTATAGATATAGCAATTCTGTTACCAGACGGCAAAATTACTATTTATTAGAGAGATTTATACCATTTTATTCCTCTTATCGTCAGTAAGCTGCTGGTGAAAACCATTTGCAAATCGGAATTTCCAATAAAAGGTTATGGCTAAAACAAAGAAATAATAGTTCATGTACAAAGAAGTAAACGCGTATACTAGTTGGTCACCGTACTGAAAATACATTTTCTAGTTTGTACATAAATATATTTTTACTTTGTTTTAGCCGTATCTTTTTATTCGCATGTCTGATTCACGAACAAAATTCACCATTAGATTACTGACGACGAGAGGAATAATATGATATAAGCCTCGCTATTAAACATTAATTTTGATGACTAGTAACAAAAATTACTATATCTACAAAATGAAATTACTACATCTACAACTAGAAAATACTATCATACTACAATATGAAATTACTACATATACAACTAGAAATCACTATCATACAATAGTAATTTCTGGTTGTAGATATAGTAATTTAAGTTACCAGTCAGAAAAATTATTGTTTAATAACGAAACTTTTCTTATTCTATTCCTCTCATCGTCAGTAAACTACTCGTAAAAACCATCTACAAATCAGAACTACCAATAAAAAGATATGGCTAAAGCAAAGAGAAATTAGATTTGTGTACAAACTATAAAACACATTAACTAGTCAGTTTGACTATGTAATTGGTGCTATCCGTTTCGCTGATTAGTGCGTTGCATTGCTCGGTCGGACTGGGTTAAATGGCCCGAGCGTAGAATAGGCTATTCTACACACAGCTGAAAAATAGCGCATATATATAGGACGGTATGATCAAGGTTAGCAATATCGATTTGGAGAAAATATCTCGAAAATTGAAAATATCGAGCAAAAAATCGTGAAAATCACGATTTTTTGAACCCTGGATACGATTCATTTTAGACAACGAAACACGTGGACGACCATCACAACATTTACCACCGATACAATTAACCAAACATAGATGGCGCCCCGATCAAGACTAGAGAGACGTGACCAATAGAATTGCTGCGCCTGTGCGGCTGTGCCTGAAAAATAGCGCATATATATAGGACGGTATGATCAAGGTTAGCAATATCGATTTGGAGAAAATAGCTCGAAAATCGAAAATATCGAGTCATAAATCGTGAAAACTATGATTTTTATCGATTTTTTGAACCCTGGATACGATTCATTTCAGACGACGAAACACGTGGACGACCATCACAACATTTACCACTGATACAATTAACCAAACATAGACGGCGCCCCATCAGGACTAGATGGACGTGACCAGTAGAATTGCTGCGCCTGTGCCTTTACACTGAAGCATCCGGTTGGAAGAAGACTGTACCTCGGGGGCCATATCGCCCATGCATTAGCCTATGAGGCTATGATTCCTAATTCATCAAGGACAACGTAACAGCCACAAATTAGACGGGGCCGGTGTGTGCTCCCGCGAGCATGATCTGCGCTAGGAGCCTAGGATGCAGCTGGGAGCCTTGCAGAGTTTGTGATGCGAACGGAGTTGGGGTGGCTTCCTGGCACAGTGATGCCAGGGTATTTGTGCTGCTAAAAATTGACCTGGCAAACAGTCCAGTCTCCGGTGGCTGTACGGCATGACTGCTACTAAGGTTCTGTTTGGTACGGTTCCAGATTCTAGTAGAAACGAAAACGGTTCTAGATTCTTAGTAGAAACGTTTCAAGTAGAATTAGAATCACTTTCTGTAAACCGTTTGGTACGGTTCCAGATTCTAGTGAAAACTAGTAGAAACGGGGTTGAGGGCGATTCAACTCCGATATGAAAAAAGAAGAAACGTTTCAAGGAGAAATGTTCCGAGTTTTAGCCCGTTTGACTGGGTTTCTCCTAGATTCTAGCAGAAACAACTCGGTTCCAAATTGCCAAACGAGGCCTAAACTAACGATTTTATTGTTGAGATATATTAGCATGTGCTAATTGTGGCCAAATTAGAGGAGATAACAGTTATATTAACTGCCACCTTTTGGCAATGGTGTCTTTTCAAAGCACCTTTTCATATGTATATAAAGGGGCTTTGCCCATTGTAAAAGTGACTAATCAATCAATAGAATTGGAAATCCCTCCTGTGATTACTCTATGTGCTAATAGTTCTACAACACGTTATCAGCACGCTCTTCGTGAGTAGAAGAAAAGGTGAGAATGATGCCATACAACAGACTTTCGATAGTGCTTGGTGTTGACGCTGTTCTTCACGTACTCCACCGCCCTCGCCATGCCATCCGTCGACTCCACCGCAGTGCCATCCGCGCAAGGCATGCTGGCCGTCTACTCCGCCGCGGACCTCATCGTGTCATCTGTGAAAGGCATGCCGTGGCAGCGAGGAGCGCCGCATGGGCGCAGGTTACGGCGGAGAACGGTGCATCGGCGCACACGGCGGCAAGACGCCGCGATAGCGGCGCGAGGTGGCGCAAGCGGCACAAGCCGCAAAGAGCATGCGCAGAGGCGGCGCATCGCGGCGGCGACGCAGCCGGCGACGCGGCCGTGGCGGAGGGCGCGCCGCCTTTGCCTCACTCCGCTTAGCGGCGCGCAGGGGCCGACGATGGCGGCTCGACGAGGCCGCCGCCTTACTACTCCACAATGGCCGGCGGCGACGGCGCGACGGACGGTGAAGCGGTTGGCGTGGCGGCCGGCGACACGCAAAATGCGCGACGCCGCGGTGCGCCGGCGCGGCCATGCATGCCGGCGGACCAGCGGAGTGGCTCAGCGATGGCTCAGGCGGCGGCGCTAAGCGCGCAGGACGCGGCGACGGCGGGCTATGATGCGCAGGGGCCGGAGGAGGTGGCGTGTGGAGGCGGGGACGACGGCGCCGAGCCGGCCGACGGCGGCGCCAGTGGGGGCTAGGCTTGGAAACCCTAGCCCCCCACGGTTGGAATGTCTAATGGGCTAAGGCCCAAATGGCTAGAGGGGATTTAAGTAAAACGGATTTTTGCAAATTAGACCCCAAGCAATGCCACAATTGCTCATTAATCCAGCCAATAAAGGACCATGGGTTCTTTTTAATAGCTATATTTGCATTCTAGTACTTTGGTTTTTAGAATAAAGCAAATAAATGCATGTACTGTTTAAATTGCGATGTTACCTATGTAAATATTTGTATCGCAATTAAATGTGATGTTCTAAGTCCTTGTATTATTTATAAGCATCTTATTTCCTAGCATTTATATTTGATGTTACGTAGTTGACGATTACCTTAAGTGCTAAAATTAGCATAAGGCATGGGTCCTATGGCATAAAACCTATGTCCATAGTGAGAGTATCTCGCCCATTGCTAAAAGGTCTACGTCAATTTAATGTATTATTTAAGTTATTTGCTTAACTTAAATTGCATAAATTCATGAAAATGCTAGAAAATTATGTAGTTGACGATTACCTTAAGTGCTAAAATTAGCACAAGGCATGGGTCCTATGGCATAAACTATATGTCCATAGCGAGAGTATCTCGCCCATTGCTAAAAGGTCTACATCACTTTATTCTGTTAATATTCATGCATATATTTACTTTGCTAAGTAATTAATTAAGAAATTGCATGATTATTATGTAGATATGGCTGATATCTCCAAAAAGGAGTTTGCTGAACTTGCTGTGGATGGCAGTAATTACTTAACTTGGGCCATGGATGTAAAAATCACTTTGGCATCAAGAAGTTTATCTGCTTGCATCAATGATCCTGTTCAGGGTGCAGCCCCTATACCTGAAAATTTCAAGTATGCAACTCTGCATTTCATCAGGCATCACCTCCATTCAGACTTGAAAACTGAATATTTATTGGAGGAAGATCCACTAAGTTTGTGGAAGTCCTTAAAGGACAGATATGACCAACATAGGGCGGTCATGTTGCCTGAAGCTCAAAGGGAATGGTCTATGTTACGCTTTCAAGACTTTAAGTCTATTACTGAATACAATTCTCGCGTACACAAGATCAATTCCAAATTGAGATTCTGTGACAAGGCTGTTACAGATGAGGACATGATTGAAAAGACGCTTTGCACTTTTCATCCTTCTATGACGATCTTGCAGCAACAATATCGTCAACAAAAATACACTAAGTACTCTGATTTAATTTATACTCTGCTTCAGGCAGAAAAACATGATGAACTTCTTATTAAGAATCATCATACGCGCCTGACAGGGGCAATGGCAGTGCCGGAAGCACATACCAATATTCCGAGTACTAGTGCATACCATGATCAAAAGAAGGATAAAAATTATAAAAGGAATAATGCAAAGTGGAAGTCCAAAATGCAGAGGAGCAAATCAAAAGTTTATGGCAAAGGAAAATTCAAAAATAATTCTCCTAGGGAGAAAACTGGACTTTGCCATAAATGTGGATGTAAGGGTCATTGGGCAAGAGAATGTCGTACACCTAAACATCTGGTTGAGTTATACCTCAAATCAGTTGGCAAGGGCAACAATCAGAAGGGCAAGGTTGAAGTTCATTTTGCTGAAAATCCAGAAATGAGTCTGGATAAAGGACAGAAAGATCCTGACAAGATTGTTGATGACCATGGAATGGTTCAACAGAAGGAAGATGAACTTAAAGATACCCATGATATGATGGTGGAATATGCCAACCTAGATCTGTATGGAGACACCTTTTAGTCTCTCATTATCCCTTATGATTGTACTCAGCATGTAATTATCGCCATAAAATGTTGTATATTTCATAGTTTGTGTATACGTCTTATTTCATGCTCATAAAGAGCATATACATGTTTGTTAGAGTCAAACATGTCCATATGGCTCATAAAGAGCATATGTATCTTGTATATTGACATAACATATAATATATGTGTGTATTATTTCTATATTGGAGTTAATTTTTATTTACTCCATTTATAGATCTTGGTGACAATCCGATGGAGGAAGAATTATGTCTTGTTGACAGTTGCACCACTAATACTATATTAAGGGAGATAAAGTATTTCCAAACTCTAACTAAGAGAAGAGGAAATATTATGACCATCACTGGTAATGATGCTCAAATTGTTGGTTCAGGACGAGCCATCATTATACTCCCTATGGGTACAAACATCGTGATAGAGGATGTTTTGTTGTATCCTGAATCTACACGTACCCTACTAAGTTTTAAAGATATTCGCATCAATGGTTTCCATGTGGAGACTAGTAAAGAGAGCAATGTTGAGTATTTGCTCTTAACTAAAATTAATGGATGCGAAAAACAAGTGGTTGAAAAGCTTTCTTCTTTTTCATCAGGATTATACTACACATATATTAAACCCGAACCACATGTTGCGTTAAAGACAATTTTCTCTCATCTTGATAAGTTCAAGATTTGGCATGACCGTTTGGGTCATCCAGGTTTGGGTATGATGCATAAAATTGTCAAAGGTTCTGTTGGCCATAATATTAATAATTCAGATTTCCCAAAATATGATGAATTCATGTGCACTGCATGTGCAAAAGGGAAATTAATTTTGAGGCCTTCATACCTTAAAATTAAAAATGAGCCATTAAATTTCCTTGAAAGGATTCAAGGCGATATTTGTGGACCTATCCAGCCTTGGTCTGGGCCGTTTAGGTATTTTATGGTGTTAATTGATGCATCTACAAGATGGTCCCATGTATGTTTACTATCTACAAGGAACCATGCTTTTGCCAGATTAATTGCCCAAATAATAAAATTAAGAGCCAATCATCCTGATGACAGGATAAAGTCCATTCGATTGGACAATGCCGCTGAATTTTCTTCAAAGGCATTTAATGATTATTGTTTGGCTTTGGGCATTAATGTAGAGCATTCTGTACCATATGTACATACACAAAATGGCTTAGCGGAGTCTTTGATAAAAAGGTTAAAGCTTATAGCTAGACCTTTGTTGCAAAATTGTCAATTACCAACAAGTTGTTGGGGACATACGGTTTTACATGCCGCAGCTTTAATCCAAATTAGACCAACTGCATACCATACGGTCTCCCCATTGCAGTTAGTACGTGGAGATGTACCAAGCATTTCCCATCTGCGAAAAATTCTGCTTGCAAAGATATCGCACTAGATTTCACCACCGCAGCTGCATACAGATGGGTCCTCAAAGAAAGTTGGGGATCTATGTGGGGTATAATTCTCCGTCAATTATAAAATACCTTCACCATTGACAGGGGATCATTTACGGCTCGAAGACGTTATCGTATATTTGATGAGGATAATTTCCCGGCATTAGGGGGAGATATGTACCACAATGAATGCCAGGAAATTGATTGGAATGCCACAGGCATTCAGTCCTTAGATCCACGTACAAAAGAGTCTGAACAAGAGGTTCAGAAGATTATAAGTTTGCAATACATTGCAAACAATCCGAGATGCATTTATCGATTATAAGGGGGTTATGAAATCTCATATACTGCTTGTTAATGCTCGGAAAGAGTAGAGGTACCAAAGAAAACTACTCTTGCCCCTAATGTGAATAAGAGGGGGAGAATTCCGGATGCACAGGACTTAGTTTCGCGGAGACGTCCGCAGAAACAAAAGACCGATAAAGGTAAATTACCTATGTCAGTAAATGAAAAAGAGGTTGGAAGTCCTCTAGTGATTGGTAAACCCAACATAATTGTGCGCACAAACTTCAATGTTGGGACATCTAACCCTTGGACTCAATCGTATTGGGAAATCATGATGAGTCACAAGGCAAAAATAAAGAATTATTGGATGAAGAAATTTCCACTAATTATACTGATTCAAGAGAATCATACAATAGAAAGACTACAATTGTCGACATTTATTTTGCCTCTAAGATTGCTGAAATCCTTCAACTGGATCCAGAACCAAAGTCCATGGCAGAGTGCATGAAGTGCTCAGATTGGGTAAAATGGAAGGAAGCAATTGAGGCTGAATTGAGCTCGCTTAAGAAAAGAGAGGTATTTGGTCCAGTTATGACCACACCTCCTAAAATATTTCCGGTTGGAAATAAATGGGTTTTCGTTCGAAAGAAGAATGAAAATAATCAGGTGGTGAGATATAAAGCGAGACTTGTAGCACAAGGGTTTACGCAGAGACCCGGCATTGATTACAATGAAACATATTCACCGGTAATGAGTGGAATAACGTTCCGATATCTACTATCATTGGCAGCAAACAAGAATTTATCCATGCAGTTGATGGATGTGGTGACTGCATATTTATATGGGTCACTTGATTCGGATATTTACATGAAAGTCCCAGAGGGGATATCTATTCCGAATCCAAATGCAAATCGCAACATGTATAGTGTCAAATTGAAAAAGGCACTATATGGATTAAAGCAGTCGGGAAGGATGTGGTACAACCGACTAAGTGAGTTTCTTTTGAAGAAAGGATACTCAAATAACGATGATTGTCCTTGTGTGTTCATAAAGAAATCCCAAAATGGATTTTGCATAATCTCAGTATATGTTGATGATTTGAATATCATCGGAACCACAGAGGATATTAAGGAAGCAAGTAAACATCTTGTGACGGAGTTTGAAATGAAAGATTTGGGTAAAACCAAATTTTGCTTAGGTTTACAACTTGAGCATCTCCCTGAAGGGATATTCATACACCAGTCTGCATATACTCAAAAGATTTTGAGTAAATTTAATATGGATAAATCATATCCATCAAAGACCCCTATGGTTGTAAGATCTCTAGATAGGGATAAAGACCCATTTAAACCTAAAGGTGAAGATGAAGATATTTTGGGACAAGAGGTTCCATATCTTAGTGCTATTGGAGCACTAATGTATCTAGCAAACTGCACAAGACCTGATATTTCATTTGCAGTTAATTTGTTGGCTAGATATAGCGCAGCACCAACAAAGAGACATTGGGCTGGCGTTAAGAATATCTTCAGGTATCTCCAAGGTACAAAAGATCTTGGTCTATTATATAAGAAAAACCAAGATATGAGCATAGTGGGTTATACAGATGCTGGCTATTTGTCTGATCCCCACAATGCTAGATCACAAACTGGGTTTGTATTTTTATATGGTGGAACGGCTTTTTCATGGAAGTCTAGTAAACACACTTTAGTAGCCACTTCCACTAATCATTCTGAAATAATTGCACTTTATGAAGCATCACGTGAGTGTGTATGGCTTCGCATAATGATTAATCACATACAAAAAGCATGTGGTATAAATACAATTGAATCCCCTACCATTATCTATGAAGATAATGCGGCTTGTATTACTCAAATGCAAACAGGTTATATAAAGAGCAACATTACGAAACATATTGCTCCTAAATTATTCTATCCTCATGAGCTCCAAAAGAGCGGTGAGATAGAAATTTTGCAAACAAAGTCTTGTGAAAATTTGGCTGATTTATTTACCAAATCCTTACCAAAATCCACATTTCAGAAATGTGTTAATGGAATTGGTATGAGGAGACTTTGTATGTTGCAAGGATTAGGGGGAGAATCCTCTGAACTTTAAACCTGTTTTTAAAGGATATATTGTACTCTTTTCCTTTATGAGTTTTTACATGGTATTTTCCCATAAAGGTTTTTAATGAGGCAATATAATACAAGCTAAATATGTTATGTACTCTTTTCTCTGTCCATTTTTCCCACTAGGTTTTTGGGAGAGTTTTTAATAAGGCATATACATATATTCCTATTTTCTTCATCCATTTTTCCCACAGGGTTTTTGGAAGGAGTTTTTTAAAGGAACACGAAGATAGATATAATTTGTCCAAGGGGGAGTGTTGAGATATATTAGCATGTGCTAATTATGGCCAAATTAGAGGAGATAGCAGTTATATTAACTGCCACCTTTTGGCAATGGTGTCTTTTCAAAGCACCTTTTCATATGTATATAAAGGGGCTTTGCCCATTGTAAAAGTGACTAATCAATCAATAGAATTGGAAATCCCTCCTGTGATTACTCTCTGTGCTAATAGTTCTACAACATTTATAACGAGGCGTGATTAACCTGTTTGCTTACAGATCTAAACCTAGTATTCTGAGCGATTGTCTACCCATACTGTAACTCGTAATTCTGACATCCAATCCTTACTTCATACAAAAATTTCCGATCAAGATATTGGGCGCATTAGTCAAATATTTAACCCCAGATTTACAATCGTGCCAAGGAGAGGAGGATGCACCAACAAAAAAAAAATTCAGAGAAAAGACGACAGCATACAGCAAAAAATTATCAAATCGCCATTGCTGAATCGAAGAAGGCAACGGATTATCAACAATCTGGTCCATTATTACATTGCAGAAAAATGACGATAAACAACTACGAGAGGTATCTCATAATTAGCATTGCCGAATCATACAAGCGCAACTATTGCATGTACACTCCTTCAGGTTAGCAAGTTCCATACAGAAGAAGGCTTCAATGCTTTTTGATAGTAGCTAATAAACTTCTGTACAACCATGAATGGAAGCGCATTTGACCTAAGAAAACATCAGCCATTTAGCAATACAAGTTCAGAGTTCACTGCCTCCTTCGGTCCCAAACAGATATCCCAGCAGAAGTGCTAGCTCATGCCACATCTGGCGGTGAACCACCAGGAACTAACTGCGTGAGGATTAAAGATAGTGATGATGTTAGACATGGAAATTAGCATTATACAGTAGCCTAAACAATTTATCACAAGCAGTATCTGATATTCTAATAAAGATTCTTACAATGGCTATGTTATTGCCATTAAGGAGAATCTGGTCAAGTTTTGTTATGCGACGGCCCTCAGCAGTATACTCACTGCAAAAACAATCAGAGGATCATGAAACTGGAAATAATAAAAACTATAATTTCAGAAGATATGTACTCCCTCTAGTCACAAATAGTTATCATTTTGGACACAGGTGCAGTCAAACTTCCGAAACTTCGACTACCAATATCTTTTTTAAATATTTAAATTGGATACATGAAAATCATATGTGTAGATTTGTCTCGAAAAGTACTTTCATAATATTATAATTTTATTAGATTTTATAAATATACTAATTAGAAATTAGTGATCAAAGTTGTGTTTTGGAGACCGTGTCAATGGTATGTCCAAAACGACAACTATTTGTGACCGGAGGGGGTATACTAGAAGCATGGGTGAAGAAACTAGTAAACATCAGTATGAGTTTACAAAGTGACCTGCCATAAAGTATTCAGTGTTGTAATTACCAAGTTTCAGCTAAAAAAAGGACCCAACTAAATGACAAGCGTCCTATGTTTCCCAGCCAACAGGTACGTGTAGACCCAGGTCCTTGTACGATTTCCCCCAATGGCACATTACATATTCATAACATTTGTAAACTTTTGCAGCTACAACATGCATTTGCAACAAAAATCTTAGACAATGTTATGCAACATTTTTAGAACGCTATGCAACACCTCCATTTTAACAAGGGTTTTACAGAACCTTCAATCACCTTGTACGATCTACAGGGCACTAGTGTATGCATTTTTCTAGTGAAAATTCTACACCACAACATCTTTGGAGAACTAGTGCAACATTCGTGAAGAACAACTGCAGCATCTGTAAAGAACTAGTGCAGTAATTCGTGAAAAACTACCGCAACATCTACAAAGGACTAGTGCGACAACCATGAAATACTATAGTGCAACATTCCTAAAAACAAATGCAACATCAATGAAAAACTAGTGCCACATTTGTGCAAAACTACTGCCGACAATTTTGAAGAACCACAACATTTTCGAGACAATATGCAACAAAACTTAGTTTTCTTTTGTACACCTTCCAGCCATCTTCCTAGTATTGTACATCTTCATTCTATCCTTTATCATCTTCTACCAGCAAATCATGAAAAAAAGATCATACCCTAATGCAATTTGCTATCGACCAAATCCCCCAAGAAGTTAATATCAACTACAATGACGAGCATGCCTTTTCTCCAGCAAGTGCAAACAGTGCCTCACGTGCACTGCTGCAACAGCTTTGGCAGCAAGTGTACATGTGAGCTACATCGTAGAACCACTGCATCAATGCCCGTGTTATATCTACTAAAATTTCAAATAGCAGATCGTGTTATATATCCGAGAGATGAGACAAATCGTGTCACGCGAGTTTAGGAGCAGTCAGCCAATCACAAATAAGATGGATGGTATTACAGTTTGCTAATTCACGGGAACTTAGATTTCTAAATTTTTGACAAAATTTCACTATAAGCACATGTTTGGCAGTGCTACTGCTGATCTGTGCTAACAAAAAAATCTAGTCACAGCCATGTGAGATAATGATCTAAAATAATCTGAGAAATCAATTTAAAGAAACCAAAACTAACCTAAGATTACGAAACAACAATTAAAAAAAAAACTGGAGAGTAACCATCCAAAGAAACTAGGATTTAGGGTTTGGGTGATTTTCACATACTACTCAGTGACGTCCTCGAGGACCATGTTCACGTAGACATCGAACCCGCAGAGGGTGCCGACGAGCTCCTTATCACCCTTCATGATCACCCAAATCTTGGACCCGATGCACCGGTCAATAAGCTCTGCTCATCCCAACAGTTTGCACAGGCGCGCGCGCGCGCACATAAACAGATTCAAGCAGTTGAGTCAAGAACTTGAACCAAAGAAACTAGATCAACGGAACTAGGAAATCGCAACAAGTGTGCGAGATGAATTGAGATTCTTTTGAGCACCTGAGGGGAGGAGCTGGGAGGGGTTGTTCTGAGACATGGACGCTGCCTCCGGTGGATGGGTGGCCGGAGAGACGAGCAGGGCGCGGCGGAGGCGGACGAAGAAGAACGGAGGCGGAGGGAGGGGTTGGGGCTTTTGCTGCTGCGCTGGATGGGTCCGTCGGAACGGGTGCGCTGTGCCCTTGCCGACTCGACTCAGAAGAGGAACGCGTATGTTTCGTTGGCCGTCTGATCGAGCAATCAACGGTGCACAACGAAAGCACCGCGGTAAAACCTTCATTCACAACCACCAGCTGGTACCAGTTAAAGTGGATCGGATATGAATTGGTATTTTTTTCGCTAATGATCAAATAAAAGACTCGAGCTTTTCTAGCTCAATCTATATGGCTATAGTTTTTAATGTAGCCAAAATAATTCATACGTAAGTCTAGTAAAATTTTGCAACCTAAGTTCCAATTCTATACAAATCTAGTATTTAGGAATCAAATGACATTGAAGTAAATATGAAACGTAAAAGAGACAAGAAACACAACAATTTTTTTATTGGGGTCTCAAAGATTCTGCGATTTCTCCTACTCGTTGGAACACTCTCGCAAGAATATCGCTCCGACGTGAAACCGCACAATGAATCAACACATCCACTCGATGTAGCCCTTCTCCATTTCGGATAGGTGGACTTCAAATCTTCACAAACCTTCTCGTGTATTTCCACAAACTCCTCCTTGGAAGGTTATCGGGAACCACACCTTCATGCCGCCTAAGAGACGTCACTCTCTAAAGGTAACAAGTCTAGACCATCACTTGAACCTAGAGAGATCAAGCAACTAGAGTAACGCACACTAAAAACCTATGCTATCTCTTAAATATCTCAAAAAATGTTATTCAATGCTTTTGGGTGCTCTTGCTCTTCCCTTGGTGTGAAATGAACCTATAGAGTGGCCAAAGGTTCTCACGTGATATCCATGCCAAGTATTTATAACCTACTTAAAGACTTTCGTAATAATCGACACCTTTCGGATCATCTGGCCTTCCGGACCATCCTAAAGCTTGAAGTCCAACAGTAAAAAAAACTAGTCGTTATAGGCCTAAAATATCATCCGGTAACTTCCAACTCATCCTTACATCCGGATTATTCTCTCCATCCATATCATCTGGAATATACAAAAATTTCAGCTCATCATAAAAACCAACTCTCTTTCTCAATGATCCATATCAAAAGGAAGCTAAAGCCTAAAAGTGGGGGGTGTTTGGTTCAGATTTCGGCTCTAGAATAGAAAGAAAGAAAAAAAAAATACATTTTTTTGTTACCATTTCGCCCCTGAAGATGATTTACACTTCTTCGTTCAATCCTCCCCTCCTATCATTCGCAAAATCAAAAATCCCCAAATCTAGATAATGCGTTACACATGCTGACAGCTGGAGCTGGAGCCCGGCCAAAAGGCACATGGAGACGGACGGAGAAGCGCGATGACGCACGGCACCATGCACCCAGCACCCATGGAGGATCGGTGGTGGCCGGCACGGGGATGGGGCCCATGAAAAACCCAGCCCACATGGCTGGACGCCCATATATATATATACCAAGCCCGTCCCATCCTACAGCCGCGTGTTCTCCCGTCCCGTGCCATCGATCCACCTGCAGCAGTAATCGCTTCGATGGATTAATACCCACCCTCCCCCCAAGGTAGAACAAGAACCACCAGCTAATTCTCCTCTGCTTGTCCTGCATCGAAGGCAGAGCAGGGGCTGAGGTGATCAGGGTTTGGAACTGGACAGGGGGGGAGGACATGGAGAAGGACCAGAAGGAGGAGGGGGAGAGGGCCGCCGCGGCGGCCACGCGGCGGCGGGTGATCGGGGTGGGCTTCTGGGTGCAGGGATTCCGGCTGTTCCCGTGGCTGGGCGTCAACTTTTTCCTCAAGGACGGCATGGGCGTCGCCGCCTCCTCGCTGCAGATCCTCCAGGCCTCCGCCAACCTGCCCATGGTCGCCAAGCCGCTCCTCGGCCTCCTCTCCGACGCCGTCCCCATCCGCGGCTGCCGGCGCCTGCCATACGTCGCCATCGGCGGTACGCCCCCCCTATTTCCCCCCTTCCCTTCTTCCCCTGTCCTTGCATTTCCATGTCCAGATCCAGAAACACCCTCTACTGCAATTAGCATCACAATTTTCTTCGTTTCATGTCTTACTTTAACGCGGCATGTCCGGAATCCGTGTCGCGATATTGTACGTGCTAGAACTTCTGTAACACATTAACACCCCTTGTGATGCGGAATCGTAATTCTCTCATAATTGTTCGTCTTTCCTCAAGGCACGCTAGCTTGCATGCGCAGTTTCGCTCCCTCGCTGTGCGGATTATGGGAGGCGTACAAATTCTAGAATGTCAGAGCAGAGTAGGAATATGCAGTAGCATCTATTTCTTCTTTGCGCTGTCTTTGGCATTCTCTTAAAATAATAAGCACACTAAATCTTTCACATTCTTGTTCGTACGTGTATGTCCTATGTCGAATGACATCGCCGCAAAGAATATGCTCAAACACTTTCCCAGTTGTCCTCTTGATTCTTCTGACGCCTTTCTTTTGTTTTCTTTCGCTTTTCTTTTCTTCTTTTTTTTTCTGATTACCATTAATCTCCATCTTCTTTCCCTGGATTAGTCTTTCACAGCAACAACTTTTGTGATTTGTCCGGTGCTCTACCAAAAATGTGCTCTCCCCTTAGTGTTGCACATTCACTCGGCACCAAGCTAAGTCCAATCTCAACCAGCTCACGTATGAATATTTTGTGAACTTTTGTTGTGGCCCATGCCGTCCACTTTAAAGTGGCCATGCACAACTGAGTGTCATGATGAATTTCTCCAAGGATGGACGGTTGGTGAACCGTCGCATTCCTACATGGCATAACCTAAAACTGTAGATTTACAAACTCTACGTTTTAGCTGCAAACTTCTCGAATACTATCAAATTTTAATTGACTAGCATCACTTCATTATTTAATTTTCAATTTATGTTTGCAACATTTGCAAATTAGCTCCATCTGCCAATCACGTGGGTAAGTAACAGAAATATATAGCATGAGAGGTACCCAAGAGGCACAATTAAGCAAATTCAGGGACCTAAGCGGCATGCTTCGCGATTTTAGGAACTACGCTATCGTGTCTTTTTCAATCACTTGATGAACAAATGGGCATGACTGCCCAGCCAAGTGATTTTAGGGACTTGACAGGCCAAAAGCCCAAAACTTGGAAGTTTACGGACATAATTGTCATGATCAGATGTTTAAGGAAATTTGGTGTAATTTACTCATGATAACCACTGTATGAAACACCATAACTAATGTTTTCAGAAATGCTTACTGTGTGCTACACTGCTACTGTTTCTGCCTTATAGGTTACACTAGATACTAACCTACATTGTTATTGCTGTGGTTGCAGCTCTCTTGCAGGCAATTTCATGGTTAGCAATTGCCCTCTGGCCATCTATTTCTCTTCCAGTTCTTACCATTTTTCTCCTCTTGAGCAACTTTGGTGCATCCATATGTGAGGTTGCCAATGATGCCATTGTAGCAGAGGCTGGGAAGCAAGCGACCTCTTCCTCAGGGTCAGGTCAGCTTCAATCCTTTGCTTGGATGTTTGGCTCTTCTGCTGGCGCTTTTGGAAACCTCCTTGGTGGTATTGCTCTCAGTTACTTCTCTCCCAAAATCATGTTTCTGTTTTTTGCAATCCTTCTCGTGGTCCAGTTCTGCACTACTGTGGCTATACCTGAGAGCTCCCTCAAACTCCCAAAGGCAGCTACTAGTATATCAGCACTCTCCAACATCCGTAAGCAAATCAAAGAGCTCTCATATGCGCTATGTTTGCCCGAAATATTTTGGTCAATCATATGGTTTTCAGTGTCTTACGCTGTCATACCATTTCTACTTGGGACCATGTTCTTCTATCAGACTGAAGTGTTAAGACTTGACTCATCTGTTATCGGCTTATCCAAGGTTTTTGGTCAAGTGGCTCTCTTGGCTTGGAGCATGGCATATAACAAGTACTTCAAAACAATGCCAGCACGTAAGGTCCTATCAGCTCTGCAGTTTGTCACAGCGCTCATAATGTTGTCAGATGTGTTATTTGTTCAGGGAGTATACAGGAAGGTCGGAATATCAGACTCCATATACACAATTGTGTTTTCAGGGCTGTTAGAGGGTATTATGTTGTTCAAGGTATTGCCCTTCAGTGTTCTTGTTGCAAAACTTTGCCCTGCTGGGTGCGAAGGGTCGGTTATGGCCTTTGTCATGTCTGCACTTGCCCTTGCTACTATTATCAGCGGTTATCTTGGGGTTGCGCTTGCTGAATTTATGGGTGTATCTGGAGATGATTTCTCAGCACTGCCAGTTTGCCTGTTGATTGAGGCTGCATGCACAATGCTGCCGCTTTGTTGCTCATCATTGATTAAAGAGAGGAAACAAAAAGAGAAGAAAGAAGAGTAGAATACATCTATAGGATCTGAAGTACCCTCATCTTTTTGGTGCTATATGGAGTTGCCTATTTTTCATAATGTGATCGTAGCTGGTGGAAACCAAATAGGAGAGGAATATGTTGCTAGTTACATTTTTTTTTGTGTGCAATTCAGTATGCTTTTTTTGGGTGTGTTAATGTACTTGTACCTTTATTTCCGAATGACTAATTTAGATGAGTATATTACAAGATGCCTCGATTTATTGGATATCTATGTATGTAGCCAGAAGAAGCTACCATTGGGTAGGTGTAGGGGTGGAATTGAGCCGAGCCGAGCCGGGCTCGGCTCGGCTCGTTCGAGCTCAGCAATTTTCGAGCCTAGCTCGGCTCGGCTCGTAGTATTAAATGAGCTGAAAGTGAGGCTTGGCTCGGGCTCGAGCGAGCCGCGAGCCAGCTCGTTTAGGCTCGTGAGCCAAGATGGATTCCCCAAATCCATCAAAAGCTGGGGCGCCGCCGATCTAGGGTTCGAGCAATCGGGTGTTCGACCGGCCCTGTTGGCCGTTGCCGCGACGCCGCCTCCTCAGGACCGTTCGGCTCTATGCCTCCGCTTCTTCGCCCTGACCGCCAGGCGCCAGGACGCCAGCTTCTCTGCCACCAGCATGGCCGGCTTGGGCCGCAGCGCCACGTCCGACCCAGACCGCGATATCCGACGCACCGGCTCCAACGAGGCCACCAGCCGCTGCCGTCGGCGGCAACGAGATCGCGGATCGGATCTTTGGCGCTTCGGCCGCGTGACGAACGAGCGGCGCGGGTGCAACGAGACAGGCCCGCGCCCTCGTCGTGGTTGGGCTCGCGGTTGGGTGGGGATTCGGGAGGAGTGCTCGTGAGGCGGCCATGTTCGATCCCTGGCTCGTGCCTTGCGCTGGTGATTCTCGCGTCGATTTGTGCGGGGGAAGGTAAGGAAGCTGAGGAGGAAGAGCTAAAGGGATGGTTTATAAACGCAAGACCATGGGAGGTTGGTGGGGTTATTTTTGAGGCTTTATAATTGGACTCCAATTCATAAGACTGTCGAGCCTAACGAGCCTAACGAGCCGCTCACGAGCTGGCTCGGGCTCGGCTCATTGGCCAAGCGAGCTAGACAGTAGGCTCGGGCTCGGCTCGTTGGCCATGCGAGCCGAGCTGAGCCGCACCGAGCCGAGCCTCGAGCCTCGAGCTAAAATTCCACCCCTAGGTAGGTGGCAAGAGCCCTTTGTTGGTGGCGTGTTGAGGTCTTCGCTGCTAAAAGGAACTAAAGGCCAGAGCAGTCTGCAATGGCCTTCTAGACTTGCTATGCTTAGCATTTGGAGAGAGAGAGAAGGGGGGGGGGGGAGAGAGAGAGAAGAATAGCTGTTGTAAACTAATGTTATTTGAGATATGCTGGTATCGTTGCGAAATTTTGTTGTGAAATGATAATTGATGAGTGATCAAGAACAGATGTTCTTTTTCCGGCTTTTAGTATGTAATATGGATTCAATCATTTTTGCCACTTCTCTTTGCATGATCTGAAGAGTTTCAGAACGCATGAGGTGATTCTGGAGAAAATACATTCCTGGCTGAAGGTGATATATAGGGGTGAAAACGGATCGGATACGGTCGGATATTGCTGTTCCCGTATCCTAACCCATATTTTTTTTTCGGATTCGGAATCGGATATGGTAAGACCGAATACGGATACGAATATGGATATTTCGGAGTTTCGGATATGGTAATGTCGGAGCGGATACATACCGGATTCGGTTCGGAAACGGATAATACAAACGGATACATACTTGTTGAAACATTTGACAAGCAATAAATTCATATATATTACATAAATTTGACAACTCACACAACACAAGTATAACAAGGTATCAAATTCATACATAACTTGAACAACTAAGTCCCGCTCGCCCAACAGGCCAACACACTGAATTCATGCGGCGGCGGCGGCGGCGGAGGCTCAAGCACTAGGGTTAGTTTTCGGGTTAGGGAATCGAATGGGGAGGCAAAGACTGAGGCTTGCGGGAATCGACTGGGAAGCCCTTGACTCTTGAGTCTTGACTTGAGTACGGAGTACCCTTGTTTTGTTGATTCGGATATCCGGTCGGATAATATCCGGTTACCATATACCGCAGCTATTCGGTCGGATATCCCGTCTACCGTATCCGTTACCGTATCCGGTAGCAAGTATCCGGTACCGTATCCGAATCCGGCCGGATACGGATTTTTTTTCCCGGATACGGTTTTTAACGGATTCGGTACCGGATCGGTCGGGATTAACCCGTACCATTTTCACCCCTAGTGATATAGGCAATGTGTGATGCCTTGTTTTTGTCTTAAGTATAATAAATAAATAAATAAATAAATAAAGATGTTCAAGCCTAAGTTGTGAATCCTGCTTGAGTACTGAAAATAATGCCAATGGCTTCCAGCTGAAAATCTTTCACTGACAATTCGAAGGGAGGAGGTCTTCCTGAATTTCAGTCAGCATTATGTGAATCTCCAAGTTGGAGTGTCTCCTGCGGCTCAACTAGGACTTTGCTACAGTCATTTGGTTACCAAGTTATGCATTAGTTGACATCTTATCTCATTAGTTGGTATCTTATAGGCAGGTTATTATTAGATTACCAAGTTATGTTGCATTATTCGCCACCTTATCTTGCATTAGTTGTCATCTTATCTCATTAGTTCGTATCTTATATGTTAATTAGTTGGTATCTTATAGGCAGGTTATTATTAGATTACCAAGTTATGTTGCATTATTCGCCACCTTATCTTGCATTAGTTGTCATCTTATCTCATTAGTTCGTATCTTATATGTTAATTAGTTGGTATCTTATAGGCAGGTTATTATTAGATTACCAAGTTATGTTGCATTATTCGCCACCTTATCTTGCATTAGTTGTCATCTTATCTCATTAGTTCGTATCTTATATGTTAATTAGTTGGTATCTTATAGGCAGGTTATTATTAGATTACCAAGTTATGTTGCATTATTCGCCACCTTATCTTGCATTAGTTGTCATCTTATCTCATTAGTTCGTATCTTATATGTTAATTAGTTGGTATCTTATAGGCAGGTTATTATTAGATTACCAAGTTATGTTGCATTATTCGCCACCTTATCTTGCATTAGTTGTCATCTTATCTCATTAGTTCGTATCTTATATGTTAATTAGTTGGTATCTTATAGGCAGGTTATTATTAGATTACCAAGTTATGTTGCATTATTCGCCACCTTATCTTGCATTAGTTGTCATCTTATCTCATTAGTTCGTATCTTATATGTTAATTAGTTGGTATCTTATAGGCAGGTTATTATTAGATTACCAAGTTATGTTGCATTATTCGCCACCTTATCTTGCATTAGTTGTCATCTTATCTCATTAGTTCGTATCTTATATGTTAATTAGTTGGTATCTTATAGGCAGGTTATTATTAGATTACCAAGTTATGTTGCATTATTCGCCACCTTATCTTGCATTAGTTGTCATCTTATCTCATTAGTTCGTATCTTATATGTTAATTAGTTGGTATCTTATAGGCAGGTTATTATTAGATTACCAAGTTATGTTGCATTATTCGCCACCTTATCTTGCATTAGTTGTCATCTTATCTCATTAGTTCGTATCTTATATGTTAATTAGGCAAGTCATTGTCAGATTTATCTCTATCTATATTTTTTAGGAGCCATCTATACAAGGAGGCCTGTAGTAATCGTTACATTAAGCAAGAAGAACAATGATTAGTCTATTCCCTCCCAAAAGTTCTAGAGCAGTGCTTCTGTGTTTTTCCTTCTAGTACAAGTTGCACAAATTTTGAAGCAAGCGAAGGGGTAAGTAATCACCGTCTACCCTTCAGTCATGCTTTAATAGTTGTACAACTTTAAAAAAAGAAAAAAAAGAAGCATAGAAGCACTTCTCAAAGTTCTATCATCCCAGTCTTCAGCCGTGCCATCCCCATCGTCCTCAGTGCAGTACTCACCCTGATGCTGTGTATGGTACCAATCTCTGGCATACTATCATACAAAAAAGAAGACGACTACCTTACGTAACGGACGAAAACGAAAATAGAACAAAATTCTGGTGGTTCCTATTATTAGTTGATATTCGTTCTACAAGAAAAAGAATAAGGCCCTCGTCAGAAAAAAAAAAAAAACAAGAAAAAGAATATGTGTTTTTGTGATAATACATGCATAATGGCCTGTATAGTTAACTCGTAACTACACAAATCATGGCGAACAATTCAAGGGGCATTTGCTGTTGCAGTTGAAAATGCGATCAGCCTTCGCACTAGCTGCTAAGAACCTGAAAATCGGCTCCGATTGGTAGATGATCACTAGGATGGTGAAAGTTGGGCAGCCCTCCTTCCACATCGG
Organism: Rhipidocladum racemiflorum; assembly: GCA_036346355.1. NCBI lineage: Eukaryota > Viridiplantae > Streptophyta > Magnoliopsida > Poales > Poaceae > Rhipidocladum > Rhipidocladum racemiflorum. The sequence goes on along the minus strand of CM070578.1, from coordinate 13,368,742 downwards.
CAGAATCCCCTTGTGGGAGGCAAAGTAGGCTAGTAGGTTTTATTGAACTGCCGTCTGACAAGAATATGTAGTCCAGTGTTCCAGTAAAACCTGGAGTGTAGTTCGTGAACTCCGGCTCTCCTCCATTCGCAGAATATAGGCTGTGCAATTTGATCGGAGGAGCTTCGTCCATAGATTCCGAGTGGGCTGATACAAGGTAGTTGTATACCTGGAAATGGTAGTGACAAATTAGCTGAGGTGGAACAAACAACATATTTGCGCATGAGGTGAGGAACATAATGCTTTCTTTTTTTTGTATAGAAAATCATGATGGGCTCAAAAGAATAAAGCAGCTATTGGACCACAAATTGCTACTCTCTACCAGAATATGTTCATCATGAGAACAATTTGCTACACACATGACTGGAACAAATGTTAGCACATGCATAAAGTTTCTAATATCTTTCAGTAAAGCATGGACCTAGAAGAATGACCGTTTGTTTCAAACATTTGCTTCGAGACATTTGTTCATAAGTCACGGTGCCCAGATTAGATTGATGAATAAGATAGTCTCAACATACACTGTTGTCAAGTCTACAAAGTATTTGACATTAATCTCTGTCTAACTAGACTCTGTGTTACACCGAATAACAATAATCATAAAAACAATAGCGAGAGCACCACGTGACACTTTTGAATGTCTGTAAGCTTCAGAAAGCAATGCAGGAAACACAAGCCATACCTTGTCACCTGGGGTAGAGTTGAAGTCACCAGCAATGACCACAGAAGGCTTACAGTTAAATTTATTCGAGATAAGTTTCTCAAATTGAGAGACTCTCGAAAGAAGATACTTTGCTTGAGCCAACTTTACATCAATCCATTCTGGATCCCTACAAAATCAGAATAACATGAACAAGGAATCCAAACATGTGATGAAAACTAGCTTCCAAGAAACGAATACAGATAGATAAAAGAAAAGGTATGTGCAAACTACGAAAACATCTTCAAACAAGGGAAAGAGTAGAGAACTGGGGCTATTTTACTTGCCAATAAATATGTGTGTTCGCCACAATTAGAATGTGATCACAAGGATCGTTAAGCTTGAAAGCGGCGAGTAAACCAACACAGTCACGCTTCAATCTCACACGTGGATCATTTGGATCTCCACACTTTTTATTATCTGCCTCCGCACTAGATTCTGAAAAGGTATCATATACAATGAACATAAATACAGCATCAGACCAGGAAACATATCCAGCCAAAGTACAGAAAAAACAGCAAGAACATGCAATAGGAAAAGTTTATGTCCTATCTAAAAAAAGATAAATAATGCAGCTCCAATAAACAGAGTAGCTAAGATAAGACCATAAGGAAAATCAACCCTTCGTGAGTGCTCTACTTAAGCCATTGAGTTTGGTTGCTTGTTGAAGTTTTTTTAGGTACTTGAAAGTAGCATGTTTTTCACTACTTCAAATGTCCACATTCCATGAAAGGAGTGCCCTGTCAGGTATCTAGTATAAAACAAGGGATAAACACCGTGGAAAAGTCCGACGGCAACGGTTTGAAGGAAGAAAACTAGATTAGGGAGGGGAATTTGAGACTTGAAACTATTTCATCTTCTTGCTTTATCCCAATAGATGACAAATGCTTAGCCTTATATAGCCGGCATGGTTGTCACAGCGACAAGACGAGGCAAGGCGCCAGCCAAGCACCTGAACACCTAGGCGGGCGCCTAGAGAGGATTAGGCGACCAAAAAAGGTCAACAATATCAATAAATCACCAGCCAGCAGTAGCAGCCAACCCTCTCAAGTGTAGCAAAGCAGCAACAGCCAGCAACAACAAAAGTAGTAGCAGCACCAACAGCAGCCAGCAGCAGCAAAAGCACCAGAACAGCAACATATGGGCAGCGGCGGTGGCTCCTTGTCTTGCCTGCCTGGAGCAGCGATGCAGAGCAGCGGTGGCTGCGTCAGATGAGCTGGCGGTGGAGGGCTTGGAGGTGAGGCGACAGACAAGGAGGCGAGGATTCGGATCTACAGGCACCGGCGGTGGAGGCGACGGAGGTGGCGGTGCCACGACGGAGCCCCTGTCTCCTCTCCTCTCACGCTAGGGTTGGCTCTACTCCTCAACTCAGTCTTCATCCCGACTGTCCCCACTCCCCACCCCTAATGCAAGCTTGGCGCCGCCCAATCCTTGCCCAATCGTCCGCCTGGCGACACCTGGACGCCTTGACAACAATGATAGCTGGCATAACAGTGTCAAGGTAGTAGCAGCCAGATTAGTTCAGAGGTATTGTTAGTTATGGTTTGATTAGATATCAATCCCTTAATGATAGAAAGGTACGATTTGATTAGATTCCAATGACATGACATGCCCACTGTGATGCACAGGAGATTATCAGGTTGAGCGATGGTTTCTTTACCTTCTGTTGATGAGGAATTATTTGAAGAAACACTATTTACATGATCATGTGGAACATATTTTTCCACTAAATCATTGTAATGTATTCCTTCCTTCTGGACAAGTTCCACACTGCAAAAATAACAAATGGTCAAGACCAAAAAAAAAAGAACAGGATTATATAAAAGTTTATTTTGCAACTCATGCAGAATATTACAAGACACTACGTTTTTCATGTCCCGCTTTCTCAATTGTTAGCTACTTATTTAAAAGAAATAAGTTTTCAAATTTAATACACACAACTGAATGATTTGATGTTCATATGGAAATGGCAGTAAAATAAATTGAGGGCAACACATAATTTGGAGGGGGGAAAGTTCAATAAGGACATAGTCCTGAAATTAGTACCTATTATAGCATCTATATCAGTTAAGAGAATATGTCTACCTTTTTGGATTATAGAATATACCACATCCATCCCGTTTGTCCCCAGATCGCTGAATGTAAATACTTGAATATCCATAATTTTCCATGTTTTTCCTATAGAAAGTATCATACTCATCCAACTCCTGCGAGAAACATATTTTGCTTACAAGAGTGAACCAATAAAGTGTTAGAGAGAGAGAGAATGATCTAAAATTCACATAAAAAGAGGTCATGCCAAAAGATTGCAACAATATCACATAAGAATTGTAACATCCATAAATTTTATTTAAGAATAAATAAAATAATAATTTATTTGTGCAAATTGGGCCTAATGGACCAAGTGTGGGGGAAATGGGTTCAAATCGGACTCTAGATGGGACAAAACCGGAGTATAGTTTGTGAGAGAAAAGGTAATTGTAACAAAACTGAGAAAATAAACTACATGGCTGCATGCAATCTAGAAAAAAGAAAATAAACTACCGCCACCCTACTACATTGCGTGACCCCTCGCCTCATTGCATGTGCAAGAACAACTGACGTTGCCACCACATCCTTTCCTCGATGCCACACAACACAGAAAGAACAGAAATTGTGCTATTGTATCCCCTGGTGATGAGGACATTCCTAGCACTAGGGCAAGGGCTATGCAACAACAGGTGAATCTTCTCCTTCGTCACTTTCCTTTCCTACATGAACATTGTATACCACCTAATAGCGGTTGCTTGTTTGTTGTTAGATATGAAGGTGTCGAAGAAATTTCAAAGGAGTCACGTGGGCACACGGCTGCTACAGTGCACGGAAAAGGCCCTACAGAACACGGCACAACGCTATCGTATTGAATTCTATTGTTTCGAATCAAATCACAACAATTTCGGTTCGGCTTACTTGGCCGAATCAAATCCATACAGCTCCTGCTCTCCCTCCTTTATATTCACATCTACTGTATTGTAAACAATTCAGACATCAGATTAATAAAATAGCTATGTTGCATTTATTAAGCGTTCTTCGCTTGTTCTTCCTCATTGCATGCGCATAGAGAGGGGGAATTGGATGACTTCTTCCAAAGATTCTTCTGCCTTTCCATTGAGAATTGGGAGATCGATATACTTCACTCGGTGTTCGTGAAGTTCAACACACATGTGATTTTGATGAATAAAAGAGTTGCAAGCCCATTGCATCTGGCAGCGGGGAATCAACTAGCGCTCATCAAGAGAGCATGTGAATATTAAAATCCTACATCGTGAAGATTGGGCAAACCCCATATCCCTTGGTGACAAGGAACAAAAGGAATCCATCAAGCTAACAAAACACTCGATGTGGTTAGGTGGCCCCTGGAAGTTCAGTGTCCTACAAATAGTCACAATTGAGCAGTGTCACGGTATTTAGTAGACAAAAATGGGAATATGATTGAATCTAGCCATAGAAATTACTGGAGACAGATGAGAAATTTTTGTGTAGAATGCCTATATTCATATTATACTCCATACTTGCAATTTGGAGTTATTATGATTTAGTTATGATTTTCGCAAGCCACACTGCTAGGGAGAAAACAGAGCAGTGTTGCAACCATATTTACCATAAACGTGGTTCGTCGAGTCGTGGTACGGGATTCGGATTTGCCACTTTTTCTTCAAATTTCCACTACGAACACGCACCCCATACCATAAACCAGTTCGGAATCCAATAACTATGGTTGCAACCCAGTTTTGGGAAAGGAGGTGTTTTCTGCATTAAGGTTGACATCGCCGTTGTGCCAAGAGTCTTGTTTAAACGGCAAGTGATGCTACAGCGTATAAAACATTCTGGTCTATTACGCCCTAGTTGTTTTTCTATATTTGAGATCGTCAAGTGGATTTTGTCATTCATACATGATTTCCCAAATGCATACTCGTGAAACATTAAAATCATTTTTGAGCTTGTAAAATTCACGAATCACGAGTGCACTTTAGATTGATGGAAAGGTAGGCATGTTCTCTAGAACTTTATAATTCTATATTTCTATGCTTCAATCTTAAACAACCTTTGTTTCTTTTGTTTAATCAATAATGTGCCAATTTGGAATTCTACCAAGTAGCAACCCAGGCTTTTGCAATTGTCACGACTACATAGGAGTAAACACTAATTACTATCTCCAATCAAACTCATAACAATATACTAATAGGAGGTGGGCATTGTCATAGGCGGAGGCAATGGTGGGGCTGGGTGGGGCTGGAGCCCACCCCACGGCCCAGCGGAAAAGTCCCCCGCGATGGCCCATGGCCCATACGGTCGCACTAGATCTCCAGCCATGACTGGTTAAATGATCTTATGGTAGACTACATTGAGCGAGATATGTTTGCAAAGATAGACATGAAAGATATCTTACAACGTTTTCAGAACATAAAAACTCGTAAATATGAACTGTCAACTCTTTTGAAGCAATGAATGGTATGTTTTTCTCCTTTCATAATTACATACTTATATTGCATACAATTTAAATTTTAACTATTTTACAATATATCGATAGTCATAGTAGTTGATTTTGAATGTCTCTTTTTAAGCCCCCCTCATTGAAACTTTCTGGCTCCGCCACTGGGCATTGTTGTTACCTACAAGAAAACAGCAAGACCAGCAAACTCGACAATCTATTCTTCTTTTCCTCCTCTCCACGCTACATCTACCCACTGTCCACAGCTGCCTTCTGCCTTCTGTTCCTTGCCACATAGGGGCAACAGCAAGATAGCACAACTCCCTTCCTTTCCATGTTGTGTGGCACCAGGGCTGGGACACAGTGACAATGACAGTAGTGCCTGCACACGCAACGAGGCCCCACGTGGGGTTTGTAATGCGATGTGAGGTGGGGTGTGGCTATTGAGATTTCTTTGTTTCCTATGATTTTCTTTTACTCTCACAAACTGCGCACCAGATTTCTCCGAACCTATGAAGCCAAGTTCCCGGGTCGAGGGGGTCGAGGAACGGGAACTCGGGACGAGAGACGCCACTTTGAAAATTATGTTACGAAGGGGGGTATACGAGTTGGAACGTGTTCCCAATTGGTTGGGAACGATGTTCCCGGAACGATCCCTCAGAACGAGGAACGCGTTCCAATATAGTAGGAACGATGACGTAAAAACGGAATTAAATATAATAGTAATATCATATTTCATAGCCAAGTTTAACCGATAAAGTACTTATACGTGACCATGGTAATACTACGGTGACCCAGAAGGGCGAGTTCGGCCCAGCGCAAAGGAGGCCCAGGCGCGCACAAAGAATTTCGGCCACCGATCAGATCGGATGGACGAGATGACGCTGAGCCGGAACAAAACGGCGCTCAACGAAAAAAACCCTAACCCTAATCTCAGTTCTCCCGATCCGAAAACTCCGCTACGGCGACCGAGCGAGGGGGCAGCGTGTCGGCGCGCACGCATGGAGGACGAGCGGGGAGAGCCACCGATGGCGAGTCAGCGTGATGGAGCCGTGACGGCGCGTGAGCAAGAGGCGAGGCGCCGCAACGGAGCCGCGATGGTGCGCGCGCGACCACGACGCACAACTTCGGCACCCACCAAGGTAAGCCACAATCCCCTAAGTTCATTAGTTTTCCTTGAATGATTTTGAGGTTTGGGAAATTTGGGGGGAAATCCGAATGGGAATTGGGGATCAGGGTTTCGGAATTCTTGACTAGGGTTCAATTCGACCTTCTCCCTAACACCTCGTCTTCTCCATCGCTGGCGTTGGCGGGCCGCGGGCCACAGCCCTAGCTCCGGCGGCGCCTCCATCTGCGTGCCTCCTCCTCCTAGGATCGACGTTCTAGTAGCGTTCGGGTCGACGTACCATGTCGTCCCCGTTCCTCGTTTCAGGACGAAGTTCCAGGGACGAGGAACTCTGCCACGTTCCGCGTTTCCGGCTTCTTTGCTCCCAACTAGAGGTTGACTTGAAACAGTTTCCCTCAACACTTGGCCCAATTAGCACAAATTAATTATTTTTCCATTCATTCACAAATAAAATTCGAGGATGTTACATAAAGCCTATATAAACCAAATAAGAGTACTTGATATGAATAGCACTTGTTGTCTATAATATGAGGCCAATGGCCAGAATATATAGAATACATGAGGGAAATGAATAACAGAACTCTATCTCTAATATAGATACTGGAATAACAGGACTATCTCTAACAAACACAACAGAAACAGGTGATGTTAGTAGAACATTAGAAATGAGAGCCAACCTGTAAGCACATGAGATCAGCGTCAAAGCTCTTGAGCGCCGTTAGAACAGCTTTGGATCGAGCTTTCCACCTATTTTGCCAAACATGGAAGGGAACATGAATTCCATTAATGGATGGCAGAATTGGGGCAAGAACGAAAAGAAAAAAAAAATTGTACAATGAAGCCAGCACACAAACGTAGCAACCATTTGGTAGTTTAACAGTGAAAGTCATACTCTGCTATTTGCTAAATGCAAGCATACTAAAGCAATGGTGGGCGTGATGCTCAAGCGTACCCCCAACTTTCCAAAAGATATGTATAAGCCCTAATAAATCTTAGGCCTAGTTCTTTTCAGCTTCTGGATTATAGATTCTGCATTATGGTAGAAGCTGCTTATGATTATGGGAGAATCAAGTCGAGTCGGCTGCGACTTCTAGCCTTCTAGCTTTTGGACTGGGCCGACGAGGAATCCTCTTGTTCAGCAAATAATCCGCTTTTTCTTTTAAGCAGAAGTTGAAACGAACGAGGCCTAAAAGGAGTCCTTGATTTTAGTAATATTATTATATTTTAAAGAAATATCTATAAATTTCAGAAGAAAATAGTACCTCCACATAAAAATTGGTACAAATATTGTAGTTTACATTTTGTTAGTAAATATGTAGGCAAGGTGCATAGACACCTCTGGTTGTCACCTGTCACTTGAGTTTGAAATATAAATACAATTTATTTTGGTGCATTTGCACCACTCCATGTTCTCTATTTGCGAACTCCTCTGATTTCACTTATAATGTAGAGTGTAAATAGAACTCTAGAGTACCGGCGGTTTGACATACATACAAACCTCTCGTGTAATTTTATTTGAAACTGCAATCACTAACATGCGAGCCAGCAAGTTTATGACTATCTCTTTAAGCTTTTTCATGTCATTCCATTAAAATTAGAAAAGAAAGTGATTCTACATTGCTTAGTAAACGTTTCATCCAAAGTATTCAAGGTCTGAGTTGTACCCTTTAGGGCACCCAATTTACATCTTTCAATAATCAACGCTTCATCCAATGTATTCAAGGTCTGAGTTGTACCCATTAGGGCACCCAATTTACACATTACAATAATCATGTTCCACTTATCAATCCTAATTCCAGTAAGCCGAATCACACCTGAAATAGTTATACTAGAAAATTGCACTCATTTACTTCATTTGCCAAACACCCAGGCTCTATGGCATTGTGGCAAAATCATAAGTACCGTAGCCGAAACGATTGTATCAAAAGAACGCTTACTTGAGACACGCAGATGGAGAATATGGAAAAAATGCGCTCTTCACATAAGCCTGCAACGCAGAGCAAATCATTAGGCGTGGCTAGGTTCCTTTCCGTTCTCATTTCTGTAATCTATTCACCATCCATATGCCTGAATCCTAAGCAATTTAACAGAAACAAAACGCAGCACACCACTGACCACCATACCTGAGCCAAGATGTTGTAGGAAACCAGCCGGAACTGGTACCCTGCTGCCCCTGGAAGCCAAAATCAAAACGGTGAATATGAATTACATCCGAATTGCACGATTGCCAGCAGAAGTAGCAGTAAATGACTTCGTTCAAGAGCTAAAGATCGACAGATTTTTTTCGAGGGGCCAAAGATTGACAGATTTTTACCGGCATTGGATTCGGATTGCGCCGTGGGGAGGGGGGCGAACTTGGGCTGCGCCTGCGTGCTCATCCTCCGCTTGTAATTTCTGACTCGTCGATACCATGGATCGTTAGAACATGAGAAAAGAAGAGAAGATGGGGAATTGGGGATTGGCGTGCTCTTACGGGACGAAGGGGAGCCGACGGCTGAGGACAGGCGAGGGGTCGGCGTTGGATTTGGGGCGGCGGAGGAGGAAGAGAGGGAGAGAAGCTGCCCAGGTTGTCTGGGGTTTAAACATCGGAAAATTCCTCCGCCTCTGCGCCGCCGCCGATGACCACACGGGCTCGAAAGCCTATTAAATCAAACCTGATAAGTGGGGCCCATATGTCGGTAGGTCGTGGGCATATAGCCGGTACCTTTTCCGATTCGGTCCTTGTCCGGAAAGACTTCGTTTTTTTTTCCCTCCTGCCAACTTCTTTTATAAATTTGGCTCAGTACAAAGATCTACAAAACTAGCCCCAACAGCGCAAGTAGCACCGCGCTCTTATACTATAGCAGCACAGCCATACAATAGGAGCTCAACAACAGGGATCTGCCAAGCATGCCTACCTTCGCAGGTAGGTTGGTTTATTAATTGAGTTAATTAAGCAAAGTCATTACTTAAGTTATTAAAGTGGTTTGGTCGGCACAATCTTGCCAAGGAAGAGGAGCTCGGTAGAAAACCTTGACGTGCCTTCCGTGGTCTAAGAGGGGGTCATTTTGTAAATTTGTTTAGAAACGGTTAGATTTGTAATATATATATGTAGTCCCTACTCCTTGTGAAAATGAAAGCATACTACTAGGAGTATGTACTCCCTGCCCCTTGCACATTAATTGGCGTTACACAATTGAAAGCATACTATATAAGTGAAAGTTTTTAACTGGTCCTTCTGATTAGGAAGTTGTTATCAATCAAATAGAGGTAGGGAGTACATACACCTAGGAATACAAAATAGACTTCCTATATGTGTGTGTATTATATGTTGGGGGTCTAGAAAGGCGAAGGCTCCTTGTTTGGGAAGCCCAAAATCTCGGCTCACCACATCAATAGGACGAGATATTGAACTAATATTTGGGCTCATCCATGTTGGTAGCCGTGATTTTGGGCTTCTCAAACAAACCCTCTGGGGCAGTGGCGAATCCAACAGGGGGTTTCATTAGGTTGAAGCCTGGGCGACCATGACCTCTGACCTCCATAGTTCGACTGAACAAGGGAATAAGAAATAGAAAAGGAAACATATTTGGAAGAAGTGAGCCTTTGCCATCAACATTCCACAACTCCAATCCACCTAGGTTCCTAAATCCCCAAATCAATTGAACGAGAGAAGCGAGAGCCTGAGAGCAAACCTGGTGCTGGCAGGCGGTGGTGCGGGGCTTGGGCGGCAACACGACAAGCAGGGTGTAAGGCCAAGGATGTCGACTGGAGGGGGGTGAATAGGCGGCTTTTAAAATTTTCTTTAGCTACATGCTCTATTTAATCCCTCTGTCAAAACCTTAACAAATATAAATGCGAAAGCGATAATATAAGGTTTTGACAATTAAGGCATACATATTTTAGACTCACTAAGTGCACTAACTAATTGTCTCCACACAAGATATTGCAATTGTAAAGACAAGTAACAATAAGAATAAGAATTGCAAGAATGTAAAAGCACAAGAGACATACCGATATTTTTTCGTGGTCTCAAAGACTTACCGATCTTCCTAATTCACTTTGTGGCAAGTCCAAACCTCTTTGGATCAACTCCACGAATTGAGCATCCGCCTCGATTCCACTAGTGGTTGCTTCTTTACCCCTCCGGGTAGGCGAGCACCGACCTTCACAAACTTTTGCCAAGACTTCTCACAACTTCCATTGAGAACACCCTCGCACAACGCTCTACACCGTCTAGGAGATGCAATCTCCAAGAGTAACAAGTCAAGCGCTCCCGCTTAAGCTTCACCTAGTGCACACACATGCACTCCGGTGACCTTCTAAGTGCAACACATGCATTAGGATCCTCCTCAAGTGCAACACATGCATAAGAGACCCTCAATCCACTTTCTAATTGCAACACATGCAATTACGTCTCACTCTTAGCTCAAGAGACAAAATGGAGAATGCAACACATGCACTTCACCCCCAAGAATTCCCAAAAACTCAGCAACACCAAATGCCAGCCTCAAGGCTTCTTTTATAGCCTTCCACACGAAATCTAGCCGTTGGGGGGGGGGGGCAAAACCGAAAAAAACAAATCTGGCACTACCGCCTCTGAGGCCCGGTAGTTCCGGCCTCGACCCCAACTGTCGGCTAACGGCAATTTTCCCGTACTACCGATGGCAAACCTCCGGTAGTACCGTTCGAGCGACAGTATCGGCCCTTACCAAATGCTGGATTTCAAGCTTCACGAAAACCCGCTCTTTGGAAAATAACTATCAGCGGCATGGGCCCGGTACTACCGCACCTCCGGTAGTACCGTCCTTGAGCTCCGGTAGTGCCAGCCAAGAGATGGGCACAAAAAACATACTCACTGGAAAATAACTACCGCTCCACTGGAGTGCTACTGGTACTGCCGAATTATGATCTAAATTTTTTAGGAACATTAGTGATTCATCAAAACCATCAACAAAAATTTCAAAAATTTCTAAAGTGGTTTGAACCATTTTTCATTATGTTGAAATTTGCCAGTTAGCCTTCAGTAGCATTCTCCGATTTTTTGAAAATTTCTCAAGCTTGATTATCATCTAAAAATTTTATGGAAACATTAGTAATGCATAAGGACTATACACAAATTTTTTTAAAATTTTCTAACGTGATTTGAACCATTTTTCATTCGGCTGGAATTTGCTGGTCAACCTTCAGTAGTACTGTTCGAATTTTTAAAAATTCCTTAAGCTTGATCGGCATCTGAAAATTGTATGAGAATATTATGGATGTGTTAGGACCATCCGCAAAAATTTTCAAAGGTTCTTAGCCATTCGGTTGAAATTTGCCGGCCAACCTTTTATTAAGACAATAGCATTGTCATAATTTTTAAAAATTCATCAGGCTTGATCATCATCTGACATTTTTATAGAAATATTAGTGATGTGTCAGGACCATCCAAAAAAGCTTTCAAAATTTTTTAATATCGTTTGAACTATTTTTCGTTCAATTGGAATTTATGAGATATCGGTAATTTCATACGTAATTTCGGATTTTTGGTCGGAATTTCGAAAATCTTGGTTCAAAAAATTTCGGATTTATTTTTCGTTCAATTGGAATTTATGAGATATCGGTAATTTCATACGTAATTTCGGATTTTTGGTTGGAATTTCGAAAATCTTGGTTCAAAAAATTTCGGATTTAAATTTTGCTTTATAATTTTTTCTAAATTTTGTCAAATAATAAGATTTTGCTTAAATTTCGGATTTCAGAGGATAACAAGATGCAAATCGAAAACAAAATTTGGAATCTTGCTCACGACGATGAGCTAATCTCAATCAACTCACAGGCCCACAGCCACTCATTCGATTCAGCTATTTGAAAACCTGGCAGTCACCATAAATAAAAAAGCCCTGACAGTTTATCGAACAGACAGACTAGCCGTTGTGCTGTCAGACTGCACGGCACGGCACGAGCAGGTGAAAGCAAGGCACCGGCCACAACCCGTACAGGCAGCGCTACAGAGCCTGACGAAGCAGAGACGACGCACTAGAATTCGAAATCAAAACCGGCGCTCGCGTGGCGGATCGGGAGGGCAGGCACGCGCGCGCTGGCCCGGTCGAATCAGGAGCGCGGCGCCGGCGCCGGCGCGACCGGCTGCCCGGGCCGTGGGTGTCGTGGTGCGCGCGGGCGGCACGGGGCCGGGCCGGAGCGGGAATGTTGGCAAACGCAAATGGATGGCCGCCCTGTCCGCGCGTGCGGGCTTGGGTTGGGCTCGGCGGCCTCGTCGTCTCGTGCGTGCCTCCGCATGCGGACAAGCTGCGGCGTTTTTGATGGGCACGTTGCTGCGGTCCGCCTTGCCCCCTCTGCGGCCGACTGGTTCGCTGGACTTTTGCGTGGCGCGGGTGGCCCATCCGGCTGCATCGGTTTCTGTTATCCTCTCCTCCACTCACGTCACCTACGGTTCTGCAGAGCTCCTGTTAGCCACATGCCACGAAAAAGTACTGCCCTCTAGTTACGTCTTTTAAATACATACTATAGTCGAATTTTAACAAACTTGTGTGGTTGGTATTTTTAAATATTTAAATTAGATACATAAAATTCATACCTATATATCTGTCGTAAAGATATTTTATTTGTTGTAAATATATTTTTATAATGTTTATAATTTTATTAGGTGATATAACTGTGCTAAAAAAACTATGGTCAAAATTATGTTTTATAGACCGTGCTAATGTTCAAAATGACGTATGTTTTTACAAAGTAATGCTGCCATCAATATCCTCAACAGTAATAAGAGATAGAAGGATTCTCCTTAAATCAAAATTGTTGATTAGGTTTGATAATAATATTCTCCTCTAAAATTCATGTGAAATCTGTGCATTTCAAATACTCCTTCAAGTTACAGTAGAAAGTAGCACCAGTACACCATTTTGCATTTAATAAAAAAATTGGATTTTCTTTAAAGGAGAGAAGTGAAGATTGGTCGCGGAGACCGAGGGGTGTGCATTATTGCGCACTCATCGTAGGCTGAACTCCACGAGGCGGCCAGTAGAGGACGCTATTATTGATCCCTGAGTAGGACTAACAATCCATTCTCCAATAAATAAAATCAAATCGAGGAGCCAAGTGCGAAGCAATTAAAGGGAGGGAGCCGGCTCTCTCTCTCTCTCTCTCTCTACCAAGGCTTGCTAGGCTAGCAGCGGCAGACGGCAGTAGGAGCTAGCTCCTTTTCACGTCCATCGATGCGTCCACGCGGGAGCGAGGCGTGAAATCCAAACAATGGCGGTCGAGATGGCGCTGGGCTTGGACCGATCCGCGGATCTGTGAGCACGGTGCAGGGGTTGGTGCGAGATGGGATCTGGGAGCAGCAAGGGGGCCTCGTCGTCGTCAGGCGTCGGAGAGGCGAAGAAGGGGAAGGGGCGGAGCGGGAGGACCCTGCTGCCGCTGCCGGGCTCCTCCTGCTTCCGGGGCTTCACGCCGCCGTGCGACGCTTCCTCTGCGCCGCCGCCGCAGGTTGAGGTAACCAAACCGCCGCTCCGTTCCCGTGCGTTTCTGTGAACGTGATGCGATGAGTAGGTGAATCGGGTGAGGGAATGGGGTTTCCATAAACGGGCAGTGGCAGATCTCGTGTTTGTTGATCGGTTGTTTTTTCTTTCAATCTTGCCGAGTCTTGCTTCGGGGGTTTGGAATTCTCCCATTTTCCTGCGGGGATTTCTGCAGGCCGAGAGGTGGGAGTTTCCTGGTTCAAACTAGCACATGATTCGGTGAATGATTACTCCATTTTGCAACTGTGTTAAATGTAAGAGATATGTAGTTTCAAGAGTTAGATCCCCGCTTTGTAATCGAATGGCACATTTGATTGTTTGCAGTCTAGCAAGGGTGGGGATACTGCAAGCGTGCCTTCACTAGCTCGCACTAACAAATCAGATGAAGATGCTCCTGTGATTCCTAAATCTCAACCTGGTGAAGGGACAACGGCGCCTTTACCAGGGAGCGACAGAGAGCAAGATGATGATTTGCACAATGCCACTGCCACCAGCACCACAGCCCAGGCCAACCCATCGCCAAATCGTTCTGACAGGTCGCGGCCACGTTTTGGTGTCAATTTTGGGTTGAGTAGAGCTGTCAGCTTGGGATCGTCAGTAGCCTGCTCCATTCTTTCCTCCGGCCTCTCCACTTCAGCTAATCCTGTTGGAGGCCATGGAAATGTGGGCAATTCTTCTGATGCAGATATCTCCCAACCAGGTGGTGCGTCGACTGCCGGGATTGATTCAACTATGGATATGCTTAGAGATAGCGTCACGGCACAAGCTAGAGCGGCTCATCAGGCTAGGAGAAATTTGCTAGAATCTGAAGATGCTACTTTGAGGTATTCTTACAGAAGGATGGGATCCCAGGAACCTTCTGAAGGAAGTGTTCGTTTCAGCCGAACGCTAAGTGTTGGACGTCTTCGTGACAGAGTTCTTAGGAGTACTCCATTCTCAGATGGTTTATTCACCCCTTCACTTCTTTATGATAGGACAGTGTGGCCATCAGGAAACGTTAGTGCTAGGCAAGATCCAGCAATGATGCAAAGGACTAATTCAGACAGAAGTTCCGAACCGCAATTTGATCCTTCAACTAACAGCATGTACAATTCTGGCTCCGCAGCTCTAAGAGAGGCCAGTAATCACGATCTACTGGAGCGCAGATCAGCTTTTCTTGAGAGGAGGAGGAGGATACGATCTCAGGTTGTCTGGAGTTCAATTATTTTGAGCCTTGCTTATTTACCTGCACATATTTATACCTTTTGCTTTCTGCATAGGTCCGTGCTCTCCAAAGATTGGGCAGCAGGTTTGAAAATTTATCAGGTCATGAGAGATCATGCATACTGTCTGGTCAGCATAGAACAGGAAATTGCAACTGCAGAACAAGCAGTCGACCAGGTAATTCTGATGAAGAAACCAGCACAAGGGCTAGCATATCGAGAATTGTTATGCTGGCAGAAGCACTTTTTGAGGTATATGGTGTAGTATTTCTAGTCACTGTTGTTTTCCTTGAATAGAGAAAGATACCAACTTGCATCCGTATGGTTATGCCTCTCATAGGTTCTGGATGAAATCCACCAACAGTCTGCTGCTTTATCCTCAAGGCCATCATTTTCTTCAATTGGATCCGTACCTGCTCCAAAGGAGATAGTCGAGTGCCTTCCTGTAAAAGTGTACAGAAAGCCATTAAAACACCAAACTGAGGAGGCTGCACAGTAAGCCATTAAACTTATCTAGAAATTCGTTTACATATTGTTTCTTAATTATTTGGACTTAAAGCTTCTTATGTTATATGTGTTACTGTTCTGCAAATAGTGTTCATGCATGCATTTTTGGTCCTAAACAACATAGCATCCATGCACAGGATGAGAAGTTAATACCTGAAATCTCAATGCCCATGTTCTGTTCTTGATAGCTATTATTGTTTGCCCACAAAATTCAGTGTCTAAAACTCACTTATAAGGACAGCAAGTGAAGCAGAGGCTACTATCTGGAAGGATTTAGACCCACTGCCTTTGAACTGCAAATGCACACGCTTAGCTGAGCCATTTGATCATAAATCAAGTGCTTGGATGAAGGCGTGGGGGATTTGCTGTGTTTATAATTTCCCGCAAGGCACTAATTTTCTCACACACCAATCTACCATTCAAGCCCCAGTCAAAATAGCTTTTAGGAGTGGAAAGGCATGTTTGTGCCTTTGTAATTGAAAGGCAGATGATCCAAATACTAAGCAGAATGTATAGAAAGTGTGCCATGGACACCGGTCCTTGCACGAAAGCACAGCTACTATTCCCTCAATTGTTCATGTGGTGTGTACAGTTGCCATTTGAGCTGCTGGTTCATTTCCAGCTGTCTTGCTTCTGTACATTTTACAACAGTGAAATTCTTAGTGTTATCTGGTTGGGTACTTGTCCATAAACCTTGTTTTTTATAGTTGGTAGATATTTCATGAATAAATCTAAACAACCATGTTAATTTTGACAGTTCTCATTTTCCCCCCCGCTATGCAGATGCTATATTTGCCTCGTTGAATATGAAGAGGGTGACTGTGTTCGAATACTTCCATGCAATCATGAATTTCATCTAACATGTGTAGATAAATGGCTGAAAGAGATTCACAGGTATGCTTAATGAAACTTTCTAATTCACATCAAGAAAAAGAACGAAACTTCAAATTCAACATGCTATGTTTATCTCCTTAACATGAGAGCTCTAGAGCTATTCCTTGACATGCTGTCTAACATAACATTACAATTTGACATTATGTAATGAAAAAACTGCATGCCTCGTAACGTACCAACTTTTGGTACAAACTACAAGGTTCAATCATAAACCAAGCTGTACTGTTCTCGGATGGGTACATTTGGAATTCATTGTGTGCTATAGTCAATTAGTCACAACTCACAAGCCATGAATCTTTTTTTTTTGTCTTTTTTGTTAAACATGTTTTCACCTGAATGTTGTGTGATTGAAGACCCTCTTCAAAATGTTTCAACCACTAGCAACTGGTGAACTTAAATAAGATGGTATTTTCATTTTTCAGAAAAAAATTAAATAAGATGCTCGGGGTCTCAAATACTTATATTTGTGTTGTTTAAATTTTCAGTTGAGTTTATTAATTGAATACTTTTTCCTTGCAGTAAGACATGTCTTTGAAATTATTCCTGATCTCCAATGGACCTCAATTTTAAGGGACGTAACTTAGCTTAAATATTCAGATTTTGATATCTTTACTGGAAACATCTTGGTTACTGAAACTAATACTTAACTGGTGCAAGTTTCTTGTAATAATTTTGTTCCTCGCAGTTTTTTTTAAATGAGCTTCATGTAGTATGTATATCTATTAATATCATAATGTACATATCATTTAGTATTTCATAGTATACACTACAATTATTTATCTTTCTGCTAATATGAATGTCTTGTCATTATAGGGTTTGTCCACTTTGCCGTGGCAATGTCTGCAGATCTGATGCATCGAGCATTGGAAAAGTTAGCTGATTCTTTATCTCTTAAGGATCCAGCTTATTGGGAGAAAGATGGAGCTTCTGATGTTGTTTTCTGATCCAATCCCAATGGAATGTGCGAAACGTGTTTTTCGGGTGTAAATTTCATATTCTTTTCTCTTATGATCAGAACAACTCAGGATGCTCCTGAATATCGTGGCAAATTTGCGTCGCGGTTATCCCGTTATGAAATCGATGAACTGCTATGTGAATTTGAGATTCTTTATGGTGGGGAAGTTTGTTGATATTGAGATTTCGGCGTACGCTTTCTTTCAATGTAATGTCTGAACTTAGGGACTCGGTGACTATCTTTTTAGATGCAGCGCCGCAAGACAACTGTCAAACTGTGTTGTCAACTTGTCATTACTCATGCTGTAACAGTTCAATGTTATAAATTTGGTCCAAGAATTGAACTGTTTCGTCATTTCGTGCATGGTCTTATGAGGTAATTGTCGCTGTGGGGAGATGAGGTTGTGCGAGTAGGGTGTGAGAATGTGAAGACTGGTTAGGGAGGGTTGTTGAAGAAAACAATCTCCATCTCAATTGATTAAGATATCTAATCGGTTTTCTATTGTTGTCAATAGATACTGTAGCATATCAGATAACGCCGGTAGTTAGTTATCTAAATGATTGATTTGTAACTCTGTTGTATTCAAAGTATGTCTATAAATACATGGATCAGGGCCACGAGAGCATTATCTTGGCCAACATCAATTAGTATCTTTACATGGTACCAGAGCACTTGCCATCTAAGCCACAATGACATCCTTCAACACCTCATCCTCCTCGATCAACGTCGTCACATCTACCGTCGGCATAGCAGGAGTTCTTATCACACCATACTTCAATCAATTTGTCACTGTTCGGCTCAACAGGGAGAATTATCTTCTATGGAAAACTCAAATTGTTCCCTATCTTCGTAACCAGAATTTTTTGTGCTATGTTGAAGAGACAATTGAGACACCTTCGGCCTTAATCACTCAAGGTATTGGCAATGAAGCAGGTCAAGTACCAAATCCAGAGTTTTCTCGCTGGGTTCAGTGAGACAAACTAGTGTTGTGTGCACTACTTTCTTCGTTAAGCAAAGAAATCCTTGCTCAAGTGCTCTTCCTTGACACTTCAGCAAAGTGTGGGCAGCGTTGGAGTGCATGTTTGCCTCACACTTGTGTGCACGAATTATGCAGGTCAGAATTGAACTTGCCAATTTTCACAAGAAAGACATGTCCGCTTCAGACTACTTCAGCAAGATGAAGAGCCTGGCAAACATAATGGCATCAATTGGCAATCCTCTTCAAGAGGAAGAAATTATGTCATATATCCTGGCTAGGCCTGGAGATTATTATGATTCTCCGGTAACGTCAGTCACAACTCGGTCAGATCCAATCACGTTGACATATCTGCATGCTCACCTCGTCAGTTATGAGCTATGAAAGGAGAAGCACACCAACGCAATGTCCTCAGCAAACTATGCAATAAGAACCAATTAGAGAAGCAACTAGAGTAACTCTAGATCATGAGGTAGAGGGTGTGGCCAAGGAGAAGGTTTCAACCATCGTGGTGGTGGAAGGACTGGCAATAGCAACTTCAATAACTGTCCTACCAGATAGGTTTGTGGTAAGCACGGTCATGATGCCTTGAGGTGTTATCATCGTTTTGATCACAGTTATCATATCGAAGATCAAAGGGTTGCTGAATTAACCTCAACAAATTGCATGGTGGATACAAACTAGTATGCCGATAGCAAAGCCACTGATCATCTCACTAATGATCTAGATAGGCTTACAGTGAAGGAACGTTATAAGGGAGGAGATCACGTGCAAGTTGCAAATGGGGCAGGTATGCCAATTTCTCATCTTGGTCATAGTACTGTTGCTGGTTCAAATCGTACCATAATCCTCAAAGATATACTTCATGTACCAAAAGCCAGCAAACACCTCTTATCTGTTCACAAGTTTTCACTTGATAATGATGCATTTTTTGAATTTCATCTAAATATGTTCTTTATCAAGGATCGAACAATGAAGAAAGTGCTCCTCTGAGGCAAATGTGAGAAAGGGCTATACCCTCTGCTTGCCACTCATCAACCTCACCAATCCTTGTCCACTGTCAAGATCAGCAAAGAACAATGGCATCAAAGGCTCGGTCACCCTACCACAACTATTGTTCAATCCATTCTCTAGCAGCATAAGCTTCCTAGTTTATCCAATAAAGAATATTTTATTTGTGATGCATGTCAACAAGCAAAAAGTTACCAACTTCCTTATAATTCCTTGAGTCATATAACTAATTCCCCTTTAGAATTGGTTCACTCTGATGTTTGGGGCCCTGCCTGTACTTCTGTCAATGGTTTTAAGTATTGTGTCGGTTTTGTGGATGATTTTAGTCAATACACATGGATCTATTTGTTGAAATTTAAGTCAGACGTTGAACAAGTTTTTCTCAAATTTCAAAGCCATGTTGAAAGATCACTAAACACTAAGATCAAACGTGTTCAAACTGATTGGGGTGGCAAGTTCCAAAAGCTAAATATTTTTTTTTGGCACAATTGGAATCTCCCATCAAGTTTCCTGTCCACATACCCATCAACAAAATGGTATTGTTGAAAGGAAACACCGACACCTTGTTAAGACAGGTTTGGCTTTGCTGGCTCATGCATCAATGCCAGTTAGACTTTGGGATGAGGCATTCCTTGCTGCTTGCTATCTCATCAACAAACTTCCTTCTCTCGCCGTAAACAATGTTGTTTCCCTCGTCTTCTTGGAGTTCAAGCAAACTACTCTATGCTTCGAACTTTTGGGTGTGCCTGCTAGCCCAACCTTCGTCCTTACAATGCACACAAGCTCGAATTTAGATCACAATAGTGTGTTTTTATGGGATACATCAATATGCATAAGCGATACAAATGTTTGCATAAACCTACTGGAAGGGTTTACATATCTTGGGATGTTGTTTTTGATGAAAACATCTTTCCTTTTGCCTCAGAAAAACTTACATCTTCTGATCCCTCTTCATATTCTCCTGCCACTGTCCTTATTCCCCTCCTACCAGTTCCAGACTCCTTGTTGCATTCTAGGTCCTCAGCTTCTGAACTAGTAACAAACCATGGTCATAATGAGGATAGTTCTAACCTTTCTTATGGCACTAATGACTTGTCTGCATACGAGTTTGTTCCTGTAGCACCAACAGAGGAGCCACGAGGAGAAAATAGTGATCAAAATGGTCCTTTTGCAAGCAGTCCTTCTAGAGTACAGACAAATCATCATCCTATGCAGGCGAGAGCTCGTCATAATATACACAAGCTGAAGCAGTATAGAGATGACACAGTACCATATCCTGCACAAGGGAAAAGAGCCTTTTTTGCTGTCATCGAGCCACCTAGTTCACATTTTGAAGATCTAGAGGATCCACTAAGGATTCAAATTTCGGTTTCGGGTTTTATGTCGGGCCTGGCCGGACGGCGAAATCTCGGTGAGATTTCGGAAATTCAAACCAAATCCGGTCGAAATCCAAAATTCAAATTTGAAATCTGTTTTTTTTTTCTACCGGTAAATTCGAAATTTCGGTCAAAATTTCCGAGATTTCGACCAAAATTTCCGAGATTTTGGCACAAATTTAAACCAACCGAAAAATGGTCAAAACTCATCAAAAAATTTTGAAATTTTTTGTTGATGATCCTAACCATAAATCCAATCAAATGCAATGCCCAAAAACTAAAATCCGGTCCGAAAACCCGAGATTTCGACCGAGATGCCCGAGATTTCGGCGAGATTTTTAGCAGTCACTGTAGCAAATTAAATTTTTAAATTTTTTTTTGCCCGAGATTTCTGGATTTCGTCCGAGATTTCTATCCATGGGATCCACATTGGAAAGCTGCTATGGATGTTGAGTACTATGCCTTATTGAAAAACAATACTTGGCATCTTGTGCCACGGCAACAGGGACAGAACATTGTTGATTGCAAGTGGGTATTCAATATAAAACATAAAGCTGATGGCATGGTAGATAGATTCAAAGCTCGGTTAGTAGCCAAGGGCTTTAAGCAACAATATGGTATTGATTACTCATAAACTTTTAGCCCAATTCTTAAACCGACAATAGTTCAGCTGGTATTATCAATTGCCATATCCTGTGGTTGAAAGATGAGACAAGTTGTTATACAAAATGCCTTCTTGCATGGAGTTTTGAAAATGGAAGTCTACATGTCATAACCACCAGGATACCAAGACATACAGTTCCAAACTATGTGTGTAAACTGGAAAAGGCATTGCATGGGTTGAAACAAGCACTAAGGGCATGGCATGCCAAGCTAAGTCAAAAACTAAATGAGCTTGGGTTACAATCTTCAAAAACTGATACATCATTGTTTATCTTTAACAGTGGTGGAATAATCATCTACATGCTTATATATGTAGATGATATCATAATTATAGAGTCATGTGATAAGGCATTAGAGAGATCGATTCAGGAACTCTCGGCCGAATTTGCGGTTAAAGGCATGTGATAGTTGAGCTATTTCCTTGGTATTGAGGCATGATATGTTGACAAAGGTGTGATATTAACCCAACAAAAGTACATCAATGATTTACTGAAGAAGGCTAAAATGAGCAGCTGCAAGCTGTTAGTGTCAACGCCAATGATCAGCTCAGGAAAAGCTCTCTAAAACATAGGGTACTGTCTTATTAGAGAAGGAAAATTTTCAGTATAGAAGTGTGGTTTGAGCTTTGCAATACTTAAGTCTAACCAAACCTGATATCTGTTTTGCTGTCAATAAAGTGTGCCAGTTCCTTAAGAGTCTCACTAATGTGCACTGGAATGCAGTAAAATGAATTCTGAGATATATCAGAGGAACATCCTCAGTCGGGTTATTGAGTGCTTTTTCTGATGCCAATTGGGCCGGATGTCCTGATTATCAGTGTTCAACAGGGGGATATGCTATCTATTTTGAACCAAATTTGATATCTTGGAGCACTAGAAAGCAACCCACAGTTTCTAGATCAAGCACTGAAGTAGAGTATAAAGCTTTGGCCAATGCTACTGCCGAGATAGTTTGGCTTCAGTCAATCTCGAAGGAATTGAATGTTTTTCAATCCAGGCACCCTCTTTGTGGTGTGATAATCTTGGAGCAACATATTTAACTACCAATCCTGTATTCCATGCACGCACAAAACACATTGAAATGGATTTTCATTTTGTTCGAGTAAGAGTTGCACTTGAGCATTGGAAGTCAGATTTGTTTCTTCGGCAGCTCAAGTTACTGACATCTTTACCAAATCGTTGCCAAAGCAGAGTTTTGATCGTTTGATGTATAGTCTAGATATGAAATCTAGTGGTTGAGATTGAGGGGGACCGTTGAAGAAAACAATCTCCATCTCAACTGTAATTAGGATATCAAAACCGGTTTCCTGTTGTTGTCAATAGATACTGTAGCATCAGATAATGCCGGTAGTCAGTTATCTCAATGATTGATCTGTAACTCTGTTGTATTCAAAGTGTATCTATAAATACAAGGATCAGGGCCACGAGTGCATTATCTCGACCAACATCAATTAGTATCTTTACAAGGGTTTGATCCAATAATACAAATATAAGTATTAGGGTTTGTAGTAATTTTTTTGTCACACTAGAGGTAAGCACATCTAACTTTTCATAGCAGATGTGTGGTTTGATGCTACAACTGCAGTATGCCATCGTTTTCTATCATAGTATCTTGTGTGTGCGCATGTAGTGACTGTGAGTGGTGTGCCGTGTGCATCCTTCTTGTACCAAAAAAAAGTGTTGACAAATGATTAATGACTAGTTGCTCGCATAATTTGAATTTTAACATCTTGACGATTCAGGTGTCAATGTGATGAGCCTTTGGATAAAATTGAAATTCTGCTGAAGAATATTGCGATTTAAGCTTTGAACCTAACTAATCAAAACAACTTTATCGTGAATTGGACTCGAATGTAAATACGAACACAATCAGACACAAACACGCACAACTTACAAGTAGAGATGACAATCTGGCGTGACGGGCATGGGTGGCATCCATACCCATGGCTACCGACCAAAATCTCCCTTAAGGGTATACGGAATTGTGGCAGGCAAAGAACCTCGCACATACCCGTCGCCCTTAGGTGCTCGATACCTGCAGACATACCTGTGTGCCCACCGCCACTTCATGCAGCCAATATCTTATCATAAAGGCAATGAATATATTCAGAGTCGACATCTGAGAAATATGCATGTAATATAGCTCACAGATATAAGAGCTCAACACAAATAACAAGCAACACAACACAAATCGCAAGCAACATATAAGGATTTAGGACAGAGAATGTAAGAAAAATAAACTTGGTGCCAGAAAATTATAGGCTAGAAGGGATGAGACTATAGGATAGGTTTTTAAATATGGCACACTTGTCAGTGTTAATTATCGAGTAATTAGGTGTAGAATAGGTACGGATAAAACTTCGTATATTGTGTACGTTTGCTTGTGGGGGCAAAAAATTTGCCCCACACACGTCTACAAATAATTAAGGAGGAATATACTCATGTTTATTAGAGTGTTTACCTACAAATTTGCGGTAATCAGGCAAGATCGCAATCCTTATATACGAGGCCACGTACAGTACTAATCTCGTCGCACGGCAACCCCGAATCCAACGGATCCAATAAAAGCGACGACAAATATTCCGACTCAGACTTCAGAGCACTCCGCTTCGTTCCCTTCGCGCGTAGCAAGGGCAAAGCGCCGGAAGCCACGGCGGTGGCGGCGCCGGGGCAGCTCAACGTCGACGAGTCGCCGTCACGGTCATGGAGCTCCCCGCAGCGTCGATTGCGTCGAGAAGCTCGAGCAGGTCGGCGAGGGCACATCCGGGTACGCATGTACCGAACCCCCCATCCCAATTCTCAATCCGGCGAAACGCCTGCGCGTCGGTCCCATTCCGCCTCTTTGTTTGTTGTTTCTAGGAAAGTGTACATGGCGAAGGAGACGGAGACGCGGGAGATCGTCGCGCTCAGGAAGATCCGCATGGACAACGAGCGCGAGGGGGCGCAAGTATCCCGGTGTTGTTTCCGTGCTGTGTCTTTCTTCTTTTCGTGACGCGTTCGTTCTGACCAGTTTTGAATTCGTCGCAGCTCCCTATCACGGCCATCCGCGAGATCAAAATCCTCGAGAAGCTTCACTACCAGAACGCCATCCAGCTCAAGGAGATCGTCACCTCACAAGGTTTGGCAAACAATACCACGAATTAGAACACACTATCGACTGTCTGTGACGAGCAGGGGAAGCCAGGTATGATTTCTTCTAAGAACGATATTAATATCCTTTTTTGTTTGTTGCGTTGGTATTGACATTTCATCTGTTGTGATGTTGTTGGATTGTCGAGGGTGACAAGTACAAGGGGAACATTTACATGGTCTTCGGGTACATGGACCATGACTTGACTGGGGTTATCGGATAGACCTGGGATGCGGTCCAACGTGCCGCAGATTAAGGTAAAACCATCCATATGTATACGATGGTTCTAGGTTGCTAGATGGTGTTGTATTTTATCTAATGACGCAACATGCTCGGTGGGAATGAAATCATTTCGCGAAATGTTGGCAAAATTTTGGATCTCGGACCCTCCGAATTTCATATTTCCAGCGAAATTAAGAAAACCCTAGAAAAATTTAAAGTGCTACAGTACCTAAAATCTCGACGAGATTTTGGTATATTTGATCAAAATCTCGATAAATTTGATCGAGGTTTAAATAAAACTTGACCGGATTAGATTCTTCACATCGTTTTCCGTGTAGGATAATTGGTAGATCATAATCCCAGCGAAATTAAAAAAAAAAACCCTAAAAAATTCAAAGGGCGACATCATCTAAAATTTCGCCGAGATCTCGACATTTTGGACTGAAATCTCGGAAATTTTGGTTCAAAAATTACCAGATTCAAAATTTTCTTTTTGTATTTCTTTCGGATTCCATCCGAAAAAACAAGATTTCGCCAAGATTTCGGATTTCGGAGGGTGCCGAGATGACATAAAATGAAATTTGAAACCTTGGTATGTTGTCATGTACCAGAGCTACATGAGACAATTCCTTACGGGCCTTCACTATTGCCATGTCAATCAAGTTCTGCGTCGTAATATTATAGGTACAAATAATTTTGTTGCATTTTTGGGGGTCTATATTATAGTTACTCGTTTTTTTTTTCGCTAATGCTGCGTCGTAATCTAATCTCGCAGGATCTAACCTCTTGGTAGACAATGATGGTTACTTTGAGTCGGCTGATTTTGGCCTGGCAAGATCATTTTCGAGCGATCACAATGGAAACCTCACTAACCGTGTGATCACCCTGCGGTACAGGTACTTCTTTTTGCAATTTTGCAGGGTTATGGTTTCTTATGCAAAAATGTATATTATTTAACTTGTACTTGGAGCTTGCTGACTGTTTTGTTGCATTGATAATTGTTGGGAAGGTGGCTAATATAAGAAGCTGTAACACCTTGATTTTTTACTCCGATTTTTCATAGCTGGTTGGCAATTTAAATTAGTATCGATAAATTAAAGATGCATATTGTATTTAGTTTTATGTATAAAATTTTACGACGAAAAACCTGTAGGCCAAAAAACACACATCACAATTCCACTCCCAATTGACCATCTAATGTGCACAGTAGCACACTCTCTTCTAAATATCATCAAAATATTGGGAGGTTACCTTCCTTTTGATCATTGAAGATAGCATATAACACCATTGAAGACCGATACAACCGGCTTCCACAAAATTGGTGCGAATATGAATATATATGATTTATTTTCATGGTTTTTGTCGGTTAGTATATGAGATGTTTGATAGTAAAGGTATCTTAACCTCCAAGAAGATAAAAGAAAAAGTTTGTTCAATAGTCACTTGGTGACATAGCTGTGCACTATATTCATGCATGCACTAATTCTATTTGTGCGTATTCTTTTGTTTTGGCGACATCCAAGAAGGAGAGTACTACTGTCTGCAGCAGTGAGTATGCCATATATCGCACAAAGAGAGTGCCGTTCTTCTGCCTACTCTAGCCGAGCCCATGCCTCACCATTTCTTTCTCGCCCTCCTACCACTTCTGCAGCAAGCAATCAACTTAAAAGGGGAGAGAGAGAGAGAGGGAGGGAGGGAGGGAGGGAGGGAGAGAGAGAGAGAGAGAGAGAGAGAGAGAGAGAGAGAGAGAGAGAGAGAGAGAGAGAGAGAGAGAGAGAGAGAGAGAGAGAGCAGCAGCAGCAGCACTAAGGCTGTGTTTGTTTAAATTTAGTCTTTGGAATTTGGAAGAAGCTATTGGCTGATAGAAATTTGGAAATTTGGGTGGAAGAGACTTGATGAAAGGGATGTCAATTTTTTGTAAATAAGATCAAGTTACAAGGGTACCAGGGAAGTGGGATTTTCAGAAGCTCCAGCCAACCCGAGAAGCATCGTTTTCCTTGCTTCTCTCGTGTAGTGTAAATTGGGCTGGAGCTTCTCCTCTCTAGCTAGCTGAAAAATTACTGTTTGTTTTGACTTGTGACTTATGAAGGCCTAGAAGCCAAATAAGTCTAAGTAGAAGCCTAAACAAACACAGCCTAAATGTAGTCCACTCCACTACCTACTCCCTGGCCAGCCCCTCCCCCTCATAGTCTCTCACGCCTCTCCCATTTCTTCTCCTCTCCTGCTTCCTTCTTTCTTCTCCATGGCAGCAAAGCTCAAGCTCTCCCATTTTCTCTCCTTGAAATCCTCTCCAAAAATAAAAAACAAGCCATGCATGTTATATCATTACATTCCTCACCACTTAAGCACTCTATATATTTTCATGATTAGTTCCCCACATGCATAGCTATTTGACTGATTTAGAGAGACGGGGAGAAGTGACAGTGGCACTGTACATGTCGGTGCTGCAGACAACACCATGGCTTGGAGGTGGTAGTGCAAGGCAGCACTTGGTGTGGCTGGTTGGATGGCAAGGCTGCATGGACTGGGGCTGTAGCTTGATGCTGTGGGGGAAAAAAGAAGAGGGGGCTGAGCTAGTGCTGGGAGAAGGAGATGAGGAAGAAGGAGCCAGGTGCTTCCTCGATCAAGAGAAAAGCAAGAAGAAAATATATATATAGAGAGAGAGAGAGAGAGAGAGAGAGAGAGGAGCCCAGGAGAAGGCAGGGGATTTTGCGGCCAGCAAAAAAATAGGGGAGAGGAAAAAAAAAGAGGAGAAGAAAAGAAGAAAAAGAAAGAAGAGAAAAGAAAAGAAATAAAAATAGAATGTATCCGGATTTTTGGTGATAAACCAAATTTTCGGTTGCATGCGGTTAGGGAGTTGCCCACACCGAATTACTTATTTACGTCGTTAGTCGTGCATGTTAGGTTTAATCCATGATCATTGCGGTACATTTTTTAGTCGGTGACATAGGCGATTGTTGACGATACGGTACATTTCCTTCCTGCTCGTGAACTCCCTCTCCTCGGCGGTCGTCAGCTTGACGCCGTGGAAGATGTACTCGTGGTCGAGGATCTCGTCGTCACCCATCTCCACAATATTCTTCTCCTTCCGCTTCCGCAGGTACGCGTGCCGCGAGGACCTCCTGGGCTCCGAGGCGTCGTCCCTGTCCATTGCTTCGGACCGTCCAGCGAGCTTGTCCTGTTCTCGCTTGGTTGGCTTCCGATCCATCGATTTCCTTGTATTCGCCACGTCGCGCCCCCGGATGTTTCGTTCGAGCTGCGCGCCTTCTCGATCTGATCCCGATCCATCTCTTCTTCCACACCAGAATCGCCGTCGTTGTCGCCGTCCTCCTCCGGGCTACGCCGCCGTCGCACGGTCCGGAATCGTGCATTACGGTGGCTGCCTCGTCGTCGTCCTCGTCGCATTGACTCGCGGCTTTCCTCCTGAAACGCTTCCTGTCGTTGTTAGATGACGATGCGGTGGTGCCCGCGTCGTCGTCGGCGAGCAGCTTGAAAGTGCTCTGCTTTCTGGCCAACGCCGCCGCCTCCAGCACCTGCTTCTGGTACTCGCTGACCCCGCCGCCGCGGGCAGCGCCCCTGAGGGTCAGCCTCCCGTACACGTCCTCCGCGAACGCGACGGTGTCGGCAGAGGAGGGGAACCCGCCGAGGTCGACGAGCCTGTACGGCTCCAGCGGCTGCATGATGCGTATACCAACATAGAACTGATTACATAAGCCACAGTAATCTAAGCTCCCCCCCCCCCCCCTCCGCAAAAAAAAAGTGAATGGTGTGGTGGACATGTCAGTCATACACTTTTTTTTTTTACCAACTAGCAACGCTTAGATTGGCTCTACCAAAGTTGTAATACCATTGTGAATATAACAAAAGTGGTATGTATTATGTGAATATTTCAAATTTACAAGTGCCCGTCTTAAGAAGAGTGCACACTGTTTGAATGAAAACAGATTAATATAACTGCAATTGAATATTAAAAGTCTATACAAAAAAGTCATATATATATCTGGCAAATTAATATTTAACAAGAATACCCTTTCTAAAACAAGAAATTCTCGAGGAAGGCTTAGTACAAACAACATTCAGCTGTACATGATGGACAACCCTTCCTTTCTACCGACATAATTTTATTCTCTATTAAATACATAATATTCACATACCATAAATTACAAACACGAGAATTAAAACGAATTCATAATGTTTTAAAAACCCTAGATTTGAACTCTATTATATGCTTTGCAATCGTCTGCTTTTTAAACGCAGTCCTCCTCCACTCACTCACGTGCCTTTCCTATTTAAAATGCACAATCAGAAAATGTATCATCGAATCATTCAACTATATTTAAGAATGACGTCCGTATTTTGAAGAAGTAGCTCAGCTAATAACAAATCAGAAAAATGCTGAGCAGAACTATCCAATGATATACCGTTGCAACAACGGTATATCTGAGTTTCATGAGTTTCAGTTATGAGTTCCATCTAGTTTTTCAGTG
The DNA here is from genome assembly GCA_036346355.1 of Rhipidocladum racemiflorum. NCBI lineage: Eukaryota > Viridiplantae > Streptophyta > Magnoliopsida > Poales > Poaceae > Rhipidocladum > Rhipidocladum racemiflorum. The sequence goes on along the minus strand of CM070578.1, from coordinate 13,339,485 downwards.
TTTAGTTTCATGAGTTTCATATTTCATCAATTTTAGTGTAAAAGTTTCATGAGTTTTAGTGTAAAAATTGTACCGTTGTAACGGAAAGATGCTTTGAATACGTCAGCTTCTCATCAAACGACCCCCGCAAATCACCGTGCGGCCGTGCTCCCCTCCGTCCCCCCACCCTATCCAACCAAATCCGCGACAAAGTCCATAGCCCACCCCCTCCACGGCTCCACTCCACCTCCCACTTCCCACCTCACCTCGCCTTGCTCTGCTCTACTCTCAACTCTCCACTGTCCGCACGCGCGCGCACTCCCACCCCTGTCGCTCTCCATGTTCGCCGCTTCCACCGCAACCGCCTCCACCACCCGCCTCCTCCTGCCGCGCCCGGCGCATTCCTGCCGGGGCCTCCACTTCCACTCCCTCCTCTCACGCCGCCGCCCCCGCCGCGCCGTCGGCGCCGAAGCCGCCGCCTCCGGAGGAGGAGGCGGCGGCGCTGCCAAGGGGCCGCCTAGGACGCTGTTCCCCGGCGGGTTCAAGCGGCCGGAGATCCAAGTCCCGGCGCTCGTCCTCCGTGTCGGCGCCGACGAGGCGCTCGGCTCCGGCGACGCGGTGGCCTCCGCCGTGGCGCGGGGCGTGGGGATAGTCGTGCTCGAGGCAGGGGAGGAGGGCGGCGGGCGCGCGTACGAGGCCGCGCGCGCGCTCAAGGCAGCGGTCGGGGACCGCGCGTACCTGCTGATCGCGGAGCGCGTCGACGTCGCCTCGGCGGTCGGGGCGAGTGGCGTCGTGCTCGCCGACGATGGTTGGTGATTGAATTCTCCTCAGCTAATGTGGCGTATGGTGTCCTCGAGCTTACATTTTGCACCAGCCTGCTTTATTGTCTCCTTGCTCGTTTTCCCCACCGTTAGTATTTTGTATGCCAATAACTGTGAACAAATTGTTAAATATTGTTCTATTTCGTAATGCTATGCTTCATTTTCTAGCCTGCCAGGAAGTTATCCTACCGTACTGCATTGCAACATTAACTTTTCTTTATTTTTTTAGATCAAAAGGACATCAAAACAATTGATGTCCCAGTTCCTTTTTATAGAAACTGGATAGTATCAAGCAAGAGTTCATTACAGTTCATCAACAGACGACCAACTTTTCTTTATGAAGTCCCCTTCTCTATTTTGATACAGGTATTCCTGCTATTGTTGCAAGGAGTATGATGATGAAATCCAACTCTGACTCCATATATCTCCCTCTTGTTGGTAGAACTATACGTTCTCCGGACTCCGCAAGAAGTGCTTCCAGTTCCGAAGGGGCTGATTTTCTTATCGCCAATACTGGCAGTGATGATTTTTTTAGTGTTATGAATGGTGGTGCTGGTGCTCAACATGTGAAGATCCCTATTTTCTTCACTTTAAATGAATCGGAAAGTGAAGGGACCTATTCTGATATCACATCCAGGTTGCTTCAGTCTGGTGCATCTGGAATTGTTTTGCCCTTGTCTGGTATTCAACTTCTCACTGATGATATTATAGAGAGGGATTTTTCAAATGTGGATGCCGCTGGCAGTGTCCCACAAGTCAGTTACTCTTCTGCTGGTACGTTGGAAGAAGCAAATAATGTAAGGGTTCTAACTCGTGAGAAGACAAAAGTTGCTGGATTTACAAAACTGGATGAAAAAGTGATGCAGCTGATAGCGATGGAAAAGCCTATTCTAAGAGAAGCTGTTGCTGTTATGCGCAAGGCAGCACCAATGGTGATCATCTAATGTTACACATTTGGTAGTCGAAGATGCCCTGGAATGAATTCGATTGTACTTCACATCATCTCTAGCATACGCCTGACTTGAATATAATTTTCTGATATGTGGTTACAGATGGAGGAGGTTGAGCTTCTAGTTGATGCTGCTTCTCGCCTGAGTGAGCCATTTTTGTTGGTTATTGTGGTAATTTTTGGTTTACATTAAATATTGATTATGGCATCATCCATTACCTCATATATAGATAATTGCTTTCTAATGCTGTGACAAATGATGCGTTAGACATGATTCTCCTGTTTTTATTTTTTTACCTAAATCATGGAATAATGTGTTGTGGTTAATGAAAATGCTCTTTATCTATGACAGTCATACCATGCATTTCTCTCGAAGCAATCAATGATTTTTATCTTTATTTTTTTCACCAAAGAAAACTAATATTTTGGTAATTTGCACATGTCCTTTAGATTTACGAGATTTTATGACTATGTTGAATCAATAGATAGCAATTAGAAGGCTGTCTTACCTTTCATAAACTCCTGCTATTCCCCAATTAATGTGTAGCATTTGGTGCTGCCTTGTGGTTTATTTTGCATCGTGAAATATGGTTAAAAACTTATAATTTGAGTCTTCTTTTCCTAATTTATTACTTATCCTTTGCAGAAGAGAAGCCTTGTTTCCACTATGCTCTTTCTTATGATGCTGATGTCCAGTCTTTATTTTTTTAGAAACATCTGCATTTGCATAAACCAACATAAAGCTCATTAGTTTTCTAATGCAGCTAGCATAATCAGAGTATAATCTAACCTGAGAAGTACAAGCATATGCCCTGTTCTACATTTGCATAAACTGATGTGTTGGTCTTATTTCCTCATTCAAAACAATTTGGTTTTTATTGAAAAGCTAGAGTACCTTCTTATTCACTACAAAATAACTTGACTTCTTGTTCTCCATAATGTTATACATTGTCTTCAAGTCATTGACATTTTCTGACTTATTGGCTTCTTAATCATTCTTTTTAACCACTCATTCGGACTGGATCCTTCTGCAATTTATCTCAGGGTGAATTTAACTCGGGAAAATCAACTTTTATAAATGCTCTACTCGGAAGGCAGTATCTTCAGGAAGGAGTTGTACCCACGACAAATGAGATCACACTGCTGTCGTATTCTGGGGTTGATTCTGAAAGCCCAGAACGATGTGAGAGGCACCCAGATGGTCACTTCATGTGCTATTTATCGGCTCCAATATTAAAGGAAGTAAGTGCATAATTGTAGTGACAGTTATGTTGATATCCCTTACTTACCTCAGAGGAGGATACTGCACAATTTATTCTTGAAACACTACCTTTTTTTGCTCTACAATGCATTGAGTTAAACAAGATGATGCTAGCCATTTGCCTGTCACTGCATTGGGTTGGATAAGCTAGCTACATCAGAATGGTGGATATCAAGATGTGTTCTCTTTTCACCCACTGGAAAGCTGCTTTCTGAATGAAACTCAAAGATATATTAGTTCCAAGGAATCATTTTGTGAGACAAAAGGAGTAGGGATGAGTTATCAGGAACACGACTCTGTCTCCTACAACATGCTGTAGTTGTCACCATACACAACCTTTCTGTTAGTTGTATCTGACTGGATGTAGGTCAGCATTTGTTACATCTGAAAGAAGATGCCAAGAATGCAATGGCAGTCTTGTTCCTCCTTATTTCCTATTTCTAGGTTGCATGTCTGCCCTATTATGTAAGGCCAACTTAGCAGTGCATTTTCCTTGTTTCTTGATTTCATGTCCTTGTTCATGAGATGTTCATTGTGTACTATTGAACAGATGAACCTAGTCGACACACCTGGAACAAATGTTATTCTCCAGAGGCAGCAACGACTCACTGAAGAATATGTGCCTCGAGCTGACTTAATACTTTTTGTCCTATCATCAGATAGGCCATTGACTGATAGTGAGGTAATGCTGATGATTGTTTTCTTATGCCAATTGTTTACACATTTGATTGTGATATACTGATATGTGCAGGAAAGATAATATGATACAATGAATGTAATTGAATAAAATCCAATAGTGGGTTCAGTAGTTTGACTATCTCTGGAACTATTTACATGGTGATGCATAAGGTTATTGGTTTGAAGTATCAATGTGAGATTGCTTCCCTGGAGCATTCCACAATTTCAGCCTGCCAGTCAGTGGCAGTCTGGAGGCTGCCCTGGAGGTGGGTTTTGGTCAAACTATTTAGGAAATGAATTAGAAAGAGAAAAGGTTGCCTGGCTGGACTAGTGAGCTAAGTTCCTAGGTTCGATGGGGTAAAAAATAGTCTCTTAGGAGTGTTTGATTCAATGCCTAATTTTGCCACACCTAGCCTTGGGTGTGCTACACTTTCTTGTGTAAGTGTTTGGTTCATTGCCACAATTGTGGTGCACCGCTCTTTCTTAGCCCCATGACCTGCATGTCATACACTCAGTTTTTTCACTTACTTTGGTGCACTTTTGGCAGCTGTTTGGCCACCACAAAAAGTGTCGCAACTTGCAAGCCACACTTTGCCTACACTTAATTGTTGCAGGTTGGCTGCTGATCAAACGCTTAACTTTTCACTTCCAGCTTCCTTTTAAGTAGGATGAATATTTTAATTTTAGCTGACTCAGATTCTAACATCAGTTTGCCAGTGGTCAAGTTGGGTAGTTCAGTTTAGTTCACTGTTATTGGTTGGTTTGGTCCATTTGTCATCATATGAAGTGCTATTAAGATTTCAGGTATTAGCGTATTACTGTCTTTTTACTGTTTATTGTATCTGTCTTTCAAAATGTTCTAATGCCAAATTGTGACATTTTGGTAATACAATGCATCTAGTGATTTATGAGTTCATCCACATTTTACACGACCTTTTTCCAGCTTATAGAATACAGATTGTGTTGGATGGTGTCTTTGTGTGGATTCCTTACTGAATGGCATATTTCATGTTAAGTTCTAGAATCCTGATTTATCTTTGAAGGATGTATTATGTTCTTTGTACTTTCTAATAGAGCCAAAGAAAATTTCTTCGGAACTTCTAGGTTGGATTTCTCCAGTATGTCCAGCAGTGGAAGAAGAAAGTTGTATTTATTCTAAACAAATTGGACCTCTATCGGAACAGTAATGAGGTTCGATACTTATCTTTAGTGTTCAAAATCCCAGCAAGATTGTCTTTCTTATTTGCAATTTTGCTGATTTCCTTGTTTTTCTTCTTAATCCAATGGTTGTAGCTTGAAGAAGCTATTGCATTTGTCAAGGAAAATGCAAGAAAATTGCTTAACACAGAGGATGTAACACTATTTCCTGTATCTTCACGCTCTGCTCTAGAAGTGAAACTTTCATATTCAAAAAACAATGGAAGAGAGCATTATGGGGAAGCTTTATTTAGTGATCCTAGATGGAGAAGCAGCAAGTTTTATGATCTTGAGCATTACCTATTGAGCTTCTTAGATGGATCAACAAATAATGGGAAGGAAAGGGTCCGGCTCAAACTTGAAACACCAATTGGAATTGCAGATCGTTTGCTAACTTCATGTCAAAGACTTGTGAAACTAGAATATGAAAAAGCTATTGATGACTTAACATCTATCAGGGATCTTGTTTCCAGTGCAAGTGATTATGCTGTGAAGATTGAGGCTGACACCAATTCTTGGCAGAGGCAGATTTCATCTCTTGTAGGTGTTTTAAAGATAGCTAATTCTGTTATAGCCTTTTTGTTTACAGTTCTGTGATATACTCCCTTTTTGCATAACATAAGGCATATGGGTTTTCTAGTTTTGCTGCAAAACAATGAAGCACACACAAATTAATGATCTTTTTCCTGCTTTGTGCTATTTATTTTTCCCTCTATGACATTTACACAAACACATATTTGGTATTCTCTCCCCTCTCCAAGGCAATTATGAAGGGTAGTTTAGTCATTTTGACATGCTATTCCCTTCAATTGAGACATCCTTAGTCCATGTGCATGGTCGTTATACGCCCTAACTTTGCATTGATATTTCTATTGCTTACCTAGCATTCATATTTGATAAGTGCAATATTTAGCATGCTTAATACATTTTTTTTCTTGCTCATTGAGAAATGCTTTCTTTTCTTCTTGCAGATTGAGAGAGCTAAAAGTCGAGCAATAACACTCATGGAATCTACACTTCAGTTGTCAAACATTGACCTTATTTTTACATACACACTTACCGGAGAAAAAGGCACTTCTGCCAAAGCCACATCATTTGTTCAAAATGATATTCTGAGTCCCTCCCTTGATGATGCAGTAGTACGTTTAATATTTAACTTAATTTATCATATTCAAAGATTTGAGCTTTATTTCTTACATTTTAGTGTGTTTTCCAAATTTGCTTGCATATGGTTCATGCCTGAATTTGCCCAACTTGGCTTCAAACAACTCAGACTCATAAATATCATTGAGTGGCATGCATAATTTACTCTTGAAAAGAAATTTTTTCCATAGTCTAGACTATTGTATTTTACTCTAATATGACCATACTTAACAAATTTAGCTTGCACAAGCTGAAAGCAATGTGCTTCTTCCTGGAGCATGCTTAGATAATGTATTGCTTTCTAGTCCAGCTGTCTCCCTGCTGATAGTTTGTTGATGTAACTATATACAATAATTTGAGAGATGCAAAGAGAAAGACATTGTTTAGTTTTCTTGTGTGTGCTTTCTGGCTTGTGTGTACTAACCAGAGCACTTGTTATGTTGCCCTATTAGGGGTTTATGCATCATTAGGGGATTTCTGTTTTCTTTAGCTTTATCATCAGGGGCTTTTCTTGTAAGCTGGCTCCCCTCGGCATCCTTTTTGTTCCCATCCTTCCCCTGTACTCTAGTCTGAGCTTTCAATATAAGCCGGGCAATCAAAAAGATTGGTCTGTTATTTTTCTTTATAAAAATCTTGTTCGTATAAAAACATGTTTTCAATCCACACTAGAGTTTGGAAAACTGGAACTGGTCTAGCACCCATTTTTGACCTAATGCTTCCCAGCTAGTTACTGGTGGACCGTAACAGGTTGGGTGAACACTTCAAATTGGAGGAATATACTCGGACAGCTGGAACTTGAACTCGGAACTAACCATAAGATTTGGCTGAGCTGAACACGCCCAAACTGGCTTGTGTCAGTACTTTTGTAGTTCTTTTTAGGGATGCAAATGGGCTGACCCTAGGATCTTCTTTGACCCATTCTAGTTTATTTGTTTGCACTAAAAACTTAATTTTTAGTTCACCTTTTAAGTTTTAGTGCAAACAAATGAACTAGAGTGGGTCAAAGATGACCCTAGAGCCGGCCCATTTGCATCCCTAGTTCTTTTGCTGATTTATGGGAAGCTTATGCTAACTTTATGCTTACATATGCAACCCTGTCAAAACTCGGAATTTGTGCAAAAAAAATGTGGTTTGACCAGTAATTTTTTTGACTGGTTAACTGCCAGCAGCAACATTCGTGTTATGAGGATCATTGCCCAGGCAGTCTGCAGGCTACCCATTTTAATTTTCTAGATGTCCCTTGTACACTCAGATTTTACGGGTGCATGGAATAAGCAATGACATGTAGACGGATGCATGACCACCATACACCAAAACCTAATTTGTACAGTCAAACAATGCAAATTATGCTAATATCTTATCTACCGTAACTTTTCAACTGAGTTCATTTCATTTAGCGTTACCATTTGCAACGTTGTCAAATGTAATAATCCTTGTAATGATGCTACTTTTTTGTTCCATGTACTTTACCATATATTGCTTATTTGCTTCACCATGCTTATTTTTCACGGTATCAACAAAAATCTCTCTTTCTTTTCTTTAGAATTTACTGAGTGAATATTCAACATGGTTGAGCTCTAGCAATATCCGTGAAGCAAATTTATATGTGGAGTGTTTCCATGAAAGATGGGGCGTGTTGGTTGCTCAGGAAGAAAGGGTTCCATCAGATCCAAATGAACTTGTTAATGAAGGAGAGAAGCTCAGCATAAAGGCACTGGATGGCTTCAGTGCTAGTGCTGCTGCTAAGGTTTTTGAAGAAGAAATTCACGAAGTGGTATGTGTCTATTAAAGCTCTAGATTTTTCATTTTTATGTAGTTTGTTCTTAATCCTTAAACTATACAATAAGTTTATACAAATAAAATGTTTTAAATATATGTTTTGCTGCTAATTACAAAAAAAGGGGGGAAATACAACAAGAAAAAAAATCATGTGACTCTTACTCCCTGAAGTTTGAGCACAGATATTGTATGCTAGGATAAGATGTAAAACTACTGAAAAGGCCTACTGACTTATTGGTTTGTTTATTGTTTGAGAAGAAAAAAAAGAATGCTGGCTTTACTGTACGGACTGGGATTATTGGTTATGAAATCTTCTGATTCTTGTAACATGTATGCAAAGAAAAATTTGTTACGTGAATTTTCCTAAGCACAAGCTTCATGCTGGTACCTGTTTGAACAATGAACTAAGTTCAGTCTGCAGCAAGTGGACTGGCCTTATGAGAATCCAGTGAATGACCCAGCTTCTGTCGTTTAGTCATCTAGTGGAGCGTTTGAGTGCCAACATACCTCAGCAGATTATCTGCAAAGGGAAAAGGAGATAATCATCAGATGTGTTACTGTTACGAGGTTAATTGTCAGGGCATAATGCACTTTCCTCTCGCTAAAACATGACCAAATACTGCCAAGTACTCCCCCCTTCCAAGTTATAAGACATGTTTTGGCTATTTGCACGGATCACTGAGATTATAAATTTGAGGAATCAATAAGGGGAGCTGAGTAAACTATCCCTACTAAATCTGTCTTGGAAAGGAGAAGAGAGTGCTTTGAGTGGGTTGTTGCAAATAAATGTCAAGAGAGAAAAAAAATGAGGGTAAGATACAAAAAAGCATCATTTATTGTACTTTTGCACCCCTTTTTTTGCAACAGATATGAAAAATTCTTTATAAGTTGTAACTGAGGGAGTACAACCAATTTTAAGGTTTTTTAAGTATGCTACTGCTAGACTTAACTGAATACTCAAAAGTTTTGAACCATATAGGAGTGTCTGCAAATACCTCAAATTTCAAACTGTCGGTCGCTCTGTTATGATTTTCATCTTCAGAGTGCCTAGTTTAGACTTTAGAGGTAGTCTCTGATTTCTTTATACTTAATTTTGCTTGGCTGTCTTTCGTTCTGAGCTTTGCTATTGTATTGTGAAGGCTTTGGGAACTTTTGGAGGGCTTGGCATTGCTGGATTGTCGGCTTCTCTTTTGACATCTGTTTTGTCAACTACACTTGAAGATCTTCTTGCTCTTGCCCTTTGCTCAGCTGGCGGGTAATTCTTGATTGATAACTAAAAATCCCTCTAGCTAATAGATTTTGCAATGACAAGGAATGAGCTGATATGTAACTATACGCATATTGATCCAATGGACAACTGCCCTTTTTCAGGTTTCTTGCAATATCTAATTTCCCTCGTCGACGGAAGCTTGCATTAGAGAAGATCAGCAAGGCTGCTGATGAACTATCTCGCAAAGTTGACGAAGCTATCCAGAAGGATATCTCGCAGAGTGCTAATAAACTAGTCCAATTTGTTGAAGTTATCAGCAAACCATACCAGGACGCGTGCCAGCGAAAAATAGATTGGTTGCAGGGTGTTCAGGTTGAGTTGTCCGCTGTTGAACGTAAGCTCCAAACTTTAAAAGTCGAAATCCAAAACCTCCATGAATAACGAGGTTTTGCTGCTGTTGGCATTCTATTCATTTATTTGCACTTATTCTTTGAATGAGTGGTCTTGCACGCTCATCAAATTTTGCTCTTTGGTGTTGTGTTGTGATGATGTTGATGCCATTTGCTATGTGATATATCTGTAATATATGCTGTATCTTCAAAACAAATGGTAAGAATGATCAAATAAATAATTGAAGGAGGCATCGCCAAAAGTTCTATTGACCACTTCTCGAGTGGCCTTCAGTTCCAAGTAGTTGCCCTCAGGAGTCAGGACCATTGCAAACGCTTTTCAATGGAAATCATCTGGTTCACATCAATTGCTGTCTTCTTTCTCACATTGCTTCAGAAACCGGTGCCTGCTAGGATAGCATCCCATACCTCCGTATAGGGGTGAAAACGGAACGGAAAGTTTCCAACCGTTTCGAAGAAAAACGGAAACGGAAGCCCTTTTTCAGAAACGGAAACAGAAAATACTGGTACGGAAATGGAAACAGAAATTTTTTGTCGGAAACGGAAACAGGAGAGTCAATTCCGGCGGAAATGGAAATGGAAATTCCGTATAAGTTGAACCGGAAACTAAAAACGGAAACGGACCGGAAAGAGAAATGGGCTTGGCTCAAAAATGAGAAAGGAGAGTTTATATTTATTTTCGAATTAAAATAATTTCATAAATACAAATGATTTTATATAAAATATTAAATAGAGTTCAAAAATCCTGAAAAAATTCTCAAAAATACTTTAAAATATTTTGAACCTAGAAAAATTATTTTTTTTATAAATAAATTAATTTTATAAATCTAAAAATAGCAAAATGGTATTTATAAACTCCAGAAAATCCAAGATAAATTTTACAAAATCATAAATGAACATCGAATAATAACATAAAAATTTTAGGGTGTTAAACCTTTGTAGTTGGTGGAGCAAAAGGATATCTATGATAATTATATGGATGAGGATATGATGGTCTGATATGGGAGACAAATAACGTGCCTTCAACTGACAAATTTGAGAAAAATTTTCTAGCGATACCAGTGAACATAGCATTATTCTTGTGTCCACCTTGGAGGTGGAATGAGCTACATTATTCTTGTGGTAATGTCTATTGCGATTCTCTACTATGTTCTTGTGGAATTTTTCGCTTTTGTTTCCGTATCCGTTCCGTTCCGTTCCGCATTCGTTTCCGTCACTATCCGTTTCCGTATCCGTTTCTGGGGTTTTCGATTTCATTTCCGTTACCGGTAAAAAATGTGGAAACGAAAACGGAACAGTCATTTACCGACCGTTTTCGTACCGTTTACATCGCTACCTCCATAGCACTATACCATTATAAGCCGACTTAGGCCCTAACCGGTTGATTTTGGATCGAGTTTGTATTATGGATTGAAATGCCCTAAGATATTAATTAGCTAAATAATAGTATTAGTTACTAATCATAGTATTAATTAACGTATGTTGTTTTTATAAAATTTCAAAATGCGAGTATAAAAATTAAAATTAGAATAAGGTTGCTGTTAGACCTGCAGGCAAGGTATCAATCACCGAGATACCAAACCCGTTGGGACTGGGTTGGCACCTCTCGCTAGATCGGGTTCATCATTCGGCAATCCTAACTTACCTGTTTGGATTGCGGGTATCCGTAGCAGTTTGGCACCAACTAGTATAGCCATTTAGTAACTAGATAAATGGTCCAAGAGGGAGAGCTCAGTAACTTACTAAAATTGACCCAAAGACCATCTTCCAACAAGGGTTCTTCCCTCCTTGACCAGCACAACTCCCAAGAGAACAGCCAGCACAGGAGGTTCACTCCCCCTAGCAGCACACCATCCCTTTTAGCCGAGAGACCCCAAGGTAGCAGCACCCCCCCCATTTCCTTAGCCACAACCGAAGCAAAGCACTAGCAACACTCACTCTCTTCTTAGGCAAAGCCAAGAACCAAGAGCTCATCCCATTTCTGGAGCCAAACACCAAGAGCAACCAAAGAGCAAGCCAAAGGCCTTAAGCCAAACCACCAAACCACCAAAGAACCAAGAGCAATCCTACAAACACCAGCCATTTCCTTCTCCACTCCCACCTCCAAGCTCAAGATCAAGAACCGGAGCAAGGAGCAAGAAGAAGAGCCGCAAGCCGGAGCAAGAAGGAGCTGACAGGAGGAGGTCAAACCCGAAGCAAGAAGACCCCTCAAGTTGGGGAGTACCTCGACCACTTCATCCTCCCCAACCCGGCAACAACAACTCTCTCCTACCCGAACCACAACCCCAGGTGCATTAGCAGTAGGGTTATTACTTGTAGAATACTTATAAGCATTAGATCAAGTAGCCAGCAAGTGGATCGAGTAGTTTCTTGGCCTCAGTAGAGTGGAGCTAGGTTTGCTTAGCTTGTGCTTACCGTCCCACTGGCCCATTGCATCATCTACCGTTAGTGCAATAAAAAAATGTGAACTAAAGTTTAAAATCATGCAAATCAAGCAGTAAAATGACATTAGAATAGCTCGGCGTGGAGGAGAGGTAGAGAAAAGAGAGTAGAGGGAGTAGAGGATTCAGTCAGTAGCGAGAGTAAGGCCGGCAGTGGAAGAGAAGGGGGAGAAAAGGTAGAGGAAGGGTCGGCCATGGAGGAGTCGACGGGTTAGGGTTGAGGGGGCAGCCGACAAAGTGAGGGATAGCTATATTCGGAGGCAGGAGAAGGAGAGAGGAGAGTAGATCGGAGGAGAGGGAGAGGCGGTTAGGCTAGAGAGCCAGCCGAGAGGGAGGCGGTGGCACTAGGTTGAGAGAGCCAGGAGGAGAGTAGAGAAGAGAGAAAGGTGAGAGGAGAGTAGAGGAGGGGAACCAAGAGGCCGGGCGGCAACGACGATGGTGATCGGCAGTGGCGAAGGCGTCAAGTGGTCGGCCCGTAGGAGGGGAGCCGAGGAGGTGACTTGGGGGAGAAGCACCCGAGGGAGAAGAGCCAGTAGGGGTGTCGGCTGAAGAGAGGAAAGGAACAAAGGAAAGGAAGGGAGGGGGGAAATAAAAGAGAGGAAAGAAATAAAAGAAAAAGGAGAAGAAGGAAGAAAAGAAAAGAAAAGAAGAAAAGAAAAGAGGAGAAAAAGAAGAAAAGAAAAAGGAAGGGAAGAATGAGAAAAAATTGTAGCCTCCATGCGATTCACATAGTTTAAATCACCGTTCTATGACCGCTGGAAAATTGTATTTTGAATTTTTAAAAAGCTATGATCAAATAAGTAGTAAGTGTATTAAATTACAAATATTGTATTAATTAAATTAATATTTTAATGTTGCTAAAATAATGAGTGTTGGGGGTCAAATTAGTAAATTTTAGTAGAGAGGGCAACACCCCTTTTTGTGCTTTTAGTTGCCTGTAGAAGGTCGGACACCGTAGCACATTGGGTTTAATTAATTGCTATAGTTAATACTTCATAGTTGTTAGGGCTTGAGTTGAATCCCTCAAGAGACCACCTTCAGATTTCGGGTGAGGCCGAGTATTACAACCATATTGCAAGCAAGATTCTTTTGATATAATTGCTAAATTCTTTTCAAATGCTTTCAGATATACTTATGATATCATTCTATGCATGAGAAGATATCTTATTGTTGAAAACCTCAAATTGGGTGTGGTTGGAAGGATGGTTGTCTTATCTTAATTTGTGAAGAAGAATTTGAGGTCTTAAATGAATGGTGGAAGAGTTGGAAGCTGATGGAGCAGTTGGCTTGCTTTTATATTAATATGGTGGATAGAGGGTGCCGATGAGAAGGATTGAAAGGCTAGTGGGACCCTCGACATAGGCTATGATATAAGGATAAACAACTACACTCAGGCAATGAGCCATATTTATAGTATCAACTATAGTATGTGGAATCGGCCAGAAAAGGTTGTCCTAGGAAGGTATTATAATCTCCACATTTGGTAAGATTAGATAAATACGTGTGTGAAGCTGGGTATGCCAGAAGGCCCAGTGAGGCGACATAGAAAATCAGCTATGGTTGATTATTTCATGCTATACATTTATAAAACCTTGGGTTGAGTACTAGTGCCGTTGCAGTAGCCTGATACAACTGTTAGCTACGAGTCTGGTGGGTTGACCTGGGATAGGCGTCCCCCACTTGAGTAACAAGGTTAGAGATTTAGTACTAGACTAGTAATAAACATTTTGAGATCTCATGAGATGGGGTCACTATGGGTAGTGGTACAAACCTGCGCAGGGTCCAAATCATGAATTCGTGCCTGTCTCCTGGATTTGAGGCTACGGAAGCTAAGTCTATCTCATATACGAGTGCTAGTAGCAATTTCAAAAATAAAAATTTGAAATCCACGTTTTCCCTAATAAAACCTATTTTCCTGAAAATGGATTTGAGAAAGAGATGGATATATATGGTGAGTGTTCGAAAAACTTATAATATGCATTTGGCTATTAATGCTTGTTGAGTACTTTTGTACTCACTCTTGCTAAATCTCCCCTTGCTAGATAATAGCACCGATGGTCAGGCTTAGCAGCTGCGAACTATCAGAAGGGGTAGAGTGTTGAATAGCCTGTACTCTAGCTTTTGTTGGCTGTTGGATAGTCACAATGTTTGTATTAAATTTTTGTTATACTTGGATCCTATGTATAATTATGTACTGGACTTGCAGCCTGTACGACATGGAATGTAATAAAGTTCCATTTCAATCTCAAATTATTGTTCTGTTGCAACACTCTGAACACGGTGTACTAATTGATAAAACATCGGATGCGCTCAATATTTTGATTAATTAGTATGCTAAGATTCGTATAATTATCTCAGTATAACGGCAGTGTTACTGTCGTTCACCGGGCTAATTACGTGGGTCACCATATGCATAGCATGTAAACAACTCTTTCTACTCAGATGCAACTCACGATTGCTCCGGATAATCTTTGGCCACCTTTGTACGACAGTTTGCGTTCACTAATAAGCACATTCCTTAGTACACACAAGAGGGCACTGGAAGAAGGTACTCTTCCCGCTGTATATATATCCTCCAAAGTACAAACGTATTCTCTCAAGCCCCGTTGGTGTTTCGCATCGTCATTTTCGTACACGCGAAAACTCGTCCACCGTCTAGTTTAAGACACGAAGGACGATTGCTGCTTCTGTTCCAAGACTGCAGTTTCGTGCATCCGAGCATCTAGCTAGCCTTTCGGTTAGTGCATGAGCAATGGCTACTGAGTACAAGCAGATAGCATAGTCAAAGGCATGCAAATGCTGGATCGCAAACCCTCCTCTCACTGCAAGGCTCGGCAACAATCGTGCGGTGCCTTTTGACGATCTCTTTATTCTTCCTTTCACCACCAAGTCTCAGGTGGAGAGAGAGAGAAAGGAAACCTTTGAAAGTATGGTGGATGAATGAACTTGTGGCAAACAGATGCCAAACTGAGCTTATTCTCTCTCTAGGATTGGAAAAAAAGGGCTGCCATAAAGCTCAAACATTCCGGTGAGCAACGTACCGGCGATCCAAGATTTTTCTTGCACAATCTATCCTTATTCGTATGCCGCCTGAGTTTGGAGAGCAACCAAGGTGTCCACGTGGTATTTTTTTTTGCGAAAAGGCCCTATACAAATTTTAAAATTACGGTTAGGTTCTTTCAGCGATTATTTTTAAAAAATAGCCCCGTAGTTCCGTATATTCACGAACAGATCCTCTACCATTTTTTTCAATCACAAACAGGTCCTTCCCCGTAGTTTCACAAAAAAAACGGCGACGGCTCGTAGCCAGTCAATTTTTGAAAAAACATCACCGAGAAAACCGAAATTGCGTTTTTTGTAACCGAAACCTCGGACGACATTCCACACGGCGCGGCATCGCGCGCGGCTCAACCTAGTTAATTAAACAACTAGTTGGATTTTCATGGTACCAAATCCAGTAACTTGTGGGGGTGCCAACACCCACCCACTCACACACTTTCTAAGGGTGCAATCTATGAGCAGCTGTGAGTGATCCTTGCCTTTGCAGTGCTGGATTCAGCTCAACGCTCGTTGGACACATGCAAAACACAGGCGCAAAAGGTCAGGGCGCTTGTTTGCCGTGCGTTAAAAGGCGATCGACATCATTGGCGCGGATATGTTAAAGAGAAGTGATTGAAATTTCGCCGCGAGCGGTCGCCGACATGCGGACCCCTCCAGATCGCGCGAAGTAGCGTGGGCCCACGTGTCAGCGATGTTACACCATCTCCGTCGGAGTCTGAACCTGCGGTGTTCAAGGGTAGGTGACTGGGCTTCACTTTGTTTTGCGGGACAACACGGCTTCGTAGCTTGGTAAAATACTACTCCTACGTAGTACTCCTGTAGTGTCGCCATTTGTGAAAAGCTAGCAACGCCGTTGCGAAATGATGGTGGCCTGCTCGTGCCGGACCATGGCGTGGCAGTCCATAGCTAGGTTTGTCGACCTGTTTCCGGGCTCTGGTTTGAGCTCCAAATCAGTGAGCTGCATGCATCTCTGGACTCTGGGTGAGTGATTGATCTTGCAAATCTGAAGGTGACAGCATGATCCACATGCTCCAAGTGGTTGCAACCACTTTTGCTGATTCACCGGTGACCAAAACCCAACATTGTATCTACAACTTCATGACGGTTTGCCGGCCAGCTTCTCCCAAACCAACCATTGTATCTAGAACAAAAGATTCGGGATTTCAGGTTCCAAAAGGCAGATCATGAAAAACATAACACTACTACAGGTAATAACATCATAGACGATTTGGAATCGTCATCATGTGTCAGTGATATAACAACATACCACAAACGGTTTGGTCACCGTCTATGATATAAATATCACATACGGTTTTAATTAGAAGCCGTTTGTGATACGACAATATCATAGATGATTCTAGTTAGAAACCGTCTGTGATTCACTTTTTTCCCTAGACCCCTCAACTAGGGCTGTAAACGGGCCGAATTCGAGCGGGCCTGGGGCTGTCAGGCTCGAGCTCGATAAGGCTCGAGCCCGAGTAAGCTCGAGTAGGCTGATAAACTCGAATAAGCTCGAGTAAATTCGGTGAATCTGGTAGGCTCGGTAGGCTCTCGAGTAAGTTCGGCTCGAGTAAGCTCGATAACAAGCTCGAGAAAGTTTGGTTCACGGAAGCTTGATCCAAACTCGAGTAGGCTCGCGAGCTATTTGAGCTCGGCTCGGTGAAGCTCGCGAGCTCGAGATCGAGCTCGAGTTCGGCTCGTTTGGAGCTCGAATCGGGCCTAAACAGAGCTGAACTTGAGTAGCTCGCGAGCTCGAGCATTTTTTACAGCCCTACCCTCAACAGAACTCTATCATTAGTATATGTTGTTTGATTTTTTTTTTAAAAAAAAAATTGGCCAGGAGCTATGGCATTCATTAAAGAAGAAGAGAACAACAGACGAAATACAAATGCGCGCGCACACACAACACCCACACACACACACACCACACACACGCGTCTGCCTCTGGCCCTTGCGAGCCCGCGGGTCGAGCGTAGCTCGAACCCGGGCGGGCGAGGCGCACACCAGCGCCTTCGACCAACTGAGCTAGCTCAGTCCTCGTTCGAAATTTTAATCTGCTTAAATATTTCTGTAACTATATTTATAAAGCACAACCAATTATAGATTTTGTAATTGAATATCTAAACATCATAGATGCATCAAGGTAACAGCTTGTCTGATTAGGATCATCTTAAAATATGAACATTTGAAGCGCTTTTATCTCCTTCTTTTTATAATGTTGATGGTTTCTAACGCAAAATCCATTTTATTTCATAGTTTGTCTTGAACGCTGTCATGCTCTGATTTATTGCTTCCACTCTATACGATAACTTGAGTCTATACAGTAGTAGCGTGCTGGATATTCTCATTTAGAAATATATACGATGAATTAATTAACTCTATACGATAACTTAATCAACTCCATACGTTAAGTTAATAAACTTTATAATTCAAGAAGCAATGTTACCTATGGTATTCTCATTTAGAAATGAGGATAAAGTGATAGCGATAAATCAGTGCATGATACCTTTCAGGACAAATTATAGAATGAAATGGATTTTACCTTAGAATCCATTAACATTATAGTAAGAAGGGAGATGAAAGCGCTACAAATGTTCATATTTTAAGACAATTCTGATAAGACAAGTTGTTTCCTCAATGCATTTAGGATGTTTAGATATTCAATAACAAAATCTATAACTAATTGTGTCTTATCAATGTCGTTGCAGAAATATCTAAGCAGATAAAATTTTTGAACAACATATACTAATGATATAAGTTTTGCTGAGGGGTGTAGGAAAAGCAGTTGGTTGATATGAAATTGCCAGTTGTTATTAGTTTGAAAATCAGGTGAGGATTGGCATTAAATGGCAACATACAGTAGTAGCGTGCTGGAGAATTGAAATAGGATAAGAGGAGAATTTAGGTAAGAAAGATAGAGTCTACTTAAGAAAATTAGAGTATAACTGATTGATATTGCTCTTAGGTGTCGAACTGCTTAAAGATTAATCTTTGACCTCCTCGCCACTAAGTGTAGAACTCCAATAGATTAGTATCTTACCTCCTCTACACTTGGGTCAAGTTATCACAATTGAGCTAAACAATTAACTAAGCAAATAAAGCCTTGAACCCCTCACCTTCCTAATTATGCACAACAAAGTACTTATAATCAATTTTTATTGTCCAAGAGAATAAATTTTCAGAATATATTTAGTTCGGCTAAAAGGTAGACAAGCAACCAAACTACAGTGCTACAACCAGAGCTATGAAAGTAACAGGACTGCAAATTCAACAATGATCAAGAGAGAATTAAAGACATACTGTAAGTGGCAAACTAGCTCAATGGCAGTAAACAATAATCTCTAGCAATAACAGAAAGTAGGACTAATGATTCAAGGCCTGATTTACACCTTCAATTGTTTAGTTTATCACTGATCTAATTAGAATCATAGAGCAATAAAAGGCAGCAATTAAGTAAGAGTAATATGAGATATACTCACAAACGAACAAGAGCTCGACACAATGGAACTCAGGTCAACCAAACCCTAGGTCTCACTGTACGCGAATCAAGTGCAAGCACACATGTTTTCTTGAGAACCACTTATTTGCAGAACAGATAAGAAACCAAAAATAGATTCATTAGCAAATAAGTGTAGGGACTAATCTTTTGCAATCTATTAGTAATAGGCTAACAGTGCATGCTTTTGGATTTGTGTACATTTCAGTGTGTGAAGTACAGAAGCACTCCACAAAAGATAATCTCTTTATCAGAAATACTTATTTAGTTCCAACTGCCATAATGTAACAACTACCATAATCTAAATCCCCAACTAATCAGAATCGTTTTTATATTCAGGAACCAGGACATATAAACAAAATAGTGAACGAGCAGATAAACAAGAAAATGACACCAAATCCTATAGCAGCATAGACCACTAAATATACAAAACAAATCTTAAGAGTCATAACCTAACTTGTATATTATTGTTAAAATAATTGAGAAAGCAGGGGAATAGTTTAGGCTTCATTATATTACACAAAGTACAAATTTTGACAACACTATAACATGTCCTATTTGTAGCTTATGGCGTTCAGATCATCTTATGAAATGGAATACTATAAGGATTAATCCTCTATTCCATGCAGATTCAAATCATCAACTGCATTGTTTTTATGTTCCACATCAGTGCTTATATGGATTGTGCGAGTTAGAGTAGGGACCTGGAAGGTGCGGGCGGCGAACTCGACACCGATGGTGGACTTGTACTCGAGGTAGAACTCCTTGCGGTTGAAGCAGGAGAGGATATTGGATTTGCACGCCGACGCCGGAGTCGCTGATGGGCACGATGTTGAAGAGGTAGTCGTACTCATTGCTGTCCACACCATGCACCATGGCAGACCCTTGCCGTCGTAGATCCTACACACCACAAGCCGAAGGGAGGAAGAAGATGGAAGGTAGCTGAGGAGGAGGTCGTCCAGGAGGAGGATGCCCGGGGGCTAGGGTTTGGGGGGAGGCGAAACACGCTGGAAGGCAAGGTCTGCACGACGAACCTCTATTGGTATGTTTATATAGTGGTCTGATTTATATCACAGATGGTTCGTAGTTAGAACTGTCTGTGATGGGTAGATATCACAGACGGTTTTAAACTAAAATCGTTTGTGATAGCTACAGGAGTCATCACTGACGATTTTATAGGAAAACCGTCTGTGATATTGCTGTATATCACTAATAGTGTATGAAGAGTATTATATGTGATTATGGCATTGACGGTTTCACTAAGAACCGTTAGTGTTATTTATCATTACAGATGGTTTTTCAAAACTATCTATGATAAAGAGTCTACTATAAATTTTTCTGTAGTAGTGTAATATCGTAGCGCCAAATGTGGGGTATAGCATGCCAGTTCCAGATGTAGTTAGACCAGTGCATTGTCACATTTCAGTCAGTCTACTGTCATACATGGGAATACGGGATTCATTTGACGGTGAGGGCATGAAAGAATCTGAATAGCAGAAGGGTATTGTAGTGCCCAAAGCAAAAGCATTGATGTCATCTCTCCTGGAGCAACATTGTCCAGCCATTTCTTCAGCTCCAAAGATCGTGCTTAAGAACATATATGCTTTCTACTTAAGAAGGCAAAAGGCAACTACTAATTAATGTTGAGCCAGACATGTATATAGAACTTGCTTTCACTCAAGAATGCAAAAGGCAGGTACTAATGTAGAGATATATATAGAACATGCTTTCACTTTAGAAGGATAAAGGCAGGCACTAATGTAGAGACAGACATTTTGGTCGGTACCACATAAAAAACCCTAGATACTCTTCTAACATATGCGGAAAGTTTGAACATATAGGTCATATAGGGTGGCTATAGGGCTATGTTATGCGAATTAAGCATGCAACTACCTCAGCCATTCAAATTACAATGATGATCAGAATGATTTATATATGTTTTATGTATTACTGGCATAATTAAACTTCTTCAAGGAAATACTCTTTCTGTTGATTTTTATAGTGCATGCATTTTGATTTGGCATGATCTACAAAATTGAATTTTGACCGTAATTTCTTCTATGATATATTGTTAATAATTATAGAATCATGATCGATCGTATGAAAGTATCTTCAAATACCAATCTATTGGTACTGACTGAAGCTCTATATCGGTTGACTAATTGTTGATCAAAAGTTACCAAGTTCTAATCTCATTCATGATATGTCCCAAATCCATGTTCTAAAATTGTGCACACAGTAAATACCAATAGCTAGCAACCCTCCGTGGTATGCAGCTGTAACTATCTAACATTTTTGAAGTTCTAGTGTTTTGGGTAATACCGCGCAAAGACACTGCAAATAAATAAATCAACATTTTCTGAATAAAACCGATCGCAGAAAATATTTTTGTCATACCGTGACAGTACAATGCATTGTGTCCACAAGCTTAAGTAGTAACAGATGCGAGGCACGTTTTACACTCGATTTTATTCCTGTCCGGGGACCAAAAGGCAAAGCACAAATCAGGACAAATTGAACGGCATATGAAATTCTTCTTTCAGAAAGAGACTTTCCCATGTAAATTGCTCCATAGATATCGCCATCAACAAGCTGTGAAAAAGTTTTTCCCATGTAAATTTCTCGAGAATTCTGTACTCCTGCTAAAAACTTGTTTCTCAGGTAGTAAATTCTGAACCATCAATTCTGGAGTGCGATTGGCGAAGGGATAGAGACGGAGAGGGTAAGAGCATCCACAACAGATTTGAATTCTCTGCACTGCATTAAAAAACTTCACTATATCATCACAACCCTCGATAATCTATGGACATCGTTAAGTACTTCGCAACAAATAATCAATGTGACGGACCGCCTTTTTAGGGGCAGTGCGAAACTCACAACAGTTACCCAGGAAGACTAACTGTTGTAAAATAAGAGTAAAATTACCTGGCCAAAAGCCAATTCAATACTTTTTATTCAATATAGTTGGTCTAACGACCGGTTTTACAAGAGAAGCATCCAAGCTTCTAGACTTACACTACCAAAAGAAGGAAACCACAGGCAGGGCCTGAGCGAAGACAAAGACCTAGAACCAGACTAAATCGCCATCTACGACCTCCTGGTAGGCTCCAGCATCTTCGAACTCTGAAAGGGCGGGGGTTTGCAAGGGTGAGTACAGAGTACTCAACAAGTCGTACGGAACCACTGAATACTATATGTAGGGGAAATCAAGGGATGGCAATAGGGTTTAGTATCTGGATGCCGTTTTATTTCACAATTCATTTTACATTTGAAGCACAAATTAATAAATAAGTAATTTGGAGTTCACAGGTTCAACAACACTTAACCACAATTATCCAAATTCCAAACAGTAACTTGAGCTTAGTTACGGGTATCAACCCCGATTCCAACTTAACTTCATTTACCGGAAGTACGGCGTAATCGATTACAATTAAGATTAACTCTGCAGAGCGGCTCAGCTTTACCCACAAGATGTCTATAACCTTTATGCCAATCGCGAGTTCCATGCAACTTAAATGCATGTGGCCCAGTTTAGACTATCATAGCATTTCGTTTAATCATTCCTGTCCTTTAGTTGTTTACCGATAGTACCGCTACCTTGGACTCAGGGTCCCCATTAGCGTCTACCGTTGTGAGAACCAAGAATGTCACTCTGGACCATTCCCGTTCCACCCCTCCGGTCCATTTCCCTGCCGGGAAGGCCCGGTCCCCATTCTCTCCAGAGAATGGTAGCCACCAAGACAGTCCAGTTATTATCTCAGGAATGACTAACTTACTGAGCCATGTCGGATACGGGTCACCGACCAGTCCGACCTGTGGTTGAGCGGGAACTAAGTTATTTACTTTGCTCAAGGGGATTATTAACCTAACACTTTTGCCAAAGACCAAGCCTTCATCCACAAACCCATTCCGGTACTCGCGATGCACGCCACTGCACTCAACCAAGGCATTAATCACCAGCCGGGGATCGGAATCTCATCCACTCCGGGATTAATCCGATACTGTCCCCCTGACTGCAGCACTTTTATAAACAATCCGAATCGGAGATTCGGCGGCATTTTCTTTAAATCCAGGTTTTTAACTAACCTAACAGTATTGTCTAGCCTATTCATGGCAATAAGCAAATAACTAGGGTTCCAAAGGATTTAACAGGGTTCAATTATTTCAAGGAGGTTCCATGAGCAATTCGGTATTACCTAATTATCATGTCATTCTAAAATACTGGATTTCATTAATTCAAATACAGTAAAATAATGCGATATAAAATAATTACTACTATAGCATGGCATGATGGGATCAACATGATCAAAGGGTGTACGGCTTGCCTTGCGCGGCAGCTGGATCGGACGAGTCGTCGGGGAAGTAGTCGTACTGCGCTCCCGTCTGGTCCAACGTCTCGCTCGAATCGCTCGACTCCAGGGGATCGCTCGGCTCCTGGCGTCTCAGCGGTCGAATCTAACGCGAAAAGACAACCAACAAAATAAACGACAAAACAATAGCAGAAAATCGAAACGGAAACAAACGGAAAACCGAACCTAGCCTCAAGAGAACGGAGGGCGAAACTGGGATTTGGGGAATTTCTGGGGTTCGGATCTGGGAACGGATAGCATTTCTGGACTCAGTGGGTCGAGACGGTTCGGGAAATGTATTTGGTGGAGCTCTGGGATTTTTCGGGATTTTTCTGGATTTTCCGGGCTATTTTTGGAGTTTAAAACGAATTTCGGAATTTAATTAAATTAAAAACCGAATTCGGTTTACTGTTCCGGGCCGAAACCAACGGCCTAACGGGCCGCGGGCTCACGGGCAAGTGGCGTGGCTGAGCTATTGGCCCGGCCAAAGACCAAGACGGCGGGGGCCACCACGGGGAGGAGGAGAGGTCCGACGGGCGGGCCACCGCCGGCCAGGCGCAGACAGGAGGGTTAGGGCAGGAACAGGAGGCACAGTGAGGCGGGCTTGTGGCGGGCGGGCGGCCGGAGGCGAGCGGACGAGGGCAAGGGAGGAGGGCTCACCGGGGAGCGAGGGGCGGGCGAGTTGGAAGAGCGGGAGGCTGGCTTTTATAGGCGAGGCGAGGGCGCAGGCGGCCGGGCTCGACGGCGGGCGCGGCGCGCGCGGGCGGCGCGAGGCGGCGGGAGCGACGGGGCGGTCGGGCGACCACGCGGCAGCTTGGCGCTGGAGGCGGCAGCGGTGCAGCGGCAGCGCGGCGCACGGAAGCCGTGGCGCGGCGCGCGCGCAAGCGTCGGGCGCGAGGCGACGGCGGCTGCGACGGCGGCGGCGGGCTGCCGGGGCGACGGGCCAGCGAGGCCGAACGGGAGCAGGCCAACGGGCCGAGCGGGAGCAGGCCGGAGGCCCACGAAGGAGAGAAAAACGGCCCAACAAGGTTTGAACTTCAAACTTGATTCCAATTTTCCAAATCCAAATTCAAACGCAAATTCAAATGAAAGCCAACAAATTCATTTTGAATTTTGAGGTTGTTTCAATCAAGAAAGCCATTGCAACCCCAAAACAAATTATCTCTTTTTGAAAGTTGTATAAATATTAAACGGTGAATGATGGTAGATGATGACTACTTACCCATTCGCTCGCTTCGAAACTTGTATAACTTTTATTAAGGGTGATGCACAGAAGCACTACTGCTCGACGGATTCACTTTGATCTTCGAACACTACTATAGCCCTGGTGCTATTATTTAAGAGGAAACCGTAGCACTAGCGCTGTAGTGATTACAATGTAGCGTTGCGTTTTGTTTGTCGGATAATCGAGAAAACATTGTTTTATAATGATGCACAGCATTAGAGTGCAAGGCCCTTGGAGATTTTGTCCATGGCGCACAGCATCCTCATCCATCCAAAACCTCTGGACGTGTACAAAACGTGCCCTCCAAAAAGCAGCTGATTGGAGCAACTCAATTCTTTTTTTTTCGTTCACATATTCAAATGGCCAAATGCGAGTGATGTGATGCCATTGCTCCCAATTTTTGGGGTGAGTTGGGGTTGACATGGATGAGGCAAACAAAAACATGTTAAGATTGGTGCTGTGTCATCTGACTGATCTCCACCGAGGAAACCACGACAGCTCCATCTCCTGCCCTTTTCTCCACATTCTCTGCTCCTCTCACAGCTTATCTCCATCACCACCTTTCATTCTGGCCCAACAACTTCAGATTTTCTGGCATATCCAAAATTTCAATTAGCTACAATAAATCTGTACACTAGGATGATAGAACCTCGTAATAATATGTCGGGTGATAGATATATGACGTAGTGAAAATTACCACTGAGAGTAGGGGTTGGAAAAAAAAAAAAAAAACGAACCGAATCAAATTAACCGATTATTTCCGTTTTTTCGGTTTTTGGGTTTTGGTTCGGTTTTTATTTCACTGCTATTCGGTTTTCAGGTTTCGGTTCGGTTTTTGATTCTCAGAAACCAAACTAACCGAACACACCGAACTAACTTCACCCGGCTACTCCATTCAGTCATTTCACTTGTTCCCGCATGGCCGCACCGCACCGCTACTCCATTCAACCACTCCTTCCCACTCCCCTCGCCTCCCTCCCTTGTAGTTGCCGCCACCGGTGTGCCGCCTCCCTCCCTCTCCCCGTACGCGGCTCGGTGGCTCCCTCCCACGGTCCCGCTCCCTCCCTTGCCTCCCACTCTCGCTGTTGCGGCCGCGCCAGCTCGCCCCCGCCGCCTTCCTCCCTCTCCCCACGCGAGGCTCTCTTCGGCCTCCAGTCCCCTCCGCCCCCTCGCGGCCTCACCTCCCTTCGCCACCAGCCCACCCCCTGCCGCCACCTCCCCTTCCCCCTCTGGCGCGAGTGCGGTGTGACATCCTCCGCCTCCCCTAGTCCCTGACGCCTCGCCGACATCTCCTCTGTCGCCTTCTCCTCCATCGGCGTCGTCTCCTCCGTCGGCGCCTCCTCCCTTGGCAACTTGGCGCCATCTCCTCCTCCAGTAGGATCGCATCCTTAGCCCATCCCTCGGTGACTCGGCACCTCCTCCCACAACCACGTTGCTCCTTCCTTGAGCGGTCGGTGTTAGATCTGGTCCAGACGTCCGATGCCCCCCGTCGACCATCCGTTCAGGGTTCAAATCTGATGAGCTCCGGTTCGAATCAATTGCGGCACTCATAGATGCGAACGGATCTGGTGGGCACAGGGCATCATCCCCAAGGCCACCGCGGGGCAGACACCGGACGTGAAGTCGCCGTGCGATGAGATAAGCATTTTTTTTGCATTCCCATCGAATTGGCCATTGCTTCGTGCATGGAATCGTTGCACTCATGGTGTTGGGGTGAGAGTGAGAGATGCGTGGTGCTATGGATGGTACGTGGTGACTGATGAGATAGATGATTCATCATGTTAGGGTGGTGAATTGGTATGCAAGTGTTGTTATTTTGCTACTATTGATAAGTTTAGAACTTTCAGTTAGTACCAGTGGCTTGTTTGATTGGGCCGTTAAGCTATGCTCAGCTTGATATGTTCGGTGACTTGTTTGAATCTTTAAGCTCTTTTCATATCTTAGGATTCCAGTAACCGATCATGGTGGGGAGCTTTATATTCTGGTGAATTGAACTGAAGCTTAAGTTTGTGAGAGCAGTGAGCGACTAATATGCACATTTCTTCAATTAGCAATCGAGCGCCCATACAATTTTTAGTGGTGAAACAATTGGTTGCTAGAGGAGTGCTGGTTAATTCGGTTAACCAAAAAACTGAATTAACCGAGCTGAATTTTATTTATTTATTTAGTTTGGTTTTCGGTTTTGATTTGGTTCGATTCGATTTTAGGTTTTCAAAAACCAAAATAATTTAAAACCGAAAAAATCGAACTGAAAAAACCAAATGCCCACCCATAACTAAGAGATTTATATGAAGTAGTGGAAAATACCACAATAAGGGATTTACAAATGTTTTGTAAAAAAAGGGCCTAGACTCTCGAAGTAGAGATTATACATTGTAACAGGCTACAACTTGACAATATTTACTATATAAACTAATATGAACAGGAGGACAACCTTAAAAATGGTAGCTAGCTATATAATTTTGACTACTAATATACTATGTGTGAGTATGGTGACTCATATACATTCTTTTAGTATTTGAAAATATGTGCTATAAAGAGTCATATATGAAGCCTAGTAGCTAGGATTAGGATTTGTACTTTATTTTGAAGTAGAATTCCTACTTCTCTTTAGATGAGGATCAATGGGGCTATAAAAACCCATGGGGTGGTCAATGAGAACCCAAACAACCAAGGAATAAACCATAAATCAGCTCATCCAAAGCATGAGGTGCACAAGAGAATTAGATATTAGATTATTTTTAGCACTAGATTATTGTATAGGGCAAGGATCCAAGAATCCTAAAATGTTAGAGAGGGTTGTGAGAGAGTGACGATCTCTTGTACTCTATTGAGGTTGTGCTTAAATAATTTATGGTCGGCTTCACCAAATCTTTTATCTCTCATCGTGGTTACTTCAATGTCATTATTTTGGTTCTCTCTACGAGATTCATCTTCTTTGTTCCTGAGACCGTGCACATTTGTGCTGTATCTCACAAAACTAATCGGGGTCTGATGTCCATAAGAAGGGGTATCAGAGAGTAAAAGTGGTATCAGAGTCAAAGCCGAATTAATATGATTGTGAGAAGGTTGATAAAGCATCAGGTGGCATAAAATCAAGTTTGATGTCGACGATGTGGAATCAAGTAGGGAAATTTGATAGTGGAGAAAATTTTAGCGTGTGGCGAAGGATATCCTTGTCCAGCAAGAGTTAATTGCAGCTCTTGAAGGGAACAAACCAAAAAAGATGTCCGCTGAAAACTAAAAGGTGATGGAGCGAAAGGCTATCAATACAATCCATCTATATCTCTTCGATGAGGTATAGTACTCATGATCAAGGAGAATTTGCCAAAAAAAAAATTATGGAAGGACTTACAAGAATTGTATATGGCAAAGTTATTGACAAACCGGTGGGTGCTGAAGCGACAACTATACATGTTGCGCATGGAGGAAGATACACGGTTCATTGACCATCTCAATATCTTCAACAAACTTATCACATAACTAATTAGTGTGTATGAGAAAATTAAGGAGAACTATAAAGTCGTCAAACTGGCATCATCTCTACCACATTATTGGGAGCAATTGGTGATATTCTAGTCGAGAAAGCATTCTTAACTTCAACGAGGCAGTTGCATATTTGTTGGAGGTGGAGCCCTTAAAAAATCCATCAAAATCTTCTTCCTTGGGTGATCAATCATTGGCTGCAGTTGGTTTTGTAGACAAAAGCAAGAGTTATAAGAAGAAGAAGGGCCAGAGCAAGGGCATGTGTGTATGCTATAAGGAGTCATAAATGAATCCTAATAAGATTAGGATTCCTATTTTCTTTTGGAGAATCCCTACTTCTCTTTGGAGGAGAACGAAGGGGGATATATAAACCACATAGGGAGGTCATTGAGAACCCAAGCAACCACAGAATAAGCCACAAACCAACTCATCAAAAGAAAGAGGCGCATGAGAGGATTAGAGGCTAAGTTATTCTTTAGCACTATATTCTTATATAGGACAAGGATCCGCGAATCCTAAAAGGTTTGAGAGGGTTGTGAGAGTGCAACAATACCTTGTACTCTTTTGAGGTTATGCTTAAAGAATTTGCGGTCAGCTTTGCCAAATATTTTCTCTCTCATTGTGATTACTTCAACGTTGTTATTTTGGTTCTCTCTAATAGATTGATCTTCTTCGTTCTTTAGACCATGCAAGCTTGTGCCATATCTCTCAAAACTCTGATCCAATTCGTGGCGTGCTGCATATAAAAAGGGGTATCAGAGTGTAACATTACAATCCACATAACATCTACCCACAATAGATGTTCTTCTAATCAAAATCACATATTGTATTTAATTTAGATTGCATAGACGTTCAATGTTATGTTTGGTAAGTTCGTCTCGTATCAGCTTTAACCTTCGAGCATCCCATCTATTTTTGTTATGGCTTCACCACGGGTATAAATAACAACAAAATCGTTAACAAAAGTTGCGACAACCACCGTAAATCAATGAGATGAACCTTGCCCAACAACGATAGTTAGTGAATAGCTAGAAGTTCTTTAGAGCAAATGCCTAGACCATTGATAAGATCATTGTGGCAGAAGCATCCCTCCCTTGTCACCATCAGCTCCACATCCTCCCGGTCTCCAATCACATATTCACATCCCCTGTGATATCCCATTTAAAAAGAGGGGGGATTGGACCAGGCTGGCCAAAGCCTCATCATGCATGGGTATAAAGGGGTCATGCAAGGGTAGCCCTGTGCCCTAGCAGCTGCCCCTCCATGTGTCACGCCGCCGCTAGCGTCATCTCTCCCTCTGCCCCTTGATCTACCGCTGCCGCACCACCCTGTAGCATCGTCGCCTTCTCTCAACTGCTGGCACCGTTGCTCCCGCACCGCAAGCCATCGATACCGTCACCTCACCCTCCTTGCCACAAGCCACCAACCAAGCTCTGTGCATGCCATCCCTCTCTCTATGCATCGCGCCACCACCGCCATGCCCTGCCTCTCTGCACATGCATGCCACCGTGGGCTGCCGGCACCATCCCAACCTTCGTGTCATGTGGATTGTGCATGTACGTAGTTGTTTGAGGTTTTCAGAGTGCAAGAACATTGGATTTAGTTGAGTGATTTAAAAATTCTGACATCGGGAAGGCTACTGTTCAGAAATTAATCGTTGTTGGTCGCAGTTGTGTTATTATGCTTATTATGCTCAGTAGATGGTCGAGTTAAATTGTGTTCATAACTAGGAAAAGTTAGATAATTTTTCATTGTTTCCACAAGGGGTATGGTTTGCCACTTTTGTTTATGTATAAAAAATAGTTAACATTGTTAAGCTTGCTGTCCAATAATGAAACAAAAACAGTCTTCGCGATTAAAAAAATGTGGCTTATATGGATTAATCAAGATTTTTATCCAATTAAGAAAGTGTGGAAAAATTTTGCATAGTTTTTAGAAAATATATTATTTATTATATATGGTCCCTAGATTGAGATTTATGGTTATTTGTTCACCAGGATCACAGGAAGGGTGTCCGGTGATGGGAGTTATGCTGATTTGCGTGTAGAAGCGATGTTGATTTATTCTCTAAATATGTACTTTTGTAGCAACTTTTGAGATTGAGAAATGGTTGTATTCATGTGGGGGTTCATGGTTTGTGTCGTATACACAACATCCTCGTGGTTAAAAGTCAAGTGTATGGTAGAATATAGACGGTTGTTTATTCTTGCTCCTGGTTATCTAAATTTACTCTTTATGTTATATTTACTTGTTTCTTGTTCAATATGATGTAATATAATAACGATGAGTATACAATATTGATGGTTGCTTGGTAATGTTGGCATATGATAAATGATTATTGAAAAGTATTGCATTATTTGTATTCAAATCAGGAACAATGCATATGATCTAGGTCAGTGAATAAGTCATATACTAGTTTGGAGTGCATAAGACAGGTCAATGAGAAAGTATATGACTAGTCTAGAGTGCTCTTGATAAATACTTACTTTGTTAGACACCTCTAAGGGATGGAGGAAAAGACATACTTTGGTAGGCACATTTATGTGATAATGTATATCAACAAATGTTACCTCACCTATACCGGTATGGGCTTTAAAGGTGCATATGAACAAGCATTGCATTACATTAATTAAAAGAGATTGGAAGGAATTTATCGATAATGACATGGTTATGTTGCATAGAGATATATGGATGCTAACCTGGTTAAATTATGTCTATCGCTTTGCTAGTTTATTAGTTTATTATGTACTTACTGAGTCTTGAATTTATCATTGCTTTGTTGATGTTTTTAGGTAATCTTGATGGTGACATACATAGACGGGAATACCATACTCTTTTCACATGCAACCATAACTAGATATCACATTTAGTTATCATATTTTGACATTAATGATTTGCTTAGCTAGTTATCTATTTTATAATGAATCCTTAGGAAAAATATTTAGTCGTATGTGGTTGACGTGGTTGCTTTTGATATTTGATGAATTTATGCATTGTTTACCTTTATATTGATGCTCATTGTCTAGTCTAATTTTGCTCCCAGTGTGAATCTTTTATAATGTAGACCGTTAGTAGGGGTGAAAATGGATTGGATAGTTTCTGACCGATCCAGATAATTTTTGAATACGGATTCTGTTGGATTGGATATTTGTCGGATAGTATCATATCGGATACGGATTTTTTTGTCGGATACAGATACGAATTCGGTGGCTCACTATCCGTCAGATACATATACGGATTCAAATAATCCTGATATTGATGGGTTAGATATCCATATATGCATGTAGTCTGGGCCAAGGTTACTCTTTTGGCCCAAAAAGGTTTCTAAATTTTAAAATCGTTTTCTAATTTAATTAATCCATAAATCAATTTTTAATTATTAAAATTGGCAAACTAGCTCTAAAAATTATGAAATATTTTGAGAAAGTTTCTGACACAATCTAACATTTTAAAACATATTTTCATGATTTTGTTAGATTTTATTTTTTTCTAAAAAATTCAAACACTGTTGTCTTTAATAAGAAAATATTTTAAATAAATAGTTAAAAATGCATAAAAACTCATAAATACATTATTGTTTTAAACATAATTCAACAAAGAATACAAATCTTGGGTCATTACATGTAAGTATTATATACTTTTTCTAGAGCTATAGTATCTAAGTGTGTGTTTGGCAGAGTTCCAGCTCCACCAGATCCGTGGAGCTGGAGCTGTGAGTATATTAAAAGTGTTTAGGTGGGTCATCTTGTTTATATTTTAGAATAAAAATATAAATTTAATTCACTTTATTTTAGCTTACAAGTTTCAGATCTGATTTGAAGCTCTGCCAAACATGGCCTAAGTATTATCAAACTTTTAGTGTGTTATGTGTTTACTTTTATTTGTATCTCTGAGCAAGGATCATCTTCGTTTTGTGTTTTGATCTATATATATGATGAATTAATCATATGTGTGTGATGAACTAAGTCTTGCTTAATTTTGTTTGTGACATGGAATCTAACTATTGTCTAAGTAAATGAAAATGCTTATATTTGTTCAATTTTCAATAATTTTTTTGATCAAATCAACTACTTATTTGTTTTCGTTGATTTTTTATGTACAATCTAAGGGCTTACATGTTCCGATAAATATCTGTAACCGTATCCGATTCGATTCGTATTCGATCCATATCTGTATTCGTATTCGTATTCGAACTATCCGTATCCGTATCCGAGAAAAAAAATATGAAAACAAATATGTAGAGCTATTATCCGTCCGTATCCGATCCGCTTTCACTCCTAGCCGTTAGTGCCACGTGGATGATCTTTTATGAGTAGGGTATCAAAGAAAGGTGTTACTAAAATCTTGTAATGGCAATTTAAATTTGAAGTGCAAATATATAGTAGTAGGCTAGTAGCATTCCAGACTTAGCTAGGGATGAAAACGGTACAAAAACAGTCGGTAAATGGCTATTCTGTTTCCGTTTTCACATTTTTTACTAGTAACGAAAACGAAATTGGAAACCTCAGAAACGAAATAGGAAATGAATACTATCGAAAACAAATGTGGAACGGAACAAAGCGGATACGGAAACGAAAGCAGAAAATTCCATAAGAACATAGTACAGAATCACAATATACATTACCGCAAAAACAATGTAACTCACTCCACCTCTAAGCTGGACACAAGAAAGTGCTATATTCACCGGTATAACTAGAAAGTTTTGTTTCAAGTTTGTCAGCTGAAGGCTCGTTATTTGTCTTTCATATCAAACCATTATGTCCTCCTCCATATCATTATCATTGACATCCTCTTACTCCACCAACTACAAATGTGTAACACCCTAAAATTTGTATATTATTGTTCGATGTTCATTTAGGGGCTGTTTAGTTGCCTGTATACACAGAGATTTACATCGACAGATGCAGAATCTTGTTTTTTTTCTCGTGTTTGGTTGCTTGCATCTAGTTTTGAGCCTGGCTCTCTGGATGCAAGATTCTCCATGTAGCCTGGCTCTGGAGATACGTAGAAAATAGGCGTATTTCTGAATGCAGCCTCGTGTTCTGCGCAAGGAGCCACTGCCAACCACAATAGCAAACCATTCATGCGGTGCCACGTGGGTATGTAAAAGTTTCCTTTTTCCTTTTTTGTTTATATCTTTTGATTAGCATCTTCGATTACCGAACCGGTTTCAAAAATGGGTCCCTGACATTTTTTCGAACAAAACTAGACCACATTTGCTATATAAATTTTAAAATACATGCCTACTAAACACTCAGCCAAACACCGTCTCTGCATCTGTGCATCCCGTATCCCATCAGCCTGGCTGAGTCGAACGGGCTAAGCTCGCGAGAGAAGGCAACCAAACAGCCTCTTATGATTTTCTGATATTTATCATGGATTTTCTGAAATTTATAAATACCATTTTTCTATTTTTAGATTTATAAAAATAATTTATTCATAAAAAATAAAAAAATTATGCTAAAAATAATTTTTCTAGGTTCAAAATGTTCCAAAGTATTTTTAAGAATTTTTTTGGGGGAATTTTGAACTCTATTTGATATTTTATATAAAGTCATTTGTATTTATAAAATTATTTCAATTCAAAAAATAAATATAAACTCTACCTTCTTTTTTTAGGCTAAGCCTATTTCCCTTTCCGACCCGTTTTCATTTTTAATTTCCAGTTCATCTGTATGAAATTTCCGTTTTTGTTTTCGTTTTCGTGGAAATTAGCTATCCTATTTCCGTTTCCGTACCGATATTTTTTGTTTCCGTCTCCAAAAAAAGAGCTTCTATTTTTGTTTTTCTCTGGCACATCGGAAACTTTACATTTTCATCCATAGACT
Source organism: Rhipidocladum racemiflorum (assembly GCA_036346355.1). NCBI lineage: Eukaryota > Viridiplantae > Streptophyta > Magnoliopsida > Poales > Poaceae > Rhipidocladum > Rhipidocladum racemiflorum. Next base: position 13,306,173 of record CM070578.1, on the reverse strand, counting down.
TGGCGCTGAGCTGGGTTGTTACGTGACCTCGGCTAGCTGAACCCTCCGAACCTTTATATACACCGACCTTCTCCTCCAGAACCCAAACCGCCTCTGCATTTCATTTCACCATGCCTTCGCTGCTCGACTCGCCGCCGCAGCTCCCAGCCGCCGGTGCCTGGAGCTCTCTGTACGCTGTCCAGGAGCCCGTGAAGCCGCCGTGTCACGTGCTGGTGGCACCTGCCGGTGCTGCCAAGAAGCCGGCGTACGGTGGCAGGCAGAAGAACCTGGAGATGTGCACCGAGGCGCTCGGGTGCGAGACCGGCGGCATCGACGCCGACGCCGCCGAGGAGGTAGAATACGGTGCAGAGAGGAAGAGGCGCGCAAGGGAGGAGGTGCCGGAGGTGCAGGCGACGGAGGGGTGGGTGCGCCGGGCGGGGCGCCGCGGCGACGTGCTGCCCCCGCCGCTGACGACGCTGGCGCGGGGCGCGAGCCGCGTGCGGATGGTCCACGAGCGGTGCGACGGGCGGCTGGCGGTCTACGCGGTGCGGACACACGGGATGGAGGCCGAGCGGAGCGGCGGGCGCCTCCGCCTCCGCTTCCTCCCCTGCGGAGGCGGCGGCGGCGGCAATGCCGCCGAGTGCAACCGCCAAGAATCGCAAGAAGCAGAGGAAGAGGAGACAGAAGAAGCTGATCAGGAGGGGGAGGAGTACGGCGTCGCCAAGTACGTGCGCGGCTGGCGGTGCGTGGAGGCGGAAGGTGGCGCGACGGCGGCGAGGAGCGGCAAGAAGAAGTGGGAGCCGGAGCAGGTCGCCGCATTCTGGGTGGCCACCACCTGAATCAAAACTGATCTATCAACTACTAATTAATGGGATTTCTTGGCTGAATTAAGCTTTCTTCCTCCATGTCCAGCTAGGGAGATCGTAGTTGTGATCGATCCAATACTTTTGGCCTTTGATTTCTTGCTGTTACCTTTCGATCTCTTGGTTCTTGCCTAGCTTCTTGATCGATAAAGAGCGTTGTATTTGCTAGTGATTGAGGTGGCAGCAATACTCGGTTGGCTTGCGTATATGGAATATGGATACGTACGCATGAACTTATGGCTTCTGTGATTTTTGATCGTGAAAGGGCACGTAAGTTCATACTCTTACGCTTAAGCTGTGGTCTCTGTTGAATTTTTGGTTCTGGAATCTGCACCAAGAACTAGGAGACGTGGAACTACTCTGAACAAAAGCGAAACTACTCGCCGGCCGGCTCAACTTGCTTCATTTTTTTCACCCGTTCTATTTGAAGTGGATAGAATCTATGTAGGAGACAAGAGAGATGCAGTACAGTGACGTTGCCGGAATCAAACAAGAATATTTCATCGTGGCCACGGATGTGATCTCGGTGCTCACTGTCAGTCACTGGGGGCCTATTGAGGGCTGCTAAGATGGCAAACGTGCAACCGTGTTGTCCAACACACATGTGTGTGGACAAAATAATGAAGCAGGAGGCTCTCGCCTAAAGAACCTGACCACTCCAGCGTTGAGGTTAACACCTTGGTCCAATCTTGAGGTTAACATCTTTCTTGACAACTTGAGGTTAACACCTTGGTCCAATTCTGAGATTGGCACGAGCGCCTCATGTGTAGTTACGTATGGGAGTTCAGTCAGGGGGCAGAGCTGGGCCTCAAACTATTAGAGCCTAGGTCTAAGGTCTAACCTAAATAATAGTGTATATTACTGTTTATATCTGATTTGGGCCCGATGCCTGCTACTGTTTGACCGACACGGTGTCCCGGCCCAGTCCTCCTGGCCACTAGAAGAGGAAAGTCACACCCTAGCCATCCACCGATCCACGCGCAGTCACACCGCCGTCGCTCCCGCTCGAGCCGTGGTTCGTCGCTAGCCGCCGCTCCCGCCCCCACCCACCACTCGGCTCCCGCCCACCCGCCGCTCCCGCCCGTAGCTCGGCTCCCCCTCTCGCCCGCCGGCCACTCGGCAACCGCCCGCCGCCCATCGAGGTTCGCCCCGCCCGCCCGCCGAGGTTGAGGTCTACCCCGCTCGGCTCCTACCAGCCGCTCGGCTCCCGCCACCCACCCGCTGGCAGCTCGGCTCCCACCCTCGCCCGCTAAGGTCCACCCCCGCCCGCCGGCCGCCAAGGTCGCCGCCAGCTGCAAGCCTGCCCCTTGCCTATGTGACCTCCAAGCAGACACAACCTTGCGCCCTTGCTCAGTTCATCAGTTGCTCCTCTCTGTAATCACCTCTCCCCATCCTGGCAATTGGTATATTTGCAAAAATCTAACCTTCTATTTTTTTTTCCTCATATGTCAATAATTTCAATCTTGAAATGATGTGATGGATGCATTGTTTTTCAGGGAGCAAGCATATCTGATGTGATGATTTTTGTTCCTTGAAATGCCCAATGCTGAACTGCTGACAGTGGACCTCCTCCCACACGAACGGTGATGATTTTTGTTCCTTTCATCCTTTGTGAATTGCGAATTGTGAATGGGTGTACGACTTCTTAATGTTGAATGGTACATTTGGTTATGCACTGAATTGTGAAGGGTAGCTTAATAGCTTTGGTTATGCACTGAGTTACAAATCACATCAAGTCATCATCAATTTTGTTTTTAAAATCATCAATTCTATTTTTTGAACTGTGAATGGTAGCTTTGGTTATGCAATAAATAACTGGATTGTGAATTGTGATTAATTGATTGGACTCAATTTGAAGAGGTTTGGATAGGACCATTAGTTGACTGATTACACCACCATTTAATCTCGGTATTAGGGCAGAGGTTTTGGTGAATGGTGATAATATCATCACTCAAGCAAAAAAAAAAATTAAGATCCACATGCTGCCATATGCAAGCAAACATTCAATTATATGACATCACGACTTCATAGAAGATTAACTATTTGATAAAGCCATCAATACTTCATGGCACTACTCTATGATCATTGTTTTTCTTTGTTTAATTGGATTATATGTATTTGGTTTAATTGGATTATAAAAAGTCCAATAGTCCTAAGTAAGAATTAATTCGAATGCTACATTGCTCTACTTGATTTAGCTTAGTGTACATTCTTTATTTTTTTTCAACCAACATTTTATTGGCATGATTTTAGTTACTCCTATGTTGGTCACATTGTGGTTGTATTCCGAATTGGGTTTAATTGATTGAACTCAATTTGGTTTGAATGCATTGAACATTATAAGATTTTATAGCATTTTCAAAATATGATGTTACACTCTTGTTTTGTAATTTGCATCAATAATTAACTTTGTAATTTTGTGTCCCTAATTTACATATACACTTTCATTTTTGCAGGTTTAAGTTCATACTATTGTTGATGATGAAATGATTTGACTCAGATGTACCAATTATTCATCGATTATGTATTAATTTTTGTACTGCTTTACTATGTTATGTTGTTTTTAACATGTTTTATCTATTTTGTTGTATCGTTAATCATGAAGTTCAAATTTATTTTTAATTGTGCATTTGTGTAGTGTTTTTGTTGTACCTTGATGTTGGTAGTATTTGGCATTAGTTATTGCCGCTTAATTTTCGATCCAAAGCTTGATAGAATCTCTGGCTCCGCCGTTGAGTTCAGCCCCACATATGAAGTTTAATTAGACGAGTCCCGCATCCTAGGAGAAAATTTTGGTGGAGCTAGTATGCAAATCCCTTCCAGTGCATATCTGACACTGATCGATGCCACGTGGATACCGCTGCAATCTAACGCTCGCTGGATCGCCATGCGCGCTGTGCTTGGGAGCCGAGCCATATCATTTAAGCCTTGGCTTGGTAGCCGAACCATTTCCCTGCCGTTGTGTGCCCTTAGATATGTACCCTGTCCACGTGTCGGCGGATGGAAGCAGGTATGCACGGAAAGAGGTTTGTATACCAGCTCCACCAAAAAAAATTTCCCGCATCCTAGGTCTGTGCTGATGTATGGCGCCAGCAACTATATCTTAACCTTTTTAAGACGAAACGACAAGTCAAGTGAATTGCTAGGTGGAGCAATTTTAGAATTGCAAAGTGCGTTGCTTGTGTACGTGATGCCTAATGTGCTCGGTTGCTTGTGCACGAGGCCACAAGGCAACGCATGTGCAGTGGACGCCTCGTGCCAAGCTGAAAGCAGAACAAAGGGAAGGAGGAGGAGGAGATAAAAGCAGATCCCTCCCTAGTACGTGGCTGGTTCTGGGGCTGAGCTCCACAGCTTTGTTTCCTGGGAGGAGAGGAACATGGTGTCGGCCCGTGCTGCCGGCTTCGGCCACCATTCCCCGGCCAGTGCGCGCTGCACGTCACGTCGTTGACACCCTATCCGAGCCGCGTGATCCATTATAGTTCCGACGTGTCAGCCGGTGAACCAACTCCTCCACTCTCTGCTCTGGGTGGGGGGCGTGATCGCGTCGGCGATCGCGTGTCGGGGGGGCGTGCTCGCGCGCGGCGCGGAGCTTGTCCGCGCGGTCCGACCTGGTGGGGGGGTGCCGAGCCGTTGCGCAGGTGAAGCACGGCGGAGTGCTGCGAGATACTGTCAAGTCATGCCGTCCAATCGCTCGCGCGCGGCCGCTGCTCCTCTGCTTAGTGCCGCCGAGGCCTTGGTTGCGAAATGCGATGTACGGACAATTTTCGTGGGCGGCGCAAACGCAGCACGTAGTGGCCTCCGGAAACGGCACGTTTTGCTAGCCTTTATTAGCCATATACACGCTGGGCAGTACCAATCGAGCAGCACGGCGTGGGACGCGGGAATATGAATAGGCTACGTTAGTTTAAATTAAAAAATTTATCGTGTAAATCAGGAAACTAAAGCAGGTAAGATATCATGGGTCATTACCACTACGCACACAGTACAACGGAAGGAGAGTTGAAACAGATCGTCGATCGCTCTCGAGAGGTCACCCTGAATCCTCGATCATCGTCACAGTAGCAACGTCGTCTCTACCGAAGTTCACACGTTCGAATCGTGCATCGGTGTGCTATCACCAGCGCGCACGTCATAACTTGGTAACTCCAAGGTATAATATTACACGTACAGAAAACCATGATGATCTCAGATCTAAGTATCCCACATACACTATGTATGAGACAAACTAATAACACTTAAGAATATAACAATTCCCAAAATGTCTCATAGTAGGTCACTCCAACACCATGCTCTCCAACATGTGTCAACATTATTGATTTGATATCCCTATATACATAATCCGTGAAACATGATCATCAATCAATATATGTGCTGATATATAAAACATGATCATCGTCACAGTAGCAACGTTCGTCTCTACCAGATCTGAGCTGAGCAACTGTGGAGCGCCTCCTTGCATGCACAACTGGTGGGATGATCAAATCAGGTTCGGTTCATAGTTCGTCATTTTTGCTTTTAGTTTTTACTGTAAACATAAAACCTATACGCTGAACCACAGTTTAAATTTAATGAATCTGATTCGACAGCGAATCTGGTAACCATAGGCCATCTCTCGCTAGCATTGTGCTGTAGCGAACGCCCGACATACTGGCGACGTTCGGCATCCTCAACTCGAAGCCGTCTGGATCGCGAGCTTCGGACGTCTTGGATCGAGGCAGGAACCTCTAGACTTCTCGTCCGGGCAAACCGTGCCATTGGCAGTACATGCACGGGATCTACTCGCCGGTGCTTGTCCCGCTGCCGCCTCCTCCCAGGCTCCCACCAACGGTCGGCTTCAATATCGTAGGGACATGGGCCTCATACTGGCCCGGCCTGGCTGTTCTGTATTGGACCAGGCATAGTTTAGATTTGGAATCATACTATTAAAGCCATCTGGTTTTGGGCTCAATCGTGCCTCCACAAAACTGCACCGACGGCTCTGCAAGTTCCTTCCTTCCTTCTCCCCCACCCACCCAACCAGCTGCCCACTCCTTGCCCTCGTCTATGAGCAGTGGCGGAACCAGGGCCGTCTCCAGAAATTTAGGGCCCCGGAGCGAAATACAAATTGTGGCTCTAAAATTTGAAAAATTCATGTGTACTATAAATAAGGCATACTTTCATACAATTATATAATTTCAATATGTGCTTTTTCTTACAAAATTTAGGAACATATCAAATATCAATGCTAGTACTAACCTCATGTTCTACTAAAATTTAGGAACATGATGAGGAATTAGGAAATAAACGCCTTCCTATTTTATAAACCAAAGAAAAGTAATTAGAACTAATTCAAACAAAGAAAAGTAATTAGAACTGAAGGATTGCTAATCGCTGTAGCTTCGACCTTTATTCGCTCGCTTGACCGCCGGCTACAAGCCTGCAATGCTCTCCCGTACGTGGATCCGTTTGGTTGGAGACGCCGAACAACCTTTTTCTCCGAATGTATCGTGTTCCACCGAAGTTCGAAGCGCCGGTTCTGTTTTTTTTTTTCCTTCTCTAATCCTCTACCGAGAGGAGCCCTCCTCCCTAATCCTTTTTATGCTGGCGGCTGGCCCTTGTGAAGCCCATCGATGTAAAGGAAAATGACTTCAACAGTCCGACTCCTGACTCCTGACTCCACACGGAACTACGGAAGTAAAAAACCAGGAAGCTACGATGGATCATGGATGTATGTATTCATTCAAACGTGCATGTGTGGCAGTTAGCCTAAGCTGCGTAAACAAGTCTATCTCGGATCCATGCATATACAAATCTTGCCCCTGAAACGGACAAAGCCGTGCGGCCGCCATGCACCTTTCGTCGACTTGGGGGCCGTGCCAATATGGGGCCCTGTGCCGTTGCCCACATAGCGCATGGCCGTCGACGGGCCTGGGCGGAACTAGAATTTTTTTTGTTGGGAGTGCACATTTCACACGTATAACTCTGTAGCCTTTTACAATTATTTCGTAACATTATAAATCCAACACATATATTTGAAATTTTCTACAAATACAATATAAATAGTTATAAGGTCTTAAAAATCGTAAATAACTAAAATCAAAACAAATTCAATCAATAAATTTGGTTAATCGAAGAGTTAAAATTATACCACTTTTCTAAATTTGGGGGTGCCGAGACATACCCGGCACCCGCCAGTACCGCCCATGCCCATGAACCTCACCCCCAAGTCGCCTCCTCAACACGGAGCTCGAGCTCACCTCCGCCGTCGACTCTGCCTCCCCCGGCGATACCTTCGCCTCCTCCTCTAGCGACCATGATGACAACTGCGACGGAGAGGATGAGGAGGAGACGGTGGTGGTCGAAGTGGTTGACGTGGTTAATTGGTTAGGTCAGCTAGATGCTTGACGGGTTTTTGTTTCTGTTCTACTTGCAATGTGGTTACTGGTGAATCCGATGATGTGAATGTTGATAGTGACAAACTTGATGAACTAGGATATTTTTCCTAGGGTTTATTGGTGTTGGCACTGTGAGTGTACCGTGCACTTCACTTGATCATATGCACTAGTATTATTGGTCATGAGTTCACTGCTCGAGCTAGGTCTTATTGTATTATACTTTTGTCACCATAAGTTTTCCTGGGCAGTGACTGTTCTATACTTGCTTCTACGCAAAGATTTCACAGTTGAAACATTCATCCTCAGTTGTCGAGTACAATGATATTACTTCACTGTCTAGGAGCCGGTTCCTACCTGTTTTTTATCCTTGGGTTGGAGAAGTTTCCTTTTTTGGGTTTTTTACTAGATTAATTAATCATTCATGTGTATGAGCAAGTGTGGCTAGCCTAAATGATATTATTTTTCCAGGTCTGGCAGAATCATAAAGAAAACCTGATTCTGATTGAGAGATTTCACTAGTTTGCTTTGAGCTGTCGCCAATTTGGTTTTGGTGTCAAATCTTTGTCAGAGTCGATGCAAGATGAAAGGGAGGGTGATGGTGCCTTGGCTACCATTCTGGATGTTATTTACAACTAAAGTATTGTTCCTACCCTATATTAATTGCTATCACTATACTGTGGTATGTGGGCAACCCTACTTATTCTCATTTGTAAACCTGTTTTTAGATGGGTGTGGTCCAGGAGTTACGGAAATGTTTTTTCTTTTGATCTAAAAAGTATGTACCAGCAAATTCTGTTCTGTTAGATAAAGTTTTATAACGACTTATGAGCTACAGTACAGGCTGCTGCCTAGATCCTATAGTGTCATGGTTTATAGATTTCAGTTGTCACTCTCTGTTCTTGTGTTTACAATACATATCCCCTTCTGTAGGTGATTAGTAGGGTACGGCAGGAAGTACTGCAAGTCTGCAAGGCTGCAAATTAGTCTTCAGTCGGGTGTTCCCAAACAAAGCTCTCCCACAGGACCAGATTTTCTGGAAGTTGGCCGAGCAGTTTGCGAATTTTTTTTATTTAATATTTATTTTAATTTTTTTTCGAAAATAATCAGCGGAAAAAAAATTACGAAAATAAGCTCCCGTCGCCCGGATATGGAGCGATCGTCCGAATATGGGGCGATAGGGATCTGAATGCAAAAAACGACATCTCTATGCGTCTATAACCGTCAATGGCCGTAAGGGGATCTGGATGTAAAAAAGTTTTTTGCATCTAGGTACCTATCGCCTTAGTATCGGACGATACTACGATAGGGACCTGGACGTAAAAAAAGTTTAATATTAAATAAAAAAATTCAGCAGTTTGCTGTGCACATGTGGATTCCGCAGTCACCCACGTCGTTGCTGCGGATCTTGGAACAGGGAAGGCCCGCTGGGCTGGGCTGGGCTGCTGATAACAAGAAGTTTTGGGTACACCCCCGCTGGATTGAAGCCGCCAATTTTCGATGGCGCCGGCGGCAGCAGGAGGAAGATTTTGCTGTAGCTAACCCCAAGGAAAAAGGAAAATAATGTTGCCACTGCTACTGGTCCAACTGACTCGTAAGCCATACGGACTGGGTTAACTTCGAGTTTGTAAGCCGTGTTTCTGACTTATACTGTACCTAAGCAACCACTCCCTCCGTTTAGAAAGCCAAGTCATATTTTTACTATGTACGAAGATTAACATTAAGATGAAATTGAGAAAGGAACGAGAGAGAATAACTTATATTTCCCTCTTAATTGTCTTGGAAGATGAGAGGTGATACTTTATGTGTGCGGTGATGAATAAATGTGTATAGTTAGAGAATAAATAGAGGTATAGTAGGAGAAAAATTTATTAAATCTACGTAAAGTCTTATATTTCTAAATAAAATCATTCAGACTAGTTCTTATATGTCTCTGAACGGTGGGAGTACTACATATTATTAGGTTCTTAGTCTTGTGGAATAGAAAGCGTAGCATGCATTTTGAGATCTGATCTTGTGGATCAATAGTGTTATTAATGGTACATGTGAGATTTTGCTGTCGATCTGAAGCTCATTGGGCCTCCGGTCATATATAAATTAATTAGGTGAGTAATCACCATCTACCCTTCATTCATGCTTTAATAGTTGTGCAACTTTTAAAAGGAAGAGCATAGAAGCACCTCTCAAGAATATGTTATCATGCTTGTAAACGAATTGTAGCTTCTGCCTGACTTCAGCATGCACTGCCGCTGCATTGAACTACAGAGGCATTCCATTGTGGTAGCAATTGATTCTTCATGATTTGGAGACTAGAAAAACGGTTGAAAGAAATGATTGTCCAGTGGGAAAACGCAGGAGAAGGTTATTATGGCTCATACAGAGCATATGATGTTAAATGCTGGCCAAAGAGTCATAGGTTCGTCTTTTTCGTTAAAGAAGAAGAAAGCAATGGCATGCAGCCGTGGTTCGTACTGTCCTGGATGCGATGGTGGATTTTCTCTTTTCCCTGGAGCCAGGCTGAAAGGGGTGTTTTGCATCTGTAGAGTCAGACTGAGTTGCAGGAGAAAACATCTAAACACCTATCTTTTGCATCTGCAAATACAAATCTCTTTAGATACAGCCAACAAACATTCGTCCTATTGTCAAAGGCGCAAGAATCTATGTCACTTTCCCGTGATTTTTGTGATGGCGACATCAACGCATGCATTATCCTGAAGCCTTTGTTAGACCCATTATTCAAAGACTTTAGGACGTGAACGCACCAGTAAATCAGAGACGGAAGCAATCCTCGTCCTCATAGGAATCCGGATAAAATCCGAGCATCTATCGACAAGAAATCGCTGCTCCATCCATGCCATCACCTCACGCGCCCCCGCCTGTAATTCCAGGGTCAGGCCACATCACAACAAGCACACAGCCAAACAAAGCCTTCTGCGAGACCCCAACCAGACCGCGACTAAACCACGCATCCTGGATAAATCGATGCATGGACGACAGATGGTACGCTGCCGCCAGGACAAACGGCGGTCCAATTCCGAGCCCAAGCTGACCTTTCTCGGGCAGGAAAGGCCGACACGATTGCACATGATCTCTGGTTGCCTTGTCCCTCTTGCCATCGGACGGCAGGTGCCGCATCCCATCGAGCCCGGCTATGTGGCTCTACTCACCAGCGAGCGACTGCCCAACGCCTTCGGTGCTTGCCTGCGTGCGCGCACGCGCTGGTGAGTTCGCACACATGCATGAATGCATGGTGCATGTGATGTGCCTCGTCCTGGCCGGCCGCGTGCGGTCGCGAGCATCTTGGCGGTGTTCGATGCGTAAAATCGTGGTTGTAGGGATCTGCGGCTTGGAGCTAAGAAACCGGGAGATCAACGTAATGATAGCATCTTGGAGAACCATTATCAACTATTTTTTTCAGTCTCACATGCTGCAAAGCTTTGTTCAAGAGTGTAACGCTAAGTTTTCGTTTAGAAATTGCTTAAGCTATTCGTCGGTTAGTAAAGACAAGAAAAACAAAAACAAAACTTGATGAAGAAGAGTTATTATGAAACATGTTAGGTTAAGATATCGAAGCAATTGACTTATACATCTAATTTATGAGTTTCCAGTTTAGAATAAACAACATCTAATGTAAGTCTATTCATGACGGTTGATTCTCTAATAGATGTTACTTTTATCTTTCAAATTGACATGTCTAAAGCACCAAGTAATTGTCAAGCATTTACAGCATGTATTCACTAGACTTTATCTCAAAACGCATGTATTTTTTCTTATAAATGTCTTGACGTACCTCTTTTACCGTGTTAGAACCTTCATGGTAATCATAAAGATATTTTCATACCTCATATGCGGACTTGAGATGAATCACGCGATCGAAGTCGTTCCTTCCTAATCCTTGGATGATCAGATTTCTCACCTTGCTATTTGCCTCTATATGTGTTCGATTTGTGTCGTTAACTTGACCATTCTCAAGTATTTAATAAGGCTTGTACACATTCTCCCAAATTGCAAAGCTCTGAGCTTGAATGTATGTCTCCATCTCCGCTTTTCAAAACTGAAAATCAACACTATCGAAAACACAAGGTTTTGTCGAATACCTATCCATCGCTACAATTTCTAATCACCGGTTAAGATTAATTAGAAAAATCTTGCTCTAATACCACATGTAGGATCGATATAAACTAATATAGCAATCAGAGGGGGTGAATGATTGCGCGGAAGCTAAAACAAATTTTTAGTGATTATCAAAATACCCCTAAACAAATTATGAAAATTGCTTCGATTCAAGCAAAAACAGATTGACATATATACATTTACTAAAACATGAATTTCCGAAGAATCAGTTCACTAAAACCGTCGGATTGACGTGAAATTTTAACTATAGAAACTAGATTCAATTTCAGAACTAACCCAATAAGAATCAGTTCAATCGGATCTACGGATCAAAAGTTATAATCTTCGCAAGTTGACTGTATCAATAATGACAAAAATAGATTAAACCCTAATTTTGTGATTAAACAAAATCTATTAAACTTTTTAGATCACTAACTTAATGACCTAGAAAGGTTTTGAATGGATCGAATCAAAATTATCACGGTAAAATAATAAATCAATCTAAAAAAACACAACAAAATATATTAAACTTGTATTAGCAGTGATGAAACAGAGACATTTGTATTTCAGATTCACAAGCTAATTAGTAATCACAGCAACGCAAGGCAAAACGCTAGCATGCATTCATTCCAAAATAACATCTATTGATAGTGTATCATCAATGCCCTTGTGTAACTGTTTGCGCAAAAAACTTAAAGTAGGGTTTTTCACTTCAAACACACAAGACAAACACCGGGTTCGGAAGCGTGCCAGTCAATTTGACCTGAAATTGACAAGGTAATATGATTATAAGTACAACCAGCCGATAACAAAAGTTATCGGCTTAACACCGATCGGCTTCGAGCCGATAAGGGGATAATTAGACTAGCCGATTAAGGCTAATCCGAGGTAAAGGTGGATCAACTTTGAAAGGCGATGCGCAACAAGCAAAGTGGATCAAACCTGAAAAACAAGTCGACGAGAACAACAAATCGGCGATGCGCAACTTTTTATTGATCTCGATGATTTACAGAGGAAAGATTGCTACGAAACCTACACAGAAACAGAAAATTGTAAATAAGACTGTATGTTAATTGATTGGTTGATGATGTCCTTTGTCTTTTGATCCGTCCCTTTTTATATGTCTCGACCGATCCGAGTCCTGCATGGGTACGGCAACCAGATCCGTATCGGCTTTGATCTGATTTCTTTCCATCTTGGCGACGGATTCCTTGTTGATCGCGGTACATTTATTTTCGTCAGACTTTCCATATTTGAATTGGGCCGATACTTTCTGTACGTGCCAAATATTGGTGCAAACATATGCCCCCCATTTTTGGAAGATAACTTGTTGTCCTCCAAAAATCGCACCGTCCTTTCTTCCTAGTCGGCTTGCAAACGAGGCGTTCCTCGATAACTGCCCCATTAATGGCGCCATAACAATCTCGGTACGCTTTTAATGCCAAAACTGTTCCCGCCTGTTCACCTTTTTCACCATGGTATAAATATGCGAGTCCCTCGGTTATTTTTACACCTTCAAGCTCTCGAATCTTCAACAATCAGCTTTCTTCGCTTTCTCTTGACTCCCTCGAAGTCGGCTGAAATGGACCCTTCTCAGGTATTCATCCCGATTCCTCATAGCAACGATCAGTTTTTCCTAGGGCCGGTAGGCACCATAGAAGCCGACACGGTAATTAATGAGGAAATCCCTAGGCTCCCCTTATTGGCTGCTGGATATAATATAAACGAATGGAGAAAAAACTTTAGAGCCTAGCCTACGAACCTCAAGGGATGGAGATCTTGGTTCATTAGGGTATCGGCTCAAAAGAGGGTAGAGTGGGAACGAATGGGAATAGCCGAATCCCTCCCCTTGAGCCTAGCCGATCCGAAGGCTAATGAGCCTTTGGTAGCCGCAGCTTGTTATTTTTTGTCCGGTTCTTTCAATGCCTTCCTCTTTCCAACCAGCCCGATCGGCCCTACCTTGCTTGACGTGGCTCAACTCTGTTGCCTTAGGCCAGATGGTGACCAATTGTTGGCTTTTAGCGGGAAACCTAGATATAAGTTGGTCCAAACCAAGGGAGAAGGTTGGCACAAGTACATCCAACATAATAATAAAGTGAATGGCCTAGTATCGGTTGAAGAGCACGTTGGTTTTCTTAACCTATGGTTGGACCGATACATGTTCTGTGGAGCTTCTCTTGGCCCTACCCACTCTTTCCAGCTGATAGCAGAACGACTAGTGGAAGGCCATTGACTTGCGCTTGGGAAAACTTTTCTGGGGGTGTTTACCAAATGATGCACGTCATCCGTAGCCGACTTTTTTCTGGTTTTGCCAACTTCGTAGTTGGCAATATAGGAGGGCCCTTATGGTTTATTCAGATCTGGCTCCATTACATGTTTAGCCGATATATCCTCTCTGAACCATCAGGAAGTTCAACTTTTCCCCGGGAAGATTGTCCTGAAAATACGATCCCCCAATATAGAGCTAGCTGATCCTACGGGGAGAAGTTCATCATGTGTTCTGCTGGTGAGTTAAAGATGTCCCCAGCTGGTTTGCACAAAAACCTCAGCTTCTTCCTGACCTTAGACAAATCCTCTTTCGGTCAGCATGACTTTTTTAGCTACACCAACGTAGCCGACTGCCCATGGCCTTCATTTCTTAATTTAGATGCCGATAGCTCCTTGATGCCTCAATCTACCTTAGATTTGTACAGATTTTTCTCCCCTAGCATAATTTATGTCGTCCTGAATGCCCGGAACCGAACATTCCAGCCGTCGTATGAATTCTACCACCCTTCAGTCTATGCCCGACAATTGGGCTTTGGACAAACTATCCCTTGTTTTCCCCTGCTTTCCGGTCTTGAGCCTCGATCTCGGGTGACTAACAAAACTACTGCAGAGATCGTGCTTGAAGTAGCCGATGATCTCGAAATCTTCACTATGCCGCATTTCTTCCTCAACTCTCGTCGATCGGCTTCCTTTTCCCAATGGTGGTCTGCTATATCGGAGGCCCTTTTGTTGGATAGGTCTCCGTCGGCTATCATTTCTTCATTTTTACCCGACTATCATGAGTCGACGGTAGATTCCAGTGATTCCAGCGAGAGCTCTGGTTACACCAACTCATCGGTAACTGTAGAGGTACCGATGCTTGTATAATTTGCCTTGAATGTTTTTGTAGTTGGCTTCTGCAAACCTCGTTTTGCTTTCACAGGATACGACGATAGCCGTTGGTGAGCAGTCGACCAACCCAATGGCCCCTTCTGGTAGTGGCCGACAACGCAGGTCTGGCTAGGCGTGAAAAGATGTGATGATTGCCTAGAGGGGGGTGAATAGGTTATTTAAAAATTTCAAATGAAATTTGTTGCAACGGAAAAGGTATCGGACTTTCAAATGAAATATTGTAAAATGGTATTAAAAATCATGAAAGAATTTATGTAACATTTTCTATCTGTTTGAATACAAATTACTAAGTTTTTTCACATAAAATACCCTATGCTTGCATTGTACTGGAACTTATTAATGAATGTCTACACAGAAAATAGACCAATAAACCTCATCATTTCATCTCTCTAAACGTCTCTCAAAAAAAAATTAGTTACACATAATATCTCATGAATATTTCCTAGATAATTCAATTTAGCCTTTCACTTTTAAGCTTATATCAGATCAAAAGTTTTTTAGCACTCATTATTTGAGTGGTAAGGAGCCAACTCTTGAATTCTGATCCACCCTTCAATTTCAACGGCTTCTTTGCATAAAGAGTTGTTGTATCTAATTTTCTCTGCCCAGCATTTTCAAGGCTGAGATAGTATATTACCCTAAAATCTTTGTCATGCATCTTCTTTTCAGCCATACCAAGCACCTCCAATGCTTCATTCTGGTGAGAAGCTCTTTTTGTGTCAATCATAGCATATATATCTGACTTGAATGGAAAAGGAAATGCCAAGCAAAAGGTTCGTGACAACCTTAATTTGGACACAGGCTCTATGTAGATTTGCAAGTGTTGTAGTAGTACCCCTCCCTGCCAGTAGAACTTGAACTCCTGTCAAATCGGTCCAAAAAATTGAACTTCAATAAAAAAAGGTGAATTTGGTTTAAAAAAACCAGAAATTTCGGTTAAATTTAGCAAAATTTTTGAAATGACCATAGCAATTTATTTTTTTTTATTTTTTTATTTTGCAATCACTATGAATCTCAGGAGCTGAAATATAAGATTTCGCTGAAATTTTGATCTTGATTTATTGTACCCATATCTCGAGGACCAAGGACTACGGCACGTATCGATACGGACACTGTCGTAATTCTTAGAGCAGATCATGTTTCCCAACAAGAGAGAGAGAGAGAGAGAGACCGGAAGAAAAAAACTTAGGACCTGTTTGGAAGCAAAGTTTTTCAATACTATGGTATTACAAAACCATTGCATAGAAATTATATTTTGGCATAAATACCATGGTATTACAAAACCATGGCATGGAAACTGTTTGGAAGCAAAGTCTTTTGCATGATGAAGTGATGCCAAAAAGTTAAAACTCCACTATGAGTGTAGTTTTCAATACTCCAAAAATATCATGGTATTGGCAATACCATAGTTTTCAAAACAGAGTTTTTTGATTGCTTCCAAACACCTTATGACCAAAAATACCATGGTATTCTCTAAAACCATGGTTTTGCTTAGAAACTATGAAAATATTTTGTCGCCAAAAAAGCCCTTAGTAATTTCGTTTCTCTCTCTCTTGTTAACGCTTAAGGAATCAGAATGGCCTAACAAAACCGGAAGAAAAAAACCCCTACCTCTCTCACTCATCAAGAGTGAGAGCTTCATTTTCTTAATAAATATATGCTCAATGCTCAAAGCTAGCTATCCATGCATGCATGCATGCACCGAACAGAGTCATGTCCAAGTGATTACACGTCGAATTCGAAGAGGAGGACCAGGTAGTAGGAGACAATAACAACGATTAGACGCTCTGAAGCCATCAGATTATTATCAATCAAGCATGCGAGCTGCTTGCATGTCACGGATGGTACGTAACCATCCCCTCGACGAAGGACACCACCGGTACGACGGACAGCGACTTATCGCTTGCACAGGGCACTGATAGAGCCAGCAATAGCATAGCATCCTCGCGAGGGAAGGGCCGGCCGGCCAGCCACACCCGGCCCACATCACTTGCTGATCACTAGCCTAACTGCATGGTAAGACATTCCTTAACATCTGGGGTTTAGGTTCCTTGATAGGATTGCTTATCTCAAGTTCTGTCTCGTTTCCTATGATCATGTTCCTTTCAGCTTTTGGATCATGGATTTTAAATTATGAGAGAAGCTGCTTTTAATTGTAGGAGAATTAGACCGACCGGACTGTGACTTTTAGGTTTCGGATTGAACCGATAAGAATCAGTAAGAATATGTGAGAATCAGGTTTCAGTCAGATTCTAATTCTATGTAGAAGATAGCTTCTGATTCTCATAAAAGCTATCCAGAATCCTCCTGTTCGACAAATAATCTGTTTTTTTAAAAGCAGAAATTGAAACGAACATGGTCTATATTAAAGACGTTCGAGCGGATCCTTTCGTCTAGCCAGTCCATTGTAAGACCTAAAATGTTTAGCAAGATTCTCGTGAGAGTTGCACTTTTACGTATGAAATTCTTGTTTATAAACAAGTATTTTTGAAGAAAAAAAACGACAGAAGGATTTGAACATAGTTTCGAATTTTTTAAAGAATCTCCTCGCGAGGCCGATGGCATGATATACATGAAAGGCCTTCAATCCCACTGACTATAGGCAAATGTTGGGCGAGTTGGCGGCCATACGACAGGGGCGCAACACCAGCAAGACTACAGCGGCAACGACTAGCCTATCTCTGCATGGAGGGTCCTACTCGGGGCCATGGCTACAGGCTAGTCAAGGGGACGTGCAATATGCACGGTGACCACCCTCCAAATGTTGAAGTCACCGCTTTTCTATATATATTTTTTTACAAATTTATCCGTCTCATGAGAATGTATTTGTATATTTAGCCTCTTTCTTTATTATAGAAAGCACGTCAAATAACACATATTATCTACCGTGCTCATAAAGCACAGAATGTCCAGGGAGCACGGAAGCAGGCGTTGCCATGCAAGCTGTGTAGATAGAGGCTCTTGCCGGAAATCCCTTCTCCGAATTGAGATGCCTGAGATGCTACTGCTTAGATTGGATGGTTAGCTTTCAAATGGTTCTTTCTTTAGGAATAAACATAAATTTTACATGTCTACTCTTATTAAGTAGAAGAGGAGTCATTGAGAAAGATTTTTCATTTCCCGCAAAAGTTGCATAAATATTAAATCAGAAATGAAGGATGGATGAGGATTACTTACTCCTTCGTTTGCTTCAAGATTTGTGCAATTTGTATTGGGAGAGAAATCATAGAAACACAGTTCGAGAGAGAAAGCGAATTGAATTATGTCACTACTGTATACAGGAGTGCGCATTTCCCTTCAAGCTACTTTCCTCCCATCTGTTGAACAAACCGATTCAATCCCCTCTTTTTTTTCGAGCAACCGACTACGTACCGATCTCTTTGACTAATGATAAATCTTTGACAGGGATTTAGTAAGAGCTTAAGGGGGCATAAATGCCTCCAGGACAAGGTAAATCTACAGTTCTAAATTCCCACAGGATATATGCAGCAGTGTACAAATCTGTCCCAAGAAGAAAAGATACACAATCACTGCCCCCCTCCATTTTCAACCCATGTACTGACAAATCATGATGAGTCCATCTCAAAAAATAAAATAAAATTCCCCAGACAAAATCCTCACAGCAAGTGCAGAGAGATTAATAATCAGTTTAATTACCCCAATCAGCCAATCTAGTGACAAGCTATTGGCCGGGAAAACTAATATCGAGGCTGTCCCATGTGAGGACTGAGGACAACCTTGGAAGCCATCCGATCGTGATCTCGAAGCGATCCGACGGATGCGGAGGCACCCTCCCGGCCGGCATCTCCGCGCGCGGGCGGGCTCGGCCCCCCCCCCCCCCCCCCCTTGTAAAGTGGTCAGATTCGTAACCCCGAAAAGTTTTTACTACATCTCTTCCCACCTCGCGATGCTGGCCGCCCCCACCTCTCTCCACTCCTCCGTCCGCGACGCCATGAGCCTGTAGCGTAGCATAGGCCGTGAACCATGGGCCGGTCAAGAGGGAAGGACGCCGGCGACGGGGGCGTGAAGTCGTTCCCGTCGCCGGCGTCGTCCTCGGCGTCGTCGTCGGAGTTCGAGTTCACGGTGACGCTGTCGCCGGCGTCGAAGCAGCGGTCGGCGGCGCAGCTGTGCCCCGCGGACGAGCTCTTCTACAAGGGCCAGCTCCTGCCGCTGCAGCTGTCGCCGCGCATCTCCATGGTGCGCACGCTGCTGCTCGCGTCGGCGTCGACCTCCTCCGCCTCCGCCTCCGACTCCACCTCCAACACCTCCTCCCGCGACTCCAACGGCAGCACCTCGTCCTCCTTCTCCACCGACTGCGCTGGGATCCTGCTCCCGGACTCTGCCGCATCCTCCTCGCGCCCCAGCTCCGCCACCGACGACGACAGCCACCTTAACCCGCCGCCGGGAACCATCTCATTTGCCGGACTGCCCCCGGCCAAGCGTACCGGCAAGCAGTATCTCTCGTCCTTCGCCACCCGCTTCTCCTCCGTCTTCCTCCACCGAGGCAGCGCCCCCGCCGCCAAGAAGCCGTCCAAGTCGCTCGCCAAGGAGGTGATCAAGAGGTACGCCAAGAAGGTGAAGCCATTGTACGAGAAGCTGTCCCAGATCCCCAAGAACCAGAACAATGGCAACGGCGGCGGCAACAACCAGCCCCAGACGCCGGTGCAGCAGCAGCAGCAGCAGGGGTTCAAGAAGCCGTTCAGTTTCTCGATCCGGAAGAAGCGATGTGACGAAGACCACGCCGCCGCAGCCGCGGCGGTGGTGGCGGGGGAGGTTGGCGGCAAGTACGCGCACTCCAACTCGTTCTCCGGGAACCTCCGGTTCCCGCGGCAGAAGCGGTGCGCGGCGAGCTGCCCGTCGTCGATGCGATCGTCGCCGAGCCACTCCGGGCTGCTCTCCTTCGGCGGCGTCGGCTTCCCAGACGTGCCGGCCGCCGAGGCTGCGGCCGTGGCCGGCAGCGTTGGCGTCGGGCCCGTCTCGCTGTCGACGGCGTCGTCGATTGAGGAACTCCAGAGCGCCATCGAGGGCGCCATCGCGCACTGCAAGAGCACAATGGGCGGCGCCGTGTCCGTGTGCCCGCGCAGGGCGGCCGACGAGATCTGCGCGTTCTGAGCGCGAGTGCACTAGGATTCGGGCGGGGAGCTATGTAAGGCTGCTTAATCGGTAGTAGTATCTGTTAATTTTATGCGTTTTTGTTTTGTGTCCTCTTGGCAAGACTTCATTATGTTGGTAAATAAGGGTAGTTCAAAGGGGTAAAATGGTATTTGAAGCCTTTGGATGTCTTCTGTCCAGTGTTTGAAATTTGCATCGGTGGCCTCCAAATATTGCCTCTAATTGCATCAACTCCATCTAACAAGAACAAAAGTTGAAAGAAAATGTATTAAGATGGTGTGGCTACTATGTTAATCCATATAAGTCATAGAGAACCTTAAGTTGGATACTTCAGTGCAACTATCTTTGTTTTGGAGGGTTCATATTCATGGTAACTTTTGCTTGGATAACAACATTTGGAACCAAAACCTCCATGTCCTTTGATAGATTATTTGGCTGTGTCATGCATTTTACAATTTGAAATTTGCCTATTAGAATCCATTGAAGTAGCTGGTGTGAGATATAATGCATTTCTATTTAGCACAAGTTTGGGGTATAAATTAAGCTGCCAACTTTATGATGGAGGTGTTGATGCAAATTTCATTCCCTGAAGAAGGGATGTGCAAAGTTCTTTAGCTAATTAGACTGGGATTTTGGACTTTGATGTGGCAGTCCGAGCTAGTGGTGTCAAGTTTTGTCGCGATTTTTAATCCTAATATAGTTTTGCTTTTGTACTTCCACCTCACAATTTGGTGTGTGATTATTGCTCCAAAAAAAAAATCTTGTATTCTGCTCTACACTCTATGTGCTTATTTTTATAAATAATATAACTGTTTGCCTGATTGTTATGGAGATTTAGTTCTTAGCTAAACATAGTTATATTGTGAAACATATATACCTTTTGTTTATTTTGATGTATGACTTGATTTCTGTTAAATGTGCAACTTCGTTCAATTGTAAAGATATACAAATTAAGTAGATCATTTTCTTGTATTTTCTCGGAACATATTACTCTAATTCATTGCAAATGTATTTACAAGAGCAATGCTTAGAAAACTCTAGCCACAATTAGCCACTCATTCATCCTAAAACTCCGCATCTGTTGCTCAGTAACTTACAGTGAAGTATTGAAAATAATACGACAAAGTCAACTAGGGTCCGTTTGTTTTTGCTTTAGATTTCCTAAAAACTGATTTTGGATCGTGGTGGTAGAGAAGCTAATTTTTCCAAAGTTGGAAATCAAAAGCATATATGAAATGAATTGTGCATTGTAGTGTATATAGATGGTTGAATTGTGATAATCGATTTATAGAATCGAACCGTTTGTTTTTTATTCAGCTTTAGAGCCAAAATCCAGAATCAAAATAAAACCAAACAGATCTAATAGTAGGTAGTTTCTCCCCGTGAAAGTAGTTCAACACCACTGCATGACAGCACGCACAAGAAGTTAAAAGCTGTTGGTTGGAACGATTGCCTTTGCTGGATCTGGCTCACGCAAATGTCGTTTTACATGCCAGGATGTACATTTGCTATTTGCTAAGCTAGTTAAAGTCAGATCTTAGCTTTAGATTAGACATGTTGACCGACTGTTTAAGCTCGAGGTTTGTGGAATCTGTAGGGATCATTCAACAGCCACGCATGACGTGCCATAATTTTCCTACCTAAGTTGCCATCCCTCATGATTGCATAAACTAAACAGAAATTAGAAAGAGCGAAGCGAGGACACAAAGGACAAGGCAGCTCCTGTTTGCATAGATCATGTTCAAGGCAATGTGCAATTCAATCCTCCTCTGTGATTAGATACGTATACGGCTATGGGATTCTGATGCACCTGTAATTTGGCCGGATTGGTCAGTGCTAGTAACGTACTTAATTCATCATGCTTACTGTTTGGTTCTGTTCAGACTTTTCGTTTCGAATCTGGATTTCGATGTTGTGGCGGTATCGAAATTCGCAACAAAACGCTTGAAATTCATGAAAAACCGTTTGGTTCTAAAGTCAAATGAATTTGAAATATAGTCAAACCACCGAGCGAAATTCACAATTTTGAACGAAAACTACTCGAAAAGTTTTCAAAAATCACTCAAAAAGGCTCGAAAACCACTAACAGTTGATAAAATTAGGGGTAATGTAAAAAAAAAAGGAAAAAAATTGTAAAAAAACTCGTGTTAAATTTGTAAAAAAAGGCCATTAAAGGCCAAGAAAATGATGTTTGAAGAATTACTTCAACAAATATTACTACTAAATATAATTGAATAAATATTGGCACTAAGTATACATCAACAAATATTGCTACTAAATATAATTGAACACTATGGGTGATAAATATACTTTATTTTGCAAATAATATTCACACCAGAGATCATAAGGCTATTAATACTAATTATAGGAAAATTTTGGATATATTTTATCAAATTTTTTATTCTTATGAATTTAAATTCGAATATACGCGGTAAATCGAATGGTTTTCTTTTTCAAACCGAAGCGATAAGCTCGAATTTGTAAAATTCGAACGAATTTCGTCGAAAAATGAACCCTGGTCCTGTTAGTATACTGATTTGTTGATAAACAATGGAGCCAAACCATGTCGCTGCGACTGCGAGCAGTGAGCAGAGAGATTCCTGCTGCATATTGAGACGCAGTTGCCGAGGCGAGCTGCCACATGCAAGCTGGTGGCCGTGTCCAAGTAGCGTGAATACTTAATGCCACTGTTTAGTAGTAGGCGTTTGTTGAGAATAGTTATATGCGAGAGCAACCTATTGAGAATGATCAGTCAAATAGTCAATGTAGCAGAGGCAACCATCGAAATTTGCAGAGTTGAGTTTCCTAGAACAAGTTAGTACTCCAGATTCCACAACCTTTTGTTGATAGGTAATCTGCTTCTAGTAACTTTGTAATGTGATCGAAATCTTACATTTTTCTAATTTGCTGAAGCTCGATCATTGGGGTGATAGAATCATGGGGTTTTTACGTGGAATCGGTCCAATTTCTCACCTTTTGATTTCTGAATGCATGCCTGCTTCGAAAAAAGCAGTTGCTTTATCTCCATTGACCATTCTGTTCTTTGTTCATCTTTTTTTGCGATGGGGCCATCGTGCTCTTGAAATCAGTTTTTTCGCAAAAGGTGTGTAAGACTAGTGTTTTCTACTCGAGCTGAAAAGGCAAAGAAAAAGGTCTACTTTACTTTGTCTCGTAGGAGTAACAATCGTGGCATCTACAGTTTAAGATGTTAGAAATAAAGGCACATTTAGGTTTAATTTAATCCAAAAGTAAATTATGAACAACATGTGATTGACTATCGGTAACGAATAACATGAGCATACCATAGATGCATATGCTAGAAGACTACACATATATCCATCTAATATGCTCACAATCAATAGGTTTGTAGGATCGAAGTATACGAATATAGCAATCAGAGGGGGGGTGAATGATTGTGCGGAAGCTAAAACTAAATTCTTGATCTATTAAAAGTTCACCCCAAAACAGAACCAAACAATTGCTTTGTTTTCGACAAAAACAGAAAGACAAAGGTTTAGTAAAACGCGAATTCCCGGCGATCCAACAGTCGGAACGATCTGAAATTTGGACACAAGAAACTAGACTCCAATACGAATCAAACCCAAAAAGAATCAGCTCGATCGGACTTATGGATCAAAAGTTATGAGCTTCGCAAGCTTGCTGATCCAGAACTTGACGAGAATCAATCTAATCAAAACTTCAAAACGAAACAAGATCTTCAAAAGATTAATCAACTAGACTTTGAGAAACTCTAAATCAATACCCTAGAACGGTTTTTGATGGATCAAATCAAGATGAAACTCAACGATCAAAAACCAATCTAGAATTAGAACAAGCATGCAAACAAGAACCAAAACAGAAAACACTGTAGCGACGTGGTTCTTGTAGAGCATAAAAATCTTGGAAGAATTGATCTTTATTTCTTTTGTCTAAAATACTCTCATCAAAAGAGTACAAACCCTAAAACCAAGCTCAAAGCTTGATGCGCTCGACTCTATTTGGTGCCTTTCAACAGAGACCCCCACCTATTTAAAGCACCAACCCACAAGGAGTTACGAATACGATTCCTATTCCTAGAAGGAATCCGTATCCAACACAACTCTACTTGGCCCAACATGGCCGAGTACAACTCTTGCACGCTGCGTATGGTAACCCTTCCATACTCACGTGACTAACACTTTGCACGCGTATGGCCACCTGCCATACTCACGTGACTAACACTTTGCACGCGAATGACCTCCTGCCATTCTCACGTGACTAACCATTCTTCATGTGCACCATTCTCTTAGCCCGAACGTCCCGCATGACATCCTTGACCACCAAGACCTCAGTTCCTCCTGAACCTAGTCCCGAACCTCGGTTCCTCCATGAACCTAGTTCCGGTCCCGTCATCGACCACATTCGTCTTCGAGCAATACCTGCACATGAACAAACCACAAAACAAATCCGAGCACAAGTCCACGACTTGACTCAATGTCAATCCATGCAACTACTCACATGAGCATTGCATAAAGTCCACTTCAAAAGAAGCATCATGAAATCATCACAAATTTCATAATCTCAAATTCAAATTATTTCAATTCTCAAAATCACTCAAAAACCCATTCACGACGGACAAAAAAATTTGGTCCGGCGTACATGTAAAACTTACTGTTTTTCAATAACTTAGTTTGGCACAACAACCTTCAAAAACACATTTACGACAGACCAAAAAAGTTGGTGCATGCATTACATGGGAAAACGAGGTTGTCAAAAGCATGTTTACAAAGGACCAAAAAAGTTGGTCTGTCGTACATGGGAGAATGAGGTTGTCAAAAGCATGTTTACAAAGGACCAAGAAAGTTGGTCTGTTGTACATAGAAGAATGAGGTTGTCAAAAGCATGTTTACAAAGGACCAAAAAAGTTGGTCTGTCGTACATGGGAGAATGAGGTTGTCAAAAGCATGTTTACAAAGGACCAAGAAAGTTGGTCTGTTGTACATGGAAGAATGAGGTTGTCAAAAGCATGTTTACAAAGGACCAAGAAAGTTGGTCCGTCATACATGCAAAACTTACTGGTTTCTTGGAAGATTGAGTTCGACTCATGAGCTCAAAAACACGTTCACGACAGACCCAAAAACTTTGTCCGTCGTACATGCACAACTTACTGGTTTTTGAGGAAAATTGAGTTTGGCTCAATGAGTTCAAAAGCATGTCCACGACAGACCAACAAAGTTTGTCCGTCGTAGATGGGAAACTTACTGTTTCTTGAGATCTTGGTCGTATAAAAGCGAAACTTACTGCTTCTTGTCAAATTGACAAAACACATGAACAAACATATTTGCAAATTCAATTCTAAGCCAATTTTTCAGCACATGATTTCACAATCTCCCCCTTGATGAAAACATTGGCAACACCACTTAGAATTGAACGTTTGGCATTCACTTTACAAAAGATTTTTAAATCCAAAGGATCAAGGACCAAAAAGAGAAAACACAGAATTACCCCTTTGACCAAAAAGCAAAACAAAATCTCCCCTGAGAAGGAAAATGTGTGTGAATGTGCAATGTGTCCAAGAATTCCAAAATTCTCCAAACTTCTCCCAAAATCCTCAAATTTCCAAAAACAACTCCCCCTTTTTTTCTCCCCCTTTTTTAAAACTTTTCAATGATTCCCAAATTTCTCCCCCTTTGACAATGGATTCATCAATAGTACAAAAGAGAGAACAGGATCAAAAATTTTCCTGTAGCAAAGATTTCACAAGGAGAAACAAGGGGGTGCCAAGATAGGAAAAGATGAGCTCATTCGATCATATAACCTTATATATCACATAACATGCAAAATACATGATCTTGAAGTGATTTTAACAAGTTAGGGAATGACATGCATCTCAACCTCAATTTAGTCAACTATAGCCAAGTACTAAGCAAGATCTTAACAGAAAAAGCAAGGCTTTAAAAAATTGAAGCAACTAACAACTTAGGGCGAGCAAGTAGTTTCAACTCCAATCTAGTAGACCAATTTAATCTTTAAACAATAAATCGCATGTGGCATGCTTGAAGCATACTTCTTTTATTTTCTAGGAGTGGCATGCTTGAAGCATACATCTTATCTTTGAGGGAATGTCATGCTTGAAGCATACATCTTATTTTTTAAGGAAAGCATGCCTGAAGCATACAACTTGAAGCTTTTGCTTTTAACACCCCTTTTTTTTATTCCCTTTTCTTTTTTCTTTTTCTTTGATTATAAACATGCAAAAATGATTAAATGGTCTTATGAAAGAGTAAAGTTGAAACCACACTTGCTTCATAGCCCAAATTTGTCAAGAGGATTCAATATCAAGCCTAGAAGAGTAAGATATCACAGAGTATTTAGCTATAGGCAATCAGATCAGGGAATTCCGCAATGTCATTCTTAGTTCAAGTGAGACAATTTAGATTATCATATATTAGCTCAATTATATAGTATATAAAGAAATATGATAAAGTGAGCTCATCAAGTGAAAGAACTTGGCAAAGAAACTCCCCCTCAAAACAATCCCATTGGATGAACAATTCCAAGTTCTCCCCGAATAAAAGCAAAACGAGAAGAAGACAAAGGTTTTGTGAAAATGTCTGCCAATTGATGTTCAGTATCCACATGATGAAGCACAATGTTGCCTTTTTCAACATGATCTCTAAGAAAGTGAAATCTGATGTCAATATGTTTTGTTCTTGAATGTTGCACAGGGTTCTTAGCAATGCAAATTGCACTAGTGTTATCACACAGAAGAGGAACACTATCCAAAATAACCCCATAATCTTTAAGTGTAGCTACTATCCAAAGAATTTGAGAACAACAACTAGCGGCTGACCACATATTCAGATTCGGCGATTGATTGTGCAAATGAAGATTGCTTTCTAGATGACCATGCAATGAGAGAATTTCCCAAGAAGTGACATGAACCAGAAGTGCTTTTCCTATCAATTCTACATCCTCCAAAATCAGCATCAGAAAAAGATCTCAAACTAATGCATGAGGAAGCGAAAGCCAAATGCCAAAATCTTGAGTTCCATGAAGATACTGAAAATCCTTTTGACAGCTTGTCGATGTGAAGCACGTGGGGAAGCTTGAAAACGAGCACACAAGCACACACGACAAATTGTATATCCGGCCTTGATGCGTTGAGGTACAAAAGTGAACCTATCATGCTTCTATATTCCTTTTGATCAACCGGCTCACCATCTTCATCCGGATCAAGTGTGCAATTGCTTTCCATAGGTGTCATGATTGGTTTCTTTGTTTTCCATCCCAAATCTATGCAACAAGTCTTTTGTGTATTTGCTTTGATGTACAAAGGTACCATCCTTTGTTTGCTTGATTTGAAATCCCAAAAAGTATGTCAACTCACCCATCATACTCATCTCAAACTCCTTCCTCATTGTTTCAAAACTCAGGACACTAAAACATGAGAGGAACCACCAAAGATAATATCATCAACATAAATCTGAACGAATAG
Source organism: Rhipidocladum racemiflorum (assembly GCA_036346355.1). NCBI lineage: Eukaryota > Viridiplantae > Streptophyta > Magnoliopsida > Poales > Poaceae > Rhipidocladum > Rhipidocladum racemiflorum. The sequence continues at coordinate 13,279,099 of CM070578.1, read as the reverse complement.
TTGATCATTGCCTTGCTTGAGTAAAAAGAGAGTTTTGTCAACCTTTCCCATTAAAAACCCTTTTTCAAGTAAAAAGGTTTTTAGCCTATCATACCATGCTCTAGGGGCTTGTTTCAAACCATACAAAGCTTTTGATAGTTTGAACACATGATTTGGAAACTTTGGATTTTCAAAACCAGGTGGTTGCTTGACATAAACCTCCTCATTTATGTAGCCATTAAGAAAAGCACTTTTCACATCCATTTGATACAATTTGAAACCTTTGGATGCAGCAAAAGCTAAAAGGATTCTAATGGCTTCAATTCTAGCAACAGGAGCAAAGGTTTCATCAAAATCTAAGCCTTCAATTTGAGTGTAACCTTGAGCAACCAATCTAGCCTTGTTTCTAACAACAACACCATCCTCACTTTGTTTATTTTTGAAAACCCATCTAGTTCCAATAACATTAAAATCTGGAGGAGGTGAGACAAGTTTCCAAACTTTATTTCGTTCAAAATTCTCTATTTCTTCATGCATGGCATTGATCCAAGATTCGTCAGATAATGCATGAGATATATCTTTGGGTTCAAAAGAAGCAACTAAAGCGGAATGAGCATGAGTGTCAGAATGAATAAACCTGGATCGAGTGACTCTCTCATTTAGGTCTCCAATCATTTGTTCAGATGGATGCATTTTTTGAATGTACAAGGGAGCATTGGCTTTTGAGACTTCTCCTTCTTCATTTTCAGCATGTACAGATGATGTTGTAGCTTGAGGATGGTTAGCTGTAGGTGATGTAGTAGTAGGTGCCAAAGGTGCTACATCTTGTTGTGCATTAGGAAGAGTCAAGACCTCATCTTCAACATCATCATCATCTTCAAAGATTTTCTCCCCCTGAATGTATGCTTTGTGCACTGCATCACTTGGACTAGTGCCTGGACTAGCCTCATCAAAAGTAACTTCACAAGTTTCCACAATTTTGTTAGTCTCCAAAACAAGCACACGATAGCCACGAGTATGAGCAGGATATCCAAGAAAAATGCCATCAGTTGATCTAGCTTCAAATTTATCAAGATTTCCAGATTTCAAAACAAAACATTTGCATCCAAAAACTCGAAAGTGAGAAACAGAAGGTCTATGTCCAAACCGAAGATCATATGGAGTCTTACCCAATTTTGATCTCAAAAACACACGGTTTGAAACATAACAAGCAGTTGAAATAGCTTCAGCCCAAAAATTTCTAGGAGAGAGATGTTCATCTAACATGGTTCTAGCCATCTCAACTAACGTTCTGTTTTTTCTTTCGACTACACCATTTTGTTGAGGCACTCTAGGAGATGAAAATTGATGATCAATTCCTTTTTCAGCACAAAAGAGATCAAAGGAAGCATTTTTGAATTCAGTTCCATTATCACTTCTAATAGCTTTGAGAGCTCCTGGATGGTCAACAGAAAGCCTAAGAACAAGACTTCTAAAAAGCCTCATCCTTAGATGCCATAAAATACACCCAAGAGTATCTAGAAAAATCATCAACAATCACAAGCACATACCGTTTGCCTCCAAAGGATTGAACTCGAGATGGTCCAACTGTATCAAGATGTAGAAGCTGTCCTGGAGCGTTTGTCATCATCATGGTAAGAGGTGGATGTGAACCTGCAATCATCTTACCATGTCTACAAGAAGAACATACTAAAATGCTATCACCCTTAAGCTTAGGCAAGCCACGTATGAGATCTAAACTGCTTACACGAGTAAGATGATCAAAACCAACATGACCAAGTCTACGATGCCAAAAGAATAAATCTTTAGAAACATTGGCAATTAGACACCTATGTTTAGAAGAAGGTGATGCATCAAAATCAGCTTTAAAAACTCTTCCAAAACGAGAAATCTTGAACACAAGATCACCTGAAGCATCTAGCACTTTGCATTCATTTTTCTTAAAGCTTATCTCAAGATCTTCATCAAGCATACAGAAAGCAAGTTATATTTCAAGTTTTCAACAAGAGCCACATCCTTGAACATAAACTTGTCACTTACCTTTACTGTACCTTTTGCCACAACAGAAGAGGAAGAAGCATCTCCAAAAGTAACACTTTCAAAGACGAGATGCACGAGTGAGGAGGAGAACCAATTCTTTTACCGGACATTTGGCGTGAACATCAGGAATCCACTAGCCATATGTTCTCCTTCCTCGCGAGAAGCCTACATAGCAACAAAACATGTCGAGGTCTCGATCTTGGGGTTAGGAATGAGATTTTTGGGAATCCAAAGATCTTGAGACACACGACGCACAACAGTAGGCACAACACGATAATTTTTATGCACAAAATCAGATTTACCTTTTCCCATGTTTCTAGGAACAGAAGGTGTTTTCATCACTCTAGGCGCATAATGAGTAAAATGTGCTTTGCTGAAATTTGACCTAGCCTCGGTTCTTTCCTTCTTTTGTTGTTTGGCTAGTCTAAAGCAATAATCTACTAAGTGTCCATCTCTACCACAATGAGTGCAAGTGTACTTGACATGATGTTTAGCTTTAACAGTAAAGGCACATTTTGCTTTCATCATAGTAGAGGATAAAAAACCAGCAGATTGAAAAGCAATTTTCTTAGGCTCATTAGATAACTCAATTTTGCAAGGAGCCTGAACAACGGTCTGAGGTTTAGTTTCGTATGTGGCATAAGGATCAAAACCTAAACCTCTCTTGTTTGTGCTAACCTTAGATTGATCCAAGATCATGTTCAACTTTTTCTTGCCATTAGTGAATCGTTCCAAAGAGTTTTGCAGGTAATCAACTTTCTTAGCAAGAATTAAACAATTATTGCAGGGAACATCTATTTTTCCTTTTTGCTTGCGACAAGTTGAGCATGAGAGAATTTCATGTGAAAGCAGATTATCAGTCAATTGAGAAACCCTAGCATTTGCATCTTTCAGTTTTAATTCAAGAGTTGAGCATTTAGAACAGGAAGTTGAACTATGCAAATCATCAGTGGAACAGCTAGCATGTACAACATGTTTCTCATTTTTCTCATTTAGATGTAACAAAAGAGCATGTTCTTTTCTAAGCAAGGTGAGCTCATTGTAAATTAAGTCACATGATTTGCAAGTATCATCACTAGGAATCAAAGTCTTAAGTCTAGTAATTTCAGCATTCAATGATTCAATAATGAAATCATGTTTCTTAATTTTCTTATCACGTTTGTCAAGCAATTTTCCAAGACGAGCAACAGCAATAGCTAATTCATCGTAAGAAGGATCTACCTCATTGAAGTCGCTGTCATGATTGCCCTCGGTGAAGCTGTCGCTGCTTTTAGCCATGAGACACAACCCCGTCAACTCATGCTTGCTTGGAGTTGCATCGTCCTCACTGCTCCCTGAATCCACATCGCTCAAATTGACTTGTTCAAGAGCGGAAAGAACTCGGTGGACAACTTTGCTGTTGATGAAGCTCTTCTTCTTTCTATTACTTGAAGAGAACTTCTTCTCTTTTCTTCTGTCGTTGTCCTTCTCGTCCCTTGATGCTTTACCTGCAAGTTTAGGACAGTTTGGACGAATATGGTCGAGATCACCACACTCATAGCATCTTGGAGGGCCACCACCACATCTCTTTCTCATTCTCACATTTTGTAAAGCTTTGTTAAAGCGAGAAGAGAGTAGTGACAAGTCTTCTTCTGGGAATTGCTCAATCTGTTCATCGGTTAGTGAAGACAAGAAAGATAGAGCAAAGCTTGAAGCAGCACCATTATGAGATATGCTAGATTGAGATGTCAAAGCAATTGATTTATGATCATTCTTTCTAGCAAGAATATCTAATTCATGAGTTTTCAACTTGGAATAAAGAACATCTAAGGTAAGTGTACTCATGACAGTAGATTCTCTAATGGATGTAACTTTCATCTCCCAAATAGACATGTCTAAAGCACAAAGCAATTGTCTAGCATTAGCAGCATCATCAAAGCTAACTCCAACAGCACGCAAATTGCTAAGAATTTTATTAAAGCGTGCAAAGAAATCATCTAGTGACTCACCAGGCTTCATCTCAAATCGCATGTATTCTTTTTTGTAAAGATCTTGACGAACCTCTTTAATAGTGTTAGAACCCTCATGGTAATCACAAAGAGATTTCCATACCTCATATGCGGATTGAAGATGAATCACACGATCGAAGTCGCTACGTGACGAGTACCCATACCATGGGTACCCCCATCAGCCCGGAAGCACGAACGGGCTGACCTATCACGACGGAAGTCCGGCACCACCGAAAGGTACTTGGGCCGCAAAGAACGAGCCCGACCATGCGGGGCCGACTCTCGACGGTCGGCGGACTTGGTTCCAAGCGGTCGGCACACGCCGGCCGCTTAATATCGGCTCAAGCTCGCCGCGCACAAGTCAGCCAGGCCACGCCCGATGTCGCAAATGCCTTGTGCGCGCAGCGTCCTCGACATCCGTGCAGGGTAGGCGGCTCCTTCCCAAGGTTGTCGGAAGAGCCACCGAAGAAGTCAAACCCCGTCCGTCGCCTGGCACACCGCAGGAGTACGCCCACTCGAGGCCTAAGCAAAGTCAAGCGCCATTAAAGTCACCAAGGTGACAAGAGCACCACGCAACACGCCACCCCGACAAGATACGCAAGGCCCATGCATGCAGAGCCACCAACCCTACCTCGGGACAGGCGGGGTTGGCGGACAAGACAGAAACAGACCTCAAGACATGCAGACCCCTCTCCTCGTAGTCTTCGCAACTCCGTGTAAACCGCCTCCTCCGTCTATATAAGGAGGCGGGGCCGAGAGGGAGGCGCGGAGAAAAGGGAAAATGATCTCGAGGTAGCCTCGACTCCCTAGCGAAAACCTCAAGGGGATCGGACGGTAGGCCGTCGCCTCGCTGTACACCCCCTGTCCGTCTCCAAAAGATCAATACATTCACACCGCGGCTGGAGTAGGGACATTCGGCCCGAACCAAGTATACATCTTACGACTCCACGAGTCGACCATTCGAGGAGAGGGAGCGCGACCCATCCGACCATAAATTCGTATTGCCGGTGCACGAAACACCGGTTGGCGCGCCAGGTAGGGGCTCTCGCGGCGTCTTCACCGACATCTTCATCTTCGATTCCCATTCTCCTCCTCGATGGCTTCCTCCCACTACGTTTCGCCGGTATCGGTGGATCCGCTCGGCGCCCTCGATTTCATCGTCACCACGGCGGGGAGCTTGTCCTCGTCCCTGCTGTCCGGGACCGGGCGCCCTCATAAGCCTGGATGCGATCGCCGACGTCCTCGGCAACCTCGGCCTCGAGGCCCCGCGCAAGCCGCGGGCGGGCGACGGCGCCGGCGTTGCTCGGCAACACCGCGATACGCCTGGCGGCGGCGTGGAACCACCCTCCACGAGCTCACAACTTCGTGGCCATGGCCGATTCTGTGGCTTCCCTCCACGACCTGCTGACGGATTCCTCTAGCCACGGCTCTAGCTCCGACAAGGAGTGTGCCCCTCGAAGGGCCTACGCCCGCGAGTGCAATATGACGGGGGCGGCGGAGCCATCCTCCACCCCCGCTACCATCGGGACCCTCCTCCCGCGCGACGAAGCGCGGCGGGAGGAATCCCGGCGGGAAGACGACGCACAGCACTTACAACGCTTCGCTGACCTCCAGCGACAGCGTGTAGGATCGAAGTATACGAATATAGCAATCAGAGGGGGGGGGTGAATGATTGTGCGGAAGCTAAAACCAAATTCTTGACCTATTAAAAGTTCACCCCAAAACAGAACCAAATAATTGCCTCGTTTTCGACAAAAACAGAATGACAGAGGTTTGGTAAAACGAGAATTCCCGGAGATCCAACCGTCAAAACGATCTGAAATTTGGACACAAGAAACTAGATTCCAATACGAATCTAACCCAAAAAGAATCAGCTCGATCGGACTTACGGATCAAAAGTTATGAGCTTCGCAAGCTTGCTGATCCAGAACTTGACGAGAATCAAACTAATCAAAACTTCAAGATTAAACAAGAACGACAAAAGATTGATCAAATAGACTTTGAGAAACACTAGATCAATATCCTAGAGAGGTTTTTGATGGATCAAATCAAGATAAAACTTGAAGAACAAAAACCAATCTAGAACTAGATCAAGCATGCAAACAAGAACCAAAACAGAAAATCTTGTAGCGGCGTGGTTATCAGAGCACGCAAAAATCTTGGAAGAATTGATCTTTATTTCTTGTCTAAAATACTCTCATCAAAAGAGTACAAACCCTAAAACCAAGCTCAAAGCTTGATGCGCTCAGCTCTACTTGGTGCCTTTCAACAGAGACCCCCACCTATTTAAAGCACCAACCCACAAGGAGTTACGAATACGATTCCTATTCCCTAGAAGGAATCTGTATCCAACTCAACTCTACTTGGCCCAACCAGGCCGAGTACAACTCTTGCACGCGTATGGCAACCCTACCATACTCACGTGACTAACACTTTGCACGCGTATGGCCACCGCCATACTCACGTGACTAACACTTTGCACGCGAATGACCTCCTGCCATTCTCACGTGACTAACCATTCTTCATGTGCACCATTCTCTTAGCCCGAACGTCCCGCATGACATCCTTGACCACCAAGACCTCAGTTCCTCCTGAACCTAGTCCCGAACCTCAGTTCCTCCATGAACCTAGTTCGGTCCGTCATCGATCACATTCGTCTTCGAGCAATACTGCACATGAACAAACCTAAAACAAATCCGAGCACAAGTCCACGACTTGACTCAATGTCAATCCATGCAACTACTCACATGAGCATTGCATAAAGTCCACTTCAAAAGAAGCATCATGAAATCATCACAAATTTCAAATTCACATTCAAAATTCAAATCCAAATCGCTCAAAACCCTAATTGAGCGAAAACGCATTCACGACGGACAAACAAAGTTGGTCCGTTGTATAAGAAAAGTTTCTGTTCCAAGAAGCCAACCAAACGGAAAAACACGTTCACAGCGGACAAACAAAGTTGGTCCGTTGTACATGCTAAAAATGGCTTGGTCATGAGCTCAAAACAAGTTCACAACGGACCCCGAAGCTTGTCCGGTGCAAGCGTGCTGCCTTCGGTTTCACAAAAGTAAAACCCTAGAAAAAGTCCATTCACGACGGACAAAAAGAATTAGTCCGTTGTACATGTGAAAATCTTGGTTCCAAGAAATTATCCAAACCGAAAAAGCTTGTTCACAACGGACCAAGAAAAACTGTCCGTTGTACATGTGAAAATGACTTCGGTCATGGGCTCAAAAACATGTTCACAACAGACCCAAAAACAATGTCCGTCGCAGATGGGAAACTTACTGTTTCTTGAGAACTTTGTCCGGCGCTAATGCGTAACTTCTTCGTTTCTTGTCAAATTGTCAAAACACATGAACAAACACATTTTGCAAATTCAAATCTAAGTTAATTTTTCAGTTCAAAGCCAATTTTTCAGCACATGATTTCACAATCTCCCCCTTGATGAAAACATTGGCAACACTACTTAGAATTGAATCATTTGGCATTCACTTTACAAAAGATTTTGAAATCCAAAGGATCAAAGACCAAAGTAAGAAAACACAGAAATCCCTCTTTGACCAAAATGCAAAACAAAATCTCCCCCTGAGAATGAAAATGTGTGTGAATGTGCAATGCGCCCAAAAATTTCAAAAATTCTCCAAACTTCTCCCAAAAAATTCTCAAATTTCCAAATACAACTCTCCCTTTTCCTTTAAACTTTTCAAAGAAAGATTTCCAAATTTCTCCCCCTTTGACAATGGATTCATCAAGAGTAAAAGAGAGAACAGGTTCAAAATTTTTCCTGAAACAATGATTTCACCAAGAGAAACAAGGGAGTGCCAAGATAGGAAAAGATGAGCTCATTCGATCATATAACCTTATATATCACATAATATGCAAAAGACATGATCTTGATGTAATTTTAACAAGTTAGGGAATGACATGCATCTCAACCTCAATTCAGTCAACTATAGCCAAGTACTAAGCAAAACCTTTAGTAGAAAAACAAAGGCTCAAAGTTGAAGCAAATAACAAATCAGAGGCGAGCAAGTAGTTTCAACTCCAATCTAGTGGACCAATTTAATCTTTAAACAAGAATCGCATGTGGCATGCTTGAAGCATACTTCTTTTATTTCCTTGGAGTGGCATGCTTGAAGCATACATCTTGTCTTTTGAGGGAATGGCATGCTTGAAGCATACATCTTATCTTTTAGGAAAGCATTGAAGCTAATAACTTGAGGCTTTTGCTTTTAACAACCCTTTTTTTATTGATTCCCTTTTCTTTTCATTTTTCTTTGATTATAAACATGCAAAAGTGATTAAAAGGTCTTATGAAAGAGTAAAGCTAAAACACACTTGCTTCATAGCCCAAATTTGTCAAGAAGATTCAATATCAAGCCTAGAAGAGTAAGATATCACAGAGTATTTAGCTATAGGCAATCAAACCAAGGAATTCCATAATATCATTTTTAGTTCAAGTGGAACAAATTATATTATCATATATTAGCACAAATACATAATATATAAAGAAATATGATAAATTGAGCTAATTAAGTGAAAGAACTTTGCAAAGAAACTCCTCAACATAATCCCATTAGATGAACAATTCCAAGTTCTCCCCGAATAAAAGCAAAACGAGAAGAAGACAAAGGTTTTGTGAAAAATGTCTGCCAATTGATGTTCAGTATCCACATGATGAAGCACAATATTTTCTTTTTCAACATGATCTTTAAGAAAGTGAAATCCAATATCAATATGCTCAAGAAAAGGGATTACTCAAGAGGTGGCACGAACCAAATCAAATCAACATCCTCCAAAGTCAACATCAGAAAAAGCTCTTAAACTAATCCATGAGGAAGCAGAAAGCCAAATGCCAAAATCTTGAGTTCTATGAAGATACCTAAAAATCCTTTTGATAGCTTGTCGATGTGGCATACGTGGGAAGCTTGAAAACAAGCACACACAAGCACGTGGGAAGAGTCTCTCATGTAAACCTCTAATTATCTCGTCCTCAACAAAGATTATCATCATCTTTATGAACAAAGACACTCTCCCCTGAACATATGCACTTGTACCGCATCATTTGAACTAGTGCCTTTTAGTAAAACAGTGGAAGAAGCATCTCCAAAGGCAACACTTTCAAGCATGAGATGCACGAGTGAAGGAGAACCAAATCTTATCCTGAACATATGAAGTGAGCATCCGAAATTCACTAGCCACATGTTCTCCCTCCTCGCGTGAGAAGCCTACATAGAAGCGAGAAAGTGTCGAGGTCTCCGATGCTGGGGTTAGAAATAAGATGTTTAGGAATCCAAAGATCGAGACACACGACGGACAACAGTAGGCACAACACAAGCAGTCTTATGCACAAAATCAAATTTGCACATTCCGTGTTTCTAGCAACAAAAGGTGCTTGCATCACCCTAGGCACGTAGTGAGAAGCAAAGCGTGCCTTTACGAAATTAGACCTAGCCTTAGCTCTTTCTTTCTTTTGTTGTTTGGCTAGTCTAAAGCAAAAATCTACTAAATGTCCATCTCTACCACAATGAGTGCAAGTGTACTTAACAGGATGTTTGGCTTTAGAAGTAGAAGCAACATTTGCATTCATCATAGTAGAAGATAACACTCCAATAGACTTAAAGACAGTTTTCTTAGGCTCATTGACAATTTTAAATTTTCCTCCGTCAAGTGTTTTAACAACAGTGGGAGCATGTGATTTATGATGAGCATAAGAATCAAAACCTAAACCTTTGTTATGAGTGCTGACTTTTGATTGATCCAAAATCATGTTTAGGTTCTTCTTTCCTTTAGTGAAACGTTCTAATGATTTTTCCAAGTAATCAACTTTTCGAGAAAGAGTTAAACAATTATTGCAAGGAACATTCACTTTTCCTTTTTGCTTACGACAAGTTGAGCATGAAAGAACCTCATGTGTAAGCAGATCATCAGTCAATTGAGAAACCCTAGCATTTGCATCTTTTAATTTTAATTCAAGAGTTGAGCATTTAGAACAAGAAGTTAAACCATGCAAATCATCAGTGGAACAGCTAGCATGTACAACATGTTTCTCATTTTTCTCATTTAGATGCAACAAAAGAGCATGTTCTTTCCTAAGCGAAGTAAGCTCATTCCAAATTAAGTTACATGATTTGCAAGCATCATCATCAGGAATCAAAGTTTTAAGTCTAGCAATTTCAGCATTCAATGATTCAACAACAAAATCATGTTTCTTAATTTTCTTGTCACGTTTATCAAGCAATTTACCAAGTCGAGCAACAGCAATAGCTAATTCATCGTAAGAAGGATCTACCTCATTGAAGTCGCTGTCTTGATCGCCCTCGGTGAAGCTGTCGCTGCTTTTAGCCATCAGACACAACCCCGTCAACTCATGCTTGCTTGGAGTTGCATCGTCCTTACTGCTCCCTGAATCCACATCGCTCAAATTGACTTGTTCAAGAGCGGAAAGAACTCGGTGGACAACTTTGCTGTTGGTGAAGCTCTTCTTCTTTTTATTACTTGAAGAGAACTTCTTCTCTTTTCTTCTGTCGTTGTCCTTCTCCTCCCTTGATGCTTTACCTGCAAGTTTAGGACAGTTTGGACGAATATGGTCGAGATCACCACACTCATAGCATCTTGGAGGGCCACCACCACCTCTCTTTCTCATTCTCACATTTTGTAAAGCTTTGTTAAAGCGAGAAGAGAGTAGTGACAAGTCTTCTTCTGGGAATTGCTCAATCTGTTCATCGGTTAGTGAAGACAAGAAAGATAGAGCAAAGCTTGAAGCAGCACCATTATGAGATATGCTAGATTGAGATGTCAAAGCAATTGATTTATGATCATTCTTTCTAGCAAGAATATCTAATTCATGAGTTTTCAACTTGGAATAAAGAACATCTAAGGTAAGTGTACTCATGACAGTAGATTCTCTAATGGATGTAACTTTCATCTCCCAAATAGACATGTCTAAAGCACCAAGCAATTGTCTAGCATTAGCAGCATCATCAAAGCTAACTCCAACAAAGACGAAGATTACTAAGAATTTTATTGAAACGTGCAAAGAAGTCATCTAGCGACTCACCGGGTTTCATCTCAAATCGCATGTATTCTTTTTGTAAAGATCTTGACGAACCTCTTTAATAGTGTTAGAACCCTCATGGTAATCACAAAGAGATTTCCATACCTCATATGCGGATTGAAGATGAATCACACGATCGAAGTCGCTACGTCCTAAGCCTTGGATGATCAAGTTGCGGCGCCTTCTTTGTTTGCTTCAACATGTGTGCGATTGGTGTCGTTGACGTTGTCGCTTGCGGGACTTCATATGGCTTGTAGACCTTCTCCCAAATTGTGAATCCCTGAGCTTGGATGAACGCCTCCATCTTGGCCTTCCAAAACTGAAAATCAACACCATTGAACACACAAGGTTTTGTCGAATAATGATCCATTGATCTAATCACCGATTAAGATAGATTAGAAAAACCTTGCTCTGATACCACTTGTAGGATCGAAGTATACGAATATAGCAATCAGAGGGGGGGGGTGAATGATTGTGCGGAAGCTAAAACCAAATTCTTGACCTATTAAAAGTTCACCCCAAAACAGAACCAAATAATTGCCTCGTTTTCGACAAAAACAGAATGACAGAGGTTTGGTAAAACGAGAATTCCCGGAGATCCAACCGTCAAAACGATCTGAAATTTGGACACAAGAAACTAGATTCCAATACGAATCTAACCCAAAAAGAATCAGCTCGATCGGACTTACGGATCAAAAGTTATGAGCTTCGCAAGCTTGCTGATCCAGAACTTGACGAGAATCAAACTAATCAAAACTTCAAGATTAAACAAGAACGACAAAAGATTGATCAAATAGACTTTGAGAAACACTAGATCAATATCCTAGAGAGGTTTTTGATGGATCAAATCAAGATAAAACTTGAAGAACAAAAACCAATCTAGAACTAGATCAAGCATGCAAACAAGAACCAAAACAGAAAATACTGTAGCGACGTGGTTACTGTAGCACGCAAAAATCTTGGAAGAATTGATCTTTATTTCTTGTCTAAAATACTCTCATCAAAAGAGTACAAACCCTAAAACCAAGCTCAAAGCTTGATGCGCTCAGCTCTACTTGGTGCCTTTCAACAGAGACCCCACCTATTTAAAGCACCAACCCACAAGGAGTTACGAATACGATTCCTATTCCCTAGAAGGAACTGTGATCCAACTCAACTCTACTTGGCCCAACCAGGCCGAGTACAACTCTTGCACGCGTATGGCAACCCTACCATACTCACGTGACTAACACTTTGCACGCGTATGGCCACCTGCCATACTCACGTGACTAACACTTTGCACGCCGAATGACCTCCTGCCATTCTCACGTGACTAACCATTCTTCATGTGCACCATTCTCTTAGCCCGAACGTCCCGCATGACATCCTTGACCACCAAGACCTCGGTTCCTCCTGAACCTAGTCCCGAACCTCAGTTCCTCCATGAACCTAGTTCCGGTCCGTCATCGATCACATTCGTCTTCGAGCAATACACGCACATGAACAAACCACAAACAAATCCGAGCACAAGTCCACGACTTGACTCAATGTCAATCCATGCAACTACTCACATGAGCATTGCATAAAGTCCACTTCAAAAGAAGCATCATGAAATCATCACAAATTTCAAATTCACATTCAAAATTCAAATCCAAATCGCTCAAAACCCTAATTGAGCGAAAAACGATTCACTTACTGACAAACAAAGTTGGTCCGTTGTATAAGGAAAAGTTTCTGTTCCAAGAAGCCAACCAAACGGAAAAACACGTTCTCACAACGGACAAACAAAGTTGGTCCGTTGTACATGCTAAAAATGGCTTCGGTCATGAGCTCAAAACAAGTTCACAGCGGACCCGAAGCTTGTCCGGTGCAAACGTGCCACGCTCGGTTTCACAAAAGTAAAACCCTAGAAAAAGTCCATTCACGACGGACAAAAAGAATTAGTCCGTTGTACATGTGAAAATCTTGGTTCCAAGAAATTATCCAAACCGAAAAAGCTTGTTCACAACGGACCAAGAAAAACTGTCCGTTGTACATGTGAAAATGACTTCGGTCATGGGCTCAAAAACATGTTCACAACAGACCCAAAAACAATGTCCGTCGCAGATGGGAAACTTACTGTTTCTTGAGAACTTTGTCCGGCGCTAATGCGTAACTTACTGTTTCTTGTCAAATTGTCAAAACACATGAACAAACACATTTTGCAAATTCAAATCTAAGTTAATTTTTCAGTTCAAAGCCAATTTTTCAGCACATGATTTCACACAGCGCGAGGAGCTAGAAGCCCGAAAGGCCGAGCTCGATAAGCTGCAGTCGAATCGAGCGCCGCCACCTTAGCTCACCACCAGCCTCGGCAGCGCATGGCGTCAGGTGCATCGACAATTGGCCGAGGAAGCGAACGGCCTTCCGTTCTTCCCTCAAAGCCAACGTAACATTGCCGCTGCGGCAATGCTGCTCCGAGGGCTGCCTGAGCCAACGGAGCCTGAAGCCAAGGCCACCTACCAGAACCTTCGGGGACTGGTAGAGCGTGCTGTCGTTCAGCACGCCCAAGGTTCGAAGACCCGGAGTACTGGACGATGTACTTCGATGGGTCTTACACCAAGAACGGGGCTGGCGCGGGGGTCGTCATCATCTCCCCACTCGGCAACAAACTCCGGTACGCCATACGACTACTCTTCGACGCCACCAACAATGTCGCCGAGTACGAAGCCCTCGTCAACGGCCTGCGAATCGCCGCCGACCTGGGCGCACGACGTCTCAACGTTCGCGGCGACTCCAAGCTGGTCGTCGATCAAGTGATGAAAGCCACCGAGCCCCGCGACGCTCGGATGGCCGCCTACTGCCTGGAGGTCCGCAAGCTCGAGGAAAAGTTCAAGGGTTTCGAGCTCCATCATAGCTACCGACGCTATAACGGTGAAGCCGACTCCCTCGCCAACCTCGCCTCCGGGAAGGGGCCGGTTCCCAGGAATCTTCGTCTCCGACCTCGGCTGACCCATCAATCCGGTTGGATCCGAATCTTTGGCGCCACGACCCAAAGGCGGGTGGCCCCATCGATCTTCGGTCGAGATGCCCCACTGGAGTCGGACTTGGGCGCCTGAGCATCGAAACCGATCGGAGGCGACCGTTTGTCGATCGATTGACAAGCGGGTCGCTCCGCCGATACCACCGAGGCTCGGCGCCTCGCCGGCGGCTAAGTCATTAAATCCTGATCGGCGCCCTCTACAAGAGGAGCCCGTCAGGAATCCTTCGGCGCGTTCCGACTGACCAAGGGAAGCACCTTCTGCAGGACATCCATGACGGGGTGTGCGGGCACCATGCCGCGCCGCGGTCCCTGGTAGGAAAGGCCTTCCGACAAGGTTTCTACTGGCCGACCGCCGTAGCGGATGCGACCGATTGTCCGCACTGCGAAGGATGCCAATTCTTCGCCAGACAGACGCATCTTCTGCGCAAGCCTGCAGACGATCCCCATCACATGGCCCTTCGCGGTTTGGGGACTCGACACAGTCGGACCCTTCAGAAAGGCGCCCGGGGGCTTCACTCACTTGCTTGTCGCCGTAGACAAGTTCACAAAGTGGATTGAAGCAAAGCCATTGCAAAAGATCACATCAGCACAGGCGGCAAGTTTCTTCCGCGACATTGTCTACCGGTTTGGGGTGCCCAACTCCATCATCACCGACAACGGGACGCAATTCACGGGAAGGGAGTTCCTCGAGTTCTGCGACAACTTCAACATCCGAGTCGACTGGGCGGCAGTAGCACACCCCCGAGCCAACGGACAGGCCGAGCGAGCCAACGGCATGATCCTCCAAGGACTCAAGCCGCGAATCTTCAGCCGACTGAAGAAATTCGCGGGACGATGGGCTGCCGAACTACCGCCCGTGCTTTGGAGTCTGCGAACCACGCCAACCCGGTCGACCGGGTTCACTCCTTTTTTCTTGGTGTTCGGGGCGGAAGCTGTCCTCCCGACCCGACCTTGAGTACGGCGCACCAAGGGTGCAGAACTACAACAACGCACGGGCAGTCGAGTAAGAACAAGATTAGCTCGACCGACTCGACTAAGGCTCGAGACGCCGCGGTCCTACGATCGGCAAAGTATCGGCGCCGTCGCTACCACACCGACGGGTCCGCTGGCCGCTTGCTCAAGTCGGCGACTTAGTGCTACGCCAAGTCCAGTCCGCGAAGGACAGGCACAAGCTCTCCCCACCTTGGGAGGGCCCTTTCACCATCGCGGAAGTCCTCCGACCCGGCACTTTCCACCTCAAAGACACCGAAGGGAATCTCGTGACAAACGCCTGGAACATAGAGAAGCTGAGAAGGTTCTATCCATAGTCGGCCTCTCTCCTCTCTTTGTACCATACGAAAAAACACTCGAGCAAAGAAAGCTGCAGCAGTCGGACGACCGACCAAGTGGTTTTTTCTCTCTCGAACCTCTCTCGTTTTGCTGATCATGAGCACTGCGACCCCCGCCCCGAAAGCAGAGGCCCCGAAGCTGTCCTCCTTCGATCACGTGCGAAAGAACGAGGGCTAGATCTCAACACAAAAAGAGAAGGAGCGAAACGAAAAGGGAAACCCGAACACTTTATTTATTTATGGAGGAACATCGCCCCAACCAAGAGCGAACCGCCCATTGCGATCTTGGTGCGCGCCCTGCCAGCCGAGCTCC
This sequence comes from Rhipidocladum racemiflorum, assembly GCA_036346355.1. NCBI lineage: Eukaryota > Viridiplantae > Streptophyta > Magnoliopsida > Poales > Poaceae > Rhipidocladum > Rhipidocladum racemiflorum. Next base: position 13,263,387 of record CM070578.1, on the reverse strand, counting down.
GCACGGCGTGCCTCTACCACCGCCCGCAATAGTGGCGCCCTCACTTCTCGGCCGAGAACGCCGACGGCGAGGACGCCGACTTCGCCGCCGTCCTCACGCGAGCGGCCCGCGGCTTCAGATCCGCCACCTCCCGCACCAGGCACGATGGGCAACCACCTCCTCGCTGGCCGAGCATTGTGGTCCGCCATGGCGCATGGAGCAACAGGCGCCTTGGCGCCTCTCCTTTTATAACCCGCGGCGCGGAAGATAAAGCGCCCCAAGTCGCCAAGGCAGTACGAGAGGAGCAGAAGACGAAGCGCCTTGGGGTCACGCGACGGCGCAGAAGACGAAGCGCCCAGCGTCAGCTCCAAAATCAGCGCGGTCCTCAAGGCGAAGTTAATCCACCCTTATCTCAGCGAGAAAATTCCTTTCCGGAAAAAATCGCACACCCACCACGAACTCAAGCGGTGCGTGGCGGCTGCACCCTCGATCCCCACGCACGCTCGGGCTGCATGACCTCGGGGGCCGGCGACTTAAATCGATAACCGGTTACCACTCCGACCGAGCTCCCCTCCTAAAGTAACCTCCTCAAAACCAAAATGCTACGGCCCACGCCCCAGCGGCTACGGTTCCGAAGTAGCACTTTGTGCAAAAAGGAGGCTACCTGAGCGAAGGGCCGAGCGGCGGTCGGATGGAGCCTTTCGATATAGGTTGACGAGTGCTACGACTTACGCCCCAGCGGCCCAACCCGACCATCATTTAAAAACGTGCGGGTCGCTAACCTAAGCCGCACTCCGACCGACCGAGCTATCTACCTCGCGACTATTTCCCTCGGCTCAAAGTACTACGGCCCCTCGCCCCGCGCTCACGGCCAGTAGCACTCTGCGGAGGGAAACAAGCCCTCCGAGCAAGAAGCACTACGAGCGGTCGGAGCACCCCCACTTAGGTTAGATTTCAACCCGCCAAAGCTTCGCGAAGGAGGTGGTTCGACTCCAACACCTCCTTCACCAAGCAATCGCCGAGGCAGCTCGCCTCCCCATGTCCTCTTCGCATGAATGCGGTGCAACGCCCTCGCCTCAGGGCACCCTGTGGACCCCGTAGCTACGGTTGAAAAATTGCCCAAATTCATAAAAGAAACACGGGATAGACGGGGCAGAGTAACTTAAAAACAGCCCGGCCGAAGCTCGACTAGGGCAATGCATTCATCACATACATTGCCAAAAAGCAAGCGGAAGAAAAAACTAATCCTCCTCCCTTTCGACGGAGAATTTCGCGCGGCGAGATTCGGCAATCTCTTGGGCACACGGATCGACCCGGGCCATGAACGCGTCAACCTCTTCATCGCTTCGGTCAGCAGCGACGCCGCTCCCGACCGCCTCAAGGTCGACGCCGTCGTCATAAGAGACGGTGTTGACCAGGGTCAAGAAGCGCCAAGCACCGCCGCTTCGCACCGACGCCGACGCTCGGCCAGGATCCACCCAAGCATGGCGGGATGGCGCTGGGCGGAGTAAGCCGAAACGGCCATCCTGAGACGACTGGGCCCACGTGGAGGATCGTCGGTGGGCGTCGTGTCGGCCGCGTCCGTCTCCGCCCGCCGCTTATTCAAAAGGGCCGAGTCGCGTAACTCGACCGCCGCGTCTCGTGCCTCCACTGCCGCCCTTCGCGTCTCCAGCGCGTCGGTAAGGTTTTTTCGCAGATCTGCAGGGGCGAAAACAACGTCGAGGGGCGCCGCAGCGATGACCGGAAGACTAAGCTACTCACGACCACGGAAGCCTCCTTGGCGCGAAGTTCCTCCTCGGCCTTGGCACGCGCTTCCCGTCGGCCGTAAGCGCGGTCGGCAAGCTCCTTCATCGTCACGAGCTCACCCGGCGAGATCCCGCCGGCCTTGGCGATCGGCCTCCTGCGGTCGACTCGCATTCCTCCCGATAGAGGGCGGCCTCGCCGGCGGTGACGCCGCGATGGCTGCGGAAGTCTTGGCCGCCAAAGATCCGCCAGGACGACCAGCCCTCTCTCCCTCGGTGGCCAACGACTCCGCACGTCGCTGAGCCTCCCGCAAGGCTTCAGCGACCTCCCCCAGCCGCTGACCCGCCGAGGCAGCCCTTCCTTGCTCCGCGGCACGCGCCCTCCGCGCGTCGAGCGGCTCTCGCCCTATGGCACTCCCGGTGTGCAAGTGCCGGGAGGAACTTTGACTTGCCCACCGCCGGGATGTCAAGCGCTGCAGTACCCGCCCGGTCAGTCTCCTTTTCCCGGTCAAAAAGATGCACAAGAAAAATCCCCGTCAAACTTACCAATCTGGCCGAGCGGGACTCCTCAGCAATGGACTTCCTCGCCTTGGACGCGGCGTCAACGACAAGGGTAAGTTCGGCATGGATCCTTCCCATGTCATCCTCCAGAGCGTCCCAATCCGCACGTTCTGCGTCGTCGTCCAGAACGAACGCGGGGCCCCCGGCCGGGTCAGGACCGGGCCAAGTCAGCGCGGCGATCGGCGACCGCCCTGACTTGATTTCCCCGCCCGACGGAACGCCTGCGGCGGTCGGTTGTGCGCCCATCGGCGACACTCGGACCGCCGAAGCTGGCGGCGGCCCCGGCGGCGGGGGTGGCAGATCTCGTCCCGCCGGCGTTGCAAACGACGCGAATCCCAGTGTTTCCCCCGGCAACGGGCTCGCGCTGACCTCCACGGGCGGCAGCACGGGGGAAGGCAGGACCGGCAGAACTCCGCCGGCCTCACTGGTCGACGGCACGGGCGGAAGCACGCCCGACGGGGCTTCTGCCCGCGCGCTCACATCCGGCAGCGGCCCAGATGCGTCCCCCTCGGGCAGCGTCCCCTCGCCAACGGGCCCTACCGCGGGGAGCGCATCCGAACGATCCCCCCTCCCGACAACCACCACGCGCCCCGCGGACAGGACCGGGAGGGGGCGATTCCTCACCACCGAAGTAGGGCTCAGCGCCCTCCCAGCACTGGTGAGGCCCCTGCGTACGGCGGTCGGTCAGGAATTGCAGAAGAAGTCAGCACCAGAGGAATTGCGCAAGTCGCTTACCGGGAGGAGCGAACAACCGGCACTTGACGTGCCCTCTTTGCCGGACCCCCGCGAGGAGGCGACCGGGACCCGCGCTTCCGCAGGATAAAACCTGCGCCCGCGGTCTCTTCGGAGGAGCCGCGGTCGCCGGCCCCGCGACTAGGACCCGCGTCGCGGCCGCCAGAATCGCCCCCGGCAACTTCTCCCCCGCTCGACAACGACTCCTCGTCACCCTCACTCGAGGTCTCTTCCGAGGTCTCCTCCGAGACCTCCTCGCCACGCGCGGCTCGGTCCGCGCGCTCTTTCCTCTTCCGCGTCTTGGTGGCCTCTTTTTCCGCTAGCAGGGCGGCGTCCTGCTTCTCCTTTTCCAGGCGCACGGCCGCCCTCAACTCCTTTTCCCCCGGCAGCAAGGGACGGGAGATCAGTCCACCGAGCCCCTACGGGAGCACGCTCGGGTAAGGAGGCGAGGGAGCAGAGCAAAGCAAAAGCGAACAGGAGCCGTCAGACGTACCAGGTTCTGCGGATTCTGCGCCGAGAACGGCGCAGGCGCCTCGCCCGCTGGTTCGGTGTCTCCCGTGATGGAGACTGCGGACACGCGCGCGAGGATCTCCGACGAGGGAAGCTCCGCTCGGCGACCTTGCAGGGTCGGTCGGCCCCATGTACTCAAACATGGGGCGCAACCGGTCCTTGAAGGGTTGGATGCGCCTCTCCATGAACGTGCTGAGGACCACCTTGCCTGTCAGGCCCCGCCGCTTCAGGTCCGCGAGCTTCTCAAGGATCGCGTCCACCTTCTTCCGGTCCTTCTTGTCAGGGCCCCAGGTCCAACAAGGATGCGACTTCGGAAGATTCCCACTGAAGGCCGGGGCACTGTTGCCGAGGTTCCGGACATAGAACCACTCGCTATGCCACCCCCGGTTGGACGTCGGCAGCTTCAAGTCGACGTAGAACGGCTTGCGGTGGTTGCGCAGTTGAATCATCAGAGCTCCGAGGAGGCTGGTGTCCGATGACGACCTCGCGAAGAAGAAGTGGCGCCAGAGCCCCCAGTGGGGTTCGATCCCCAGGAAGGCCTCACACAGCGTCATGAAGACCGCAATGTGGAGGACTCCATTCGGGTTCAGATGATGAACCTCCCCCCCGTAATAGTGCAGCAACCCCCGGACGAACGGGTGGAGTGGAAGTCCGAAGCCCCGTTCGTAGAAGGACGCCAACGAGACTATCTCGCCGTCCCCAAGTTCGGTCCCCGGCCCGATCGGCGGAACTTCGCGGCCGGACTCAGGCCGCGGAGGAAGGAACTCCTTCCTCTCCAGACCGAGATAGCGACCCGCCACGGCCGAATGCGGGTACAGCGACATCTCCAATTGCGCGAAGGAAAGCAGGGGACGACGCGGCGGAGCAGGAGACTCCTCTTCTTCCCTCGTTTTCTTCCTCCCTTTTTCCTTTTTTGCAGAGCGCACGAACAGAAGGCTTGGCGCCTACCACGCCACCCACTCCTTCCTTTATAGGCTCGGCGGAAGCAGGCCAGCGCCTCGCGCCGAAATCGGCGCCTCCTCGCGCGAATCAGCGATGCGCCAAACCGTCACTTTGCCGCCTCGTCCGTTTCCCCGGTAACGTGCCGCAGTCCATTTAAATCCCACTGCGCATTAACTGCTCCGACAGGATGGCCGCCTCGCGCCGCGCGCCGCACAGCATCGCGAGCCTCGCCGGTCACGATGGGCCAAGGCGCCCAGAGGAAAGGTATGCAAGCGGCCACTGGGCGCCGACCTCGGGGAGAGTAAGCCGCCTATAGGCTCGCACCGAGGCGACGCCGTCTTGTAGATTCTGAAGGCGAATCGGCCGGTGAGCAACCGCCCCGACGTAAAAAGAAGCGGCGAGTCGCGGTGAGCCCCGAGGGCCTCGGTTGGGTCGGCGGGACGACCCAATCAACGTGACTTCGCGTCGAGACCATACCTCACACTCTCCGCGGAACTCATCGATGAGTAGCGGCCGGCGCCCGGTCGGCGGACGACCGGCGATCCGACACGGGATCGAGTAAGGAAAGGTTTTTATGGAACGCCCCGGTAGTCGGACGCCACGGGAGCTACGTCGCAGAAACGAACCCCTCGAGGGGATCGCCAAGGTTCCACTCGGATCACCCGATAGTAGCTTCGCACGAGCACGGCGTTCAAACCGACGAAGGTAGCGCGTCCGCTCACGACTCTAAGGACCCACGTGCACCGTGGCCTGCGAAATCCGGCCGGGTAAAACCCGACCCGCTCGGGGGCTGAAACTCGCCCGCGGTGCGCTCGCGCCGGGCTCTTTGGACGGGCTTGGCCGACAAAGCGGCCCCGACCAAAGCGTCGCCGTCCTCGTGGTCCGCGACCACTTTTCGGCCAGAAACCCCGGCCGGCTCCCGACCCGCCGGGGGCTGGGAGCTACACCCACCGGGTGCGCTCCTTGCCGGGCTCTTTCAGTGGCGCGACTCCCAGCGATCCGCCGACCTAGACACCGCCGACCTCCGGGTCGACGACCATCATGGCCGGGTAAACCCCGACCGGCTCTCCGACTACGGGGCTCATGCCGGGTGCGCTTCGCCTGCCGGGCTCTTTGGGCAGGCTTGACCGACAAGCGCGGCCCGACCAAAGCGTCGCCGACCTCGGTCCGTGGCCACTTTTCGGCCGGGTAAACCCCGACCGGCTCCACGACCGCTCGGGGGCTCAAACTACACCGGGTCTTCGCGCACCCGGGCTCTTTTCTAGGCTGGCGCGGCTTCCAGGCAGCCACACCGACCTCCGGGTCGACGGTTATCGCCGCCAGGTTAAACCCCCGAGCGGCTCTCCGATCCGCTCCGGGGCTCGGGGGCTACTGACGAGTACCCATACCATGGGTACCCCCATCAGCCCGGAAGCACGAACGGGCTGACCTATCACGACGGAAGTCCGGCACCACCGAAAGGTACTTGGGCCGCAAAGAACGAGCCCCGACCTGTGCGGGGCCGACCCCGGACGGTCGGCGGACTCTGGTTCCAAGCGGTCGGCACACGCCGGCCGCCTAATATCGAAGCTCAAGCTCCGCCCGCGCACAAGTCAGCAGGGCCCACGCCCGATGTCGGTATTTGCCTTGTGCGCAGCGTCCCCTGACATCCGTACCAGGGTAGGCGGCTCCTTCCCAAGGTTGTCAGAAGAGCCACCGAAGAAGTCAAACCCCCGTCCCGTCGCCTGGCACACCGCAGAGGAGTACGCCCACTCCCGAGGCCTAAGCAAAGTCAAGCGCCATTAAAGTCACCAAGGCTGACAAGAGCACCACGCAACACGCCACCACGACAAGATTACGCAAGATCAGACGCATAGAGCCACCAACCCTACCTCGGACAGCGGGGTTGGCGGACAAGACAGAAGCAGACCTCAAGACATGCAGACCCCTCTCCTCGTAGTCTTCGCAACTCCGTGTAACCGCCTCCTCCGTCTATATAAGGAGGCGGGGCCAGAAGGAGGGCGCGGAGAAAAGGGAAAGCTTGATCTCCGAGGTAGCCTCGACTCCCTAGCGAAAACCTCAAGGGGATCGGACAGCCGACCGTCCGCCTCGCCTGTACACCCCCTGTCCGTCTCCAAAAGATCAATACATTCACACCGCGCGAACTGGAGTAGGGACATTCGGCCCGAACCAGTATACATCTTCTGACTCCACGAGTCGACCATTCGGGGAGAGGGAGCGCGCGACCCCATCCGACCATAAATTCGTATTGCCGGTGCACGAAACACCGACACTACGTCCCAAGCCTTGGATGATCAAGTTGCGTGCCTTACTATTTGCTTCAACATGTGCGCGATTGGTGTCGTTGACGTTGTCGTTTGCAGGGACTTCATATGGTTTGTAGACCTTCTCCCAAATTGCGAATCCCTGAGCTTGGATGAACGCCTCCATCTTGGCCTTCCAAAACTGAAAATCAACACCATTGAACACACAAGGTTTTGTCGAATAATGATCCATTGATCTAATCACCGATTAAGATAAATTAGAAAAACCTTGCTCTGATACCACTTGTAGGATCGAAGTATACGAATATAGCAATCAGAGGGGGGGTGAATGATTGTGCGGAAGCTAAAACTAAATTCTTGATCTATTAAAAGTTCACCCCAAAACAGAACCAAACAATTGCTTTGTTTTCGACAAAAACAGAAAGACAAAGGTTTAGTAAAACGCGAATTACTGGTGATCCAACCGTCGGAACGATCTGAAATTTGGACACAAGAAACTAGATTCCAATACGAATCAAACCCAAAAAGAATCAGCTCGATCGGACTTATGGATCAAAAGTTATGAGCTTCGCAAGCTTGCTGATCCAGAACTTGACGAGAATCAATCTAATCAAAACTTCAAAACGAAACAAGATCTTCAAAAGATTAATCAACTAGACTTTGAGAAACTCTAAATCAATACCCTAGAACGGTTTTTGATGGATCAAATCAAGATGAAACTCAACGATCAAAAACCAATCTAGAATTAGAACAAGCATGCAAACAAGAACCAAAACAGAAAACACTGTAGCGACGTGGTTACTGTAGCACGCAAAAATCTTGGAAGAATTGATCTTTATTTCTTTTGTCTAAAATACTCTCATCAAAAGAGTACAAACCCTAAAACCAAGCTCAAAGCTTGATGCGCTCAGCTCTACTTGGTGCCTTTCAACAGGAGACCCCCCACCTATTTAAAGCACCAACCCACAAGGAGTTCTGAATACGATTCCTATTCCCTAGAAGGAATCCGTATCCAACACAACTCTACTTGGCCCAACCTGGCCGAGTACAACTCTTGCACGCGTATGGTAACCCTTCCATACTCACGTGACTAACACTTTGCACGCGTATGGCCACCTGCCATACTCACGTGACTAACACTTTGCACGCGAATGACCTCCTGCCATTCTCACGTGACTAACCATTCTTCATGTGCACCATTCTCTTAGCCCGAACGTCCCGCATGACATCCTTGACCACCAAGACCTCAGTTCCTCCTGAACCTAGTCCCGAACCTCAGTTCCTCCATGAACCTAGTTCCGGTCCCGTCATCGACCACATTCGTCTTCGAGCAATACCTGCACATGAACAAACCACAAAACAAATCCGAGCACAAGTCCACGACTTGACTCAATGTCAATCCATGCAACTACTCACATGAGCATTGCATAAAGTCCACTTCAAAAGAAGCATCATGAAATCATCACAAATTTCATAATCTCAAATTCAAATTATTTCAATTCTCAAAATCACTCAAAAACCCATTCACGACGGACCAAAAAATTTGGTCCGGCGTACATGTAAAACTTACTGTTTTTCAATAACTTGGTTTGGCACAACAACCTTCAAAAACACATTTACGACAAACCAAAAAAGTTGGTGTTGCATACGGGAAAACGAGGTTGTCAAAAGCATGTTTACAAAGGACCAAAAAAGTTGGTCTGTCGTACATGGGAGAATGAGGTTGTCAAAAGCATGTTTACAAAGGACCAAGAAAGTTGGTCTGTTGTACATGGAAGAATGAGGTTGTCAAAAGCATGTTTACAAAGGACCAAGAAAGTTGGTCCGTCGTACATGCAAAACTTACTGGTTTCTTGGAAGATTGAGTTCGACTCATGAGCTCAAAAACACGTTCATTTATGCAGGACCCAAAAACTTTGTCCGTCGTACATGCACAACTTACTGGTTTTTGAGGAAAATTGAGTTTGGCTCAATAAGTTCAAAAGCATGTCCACGACAGACCAACAAAGTTTGTCCGTCGTAGATGGGAAACTTACTGTTTCTTGAGATCTTGGTCCGGCGCAAAAGTGAAACTTACTGCTTCTTGTCAAATTGACAAAACACATGAACAAACATATTTGCAAATTCAATTCTAAGCCAATTTTTCAGCACATGATTTCACAATAGGTTGAAAATAAACAGTAGAAACATTGTAACGTACTGTTCGTGTGCAGATGGAGCAGTAGTCGTTGTAGCGCGTACAGTGCCGAGGACGGAAGCGCGCCGCAGTCGAGCGCGATGCCGAGGCGCTTCCTGAACGCCGAGGAAGACGAGCCGTGACGGTGACGTGGAAGGCCGCCGAGCGCTTCCCAAAATCCGATTCGCCCTCTCCTGCAAGAACGCGAGGACGACGGTTTCGAGACTGCTTTCCGTCAGTGCACGCCAGACGGACGGGGCGATTTGATGGCGGCGCAATGAGAGAAAAATAGCAAAAGCCTAGACGTGGTGTGTATCTTGCTCTTCCGACGGCGCGCGCAAAGATATAAAGGAATAGCCTGGTAATACCAGAATCGAACACGACTCAAGACGTGCCACGATCGGAGTCTATTACGGAGTCGGTTACGGTTTCCTTATCCCTTCTGCAACCGTGACGATCCCGAGTAGCAAAAGAATAAACTGCAAAAGGAGGCTGCACCTACGCAAAGCCCTAGACCGGATTTCGGCGGACCATTCACGCAGGTGCCGCACGCCCGCGCCCCCCACCCCGGCCCGAGCCCGGCCCGGCGAGGCGAGCGCGTGTGTATTCTTTCTCCCTTTCTCCACATGGTTCTACCATGGTGGAGCACACTCCACTATTTAAACTAGTGTTCACCACTTTAGGCTAGCAATGTGGTACTATTGCTAGTGCACATGCCTCTTCATGAGGTGGGCCTTTGAGATTTTCTAGGATTTATTGTCTCAATTAAATGGGCTTGGCCCAAATAATCCAACATAAGAAGCCTGCTTTCTTGCCTTTGGTTGATGGGATAAGATTGAATATGATGGGATGGTAGTACTATTTGGTTTTATTATTTTGGGTGACTGAAATGGTTCAGCACCTATAGAAAATATTACTTAAATTTGTATCACTTGGTTAAGGATGAGATGATTCCATTCAAACAACCATACATACGGATAACTTTTTTTTGAACCATCTTATATATGTACTACTTGGTACAAACCACAAGCACAAACTGTCTATCAAGCAAATCAACAGTCACTATAAAATGTCTACCGGGTGCGTACAATGTGTCCATGATTTGCAACCATTGTTCTTGTTTCTTTGTTGTCAGAATATATACGAGCTTTCAAACTAGTTATCCTTCACGAACGGTAAAAATCAGAAGCTGGCCTGGCAAAAAACATGTCCAAAATGGCTGGCTAGTTGCTTGCATTCTCTTACAGCCAAATACTATGTATATTAAGAGGGTGTTTGGCATAACTCCAGCTCCACCAGATTAGTGAATTTGGTGGAGCTGAGTATTTCTAGCATTACTAAATCTGAGGAGTTGGAGTTATGTGTATATTAAGAATATTTAGGTGGGTCATCTTGTTTACATTTTATAATAAAATATAAACTTAATTCACTTTATTTTAGCCTACAAGCTTCAGCTCTGAGGTGTAGCTGGGATCTGGAGCTCTGCCAAACAGGGCCTAAGTTCCATAGGATTCCGAGTCGCTCGCATGTCCACGTCAATTCGAAGTGACATGTTCGCTTCCCGTCACGCCACGTCGTCTGATTTGTTTGCCTATTCATTGAACACGATCAGCGTCGTAGCGTAGTGAAACGAAGCTTCATTGTCAAGCCGCCGTCCTGCGTTCGAGTCCCCACCCACGCGCACGCCTCGCCCGCACGATTTTTGCCGGGTTAACGCATGGCGTGGGCAGGCGCTCCAGCAATTACGTATAAGTCTATTTTTAAATGAAAATGCTCTAACTCTTTTGAAATCACATTTTTATCTTTTTTTTTGTGCAAAGGACCCCTAAGTCATGGAAATTCGTGTTTTATCACGCGTTTTTTTGGAAAGCCACCTAAAACTGCATTTTAGTCTTTTTTTGGCAAATGACCATGAAAGTCAAAAAAAGTTGTTTTTTTGCATATTTTTTTGCGAAAAGTCGGCACTTTTTTTAGAGAAGGCCTTCGAAAACTTTTAAGATTACGTATAGATCCCTTTTTTTTAAAAAAAAAAGACACTTGAAAATTTTTGAAATAAGTAAAAGACCCCCAAAAAATTCAAAATTGGGCCTTTTTGTGAATCGCACAATTTTTACAAGTACATTTTTTTTACTAAAAGGCCCCAGCAAAACTGTCCCAACTTTTCTAAAATTACATTTTTAATCTATTTTTTGTGCAAAAGACCCCAAAGTCATAAAAATTTATGTTGTTCCGTGCTTTTTTTCTTTTGGAAAGCCACCCAAAACTACATTTTAGGCCTTTTTTTAGCAAATGGCCCTAAAAGTCCTGAAAAATTGTTTTTTCGCACGATTGTTTTGCAAAAAGTCACCACGTCTTGGAGAAAAGACCCCGAAACCTTTTAAAATTACGTATAGATTCCTTTCTTTGAAAAAGCACTCGAAAATTTTAAAAAAAATACGTAGAAGACCTCACAAATCTGAAATTAGCTGCTTCTTTTTTTTTGAGTTGCGCGTATATGGCGATTGACGCCACGTACACCAGGCCCATGCTGGCTAGTTAATTAACAAGCCTCCGTGTCACTGCAACTGGACTGCAACTTGCGTCGCAACCCTCTCCATCTCGTGTCACTGCATCGCAGTTTCCGCACGCCTTGTGCGTTAGCTGACATCAGTAGTATCACAGCATGATCCTGTGACAGAACAGTGTCATGGAGATCTGCCTGCCTCAGTGCCTCGTAGTCCTAACTCCTAGCACGTTTATTTATCGCTACTCCAGTAATCAGTGGTACAGTAATCACCTCTGTTTAGCCTGACATAGTTAATGACCCCTCAGGACAGCACCACACTGTTGTGTATGCTCGTTCGTCGCGTCTTTAGAGAAAGGCAGGCCCTGTCCTTTCATACATATATAATCGGCTAGCTCTCCCTCTGATTCGATGCGGTTTGTTTTTTCTGCGCCGCGTCAGTACCAACAAATGCTGAGTTCTTGGATTTTCTCGCCTTCTCGTATCTTTCTAATTTATAAATCAAGCTCTCCCTCGTACAAATATAATCATAAAATTAATCTCTTTTAAACCACAAAACCATCCGTATGTAATATGTGTTACCTGCCGCGCTTATGTACCACGATAGGAGGCTAAAATCATGGCCCGGCAACACCTACACTGCTACAGAAAAGGTGAACACAGACGGTTTTGTGAACCATTTGTAAATAGGTGTCAGTAATGACAATGACGTATCACAGACAATTCTTGAGCCGTCAGTGAAATTCACATCACAGACGATTCTAGATGTGAGCACATCACAAACGGTTCTGTTAAATAACTGTTTGTGATGTGGTCCACAATACAAACGATTCTTTATTAGAATCGTCTGTAATATTAATTGTTACTGCTAAATATTTTTCTATTTATTCACTAGCATCAGAAAATGCTAGCCATGCATCTGAAACAAGACGATTACACACATCACATGAAGATTATATCGCAAGCATATTACACATCACAGACTACACAACCACTTCAGAAATCAACTCAAATATTATATTAACCAATATATCACATATTATACAACCATTTCAGAAATCAACTCAAATATTGTATTAACCAATAGAATGCGGAATTACAATTCACAAATTCAATTAACGAATAGAACAACATGGAATGTACCTTCTGGAGCTATGACCTCACGCATCAAAAAATCAGACAAGCTTTCTCAAATTGCCTCCAGATGAGCCTTTTTCAACGTAGTTGCATCGCTGATCTTCTTTATACCGATGAGGGTTCGTATGCTATGGCAAACATAGAAGGCACACATGTTATCTCCCTGTCCCTGCTGGGCGCACTACGAAAATAGAATTGATTAGTTTGAAGGGCATTATTAAGAAGTAATATAGGATTATTGTGTACTAACGACTACCAAGAATTCAAAATCATGTTTCAGCTTATCATTCATTGTTTAGCTGGAGACTACGTGTGGGTCGATGAAACCCACCGATTCTTTCTTCCTTTTTGCTTCAAGAATCATGTATCTATAACATGGAGCCAATGTGGGGCACATGATCATAATGTCAAACTTACCCGAAATTGCATTAGGAAGATGCAACAAACAAGAAGCCAATAAAAAGAAGTAATAGCTAGAAGTTGAGCAACTAAAACTACATTACATAATCATATTAAGTTAGTTCACTAAAACTATACTAATAAACATTCCAACTACAAGGGAAAAAGGCAGAATGCAGGAATGAAGGTAGGGTCAGAAAATGAAGAAAAAATATCAAGGAGCATGGATGATAAGAATGGTAACTAGTGAAGGATATGCATGAAGAGGACATATATAGGATACATAGAATGGTTTTGATTCACAACCAATACTAGGGGCTACATTTTTATAATTTTTTAATACTACAATGAAAGAGTGCTAAGATGTTTATAGATATGCCTTTGAATTGTATTTGATATTTCATATGCTAATTATATTTTATTCCTAGTTGAATCAATTGTATGATAAGATGAATCAATAAATAAATATAAAAAATATAGAATAAAATTTAACTTACATTACTAAAGTAGGAAGAGGACGGCGATGGCATGGGGAGGAGGATGATGGCGGTGATGGCTCGGGGAGGACGATGGCGCAGTGGAGGAGGCTGATGGCACGGTGGAGGAGGACGACGACGCGGTGGAGGAGGATGGCAACGATGGCTCGGGGAGGACACCGGCGACAGCTCTGGGAAGATGTCGGTGACGGCTTGGGGATGAGGAGGACGGTTAGGGTTTGGTAACTTGCGCAAATGACTATGTAGAGATTGGGTTCTTAGTGGCTGGTGTTATATAGAGCTATCATCTCAGGCGGTTCTAAACCGTCTGTGATAATGACACATCACAGACAATTATAATATAGAACCATCTGTGATGTTCATATCATAGATGGTTCTAATATAGAACCGTCTGTGAATTCTCATTATACTTGCTTGCTTGATTAGAATTGCAATTTATTATGTAGAGACATAATTAGTTCGTGCACTAGTGGGCCTAGTTGATTTAGGCTTTAATTATCAAAACCGTAGTTTTATTTCCGTAATTAATTTAGGTTTTGACATAGGGGTTGTTTAGAGCATAATCATGAGTAGATTTTTTAATAACGCCTATTCACCCCCCTCTAGTCGTATCCTCAACCCCACAACCACACATTCTCATATTGTCCCAGTCAATGCATGGATAAGATATAAATTGGACCCCTTTATTAAGCATATCCTCCTCTGCAGCTCTTTTTAAAGCAGAGACGCCATTAATGTACTCGGCATTCGCACGGTTCACAACGTACATCCAGTTTCGGTCCATCTACGTACAGTACGTATATAACAATATATAAGTGTTAAACAAGGAAGTCTTTACCAAACTAGCTACCTCTTAGATCACAAACAATAAATGGATCTAGCTAGCTACAGGTTACATCTAAAACCAATTATGCACTAGTTAGCTTAATTCAGTGCTCCAAGACTCAATGAAATTGCATATATATATCTTCAAATTCTCATCTATCTCTTTATCAAGCTAGATAGCTTCTTGCATGTATAAAAAAAAGAACAAAATAGATTTTCAATTCTCTCTTTGACTAGCTAGTTCTACATCAAGCTAGATCTAAACCATATCTTCATTACCAAGCTAGCTACATCAAGCTAGATCTAAACCATATTTTCGTCACCAAAGTAGATATAAACCATATCTTCACCAATTACTACTTTAAAACACAAAGAACAAATGGATTTATACCAACATAGATCTAAACCATAATTTTAAATATTCTATCTCTTTATATCAAACTAGATCTTCAATATAATACAATAGAACTAAACACTAACCTTAGACTACTAACAACAAAAGGATCTACAATCACTCTTTCAAATCCACAGTCTCCTTGCACCAGATTGTCTCGCAATCATACCCACATAAAAAAATGGCTTGGGAAACCCTAAGTGAGTCGGGGGCCTCGCGGCTCTTCACAAACGGTTCCAGCTAAAAATCGTCTATGATAACACCTCTTCACAGACGGTTCTAATCAAAAACCGTATGTGAAACATCACTAAGGTTTTTGGATAGAATCGTCTGTGATGATGACACCTATCACTGACGGTTCTATCTAAAAACCACCGATGATGAGTGTTCTTGTCATCACTGACGGTTTTATGGCTAGAACCGTCTGTGATAAATTCCTTATCACTGACCTTTCTATCCAAAAACTATCAGTGATGAATACCATTGTCATCCTTGATGGTTTTTTGCTAGAAAGGTCTAATATAAGCCTTTCTGGCGTAGTGCTGCTACGGTACGCGAGCACAGCAGGTGACGTGTCATGTATCGACACTTTCATGGTTGAGGGGGGAACTATTTTTGCAATTACATTCATATGGTGCTAAATTTGTTAAAAAAAATCTCAAACTCCATAGATGCTGCCTCTCGCTAAGAGCATGTACAATAGCCAAGCCCACAGACTTCATAGATGCTGCCTCTCGCTAAGAGCAAGTATAATAACCAAGCCCACTACAGGCTAATGGTAAGCTAAAAGATAGTTTGTACAATAACTGTTTCTAAAAGTTATCTCTAGATATTGTGTAATAACTTTCTCTTCTCTCTTGTACATGCACAATCTACCTACGCTCCTATGCAAAACTGGCTACTAAATAAGAGCCAACTCTCTTCTCTTTTTTCTTTTTTCACTCTTTCATATAGATCAAAATTAATATGTGCATAGTAAAAACCAGTTAAGATAATTTTATTGTGCGTACCCTAAACAAGCGTTTCTAGGCTCGAAGAATGATGGTTTTGACGGTGAGCTTGAGCTTGGACCAAGAACTGTTGGGGACACCAATTATTTGGAACGCCCGTGTTGCCCATTGCCGTCGCATGATCAGCAGCTGGCTCGAGTCGTGGGATGGGTTGCGTGGTTCGGAAGTTGGAAAAGAAAACCTCACGATGCATTGTCCGTCTGCGCTTGGGTGTTGTACAGGAGCCAGGTGCAATGCTTAACTGGGCTGATTAGTACTCTCCTATAAGCAGTCTAGTTCTGCCGGCGTCTCGCAACAAGCGTGTGCTTTCTCCTTGTCGCAATCGATAAATAAAATGGAGTAGCTGCATCTCTTAAACAATGGCGTGAGTGTGTCTTTCTTGCAATTGCAAAAAAAAAAAAATGTTTTTTCAAGTGCGTAAAGAGTTACAGATTATGTATCCTTAAATCTCAGTAAACAGCCATGCATGCAGGACAGTCCTGTGCATGGTTTAAAATATTGCTGAGATTATTTCAGTCATCTCAACCAAAAGTTCTGTCAACGATCGGACAAATGAATTCGAAAGAACGAAGAAGTAAGGAAATGAGACGACTCTTTCTTGAACAATTAAATTTGCTAGTTTGGTAATTCCATCCTAGGATGCCTCTCTCGCTGACGTGGCTGCTTCCTGTGGTCCCCACAGAAGACATACGGAAGAACAAGAAAGATCTACACACATTAAGGTACTAAATAGTGGATAACAGGGCTTAGCAGATTGACGTCGGTTTAGTGGATAACCGGTAGTGAGTGATATTACGGACGCTATATTCTAATATCGGAATATAAAGAAATACTCACAATTTTAAGTTATTCATGTATACATCATGACTTACCAGCACGATAAAATTTCAACTATATAACAACAGTTTGATTCTCTAAAAGCTAGAATCCAAAAGTAAATATGAAATGAATTGTGGATTCTAGTGTATATAGGTGAGCTAGATTATGAGAATCGATTCCTAGAATCGGATTGTTTGTTTTTATTCAGCTTTTAGAATCAGAATCCAGAATAAAAAATAAAAACAAACAGACTAGCGTTTGTACCCTGTTACCGCTACTGTAAGCGCTACCAACCTATTCAGTACCTTGCTGTACGATAGCACACGCATACCTGTTACTTACATGTTAGTCACCCGATCAGTGATCTGTAGATCTGATACCTATTTTTTCCCTAGTCTCGTCAGAGATGTAACAGCACTTCCGCCGATACAAGACGCGTTCGTTGGTTGATAGACGGTCCGGATCTTACGAAACTGGTGCGCCTAAAATTGGCACACTGAACTTTAACAATCACATGTGGGCTACCTTGATAAAGATGTACAAGGACACGGTGTGCAACACTAATTTAAAGTTGCGAAAATATTAAAGCATGAATGTTGATTGACCTTTTCATTTATTTTAAAATTTATACACCTTGTATTAAAGAGGGAATGTGGAGAAGTACCACTCACAAACCCCCACAATATTGAATTTGGCCTTGCAAAATATGCTAGTATGCAAAAGTAGCCGAAAAGTCTCCTTCCAAAATGGAAAAGAACATTCCTCTCAAACAAAACAGAAAGAACATACACTGATACACAGTTGGGCCAGAAAATGTCGGTGCTTTAGCCTGCTCAAATTTCAGAAGTGTCCCAATCCACTCCAAATAAGCCACACATTAGGCCGACATGTTACAGCCGGTTTTGAACGGAGGAGATCCAAAGTATAGTACTCCGTAAAAAGAACATATGCTAGTATGCAAAAGTCACAAATCAAGGGAAAAGAGTTTAACCTTTTGCTAGAAAAATTATTTGCTCACAATGTTTGCTGATTGCTGAGAAACCACTCAATAGGAAGAGAACTAGAACTGAGACAAAAAGTTGAAATGGTGACTACTAACTTGAATCCAAGGGGTTACTACTATAGAAGAAAAAAGGCAATCATGCATACTGCATACATCCAGAACTCTCATAAGCTTTTTGTTCCAGACAACAGCCAACTTTTCATTACCATTCTTTAATAAACACAAGAAGTTCTTCTCAAAGAATATTTATGATTTTCATTTGCCAGTTTTAAAGGGTACAACAGATCGCTCAAGAGTTTACTATAGGCAACCCCCAAAAATGCTTGCAAAACAACTGGCCGTGTCGAAGCTCTTCTTCTCAGTGAACTCGTAGCTCTCCTTTCCTTCAACAGGACAGCTGGACCGAGCTGATCCTCAGTATCCTTGTCACTATTGATACACAATATACAACAGAAGAGAAATGAACAGCTAAAGAAAAAGCAGAATAAATGAAATTACAACAACAATGGAGAACCCCCTGAAAACACAAAAACTATGGTTGTCTACTGTCCTCATTGCCACAAGGATAAACTTGCATTTCAACTACAGATTATATATTTATACCAACTCCATCAGAAGAGGATCACCCGTGGACATAACCCGAATCAGCTTTATGAAATCAATCTCGTTCTGAACCTTCAGTGGGAAAACAGCAGGTGCTTGAGCTGTATAAATACTTGAAAAAGTCTCATTGCCTGCCAAGTTGGTCATGAACACTGTTCCAGCCAGAGCATCGGAGTCAAAATTTTGAGGCAAGTCCATCGACAAGAAGAACATTGGTACTGCAACCTTATGATGCAAATCCAAATCACCAACGAGACCCACAAGATCACCAAAGTCCTCAACAAACTGTCGGGGCACATAGAACAGTTCACTGCCACAGAATGCGATCTTATCTTCGCTCATGCTTTCTTTATAATTGGACTGGAAATGAACAGGGGAACTGCCAACGACCTGCTTAACCACCGCACCTTGCTTTACAAACCATTCCTCTTTATTGCTCTCCAATGGAACAGTAACCCAAGAATGCGCAATCTGCAGTATGAGAAGGTATATCATGAATCCTAATGTATCTTGTGCATTGATTGATAACATGAACATGAACGCGTAAATAAAGAAGTGGTGGGAAGCAACTGGGTACAGTATAGAAACCTTATTGGTGATCCAAAGTTTTTCCTTGTCGGCTTGCAGCAGGTTCCAATAGTTAAGAATCATGTGATCTTGGAGGAAGAGAAAGCCATCAGCACTACGGTATCTTCCAAACACCTTGGGCAGATACCTGATGAAGAAATTGCATAAGATTTACAGCATGATTAGCATAAATGTGCTGAATGCAATATTGTCCGCTTATCCAGAAAACAGAACTCTGAAAAACATGAGGAAATGTTGTCATATCGCTGCTAATTAGTTATAGCCATTACATAGACTAATGAGTTATTAGTTTGCTGTAGATATGTCCTAATCATTAAGCTCATCGATTTCACTATACTAGCTAAAGATGCAATGTTTTTATTTGATGTACAAGCCAGAAAAGGCTATTGTCCAGGAACCAGTTCACTCGAGTTATAGAATAAAGAAGCCATGCGTATCGAATCTAAGAGTTCAGAAGCTGTTCATGACTTCATGCACAACGTGACCACCAGTGTGACAGGACTGTCTATTTGCTAAATGCCCATGGGCAGGGTAGGGCAACTCTACAACTAGTTGTCATTTCGTTGGAAATCCTAATTAACCCCTTGATTCATCTAGATTTATTAGATACTAAACTGAAAACCATGCAGAAGAACATGCAAAAAATCACTCTGATTGATAGTGTTACCAAAAGAATATTGTAACAGTATTTTTATGCTAAGCTCCATGCTACAAAAACCCTCAACTTAACTTGCATTTCTATTTAGCCGTTTCAGTGAAGAGGCGCATTCATGCCATAATTAGTCTAATCGGGCTTAGCCACACAATTAATGATGAAGTCTTGATCTAAGACGCATGTAAATGATGAAGAAAATGGAGGCAATCCCGTTATGATTTGTAGACGTTTATTTTTAAAATGAGAATGGTTATTCATTGCCTGGACAATATCACATATAAGATCATACTGATAATGACCATAAACAGTCAAGAAATGTGACAAAATTTTGGGACTTCCCCACAGCAATTCCTCTCAGCTAAATTCAATTTAACATCTGTAGGAATTTTGTCGTCCTAGAACGTTATGAGATGATAGTATTACATTCAATGCTTCAAAGTTCAAACAAATCAAAGAACAATGTCAAATTAGCAAAACGTACTTATTTGCATAAAGCCTGGGTAAGAATTCCACTTCAACATCAATGAATTTCATATTGGGTAATTCAATGAATTCCAGAGGATGTCTTCAGAATGTGGACATGCATATGGTTATGAAATGCAACCCTATAGGTTAATGTGTCAAGACTCATTTGTAGGTGTTCACAAAAAGTGTGACCATAATTATTCTGCCACTTTTAACTATCTAGTTAGGAGCCTTTTTAGATGAACTGGTTAAGAACTTACATAACATTGGATCTGGCTGAAAAATACGACAGAACATGTAAATAAAAGATCTTAAATTAACCATTATGTAGTTTCATTTAATATCAAGTGCAAATCAGAGAAGAGTTATAAAAAAAGTCAGAAGAGTTATTGGGGGCAATGACCACTCACTTGTATGCGTGTGACAGTGCGCAGCGTTCAACGGCAAGCTCTGCATTGCTCTGCTCAGCAAGAATGATAACCGTCTTGAATATCCGTCCATATAGCAATCTCCACTCAAGCGCTGTGCGATCCACAGGCCCACTAACATGCATGATCAGCACAACATTTCCAAAGTTCTTTCTCCACTTAATCAGATTTCCAATCTCATAGTTCACTGTGCCAATCTCATCCACCCCAAGGTGCACTGATGGCAGCTTCTTGGGCACAAACTCCTTCATGTCACCCTCTCCAATGGTTGCCCGCTGCCTATCAATCTCCAATGACATGAGCCGAGGCTGGCGATACCCCATCGCGAGCAGATCCTGCAGCCAAGCAGCTGTTAATCTCACATCCTGCTCTGTCCAGAACCCTTCCTCAGCCATGGCATAGCTCAAATCAAGAATCCGCTCAAACAGCGTCCTCTTGTTTGACCTCCACTCAATTAGGAACTTGATCAACCGACCAACATTCACATGCAGATCTTTCTCCTCTGCGAATGGGTACGCCTGAACATGATCCTTCCGGTAAATAGTTGGTGGATAGAAAGCCAGATACCCACCAATCTCCCACAAGATCCGCTGCACCCAGTACCCACGTATCACATCGGATGCCATTGAGCTCACTGAAACAGGCATCATGAGCCCCCAGAAAGCTGGTGAGTGGAACAATGTGTTGAACGAGTTCACTGGTGCCATCATGCCCTGTGGAAGCACCACCTTCGGAGCCTCGGAATCAAACCTCAGATCGAACCCTGCTGTCGGTGGCTTCCTAGTGAAGTAGAACACAGCATCCACATCTGGCAACCCATCCGACAAACCCTGCTGAATGAACTGCCGGCCACTGAACACCTCAGTGTAGAACACCTCGTGCGCCACCTCCCCAACCTTATCCAGTGGCAGTCCCCGCGGCCACACCGACCGCTGGCCAAAGTGCACGTAGGGGTTCACCACCGTCCGGTTCGGATCCGCGTGGCTGTACTGCAGCAACACAGGGTGGTTGGTGACGCCAGATCCCAAATCGACATCGAAATGCTTCCCTAGATCATTCCCCGGCACCTCGGCGCGGTCGTCGCCGTCAAAGATAACATTGGCGCCGTGCTGGATGGCGAAGAGGTAGCCCGCCGTCTTGCGCACGTGGGACGCGTAAGGCAGGAAGTCCACGGAGCGGTACCCGAGCTGCGCCTGCAGCTCCAGGGAGAGAAAGATGGCGCCCTTGAGCTCCCACCCGGAGGGCGAGTGGGAGTTGCCGACGGCGAGGAGCTGCCACCCCTTGACGCGCGCGAGCGCGGCCAGCGCGGCGGTGGGCGGGGACGAAACGGAGACCACGATCCACCTCTCGGCTCGGAAGGACGCGAACGGAACCGCCGGCGCGATCGCGAGCGGCGGGACGGCGGACCACGCGACGTCCGGGTAGGGGAGCCTGGCGGGGCCGGAGGCGGAGGCCGAGCGGGAGCGGTCAAGGCAGAGGAGGGACGCGGCGTCGGGGGTCGCGCCGCGGAGGAGGAAGACGGCGGCGGCGGAGGCCAGCGCGAAGAGGAGGAGGAGCAGCTTGGAGGAGTGCTCGGACGCCCAGTTGGCGAAGTCGAGGTTCTTGGCGAAGGGCCGGGGGTGCCGCCTGTCCGCCCCCGGCGCGCCGCGCGGGGACGTGGGCGGCTTGTGGCCGTGGTTCTCCCCGGCCGCGGCCGCGTGCGGGGACGCGCGGTCCTGGACAAGCATCTCGGCTTTCGGCGGAGCGGATCTGCGGGACGGGGCGTGCGGCCGCGCGGTTTCGGTTGGGTTGGGCGCGAGATTTGGGGTGGGTGTACAGCGGGGAGGGGAGGGCGGGGGATCGGTGTCGCGGTGGGGTGGGGTGGGGAGTCGCGATCGGCGCTGGAGAAATGACGGCAAAAAACGCGGGGATCTGAGGCGCCGGCGCGGGGGCGTGGTGTCGGTCGGCGGGTGGAGTGTGCGTTACTTAGACTCCAGAGAGAGGAGTCCAGTCCAGTGGGTGGAGCGGTTGGTGGGAGCTCGCGGTCGCGGTGGGGGAGAAAGCGCCGAAGCGTGGGGTCAGAGGGAGGGAGGGGAGTCCACCGGTTCAGCGACCACACGCAGCCGTAGTTACTATTGTAACTGCAACTTTACTAGTTTGTGCGTGAGCCATTAGATCAAATAATAGTGATTTGGATTAATTCGAGTACTGTAGTAAAAATACTGTAGCAAACAGATTTGAATGATCCAAGTTGTTCAGAGTGTGTGGTTTGTGGGCTGCATCCGACTATAGATGTGCGTGTTGTGGGCTGCATCGGACTATAACACCTTTCATACCAGTCTTTCTAGGCTTAATTATTCACAACATGAGTTGTTGTCGACTACAAACTTAGGGTTATTGCACTACTAGAATTTAGATGCAAAGCAATGTGTAAATTAAATATTTTTTAGAATATGGTGGTCCATATATCAAATAGCAAATCTGGTCCATTCTTTCTAAAAATTACATTTAAACATGATATTTTACAGGCTACCGAAAATGTATAAGCGTTTCTGAAATTTACGAGATAACGGCTCGGTTTTCTTTCTATGTTTGTGGATTCACCTTAAAGGATTATTGAATCATTCTTTAGGCACGCACGGGTATGAAGGGCACCAATTTTAAATATCCTAAAATTTGGTTCCATCAAACTTTGAGTTTGTTTGAGAAAATTACTGACTATTCAAGTTATTCTAGTATTGAAACTTTGACTATAGAAAAAATAATGTATACCATGGCTAAACTTAACTGTTTTTGTATATTCTGGATCCTTGTAACCCCAAGAACACAACAAAATTGGTTTTACTAAATTTCATCTTCATTAGATCTAAATTTTAACTAGTTGATGTTGAATGCAAGAGAGGCTTGTTATAGTCATTTGTTTTATTCAACTGAGTTCATTCCTAACTGTTTTTGCAAAAATGGGACATCTAAGAACCCAGAAATAAGTGATATTTATTCACAATTTTTGGAGCCATGGTTAGCATAGCTTCTTCATAGTTCATAAAAGGGTCTTCATGTAAACTTGATTCAAACAATTTATATCTACATAAAACATATTAGTTTTTATTGTATAATCTGAATCCTTATAGTTCAATACAAATTTAGAAATTTATTTCGTTGGATTTGGAGCTTCGTAGCAAAAGATATAAATTATTGAATTAAAAAATCGAATTGAATGGAAAAAAAATCAATTGCATGGTGTAGCAACTGAGGTGTAGAGGAAATAAAAAAAATAGGACAATCGCTGGATGGTGCAGCGATGGGCTCAGTCGCCTCAATGCACCTGATGCCACCTCATCTCTGGCGCGGCAAACGATCACTTTTGTAAAAAATTTAAATCGCGGTATATTTTTGTATTTCATAAATAAAATATAATTATCTTAAAAAAATTCCAATGTTGTTTGTGAGAACAAGTACCACACGTAGATAACAAATACCTAAGACTTCTTCTATGGTTGGCTACTTCTTCTATGGTTGGCTACTTTAATCCGTACTTATTTTATACACCTAGGATTCAAAATGGAACACCTTTAAATAGAAGAACAATAACAACTGTAAATAGTATCAGTGGCGGAGCTTGACCAAAAATAAAAAAGAGGCCATCTATAGAGATAGAACAATAGAATTGAAACATGAACCTTTAACTTACAAAACAATAGAGTGGAGAGGGCAAAACTAGTGGTTTTTTAGCCTAATATGTAGCGTAGATTACTGGCTACTACACATGCCAAAACAAGAGGGAGTGGCTCAGGTTGGCCGACATGAAGCTCCGCCCTATACACCCCGCGTGCTGCAGGAGATTTTCACGCTCGTAAACAACTTTGGAGAAACAAAGATTTGATAGACTGTTGATACGATGAATCAATGCACTCAGTACATGATTTCAGAAAGGGCATAAGGTACTATTTGATGGACTGCCCCATCACGATGAGATTTCAGCACATACTACTGTGTTCCTGCCTCCTGGGTCATTTTTCTGAATATTTTTTAGAAAACTATTCTTCTAATTTTGTTTCACAGCTTGCCTATAACGATTATTATTCTAGGATAAAAGGTTGTAAAAAAATGGTTTGTGATTATAGTACCTTATGCCCTTTCCCTGGCTAGTGCCTGCAGAGCTACGATTGGTTCTCTGATTAATATATCTTCTTTTTTCATTAAAGAAAATCGACTGTTGCAACAGCATTTTATATTTGTGAATATCCGGCAAATTAGCAGTACGCACTCGTCGTTTTTAGAATCAAGCAAAGCGGGAACATCGCGTTTCGAAATTACTGCAGTGCGGGGAACAAAGCACATTAACACGGGGACTTGCTACGAGCACACCTGGTCAATTTTGAAGCAAATTCGGTAGATTTGGAAGCAAATTCGGTCAAAAATATCCAGAGTTTTATCAAAATTTCCAAAAACGTGACAGCAATTTGAAATTTTCAATTAATTTTATATGGTAGGAATTCTCATCATCGGTCAAAATCCGAAATGTGGGACAAAATTTTGGCGTGATTTTGAACCTTCCTTTCGATCCGACCGGCCGGCAGCCGCGTCACCGCCTGCGCGTTGCGGCCCGTGACGCCGAGGTCATCACCTACAGCCTGCCTACTCTCTCTCCTCTGTCCGCGCAACCAACCAAAAATACAAGCCAAAAAACCCGGCGCCGGCGGGCGGGCGGGCGCTCCATCGGCAGCGTCTTCTTCCTTGCCACTCGCTTCGCTCACTCTTCAGCGTCCCATCCCTTCTGCGGCGATCGGGGAGATGGCGACGGCGGCCGTGGGCAGGCGCGTGCTCGACACGGGCTGGCTCGCCGCGCGCTCCACCGAGGTCGCGCTCACCGGCCTGGAGCTCACCACCACCCACCCGCCGGCACCCGCCCCCACCGCCCCGTGGATGCACGGCGCCGTTCCCGGCACGTACGTGCTTCTCCTCTTCCCACCGTTTCCCCCCCCCCCCCCCCCCCCCCCCCCGTAAAGATTCTACTACCATTAGTAGTTCGTGTTCGTGGGGATTTGTGCTTCTATGGAGTAATACTGCGAGTTTTGGCGTGTGGTCCTTGCCTAACTGACATATTGTTGGATGCTTCGGGATGCAGCGTGCTGGGGACGCTGCTCAAGAACAAGCTGATTCCTGACCCCTTCTACGGGCTAAACAACGAGGCGATCATCGACATCGCCGACTCCGGCAGGGAGCACTACACCTTCTGGTTCTTCACCACCTTCCAGTGTGCTCCGGTATGCAGCTATGCACTGACTCTCCGTGTAATAGTTAATTGTGCCGTTCCTTAACGGGGCATGTAGCGTGTATCCTAGTGTAGAACAGTGAGTTGTTAATTCGGCGCAGTCAGCATGTCTCCGATTAAAAAAGGGACGCTTTTGCTGCAGGCAGTTCTTAATTTAGCACATTCGCACTACAGTGTTTTAGGGGTGCAAAGCATCTACTTCCCTAGGAAACACAGTTTAAAGCTACCTGCTGTTGAACCGAACTGTGTGCGTTGAATGTTGATGGATTTCTCTTGCTGCATTGCCTTATGGTTCATCGTTGGGGAAAAAAAAGTCACTTCTCATAGTGTAGAGAATAAATTGTATAAACTTGTAGCTAGCCTAGAGTACTCCAGTAACTTGAGGCGACTGGATAAGAAATGTTTCTTAGCTTGATTTATCAAATTTGTGCAATCTAACGCCGTGTGTTCAATTGATCTACTTTTCATTTAGATCTGCAGCCTTTCATGATAGTGATATTGCAGCAGTGTTAGAGATATGCTTGCCTTTCTTACTTATTCAAACTATTAGCTTTAACGAGTGCTAAATACTAGCACTGCTCTTAATCTATGTTGCCCAGATACCCCGATACGTATCGGATACGCGATACATCGATACCACGATACGTCGATACCGCGATACGACATTTTCTCAAAAACACCGATACGGCGATACGTGTGTATAATAATAATAATAAAAAAAAAACAGAAAATGTCTTCTAGTCTTCTCTAGCAATTCATCATGCCTCCCAAGTGGATTCTTTTCATTGTCGTTTGAAGGTACCCCAGGATGTTCCTTGCCATGGCAGCACCACTTGATAGTGCAGGACAGGCAGCACTAGTACTAGTGCTAGATGACCCACTGGAGCTTCCAAGTGCACCACCACCATATGCCATTTGCTCCAAGAAGTTTGAACAAGAAAATATGGGGAGGAAAGGGGAGCTGCCACATGAAAAGTTAACAGATAGTTTGCCAAAGCACAATATATGCTGCAAGACATGGTAAACATGCGTACTTGCAGCCGATGATGTATAGAATCGGGGGAGGATCAGCGGCACTGGTGGATCGGGAGAGGAGAGCGGCGGGAGTAGCCTGGGGGACCAGGGAGCGGAGGGGAGTGGCCTCACGTTCCTCGGTGCTTGGTAGAACGCGGGCCACTGGCCGACGGCGAGCTGCAAGCCAGAGTAGGAGACAATGACATCCCCATCACCGCAGTAGTCAATGCCGACCTTTTGTTCTTACCGTTGTCCGCGTGAACCCCAGCGTCAATCTCTGGGGAGAGCTGCGCCTACGCGGAGGATGAGAGGGCAAGGGCGTCGACTGGAACGACGGGCCAGTGTTGGTGTGGGCGGATCAGGGGAGGGGAGCAACTGGCTGGCGGCAGCGTGGGTGGATCGGGGGAGGGGAGCGATGGGTCGGTGGTGGCGTGGGCAGATCGAGGGAGTGGAGCAGCCGACTGGCGGCGGCGTGGGCGGCAGCATTGTGAGGGGTTGGGAGCTGCTGGGCGCTGGTGACTACTTGTGTTGAGAAAGGGACTGACTGCTGCGTGTGTTGACAACGAGAGATTTTGTTTAGGGTTAACTATATCGGGAAAGTATTCGAGAAGTATCGGGTTTTCTTTTCTTTTTTTGAAAAATCGGAATTTAGAGGATACGTGCAAGATACATCCGGGAGTATCCGATACGGATACGATAAGGATACTCCAGTTTTTCAAATTATCGATGCAACGCAGCTCTTAATGTATGTGACGTTTGACTTGTTGTCTTGTAGGAATGATATTTTTTACACTGCACCAAATCAAATATACTTGTTATGCTAATATATTGGTGCTTATCTGATTAACATATCAATAACTTTTTTCCTTTAAATCTTTCACCTCTAGGCAGGAAATCTGCACGTGAGTTTAAACTTCCGCGGGATAAACTATTCAGCAGAAGT
Source organism: Rhipidocladum racemiflorum (assembly GCA_036346355.1). Lineage (NCBI taxonomy): Eukaryota > Viridiplantae > Streptophyta > Magnoliopsida > Poales > Poaceae > Rhipidocladum > Rhipidocladum racemiflorum. The sequence continues at coordinate 13,235,944 of CM070578.1, read as the reverse complement.
GTACTTGAATGGGCACAAAGAGGTACTTCCAAAAGGAATGTTCCGAAGGCACACCCTTGATATTACTGATGTTCTTCATCCTGATGGTAACAATCTGCTTGCTGTCCTTGTTCATCCTCCTGATCACCCTGGTGCAATTCCTCCTCAGGGAGGTCAGGGTGGTGATCATGAGGTTAGTATGCCCCTGCTACAAATACCTGTTGATATTCTGTAGCTTTCTCCTTTTATTGTCATGGTAATTCTAATAGTGTGTAAAGTAGGATATCTCATCAGAATTGTAAAGTGCAAGATCTGGATTGCCTTTTGCCACCCTTTTTGAGCAAAGCTTGAACTTACGCCCATGTGTTTTTTCATAGTTTACAGGAGTTGAGTCTCTTAATAATACGCATAACTATTTCCACCTTGCATGAATTGTAACATTTGTTATTGGTATGTTATTGTCAGCAAAAGTGCTGAAACCTAAGATGGAAAGCAAAATGGCTTGTCAAATTTTCTATTTTCAGAAGTCATGTTCCATGGTTGGGTATTCTGATGACTTTGTAACATGCTTTGTATATATAGCTTTGCAGATTGCAATAACTAGGTAGTTGCACTTGCTTGCACGTGAATATTCCATTAGCACTCTAGTCTAATTTATGTTCGGAAAGGTACTTATTGGAAAGTCACAATTTTAGGAGAATGGTATCAAGAGGCATCAATGATTCATAACAAATGCTGTCCATGATTCATGATCATAGTCATATCTTTGTGCTAATAGCAGTAAATTACTTTATCTCCACTTCTCTTCTTTAAAAAGGAATATTGTTGCTAAAGGAGACAACTCACGACATATGCACGATGACAACTCACGACATATGCACGATAACACCTTTCAACTTGGCTCACTTCAGATTGGGAAAGATGTTGCTACGCAGTATGTTGAAGGATGGGATTGGATCTGCCCAATAAGGTCGGTTATTTTTTGTTTTTAAGCAATTATTTTGTTCCATTTAGTTCTGTATGACACCACCTGATGTTTGTTTATTACTTTGCATCTTAGAAATTGATATGCATTCACTTTGTGAAAATTGTAAGCTATATGCTGAATTAGAAACCTTTTGTACATTCTCTGTTTCGTTCTCGACTATATCTTTGCATGGTTCTAGAGTAGGCTCAAATGGAGTGCTTCAAAGGGATTATGTACTCCCATCATGTTACGTGATGTAGCATGTTTGTTTCTTCGACTCATTTGAAAATCTCATAACCAGGCCAGCATATTGGGGGAATACATGGCAGAGGACGGATTGGTTGGGTATATGAACTATCAGCAGATGCCTGAACTTAAAAAAGAAACTGTTTTTACTTGTAAAAAAGGGAATCCGACATAGTCTTAAGATCCAAAATTAGCATGTAAGTGCAGTCCAGATATGAAGTTTCTATTTCATTAGGAAAATTTTCAGGAAGTACTCTGTTACGAGCCAACTCGGAGCGAGCTTGCTCATAAGCACGGGTTCCCGGCCGGCGGCCGGGTCGCAAGCGACTCGACGATGAAATCGTCGAAACGGCTTGCGCCTTGGGTACGTTGGCTGTTGTCGGAGCCACCGCCTGAGATTTGGATTTGTTGGCAATCAAGCATGCCTTTTCTCTTAGCTTTATTATCCTTTTATAATACTCCTGGCGCTTACAACCAGCGTTTTATTCTACTAATAATAATAGGATTCGGCTTATAGCCATACTACTTGGACTCTAAATCCTAACCGACTCCTACACGTAAACGTGCCTTGCTAACCGACTCCTACACGTAAACGTGCCTTGCTTCTGCATGTTGCTGTTGCGCCGCGCCTTCCCCCTGCTGCTTTGCCCGTTGCGGCTCCCGCCGGGTGTATACTCGGTCGAGTGTTTGAGCCGTAACATTACTCCCCCCTTGGAAAAGCAGCTTGTCCTCAAGCTGACAGTCTGGAAAGGATCGACGGAGAGCAATGGCGTCCATCCACGTCGCTTCCTCGGCAGATTCGTTGGACCAATGCACCAAAAATTGCCGCTTGCCCTCACAAAATCGTTGCGCCAAGATGCCTTGCGGCTCGGGCTGGATTGGTGTAGCCACTGGGGAAACATCCGTTGGTAATTCCATGGCAGTTGTTGGTGGCTCGCCTTTGAAGGGTTTGAGTAATGATACATGGAAGACATTGTGTATCCTTGCGGAATCCGGAAGGCGTAGGCGATATGCTACCGATCCTACTTGACTGGAGACCTGGTATGGGCCGTAGAACCTGGGGGCCAGCTTGGAAGGAATTGAACCCCCCTTGGCTGATGATTGGCGGTGTTTCTGGAGTTTGAGCCACACCCATGATCCTACCGGAAACTCCACCTCCCTGTGTTGTCCATCATACCTTAATTTCATGCGTTGTTGGGCTTGGAGGAGGTGATCCTTCGCTTGCTGCAGTATGGAATCGCGATCTACCAATGCACAGTCCACTGAATCAATGCTGGTGGACCTTTGTTGATATGGTGTCAACGGCGGTGGCTGCCTGCCATAGACTAACTCAAATGGGGTCAATCGGTGGGCGGAATGGAAGGACGTGTTGTAGCAATATTCAGCCCACGGCACCCATTGTGCCCACGAGGATGGGTTGGATGAAGTCAAACATCGGAGATACATCTCTATGGTCCTGTTCACCACCTCGGTTTGGCCATCTGTTTGTGGGTGATATGCTGTTGACATCAATAAGGTAGTTCCACTTCTCCTAAACAGCCCTTGCCAGAAGGCACTGAGGAATACCGGGTCCCGATCTGAGACGATTGATTCTGGAATGCCATGGAGGCGCACCACTTGGTCAAAGAACAAACGAGCGATGGTAGGAGCTGTTGCAGGCCGAGAGAACGGTATAAAGTGGCCATATTTCGAGAGACGATCCACCACGACTAGTAAGGCTGTCTTGCCCTGAGATTTAGGGAGTTCGGTGATGAAATCCATTGAAATATCGGACCAAATCTGATGAGGGATTGGTAGTGGTTGGAGAAGACCTGCGGGTGCCAATGTACTCGTCTTGTGCTGCTGACAAATCAGGCACCGTGCCACGTACTGCTGCACTGTAGCCTTTTGCTTCTCCCACCAATAATCCGCCTGAAGACGGTGGAAGGTTTTTTGAATCCCTTCATGTGTTAGATCGTGGATCGAAGCAATGATCCGTTCCACCAAGGGCGATGAAGACGGTACCACCAAGCGGCCATCACGGTAAACCAAGCCGTCTCGTGCTGTCCAAAGTGTCTGCTGCTCCTGGTCGGTGGATGAAGAGCACTGTCTGCCCGTGGATGCACCATGTTTACCCAGCAGTTGCTGCACCTCTGGATCGGCACGCAACAAGTCGGCCCACTGTGCCTGTGTTACCTCCTGTGGCACGGATATTGCCGCGCACTGGACGTGTTGGCTGTGCGCACGCGACAAGGCATCCGCCGCTTGATTATGCCGCCCTGGCTTGTACTCCACTCTAAAGTCGAAGCCCATTAACTTACTCAACCAGTGCTGTTGTGGTGGCGTGATGAGTGCTTGCTCGAGGAGGAACTTGAGACTGCCATGGTCGGTGCGGACGATAAAAGAGTGGCCCCACAAGTAAGGTCGCCAATGCCGTATTGCCTTAGAGAGTCCAATGAGTTCTCTCTCATATGCTGCGAGCTTTGTTTGATGAGCTGCCAGTTTTCGGCTGAAATAGGCAATTGGGTGGCCATGTTGTTGAAGGACTGCCCCGATTCCTGTTCCTGATGCGTCGCATTCCACCACAAAGGGAGCTGTGAAGTCCGGCATTTGAAGGACCGGTGCCGACACCAACATTTGCTTAAGGCGGTGGAAAGCCCCCTCGGCGGTTGGGGTCCAAGCGAAGTTGTTCTTCCGCAATAACGTAGTGAGGGGATTGGCGATACTGGCATAGTCCTGGATGAATCGCCTATAGTACCCTGTCAAGCCCAGGAATCCCCTAAGTGCTGAGACGGTCGCTGGACGAGGCCATCTTGTCACGGCTTGGAGCTTCTCCGGGTCGGCCTCGACTCCATTGTGGGAAATTATATGTCCCAGGTACCCCACTCGCTCCTGAGCGAAGGCACATTTGGACATCTTTAGGTATAGCTGGTGTAGTCGAAGGCGATCTAGTACCATACGAAGATGCTCTCGATGTTCCTCCTCCGTGTGACTGTACACCAAGATGTCATCAAGAAAAACCAAGACGAACTTGCGTAAGAACTCCCTCAGAACCTCATTCATGAGGGCTTGGAATGTTGATGGCGCGTTGGAAAGCCCAAACGGCATAACGAGAAATTTGAAATGGCCATGGTGTGTCCTGAAAGCTGTCTTTTCGATGTCCGCGTCTCGCATGCGGACTTGATGGCAGCCCGAACGTAGGTCGAGCTTGGTGAAGAGATGAGCCCCATGAAGTTCGTCAAGTAGCTCCTCGACGACTGGAATGGGGAACCTGTCTTTGATTGTGCGCGTGTTAAGCTCGCGGTAATCCACACAGAAACGCCACGTACCGTCTGCCTTTTTGACTAGCAGGACTGGAGATGAGAATGGCGATTGACTTGGGCGGATGATCCCTTGACTCATCATGGCTTCACATTGCTTCTCTATCTCGTCTTTCTGGCGGTATGGATAACGGTAGGGCCTGACCACCACCGGATTGGTGCCTTCTGCAAGCGTAATTCGGTGGTCACACCACCTAGTTGGCGGTAGCCCTTTTGGCTCCAAAAAAATGTCCCTATATGCAGCCAACAGTTCTTGCATTGCCGTAAATTCTACCAATGTTGCTTGCCAAAGAGTGGTTCGGCGCCTTCGCGGCAAGCCCTGGAGCCGTATGTGTGTACCCTTCGTCTCAAACTCCATTGTCAGTTGCTCAAAATTCCATCGAATGTTCCCCAATGTCCTCAGCCATTGTGCTCCCAGTATTAGATCAAACCCATCGATCGGAAGGATGATGAAGGAAGCCTCAAAGTCATTTCCTTGGATGTTGAATCTTGTGGATGGAACGTTCCCAAGACAGGGTAAGTGTGCTCCTCCTGCTACCCGAACCTGCTGGGGCGTGCCTCCCTCCCGGTCGACTTTTCTTTGTAGGCTGGCATAGGAGCTTATGAAATTGTGTGTACTGCCACTGTCTATTAGGCACAGCCAGCGTTTACCCTCCATTTCTACCCAAACCTGCATGGTGTCTCCCTGTTTGGGCCCTAAAGCCGCTATCATCGATAATGATGCGTCGGTTTCTTGCGTGAAAGGATCTTCCTCCTCTGTTCCTTCTACTTCTTCGTCTTCTACCTCCAAGTGGAACAGACGTTTGCAGCGATGTCCCCTGGAATATACTTCATCACAGTTGTAGCAGAGGCCCTTCGCGCTGCTCGCTAATTGGTCGTGACAGACGAGTCGTGGCCGGGCGCCGAGGCAACGCTGCTTTGTGCACTGGACCCGGCCGTGAGGCGCGGAAATTGGCCGATTCCTCCCCTGTTTGCCGTCATCGTTGAAACGATCCCTTTACTGGATGTCGGTGTTGCCGTTCCGCCTGTTCCCCCTGAGCGAAATTTGGACGTCGTGCCGCTCAGGGATGCCACCGGTCCTGTGGAAGTCGCCGTGTGTGTCACCACAGGCGGGAGGTACTCGGAGCTGTGCCCAATTGAAGTGCGCCCTCTGCCCGTTGTCATGCTCTGGATGGCCTCCGCAATCCATGCCGCTTTTCTTGCCTCAGCCTCTCGTGCGAAGCCAATAGCTTCCGAGAGGTCTCGTGGTCGCTCTCGGCGTACATCCACGCCGAGCGCCACTGAAAGTCCTGCTACGAAGGTATCAATCTGATCATTCCTCCTCATCCCTGTCGTTCTGGCCAACAACCGTTGGAATTCTCTTGCGTACTCATCTACCCCACCTGTCCCTTGCTTGAGGTTGACTAGATCTCCCAGGGGACCAATACTCGAATGTCGAGTGAAACGTTGGACGAATGCTTCCGAGAACTCATCCCACGCAATCCACAATTCCTCACGCTGCCAGTTGTCGAGTACCTCTTGCGCTTCTCCTGATAGATGAAGACCTGCGATCTCCACGTACTCCTCCTCTGGAATGTGGTGCACTCGAAAGAATCGTTCGCATCTTCGTAGCCACCCGAGAGGGTCTTCTTGTCCGTTGTATTCTGGAAGATCGAAGCGTGGGGGACGCGGTGTCCACCGGCGTGCTTCCTCACCTTCCTCCCTCCCTGTTCCGCGTCGGCGTGGGTAGAGCTGCTCCTGACGTTCGCGGTTTGCGCACGTACGGGTGGGCGCCGCTCCTCTTCCTGCATGGACACCGAGAGCTGCGGCGCTGGCCTCGCCCGATGCATTATGAGCAGCGACGTCGCTACCCAGTACCGGTTCCATAGCCGTCCCTTTACCCTTCATGATTTTCATCATTTCTTCCATCATAGTCTTCATTTCCTTCATGTCTGATTCGAGAGCTGTGACTCGATCTTCGAACTGATTTGCCATGGTTCCAGAACCTTCCGGCTCTGATACCAAATTGTTACGAGCCAACTCGGAGCGAGCTTGCTCGTAAGCACGGGTTCCCGGCCGTGGCACGTCATAGCGACTTCGACGATGAAATCGTCGAAACGGCTTGCGCCTTGGGTACGTTGGCTGTTGTCGGAGCCACCGCCTGAGATTTGGGTTTGTTGGCAATCAAGCATGCCTTTTATCTTAGCTTTATTATCCTTTTATAATACTCCTGGCGCTTACAACCAGCGTTTTATTCTACTAATAATAATAGGATTCGGCTTATAGCCGTACTACTTGGACTCTAAATCCTAACCGACTCCTACACGTAAACGTGCCTTGCTAACCGACTCCTACACGTAAACGTGCCTTGCTTCTGCATGTTGCTGTTGCGCCGCGCCTTCCCCCTGCTGCTTTGTCCGTTGCGGCTCCCGCCGGGTGTATACTCGGTCGAGTGTTTGAGCCGTAACATACTCATTAAAATGTGATTCAGATATAGGAAGTCTTCTGTATTGAAGTTCCATTCGCCCACTTTGATCACTATAAATATATTTGTTTTTACCAAAGACTATTGCAGTAAATGTTAGGTGCTAACTGAATAATTTTTGCATTAATGTTGGCCTTACTTTGCTCAATTCAATAAACCCTGTGAATGCTACTTGCATGATTGATTGATCAGTGATCACGTCAAAAGTATCATCACAAGGTTTGTGTCATTGAGTGGAGTGTTACGGTCACTGATACTATGCATGAACAGTACCTATGTACTGTACAATTGGGATTAGGAAGGTTTTTTTTAGACTGGGGTTAGGAAGGGTTTATCTTCCCTAATTAGAATATCTATTTCCCTAAATAATTAATTAATTTCCTAGGATAGAGACTAATTAATTTTTATCTTATCAATTAGTTAGGGAAGTTATCTATTAGTTAGTAAGGTTATCATTTAGATTGATCTTGTTAAGGATTTATTGTCTTATATAGATGATTCCCTTATATAGGTTTTCCATATACATGTTTTCCTTATTTAGGCTTTCCTTTTGTACCCTCGTGTATGTTAAGGATATATTATCTCTTATAGTTATAGATAAGTCTCTGTTATAGATAGAGTTCTATTCCTATTCCTTTTCCCTCATGTACTCTATATATTGTGGTCTTTGGCCCTCATATTCAATATAAGTCATATTCATAACAGTGTACTCCTATATATTGTGGCCATTGGCCCTCATATTCAATACAAGTCATATTCATAACATGATATCAGAGCCCTAAGTTTTTTTTTTTTCTCTTAGCTTCATCCTTCCACTGTTTTAGATCTAATCTGCTGCCCCGGGAGGAGGAGACTCCCGGGGCGGCAACCGCACCTCCGGCCGCCCACGCCAGCCCGCGTCGACCGCCGTCTGCCCGGTCGCTCGTGTCGCCTGAGAACACTGGAGAGAGCCTTCACGCCTCAATCGGCTGCTCTGCCTCCTGCGGCGCCTTCGAAAGCCGCGCCTCCGCCTCCAGATCGGCGACCTCGCGCGCCAACCATCGCCTTCTGGTGCCGCTACTGCGCGCCATCGCCAGCTCTACCGGCCGCCGATCTGCTACCTCGCCTCGCGGTTGATGCGCAAGATAGCCCGGCCGCCGAGCTTCATGGCCGCTTCGGCCCTGCGACGCACCGCCTCCTGCTCCTGCGATGCAACATCGCTCCCTGTCGACGATGCCGGGAACGCTGTCGGAGATGGACGGGGAGGACGAGTCAGAGCCCGCGGCGACGAACAATATCGCCTCCGACATGCCCTCGTCGTTGGCGTCCGACCGCCTCATCGTGTTTTCCAACCAGCTGCCCGTCGTCGCGGTTGGTCCTTCTCCTGGGACAACGATTCGCTGCATCGGGTCTTCTTTCTCCGTGAGAGCAGAGGCTTCAAGTTCGAATTGGACTCGGTTTCTTCTCTCGTGAAGCAAGCATCTGCAGATCTGCTTAGTGCTCACGTCCATATGGACAAGACAAGTTTTCAAGTCCGGTCAGGATAAAGCTTTCAAGTGCGTGGCTCCAAGTATTATCTCGGCTTGGCTTCTTGGATCGGCTCTAGCTTCTGGTCTTCTACATGGCTGGCTCGGCTCCAGTCCAGTTGGCTCGGTTTCGGTTTATCTTGGCTTTCATTGGCTCGATGGCTCTCGGACTACTGCTTTTATTTTCTTTAGTCTTCCGTTGCGTCCATCCAAGTCTTTAGCATCTTGATTCTGTCGTCGTTCGGCTCTTTTTATCGGCTCGACTCATTTTGTCAACATTATTACCTCGGCTCGGCTCGTTTTGTCGGCTTCGTCGGTTCTTCTTCGTCGACTCAGCTCTACCGTCGGCTCTTCTTTGTCGACTCGGCCCTACCTTCGACTTCCGTTTGTCGATTTGGCTTCATCGTCGACTTTTCTTCGTCAACTCGGCCCTACCTTCGACTTCGGTTCGTCGATTTGGCTTCATCGTCGACTTTTCTTCGTCGACTCGGCCCTACCTTCGACTTCGGTTCGTCGATTTGGCTTCTTCGTCGACTTTTCATCATCGACTGGGTTCTTCGTTGGCTGTCCTTCGTCAGCTCGATGTTTCAAGAGTTAAATGCTACGACGGCTACTTCAAGATTATGACTTTGGATTTTTCCTTTTTAGTTCAGCCCTTCCAAATGCAATGCTATTGCATACGCCTTGCATTTGTGGGGGGGTGTTAAGGATATATTGTCTTATATAGATGATTCCCTTATATAGGTTTTCCATATACATGTTTTCCTTATTTAGGCTTTCCTTTTGTACCCTCGTGTACTCCTATATATTGTGGCCATTGGCCCTCATATTCAATACAAGTCATATTCATAACAGATCTTATCCATAATTGTTAGACGAGATCTCTATAAAATGAGGCATAACATAATCGTTAGCATTAAGGAAAGAAATAAACAAAGTTCTCTAGTTTCCCTCGTCTTCAAAAATCAGACCTCACAGACTCTCTACCACGTCAGAGAAGAGCCCTCTGCCGATGGTTAGTTAAGGGCAAGCGCCCCACCCTTGGTCCTCGGGCTCGTACTCAACCAATGGCCACAACATTTGGTATCAAAGCCGCTCACCATGGCTTCTTTTGCCGATAGGATTAAGGCCGATGCTATCAAGACCATGAATGCTGACATCAATATGTTATCCTCTAGTGAGATCTGCGCCAACATCAAGGCCTTATTGTTGTCTTGAAGGCGAATTGGATCAAGAGAGAGGAGAAGAAGAAGGTGCAACATGTTGCTGCAATTTATGTGTCGCCACCTCCACCCGCTGTGACACTTCTCAAAGTGGAGAAGCAGCAGGAGGTGCTTGTCGTCACCACTGTGGCCGTGCTGCACCACCTTTGAAACACTCTAGATGATTAATTAGCTAAATAAAGATATTATGTAATAATTAGATTAGAAATCAACGTATTTTATTTATAAAAACTTAAAATGTGATTAGAACGAATAGTTTTAGATTGAGGATTGCCGTTAGACCCGCAAGTGAGGTATCGATCACCGAGATATCAAACCCGTTAGGGCCGGGTCGGCACCTCTCACTAGATCGGGTTCATCACCTGGCAATCTTAACTTACCTGTTCGGATTACGGGTATCCATAGCGTTTAGAGCCGAATAGTGAAGCCTGCACCCAGTAATTCGGTAACTAGCCCAAGGAGGGGAGTGTGGTAACTTTGACTAGCAACAAGCCAACCAGGACCAACAATGGTGCAGCCCCCTTGAGCAACTCGGCAACCAATGCAGCAAGCCTTCTTTTTTCCCAGTCCAAGCCGTAACAACCCAAGGCAACCAAATCAGTTCGATCCCTCAGCCACAATAGATAACTCCCCCATTGCACAGCCAAGATACCGAAAGCAACCCCAAGAACCAGCCAAGCAAGAAGGTGCCTCAAGAGCCAAGCAAGAAGGAGCCTCAAGAGCCATATGAGGATCTGAACCGCAGCAAGGAGCGAGGAGAAGGTGAGCTGCAACGAGGAAGAGAGTTCCCCAAGCAAGGCGGCCACCTCTTCTTCCCCATCACTGAACTCAGCCTCTCCTACCCCGACACTAGCTCCTTCACCCCCAAATCCAACCTCAGGTGCACAACCACAGTGTAGTATCACTAGCAGTAGCAGTGGCACTACTTTGTCGGTTGCTAGATGAGTAGCTCGAGGTGAGTAGCTAGTAGTTGGGGAGGGAGACAGCGGGGTCTCAGTAGGGTAGGCAGCTCTAAGGGTGTTCTGGCATTGCCGGCATCGTCACCTCGCCTCCCACTTAGAATACCTCTCCCTAGTTGCATCATTGACCATTCTTGCAAATCAAAAGTATAAATAAAGTAAATTTGTGCATAATCATATAGGAGACCCTAGTAGGGTAGATTGGCACTTGGAGCACCTCTGCTCTTGCTCAAGACAATAGGGGGAGGGATGGGAAAACCAGGCCAGTAAAGGGGAGTCCAGTGGGTCGGCCGGGAAGGGGAAGAGAGAAGAGTAAGGGGATTAGAGGAGAGGTCCCAACTAGAGCCCCCGTGCGGCGATCCTGAACACAATAAGAGTCAGAATCAAGAATAACACGACAACCATAATCAGTAAGCTGGCCAGCGATATGAGCTGCATGGTCAGTTTGGGAATATAAGAAACAGCAGGAACATGAAAAGAGGATGATAAAAGATTGCCTCGTCCTGCAACAGAGAGAGAAGTATCATCTGCAGTATGCACAGTGGTAGGAGCAACAAGAGGACTGATGGAATGTAGACAAGTAGGATCAGATGTCATATGGAAAGAAGCTCCAGAGTCAAGAATCCATGGTGTGATACCTGATGAGGATGGTGGTTTCTCATTGGAAGACTGAGTAGCAGAACCAGCAGAACCTGTCGGTGTAGTGGCAGCCATGCGACGTAGTAACATAAGAATCTCCTGAGTAGAGTCAGAACCAACAGAAGTCTGCTGAGGTGAGGCGCCCAAAAGTCCAGCGCCCTTAGAAGGACGTCCACCTTGACGAGCAAGATCCTTCTTCTTCCTGTAGCAGAACTGTTCCACATGTCCGTTCTTATTGCAGTAGGTGCAGTGAAGGTCTCCACCCCTAGTGGCTGGAACTGAAGTAGGCGTCACTGTCGGAGGAGTAAAGCGAGGCGCCGCCAAGACTGAGGAAGACACCAGCAGGCCTGCGCTACGAAGACGAGTCTCTTCAGTACGAATAGCTGCAAGAGCCTCCAACAGAGTGACACGAGGATGACGAGCAAGCGGTCACGACCGCCGAACTCAACCCGAAGTCGTGTCGAGGAAGTCGTAGATGCGTGAAGCTCCAAATGAGAGTGCCGGCGCCGACAAAGATCGCAAGTCCTAAGAAACCTCCGGTCCGAGTGAATCAAGCTGACGCCATACCGAAGACGACTGCGCATAGAACTCATCCACAATAGAATCACCTTGTTGGAGAGACTGCTCCTGTAGTACAACAGCAAGGTAAAGAGAATCTCCAGCTGGCTCATAACGATCACGAAGATGTGCCCACATCAACTGTGCCGAAGACAAAGCAACAATGCCACCAGTAAGATGCACCTCCATACTAGCAACCAGAATAGCAGAGGCACGAGCATCTTCATCAATCCATGTCTTGTGAGCAGTAAACTGAGTTTGAAAAGACTCCACAGCATCAGCATAATCATCAGAGATCTTCTGGCGAGCAACATCATTAGCCTCCTTGGGAATAACAGGCGTGGCAGGGGGAGTTGGACGAGGCGGACAGGATAGCTCGCCGGTAAGAAACTTCCAAAGACGCTGACCACACATGTGAAGAACCCAGTCTCGATAGTTGAGACCATTGAAGATAATCGGGCAGCGAGGGACAGAAACAATTCCCAATGAACCAGAAGAAGTCATTTTTTTTTGGAAACCAAAAACTTTGGTTGTGCTTTTCTGTCGAAACGCTTACGAGCTTGAAAAACCGGACTGGGACCCTTCACCACATAGGCCTGTCACGGAGTCCAAAACCTCGTGAAGTCCAATCTTGGACTTGGAGCTCTCACAAAGCGGTAATCAAGACGGCGCAGTGTGGAGGCCCACGAGCCGGCGATGCAAAGCGTGAGGGCGGAGAACGGCAGTGAGTCAGGCGCCCAGTGCCGTTGTCGGTGAGAGGCGCACGGCGGGCCGACGGAGGTCAGCGGCGGCCGCAGGCGTGCGAGAGGCGACGTGGAGGTCCGCAGGCGTGGGGAGACAGGCGACGGCGGCTGCAGGCGTGGGAGAAGCCGGCAACGGAATCCTCTTCCCCGTGTGTTGCTGGTGCTCTGTGCTTGCAGAAGGTGTAGGACAACAAGAAAACAGAGGCAACGGTAGGCGACGTGAAGAGTCACCAAGCGTTGGTGGGAGGAGACGGCGCAAGTGCAACGCCAGGAAGGAAAAAGAAACCCTAGATGGCTCTGATACCATGTTATGAATAGCACTTGTATTCATCATGAGGCCAATGGGCCAGTATATATACATGTACATGAGGTAAAGGAATAGGACTCTATCTCTAACCAAGTATGTATACAAGGAATAGGACTCTATCTCTAACAGAGGTGAGCTTCAGAGGAAAAATGAGAGCAAAAATTCATGTCATGCATTGTTATTATTACTTGCTGAGTACCCCGGTACTCACTCTTGCTTAAATCCCCTCTTGCTTAGAAGATGAGTCCCATGGAGCCATCGATGAGGCTTGGGTTGAGGGTGATGCACAGGACCAGGATCTTCTGGAAGACGCCTACTACTACTACTACTATAGCTAGGAGGATTAGAGGGTTGGGTAGACAGGATTCTCATTTTCGACGGTCCTTAGGGTGATGAGACCGTTATAGTATATTTTTGTTGTACTTGGATCTAGTGTATAATTATGTACTGGACATATAGCCCTACGTGGCTTGGAATGTAATATATTTCCATTTCAGTCTTTAATTATTGTTCTGTTGAAACACTCTGAACACGGTACAATATCTGATAAAGTGTCGGATGCGCCTGATATTTTGTTAGCTTCTATGTCGAGATTCGTGTAATTAACTCGGTGTAATGATAGTGCTACTATTATTACTCTGGGCTAATTATGCGGGTCGCCACAACCTTCCCCAGCACCAGTGATGCTTCCTCAGTCAGCCACGCCGTCCTTGGCTATACCATTGGTGCATTCACCGAGGAAGAAGTTCGCCGCCGTCCAACGACCATCTTCATGCGGCCGGCCAATGCTGTGCCTTCAAAAGTGTGGAGCGCAACAGTTGCCATGTGGGAGTTAATGACTTCGTCTCTCCTACAACCATGGCATCTCAGGGCAAGAAGGATGCCATTGCTCCCCTGTGCCGTTTGCCCTAGCCGCCAGCGACTCCTACGACATTAACCAACGCTGGAGGGATGCAGTCTTCGCTATTGTTCACCGGGACTTCGGTGATCCTCTCACGCATCTCGACGTTGTCACCATGCCCTCTAGTCGACATGGGGACGTGAAGGTCTTCGTCCGTGGCCACCTCTAGGACTAGCTGCCTCACCATGAGGGGTGTTATGTTATGGTCACTGGTACTGCACCTGAACAGTACTCACATACTGTAGCATGGGGATTAGTAAGGGTTTACCTTCCCTAATTAGAATATCTGTTTCCCTAAATAATTAATTAGTTTCCTAAGATAGAGATAGGGATTAGTTAATTGGTATCTTATCTATTAGTTAGGAAAGTTATCCATTAGTTAGGAAGGTTATCGTTTAGATTGATCTTATCTATAATTGTTAGGAGAGACCTATATAAAAGGTGGCCTAATGTAATTGTTGGCATTAAGCAAAGAAATAAACAAAGTTCTCTAGTCTCCCTCCTCTTTCAAAAATCAAACCTCAACGCTTCTCTACCATGTCAAGAAAGAGCCCTGCCGACGGTTAGATGAGGACGAGCCCCTACCCTTGGTCCTCGGATCCGTACCCAACCAACGGCCACAACACGTGTTTGTAAAATTATTCCAGTTGTTGTCAACAAAGATCGTAATCCCTATTGCCAAGAATATCTGATATTCTAATGCCATGTTATGTTTTCACCTTTCCAGATAACTACTTACTTTCCAAATAACTACTTACTATAGTTTCTTCTGCACTTCTACTAACCAATCACAATACCTGTTTTGCAGCAGCAAGTTTTCTTTCCTTTTTTTTTAATCTGAGGGCAACATTAACATTTTTTTCATCATTTCTGTCTTTCTTGGCGTCCTAGGGATCGAAACACAGGTATCTGGGATGAAGTATCAATTTCCATAACTGGGGTGAGTTTATTAGTCCCTGTTATCTTTGATTAGTATTTTCTCCTTTTTGTTGCCCTTTGGTGGTGACATCATGGGTATTGCAAAGAGGAAATGCAAATTGAAGAAGGCAGTCCTTGATTATTGATGGTGCTTATGTCTGTTTACATTTTTTTCGATGCAGCCTGTCAAGATAACAGACCCCCATCTGGTTTCAACTTTTCATGATGATTTTAAGAGGTCATACCTACACTGTACACTTCAGGTGGAGAACAAAAGTTCACAGCTTGCAGATTGTACATTGAAAATCCAGGTTTCAACTGAACTTGAGGGGAACATTTGCTTGGTGGAACATCTTCAAAGTTATGTGATATCAGTTCATCCTCACTCAGTTCTAGAATACACTATTCGTCCTGTAAGCTAATTTTCCCTCTTTTTCTTCAAGCTACTCGGGCATTACTTTGGTAATTTTCTTATTTTCATTATGTTTATGATGTAGTACTGCATTCAGTCAATGATTTTATCCTAGGTTGCTTGAATCATTTAAATGCCCACAGGCTTGTTGTCGACTGCTTACCTGATCCAACAATAGAGATAATATACATTGTAACTAACAGCTATGTTTTTCGCTGTGTAGCTGTAGATGACAAAACTTTGTTGTATGATATTTTTTCCCCTGTTCTTCGCTTGAATTTTCAGTGTCTATCACTTGGCAGTTATTATTCAATATTCCTAATTGTATTTGATCTTCCAGATGCCGATAGATTAAAAATAAGCTATCTCACAAAACACACTTGACAAAACTGTTTCTTTTTCTTTTTTTGTTGAGCAGATGTCATGTATATAAATGTATCAGGAAAATATTTAAGATTCCTTTATTCCAAGTGTGTAAAATTCCTCAAGGATGCAATGCAAGCTTAGTAAAGAATTTTTTGGAACATGGAGAAATTCAATAATTCAATTACCGTGTATTCTGGTGGCATTAAATTGCTTCACCTGACAAATAGCTTTGGTACAGTTTTATTCTTATTGTTTTTTCGACAACTAATTGACAAACCTCTTTTGAGTTTTAGCATAAATATTTTACTAGAATTGGTACAGATTCTCTTAACTATTATGTTAGTGCAGCAATTACAGCACCACCACACCAAACTGGCTAGTATTGTTGTGTTAAGTAAGGAAGTACCTTGTCATGTCCAACTTCTTAAGCAGGAAATATCCAATGTTGCTTAAACCATGGTTGCACAATTCTCATTTGTATAAAGGCACAAAAACCTTGGTGTTAGCACATTTGCCTTGCACTATCCTTTAGTGACGATTCCTTCCTTTTAGCAGGAGGCCCTTTTATTGCTTGAAAGGCTCAAATACACAAATTGGTTAACTCTATTATATATTAATATTTGCAGTTATTCTTCTATAAGCCAAACCTGTGGTGGCCAAATGGCATGGGAAAACAATCTCTATACAATGTTGAGATTAGTGTAGATGTCAATGGATTTGGGGAGTCCGATTCATGGAGCCATTATTTTGGTTTCCGCAAGATTGTGAGTACCATTGATGAATCTACTGGTGGGAGGTAACTAGTTTTTCATGTCAGTGGTGTATAATACTTGATCTCATGAAAACATGCTAGTGCAAATGTAATTCATCTGCAGGATCTTCAAGGTAAACGGTGAACCTATTTTCATTCGAGGAGGAAACTGGATATTGTCAGATTGCCTGCTTCAATTAACAAAGAAGAGATATATGACTGACATCAAGTTTCACGCTGATATGAACTTCAATATGCTTCGCTGTTGGGGTGGTGGATTAGCAGAGAGGCCTGATTTTTATCATTTTTGTGATGTCTATGGTTTGATGGTACGGTTAGGTTTCTCTCCTTGCCAATTGATATTCGTGTTTCCTTATCCAACTTACAAAATGTTAGGTTGTGATGAAGAGTATAAAGTTTTTTGTGCCTTTTGAAATAGTATCGGCCACTCCTTACTTCCTATTAGTATCCAGAAAACTGATGGTATCTGGCTGGATCTCCTTGGCTTGACAATATTAGGTAAACCAGATGGTGTGGGTCTAGATGCACTTTAGTAATTTTGGGGTGGATCGACCTACTTCTAGTTGAATTCTTGATTATTGTTTCACACAGAGACATTGTTTGACAATATTCTTTGAGAGAAATATGGAGGGAATAGTTTTTATAACTCACTGATTTACCCTGGTTTGGTGCCATGTCTGCATGATTACTTACAGGATGGAACCATTTTGTGCAGGTATGGCAGGAATTTTGGATAACTGGAGATGTCGATGGCCGAGGAATTCCAGTATCAAATCCAAATGGTCCTTTGGACCATGATCTCTTCCTTCTATGTGCTAGAGATACTGTCAAATTACTCAGGAATCATGCTAGTCTAGCTCTATGGGTTGGTGGTAACGAGCAAGTCCCACCAATTGACATTAACAGAGCACTGAAGGATGATTTGAAGCTACATCCTTTGTTTGTCAGTAACAAGACAACTAAAACTCAGGGAAAATATTTATCACAAGACTCAACTGACCCTAGTAAATACCTTGATGGTACTCGGGTGTATGTCCAAGGATCAATGTGGGATGGTTTTGCCAATGGGAAAGGCGACTTCACTGATGGTCCATATGAGATTCAATATCCAGAGAGCTTTTTCAAGGACAGCTTTTACAAATATGGGTTTAACCCTGAAGTTGGGTCTGTGGGGGTTCCAGTTGCTGCAACGATTAGAGCAACAATGCCTCCAGAAGGATGGAGCATTCCAATTTTCAAAAAGACAACTGATGGGTATATACAGGAAGTCCCAAACCCAATATGGGATTACCACAAGTATATTCCCTACTCAAAACCAGGGAATGTCCATGATCAGATTGAACTATATGGCCATCCAAAAGATCTCGACGATTTCTGTGAAAAAGTAATTTAGGATACCATCTTTTCATCTCTAGGATCTTTATGCTTTAAAGCCAGAAGCATTGTAGTTTCTTCTCTAATGGTGTCTTTAACCTTCAGGCACAATTGGTTAATTATGTTCAGTACAGAGCACTTCTGGAAGGATGGACTTCTTTCATGTGGACCAAGTTTACAGGTGTTCTAATTTGGAAGACACAAAATCCATGGACTGGACTACGAGGACAGTTCTATGATCATCTCCTAGACCAAACTGGTGGGTTTTATGGTTGCCGTTGTGCTGCTGAACCTATTCATGTCCAGCTGAATTTGGCTAGCTACTTCATAGAGGTACTTTCTGCAACCTAGAACATTTGCCCTCAACCAAAATTTCTGGAAATTAACACACGAAATCTCTTTTAGGTGGTAAACACTACAGCCGATGAACTCTCAGATGTGGCTGTAGAAATTTCAGTATGGGATCTGGATGGTGCATCCCCCTATTACAAAGTTACCGACAAAATAGTAGTACCGCCAAAGAAAGTGAAGCAAATTATAGAGATGGAATACCCTAAGATGAAGAATGCCAAGTCTGTCTATTTTCTACTACTCAAACTCTTCAGGCTGTCAGACAATGGAGTACTCTCCAGAAACTTCTATTGGTTACATCTTCCTGGGAAAGACTACAAGTGGTTGGAAGATTACAGGCAGAAAAAGATCCCGCTGAAGATAAACTCTGAGGTTTCCATATCTGGTACTAGATACAAGGTAAGAATGTCCATAGAGAACAAGTCAGAGAAATCAGTAACAGAAAGCGCAGCCTCTCTACTAGATGGTGGAAATGGTTCTTACAACATTGGCGAAGAAGCTGCTTGTAAGGGACAGCAAAGTGGTCTCTGGGGGAGAGTACGGGGAGGCCTCAGTGTCACAAGATCAGGTGACAACCCAAGAACAGTTGAGGTGAACGGGACTGATCCAGGCGTCGCTTTTTTCCTTCATCTTTCAGTGCATACCTCTGAGTCATCCACACAGAGGAATTACAGGGACACAAGAATCCTTCCAGTCCTCTACTCGGACAACTATTTTTCGCTCACACCGGGGGAGAAGATGGCCGTTGACATCTCCTTCGAGGCTCCCCAAGGCTCCACGCCCAGGGTCATCCTGAGAGGCTGGAACTATCATCTGAACCATGCAGTCACGATCTAGCTAAGACGCACTTCCGTCTGTCAAAATGTGACCATGTCAGGGACAAAACAAGGTCTGTGCAAAATAAGTACATCTCCAATAAAAGTGCAGACACCAAATCGTGATATTGCACGAGCAGTGCTTGTGAATTATTGTGAATGATTTTAGGTTCCTATGCGTTGACGATGTCGGCAGTGTTGAACGATTCAGGCCTTACTGACAGACCAACCAGCAGGGCAGGTAGTGTCTGGGCCAGAACCAAATGGACGCACTGTAGTAATAGTGTACTACTCTGCATCGGCCCTTGCATCCAAATGCAGCGACGCAAACGGTGGCTGTATTTTAATCCATTTTTCCTGCTTCCATCCCCTTTTCCCTTGATGCTGGGCCAGAGAAAGTCGAGTGATAGAATATGGAGTAGTAGTGATACTGTGTTTCGGGTTTATAATTCGAGACAGTCAAAAAGTGGTCGTTTCATGGATTCTTGTGGGAAACGCGCACGTTGGTCGAAAAGTTTCAACAACGAAAACTTTCAATTCAAAAAACTTTCAGTTCGAAAAATTTAAATAAAAAACTTTTGCAAGCGGTTAAAAAATACTTTTATTCGAAAACCTGGAGGAATAATTTGAAAAAATAAAACTATTTTGACTTTGAGAGGAAGGGAATAGGGGACAAAATGAGAAATCCTTTGAGGGAGGAGGAAAGTAAGGAAGTGGTATCACTTGTCACAATGATTCATAAGATTCACTTTCATAAATATGTAATCTTGAAGATCCATTGTTGTGGTAAAAATTAGCAGTAAGTGCCCAAAAATACCTATCTTTGAAGTAGGAGAGAAAAGTGGTTTAAAATATGAGTAAATTACGCTTTGCATCACCTAATTGGGCCTTCGTTGCACAAAACGTTAGGTACTATCTTTTTTTTTTACATGTACCGTTGTTTAGTCTTCCAATGCATTGCATTTTACACTGGGCGTTGTCTCTAAAGCATATCCTGTTATAACACATTGAATCCTAATTCAAATTGGACGGACTCTGTCAATTGGTGGGTAAATCTGAATCTATCTCTTATTTGTTTTACTATATATTGGACACCCTCTTGTATAGAGAACAATCAATCTAATAGAAAAGAGAGTATTTTTGCCTCTGTATTTGGTGTGCTTTCTGTTCTTGTTCGTGCGTTTGCATTGGTGTGCTGTTGATTGAGCGTGGGTGAACGACTATGTTTGACAACACGTTATGGCATGGTCGACTGGGACATCCTAGGTTGAATATGATGAGAAGAATAATTAATAATTCTGCTGGCCATAGCATAAAAACTATAAATTTTGTTAAACCCGAAGATTTTGTAAGCCTTGCTTGTACCAAAGAAAAGCTTATAGTTAGATCTTCTTACCTAAAGGTTAGAGAAGAACCCCTGAAATTCATGAAGAGAATTCAGTGTGATATCTATGGACCTATTCAGCCACTCCGGGTCCCTTCAGATATTCATGGTACTAATAGATGCTTCTACTAGATGGTCCAACGTATGTTTCTTATTTACTAGGAACCATGCTTTTGTTAAACTAATTGTTCAAAATATTAATTATTTTTCTCATCATATTTATCGATGTTCAAGACCTAGATTTAGGATCTAATAGACTTTGAATGGGTACCGTAGAATTTTGATTTTTTTTTAAAAAAAATTACCCGGCCAAGATTTAGGATCTCAGAGGGTCCGAAATCCGAAATCTCGGCCGAGATTTTCAAAATCTCGTCAGGATTTGAATCCATGGACGTAGGAGAATATGGAAAGGTTCATGTTTATCAATGTTCAAGACCTGGTGTCCCTAAATCGAGTTTACGAATATAATTTGAGTTGCATTTGCCTAACAAATTAGAGATTAAAAAGAATAGAAAATGGGATTGCTTTCTTATTTAGTCACGTATGTTTTACAGTGTACAGGTTTCTGAATGAAGAATTAAAATCACTAAAGCTAATCTTGCTTTTCTCTTGTATGCGATCATGATCCATCTTTTTTGTTCCTTGTGTGGGTCTCATCTTTACACTGAATGAAGGGATGGCAGTTGTCATCTTCTACGATATGTCTTACCGTCAAAAGTTGTCTTCTTGCTGGAAAGCGTATTCTCGTGAAGAGGAGTCTTTTTACTAGAAGGCTTCTCTTCATAGAAAATAACTTTCAACCAGTTGTATGTACTTATTAGAGAGAGCGTCTTTCACACGCTAGTCTTGTGCAGAGATAACTTCTCGACCTCGAGCAGGTCAGGGCGAAAGATGTTTAATGCTCGAGCTATCCCTGACCAGCATGTGTATAGCTGGTCGAGAATATCTCCACGTGGTTAATTTTGAATCTGGTTGAAACCATAACCAAGTAATGGGATTTGGACCTTATCTTTTCTTATGAACATTTTTAAGTTATAAACGCCTAGGCCCATAAATTATTTAGAGACATATTAATCGTCGTCAATGTTCTTGTAAATAGGACCTAAATATCATCTAGAGTAAGAAATAAATCCAACCTGTACAATAACTATCTCTAAATGTTATCTCTAGATGTTGCATAATAACTATATGTAAACTTGTATAATAACTAATCTATCTTATTTCCCATACGATGCTAGTTACTAAATAAAAATCGATTCTCTTCTATCTTATCTTTTTTAACTCTTTTAAATAGGACAAAACTAATATACACACATGTGAAGGGTATAGCTTATTTATTGTACATGCCTAATGCGCCTGATCGTAGTACGTAACTCTACGGTACTGAATAACGACATCGCTACGGTAAGCCGCGGCTTCCAGCGTACCGCGCGAGAGGACAACGGTCTAGCTGTCAGATTCCATTGTAAACCGCGCCTATCGATCATGTCCACTCCCACAGTCCCACCCCACCTCACGGCTCCTCTCTCCTGCGCACCTGTCCCTGAAACAAACACGCGGCAGCGATGCTGTCTGAGCTAAAGGCCCCACGTGCTGCTCTGCCTCGGAATCCAGAATTCGTCGCTTTTCTATCGTAACTTTTTTTTATTTTTAATCCCGTCTCCTTAAAAATCTAATTATAAAAATAATTTCATCTCTAACATTACAAACACGGGGACATGATCTGTAAAGAAAAGTCTGGATTTTATTGCACTTGCTACTGAATGTTTTTATAGGAGACATCAGGACAGCCAAATAATCAAAAAGAAACGAACAGAGAAGAAGAGGGGGGCAAAAAACTCTTGCTACTGTAAAACTAAATAAACGAGAAGATGTTTTATAGGAGAGCCCCCCACCATAAATTCTTCTTTTCTTCTTCTTCCTAGTAACAACATGAACTGAACGAATCACTGTGCACGGAGGCGATCGAACCCTACCAATCAATCCAATTCTATGTACAGGATCTGCCCTTTATCCTTTAATTATACTCCTCCTCCTCCTTCCCCCAACCCAACCAAAAAAACAACTTAAAAAAAATGGAGAGAAAAACAGTAACAAAAAAAAAGAGAAAGGAAAAGAAGAACACGGAGAGATTAATTAACACCTAATTAACGAAGCTTGATTAGCCACATCCCAAGCCTACCTCACCGCCGCGCGCGAGGCCCTCGCGGCGGTGGTCTTGCCGCAGGCGGTGGCGTTCTTGAGGTGCAGCCTCGCCGCCCGGAGCAGCTCGCCGAACCTCTTGACGTTGACGGTGACGTTCTGCCGATCCATGTACACCTTCTTCATCTCCCACCACCCGCGGCTGCTGATGACGGAGGGGTCCCGCACCACGGTGCTGTTGACGCCGTACTGGCCGGCGAGCGAGCTCTCCTCGGGGGCCACCTTGTACTCGAGGTACTCGAGCCCGAGCTGCTGCGCCGGCTTGCCGTAGAAGGCATCGGCGGCCCAGTCGAGCCCGACGGGCACGATCTGGAGGAGCACGGTCCCGGGCCGCATGAAGAGGAAGTGGGTGACCGCCGCGCCGTGCACGGCGACCATGGCGTCGGCGGAGGCGAGAGCGACGTGGATGGCGGGCAGCGAGGTCTGGCGGCGCACGTTCATGACGTGCGGCGCGAACCCCGCGCGGCGGCAGGCCGTGACGATGTGGGGCAAGTTGAGGAGGACCCGGTTCTTCTTGCGGATAAAGATGACCATCTTCGGCTTGGCAGTCCTCGCGTGGTCGTCCGGGCGGAGGCACGGCCGGGACGGCGGCGCCGCGAGCTGGAGCGGGAGCACCGACGAGGACGAGGACGGCGTCCGGCTGAAGCCCTGGTGGAGCAGCGCCTGGAAGTCCCGGAGGCCCTTGCCTGCAACCACGTGCAAATCGGCAATATTAATTACCTAATTGTTAGAGATTAGACGTCTGATTTTTTTATAATATTTTTTTTCTGCGCATGAAACATTATTTTAAATAGTGATTCTTCAACAAGCAGTAAAAAAATATTACATATATATAAAAAATATTTCATACGTTCGAAAAATAACCTGCTCCCAGCCCTTCTGCGCATGTGGTCACGTGAAACCGCGAGCTTACGAAGCTATCTGTGCAGTTGCGCAGGTGGTGTCTTACTCCACTAGATCGAGTGAATTGCAAAACTGCATGTCAGATGCTACTAATTATCACTACTCCAAACTGTTTTACCTACAATGTACACTGTAAAACTGACGCGAGTTCTATTATGGGAGAAATAGAAGATTTACGAAATCAAGTGTTTAAAAGAAAAATGCAAAATAAATTAAAAAACCCAACTGGTTTCTCAAAAAAAAGATTGATTTTCTCAGAAAACAGAGTGGCCAACTGATTTTTTGAGCAGCCGATTTTTTAAACAAATTTTTGTCGTTTTTTTGTTGAAAATTGAGCGATTTTCAACTATTATGGACCGGTTTACGTCACATTTTTTTTCTAATTCTTTAATTTTTAAATTTTTGTGAATTGTAACCAGTTTAGGATTTCAAACGACTCGATATAATCGATTTTTGCAAAAATCTACGGAAACCGACCTATTTTGTGAATGTAGGCTGAGAGCATTTCTCTACTATTATAAAGCAGCAGTTGGTGGCAGTGGTGAGTTCTACCCATGTCATTAATTGCCCTGCTTAATTGCCCTACGCAAAAAACGAAGCGTTGCTTTAATTAGCCAGCTTTCGCAAGAAACGAAGCGTTAAAATAAATGTTTGATCTTGTGAAATATTTTTTTTATTTTTTAATCTTTATTTTTCGTTATCAATTTTGTGGGCATGTAACTAGTACTATTCCTAACTTGGAGTTCGGACAGCTGGGAAACTGAGCTACTGAAGCACTAAGACGCGATGCAAAAGCATCGCCCTTCCAACCTCAGCCCGCACGCAACGCAAGCTACCATTGAACTCAGCAATAGCAATAACCATTTTCTGAAAACGATGTGTTCCGTCATCCGTGACGCATCGCACATCCAAAAACCGTCCTTTTTGCCTTTGTGTTCGTGAGCGCCATCTTTCTGTTTTGAGCCTGGGGCATCATCCAATTGCTCACTCCAGCACCTACCAAACCTACAACAGTACTGTACAATCTACGATCTGTACTACTCCACTACGAGCGTCGCGTACACTCTTACCAACCCACCGGTTTACTCGTATATCTATCAGGATTCAGACCAGCCACCAAATGATCCATGGCTGACGGCCGAAGAACTAGACTCGTACAAGAACCAGAAGGTTCAGTTGGTGGGACCCTGGGAGGCGTGGGTTTACAACACAGTGGTTATATTTTTTTTTTCAAAACTAGCCCCTACTCCGCCCGCAAATGTATTTACAAAAATAAACTCCTCTTCACCACGAATGGCATAGCAAGCAACACCTATCCTCTTCTGCATCCGAGGGGGTGCCGTGGACCACGGAAGGATACCTCCCACGCAAGATTTCAAATTTCGGTTCCAAATCATCTCTCGAAGGGGACCGAAATCTCGATGAGATCTCGGAATTTAGGACGAAATCAAAAAACAAAATTCAAATCCAAAATTTTGGGATCAGGATTTCTGAGATTTCGGCAGGATTGACCGATATCTCGTCGAGAAACAATGAAATCTCAATAAATTTTAACCGAAGGAAAAATAATTTAAACCATATTAGAAAATTTTAAAAAAATTACGGATGATCCCGATGTATCAATAATTTTCCTATAAAATTTTCAGATGATGATAAGCTTGAGGAACTTATAAAAATTCTAACAGTGATACTATCCTGATAAAAGTTCTACCAGCAAATTTCAACCGAATCAAAATTTGTTCAAACCACTTTAGAATAATTTGAATTTTTTTTGGATTGATCCTAACATATCACTAATGTTTCCATAAATTTTTCAGATGATGGTCGAGCATGAAAAAGTTTTAAAAATTCTAAAAGTGTTATCGTTCTAATAAAAGCCTTACTAACAAATTTCAACCGAGTCAAAATTGGTTCAAACTACGTTAAAAAAATTTGAAAATTTTTGTGGATCACACTTACGCATTACTAATGTCCCATAAAATTTGCATATGAAAATCAAGTCTAAGGAGTTTTAATAAATTCAAAAAGTGCCACTGTCCTGATGAAAGTCTAACTGAATACATGTATTGCTTCTATAGATTTGATTGAGCAATAAAAAAGATTTAGAATTTTTATAAATTTTATAGAAGGGTTCTGAAGAAATTATTAAGCTCTCATAAAAATTTTGGGTCATGATCATAATCGAGTGGATTTATAAAATTCTGACAAGTTTCATATCTCATTTATGTTCCTTTTGTTTTTTATTTTTAAAAGATAACAAATGAAATTCAATTATTTTTTAAAAATTTATGAACTCAGACTTCTAAAAATGGTACCATAAATTTTTTAAAGTATGATCAAGCTTGTATATTTTTTATAAAAATATAATAGTGTTTCTATTATTTTTATAAAACATCTTAACATTTTCGTTTTTCAACAGATTTTCATACAAGATGACATTTTTAAGAGGTATTGACCTAAATTCGGTCAAAAAAAAACTTAAAATCTAATCAAAATACCCAAGATTTTCCTAAATTACTGTGCTATTTGAGTTTTTTAATCCGATCTGGATTTGGAATCTGGATGAGGGCGAAATCGAGAACCTGACCGTGGCACCTCACCTTCCCGCGCTCGCCGGCCTGCCTCGTCGCACTTGCCCGCCCGCACTACCATGCTGGCCCATGTGTTGCCATGGCCCGACGAACTCCCACGCTCCCTGGGCGCGACCGAGGGACGTGTGTTATCTATCTGTAGCGCCCTCCGCGGTATAGGAGGGGGCTATTTTTGCAAATTCATTCATAAGCGCTAGGTTTTTTTTAAAAAAAAGCTATTTGTGGGTTTACAGCCCCGCTACCTAGGTCTAAGCCTTCTTCGGCTCGGATTTAGGTGCTAATTTTTTTTTAATAAAAGGTTTGACTTCTTTCCGGTTCGGATTTAGGTGTCTATTTCTTCTTAATCAAATCGATACCTAGTTCCTCTTAGGTATCACCCCTTTTTTTTGGTTTCAGAAAGAAAAAAATACATATCAAAAGGCTGACAATAATTAATTGGCCTACATAAGCTGCCGATCGGGCGGGTAACCATCGCTTGTCGCACGTCAATCATCAGTCCAGGATAGTTAGGATTAGTACTAGGCTCTGCAAATCAACCATCAGTCACCCAACTGGTTGTACTCAGGGTTCGCAATTTCGTTTCGGAGTCAATTTTCGAGCAGGCCTCGGTAGCGAAAATCGTCGAATTTCGTTCGAAATTCGGAAAAAATCGAATGATTGCCGAATTCAAACGTATTTGAAAACTGGTCAAACACATGAGCGAATTTCCATCGAAAAGCTCGAAATTCGATCGAAAAGTACCGAAATTCGATCGAAAAGCTCGAAATTTCGACGACATATTAAAAACAATTAAGAAAAATATAAAAAGTGAGAAAAATTATAAAAAAATGTTGTAAAATTTGGAAAATGCAATTCACATATCAAAACTTGTCACATATCAATACAAGTGCAAAAAAAAAGCATGCACGTAATTAAAATATTAAAATATACCCTATCAAGATAACACTAATATATTAAAAAAAATAACATACATTTGCTATATTTTAAATAATTGAAAGTTGTCACATGCCAATACAAGAAAATTTTCAATACTAGATAACATTAACATATTAAAATATACTTCTAATTTCATTTTTTTTTGCCTTTTCTATTATCTACAATTTGAATGTCTCAAAAAATCTTTAATTTAATTTTTTTTTCAAAAAATATTCACACCAGAAGTCATAAATATATTAATACTTATTGTAGAGAGTTTTTGGTTAAATTTTCTCAAATTTTTGAAATTTTTTGAATTTAAATTTGAATTTGCTCGGTTTTTCGCTCGGTATTGAATTTCGCTGGAGCTCGAAATGTCGAATTTCGTTCGAAATCCGCGAAAACCGTTCGGCATTGAGAACCCTGGTTGTACTCCCAGATTGACTTGACATGCTTTATTATTAGACGAGGACAGGCGGCCATCTCACTTGGCCAGCTAGCTCCGCGCTGCCGACGCCGGACGCCTCTGCGCGCCTCGTTCGCCTCTCCGGCGCGAGCGCGACGGGGGCTATGGGGATTAGCCAAACCATACGCGACCTGCTACGTGAGATGCAGCAACCGCCCAGATGGATGCAACCGGCCAAGCCCAGCTTGGCACACGCACCCTTTCCCAAAAGCCGTTGCGCCGCCCACTCACAGGGTACATGGATCCAACAACCTTAGGGCTTCGCACTGCTCACCCCTTGCCCTGAATTTTTGATCTGTCAATGCTGTATCAAATTACCAATGGACCAGATCCAACTCGACGGGAAGCCTTTGAAGGAGAGTGGGTACCTACCCTCCTCCTCCTCTTGGCCGGCGCCTGTAGCCAAACATTTTCCATTTGACGGTTGGGTGGACAAGTTCCGTGTTAAATACTCCCTACGTTGTTTTGACCGAAACTGGATGCAGTTTAACCTTGACCATGGACCTAATCACCTAGGAGTATGAGTAATGCAGAACAGGAGACATTTCTCAGGCAGCGATGACCGTATCAGCGGCCCACGATCCAAGTCTGCAACCACGATTGCCCTAAGAGTACTTTTGTTTTCCCGATGGTTACTCACCGAGAGCATACTAATTAAGTCAACCAGTTATGATTTACCCCCAGCTAGTTATTAACTTCATTTCCAGAATGCACTAACACTATGTTCGCCCAGCGGATTCCGCAGCCAGCTGACCGGACACTCCATATCAACGTGCAAGAGACCAGTACTATCTTACACTACTAGTAGTACCTTTCATGATTCTCAATGCATTTCAGAGACTAATCCTAATTAAATAAGCGAAAGTGGTGAGTTAGTGGGCTCCTTATCAGAGAGAGACGTCGAGATCCAAAGACAGAACAAAACATCAGAGATAAACGTTTCAAAAAGCTATCGCTACTTTCTTTACCCCCTCTAGGTTGGCTAGCTAGGCGTCCACAAAACTGTGCCGACTCAAGCCCACCGACACGATGTGGCATAACTAGGGTTTGCTTTAAATCCATTATTACTCTCCCTGTATCAGCTCATATCTCTCCTGTCTTCTTTTCCCCTTTATAGAACTTTTTTTTTTCTTTTAGATCTTTTTTTTGTAGCCTGGTCCGGTGGCCTTTCTGTGGTAATCACAAGTCCCCAGCTCCTCTAATTAGAGAGTTCTAAGGCCTTAGGAGTTTGGTCAGTTTTGAACCTTTGCTTTGGGGATCACATGGATTAGCTGTCTTAGGGCATCTTCAGTAGTGCTACTTCAGCTGTCTCTTAGCAATATAATACTCCTATCAACAAAATCTTATATGGAGGAGAGAATAGGCGAGTAAAGAGAGTGTGCTATCTCTGATGTTGCACTATTGACGATGCCTTTACGGAAGAGACAATTTAATCACGCAAACCAACACAAAAAAAATGATCAGTGTGAGGGAAATAATGAGATAAAAATAATATAAAATAGTTAGAGGAATGGCTTTAAAGACAAACTATTAGAGATATTGTTTCTAGTGCTATCTTTAGATGAGTTAGAATCCTTAGAGATAACATTTAAAAACAAACTATTGTACATGCTCTTAGTTCAACTATGTGTGTTTACTTCAGCCATATAATATAAATGTGCGCTATGTTTGTGTTACTTGAACATTCCTTTTCTTTACTCTCTCTGTTTCTAAATACATATCATTCTAGTTTTCAAATTTTATTACTAAATGCACATCAATCTACAATTTCAAGACAAACTTTAAAACAACAACTTATTTTAAACATTGCTAGCAAACCGTCCTCGCTCTAGCCTTTGTTATTTTCTTGTATCAAGTCGACGTGGTCCCGCGGGATAGGTCACCCTCCCTCCATATGCTTGCACACACATCACAAGCTCGTAAAAATAAAAGGTCTTCCGATCAAAATAGATAAATAAAAGGTATTGACGCTTTGGTCGCTTGACAGTAATGTCGTACCTGCCAATGCCCAGTGCCCATCCATCAACCGGGAATCCTCTCCATTGGCAAACAACTAATCCACTCGGCTGATTAGGACACGAAGCTTATCACACTTGACACTTTGGTCGCATCGCTAGCCACCCGGCCGGCAGCTCTTCCAAGTCCCTACATGTCCCAGTCAAACCCAAAACCTAACATATCCTCTTACCACCTCATAAAAGGCTCCTCCATTTCTCAAAAAAACCGGCATTTCAATGCATATCGTCCTAGAGATACCCACGCAACTACAATCATTGTCAGGCCACTGACAAATGAACATTGTTTAAAACAATGTGGTACTCCTACTATCTTTCTCCACTGGTTTCTCTAAAGGCAAGAAGCTGCACTACTGTGCCTTTTACTAGCTACCA
The DNA here is from genome assembly GCA_036346355.1 of Rhipidocladum racemiflorum. Lineage (NCBI taxonomy): Eukaryota > Viridiplantae > Streptophyta > Magnoliopsida > Poales > Poaceae > Rhipidocladum > Rhipidocladum racemiflorum. The sequence continues at coordinate 13,206,295 of CM070578.1, read as the reverse complement.
CCTCGTGCCATCTACTTATCATAAAACCGGTGTTTCGTAGTAATTGATTGCCACAGTGCTCATGCGGCTGTAGCACCGTGCCTACGCAAACACCGGCAAGCCAAGGCGTGGGGGGAACCCCATTCTATTCTAATCACAAGTTCACAACCGGCAACACAGACGGTGACGAACAATAAAAAATTAAGATGCCCTTGTTGTACCGAGCGAGCTCTCCTGCTTCGTGCTGCCTCACTTGGCGGGGTATGGCACCTGCCATACCTGTCCTGCCACGTGTATCCTTAGTAATCTTAGCATATGTCCTGCCACATATATCCTTGGTACATAAAATTAATGACTTCGCCATACCAGAATTTTTTTCCGTCCTCCGCTACTGCTTCATCACACAAGGACAGGGTAGGCATAAATTACTGGGGCCTGAGACCGGACGCCTATTTAACATGGCAGCATGTGGACGTAAAAAATAAAATAAAAAATTAAAGATCACACACACCAGCACGAATCACGATTCACGAACGCCCATGCCCATTGCCAAATGTCTTAGTATAATACCAAGAGATACACGCCTACTGGTTTGATTTAGAAACAAGTTGTTATTTTCTGCGATATGGGAAGTACGGTAGCCTCCGACGTGCAGCGCGGCGAGGCGATTCTCCCGCACAGACAAAAGCCTCGGCCACCCTACCCGCCTGCTCGATCGAAAAAATTCTATTGCACATGCATCATCCCCAATTCTGTTTGCTGCCACAGTAATATAATACTACCACTACGCTCTGCAAGACTGCAGGAGTAACGTGCTGTAATGGTGTGAATTGGTACTCCATGTAGGGATGGGTAGTGGTACTAGTTTACTACGGCGAGTCCAAGATCTGCCGCCGTGACAACAGTAGGCCTATCTTATTCTTGTTAGTGTGCCGGGCAGTACAAGGGTTTTATTGGGCTATCAATGAGCGAACACGTTATATTAACTCAGGGTCGGCCAGATTAATTGCACTGTGCAACCAACCGGGTTGCGAAGCTGATCGTGGAGGTAGGTACGCTACGCTAGCTGTGGAGGTGGAGCGCCCCCTTTGTTTTTCCTACCCCATAAATAATCGATGTGCAAATCTGACCTAAGCGTTTCAAAACCCACCGCTCTCACCAAATTAGCGCGGCTGCTTTCAAAATTCAAATGCTCCTGTTACCGCATCCCAATTAAATTAACCCACAAGTACTACTACTATTAGTAACTTGGGTATTAACCCAAGCGCTTACTGGTTGCCTCTCTCTTAGGACATCTTCAATCAATAGTGCCATTTCAGCTGTCTCTTAGTTATACCATGTAAGCAAAATCTTACGTGAAAGAAGAGATGATGTGAGGAAAGAGAATGTGATGTCTTTTTATGCGAAAGATAACTTGATCACGCAAACCAACGCAAAAAGGAGTGAAGGCTGATTCTAGACTAATTCCATCAAAATTAGGTAAAATTACTATCTCTATCGCATATAAAAGCCATGTTCCGTTTAAATTCAAAAGCTAGCTTTAAACCATAAATCAAAACGCATAAATCTAAAGAAACATGGCGCCCTCATTTGTGAGGAGCAAACCCGCTACTTCCCCCCAGCGCTTGCGCAAAAGCCACCACCTTTTGCCCGTACGTCCGTTCCCGCATAACAATCCCCGCCATCATCTCGCCCTCACGATCGCCGCCCACGAGATTCCCGCGCCCTCATCCCCTTGTCGATCGTGCTCCTCCCCCTCCGCGCACTTGTTTTCCTCTCCTCCTCCTCCTCCCAACGAAAAAAGAAGGCCTTCGCCGCAGACGCACCTGCCGTTTAGCCATGCCGTGGAGCAGGTACCTAACGCCGGCAAGGCGAGCCAGCCGTCCGCGCGCCCGTGCGGCATGTCGCGCAAACGGAACAGGCTCCTACGTTTCTTGCAATCTGACCATGCAACGTCGGATGCGTCACTCGCAATCTAACCATGCTTCTACGTTTGTACTCCACTAACCACCCAAATAAATTGTACTCCACTGGTGTTACCAGATGCCAGGTAAAAAAAAATTGATTTAAGACATGGGGCTGATTAACTGTAGCTACTACTAAGCAGGAAGCCTCGAGGTAGCCGTAAGGGGAAATGATTTATCCGACCGGAATTAGCACGGATCTCGATCAAGGCGCACGAGATCTCACACGCCTTTGTCAGGCGTTCGTTCGCCATTCCCCTCCTTAACCAGCAAGCTAGCTACTGGCGCTAACACGCGGTGGATCCCGAAATTCTAACGGAAAACCAGTCGGAATCGCCACGCGAATTGGGAGACATTCCTAACTGACAAAAACGGACGGCGCAACGCAAGGCGGCACAGCAAGTGATGTGATTAGCAAGGCGAATTGGGGGAGAGAAAAATTTTGGGGGGTGGCGTACCGTTGGGCATGAGCTTGGGGTCGACGACGAGCTCGCCGTGGATGCGGAGGCCGACGATCATCTCGGAGAAGCAGTGCACCCGGTGGTCGTACCGGAAGTCGACCACCTTGTAGTTGGTTAGCTGCTCCAGGACGGTGCCGTACCGGCCCAGCCACCAGTAGTGGTAGTCGAGGACCACGAACACCACCTCGCCGGCGAACCGCTGCGCCGTGATGTACAGCGGGATCAGCCCGTCGCTGAACTCGTGGTACACGTTCCCCGTGTACCCGCCCGTCGAGAACACAACCGCCGGCACGCCAGGCGGGTGCCGCACGTCGCACCGCCGCCGCAGGCTGTCCCTGCCGTCGCCGGTGCCGTTGGAGGAGTCCACGGCCACGGGCACGATGGTCACCTCGTCGATGGTGCTCATGATGCTGTCCTCGAACTTGCGCGTGTACGGACGCACCTTCTCCGTGGCGCTGCCGCGGGGCGCGTTGTACAGGAGCACCGACGAGGTGGACGGGTCCGTGCGCACGTCGCCGCGGAGGTAGCAGATGTCGCTGCGGTAGTGGCTCCGGTCGCAGCACAGCACGCCCCCCTCGTCCTGCCCGCCTCCCGCCTCACCTGCGCACCAATTCGACCGAACAGAGAGGAGAGAGCTCGCGATTAGCATCCCCAGCCGCCGGGAATTAGCCAGCTAAGCAAGCAAGCTTCTCCTAACTGAAAATCTGATCCAACGAGCTCACCGTTGATGAGAGCGGAGCAGGGGAGGGACGCCGGCGAGCGCGTCTCCTCGCGGGCCTCGAGGTTGTTCTGGTTCGACGGCAGGTGGGTCTTGAACGCCTCCACGTCCTCCCGACGCTCCACGCGCTCTGCGGAGGAAACGAGTCGCCATTACAGCACAAGAGGGGAAGCATTTAATCAAGGAATCCACGGAGGCGATCGAGAGCAAGAAGGAATTGCAGTCGAGCTGCCGGGCAGGCCGGCGGGGTCCCTACCTGAATCGGCGGTGGTGACGACGAGGGAGGAGCTGGGGATTCGGAGCACGGTGAAGACGCTGTACACGGTGAGCACGAGCAGCGGCACGAGGCGGCACGCGTACCGGCTCCTGCCGCCGGCGCCGGCGCCCTTCTTGTGCGGCGGCGACGGCGGCGGGGACCTCCGGATCCACGACGAGAAGCTGTAGACTGGGGGCTTGGGCTTGTGATGATGATGCTGCGGCAGCTGCATCCTCTCTCGCTCTCTCGGCTCCCCCGCGCTCTCACCGCCGCATGCTAGGCTCCCTACCCCCGAGCCGCCGCTCTACTTGGTGGCAGGCACGCGCGCGCGAGCCGAGCTAAACACCTCAGCGTCACAGTATGGGCCGAATCGGGCGACAGAAGGATAAATACAGCGCAGGGAATTTCGCCGGGGTTGGGTGAATGGCGGAGAGGAGAAGACGTGGACGCGAGCTAATAGTGGTAGCTCCTCACGATCATGCCCATGGGAGAGGAGAGGGGATGGGAGGGGAGAAGGGGGGGGGGGGGGGGTGGAAGAAGAAATGAAGAGGATACAGCGGTCGGTACACTTGGAATCACAGAGGGTAATTATGTGCGAGAGGGTGTTTGACGACGCTAATTATGTGCGCCCGCGGGTGCTAATTGTAATATGCCCCTTCCCTTCCCCGGTTCGCCCTCGCTGTCCGCAGCTATAAACCCGTAAACTTCCCCCGGTCAAAATCGAAAGCAAAATGAGACTGACCGAGCTGTGTTTTTTTTCCTGCAAGAATCCTTGAAAGGATGTCCTTTTCTATTTATTTCGGCCGTGGATCTCTACATTTTCACAGTTTTTTTTAATGGATTTAGCGTGAGGTATATTTTTTTATTGGTCATTACGGGGCTGTTTGGTTTGTATCCATTGGTTGCCAATGCTTGCCATGCCAAATTTTGGTAATGTTGACCAAATTTGGCAAGCATTTGGTTTGCAACCAAATTTTTGCTAGATTTTTTTCTCCATTGGCTAGCCAAATTTTTCTAGTTCATTTCCTAGCCAAACTTTGGCCACCAATTTGGGCACCAAATTTTGGCAAGGCTTGGCTTGGCAAATTTGACCTCAAACCAAACAGCCTCTACATCTCTAAAGGGGTTGCGACCAGGGTTCGTGATATCGACAAAAAAATGGGTTGACTATTGCGATTTTCGATCGTACTGATCCAGCCCGAGAAATGAAACTAATTGCTAAATCGTTTCAATTTAAATTTAAATTCAAAAAATTCAGAAAAACTTATCCATCCAAAAATTTAATAAAATTAGAATTAATAGCTTCGATACTTTTTTTGAGCAAAACCAAAATTTTGATATATTTCTCCAATTGTCCTTGAATTTTTTTCAATTTTTGCTGAGTGAGCTGATTTTCGATGCAAACTGATCGAAAATCGGTAAAAACTGAATTATTTCGCCGCTATTTGACCGCTGCATTCAAAAAGTTTGACTTTGAATTTCGTTTGATTTCGACCGGTTTTTGACGAAATTTGCTACCAACGCATAGACGATTTTCGATGTCAGTTCAGTAAGTGTTTGCACCAAAATTTAGCAAGGCTAATCTTATGTAGATTGGTTTTGGTAAGAGATATATCGGTTATAGCAACTTGATACCTTTTCGGATTGGAGGGCCGTGATTCAAAGGAAACTGAGTTCGATACGGGGAGGATAACAGATTGAGTCGGATACGATCGGACTTAACATGGTAAAGAGAGATTGAGGCTGATACGGATGATTGAAGAGATCGAGGAGGATACGTTCAGGCCGAGTGCTATATAAGAGGACCAGAGGCGAGGAGGAAAAGCGCCCAGATTCAACCCACAAACACGCTTTACTTTTCCCTTATTTTCCTGTCAACTAGGAGTGGTCTTTTAGTTCTAGAATCTTTCCTCTGTAATTCGTTTTTGATCAATAAAGTTGTGCATCGCCGATTGTTGATCTTTATCGATTACACCCATGTTCGATTTGCTTTGTGTTGTTGCGCATCGCCTCTCAAAGCCAATCTACCTTTATCCTCGGATTAACACTGATCGGCTAATCTAGTTATCCTCTGATCGGCTTTTGGCCGACCGGAGTTACGCCGATAATTGCTTGTTATCGGCTCCGATTGATTTTACGATTTTTACCTTGTCAATTGCAGGTCAAATTGACTGGCACGCTTCAAACTCGGCATTTGTTTTGTGTGTTTGATGCGAAAAAACCCTACTTCAAGTTTTTTGCGCAAACAGTAAGGTAAACCTGGTTGCAACTATCTCCATTCATGGCGACTTAATGCTACAATGATACTCCCTTTTGTCACAAATAGTAGTCGTTTGGATATTAATACACTCTAAAACTCAACTTTGATCACTAATCTCTATTGTAATATATTAAAAAATCTTATAAAATTATAATATTATAAAAGTACGCTTTAAGACAAATCTACACATATAATTTTTATGTATCAAATCTAAATATTTAACAAATATTAATATTAAAGTTTTAAAAGTTTAACCGAACTTACGATGAGTTTTTTTATCCGGAAGGAAGGACCATTGCTTTGTTCGCGACGTGGCATTAGTTATCATGCCGAGTTCTACTCCCATAGTCCCATTACAATTCACAGCTGATTGCATGACAACTCAACCTCTACAGCGACATTACTGTTCGCAACATAGAAAGAATCACCTACCTAGGACTGTTTGCATTACCACTAGCTGCATGACAGCTTAACGTCTAGAATGGCATCACTGTTCGCAAACGTGGCAAGAGTTGTGTTACTAAGGACTACTTGCATTACAATTGGTTGCCCGACAACTTAACATTTTACAATGGCGTGCCAAGATCTATGACTACTTGCGTTGTGACTGCGCTTCATGATGTCTGAACTTTTGCAATGGCATCGCTATTCTCAGTGTGAAGATTTACCTCATCAAGGACCATTCGCATTAGAACTGGCGACACGACGACTTAACGTCTATAATAGCATCAGTGTTCACGACATGCCAAGACATATATCTATGACTACTTGTGTTGCAAGTTGCAACTATCCTTGATAACTTCACATCTACAGTGCATCATCATCCGTAACGTGGCAAGAGTGACCCTCCAAAGACGAGGATTTTTTTTTTTTTTTTAACTTCAAATAAGTGGCAAAACTAAGGATTTTGCTGCTGAAGATCTTTCTGGGATAAATGAAAGTTGCAGTGAACCACTACTTTCCAATTTAGCATGTACGTTCTATGGATTTACTTTGCATTGACGTCTTACGTTTGCATGACAGTTCGCAATATGGCAAGAGTTGCCCACCGTGAACTAACCAGAAAAACTCCTCTTTTTTTTATGACTTCAAATCGTTGGAAAACCCTGTGGGATTGGCTAACTGAGAAGTAAAAATCTTAAGCTGAGGAGAAGTAAAATGTCACAGTGAACACAAATTTTCCATTTATAACCTTGATGTTACATGGATTTACTTGCAATTTTGGTGCGGACAAACAGAAGTCCTTGGATATACCTTACCAAATAAGCAACCATCTCAATGTCAACCTTTACTCCCTATGGTGCAGGAGGCTGTGAAGGCGTGGTGAGTCACGCTACTCACAGGGAGGCATGGGTCGCAACGTGCGACTCGCACCTCGGCCGGGGCCAGGCTTGCGAAACACGCTGTTCCGGATGCCGCCGCGCGGAATGCAGCGGGGAATCTTAGGACTCGTTTATTTTAATTTTTGTATAGCTTCTGATTAAATTTTTTTTGACTTATTTATCTACATGAAAATAAATCTATAAAAATAGTCTTCTCTTTGATCGTGAAAGTAGCAGTAGTTGACAATGCTCGTGTATCGTAGCGGCTCAAGTTACTGTGACAGAAGCTTAGCGCCGAGCTAGAGCTGCACGGTAGGACAAAGTACCATGGTATCTGAGCTCGATAAAAAAAAGGAAGTTACGATGCCTGCGACCTGCTGGTGCGATTGTATCCTATACCGGTACTGGCCAAATTTGCAATTTGGAGCCAAAAGTGAAAAGGAATGTGCAATGAACAAGGGGGGGGGGGGGCAAAGCTTCTGTAGCGGGGAGGCCATCGTCGCAAACAACCGGGACCCGGAAGCATCAACGCACCACTCCATTCCATTCGACGCACGTGCATGACCGCGAGAGCCCAAGGAAGAAGGAATAGAGGGGGGCTTCTCGCACCCCCTGCCGCGCACGCAAATACTTGGATTTCGACGTACGTTGTTCGTTCTGTTCAGGCTGAAGAAAGCACGGAATGGAATCGTCGCAGCGCACCACTAGGCCATGTCTGCTCGTTTCCCGCTACATGCACGCGCGGGGCAGGAGGAATTTTTTGTATTTGATACACCCGTATTCACAAAATGATATACACACTTTTGAATTTCCAGGTATTCAAAACGGAATTTCAAAATCCGGTTAACACTGTGTTTTCTGTAAATACGCAAAAAAGTGTTGTATCATTTTGTAAATACAGATCGAATCTTGTATCAAATACAAAAATTTCCAGAGCAAGAGGCTGGCGCTGTACTTGTACATGCCCTCCACTACCACGGAGGGGGGTGAGGAGGAGGTAATGCAAAGGGATAATTGAGAAGGGGAAAGAAAAAACGGTGCTTAGTCGTGGATGGAGTCCGACACGGATTAGCACTGCCCACGAAAGAACCAGGATTGATGATTGATTATTAGCGGTGGATGCATGCAGCCAGCAGGATAGATTAAACAAGCGGTGGTTTGGCGAATCAGAGGGGATTAGATTATTGGGTTTGGAGGTGTCGATGTAAATTCGTTGGCTCAAAAATACTACTGTTTATTCCAGGACTCCTGTGTTTCTTCTGAGGAGCTTGTGTGTGTTGTTCTTTTGTAGGGGGGGATGTAGGCTGGTTTGTTTGTGTTGCAGGGGACTCATGCATGGCTATTCCTTCAGGAAAAGAAAACGATGACAATGATGGCTTGGCAGCAGAGAAGGTGAAGTCAGTGTCTCGCGGGAAATATTCTACTTTCCATCTCTTTTTGAGGATTTATTGTTCGATGAATCTGTCAAGAGTCTATTATCCTTCGTACGAACTCTGAGTGTGCCTGTTCAAGTTTTAAAATTTATCTAAATTCAAGCTCTACCTTTTTGGTGTATTTAATTTGATTTTTAATGCTTTTTTATTTATTTTATATTTAATTTGATTTTTAATGCTTTTTTGTTTATTTTATATTTAATTTGATTTTCACCATTCGTTTCGCTTAGATATTGGAGTGCCACGAGCGTTCAGAGGTGAAGAGTTGATTTGTGAAACATGTTATGAAAGGGATGTGTCATGTGTTGTCATACAAAGATATTGAGTTGTTGATGGCATATGTTGTACGATAATCAATTGGTGTAGTAAATAATTTAGATTGAGGCAAGTGGCAAGAAGCTGTGTTCCATGATGGGTTTGTGTGACATTCGGTTTAAAATTTTGTGTGAATTACTTGATATGGACGTCTTGCCTCAATTAGTAAGATTTGGTAACTTATTGAGCTGTGTACGCGGTTGAGAAAGGTGTATGTTGCAGCGGCCCACATCTTGAACAGTAATTGTTCGTAATCCGATGGTAAGTTCCTCTTATTCTTCTACTCTTTGTGAGGGGAATAGTGGCATCAGACTTATCGAGAGTGTCTATGTTCGGATAAAGTTTTCAAAAGAATTTATTATGATATTATTAGTCCCGCGTTGATGGGTATATGTTATGGCTGATATTAGAAGATTGATCATATTTTATGGATAAAGTGTATAACCTATACATAGTGCACATCCTATTCGAATATGAAAGTAATATAACTTGGTTTAAGCTGTGTGCCAGTTTATTTTGATAAATATGCAAAAAAAATTACTGTTATTATCATTTGTTTTAATATATTTATTATATTTAATTAAAAATACTGCTTATTGGAAAATAGTCATGATAGCCATTCTTTTAGAATAAGCCTTACTTGTAGGTACAATAGACTGGTATTACGTGCGCAACTTATTGAGTGCTTTATGTACTCGTCCTTGGCTCTTTGCCATAATAAATCCATCAATTAAAGAGGAGTCTACACCTGTTTTCGAATAAGAGTTCCACAAGGAAACGAGTTTCTAGGAATCAAATCTTGTCAGATGCTTGTTGCATGTTGATAGTGTTTGCACCAAAATTCGGCATGAATTGAAATCGGTCTAAAAATAGAGAAGAAGTATTCGTACAGAAAGGAATCGGTAAACGACTCGGAGAAGGAATCCGTTTCTAAAAAAGGAAAGGAAATTGGATAAGAGGCCGATACGGGTAAATACACCGTATCCATATGCGACTCGGATCGGCCAGGCGTGTTATAAAAGGGGGTAGACGCCAAGCAAAGAAGAATCAATCCAACAACACACAACTACTTTTTACAGCCTTTTCTTTTACATTGCTTTAGCTTCATAGATTCCTCTGCAAGTCGACGGAATCAACATAGCTGCGCATCGCCGATTGTTGATTTTAGCCGATTTCACCAGGTTTGATTTGCTTCGCTTTTGTTGCATCGCCTTCCCGGCCGATTTTACCTTATATCCGGATCAATTGTAACCGGTTGATCTAGTTATCTCCTAATCGGTTCTTGCCGACTAGCTTAAAAGCCGATAGATCCTTGTTCATCGGCTTTGATCAAATTACAAATTCTACCTTGTCAATTTCAGGTCAAATTGACTGGCACGCTCTACAAACCCGGCGTTTGTCTTGTGTGTTCGAAGCTGAAAACCCTCCTTCACGTTTTTCGCGCGAACATATTTTGGCACGCCCGGTGGGACCAACAGAAGAATGTCGTCAACCGACAAACCCGCGGTCACCGCCGATATCAACACTGATGCTATAATCGCGCCTCAAATGGCCGATTTAACCCTGGCGAGCGGAAAGAAATCGAAAACCGAAGGCGGCTCGAGGAAATGATGCTACGGTAAGCTAAAACACGCCGTGGCGTTACTCAAAAGATTGCACTCCCAAGCATCAATCCTATCGGAGATTCGTCATCTGAATCAGAAGCCGATACGCACGCTCAAGCCGATTTATCAAGTATGATCGAGCAATCATCCATCACGCATTGATTAACGGGTCATCGGCTCTAGTATCCACATTAAAGCCGATGTTAGAAAATAGTGTGAAAACAATTGCTCAGGAATTAGCTGCGTCTGGAAGCCTGCTAGATCCACCACAAACCATCCCTACGTACCCAGTATATTCCATAACACCTAACACCAACACAAGAACGTGTCGTCTCAGCGCCTATTATGGTACCAACTCAACCTCCGGTTTTGAAACCAAGCATACAGAGAGATGGATTCACACACTACCATGGACACACGGATGGGGCCAAGATAAACGCATCAAATCAGTCAAATGGGCCCTCCAATAGCATCGGATTATCGGCTTATCAGCCGATCGAAAAGGGTCAGTTCGCGATCACGGGAACCGCAACCATGAAACAAGCGCCGTATAGGGTGGTGCCGTACGTCGAACCTTTTGCGCCCGTACCCGATGTATTAGGTTTTAATCATGATTATGACACGGTGCCAAGGCCTCCTGAGGCGCGATTTGGGCAAAGACCCGAGTTTGCACTCGGGGGGCAGGGCACGAACAATGAAAATTGGCAATGTCCTACCGCACCACAAGCCGACAATGTTAATTGGGCGTAACAAATCGCCAATGTTTTGAGAGAAACGATTCGGTTCTGACCAGAGGAAGGGTAATCGGCTATAGGAAGCCGTATCCCGATTACATAGACCGAATGCCATACCCCACAACTTTAGGATACCGGACTTTGCTAAATTCTCGGTGATGATTCTGTTACCACAATTGAGCATATCGGACGGTTCATGGCTCAATGTGGGGAGGCCGCGATCCGATGGGTTAAAAATTAGATTGTTCCCTTTATCATTGTGCAGCCTTTGCATTCACTTGGTTCACAAATCTACCACCTAATTCAGTTCATATATGGAACGATTTAGAAAGCCGATTCCATGAGTACTTCTTTCGGGAACTATGGAGCTCAGGATTTACGATCTTAGTTCGATCCGACGTATACGGCGAATCGGTCTCTGATTATATCAAGAGGTTTCGGGGCGTACGGAATAGGTGCTATAGTGTAACATTACCCGATGATCAATTGGCCGATCTAGCGTTCCAAGGGTTAATCCCTCCATTAAAAGAGAAATTATCGGGCCAAGAGTTCCCCGACTTAGGCCACTGACTCCATCGCAGACGGCACATGAAAGCCGATATGCAGAGAATAAAGGATTTAAAGATAGATTTAAGCCAAACGGTAATGAAAAGGCCAAAGTAAACATGGTAGATTACAATTCAAGCGACACCTCCGAGGACGAAGCAGAAATAAACATAGCCGAGTGGGCCAAGGGTTCTAAAAAGCCACTCGTATGCTCTCTGCTCAAACCGACAAAGAATAAGGCGGAAGTCAAGTACTCATATGATGTGTCAAAGTGTGACAAGATATTTGATTTATTACTACAAGAAAAACTCATAAGGTTACCAGAAGGGCACATCATACCATCGGCCGAGGAAGTTAAAAAGCGAAGGTATTGCAAATGGCATCATTCATTCTCCCATAACACTAACGATTGCAATATTTTTCGACAACAAATTCAATCGGCCATCACCGATGGTAGGCTAAAATTTGCGGAAGAATCGGCTATGCAAATAGATGTGAGCCCTTTTCAAGTCAACATGGTTCAATGTTCACGAAAAGAAAAGAGGCCTGCGGAAGAAGATAAGCCGACTAAGGGAATTGTGTCGCGAGACGAGACGGTGCAGATCACTATCGGTTCTATACAAATAGAAGCCGATAGGAATGGACAAAACTCAAGAACGATAAAACCAAGAGGGGACTTGGAGGTCGGTAAATGGTATCGGGCTGAGAGGGCTCCGAGAAAAGCCGATTTCAAACCAAAGCCGACCTTTTCACAACTCCTGGGGAAATATGAAAGGATAAGTCGGAGGTATGACACTCAACACCACCAGAATCCTCATCGACTAAGGCAAAAGAGGGACGAGCATTGGCGGCCAGATATGTCATGTCGGCCAACTACTGAAGAAGAAAAACATCGACAATGTCCTTTTTGGCAGTTTTGCTGGGAGAGAGGGATGACCTTACCAACAGTTATGTCTTGTCCTATGCAACACTCATCTCAGATATCGGCCAAACCGATCTGTAAAAGATAGGTTGTCTAGACCGATATACAATCACCTAGATATGAGGGGCGAGGGCCGATCCATGAAAGGTTGTCAACATCGAGCAAGGCGAGTCCTCGAAATCAGGAACTATCGGCTAACACAAGTAGAATGGAATCGACAAATGAGATAAGCAATTTAGCGGGAAAAATACGAAAGCCGATAGAACCAAAGCCTAGGTGGTGCCCCTGTGTCTCAAAGAAATCACAACGCAGAAGGCTTGATTAAAAACACAAGAAGAAAGGGAGGCCGAAAAGGAGAGCGAGAGGGATCGGATGTTCAACAAGTTAAGACCGGTACCAATTTTGAAAAAGGAGTGGAGAAAGAAGGAACAGATCGATAGTGATTCGGACCAATCGATTGAATCCGGTTCTCCGATGATCAGGGATGATACTCCACCGATGGATATAAACATGGTATTCGCTCTACCGCCGAAGTTCAAAACCGAAGAATCACCAAGAAGTGTTCGCCCAATTATGCCTCGGAGCACCGTGACTTTGTGTTCGAAAAGCCACAAGACATGCATCGGCATCTCAAACCATTATATACGAAAGGGTATATTAATGGCCACCAATATCTCGTATGTTGGTCGATGGCGGGCAACAAATCAATCTAATGCCGTTAAGTACTTTCGTAAAATCGGGTAAAGCCGATGAAGACTTGATCAAAACCAATATGGTGCTAAATGACTTCACGGAGACCCAACCGAGGCTAAAGGCGTAATGGTGTCGAATCGGCGATCGGTAATAAAACTTTGCCGATTGCATTTTTTGTGATTGAGGCCAAAGGCAATTACGGCGTGCTCCTCGGCGGATCGATCCATGCCAATCTTGTATACCATCAACTATGCACCAAAAATTGGTGCGGTGGAACGATGATACAAGAGAAGTCGTACTGGCCGACACATCGGCTCATATCGCCATGGCTAGCCCTGACACCAATTGGCCACACGAAGAAGCCGAATGTATATCAGGGAAAGCCTTGGACAATTGCGATTTTATCTGCGTTGAGAAGTCGAGGATTCAAGCCGATCAGCGTTAAACCCAACACGCTTTGATCGGATGGCGAAGTAGTAAGAAGATGGAGCACAAGACACTAGCAAAGCTACAGGAAAAGGCAAGAAGCTATCGGCAAAAAGAATACGAAGAAGCTGTTGAGGATTTTGAAGAGGAAAGAAAAGGGTTGGGATTTACTTCTGCCGATTTGCTCGAAGAAGTCAACATTGGGGAAGGTGATAATAAAAGACCAACGTTTGTAAGTGCCAAATTAGAACCCAGTTATAAAGCAAAGTTGGTCGAAATACTCAAGAAATATAGAGATTGCTTCGCGTGGGAGTACTACGAAATGCCAGGCTTAAGCCGACAGCTAGTTGAGCATCGGCTACCAATAAAACCTGGGTATCGGCCATTCAAACAGTACCCTAGGCGATTTAATCCTACATTGTATGACGCTATAAAGGAAGAAGTAGGACGATTGCTAGAGGCAAAGTTTATCCGGCCTTGCCGATCTGTTGAATGGGTCTCAAACATCGCCCTCAGAAAGAAGAAAAATGGCAAACTTAGGGTATGTGTCGATTTTAGAGATTTAAACAAAGCTACACCAAAAGACGAGTACCCGATGCCTATAGCCGATATGCTTATCGATGCTGCGTCTGGGAATAGGATCATAAGCTTTTTGGACGGAAACGCCGGATACAATCAGGATATTCATGGCGGGCCGATATACCCAAGACGGCTTTCGGATGTCCGGAGCTTTAGGGCTATATGAATGGAAAGTTATGACCTTCGGTTTAAAAATGCCGGTGCTACTTACCAACGTGCTATGAACCATATTTTCCATGATTTGATCGGCAATCTTGTGGAAATATACATTGACGATGTAGTGGTAAAATCCAAAGAAGATCGGCAACATTTAGCCGATCCGAAAAGATGTTCAAAGCACAAGGTTGCATGGGTTAAAAATGAACCCCTCAAATGTGCTTTCGGGTGTCGGTGGGCAATTTCTTGGGTTTACGGTACATGAAGGAGGAATTGAAGTAAACGAAGCCAAAGTAAAAGCCATAGCCGATACTAAACCACCGACAAGCAAAAGGAGTTGCGGTATTGATTGGAAAAATCAACTACTTGCGACGCTTCATCTCAAACTTGTCGAGGCGTATTCGTGCTTTCACACCGCTGAAAATTAAAGACAACCTAGAGTTCAAATGGGGAGCCGATCAAAGAAAAAGCCTTCGACGACATAAAAGGTTATCTGATGAGTCCACCAAAGATTGACCGCACCAAAACACGGTATACCTTTAGACTATATATATCGGTGAAGGTGATTCGATTGGAGCAGCTTTTAACACAAGAAGCCGATAGGAAGGAACGAGCAATATTTTACTTAAGCCGACGCCTTCGACGGGTAAACCAGGTATCCCCTAGTAGAAAAATTATGCTTATCATTGTATTTTGCTTGCACCAAGTTAAGACATTATATGCTAGCTTCCAAATGCGTCATAATATGCAAAACCGATGTAGTTAAATACATATTATCGGCGCCAATCCTGTGGGTCAGCTTGGTAAGTGGGCATATGCCTTAACAGAGTTCAAGTTATCTTATGAGCTCGGCTTAAATGCGTGAAAGGACAAGCTGTGGCCGATTTCATCACAGGAAGTGAAACATTAGTGGGAACAACTAGTGTAACTCCTTGGCAGCTGTATTTTGATGGATCTGTGTGCCAAGAAGGCGAAGGCATCGGTGTGATATTAGTTTCACCTAGGGAACAAGAGTATGGCTTCATGTATCGGCTAAATAGCCGATGTTCAAATAATCAAGCAGAATACGAAGCATTACTAAGGGGTCTACAACTGTTAGATAGCATCGGAGTGAGAGACGTCGAAGCTTTTGGAGATTCGATGTTAATTGTACAGCAAGTCAGAGGAGAATACCGATGCAATGATGATGCACTAACCCAATACTTGCATCAATGCCTCCAGATCATCGAGATGTTCACCACATTTTCCATAGAACATATCCCCAGAAAAGCTAATGATAAAGCAAACCGATTGGCACAATGTGCATCAGGGTACAAAATTGAAAGCCGACAGGGACCAATCGAGCTAAACGTTTGGCCGGTTTTATGTGTTCACCCTGTCGACTGGAGAACAGAGATAAGGGATTATTTGTCAGATCCAGCCAAGCCGACCGAGCAAAAGGTCAGGCGCAAAGCACTCAAATATGTTCTACTAGAAGATGTATTGTACTTTCGGACTATGGAAGGTCTGTTGTTAAGATGTCTGGGAACCGAAGAAGCCAAAGTGGCGATGGGTGAAGTCCATGAAGGCATTTGTGGATCACATCAATCGGCCCATAAGATGAAATGGATGCTGAGGCGAACAGGGTATTTTTGGCCGACGATGTTAGAAGACTGCTTCAAATATTATAAAGGATGCCAAACGTGCCAAAAGTTTGGTAACATACAGTCAGCACCAGCATCGGCTTTGCATCCGATCGTCAAACCATGGCCATTTAGAGGATGGGGTATAGACATAATCGGACAAATATTTCCGTCATCTAGCAAAGGACATAAATTCATCCTTGCAGCCACGGATTATTTCTCAAAATGGGTTGAGGCTGTACCACTCAAGAAGGTTACTAGTAAAGAGCTAATCGACTTTGTAAATGAACACATCGTCCATCGGTTTGGGATTCCACAAACAATCACTACTGATCAGGGTACTGTGTTCATGTCCAACGGTTTCAAAGGGTTTGCGGAAAGTCTTGGGATAAAATTACTCAACTCTTCCCCTTACTACGCTCAGGCCAACGGACAGGCCGAATCATCAAACAAGACATTGATAAAGCTGATAAAAAGAAAAGTTGAGGAAGAG
The DNA here is from genome assembly GCA_036346355.1 of Rhipidocladum racemiflorum. NCBI lineage: Eukaryota > Viridiplantae > Streptophyta > Magnoliopsida > Poales > Poaceae > Rhipidocladum > Rhipidocladum racemiflorum. The sequence goes on along the minus strand of CM070578.1, from coordinate 13,189,812 downwards.
CCAAGGAGATGGCATTCAACGCTATCGGAGGCTTTATGGGCTTATCGGCTATCTCATCACGGGTCAACTAAATTGTCACCCTTTCAGTTGGTATACGGACAAGAAGCCGTTTTGCCCGTTGAAATCAACATCGGCTCAATAAGGCTACACGAGCAAGATAAGGTATCAGCCGATGAATACAAACAGGCGATGCTGGACAATCTAGATGATTTGGCTGAACTAAGGCTGATCACGCTAGATCGGCTTAAAAGGAACAAAGAGATGGTTGCCAGGTCGTACAATAAAAAAGTGATTTTTAAATCATTCAATCAAGCCGATTTAGTATGGAAAACCGTGTTGCCGATTGGGTCTAAGGATAACCGATTCGGCAAATGGTCTCCAACATGGGAAGGGCCTTATAAGATCAATCGGCCGGTTGACGGGAATTCATATATACTGGAATCCTTAGAAGGGTTCGTCCTACCTAAAGCGATCAATGGAAAGTATCTGAAGGCATATCACCCAAGCATATGGGTCGGGTCCTAACTACAGAGATGAAGGTATCAGGATCAATGACAAGCACATGCATATAAAATCGGTCATACAGCCGACCGAGTCAGTTTAAAACATCCGCAGATTAAAAGTTTACAAAATCGGATGCACAGCCGATCAAACAAAAGTTCAAAAGACGTCATCTCAAGTTTAAAGCAATATTACAGAGATTGGCCACAATCGATCAAGAAATCAAAGACTAGTGTAGTCCCGACCGGGCAAATGGGCTCCCAAAGCCGATAGTGTGCCGCCGCCTCTACCGATGGTAGCTTGAATCTTGTCTATTAAATGTTGATCAGCCTGCATCGCCTGAATCCAGGACTATTTTGGCCGATTGGGTTTTGACTTGTGCAAAGACCTCGCCAATCTTCTTCCTCTGGGCGGCCAGTGAAGATGTAGATTCTGTAATGCCAATCTGGCATTCTGCAAGTTCTTTTGTGACCAAGGCCAACTGTTCTTCAAGTTTGATCTTGGTCGACTCAGCTCTTGAGCCCTGCTCTTGGCCGATTTTAGCACGGCGATACCCTGGTCAAATGCGCTCTTCGAGACTTGGCGCCCGCTTATGAGCTTGTCCAAAATCTCTTGATCGGCTTGTTGAGCCTTCCTCTGTTCAACCCTCGGCTTGGCGATGCTACGATCTGGCCGACGAGTGTCCAAGTGGCATACCTCTAGCGATGCGTTCATAGCCGCAGGAGGAAGATCGGCTTGCACGGCCGCTATAGCATTCCTCGAGAGGTTGCGTATTGGCGGAAGAGCGCCTCCGCCGCAACACTTCATCAAGAAGACGATTGAGACGTTCTTGCATACCCGGTTCAGCAAAGGATCGCAGCAGATCTTTGGCGCAGAGGCAAAGAATGATACGTTGAATGTCGGCCGGATAGTCGTCAGTGGCCAACACTTCTGGGTCGTCGAGCTCATCCAAAGAGAAGCCTAAAAGGTCGGCTAAGTCCATCGACGGAGCCAGGCCAGGAGCAGGTTTTGGAGGTGACGAAGCGGATGGCGGAGCAGGAGCCACAGCCGGCAAGACAAGCACGTCGGTTTGAGTCTTCTCTGCATCGGCTTCTAGCAATTGAACGGAGGGGGTTTCTTGAAAAATATTTTCACGATAAGATCAAGGAAGACAAATTTAAGCCAAGAACAAGGGTCGAAGCTAACCGCAGTAGCCGATCCGGTTGGAGATGCTGCTGCATCACGGCCTGCAGGCTTTGGGGATCGCTTAATGACAACTCTACGGCTTTTCTTCTCTGAAAAAACGAACATGGGTTTAGCCGACAGCAAGCATGAAGACTTCGCCTACAAAAGAAGTCTGAACAGAATTGACGTACTTTTGGTGCGCTGGACGGCAAGATCAGACAGTGATGGGCTATTGACCCCCAACGTGCCAGAAGATAAACCGGCAAGAGGGGTCGATGACCTTTGCCGTTTTAAGCGATCGTCGGCCGATGCGGCTTGCGCTGGGGTTGATCTCTTGCTGGTCTGAAAAGGGTAAAAAATATGGTTAAGCCGATGAAAATCTTATTCTAATAAAACATCAAAATGAAAATACCTCTAGAGACGAGTGAGCATCGCTCGAACTCGAGCTAGACCCAGCAACGGTCTCTGTCGGCTCTCGAAAACCAGGAAGAAAAGAGGACAGGACTCGGGAATAGTGCGCCTCCGCAAGAGTGCCTCAGCTATAGAAGCCCACCATGTGGTAAATTGGCCCGATCGACGCGTGTTTAACACAAGGAAGGGCAAGTCTACCACATGGAGTTCATCGGCTAGCTCAATAATAAGATCCGCCGCAGTAGAGTTGGTTACTTTGTTTCGTGGTTTAATCATCCTAAGCAAAGGAAAGCAAGGAATGGTTTGTCCAAAACCAGTGGCGTGCATAAATCGAAGGATGATAGAATTCATAGGTCGGCTGAAATGTTCTGCTTTGAGTACTTAAGCCGACGTGAAGGATGCAAGGAGAAATCAGCAGGGAAGCAGATCGAGAGTGGATTGGGGCATTAGGGAGTCATCGAGTTTAAACGAAGAAAAGAAGGCCACGGAGATCGGCTAATTGGCTATACGAAAAGAAATCTCTACGGTTGAAAGAGGCTTGGTTAAGATGCAAGAAAAGGACAAGTATTTATGGAAGCCTATAGAGAGATTTTTGTTCATCGGATGAACACATGGTAAATTTTTTCGCTGGGATCGGCTAGGTTGGAATACAGGACGGCACCCTCAGGAAAGTCTTCCGTTGGTAAAGCCGATTCTTCCGAAGGGTCCGGGATAATGAGGCGGCCAAAAACGCAGTAAAGCCAAATCTGGATAAACCAAAGAGGGCCGCCAACATTACCCACGACATAGGAACCATTGCGGTGAAAAGCCGACTCAGGATGATATGCATCATATGGTATACTGGCGCCAGCAAGGACTTCCTAAAGCTAGCCGATGACCCATAACTAGTTGCTCAGACATAAATTGATAGACTGGGTTGGTCCTAGGAAGCGCCACGAAGAGGAATCGGTCTAACCATAAGTTGATGAAAGCTACGTGTTCTTCATCCGATACAGGGCGGTTACTTTGTTGTTATTTTGGATATATCTAGACCAACCTTATCCCTTTTTTCCTCGGTCAATTTGTACCGAGGTTTACCACTAAAAGCCGATATTTGTTCTCCATCAGTGCCTAAGACAAACATAATTCGGCCATGTCTAAAAGGGTTGGGCCGATGGGACCGGTTGGGAAAAAGAAGGCGTTAAAAGAGTCCGACCAAAAATAGCGTGCAGCAGCCTACTAAAGATTCGTTGGGCTCGGAGCGCCTAAGGACATGGGGATACACTCAAAGAATGCCCATACCTTCCCATTCTGCTCTCTTTGGGCCGATACTCTAATGTACGGGACCTCCAGCCCTTGAGAGCTGTCGGCCAAGCCCTAAAACTTTTGGACCACTCGTTGATGTTGTAACCAGGAGCCGATAAAGGGAGTCTAGGGATTTCGTCTCCGATGACAGTATCTGGTTCTATGGTTCCTATAGGACCTAGGAAATCTTGATGATCGCTATCTGGGATCTAACAAGTACCGAGATGCGTCCATTTCAGCCGATGCTATGAGAAGAAGGGTTGAAGCGGAGGAAAGCCGATTTCAGGATTAACGAGAGCACGCCAGGGTGAAAATGACTGCAGGGGGGTCTCATATTTATACCTCGGTGAAAAAGGTGAAAAGGCGGGAACAGTTGATGCATTGAAAACGCACCGAGAGCATTGCGGCGCCATTAATGGGGAAGTTACCGAGGTGAATCCTAAGCGACAAGCCGATCACGGAAAAGACGAAGGGATTTTTGAAAGATAACAAGTTACCTTTCAAAAATGGGGGGCATATGTTTGCACCAAAATTCGGCATGAATTGAAATCGGTCTAAAAATAGAGAAGAAGTATTCGTACAGAAAGGAATCGGTAAACGACTCGGAGAAGGAATCCGTTTCTAAAAAAGGAAAGGAAATTGGATAAGAGGCCGATACGGGTAAATACACCGTATCCATATGCGACTCGGATCGGCCAGGCGTGTTATAAAAGGGGGTAGACGCCAAGCAAAGAAGAATCAATCCAACAACACACAACTACTTTTACTGACCTTTTCTTTTACATTGCTTTAGCTTCATAGATTCCTCTGCAAGTCGACGGAATCAACATATTGCGCATCGCCGATTGTTGATTTTAGCCGATTTCACCAGGTTTGATTTGCTTCGTTTTGTTGCGCATCGCCTTCCCGAAGCCGATTTTACCTTATATCCGGATCAATTGTAACCGGTTGATCTAGTTATCTCCTAATCGGTTCTTGCCGACTAGCGAAAAGCCGATAGATCCTTGTTCATCGGCTTTGATCAAATTACAAATTCTACCTTGTCAATTTCAGGTCAAATTGACTGGCACGCTCTACAAACCCGGCGTTTGTCTTGTGTGTTCGAAGCTGAAAACCCTCCTTCACGTTTTTCGCGCGAACAGATAGATTATTTACTGAAGTTTTTCCATTTTGCTGTTGTTTTCTTAGAGTTTAAGCTCTGTGAAGCTTAGTAAATGTAAATTCGAGCTTAAAGTTATTCAACTATCTTTTATTCAATAAGTATAGCCTATTATTATGTTCACCTTATGTATGATTTGATATTGAGAAGTGCTTCTATGCTCTTCCTCCTAATACAAATTGCACGAATCTTGAAACAAACGAAGGGGTAAATAATCACCATCTACCCTTCATTCATGTTTTAATATTTGAGCAACTTTAAAAACGAAGAGCATAGAAGCACCTCTCTTTGATATTTTATCTATGTTATCATTGTGTGCACTAGTACGATCTTGGATTAATGATGTATACACAGATGATTCATATTTACATATTTAGATTGTACCAACTGACTGTATGCGAAACCAAGTTTCCATCGTGGGAAAAAGCAAGAAAAGAAATAGGATGTCTGCATGAAAGGACCGTCCGATCGGAAGGTCTGGATTAGCCTAAAATAGGATGAATATTGTTTGCTATTGTGCCACAAATAGTGTCTTCATACAGTGAAAAATTACACAATATTTTTAACCGATCTAGATCATCCATTTTCACTCAAACAGTCTCGCGGTGACGCTTCACTTGCAGTCCAATAGAACTGCACAGGGACGGGCCAGATGGATGGCACGGCAGCCGGCTGGCTGGGCACGGACATTATTGCCGGCCGGACGGTGGCCCGAGCTCGCAGCCGAGGCAAGCCGCAGCAGTAATAAATCGAAACTGGCGTCCGCAGTACGCCGCACAAGGAACGGTTGGTGGCTGCCTGCCTGCACCCTCCTCCTAGCTAGCCCCTACATGCCGCTGCGCCAGATTCATTTCACCGGTGTAACTTTTGGCCGGAAACTCTGTAATTGAAAAATTCTACAGCACATTATACTACTGATGGTATATAATAAATAATAAAAATAAGATATATATATATATATATATATATATATATATATTTTATTGAGAGTATTCCTACTACTTTACTATGTGAAAGAGCTCCTGTAACAACAGAATTACTACCAGTGCTGTGCTTGTTTAGATCGGAGATTTGGATTTACTAATCACAGGACTAGTCGTCACGGTGTCTATCTGCTTCGGTGTCAGGTGTCTAACGTGATCTCCCGAGTTGGAAGAATGCTCGTGGCTGAACGTTCGTGTGAGCGCTGGTAGGTACTCGTATGATCGTGCGACTTTTGGGGCCGTACCGCTCCGGTCTGGACGTATGTGTCTGGTCTGGCTGTCATGTGCGGATCGACGCATGATTTTAGCGTCAAGTGCACACCATCCAATTCTGGGTAGATTCGTGGGCGCCAATCGCACCTGGTCGGTTCGGTGCACGCGAGGCAACGCCCGGCCAGCCCCCCGCCTGGCCCGGTACACAAAAATCTGCTAGTAAGGCCATGTATTTGGATGAAATTTAAAAGCTAATGGTGTTAGGTTAATATTAGCTTAATTGTTAGCTAGTAATAATTAGTCCATCTAAAATTAGTCAGTTTGTTTGGATACATGACTAATGATTGGGCTAATTTCTTAGAAAAGTCATATCTGCCCCCTCATAACAGGTGAGGAAATGAGGATAAGCCCAGCGCGATGGTATTTCAGACTTTTCACAGCGTGTTACATGCTATTAGCCCAAATTAGCTCCTCTCCACCAACTAATGGACTAAGGCCATGTTTGGATCCCTGGACTAATTGTTAGCTGGCTAAAAATTAGCTCTAATCTATCCAAACAGGAAGACTAATAGGTGGACTAATTTTTAGCCAACCCCTTAGCTAACAATTAGTCTATTAGTTGGTGGAGAGGAGCTAATTTGGACTAATAGCATGTAACATGCTGGAAAAAGTCTGAAATACCCTCGTGCTGGTTTTATCCTCATTTCCTCACCTATTATGAGGGGGCAGGCATGACTTTTCTAAGAAATTAGCCCAATCATTAGTCATGTATCCAAACAAATTTGCTAATTTTAGATGGACTAATTATTAGCTGGCTAACAATTAGCTCTAGCTATTAGCCAGCTAACAATTAGTTTTAGCCCATCCAAACATGGCCTAATTGTTAGCTAAGGGGTTGGCTAAAAATTAGTCCACATATTAGTCTTCCTGTTTGGATAGACTAGAGCTAATTTTTAGCCAGCTAACAATTAGTCCAGGGATCCAAACATGACCTAAATCAGGTGTCCGGTAAGCTGGACAGTCGGTGCTTACAAACCAGATTCTCGCAGAAATTTTCACGGCATCATCGTCCAGCAGGTCCTCTGAATTTTACTTCATGTGCATCGATCCTCAATCTTAATTATAGGATGCAATTCCCATCCGGCAATAGAAACGTACCCCTTCCGATCATAAATAGTTATCGTTTTAGATATAATTACAGTTAAACTTTCAAAACATTGATTATTAATATCTTTTTAAATGTTTAAATCGGTTACATGAAAATCATGTGCAGAAAAGCACTTTTATACTATCATGATTTTGTTGGGTTTTATAAATATATTATAATAAAAATTAGTTGTTCAAGATCTGTTTTGAAGAACGTATCGATATCCAAAACAACAACTATTTGTGACCGGAGGGAGTATACATCCAGCATCGGTCCTTAAAGCCTAATTACAATGGAAATACGTTTTTGAACCAAATAATCAAATTATGTCACGTATTTATAGAAATAGAATTGCACTCTTCAGTTGTCAAAAGGGAGGAGAAGCGGGGAATGGCTCGACCAAGAGGAGTATGTGTGGATAGAAAGAGAAAAATGCAGTTGGCGACTGGTTTCTTGTGTATGTATTTACGTAAATATATTTTTATTCGCGAGATGTAAGGGAGTATGTCACGATCCGCAATCTACATATTGCTACGCTGCTTATCCTATTGAACGAATTGTTTTCAGTTTTCACCAGCGGAGAGGAGAGATCCAATTAACAGGGGGACCAACGCTTGAAGCCTTGAAGCCCTGCCGCTGCCGACGCCTTCGGAATTCTGATGCGCTTGGGGCGGGTGATACGTATGTTAGTATTACGTACATATATGTTTGTGTCAGGCTGCGCCCCCAACGGTAAAATACTCTCTCTCTCTCTCTCTCTCTCTCTGATTCGGCACCCAACATGCCAAATCCATTGTCAGCTCAGTAGAAGCTTACTCCCTCCATTCAAGGCTTATTTTTTTAGTCACATAACAAAAAATATATTAAAAATAACTATTTTTTAATTATTATCATTGAGTACTATACTTAATATATGCATGTAGAGAATATAAAATGAAGATAGATATTTATTATAAACTAGCAAATTTACCCACGCAACTACGTTGCTAGATATTATGATACGATTATCTTTGATATATAGCTATATTTTTTATAATTGTATAGTTTTTATATAACTCTAATATCTATATATGATTAATATGCACCGTTATAATCTGATCCCATCAAAATAAGTGATGGAGATCATTCGACTCTTTCTTTTAATCTAAGCCGTTATAACCCGGATCCGCTAGATAGACGGTTAGATATTTTTCTTTTAAATAATAACATCCGATGGTGGTTGTAATTAGGATCCACCAGATTAAGTGGACTCTTTCTTTTAATCTAAACCGTTATAACCCGGGTGCGCTAGATAGACGGTTAGATAATTTTTTAAATAATAACATCTGATGATGGTTGTAAGTAGGGTCTACCAGATTAAGGGTCAGGTGTTTTGCTTTTTGTGAGAATTTTTAGCCCATTTCTCTTTTCTCTTAGCGACTCTCATGAGTTTTTATTATAATAGATATGAAAAAAAAACAGCACATGAATTTTATATTAAAATATAAAATATATTTTATATTTGTAAATAAAATCATTATAAAAAGAGCAATGCTTCTGTACTTTTCCTCCCAATACAAATTGCACAAATCTTGAAGCAAGCTAAGGGGTAAGTAATCTTCATCTACCTTTCATTAATACTTTAATATTTATGCAACTTTATAAAAAATATATCTTATAACCTTAAACGTAGTGGACTCATAGGAAAGGACAAGGCGGCACGAGGCCGCTGAACAATGCCGTAAGTTTCTAGGCCGTCGCTGGTGCTGTGCTATGCTGGAAGGTACGCATGCAGATCTGCTGTCACGGCGAAGCCACGGCATCGGTACTGCACGCATTCTAGGCCGACAGTTCTAAAACAGTGCTAAGTAAGTTGTCTGAACTGCAGTATCTACCATTGGCGAGGTCCGGTTGTTAATGTAAGTTTGTAACGGTTTTATTGAATGGACTGTTTGTAGATGGAGCATTGGTGCAGTTCGTGCACTGCAGGTAATCACTTTAGTTGATTGGGAATGGGCTAGCAGCACAGCAGGTCGTACCGGCAAAGCGCCAAACTATTAAAGCTTGCAATTAATTTGGGGGCATCACAGCTCACACCAGACCATATGCCACGAGCCGGTATAAGCGGGATTGGGGTTTTTTTTTCTTCTTCTTACAAAGCAAGAAGCCAACTGGAGGGGGTTAGTCAAACGTACGACTTGGGGAGAGGGAGATGGAGATGGAGATGGAGTTGGAGAGCTGGAAACATTTGTATCCTAATGGAATGGAATTGAATGAAGTAGCATGTGCTCTCAACACGTTAAATGCAACTGTCGCATTGTTAGGATTGATGGTCTGTCGCCACGTATTACACATTAGCAAATCTATCTATTATATATTAAAAGCCCACGAGAATTACTAAGGAAAAAAATAAGTATGCTAAAAATTTTCACAAAAAAACATCTAGCTCTTAACCGGAGAACTGCTTTTATCTTTCATGTATGCACCGATCATATTGAAGTATTTCACAGCAGAATTATTCATGACGACCAATGCCTTCACATGACGATTCATGAAGTATTTCGTAATCCCACGAAGAATTCCCTCGACCATAGTTACAGAGGAAGGGGTCGCAGACCCCTCATCACCCAATTGTATACCTCTGTCAGGTTCATCATCCTGACACCGTACCTTGAACCGTCTGTATCGTAAAGTAAAGCTCACTTTTCCCTAGACTTGTTCTCTATCCATTCAGAAAATCATTTCATGGCCCTACCATTCCTCCTAATCAATTGCAAAGGGTATGTAGGTAAGTCATGAAGCGCTATGGGGACCTCTTCTGCACCGGGAGTCGGGTTCTTCGCAGCCTTTGTTGTATGCATTGTCATCAGTTGGTCCATCTTTTTTCGTAGTACATGGAACTTCCTCTGCTAATTCTGATCACACAACCTCTTGAATAGCTCTGCGAGATCCTTGTTTGTGAACTGATTGTAGAAGTTTGACCCATGTGTCGCTTGCACCACCTGCTTTGCAAATCAATCCATGGATACGGCTCATCTTACCCTTGTTGTAACTTCATAATTGCCTTCAACAACACCGGATGTTGATCATGTATTACACAAATCCGAGGTGATGTAACACTGGGTGTCCCGATCTTTCGATGAGAATGATAACCTTCGATTTGGGTGGAGACGACTTTGACGATCCGACTACAACGTACAACGACGATGCGCCTTAGCAATCGCTAAACCAACTCCAGAGGGTTATTGACCTTGCCGTGGGCACGATCAACCTGATCACGAAGATCAATTCCTGCAAGCAATCGAAGAACAAGCAAGAACAAGGCAAAAGCAATCTAAAATTGCAAATATAGATGCAGTATTGAAAAGTTGGGGTTTCGATACAAGGAGCTTGTTAGGCGGCCGTTGAGCACGTCTAAAAGACTCAAAATAGTAGCAAAAGGCTAAACTATCAAATAACCAAAACCCAAGTTATTTTGGGGGACTCCCTAGCTATTTATAGGAGAAATAGGAGGCCAAAACCAGGCTTGGGGCGTCCAAAACACCCCCATGGCCGAGTAGGACTCCTATTCCTAGTTTGACTCGGATTTGGAAAGATGGCCGAACTTGTTTTGTAGATTCCCGTTGACTCGTAAGGAATTTGGAGGTGGGGCCAGATCCGTTGGAAAGAGGACGACGAGACCTTTCAAACCAGTACTCATAGACCTCAAACACCCTTGTGGATCAAAAGTTATGGTCGTTTGAAGTTGGTGCTTTGTCCGGAGGCCGAATCCGAGTTGAACTTGTTTTGCAGATTCCCGTTGACTCGTAAGGAATTTAGAGGTGGGGCCGGATCCGTTGGAAAGAGGACGTCGAAACCTTTCAAACTAGTACTTATAGACCTCAAACACCCTTGTGGATCGAAAGTTATGGTCGTTTGAAGTTGGTGCTGTCCCGGAGGCCGAATCCGAGTTGAACTTGTGCACCGGAAGAATTGGCTTCATGCTTGAAGCTTGGGGAGTCCTTCTCCTTGGTTCCTAAGGACAATAAAATCATCACAAGGATTAAATAGCATTCCATTCATTAAATTATTTGTATGCAACCCGAAGAACGCATTCACCTGGTAATTGAATTGACGTGCGCGAGCTCGAGTAATTGGCCCTTGTATTACATTGTTGGCTTCAATTGGGTTTGTAGGCATGGCCGTATGCATGGTAGTGATGTCCTCATCATCCTCCCTTCTTGCATTTGAGTCGTCCTCGACTCAAGTTCATCATCTTCTCCCAAGTTTGTCTTTAGATCTGATAATTCATTTGACGGGCTCGAGCTCGAGTCAATGGTCCTTGAACCGACGAAGATGTAGAAGGATGGCCAAGGTGGGGGTCGATAAAGCCATGCAGATGGAGCCATCGTAGTAGTTGTATCTGAAGTAGAGGATCTTTGTGAAGTGTCGCCAACTTAATGGTCCTGGCCAAGGTGGGGGTCGATGAAACCATGCAGTTGATATAACTGTAGCAATACTTGGTGATGACCATATGTATGCAGTGTTAGTTCTGTCCATGATGAGCATGGTCTCATCACGAGGCCATTGTCCAACGATACCAGCTTGCATGCTCCTTAGAAACCAAAGCCAGCTATCTGTGTTCCCACTCCACAAAAGCTAGCGTAACGGGAATAACCAAGTTGTTGCCATCTACTCCAATGGCAGCCAATATCTTCCCCTTGTACTTCCCTGTCAGGAATGTGCCGCCCATGGAAAGCAACAGCCGGCAATGTTTGAATGCAATAATGCACACACTAAAAGAAAAAATGCTCACTTCAGAACCATCTTCCTAGGGAAGCATTGCAAATGCTACTCAAAAATATCGATAATTGTCCTAGCATTCCTCTTTTGAATGGCTTGAAGCATGCTTGGCAAGTTCTGATATGAGTCTTCGTACGTATTAAATTTAGCTTCAAGGGCCTTCTGCTTCATGCTCCAGGCCTTCGCAAAGCTTATTGTGCACTGGAACATCTGCTCTATTGCAAGTGTAATGGAATGCGGCTCCAGATCCAAGTTACCAATGATCTTTCCGTACATTATATTTGCAACAAAGCCCAAAGAAATATTTCTATGAGATTGTATAGACTCTGTCATCACATATGTATACGGAACGACTATCGAGCACTTCCAAATGGTGTCCCACTTAGGCTGATACGTATGAACACGCCATGGACAACCCTTTATCCTGCATCTGACGTCATACACCCATGGTGTTGACTTAACAACCATGAATGTTCTGTGCAGTGACACTGCCCATGCCTTCACAACCTCTTGCACCCCCACTTACTTTTGTAAATTGCCCCGTTTTGCGCCTTATTCTGGTCATACTCCAATTCATCGCATTCACCATCATTAACTACTAGCTTCCTGAACTGGTAGTTGAACCGGTAGTCCTCCTTACTCCTTAGGGTAACGCTCATCGCATCCAACCTTCTCATCATCGCAAACATCATCATCAGATAAAGCTTCATATTCTTGGTCCTTGGCCTCTATTTTTTCCACCAAGCCTTCTATATGTTCTCCATTGTATGCAATGCCCATGGGTTCTTGCAACTTTGGTAAGGGAACATCAACTTCCTGATCTTGCACTATCTCCTCCCACTCTCCCATGTCCTGGCTCAATAAGGATGCATGACTGTAGCTAGATTCCCCAATTTCGTTCGCTTCAGCATCGACAACCTCCTCTACTATCGCATGGCCTGAAATAACTCTTTGAAATGCTTGCACCAACAACACTAGAGGCCATCCTCGCTCCTTAGCCAATCTTACATAATACCTCCATGACTTCGGCCTCTTTAGCTCCGCTGACTCCTAGTACATGCACTCTCGTGTTCGACAGCCAACACCGTACGACTTCATATCATTTAACTCAGGGTCCAACGAGAATAATTTGTACAACCATTTCCTAACGGTGCCCTATGGACGCTCCTCCTGCACGTGGCAGGCTGGCCGTCACATTTGGAAAATGACCTAGTTCGACCCCTTCGGAATCCATATGTGGAACTCCTTCTCTATAGTGTATTTTGAAATATAATTGATCATCCATACAGGTGGAGCATTTCTTCCAATTGTTATTGGTACACGACGTATCAGCATTATGTCATCCAATACGTAATAAATTGAATGAATTACAAACCTAACTGCACTAATATGCTTACGTATCACATAAACCTACTCTACACTACAATAAACAATTGTTGTAAATATCAGTAAATTTACTTCTCAACTCCATACTATCCGGCAAGATTTTACTAATTTTCCCAACATATCCGATCAAACTTAAACCGTAACTACACCAGTAAAAATTTAAAAATACCAACAAATCTATACAAATATTACTAATATGCGCGCGCACACACACACCTACACAAATATTACCAATATACACATACCTTCACCAATACTAGTAATCTACACACATCTACACAAAATGTTACTAATCTAAACATATCTACACACATATTATTAATCTACACATATTTATAGAATTATTACTAATCTACACAACTAAATACCTACAAATCTAATTACTTCTGTTTGCTAACCTAGGTTTTCAAAACATAATTCACGAGATTAAAAACCGAACATTCAAGTTTCGTAGATATTTTCTCCTCCTCCTCCTCCCTCTTCCTCCTCTTCCCTTCCCCTTCCCGTTCCTCCCCCTCTTCTTCCCCTTCTTCTTCCACCCTCTCCTTTCTCTTCTCTCCCTCTCTTTTTCTTTGCTTGGCCATTCGGTGGTAGACCTAGGTGATGCCCTTAGTGGCCTTAAGTGCTGCTCCTTGTCGTCAATTGAAATGGTGACAGAGGGGGTTGGATATTTGTCGCTATTTCAAATGGCAACAGAGACATCTATTGTGACAAACACTTTATCGCCCTTTACAATGGCTATCTCTATGTTAAACGGCCGCATAGTTTTATTTCTGCAATTTCTATTTTCGGTATATTACTTTTGCAATTTTTGTTTTTTCGCGTATTATTAATAAAATTCAGCTGTCGCTATTTTTAACGGCCACAGAGTTATATTTCTATAATTTTACTTTTCAATATATTATTTATGTAATTTTTGTTTTTTCACATATTATTAAAAAAAATCAGTAAGAAACGGTCTGTGATGTAGATACCGCGTTAATTGGATCTACACCCTGTCGACTCCTTGGCAATTCCATCATGAATGGTCGGTCCCTCGATTCTTCAACTAATACGTCACCGTCCACCTACAGCCAGAGAAGACTAAGCATATGACTGAACAATCAAGTCGTTCCAGGGAGAGGAGAAAAAACAGGCACTAGTAGGTAGTAACTTGTCAAATTCAAAGAAACTTATATTTGTTCCAAGCTTCCGGATCTTCTAGAAGGTAAGCACGACTCTCGCATATGGTTTAGCCTCTTTTCTATTCATGATACGCATGAGCAGAATTCTCTGGAATTACGAACGGTATACATTGGATTTTCAGCCCGAAGCGAGCTCACGGTGGTATTTCTCCGGGGAGCGTAAAACTCACCTTCCTGTAAATGCAGGGGCGGAGCTAGCCCAGGCCTAAGTCTCGGGCTGGATCAGCTGATCTTAGATTAAATATCTATTTTCAATGATTTTTCAATATTTTTTCGTAAAATTTTAGTGGGCTTTCGGTATCAGACCCGTGCTACAGCCTACTTTATCCGGGGCCTGGATCCGCCTCTGTGTAAATGCGTTGCTCTGCTAGTTTACATGGCCAGTACGTACCATGCATGAGCATGACCCGTTTTTCGACCGGTTTTGCGAATTGAAGTCTACCGGTGAGCCGTCATGCTCCGGCATGTACGTTTTGCATACGCGCGCGTGAGGACGATCGATCTGCGTGCGCGCCAACAGCCGCATGCAGGATGAGGAGGGGGAGATCAGCTGTCAGGCTGCCGCTCCGACGTACGCATGCATGCACGAGCGTGACAACGAGAGCTCGCGGCGGCGATGCGTCAACCTCGTCCAAGATTCCGATCGATCGCCATGCCAATGACTAGGGACTACGTGATATCCGCAGGTTGTGCTGTATGAATCAGCTTAACATTCGGAAGGCTTTTTGCTATCCGGCCTTTAGAGTTACCAAAATTTACGTTGAAGCTGGTGCCTCTAGCATTTCAATTTGAGAGGTGCTTCTATGCTCTTCCTTTTAAAAGTTGCACAACTATTAAAGCATGAATGAAGGGTAGATGGTGATTACTTACCCCTTCGCTTGCTTCAAGATTTGTGTAACCTATACTAGAAGAAAAAGCATAGAAGCACTGCTCTTTAAATTTTTGATACCTCTCGATATTAACTCAATCTAAATTTTGGTGCCTTTCAATGATGGTAAAGAGTCTGCGTTGGTTTGTTATTAGTTGAGACATTGAAGCCTAGGAGCACGTACAATAAGGCCACATCAGCTTACTATTAGTCTGTACACGTCAGCTTTGTCATATATAGAAGAGTGAGAAAAGAGGAGAGAGAATATAGCTCGCTCTTATTTAGTAGCCAACGTTGCCCGGGAGCATAAGTAGATTGTTTACGTACAACAGAGAATAGATGATTATTATACAACATCTAAAGACAACCTTTAGAGATAATTATTGTACCAGTTAGCTTGCTATATTGTATTTGCTCTAACACATGACTGCCGACTGCACGAGCCCCTGTAATTTGTAAGCTTGTAGCTGCAGATTCATACGTACATGCATGGAGGGCCCAGGACACAATAATTGGTTAAGTGGAGCTCCTTAATCAGGTGGTGCCCCACCGTGCGTGCCGCATTTATACGACAATTGATAGGATCATTTCAGCAATCCAGTGTCGGCTTCCAAGAGAAGAGGGTGTGCTGTTTGGAATGAATTGTACGATCCAATATGCTATATACCTTTGGATGCGAATTGGTGTTGCTACTTGCTAGTTTCCCCTGAGATGCTGGCAATGCCACTGCCGTAGCACACCAAGAATGCACCATAATTAACAGTTTTGGATGACAGGCTTGGATTCCCTCATTTTCAAACGATTTCGATATGAGTACCATGCAAATAAATGAGGTAACTATATACGACAATATACTAAAAATGTTGCCAATTTTTTTTTTTTTTTTTTGATAGGCCAATCGATTTTTTGGTTAGTAATGTATGTGCATATATAGCACCATGGGCTAGTGCATGCACACCAACTCCATCGAAACGGTGCCCAGTGAAATAGACAATACTGATAAATTAAAGGACGGAGGAAACAAACTATACAATCAAAATGTAAACAACCCAAAGATTATAAGCACTTGTCACAAAGAAGTACTCCATTAATAAAAGCACCCAAACTAAAAACTACCAAAAGTCCACCGTTTCCTTTGTCATGTTCGTCTGCATGATTAACTAACGAGCTGCCTGTCTGTTCCAATCAGCTTCGATCAGAGAGTTTGGTAAGCTAACACAAGCCAAGCCAAACACATACTCTAGATTACAGTCGATCGATCAAAGATATGAGTGGAAAAAGGGGGGAGCAAATTCAGGTTAAATTAGGGGCAATAATTGGAAGGGGAGTTTCTACGCTTACCAACTACGAGAAAGAACCAAGGAGGTGCTGTGAAATGTTCCCTCGAGGGTTTCTACTGAGATGAATGATGCTCTCTCTGTACGCCTTATACCGAAGATGAGTTTCATCAAGCTCTCTTCCTGATGGGTGCCGATAAATCGCTTGCGGAAATTTCTGGGGGAAATTATATCTGAAGAGTAGAGTGCCTTTGCTCCTGGAAGACTTAGAGCAGATATTGTTCTTACTGCCTTTGAATGTGCACATTATCTTAAGAGAAAGAAGGGGAAGAATGGAGCTTGCACGGTGAAGCTGAATATGGCTGAGGCATATGACAGGGTGGAGTGGAATTACTTGGAAGGTATTCTTCTAAAACTGGGGTTTGTGCCTCAAGTGGTCACCTTGATCATGCGATGTGTTACCTCGGTTACCTTCTCAGCAAGAGTGAATGGGCTTTTTTTTTCCTGAAATTTTTAGACCCTCTGGAGGGATTCGTCAAGCGTGTTTGGTTGCTGCGCTCGGCCGAGGCTGGCCCGCACGAGCCTGGCCCGCGGGAAACGGCGCGCTCAGCCGTTTCCGCGCGAGCGCGCGTGAAATGCATCGGCGGGGCCAGGCTGAGCCGCACGGAGAAGCAAACCAAACACGCTCTCCGGCCCAATCAACGCATCGGCGGGGCCAGGCTGGCTGGAGCGCGGCATCCAAACAGCACCCAAGGAGATCCTATTTCACCATACATTTCCGTGCTTTGCGCTGGAGGTTTATCTTGCATGCTGAAATCCTATGGACCAGCTTATATGGCAAAAGGAGCTAGGGTTGGCATTCATGCACCCTGGCTCCAACACAATAATTTTGGATGCTTATGGGAGAGGCTCTGGCTAGTTGGTCAACAGGGCAAAGTCGGCTGTGTTTTTCAGTAAGAATAGCGCTCAACCTACCAAGCAAGAGGTTCTTGAGGGACTGAATATTCAGACTGAAGCTTTGGCGGAAAAATATCTGGGCTTGCCGATGGCTATTGCCTATTGGTCGCTCCACGAAAGAGGCCCTCGAATATATATATGCCGAGTTAAAGATCAGAAATCTCATGCATAGCAACTAGAAATTTTCTTCTAGTTTTCACTGCAGACATGAATCCTGTACTCTAAATTAGTTTAGGTTCATCGAATCCGGTTCGTGAATCGCGAGAGTTTATGACGAATCCGGTACCTTTCCAATGAGCTGTTCTGAGCTTGCGTGTGATACTCGTAAGAAAATAACAAGTTAATTATTGTCGGGGAAGTGCAGCGGATAACCGTCATCTGTATTGGGAAGAATGGAGTCATCTTACCAGACCTAATAAGATTCATGGTGGAGTGGGTTTCAGAGACTTATGGGATCCTTTCAATTTAAGCCAACGCTTGGGAAGCAATGATGGAGACTGATGACGAATCCGAAATCTCCCAGTGCTCGGGTTCTCGAAGGCAAATACTTGTACTACCCCATTGGAGAGTTTCTTTCAGCCAGAAGGAAGAAACATGCGAGCCATACCACACGTGGCGAGCAATCCTTAGTGGCCGGGATTGTCCTCAAGCGGGGTTTGGTCCGACGAATTGGTGAGGGATAATCCATAAGCATCGGGTAAATGATAAAAGACTAATCAACTTCAAGACAAATAATCAAAGGAAAAAAATAATGATTTACCTCGAAGTTGATCGGCATTTGATCATTTGCCCGAAGATGATCGGTATTTGATCATTTGCCCTATGATATCTCACTAAGAGCATCTCCAGCAAGGGCCCCTAAAACAGGGTCCCTATTTTGGATTTAGGGACTCCCTTTATTTTTTGGGGCCCTGTTTTCAGAGTACAGGTCCAGCAACAGCCTCTAAATCTCAGCCTCTATTTTACTTTTTCTCCTATTTTAACATATCCGCTATGTATAATCTTCATTTGACACCACTAAAATTCAATCAAAAATATTTGTAATACATAAAACATAAGCATATTAACATTTACAATTTAAAAACATGATATTTCAAATTTAAATTTAAAATTTTCAAAACATGATAAAATTTTCGAAGCCTCTCATGTATTTTCCTATCTTCAATAATAGAGGTTGTACTTGTGTCCCTGGGAATTGGGGCTGAGAAGGCAAATTTAAGGGCCTCATAATTTTAGGGGCTGGAGTTGGGGCCCCTGGGAATTGGGGCTGAGGAGGCAAATTTAGGGGCCTCCTAATTTTAAGGGCTTGAGTTGGGGCCCTGCTGGATCTGTTTTTTTTACTACACCCCCCTATTTTAAAGTTTATGGGCTGGTTTAGGGGCTCTGCTGGAGATGCTCTAACATGTGGCCTCAGGGTCCGCATGTCAGTGAGACACCATAGAACAAATAATCAAAGACCGATTAACTTCGGACAAATGATCAAAGGCCGATCAACTTCGGGGCAAATCATCAATTTTTTTAGATTCAATAGATCAGATCAACTAGAATTTATTTATGTTTTCTTTAGTGGTAGAGTAGTAGAAATACTACTAACAAATCAACAGCTAAATTTAATTCCTATTAGTCATTATATACTTACTAGTATAATGCTCCGCGATGTGTTCTCTCCAGCTGATGTTAAGGCTATGGTTGGAATCCTGTGGGAAGGTTGCAAGATGATTTCTGGGCATGGGCACATGAAAGTCATGGTATGTGCTCGGTCAAATCGGCTTACAATCTTTTGATGGAGGATCGAAGCCGTGTAGAAATGCAAAACGTGGCCGTTGGTTCTCCGCAAGGAGTCTTGTCATAAAGTTTGGAAATTACAGGTTCCTCCAGAAGCGAGAGCTTTTCGGTGGAGGGTACTATACTGCATGGCCCTCTTCCTGCTGGGCAGATGCTGCATCGAAGGAAGGCACGTTGATTGGGAAACAAATTCTTAAGTTGATCGGTGGAGTGGTCGAAGGAAGGAGGGCTAAACTTTTGTCAGGCAATTCTGGTGTTGTGCATTATACTGATACTTTCTCTGTTTATTAAAAAAAACGTATTTTGATTTTGTATAAGGATTAAGATTGCGTTGAAATTGAGAAATATATGAGAGAAAATGATTTAGATGCTCCCACTTAATTGTCTTAGAAGATGAAAGATATATTTTGTGTGAGTGGTAATGAATAAATGCGTATGGTTGAAATAGAATAAATAGGGATATAGAAGGAAAAACCTCATTAAATATACATGCAAGCCTTATATTTGTTAACAATTCCATTTTAAAAATAAGCTTTATAAAAGTGAACAGAGAGAGTAATATATAATATACTAGTTACATGTCCGTGCGTTGCTACGAAAAACAAAATTGATAACGAAAAATAAAGATTAAAAAAAATAAAAAAATTATTTCAAAAGGTCAAACATCTATCTTTAACGCTTTGTTTCTTGCGAAAGCTGGCTAATTAAAGCAACGCTTCGTTTTTTGCGTAGGGCAATTAAGCAGGGCAATTAAGCGGCAATTAATGACATGGGAAGAACGGACCACTGCCACCAAGTGCTGCTTTAGAATAGTAGAGATAGTAGAAATTAAATTTAGCCATTAATTTGTTAAATGTATTTCTACTACTATACTATCAGATAAAATATAAATAATTAATAGCTAATCTAATCCATTAGATCAAAAAGAATAAATAGCTCATATTAAATTTAGTGTACCATAAAAGAGCTATAATGGAAAAGCTCCCGTTTCGCCTAAAAAAACCTACCAGAAAGAACAGACTAGAAACATTTTATGTTGAGAGTTTTTATCATCCTTAGGAAGTGCCATCAAATTACTTTTGAACTCTTGATATCTTATCTTTATTTCTGGTATTTTTTGATGCTATATCAATAAATAGATTGGTACCTCAGGGAGATGATAAAAAAAGTCTCTTTAATTGGGTAGGTGGCTTAGGGTGTGTTTGGTTCATGGGATGAGGTTGAATGGGATGGGATGGTCCTGTACCATTTGGTTCCATTATTTTGGGTGAATGAGATGGTTCAGCATCTAGAGGGAATATTCCTTAAATTTGTACCAATTGATCCAGGACGGGATGGTTCCATTCAAGCAACCAAACGCATAGATGGTTTTTTTCTTGAACCATCTCGTACATGTACCACTTGGTACAGGCAACCAAACGCACCCTTAGTTGGAATCTCATCCTTTTTGAGGCAATAAATTAAGATATATCCTTGTTCTAAAATGGTTGGACAATGGACATCGTACACGTGCAACGCTAGAAACGATATCACAGTTCACAAGATCGACGTAGATACGGTGACTACATGAAACAAAAGACTCGGTATTTTACAATCGCTATGGAAAAGATAATATGTTAGAAATTTTTATAAAAAAGCAAAACATCTGATCTGATTGGGTAGACTTTAATTAAAATTGAATTATAGCTGTCAATAGATCTTATTGAAAAAAGAGAAAAATATACTAAAAATTTTTATAAAAAATAAAACATTCGGCCCTTTATTAGATAGATCTTAATTAAAATTGAAGTATACTGATCATTAGATCTTATTAAAAAAAAAGATAAATATACTAGAAATTCTCACAAAAAATAAAAATTAGGCTTTAATACGGTGGACGCTAATTAAAAGGAATTATAACGGTAATTAGATTTCATGTTACTATTTAGAGATATATTTTTCTTTATAATTTGAAAACTAAAAGAAGGGGTAATCTTTGCTTAAAAAATGCAATAGAAAAAGGGCACGTGCCATCTACTTGTGCATTGGTTCGGCTAGCGGCAGGGATCCCAAACCCAAATCCAAGGCTATTGTATGCTGGGATCCTCTTGACCGTGGTGTGCTTCTATCCGATCTTTCTTTATTGAGTAACCATACTATATGTTTTTCTACAAACTATCGTAAAACTATAGGTTTTAATTTTTATTTCACAATACTATATATTTTAGGAGGATTTTGTATTACAAAACTATAGTTTTTAGAATTGATTGATTCTTACAATGAGTCTAGCAGTGTGTCAATGTGGGTTTACATAGAAGTCTCACGCGTGAGTAAAACGGGAAATATAGACCCAAACTGTCAAATTTGTTACAAAAAAATTTGCTCATTCTAAAACATATAGTTTTGTGACACAATTTCTCCTAAAATACGTAATTTTGTAAAGTAAAAACTAAAATAAGTAGTTTTTTGATAGTTTATAAAAAAAATTATATGATTTTATAAAATTTACTCTTCCTAATTCAATTCAGTGACCTCCATGAACGACCTCTCAAATAGTATGCGCTCGCTCGAGAGAGAGAGAGGTCTAAGGGCCTGTTTATGGGAGCTGTGGCTCGGCTGAAAAGCTGCTTTTGGTTTGTTGGGCTATAAAGCAAATGTAGTTGGCGGCTGTGGCTTTTCTTGACATGTCGTTTGACAAATTGGCTGCTACAGCGGTAGCTTTTGGGGGCAAACGTGTGGGCTCAAGTGAGAAGGAGGTCAAGGAGGCAGTACCCGAGCCGGAGGGAGTCGAGGAGGCAACCGGGCGAGGAGACGATGGGGCGAGAAGGGAGGCAGAGCGAGTAAGGAGACGGTCGAGCGAAGTCACGGCTGAAAAACATCTCCCTACGAGCTGTGGCTTTTAGAAGGTGCTTCAGTCGTGGCTTAGCTATACAGCTACTTTGCAGCTAGACTATTTAGGAGAGCTTTAGGTCCAAAACTGAAACACAGCTCCCCTAAATAAGGATCTCTAACAGATGGCAACCTTCGTGATTAATAACGACGATGTGCAGACCCACACGAACCAACTATCAGCCAGTAATTAGTGATAATATTGCCGTTAGTGTAAATATATATCATGCATTCGATCATATTAATTACTTTCTTTAACAAGATATTAAAAATAACTAGATTACCTCTAATTATTATCACTAAACACTATCATCAAGATATGCATGTAGAGAATATAAAATAAATACATCTATTTATTAAGGGTATAGAAGGAAACATTACACTAATTTTTTTTATTAGAATGTGAAAATACGTTTTATATGTTTGAACAAGGATATTAAAAAAAAAACCTTATAGTTTTAGACGGATTAAACATAGTGAATTTCATCTTATTCTGTAGAAATCAAATTGTTTCCTATGAAATTCCTTTGTTCCGAATAGGTACTTATAATTAATTTAGTATATATATATATGTGTGTGTGTGTAGACACACACGCACGATTAGGAGGGAGCAGGCAACAAGCCACACCTTGTCCTGACCGTGCAAGGGCAGACAGAAGAAACATGGAAGGCTCAAGGCTCCGTATTTAATTCTAGTCGTCAAACCTAAGAATCATAATCGTTGGATGCTCCAGTGCATTTGATTGCTGTACAAGGTACTCCATCATTCACTTGTGCATGTGCCGGTGCCCTCATCATCTCAGGAACAGAGGAAAAGGACTTAGCAAAAGATAAAAGAATGAGAAACTCTGTGCAAGTGATTATCAACACATCGATTTTTTAATTAAATCAATCAAGGGTCGGTTTGGGTATGGCCCAGGTTGTTAGGAATCGCTGATCATGCTTGTGGTTGCATTAACAAACTCTGTGTCGAATCGCCAGCATGCTACATTCTGCTTGAAGATTAGAATGATGATACACGCAAGCTACCGCCTATTGAATGGCACGGCTGCGTAATGCACTAATGCTAGTAGTATCGTGTCTGTGTGCACTGTAGGCACCAAACCGTAAATAAAGGATACTAAAAGGGCTCAAGGCCACATATATTTTTGCACTTTGGTCCGACAAAATAAGGGGATTCAAATTTGTGGACGTCAAGTTCTGTCCAACAATGGCAATCAGTAGCCACCGGCAGCTTGCAAGCAATTAACAAAACGAGCAGGGGCGACCGCAGAAAAACAATTGCTCTGCTACTGCAGGGTTTCACCGTCGTCCACGCATCAATCTCCAAGCACGTGAGTCGTTGGATCGACGGGCTTAGGAATTTCACATGAATTTTGGTACGAATCATCCAGAGTACGAAGAATTTCTCATATACTAAACAGGACCTGTCCCATGCATATTCTTATAAAACGTAGTTGTTCAGCCACGATCAATCAATAGCACGACAATAAGGGCGCGTTTGGAAGCTCGGAACGGTCCTGTTTCGAGTAGAATCGCTGACCAAATCAGCCAAACGCGTAATGGATCGGAGCGATTCTACTCGAATCGTTCCTTTCTTTTCTGCGTCTTAGCCGAATCCGGCGGATACCCGTTCCTCCCGATTCGTGGAACTCTTTTACCCCTCTGCCCTTCTCTCCTCGTAGCTCCCCGTCGCACCAGGAGCAGCATCCCTTCGGCCTTCTCCCGGCCCGGCCATCGACACCCTCGTGGAGCTCGAGAGGCTAGCCGTCAAGGCGCTACGCGACGGCGACGCCGTGTTCCGCGAGGCCGACGTGCACCTCCGCGTGGCCGCCGCGGCGCCCGACCACCCCTCCGTCGTCCGCCTCCACGGCGTCTTCCCCGGGGACCCCGCCGCCGGGGACCAGCTCACGTGCCTCGTCGTCAAGTACGCCCCCGAGGGCTCCCTCTGCGACGTGCTCCGGCGGTACGGCCCTCTTCCTGTTGTTCTGAAGATATGTTGATTTGTAAAATTACGGTGCTAGCAGACAATTCATTTGCTCAACATATCCTTGACAGTTTTGAACATACTGATGTCGTGATGTGTTTTTGATCTGCACTTGGACTTGAATGTGTTGATTTGTTGATCTGCAAAGATATGTTGATTTGTTGTATCCATCACCTTGTTCTGAATACTGCCTAAACTTTGTTGCAGTCACCAACTAGCAGAATAATAATCGTGATCAGTGATATGCACTTGGACTTGAATGTGTCCTTCCAGCCAATGCACGGTTTATCTAATATGTATATTCCTTGTTCTGAATCTGAAGCTCAACATGCGTGGTAAAAGATATGTTGATTTGTTGTATCCATCACCTTGTTCTGAATACTGCCTAAAGAACAAGCTCCTGGAAATACATTCAATACATATATTGATTTTTTTTCCTGGAGAACAATGCTCACCCAGATTATTTATACCTAATATGTAGAATTATTCAGAAAATTGATTGATGCTTTGTTGCAATATGACATAGAAATTGGAAGAGAATTTTCATATGATGCGTATATGTAAATTCGTTTTGCATGCTATTTTCATTTCTGGTAATGCTCTACTGTTTCATGTGATCCTACCTTGTCTTTCGTCTCGTGAGTAAAACTTTTTATTCTGTGGTCAAGAATACATTGTGATCCTACCTTGTCTTTCATCTTGTTATTTGAATTTGTCGGTGCTATTATGGCATTGATTCATCTAGGTTGTTGGATCCTGGTTTTGATGCATTTCATGAGGACTGTAAAAACAGACTTGGATAGCTTTGGAGACGGATGTGGCCACCCTGGTTTTATCCTTGGATTGAAACAGAAAGTAAATCGTACCAAATATATCAGCTATTTAAGCGTCCTTAGTGCATTGGAGGAGACAAGGAGTTTTTTTTGACATAGAAATTGGAAGAGAATTTTCATCTGATGCATCTGAATGTTGAAATAATCTAGCTATATTGGCAGAAAGTAAATCGTACCAAATATATCTAGCTATACTTGTTGTGCTTGATATTTTGCTTGTACACACAAAAAACACATGCTGCAATTGTGAAAGAATTACTCGTACAACATGGTATCCTTAAGACTCCTGTAGTTATTTGTGATAATGTTTGATAATTGTTGTAAGTTAAATTCTTAGAATTGTCATTTGAATGGCCGAACATTGATACAAAAATTCTTTAATGAGATTATTATGGATGGATGTATTTCATCGTCATTTCTTACATTAAAATGTACTACAAATCCATCACAACTACAAAGGGCACTTCGGTCATTTACACCACTTCATCCTCTTTCCAGAATTTGAATCCAGACAGTTAGCCAAACGGTTTCCAGACAGTGATTCTGATTCTACCTGAAACGTTTCTACCAAGAATCTGGAACCGTTTCTGATTCTACTAGAATCTGGATCCGTACCAAACGAGGCCTAAATTCACAAAAACAAAAACAGGAAGCACATACAAAGTAGGGCAAAACTTTCTTTCCTTACTAGATTAGTTCTTCTGTACAAAGGGGTGCTTAATATATATAGCAAATCCAACTTACAGATAGGTTTAGATTCGTTCACCAATAGATATAGTCATTTCATACTTAGACTGGGATTCTATCTATATTATAACACTCCCTCTTGCACGAATATCGCGTAATGCACATGTCTCGTTAAAAACTCTTCTAAAAAAATCAATGGAAAAAAAAGGACGGCGAAAAAAGTACATTGCACTCACACTTCGTACTACACTAGTTGCCTCATTAAAAACATTCATGTAAGAAAACTTCAGGAAAACTTACTAAGGGAAAAGGAGCACAACTTATAATCTTCAAGATATAAAATAGGAAATTCAAGATCATGCAAAGGGTCATTGTTTAGGATTTTACTCCCCCTAAACTCTACATATCTCTAAGTCATTTCATTCCAATGCATGTAACACATTTTTGAAAAAATAGATTTTGATAAGGACATAATGAACAAATCTGCTAGATTTTCACATAACTTAGTTTGTAATATCTTTACCTCACCAATCTTGTGGTGTTTATAAGGATAGAAAAATTTTGGGGCAATATGCTTCATGATATTGCTCTTTACATAACTCATTTGCATTTGTGTAACACAAGTAATATTATATTTATGGATAATCATAGGGGTATCGACGATATTAAAATTATATGACTTCTAGATAAGGTTAATAACACGTCTCAGCTAAACACACTCACGTAAGACTTTATATAAAGTTATAATATCTGAGTGGTTGGTAGAAGTAGCTACCAAGATATGCTTAAAAGACCATCAAGAAATGGTTGAACCACTTCAGAAAAATACAAAATTAGTCTTAGATTTGGCACTGTGGGTATCATACAGATAGCCAATACCCATATATCCGACCATGGTTAAGTCTTGTTTCTTCTGGAAAAAATAATCCAAGATCTTGAATACCTTGAAGGTACATGAGTAAAGTCTTGACACTAACCCAATGTCTTCTGGTTGGGACCACATTGTTTCATGCTAGCAAATTTATTACGAATACAATATCATACCAATTCGCAAGATACATAAGTATGGGACTTCAGATCATAAGACCTTCTCATTTTCCATCCTTGTCTAAAAAGGGTATTTATCTGCTACAAAGGATCTCACAACCATGGGGATTTTAAAGAATTAGATTTATCCATATTAAAATTTTTCAATACCTTTTTGGTATAGATAGACTGGTATACAAAAATTTCTTCTGAGAAATACTCTAGCTACATGCCTAAGCAATACTTGGTTTTACCCAAAACTTTCATCTCAAACTCTGTCACAATGTAAGCACTTCCTTCCTCTATTTCCTCTGTGGTTCTGATGACATTCATACCATTGATATATACTCATATGACACATAATACATTATGAGATTTTTTTATGAACACACAGGGACAATATTTATTCTTTAGGAGGAACTCATTAAGTCAGTTGTACCATATTTTCCCCCCGACTATTTGATCCATATAGAGATCTCTTCAGTTTGACGCTATACATGTTGCGATTATTAGGATTTATAATTTTAACTCCTTTAGGGATTCTCATATAAATATCTGTATCTAGTGATCCATATAAATACGCAGTCACTACATCCATCAACTACATTGATAAGTTTGAGCTTGATGCTATTAATATTAAATTTTAAAACATTATTTCACTCATTACAAGAGAATAGGTTTAATTGTAATCGATGTCGGGTCACTACGTGAACCCTTATGCTACAAGCCTCGCTTTATATCTCATCACCTGGATATTTTCATTTCTCTTCCGATTGAAAAACACATTTGATCCTACAGGGAACACTTTAGGAGGTGTTCGGTTAACGAGATAAAAACTTTTCCTCTTATTAAGCGAGCTGTCTTAATTGTTTCTTTTCATTTGACCCTATTGGAGCGCTTTTGGCACTCTACCATGGATTTTGGTTATGGATCTAGCTTTTAGCAATTTTTAGAGGTGAAATATATGTCGACAATTGTAGTATTTCTTTTATAAAATTCTCCTACATCACTTCAGGGATATTTCTTTATTAATTTCTTCTAGCTTCTCGTGATTTCCTACATCACTTCAGGATGGCTCACTTAAGGGATGTTACTATCTCTAGGATGGCTCACTTCAGGTATTTTCTCAACATCAGGTTGAGCTTTTTTCACTATCACGGGTAGTGTTCTCATTTGTTCGGTTTTCTACTTCTGCGGTCGCCTCCGCAAAATTGAGTCCTATGCACATGGAGGCCTCTCCCTCTTTTTATCATGAGGGTTAAGAGTGGGTTCAATATCCTTATGGGTATTTTCACTCTTTCATATGCATATACTGCAGGCATATGAGATCTTTTCACTCTTTTATGATCGGTGAAGGTATTTGGCAAATTATTAGCTTATTTATTGAAAATTTATTATCTTTTAAACTTCAAATTCGGTCTCATTAGTGCGTGGATATAAGAACATGATATTATTTAATATGGTACTTATCTCCCCCTAATGCTGAAAAATATCCTTAGTACAATCAGCGTACCGAGCTGTATACAGGTCCCCTGTAATAGGCTCTAGGTGTTTAAATAATTGACGGAGATTCATAACATGCATAGATCTCCAACTTCCGGTGAAGTCCCATGGTGGTACATTGTGGTGGAGAAATTGGCAAGTATATAACATAGCCAAATTTTCACAGATAGAAAATACTTAATTTTTTTCCACACATTATCTGCAATAGGGAAATTTCATGATGTACAATTGGTCTTAGTTG
The DNA here is from genome assembly GCA_036346355.1 of Rhipidocladum racemiflorum. NCBI lineage: Eukaryota > Viridiplantae > Streptophyta > Magnoliopsida > Poales > Poaceae > Rhipidocladum > Rhipidocladum racemiflorum. Next base: position 13,161,587 of record CM070578.1, on the reverse strand, counting down.
ATTAATACCGCTGTGTTCAGCACTATGTGGCCCCCAACAGCTAGTGGATAGCCTACTATTATGCAAGATTGGTCAAACAATAAATTTTTATTCCTTTAATTCAATGACTCTACAAGGCTATTTTGAGTGTGGACATGAGGTACGAGATGCTCTACATTAATTTTCAGAGCCATACAATAATCATTAAATGCCTTTAAGGTAAACTCATCAGCATTGTTCATTAGAATAAACTCGATCCTTTCTTCTAGAACGTAGGCTCTTAACTTAATAATTTGGGCAATTAATTTTAGCAAAAACATGGTTCCTAGTATATAAGAGACATACATAGGACCATCTAATAGAAGCATCTATCAGAACCTTAAAATATCTTAAAGGACCCGACAGGAGTTGAATAGATCCACAAATATCATATTGAATTTTCTCCATAAAATTCAGTAATTCTTCCCCAACTTTTAGGTAAGAAGATCTAATTATGAGCTTTCCTATAACACAAACATGGCATAAGAAATTTTTAGGTCTAGGAAAGCTTTTATGCTATGGCCAGCAGAATTATTAATTATTCTTCTGATAATATTCAACTCAGGACAACCCAGTTGATCTGCCTAGTCTTAAATACTTCTGGGTTTTTATCGCAACACAAACTTCAGATTTTATATATGCATAGTATAACCCGAAGGAGAAGGAAGTTTTTCAACCGCACATTTACACCATTAAACTTAGTCATGAGCAGGTATTATGTACCATCCTCTTTCTCTATGTAAACCATTCAGACCAATGTCTTTAAGAAAGTACGACTGGACTCAGTGTATAATATGGCATTCTTCTAGTGCTAACTATGAGAGCATCGCTTCTAACGATAGTCATAATATTTTCAATTCACTTAGTGTGGTACAACTGTCTTCTATACAGATTTCCTCCTCCGTCATTGAATTATACTTTGTTCTATATTAGAAGTATGATTTAACAATTAGACAATTGTTACATCAGGAACAAGTTGCAGAGTATAGAATAAACATAGCATAATTAATCAAATATCTAGTAAATAGGCATTTATTTAATATTAAATAATAATATCTCAACAGGAGCATATACCAAATATTCATTCAGGAACTAGGGTTAAACTAATGAGGAATTAAACTTATAAGGAATAAGTGACATCGACTAGCAAAGTAAAGAAATACTTAGGAGACTAATCCATGTCTCCATATGAGTCATAGTTGTCCTCCTAGGATTCCTCGAACTTGATAATCTCAAGAACCATATCATCACACTTCTTAGTGCTTATGTCAACTACAGGTTGAATGGTGAAGTATGATTCAACATCGTTTCCCCGGGTCTTATTGACTTTTCTAATTGATTTCATGTAAAGGTCTACCATATGCTTGGGGATGCGATAGTTGCACAACCAATGGTTAATGCATCCATACCTCAAGCAAGGTTATGTAGGGGGTTTGTAGCCTTGTTAGTTGAGTCTTACTTCTGGAAACCCCCTAGCCCTTTACTTTTACTTTTTCCACAATTGATTGCCTCTTCCCTTATTTGATATGTCATTCTTCTATTTATCTCCTTTATTCATTTGGCCTTTTTTTGCGACCACGGCTATTGCTAGCCTATTGAGCATTTTCATGTGCTTCAGTCATTATACAACTCCCATTAGGGAGTACATGATGATTATTCACCAGGAATTTATCATGCTTTTCTGCTTCTAGCAAATGCGTATAGGCTTAAAGTACTTTTGGTACTTGAAGTGAAAGGTGCATAATATCTTGTTGGTCATTTTATCATCAGTAACTTTTTTGTTGCAAAATATTAGTTCAGCGATAAGCTTGTGCATAACAAAGTTATATACCGCCACAGCCTTTAAAATCCTTACAGCGCAGGAGGTTCCATTCGTGTTGTGCTTCTGGCAACAGGACGGGTCATTGTTGGTTATATTTTTCCTTCAGAGAATTCAAAAGTACCAGCTGGTCCTCTTCTACCAACTATTTGGCATTCAGGTCCATATAAAGATGGTGCATAAGGAGGTGCAAAGTCGTACATCTAGTCGTTTCGGGAAGAGCATGAGTACCAGGTTCAGGCTGGAAAAATAAGAGCTCCAAAAGATTGAGCTATCAGATTATTCTTAGTATTCATTGCCCGGCTAAGGTAATTATTGCCATCCAGGGTAAGCTCGATATATTCTCTCTTTGCGATGTCTAACATATCCTATTTCTATTTATGCAAAATGATTTTTATTACTAGTAAAATTATTATATTACATGCTCACTCCTCAATCAGTAAAGCTTGGTCTATTTCTATTCAGTAGATAATTATCTAAAATTTTCAGAATTTTTCTAGCAATTTTCATAGTTTTCTGTTAATTATTCACCAACTTTCAGAATTACCAAGTAACAGGAAAACAAATTTCAACATACATAAACATAGAATTATGCTAGAATAATAAATCCAGAGATATGGAGCTTTCAATGTGTTATATGAAATTTTCCAAGCATTTGTTATAATTTTCTGTTAATTACGAATAATTTTCAGAATTACTTAATAACAGAAAAATAAATTCTAGCAGAAATTGATCATAGAATAATTCTACAAAAATAAATACAGCAAGATGACATAATCAATATGTCATACATAAATTTCAAGAATTTTCTAGTATTTTTTGTTATTTGTTGTTATGTTTAAGCAATTTTTAGAATTACTTAATGACAGAAAAATAAATTTTAGCACATATTAAACATTACATAATGCTAGAAAAATAAATTCAGGGTATGAAACTTCAAATATATTCTAAATATCTATTTATCAAAAAAAAATTGAAAGTCCATACACCTAGAAATCTAATTTGATGAATATCCAGGATTTATTCATCTATTTTCGATAATACAAAAAATAACCAAAGGGTAAAAGTGTAAATTCTATTTTCATTTAATACTTTTTTAGTCTATTTTGAAAAAAATCGGATGGGCCGTAGGCCCATCAGGCCCAATGGGCCCTAATCGGCCCAATCGTATCAATAAGTAGGGGTGGCTAGGGTTAGAAAACCCTAGTCTCCACCTGTTGTGTTCCATGTTTGCAAGCTTGCCACCGTTGTTAGCACGGGCGCTGCTGTAGGCGTAACGGCCGACGACAGGTGGGTGCGCTGCGGGTGCGCCCCTCAACGGCAAGCGGGCCACCATCGATGCTACGGGCGTCGCTCAGGCGCCACCGCCGTCTCGTTGCGTGTGAGTGTTTGAAAGCTGAAAAACTGCACCGTCATCACCGTGCAGGGACCGAGGGGCCGCGCACCGTCTCCGCGCGAGACCTGAAGGGATGTGTTGCCGTTGTCATCACGCTAGCCGAAGAATTCGCGCCGCTGCCTCCACCATCACGGAGGCCGAGGCGGACTGGAGTGTTGTGGTCGCGACAACGCAGGAAGCCACGGGTGCAGCTGCGAGCTCGGCGACATGGCCCTGTTAGGGCTCAGGCGCACGAGCGCGTGGTTGCGTGCACTGCTTAGGATTTTTTTTAATGATCGGTGAACAGTACCAATGATAGTCCTAATTAGCCGATATAATCCAAAGCAATTAAACTAGGTAATTAGGGAAAATAATCTTCAGTATTAAGGGACTATTCATGTGTGATTTACTTATGCAAATCAAACTTACATAGGGCCTAAAGTATATTCAATCACGTGTAGCAGGATGATTTCGATGCAATGTAGATCAATGCAGGCAGACGATCTCAATCGACATTGGTAGAACATTGTGCGTTCGTTCATGCATGTATGCAATTTCGTCTTTGTGTTGATGAGATCGATCTTTCGTACGAGCAACATGCAAATCAATCATAGATTAATCTATGGTTAATATCAAGAAAATAAGATCGATCTACTTGCAAAGAATATAGAATGACATATCCTATTTGTAGATTGATCTAAGGCTTCGGCCTTGTAGAGCTTCATGCTGATAACGTGTTGTAAAACGTAGTTGTTCACCAGTGATCAATCAATAACACACCAACGAAATCACAAGAACAGGAAGCACGCACAAAATAGAGGCAAAACTCTCTCTCTTTATTAGATTAGTTCTTCTGTACGAAGGGGTGCCTAATATATAGCAAATCCAACTTGCAGATAGGTTCGAATTCGCTGTCTAATAGATAGAATCCTTCCATATTTAAACTAAGATTATATCTATATCATAACACATATAAATGCGCCATGTATATTTTGTATGATCAGTAGGATTCGCTAGCCTGCGCGACACCAAACTTGGTTTAGTTGTCATGTAGCTGGTTCCTTCTTCTAGCCACCCGTGCTTGCAGGGGCGGAGCCATGGGCTGGCCAGGCCCCGTGCCAACCCAGCTCTCTAAACTGTAAAAATCTACTATATAGTTGCACTGCTCTATAGTGGGCCACAGCTCCCAGCTCTCGGGCCCAGGCCCAAATAGCCCGAGACCTGGATCCAACCTGCGTGCTTGCGTGGACTCCCCTTTGAATTAGAAGATGCAGTTGGTAGTCTCTACTTTTGTCTCTCCTTAGAGCAGTGATACCTACCCACTAACTAATAATAAAATTTTTCTATAATCTAGTCTCAACTACCGGCATAAGTGCTACTGTTATGGTCTTCGTAGCAGAGGTGGGGATTTGGGGATAGAATATCGAGAGGAAGAAGAGACAGAGAACATGCAGGGACGGTATGTTCTTTCTTGATCGATAATCCACACCTTTCCTCTCTCTCAGTATTTATACTCTCCAGTTTGGGCCAATACTTTGGGCCTTACAACTCATAAAGCAACACCACACACTCACTAATATAATAGAGACTCTGCTCTCCTCTCCACGCCGGACTACTCTCTGTTCTCTGTATCATTTTGCCGCAGCCTCCTGTACCCCGTCCGGCAGGGCACCTGACAGCTACCAAAACCACAAATCAGATTGAAAGTTCAGAACCAAATTAGAGAGGATCAAGTACGACTTCTCCTTTCGAAATGTGCATGCCTACTTTTATGAATCAGTAATTCAGTACGCCAAGCATTGACTCTACTATTTGCTATGACTTATGAGTTGCATATTTTGTGACCGTAAACTCAGATATTTGCACTGAGACAACAACAACCTCGAGAAAGAAAAAAGAAAAAAAGAGTAGTAATAGTAGAGCATTGAAACATTCAATCACCTGGGTCCCAAGCCCCCCAAACCAGTCCAGTGATCTTATCCGCTCTGTTATCACTTGAGTGAGCACTAGTAGGGCTTTTAGTAGTAGTTATGATACAAATCCGGTGGTTGTGTGTAGATGATTTCATTGCGTGGATGTTTTTGTCCCTTTTGTGCTAAAGAATTGCGATTTAGATTGCATATGTGGCACTGAAGGTCCGCGTATATACGTCATGTCAATATGTGGTGGCAAATTGATGTGCGCTTATTGTGGCCTAGTATGAGATGTAGTGTACGAATCATTCTGCCATCAACTTAAAACAATGGTGACTCTGATGTGGCAATGTAGCATTAGTCGATTTTCAAGACATGTCTTCACTTTTTTGTTGATAATAACTCCAGTTATTTTCTTCTTTGGTTCTTGTGTAGTACTCCTCCAGTTTGATAATAGATGTCGTTTTGGACACAGTGATGGTCAAATTTCTAAAACTTTGACTATCGATATATTTTTAAATATTTAAATTGGATATATGAAAATTATATGTGTAGACTTGTCTCGAGAAGTACTTTCATAATATTATAATTTTATTGGGTTTTATAAATATATTTTAATAAAAATTAGCGGTCAAAGTTGTATTTTGAAGACCGTGTCGATGTCCAAAACGACATCTATTATCAAACTGGAGAGAGTACTTATTAATCAGAGCCATCTATATTGTACACCCATATCTAGCGTAGTAAACTCTCAACTTTTGCACTCTACAAATGCTATACGCAAGTTTAACAACACCAGCATCTAAATGTGAGTAACGTGGTGGGCGCATGGGATGGGTTTGGTTGGTGGAATGAAGCTGATTAGAATGTGATGGTTCTGTATCGTTCGATTTTATTGTTTTAGGTGAATGAAATGGAATGTGATGGTTTTATTTCGTTTGGTTCCATTGTTTTAGGTGAATGGAATGGTTCAGTATCTGTAGAAAATATTCTTTAAATTGGTATCCTATCATCCAGGATGGAATGGTTTCACAAACAACCAAACATATGAATGATTTTTTCTTAAACCATCTCATATATATACCACTTGATACAAATAACCAAACACACCCTAAGAGCCAGGAAGCATGAACGGAGTATACTCCCTCACGTCACTAATAGTTGTCATTTTGAATATTGATATAGTCTTCAAAACACAACTTTGATCACTAATTTTAATTATAATGTATTTATAAAATCCAATAAAATTATAATATTATAAAAATATTTTTGAGATAAATCTTCACATATGATATTTGTGAGAGGAGCCGCCCAGATCGTCCTCGAGTTGTTGGATGATCGGTTGTTCCCGTCGGATTTGGATCCTAGCAACAAATCACCGGAGGTGATCCTGATGCTATTACCCAAGCCCAATGGAGACCACCCTACGAACGTCCAACGACTTGACAACAACCCCGGTATTCCCCCGGTATGCGATCCGAAACTCGCCCAGGATCCCCACATACCGGTTCCCAAGTCATATCACAACAGTTCCCACAAAGGGGCATCGGGCCCAAACTCACTACCAGAGACGCACGAAACGCGGAAGCAACAAAACACACACGGCACACGGAAGCCCAAAGACGACCAAACAAACAGGAAGCGAAGAGCCGACAGGCTCCAATACAGAAATAAAAGTGCAACAGTTTACAAAAGTAAGCCAACTATCCTATGCAACGAAAGTAATACACCCCGGAAGTGTCATGCCCTGAACACCTCCGGGCGCACACGCGCAACGGCCTCTACTCGGTGCCCCGCCCGGTCACCGATAGGCAGTAGGGGCAGAACTCACACCCCTCTGGATCCTCACCTGCAAAACCACAAAGCAGAAGCCTGAGTACGGAAGGTACTCGCAAGTCTTACCCGTGGTCCATATATGACCGACTCCAAAGGACATGCATTTGGATGTAGCAAGAACCATTTGAAGGTAAAAGTGCAGAAAGCTTAACATTTGTTACATTAATTACCTAACTACTCAATTCACAATTAAGCAGTTGTAACGGCGCCTGCTTCTAAAAATGAAGTTGCAATCATTAATTCACAACGATTAATCTCAACACCAATTTATGTGGGCTCAAGCTCGACGGCGAACCTCGGTTCAAGTTCTTACTACGTGACTGTGCGATGAAAGAGCTTGCTCATATCCGAGAGCGCGGCAATTCGAATCGCTTTATTAACCCTGTAGGGAAGCATTGATCGCACGACACTTACCACAAGGGCCTAGTGTCAACCCCCTCCCAATCATACCCAATCGCTGAAGCGTCCTCCTGCGGTCCGAAAACCTAGCACCCCTCGAGCTGCCCCAAGCCCGGCTTGGCGCTCGAGAGTCGGCCTAAGCCTCGCCCTCAACCACGTCCAACCACAGGAAGTTACGGTCCATCGATTCCGTATGAGAGAAAGAGTGGCTTACCGTACCATAATCGGGCATGCGACCAACCGGGGTGTGCTCAATCAAAGGGCAACCATCGAATCGGTCCTTAATCGACTCAGACGGGAACTACCACATCGGGTCTCCTTACCCAATGTCCCAACCTTCCCGCCCGGTCTCCAATTTAACCTTTCCTTACATAACCGTACCCATTTCATTTCATCGTAAGTAATGTAATTGATCTCAAGCGGTGGACCAACCACCACTTGGCCCAACCCCGACCTCTAAGCAATTCTAAGCAGTGACTCATTTAATACCATTACTAGTTCCAACGGAAGTGTTCACAATCCAAAGGACGAATGTGCAGCAAATAGGATCTAACCCTAACCCAATTCAATTCCTAATGCAGACTTATTTCACCAATTAATCAGTTTATTCACAAAAATACAATTAATACAGGTTCAAGATGCATAGGTGCTTGCCTTGCTCTTCTGCTGGTGGATCGACAGCGATTTGCCCCTCGGCAACTCCCTCAACCACGGCCACGTCAGTCGCCGCGGGATCGTTCTCTACACGGATACAATGCATAATTAAAATGCATGCAATGCATATGAATGAAGTACAACTGAAAAACCCCGAAGAAATAACGCAACCGGACAACTCGACTCAACTGGACAGACCCGGCCTAACCGAGACGATCGGGTATTTGATCCGGACTCTCCGGACAATCCGGACTCTCCGGCCCATTCGTCCGGATACTCGGACAGGCGGACACTCGACGGGTGTCCGGACACTCGGACTGGCGAGTTTTACCCAATAACTCGACGGATCGAGGTGCCGCCAAGTCCAACGGCATCGCGGGGACCCGATCAATGACTTTCCTACACGTGGCTAAGCCGGAGAAGCTTATAGCTAACCCAACTCCACGAGGAACAACACTAGCCCATGAAACCACTAGCCAACTCCAAACGACCCTTGGATCGGCATTACCACTACCCGATCTACCTCCCTAGAACCCACATTCACCAATCCAAGCCCCAACCAACCCTAGAATCACTACACCCAAAACCCTAGAGCTCAAGATTCAACTCCGAAACTTCAAATCTAAACCTAAGCTCTAACTCCCACCATTGATGACCCTAGAACCCAAGAATCCCACGAATCAACCCCTAAGAAGAGGACCTACCTCCAAGTGGGACGGAGGATAGGCAACGCCGGGTGGAGGATGGAGGATGCCGGCTTGAGGAGGAGTTCCCGGGGATGGAGGAGTCGCCGGGGAGGAGCCACGGAGGGTCACCGGAGTGGAGAGCTCACCGGAGACAAGGTTGGGGTGAGGGAGACGCACGGGATGGGTAGAGAACAAGTGGAGAAGAAAGAAGGGAGTGAACCCACGAAATGGGACTTTTATACAAGACCCCCCCCCGCACATACCGGACACTCCGGCCTCTAACCCGGAGACTCCGGGTTGGGGTCTTCGGTGGAATCAACCCGGACACTCCGGACATTCAGTCCGGACACTCCGGGTTGGGGTGTTCGGTCAGCCCAATCCGGATACTCCGGACTTTTATCCGGACATTCCGGGTTGGATCCGGACACTCCGGATGTTGATCCGGATACTCCGGATGTCCCAGGAGTTCTTGAAGTTTGGGGCCTTGACAAACCCTTCCCCCTTAAGGGAATCTCGCCCGAGATTCGTAAAGCAGCGTCTGATTAGGAAGATAACTACAAGGGAAAAAAAAAAAAAACCGAAGGATCAGCGAGTAATACTCACATGCTTTGGAAGAATTCGGGATACTCGTTCTCCAGACGATCCTCGGACTCCCAAGTGGCTTCATCTTCAGTGTGGTTGCTCCACTGAACCTTATAGAACTTGAGAGTCTTCCTTCGAGTCTTGCGTTCGGCCTCGTCCACAACTCGAATAGGATGCTCTTGGTAAGATAAATCAGGTTCAGGCTGAACTTCGAGGTCATCCACCTCCAGAGATTCAAACGGAGTACGGAGACACTTCTTCAGCTGGGAGACGTGAAACACGCCGTGAACCATTAAGCGAAGGAGGAAGCTCTAATCGATATGCTACTTGGCCGCTTTCCAAGGATCTTGAACGGCCCTACGTAGCGAGGTGCCAGCTTTCCTTTAACTCCGAATCGACGGGTGCCACGGAGAGGAGAAACCTTCAGGTAGACGAAGTCGCCAGAGTCGAAGGAGAGGGGTCTCCTATGACGATCAGCATAGCTTTTCTGTCGAGACTGCGCTTACTCGTGATTCTCTTGGATAGTCCTCACCTTTTCTTCGCCTCCATGACTAGTTCAGGCCCAAGGAATGAACGCCACCACTCTCGCAGATTCGAGAGGGCCCGACGGCTACGACCATAGAGTGCTTCAAGGGAGACATCTTGATCTTTGGTTTGGTAGTTGTTGTACGCGAACTCAGCGTCACGAGACACTCTTCCCACTTCTTCCCGTAGGACAAGATACAAGCCCTCAACATATCTTCGAGGATCCGATTGACCCTCTCTTTCGGCCGTCACCGAGGGTGGTATCTGAATCAGAGCAGTTTCGTGCCCAAGGCCTCATGCAAAGCCTGCACTGAGAAGTGAACTGAGAACCTCTGTCTGAAACTATCCGCTTGGGCACCCCATGCAGACTTACGATCCGGGAGATATACAAGTCCGCATACTTCTTAACTCGATACTTGGTGCAAACGGCCAAGAAGTGCGCAGACTTCGTCAGTCGATCGATGATTACCCAAATCGAGTCATGGCCTGAGGAAGTGGTCGGCAGGCCGGTAATGAAATCCATGGCGACATCCTCCCACTTCCAAACTGGAATAGGGAGAGGCTGAAGGGTACCGGCTGGCTTGAGGTGTTCGGCCTTCACCCGCTTGCAGACGTCGCATTCCGACACATAGCGAGCGACTTCGCGCTTCATACGGGTCCACCAAAACTGCCGCCTCAGGTCTTGATACATCTTGTTGCTGCCCGGGTGAATGGTAAGCAAGGAGTTATGCGCCTCATCGAGAATCCTTCGCTTCAACTCCTGGTCATCAGGGACAACTATGCGTTCTCCGAACCACAAGGTTCCCTGATCATCTAGGCGAAACTCAGCAGCTTGCCCCAAATTCACTTTATCCCGGATTTGGGAAACTTCTTCATCCTTCGTCTGTGCCTCTCGAATCTGATCGAGCAATGTAGATCCCAACTCGAGATTAGCTATGAATCCCTGCTCGCCCATCTCTAAGCCGAGTCTCTGGAATTCGGCACAGAGGGAAACACTCGGGGACTGGAGAGTAAGGCAGTTGCATTGAGCTTGGCGACTCAACGCGTCAGCTACCACATTCGCCTTCCCCGGGTGGTAATGCACCTCCAGACTGTAATCTTTGATCAGCTCAAGCCATCTCCGCTGCCTCATATTCAGATCTGCCTGAGTGAAGATGTACTTGAGACTTTTATGATCAGTATAAATATTGCACTTGTTCCCCAAGAGATAGTGGCGCCAGATCTTCAAGGCATGCACCACTGCTGCAAGCTCCAAATCGTGGGTGGGGTAGTGCTCCTCATGATGCTTCAATCGCCGAGATGCGAGGGCAACGACTCGGCCTTCTTGCATAAGTACACAGCCAAGTCCAATGCCTGACGCATCGCAATACACATCAAAAGGCCTGTGTATATCCGGCTGAGTGAGGACAGGAGCCGTAGTCAGACGTTGCTTCAGTGTCTGAAAGGCGCTCCCACAGTCCGACCATCGAATTCAACCCCTTCTTGAGCAGCTCGATCGCCGGCCGCAATCTCCGAGAAGTCTTGGATGAAGCGGCGATAATACCCACCGATCCAAGAAAAGCTGCGGATGTCCGTGATGGGCCTTGGGCTGCTCCCATTTGAGTACATCCTGTACCTTGCTCGGGTCAACTGCCACGCCTCGCTCAGAAAGGACGTGTCCCAAGAATGACACTTCCTTCAGCCAGAACTCGCATTTGCTGAACTTTGCATACAGGCGATGCTCCCGAAGTCTTCCGAGAACAACACGAAGGTGCCTGGCATGATCTTCCTCGCTGGCCGAATAGATGAGGATGTCATCAATGAAGATGACGACAAAGGAATCCAGCTCCTCCATGAAGATGGAGTTCATGAGGTACATGAAGTATGCCGGCGCGTTCGTCAGACCGAACGACATGACGGTATACTCGTAAAGCCCGTATCTGGTGGAGAAAGCAGTCTTCGGGATATCCTCGGCTCGGATCTTAATCTGATGGTAGCCGAGCCTCAGATCAATCTTGGAAAATACTCGTGCACCAGTCAGCTGATCGAACAGGAGGTCGATCCGGGGCAATGGGTACTTGTTCTTGACGGTGACTGCATTCAGGGGACGGTAATCAACGCAGAGGCGCAGAGAACCATCCTTCTTGGTCACAAAGAGAGCCGAGCAACCCCAAGGCGAGGAGCTCGGGCGAATGAAACCCTTGTCCATCAACCCTTTCAGCTGGATCTTCAGCTCAGCCAATTCATTTGGCGGCATCCGTCTGAGTCGCTTGGACACCGGAGCGATCCTGGCCGGAGCTCAACGACAAACTCGATATCCCGATCGGTGGCATTCCGGTAATTCCGGGAACACATCGGGAAACTCCGACACCACGGGAATCGAGTCCAGCTCTTCAACTTCTGTCCCATTTAGCGAACACAAGGTGGCCTTGTTCTCGCTAAGAAGTAGGGTGAGTCGGCCGCCCTTCGGATTTCGGAGTGACAGGGTATGACTACAGCAATTCAAAATAGCTGCCGTCGTGTCACCCAACTCATCCTCAGGATGACATCTATTCCCGAAGGTCTAGAAGCGACAAGCTAACAAAGTGAACGAAATCCCTGAATTTGAACTACGGCCTTGAACCATCCGCCTAACCGTGAGCTTCGACCCTGGTGCCTCAATCGTAAAAGAGGTGACACCGCATCGATCTTCATCGATCTCGCCCGCAAACCCCGTGCGGATAAAAGAATGGGAGGCCTCGAATCAAATAATACCCTAGCCTCATGCCCCTCAACAAGGCATTACCCGGCTAGCGGCGGAGCCTAGGAACCAGCCTCGGCGTCGGCGAAGGTGCCCCTCGGCTCGGCGTGAAACAGCGGCGGTGGTGCCGTCGCGCCACTGGCCGTGGAAGCGCCGGCGATCTTTGCCCTGGCGTGGGAATGGGCGATCCGGATGAAGTGGCCCGCGACGTCCGCATAATTGTAGCACGGACCGGGACCGGAACCCGCCGCTTCTTTGCCGTCACGGCGGCGTAGTAGTGGTGGTCGTGGGTCGGGCAGGGCAACCGACGACCGGCCGTCGCGACCGATCGAGACGGCGCTGAGCAGACGGCCTCGACGGCCGATACGAGATCGCGACGAGCCCGGCCGCGAAGCCGCCGTCACGAGTACGGCCGCCCGCTTCCTCTTCTTCTCCTCCCGATGAGCCCGCATCTTGAGCTCAACGGTGATCGCTGCTCACCAGTCGTTGTAGTCGGGCGAAGTCGCAGACGGACAGCTTGTCCTGCATCTTCGCTGTCAACCCACTCACGAACCGACCACGCTTCTTCCGGTCGGTGTCGACCTCCTCCGGCGATCGCGCCAGGGTAGTTGAATTCCTCGCGAGTAGTCAACCACCGACTTGCCGAGCCGCCTGAGGGTGAGAAATCGCCGCTTCTTCATGTCCATGAGGCCCTTTGGGATGTGGTACGCCCAAACGCCTCACGGAACTCAGCCTGTAAATCGGTGCCGGCAGTTGCATCACCTTCAAATTGGCCCACCAAGCACCGGCAGGCTCCTCGAGCCGCCGCGCCGCGAAGTGGGCCTTCCGAGCTCCCCACGGTCGATAAGAGCAACTCGCTCTATCGCGGCGCAGCCAATCGTCGGCCTCCAACGGATCGGCAGCCCGTGAGAAGACCGGTGGGCGTGTGCGTGAAGTCGAGATAGCCGGTGGGCCGACCCGCCCATCACCGCGGCCACCCTGGGACCCGATCCTGGACCAAAGACATCTCTAGGATCCGATTTGTCGTCTCCTGGTGCTTTGCTCGGTCCGCACAGAATATCCAAAGACATTGGGAGGAGGCGGCGGAATAGCACCCTCTCGCTTGCCGCTCCGCACCTCCATCACCCCAGTGGAAGCCCAGCTGGTCCGTGATTCATCGTTAACCAAAGCCGACGACAAGAGTTAGACTCCAAACGGAAACGACACACCACACTAACCTAACAACCTCAATCGACTCCCACTCGCATCGCAGCACTTCGCGACTGGGTCCCACAAGTCTGCCACACCTGAACACAACTTCGATGCAAGGCAAAGATGACACATGCACGGCATGAGATGAGATGACATGTACGACTTCCAACGCAACTCACTCCCACCGCTACAATCTAGGGCGGGATAAATATCACTTTCTATCTAATGCATTAATGACAATCCTAAGCAATCTCCTAATCGGTCGTCGAGTTGGGGTCCGTCTTTGTGCGCCTTGCTCGATACCAACCTCGTGAGAGGAGCCGCCAGATCGTCCTCGAGTTGTTGGATGATCGGTTGTTCCGTCGGATTTGGATCCTAGCAACAAATCACCGGAGGTGATCCTCGATGCTATTACCCAAGCCCAATGGAGACCACCCTACGAACGTCCAACGACTTGACAACAACCCGGTATTCCCCGGTATGCGATCCGAAACTCGCCCAGATCCCCACATACCGGTTCCCAAGTCATATCACAACAGCTTCCCACAAAGGGGCATCGGGCCCAAACTCACTACCAGAGACGCACGAAACGCTGAAGCAACAAAACACACACGGCACACGGAAGCCCAAAGACGACCAAACAAACAGAAGCGAAGAGCCGATGTGCTCCAATACGTAAATAAAAGTGCAACAGCTTACAAAAGTAAGCCAACTATCCTATGCAACGAAAGTAATACACCGGAAGTGTCATGCCCTGAACACCTCAGGCGCACGCTGTATAACGGCCTCTACTCGGTGCCCCGCCTTGGCCACCGATAGGCGAGGGGCGTAACTCACACCCTCTCGATCCTCACCGCAAAACCACAAAGCGTAAGCCTGAGTACGGAATATACTGCAAGTCTTACCCGTGGTCCATATATGACCGACTCCAAAGGACATGCATTTGGATGTAGCAAAACCAGTCAAGGTAAAAGTGCGTAAAGCTTAACATTTGTTACATTAATTACCTAACTACTCAATTCACAATTAAGCAGTTGTAACGGCGCCTGCTTCTAAAAATGAAGTTGCAATCATTAATTCACAACGATTAATCTCAACACCAATTTATGTGGGCTCAAGCTCGACGGCGAACCTCGGTTCAAGTTCTTACTACGTGACTGTGCGATGAAAGAGCTTGCTCATATCCGAGAGCGGCAATTCGAATCGCTTTATTAACCCCGCAGGAAGCATTGATCGCGACGACACTTACCACAAGGGCCTAGTGTCAACCCCTCCCAATCATACCCAATCGCTGAAGCGTCCTCTCATGTCCGAAAACCTAGCACCCTCGAAGTGCCCTAAGCCCGGCTTGGCGCCGAGAGTCGGCCTAAGCCTCGCCCTCAACCACGTCCAACCACAGGAAGTTACGGTCCATCGATTCCGTATGAGAGAAAGAGTGGCTTACCGTACCATAATCGGGCCTGCGACCAACCGGGGGGGGCTCACTCAAAGGGCAACCATCGACCGGTCCTTAATCGACTCAGACGGGAACTACCACATCGGGTCTCCTTACCCAATGTCCCAACCTTCCCGCCTGGGTCTCCAATTTAACCTTTCCTTACATAACCGCACTCCATTTCATTTCATCGTAAGTAATGTAATTGATCTCAAGCGGTGGACCAACCACCACTTGGCCCAACCCCGACCTCTAAGCAATTCTAAGCGTTGACTCATTTAATACCATTACTAGTTCCAACGGAAGTGTTCACAATCCAAAGGACGAATGTGCAGCAAATAGGATATAACCCTAACACAATTCAATTCCTAATGCAGACTTATTTCACCAATTAATCAGTTTATTCACAAAAAAAAAATTAATACAGTTCAAGATGCATAGGTGCTTGCCTTGCTCTTCATTGGTGGATCGACAAAGTGATTTGCCCTCGGCAACTCCCTCAACCACGGCCACGTCGGGCCGCGTGGATCGTTCTCTACACGGATACAATGCATAATTAAAATGCATGCAATGCATATGAATGAAGTACAACCGAAAAACCTCAAGAAATAACGCAACCGACAACTTTCGACTCAATGGGAGACCGGCCTAACCGAGACGGTCAGGGTATTTGATCCGGACTCTCCGGACAATCCGGACTCTCGGCCCATTCGGTCCGGATACTCGACAGGCGGACACTCCGGACGGGTGTCGGACACTCCGGACCTGGCGAGTTTTACCCAATAACTCGACGGATCGAGGTGCCGCCAAGTCCAACGGCATCGCGGGGACCCGATCAATGACTTTCCTACACGTGGCTAAGCCGGAGAAGCTTATAGCTAACCCAACTCCACGAGGAACAACACTAGCCCATGAAACCACTAGCCAACTCCAAACGACCCTTGGATCGGCATTACCACTACCCGATCTACCTCCCTAGAACCCACATTCACCAATCCAAGCCCCAACCAACCCTAGAATCACTACACCCAAAACCCTAGAGCTCAAGATTCAACTCCGAAACTTCAAATCTAAACCTAAGCTCTAACTCCCACCATTGATGACCCTAGAACCCAAGAATCCCACGAATCAACCTGTCGGTGTTTCGTGCACCGGTAATACGAATTTATGGTCGGATGGGGTCGCGCGCTCCCTCTCCCCGAATGGTCGACTCAAGGAGTCAGAAGATGTATACTGGTTCGGGCAGAATGTCCCTACTCCAGTTCGTGCGGTGTGGATGTATTGATCCTTGGGAGATGAACAAGGGGTGTACAAGCGAGGCGGACGGTCGGCTGTCCGATCCCCTTGACGCTTTCGCTAGGGTGGTGAGGCTACCTAGAAGACTGTTTTTTCTCCCTTCTCCGCTCTCCCTCTCGGGTCCTGCCTCTCCTTATATAGACGGAGGAGGCAAGTTACACGGGAGTCGTGAAAACTACGAGGAAAGGGGCCTGCACGTCTTGACGTCTGGTTCCTGTCTTGTCCGACCGCCCCCTGCCGTCGGCGGGGTTGGTGGTTCTGGCGTCTGATCTGCGTAGTCTGTCAGGGTGGCGTGTTGCGTGGTGCTCTTGTCAGCCTCGGTGGCTTTAATGGCGCTTGACTTTGCCTTGGCCTCGGGAGCGGGCGTAATCTTCTGCGGCGTGCCAGGCGACGGGACGGGGGGCTTGACTTCTTCGGTGGCCCTTCTGACAGTCTCGGGAAGGAGCCGCCTACCCCGGTGGGTGTAGCCCCCGAGCCCCCGAGCGGGTCAGGGAGCCGGTCGAGGGTTTAGCCGGTCGAAAAGTGGCCGCAGACCCTGAGGTCGGCGACGCCTTTGGTCGGGGCCGCCGCTTGTCGGTCACGCCACTAAAGAGCTGCAGCGCGAGCGCACCGGTGGGTGTAGTCCCGAGCCCCCGAGCGGTCGGAGAGCCGGCCGGGGTTTACCCGGCCGAAAAGTGGCCGCGGACACGAGGTCGGCGACGCTTTGGTCGGGCGCCGCTTGTTTGGCCACGCCGCCAAAGAGCCCGGGCGCGAGCGCACCTGTGGTGTAGTTCGAGCCCCGAAAGGGTCGGAGAGCCGGTCGGGGTTTACCTTGGCCGAAAAGTGGCCGCGACCCGAGGTCGGCGACGCTTTGGTCGGGCGCCGCTTGTCGGCCACGCCGCCAAAGAGCCCGGCAAGGCGCGAGCGCAGGGTGTAGCCTCGAGCCCCGAGCCGGTCGGAGAGCCGGCCGGGGTTTACCCGGCCGAAAAGTGGCCATGACTCGAGGTCGGCGACGCTTTGGTCGGGCCGCCGCTTGTCTAACGCCGCCAAAGAGCTCGGCAAGGCGAGCGCACCGGTGGGTGTAGCTCGAGCCCCCGAGCTGGTCGGAGAGCCGGTCGGGGTTTACTTGGCCGGACTCCGCAGCCACGGTGCACGTGGGTCCTCGTGAGTCGTGAGCGAACGCGTTTACCTTCGTCGGTTTGAACGCCGTGCTCGTGGCGAGCTACTATCGGGTAATCCGAGTGAAACCTTGGCGATCCCCTTGAGGGGGTTCGCTTTCAAGCCGACGTAGCTCCGTGGGCGTCCGACTACCGGGGCGTTCCATAAAAACCTTTCCTTACTCGATCCCGTGTCGGATCGCCGGTCGTCCGCCGACCGAGCGCGCTGGCCGCTACTCATCGATGAGTTCCGCGGAGAGTGTGAGGTATGGTCTCTGACGCGAGTCACAATGATTGGGTCGTCCCGCCGACCCATCTGGAGGCCTCTGGGGCTCACCGCGACTCGCCGCTCTTTTTACGTCTTTGGGCGGCTTGCGTTCAAATTGGCCGGATTTGGCCTTCGTAACCCACAAAGACGGTGCCGGGCCTCGTGCGAGCCTTTAGGCGGCTTGCCCTCCCGAGGGCGGGCGGCTGATGGGCCGTTTGCATACCTTTCTCGGCATGGGGCGCCCCGGCCCATCGTAACCGGCGAGGTCCGCGATGCTGTGCGGCGCGCGGCGCGAGGCGGCTGTCCTGTCGGAGCAGTTAATGCGCAGTGGGGTTTAAATGGACTGCGGCACGTTACCGGGGAGACGGGCGAGGCGGCAGGCGGACGGTCTGCGACCGCGTTGATTTGCGTGAGGAGGCGTCGATTTCGGCGCGGAGGCGCGTCTGTTCCCGCCTGGCGCCTATAAAGGAAGGAGTGGGTGGCGTGGTAGGCGCCAAGCCCTCTGTTCGCGCGCTCTGCAAAAAAGGAAAAGGGAAGAAAGAAAACGAGGGAAGAAGAGGAGCTTCCTGCTTCGCCGCGTCGTTCCCTGCTTTCCTTCGCGCACTTGGAGATGTCGCTGTACCCGCACTCGGCCGTGGCGGGTCGCTATCTCGGTCTGGAGAGGAAGGTGTTCCTTCCTCCGCGGCCCGAGTCCGGTTGGCGAGTTCCGTCGGCCGGGACCGAGGTCCCCGAACTTGAGGACGGCGAGATAGTCTCGCTGGCGTCCTTCTACGAACGGGGCTTCGGACTTCCACTCCACCCGTTCGTCCGGGGGTTGCTGCACTATTACGGGAGAGAGGTTCATCACCTGAACCCGAATGGAGTCCTCCACGTGGGCGTCCAGGCCGCCTGTGACCGGCTGTTCGGGCTTACTCCGGGCCCCAGCGCCATCCCCGCCATGCTTGGATGGATCCCTGAGCGCGTCGAGGCGTCGGTGCGGGAAGCGGCGGTGCTTGGCGCTTCCTCGGCCCTGGTCAACACCGTCTCTTATTACGACGGCGTCGACCTTGAGGCCGTCGGGAGCGGCGTTGCTGCTGACCGAAGCGACGAAGAGGTCGACGCGTTCATGACCCGGGTCGATCCGTGCGCCCAAGAGATTGCCGGCCGAATCTCGCCGCGCGAAATCCTCCGTCGGAAGGGGGAGGAAGATTAGTTTTCCTTCTTTTTTTTTTTTTGGTACAGAACATGATTACCCTGACTGAGTTCGAAGTGTCGTGTTAAGTTATTTTGCTCGTCTATCCCGTGCTTCCTCTATGAAATTGGGCAATCTTACGACCACAGCTACAGGGCCCGCGGGGGTGCCCCGAGAGCGTAGGTGTTGCTTCAATCCCGTCCGGAGAGATCACGAGATAGGACGAGTTATTTCGAGCGATAGCTTTGCGGAGGGGTGCCTAGGTTGGACCGCCCTTTTTGCGAAGCTTGCGCTTGGTAGGTTAGATCGCTGACCCGAGCGGAGGTGCTCCGACCGTCCCTAGCGTCTCTTGCTCGGAGAACTCGTTTCCCCCCCGCAGAGTGCTACTTCGAAGCCGTAGCCGCGGAGGCGTAGGCCGTAGTACTTTTTGGGCTGGAGGGAACAAGTCCTGAGGTAGATAGCTCGGTCGGTCGGAGTACCGCTTGGGTTAGCGACCCTGGTTGATCAAACTATCTTCTGCTCGGGCGGCTTCCTTTTTGCGTTGAATGCTACTCGGGAGCCGTAGCCGTTGGGGCTTAGGTTGTAGCATTCGGCTCGAGGAGGTTGCCACGAGGGAGATTTGTTTGATCAGTCGGCTTGCCGACCTAAATCGAAAGGCTCCATCCGACCACCGCTCGGTCCTTCGCTCAGGTAGCCTCCTTTTTGCGCAAAGTGCTACTTCGAAACCGTAGCCACAGGGGCGTGGGCCGTAGCATTTTGGTTTTGAGGAGGTTACCATGAGGGGAGCTCGGTCGGAGTGGCAACCGGTTATCGGTTTAGGTTACCCCCCGAGGTCACAGGCAGCCCAGAGTGGGCGTGGGGGTCGAGGTGCAGTCGCCACGCGCCGCTTGAGCTCGTGGCGGGTGTACGATTTTTTCGAAAAGGAACTTTATGCTTTCGAGGATAAGGGTGGATTAACTCGCCTTGAGGACCGCGCCGCCTTCGGGACTGGTGTCGGGCGCTTCGCCTTCCGCTCCGTTATGGACTCTACGGTGCTTCGTCTTCCGCGCCTCCCACACTGCATTGGCGACTTGGGGCGCTTTGTAACTTCGAGAGGAGGTGGGCGACGAACAAGCCTGGCTGCGGGTGGTGGCGGAGGTCGAGGCCGAAGCCGTGCGTGGGGATGCGCGGCGAGTCGGCATCCTTGTCGCGGGCATTCCCCGGCTGTGGGAGGTGAGGGCGCCGCTGATCCGGGCGGTCTTGGCAGGATCTTCGGGATCAACAGCGACCTCCTTCGTGTCCTCCGCGGACTTGAAAGAGCTAGGCCCTGACTTGCTGGAGTCGGGGGCGGATCCGAAGGCCTTCTCCTGGAGCTGAGCGAGCTCGGCGGAAGCGACGACTGCTGAGGCCAGCTCGCAGCTGCTTCGCTCGCAGTTGTAGGCGAGCTGGAAAGATGTGGCCACGGTGATGATACCTTGCGGCCCTGGCATCTTCATCTTGAGGTAGGTGTAATTGGGGACCGCCATGAACTTCGCGTAGCATGGTCGTCCCAAAATGGCGTGGTAGGAGCCGGGGAAGTCCACAACCTCGAAAGTGAGGCTCTCGGTGCGGAAATTGTCCGGGCTCCCAAAGGTGACGGGCAGGCCGACCTGCCCGAGGGGGTGGGCCTGTTGGCCTGGTACGACGCCATGGAAGGGCGCCTTGCTCGGCCGGAGGGCGGAGCGAGGGACTCCTAGGGCATCCAGGGTCTCAACATACATGATGTTTAGACTGCTGCCGCCGTCCATGAGCACCTTGGTCAGGCGCTTCGTCCCCACGATGGGGTCGACGACGAGCGGATAGCGTCCCGGGTGCGGGATGTGGTCGGGGTGGTCGGTCCGGTCGAAGGCGATCGGGCATTCCGACCACCTCAGGTAGGCGGGCACGGCGGGGGTAGCCGTGTGGACCTCTCGGTGGGCGAAGCTTGGCCGTCGCTTGTCGGCGAGCACTCCGCCCCTCAAGATCATGAGGCAACCGCCGAGCCGCGGAACTCGTCGGTGGCTCATCGCTTTTGCCCCGGCTGTCGGACGCCGTCGCGCTCTTCCTTACCCCGCGACGTCGTGGGGTTTTGAGAGGAACCGCCAGGACTTCGCGATCCGATACTTGTGCTTGACGGGATAGTCGTGGTTCGGCACGGACTATCCATCAACTTCTCGAATCGGTCGGTCTGCCGGGCTGCTGTTTGGCGGTCGGTCGGCGGCGACTATTCGACCTTTCGCGTTCGCTTCCCTTCCGCTTCCTTTTGTCGTATGGCGGAGGGGGCGCCGGCCCGAGGTCGGGCTGTCTTGTGGGCTGTCTTCCTTTCGAAGATGGCCCCACGGCCTCCTCGCCGAGGCGTGGTTGGTGGCGATGTCGAGGAGCTACTTGGTGGTCCGGGCTTCGCAGCCCAACTTGTGGACCAGGGCCTCGCACGTGGTGCCGTAGATGAACGCCGACGACGCCGGCGTCGCGGATGTCGGGAGCTCATTGCATCGCTGGGAGAAGCGGCGGATGTAGTCCCGAGGGTCTCCCCGCCGCTGCAGCTCTTCAGTCCCAGAGTTGCTGGCGTTTGTATGTGCCCTGGAAGTTTCCGACGAAAGGTTCGTCAGTCGGCCCGGTGCCGATGGTATCTGCGGGCAGGTACTCGAGCCATGCTCGAGCCGAGTCCGCAAGATAGATGGGGAGGCATCTTGGATAACGAAGCGAGTCGTCTGTCGCTCCCCAGCTCGACAAAGCGAGCGGTAGTCTTCTAACCAGACATTGGGGTTGGTAGCCCCGTGTACTTGGCTATGTTGGTCGGAGCCGGAATCGGCCGGAAGTCGGGTTGCGGATGCGCGGGTGAGCAGCGCCCAGACCGTCGAATCTGGGTCGGGATGGTTGCGTCGCCCGCTATCGGCGACTTGCGAGTCTTTGCCGCGTCGGTAGCTCTCCTTCGCGCCTCGAGGGTGGTGCGGAGATCATACTTGTCCCCAGGCGATGGCGCACCGGGTGTATGATGCCTGGGGAGTTCGTGGGGCGGGCCGTCTTGGCTGGCTCCGCCGACTCTGTGAGGAGTGGCCCAGTGGCCCGAAGTGGCGCCTGTCACGGAGCTAGAACCTTGGGCGTCTTTGAACGACAAGACGCTCTACCGCCCCGGAGGTTCTCGATAGGTGGCCTTGGCTTCAGTTCGCTGGCTCAGCGACCCTCGGAGCAGCATTGCCGCCGCGGCAATGTTCTGGTTGGCGTAAGGGAAGAACGGAAGGTCGTTCGCTTCCTCAGCCAATTGCTGATGTACCTGACGCGCGCGGGCGCGCGCGCCGGAAGCTGGTGGTGGGCTAGGCTGACGGCGCTCCAGTTCGGCCTGGAGCTTATCGAGCTCGGCCTTTCAAGCCTAACTCCTCGCTGCCGCCGAAGGTCAAGAAAGCGTTGTAGATCTTGGCGTTGTCTTCCTCGCCGGATTCCTCCCGCCGCGCCTCGCTACGGAGGAGGGTCCCGAGGGTAGCGGGTGGCAGATGGCTCCGCCGCACTCCGCCATATTGCACTCATGGTGTAGGCCCTTCAAGGGGCACACTCCTTGTCGGAGCTAGAGCCATGGCTGGAGGAATCCGTCAGTAGGTCGTGGAGGGAAGCCGGCGCGTAACCGGCCATAGCCACGAGTTGGGAGCTCGTGGAGGGTGGAGTCGCCGCTCGCCGCAGTCCGTAGGCAATGTTGCCGGGGGTAGTGCCGCGGCTGACGGGCCCGCCAGCTGCTCGCTGGGCCTCGAGGCCGAGGTTGCCGAGGACGCCGCAATCGCATCCAGGCTTATGGAGGGCGCCCGGCCCGGACGGCAATGGACGAGGACAAGCTCCCGCCGTAGTGACGATGAAATCGAGGGCGCCGAAGCGGATCCAGCCCCTCGACATCGGCGAATCGTAGCGGGAGGAAACCATCAGGGAGGAGAATGGGAACCCGAAGATGAGGATGTCGGTGAAGACGCGCGAGAGGCCCCTACAGCGCGCGCTAGCCGGTGTTTCGTGCACCGGCAATACGAATTTATGGTCGGATGGGGTCGCGCTCCTCTCCTCGAATGGTCGACTCAAGGAGTCGAAGATGTATCTTGGTTCGGCGAATGTCCCTACTCCAGTTCGTGCGGTGTGGATGTATTGATCCTTGGGAGATGAACAAGGGGTGTACAAGCGAGGCGGACGGTCGGCTGTCCGATCCCCTTGACGCTTTCGCTAGGGTGGTGAGGCTACCTAGAAGACTGTTTTTTCTCCCTTCTCCGCTCTCCCTCTCGGGTCCTGCCTCTCCTTATATAGACGGAGGAGGCAAGTTACACGGGAGTCGTGAAAACTACGAGGAAAGGGGCCTGCACGTCTTGACGTCTGGTTCCTGTCTTGTCCGACCGCCCCCTGCCCGTCCCGAGGCAGGGTTGGTGGTTCTGTGGCGTACAGTCTGCGTAGTGCTGTCTGGGTGGCGTGTTGCGTGGTGCTCTTGTCAGCCTCGGTGGCTTTAATGGCGCTTGACTTTGCCTTGGCCTCGGGAGCGGGCGTAATCTTCTGCGGCGTGCCAGGCGACGGGACGGGGGGCTTGACTTCTTCGGTGGCCCTTCTGACAGTCTCGGGAAGGAGCCGCCTACCCCGGTACGGATGCCAGGGGACGCTGCGCACAAGGCAGCCGCCTGACACTGGCGTGGGCCCTGCTAGCCCGTGTGTAGGTGGAGCCTGAGCTTCAATATTAGGCGGCCGGCGTATGCCGACCGTCCGGAACCGGAGTCCGCCGACCGTCCGGGGTCGGCCCCGTACAGGTCGGGGCTCGTTCCCCGCGGCCCAAGTACCTTTCGGTGGTGCTGGGCCTTCGCCGTGATAGGTCAGCCCGTTCTTGCTTCCGGGCTGATGGGGGTACCCATGGCATGGGTACCCGTCACAACCCCTAAGAAGAGGACCTACCTCCAAGTGGGACGGAGGATAGGCAACGCCGGGTGGAGGATGGAGGATGCCGGCTTGAGGAGGAGTTCCCGGGGATGGAGGAGTCGCCGGGGAGGAGCCACGGAGGGTCACCGGAGTGGAGAGCTCACCGGAGACAAGGTTGGGGTGAGGGAGACGCACGGGATGGGTAGAGAACAAGTGGAGAAGAAAGAAGGGAGTGAACCCACGAAATGGGACTTTTATACAAGACCCCTCAAGACATACCGGACACTCCGGCCTCTAACCCGGAGACTCCGGGTTGGGGTCTTCGGTGGAATCAACCCGGACACTCCGGACATTCAGTCCGGACACTCCGGGTTGGGGTGTTCGGTCAGCCCAATCCGGATACTCCGGACTTTTATCCGGACATTCCGGGTTGGATCCGGACACTCCGGATGTTGATCCGGATACTCCGGATGTCCCAGGAGTTCTTGAAGTTTGGGGCCTTGACAATATTTATATATCTAATTTAAATATTTAAAAGATATTAACAATATCAGTTTCAAAATCTTGATTATATCTATGTCTACAGCGATAGTAACTATTTGTGACGGAGTATATCATGCATGAAAGTGAGTAGTAGATTCAAAAGGGCTCTTCTTTTCAGCGTCCAAACGTGCCTGCAGTTTGAATTGTCTTCCCTTCGGCAATGCACGTATGAAATTATGAGCCAATCATGTCTTGGAAGGAATACAATACTGCTATTAGCCGTACTAACTAGAATATTCCCTCCATTCAAAATTTATAAGACGTTATCGATGTTCAAAACATGAAGTCTCTGGATCGCTTAAGACATGAGGTCTCTAGATCGAGCTTATAAATAAAATTGACGTTTAAGATATGAGGTCTCTAGATCGAGCTTATAAATAAAATTGGTTGCAAGCCTCTAAAATCACAAAAATGCAAAAGAAGGGACGTAAAACTATTTTTATTAGCCAAATGGCTTTGACATAGTACTACAGAATTGTTGAGATATCTCAGTATATCGAGATGTTTTTTCAGATGTGTCCATATATCTCTAATGATAAGAATGGCTATCCTATTTATACATAATGAAGAGGTGGCGGTTATGCTCTAAAAGGTGTCTTTTGATCGAATGGTGCCTTTTTGCCAAGAAATGTCTTTTAGCCAAGAGACGTCTCTTCATGGGAGATAACTTTTGATCAGTTATTTGTACCTGCGCAAACTGTTCGCATGTTATTCCTGTGCGGAAGTAACTGACTATCCCGACCGGTTAGAACTGATCGGGACGGACCAGTGTAAGTTAATAGAGTACACATGGTCGGAGCCATAACCAAGCAATTCGTGGGCATAACTGATTGGAGCCGTAACAAGATAATTTGATAATAGACATTATTCGTTTTTATGGACATTTTCTTATAAAGGTATAGGTCCAAAACAGCATGTGACTCGTAATCCTTGCCAGACGTATTTTTTCTTGGCACATAGATCAAGAAGATAGTTAAAATGACTAGATTAACCGTAATTATTATCACTAAGCACTAGTATATTCAATACATGTATGTAGAGAATATAAAGTAAAGCTAGATATTTATTAAAGGTATATAGAGAACATCACATTAATTTTATATTAAAATATGAAATACATCTTTTATTTATAGACAAAATTATTAGAAAAATACCACTTATAAACTTAGACCGAGTACATGTATCTAACGTGACTTGGTATTGTAGGGTACTTAGTAATAGCTACTGGCTATGTGCAGAAACTGTCGGGGTCAAGCACCTGCGGACAGTGGACCGTGGGACACTACCCAAATAGCTACCTCTCGTATGCCGTCTCTTTGCTCGTGCAACTGAACCGTATTTGTTGAGCTTTCGTTAGGAAAGTCCGTCTCTGACGAGTCAACACTAGTGGCTTATATGCCGGGTTTCAATACGCCCATGGTGCCCCAGCTGACAACGATGTTTCATGAACCTCTGCATTGCCCTTCGTTTTTTCTTACAGACCAGGCTTAGCATGTCTGGTCCCTATTGACATCTACAAGAATTTTCACTTAATTGACAAAATTTGATCCCAAAAGGTCTAGTTTTACTCGGCCCATGTAACGAGTACATATACCATGGGTACCCCCATCAGCCCGGAACCAGGAACGGACTGACCTCTTTAGAAGCCCAGCTCTAGCGAAGGGCCCGTGGGCCATGAAGAGTGGACCTGGCCCTGATTCGAACCTGCTCCGAACGGTCGGCAGGCCCCGACCTCTTAGGTCGGAGCACGCGGTCGGACGGCTCAACCTGCAGTCGAGGGGTCAAGCCCTGCGCTGACGTCTGACCAACTGCCCTACGTGCGCGGCGCTCCATGACGTCCGTACCAGGGTAGGCGGCACCTTCCCGATGATGTCAGAGGACTCGCCAGGAAGTCAAGCCCTGGTCCTATCATCCTGACAGAGGAGAGTGCCCCCTCCCGAGGCCACGCTGAGGTCAAAAACAATTAATTGCCGAGGCTGACGATCGTCTGAAGCGGTCGTCACCCGTCGGCCGGCCGAGGACCCCTCGCAGGACTACCAACCCGGCATGGGGGTAGGCGGAGCCCGGTCAGACGACAAGACAGAAGACCAGACTCCCAGACGTATAGTACCCTTTCTTTTTTCTTTCCAAACTCCCATGTAACATGTCCCCTTCGAGTCTATAAGGAGAAGCAGGGCACCCGAGGGCGAGGGAGATCGATCGACCGAAACCCTGCTTCATCTGTAACCCCTTGGCAATCGTTCGCCTCAAAAAACAATACACGCCGACAGCACGAACTGGAGTAGAGACATTCAGCCCGAATCAGTATAAACCCTTGACTTCTTGAGTCAACCATTCGAAGAGAGGGAGCGCGCGACCCCCACTAACCAAAAATTCATATTACCGGTGCACGAAACACTAACACCATGTGTAACTACAACCTAACACCATGTGTAACTACAACCGCCTTCTTCCAAACTTGTAGCGGAGCAGCCTGCTTCTGCCAGAAATGTACCACAGTGCCCCGTTACGAGAGCGGATCCTGAAAGAAAACTGAAAAGCACTGTATTTGTATACGGGTAAACAACAAAGGAACACAACTAGTGTCCAGTATACTGGTATATTCCCCAGAACAGAAAACAACAAAGCTATCCTCTCTTCTTCTTGGCAACTGGAACCTGAAGTTCTGCTAAGCTCACTACAGTTTGTAATTACACCATCAGAACAGCATAACACCAGATGCAACAGCTTGGGATAACACACGACACCATCTGATCTGTATCGCAGCAGGATGTAGTCACTTCCTGGACATGGGGCACGGCTTGGCACTCCACAGTCCACACTGAGCCAGAGCTTACAAAACCTAACAGCACATTCGCCAAACAAGTAAAGATACAAGAACACTATCAATTAAATTAATGTTCAGGTCCAAATCTGTACACTGGTATATGATACCCTGATAGAGAAAAGGGAGTCAGGTGCGTAATTATACATGTAAAAACCTAGGCGGTGGTTATCATGCCTATTTCAAGTTTCACAGCCTCTTTTCATTCTTCCCTCCCTGCATAGCACGCAAATACAACCCGCCATGCCTACGTGATGATACCTATGTGCAACTCCACTACAGATTGATATCTTACTAAATTTGAAATACTGCACAATGGAAGGGAGAAAGAAATCAGGTATGGAGTCAAAAAAAAAATACCGCAAGTCTATGAACAAAAGCCATTAGAAGCCTCCATCAATGATGGGATATCATCAAGAATAATATCAGCAGGGTCCCCAATCCAAAGTCGGGTCCTCCACCGAAACTTGATCCTCAGCTTCCCGTTTGCATCAACACCTACAACCTCGCCTTTACTCGCATATGTCTCCATCCTCCATCCCCACCGTGGGGTTACAAGGCCAGGTCTTAACAGTACTCTGTCGCCTTGCCGGAAGGGCCTCACCTTCTCCACCTCCCAACCTTTGCACAACCATAGTCTCTCACAGAAACAGAAAGAAATCCAGAGCTCTCCATCCTCAGCCCGGTGGACCACCCCAATGCTGCTGTGGTTCACATCACCCCATTGATATGTGGGCGTTGCAATGCAGTCCTTAACCTTCACCCAATCTCCGACGCAAACTTCCTCCTCGTCCTCCACTTTTTCCACCTCCGCTGGGTCTATTAACCAAGCCCTGGCACCAGCTGGTGTATGAATCCTAAGCTTCCCATCGGCATCAATAGATGAGATGGTCCCTATACTTGAATGACTATGATTAGACCACCCAAATCTTGGCTGGCGGATACAGCCTCTGATCCGCACACGCTGCCCAACAACAAACCTGCTGATTCCTTCAAGCTGACTAGAAAGCCCTATCCACCTTTCCTGCTCACCACAAAATGCGACATGAATGGTTCCATCCCAAACATCATCTTGGT
This sequence comes from Rhipidocladum racemiflorum, assembly GCA_036346355.1. Taxonomy (NCBI): domain Eukaryota; kingdom Viridiplantae; phylum Streptophyta; class Magnoliopsida; order Poales; family Poaceae; genus Rhipidocladum; species Rhipidocladum racemiflorum. The sequence goes on along the minus strand of CM070578.1, from coordinate 13,133,251 downwards.
ATCCAATCCCATGCACCACACCAATGCTACCTGGTTTGAGCGACTTCCAATCATCCGCGTCATTCCTCAGCGTAACCCAGTCTCCAACCTCAAAGACTTGCTCAATCCCAAGATCTGCAGGATCACCTCTCCACAGCCCAGGCACACCAAAGAAGGCCACCCTTACTTCTCCATCAGCATGGACACCAGCGATTATGCCTCTAGAATCAGGCTTTGCATCTCTCCATCCCCACCTGGGCTCTGAAATTCCAGCACGGAACCGAACATGATGACCAATCTTAAAGGGCTGTACTTTCTCAATGTCTGTGTTATGAGTTAACCATTTCCCTTTCCTGAAACAACCTGCCAACTCCAAGTAACCAGAGTCCTGAATGCTATGGACTACTGCAATGCTTATTTTCCCAACACTGTTCCAGTCATAAGTAGGTCTGCTCCCAATACTTGGTTTCAAGCGCACCCAGTCTCCAACCTCAAAAGCTGAAAGCCTCTCAGCATCACCTGGAGCTACCTTCCACAAGCTCTTTCTGCTGGAAACCTTGACATTTAGAGTCCCATCCATGTCTATCCTTGAGATGGCCCCAATGGTTGCTGCAGTTTCATTCGACCATCCAAGGCGTGGCTGAGATATGGAAGGTAACACATGAACCTTTTCCCCTACCACAAATGGCTGGGCCTTCTCCACATCTGCAACCGAGCAAAGAAAGAGCTTGCTTCTGAAGCAGAAAGCAACACCCATATCCCCGTCTTCTTCCAGACTATGAACTACCCCAATACTGTTACGAGTAACATCCTCCCATCCATATTTTGGGGACGGTACTGTTGCTTTGACTCTAATCCAATCACCAACCTGCAAATCGAAACAGAAGATGAGGATCCAATTAATTTTCTATACTAACAGCAGAACTAAGAGTAGCTCAAAAGGAAATATTAGGGAGATTCATACCTTCAAATTCTCAATCTTTTCCATGTCTGATGGATCCGCCTGCCATGGTGCAGACCGATTCGGGATATCAATTATGAGCAGACCATCACTCTCGATGTCAATTATTTTTCCCACGCTGTGATGAGTCTCACCACCCCAGGCATATCTAGGCTCCGCAACAGATCTCTTTACACAAACTTGGTCACCAATCTGGAAAATTTTCAGACACAAGAAAATCACACTAAGCAAAACCGAAGTATGACATAAAAGATCACAGAAGCACAGATGTGTCCAAGGGCCAGTTTGTCATTGCTGTGCTGCGCTGTAGAATCTAGTTAGTTGAGAGAACCTTTACCAAATTGATTAACCAATTCTAGTAGAATATTTCAGCTATGGCCCTTAAAAGAGGTATCAATTAGTTTATATATCCAAAATGGTAGTGAAATAAAAGTGCAGATAAAAAAGGCCCCACAATACCAAAGGAACCCTAATGCAATGAGTAAATGTAAACACACATGAGCATGGATCATAAGAGAGAAAATGGTAGAGAGTACAAGAAAAATCTACCTTGAAGGGATCAACATGTTCAACCTCCTCTGGTTCACAAAGCCATGGATTGCCCAAATAGCAAAGGCCCAATAAAAGGCTGCTGTCTGGTCTAATAGAGTATACAACACCAACACTTCCAGGAGTAATAGACTCCATGCCATGTACAGCAACCGTTAGTGAGGGACGAATCCGAACCCAGTTACCAACCTTATATTCTTCAACCCTTTCAATTTCAGCAGGATCAGCTCTCCATCCCCTAGAAGCTCCTGGAAAACCAACCCTCAAGATTCCATCATCATCAACACAGAGAACTGTCCCAATGCTATCTCGTGACTGACCACGCCATCCAAATCTGGAAACAGACGATTTTAGATGGTGATTCACAATATTCACATACTGAACGGTTAACTCGGTAAAATCAGTATGGTATTTTTTCCTACGAGACATTCTTCACAAATTATTAGGTTAACATAGTGATAGTAGACATGCCATAGAAACTATTAAACTGTGTTGAAAGATCAATCAGTCACATTGAAATGCAAATGGCAACCATATACTCCATTGAATTTGAACTTTACTTTTTGCAGTAGGCAGAAGCAGCAACTTCAGTCTTTGCAAAGGGCAGAAGCAAAGCACCATTTGCAGGCTATCGTCGTTTTGACCACATGGGATTAGACAAGATCCTAGTAAACCAATTTTAACTTTAAACAGACAAATATATTCAGAACAGACAACAGAGACTGACGGGTCTCCTCCAATGGATCCTGAACTTAGCATTATCAGCGCTAGTATAAAACTAGCACCGGCAGATGGAACATATGAAGTATTAGAGAATTTATCTGCTAGCAGCATTTGCCAGGACCAACATTTCAGACTGCCAACCTGAGTTATGACAAGTATTATCTGGGTTCTTTACTTGCAGGTATTAGAGAATTTATCTGGGATTTTTACTTGCAGGCATTAGAGAATTTATCTGCTGGCAGCATTGCCAGGATCAACATTTCAGACTGCCAGCCTGAGTTCTGACAAGTATCATCTGGGCTTTTTACTTGCTAGTATTAGAGAATTTATGTGGGCCTTTTACTTGCAGGTATTAGCATAGTTGTCACAACGTCGCCTAGGCGACGCCTAGTCGTCGCGACATCCAGAGGGGGACGCCAGGGCAGCTCGTCTCGACTGGGGCGGGCGGCGCTCGGCAACGGAGCAGGCCCCTCGGCCTTAGGCGGTGACGGAGCACGCCCCTCAGGGCTTGGGCGGCGACGGAGGAATAGGGCGATGGAGGGTCCCTCGGGCAGTGAGCCGGCGGAGGGAGCGAGGTGTGTGTGGCAATGAAGGCAGCAAGGACCCTCGGGCGACGCGGCGGGCCTGCGATGGAGGGGGCGAGCGCGGCGGGCCTGCGATGGGCGGGCAGAGGCAGTACACGACGACTGAAGGGGCTGGCGGTGCGCTGTGCCTCTGCGGAGGAGGCGAGGAGCTGCCACCCTTTCGGTGCAATCTGCGATCTCCCAACATCTAGCAAGAGGATAAGAGAAGGGTTGAGGGAGGGGTCGGCCGATTTGCTTGACTAGAGGATAAGGTGGGATTTTTTATTTTAATTAGTGGATCTTGGATTTTCTGAACTTGGATCTTTTGTGGCAAATGTGCTGGAGCCATATATACAAGATATATACACCTATGCCAGCCACCGTGAATTCTCCATGCTATATAGTATATTTATTGTACTTCATTGTCATCAAAATAGTAGGGAAATAATTGGGTTATGTTTCATTGTCTAATCATCGCCTAGGCGCCTAGGTGTGGCGACCCGCATAATTAGTCCAGGGAACGACGGTACCCATTGCCGTTACACTAAAATAATTACATGAATATCTCGGCATACTAACTAAACAAAACACCAAGGGCATTCGATGTTTATCAACTAGTACACCGTGTTCAGGGTGTTGCAACAGAACAATAATTAGAGACTGAAAAGGAACTTTATTACATTCCATGCCACGTAGGGCTACATGTCCAGTACAATAATTATACATGTGATTCAAGTACAATAAAAATACAATACCAACCATCGAACTAATCATCCTGGTAGTCCCCATTCTCATAACCCACACCTTGCGGGTGCTGCTCACCTCATACCTCGTAGGCAAGTCCATTGAGATCCATATCCCTATCAAGCACTTGACCACCATGGCAATTCTCTAGCGAAGAGGGATTTAGCAAAAGTACAAAAGTACTCAGCAAGCATTATTAGCAAAATGCAATAGATGAATTTCCTCTCAATTCCAGTCAATGTCCATCCAATGATCGCCCTCCCTCAAAATCCAGTTTTACAGAAATTATATTTTAGGTTTTCTTTAAGGGATGTGTATTTTAATTAAGATTATGAAAATTGCTACTAGCACTCGTAAATGAGGCAAACTTAGCTTCCGTAGACTTCAATCCAGGAGACAGGCTTGAATTCATGATTTGGCCCTGCGCAGGTTTGTACCACTTTATCCATAGTGACCCTATCCCGTGAGGCCCCAGAATGATTATCACTAGTCCAATATTAGATCTCCAAGTCTCCAACCCTGTTACTCAAGTGGCGAACACCTTCCCTAGGCCGTCCCTCTGACTCGCAACTAACAGTTGTACTCCGACTACCCATCGGTGATACTCAACCCAAGGCTTTATATATATATAGCTTGAACAAATCAATCACAACTGATTTTTTGTGTCCTTCACTAGTGCCAACCCAACTTCTCACTCTTGTCCTTCACTAGAACCCGTGGTATACCCAGTTTCTCACTGTGTCCTACTGTCCTTCACTAGGCCTCTGGCATACCCAGCTTCTATTTCCTAATTATCTACACTTACCCAATGTGGAGATCAAAATACCTTTCTAGAACAACCTTTTCTAACCGATTACATACTATAATTGGTACTATAAAATACGGCTCATTGCCCGAGTGTAATTATTAGTCCTTATATCATAGCCTGTGTAGAGCGTCCCACCAGCTAAACTCCTCATCGGCACCCTCTACTCACCATAGTAATATAACTGCAAGCCAACTGCTCCCTCAGCTAGACTTGCCATTTCTTTCACCATTCATTTAAATCCTTAAATTCTCCTTTGTAAATTAAGATAGGGCAACCATCTTTCCAACCACACCCAATTCGAGGTTTTCATTTGAAAAGATATTTTTCCATGCATTGAATGATGTCATAGGTATATCTGAAAGCATTTGAAAAGAATTTCGCAATTATGATCAACAGAAGATTGCCTGGGTTTTGGTAAATATAATCATCCTCACACGCTTGATGTAGGTGGTCTCTTGTTGAATTTAATTCAACCCCTGAAATTAGGAATACTAAATTCATGTGAAATTAGGAATTGCATCCAACCTTTCTCCTAACAGATTGAAAATTAGTGCGGACAGATTGCTCACTACAAATTAAGATTTATGAATTTGCTACATTTTTAATACGGCATATTTTAAATGAAGGTGGTCTCACTCTTTGTTTTAATTTGTGCCGCTTGATTTTATGCAACTCATTAAGATTCTTGAATGTAAAAATCAACTTAGTACTGTACTGTTCTCCATTTTAAGCTATTAAGGTAGCCACTAATTTCATGCAATTCCTTAACTAATTAATAGCGGCGATTTGCTATATTTCTAGTTTCTCAAATTTTTCGACAGATTTTTATTTGAATTATTGCGGTTCGCGACGGTTGCATTCTCTTTTTTCTTTTCCTCCCCTCTTCTTTTCTTTTCTTCTCTCTCCTTCTTTCCTTTCTCCATTCGGCCGGTTCTTCCCTTCTTCTCCTCTCCTCTTTTCTTCTCCTCCAGATCCGCCCGCTTCCTCCCTTCTCCCTGCCGACCTCCGATCCAGCCACCGCCTCTCCTCCCCTGCCTCTCCCTCTCCCTCTCTACTCCCGCTCGTTGGCCTGCCTGGGTCGTGCCTGACCTGACCTGCTCCCCAGCCCACCGCTGCCTGGTGCGCCGCCAGTCACCGTGGCTCCTCCTTGGCCAGCACCGGCCTTCAGCTGCACCCTTCCCTCCCCTAGCTCGGCCTCTCCCTTCACTCCCGATTTCCCCCCTTTCCTTCCTTGCTCCTAGTTCAAGTACAAGTCCCCTCCTTTTTACTTTGGTTCTTTCAAGAGGTGTTGATTAAAGTGCTTAATCTAGTTGGTTTAAGCTACGAGATTCGCATTGCTAGGGTCGACAATGATTCGAGGAAATGCTACCTAGGAGGGTTGGCGATGCTGTGATGAAACCCACAAGTTGTCTACACACCGGGGAGTGCTAGGCGACCTACGAGCACACGCAGGGTTGCCCCCTCCTATTGCTAGCACTGAGACCATGGAAGAACTACCCTGATCTACTTGCTATCTAATCGATCTATTCCATCTATGCATCATACATCGCTAGTAGTGCTACTGCTATGATGGTGCACCTGATGGAATGGTATGATGGTGATGATGGCTGATGGTGTGGGGTGGAGGTGCTGGTGAGGAAGATGGCTCAAGCTCTGGCCTCCCCTTGGCTAGTGGCCTTCTCCTTGGCTTGGCTTGGTCCGGGTTCTTGCTCTCGGTTTGTGGTGCCTCCGGCTCCTTCCTTGGCTTGCTCCAGTTCCTCCCTTCTTGGCTTCCTCTTCGTGGCTGAGCTCCTCTGGTCTCCCTCTCTCTCGGTTTGGAGTGTGGGGGAAATGGGGCTATGCTCTTCAATTTGGCTCTGGAATGGGGAATGCCCCTAGCTGCCTTGACTGTAATGAAATTGGGAGTGTTCGCTGCTTGCCTCGGTCGAAGTGAAGCCAAGGGGAATGTATCAACTTCTCAGCTATGGTCTGGTCTTGACTGGGGGGAGGGGGGGTTCGGTGGTCAAAACCACCGATTACCCCTTTGGGGTAATTCTACTATGCTCTATTGGCTAAGGACGTCCACAATCCTACCAGATTTGTATAAATTGCCGAGTGATGAAACCCAAGGTTAGAGAGAGGTGCCGACCTGGCCCCGGACGGGTCTGGTGTCTCGATGATCGATATCCTCGCCTATGGGTCTGACGGCAATCCTCGAAATTTTACTATTCGTTCTACTCGCAAACTGAATTTACATAAGCAAGAACGTTGGTGACTATACTAATTAATTGCTTACTACTTTTATTTGTTTAATTAATAATCTAGGTTGTTTCACTAGGTGTCCTGGCGGTTCGGGCTCGCCACGCCTAGCCGGATCGCCATGACAACTATGGGTATTAGAGAATTTATCTGCTGGCAGCATTGCCAGGACCAACATTTCGGACTGCCAACCTGAGTTCTAACAAGTATCATCTGGGCTTTTTACTTGCAGGTACCGACAAATACATGCGACGATATCCAGTCCAGTAAACCCTATCTTTATCGGTACAAACTGAACTTAACATAATATTTTTTCATGTTCATTATTGTTATCGTCTCAATGTCCACTTAGACCAGAAAATTAATTCACTTTGCTTTCAAACAGGCTAAGGGAATGTGCTGGGTGCTGACCCACTAAAACAAAAAATCTCAACAGAAACAAAGCTATTTTTCCTTAGAAACATATTAAGCATCGCTTTCTCCACTTCACAGTAAGACACCAGGCACAAAACAAGATATAGTATCGAAAGTACAAAGGATCAAATATCATTTACCTTGGCTCCAAAACATCAGGTTTCAGCTGAACATGTTGGCCCCTATTCAATGGAATGACTTTGATAACTTCACTTGTCAAAACGCGGGCTTCTCCAGAACAAAATGACACAAAAAGTTGGTCATGGTCTACAATAGACTGGACAAAACCAATGCTTCTGGGTCCTGCGCCTTGCCAGCCAAATGCCGGAGAAGTAACTGTTCTTCTAAATTTCACCCAATCTGCAACCTCATATCTGGTTACAGCATTAAGAAAATGCATTAAAGATAATTTTGAAGTAATGTGTATTCGCATTTTGAAGTAATGTGTATTCGCAAAACCAGCAAGAAGAATACAGCAACTTTTCCGAGGGTACTAAAAGTCCAACGTAACAAAAAAATCAACATGAGACCTAATGAAAATCACGGAAACAGCTGAAACATATTGCGAAAGATAGATAAAACATTACAGCATGAGTTCCTTACATGGTTGGAGAGAGATGAACTCCTTTATCTTCAAGTGTTTCCATCAGTTCTTCAGAAATCCATTCTCGTGGGAGCCTCTCCAAAAAATCTCGCAGAGTCCAGCCTCTGTAGTTGATAGGAATAATGTTCAAACTTGTAAATATATAGTGTAAGAATCAAATTTTGCACAACACAAACTAACCCATGGAACCATTTTCTTCACACAATCATAAAACTGAATTCAAAGGAAAGTAAAAACGAGATAAATTCAAAGAGCCATGCAAAAAAACAAGGTTTCAAATAAATGAAAATATTTAAGCAACCAAACATCATATTTCATCTGATGTTCCTTGGTTTTTCCTTCAATGGCATTGTCACCATACAATAATAGTTTGGCATACCCTGACAGAGATTCCTCCAAAAAAAATATCAGGAAAACACCCACACACACACTCACAACTAAAGGGAGAAACTAGGGGAATCTAACTCATGCATTAGTTACTTGCCTGTGATTTCTCACATCAACAGCGGGTGATGGCTGTTGTAACATTTGAACAACCCAAGTCAGATTTTCACGTATCATTTTGGCTGCATCAGCAGCTATGTGAAAAGCATTATCTCCATCATCATCCTGATTAACCAAATAGAAAAACATTAAATGCACATAATTACTTGGTGCTGACATATCAAGGTAAATTGGTAATACAATAGGTTTCAAAGAAAATAGAAGCAGCGACGACAAAAAAGATGTCAGAATTTCAGTTGTGTACGATAACTACAGACCTGAAAGCAGAAGACAAGGCCTTCCTACAGTAATTCCAACTTGACAATTACCAGCGTTTACTATCAGTAAATTTAGTGTATGTAAATTATTCATCATAATTTATGTCAGCATACATTTCTCAAATTTAATGCACCCAAAAACTAGCATAGAAGTGTCCCTCTTGGAGAGAACCATAAAATCAGTTTCAATATATCCTTAATTTTTTCGGAAATCCATAGCACAAGATGAGATTGAACAGAAGGATAATAAATAGCACTAAGCAATCCAGGTCCAACTAAGTCTTGAGGGTTGGTTAAGTTCTTAGGTTAGCAAGTAGCATTTCCTTCAAGGTTCTAAATTTGGTAACCAGTATTTATTCGGTCACCCACTTAGTACTGATTATACAGCCTAACCGGATATTATTATATAGTAATAGGTAGGGGCACCCAATACTTGTGCACGTCCTAGTAAACCTTTTTTTATAACACTGCATTTTTTTAGATATCAACATATCTACAAATTACTTAAAAAAAGGACGCATTTCAGTCCTGTAATCATTAGGTAAGAAAAAAGCTCATCTCCAAGTAATCAACATTGATCCTGTTTTTTATGTTCTGAAGATTGTTTGGGGAATTGGAGGCATTTATTCTTCCATGCTCATCTAGCCAAGCCCGCTGGAGCTTGATACTTGATAGGGATGTCAGGAGATAATTCAGTAGAGCTTGATATGCTTTGGGGTGCAACAGCACTGGAACATGTAAAATTGAAACGTTAACACATTTGGTTTCAGAGAAATCAATACATATTTAACAGAGTGCCTCTTGTTAGCGGCTGCAGCACTACTTCAAGCCAGAGCTTCCCCTCTTATAGAGGCTGCTATATCCCAGTGGTTTGGGATGCTCTTTCTTTCTTTTCCCCTATTCATATTCTGCAATTAATCATTTGTACAGTCAATTGTGTTTTTAATATATTAGTAGGGTCCTCCATGACTGCTCTCAGTCATAGAAAAACGCGTAGGTTTGGCCAAGTATTTCATTTTTCTATAGAATTCAGAATCTTGTCCTGATAGAATAGCACAACATCAAAATTTCTAACATGTAGCCATGCACAAACACGATGCAATGCTTGACAGCAAACTGAAATATGTTGGATTATAGCATTTGACTAGATTATAATAGAGAAAATGTATTACAGCTGGATATTGAGAAAAAAAAAGTGATACACTGAAATATTAGATTCCGTTCAAACATCTAAATACTCCACCACAAGCTTGAACTATAAGGTGCCAAGAAATGATGATGCAAATTTCATAAATCCCCATGAGTACAAATATAAATCGTAAATAAGTGAACAAGAATGAAAAGTAGAATAGGAAGAGGTTAAGAACAGCTCCCATTTAGTAGCACTACCATATAATTCCCAATATCCACTAGCACAAGAGCATTTTATTGAACTAAACTCCTAGACTATCTAATGTTATCTTTGAAAATGGTCGAAAAGGCAGTGAGCCACAATACCTGTAGATTGCAGTCTGCTCCAGCAGCTAAAAGCAAGCCAACACATGAGTTTGCACCTCTGTTCAGTGCAACATGAAGTGGTGTTGTGTTTTGAGCATTTCTTATATTTACATCAACTCCAGCTTCCAAAATAATCTGTCATTAAAAATATCAAAACAAAAACAAGTCATATTTTAATAGAAAGCAGAAACAGCAGGAAAGTGTAGGAAAAAATCTAACCACCAGATAAGCTTTACCTTTACCAATTCTGTATCATTGATCATTGATGCAGTATGAAGTGCAGTTCGACAGTGTGGGTCATCTTGTGCTGTAGGATCAGCACCAGCAGCAAGCAATATTCTTACTAACTCTCGACCCTCTGGCAAATATAAGTCAATCACACTATAAGAACAAACGCGATGTCTAATGGATAAAAAAACAGGCTTTTCTCTATTCTGCCATCATCCTAAGGGAGCTGACAAATCCAAGTTTGCCTGTAGCAGTATAACCAACCATAGAGATGCGTCTTAATGTCTGTCAAGTGTGGTATAAGAAAGTCAACAATTACCTTCCTCATGCTCTTTTTTAAGGGCAGCTGCCATGCACAAAGCTGTCCCAACAGGGCTAGGTATATCAATTACTTCGGCAATCTCCTCTTTAGATGCAACTTCGACCCATCTTTTTACCACAGCCACATTCCATGTCTCAATACATAAATGCAATGGCCTATTCACCATGAGAAGAATGAATTGTCACCAGATAGAAAACGATTGGAGAGATAAAGCATCAAAAAGGAAAAGATTTCATGTTGCCGCAGCTCAAATGAATTAACAGAAAATATGGTGGCAGACAACAGCATCAAAAGGAAGCACATGAATAGAAGCTAATTCACCAGCTTGTCCTTTCTGCGACAATTATTCTTACGTTTTATTCTGAGAATTTGATATGCTCATAGAACTGCAACCTCCATTTTCCAATATGACAATAGCACAATCAGTATATCTCCTGGCCACAGCAATATGAAGGATAGATTCATCTTCTCCATCTACTGCATTAGGATCAGCTCCAGCCATGAGCAATTCCTGCATAACACATAGAAACAGAATCTAAAAATAGGAACCAACGAACTGAAACGTAAGAGATGACCATGATGACGTACATGCATGCACTCCGGTTGACCATGATGAGCACAAACATGAGCAAGAGAAGGACCAAGGCCTCTAAGCCTAGAATTAACATTAGCAGATCTCCTTATAAGTGCACAAACACATTGTGGAGAACCGGCAGCCAAAGCAAATACTATTGGAGGGTCTTCATCCTTATCTAATATGTCAACATTCTCTTGGTAAGCCACAATAGCTTCAACAAGCCCTGCCGAGCCTCTGCGGCATGCTAAATGTAAGGCAGTGTGTCCATCTGCATTTTGTGCTTCTAAGAGAGAACGAATTAAGGCACCATTTCCCTTTGAGGCAGCCTCAGCAAGTAGATCCCTGGCAGGTGCAAAAGGTTTGAGTGTCAGACAGTATAGGCTGTAAACACGGCCATAAAAAGTTTCCAAGGACTAACCTAACACCAGCAGCATCTCCTTCACATACAAGATGATGTAAAGCATTTGGATTATCCTGAACGATGTCCAGAATGGAGGTTGGTGGTGGTTCCAAGCCATTGGGCAAACTTACATTTGTTAAATCACTGCTTAAGCAAGTAATGCATTAGAATCCTTTATATCAGAAAGCTCACATGCTCCAAAAAAGAAGTTGGGAAAAATAACATATGCATCTTATTGACGATGACAGTATCTGTAAACACGGTTAACTCCAAAAGAAATTTCACTATTTGCTGCTGCATTTCAGCTAAGTTTCTAGAAACTTTTACTCCCTTCATTCTGAAATAGATGGCGTCCTAGAATGCATGGAACGTCGACCATTAATATATATAAAAGTATTTAGACTCGTCATGTGGAAATGATTTTGTAGATTTGTCATCAAAAGTACATGCATGTCACTATATTTTTAATTAATTTTGCTAGCATATAATTAGAAAAAGTAATGGTCAAAGGTGTATATTGGAGACCGTGATAATATATAAAACAACAAGTAAAAGAAAACAGATGAAGTAGTTTCCATATATCATGCTTTTACCATAAAGTAATACAAAATCAGATAAAGAAATTACTTCTCAGGACTTGTGGGTGAGCTTCTTGGTATATCTAGAAGATGGCGAAGAAAAGTTTTTAACATGTCCTGGAAAGATGGTCTTCTTGAAGCTCGGAACTGCAAACAATCACCAATCATCTTCCACAGCTCCCCAGGAAGTCCTACACCTACTACTCTTGAATATTGTGGAGGTGGCTTCTTTTCTTTTACAACAGACTTATAAATTTCCTCTGCACTTAGCCCAGCCCATCTGCATTTCAATTAGCATCTAACCACACCATTCGCAAAATATTAAGAAACACAAATGAAATAATCAGGCTACTTACGGAACAGCACCAGTGCACATTTCCACAAGTGTACATCCGAAACTCCAAGCATCTGACTCTGGTGATATTCCATTTGCACTATCCCAAAACAGGTTCAGTGACTTCTTCAACGGTCCCCATGCCTCTGGGGCTGTATAATTGGGGCTAAGCAGTGTAGCATCCATGCCAGCCATGTTGGAGTCATCGGGGACTCTCCGACTAGTGAGGTTCTTCAGAATTGCCGAAAGACCATAATCGGAAACAACTGCATGACCATTTGCGTCTAAAAGAATATTCGATGGCTTAATGCTCATACAAACAATACCGGCTGCATGGAGCTCTGCCACTCCACGAGCAATATCTGCTCCATACCTGCAAAGTTAGGCCCAGTAAAAAAGTAATCAGAAGTTGTACAGATTCGAATAACAAAAGGATCGTTAAACATAAGCATGCTGAAAAAAATTCAAACATAAGCATGCTGAAAAAAAAAACATCAATTCTTATGATGCTTTAGAGAATGACAACAATAGACTTGTTGGTAAATGAGGCGGCAGCCCTCCTCCATGGCAAAAGGAATAAACGAATTGAAACGATGCGACAAAATAAGTAACATTTCCAATGTATAGCATGGCAGGATCAGTATATCGTTGGAGATTCCGTTATCTTACTTAGCTTATGGCACAGTTTGCAATGAGACAAAACAGAAATTCTGAGTAGAAGAATTCTATGAGTTCTCGACACTTTAGTTGTAGTTGTTTAGCATTTTGTACTGGCCAACTACAGTTTGCAAAATTTTATCAAACGCATCACAGCAATACAGCATATTCATAATTAATTTGCCCTGGTTAGCTTGACAATGTAACAATAAACTTTGATCCACACTGTTTTTTGGGAAGAAAATCCACAATGAAAGAGATTAATTGGAATATCATGGCATACAATCAAGTATCGACCAAATATATTATAATTTAACAAGACCTGCTAAATAGTCAACTGCATAGCAACTCTAGAAATGCGGACTGCTGCTTGTTTGGAATGCAACAACACAAAAAAGGCAAGCTAATTGACCTATTGGCTGAAATGGACATCACTAACATGTAGTAAAAATCCAGTAACAGTCAAATATATTAATAGCCTCCATTAGCCCATTGCACAGAGATATCACACAGATCCTTGGAAACCAAAGTTAGAGCTGAAAATAATGATCTTATTGCAGCAGATAACTTCCATTGACTATCAAATCAGAGGGATTTTTGCTCCAACCCTTCCATTCTAAAGACCACATCAGTTTATTGATAAATATCCAATGTGCCAATGCCAAATATGACCTAGAAAACATCAGCATATCACAGGTTCTTGGCACCAAATACATTATTCTAGGGATTTTACTTATAAGCATGCACACACTAATGTTCTCACTTCTCAGTGTAACCAAGCATGGGCATGGTGACCACTCTGTTCACAGAAAATTAAGAGAACTGAAGCTTCACGGGTCAACAGCCTGATGGGAATTGACTCAAAAACACATTGCAAATCAAACTATGTTATTCACTGAATTTCTTGCGTAGAAAAATCCACCAATAGGATTTTAATTGAAGTACAAAGCACAGACCTTTCAATCTTCCAAGCATTAACTACGACCAACTTTAGCTTCTTCTGAGCTCCTACGCTACAACATGGCAACAGATACAAGCCAAAGGGGACCAACGAAGCCAGCAGCACTCACCCAGACATAGCCAGACACGTACCCATACCGAAAGCTCGTTGAGATCGAATTGAATAGCGCCATTAATCAAGAAACCACTTTCCATGTCACGGCTCAAACTACCATACTACCACAATTTGTCACCTTTAATCATCATTCTAGCAGTGAGCCAGCTTCAAAACTCATGCACATGAACACGTGCAGTTAGAAGATAAATTGTCACGTGATGTTGCAAACTCAATATATGTTTCCAGGGTGTGTTCTCTTTATCAGTGAAGTGATCAATAGTTCGACAGCAGCAAGAATAACAATTATATACTACTTAGTACTTACAATCCATGTTTAGATTGCAATGCCGCACCTGAGGATCTGCTCCAACGTGAGGCGTCCACCGTTCTGCCGCATCTCCGCCTGCACAGACCTCACGTACCGATCCATCACGAAGCAGGCGTGCCCACCGACCCTCACAGCACCATGGAAGGTGCACACGTTCCGGCACCATACGGAGGCGCGCCTGAGCCGCTCCACCTCCTCCTGAACCCCCTCAAGCCCCTCCCCGGCGGGGACGGGCACCCTCTTCACCGCCACATAGTGCTTACACCTCTTCGCCCCACCACCCCCACCACCACGGGACAGCGTGCCAGCCAACACCTCCTGCCCGGCGGGCCCAGGCGGCCCGCTCCCGATGCGGCGGGCGAGCTTGAGGACCGGGTGCGAGGCGAGGTCGAACGAGGTGCAGCCGGGCGGTGCGGCCGCCGCCGCGGGCGCGGCGGTGGGACGGGAGCGGGGGCGGGCGAAGAAGTCATCCTCGTCGTCGGAGCCCTCGGAGGAGGAGCCGGAGTCTGAGTGGAGGAAGGACGGGGAGGACGGGGAGGAGGAGAGGAGCGAGAGGATGGGGAAGTTCTTCCGCAGCGCGGAGACGGAGTTGCCGACGGCGGTGGGGTGGCGGCAGCGTGGGCAGGGCAACACGGCGCCCTGCGCGGCGGCGAGCATGCGCGCGAGGCACGCGCGGCAGAAGCCGTGGCCGCAGTGGAGGAGCAGCGGCGCTCGCTCCTCCTCGTCGTAGCGGACGTGGCACAGCGAGCAGCACGGCACCCGCATCGCGCCGGCCCGGGGCGGGGGCGGAGTAGGGTTTTGGGGCCGCGCGGTGCCCTAGCCCAGGTGCGGGAGGCGACGGGTAGATCTGGGTGGGGAGGGGGGTTTGGGGGCAGAGAGGGGCGTGGGATTTTTCGATGAAGAGTATGGGAGCTTGGGAGGTGGGGTTGGTGATGATGCGGTGGGAGCCTGGGAGGGACGACCGGACGACAAGCAACCCCCCGTCTTTTCGTGGCTCTGGGAACGGGGGTGGTCTGGTACTCTGTCTGGTGCGTGCGGCGCGAGTATTCGGCGGCGCCATCTGTTCGAGTGTTTCGGATTGGAGCTTTTGGAGTGTGGGCAGATGACGCGGTGTTGAAACGTGAAATCAGGTTCGACTTTTCGAACCAAATTCGTACCGCTCGAAAAAAAAAGTCGTTTTAAATTTCGTTTAAATTTAAATTTAAATTTTAAAAAATTTAAAAGAATTATTCAAAATTTCTTCATAATTAATATTAATAGCCCTATGACCTCTGATGTGAATATTATTTAAAAAAACGAAGTTTGAAGACGTTTTTGAGCCATTCAATTTATTTAATAGCAATATTTGTTAAAGTATATTTAGTATAAATATTTGTTGAAGTATATTTAGTAGTCATATTTATTGAAGTATATTTTATACCAATATTTTCTTGTAAAAACCAGCTGCATGAGGTAAAAAGGCATTATCCATAAAATCATAACCTGTATTCAGAAAGTACATCTGGGTTTTTCTTAAAATCACATGTAAACTGCTAAGAGATCATTAGACTAAATCAAAATCCCCACTTTAACTTGTCAACAATCAATATAGAATTATATAAAACCTCTAGCGATAAACCGTCTATCATTTTTTTTCTATTATTTTGAGAGAGAGACATATCATAACTAAATATTCAACACGAATGCAAATATTAAACAATCAACTGTAGTACATAAAAAACAAATGAAAATACATTGTTACAGGATCTCCTACAGCCTGCAAAAATCATAGTTGATCAAATAAGTGCAACATTTGAATCAGAATTTTAGACTACACCTCCACAACACACTGCATGTTTCAATATTTATTCAATTATATTTAGTAGCAATATTTGTTGAAGTAATTCGTCAAATATTATTTTTTGTCTTTAATGGCTTTTTCCATATTGTACAATAATTTTTTACAATTTTTTCTAATTTTTCTACATTTCCCCTATTTTTTCAGCTGCCGTCGGTTTTTCGAACTTTTCGAGCGGATTTCGAGTCTTTTTGAGCGGTTTTTCGAGCGAATTTCGCTCGGAGGTTTCAAGACTTTTTGACTATATTTCAAATCCATTTGACTTTAGAACCGAGCGGTTTTGAGCGAATTTCGAGTGAAATTTCGCGAATTTCGATACCGCCGGGGTGTCGAAATTTGAGTTCGAAACGAAAAGTGAAACCCTGCATGAAATAAAAGCTTCTTTGATGTTTTAATCGGGAGATATAGGCCATGTTTGTTTCACTTCAAGCTTTTTGGTTTTTAGGTTAAAACCAGTTTTTTTTTGTTTAAGCTATGTTTATTTGAGTTTTTTTATTGGCTTAAAAACAAAATCTAAATAAATGGATCGTTTTTTATCTAGACTTTTCAAAAGCTATAAACATCCATATAACTAAAAGTCAAAAATGATCTAAGATGTGTTTTTTTGACTTATTAAGGGCTGGTTTTAGACTAATACTATTGAAATTAAGTAAAATTACATACATCTACCACGTATAAAAGCCGATAACTTTTAAGTTGTTTAAGCCCAAAAGCTGGCTTTAAACTATAAACCAAAAGGCTTAAGCATAAACAAACAAAGCCTTAAACAACTTAAAAACTATCCACTTTTATACTTGGTACCGGTGGGTGATTTTACCTAACTTTAGTGGCATTAGTCTAAAACTAACTCTCAATAAGCCAAAAAGTACCTCTCCGTTGACTTTTGCCTTTTAGTTATATAAAAATTTATAGCTTTTGAAAAGGCGTACATAAAAAGATGCCTATTTGTTTAACCTTCGGTTTTTTGACGGTGAAAAAATCCAAACAAATAAGACCATAGTATTTCTTTAATGCAGGCTTCATTATACATAGTCATGTTTGATAAATAATAAGATAGTATTTATGTATTATAACAAAATATTAGTTAAAAGAATTCCTCTATCCTTTAACTACACAACATTGCCACTGGTCAAAAAGGGTACGAAGCTCTTGCTTTTCTAGGATGTGCTTCTTCTGTAGTATATGCTGCATTCCCTAATGTTTTTACAATGGTTTCTAGCTCTCCCTTGTGCTCATTGATCTATATATGGTCTCTCTTTGATCTATAGTTCACACAAGTGTAATAATTAACGATTAAAGATATATATACACACGTGTGTGCGTGTTTTAGGTCTTTTGTGTATGTGTTTACAGTTTGGTTGTTGATATTTCTTAGTTTGAAAATCATAATGGTCATTTTGTTCTTATTTTTATACTAGCAATGCATCTATTCTCAAGCTAAAAAAGAAAAGATAATTTAGAGAGGATGAAAACAGTACTATGTAAATACGCCAAGCACGAGCTTCACACATTCGTAACACACGCCAAATGGTTAGCTCCATGCAAAATCCAAATGAGAAGAACACTTTGAACTCGAGTGACCGGATTGAGTTCATCACCATAAGATGAAGTTTAAACTAAAAACTCAACCCTTCTTAATAATACGGCGCTAAATACTAGACATAAAGATAAGGAAATTCTTAGCATATCTAGTTATACCTTTTGCGACGCCGCATGCTAACGATCCCCTTTGGGCCTTAAATGATATTTGATCATTTTGTTTCTCTCCGGGATTGTCACCTGGCTCTCTTGAAGTCTTTATGATCTTCAATCAATCTTCACTTTAAGGTCGTCCCCCAGCTATATTATCTTGTTTATATCCTCTTGATGAACCTCTCTTATCTTCTTCTCAACCTCTTGAACTTAACCTAACTCAATCACAACTCATGAAAACGGTTTGTCCAAGACACATGATTGTCTCAATCATCCTTACACTCCATTAACATATAATGGATGATTCTACGATCGATTGAGCACAACCTAAATCAATTTAATGAATTTAAGGCCCTGTTTGTTCTCATTAAGAAGTAGAGTGAGTCGGCCGCCCTTCGGATTTCGGAGTGACAGGGTACGACTACAGCAATCCAAAACAGCCTGCTGTCGTGTCAGCCAACTCATCCCCAGGATGACATCTATTCCCCGCAGGTCTAGAAGCGACAAGTCGGCGGTGAACGAAATCCTCGAATCGAACTCGCCTTCGAACCATCTGCCTCGACCGTGATCTTCGACCCTGGTGCCTCAATCGGAAAAGAGGTGACACGCCATCGACCCTCATCGATCTTTGCTCCGCAAACCCGTGCGGATAAAAGAATGGGAGGTCCCTGAATCAAACAACACTCTAGCCTCATGCCCTCAACAAGAAAGCGTGCCCGGCTAGCGGCGGAGCCCTCGGGAACCACCTCGGCGTCGACGAAGGTGACGCTTGCCTCGGTTCGGCGTAACGGCGGTGGTGTTGTCGCTACTGGCCGCCGTGGAGCGCAAACGCTTTGTTGTTCGGCGTGGGAATGGGCGATCCAGATGAAGTGGCCCGGCCCGCAATTGTAGCACGGACCGGGACCGACCCGCTGGCCGCTTCGCCGCCGGTATGAGCGGTGGTCGTGGCCGGTAGCAGCGAATCGACGGTCATTGTCGCGACCGATCGAGACGGCGCTGGAGCAGACGGCCTCGGCGTCGATACGAGACCGCCTGAGCCCGCGAGCCGCCGCCCGCTTCCTCTTCTTCTCCTCCTAATGAGCTCGCATCTTGAGCTCAACAGTTGATCGCGCAGCTCACCAGGTCATTGTAGTCGGCGAAGTCGCAGACGGACAGCTTTATGCATCTTGATCTGTCGGCCACCACTCACAAACCGACCGCTTCTTCCGGTCGGTGTCGACCTCCTCCGGCGTCTCGCGCCAGGTAGTTGAACTCTTGCGAGTAGTCAACCACCGACTTGCCGAATCGTCGGAGAGCGAAATCGCCGCTTCTTCATGTCCATGAGGCCCTTCGGGATGTGGTACGCCCAAACGCCTCACGGAACTCAGCCAAGTAAATCGGTGCCCGGCAGTCGCATCACCCGCAAATTGGCCCACCAAGCACCGCCAGGCTCTGGAGCCGCCGCGCCGTGAAGTGGGCCTTGGAGCTCCCCACGATCGATAAGAGCAAACTTACGCTCTATCGCGGCGCAGCCAATCGTCGGCCTCCAACGGATCGGTGGCCCGTGAGAAGACCGGTGGCTGCGTGTGCAGGAAGTCGAGATAGCTGGTGGGCCGACCTCGCCCATCACCGCGGCCACCATGCTGGACCCGATCCTGGACTAGCATCTCCAGGATACGATTTGTCGCCTCCTGGTGCTGCTCGGTCCGCTGCAGAATGTCCAACACGTTGGGAGGAGGCGGCGGGTCAGCACCCTCTGGCCGCTGTCGCTCGGCACCTCCATCACCCCCAGAGGTGGAAGCCCCGCGGGTACGCATTCTGTCACCAACAAGACAGACGACACAGGTTAAACCCCACACAAAAGCATAAAGTATGATGCACAATGACATGGTAAACATATGCATGCATGACATGACATGAACCTCATATGCATAGTATGTATGCACGATTTCAACGTAATCGTTTCTCCCACGCTCACCATTTAACGTAACTCTCCTAAATATACACCTAGGGCGGGTAATCAGTACTAAGCTCTACCTAATGCATCATGCAAGTCCTAATCAATCACCTAAGTGGTCGTCAAGTTTAAGTTCGTCTTTATGCACCTTGCTCTGATACCAACCTTGTGAGGAGCCGCCCAGATCGTCCTCGAGTTGTTGGATGGACAGTTGCTCACGTCGGATTTGGATCCTAGCAACAAACCACCGGAGGTGATCCTGATGCTAATACCCAAGCCCAATGGAAACAACCCTACGAACGTCCAAACAACTCGACAACAACCCCGGTATTCCCCCGGTATGCGTCCCGAACTCGCCCAGGATCCTCACATACCGGTTTCCAATGCCGTTATCAATTCAATTTGCACAAAGGGGGCAACGAACTCGAAACAGTCACGACCGAACGCGCAAGCGGAAACACCACGCACAAAGACAAACCAAGACGACTACTGACCCAACCGAAAACAACCCACAAAGACCCACGACTAGCCAAAACCCGAAAAATCAACCAAGCCATCAAAAACTAGAAAATTTCGGCATGACCTTCCTATAAACACGGACATCCACTCAGCAGACAAGGAAAACACAGTTCAATATATATAGCGAAAGTAAATGCGACAACCACAGCACCACAGCAGTATCAACAGCTAAAGAAAACACAAACGGAACCCGACATACGCGTAAGCGTCCATTACCAAATCCAAAAGCCCAACAACCGCATCTATCTATACAACAAAAGGGATGCATTTAGCAAAAGTAAGACAAATCCCGGAAGTGTTCTCGCCTCGAACACTCCCGGTATAACGGGCGTCGGCAAGCCTTTACTCGGTGCCCCGCCCAGTCACCGAGAGGCAGTACGGGCAGAACTCGCATCCACCCACCTGATCCTCACCTGAAAACCACAAAGCAGAAGCATGAGTACGGAAGGTACTCGCAAGACTTACCCGTGGGTCCATATAGGACCGACTCCAAAGGATTATGCATTTAGTTGTGGCAAGGAGTAAGCTTAAGGTAAAAGTGCGGAAAAAGCATTAACATTTGTAATGTAAGTGCGACAATCGAACCAATTACAAGTTTAAGGCAGTTATAGACCGCACTTACTTCTAGTGTGAAATTGAAAGTAATAACAATTAAAGTAGAGCAATACATAACCAATTTAAAGCTCAAGCCCAACGGCGAACCACAAGTTCAAGTTATTTACTACGCAGAAGAAGTTAGGATCGAGCTTGCTCATATCCGAGAGCGCGGCAATTCGAATCGCTTAATTAACCCTGCAGGGAAGCATTGATCGCACGACACGTACCACGAAGGGCCTCGTGTCAACCCCCTCCCATCCATACCCAATCGCTGAAGCGTCCTCCTGTGGTCCGAAAACCTAGCACCCCCTCGAGCTGCCCCAAGCCCAGCTTGGCGCTCGAGAGCCGGCCTAAGCCTCGCCCTCAACCACGTCCAACCACAGGAAGTTACGGTCCATCGATTCAATATGAAAGAAAGAGTGACTTACCGTACCATAATCGGGCATGCGACCAACCGGGGTGTGCTCAATCTTATTCCACTTACGGATCGGTCCTTAACCGACACAGACGGGGCTACACATTTGGGTCTCCATACCCAAATGAACCAATTTCCCCGCCCGGTCCACATTTTAACAATTCCAACTCACAATCACATCCATTCCAACCCATCATGTGTGCAAGTAACCATTAGTATAATCGCAAGCGGGAGAACCATCCCCCACTTGGCCCAACCCGACATCTAAGCAAAACTAAGCGTGGACACGTTATAATTACCCATATATTCGTTCCAAAGGAAGTGTTCTACAATTATCAAAGAGTGTATGTGCAGCAAATGGGTTCTAACACTGCTCCCACCATTCAACTCCTAATGCATACTTAATCGTCCAATTAAGCAATTTAATTCTCTAAAATAGAATCAGATAAAGGGGTAAATATGCTTAGGCGCTTGCCTGATGCTTCTTCCGGAGTCTCCGCGACAACCTGCTCACCGTGATCACCCTCGATCGCGGTCACGTCACCCTCCGCGGGATCGTTCGCTACACGATACATATGTATGAAATGAGATGAATGCTATGCCGATGACATGTAATGAGAATTTAAGAAAATCATGCAAGTACTCGACAAGCCAAATTGAAACACAACACGAAGGTCTATAACAATAGCCAAGCACAATTTCGAAACGCCCCACACTATTTCAACCTCTGACCTTTATAAATGGATGGCGACTAACAACAACACTCATTCATTGAACCACCGCATAGAACTATCCACTACTGGTTAGCTCAACCCATTTCGATCTTTCACGTATAACCAATCACATATAATCGAGCACCCACAATACTCCAACCTAGATTAGTACTAATCACCAACAGGTACCATATGACCTAGATAAGGATTCTAGCATCCCATATGGTGGTTTAGCATCAACCAACATCCGCTAAACACATTCATCTACTAATTGAACTCAACCACTAAATAGCACCTTATTGGCATTTGATCGAACACCTAGCATTCACATTGCAACAACCACTTCATAGCCTTTGCATGAGCACTCCCAAGCAACAATCTCCCCCATGGGCATTCCAACAAACACCTAGCCTACATCCTTCCTAGCATTTCATCAAACACCTAACCTTCATCCAAACCCTAGACCCCCAAAACCCAACACAACCCTAGCCATGGAGAGGTAGAGGGAGGGATGGAAGAGGAGGGAGAGGACAGGGGGGTGAAAGTGCATCTAGGCCCTTAAATTGGTTTTGGTTGATTAATGACAAACGATTAAAAGGACTAATATCTTCAATGAGCTTGTGAACAGGTAAAAGATTAAATGTGAGATCTTCTACATGCGAAGGACACCCTCAAACGAATTCAAGCGAGTAAAACGGCTTTGTAACTTTATTTTTTCTATGCTTTGTGTTGTAGGAATGCCGTACTATTAAGAGGGATGCATCGTAGATGATCTAGGGTAGTCTCTATGCTCAGATGAATGTTACTTTAAATCTTATTGAGACCCTAAGGGTGTGTTTGGTTGCCTGTACCAAGTGGTACATGTATGAGATGGTTCAAGAAAAAGCTCATCCATGCGTTTGGTTGCTTGAATGGAACCATCCCATCCTGAACCAAGTGGTACAATTTTGAGGAATATTCCCTCTAGATGCTGAACCATCTCGTTCACCCAAAATAATGGAACCAAATGGTACAGGACCATCCCATCCCATTCAACCTCATTCCACGAACCAAACGCACCCTAAGTCATCGCGCATGCACCGGAATGTGTTTTTATCTAAGTTCAAGTCGGACATTCCGACATTACATCGGAAGTTCCGATGTGACCGGACATTCTGATGTGCATGCTTGCTTCAGTCCGATGCGTAGAAGATGTATCGGAAGTTCCGATATTTACGATCGGAAGTTCCGATACGTTGTAAAGCTTTCTAGGGTGCTCTCTGTAAAGATCGGAAGTTCCGATATTTTACATCGGAAGTTCCGATGTGTTCAATCCGAAAAAAGGGAGCTCTCTGGAATTATCGGACACTCCGATATATTATATCGGATATTCCGATATAGGTATCGGAAGTTCCGATGTATATATCGGACAGTCCGATATGGACTTAGAAGCATTTTGTCAAGGGCTTTTCTGGGAACATCGGAAGTTCCGATGTTGACATCGGAAGTTCCGATGCATCTTGTTTGACAGTTGGAGTGCGCTCGAGTTCTGATTATTTGTACATATCGGACATTCTGATGTTGATATCGGAAGTTCCGATATGCAACTGAGTGGGTGTATAACGGCTAGTTTTTGCAAGAAACTATAAATACTCCACCCCTCTCTCATTTGAGGGTTACACACTCTATTTGGCAGAACTTTAGTGCACCTTGAGCCCTCTCTAGTCTACTTTTGAGCCCTCCTCTTTGATCTTAGGGATCATCCAAGGAGTGAGGACTAGAAGTGAGATTTGGAGCTAGAGTGAAAAGCAAGTGTCTTTCATCTTGAGCATTAGAGTGTTCCTCCAAGATCAATCAACGTGCATTTGTTACTCTTGGAGGTTGAAGGACTCCTAGACGGCTAGGCGTCGATCACGAGCTCCCAAGGATTGTGGGACGCCGTGAGAAGTTTGTAAAGGCCGGCTCCGCCTCCGAAAGGAAAGGAACCAATAGTGGAACCAAGCCTCAAGTGTGACCGAGGTTTGGGAGGAAAGGGTTGGAAAAGACCCGGCTCTTTGGAGCCTCCTCAACGGAGACGTAGGATTCCCTCAAGAATCCGAACTCCGGGATCAATTCCGTGTCTTCTTTTTCACTTTGCTTTAGCTTGTCTCCTTATTGTTTTGATCCAACCTTCTTATACTGTCTCTTAAGATTATTACTTTCAGTTGTTATTTGTCCTGGTCAAAAGTCGATCGGACATTCCGAACTGGTATCGGAAGTTCCGATCCAACACCGGAAGTTCCGATACTCTTTCCGCTGCGACAAATTTAGTTTAAATTTTAAACTGCCTATTCACCCCCCCTCTAGGCAACTTTCTCATCTTTTCAATTGGTATCAGAGCCGAACCTTCTCGAAGGCCTAACCGCTTGAAGGAACGTGATGGCCAACACCGGATTGAAGGTTGTCGTGTCGGGGGAAGAAGGTAGTCCAAAGGCCGGACATGGAACTCCCACGAAGACCAAGGAAGGTGACACCTCAACGTCATCGTAGGGAGCTCAAATTCCTTTTAATTACGAAAAATTAAATACTTCTTCTTCGCATTCCTATATTACTGTGCCCTCCGGGCGTGCATCATTTTTCGATGGCACGTACTATTCCGCTTGGAGGCACAAGATGAAAATGCATTTGATGTCACTCCATCCTAGTGTTTGGAAGATTGTTTGCACATGTTTAGATGTGCCGGAAGACGATATGGAGCTTACGCCGGAGCAAGAGCAAAACATCCACCGCAATGCTCAAGCCGCAAGCGTGTTGCTTGGAGCGTTGAGTCCCGAGGAATTCAACAAAGTGGACGGCTTGGAAGAAGCCAAAGAGATATGGGACACACTCCAAGTTGCACATGAGGGTACATCAAGTGTAAGGGAGTCAAAGATTGAATTGCTAGAAGGCAAGTTGGGGAGATTCGTTATGAATGATGATGAGACTCCGCAACAAATGTATGACCGCTTGATGATCCTCGTAAACAAGATAAGAGGGCTTGGAAGCAAGGATATGACGGACCACGTCGTGGTAAAAAGAATGTTGAGAGCCTTTGCTCCAAGGAACTCGACTCTCGTAACTCTTATACGAGAGCGAAAGGATTTCAAAAGGCTCACTCCAAATGACGTGCTTGGAAGAATTCTTTCACATGAGCTCATGGAGGAGGAAGCAAAAGAAGTAAAGAACCTTGCCAAGCAAAGCTCGAGCTCAAGACTGAAGCAAATAGCTTTGAAGGCAAGCAAAAAGGAAGAATCAACCTCAAGTGATGAAGAGGAAGATGAAAGCGAAGACGAAGAAGACTTGGCTCTATTTGTAAGGAAATTCAAAAAGTTCCTCAAGTATGATGGGTCAAGCAAGTACAAGAAGAACTACAACGACAAATCAAGAAGAAGAACAAACACAAAGAGGGCTTGCTATGAGTGCGGTGAAGTTGGACACTTCATCGCCGATTGTCCAAAGAAGAAGAACAACCAAAATGAGAACAAGAAAAGTGAGCCGCTCAAGAAGAACAAGACTTACAAGAAGAAGTACTCGGGGCGAGCTCACATTGGAGAAGAATGGGATTCATACGACTCGACTCGACACCGATGATGAAGGAGTCGCCACCCTCGCCATAGAAGCCACTCCACCGACAAAGTCGCTATTCGGGGAATTGAGCGACAACGACTCCGACCACGACGCGCCTATTTGTCTTATGGCCAAAGGGCGCAAGGTAATGGCTAAAACCAAACCCCCAAGTAGCGATAGTGAATTAGAAAGCGACGATGATAATGATGATGCTCTATTTTGTGATTTGAGCAAATCGTCTATTGCTAAGATTCATAAGCTATTGAAAAGAATAGATAGTCAAGAGGAAACTCTCGAGAAGCAAGAAGAGTTGTTAATTTGTGAAAAGAAGAAAACTCTTCCTCTCGAGAAGATCCTCACTAAAGAAAAGGAGACTATTGAATTGTTAACCAAAAAGCTTGATTTGGCTAATAATTCAATTGAAATGCTTAAGGGTTCAAATGAGTCACTTCAAGAGAATGTCATAAGTCTGGAAAACAATCTCCAAGCTCTTGAAGTGCAAATTGAATCTCTTAACGATATTAACTCTCCAATTGTTGATTCAAAATTAGCATCTATTCCTTCCACTAGCAATGGTTGCTCTCGTTGCTACAATGTCGATGTTAATGCTTGCACTACTAACTCCCAATTCATGCAAGTATTAAAAAGCGAAAACGAGAGACTAAGTGCCTTGGTAAGGTACGGTTGCATGAAAACTTATCAATCCAAGGATGCCTTATATAAGACCATAAATGGTCGAGGAAACAAAAACAAAGAAGGGCTAGGATATGATAAGAATGAATGCAAAAGAAATGACCGTGTGGTGGTAAGAGGTAAGAATGCATCCAGTTTGTCAAAGGAAATGACAAACAACCATTGACCACCACACATGTCATCAAGACCGGGCAAGAATCTAAGAAGCATCTTCAACATCATGCATCTCATTCTATTCACTTTGCTTCCTATATGTTGAAGAGAAATCACCGTGGTAAAGTGATTGCTCATTTTGTCGGTGCCCACAACTCTAGTGAAAAGAGTAAGAAGAAGGTGTGGGTACCAAAAGTTTTGATCACTAATATGCAAGGACCCAAAAGGATTTGGGTACCTAAAAACAAAGTCTAATGTGATCTTGTAGGATTATACCTCCGGGGGATCAAGTTGGGTGCTTGATAGTGGTTGCACAAACCACATGACCGGAGAAAAGAAAATGTTTTCATCTTTTGATGAAAAAGGGTCACAATATGAAAATATTGTGTTTGGTGACAATGGTAAAGGTGAGGTAATGGGATTAGGTAAAATTGCTATTTCTAATGATCATTCCATTCCAAATGTTCTATTAGTCAAATCTTTAAATTACAACTTGTTGTCCGTATCACAATTGTGTGAAATGGGCTACAATTGTCTATTTACTAATGTGGATGTGACCGTCTTTAGAAGAGACGATTCCTCAATTGCTTTTAAAGGATATTTGAAGGGTAAGCTCTATTTGGTTGATTTCAATTCAAATAGCGCTAAACTTCAAACATGCTTGATGGTAAAGTCTAGCATGGGTTGGTTGTGGCATCGCCGGCTAGCCCATGTTGGCATGAGAAATCTTGACAAACTTCTAAAAGGGGATCACATCATTGGTCTAACCAATGTTGAGTTTGAGAAAAATAGAATTTGTAGCGCGTGTCAAGTTTAAAGCAAGTTGGAGCGTCATCCCGCAAAGAACATCATGACGACGACAAAACCATTGGAGCTTCTACACATGGACCTCTTCGGACCCGTTGCTTATATAAGCATCGGAGGTAACAAGTATGGTTTAGTTATTGTTGATGATTTTTCTCGCTTCACGTGGGTATTCTTTTTGCAAGAGAAAAGTGAAACACAAGGGATAATCAAGAAGTTTGCAAGAAGAGCCCAAAATGAATTCGAGTTGAGGATCAAGAAGATTCGAAGCGATAATGGAAGTGAATTCAAGAATACTCAGGTCGAAGAATTCCTTGATGAAGAAGGGATCAAGCATGAGTTCTCCGCTCCATACTCCCCTCAACAAAATGGAGTGGTAGAAAGGAAGAACCGGACTTTAATCGAGATGGCAAGGACAATGCTTGATGAATACAAGGTTTCTGATCAATTTTGGGCGGAAGCTGTCAACACCGCTTGTCATGCCATCAACCGATTATATCTCCACAAGATATTGAAGAAAACGGCATACGAACTCCTCACCGGTAACAAACCAAATATTTCATATTTTAGAGTTTTCGGTAGTAAATGTTTTATCCTTAACAAGAAGCCTAAGAACTCCAAATTTGCTCCAAAGATCGATGAAGGTTTCTTGCTAGGATATGGATCAAATGCCTACGCTTATCGTGTTTTCAACAAAACCTCGGGTTGTATTGAAATTGCGAGAGACGTGACATTTGATGAATCTAACGGCTCTCAAGTAGAGCAAGTTGATTTAAATGTGCTAGAAAATGAGGAAGAGCCAAGCATTGCAATCAAGAAGATGGCAATAGGTGAAGTGAGACCGCAAGAAAAGGTGCATCAAGACAATTCATCTACACAAGTGGAGCCTCCCACTTCAAATCAAAATCAAGACATTCCTCAAGATAGTTCAAGCAAATTAATGGAGGATGATCAAATTGAAGATGATGAGCCAATTCAACAAACGTCTCAAATGCCGCATCCAAGAGTGCATCAAAGTGTCCAAAGAGATCACCCCGGCGATAACATTCTCGGTGATATCCAAAAGGGGTAACTACACGCTCTAGAGTATCTAATTTTTGCGAATTTTACTCTTTCGTGTCTACTTTGGAACCTTTGAAGGTTGAAGATGCACTAAGAGATCCGGATTGGATAATGGCTATGCATGAAGAGCTTAACAACTTCGTTAGAAACAAAGTTTGGTCACTAGTGGAAAGGCCTAATCAAAACGTGATTGGAACCAAATGGGTCTTCCGCAACAAACAAGACGAGAACGGAGTTGTCACAAGAAATAAAGCTAGGTTGGTAGCTCAAGGATTCACTCAAATTGAAGGTTTGGATTTTGGTGAGACTTATGCTCCCGTTGCTAGATTAGAATCAATTCGTATATTGGTTGCATTTGCTACTCACCATTATTTCAAGCTTTATCAAATGGACGTCAAGAGTGCTTTCCTAAATGGTCCAATCTCCGAATTAGTCTACTTTTAGCAAACGCCTGGAATGGAGGACCACAAGAACCCCACTCATGTCTACAAACTACATAAGGCGCTCTATGGGCTTAAGCAAGCACCTAGAGCATGGTATGAATGCCTTAAGGATTTTCTTATTAAAAAGGGTTTCGAAATTTGTAAAGTCGATCCTACTCTATTCACAAAATACGTTGATAATGACCTATTTGTATGCCAAATATATGTCGATGACATTATATTTGGGTCTACTAATAAAGACTTTTGTGAGGAATTTAGTAGGTTGATGACGAAGAGATTTGAGATGTCTATGATGGGTGAATTGAAATTCTTTCTGATTTCAAATCAAACAACTCAAGGAAGGTACATTCCTATGCCAAACAAAGTACATCAAAGATATGCTTAAGAAGTTTGACATGGAGAACGCCAAGCCAATCCATACACCCATGACGACAAACGGACATCTCGGTCTAAATGAAGAAGGTAACCCTGTGGATCAAAAGGTATATCGATCCATGATAGGTTCATTGCTTTATCTTTGTGCATCTAGGCCTGATATTATGCTTAGTGTTTGTATGTGTGCAAGATTTTAAGCCGCTCCGAGAGAGTGCCACCTAGTAGCCGTGAAAAGAATTCTTAGATATTTAGTTCACACACCTAGTTTAGGGCTTTGGTATCCTAAAGGATCAAAATTTGATTTGATTGGTTATTCGGATGCTGATTATGCGGGTTGCAAAGTGGATAGAAAAAGCACTTCGGGGACTTGTCAATTTCTAGGTAGATCACTAGTGTCTTGGTCCTCAAAGAAACAAAATTCAGTTGCTTTATCCACCGCGGAAGCCGAATACATTGCCGCAGGAAGTTGTTGTGCACAATTATTATGGATGAGGCAAACCTTGAAGGATTTTGGTTTTTGTATGGAAAAGGTACCACTCTTATGTGACAATGAGAGTGCGATCAAAATAGCCAACAATCCCGTTCAACACTCTCGGACCAAGCACATAGATATCCGACACCACTTCCTTAGAGATCACTCTCTTAAGGGAGATATAGATATTACCTATGTGAGAACCGAAAAACAATTGGCCGATATCTTTACCAAACCTTTAGATGAGAAGCGCTTTTGCGAGCTTAGAAGTGAGCTAAATGTCCTAGACTATCGAATGTGTCTTGAAAGATTGCACTCATTGATTGTCGCTAACTAACTCAATTTCAAATAAAATGATTGAAAAAGTTATTGAGTGAATTTCAAAAGTGTTTTAGTTGGATCTTAATCTCGGATCAATTCACTTGTAATCATAGTTTTGATTGCTTGGATGCTTACTGATGACAAGTGGAATGATCCTCCTTAAGTTCACATGACTCGGAGTTTTCAAACTTCACTCAATTCCTTGTTTCTTTCTCTGTTTGCTGGAAAAATCAACTCATCGGAACATCCGATCCAATCATCGGAATATCCGATGTGCAGCGATTCTTCCACATCGGAACTTCCGATGTGATATCGGAACTTCCGATGTGACCTCCGCACTTAAAAAGTGCCCGTACCCTTTCACTTTCTTTTGTCCTTTTCCTCGTGTCTCTTTAGCCTCTCCTTCCTGTTTTCATCTTTGTGCCGTTATCGGAGATTCCGACCTATCGGAACCTCCGATCTTCGCTTGGGAAGGACTCCATCTTGAAGAGAATCCATCTCTCCGCGCGATTTCTTCGTGCTCTTCGCGAGAACAATGGATCCCAGTCAAGGTGGATCTCAGCCCCCAGCAGACCCAGCAGTGGTGGGCTCCAAAAGGCCAAGGCAGACTCCAACAGGAACAAGAACCAAAAGGGCTGCGGGTAGAGGAAGAGGTGGAGGCAGTGGAGGACCAGGCATCCAGATTCGTGACCCTCCATCTGATCCTCCTGCTCAGACAGTGAACGTACCTCGAGGAGCGCCATTGCCTTCTAGGAAGGGCAAAGCTGTGGCAGGAGCTTCTCAACCTCAGCCAGTTCCAGACCCAGCAGTTCCAAGGCTCAGGCAGGCAGAGAGGAATCCTCGTCTCAAGAGGAAACCCATAAGCTACAAAGGAAAAGCCGCCAAAGTGCGCTGGCCGAGAGCAGAACCCCAGGCGAAGCACGATTCGCCTCGACTATCGCTTCGACTTTCTTTCAAAGAGATTTCTATGAGTCTATCATTCTCGACAAGGAAGAATCCACCATTCTCGATGCAAAGTGGGTTGATTGGGATTACATGGCTGCAGAATCGATGATGCCACTTTCACAGAGGTCATTGCAGCTTGTGAGAGAACTGGGACTAAGAGGATAATGAGCTTTCAGCATGATTGGAATATTGAAATCATTGCTCAGTTCTACTCCACTCTGTATATCTCCAGGGACAGAGTCTCCACCTTGCACTGGATGACAGAAGGAGTTTGGTATGAGATCTCTTACGTCAATTTTGCTCGATGTTTTGGATTCACCGAAGCAGACTGTCACGACAAGGATCAAATTCACAATGAAGCCTCGCTCGGTGCCTCCAACCTGAACTTTCTTTATGATGAAGCTGCAGACTTTGAGGAAGGAAGCACAAAAGGCATGAAGCCTTTCTTTGCCTGTCTCAACAGGCTTTTCAGGAAGACGCTGGCTCCCAAAGAAGGTGATGCCTCTCACATTCTGTCTTATTCAAGGAATCCGCTGAGTAGGATGAGGGAGGGACAACGTCCTTTTGATGTGTTTGATTTCATATGGAATGAGATCCGCTTGACAGCTCAGGAGCCGAAGAGAAGCTGTGGGTATGCTCCATTCATCATGCATATGATTGAGCACATCACTCATCAGCACTTTGAGTATGACGCCAAGCACGCTGGATTACAGATCAGGGCGATCAAGGCCCCACCACCGCTAGGGCGTGCTTCGACTAGAGGTGCCGCTACCTCCTCCTCCACAGCCTCCTCTGCTGCAGCCTCTAGTGGATCATCCTCTCCAATCCTCCGCGCCTTAAAGTCCATCTTTGTCTCCGTAAGGGCAATGCGGCAAGCACAAGAAGAACACCAAGAGACTAAAAGACATTCAGAGGCATCTGAATCTAGAGTGTTCAGAGGATGAGAGCAGTGAAGAAGAAATTGAGGATCCGTTTGCTCCAGCGACCGCAGCTTCAGATGAGTCCGAGGACGATGATGAGTCCGTCTCTGATGCTGCTTCCGAGGAGTCGGACTAGCCTTTTCTCTCTCTCTCTCCTTTTTCTCCTTTCTGGTGCTTGATGCCAAAGGGGGAGAAGAGAAAGAAAGCTTACCTCGTTTTATCAGTTTCTTATCATCCTTCGATTAGTTTTGTTTCCAAACTTTGTTATCATGTGAACTTGGGACTTGTTTCTCTTGATAGTATGCTTTACTTATGCTCCGATGGATGATTGTTACTATGGATGTTTTAATATTAATGGTTATTCAAATATTAGCTTCCATAGTGCTTGTTTCATTATATACTTAGTTTTAGGGGGAGCTCCTGCTAAATTCCTTTCAAAATTGTGCATTTGCGATATTTTCCTATCCATTGCACATCTTCAGGGGGAGCTCAACCAATACGAAATTCTCTTAATATCCTTTTATCTGTAAGCTTTAATCGAGTTGTCATCAATCACCAAAAAGGGGGAGATTGAAAGTGCATTTAGGCCCCTAAATTGGTTTTGGTTGATTAATGACAAACGATTAAAAGGACTAATATCTTCAATGAGCTTGTGAACAGGTAAAAGATTAAATGTGAGATCTTCTACATGCGAAGGACACCCTCAAACGAATTCAAGCGAGTAAAACGGCTTTGTAACTTTATTTTTTCTATGCTTTGTGTTGTAGGAATGCCGTACTATTAAGAGGGATGCATCGTAGATGATCTAGGGTAGTCTTTATGCTCAGATGAATGTTACTTTAAATCTTATTGAGACTCTAAGTCATCGCGCATGCACCGGAATGTGTTTTTATCTAAGTTCAAGTCGGACATTCCGATATTACATCGGAAGTTCCGATGTGACCGGACATTCCGATGTGCATGCTTGCTTCAGTCCGATGCGTAGAAGATGTATCGGAAGTTCCGATATTTACGATCGGAAGTTCCGATACGTTGTAAAGCTTTCTAGGGTGCTCTTCAGAAGATCGGAAGTTCGATATTTTACATCGGAAGTTAGATGTGTTCAATCCGAAAAAAGGAGCTTTCTGGAATTATCGGACACTCCGATATATTATATCGGACATTAGATATTGGTATCGGAAGTTCCGATGTATATATCGGACAACCGATATGGACTTAGAAGCATTTTGTCAAGGGTTTTTTCTGGGAACATCGGAAGTTCCGATGTTGACATCGGAAGTTCCGATGCATCTTGTTTGACAGTTGGAGTGCGCTCGAGTTCTGATTATTTGTACATATCGGACATTCCGATGTTGATATCGGAAGTTTCGATATGCAGCTGAGTGGGTGTATAACGGCTAGTTTTTGCAATAAACTATAAATACCCCACCCCTCTCTCATTTGAGGGTTACACACTCTATTTGGCAGAACTTTAGTGCACCTTGAGCCCTCTCTAGTCTACTTTTGAGCCCTCCTCTTTGATCTTAGGGATCATCCAAGGAGTGAGGACTAGAAGTGAGATTTGGAGCTAGAGTGAAAAGCAAGTGTCTTTCATCTTGAGCATTAGAGTGTTCCTCCAAGATCAATCAACGTGCATTTGTTACTCTTGGAGGTTGAAGGACTCCTAGACGGCTAGGCGTCGATCACGAGCTCCCAAGGATTGTGGGACGCCGTGAGAAGTTTGTAAGGCCTGGCCCGCCTCGAAAGGAAAGGAACCAATAGTGGAACCAAGCCTCAAGTGTGACCGAGGTTTGGGAGGAAAGGGTTGGAAAAGACCCGGCTCTTTGGAGCCTCCTCAACGGAGACGTAGGATTCCCTCAAGAATCCGAACTCCGGGATCAATTCCGTGTCTTCTTTTTCACTTTGCTTTAGCTTGTCTCCTTATTGTTTTGATCCAACCTTCTTATACTGTCTCTTAAGATTATTACTTTCAGTTGTTAATTGTCCTGGTCAAAAGTCGATCGGACATTCCGAACTGGTATCGGAAGTTCCGATTACATCGGAAGTTCCGATTACATCGGAAGTTCCGATCCAACACCGGAAGTTCCGATACTCTTTCCGCTGCGACAAATTTAGTTTAAATTTTAAACTGCCTATTCACCCCCCCTCTAGGCAACTTTCTCATCTTTTCAGGGGGGCTGCTGTACCGAGAGAGAGAAGGGGGGCGTCGGCCAGAGCAGAGGGAGTCGAGGGAGGCGGCGGCGTCGAGCTGGGAGGGGGCGCAGCCGGTTGGGAGGGCAGCCCGGGTGGAGGGAGGCGGCAGCAGGGGACGGCGGCGCCGGGCGCAGGCGGGCCGACCGGCCGAGCAGGGGGGAGGGCGCCGGCGGCGTGTGGGGTGGGGAACCGGGTGGGTGAGGAGGGGGAGGTGTCGGGTGGTGGGGGAAACGGGTGAGGGAGTGAGAGATGAGTGGGGAGGGAGAGAGAGAAAAGGAGTGGGGAAAAAAACAGCATAAGGCATTTACCCAAATGCCCCCATGCCCACACATGGGAAAATCTAGGGCCATGACATGTTGATGGTAAGTAATGATCCATAATATGTGGAATATATGGAAATGATCATTACTCTAAGCCATCGACTATAGAATGAACCCTGCAAGGATATGTGCATACATGTAATTGACTTTGAATCAATATGCACATATTCAATTTGATTATATTGGACTTTATCCTATATTACCGTGAGTATACTACAACTAGGCAATTAGAATATATGCTAAAGGATTTAGTTTCAATGTATTTATCATTTATATATGGAGTGAAGAATATATCAATACTAATGAAATATCATGTTAGAGTGCGAACTCCCCTAAATATGTGCATCCATGTAATATATAAATTGGAAAACATAATGCAAATTTTGTGGTTAAAGCAATGGAAAATTCGTATTTAATTTAAATCCAAAGTATGAAATAAATAATATAATGAATGTGCATACATACCTTGGGTTTTTCATTTTCCATCCAAACATGAGACTACTTAAAACAAACTCAATAAACATGTTAGTCTCATTGAAGATGGGGTTTGTCATTAAATAAGATTAAGTATTAATCTAACATCAACCATCAAAACCAATGGAGCTTGAACTTACATCGTGGAAGGAGTACTTGTGCACGCTCTACATCCAGCCCGAGATTGGCGGCTTCATTGACCCGCAGGGTGGCTGCGGTGGCTCGGCAATTTCAGCCTCAACACTTGCTACTACGCTGAGGTGGAGAACCACGGGGGGGGGGGTCGACATGAGCAAGCGCACAAAGTGGAGGGGCGTCAAGGCCGTCACGTACTAGTAGGCGCAATAGAAGTACATCGTCAAGTAGTTCATATAGGGGCAGCAGTGGATCCCCAAGTATGGCGTGCCCTTCATCCTAGGGCTGCTACCGCAGGAGCAAGTTTGCAGCAGTGGCAGTGGCGGCAGCGGATGCATTGTGATCCATGGCGCTGTGGTCAGTGGAGATCATGTTCCCGAGCACGGTGCTGCTGCTCGGCAACTTCAGTCCCAAGAGGGATGTCAAGAAGTTCAATTACCATAACCTGCATCTGAGGAACACCGTGCTGGTCCCCAGGACCAGCTAGGCCACCGTCCGCTTCGTTGCAGACAATCCAGGTATCACAATGATCCAAGCTCCTTCCGGTTCATACCCTGGAACTTCATAAAATTTGGTAAGATTGATATTTAGTACATATTGAAAGTTTCATGTCTCTAGGTTTATTTTCTAGCATTATTCCATATTTAATATGTGTTAAAATTTAATTTTCTATCTTTAAGTAATTCTAAAAATTGCTTAATCATTAACGAAAAATTGTGAAAAATGCTAGAAAATTTTGAAAAGTTTATGGATGATACACTAACAATATTATGACTCTAGATTTATTTTTTAGCAATCATTCCATGTTTTATGTGCATTGAAATTATTTTTTGTTATTTAGTAATTCTGGAAATTACTTGGTAATCAATAGAAAATCATGAAAATACTAGAAAAATTCTAGAAAATTCAAAAAAGAATATTGGGAGCCTTGTGCCTCCGAATTTATTGTCCTAGCATAATTTCATATTGAAATTTATTTTTCTGCTATTTGGTAATTCAGAACATTACTGAATAATATTAGAAAACTATGGAAATTGCTAGAAACGTTATGAAAATTTTTAGATAATTATGTATTGAAGAGATATAGACTAAGATTTACTGATTGAAGAGTGAGCTTGTAATATAATGATTTTACCAGTAGTAAAACTTATTTTGTATAAATAGAAATAGGATATGTTGGACATCATATAGAAGGAATTTATCAAGCTTGTCCTGAATGGCAGCAACAATTACCTTACCCGGGCTATGAATACTAAGATTGATATGACCGCTTAATTTTTTTAGAGCTGCTGTTTTCTCAGCCTAAAACTGGTACCCCTGCTTTTCCCAAAGCCGCCATGTGTACAGCTATGCACTTCTTGAAACTCTATTTTCATACGGATCTGAAGGTTGTATATTTCGATGGAAGAGGACTAGCTAGTATTTTTGAATTCCCTAAAGAAAAATATATAACTAGCAAATATCCATCCTATTGCTAGAAGTACAACACGAATGGACCCTCCCCGCACTCTCAGGAATTTAAAGGGTATGACAGCATATAACTTTGTCATGCACAAGCTTGTCACCGAACTAACATTATGTAATCAGAAAGTTACTAATGCTAAAAAGATCGACAAGATATTATGCACCTTCCACCCTAATATGAGGATGCTCCTGTGATAGTATCATCATGCTAAGTACCAAAAGTACTTCGAGCTTACATGTATTTTGCTAGAAGTTGAAAAATGTGATGAACTCCTGATGAAGAATCATCACATACTTCCTAATAGGAGTTATGCAATGCTCGAAGCACATGCAAATACTCAGTAGGCTAACAATAACCATGGCCTAGAAAGAGCCAAAGGAATAAAACGAGGTAAATGAAAATATGACAAATCAGATGGGGAAAAGACAATTTTTAGTGGATAAGTAAAGTTAAAAGGCCATGGGCTTCGAGAAGTAAGATCTAGCTAAATACGGCTACAGACTCTGAATAACCCTGTTTTAGGTATCGATGCACTGGCCACTAATTGTGCAACTACCGAATCTCGAAGCATGCGGTAGACCTTTACACAAAAACCACTAAAAAATTAAGAAGACCCGGAGAAATAATGTTGTCATACTTCACCATACGACTTGTTGTTGATACGGATACTGCAAAGTTTGACGATATGACTTTTAAATTATTGAGTTTGAGAAGTACCAAAAGGACATATACGACTCATATGGAGACCTGAATTAGTCTCCTAAGTATTCTTTCACTTTGTTAGTCGATGTCACATATTCCTTATACCTTATCAGTTTAGCTTTAGTTCCTGAATGAACATTTGGTATACGCTCCTGTTGAGCGATTATCATTTAAAATTGAATAAATGCCTATTTTCCATGTATTTGATTAATCATGTTGTGTTTGCTATATATTCTACAATTGGTTCCTGACGCAACAATTGTCTGATTATTAAGTCACACTTTTAATATAGAACAAAGTATAATCCAATAACGGAGGAAGAAATATGTCTAGAAGACAGCTATACCACACTAAGTGATTTGAAAATATTATGACTATCGCCAGAAGCGATGCTCTTATAGTTGGTACTGGAAGAATTCCATATTATACCCAAAGTCTAGTTGTACTCACTTAAGTTTTAAAGACATTAGTCTGAATGGTTTTCATATGAAAGGATGGTACATAATACCTACTCATGACTAAAATTAATGGGTGTAATATATGTGCTGTTGAAAACCTTCATTCCTTCTCCTCCGGGTTATACTATGCACATATAAAACCTAAATTTGTGTTGCGATAAAAACCCATAAATATTTAAGATCTAGCAGATCGACTGGATTATCCTGAGTTTAATATTACGAAAAGAATAATTAATAATTATGCTGGCCATAGCATAAAGACTTTCCTAGACCTGAAGATTTCTTATGTCCTTTTTGTGATATAGGAAATCTTATAGTTAGATCTTCTTACCTAAAATTTGGAGAAGAATCACTGAATTTCTTGGAGAAAATTCAAAGTGATATTTGTAGACCCTTTCAGCCCTTATCGATCCCTTTCAGATATTTTATGGTATTAATAGATGCATCTACCAGATGATCCCTTGTACATCTCTTACCTACTAGAAACCATGCTTCTGCCAAAATTAATTGCCCAAAATATTAAGTTAAGAGCCTACTTTCCAGAAGAAAGGATATCTATTCGAATGGACAATGCTAGTAAGTTTACCTTAATGTTATTTAATGATTATTGTATGGCTCTGAGAATTAATGTAGAATATCTTGTACCTCATATCCACACTCAAAATGGCTATGCATAGTCATTAAACTAAAGGAATAAAAAAGTTTATTATTTGGCCACTCTTGCAGAATAGGAGGTTTCCCACCAGTTGTTGGGGCCACGCAATGTTGGACGCTGCTGTATTAATTCAACTCAGACCAACTACATATCATGAAATTTCCCTGTTGCAGATAGTGCATGAAAAATAATTAAGTATTTTCCATATGTGAAAATTTGGCTGTGATGTATACACGCCAATCTCTCTACCACAACATACCACATTGGGACTTCACCGAAAGTTGGTGATCTATGGAGGCTATGAATAACCGTCAATTATTTAAAGACCTAGAACCTATGACAAGGGATCTGTACAAGACTCGGACGCTGATTGTACTAAAGATGTGTTTTGGCATTAGAGGAGATAAGTACTACATTAAAGAGTGTCTAATCCTTAGATCCACGCACTAAAGAGATTGAACTTGAAGTTTGGAGGGTAATAAATCTGCAACAAATAAGCTAATAATCTACCAAATATCTTCACTGATCATAAGAGAGCATAAAGATATCATATACCTGTAATATATGCAACTGAAAGAGTGAAATATATCCTAGAAGGATATTGAACACACTCTCGACCCTTATAATAATATGAGGGGGAGGCCTTCAGGTGCATGAAACTCAATTCCGCGGAGACATTTGCAGAAATAGAGAACTGAACAAATGAGAACACTACCTGTGACAGTGGAAGAAGCTCAATCTGATGTTGAGAAAATCCCTGAAGTTAGTCATCCAGGAGATGGTAATATCCTTGAGTAATCCATCCTGAAGATGATAAACCAAACTTATATTTGTGCGCACAATCCAACGCTAGGAAGTCGAAGCACCCAGACTCTATCGTTGTGGGAAGTCACGAGGAGCTGGAAGAAATTAATAAAGAGATACCCCTGAAGTGATGTAGGAGAATTGTATAAAAGAAAGACTACCATTGTCAACATATTTCGCCTCTATGAATTGCTAAAATCTAGACCCAGAACCAAAGTCTATGCCAGAGTGCCAGAAACGCTCATATAGGGTTAAATGAAATGAAGCAACTGAGACAGCGCCCGCTTAATAAGAGGAAAGTTTTTTTGATCCCATTGACCGAGCTTCTCATAAAGTGTTCCCTGTAGGATCAAATGGATTTTTCATCCGAAGAGAAATGAATATATCCAGGTGGTGAGATATAAAGCGAGGCTTGCAACACAAAGGGTTCATGCAGAGACCCAGCTTCGATTACGATGAAATCTATTCTCCTGTAATGAGTGGAATAACGTTCTAAAATTTAATATTAATGGCAGTAAGTTTAAACTTATCAATGCAGTTGATGGATGCAGTGACATGATATTTATATGAGTCATTGGATACGGATATGTATATGAATCCTTGAAGGAGTTACAATTTTGAATACTAAAATTGCAACACGTATAGCGTCACACTGAAGAGATCGCTATACGAATTAAACAGTCGGGGAGAATATGGTACAACCGACTTAGTGAATTCTTCCTGAAGAAGGAATACTATCCCTGTAGGAATTTTATCCATGCGTGTTTATAAAGAAATCCCAGAATAGATTATGTCATCTCAATATTTATCGATGATTTGAATGTTATCGGAACCATAGAGGAAATAAATAAAGTAAATGCTTACCTTATGACGGAATTTGAGATTAAAGATTTAGGTAAAACCAAATTTGGATAGGCCTGTAGCTTGAGCATTTTCAAGAAAGAATTTTTGCACACCAATCTGCGTATACTTAGAAGGTATTAGAAAGATTTAATTTGGATAAATCTCATCCTTTAAAGACTTCATGGTTATGAAAATCCCTTGAAGCGGGTAAAAACACTTTCAGACTAAGGATGAAAAATGAGGAAGTCTTAGGACTTGAAGTCCTATATTTAAGTGTTATTGGTGCACTTACGTATCTTACGGATTGCACAGGGCATAATATT
This sequence comes from Rhipidocladum racemiflorum, assembly GCA_036346355.1. Classification (NCBI taxonomy): domain Eukaryota; kingdom Viridiplantae; phylum Streptophyta; class Magnoliopsida; order Poales; family Poaceae; genus Rhipidocladum; species Rhipidocladum racemiflorum. The sequence goes on along the minus strand of CM070578.1, from coordinate 13,093,096 downwards.
ACATCGGCAGTAAATTTACTAGCATAAGGCAATGCAATCCCATACAGAAGATATTGGGCTAGTGTCAAGACTTTACTCGTATACTTCCAAGGTACTCAAGATCTTTGATTGCTTTTTCAGAATAACTAAGATTTAACCATGGTGAAATATATGGATGTTGGCTATTTATATGATCCCCACAGTGCCACGATCTTGGCCTATGCCGTCCATCGTACCTGGTTCTTAGGCTCAACACGATTTATGTTACAGTTATGTATCGACTTGACATTGGGATTTGAACCGCGCCATTCCACCCAGGGTTCACCTTGTTTAGACCATAAATTTCGCTACTGCGTCGGCACAAAAAATCATTGATTTTGAAGCGAAAATAGCTAAAAATCGCGCGATCTCAAAATTCATTTTTTTTAAAAAAGTTATATCAAAAGTCGTCCATTATCATGGAAAATCGACAAACTTGATGAACTTTTTTGACAGTCGATTTTTTGGTCGACGAAAATCGAGCGATTTTCACCAATTTTCGACCGATTTGTAACACGTAAGTTTTTTTGAATGTTTGATTTTTTTTTTGAATTAGACCAGTTTATCAACCGGTATTTGATATCGGACCGCAACGGGCAAAAATCACGAAAATAACGTGATTTTCACCGATTTTGTTAACCTGATCCCACCGTGCATCAAGCCGGCCCAAAGAGCCCGTCCTCTAGTTCCATCGGCGCCGGCTGGTGTGTCCGTCTGTCCGGACCGCGCCGCCGCGGGATCAGCATACGCCTCCTGTCGCCTCCCCCGAAACATACTCCCTCAACGAGCTTTGGATTAGAATCCTCTCTTCTCCCCTCAAGAGCGGTGAGATCGAAGATGGGCGGCGGCGAGTGCAAGAGCAACGACTACGGCGCCGCTGCCTACTGGGACGCCCGCTACTCCTCCCCCTCCTCTACCTGCGGCAAGGACGGCGGCGGATTCTTCGACTGGTACCAGACGTACCCGGCGCTTCGGCCGCTCCTCCGCGCTTGCCTCCCCACCTCCTCCCGCGTCCTCATGCTCGGCTGCGGCAACTCCCGTACGTCTCCCTCCAATTACATGATGCAAACTGCTCACGATTTAGCTGCCAATTCGAAGCTCTTGCCATAGTTCTGGACCGGCACTTGCAGATGCAGACAGAGTGCTCCAGGCTCCGAAATCTCGCAATGCTCTGAGCTTCTACCAGTTCATCCACCAAGTACCGGTGCATTCTGATTGGGAACATGCATGTTCAGTGCTCCCTTGATTCAACTTGTTCTACGAATTTTCATGTTGGATATAGTCTTCATTATGCTTGCTAACTAGGCGTTACTTGGGTTGCTCGCCTATGGTAAATGCGGTGCAAGATTTGTCTTGCTGAAGCAACTCTAATAGTTCTGCTGTTAAAAGTTATCTTGTCTCAATGTTAGACACTTATTATCCACAGTACGATGCTGTTTGATCTTGTTTTCATCCTGATTTGGGCAGTTTTGTCGGAGGACATGGTGAAGGATGGTTACGAGGACATAGTAAATGTAGACATTTCATCCGTAGCTATCGATCAGATGAGAGAGAAACACACGGATATTCCACAGCTTACATGTAGGGTGGTGACGGGTACCCAGGCCATGGGTACCCCCAGCGGCCCGAAAGGGCGCGTGGGCCGAACCAGGCCGGTCGAGGCCCGAAGCCGCAGCTGCCGGAAAAAAACCGAAGCCATGACCAAGCCGCCGAAATCCCCGAAGGAACAAAGAAGATTTATTGCGTATCGGCGCATTAAATGCCGGACGTAATGGTGACGCGCGCACAAGTCCCCAACTCTCGCATTTACTACAAGCAACTACGCCGACCAAAGAGGCAAGGGGAGCCGTGGCCGGTCCCCATCACCGCCACTTGCGGGTGACTAAGAGCACGCTTTTTTCTCTTTCGAGCATAGATGTAACCTCCTCCTCGCCTATATAAAGGGAGGGAGCGAGCATGTAAGACAGACGGACAACCAAGGAATCAATACAATCAAACCAACACGAATCGAGTAGGACGTTCACCAACCAAGATACATCTTGTGCTCACCCGAGTAAGTTGCCGAGGAGAGGAGCGTGCACCCTCTTACCTATACAAATTCATTGGCCGGTGCTCAAACACCGATAGCTTGGCGCGCTGTAGGGGCCTGTGCACGACGTTGCCGCCATCTTCCCGCTTAGCTTCTTCGACGGTTCCCTTTCTTTCTCCGACATCGCCATGCCGAGAAGGCCGATCCGCTTTCGGCCTCGACTTGGTTACCACCACGGGCGACAGATAGTGATCGCCCTCGCCATACTCCGGCCAAGTGTCCACCGAGGACCCCGACGCCTCACTGGGCCGCCAGAGACTCCTCGGCCGAGGTCCCCGCGGACTTAACGCCGGCGCGCCAGAGGCCCCATCACCCCAAGCGATGCGCGGAGGCATCGAGCGATGGCGGTCGACCCGCCGCGACCTCGCGGCTGCGGGCAATGGTCGGCCACGCACCGACGACCACCACTCGGACAACTCCTCCGACCACGGCTCTGGCGGAGGAAGAGACAAGAATGCACCACGCTATCGCGACCCGACACCGCGGCAGCGCCGCTACCCGGCCACGCCAAGACTCTCCGCCAACACACCGAGGAGGATCACCGCTCGCCGCCGACCTTCGGGCCGGCGACGCGACGAGCCGAGGCTCAAAAGGCCGAAGCTCGACAAGCTCCAGGCCGACTGGAGCAATCTCGCGGCCGCTTCCACTGCGCTGGCGGCATACAAGGCCACAAGACGCCAGTCCACCACCACCAAGCTAGGGGACGGACGATTCATCGTTCTTTCCCACGCCAAAACATCGCCGCAAGAAGAAAGAATGCCGCCTCCGCGCATTCCCGAGCCAGACGATCTCGGCAGCCTAAGGCTACCCACCGTAACCTCCGGCCTGGTGGAGCGAGCGCAAGAAGACGCTGTGATGGCCACGGATCGCAGCTGCTCGGGCACCTCTTCTGATGGCTCGCGCCGCAACGCCACCGAGGCCGTCGAGCTAAACAAGGGCGCCACCTTCCTGACAACCTCAGTGCATCGCAAGACCCGGCACCAACGTTTGGGGGACGAACGCGACGCCGCACCACCCTCCAAACGCGGAGAACAAGGAACGACCCGACCGGCCGCGACGCCGCCGACAGCCCGCCGGCGTGATCGCACTCGAGCCCCGATGGCCCCGGCCACGGGCGCTGTCGTGGAATTCGCAGCTGGTTCCTCGCCAGATTCCGGCGCCGGCCAACATAGCTGGCACACAGGGGCTACAAACCCCAAGCAGGTGGTCGAAGATTACCGGCCAGATGCCAAGTGGGGGAGCGACGGACGATCTCTTTGTCATCCAATACCTCCCATCTACTTGGCGGACTCACCGGGCATGGCTCGAATATCCGCTCGCCAACATCATCCGGATCGGGCCGACCTCAAGCACCACTTCGCTGGCAACTTCCAGGGCACCTACAAGCGACCAGGGAATTCTGGGACTGAAAAGTCGCGGCTGACTGGGAAAACCTCCGGGACTACATCCGACGCTTTTTCCCAAGAAGGTAACGAGCTCCTCGACATCCGCGACGCCGATGTCGTGGGGCATTCATCTACGACACCACTTCCAAGACCTTGGTCCATAAATCGGCGCGGCCCAGACCACCAAAGAACTCCCGACATTGCCACCAACCACGCCGGCGAGGAGGCCGTAGATGTCATCTTCGACAAAGGAAGGTCGAAGCGAGGAACCGGGCGCCGAGCCCAGCCTCCTCCGACCGCCCGACAAGCGAAAAGCGCCACGGCAAGAACAGTCCGCGAGGACCGCCTGTTATGTGGCCGACTGGCCAGAAAGCCGCAAGGCCGGCAACCCCGACCACTTCGAAATCGATGGAAATGCGTGTCCGAACCACGGATACCGTCAGGCACAAGTATCGGACTGAGAAGTCTGAAGCGTTTCCTTTCCGGAACCCCCACGACGCCACGGGGCAAAGGAAAGAGGCAAGACTAAGACCGACCACCGAGATCGAGAGGCAGACGCCGGCTTCCCGAGACCGACGGATGCCTCATGATCTTCGGCGACAAGAAGCTACGCCGACCGGAGGCGGCTCAAGCTCGCTGCCGAGAGGTGTTCGCAGAAGCCCCAAATTGCATCTAAATACCTTCTGGTCTGAGTCCCCGATCACCTTTGACCGGCCGACCACCCCGACCACGCCCCGCAACCAGGAGGTACCCGCCGCGTCATTGATCCCATCGTGGGAACGGTTACCGACTAAGGTGCTCATGGATCGGCGGCTAGCCTCAACATCGCTTTACGTTGAGACCCTCGACGCCACGGGGATCCGCCGAGCCTTCGACCAAGCAGAGCGCCCTTTCACTGTCGTTCGCCAAGAGCCCACCCGCCGGCAGGTCGACCTACTGGCCACGCTCGGGAGCCGGTTAACTTCCGCACCGAGACCCTCACCTTCGAGGTCGTGGATTTTCCCGGCCCTACCACGCCATCCTGGGAGACCATGCTACGCGAAGTTCATGGCGATCCCCAACTACACCTACCTGTCGAAGATGCCCGGCCGCATGGGGTGATCATCAGAATCGCGTCTTTCCGGCTCGCCATACCGCGAGAAAGACATTGCGAAGTTGGCCTCGGCGCCGTCGATCCATCGAAGCTCGCCGGCCCGAGAAGATTTTCCGAGTCCGCTCCCGACTCTAGCAAGTCGGACCGGGCTCCTTCAAGTCCGCCGAGGACACGAAGACGATCGAAGTCGACCCAGAGGACCCGACTAAAACCGCCGGATCGGGACCACGCTTCCCGCCAAATAGGAAAGCGCTGCCGACTTCCTTCGCATGCTAACCGACGCCGCATGGAAGCCCTCCGACATGCCGGGGATCCCGAGGGAAGTCGCCGAGCACTCCTCGAACATCCTACTGGTCTAGACCCGGTCGCCAGTCCGCGCCGCTCGACGAAGGAAAGCGCGTAGCCATAGGGGAGGAAATAGCCAAGCTCTTGGCCGCAGTGGTTCATCAAAGAAGTTCGCCACCCCGAGTGGCTAGCAAACCCCGTGCTTGTAAAAAGAAGACTGGGAAATGGAGAATGTGTGTCGACTACACAAGCCTCAACAAGGCATGTCCGAAAGATCCATTCCTCTCGCCCCGCATCGACCAAATGGTAGACTCCACCGCAGGTGCGAATCCTCGCCCTTTCGGATGCCTACTCAGGGTACCACCAGATCGCGATGAAAGAAGACGACCACTCGCGACTTCCTTCATCACTCCAGACGGCTCGTTTCGCACGTGACAATGCCGCTTGGCCTGAAGAACGCGGGGCTACATACCGTAGATGCATGCAGACCGCTTTTCCGACCAGACGGGCCGCAATGTCGAGGCGCACGCCGACGACATCGTTGTCAAGACCAGGAAGACCGACATCATCGCCGACCGAGGAGACTTTCGCGAACCTTCGACGGTTCGCGATCAAGCTCAACCCCGAAGTGCGTGGGGTACCCAAGGAAGCTACTCGGCTTCATCATCTCCGGCGCGCATCGGCTACCGAGATAAGATCTCTCGCGATCTTAAGGATGGGGCCGATCAAGAACCTCAAAGGGGCCCAAAGGTCGACGGATGCCTAGCGGCCCTAAGTCGCTTCACGCCCCGGGCCGAACGCGCTTGCCCCTATACAAGCTCCTCGAGGAAATCCGACCACTTCACCGGACGGCGAGGCTCAGACGCCTTCGACGCGCTTAAAGGTTTTCCCGACCACCTCCAAAGGCCGATCGCCCGCGCCAGAAGAGCCTCTGCTATTTACATTGCCGCCACGACCCAGGTCGTCAAGACGGCACTTGTAGCGAGCGAGCGTAAGAAGGGCGAGTCCTTAAGGTCCAAACGGCCTACTTCATTAGCGAAGTACTCTCCGAGTCCAAGGCACGGTACCGCAGATTCGTAAGATGCTCTACGCAGATTCGATCACGAAAAGGAAGCCGGGTACACTACTTCAACCAAAGACCACGCTTCCGTGGTAACTTCCCTACCACTCGGCGAGGTCATCCACAACCGCGACGCCTCGAAGAATTGCCAAGTGGGCACTCGAGCTCAACGGGCATGACATATCCTATGTCCCTGACCGCCATAAAATCTCAAGTTCTAGCCGACTTCGCCGCCGAAAGGATCGAAGCCTGTGCCCCACCTCCGCTCGAAGACCCCGAGCATCGGACGATGTACTTCGACGGGTCCTTCACCAAAACGAGCCGGGCCGGGTCGTCATTCTTTCACCGCCGGAACAAGCTTCAGACGTCATCCGGCTACTTTTCGACGCAACCAACAACGTCGCCGAGTACGAGGCCCTCGTTATCGGCCTCCGTGATCGCCGACCTCTGAGCTCATGCGGTTATGCGTGCATGGCGACTCAAACCGGTCGCCGATCAAGTCATGAAGGTCGCAGAACCTCGCGACGATCGGATGGCGTACCATCGTCGAGGTACGCAAATCCGGAGCAAAAGTTCAAAGGATTTGAACTCCATCATAGCTACGCGGAACAACGGAGAGGCCGATCACTGGTCGGTCTCGCCCCGGCAGAGGGCCGGCCCCGCCGAATTTTCGCCCTCGACCTACACTAAGCGCCCATCCGACCAATCGCCTGACGATCGGCCAAGCGACCCGACAAGGGCCGAAATGGTCGAGCCGGGTTGCAACGCCCGATGACCAAAGACCGATTGAGGAATCCTTCGTCGACGGCCGACCGACTGCTCCTCCCGACGACTCCGATCGAGGCCCGCCGCCGCTCGTCGGCAAAATCCTTCAGATCGATCGGCAAGAACGACCTCTGAATGAGCTCCTCCGGATCCTCCGTATGTGTCCCACCACCAAGGGAGAGAGCTACTCCGCGACATCCACGGCGGGTTTGCGACACCACGCCGTCACGAGCCTGGCCTGAAAGCCTTCCGACAGGGTTTCTATCGCCGACCGCCGTGGCCGACTCGAGCAAATCATCCGGACGTGCGAAGGGTGCCAATTCTTCGCTCGGCAAGAACTCACCTCCCGCCAAGAAGCCCTCCAAACGATCCCTATCACCTGGCCGCCTTCGCCGGGGACTCGATCGGTCGGGCCCTTCAAGAAAGCGCCCGGGCTTCACCCACTGTTGGTTGCGATCGACAAGTTCACCAAGTGGATAGAAGCCAAGCCGATCACAACAATCACTTCAATGAGCGGCGGACTTCATCCGCAACATCGCTTCACCGGCTTGGGAGTCCCGAACTCCATCATCACCGACAACGGACGCAGCTTCACGGAAAGGAGTTTCGAGCTCGCGATTTTCAAAGATCCACGTGGATTGGGCGCCGCCGCCACCCACGAGCAACGCCAAGTCGAACGCGCGAACGGCATGATCCTCCAAGGGCTCAAGCCACGAATCTTCGATCGATCAAGAAGTACGCGGACGTTGGGCGTACCGAGGTACCTCCGTACTTTGGAGTTTGCGGACCACCCGACCCGGCCGACCGGTTCACGCCGTTCTTCCTGGCATTCGGAGCGAAGCCATCCTACCAACCGACTTGGACTACGGCGCCCCAAAGGTTCAGGCCTTCAACGACCCGGCTCGAGTCCCAAAGAAGACATTGCCGACCGGCCGATGAAGCGCGAGATGTCGCCGCTGCTCGCCACCAAATACCAATGACATCGCGACGCTACCACGACCGCAAGGTTAGAGGCGGCGCTCAACGCAGCGACTGGTTCTGCGCCAGTCCACCCAACAAAGGCAAGCACAAGCTCTCCTCCTTGGGGAGGGCTCCTTTCATCGTAGTAGAGGTCCTTCGACCCGCACTTACCGGCTCAAGGATCCCGATGGCAACATCCCGTCAAACGCCTCGAACATTGAAAAGCTAAGACGATTCTACCCTTAGCCCTTTTCTACCTCGCTCATTACCATGTTCACCTTTTACCGGGCGTGCGCGTAGCATTTTTTCCACTGTCGACATCCCATTCAACCGCATTATTCACCCGATCGTTCGGTCTTCTTTTCCCGACCGAACACCACGGCCCTACGCCACGGCTACTGGCGAAGTGGTATCTCGCTAAGGAAAAAAGAGACGTAACAGATGATGTACGGCTGTTCTGGGAACTAACGCCGCGCTTAAAACTCATTTTTTCCTACTTTTTCTAAAACGCTGAACATGTCGATCATCGGCCGGTTGGTCCCCGCACTCCAAGAACCATGACCGGCATTTCTTACCAAAGAACAAACCGAAAAATAGCGAAAAATACATATAAAACTCGAACACCTTTATTTTCTTCCAATTCAACGGCATTTATATTCTTTGGAAACAAGAAAATCTAAAACCTAGAAAACTTCTCCTCGCCTAAGGGTCTTCCGCGCCGACAGTTGATCTCCTGACTTATCGTCCCTCTCCAAACATACTTCACTTTTCCTCAAGACAATTTTTGCCGCGACGCACGGCAAAAAATAGCCGGGTCGCTAAATCCGCAGCAGAGAGCCCCGATCCGCCGGACGCACCTTCGAAGCGGCGGCCCTGCGCCTGTGTGACCTCTATGGTTCCTGGAGCTCTGAGTCCGACACAGTGGGACCGCCGGAGAAGAGTACGGCAAAGACGATCGGGCGACGGCAAGACGGCCGTTTGCCAAGAGCCTAGATGTCGCGGCCGACTCCAGTGCTCCGGAAGGAGAAGGAGCGCGTGAGGACGGCGCCGCTCCCCAATTGCTCAGCGGCGCTCGCGGCGTTCCTCGGCCAGCCGCGGCTTATCGCGCGCCTCGCTCGCCTCCTCCTCCGCCTCCCGTTCAAGCGGCTCGATCGACCGTCGTCCGACGGCCGCCGCATAAGACGGCCACTTGCCGCCCCAACTCCTCCTCATCCTCTCGCCTCGTTGAAGGAGTCGATCGATCTCATCGATCGGTGGCTCTCATCCTTAGAGCGGGAATGAGAGCGAGGCGACCATAAAAGCAAGTCGACGATTCGTCTCAACGTTGCCGAATGAAGTCCCGCGCCACCTTCCGCCTATTTATAGGCGATCCGGCCAAACGAAGCGACGCCACGGATACCCGCCAAAGATTCATGACGACCGCACCTTTTCAAACCGATGGCGAGAAGCCAAGCGCTGAAGCAAGCGACGCGAACCGGCACCGCCAATTTCGCGTTGAACAAAAACCTCGCTGATCATAAAGAAAGATAAGTGAGTACCTTCTTCTTGCACACTCGTTATTACTCCTTCAAGTGGCGCCGGGCAAGAAGAATAAACAAACCGCCCCGCCCCACTCTGGCTACAAGAGTCCCGCTGGCCTGATCGTCACAACCAATCGTCTGTCCTCCCAAGACGGCCAAACTTTCGACCAAAAAGTACTACGGCCTCGCCGGCCACTCTGATTCTGAAGTAGTGCTTGGCGAAGAAAGGAAGTGCCCAAGCGGGTCGACCCACGATCGGTCCGGAACAGCCTCCCACGGTTGAGCGTTCTCTCGATTTCCCAACTCTCTAACTTTTGTGATACACACACCGACCAATGCCCGACCCCTGTGGTCCCTAAAGGCAAGAGACGGCGACGATATCCACCACAAAGAAAATGGGCAAGAGGCGAGGACAAGGCGAGCCTCGGGCCCCCTAGTTGGGTCGGCGGACGACCCAATCGCCTTTAACTCACGTCCGGATCACACCTCACGCTCTCGCGAACCTGCCGACGGTGGCGGCCACCGCGCTTTGGATCAACGAACGATCCAAGGTCCGATACGAGATCGAGTAAGGAAAGATTCTTTATGGATCGCTTCAGCTGGAGTCGGACGCCACGGATTGTCCGCTAGGGGACCCTCGCAAGGGCCTCTGTGTTCCACCCGGATCACTCGCTTGTAGCCCCACGACGAGCGGCGCCGAGCCAACGAAGGCAAGCGCTGCTTTCACCCTCCTCGTCCCCACCACGACGGGCGAAAGAAGGCACGACCGGCGCCACGTGTCCGCCAGCGACCACCATCGCGCGCCGGCGGCTCGACACGGGCGCCACGCGGTCCGCCAGTGGCGATCAGCCATCACGCGCCGAAGGCACGACCGGGCGCCACGTGTCCGCCAGTGGCGACGGCCATTACGCGCCGGCGGCTCGACACGGGCGCCACGTGTCCGCCAGTGGCGACACCATCAAGCGCCCGGCGGCTCGACCGGGCGCCACGTGGTCCGCCAGTGGCAATTCACCACGCGCTTAACCCGGCGCCACGTGCTCGCCAGTATGGCTACCATCATACGCGCGAAGGCTCCAACCCGGCGCCACGTGCTCGCCGGAGCGGTCACCATCATACCGAAGGCACGACCGGGCGCCACGCGCCGCCAGGGCGATCACATACGCCACGTGCTCGCCAGTATGATCGGCCATCGGCGCTGGCACGACCCGGCACAGATATATACTGCGATCGGACCTCCCGATACCGCAAAGCAACGACCAAGCAGCGAAACCCCCGACCGCTTCTCCGACCATTTGGGGCTCAAGACTACACCGGCAAGGCCACAAGACTGGCCGAAGACTCTTCCCGATCAAACCCGGTGAAAACCCCCGACCGCTCTCCGACCACTGGGGCTCTGGAAGACACACCAAAGGCCACAAGACCCTGGCCGAAGACTCTTCCCGATCAAACCGGCTGAACCCCCGACCGCTTCTCCGACCACTGGGGCTCAAGACTGATCGGTGCGCCAAGACCGGACAAGAGACTCGATCAAAGCCGAGCGAATCACGGCATCACAAAGACGGAAACAAGACCCCCGGCACCTCTCCGACCGCACGGGGCTCTGGGCTATCGACGGTACCTGTGCCATGGGTACCCTACGCCCGAAGGGCGCTGCGGGTCGAATCCAGCCGGCCGAGGCCTGGCCGCATGCCGGAAAACCGGCCATGACCAAGCCGCCAAATCCTCGAAGGAACAAAGAAGATTTATTGCGTATCGGGCGCATTAAATGTCGGACGTAATGGTGACGCGGCAAGACAAGTCCCCAACTCTCGTGATTTACTACAGCAACTACGCCGACCGCCAGCAGGCAAGGGGAGCTGGTCGGCCCCATCACCGCCACTTGCGGGTGACTAAGAGCACAGTCTTTTTCTCTTTTTCGAGCTACAGTGTAACCTCCCTCCTCGCCTATATAAAGGGGAGGGAGCGAGCATGTAAGACGGACGGACAACCAAGGAATCAATACAATCAAACCAACACGAACTGGAGTAGGGACGTTCAGCCCGAACCAGTATACATCTTGTGCTCACCCGAGTAAGCCGTCGAGGAGAGGGAGCGTGCACCCCCCTCTTACCTATACAAATTCATTGGCCGGTGCTCGAAACACCGACAGGTGGTGTGTCTGATAGTTTCATTTTCGTAACTTATGACCTCTATGTTAGTCTATTTACTTGGGTGTCTTATGCTTTAAGATATGCAGATGGATGTTAGGGACATGAGTTTCTTTGGAGATGAATCACTTGATTGTGTCCTTGATAAAGGTAAGCGTCGTATTCACTCCAAAGCACTTGATATTGTTTCATATGTTAGTGCTCTTGAAAAATATTTTTATGAAGCTCACCCAAATCTATCCATTTATGGTTTTTTTTGCAACTCTATTTACCAGTTATTCTGTCAAAACTTTTTTCTGTAGGGACCTTGGATGCTATGATGGTAAGCTTTGTCTATTGAGTAAACTACATTTCAACTTTCTGATTAGGCATGAAATGATCTTATGGTATCGGTGTTGTTATTACATACTTTTAGTGTGGTGATGATGCCCCCCATGGTGCTTCCAAAATGCTAGCAGAAGTGGCAAGGTGTAAGGCATAACAAGTTTATTCACTCTTTGCATGCCAACTGATCCCCGACTGATGCATTTAGTAGTTTTCAATGTAACTATTTTGCCTTTTCAGGCTTGTTAGGCCTGGTGGGATCTACATGTTGGTACATCCTATAAAACTAAAAGCTATTCTTCAATGAATGCCTATTAGATGATTTTGTGATGAGACAGTGTTCTTTAGCAGATAACATATGGTGCTCCTAAGGAACGAGTGTCACTTTTGAACCAAGGCGGATGCCATTGGAAGATTGGACTATACATTATGGGTAAGTTTGAAATACCCTGTATTTAGTCTAAAGAGGGAGAACTCTGCCAAATAATGTTTTTACTCTGTTACTCTGATACAACATGCTCTTGTGTTTTGAGTATTTGCTTCATTGAATGGAAACAGTTAATTCAAAACTGCCTTTTTTTAATTCCGTTACTTCTCAGTTCTCATAACTAAAAAATGTTTGAAACTCCAAACGAAACTCTAGATAATGAAAGTTCCTGGTTGACTGATTATAATGGGCAACATTAATTGAAAAATCTGTAACACATAAATGGGCATAAGGATTTTATTTTTGTTATATAAACCTTGACACCAAATTTATTCTTTCTGCCCACAGCCACACCTGGATACCAATTGAAATGGAGCAACAGTGCTCCACAGCCCTCCATGGAGGAAGTTACACTGACAGTGGATGGCCAGCTACCGCCTGATTATGTTCTTAAAGATCCAGAGTCGCATTTCATTTATGTTTGTCACAAGTCACACGCGGTGAATGGAGCTAATTCCACAACTGCTGATGAAGGGGAAACCATAAGTTCAAAATAAATTTTCATACTTGGTTTGCATTATTTTTGCTGCTCGTGGAGTCTATCAGTGTATTGGCATAGGAACTAGGAAGTGCTCATAATTTGTCATCTGTACCATTGGTATGGAAAATACGCCCTTTCCGGCCATTCTGGGCGTGGGAGTCATAAGTCCATGCTTGATATCTGTTCTAGGAAGTTGGAAGCTTTTTTTGAAGCGACAATTCAGCTTTGAAAGATATGAAAACATCTTATCCAGCTTTGCCTGTAGCTCAGGCTCAATGCCATGTGGTCTGAACTTCCTAGCATCTACATCGTGCATGGTGAAAAGAACTGCACAATTGGTGAACAGTTCTTTTAAGTAAACTAGCACAAAGTACATCAACGACTGCATGAACAGGGGAAAAGTTTACTCCTGCTGGTGCCTACTGCCTAGTATGACGGGCAGCAAGGCGGTGGAGCGGAGATGGGTAGCCGTCCCGGCGGGAGTCTCTTTGTGTTGCGCCGGCCGGGAGGGAGGCGGCGCCGGGCTGGTTGGGCTCGCCGGTGTGCGGGCGGGGACGACGACAGCTCGAGCTGGGTTTGGCTCGCGCTCGGCGCAATTACTGCGAGAGCATGCACTTACGATGCTTCATAGTGGATGGTAGTCTCACAGGTCCATGTTAAATTTCATCCACAGTAAGTGGTGGTTTGCAGAGTGTCAGTGTGACTCACTTCAGGTATGAATTATGATGGTTTGGGAGAGAGAGGGTGTGGTCCTAACTCATAGGAATGGGAGTACACATCATTTTAATTTATTATTTTTTAATAAAAATACCCAGGAACTCTTCTATTCATGTGAGAAAGAAGTTTGGCATTTGAGTTCGAGGCCAGGTTGGGTGGACCAGGTTCAACTTATCAAAATCGTGATTTTGGATTATCGCCAAGAAACCGGAGGTTATGAGAAATTTTTTGAAAAAAATTCCAAGAAAAAAACAAGAATAGATCGGTCTTCACCGATTATCAACCAACCAATTGATTTTTTTTGACAGCCAATTTTTCGAGCGATTTTTGTTGATATTCACTGAAAATCGTTCGATATTTGCTGATTATCAATCGATTTATGTCAAATAATTTTTTTGATTTTTTAAAGCATGTTGATCCTAGCCACATGCCAAATACCCTTTTTAGATATAGAGAAACGGAGCTTCATTTCGTCAATTTATATCCCATAAAACTTAGATCAAGATAAAACAGTGAAAAAAAAGAGCTTCCGGAGAATCCGGATCAATTGATTCCCTTGAACTTGTCTTTAGATAGCACTTTCCCATGTCCCACGAGAGATACGAACACTGAACGGAAAATTTGTGTTCGCGCACAGTGGCGAAGCCACGACTAAATTAGAGGGGAGGCTAAGCTAAACATTTCAACTACTAGTAAAATCCATAAATAACTATTTAACAAGTGAAACAAAGTAGAAGTTTATAAGATACTCATATAAATGAAGTTGCTAGGCACACTAGCAACGAGTTGGATTTGGAGGCAACAGGCAAGCATATTCTACGGGTTTTTATTCTTTAAAAGCAATCCATAATTGCTTCATCATCAATAGATTTGAATATTGTTTTCTCGGTGTAGCACACCATTAAGTCATTGAGCCAATCATTGGAGACTTTGTTGCGCAAATCAGTCTTGATAACCTTTATTGCCGAAAAAAATCCTTTCAACAGAAGCAGTTGACATAGGAAGTATCAGTGTTAGTTCAATAAGACGATAGACCAATGAAAATATTTTATGCTTTCCATGTTGAACCATCTTTTCTGCTAGCATGGCAACATCATTGCATTCATGAAATTCCACACTTCTCCTGACATTGAGAATATAGATTTGGATAGCGCCGGTGAGATGGGGATTTGGATTTTGGAGTGGTGCAGAGGATTAGGGTTGGAGACCGACCGAGACTCGCACTGAGTTGTTTGACACAGGCTGCAGGGGGTAATGAGCTTTGGGCCGCATTAGAGCAGGGGCGCACGCCCCAGTGCGCCCCACTGCTCGCTTCGCCTCTGTTCGTGCATTCTTTAAAAAGAAATGGGAAAAAACGTGTTGCTCGCTCTATTCTGTCATTTACGGTTTTGCTCGTGGTCCGAAGCAAGAAAACCCTCAGCAGCTGGTCTAGTTAACCCGATCCAACGCGGCCACCTCGCCTCCTACCCAAACCCCAAATGGTCGGCAAAACGGACCAAAAGACGGGGGAAAGACATAAATATGTGGAAATCGCAAAATTAAAACGTCAAAAAGATGAGAAATAAGATGAGGTATTTAGAAATCGTATAATAATACCGATGAAGTATGACTCTTAGTCTAAATATTTAAATATGTTTAGATTCTATCTTGTTATAGATGACTTTGAATATATCTCTTGTTGTTTTCTACTGTAAATATGTCACTCTTTTATACAAGAGAATTAATTTAATAAAAAAAACAATTTTTATCTCTTTATATCATATATACTCCTCTTATTTATTCTTGTAATCTGAGCAGTATATTTAAGGGCAGTACTAGCAGCCGGACGTCTGATTTTTTTTAAAATTTCGGACGCCCGCGCAACATTTTTTTTACTGTTTGCAACATTTTTTTTCAACGTTCGCAACATTTTTTTCACTTTTGAAACATTTACTGTTTGTCGAATGAAAATGTTGCATGCGTAGGAGAAAAATGTTGCATGTGTAGAAAAAAAATGTTGCATGCGTAGAAAAAAATGTTGCGGTAGAAATCAGACGTCCGAACTGTAGCATTACCGTATATTTAATTATCTACAGTGAGCGTCGTCGTTTTACAACAAATAAAGATCTAGAAGCCGAAATAAAGGTTGTGAGGGAGCATAACATTCTTCCCCGGTGCCGAGAGAGCACCGCACTCCCCTCGCCGCGCACCACCCACCGTCTCGACTCCGCTTCCGTCTCCAGCAGTATCAACCCCCGCGACCGGCGCGCGCGGGGGATCTGCGGGCCTCACCCTCTCCCCTTGTCGCCGCCGCCTCCTCCGGGGGGTGGTGGTGGTGCCCGCCTCATGGCGAGCGGCGGCGACGACGACGCGGGCGTGAAGCGTGTGGCGGACCGCTACCTGAAGCGCGAGGTCCTCGGAGAGGGCACCTACGGCGTCGTCTTCAAGGCCATCGACACCAAGGTCGCGCCCCTCCTCCCGCTCCTAAACCCTCGCGTCGCTGATCTGCGGGTGCCCCTCAAGAATTGGGCCTTAATTTGTTTGACACCCTTGCTCCATCCATCTGCTTGGTGAGGGGGTAGGTGGTCGTGCGATTGAGCTTAGGGGTTAGGGGGTTTTGGGTCGCGGTACCTTTTGTAATCGCGTCACCGAGCGGCTGGGCTCCCTGTGAAGTGGCTAGGAGAGGCTGGCAAGGCTGTTCTCCCACCCACCATGTGTGATTAGTCCTGTCGAGAACGGAATTCACTTGGTCTCGTCGAGGAGTGTGTTGATTGAGCTGGCGGTAGACGCTGGGATGGGTTTTCGAGCTGTTGTGCTGGATTTGGCATCCCGGTTGTAGCAATAATTGAAATCATGGGCTGTTCCATTTGATGTGAAAGGGGTTAGGGTAATGGATAGGAGGCTGTAGTAGCCTTGCGTCTGTATTCCCTTGGATAGCAGGGTTTATTTGCCGTGGACTCATGTGTTTGTGTATGTTAGGGTAAGGGGTTAGGGTACTAGATTTCATTCAACAGATGTAGGGTGTGTTTGCAGTGCTTTTAAGTTAACTTTATCAAGTACCAACGCTTGTGAATTTAGTGTTGCGACTGTTTACTCTCCCTCTGTTGATGATGCTTGCTCAGATACCATAGTTGGACTTCGGTCTGTTTGAGCCAGTGTTCACAAATTGTTGCTTGTTGTTTATTTTCAGACTGGGAATACAGTTGCGATCAAGAAAATCCGGCTTGGGAAGTATAAGGAAGGTGTGAACTTCACAGCATTGAGGGAAATTAAACTGCTTAAGGAGCTGAAAGATCCTAATATTATAGAGCTAATTGACGCTTTCCCTTACAAGGGAAACTTGCACCTTGTATTTGAGTTCATGGAGACTGACTTGGAAGCCGTCATACGAGACAGGAACATTGTATTATCTCCTGCTGACACAAAATCTTATATTCAGATGATGTTGAAAGGTCTAGCCTTCTGCCATAAGAAATGGGTGTTACACAGGTACTTACTATCTTGCTAGTTTCTTTTAAAGAAAGCAATATTTGACATAAAACTGTGCTGCAGGGATATGAAACCAAATAATTTACTTATTGGCGTTGATGGGCAGCTCAAGCTTGCAGATTTTGGTCTAGCACGCATATTTGGGAGTCCAGAACGGAACTTCACACACCAGGTTTAATATACTTATGTACTATCCATTCAGTTAATTGTGTCCTGGAACTCCCAGAAGCTGGTCACAGGAACAGAATATGCACTTCCGTCAAGTAGTATTATTATTTCTTATCTTGTGTATACTTTTGAGTCGTGGATATTGCTGGTTTTGATTTTCTATTTATCCATGAAACACGACACATGCTTGGCAATATTTGTTGATCTTATGTTTCCTTCTGTAATAACAATAATAATTTGTGCTGTGGCATAGATAAATTTATTCTTAGGTTTTCTACTAATGTAACCTAATCTGTAGAACTATTTTAGCCCTCTCGGTAGCAACTATCTGCTAAAGCAAAAAGATAGAATATCTTAAACCAACTAAGTATTCTAGTTGTAGCTGCTGACTTTCCTAGCAAGTGGAAAAGGTTAATCTTTCTGGATGGAACAAAATATATACATGTGAGGAAGGTGTTATCATATTTCCAGGATATTCCAGTTGATTCATACTTTGTATATGAGCATTTAGATTGCAGTTTGCTTGTTTGGTAATTTCTTGGATGATCCAGTTAGAAAAAATGCTAAAAAAATATTGATTTGGAAAGGGCATTTTCTTCCAGAGTTACCATTGCTGTTTAGAAAAGATCCTAAATTTTATTGATTTAGAAAGGGCAGTTTCTCCCAGAATCACCATATCTGAAAGTTCTGTTAATCCATTGTTTTTATTCAGTAACAATGAGTATCATGTAGTCAAGGACCACCTCTCAGCTCATCACAGTTTTTGTTTACTGCATTGTGATTACTTTCTATTTTATTTCTCTCACTAGAGTTATATTATCCTGATGCTGGTGGGCACTTGAATTTGACCTTTTCCCCCCACATATAGGTCTTTGCACGATGGTACCGAGCGCCAGAATTATTGTTTGGCACAAAGCAGTATGGATCTGCGGTGGATATTTGGGCTGCTGGTTGTATTTTTGCTGAACTGCTTCTTAGGCGACCCTTTCTCCAGGTTTAACAGCCTCTTAATTTCCTCGATGAAGTAAATTTGGTTATTCATTTCAATCTGTTTTGGATGAAGATATGTTTGTGTGCTCTGAGGATGCAATGTGCATGACTGCATGGCTAAGTTCATTATTCCTTGATGATGTGATAATTGCACAGTTCAAGTTGACTTTTACCTCAAAATATTGTTTTAAAAGCCACACCAGACAGTAGGTTCGACCTGGAAAAACTGGAAAAGGGTCTGGTCCTAGTGATATGATTGGATTGTTCCCGCAATCAGACTGCTTGAAGTATCTAAGGGATTAAATTGGACAGACAACTTTAATGGATAACATAAAAAAGGCTTCTGTGAGTATTCAAATCTTTTGCTTTAGTTTGTGTTAAAGGGAAGGCTATTTGCACCTAGGCACAACATTCAAGCATTGTTTGTGCCATATGTGTCAAAATAAACAAAGTATAGCATTCCTAAGAAAGTGCACATATGAAGGACCTTTCCAACAATTAAAAATTGACATATATGGACAGCCCTACAATGTTGAAAAAAATGGCACCAAATTAACATTCTAGGTTCTCACCGAGGTGCTATTTCTTCATTGTATTTGCCTTTTCCATGATTTTTGGAAGTTGCATTTGCGGCATGTGCTCTTAGGCCTTAATCTCATGTGATGGATCTGAATTAGACTCCAAACTCTTTTATGTAGAGCTAGGTTTTGTGTTATTCCTGTTCTCCATTCTTGTGCAACATAGTTTTTTTAGTTGTTTGTGTTATTCCTGTTCTCCATTGCCTTAAGCATAGTTTTTTATAGGGCCCAGCATAGAGCTGGTTACCTACTTGTTATAGTCATACATATTTTGGCTGAGAAGGGTTTTCAGTTCCGCGAATCTATACTGTTCTGATTATTGGGTGCTTTTACCTTTTTGAAAATTAAGCTTGAGCTTGCTTACTGGTCATCGTTCTGCTTGCAACGTAAATTTTGTGGGCTTGATTCGAGGTGTGAAAAAAGGCGTCTTTGAGTCTAGATAACATGAATATTCTAATGCTGATAATAATGTCCATAGTTCTGTTTCAAATCAATTGAAATGGCCAAGACTCTTACTAAGGCCAGTTCTGGCAGTACGTTTCTTATCTTGCTGCAGGCTTTCTGAGTCATTAATTTGCCCCAATCTATCTTGTCTATTTGCCAAAAAGTAAAATGCAGACTCCAATATACTTGTGGAATAAGTATGTGACCGTCCTCATTAAATGCTTACTTTTTTGTGGTCCTCATTACATGCTTACTATTACGGGCTTCTTCTTTTTTTTTATCCAAGTTATGAGTTCGTACTAGCTGCAGAGGTGTCAATGTTAGACCATTTTAAGAAATTCAAGATGCTCATCAGAAGTTGCTTCATTATATATCTGCTGGTTTGAAGATTCCTTTATCCATACGAGGAAAGCATCCTTGTTGAGCCTTTTCATGTCACTTTAAGCCGTTTTCTGAGTGCAAAGCCGGAATTGATTGAAAACGTTTGTGAGATTTCTCTAATTGCCTCCATATAGTAGGCTCTAAAAATATCTGATTTTTCAATGGACATGTTTTCAGGATAAGATTTTTCTCTGTGGCTTTAAGTAATCCTGTCCTGCAAATCTGCGACTTCCTCATATTGCCAATACAAGAGCCCTGTAAAGTTTTTTGAGTTTAATAACCACTTAACATAGGACTACTGCATATGTCTTCTGTAAGCTTTTGTTTCTTAAACCCCTAAGGATACTACTTCTAATGAATGGCCTTCTTTCCTGGATTTGTTGGCACGTTGATCTTTTGCATTTGGGGTAACTTTTTGCATGCTACTAAGAGAAGAACACAAGTTGATTTGCAGAAAGAGTGGGAGGGTAACATTCTTTTGGGGAGTGACAGAGAACCATGCTTTGGTCACTCATTTGTTGAATGGTGGACCTAAGTCAAAGAGTAGCAATTACCATTTTGGTAGTCATAACACTAAGAGCTTTAATGGGCACCCAAGTCATTAAAGGTTAATGTTGCAGGGTTCCAGTGACATCGATCAACTTGGGAAGATCTTTGCAGCATTTGGAACTCCAAAGTCTTCTCAATGGCCAGACATGGTTTATCTTCCAGATTATGTTGAATATCAATTTGTCTCTGCACCACCACTTCGTTCATTGTTTCCGATGGCCGGTGATGATGCTTTGGATCTTCTGTCAAAAATGTTTACATATGACCCAAAAGCAAGAATTACTGCTCAGCAGGCTCTAGAACACAGGTATGTCGGTGTGATTGAGAGAGGCAAACTTTTCTCTCTTACTAGTATGCATAACAAAACTATGTTTATATTTGGTGTTAAGGTACTTTTCATCAGTACCTGTGCCAACAAAACCATCACAACTTCCAAGGCCACCGCCGAAGGGAGACTCAGGGAACAAGATACCGGACTTGAACCTGCAGGACGGCCCTGTTGTGCTGTCCCCGCCGAGAAAGTTGCGCAGGGTGACTGCCCATGAAGGGATGGAAGGCAATATGCATCCGGCAGACAAACCAGAAGAGCATTTTTCAGGGGCGAGGCACATTGGTGACATGCCTGGTCAGTGTGCTAGAATACCAATGTCAATTGATGTTGGAGCTGTGTTTGGCTCACGACCAGCTCCTAGACCGACGTTAAACAGGTAAACAGCACTATCCTTCATGAATGGAACCTGTGAATGTTTAAATCACCAATGAAGCCAGATTGTACTACTGTACTGAGCTATTTTATTGTGTGAAATAATTGAACGTATTAACCTCCTATTTTGCAGCGCTGACAAGTCTCGTTTAAAACGGAAACTTGATATGGATCCAGAATTTGGATACACAGAGTAAAAGAAAGGTTTACATGCTCCATTTTTTTCCCTCACTGGCATGCTGATTATTCTTTGGGGAGACAGTTCCACTATTTACCGACAAAAGAGGATTGTGTCGAAAGCCATAAAAACTCCCCCGAAGGTCACTGACACAGTCAACTGCGCTGTTGTTGAACTTCCCAGCCGGCTCATGAAGAGGAAATTGAAGAGATATAATGCTAATTTAGACGGGGGCGTTAGCATGCCATTATAATTGGCCGACTTCCATAAGGAAGGCTCCTAAATCTGCATTCTTTATTGGATACATTGGTTCGCTCCTGTGTGGATGTGTTTCTTTGTGAGTGTTTGCAAAGATTGTGAGAGGTATCTTGTCCTAAATTCTCTGCATTGTCTATTTTCATTCTCCTTGTATG
Organism: Rhipidocladum racemiflorum; assembly: GCA_036346355.1. Taxonomy (NCBI): domain Eukaryota; kingdom Viridiplantae; phylum Streptophyta; class Magnoliopsida; order Poales; family Poaceae; genus Rhipidocladum; species Rhipidocladum racemiflorum. Next base: position 13,071,893 of record CM070578.1, on the reverse strand, counting down.
GATATTTTGAGTGTTGTTTAGTCGGACTCGGACATCTTAGGTACAGTAATTCTTGAACCAAGAACGGCTTATATTATATTGGCACATTTTCCTGTAAGTAACAATACATGGGTGGCAAAAAAGAAGAAAAAAGAGAGTTTTGTTTTACGATGAACTGTTCGGTAAATGCAGGGTGTAGGATTTTTTTAATGTAAATATTATATAATTTTTTTAATTTAAACAATAAAAAATGTGTTTTCAGATTTCTTCCTGAATTTTTGTTGAAAGAGATAGTACTTGGGATGGGTTAAGCGAATGGACATGTTTGTGCGTTCTATCTCCAGCAATTTCCCTTCATTCCATTCCCTTCTCTATTCCCTTCTCTATATTCATTCCCTTTATTTCCTACTATCTCCAGCAGCATCCCCTCAAGAAATTTGTGAAGGGATTGGAGAGAGAATCCCTTTCTAAAGAGATTTACTGTTTGAATCTCTTCCGAAGGGAATCGTGAAAGGGAATCCGTTGGAGCACTTGGGATCTGTTTGCGAAGGGATTTGGAGGGGAAGGGAAGCTGCTGGAGATAAGCTAGGTTACGTGTGGACCGTGTGGTAACAGGTAACTTGAGTACAAATTAAGTGATAACTATTCATTTTCTCTATGAGACGGGTGTACCAGTCTTCCAGCTATCTTTTTTTAGGCACGTGGTATTACCGTATTAGCATCGACAAATATATAGGCGGTTAAGGCTCTTTTCGGAATCCATAAATTCCATATGAGAGCTTCAGATCCTAACTCCACCTCAGAGTTGAAACTTGTGGACTGAAATAAAGTGACTTAAGTTTATAATTTTATTCTAAAATGTAAACAAGATGACCCACTTAAACACTATTAATATACCCACAGCTCCAACTCCACGAATTTAGTGGAGCTAAGAATACTTAGCTCCACCAACTCCACGAATTTGGTGGAGCTGGAGCTCTGCCAAACACCCCGAAATAGTTCAATTCACGCTGAAAATTGAGTAACATTCTTGTGTTCTAAACTGGTTCTAAGCTTTTTTGTGTTTGATGTGAGGACACGTAAAAATGCATATAATATTTAAAAGATATCTTAGATCTATAGAAACGAGTAAGACTTCGGAATAACTAGCCACGGTCGTGTGTTACGTTGTGTCATGCGAAATTTGGTCTGATGTTAATTTTAAAAAAAGTATGAGGATCTAAATGTAATTTTAATTTTTCTCTAGTGCTATGCGAAATTTGGTTCGACGGTTACTTTTGAAAAAAAAAAGTTATGAGGATCTAAACGTAATTTCAATTTTCTTAAGGTTGTTTTTTAAAAATGGGCTCGCTAGGAGTCGTCAGCGAATTTGCGAACCACAATGTCCTTTTTTGCTAGAAAACTGACACATCGGCGAAATTGCGTAACTATGGGTCTTTTTTGCAAAAAAAAAACCCGGTGAAAAGATGACATGGACACTACCCTTGCGCCTGAAATCTTGCCGCTATAATATAAGTAACCATTGGTCCGTTTCCCTCCCAAGTTGAACTTGTGTTTTTAACAGTCAATTAAGAATCCTACCGATTACTGAATATATATGTTCAAATTAAAATTTAAAAGATACAAGCAAAAACTATTTAAACTTGGACATGTTTAGAACGAAGAAACGTTTATTAGTGACGCTGTGAGGAAATCATTAACCTAATGGTTGATAATCAACGTTAAACTCGGGTGTAGTTAGCGAGGACACAAACAAAAGCAAGTGCCTAGGAGAATTTGATGGGGCCTGTAGGAAAGATGGTTGATTTCGAGGCATGTAATATATTAAAATCCACCTGCTAGAGGACAAATTTCTCAATATATAAAAGATACTTTTGCTAACTTTAAAGGTGATGTGTGCAGTAAATGCACGTGAACTCGTGATACTAGACGGACTTGACTAAATAGCACTCCATGCGGTACGTGAAGCCATATAGGTTATATATATTTGTGTCTTATGTATACGTTCATATACTAAAGATTGTTTATGATATTATAGTAGAGATAAATAAGAATGATTTTTTACTGTAAGATTTTTTTTCATGTTTAAAAAATATATACTTTTGCTAACTCTAGAGGTGATTGTTAGGCAATAGTCACACTACACATGTGCCTTAAAAATGGTAAACAAAACTGAGTAGGAGTTGTGCTTTTATGACTTGACTTTTTAAATTCAAATTCTTATAACAAAGATAAAATGTATGTATAAATTTGTGTTTCCAATGTATTCAGTATTTGAAACAATCAATTTAAATGGTAATAGGCTTGTTACAATATAATCTCGATAAATTTTATACCGTGTAATTGCTGCTACAATGTCATTAAATTTATTGTGCTCATAGTGAGAAACACAGGTAACACCCCATTATATTAGCTGAAATGTACGAGTAATATTTCTAAAAACCGCTGAAAATTGAGTAAAGGAGCCGGTCAAGAATCAGGAGAAGAACCCACTACAGAGATTCGCATCGCCAGAAAGGGAGATAAGGGCACGCGGGCATCGGCATCATGCCCCGTGGCAGCATCCGGCCACAGTGCAACGCAGTGCAGAACGCTGCCGCAGCCGATCCGGTTTCCTCGGACTCCGGGCCCGGCCGCCGTTTCGCGGGCTTTTCTCTCTCCTTGTCGTCCGCTCGGGCCCACCGGCCCCGCCCCACGAGCTCTGCTACCCAAACCCACCCGGGCCCAACCGGCACACTCCCGCGCCATAAACCCCCACCCCTCCGCTAACTACGAAGCATCGACTACCCCCCCACCTCTCCGCCCCACGCCCGCGCCGTTGCGAAGCTTTCACCCGGGCATGGATCGCTCCGCGCGCCGCGCCCGCAGCGGCGGCGAAACCCTAGCGCCCTCCCCACGTGCATGCCGCGGCGACGTGGGGATCGTCGTCATCGACCTCGACGACGACGGAGTGGCGCAGGCGGCTGCGAGCAGGTGCGGCTCCTCGGCGCCGCCGCCGCCGCTGCCTGCCGGGGAGGTGGCGATGCGGACGCGATCGCGGAGGCTGGCGATGCAGGCGACGGTGGTGGCGGAGGAGGCGCCGAGGGGGAAGAGGCGGAGGAAGTGGACGTGCGCGGAGGCAGAGGGCCGCGGAGGGAGCAAGCGCGCGGTGGCCTCGAAGTCGGCCTCGATGCTGGCGTCGAGAGGGAATCGTCGTAGGCGCTTGCGGCGCGCCTCGGAGCCAGCGGATGGGGCTCTGGCGCGTAAGGGTAAGGAGGTGGAGGCAGAGGCCGAATCGGAGGCGGAGGCGGAGGCGGCTGCTTGTGGAGAATGGGTGGAGGTATCACGGGTTGATGGGTGTGAGAACAGTGGGCGAGCCGATGATGCTTCAAATGATGAGAATGGAGAGTCTCGCACGGGGGACGCAGGTTGTACCGATCGGGGGAACGAGGAGCATCTCAGCGCTGCTGCTGGATATCCAATTGATGAGCATCGCGGGAATGGGGAGGTCAGTGTTTTGAATTTGAATCATGTGATGAATGAGGTGGCATCAGGCGATGAGGAGGGAGTGGAAGGTGGTGAGAACGAGGCTGATAGGCAAGATGGTGGTTTTGATGTGGATGAGGAAATAATGGATGAGGAGGACACGGAGGACTGTGGGAACTGGGAGGTGGTACCAATTTCGGATGTGATGACTGAGGAGGTGGTACCCTGTGAAGATGACTATGACGACGAGATGTTGGAGGAAAAGCTGGTCGGAGATGTCATTCGTGCTTACAACAATGGTGGTGATTTGGATGCAAATGGAGTGGATTGGGAAGCTGAGGATGAGATGGAATTTGATGATGATGGTGATGATGACAATTTTATGGATGATGCTGATGAATGTGGCATGTCTGAACCAATGCATGACGATGCTAAGGTGGCAACGCAAGATTTGGCGGATCACGAGGTTGTTCTTGGTGCAGTGAGGTGTCATGAGGAGGAAGAGGTTATCAAAGATGAGGTGGAGCCAAAGAGAGAAGGAACTCTGGGTTTTAACCAAGGGAGCTTGCTTATAGAAATTCTCGATTCTGATGAGGAAGTCAAAGTGCTCAATGATGCAAGTAATGCCTTGAAAAGGAAGCCGTTGGTGCAAGCAACGATGCCAATTGTGCCATCTTGTGTTGCATGGAGAACTCGGTCATCATGGGGGATAAAGCGAGATAGGTTTTCGTACAATACATATTTTGAGGCATTGTCTGATGAGCCAAAAGAGGATGGTGATGATACAGAAGTCGAACTGGATGACGAGGAGGAGTATGACAACAATGACGATGACAATAGTGGTAGTTATGATGAAGAGGAAGAGGAAGAAGAGGCTGAAAGGAGGGAACACAAGAAAGGAATTGAGTCATCCGATGATGAGATAATTGATGGTACTGTAAGATATGGCCTTGAGTGGGAGGAGGATGAAGATCCAGAGGTTGATCTTATTTGGCCATTCAACACTGAGAAATATGGAAGTGAAGGCCCAGTGGGCAATGACACGATTACGCAGCAACAAAAGCTGTCACGATTTACTTGGGAGCTTGAGAGGAGGAAAAAGTTGAAGCTTGGGATAATGAAGAACCGTCGTTTGTATGAGCGGGACTTGGACTCCGATTCCAACTCATCAGGTTCCGGTCAGAATCGAAGGTATGGATTTCAAGGAGGTGGTGATCACAAAGTTGGGAGGAAAAAGAAGCATTCATCATTAAAATCTGGCAAGAAATCCAACCGTTCAACCATGCTAAAGCGGCAGTCTCTTATGAAGCTTCTGATGGATAAGATTTGTAACGATAAAGATGGAGAATCTTCTCCTTTTGACCAGAACCCTCAGATTGAGTATAATTTCAAGGATTTCCATCCATTGGTATTTTCATTTGGGGATGAAGACCCTATACCAACTGATAGGCCAGAGCAAGATGCTACAATGGGCATGCTGTGGGATGACTTTGACTTTGCTTTAGAGTCAGAGAATATTGGAACCTATTATGATGACGAGGTACTTTTGTATTGCAGTATGACTATTGTCTTTGGCATTGCAGATGCTGTCATTCTTTTGTTTTCTATAGTGGTATTGATTTGATTATGGAGCATGGCAGCCTATCTGTATTATGTGTTTATTGCACTGCCACCACTGCTTATATTCTCAGACAAAAGAACCAGATGTGTTTAACATAGGTTTTTGTTAGATTTTTCATCGTCACTGCAGTCTAATTTGCTAAGTCCAATGTTTATCAGTATTTCGATGTCACGCATTTTGGGAATGATAGTCTCAACCTAGCATGATCACCTAACGTGTTAACACAGACATACATAGCATGCATGTATGCATACTCGATGCTACTGGCAAATATGTACTTTTATTCTTCAACAAGCAATATTTATTCATTCTTTTAGAAACTAAACATTCCTTTACGCTATTGGTGTTTAACAGAAGAACGCCATTTGAGATTCTTGTCAATTTTAACTATATTATGTTTCATACTCCTCCACTTTCTATTGTGAAATATGGTTAGCTTTGTTGTTTTTTAGGTCCACGGGGAGGGCAATCTGCTAGATTTTGCAATTGCTCCTGTAGCACCTTGTTCTCGAGGGAAGCATGAATTTATTATTGATGAGCAAATAGGAATCAGATGCAAATACTGCACATTGGTAAATCTGGAAATTAGATTCATGTTGCCATCATTGGTGAGTTTTATATCCTCTCAATGAATTTAGCTCACTTTCCACAACACAAAGTTGATAAGTTCCATCATTTAACTCGTTCTTTCATTCCAGGTGTCAAATTTTGCAGAGAAACCTGTATGGCGAAATGCCTCTGGTTTGAAGAATGCGTTGATGTGTCATGATCTTTGTGAACAAGCAGGGAGCGGTGACGGGCAGTCTCAAGATTTCCATCTTTATGGAACGGTGTGGGATCTCATTCCTGGCGTCATTAGTACCATGTATCCGCATCAACGCGAAGCATTTGAATTTATGTGGACAAATTTAGTCGGTGATATTAGGATTGATGAGCTGAAGCATGGAGCTAAGCCTGATGTTGTTGGTGGATGTGTGATCTGTCACGCCCCAGGGACAGGAAAGACACGTTTAGCTATTGTGTTTATCCAGACATATATAACAGTATTTGCAGACTGCCGGCCAGTGATTATTGCTCCTCGCGGGATGCTGTTTGCTTGGGAAGAGGAGTTCAAGAAATGGAATGTCAATGTTCCTTTCCATATAATGAACACTACGGATTACTCTGGGAAAGAAGACAGAGACATATGTAGGTTAATAAAGAAAGAACATCGAACAGAAAAGTTGACAAGGCTTGTAAAATTGCTTTCATGGAACAAGGGCCATGGGATTCTTGGAATAAGTTATGGTCTATATATGAAACTAACATCTGAAAAGCCTGGCTGCACTGAAGAAAACAAAGTAAGAAGCATTCTTCTCGAAAACCCTGGTTTGCTTGTTCTAGATGAAGGGCACACACCTAGGAATGAACGCAGTGTCATGTGGAAGACATTGGGAAAAGTTAAAACTGAGAAGCGCATAATTCTATCTGGAACTCCTTTCCAAAATAATTTTCTTGAGCTTTACAATATACTCTGTTTGGTAAGGCCCAGATTTGGTGAAATGTTTTTGACTAAAACAAAAGTGGGTCGAAGGCACTATGTCTCAAAGAAACAAAAGGATAAGTTTTCTGATAAATATGAGAAAGGAGTTTGGGCTTCACTAACTAGTAATGTAACTGATGATAATGCAGAGAAAGTAAGATCAATATTGAAACCATTCGTTCATATCCATAATGGGAACATTCTTCGAACTCTTCCAGGGCTCAGAGAGTGTGTGATTGTTCTGAAACCTCTTCCCCTTCAAAAGAGTATCATTAGAAAGGTGGAAAACATTGGGTCTGGTAACAATTTTGAACATGAATATGTTATTTCTTTAGCCTCCACACATCCTTCCCTTGTAACTGCCATCAACATGTCTGAAGAGGAAGCTTCAGTTATTGATAAACCTATGCTTGAGAAATTAAGGTCAAATCCCTATGAAGGGGTAAAAACAAGATTTGTAATTGAAGTTGTTCGTTTGTGTGAAGCACTGAAAGAAAAGGTGTTGATTTTTAGTCAATTTATTCAGCCATTAGAACTGATAAAAGAACATCTTCGCAAAATTTTCAAATGGAGAGAAGGAAAGGAGATTCTCCAAATGGATGGGAAGATCCTTCCAAGATATCGCCAGACTTCAATTGAAGTTTTCAATAATCCAGATAGTGATGCGAGGGTGTTACTTGCATCCACAAGAGCTTGCTGTGAAGGGATTAGCCTAACAGGAGCTTCAAGAGTTGTTCTTCTAGATGTTGTTTGGAACCCAGCTGTTGGAAGGCAAGCTATCAGCAGAGCATTCAGGATAGGACAGAAGAAATTTGTATATACATACAATTTAATAACTTATGGAACAGGTGAAGGTGACAAATACGACAGGCAAGCAGAAAAGGATCACCTGTCCAAGTTGGTGTTCTCTACAGAAGACGAGTTCAATAATGTTAGGAACATGCTATCAAAAGCTGAAATGGAGCACTGCTCTAAGTTGATCTCCAAGGATAAGGTTCTGGAGGAGATGACTTCCCACGACCAACTGAAAGGCATGTTTTTAAAGATTCATTACCCACCAACTGAGTCAAACATTGTTTATACTTACAACCAGATTGCCCCTGAGTTAAGTTGATGCATTGGCGTCAGATTGATTCATTCTAACTTCAAGGTATGCTCTTAAACGTGTGACTTGTTCATGTCATTGAAGTATGTTAATGTTAGTGTTGCAGCACTCCACTAGTTCTGTTCATGCAAGCGATATCTTGGTTCCTCTCATTTGGTTTTACACCTATGACTTGACTGCCGTCATGTATAGAGTTTCTATGTAACATAAATTGTCTGTGAGTGGTCAATGTCTTACGTTGAGTATTGATTGTATTTCCATCTGTCATTTACTGTTTACTTGTGTTTTTTTTTGGTGTTGTGCTATATTTTCTGCTGTTTCGTGTATGTTATCCTCTGCTGTTTTGTCTAGTTATTAATATTAAATTTCAGGATTCTTCCCCTACAGTATGCATCAAAAAGAACTTTCTGCCACCATCATTCCTGTGCACGGACTATTTTAATTCTGATTTTGGCTTGTTTCAGACTTGATAAATGACAAGCTTGTTCTTTTGATGACTGACTTGTATATTCTCAAATTTTAGGATAACAGTGATCTCTCTTACAACTTCATAAGTGGTGCTGCCTATCTTCACTTCGCATGTGCCAAACATTGATTAAAGTTTCATCATACAAGGTCCTTTTCTGCACCTTTCATTTTATTTTCTCAATATGATGTTTTGGGTAATACAAATTGCTTTGTGAAGTGTTCACGAGGTAATGTGCCATAATTATGCCATAGATGCAATAAGTTCTTCATAGTTGATATGTAATAAGTTTGCATCTGGTGTCCAAATAAGAGGAAAATGTGAAAAAAAAGAGAGTTAATTGCACTGTAGAGTTATAAATGTACCACTTCCCAAATTGGACCCATGTACTTTGTAATCTTCCCAACAGCTTCCTAACTAGCATTGTACCACATTAATCTTTATTTTTTCTGTCTGATAAGGGATTACAGAAAAGTGATGTGGCATGCCAAGTTTCTGTGCTACTGTGCAATGAGTTATCTGTAGTTAAACCATTTTGTTGATTTTTCTTTGGACATGTCTGCCTTTAATAGTGCTAGATTGATAAAATATGCAAGGAACAAGATTTGCATGAATTTTCTTCTCTGTAATGCGAAATTCTCTTAAGATGAACTTTGGAACATAGTGCTCAGGATGCAGTTTTGTAGCAGTTGCGGACTAGCTAGTTTGAGGACAACACTGAATAAAGCACAAATTTTCAGCTCTTTTTGTTACATTTGATGACTCACACTAATTATAAGGTGAACCCTTGGTGAAGTTCCATTGGAAGCAATACTGTTGCTAAGGCATTTGTACTCTAGATTTTCGAAAAAAAAAGGCAGGAGCTCTGCCTAATCATTAAGAAGAAGGTAAGTCACAAAAAAAACCCTATGACTCTGCCTAATCAATAAGAAGAAGGCGAGTTACAAAAAACCCGATGACCAAACCGAAGACAACCGAAAAAGGGACAGACAGAAGAAGAGAGACCCTGAAACGGTCTCGAACAACAGAACCCTTTGAACCCTAGCCCGGCCTCCTAGCTAAGTGGAACTCCGTAAAATCTTGAATCGTTTTCTGGACCATCTGCGACACCGTAGAGTACAGTTGATTGAACGTGCGGGCATTACGTTCCTTCCAAATGTTCCAGAGAAAGAAAATGATTAACCCATCCAAATCTCTGCGAATCTCTTTGGGGAAAAGCGCATGTAGTCTTTGCCACCAGGAAGTTATAGGCTGAGCTGTGTCCTGATTTTGAAGTGGAAGTTGCAGAGTATTTAGCCTGTGAGATAAAAGCCCCCAAGCCTGCTTTGCGAAGGGGCACGAGATCATGAGGTGATGCGCCGACTCCTCTTCTGAACCGCAAAGGCAGCACACCAGACTATGGGGCCAACCTCTCAAGATAAGGTTGTCTGCTGTGAGGATTCTGATTTGAAGAAGCAACCAAGCAAAGAACCTGCATTTATTCTGGGTTTTTGCTTTCCTGATTAGCTGATAATTTTGATCCGTTATGGAGCCTTGGAATTGCGCCCTATACGCCGATTTTACTGAGTACTGTCCATTTGAGGTCCATCTCCAGGTTAAGTCATCCTGACTATCTGGGTTTAAGTTCACTCCCTGCAAGAGCTGCCAGAGTTTTAGGAATTCATGTACCTGTGACGCCGTGGAAATCCTTCTCAGCGGGATCATCCATCTGTTATTGGACATCTCCTCCTGCACTGTTTTATTCTGTTTTATTCCGCCTGCGCACCAACTGGAAACAGTGAGGTGCAATGTTCCTTGGTGATATGCCCTGAAGCCAATTTGAGGTCCAGAACCTGGCTGTTTGTCCATTTCCCAGGGAAATGGACGTGCTCGCGTTAAAAAGTGCTAAATCTGTGTCTGTGGCATGAACCGGCAGGCCCTTCCAAAGTCTAGTTGGATCTTTCCATTGAAACCACAGCCATCTCAACCTGAGAGCCCTGCCGAAGGCCTCAAGGCGTTTGACTTCGAGCCCTCCGAGGTTTTTTGGCCTACATGTCTTTTTCCAATTAACAAGACAGTGACCCCCGTTGCAGCTTAACTGTCCCCTCCATAAGAAATTTCGCCGTGCCTTATCAATCCTTTTGAGAGCCCATGGAACACCTGGAAACACTGTAAGATGGTAGATTGGGATGGTCCCTAACACCGCGTCCACTAGCACTAGCCTTCCTGCTCTGGAAAGAAGCGGCCCTTTCCATCCTGCTAGTCTATTTTCCACCTTCTCTATCAGGGGTTGCAAATCCCCTTTCTTAAGCCCTGTAGGTCGTAGTGGAAGGCCTAAATAGTTAGCTGGAAAACTTTTTAGCGCCGCTGGGAACTCCTGGAGAACCTGTTGAAGATCTATGCCTTCGCACCTGATGGGGAAAACTTCCGTTTTGAGCAGGTTTACCCTGAGTCCTGTTGCTTGTCCAAAGACATTGAGAAGTCCGGACAAGAGCCTGACTTCGGCCACGTTCGGATTTATGAACAAGGCAACGTCATCCGCGTACATGGACGTACACAAATGAAACGGCCTTTGTCCAATGCTGGAGAACAATTGCCTCTGTGAAGCTACATTGATGAGCCGCTGCAGAGGCTCTAAGGCCAAAATGAATAGCATGGGTGATTTGAAAAGTTCCTTAGTTGTTTGTAAGTTTATTCTACTGATTTTGTTATGTTATTCAATTTTGTAGAATTAAATACTTGCATAACAGATAGTGGTCTGATGCTTGATAATTACCAGTCTTTTTCTTGTGGATGGACACGTGGGTAATATACTTCAACATTTCTGTAGGCATGACATGCACAGAAGAATTCCTGATTCAGCACTGTATGGCCCCTTACTCCCTATACTCCGTTACAATGGATCTGCGATTGTATTAGGTCACCCATTATGCAGTCATTCAAATAGGAGAGGATTGAAAGCAGTAGTTAATAATGGGTGGGCAGAGCATCAATGTGTTCGGAATTTGCCCAAGGTTGCACGCCTAGCAATCCTCTTGGCTACAGTGTTCTCCAGAGTCCAGATGTGATGTATAATAATGCTGTTGGCTCATTTCAGTCGGGTCAATATTTCTTTAAATAAAAGACAGTCTTAACATGAATAAATAGACTAGTTTCGGTCAAACCTGTTTTAGTTTTGTTTGCTCGATCTTTTGGCTGGTCCAGTTTCCGTTTGTGTTCTTGTCCATACCTTATGAACATGGCAATTGTGCTTACATGGGTATAATCAGTGTGTCACATGCATGTGTGCGCAGCGGTGGTTTGGTGGGTTCTGTCAGTATGTGCACTTCGATATTTCAATATCTGCAATAGATTTTTTTAATTTATGGATCATCAGTTATGTCATGATACAAGGAATGTTTAAAAATAGCATCCTGTCATCCTACTGGCATTACCAGGAGACGAGCTATTGTTGTTGTATTTGGATTCAGACTGGCTCACCTCACAGTTTTTCCTTATTTTCCTTTGGTGAAATATCCACAAAGCCAGATATGTTTGTTGCAATAGCAAAATGTTTTGTCTGAAGAGTCCTGCTGGATGATAGAAAGTGGTGTCAACCTTTGGAATCTGTAGTTAGTAAGGGAAACTACCATTATGCGATGAGATAATATCTGACAGTCTGAAATTTGTAAAAGCTGAGGTCCACAGCTAGAAGGAAAGTTCAAGATTCTTAGTTGTATTATTCTTGGGGTTGGCATACGATCCAATCAAGTGGTAAGATCATTACACTGCGGTAATTTACTTTGATTCATATTTACCGTAACATACGATGTAATTACGTGCAGGATTGGGACTGGACCACTTATATGGTTATCAATGCCTCACCAGTCTGCTTCAGGTGAAGATGCTTCAAATAAAGTGTGATCACCTTCAACCAGGCATCATTCTTGAGAACATTCATAATGGAAAGAAAGCCATTGAAACTAGCATTATGAGAGGACATTTTCTTTGCTTCGTGTATGTTGAGCTCAATTCTTTGGAAGTAGTGCCAGTTTGAAACAACCTCAAGCTTAATGTATTATGTACTTAATAATGCAGATCTTAAGAAATTGAGGTTTACTGATCACCATGAAGACATGACGAAGAATGTGGATCAGCGCAATCTGGATCAATTGACCACTAGGCATTTGCAAAAGGGTAAAATTAGATGGGGACAATTGTGGCACTTCTATACTTGTTGAGGCTGTAGTTGTCAGTATGTTTGATTGATAAGCCCAGTAGAGCTTCTATTCAATCATCTGCAGGGGAGTTTCATTTCACATTTAACTGGTTGCAACTGCACGAATGCTATCAGGTATAGATGGTGCCAAACTTCTAACTAGTTATTCTGTTGGATTGAAATTTGTGCTTTTCATTTTTCATAGAAAACACATGAAATTTCTTGGCTGATTGCTGTTCCAACATGGCATGTGAGAACTGAGAAGTAGGCTTATTTCTTCACAAAGAAATATAACATTCAAATATTTGTGGAACTGTATAGTGTAACCTGTGGTAAAAAAAAGGAGTAAATTGCACTGGAAATACCCATGTTTTTTTTTCAGGAACGCCCAAAAGCTCTGCACGTTTTTTGTATGAAGCTAGACAGTGAATGAAATGTTCAGGGATACAACAGCAATGCCCCATGGTTTCAAAATTTCCGCACTGAAACCTGTGGTTTGGAGTTGGTTCGCCTGCAATGGTCTTGAAACACTTCTCTATTCCATCATTTTAGGACAAAATAGGGTAAATTTACTACAGTTACATGTATATTGGAAAGAAAAGTAGTACTTGTGTATTGTGTAGGGATATTTTAGTTATTTACACCTTTTTTTTTTTACTAAAATAAGGAAAATGCTGTAAAATATGGTGGATCTAGCACAACTTGATTGCGAAACCATGATATCTTACAGCCATTAAAGTCGGGAGAGTTCCCGCAAGCTCCTGCTATCCACGTGCCCACCCCCGCCGTTTTTTGAAAAAGTCCTTTCGTTACTCCAAATTACGGATAAGTCCTTGTAGATTACGAATAGGTCCTTTGCGATTTTTTGTGAGAGAAAGAAAATTTTTCTCGGATTGTGTTTAGGTCCTCCGTTCGTTACTTTACGAAAAAAGCCTTTCGTTAAATATAAATCGCGATCGAGCTCTTTTCTACTTTTTCGGGATAGCGGTGAGGTCCAAAAATATAACAAACATGTTTTCGGTTTTTACATCCAGATCCTTTCTCCGTTTTCACTAGAAAAAATATTTTTGTCAACAAAAATATGTGTACTTTTTTTTGACTCGATCTCTAATATTTTTTGAGCATTTGAAAATACATTTAGGTCTATTTTATCTCCGAAAAAAACGCAAAATCATTTTCCATTCACGCGCGCAGCGTGCGCCGCTCTTATTGGCCTAGTTATTATGAGATACATTCACTCTTTGCTTCACCTTTGGTGCTGTCTGGACTTTTTGTGCCGGACGAATCTCATACTGGATAGAATTGTTAGGGACCCGTGCTATCGAGTAGTCCAAGGTTTCTAAACAGATTTAAAGTGGATAACAGAAAGAGAGAGAGAGAGAGAGACGGTATGAGGAGGGAATCAATCTATTATTTTTAGTTGCATGTACAATGGGGGATCCCCTCCCTCTTATTTATAGCCTACAACTAGGGTTTTAGCTAAAGGGACCATATGGGCCTTCGTGGGCCATCTGGTTTCCCAACACTCCCCCTTAGTCCCTTTGCCGCTGTTAGAATAGTGGCTTGACTTGCAATGGGCCAATGGGCCAAAATGATATACATGTACAGTAGAGGATGAATAGCAAATAACTCCCTATACAAGTCTAGTTTAACACCCCCCTCAAACTCAAGGTGGATCCACAACATTGAGTTTGGAGAGATGAAGATCATGATGCGTCTTCGTTTGTGCTTTGGTGAAGAAATCTGCTATCTGAACCTCGGAAGGCACATACTGAAGGGCAACCACTTGCTGCTGCACCTGCGACCGGACATAGGAAGCATCAACGCCAATGTGCTTGGTGAGCTCGTGCTTCACCGGATCTCAAGCAATGCTGATAGCGCCGGTACTGTCGGAACACACTGTCGTAGGGGTAGAGACAGTGACACCAAAATCTGCCAGGAGCCACCGTAACCAAGTCACCTCAGCTGTCACAGAGGCCAGCGCTCGCAACTCAGCCTCAGTGCTGGAGCGAGAAACTGCAGTCTGCTTCTTGGTCTTCCAGGCAATCAAAGAAGAACCAAGAAAGACACAATAAGCAGAGAGGGACTTGCGATCAGAGGAATTGCTAGCCCAAGAAGCATCTGAATAGGCTTGGAGCTGCAAAGGGCTGGAGCAAGAGAAAAAGAGACGGCGATCAATGGTACCACGAAGATACCGCAGGACTCGAAGGAGATGACTATAGTGTATCTGAGTAGGAGTATGCATAAACTGACTCAGGATGTGAACAGCATGGGAGATGTCTGGGCGAGTAATGCCAAGGTAAACAAGACTCCCAACTAGGTGGCGGTAGCGAGTAGGATCCTCAAGAGGAGTACCGTCAGTAGGACGAAGCTGAAGGTGAAGCTCCATGGGAGTGGGAACAATACGCTGATCAGTGAGACATGCCAGATCAAAGAGATCCTGAATGTACTTCCGCTGGGAGAGGTAGTAGCCCTCCGGCGTGGAAGTGACCTCAACCCTAAGGAAATACCGAAGAGGACCCAAATCAGACATTTGGAACTGTTCACTGAGACGCGCCTTCACAAAGGCAACATACTGAGGATCATCACCAGTGATGAGCATGTCATCCACGTAGATAAGAAGAAGAGTACGACCACGAGGAGAAGTGTGAACGAAGAGAGCAGGGTCGTGCTCACTAGCAACAAAACCAGCAGCAGTGACAACAGAGGTGAAGCGCTCGAACCAAGCACGAGGGGCTTGCTTGAGCCCATAGAGAGAACGACGAAGGCGACACATGTGGCCATCTGGCACAGAATAGCCAGGAGGTGGGTGCATGTAGACCTCCTCACGTAGCTCACCGTGAAGAAAAGCGTTCTTCACATAAAGCTGGGAGATGGTCCACCGGCGAATAGAAGCAACGGCCACAAGTGTGTGCACAGTGGTCCGGTGAGCAACAGGAGCGAAGGTCTCCTCATAGTCATGCCCATACTCCTGCTGAAAACCACGTGCAACGAGACGCGCCTTATAGCGCTCAATAGAGCCATCAGAGCGAGTCTTGATCTTATAGACCCACTTGCACGTGATAGGAGTGACAGAAGCGGGAAGAGAGGCAAGGTCCCAAGTACCAGTGCGCTCTAGAGCAGCAAGCTCCTTAGCCATAGCGAATTGCCACTCAGAATGAGTAACAGCATCGCGATAGGAAGTAGGCTCAGAGGAAACAGTAGCAGGAGCAACGAAACCGCAGCGATCGGGACGAGGAATCATACTCCGATCACGAAGAGCGTACCGCGGTGAAGGAGCAAGAGAGGTAGACTCTAAAGTAGGAGTAGAGGGAGAGGAATCTGAAGTGGGAGTAGGAGCTGGACCTAAAAGGGAGGAGGAACTGGGAGGAGGTGGACGACGAGTGTAGTGGAAACGGACAGGAGGAGGCGGAAAGGGAGGCTGCTGAGGTGACGAGAGAGAGGGTGGAGCAGCGGACGAAGGGGCGGGAATGGAAGGTGAGGGTGAAGGTAAAGATAGGGATGGAGGAGAGGGTGGTGGTGGATAGGAGAAAGCATCAGGTAGAGTGAGGAAGGAGAGCGAATCAGAAGTAGAGTGCGGGCTAGAGGAAGGATCACGAGTGAAGAAGGATCGAGACTCATCAAAGGTGAGGTCTCGGGAGACCTGGATCCTGCGAACCACAGGGTCCCAACAACGATAACCCTTGCGCTCAGCATCGTAGCCAAGAAAGACGCACTTAACAGACTGAGCAGTTAGCTTTGTCCGCTCAAGAGGCTAAAGAAGCACAAAGACAACACACCCGAACGCACGAAGGTGACTGTACTGAGGAGTCCTGCCAAAGAGACGCTCAACAGGGGTGGCACCCCGAAGAGCAGTAGAAGGCTAGAGGTTCACAAGATAGACAGCAGTAGAGACAGCCTCAGCCCAGAAGTGGGGCGGAACAGAGGAAGCCAGCATCATCGCTCGAGAAGTCTCAAGAAGGTGACAATGCTTGCGCTCAGAGACACCATTCTGAGCGTGAGCACCAGTACAAGAGTACCGAGGAAGGGTACCCTGCTCGAGGAGATACTGACGAAGAGAGGTGGATAGGTACTCGCCAGCAGAGTCAGCTCGGAAGACACGAATAGGAAAGTCAAACTGTGTGCGGACCATGGCAGCGAAAGCCTGGTAGGCGGACAACACCTGATGCCTGGTTGTCAGAAAATAGATCCAAGTGTAACGAGAGAAATCATCAATAAAGATCACATAGTAGCGATGACCCCCTTTCGAAACGAAGGGAGCCGGGCCCTAAACATCATAATGAACCAAGTCAAATGGCTGAAGAGACACTGAATCACTGGTGGGATAGGGTAGCTGTAGCTGCTTCCCAAGCTTACAGCCCATACAGGATAGGGAGGTATCACCAGAAACCTTCCCAAGAACACCACGACTCACTAACAAAGAAAGACGAGACCCACACATGTGACCTAAACGATGATGCCACTGAGCAAAACTGGCGGAAGCAGGGGTGGCGAGGACAGCGACATCAGAGACGGCAATGATCGGCCGATGGAGGTGGACGTGATGTAAGCGTAAGAAAGGCGGCTTGACCAAGCTCCCAAAGACGCTGAGAGTCACGGACCCGACGGCCAGTACCAACCAGGGTCCCGGTGAGACGATCCTAAATAGAACAAGAGTCAGCCTCAAGAATGATACGACAATCAAGGTCAGCAAGCTGGCCAGCAAAAATCAGTTGCAACTCAAGGCGAGGAACATGTGAAACAGAAGGAACATGAAAACAAGAAGTGTGGAGAGTACCCTGACCAGCAACTGAAAGGCAAGTACCATCAGCCGTCTTTCCTTACATTGCAAAGTTTATTTTAAAATAACTGTTGCCGTATTTCAATTGAAATATCCTATTATGCTCAGAAAACCGGGAGATTGGACTTTGTTCAGCATTTATGCCTTCTCTTCTTCGGGATTCCTTTTGCGGTTCCCATTCATTTTCTCTCTCGTTGTATCTAAAGTGTTGGGAAACCACCTGGCCCACGAAGATCCAGTATGGTCCCTTGCTGAAACCCTACAATAGGCTATAAATAGGAGGCATGGGGTCTCCCCATTGTACATGCAATTAGAAATAATAGATCAATTCCCTTCTCATACTGTGTCTCTCTCTTTCTGTTCTCCACTTTAGATTTGTTCGGGAACCCTAAACTATTCGATAGCACGGTTCCCTGACACGTTATCAGCACGAAGCTCTACCGATGAACAGATTGAAAGGTGAGAAAAGGTGAGATTCGGGGGATTGAATATAATCGCTCGTACTATGTATGCATCTAATCTACGTGGCACAAAGCTACGTTACGCAGTCTTTTACAGATCATGGCATTCATCTACGTAGCACGAAGCTACACGGAGATTACACGAAGCTACAATACAAAGTCTTTACGGCCGATCAGCCTGAAGCCAAAGTCACCGGCCGCCGGCTGGTCCCCTCGGCCATGAAATGCCGCATCACGCCGGCCACGAAGCGCCGCCGAAGCCCTGACCCCCGCCGGCTCGGCCCCCATGCGCACGCAGCACGTCGGCCCCAGTCGGCTTGGCCCCCATGCGCACGCATGCTAGGGATGGCAATCTTACCCGATTACCCGTGTACCCACGGGTAAAAACCTTAATAGAGGTGGGTATGTTCCTCTTTTGTTACTCGCGGATATGTTTATGGAGGCCAAACTTTACCCGGCAGGTAAGTGGGTATGGGTATGGGGGAGTTCTACCCGTATCCGTTCCGTCCGATTACCCACCACCTTCTACTGATATGTGGGCCACAATAGACATCCAGTTGGCCCCTTGATCCCCAATTTGTGGTACTCATATTAGTAATTTATGATTGATGATATCGTGATGGTCGATTTGTAATATGTATGTTGATTGATGAATTGTTTCTATTTTAATTATTGAACTTCAGCATGTGTGATGACTAATGAACTATTTTTATTTGAATTGTTAAACTTGAGCATCCTCGCATCATGTGTGATGTCATCATTGTGATGAATTGTCACAATCTGGACATGGGAAGGGCAACTTTATGAGCTCCACAAAGAAATTCCTGCTGTGTGGATTTGTCTTGACTGCTGGAAGATTTCAGAAAATGTGATGGTTGGGCAGTTCGAGAATGAAATACCCCAAACTTTCAAATTAGGTTTAAATTAGACCTTAATTGAGTTTTATGATTTTTTTCTGAATTTATTTGGATTTTTTCGAATTTATTTGGATTTATTTGAACTGACATGAAGTTTCTTTGTTTTGGGAAAGTTTGGCGCTGGCGCCTTCCTCTTTCGGCCGATCGCCTCGCCTCGCCGCGCCCGTCCGGCTCGACCGCCTCCCTCGCGCGCCCGTGCCCGCGCCCGAACCCGCCTTCGCTCGCCGCCCGCTCCGTAGTGCGCCTCGCCCCGTCGTCGTCCCCGTGAGCTCTGCCATGGCAGAGCCGGCCGCTCCGCCCGTGACTCTGCGCCGTCCCGTCCCCTCACGCCGCCCTAGCCCCCGTAGCCACTCCACCTTCCGCCGCCTAGCACCACCGAGCCCTGCGCCGCCTGCCCGCCCCGTCCCATCGCCGCACACCGCAAGGTCGCCGCCGCCATGATAGCCCCGACGACCCCCGTCGCCTCCCCCTCGCTATTTAAGCGCCTCGGCCCCATTTTGGATCCCCAAGCCCGCCGCCTCTCTCTCCGTTTCCACTCTCTCCGGTGATCTCTCGCGCCCGCCCCACGAGCTCCACCTCCGTCTCGGCCGCTTCCCGCCCGGCCGGGCCACGGGGTTGGACTCCTTGAGCCGTGCCCTAGCATCAGTGGACCCTCTTCCCTTTCCCACGTGCCTAAATCGCGTCATCCCCTCGTCTCTAACTCCGGCGCCCGCTTCGTCCTCGCGCCACCGGCTCGGCCACGCCCACGCCACCCCTTCCGTGTCACTGCCGCCGGGCCCCACCCCATGACCACCCCTCTCTCCCGACGCCGACTCCGGGCCCACCGGCCACCGCCGCCCAGCCGCGTGTCACACACACGCCCCGCCCGGACCCCACTTGTCAGCTCCCCTCTCTCTCACGCACGCACTGGCCCACCCGCCACCCCACCCACCTCCACTAACGGCCGCATGTCGGGCGTGGCCTCACGAGAGTGGTCACCAATAGGCCTCCCCCACACGCGCGTTGCACGGGCCGAACCCGGTTTTTGGCGCGGCCCAGTTGAACACTGCCCTTTTTCATTTTCCTTTTCGGTTTTTAATTTCTAAAAATCATTTTAACTCATTTTAATATCCAAAAATGCCCCGAAATTACCCGAGAGCCCAAAAATGCCCCAAAAATACTTTTCCGAACCGTTTCGAGCCACTGAGTCCAAAAATGACCTCCGTTTCGCCAAACCAAGTTTCCAAAATTCCAAAAACGCCCCCGACCCATTTTCCGGCTATTTTCTCTCCCGATTTTCTCTTTTCTTTTCTCTTCTTTCTTTTCGTATTATTTATTGTTTATTTATTGTTTATTTTATGATGTTCGTTTACGATAGAACCGATGCCCGAGCAGTACCAACTCCCGGAGCCGACACAGGAACAGGAGCAGTCCTTGGGACAGGAGCCGGATCCGCGTGAAGCCGAGCTCGACTGCACCAACTCGGAACTAGGGAACCCTTCCGCCTCGCAAGGCAAGCCGTACACCTTTGATCATGTTGAACCTATTCATGCCTTATTATAGTTAATTACTATTTTCTACCGCATTACTTTACTGTATGTTGAAATATCACAAATCTAGTATGTTCGAATGACATGATACTTAGTTAATGCCAATTTGCTCATGAGACTTCCTTGAAAAATATCGAACCTAATTATATCCTTGTAACCTTAGGTTACTTAATATTCCTATATTAATTATTATTATCCTGTTAGTTTAGTCAAATGCTTTTGATAATGGAAATGAAAGGCTGCCGAACGTTTGGTTCGGGTCTGTTTGGAAAAGTGCTACGGTTTGGGGGACAGAATTGGATAAATCCCGAGTGGATGAGTTCCAATCCCTACCGATGATTGATGCCTTGGGTTTGTCTGGTGGCATCAGCGGATACCTGGAAGGGGTTGTGGATCGGAAAAAGGCTTGGTCTTTGGCAATATAAGGATAATAATCCCCTTGAGCAAAGTAAATAACTTAAGAACTCGTTCAACCACAGGTTGGGCCGGTCAACTTCGTTGGCTTGACTCAACGTAGCTCAGTACATTGTACTTTCCCTCAGAATACCTATAGGAGCAGGGTTACCTTCCTAGATGTGGGAGATGGTCCAATGATTATGGGAGTGAAGCGAAAGTGTGCACGAGGAAGCTGTGGCATTTCGGGTTCTAGCGGTAGGTGCCACGAAGCGGGACCAAGCACTCCACACCGGCCAAGTGGGGACCAGGATAATGTGGAGCAAAACTCTACAGGATAGGGATCGAAGAGGGAAATGTCCAACGAAAGCTATGATAACCTCGATCCGGCCGACGCATTTAAGTTGCGTGTTAAACTCGAGTTGGCATTAACGATCGTGGAATCTTGTGGGTAAAGTGAACACCTCTGCAGAGTGAATAAATGGTATTCGAATCTGTAGTGCTTAGGTAAATGAAGCTAAGTTTAATTGGGGTGAATCTGTAACCTAGCTCAAGTAGATCTTGGTGCATGTTTTGAGAATGTGGTTTAATGGTGATGTGGTTTAATGGTGATGACTTTGTGAATGGAACCCCTGGATTACTATTATTATGGATTGTGTTTTAACATGTAAAATGATGTTACAAATAAAGCGCATCCACAAATACTTTAACCTTGTACCAATATTGTGCTACACCCTTGCATGTAATATTCAATGTTTTCCGTACGACTTGTTGAGTACTCCCGTACTCACCCTTGCAACCCCGACCCCCCCTCTCAGAGTTTGAAGAAATTGGAGCGTTCAGAGTGCGTAGATGGCAATTTGGTTTTGAGGTCTTAGTCTTTTGCTCGAGGCTGCTGTGCGGTGTTTTGCTTGTAAGTTATTCGGGCCTGCTGCGCCCTCTTACGTAAAAACCACGGCCGTTAGGCCTTATATTGAATAAAAATGTTGGAATTTGACTTTTGCCTGGCAATAATATGCTTGGTTCTGGCGGCTAATCATCTGGGTATTTGTCGAGGCGTACGGATCTGCCCCTAAAAAGGCGGGCCGTCACAAGTGGTATCAGAGCTTTGGCTTGACCATAGATTAAGACCTTAAGTTGGATTAGGAAACCTTTCAAAACTTATTTTGATATACAAACAAAATGAATTTCGAAAATATAAGTATTATTGCTGTCTCTTTCTTCCCCTGCTACCTTGTCTTCTTTAGAAGCTTCTTATCCCTCTCAGTTTTGTTTTAAAAGGTTTCGTCTGCCCGTCTAAAATTCAAAATCCTCGCGGATCTTCGCCAGCAGCTTGGAGATGATGCCGTCAGCAGTAGTTAGACCGTTAGTCGTAGAAGTTGTACCCTTCTTTGTTTTAGGCTTTTGTAATGTAAAATGGGTTATGCCGAACCTTAAAATGGTTTTGTGCATGATCCATGTCTTATAAAAATTGCTAAGTTCTCTATTTCTGTGATTTTGATTGCTTAAACTATCTATATACCCCTGTCTAATTCAAAGGTTTGCTCAATTCATCTGAGCCCCATCTATTCTTGCTATTCTCACCCCATACCCTAAATTCTTACTCGTCTTTTCGCTTTTCTCAAAACCCTGCTGCAGACCGAAAACAAAGTCAGATTGAGACCATGACAGATTTTGGATCAAAATTCCTGCATAATGACTCGGCGAGAAATGAAGAGTCGATAAATCACCCGATCAACCTAGCTCACCATCTGGCCATAATGGAAAGAAACAGACAACAAACGGAAAGGCACCATACGCAGTTATTGGAAAGAATTTTCGAACGGCTAGTTGAAAAACCTCAAGGACACACCCAAGGAAATCTGGACAGACAAGAGGAAAGTACAGCGATGGGATATACGAACGAATCCGACTACTTTACTAGTGATATTCCCAAGGAGATGGACCCTCAAGCTAGTAGGATAAAAGAATCTTTGGAAGAATTACAGAAGAGCCTGAAGTTCCACACCTCAGCCATAAAGGACATGTAAATCGAGAATGGACAAATGGATAGCAATCGAAGAAGCCAGGAATGAATTAAAAATGATGAAAAAGAGAAAGAAAGAAATTCAACAGACATGGATCTGAGCTCCCACCCAGATCGGAGGAAAGACCCCGAGACCTCACCCAAGGATTCCCTAACAAAAAGCATTCAAAAGAAAAAGAGCAACCAACACTGCGAAACCTCATTAAATCAGTTAAGTGCTACAAGCGCAATGGAGACCACTTCGTCAATAATTGTCCCACGAGGTGGGATAAATGCTATCATTGCAGAACAAATGGGACATTTGAGGCGCAATTGCCCAAAGAAAAGTCTCTGACCACTGGTAGCCAGACGCGAGTGATAGACCCTCACCTCCACCAGCAAGCGACTAGTGACCCGTCCACCGCAGCAATGAAGCGAGAGATACCCAAGGAATAAGATACAAGATGGGACAAAGGAAAGACACCAGTAGAAGATATCCAATCATGTCACGTCCAAAGGAACAACAATCGCAACTTGATCACAGTTAATAAGGAATTCTTTGGAAATTCCAAGCAACCGGAAGTAGACTAATAGCTAGATTTGAATGTGGTAACTTGGATATGGAGATCCAAGGGATAAAGATTAGGATCAACTTGTACTATCAAGAATGTAAGGTCTGAACAATATATTGGTAATAAAGCAGTTGTTTTTGACACATGAACTGTGCGAATGTTGAACAAAAAAAAAATACTGAGTTAAATAAGACTTCTTCCCCGTGACACATCACCACTGAGAGGTGGAATAAAAATGATCTCAACAACCAAGTAATGATGGAATGAAAGCAACCCATGTCAGTGACAGGAGTCAGAAGTTTTCTGAGAATAATAGGACAAGGAATTAACCAAAGAATATTCCAGAAATAACCAACCTTTAGCTCAGCACCCCTAGAATGGCAGCCCTACAGCTGAACACAACAGAGTCCGAATAGGCAATAAAGGAAAATAATTGGACTTGAGTTTCAACCTCAAAATCGGAATCACCCAAAGGAAAAGTAAACATGATGGCTAAGGTTTACACAAGATAGAGCGCCATTAAATGATTTAAGAAAAAGGACATGCTCCCAACTAGAATCTGAGTTGTGACAGTTAGACCGCCAGACAATGTCATAAAGGCCAGAAGGCTTCCTTGAAAGACAGACTGGTTTATTGAGACAAAGATATAAGAGGATTGATTTTGACAAAATACACCCACCCAAATGGTCGACGCTCTACGGAGCGCAAGAATATACCAGTGTTGAAGAAAGGAATACTGACAGAAAGTAATGAATAAACCCGTGGTTGGATTTGGATGTGAAATATGTCAGGAAGATAAGATGGACCACCAAAATAATAGCCAGACTGCCACCACCACTTACAGTGCCCGTATAGAAATGAAAGAGGAAAGAAAGGACTTTGCCACCATGTTACCTAAAGAATCAGCAAGGATTGACGACAGATGGAACATCACTAATGGATTGACCTACCAAGGAGATCTTTTGGAAAGAACAAGTTAGTCGAATTAGCTTCAACCCAGATTAACGGACCCCAAAGAAACCCCTGAGTCAGATTGTGAGCTAGTATAGCGCAATGTTCAGGGAAAGTCTGAATAAGGCTACAAGAACTGGTTTGAACCTTGACACAATACTCCACCCTCCGCCAGGTAGACAAGCAGAGAAGAAACGACCAAAGTCTGAAGAAAATGTCGAGAACCTACGCTCTAAAACACTTGGGACCCAATCAGGCCACCTATTACCGTCCACAAAAGCCTCCACACCACCTCGGTTACCAAGACAGCCCAGACATCACGGAAGGAAATATTAAACCCTTGGGACAAAATAAAGGACTAGGATTAAAACAGCAGTGGAACCCAGCTCGTTCAGGATACAAAAGTCCGTGAAAGGATCACTACCAATAAATTGAGTGCAAGCTCCAATGTAACAGAAAGATTACATTGGCTCCGAAAGGAAATTATGTCGAAAAATACCGACCATCAAAACCCACGCAATTTTGGATGAAAAATAAGGAGCTAAGACCGGATAGACTGGACCGTACGAAGATTCTTACAGAATCAGAGGAATAGCATACAAGTTCTGATTGGTTCGAGATTTGTTTGGAAATTCACGGTATGCCTCGGAGAGGACATTTCCATCGTGATCGGGACAAGTGCTACCCAAAGGATTTGGATTCGATCACGATTCTCCATAAGAGGCAGTCGGGATCTCGGAAATCATGGAAAGCGATTTGGAATTTAAGATCGAGAATTTATCGAGTGCGATTGGAAGAATCACGTACTTGAGGAAACCTTGGAAAAAGGGTATCGATTACCAAGTTGGAGATTTTGTGTATTTAAAAGTAACACCATTCAAAGCGTGCATAGATTTGGATTAAAGGAAAATTGGCACCGAGATATGTTGGACCATATAAGATCATAAGCCGAATTGGAGAAGTAGCCTACAAACTGCAGTTAAGTCCTGAATTGGCACAAGTACACAACACAATGTATTTCATCTGTCACAATTAAGGAAGTGTCTTCGACAACCCGCTGAGCAAATACCGTTAGAAGAGATTGACCTCTGAATGATCTCGACCTATACTGAGAGGAACGATCGGGATTATTGAGACAGTTGAAAGGAAACTTCGAAATAAAGATGTCAGAATCTGCCGGGTATTGTGGAAGAATCACACGCTCACAGAAACCACATGGGAAAAGGAGTCGGAATTGCAGCAGAATTTTCCCAACCTCTTTCCCCAGGCGGAATGAATCTCGGGGACGAGATTTATTTTAAGGGGGGTAGGTTGAAATACCCCAAACTTTCAAATTAGGTTTAAATTAGACCTTAATTGAGTTTTATGATTTTTTTCTGAATTTATTTGGATTTTTCGAATTTATTTGGATTTATTTGAACTGATTACGAGTTTTTGCTGTTTTGGGAAAGTTTCGGCGCCTGTGCGCCTTCCTCTTTCGGCCAGTGCGCCTCCGCCCTCGCCCCGCGCCCGTCCGGCTCGACCGCCTCCCTCGCGCGCCCGTGCCCGCGCCCGAACCCGCCTTCGCTCGCCGCCAGCGCGCCGCAGTCGCCTCGCCCGTCGTCGTCCGTGAGCTTCGCCATGGCAGAGCCGGCCGCTCCGCCCGTGACTCTGCGCCGTCCCGTCCCCTCACGCCGCCCTAGCCCCCGTAGCCACTCCACCTTCCGCCGCCTAGCACCACCGAGCCCTGCGCCGCCTGCCCGCCCCGTCCCATCGCCGCACACCGCAAGGTCGCCGCCGCCATGATAGCCCCGACGACCCCCGTCGCCTCCCCCTCGCTATTTAAGCCGCCTCCGGCCCCCATTTTTGGATCCCCAAGCCCGCCGCCCTCTCCTCTCCCGTTTCCCCTCTCTCCAGTGATCTCTCGCGCCCGCCCCACGAGCTCCACCTCCGTCTCCGGCCGCTTCCCGCCGCCAGCCGCGCCGCCGCCGGTTGGACTCCCTTGAGCCGTGCCCTAGCATCAGGTGGACCCCCTCTTCCCTTTCCCCCCCCGTGCCCTAAATCGCGTCATCCCCCTCGTCTCCCCCAACTCCGGCGCCCCGCTCGTCCTCGCGCCACCGGCTCCGGCCACGCCCCACGCCACCCCTTCCCGTGTCACTGCCGCCCGGGCCCCACCCCGCAGCCACCCCCTCTCCCCGACGACTCCGGGCCACCGGTCGGCCCGCGCCTCGCCAGGCGCGTGTCACACACACGCCCGCCGGACCCCACTTGTCGCCTCCTCCTCTCACGCGACGCACTGCCCACCGTCACCCCACCACCTCCACCCCCACGCTTGGCCAGGGCGCATGTCGGCGTGGCACAGAAGTGGGCCGGCCCAATAGGCCTCCCCCACACGCGCGTTGCACGGGCCGAACCCGGTTTTTGGCGCGGCCCAGTTGAACACTGCCCTTTTTCATTTTCCTTTTCGGTTTTTAATTTCTAAAAATCATTTTAACTCATTTTAATATCCAAAAATGCCCCGAAATTACCCGAGAGCCCAAAAATGCCCCAAAAATACTTTTCCGAACCGTTTCGAGCCACTGAGTCCAAAAATGACCTCCGTTTCGCCAAACCAAGTTTCCAAAATTCCAAAAACGCCCCCGACCCATTTTCCGGCTATTTTCTCTCCCGATTTTCTCTTTTCTTTTCTCTTCTTTCTTTTCGTATTATTTATTGTTTATTTATTGTTTATTTTATGATGTTCGTTTACGATAGAACCGATGTCCGAGCAGTACCAACTCCCGGAGCCGACACAGGAACAGGAGCAGTCCTTGGGACAGGAGCCGGATCCGCGTGAAGCCGAGCTCGACTGCACCAACTCGGAACTAGGGAACCCTTCCGCCTCGCAAGGCAAGCCGTACACCTTTGATCATGTTGAACCTATTCATGCCTTATTATAGTTAATTACTATTTTCTACCGCATTACTTTACTGTATGTTGAAATATCACAAATCTAGTATGTTCGAATGACATGATACTTAGTTAATGCCAATTTGCTCATGAGACTTCCTTGAAAAATATCGAACCTAATTATATCCTTGTAACCTTAGGTTACTTAATATTCCTATATTAATTATTATTATCCTGTTAGTTTAGTCAAATGCTTTTGATAATGGAAATGAAAGGCTGCCGAACGTTTGGTTCGGGTCTGTTTGGAAAAGTGCTACGGTTTGGGGGCGTAATTGGATAAATCCGAGTGGATGAGTTCCAATCCCGGTGATGATTGATGCCTTGGGTTTGTCACGGTGGCATACGCGGATCTGGGAAGGGGTTGTGGATCGGAAAAAGGCTTGGTCTTTGGCAATATAAGGATAATAATCCCCTTGAGCAAAGTAAATAACTTAAGAACTCGTTCAACCACAGGTTGGGCCGGTCAACTTCGTTGGCTTGACTCAACATAGCTCGGTACATTGTACTTTCCCTCAGAATACCTATAGGAGCAGGGTTACCTTCCTAGATGTGGGAGATGGTCCAATGATTATGGGAGTGAAGCGAAAGTGTGCCTGAGGAAGCTGTGGCATTTCGGGTTCACAGCGGTAGGTGCCACGATGGCGGGACCAAGCACTCCACACCGGCCAAGTGGGGACCCGGGATAATGTGGAGCAAAACTCTGGGATAGGGATGAAGAGGGAAATGTCCAACGAAGCTATGATAACCTCGATCCGACATACGCATTTAAGTTGCGTGTTAAACTCGAGTTGGCATTAACGATCGTGGAATCTTGTGGGTAAAGTGAACACCTCTGCAGAGTGAATAAATGGTATTCGAATCTGCGTGCTTAGGTAAATGAAGCTAAGTTTAATTGGGGTGAATCCCGTAACCTAGCTCAAGTAGATCTTGGTGCATGTTTTGAGAATGTGGTTTAATGGTGATGACTTTGTGAATGGAACCCCCCCTGGATTACTATTATTATGGATTGTGTTTTAACATGTAAAATGATGTTACAAATAAAACTGCATCCACAAATACTTTAACCTTGTACCAATATTGTGCTACACCCTTGCATGTAATATTCAGTGTTTAAAATGCGACTTGTTGAGTACTCCGTACTCACCCTTGCAACCAGACCCCTCTCGTAGTTTGAAGAAGGCTGGAGGCGTTCAGGAGTGCGTAGATGGCAATTTGGTTTTGAGGTCTTAGTCTTTTGCTCAGGCCTGCCTGTGCGGTGTTTTGCTTGTAAGTTATTCGGGCCCTGCTGCGCCCTCTTCTGTAAAAACCCTGGCCGTTAGGCCTTATATTGAATAAAAATGTTGGAATTTGACTTTTGCCTGGCAATAATATGCTTGGTTCCTGGCAGCTAATCATCCTGGGTAGCTGTCGAGGCGTACGGATCTGCCCCTAAAAAAGGCGGGCCGTCACAGAGAATGTTGATGCGGTATTCATTTCTTTCGAGACATTGCATGACTTTGAGTACCAAGACTGCAGGGATGAATGCTTGCTAACCAAAATGGTTACATCATTTTGTGGTTTGGTGGATAGGATCAATAAAGTTTGGGTTCCAATATATTGTTGCACTAATCACATTGAATGGAAGTGGTGGCAACTAAGTGGCATGGTCTACTCCGAGGATTCTAATGGAAACATTGGAAGAGGTGTTCTAGTTTTGTGACTTCTTCGAGTGCCTTGGGATCCCGGTGGCTTCATAGGCATGGAATCGGCTTGGAGTTTCAGAGGGCTCAATACATGGTTCACCAAGAGACACAAGTATGTTTCTCGTATTATCCTAGGTCGACAATAGCAAAGGCGCAGGGCACATGTTCAGCATTGCTACTATCATCATACGCTAAAGTCAGCAATTGAATTTGAATTGATGTTGCCATGTGTGCCGGGAAATTACACTAGTGCTCACAAGATCTCTATGGTCAAGCAGTTGAAGACCCTTGAGGGCAAGGGTCTCAAAAGGGGGGAGTAATGTCAGGTTCTAGGATAGTTAGTGTCTAATGGGTCAAGTGTTAAGGAAAGTTGAGTCCTTCAACTGTAATCTTGGTTGTGGCTGGTTGGGCCAGAGTGTGTGTGTGGGTTAAGGCTCTATATAAGCCTTGCTTTGTACCACAAGGGGGGAACCGAATAGAAATTGGCATTTGCCTTCTTCCTTCCTCTTCAGTCTTGATCCTCATCCCCTTCTATTCTCTCCAAATCGATCAAATTTCTTGCTGTTCTACCCCAAAATCTATGCTAATACCTGTCTAAACTCGATTCCTTCATCTCCCAACTACCAAACATTGATCAGGTTCGTGACAAGCATTTGGCAGACATAAAGCTCATAATGCTTCTTGTCCGGTTTCTTGGCACGAGGGAGCGGCATTTGTCGGGAAATTTGGCCATACTAGTCCTAAAAATACTCCCAAAAAAACTATAGAAACCTATTACATGTTTGGTTAATCTCTAGCTCCCAGCTCCTGGGAAGATGTTTCGAATCTAACCTTTTGAAAAGGGCCTAGGCTCACAAGAAAAACCGAAGCCAAATCTCCCAGCCACAACTACCACGCGCGCAAACAAAATGGTGCCTAGCCTTCCGCTTGGCACCATCTGACATTACAACATGGGAAATTCATTGCAGTCGATTCAACAAAGAAGGAATATTAGCAAATTTACAAAAGTGATATCTTGCACATTACAGACCACATTATCTCAAATAGTTATAGGCAACACCTATTTCATCAGTAGCTATCAGAGGTTTAGAGCAAAAAAAAGAAATGAACAAATTTATTCAGAAACATTCCCTGACGCTATCAAGGTGATGCCACATTCCCACATATACATCGTGCTGTTTTGCTTCTGTAGTTCTGTTCCTTGTTTCTCAGATTTATTCTTTGGTATAATATATCAAAAGCCATGGACGATTAGGTTGGTTTTCTCAAGCAAGGATAATGATACTTCATGCACTCTTGATTCTCTTCTGAGAAACAAAGAGATATCGCCGCAGGGCAAGCAGCGAGATCCATGTAAACCTCGAAATCTTCTCCTTTATCATCAGCAGTAATGCAGAGCTCAGAACTGTCTTCAGTATCTGAGCATGTAATCCTTTGAAGAAGCCTGGAATGCCTTCCTTGCTCCACATAGCATGCAAGGCACCCAACATTGTTTTGGGAGATCTTGATCTGCCTGGCCTTTCAGATTCATCGTCATCGTCCTCATCAGGGTCTGCAGCCTGAATCATGACCTTGCACCTTTTTGACAATGATGTCAGATAATTTGCAGTAGTAATAAGAATTTGTAGATAGCATTGACAAATAAAAGCAGGTCCAGATATACATCTGCTGCCAAATTGGAGTTTACAGACCTGATTAATGGGTAAGTCAATATTGTAGCAACACTTTTTGAGACGGCACCAAGGAGAAATGCTGAGAAAGCAGAAAGAGCAACCGGGGAAGAATCGCCCACTGATTCTGTGTTTTTACTTCTCTGCCTCTTAATTAGCTTTTGCTTGAGCTGATCAAATACGGTGTACTGCAAGAGACAGATAACAACAGTCATAAAACAATCGTCTTCTTGTGCACAGAAAGAACAAAAATAAAGCTTATCTGTCGTAAGTTGCAACAGAGAGTGATGCTATTAAGGCGATCTTAGATTAGAAATATGCTTATTGTACTTTTCACTTGAAATATGTTAGGTAGACAATATATACTCGATGATAATTGAAATATATTTAAAGGTTCTACAGTTACTTAACTAGAACATTTACAGCCCAATGTTTTTTTACTGAGTCGGGAAGGTGGAAAAGGCTAGGGCAATGCTGCACATCATCTTCCAGAACTAAATAGGTTATTGTATGAATTTGTTCTATTAAAAGACATTTGACAGCAGCACACATCCACTAATGATTCTGCACTTCTTCCTTCATTGGTCAATTCAAGATATTCTCCAGCGTTTCTTTAATGATAAGTACGAGAACAATATTTCTTTTAAAAAAGGGTGCTCCAACTGCAACGTTACAAGCATAGTACTAAAAACAGGACCGGTCATTTGACCTGGTGAGTATCTCGGTTCAGCGGTTGGACCGCCGGTTTACCGGTACAACCGCTGGTTCAATAATATTGATAGAAGCCTGGACCGGGTGTTCTACCGGCGCAAGGGACAGGAGGACCGGCGCAAGGATCAGGCGGGATCCAGTCCCAGCGGGAGTCCAGGAGAACCGGTCAAGGCTTAGAGATATATTTGTTATTCCTTTCCATAGTTCTATCCTTTCCATAATTCTAGCTTTCCTATCCTTAGTCTTCCTAAAACAGTTAGCTGCTATTTATGTTATCCTCTAATTTAGGGGGATTCTGTAATCAACCAGACTCCCATGCCTATGAATAAAAAGAGAGGAAGGGAAAAGAGAAAAGGCACGTTTTAGTTGCCACCAATCCACTCTCAGGCGCTGCCATCGATAACTGGCATTACCCGTTCTTACGCACTTCTCTCTCACGGCGCCCCTTCCTCATAGCTGCGGCCAACGGCCGGGCACGAGGGCATATTCCCGGGAGCACTCATATCAACTGGTATCAGAGCCGATCGATCCCCTAGCCATGGCAGGAGCCGAAGATCGTCTCGCTCAGCTCGAGGCCACGGTGGAGGGCCTTGTAGGCTCTAACACCCGCCTAGAGCAGATGATGGCGGATCTTCTCAAGAGATCGGGGAAACGCCCAGCCCTGGACCCTGGCGCTCGCGAGGATCGGACAGCATCTAGCGTGGCGCACGGTCGCCGGAGGAATTCCCCACCCCGAGGGCGATCCCGAGCCGATGATCGGAATGAAGATGGAGGAAGGCGCGATCCCGCAGGCCACCGCTGGACGCCACGAGCTCCTAGATATGAACTGTCGTTGTATGATGGCAGTGAAGACCCATTGCTATGGTTGCGTCAGTGCGAGCGTTTTGCGCGCGCACACGATATTCCAGAAACGGAGTATGTCGAGATGGCTGGTCTCCATCTCCGTGGCGAGGCGCAAGAGGTCTTTGGATGGCGGGAAGCGGGACGAACGGGTCATCTCATGGGCCGATTTCTACGACACCTTCATCCAGAGATTCACACGGCATTCCTCGCGAGGGCCCCTCGGTGACCTCGTAAACTTGAAACAGGAGTCCGTGTGGATGATTATGCCAAGGAATTCGAGAGATTGTTATTCAGGGCTCCTAGGATGAAGAAGGGCGACGGATCGAGATGTTCATGGCAGGCTTGGCCTCAACACTCGCTTGTGGACGTGAGGCGCGATCGTCCGTAGCGATCTGGCCGAGGCGGTCGGTGGCCGGGAGAAATTTGGCGAGGAGGAACAATGGATCGCCAGGGCCTTGCAAGCATTTCCCAGGGCAACCGGTCTCGATCATCTTCGGCCAGTGCGGGTCAGGAGCAACATGCGGGGGTCGGGATTGTTCGCCGTACCTTCCCTCGGGCCCACGCCCGGTAGAGGCAGCGACGCCTTCCCAGCGTGGGCTGTTTGGTAGTCCCAGCCAGAATGGAGGCGGGCGGATCACGCCGGCCAAGCTCACAAGGGTCGTCGGCCGCCTCTGCTCCTCTGACGCCGTCTCGGCCAGGAGATGGCGGATCGGCGAGAGAAGGGTCTCTGCTATAATCGTGATGAGGTATCTGGTAGGGTCACCGTGCAAAAGCTCTTCCTCCTAGAAGTGCTTGATGAAGAAGAAGAAGATAGCGAGGAACCAGAGGAAGTAGAACCAGGCCTGTCGGCAATGGCGTTGCGAGGGCCGTTAAAGGAGCACCATGCGGTCGATCGGTGATCGATGGGAGGAGCTCGTGGGGCTGGTGGATAAGCGGAAGCACACATAATTTCTGAGTTCTCTCGCCGCGAGGAGTGGGGTATTCTCAGGATTGAGCGACGGCGGCGGTGAAGATTGCCAATGGCACCCATCTGCCGTGCCTGGGAAGGATTCCTCGATCGCTCTTCTCCATCGAAGGCCACTCCTTCGCCGCACCTTTCCTCGTCATTCCTTTGGATGGGTTTGACGTCATCCTAGGGGTACAATGGTTCTGAAACTTCGGAGACATAAATTGGAACTTTGACTCCTCCACATGTCTTTCCAGCGCAAGGGTTCGGTGGATATCAGGGCCTTGGCCGCCCCTACGATCTGCAAATGCATATGGTACATCTTGTCCAAGAAGAAGAGGACACCATTTCCTTGCTTGCCACCTTCAACGACCTCTTCCAAGAACCGCGAGGGTTACCACCCTCACGCGCATGCGATCACCGCATTTGCTTGAAGGAGGAACAAACCCCGTGGTGGTTGGCCAGATAGATACCCGCATCGCCAAAAAGACGAGATTGAGCGGCGGTGTGAAGAGATGCTAGCACAAGGTATTATTCGCTCCAGTTGCTCTCCTTTTTCTTCGCCAGTCTTATTGGTCAAAAAGGAGGATGGCTCTTGGCGTTTCTGCGTGGACTACCGCGAGCTCAACGCGCGGACGGTCAAAGATAAGTTCCCCATCCCAGTTGTGGAGGAACTTCTGGATGAATTGTTCGGCGCCAAGTTCTTCTCCAAATTGGACCTTCGCTCAGGGTACCATCAGTGCGGATGCACTCGGTGATATTGAGAAAACGGCGTTCCGCACCCACCATGGCCATTATGAATTTCTGGTAATGGCATTTGGACTCTGCAACGCCCCTTCAACGTTTCAAGCTCTCATGAACAAGGTCCTCGCTCCCTTCCTACGGAAGTTCGTCTTGGTTTTCTTTGATGACATCCTCGTGTATAGTGCATCACGTGCAGACCATCTTCAGCACCTGCAAATGGTCTTGGGGCAGCTTCGTCACCATCATCTATTCTTGAAGCGCTCCAAGTGTGCGTTCGTACAGGGCACGGTGAGTTATTTGGGGCATATCATCTCCGGCGACGGGGTGGCCGCCAACCCAAACAAAGTACAAGCGGTGGCTAGTTGGCCGCCACCAACGTCGGTGTTGGGCGTCCGCAGCTTCTTAGGGCTCGCGGGCTACTATCGGCGGTTCATCCGACACTATGCAACAATCGCCGAGCCCTTGACCAACCTTCTTCGTCGACAAGAGTTCAAGTGGACGGCCGAAGCAAGCCACTCTTTCCAGCGACTCAAGGACGCACTCCTGTCAGCGCCAGTATTATGTCTTCCCGACTTCAATTCCACCTTCGTGGTCGAATGTGATGCATCGGGAGTTGGGATTGGCGATCCTCTACGGCAAAGAAGGAGCCACCCGGTGGCGTTCTTCAGCCGACGATTGGCCGAGCGTCATACCAAGCTGGCCGCATATGAGCGCGAGCTCATTGGGCTCTCAAAGGCAATCCGCCACTGGCGACCGTACCTGTGGGGTCGCCCCTTCACCGTTCGGACGGACCATGCAAGCCTCAAGTACCTCCTTGAGCAGGCCTTGGTTACTCCACCACAGCAGCATTGGCTCAGCAAGCTGATGGGATTCGATTTCACGGTGGAGTACCGACCCGGCAGGAGTAATCGCGCGGCGGATGCTCTATCTCGCATCTATGAAGCCCCGGCATCTTGCCTAGCGTTATCCTGCCCCGGCCAATCCTTACAAGCACAATGGGAGGACGCCCTGCGCACGGATCCGGAGGTCAAACGGCGCTGTGCTCAACTCCTGGAAGCCGCCGCCCCCCCGCAGGATGCGATAGCCGCGGCTCCAGCCACCGCTCCAACGCCACCGCCCACGACTTCCACATGGACGGTCTGCAACGACCTTCCCTTCCGGAATGGGTGTCTTGCCCTGCCTGCCGCATCGCCGCTGTGTGCCCAGGTGGTGGCCGCGTTCCATGATTTGACACATGAAGGCATCAGCAAAACCTTGCACCGAGTGCAGCAACAATATTATTGGCCTAACATGCGCAAAACAGTCGAAAGCTACGTGGGGCAATGTGAGATTTGCCAGCAGCATAAGGCGAGCACATTGGCACCGGCTGGCCTCCTTCAACCGTTGCCCATACCGCACCACATCTGGACGGACGTGTCCATGGACTTTGTGATTGGCCTGCCAAAGTCACAGGGCAAAACAGCGTTATTGGTGGTGGTCGATCGTCTCTCCAAGTACGCCCATTTCTTGGCTATCAGGCGCCCATTCACCGCTCCACTGGTTGCGGATTTGTTTTTTGATCAGGTTGTTCGGCTCCATGGAATGCCCGAAACGGTTGTCTCGGATCGGGACCCGATTTTCCTCAGTACCTTCTGGCAGGATCTCTTTCAGCGTTGCGGCACCAAGCTTCTCATGTCATCGGCATATCACCCCCAGACGGATGGCCAAACAGAGGTGGTTAATCGGACGATCGAGATGTACCTCCGTTGTTTGGCCGCCGATAAGCCATCAACGTGGGTCAAATGGTTACCCTGGGCGGAGTTTTGCTACAACTCTTCCTATCACTCAGCCCTCCGGATGACGCCGTTCGAGTTGGTCTATGGAAGGCCACCCCCACCGTTAGTTCCCTACTCGTGGCGCCACTTCGCCCATGCGGTCGACTGTTCCTTGGTAGATCGGGAGGACCTTCTTGCTCGCGCACGTCAACATCTCCTGGCTGCCCAGAACCGCATGAAGCAGCAACATGACCGCCATCACCGGGAAGTCTCCTTTGCCACTGATGATTGGGTTTGGCTTCGCCTTCAGAAACATCGTCAGCTCTCCATGCGCCAAAATGCCCAACACAAGCTGTCACCCCGGTACTACGGCCCTTATCAGGTGGTCGCCCGCATCGGCCCAGTTGCTTACCGGTTAGCTTTGCCGGCGACTGCCAAAATTCACGATGTCTTCCACGTCTCCATGTTGAAGCCTTTCCGCGGTACTCCACCAACTAGCACTCCGCCACTACCGGTCGACGTTTCATCACCTGCATCAGCCGACGGTCTCATACCTCCTTCCAAGATCCTGTCTCAACGGTTCGTCCGGGGTTGCCGCCAGTTCTTGGTCCAATGGGGGGATGCGCCTTCAGAAGCGGCGACCTGGCATGATGCCATCGAGTTCCGCCAGTCATTTCCCAACTTTCAGCTTGAGGACAAGCTGAATGTCGAGGGGGGGAGTATTGATAGAAGCCTGGACCGGGTGTTCTACCGGCGCAAGGGACAGGAGGACCGGCGCAAGGATCAAAGTGATCCAGCCCCAATGGGAGTCCAGAGAACCTGGTCAAGGCTTAGAGATATATTTGTTATTCCTTTCCATAGTTCTATCCTTTCCATAATTCTAGCTTTCCTATCCTTAGTCTTCCTAAAACAGATTATTTGCTATTTATGTTATCCTCTAATTTAGGGGATTCTCAGAATCAACCAGACTCCCATGCCTATGAATAAAAAGAGAGGAAGGGAAAAGAGAAAAGGCACGTTTTAGTTGCCACCAATCCACTCTCAGGCGCTGCCATCGATAACTGGCATTACCCGTTCTTACGCACTTCTCTCTCACGGCGCCCCTTCCTCATAGCTGCGGCCAACGGCCGGGCACGAGGGCATATTCCCGGGAGCACTCATATCAAATATACAATAAAATAATGGCTGTTAGTAATCTGGTAGAGAAAATAAGGATTAAGTTTATCAGTTTTCCCATCTAACACACCAAAGTACCAAACCAACCTTGCCCAGTTGGTTTACGTGGGCAGCAGGAGCTCAAGTGCCTCTGCCTGAGGTTTCACGCTCGAATCCGGTGCCTCCAAATATTTTTTTCCCATGTAATTAGTCTAATATGGTTCAGTGTGCAACCCTCCGGTTCGGCCGTTTTTCACCGGTTTTGACCGGCTTGCTGACATGAATGGACACATGACTGGACCAGACTAGGTATTGGTCCTGTTTTTTTCTAGTCGAACCGCCGGCCCAGTCCGGTTTTTCGTACTATGCTTAAAAGTATAGTATAGTACACAACCAGACAATAGTCCAAGAATTTTGCCCCTACTCAAGTGTTTTGTTTGTGATGCTTCCCATATTTAGTTTCAAACAAAAGAATTTGTGACTTTGATAGATTATATAAATATCCCTTCAAAAAATCTTTAGTATTTATGTTTTAATATACAAAAAAGGGGCATAGTTGGAAAATGTAGCTCATAGGATCAATGTTAAGTTCTACAAGATATCCCGGTGCCTCCAAATATTTTTCTCCCATGTAATTAGTCTAATACGGTTCAGTGTGCAACCCTCCAGTTCGGCCGTTTTCACCGGTTTTGACCGGCTTGCTGGCATGAACGGTCCTGACACACGGTCCGGTTTTTCGTACTATGGTTAAAAGTATAGTATAGTACACAACCAGAAAATAGTCCAAGAATTTTGCCCCTACTCAAGTGTTTTGTTTGTGATGCCTCCCACATTTGGCTTCAAACAAAAGAATTTGTGACTTTGATAGATTATCTAAATATCCCTTCAAAAATCTTTAGTATTTATGTTTTAATATACAAAAAAGGGGCATAGTTGGAAAATGTAGCTCATAGGATCAATGTTAAGTTCTACAAGATATATTGTATAAGAATGATGCAGAAGTTCAATACCTGAATAGAAGGATTACAAGTTAATATAAGGGAAATGCCCAAGCCATCAAATGCCTCAAGCCAAGTACCTTCCGCAAGAGTGGCCCGTAGCCCTTTGGACTTTCCAAAGGCACTTGTTTGCATTCTAGAAGATGCTGTATCAAGTGGCTGAAAGGAAGAGAGAAACGATCATAAGATCAGGAAGCTAACATTGATTTTCAGTGAGCCTATAGCATTAGTTACCTGCGTCACGATAACTGTGCAAGCACCAGCAGCAGCTGCAACTAACAAGTTGGCTTTTGTTCCAATAGACTTTGCTCCACTCTTCTCCAGGTAGAGTCTTTTGAAATAGCTATAGCCATAGAAGTAAACAAATTGTGAAATGAAAGATTGGATGTTCTTTGTCTTAAGGCCCTGATATAGGGACAGAATTTGTTTTTTCCGAACTGCTTCCCAAAAGATATCTGAAAGGTTCCTGAAAAAGCATTTGAGGCCACATCACATAGTTTGTCAAATGGAGTAACTAGAGAAGTCCAATATAGACAGCTGAAAACAAATGCAATGTTAAAGACGCAACAACATGCAGCAAAACCTCCTTCAGCAACCACCACAGAAGTCCAGAACATACATGAACCACAATCAAAAATACATCTTCGTAAGCTTCAGAACCTATTCATTAATCTTTCGTGCGCATAAAATTGCAGTCAATTAATCTCCCAACATGTCAAAATGTTTAGGTCAAACATTTCCTGTGGTAGTGTATGAGAATGTATTGTTTCGACAGCGTTGTTGGTTGATTACGACGATAGTTGTCACTATTTTTAGAGCTCCCAGATAGATTAATACATGCCTAACCGCATGGTGAGAACCGAATCTAAAACCTCCTATATTACACGATTCAGAGATTAAAAATGAACTTGATGTGAACCTAATATGGAGTCATAATCCATTCATGTGCCCGTTTCCCCTAAACAATAGTCCTAGCACCGCTTAACAACAAACAAAGAAGGACGGAGATGTTGGCATCCGTGACCACTGACCACCAAAGGAGATCTCAAGTACTCAGTTCTATGCCAGAGAATTCACAATCGGCCTATGCGGAAATCACCACATCCTCCTCCCCTAACGCAAGATTTCCCCCAGACATCATATCGATCCAAAGAAAATCCAAGCCATCCCGGATACCCTCTGCAAAATCAACAACCCCAGGATCCCCAGTTCTCGAGCCGGCGATCATCCCAGCTCCTGACGGACAACAGATCAGCAATCCGCTCGACGAGGCACACGCGCCGTACGAATCAAACAGGGCAAGCAGGCGAAGGGAGAGAAAGAGAAGGGACGAGCCGCTGCTTTCCTGTACTTGTGCGCGCCCTGCTGCGTCTGGAGCTCGGCCTGGAACTTGGTCTTGCAGGTGTCGAGCGGGTAGAGCACGGTGGTGCTGACGAGCGCGCCCACCGCCCCCGACGCCGCCTCCGCCAGGCTCTCCCAGTCCACTCCGCTGCCGCCGTCCCCCGCCATCGCTCCTCCCCGCCCGGCCGATGAGATCCCCAGGAAGCACAAAGAGCCCGAAAGGGATCGATCTCTTCTCGCCCCGGCTCCCGCTCTCTACCGCTGCTAATAACTCCTCCGGTCGGTCGGAGCTGTGTGAGCGGCGTGCGCGCGGCGAGGAGCGGGGGATAAGTAGGAGAAGAAGATGGAGACGTCACGGCAGAGGAGGGGGGAGGGAGGTGGCGATGGCGGGGCGGGTACGAGTGAGGTCTACGACGACTATGCTGACATCGTACGACCCGGTGGCTTTGCGACGTTGGGTTCGCACCTCTCTGTCTGCCCGCGGCCGAGCTGTTCGGTTCGGTTTGGTGGCACCGCGCGTACTGCGCACGACGGGCGATCGTGCGGCGCGCGAGTCCAAACTCCAAAGTGGCGCGGTAGTCGCTGGGATGGAGTCGGTCGTGCCGTGGAGATGGCGAGAACGGACGGGGACGACTGGAGGAGACCGGGGCGCGGCGGGCAGCCTGGAGCTCTGCGCTTCTGGTCTCGCGTCCGTCGTGTGGTTTAGCCGTTAGCCCGCCATCTTTCACACCCGTGAAAGAACGGCTCGCTGACGCTCGGCATGTGAACCTCGTGCCGCGTGCCCGCTTGGCAGTATGTGCTGATTCTTACAGATCGTAGTTCTAGGAATTTCACTGCATCAAGCGGGCAAAGCTCACAGTTTTGGGGTTTTTTTTTTCTTTATTGTTCATTTTTGTCGCTGTGGTTTATAATTTAAGAAACTGCAAATCTTGTTATCTTCTCGATCGTGGAAGGATAGAGGAATGATATGTGGCACTCACCTTATCGTAGGAGCATAGTAGCTGATCGCTACGATCGAGGAAGGGATAGATTTGTAATTTTATTTATGAGGAAAACTTAAAAGAAAAATTGAGCTAATGCGTAGTGATGACGATCAATCTGTCTGAGACCTATAAATGGTTATAGCTTTTTAGAAGCCAATCGCATCCTTATAAATGCGGCTCATAAAACGAAGAGAAACATTAAATGTCTCACGATTATTCGGTCAAAATTACAGTTGACCATGATAAACAACTCCCTGATCGGCAATATAGGTCGAACAAAAACTTACTTTATACTTTTGATCTGAACCTTTACCAGATCGGAAACAGTTCGACCTATGAATCTTTGTAGGTCGGACATAATGCCCTTTATCACACTTACCTAGATAAGATCGGGTAAATGATAACTCTCGCCTGACCTTATTCAGGTTGGTAAGGAATCTCTGCGCAAGGATAACATGTGGAAGACGTTTTCTCTTATAGGTATAGACGACCGTTTGGAAGTACTTCCTACGAAGAGACGCATCTTTGACGAAAAGATACCTCTTCAGTAAGAAGACGTCTTTTGATCAAAAGACATATTTTGACGGGAAGACACCCCTCCGAAGATGACAACTGTCATCCCTTCGATACTATAAATACTATACTCCCACAAGGATTCAAAGGGTGAAGAAGTGTGTTTAGACAATAATGCTTGAATAGACAAAGAGTTAAATAGTCTGTACTTTATAAAGAACGCCTGTTATATAATACAATCCTTATTTCTTTTCTACTCCTTTCAATCTTATTTTATAGACAAAGGCAATCATAATTACATTCGTAAGTTCGATCTAGGGACCTTTGGGTCTTGAACATCAACAGTTGGTGCTAGAAGGAGGGCCTCCGGCACAATTCAAAATTGAAAAAGGTAATGTGTTGCCGACAGAATCAATGGATGAAGAGAACTCATTTGGTCTCGTCGACTATGCTCACCTCACCGCCGATGACTTCATAGAGGAAGAAGAATGTAAATGCGACTTCTACTCCAAGTATGCTACTAAGGCGAACTCGTCCAAATTGACAACTTTATCCAAATCGGATGATGCCACGTCAGGAGCATCATTTCCCGAGGAAAAATCAGGAAAACAGAGTGACTCCGTAACTACCCTTATATCAGAGGCAGAGGATCATGGTGCATGCCCTATGAAAGTCGACAATGTATGAACTCACAAAAAATGATAATAACTTACATGACAATTCATCTTCAGAGGATTTTCTCCGAAGTCTTGAACTCGATTACACCCCATTATTGTCCTCCAATGAGGGAGTGCTCACCCCTTCTGTCAATTTCGGATTTCGCATTTACGCATTCACAGAGGACACAGGGGCATAACTAGTGGAAGGTGAACAGCGTAAAGCTCAAGAAATGGCATTCCAGGAGCAATGCATGACCTTCATGATTGCCAAACAAAAGGTTGTGGAAAAGGTGATGCGTCTTTACCATGACAGCTAGCCAAGAATCTCGCGTAGGCCAGATCAACAGGAACTCATCCCCGATCTATCCTTTTGATCACGCCACAGGTTCCAAGGTTAGCGGTAAGAGCCATAGATATGATAACTATCAGTCCACAAGAAAAAACTCTTGTAGATAAAATCCGCATTATCACTAATGCAATTTTAAGCCAACCCATGGATAGAGACAATGTGCCGCTTATAAGATCCCTAACTACTGATCTGCAAGAAGCTTGTGTAGAAGTACACAGTGTGTCTCTTTCCATACGATCTTTGACAGATTTCCATGTGGATCATTCCTCGTCTAGTCCATGTCAATAGAGCACCGACCACCAATGAAGGAGCAATCCACGAATGAAAAGTGCTTTCGACAGGTTTGGCCCAAGTGAAAATATTAACCGTGGTCAGCGACGACCTCATTCTCCTGATTATACAGAACAAGTACCTAACATACAGACACGTTTGAGATTGTATTGTATATAGTATGTATAGCCTTTTCTACAAGGCTCAAAAACATCACTTGGCATGAAAAATTCAAGCCAGATCCTCTATAAAGATACGATGAAACTCAAAATACATCAGAATTCCTCCAAATTTATACCATTGCCATCCAAACTGCTGGTGGCAATGAGAATGTAATAGCAAATTATCTACCCACTATTCTCAAAGGATCTACAAGAATTTTGTTATTTAATCAGCTAGAAGGATTTATTTTCAGTTGAAAAAATTTATGCCATGCTATATTAAATAACTTTAAAAGTTGTTATGCAAAACCTCATAAAGAAGATGACCTACATCATCTTCATCAAATCTCTGACGAGAATTACGTCAGTTTATTAAGGCGTCTTGGTTGGGGTTTCATCCTCTTTGTGCAGGCGGCGGTCGAAACATATTTGCTAAGTAACAAAACCCCTATCGCGGTGCAAACAGAAAGTATGACGAAAGTTCATGAGAATATTCGGTCATGTGCTACACCGACGAGACAAGCAGATGAAGGGGAGGAGTTTGAAAGGTTAGTTG
Organism: Rhipidocladum racemiflorum; assembly: GCA_036346355.1. Lineage (NCBI taxonomy): Eukaryota > Viridiplantae > Streptophyta > Magnoliopsida > Poales > Poaceae > Rhipidocladum > Rhipidocladum racemiflorum. Next base: position 13,029,687 of record CM070578.1, on the reverse strand, counting down.
ATGTGCTAGAGCAAGACGATCAGTGAGCGACGGAGGAAGAAGATGCACTTGTTATGGACGAACACGATGAATCTTCCTCAGACGATGATGGAAATACGTTCGAACATGTGCCCGCTGCTTGGAATAGGGGCGAAGCGGAAGACCTAACAATTGATGATGCCCATGACTTGACATGTGAGTACCGACCAACTGAGGTTCGCGTGCACGCAATGTACATGGAGAAGTCCACTTTGTAGGATGCTATAAGGGTCTGGGCGATGAGCTTGCAGCGGCCAGTGAGAGTTGTGAAATATAGTAAAGATTGTTACACGGTGAAGTGTGAAAATGCCGAATGTGGTTGGCGTGTTCATGCCCACAGGCCCAAGTATGAGTTGAACTGAGTTGTCATGAAGGTGGTGCAGCACAGTTGTGTTTTGAGCAATGTAACGTCGAGATATCGTAACCTCACATCCTCTTTCATCGTGAACGTGATGCATGGAGAAATTGTCGAGAAAATTGACATGGAGGCATAGCACATAGTACTTGCCATGAAGAACAAATATAAATACTTAGTGTTATTGCATTAGTAGAATTTACATGCAAAGAAATGTGTAAATTAAATATTTTTTTAGAATATGGTAGTTTATATATCAAATAGCAAATTTGGTCCATTTTTGCTAAAAATTACAATTAAACATGATATTTTACAGGCTGCCGAAAAGACTTAAGCGTTCCTGAAATTTACGTGATAATGGCTCGGTTTTCTTTCAAAGCTTGGTTTATTGAACTAAGTTCATTCCTAAATGTTTTTCCAAAACTGGGACATCTAAAGCCCCAGGAACAAGTGATATTTATTTCATGATTTTTGGAGCCATGTGTTGTATAGTTTCTTCATAATACATTAAATGGCCTTTAGGTAAACTTGATTCAAACAATTTAAATCTTCATGGAACAGAGTAGTTTTTATTGTATAATCTGAATCCTTATAGCTTAATACAAATTTAGAAATTTATTTCGTGGCCTTAACTTTTCATAAGATAAGTTGTTGTTGACTATAAAACTTAGGGTTATTGCAATAGCAGAATTTAGATGCAAAGCAAGGTGTAAATTAAGGCCCCGTTTGGTACGGTTTCAGATTCTAGTAGAAACGGAAACAGTTACAGATTCTTGGTAGAAACGTTTCATGTAGAATCAGAATCATTATTTGGAAACCGTTTGGTACGGTTCTAGATTTTAGTATAAACTAGTAGAAACGGAGTTGAGGGTGATTCAACCACGGCGTGGAAAAAGAATAAACGTTTCGAGGAGAATCGTTATGAGTTTTAGCTCGTTTGGCTGGATTTCTCCCAAATTCTAGTAGAAACAGCTTGGTTCCAAGTTACCAAACGGGGTCTAAATATTTTTTCAGAATATAGTAGTCCATATATCAAAGAGCAGATTTGGTCTATTCTTCTTAAAAAATACATTTAAACACAATATTTTACGGGCTGCCGAAAAGGTTTGAGTGTTTCTAGTATTGAAACTTTGATTATAGAAAAAATAATGCATACTGGGTTCATTCCTAAATATTTTACAAAAATGGGACATCTAAGACCCCAGGAACAAGTGATATTTATTTCATGATTTTTGGAGCCATATTTTGTATAGTTTATTCACACCACATAAAAATCTCTTTAAGTAAACTTAATTTAAACAATTTCAATCTACATTGAACATAGTAGTTTTTATTATATAATCTGAATCCTTATAGTTTAATATAAATTTAGAAATTTATTTCGTTGGATTTGGACCTTCCTAGCAAAAGATATAAGAGATTGAATAAACCAGCAAATTAAATTAGGAAAAAAATGATGTGGCATCAATCGCGTGATAAGCTTACGGCAGCCGAAACCGCAGCCACGTCACCACGTTGCCGCGGCGCGACTGTGCCATCCTCGCGACAACGCGGCGCGACTTGCAGCCCGACAAAAAGTGTTTTTTGCAAAAAAAAATAAATATATCAAAAATATATTGAATTATTTATTAAAAAAAATTGCCCAGCCGACAACCCTGCCCCCTGCCCGCCCCTCCCAGGCGCACCTGTTGTGCCACCCTGGCGCGATTGGCTGAGGTGGCGGTTCTGTCGCGCTGCTGTGGCGTGACTGGTTGCTTATCACGCTGTCGTGGCGCGACTGACTGCTTATCACGCTGTCGTGGCGCGATAATTGTCCACTTTTGCAAAAAAATTAAATTAACGTATATTTTTGTAATATACATATAAATAATGATTATTTTTAAAAAAATTCTACATGTGTGTGCGTCTTCCTTGTGATTGAAAAAAAATATGGGCAGACACCGGACAAGGCTCTTCTGAGTAGAATTATTAAAAAAGGAGGTTGACGCACACTGTTTGGGCCATTTGATCAGGTAACCAACTCACTATATTAAAACATTCAATTGTCCATAATCTCTACTATTCTAAAGCAGCACTTGGTGGCAGTGGTCCGTTCTTCCCACGTCATTAATTGCCGCTTAATTGCTCTGTTTAATTGCCCTGCTTAATTACCCTACGCAAGAAACGAAGCGTTGCTTTAATTAGCCAGCTTTTGCAAGAAACGAAGCGTTAAAGATAGATGTTTGATTTTGTGTAATAATTTTTTTTTATTTTTTAATCTTTATTTTTCGTTATCAATTTTGTTTTTCGTAGCAACGCACGGGCATGTAACTAGTAAATTCAGAAGCGAGAGATATTATTAATCTCATTTAAGGACAATCTTAACCTTTGTTTTTTATCAAATATTTCAACTCTTAAAGTGGAAGGGATCATCGAACTCTTGGAAGCTCGGCCTGCTTCCGCGCTCGTGGATCGTCGAGTTGCCATCATACGTTCCAGATCTATCAGTTCAACAATAATCGGATCACACGTTTTCAACGGACGGCTGATATGCATTAGTCATCAGCGGACGACTCCCCCATTGGCGGACCCATAATTTCCAGGATGAGTGTTTGAAGTTAACAAATTTTGTATCTTTTAGGTTTATATAAATTTATTGTATCTACTATTGGAGCAGAATGGGATCTCATCCTCCACCCCTCCATTTGCTTGGGAGAGAAGCACACTACTATTATCTAGAGTTATTGGTAGGGGTGGCAATAGGGAAAATCACCGCAGGGAGTGCCCTCCCATCCCCGATTCCCGATAACCAAAACTTCTCCATCCTCGTCTCCGCACACGGGGCTTAATTCCCCCGTCCCCGATCCCCGATAGGTTCGCGGGGTCCCAACGGAGACTAATCCCCGAAAATGCTACATAAAAAGACCACATGCTATATGAATTAATCACTAGAGTAATGAGTTAATCACTAGAGTAATTTATATTTAACATGTTTATTAATATTGACTCCACCTATATATTTTTTTGCTTTTGAGAATTGATCATTTTCTCCCACCTATAAGTGATATCACAGGGGCGGGGAATGGTGAAACGTCCCAGTCCCCGTAATCCCCGACGGGGGCAATATTTTTCCCGATAAACCCCTTGCAGGGTAGGTTTCCCCTTGTTTCCATCTCCTAATGGATGAATTCTCCGCGGGAAAATGAGGATCGGAGCCCCATTGCCATCCCTAGTTACTAGGTACTGTATGGTTCATAGTTAAACTTTGCCATAAATCAAGTTAAGCAAATTTGGTTTAGATATCCAGTTTGGTTTATAGCCATAAATGTGGCAAGATTCTTTTCTGTCATACAGGTCTCACACGTCAGTAACTCAATAAAGTACGGCAAATAAATTTTACTAGTCAAAACGTGGCTTCAATTTTGATGAATTAACCTTAAACAAGTTTTAAAAAAACTATATCAAAATATGATAATCTTAGTATATGAACCAAACAAGCTCTATGTTAGCCTACAGATGGCATAGTCGCCGCTAGAATACTTGCTCGTTGCCTCGTTAGATCCGAGTGATTTAGTTGGTAAGATCGCTTAGCGTGCCAACCTCTCGTGCAGTCACAACCAGGGTTTTAAAAATCGGCCGTATGAAGCTGGCTCAATAAGCTATACCGGTTGATAAATCGGTTCAATTTAAAAAATTAGAAATTTTTATGCAACGTAAATTGACAAAAAAAAAATCAGTGAATCATTCAAAATCGATTAAAATCGGTTTTGGAATTGTTTTGCTGAGTTTGCCGACTGTTCGCCTCGGACCGCGTCCACCTTCCCCGCCAGCCGAGTCAACCCACATGCACAACGCGAGAACACCACGATTCTTCTCCATTTCCACCCAAAATCCAGCGCCGAAAGAAACCCCACCAAAATGCCGGCTCACCGTCCCCTCCTCGCCGTCGTCCTCCTCCTCGTCCTCCGCCTCGCGGCCGGCCAGCAGTTCCGCGGCTTCTCCTACCTCCTTGACTGCGGCGCCGCGGCCCCCACCACCGACCCCAGCCGCGGCCTCCGCTGGGTCCCCGATGGCCCCTACGTCTCCGCCGGCTCCCCCCGCGCGCTCCCCGTTCAAGGTCTCCTCGATCCCACCCTCGCCACCCTCCGCGCCTTCCCGCTCCGCCCGGCCGCCAAGTTCTGCTACGCGCTCCCCGTGGACAAGCGCCGCCGCTACCTCCTTCGCCCCACCTTCTTCTACGGCGCCTCCTCTCCCTCGTCCCCGCCTCCCGTCTTCGACATGATCGTTGACGGCACAGTCTGGACCGCCGTCAACACCACCGACGACACCCTGGCCGGCAGCGCCTCGTACTACGAGGGCGTGTTCCCGGCGAGGGGCAGGAATATGAGCTTCTGCCTTGGCGTGAACCCCGACTACACCGACGCCGGCCCGTTCATCAACGCGCTGCAGGTCATCCAGCTTGATGATTCGGTGTACAACGCGACGGATTTCGGGGGCAGCGCCATGGGGCTTATTGCGCGCACCAAGTTTGGCTCCACTGGCGACGTTGAGAGGTGAGTTGTCGATCTCTCTGCCCTTAATTCGAGCGCTCTTTTATGCTTAGTGATGAAATGTTGGAGATTGTGTAATTTGCTAGAATTGAGTAGGTTTAATGACTGCAGAGCTGACTCAATCTGGGCATGGTGGAGAATGCTGTGAATCTGTGATTAACAGGGAACGCAAATTTTGTCATAGATAGTACCTATTGGATCGGTTTCTGGTGGACTGAATAATTCTATGTTTTAGTTTTTTCTGATCTGAGGTTAATGTAGAGCGTCCCTGGTTGACAGCGTTCTTCTTGTGGCGAACCTTTGCAATGGATCAAGGGGCTCTTTAGCTTTTTAGTAGAATTTTCTCGAAGTAAATGGCAGATGAAACTTGAAGGATATCTCATTTCATTCACGTGTTCCTCACCATTTAAATGTTATGGTCACGACTGTTACGGTGTGTGCCGTCGGTGCTTTAGCTCCTAGAGCATATGCTGCAATTTCCATGGTCCACAAATGTCAAACAAGTGACACTTGACGCATAGGATTTACTTCCCTAGTTTTTAAGCTATTATATAACCAGAAGTTTCTAAATCTCTTTTCTCATCACTTATTTTGAGGAAACATGCGCATGCACTAGTGATTTTATGGGAACTTTAGTTGTGTATTTCAAGGAAGAATAAGTACATTGCCAACTAGATGCTCACTAAATGAAACACAAAAAAGAAAGATGAAGAGTGGCGGCCTATGTTATGTCCATTTATTTATTTCTTGTACCTGTGCAAAACTACAAATCAAAAGGTTTGTATAGATTTCTGACCCATTTTATTTCATTCATTCAAACTTAGGTACCCTGATGACAGGTTTGATCGCCACTGGCAGCCATTTCCAGACATCAAACATGCAGTCAGTAGTACCCACAATGTTACGTCAACTGAATTCTGGAATCTTCCTCCTCCTGATGTGTTTAATACAGCTTTGGTGGGGGAACAAAATTCACCCTTGGTGTTACAGTGGCCTCTAATGCTTCTCCAGAATGATAGCTATTATGTTGCTCTTTATTTTGCTGATACATTACCTGAGAGTTCAAGGACCTTTGATGTCTATATAAATGACTATCGCTTTTACGAAGGTCTAACAGTAACATCAGCTGGCCTTTCTGTCTTTGCTACACAATGGATTCTCTCAGGCTTGACCAGAGTGATATTGACTTCTGCTTCTGCTCTCCCACCACTTATCAGTGCTGGCGAGGTCTTTGGACTTTTCCCCCTAGGAAGATTAACTCATGCTCAGGATGGTACATCAATTGCTACATTTATCAATTTTTTTAAACGTGATATTACATAATTAGAATTATTGAAAAATTTCCTAGCCAGCATGGTACAATGCATACTATTACTAAGAATGAAATCCTCTTCCATGTTATGTCTTTGGTGGCTCTTATTTGGCCGGCACATTAGTATTATATATTTGGCAACATCATGTCATCAAAATGTGCTTTGTGGTAAACTTGTCGGTACATGGATCATTATCTCACACAATTTAATTTGTTGGAGGTGTTAACAATTCATTGCTACCTAGTTCTTGAAGTGTTTTGTTATTTATCCAGTAAATATTGTCATGAGCATAAGAACCTGTATTGCTTGGTGTTCTTGTAATGCAGCAGGTTGCTATAACTTGCATATCATTTTGCAACAGCCTGCATATGTCTATCTTTATTGAATCAACCTATTAATTGCTCTAACATTTTGCACAGTACTTGCCCTGGAGAATATCAAAAGAAGCCTTCAAAATATACCTGATGATTGGATTGGAGATCCATGTATGCCTCATGGATATGCTTGGACCGGAGTTACATGTGATGAAGGACCGAGAATACGTGTCATCTCATTGTGAGTTGAACTCATTGTGCTTTCATTTATTTTATTTGCTTCTTTTCCTCATAACAACAATTTATTGTATTGGTTCACACCAGGAACTTTTCAAGTATGGGCCTCTCTGGATCTGTTTCATCTGACATTTCTAAGCTGACCGCTCTGAATGATATGTAAGTTCTATTTAAAATTAAGTAAAGCGAATAAAATAGAAAGATCAACACTGTTACCTTGAACAGATCTTTCGCAAACAATAGCTTGTCTGGACCTATTCCAAATCTCAGCAACCTGAGCAGGCTCCAACGACTGTAAGCTAATTCTTAGCTATTTAATTCCCAAACTATTTGAATAAAGTTTTACTTATAAAGTTATACATTACTTAGGAAAAGAATTTATCTTGTAGGCACCTGCAGGACAACAAGTTGAATGGAACAGTACCTCAGACATTGGGGACAATCATGGCTTTGCGTGAACTGTGAGTTGTAGTATAGTTTCAACACCTCATTGTTTGCCGTCAATATTTGTCATGTCAATACAACGAATACAGCTCCCTGCATAGCATGTTTATACTTGGCATAAAAACAGCTGGGATTCAACACATTGGTGGTTCTGGCTTTAAATTGCCACAATTCTCTAGGTGTTAAATAAATATGTGTTGCATGTTTGGTGATCACTGCAAAGTTCACATTGGACGTGAATTTGTGGTAAGTGTTAGTATTTTATGATGCGTTGCAAGATGGAAAATAGACGTGGTGCAATGACAAAAGATGTATTTTCAAGGTTAACTTGTAATATATAGGATCTTACTGACTTTATCCTCGAATTTTTTTTTAAATATACTATATTTTATTCCGAATTGCACAAATAAATGTCTTTCGCAAGAAATTACAGTTTTATACGTCTGTCTTTGTCCATCTGGCGATATAAACTGTCGCCAGATGGACGAGCGGAGACGTTCAGAAGTTTATCGCTCGTTAGACGGGCGACAGTTTATGTCGCCGATGGACAAAGCGACTTAAAATCCTCGTTGAATGGCGACATTATTGTTGTCGCCCATAGGGCGACATATACCATTTTTGATATTTTTGTTAGTTTTTATGAGAATTTTTTAAAAATATATTATATTTTATTCCAAATTGCGTAAATAAATGTCGCAACAAATTTCGATTTTATACGTGTGTCGCTAGAAATTTTCGCTTTTATGATCTAGCAAAAATAATGTATAAATTATTAAGTAAGGAAAATAGGAATCGCAATAAGACATTTACGGTTGAGTATCGGTTGAGAAGCCATTTCGATGCGAGCATGATGAGAAAAGACAGATTCGTTTTGAGGTGGCCCATCTTCACTCCTGGCCAACTCGTAATTATTTTTGAAGACTTCGTGTAGTTATCTTCAAAGATGTGAAATATATGTACGATTAATCTGCAGATAGATGGGAGCAATAAGAATGTCTTGAATTGCATACGGCTTAGAAATGCTAAACAACAATGGCATGTACGGCACACTCTACTGAGTATACCGAACTAAACGTAACATGCCTTAGGCAGAGGAAACAGCAATAAGGGCCCTTCTCTTGGGCTTTACTGAGTGCAACGAGGATATTTTCCTCTACGCAAGTTTTCGCCTCCGCCGCTCGCCCTAGCCGCCTCTCTCACGCTTTCTCTACTTTCGGCCTCCTCTCCATTTGCATGGCGGCTGCCGTTCGGCCTCCTCGTGCATGCATATGTTCAAAATCTTTGTTGGCGCTTGCCTCCTCATCCTCGCCACACCATCGCCGCTTCCACGATAGCCCTCTCGATGCGAGTACTCCGATTCCGCCTCTCCATCTCGGGGTTTGTTCGCGTCAGAGAATCGGATGAACTCGCATGATGGAGGCCGCAATTAGTCACATCACACGGTGTTACAACATGTATGAATTGGGAGCGACCAAATGTGAGTATGAACATATCGGGCTTCTCGCCAGATCCGCATCCCAGCGTTGGCTCTGAGTCGTGGTTGCGGCGACTCAGTACCTCATACCGTAAGTGTATGAGTTGTCTACAGACTGCCGGAAGCGGCAAGGATCCCCGCATAGGCACATGGGGACCTCCGTGCCTTCGGGGAATGTTTCGACAACGTTGTGCCTTAGGGGCGAGGGGAACTCCATTGGTGCTGCTCGTTTGGGTTGGCGGTGATGGTTCTCTTTGTTGTATTGGAGCAGTGGTTTGGTCGATGCAACGCTGCGAAGGCAGGAAGGGGGTTAAATAGCCAGATAGAGCGACAGACTTGAAGCTTAAAAGGAATCGCGAGCATCGGATTCGCTGCGGCTACTGTGCTTGATACCGACATATGCACGCAGACTTTGTATCTTGGAGGAGGTGCGGTAAAGCTTTGCCACTATGCTTTGACGGACGACTCGTGCAATATCCGCACACATGCATTTGACATGACATTTCGGACAGAATCGATCGACATGATTATGACATGATATGTCCTATGTGCTTTGCCAAAGAATGCTTTCACAGACGTATCAGGCGACCTTTGCTTGGATTATAAAATACAATCGAATGGGATGAGAAAACTCATGGTGTATGGACTAAGTGCTAATATCATTGTTTGTTTATCATAATCACCTGCAGCGTAAGCGTGTGTTTGCTACGGTTTGTTGTTTGTTTTTGTTGTCATTGTTTGTTTATAATAATCACTGCAGCTTTTAAAAATTGAAAATTCGTTCTTCCTTGTATTGTTTGGTGTGCAACAAATCGATGACAACTGAGTTACCAAGAAGCATGACATTCATATTACAAAGTACAATAGGAGAACAACTACAACAAAGATTTCTTGTGAATAAGAACTAACATACAAATGGATGCAAGGTTGAGCGGCTTTAGAACTTTCCGTAATCATCACTATCATAGAATTCAACACCCTCTTCTTGAAAAACTCCCAACGGTCACGCTTTGTAGTCTTCAACGCTAGGGCCGTCACAAGAGGAACAACCAAATCGGGGCTTACGACCGTGGTTATCTTGTACCAGCGTGCTCAAGGAAGCGATCATACGCTTCACGGTTTTCTTTGTTCAGCCGAACTCCCTCTCTTTGCGGTAATTCTCGCATTGTTAGCTTTGTTAAGTTCTCGCGCGAGATCCGCCCTGGTTTCTACCATTGGAAGCGCCCTGTTTAAAGATGTCGGTGTATTTATACCGTGCGCCCACCTTGATATTGGCATCAGGTGACTACACGACAGTGTGAGCATGGCTATTTAAAATCGAGCAAGAGAATAATCATCGAAATATGAAGATATCGAAATACATTTAGACGTACAAAGAAATTTGGGCATCTATAGAAGGCTCGTCCGTTATTTGGCGCTTGATGGTGGAGTAGCGAGTTTGAGCATCCACATGGCGATTAGGGCAAATTACCCGCTGCATTGGCAACCACCGAGCTCGACGCCTTCGACATGGCTTTGATGTAACCGATTAACACTTAAGTCGGTGTCTACACGAAGCAAAACCTCAATAAGAAGCATAAAAAGTACAAAATAATGTGTACTGCAGTACAAAATAACTTTTGTAAATAATACTGTGGAACAAGACGAAAATGAAATATTGGAAAAAGGAAAGCTAAACTACCGGTTCTCCTCTTTGCGCTTTGGGTTTTCTCAACTCAATCCAAACTTTATGAACTCTGGAGCAATGTATCGCTTTTGCACGATAGAAGTGCAGCGGCCTTGCAATTTATAAGCGAGGGAGCGAGGAGAAACGAGATACCGGCGGCAGACATCATCGTGGGCGAGGGGCCAAGGCAGAAAATCCAAGACGCGGCGTTGCGCGCGCCAGTGGGGTCCGGCCGCGGTGGCAGCGATGGCTTGGGAGCGCCACCGGTTGGCGAGCATTAGCGCGCGAGGCGGGGCCTGGTGAACAAGATAACATCGCAAAACCGCGGCTCTCGTCGCGGTATTTTTCATTTTGAAATTAATTTCCGCGGTCCCCGACAGAAAGAAAAATCCAGAGCATCGGATTCCCTTGCAATCGTGGTCGTGCTTGACATCGACAGATGCATGCGGCTTTCTGACTTCTGAGATGACACCGACGGGTCCTGGATGTGGAGTACACATCTTTGCAGATGACATCGACGGGTCATGGCGGTGGAGTACACACTTTGCAGATGCAATCTAAGGGGCTTTCATGGCTCAACAGAAAGAAAATGACTACATGGTTTGTGCGCGACTATAAAACTTAGGTACCAGCGTTGAGGATTTATATGCGAAGAGAGTCAGAATCGAGATATTATATTCGCGCACGAACCCTAAGTATTATATTCGCGCCACGAACCCTAAGGATGAAGGATTTTGGCCGCTAAATGCATGTTGGAAGTTATTTATTGGGCCTGAGGTACAGATTTGCTATTTGGTATACGGACTACCATATTACGTAAAAATATCTCAATTACAACTCTCTTCGCATTTAAACTCTCAACGCCTAACAACCCTAAGTATTACATTCGCGCACGAACCGTAACGATGAAGGATTTTCTACCCGTAGAAATGCATGTTGGAAGTTATTTTTGGGCGGAGGTACTGTGTTTGCTATTTGGTATCACGGACTACCATATTACGTAAAAATATGTCGATTACAACTCTCTTCGCATATAAATTCTCAACGCCAAACAACCTAAGTATTATACTCGCGCACGAACCGTAACGATGAAGGATTTTGGCCCGTTGCTGTCTTTGGCTGGTCCCCGATCTTCGCATCCTGTAATCTCTCGCTCAAACGAGGAAGTCGACAAAAGCCGAAAAGGTGATATGACAAAAGCTTCAAAAGGTCATATAACAAAAGTGAAAAAGATGATATGACGAAAGTTGGAAAAGCGGATGTAAATATGTAATGAACCACGTAATATGACAACGTACACAAAATAGATGGTATTACATAACATAGTACCAACAATCACCGCCTAATCGAAGCGCCAACCAAAATAAACAAAATAATTACAAACATTTGAAACAAAAGAAACTAGTGAAGCCCCTCTTCGCGGCGCCTCGCCATTGGTGTGTAGTCCTCTCAGGATCGACTTCGAGTACGTCAGTGCGTCGTGGTGGATGGTCCTCTGTGGTCTCGGAGGTGTGGCGTACCCTGGTGGTCGGCTGTCCGGTGGTCTTTGGGGGTGTCTGGTGCTCGTCGGTCCAACTCGCGTCGGTGGAGGTGGCGGCACCAACGACCGGTGGGTCATTGGAGGTGGCGACACCCACCGTGATTTACCGAGGCCGGGTCGCCGAGGTGGCGACACCCATCGCTGCCGGGTCATTGGAGGTGGCGACACCATCGCGACGACCCGGCTGGTTTGGAGGTGGCACCATCGCGATTTACCCAGCCGCGCTTGGCCGTGGCGCCCACCGCCGCCGCTGCGGTACCAAGTCGAATCGGGTGGATCAACGAGGTACCTCCACACGGTGTCGCCCTCGTAGTCGTCAAGATCATCACCCCGCCTGTCGTAGTCATCGCCAGTTAGCCGGCAACCACGGCAGGCCGACACCTACAGGACCTCCAAAGACTGCACGAAAGGGAAGAAATGTTAAGACCGGTGACTTGGTGAGTGCAAAGCATGAAAAGTGAATGCAAAACATGAAAAACACACACTGCGGCACCTCCGGTGGAAGCCTGCACCTCCACCGTCTTTGTGAAGAAGCGGCGACTCCGGTGTCGGCCGCACCACCGCAGTCCTCCGTGGCGCGAGCGGCGGCGTCGGGGACCACACCACGAGGCAGGGTGATCCACCAACTCCGCCACAAGGCGTCGCGAGTCGTCTCGGAACCTACCGAGCAAAGCCGGGCAACGTCCGCTCTGGTCACCCGCCGGCCGCTGGTCAATCGCGAGAGCATCCTCGACGACTCCTCGTGGAAGCGGCCTAGCATGTCAGTCTGGAAAATACATCGCAAATTAGATAGCACCGATATGAAATGGTTAAACGTATATCGGATACAACGCATCGCAGCGTCGTGAGCCGCGTCCGTATGGGCGGATACGTGTCTCTTGGGCCGGACGTGCCTGGAGGATCCGGTCGGCCAGCATCAGCGCACACGCAGCGCGAGAGGTGAACCACCGCTTGACGATGCGCTGGTAAGTCTCGGCATCGTATGGCGCATCGTCGGCATGGACGCCCTCGAGGGCTCGGCCACTCCTCGATCCATGGCGCCATCCGCACGTGCTGGGGTGGCCCCATGCACCCCTTCCTAGTCCGGCCGTGGATGAGAAATGAATGTATAAATATTAGATGGCAACACACGATAGTAATTATGGAACATCGATTGAGGGAACTTACGTGTGGGCGGCGTGGGAGCAGACGGCCGGCCAAGATCGGGAACTCTGTCGTAGGCCGAATCGCCTCATCACTCGATGGGCGGCGTATGCCTCGACCTGGACGTCGAACACCAGGAACCGCCGCGGTGAGCCAAGACGCCGCGTCTCGCGTGCACGTGGTCGACTGTGGCGCCACGGCCACACGGTACTGCGCTGAGTGTACGGCGTCCGCGACGCGTGGTCGTCCGTGAGGTGGTCAAACGCCGCGACGAATCGCGGGTAGCCTCGGCGCACCGCCTGGTGTGCCCAACTAGGTCTGATGAAACAAAACGTTACCGTTAGTATTAAAAATGTAGAAGCAATAGTACCAAACTTTCGGTTCAAATATCTTACCGTCGGTGGCACCAGATGGTGCCCATGGTCGACCGCCGACGCCGCCATCGCTGTAGGGTCAACCGACGCCAGTCGATGGCGGGCGCCCGATCTCGAACCTCGTATGCCCACATTGCATCAAAGAATGGGCATCCAGTGAAGGTCGACTCCACGGCCTGGCATACCCGTCGCAGAGGGCGATGCGGCCGCAGAGGACGGACCCTCAGGAGTATCTGCAAGACGTCGTCGAGGTGGGCGCCCGCTATCTCTCGCGACCGACGAGGTGCTGTCCCACGCTATCCCTACGGGAGCTCGTGAACAAGCACCGGTAGAACGACCACGCAGTACGCCTCAAGTGGCGGTGACCACCGTAGTCGCCCGCCTCGACGATCTGCGAAGGTCGCAAGATAGAAGATCACATATTACATGTTGTTGTAAGTTGTAATTGAAGAGTACTTGTTTTTCATAGTGTAGTTGCGCATCACGAACCGCCGGGCCACCGCAGCCAGAGGACCGTGTGTCGGTGAAGGCCCGTAGTTTGGTCTTTGGAAGCACACCAACCCGAAGTAGGCTGCGGCGGCGCCACGCAGGTCGGCGTCGTGTGGCACCACAGCGTCGCCGGCGATCGGGAGGCCGAGCGGTACGACACGCCCCGCAGAGTGATCGCCATCTCCCGACGGTAGGTGGAAGGTGTGGGTCTCTGGTCTCCACCGATCCACCAGAGCGGTGATCGAGGACTGTCGAGCGAAACCGCCGACCCACATCCCGCACCATACGGCGAAAGGGAGCAATCCTCAAGCTCAAGCCTACGAAAGGAAAAACATGTACTTTATTTCAAGACAACACCAAGAAGAACGAGACCTCAAACATATAAAGAAATGCGAATTGTAATATGTTACCTGGGACCCAACGAGGATCGATATCGGCCGTCTTGCGGTGTCCTCGGTCGAAGGGCGCCCAGCGTGTGCGCCTCGCCTCCCTCCTCCGGGAAACCGGTGGCGGCGGGCACGGTGACTACCATCGACCACCGGATCCAAAGAACTTTCGAATGGCCACTCGTCATCTCCTGGCCGGGTCACCACACCAGAATAACAAATTGTGAGTTACATTTCAAAACCATATCAAAAGAAAATCGTCCAGAATACTATAGGTTTCTCACAACAATGTGTTCAAACAAACATTCACGTAAAATTCTTCAAGCATCATAAATATTCGTAAAGCTTGATTACAATAATTTTTCAAGACACAACACTCATACCACATGCAAGGCTTACACACAAGGTCCACACAGGGTTCACACAACACAAATCACATCGATTACATTGCGATTAAATTGCTTCTCATGTGGTATGTTGGCGTCGTGCGGCACTAAATCGCCGCAGACGATCCACCCGCCACCGTCGGATTGCCATCTCCTCCTTCATCTCCTTCGCTTTTGTGCGTGGCAATTCTTGAACGTATGTCTGTTTGCTTGCACAATGAACATTTCTTCACGCGCTTGCGGCCTTCCGACTCATCCATGTCATTTCGACACGTCTTGTCTTCCGACGCCCGCTTTCCATCTACGCATTAAAATCGGGACCCGTAACCTTTCATCAAAGACTCGGAGTTGTCGTGAAAGAACCCACAACGCCGTAACCATACGACTCCTCGCTCCAAGTTGCCATCACCCTTTCCTTCTGAAATATTCGAGATAGATAGGTACCAGGTTGCATTCCAAATAAAGCACATGCGGCTATCACATGAGAACACGGCTTTGTGCAAAAGGTCGGGCTTGTTACACGAGCATTTGCAGATGTCCGTAATACGCACTCTGAATGACAACCCATTGGTTGGTTCCACGCCGCCCTTATCCTTACATATCACCTCGAACCGCGGTGTTCGTGGCACCAACTTTTATAGCTCTATGCTTGGCCGCCTTCCGACTCTTCTCTTCCATGTATTTACCGATCATGGAGGAGTACAGAGCTTCTCATCTCTCAAAGCACTATCTCATGCGGCTTGATGTCTGTCGACGAAGTACTTGGTTGTGCCCCGCAAAGACTCCTCAACAATTCCCACCAATGGGAGACACCTCATCCCTCTCATTACCCAGTTGTAAACTTACGCAGTTATCGGTCATCACACCGTATCTGGCACCATGTGTGTCATGTAACAAAGGCTCACTTTTCCTTCTGGTTCGTGCTTGATCCACCGAGAAACATTTGATTGGCGTTTGCCTTCGATTTACGATTAGTCGCGTCATCTTACATTGGCGGTGGGGAAGAGGCTCCGCCTCATCGTGTCCTTATTTGTTTGTACTCTTGTTCGCCGTCTCCTCTTTGTGTTTTCTTGTCACTCATCGATATTTTTCCACAGAGTCCTAACTTGCTCTCCTGGTTCTCGCTTACATAGTCTTTTGAACATGTTCATGAGTTCCTTGTTCTGAATTGCTTGTAGAAATTTGCGGCCAAATGCCTCATGCACCATCGGCTCTGCAAGTCGTGCCATGGAAATGGCTCCTCGCTCGCTTGCAAATCGCTTGATCGCACTAAGCGCATCAAAGATGCTCGTCGTGGCAAAGACGCACACATCCCGACGAGTTTTGACCACCCCAATCTTCAAGTTCCGCAGAACCATAGCCAACTCTCGTAGTTCTCACTTTCTACAAAGGCGAATGCAACAGCAGATCTGGTTGTTTCAGTCAACACCCACAATGCCAAAATTTGCCCTTTGTATTTCTGGTCAAGAATGTGCCGCCCACGCACAAAGAATGGACGGCAGTGGTAGAACGCCTTAATGCAAGCTCAGAATGCGAAGAACACTCTCCTCAGATACCTTTTAGTTGGCCACTTGATTGACGGACAATCTTGATAATCATAGTAAGTGCCGGATTTCTTCCTCGAATGCAATCGAGCAAAGGCGGGCAGATTGTGGTACGAGTCTTCAAACTTCCCAAACCTTGTTTCTAAGGCCTTCTGCTTCGCCTCCAAGCCTTCCCATAGCTAATTGTGTCTTGATATCTGTTCTCGATAGCTCGGATAATAGCACGGGCTCATAAGTCGGGTTCTCCACTATCTCTCGAGTACATGATATTCGCGACAAACCCGGATGATGTGTTCTGTGAGCCATCATTGTTTCCTCAATCATACAAATTGTTGCTCAACCTTCGAGCATAACCAATGGGTGCCCCAGCCGGCTTGTACGCGTGCACTCTCCACTGACGACCATGGATCTCACACACCACGTCGTAGCAGTCGGCGTGGATTTCTTAACCCTGAAAGTCCTTCTTAATGATAAGGCCCAATCTTTCACAAAGATCCCGCACGCCTCCTTTGTTGCGTACATACCGCCAGGCCTAACCTGCGTTGGTCACATCGCCAACGTATGTCGTTGGTTTCATTAACAATCAATCTCTCAAATTGATGTGTGCGCCACTCTACCGGGCACAGCGACTCCGTACCTCCATCTTCCTCATCGGACTCATCGCCGTCTTCCACTTCTCGCCATGCCGTACTCACGGTCTTCCTCTTCCATCCTAATCATTATTTCATCAATTTGCTCACCTTCATCTCGCTAGTCAGCGCTACTTGTCCAACATTTGCTTCGTCCTCCCCAAATTCAGATTGTTCGCCACTTTGGCAAATAATGTCCTCGTCATTTGTCTGGATGTATCGCCCACGGCTAGATCCCCAATTCGGTGTCACCAAAACTTAACTCATTTTGAGCCTGACTACACTCCCACCGTCCATTTCTGCTTTGAGGGCTACATCCGGGCATAGGCTTGCACTAAAAGCACCGGTTCCAACCCGTTGCTCTGTCCCTCACATATGATCTCCACGATGCGGTTCCTTTCAACTCAACTAGCTCCCAACAAAATGGATTGTTACGCATACTACAGAGGCAAAATATCTTCACCGCCACTTCTCTTCTTCCATCAGAAAAGTATAATACAACCACTTCATCATCGAAGAAAATGTGCGCTCTTCGACCCTACTCAAACTTACGTCTACATCTGAAGTTACTTAGATCTGCACCCTCCGAACCATACATTACAACCCCTTCGCCATAATATATTCTAAATTGAACTCGTTCTGCCATATCTGCAATCCAATCATTCACCCACGAATTAAATACTTTCCTTAAAAAATATTACGACCCCCAACTTTGCGTTGGTATATCTATATGCTACAAAAATACTTATTTATTCGTACAAAAATTTGCTACATTTCTAACAATACATATCTACGATCGTAACAATCGCTATCTCTGCCGTACTACATTCGTAAGAATTGAATATGTATATGGATGTATTCGTATCGGTATACAATATCTACATTCAATAGATCTACTACTAAAGAATTGAACAACTACTCTAACTACATTCTCTACGATTAATTTCTACTCGACATACATCAAACTACTTTCGCTATAAGTACCCAACTGCATTCCTAAGAAATGAATACTTCTATCCGTTCAAAGTATCTACATTCGATATATCAACGCACACAAACCAATATCTAAAAGCATTTCTACTAAATCATAACCTAGTGCTACAAAAACTAGAACGACTACTGCATACCTACAAACTAGGTTTGCTAAATCTATCTACACCTAACTAGATTTGCTATGTCTGTACTACATATAACTACAAACTGGGTTTACTAAATCTTTCTACATCTAACTACATTTCCTAACTACATTTCTTAACTACATTTCTTAACTAGATTTTCTAGATCTACAAATACAAAAACTAAAGAACGTGAAATTACCTGAATATGAAGTGACGGGCTCAAAAATCGCGCAGAAATTTTCTTCCCTCTCTCTTTTTTCCTCTCTTCTTCTCCTCTTTCTTTTTCCTTTTCTTTTTCTTTTACTCGTTCTGCTGCCTCTGCCGGCCGGCCGAACGCGCACGGCATTATAAAATATAATTGCCGCTGGCCCATCGCGACAGAACCCCGCATGCTATATGTCGCCTGGTCCAACGGGGATTTAATCTGTCGCCCGATGGACAGGCGACAGAAGCCTGTCGCCCGTCTAACGGGCGACAGAAAACGCGAAACGTCTCCTGTCGCCCGTCCATCGGGCGACAGTTTATATCGCCTGATGGACAAAGCGATGACGTATAAAACTGTAATTTCTTGCGAAAGACATTTATTTGTGCAATTCGGAATAAAATATAGTATATTTTAAAAAAAAATTCCTTTATCCTCCATTTGATAATACCTTTCCAGTTTTTGTGAAACTACTGTTTCACAATATCTGTCCTTTGATGAAATAAAGAGTTTAGTTATTGTGTTTCTTCCATATCTACCTATGCTTTTTAAGTTGGGAGAGAGGAATTTGAGTCGTTAGATTAAGTCACTTAATAGGGATAGCATGGTATAGCAGTGTTTCTTTTTTTACTTGATCAACGCATTCTTTGTCTGCACGCACAAGGTGTTACAAATTGGAGGAGTATATGATGTGGAAACTGGTTTGTAACTACAACAAAACAATAGTGTTCACCAAGGCGCTAGTCAGGCTGCGGGCTGGCGCCTAATCACCGATTACCGGGCTAGGAGGCTGCCTAGGTGAGATAAATCGGACTAGGCAGCTAGGCGGGTGGTGTAGCCTAGCGCCTAGGGAATAGTGCAAAACAATAGGGGAAAACAGTACAACTATTTCGTTCCACTTCTTTTCTATTACATCTTTAAAACCTTGGTTGTCAATTGCACCAAGAGAGTGGTCTGTTGCGATACATTATCCCTGAATAACAATTTAATGGCAACTAACTGGAGACATTCATAATTAGGTACTGTTAGGAAAGGAACTGGAATTGAATCATTTTACTTGCCAGCTTCATGCTACAATTTCTGATTTCATAGCTGTCTACAACGAAATTCATAATATTTTTCCATTGAAAAAAGAAAATGGTTGTCTGCCAGGCAATATTTTACCCTAGCTGATAAGTGCCTTAGGTTGAAGCCAATCCTGGATGATAATGATATTTTATTAGGCATGTTTTTGAAAGAGTTCCCTAGATTTAAGGTTATCTCTGCATGCACGTTGCGCTCCGAATGTGGTCCACCGAGCGCTTTGGTCAGTGTTTTCTGCTGAGATATTCTTTGACAGACCTCACCTTTTGTTACATTTTAGACATATCTTTCTTGTCTTCATTCAAATATTCGTTCCCATTCCTCATTTTCTTTGGTGAGTATTCCAAGCCACAAACCATTTTTTGATGTTGATCTTCAATAGTTTGTTTCATTCTAAAAAAGAACTCTTCCTTGGAGAGTACACAGTATGTGCATGGCATTATGTCTTTATTTTCTGTTGTAAGCAATTTATTCCAGATGTATTTGATTAGAGAAATTTTACGACGCATTATGCTGATAGTATAAAATGGGTAGTAGAAATCAGATCTAACTGTTGAGTTGTTAAAGGTATTTCTACTACTTTACAACCAGATGAAGTATAAATAAATTCTAGTTAGTCTGATCCATTGGATCGAAAAGAATGAACGGATCACATTGAATTTAGTGTAGTATAAAAGAGCTCATTTGATTAACGCCTCAGTAGCCAATTGCATTCTGCTTGCTGTAATTGGTAGCTTCCTCACCTTCTAAGGGTGTAAATAATAGTTATACCTTCTTTTGTTTTTTTAAAAAGATGTAATGAAGCATTGGGAATCCACTTGATTGCATGAATTAAATTCAATACCCTTTTTGACCAAAAATAGCTGGATATACAATTTAGGCCATGTTTGTTTAGGTTTAGGCTTTTTGACTTATAGCTTAAAGTTACCTTTTTTTTTCTTAAGCAGCTTAAAAACAAATCCGTTTTTATACGTGGTAAAGGTGAGTAATTTTATCCTAACTTCAATGGTATTGATCTAAAAACAACTCTCAATAAGGCAAAAAAACACATTTCCGATGTTTTTGGCTTTTAGTTATACGGAGGTAAGCTTTTGAAAAAGCTAGCCCGGTTAAAAAGCTACCTCTTTGTTTGAACTTGGCCTTTTTGGCTTTTTAAGTTTGGGGGAAAAGCCCAAACATACAGGGCCTTAAGCTTTCGATTTCCTTGATGTTCATGCTTGTAGCTGTGCTATTCTATTCTTTGCTGTTTTAAACCAATCTGTAGCAATAGTCACTTGCCAATATGTTTAATGTTTTTCTTCATTCAGATTCTTGCAGAACAATGAGCTGATTGGGGCAGTTCCACAGAACTTGCTGGACAAACAAGGATTGACTCTCCAGTAAGTCTCATTTTAGGCGTTAACCAGAAAGTCCTGTATTGCTAAGGATCATATGTTCATTTAACCTCTTAATTATATTTCATTTGATTGGTAGATTTCTTCCGGGGAATCGCCTCTTTCCCAAACCACCGGGCTGACAGTGAAGCATCTTCTGCAAACAATTACTGCTAAGTGTACTAAACAGAATCCACAGGTAGCGGGTGAGTTTGTTGATTCTTTTAGGGTGGCCATACCAAGATTTTGTTACCATTCTGTACATGAAAGCAAGATAGCACAGTCTAATGATTCAGACCCAGTCAAAGCGGTTGGCATCAACCGGTCAAGATACATAGTACTGGTTGTACAGTTTGCTGTAGTTTACAGTCAATATATCTTATCTTAACTGATAAAAAAAATGTTTACCCCGTTGGTCCGTTGAACGATTGTCCCACCCATTCCTGTCCTGTTCACAAGCACCTTTGCTTCCAACAAAATAAACTGTTTGATCCCTACAGCCACCATCTCAGGACTTTTTTTTAATAATATATTTTTAAAATAATTTTATAAAAATAATACGTTAAAAAGAAAAATTATAAAAAATACACCTCTGACACTTAATGCATGCTGCTTACCAGTAGCGCGGCCGCCAGCACGGAGCGGGCGTCGACACTGCCGCCGCACGCACGCTCCCGTCGCGCTACGCAGCGACGTCCGGGGCGCGCACGGCACGACCATTCAAAACTCGTCTTCCGCCGCAAGAGAAAAGGTGGCTGCCGCGCGAGAATTTTCAGGCGGACCTGCGCCCGTGCTGCTACACAGCTATGACTCACTGTGTGCCTAATAGCTGCGCTCCTACGTCACCCGCGGGCTCGGGAAATATTTGTCACTGTGCCACTTGATTATCATATATCAACACCAACGCAAAAGCTAGATTGCCAAACCAGCCAGACTGTCAAACCAAACACAAGATCCAAGGTACCGGGAGATACAAATTGGGGGAATCAGAGGGATTGAGAAGAGCAATTAGACTGGAAAGAAAGCAGAGGATTGGGAATCAGAGTGGGAATTTTGGGGACGATTAGCGATGTTCCGTTCGTCGATGCCTTCCGTTGCTGATGTTGATACCCTTTTGTACTGCACCACGTTTCCACCTCGCGCCATTGATCTAGACAACCCACGTAACTAGGGGTGCAATCCACTACTAGAAAACTAGGCTTTACTACCGCTACATCACTACCGAGTGAATTTGAACCGGTACTAATGTCACTATCAGTACCGGTTCAAAGGCTACAGGGCTATAGTGGGCTTTTAGTACCGGTTGGTAACACGAACCGGTGCCGATGCCCTCACATTAGTACCGGTTCGTAACACGCACCGGTACTGAAGGCACGGGGCATTGAACCGGTACTAATGAGAGTGCATCAATACCGATTCGTGTTACCAACCGGTACTGATGCTTCGTTTCAGAAAAGTTCAAAAGGAATGCATATTCTATGTATATCAGTACGCGATGGTGGGTGGATTGGTTAGAAAGGTGAGGTTAGAGTCACGAGGTTGCGGGTTTAAGTCCTGCTTCTCCCATACAACCTCAACATATTTTAAAACATTTCCAGTCCTATTAGTACCGGTTCCACCAACCGGTACTTTGGGCATCGATCCGGATGCCCTCAGACGGCTCAAAACAGATCGATGGTCGTTATCAACCGCAGATCGATGGTCCAATCTGTAGTAGTGATCGGGTTAGATATTTCCCAATTGACCGATCAACTAGTTCGGAGTGAACTCAGGAAAGTAAATTGGTATCCAACAGGTTTTGTCAAGTTCGAAACCGGATAATTTTTTCTCGGATATGAGATCGGATTCGGAACAGAAGTATCTGTCGAATTCAGAAATATCTGGGAATTTAATTGAATAAACATATTCCACATTATTGAGTTGCATGCACCAGTCAGTTCACCCAAAAGCTTAAGTTGATGATGAGGAAAGACGGGCAATTCACTTATACTTCAACACTCCTCCTCACATGTAGGCTCCCTTAGGCCTAAGACGTGGAATAGAAGTGGGCTGCAATTATTATTATTTTAATTGCACCAACCGGGTCTTGAACTCGAGACCTCTTGGCTCTGATACTATATTGAGTTGCATGCACCTACCAGTTCACCAAAAAACTTAAACTGATGAGGAAAGACGGGCAATTCACTTATACTTCAACACACATATCTAGTAAACTCTTGACCCATGAGTCATGCCTTAGCCCATCATCCCAATAGGCAAGCCCATGACAGCATGGGTCCAAGAGTACATGATTAGTCTCTTATTTGTCTAGAGTGGGCCGGAGAGAGAAGTTGGCTCACAGGGCTTTTTAAATATTAAAATTAGTTTTTTTATTTTTATAAAATAGAGGAGATCCAAATAAGCAAAAAAAAAAAAAAAAAACAAATGAACTCAAAATACTTCCAAACAATTTAGGAAAATGCGTTGGAGCATAAGGAACTTAAAAAATACTTTTGAATATAATTGTTGTAATCAAATTTGCTTGTTGAACTCCTAATAAGTTGTATTTTGGAGATGTGTTGTTGATTATCATTTTATGTGTGATCATATGTGTTATG
The DNA here is from genome assembly GCA_036346355.1 of Rhipidocladum racemiflorum. NCBI lineage: Eukaryota > Viridiplantae > Streptophyta > Magnoliopsida > Poales > Poaceae > Rhipidocladum > Rhipidocladum racemiflorum. Next base: position 13,006,473 of record CM070578.1, on the reverse strand, counting down.
TTTTTGCACGATATCTGACTAAATTTTCGTGACTGAGACTATCCATACTGTGTGTAACATGTATTCGCTATATATTCATGATCGAGACAACTTGTATTCATATTCATATCCGATATTATTTGTATCCGACTCCGATTCAAAAATAAATAAATAGAAGTGATATCCAACGCATCCGCTCCAATCACATCTCTCGCGTAACCAATGCCCAACACCCAGCCCATAGTAGGTCCGTGGTATGCCCACGCCGCCACACATTAATGTACGACAAGAAATGTCTTAACACACGAGTGATGTAACATAAGAAAACAGATTTTGCTATCCATCACCCCCACTTAGGGTGTGTTGGGTTGTTTGTACCAAGTGGTACATATATGAGATGGTTCAAGAAAAAATCATCCATGTGTTTGGTTGTTTGAATGGAACCGTCCCATCATGGATCAAGTGATATAAATTTGAGGAATATTCTCTATAGATGCTGAACCATTTCATTCACCCAAAATAATGGAACCAAATGGTACAGAATCATCCTATTCCATTCAACCTTATCCATCAACTAAGAATTGGAGACCATGCGGGTCTCCTGACACCTTCGTCCTCGAAGTCTTTAGTGAGCTCGGGCTATGTTTTAAGTCTTGTGTTTACCACTAGTGGTAGTTAGTGGGGAAATCGAAGGCATGATGGTGATCGACGTGGAGCGTGGAGTGGCGCGGTGTGTGCGTAGAGGCGGAGGCGATGTAGAGCATACACCAGGTGGGAGAGACGAGTAACGACAATACTAACAAGGGGTCAGCTGTCTGGCGACTAGCTACAGTAGGAGTGACGCGGATGATCCCAAGTGTCATGCATAGATGCAGCCATGCAGGAGACATGTGCGCTTGAAGAAGCTGAAGAAGCTACATGTGACAAAATGTATGGTTTAAAAGCGTTAATCGGCCTAGTTTCAACTACAGGTGGGCACTCGGGCCGGACTTTTGTAGGTTGGCCTAAGGCACGGAGGCCCGGCACAAGTGTGGACTGTGTCGGGCCGAGAAATCGGGCACGGCGGGTTGCACGGCCTGGCCCAGCCATTTGGGTCGTGCCCGTGCCAGCCCGGTACAGAGGCATTGCCATGGCTCGCGGCAGGGCATGGCGACCCAAGGCAAGGCACGCCGACCGGCCGCGGTAAGGGAGTGGGAGAGGGGCCAGGGGTTACCTGGCAAGCCACCGTGTCGTTTGGGCGTTGTGCCATCGCCATGTTGTCGAGCACCACGCCGGGCCACCAAGCCATCGTGCAGTTGCACTAGGCCACCGAGCCGCCGCACCCGACACACCATCTTGCTGCCACGCCGGGCCGCTTTGCGTGCCGCACCCGCGGTGGAGGAGGGAAGCGGCGGGGTGCTGACTCCTCGCTAAGCCGTGCCGAGGCGTTGCGTTGATGGAAGGAGCCGTACCACCGCCTCGCAGACCCGGGTGCGGTGGGGAGGGAAGGAGGCAAGGGGACGTCCAGCTGGGCGCGGAGAGGTAGGCCGAGGGGGCGATCGGTGTGAGGAGGCCGAGGGGCGGTGGTGCAGGGAGGCCGAGAGGGCGACCAGGAGGCAGGGAGGCGAGGGGGTGGTAGGCTGATTTGGGGGAGACAGCTAGGCAAATTTGGGGAGGAAACCACCTAGATTGGAGGGAGAAAAGGGGGGAAACCGAAAAAAGAGAGAAAAAGGGGGAAAAGGGGGAAAGAGGGAAAAAGGTGAAAAAAATGAAAAAGGGAAAAGGAGAAAGTTGAGAGAAAAAAGAGTGCATTTGAGTTTGACTATTTTTTGGATGTGAAATTGGGAAATAACAAATAACCCTCCGTAAGGCTGAATTTGATTTACCCCTACAAGTGTGTGTAGAATTGTTTGATTTTTCCCTTGCAGTCATTTTCCTACTAATTTGAGTGGTTTTCCGTTATGTGGACGTCGTGACCTTGCTCACTCTCAGTCTTTGGCTCACTCACACTCACTCTCTCTCTCTCTCTCTCTCCGACATGGAAGAAGACGCTTATCATGGCGCGAGAAAGTTGGTGGTGAGATGGAACTAAAGCTAGACTGTGACACCATGAAAAAGACCACGAGAATGGAAGGACATCCAAGCCATTGACTGTTGGAGAGAGAGAGAAATATTGGTCGTGCGCGCGCGCGAGAGAGAGAGAGAGAGACTGAGAGATTGAGAGAGAGAGACTGATCGAACGAGAGAGGCCGATGATTGAGAAAGACTGATAGAGATGAGAGAGACTGAGTGATTGAGAGAGATATTGAAAGAGAGAGAATGATTGGGCGAGAGAGAGAGAGAGAGCAAGCAAGAGAGCTTGAGAGAGAGAGAGATCGGGCGAGAGAGCAAGATAGAGAGAGCGAGTGAGAGAGATTGAGATAGAGAGACTGATCAAACGAGAGAGACTAAGGGTGTGTTTGGTTGGATGTACCAGACTGAATGGGATGGGATGGTACAGGATAGATAGGATGATCCTGGATGGGATGGTACCGGTCGGTCCTGTACCGATCGGTTCAGCCGAATTTGCCGTATCAAACGATACAGCATCTTCAAGGAATATTTTAGGAATCTGTACCATCTCATCCCGTACCAGATGGTTCCGTTCAGTAAACCAAACGCATGAACGAGATTAAATCCTATACGGAACGGTTCGGTTCAACTTGATACAACGAACCAAATGCACCGTAAGAGATTAAGAGAGAGAGAAACTGATCGGATGAGAGTGACTGAGATATTAAGAGACAGAGACTGATTGGGTGAGAGAGAGGGAGAGAAAGCAAGAGAAATTGATAGAGGGGGAGCAACGGCCAATAATAAATAAAACTTAGTTCCTTTTTCTCTAATATTTGTGTCTACTGCCTCAGCTCCATGCATTTTCAGCTCCTTTCCTCTCGTCGCAATAGTGCACATGGGCTGGCCCTGGGCTAGCATAGTACAAAGCGCAAATATGCTGTGCAGCTTGTGCCTGGGCTCGCCGAAGGCAAGCCGGACCATTACGGTTTAGGCACAAAGCACAACGGTCCCATGCTGGACCGGCTTGGCACGGCACGACGCCCACCTCTAGTTTCAACGGAAGCTCAGGCCCATAACATCATGTGAAAGTAGATGACATGTGTGCTTAGTCCAACAACAATACCTTTTCATATATAAGAGAGAGGATTGAGCAGAAGTCGATATGTTCCAATTTTGGTCCACCATTTTTTCTAAAATGTTTTCCCCCAATTATTTTTAAAAAATATTCTGACCAAAATTTTCCAATTAGGCCCCTAATGTGAACATAATGTTTCCAAATCTAGTTTGAAGGTAGAGAAGAGATCACTGTACTAGCTCCCTCATTTTTTTTACAAAACTAGCCCCGTGTGAATTTTTTTTTGCAAAAATAACCCCTCAGCCCACACCTACCGCGAAGGGGTACCACGGAAGCCACCTTTCTGCAGTGGGGTAGCGCGGAAGGTGGTTTCTGTGCTACCCATGCGTGACAACCATGGACGCACGCTTCCGTCCGAGCGCGCACTTCACATGGCCCGCCTTGGGCCGGGCCTTGAGGGGGCGGCGGTGCAATGGCCCGGCCCTCGACCATGGGCCCCACCCTGTAGCTACATACATTAGTAGAACATTTTAGTTGTTTACATGTTTAGCATTTTTGCTGATTGTATGGCCCATCAGATCAGCCCATGGAGCAGCCCGTTTGCACATTTAACATTTTGGCTGGTGTTTGGCATGGCCTGAAGCTAGAAAGCCAGATAGAAGGGCCCTCATTTTAAATCTCGTTCCGGGCCCCTGAAATCTCAGGACCGCCGCTGCCGCCCGTGCCGTGCGCTCGCCCTTCTGTCTCGCGCGCCTCGCTCGTGGCCCCCCGTGCCGCTCACTTGTTTGCTCGCCTCGTTCGCGCGCTCGAGCACCCGCGCTAGGTAGTGTGCATGTGTGGCTGCCGCTCATGGGTATCCACTGCGGAAGGTGGTTTTCGTGGTACCCCACTACGGTAGGCATGGGCCATAGGACCATTTTTGCAACAAATTTCGCACAGCGCTAGTTTTGCAAAAAAAAAAAATGAGGGGCCATTACAGTGATCTCTTCGAACATGGACTTGGTACCGAATGTAAGCCAAAGAAGGTTAGCTTACATTTTTTTGTTTTTGTTTTTGTTTCTGCTTGTGCGCATTTGGTGCAGTATTGGTGTATTACCTTTTTTTTCTCTTTTCTGTGTGTTCTCATTTGGTCCAACATTTCCTTTCTTTTTGTTTTTTTATGCTAATTTGGCACTAGAGGTGTGAAGTGGATGGAATGTTCAAGAGGGGTTTGAATTGTGATTTTTTTTTGCTAATGGTCAAATTAAAAACTTAAGTTTTTCTAGTCCAACCTATATGTCTATGGTTTCTAGTGTAGCCAAAACAATTTTTACACAAATCTAACAAAGTTTTGCAACCTAATTTTCAATCCTACATAAGTCTAGTATCTAGGAATTGAATGGCATGTAAGTAAATGTGAAAACGTAAAAGAGGCAAGGAGAACAAACCAATTTTTACTGAGGTCTCAGAAGATTCGGTGATCTCCTATACTTCTTGTTATAGCACTCTCTTAAGAGCATCACTCTGACATGAAACTATGTAAGAAATCAAGCCATCCACTTGTGGTAGTCCTTCTCCGCTCCGGATAGATCATGGGCGGAGCCACCTCCCGGCAACCCGGGGCAGCTGCCCGGGCTCGCAAGCAAGATGCTCCTTGAGTTGCAGTGGGAGTATGAGTTCTTTCATCAGCTTGCACTTTTTACTACCATTGCGACCTTGCGCGAGGGCTGCACTTTTTGCTGCCACTACGACCTTGCGTAATAGCCACAAGGGGCAGCACTTGACGGCCTTATTATTGCTGCTACTCCTGCGCTACTCACGTCTGCTCGTCGTCGTCGTCGTCTGCCCTCCAGGTTCGGACCCTACAGCAACTACCTGATGCCGACCATGGAACTGGGGCACTTGCATGGAATGGATCAATATTCAGTGATCAAAATTGCAAATTTGCAAATCTATAGGATCGATTTGGATTTGGATCTGGACCCTATGTATGTATGTGCTTGATATTTATAGAGAGCAGCTAGCAAGCATTTCTTTGTTTGGCATGCACTGCACTGCACTGTAGCAAGAGGGGAAGGCGAATACATCATCAACGGGAGGTTTTGTAAATTGGGTCATGCATTGTTTGATGGTCCAATTGGCTTGACAATTAAAGAGTGTACATACCCAGTTCATTTAGAATTGACTAAGTAGAAGAATCAAATGATGCCATCGATTGGCCTTTTGCCATCGAGACAAACACGAGTCAAACAATACGGTTTAGATCAGGGGCTATGGGGTACGCGGTGAGGGTGTTTAGGCTCATGTTCAGAAGTGCGGTGAGGTGATCGGGCCTAGGGTGCACATCCGGGGGTCTAATGGTGGTCAAAGTGCAACGTGGCCTATGCACGGCGAGCTAACGACCAAGGAGGCCCTCACCAAGGATCGAAGTATTTCTTCACAAGGTGACGGTGTTTGCTAGCCAAAAGCCCACCTTAGATAGGTTTGCCCAGGCTCCAAAAAATTCCTGGCTCCGCCACTGGGATAGATGGACTCTAAACCTTCACAACACTCAAGTGCCTTTCCACAAGCTCCTCCTTGGAAAGATCACCGAGAACCACACTTCTAAGCTATTTATGAGACACCGATCTCCAAAGGTAACAACCTTAGACCACCACTTGAACCTAGAGAGGTCAAACAACTAGAGTGATGCACACTAAAGACTTATGCTAAATCTCAAATTTCTAAAAATATGCTCTTCGATGCTCTTGCTCTTTCCTTGTTATGGGATGAACCTGTAGAGTGGACAAAGGTTGTCACAAAGACATCCATACCAAGTATTTTATAGCCTCTTGAAGAAACTAGCCATTACACTCACTTTTATAAAAAAAAGTAACACCTTCTGGATCATCGTAAAGTTTGAAGTCCAACGATTGAAAAAACAGTTGTTATAGGCCTAAAGTATCATTTGGTAGCTTTCGGATCATCCTTAGATCATTTGGAATGTAAAACAAAATTAGCCCATGCCAAAAATCAAGTCTCTATCTCAACGATCCGCTTGCTTGTCCGATAACTATAGGATCATCTGGAAGGTGTAACTTTTCAATACCTTGAAAATCACCACCTCCGATTCCAATGATCCGTTTTCTTGTCCGTTAGTTATAGGATTATTCAGAATGTGTAATTTTTTTAACACATTGAAAACTATGACATTTGACACCAATCATCCTCTCCCTTCTCCGATAGCTATAGGATCATCCGAAATACATTGACAAATTTCAAACTTAGCCAATAGTGCTTCAATTTTGATTCCGTTGCAATTCAATTTTTTCAAGGCTTCCTTTGACTATAAATAAGCTAGACAAGCCTAGTGTGCATCACCACTAGCTACCCAGCTTTACCAAGCTCAAGTTACTAGCCTAGACCTGCTTTAATAGTACGACCAAAGAAAAATAAAGACCTAACACTACAATGATCCATCCTCAACACCTTGAATCATTTCTAAGCACAATATTCTTGATCTTCATGCTTTGCCGCCAATTATAATTTTTCAGGGATCCATGAATATGAAGAACTCATATTATATCAATGTCAAGCATTAACTCATCTTGAAGCCTTTAAACATTGTTAGTCTTGACAATCAAACGTTATAAATCACCAAAACACATGCATCACTAAAATTAGGAGCCTAGATGTTTATAGGATGCAATCGGATTGGATAGATGCTGACTGACTGACCGGATCTGTTCGCCTCAAATTCGGTTATTCGTGTTGGATAGTTGTAGGGTTCAGCATCAGTTTCAGATTTGGGATATCACTATTCGCTGATTGTGATATTCTGGTTATATTCTCTGATAATTCCAAAAAAAATCTATTTGGATATCCAAAAATTTATAGCCCATATTCTAGCAGCTTCAATTTGATCCAGCTCAATAGCCCAATTCTCTACCGACTGACATATATGGCCATATGGCTGCTTTTCCAATTTTCTAGCAGGGAAATAATGTTGCATAAGAAGGGTACTTTTGCCACTTTATTGGACTACCTGATAAAAGGATTTGTTAAATTGCAGTAATCCTGTTATATATTGAACTTATAAGGTTGATTAATCATTGTTTTGTGTATGCTATATGCGAAGTTTGTTTTCGTGCAATATATCACAAAAATATTCAGAACCTTATCAATTCCGCTCCGTATTCGCTTTGAATTCGTAACCGATATTATCTACGACGTATTCGTATCTGGTACTATTCATATCTAACTTCGAGTCTAAGAGAAAAATATAGTTTAGGATATAAACGAGCATATTCGGCTGAATCTGAGCCGGTTGCACCTCTATTTGGCACAACGGCACCATACTTTCAACAACAAATAAATTACAATATATTAGCTATACTTTACTCAACAAGATGAAGTTTCCGCAACCAAAATTTATCAAGTGTTACCTTAAATCTGGGTTTCACTTTTTGTCGAAATTCGCAAAATTTGCTTGTACCGCTCCAATTCAGAAAAGGATTTCGTTCGGTTTTCTAGTTCAGATTCAAATTCAAAGAATTTGAAAAAAAATTATCCAAAAGTTTTCTAAAATTAGTATTAATAGCTTTATGACCTCTGGTGTGAATATTTTTGAAAAAAAAATGAAGTTTGGAAATTTACATCATTTTTTGCAATTTTTCCTAATTTCCCCCAAATTTTCAAACTGTCACCGATTTTCGCTGAAATTCGCCAAAAAATCGCCGCTTATTGAGTGATTTTTTTACCTTTTATTTCAAATTTCGCTCGCTATTTGACCAGATTTCAAATTTATTTGACTTTCAAATCTGTTCGGTTTTTTACAAATTTCGGTAGGCCGGCTCGCCAAAATCTGACATCGAAATGGTATTGTTAACCTTGCCTTAAATCAAACACCAAATCTCTAGACATTTAATACATGCTCTTAAGGACGGCATCATTTTCAAAATTATTAGATGGCTTTAACTAGAATAACACCAACCCTAAGCTAGCCAATTTGCACACACAATTCGATTCAACTAGTTTAAATCTCGTGCGTTATTGCAGGCGGTTTGTTAATTTTAACGGAAAGAGAATTTTTTTTTAAAAAAATATTTTTCTTCCAAAAAAAATTATAGAAAACTTTTTATGAGGACAATAAAATTTTTAAATAAAAATAACAAAAAATACCGTAGCACAGGCACTGTAGTTTTAACCGTGCCTGAGCGCGTGAGTCTCACCTAAAATGTATAGTTATATAAATGCTCCCTCAGTTTCGTTAAAGGGGGCATATCCTATGCAATCAGCAGTTTGGTGCAATCACCGTGCAATCAAACTAAAAAAAGTTTCAAAAAATTCTGAAAAAAAATCATTGATGTACATCTCAACTTACCCCATCTACGCATATAATTTCATGATCAAATTCATCCTGTGCTAGAAGTTACAAAAAAGACAAATTTGGGGTGCATTTGAACTGTAAAAGTTTGTTAGAAATTTGTCTTTTTTGTAACTTCTAGCATAGGACGAATTTGATCATGAAATTTTAAACGTAGATGGGGTAAGTTGAGATGTACATCCATGATTTTTTTCAGAATTTTTTGAAATTTTTTTTAGTTTGATTGCACGGTGATTGCACCAAACTGCTGATTGCATAGAATATGCCCCCTTCGTTAAATATGTTCACAGTCCACTATAATAAATTACAATAACTACTCTGTAGATTCTCTTAATGAATAAATATATCAAAACAGATACTCAAGATCATGAACAAATATAGTAAAAAGAGAAAATAATCCTGGTTTTAATCTCGATCGATCCGATCATTAATCCCTAAAATATTTAAAAATTAACCCTAAAATAAAAGGCTACATATCCTGTGCACATGGATGGATGGTGCACATATGCAATAATTAAATCCGAGCCATTCAAATCTCATCCAACGGTAATTTTATCGGGGTGGTAATTGCAAATCTGTGTACATTTTGCAATTATCACCCCTATAAAGCTACCGTTGGATGAGACTTGAATGGCTCAGATTTAATTATTGCATATGTGCACCATCCATCCATGTGCACATGATATGCTCCCAAAATAAAATGAACTGAACTAATCTCAATGAGAGAAAGAGAGAGAGAGGGGAAGAAGGAACGTCCAAAACACCATATCGGAAGGCGGAATTGGAAGCCGTCAACTAGGCACGCAAAGAATCCGATCCCGATTGATCACCCAAATCCGGCCGATTAATCACCCACCCCACCCCCCGGCGACCGCGTCATGCTCCGGCCATTCCCTTCCTCCCACCGTACCGCCGCCGCCGCTACCCCCTCCGCGGCCGCAGCCGCTGCAGCCATGCCCCCCTCCTCCTCCCGCTCCCCAGCCGGCGGCGGCGGCGGCGGGGCCCACCACCACGGGCACCACGTCTCCGTCTCCCCATCGCCCTCCACATGCAAGCACACGCCGTCGTCGGCGACGCTCGATCTCCTCATCCTGCTGCTCGTGCTCTTCTCGCTCGCCTTCCTCCTCGCCTCGTCCCTCGCGCACCTCTCGCGCTCGCTCTCCCCGCTCCTCGCGTCACCGCCCGCCGCCGCGGCGCTCGCCTCCGCCACCGCGGCCCTGCCCTACCTCGCGGGGGCGGCGGTGCTCGCGGCGGCCGCCTTCCTCTCCTGCCGCCGCCTCCCGCGCCGCCTGTGCCGCAACCCGCGGTGCCGCGGGCTCCGGAAGGCGCTCGAGTTCGACGTCCAGCTACAGACCGAGGAGGCCGTGCGCGCCGGCGCGGGGAGCACCGTAGGAGGCGCAGACGCCGCCATGTGGCGCGAGATCGAGGCGCTGCCGTGGAAGGGTGGGCAGGGTGGGGACAACCCGGATTACGAGTGCCTCCGCGCGGAGCTCCGCCGGATGGCGCCGCCTAACGGCCGAGCTGTGCTGCTCTTCCGCAACAGGTGCGGCTGCCCTGTTGCTAAGCTCGAGGGCTGGGGCACCCCCAAGAGCAAGCGGCGCAACAAGAAGTGAGAGCTCGTTGACCATTTCTCATTTCTTTTTCTATGAAATAAGTTCAATTCCATCATCTAAACTTCTGAGAATGTCGAGATTTCTGTGGGAGGGGTGCGAATTAGGGATTTTATACTTCATCTGGACTTCTGTGAGCCTCCAATTTCTATGGGAGGGATGCGAACTAAGTGCTTTAGTACAACTTAGATACAAAATGTGTTTCCTGGCTTGCCGAAGCGGATAAGGATGGGAATTACATTTTGTTACTTTGAGCTTATCTTAACGGTGGACCTTTGATTTGTTTCTTTGGTATCTGAGAATAGCTATCTTCTGTTTCTGTATATGCAGATAGTTTGTTCTACACTTCTATGTTGGGATCATCTAGTTCTATATGATCTAGGAAGTATGCTGGGGGTTTGTGCAGTATTCATTTGTCTGAGGTTGCCGGTAGAAGTTTTTATTCACTCATCCTTTTTCCCCCAAAAGCCAGCGATTTATGTCCATTCTGTGGTATTTTTACTAATCTGTCTGGCATTTGGACACAAGATTTCTGAGTCCTGACTACACTTCTCTTTTTTGAATTGTAACTGTATGATTTGTTCCACACAAATGGGTTTGGGATGACTTAAGGAAATGTTAAAGGAAGGTTTCCATTCCTAATTTTAGATGAATGACCCTTAGTGATATCTGATGAATTTGATTTCATTGACGACTGATGTTAAACATAATATTAAAAGGTCACTAAATTCTAGGAGATGTTTTGGGAGCTTCTCTTTGAGAAGCTCAAGTCTCACTTGTAACTGGAAAAACCTATGCTGATTTGTGGAGAGCTTGTAGACTTCTGCAACTTGTTGATTTTATTGCTCACCACGTTGGAATAAGTTGTTACTTTACCATGTTATTTGGGGTGGTGGGAGTTACACTTGAAAGGGTGCAGTTCTTGTGTTGTACTCAAGCACGAGCCATGGTTTTGGAATGGTGGCAAATGGTTCTGGATTCCACCCATGCTCATTTGTGGTGCTAGAAAATTGAGAAGCGGGCATTGGGACATGCACGTACTAGGCCCAATAGACCAAGTACAACACATTATGGATAGTGTTGGGTTAGTGGAGAGGGGTGATGTTGTGTAGACTGTCAACACATTAGAGAGGGGTGATGTTGTGTAGACTGTCAACACATTAGAGAGGGGTGAAGTTGTGTAGACTGTCAACACATTCTCATTAAATGTGTGACTGCAAAGTATTTTATGGCACCCATTGTTTCGCTATATAAGCCATGACTACAAGATTGCGATTATCCTCTGCCAACCATGAGCTCAACTTAACTCTCTCACTTCATCCGTAGTGACCTGATTTTAGCATTGTCCTGAATGGATAAAAAAATACTAAAGTATCATCTATCATATGTTTTCTCATTCTCTAGGATATCAGATAGGGAGACTATAGGGTTCTTTAGGTGTTATTTTATCTTCTCTTGTAATGGATTTGGACAATGGAGGGTATGGGAATTAGAGGCACTAGCATCACTGTCTCAAATTTTGACAGGGGAAGAGGTGATATTGTCGGTCATTGGCATTTTCCGTTCATATTGACAAGGATGGGACACAGTGTTGCACGTTGATTGAGATGGTTTTTGCTTCATGTACGATTTGTTGCTAGCTGTCTGGGCCTAGAATGTTCTTTAAATTCTGTTCATAGCTCGACATGTGTTGCAATTTTTAGTGAATTATCTTAAGTAAGAGAGTGATAATTGTACATTATCTAAATGGGTGATATTTATAATGAGGGTTGTTGCATAATCCTTGTTATCACTAAACTCCTGTTATGCTGGACATATATTTTATCTTTAAACTGCAGCTCCCATGTTGTGGTCTATATAAATGATTACCTTGCTAATTTTTTCACAACTACATGTTGGTTGATGCATGAGTTATACTTCAAGAGCACTATGGTTAAACATGTCTCTGTTTCCATAAAATATCAGATTCAGGTTATCACTGGTAACAACTTTTACTGGCTCAGGCTTGTTTTCTGAATACTGGCCAGTTAGGGGATACTTTGTACTAAGGATTCCTGTAGACTATTTACCTCTAGGCTCTAGTTAACATTTCATTGAAAAATCGGATAACTCCCACAAGAAAAAAAAGTGAGATTATCCGATTTTACTGGAGAGTTCTGGCTGTCTTAGCTTGTTAGTTGTAGTTGACTATGTAACTGGTACTGGCTACCAATGTAATATGGTTTGCTAGCATTAGTTATAAGAGCATTGCCTGGTACAATTTGTAGCTCAATTATAACTAGTGACATCTGTGTTTCTCCAAAACATTTTAGTAGCATAGTTTAGTCATACTTGTGTCTCGATCTTGTCCTCATAGGTAAAGTTATACACACGAAGGAATGTGGTATTTCCACACACATGCGCGTACATGTATTATCATCACCGTCAAATGTGCCTCGAGATTGATGCGAACTTTCAAAATTCAAACCACCATCCTATATTCTAATAATTAAATACCCCTTGCACAAATCTCGAGGCACTTTTAAGGGTTAAGATAGTGCATGTACCCTCATGTGCACGTGGCTTTGCATTTTTGCTTGTGAAGAAAGGTTTTTGAAATTATGTAGGTACCTTTTTAGTAAGCGTCTAAGCGACCATTACCAATGTTTTGGAGGTTTGATTGTTTAAACTCTGCTTGTAGTGAAAGAGTTGTAACGCTTAGAAGAGAGGAATGCATTCTGTTATATTGACTGACAACCTACCAACAGTTTTAGTCTATCTTAAAATGCGTTGGTGTTCAGTACTTCAGTTAGGTATGGACTTGTACTTCGTACTCCTGCTTCGTAAGTATTGGCTTGGTTGCATGTAACATGAAAATTGCCACTACATTGGAATTTACATATTGACTTGGTTGGATTTAACTGGAAAATTACTAATATTCTGGAATTACATTTGATGAGTTGGTTGGTGGCACTGTACATCTCAGCTTCTGAAAAGAGATTGTGAGAGAAAAAAAAAGTATTTTGTTTTTTAATCCTAATGACTAATATTTGTTGGAAGTTGCCATTCATTAGATTTAAACGTGTTTTTGCATGCTGCTTGTTCAACCTTTTACATTGTGCTACCTTGTGATTACAGAAACTTTGCTTTGCAAATTCTGGCTTCACGTTTAATATCATCGTTGTTCCTCAGATGTTATAGTTCTGTAGGAAATGACCAGCTCTTTTCCCCCCAAATTGATTGACCAATTATAATATTGTAGTTTTTCAGCAATGTTAGGAGAGTGCATTCTTAGAGCAAATCACGTATTTGCTTTTACTAACGTTTATTCTTGCCCAAATTAATGGTAGAAATATATATGCCCTTCAGTTTTATTTCTCGAAAAGACTAACCAGATTCCTGTTTTGTGTTGAATTATGATGGCTGCAGGGGCACGCAAGGTTCGTCCCTCGACGGAGGGGTGAGGTGAACGAAAGCATACTATCACCAATAGCAACATCGTTGCTTTAGACTGATTTGTTGAATAATACTTCCAATGAAAGATACATCAATTACAAATGGTTGTGCCATGATTGTATTGTTAGATGGGACGCTGTGAATCTCAACAGAAATACTGATACGAGACAAACGATGCAATAATAAAAAACCGGCAAAGAAAGTGAAACGTTGGAGATATATTTATCATGATGCTACAATTTGCCCTTTGCCTTCTTCTTCTTTTTTTTTTTTGCTACACGTGTGCGCATTGTGTTGATTGCCTTTCACAGGGCAATGCACAATATGCTATCATTACGCTTAAACGGTCGTTGGTGCATTGGTGGGTAGTTGCACGGTTTCACTGTGTGATTACTTTCTGGTTATTACTGTTCCACAGGAAATTGCATAGTAAAGCCATTTCAAAGATCAGATGTTACTTACTCGCCGTGCCATTCTCGCACGTATGATTTCTTGTGCCTGAGCTGCCGATGTTTGATACTGTGATGGGAACCATTTACCTGTACGCCTATGTGCTCGAGCTACTGAGCGGCAGTAGATTTCTAATGCTCTTAGCTATACAGTCCTCTCCTTCCGCGGAGGATTTTTTACGTAAGAATCCAGCCCTCAACCGTCTATGTTTTAATTTGTATTTCGGATATTTTTCTTTTGGAAATGGACGATGGCTGAGGAACCGAGGACGTTGCCCCTCAATTCTCCTTACACTCTTACAGTGGCGTTAGGGTTGGTGACCGCGGTTGGAGGAAGGAAGTAGATAGCAGTCCGGTTTAATTTATCGACAATAATTGCTCCATATTCTCGATAATCGACCTTAGAGCAAGTATTATAAGATGATGTAAGCAGGCAGTAAGAATTGCCACATCAGATTTATGATGAGTTGGAGGAGAGAGTAGAGGAGAGAGGAGAGAAGCGGACTGCAGATCTACAGCCGGCTGCAGCACGGGCTCCAAGAAAATTGGTGAGAGAATGAGAGGATGAATGTGGGCCAAGTATTAATTGCTTTGTGTGTATGTATGGCTAACCATTATATAGGTGGGCTGTTAGATTGGCTGTACAATGAGATAAAGCCTGTAGTTCGCTCTCTTATTAACCTTGCTCTTATCGGTATGAAAATTGAAACCGCTTGGTTTACCGGTGAAACTCAAATTCAAATTTAATTTTTTTTGAAAAATTTAGGAAAATTTATCAAAAAGTGTTCAAATTTTTTTGTAAGTTTTGTGTGGTGTTCTGAGGCAATGCTAATGATGCTGTAAAATTTTTAGATCATTATCAAATCTGTGTATTTTTTTTAAAATCTAACAGTGCTACTGTCTTTATATATACTCTTCTTTTTTATTTTCTAGAGGCAATAATGAAGTCTAATATTTTTAGAAAGTTTTTTGTGAGGTCACGAGGCAATGATAATTATGATGTAAAATTTTCAGATGACGATTCGACCTGTTTATTTTTTTAAAAAAATTCTTATAGTGCTTATATACTCTTCAGTTTTTGTTTTCTATGGGCAATAAATGAAGTCTAATATTTCTATAAATTTTATTACCTGATAATTGGGCATTCTTTATGATACTATTAAAATTTTAAAGGATGATCGAGCTTATAATTTTTTCATAAAAATCTAATAGTATCTCGGTTCCTTTTCATTAATTGTTCTTTTTGATTTTTCAGAAGTACTAAATGAATTCAAAATTTTTTGTAATTTCTCTAAGTTATTTTATAGATTACTCTGGATTTATTATGATTTTATGCAATTTTTTACAATTGTTTTCAATTTTCCTTAAGTGTGCGGAAAATCGAATAAAATCGCTCAAAATCGTATAAAGCCGCTCGAAAATCAAAATTCTAAAATCGGTGAAAATCGCTTGAAATAGGTGAAATTGGTCATTTTTTGATTTTTTTTTCGATGAAGTTTGACCAATGATTTCAAAAAAAATCAACTTCAAATTCATTTGATTTTGTACCAATTTTCGCTCGATAATAAAAAATAAAAAATAGTACAATTTTTGAAAAATCGGTGATGTGCCCTACATTACTGCATTGTCGGCGCACTTCATCCGCAAAATCCCCCAAAACCCCCTAAAAAGAAAAAAAGAGAGAAATTTTATAGTGTGTTATACTGGTAAGAATATAGTGGGCAATAGAAATTAAAATATAACCATTGAATTATTAAAGGAATTTATACTTCTCTACTGTTACAAGAAGTATAAATAAATAATAACTAATCTAATTTATTGGATTAAAAAATAAATGATTCATATTACGTTTATTATATAGCAAAAGAGCTGAAAAAGAATAAGTAATGATTTATCTTTATTTATTTATATTATTGATTATTTGCTATTTACAGACATACGAGGAATTGCACCAACTAAAATGGACAAATCATGATTCTTAAAAAAAAAACCCACCAAAACCCCGGCTCGGTAGTCGGCACCCTCATCAGCTCAGCCCGTGAGGACGTGACTCGTGCGATGGCTGCCGCAGCGCCCGCGCTTCCCACCTTCCTCCGGCCGCGCCCCGCTGCGGCCTTCCCCTCCTCCAGCTCTCATCTCGACCGCCGGCGCCCGCGGTGCGCTTCTACGTCTCGGCTGAGCCCACTCCGCCCCGCGAAGCCCCTCTCTCCCTTCTCAGGAGCAGGTCCGCACCCCCCCCCCCCCCCATCTGTTTTGGTAAGCTTGCGTAGCCTTTCTGCGCCTGTGGTGGCCGATAAGTGTCTCGTCCGCTGCAGCTGTGGAGAAGAGGACCGAGAGCGCCGCCGCGGATGCCGAGCTGGAGGGGATGCCGCCGGAGTTCTACGACGAGGTATGTGCGTGTTGGTGTGATGTGCCTGTGGGTTGCGTGAGTCGTTCTCAGAGGCATTTCATCGTGCTGGTGATGTGCAAGCATGAGCTCCTCTCGTCACACTGTATTGGTAGAAGTATGTAATGAACTGGGAAATATAGCATGGTGAATGTACTTGTGTTATAAACTTTCCATTTGTTGGTCAGTACGATGTGTTTGTTTTGTCTATAGCTGTATTTACATTTTACTTGGGCTATTATTTATTTTTTATTTAATCCCACCTGGAAATCTTCTGTTTCTTGGATGTCCTGTAATTAGCCAATCCTGCTGTTAGTCCTATTAGCAAAGGAGTCATGCCATTTGGACGTTTGGACGTTTGGACGTTTGGACGTTTGGGGAGGGGGCAGTGGTGCTGTCTCCGGTGGACAAATATTTTCAACAAGTCCTATAATCTTTTGGTTGTTCATTAGCAAATAACAAACATGCCAAATCTTTGCTCAATAAGCATACTAAAGATGCATTGTCGATGGTTCCTCACATATCATGTCTGATCATACTGTTCGTATTTTCTAGCTTATAGGACAAGCATGGGGAGCTTCCTCATAGATTGCTCGCTCCACACTGCAGTGACATGAAATTAGAACATGGTATTTTATCAGTGCCACTCATCTACTACATTCACCCAAAAGTGACTAGGGTACATCCTGATACCCTACAACACATTGTTGAACTCATGACTATCCCTGTAGAGGCGATTTATTTTGTTTAATTCAATCAGATATTTTATTAAGAATAAATTGCATTGGAGATCCCTAAACTTTTGCGATTGTATCCATGGTTATCAAAGCGTCGCTTCATCGGTAAGGCAGTCAGGTGGGGTTGCACAATGACCTCGCCTTGCTGGAGCTGTGCATGACGTCCGCCTTATGGGAAAGGTGTCGCCATGGCACCGCTTAGGCATTGCACGTCATCGCGGGAGGCTGAGGCAGATGCAATAGGTGGGAGTTGAGCTAGGGGTTCGGGGTAACGGAGAAGGGCCAGCCGCTGACCTGGTAATTGAAGAGAAAGTGAGAGGAGTCTCGAGAAACCTAGTGCCGCAAGGCCCACTACCTGCCACCCCGTCCCCATATGCTCTGTGGAGGGATCCACCTCCTCTGCTCCGGCGCAGTCAGGAGCCGCCGCGCCGCCTCCTCTACTTTGGCGCATCATCGCCGCTGCCGGTCGCTAGATCTAGGTACGGTTCTCCCTTCCCCACCGGCCTCCCCCCTCCCCTTGTCTCCAGATCCGCCTCTCTCCTCTCCCCTAGACTCGTCCACCGACCTACCCCTCTTATTCTCTCCGCCCTCCTATCCCCACTGGCCTCGCCTCTCCCTCTCTTCTTCTCCCCGCCCTCGTCTCCCCGCCACCCTCCCCTCTCTTCTTCAGCTGCTCTGCTCCAAGGTTTCAAATTTCTTTTTTGGACTATATCTCGGAAGGGATCGAAATCCGAAATTTCGGCAAGATTTCGGAATTTCCGAAATTTCGCCGAGATTTCGGAATTTCCGAAATTTCCGAAATTGCCAAATCCTCGGTAAATCTCAGCCTCTTTAAAATGGTCTCTTGAGGCTACAAAAAGATAGGGTACAAAAAGAGTACTCAACAGCCTTCTATCTCAGTTGGTAGCGCTCCCTCGCACGGTGCAGGTAGTCATGGGTTCAACTCCCAGTGAATCTTAAATTTTGGCATTTTTACCAAGGTGTGACATTGCCACTTGCAAGCGTTGAGCCGTTGAGGACTAAGCAAAAAAGGTCAACTAAGGATTCGAACCCGCGATGCGACTTGAGATGGAAGACTTCACCCCATTCGCTCAAACCAACTTGCCTCTCGTGGGTTTGTGTCTTGGTGAGTTAATTTTTACATATATTCCGTGTAAATGATATTCCTTATAAATGACATTGTATTTCTCCAAAAATTGGCGCCAAATCCGGTCCAACAACAATGAAAACCGGTAAAAAAAAGGTGACCTCCGGTCAAAAATAAAATAAATTTTTTGAAATTAGTGTAGCAATTTGAATTTTTCAAAAAAAAAGTTCTGCCGGGATTATGAATCTCGGAGGGGATCGAATCCGAGATTTGACCGAAATTTCATGAAATTTCGCCAGTATTTTGATCCTTGCTTTGCTCCCCCTCTGCCCCTCTCTTCTTCTTCTGCTCTGCTTTACTCCCCCTCTGCGGCTTTGCCCCTCCCTTCTTCATCTGCATTGCGCTGTAGCTGCTCTGCTACTCCCCGGCTCCACGCTGATCTGAGGAAGTGAGGAAGAATGAGGATACAGTGCTCTGCTAGTGATTGACCGTGTTATTGTGTTGGTTGCTCACTGTTACTGTTGATGATCACTATTAGTGTGTCAATTTACTAAAAAAACATAACAAACTTGTTTATTTAATTGGCTGCTATACTAGGTTAGGATGTGTGTATGGCGTCACCTTGCCGCACCTTAAGCACTTTGGCGGCAAAATGGTGGTGAGTTGTTTCGCGTCGCCTTATCGCTTTAATAACCTTGGTTGTATCTATGGTTGTTAAGGCGTCGATTAATCGCTAAGGCAGTCTGGAGGAGGTCGCCACGCTGTCACCTTGTCGGAGCTTGGTATGGCGTCCGCCTTACGGCTGTGGCGTCGCCATGGCGTTCGTGAGGCGGCCGGGGAGGTGCTCGGTACTGGCATCGGAGAGAGAGGGAGGGAGGGAGGGAGGGAGCCGGCGGCTGAGAGGAGGGCGGCGCCCGGTGGAGAAAGGCCGGCGATGGCATGGGGCTCGGCCGAGGGAAGGCGGCGGCGCTAAGGGAGGTGGCGGAGGAGAGAGTGCGGCGGTGGCGGCAGTGGAGTGGATCGGGGAGAAGGGCGGCGCAAGAGAGGGGGTAAGCTGGAGGAGGCAGATCGGCGGCGGCGGTGCTCGGGCGTGAGGGAGAAGGCGACGCGAGCGAGGGAGAAGGGGATCAAGGGCGGCGGCTGGAAATGGATGAGGGAGAGAGAGAGATTAGGGTTGGGAGAAATGGGGAGCCAGCCGGGCCGAATGGGCTGGGAAGATGGGCCGACCTGAGAAAAAAAATCATATATATACACGCACACATAAAGAAATGATGAACAAATCGATAAAAGAATGAATAGATAAATAATAATATAAAATATAATAATATATATAAAGAAAATAATAATGTACATACAAATAAAATAATGTGCTTGGTTGATGTGTTGTCCTATGCTGTGCTTCGTTGGTTGTTGCTTAGTAGTAGTGGTGTTTACTGTTTAGTACAAATACACAGTAGCAGTAGACCCTAGACAATAGTACTAACAATAGTACTAACAGTAGTAAGGGATGCTACACGGGAGAAGAGCAATTAGAAAAAGTATAGATGCTATATCAAGGTATGCATGTGCTACTAAATTGCCGCCATACTATATTAGAATGTGTGTATGGCGTCGTCTCACCGCACGTTTTATCGCTTAAAAGTTGTGAAGGTGGTGAGTCGCCTCGTCTCGCCTTATCGCCGTAACAACCATGGTTGTATCACTTAGGCCTCTGGACTTGTAAATTACCTTCTCAGCAGACAATCATCTAACAATGCAAGTGACCTACTGTGCAAATAGATGCAAGTTCAGGAAGCTCAGGAAGTAATTTGCAAGTTCAGGGAGCCAAGTGATACAATTGTGTGTAGGGAGCCCCAATACAATTTCTCTTTTACTTACCTTTGGTGTAAGTCTGCAAACCACTTGCTTTCCTCTAAGATGCTCTCAGCAGTCAGCATATGTTATACATACGACGTATATAATCTCTTTATACACCATAACCATTAATTTTTCATCCATTTGTTATACTCATGAATTGACTGAATCAATGATTTTACTTAATTTCAGCAGTATTGAGTTGCATGCACCAGCCAGTTCACCCAAAAGCTTAAGCTGATGAGGAAAGACGGGCAATTCACTTATACTTCAACACTCCCCCTCACGTGTAGGCTCCCTCAGGCCTGAGACGTGGAATAGAAGTGGGCTGCAATTGTTATTTTTTAATTGCACCAACCGGGTCTTGAACTCGAGACCTCTTGGCTCTGATACCATATTAAGTTGCATGCACCAGCCAATTCACCCAAAAGCTTAAGCTAATGAGGAAAGACGGGCAATTCACTTATACTTCAACACTCCCCCTCACGTGTAGACTCCCCCAGGCCTAAGACGTGGAATAGAAGTGGACTGCAATCATTATTTTTAATTGCATCAACCGGGTCTTGAACTCAAGACCTCTTGGCTCTTATACCATATTGAGTTGCATGCACCAGCCAGTTCACCCAAAAGCTTAAGCTTATGAGGAAAGACGGGCAATTCACTTATACTTCAACAAGCAGGAAACATTTTTCTGCAACCATACATCATGTATACTTTCACATGCAGGAGTGGCAAGCCCGTCAGAGGGAGAGTACTAAGGAATGGCATGCATATCGGCAGAAAGAGGAAGCTGAGGAGGAAAGAAGAACAAATGAATACCAAGAGATAGGCATGCGTTTGAAATCTTACCCACAGGAAGAAGTTCGCAAAGCTAGGATTTTAGTTTCAAGCTTCCTAAGAGCCGGTGAAGATGTCGAAGAGGTAACTGAATGCCTCATTGTGCTTTGTTAAAAATTGAGCCAAGTGTTATATATGGTAAGTCTGAAACAACATTTTGATGCTGGAAACGATTATAACATAGGCTATCTTAGATGTTCTGTGATCCACACATTAAGGATTTACTTGCCCGCAACTCACAACTACGCTAACGGCCAGCATGTGCATCCTGCACCATGCTCCAGCCTCATAAGATGCACTCACTGCAGTCAGGCTGTCAGGGCTATTGACTTTGGATGCCGCCCAAGTCCATCCCACCATGATCCTTGCAATTTTTCTATTTTTTATTTGTCAAATTATTGCCTGTGACTAATCAAAAGTTAACTCCAAGTGTACACATCATAGTTTTGTTGAAAGATTTCCTTATAATAATACAGGAAAAAGTTAAATACTAAATCACAGAAAAGGATGTTTGAACTTATTATTCCCTAATCTCTCTCTCTCTCTCTGCTACCTGGAGAAACTGTTTTCAAAATTTATTCTATGAATTATGGAACATTTGATTTTACTAATGCAGTGCTACTGACCTACTGTACTGTCATAAGCAGGAAATTGAGAAGGCTGCTGAAAGAGGAGAACTTACTGAACTTGTTCTTATGGTCATTTGGAATCGACTTGATGTTGCTCGTCGTGATGTATGTAAAACTTCTGTTCTGAATCATGTTGCCTATAGGTTCTACAGATTGTTTATTTTTGTGTACAGTGCAAATTCTTGCAGTTTGCATCTGCTAAATCTAGTGTGTAATTTTATGTATATTATGTACAACACAGGATCTTGTTGTAAGTTGGTACATTGCTGTGTTATTTGAGCTTTTAGGTAGCCATAGTTGAAAGTAAGAAAAAGCTTTCCAGAAATTCTTGATAATGAACTTCTGATGAACAAACCCATTGAAGCTGCATGTCAAAGTCTTGGTGGAAAAGCAGTTGACTTGAGACTGCATAACTCTAAAGCGCGCAATCGTTCTTTTGTTGAAGAATTCTCCAAATAAAAATACCTTGCGGAAGCTCCTAGAATCACAAAATCCCATATATTGTTTTTCTTAATTGTATTGTACTGTTTGTGTTCACCATTTTAGCTTTACGTTGGTAGTGTCACTCATTTGAATTCCTAGAGCATTACCATCGCAACTCATATGGTATCTTGTAAACATTGTTTCCTTCATTTCATGGCTTTCAACTTTTGTTACTTTTATTGCTAAATAATTGACCTTTATGTTTCCAAATTCCTGAGCATAGCAGAAATATATCCGAGAAGTTCCTTTGCTTTTAAGTTATAACGTAAATCAGGTCTATTTAGATATTTGACCTTATATTCTACCTGCAGGATGAGAAGGATGCCATCAGAAGCCTTGATCTCCTGTACAGAAGGGTACAGGTAAGTGGCACAGCTGTCCTTTTCTTTATCAGAGGTAGATGAGTTCATTATGCTTTTCACAAGTTTCTGTCCAAAAGTCTTTTTAGTTTTTAGTATTGAAATCAATCCTCCTTTTTTGACTGTCTCACTGGTCTGTGATGTCTGAATGCAGACAGAGATTCTGAAGAGTGAAGCAACTCCTGCCATGAGATTACTCAATGAACTTCTGAATCTTCATGATGGGGCTGATGATGACAAGTGGTTAAAGAAATGTAGAAAGCGCATGATTGAAGTTTTTCCAAGAGAGGACCCATTAACTATGGTCTTTCCTGCTGGGTTCAACATGGAGAAAGTATGTTAGTTCAATGCAAGTTCCCATTTTCTTCACAACCCTGGCAGTATAAGAAGTCTTGAGACTCAAGCATGACAAATTTATGCAAAAGGATTTAGCGTCACGGCTTTTTACTTGTATGGTACCATTCTTAAGTTGTGCTGCTGCATTTTTAGATTTATGTGTGGATATAACCTAGTCAGTCGTGTCTAAAAATACTGTAATCTCTAGTTCTACTTAACATAATTATTGCCACGCTTTTGTCACGCAGAACCTCTTAATTTTAGGTTTACATTTTGCAATCACTGACATCTACAGCAATGCAGTTTCCCTTAAAGCAAAGCATACATGATAAATAGTACAGAAAATATTGCAGGGCAAGGATACTGTCACATCCCTCATGGTAAATTGAGTCCAGCCATAATCAGTTGTCCCCTATATGTTCATAATTGGATTCTGGATTTCCTGCCGCTTCTTCAAATTGCTTTTCTTTACATCTTGGATTTCCTGCCGTTTCTTCAAATTGCTTTTCTTTACAATAGAATTTTCAGTTTTCTATATTATTTCCTTGTTTTTTGTCAGCATGAAGGGCCGATCAAGCTGCCACCTCACGATGACGATGTTCTCCTGAGAGTTGACTTTGTCAGGGAAGTCGATGAGCTGCTGAAAGAAGTTCAAGCTGAAGAAGAAAAGAATAAGCTCCAAACTGGATACGACCCGGAATCTGTTGCGACCATGTTGAAGCAAGAAGAGAAGCTGCGGACTATACGTCAAGTGGAAGCGCTCTTGGAGTTGGCAGCGACGCTGAAATGGTGAGGACTGAGGAGTATGATTTTGCTCGCCGTGTAGAGGCTAGAAGCCATTGACTTGCCTTGATGCTTCAACTGGATCATCGCCTTCTTCAAGCTGATTCGTAGGTTTCTTCTAGTTAAAGGCTCGACTGTTCAGAGTAGAGCCATGTCATTCTGCTTCGTAAAAATGTACATTTCAATGTGTAGAGATATATTTTTACTACTTAAAAGGAGGGGTCGGTTACCTTCTACCTTTCCACCTCTCTAAAAAATATCTAATAAAAACAGAAGAAACAATCTTCTATCAAACAAATTTCATCTTCCTAAAAATTCTATAACAAGAAAAAAAAACATAGCTCTAATGGCGCGTGACGGAGTAAGGGTGCGGAGGCAGAGTCTCCAGCAATTTCCTTTCATTCCATTCCCTTCTCTTCCCTATTCTCTTCGCCATATTCATTCTCTTTATTTCCTACCATCTCCAACAGCTTCCCCATAAGAGAATTTGTGAAGGGATTGGAGAGATAATCCCTTTTTATTCAGATTCTTTTTCCAAATATCATCCGAAAGGAATCCGTGGAGCACCTAGGATCTGTTCGTGAAGGGATTTAGAGGTTGAAGGGAAGCTGTTGGAGATATGAGTCGGGTGGGTCGATCACGCTGACGTTGACTCAATGTGGAGGTAATATAATATTCTTTTTATCCGTAGTAAAGTACGGTTATTCAGCTAGTAGCGATGTACATTTGCACTATGATAGTGGTTTCTGTGCAAACTGAATGTTCCAAGTCCAATTAGATTTGCACTACTGCATTGGATTTGAACTCAACTAAAAGCCACTGGTGTGGTATCTTGACAGAAGAAACATGTAGTAGTAAATTTATTTCGTACCTAAATTCGGGTTTTCTACGATTTAATTGAAAGAAATTCTTCATGATTGGGGCAAAGGCAGGAGGGGCATCCAGCGCATGTCAGGTGGGCTGCAAGCCAGAGCAAGCTCTGTGCATCTGATGCACAGGACCAGAGAAAAAAACAAGAAGGTGAGCCCTGGCCCCTGGAGTTTCCAAGTCATAGTGTGTATAGTTTCTAATAGAAAATCATGGACTGTGTAAAGATTATCTTCAACATAAAAAAAATGAGGAGTTTACAAGAAAAAAAAGAGAAGCACGAGTACATGCCTTGCAGGCTGAATTGGACAAAATTTTGGCACATTAAACGTAGATATCATGCACTAGACAATCAATCACCGGCTCAATACTCATGCCAGGTTTTGAATCCTCTGGGTCTTCAAACAAAACCAGACACCTTTTCCAGAGCATCGACCATTAGAAAGTGCATTGAACAGCTTAACATCAAAGCCTGTGAGGAATTTTAAACGCAGCATCCTGCAAGCAACTTTTGAGAACCAATTTCACGCGGTACTATACTCCAGTCGAATGTTCTCGATCAAGCGTGTTTATTTTTTATGGTTTTTGAATTGCATAAGGAGGATACGGATCCATCACATTAGTACAATAATGCCAAGTCTTTGGCACGGTCTCCCACAAACATCAATATTTTATCATTGAAGCGTCATTTTAAGTTGATCTGCATGCAATACTATACTACTGTCATTAAGATCGGGAGAGTCCCCGGCCGGAGGGCCGGCCACGTCACTGCTTGGCGTTTTGCGAAAACATCCCTCTATTTCTCCGAATTATGAATAGGTCTTCGCAAATTTACAAAAAGATTCTTTGTGATTTTTTACGAGGGAAAGAAAAGTTTTCCCGGATTACATTTTACGGAAAGAGGCTCCCGTTAAATACGAATCGCGAGCGAGCCCTTTTCTAATTTTTCGGGATAGCGGTCAGATCCAAAAATATAACAAATAGGTCACCGCTCCTTACGTTCAGGTCCTTTCTCCGTTTTTCCCGAAAAAAATATTTTCGTGAACAAAAATACGTGTGCATCTCTATCTCTAGACTTTTCCCCCCAACTCAACCTCTACTATTTTTCCGTGCGCTTGCGGTTCTAGTAGTTTACAATGTTGGGAGGTTAGAAAATACTTCGTCCGGCCCATTCTGAATACATATCATTCTATCTTTCAAATTTTGTTTAGCAATATATCATTCTATAATTTTAAATTGATTTTTACCATTTTTTTTCCTTCTATACTCTTCCTCTTTAACTAATTCCAATATTATTTATTATCATAGACTAAGACACCATTTAAAGATACAATTAAGATAAGTAATATGGTCTTTTATATATGTAGCTTGATAAAAATACAAAAATCTACAACAACATCTATTTAGAAACGTTAAAAGCATAAAGCGGAAGCATCAGAAAGGCCGCACAAAAAACGGTGCCACGGCAGCGATATTTACAATGGTTACATTCAGCTGTCTATAAGAGATGACACATAGTCACGTAGGATTTTAAATGATGTGGAGGAGAGAGAAGAAGGAGAGTGAAGACTGATGTCTACTATTTAATAGACAGCTTATAGAAAGCTTTACATTTTGTGTACCATTGTATAGACAGCCTGTTAATTTAATGAGAGACCATTACAAACAACTATATAGACGATCCATTGTAAGAATTATTTTTAGTGTTGTTTGTAAATAATATAGAGCTACATTATAGACAGTTGCCATCTATACTACTGTACATGCCTGAGTAGAGATTGCCATCATGTACAAGATACGCATTGCTATAGCAGGTCCGAAACAGGAGAGTGCAGCCTCAAAGTGAGTACAATTCTACGTATACACGATATATGATTCTATTCTAAACATGGAAGATATCTACAACTCAAATATTTTAACAGTCTCCATCAATCACAACTTTCAAGTTCAGATTTGACGTTCGATTGACCCATCAGCCTTTTTCTTAATCTTGTAGACTACTAGAAAGTTTCGCACGGCGTACGCCGCGCGCGTCAACGTTTGACCGATGAAAAAGAACTCATGATTTTTTTCTCTAGTTTTTTTTCACCGAACGGTTCAATTTAATTACGGAAAAGCGTAAATCGAAAATCTATTATACATAAAAAGTTTTTCCGTAATAGATAGAACCTTTACGTAATTCCGGACAAAAGATACAACTTTTATGTAATTTTGGGTATTTTAAGGCTTTTTTCGTAAAAGCGAAGGGCCCTTTTCATTAAAGATGGGACCTCTTTGTAATTTCAAATATTTTCAGCCTTTTTTCGTAAAAAAAACAGCGCTCCGGAGGACTCTTTTCATAAAAGGCAGGGCCTCTTTGTAATTTCAAGTATTTTCAGGCTTTTTTCGCTAAAAAATCGGCGCTCCCGCGCATGCCATGCGTCAGCCGGGAAAAATGCGAGCGCACGAGAGGGCGCGGGGGTTCTAACCCGGGTTGCGCGCGTGGGAGCGAAGCGCTCTCCCACCGCGCCACGAGGCCCGCTCAGGCGAGAGGAGGGCTAGCGAGTTCCTTTTATGCCTAACTTTGGCGGAAGCCGACGTGGAGCGATCTCATCCGTTCGTTTGCGCGATCGGACGGCCGAGGATGCGGGGCGACGTGGCCACGCTGACGCTCGCAGAACTCTTCAGGAAGTGTTTTATGGAGTATTTACAATGAGTAACGTTGAGTCCACGGTGAGGATGTACAAGAGGCCAAATATTGTTCTTTAGCAAAGCATCGTAACCCTTCGTACATAGCCATCCCCCACTCCTTTCCTTCGTATACATAGGCCCCGTTAGTACAGTTTCTAAACAGCTTCTATTAAAAAAACGAATTATTTACCAAACAGGAGAATTCTAGAAGAATCAGAAGTTACCTCCTACATAGAATCAGAATCCAGCTAAAACCTGATTCTCACTGATTCTTACTGATTTTTGCTGATTCTCGTTGACTCGGTCTGGAACCTAGAAGTCGCGGCCGACCTAGACTGATTCTCTCATAATCAGAAACAGCTTCTCCTGTAATTCAGAATTCATAATCCAAAAACTGAAACGAACTATAGCCATCCTCCACTCCTTTTGTTAAGTGCCTCGTCATGTGACACGGGTTCAACTAGCCTAGAAAAAAAGCTTTCCTTCTGGGATCATATCTCATGATTCCATCTTTGTACACATGAGGAACAATAGTATTATTTTGCGGCCTCGTGCGTCTCCTGGTCACATCTGTTTTCTACACATTCTCGTTCAAATCACCACAATCAGTAATAACAGGTAATTGCACAAGCTCAGTGCTATTCTTGTTATGATCACTCTCATGATTCAGAATAGGTTCTGGATTAGAATCAGAAATAGGGTCATGTGGTTCAAGAACAGGGACATGTGGCTAAGGGACAATGGTTAGTGTACTAGTTGCAGTAGGGAGAAGCACGGACTCAGTGACTGAATTGGAATCGGTTTATCAGACGAGAAACGGTACGCTCAACAAATGGGAATATGTGTTCGCAAAGACGACATCACATGAAAGATAGGCACGAACAATAGGTATATGAAAACATTTATAACCCTTGCAAACATGACTATATCCAAGAAACACACACCGAGTAGAGCGATACTGCAACTTGTATGCATTATATGGTCACAAATTTGGCCAACAAACACAACCAAAAATATGAATAGAAGAATAATGAGGTTTAGTACAAAGGAGTTTCTCTAGAGGCGTGCTATTTTGAATAACTTGAGAAGGAAGGCAATTTATCATATAGCAAGAGCAACAAAAGCCTCATCCAAGAATCTAATTGGAACTGAGGATTGCGCAAGAAGTGCTAGGTCAAATGGCAAAACATGAAGATTAAGGACCTTGTGACTAGAATGATATAAGGAGTTGAGAATGGATTGTTTTATTGATAAGTTTTGTTTTTTCTTTAACGGTACTTTTAGAGGATTCAAGGGTAGTAGCTTGAGCTTGGTGAGGTTGGGTAGCTACTTGTGATGCACACTAGGTCTCTCTAACTCATATCTAGTTAGAGGAAGCTAAGAAACCAAGTGAGAATGCTAAATTTGAAATGTGTGTGAAATTTAAGATTTGATCAGAAAATTCGTAGTTAAGTTAGATAAATTGACTAGGTTGGATCATCATTCGGATTACTTCAACCAAGAGCATGTCCAATGGTTTTCAATGGGACTCCGGATGATATGGGTGACTTAGAGCATGGGTCGGATCAATTTTACAAGGAGCATGTTTTCAAGGTACAATAGGAGTTGGATGATCCGAGGGATCCATACTATAGATCGGATCAATTCTATAGAGAAGGGCTCAAAAGGACACGAACGATCCGAGTAGGTTGGACAAACGATCAGATCAATTTGAGACTTGATCTGAGTTGATTTTCATGTGAGTCACATGATCCGAATTGGTCGGAGCATGACACGAGTCATTTCATAGAGGATGTGTTCTTAGGATTTACACTAACCTAGATAAATCGAACCAAGCAGATGACCCGAGTGGACGAATAATCCATCTTGGGCCAGACGATTTGAGTATGTGTGAAGGTTATTTTTTTTTTTATCGTTGGAAGCGTTTAAGCCAAATAATTCAAGTGGGTTAAATGATATGACTCAAAAGGGCATTTTGAAATACATGTGTCTACCAGCTGGTTTCCAATAATAGTAGCCATATACAGACCTTATGGGGGTTCAAATGTAAGCTCTTGCGACTTTATTTCAGTGTTCATTCTATTGAGGAGCTCAAGAGCACTTTGAATCTTGGATTGAAGATCTTAGTGGGTTCAAGTGAACTTTTTGGGCTTATTACTCTTGGAGATTTGTGTCTCTTAGACGGAATTGAGGCATTGGCTCGGTGACCTTCCTTTTGGAGGAGCATGTGGAAGGCTTCAAGAGGCTTGTGAAGGTTTGGAGTCCACCTATCTAGAGTGGAGAAGGACTACCATGAGTGGATGACTTGAATCCTTACGCGGTGTCAAGTCGGAACTAGACTCTTGCAAGGGTGCTCCAACAAGAAGTGAGGGAGATCGTCAAATCTCCGAGACCTTACAAAAAAATCGATTGTGTTTTCCACCTTACATTATTATATTTCATTAGTTAGCTCATTAGAATTGTCTACGATTGAAACTAGGTTTCAAAAGTTCACTAAAAACCCTAAGCACTTAGATTAGGCTTGTAATGATTTAATTTTTTTAAGTAAACTTGTGTGAAGAAGAATTTCAATTCACTTCTCTCTTGGGCATCTGGTCCACTTCAAGCAGATTAATTTAGGTCCATACTTGGCTTGCAAGAAAATTTCACTCATCTCTCAATATATAAGCAGGGGCATAAGGGCACATAGTACACACCAGAACATATCAATAAAGAGGAAAAAGCTGTAGATCTACATAGTATGTCTTTGTTTTTATCTTGTTTTATGCGATCTTTGATTGATTAATAACGATATTGATATATAATAGTTCTTACAAAAGTTTTGGAATAACATTTTATGCTTCCATATTAACGATAGGTGCTTTCCAAATATATTATTTTTATGGTAAATGTCCGAATAAAAAGGTATTAATGTGTTTTGGAGGCATCAGGAATTCGGTTATATCTTCCTCGACGTATGCCACACCTTGAGGAACATGAAAAAGTTGTGCGCATCTTTGTTTAATTTTGGAAGCAGATTTTGTAGCCCTTGCTCTTTTTTTACAAATCTTGTTCTTATCCGAATAAATTTACAAAAATGACCCTCTCTAATCGTGGAAGGCACGATAGATGACACGTGTCATCTGACGCGTTCGTGTACAACAGCAAGTGGTCGAGCAACTGCCAAGCTAGGGCAGTGCGGTAAGACCTCCCGCGGCGTATGCTACCTTGCCCCTCCTACCACTTGCTACCGAGAGCCTAGTCCTCTGTTGGTGTGCTGCCACGCCTGTGGAGCTCGGTACCTTGTTGCCGAGCCAGGGATGCGTAGCAACAAACCTGTCGCGGTCGGTTAGGATGCCGCCGATTGCTTGCCTCGGTGTACATGTTTGGCGGGTGATATGTGTTACCTACCGGAGCTTCTGCGGTCAGGTAAGGGCCTATTTTTGAAAATTTGTTTGTAAAGAGACCAAATTTGCAAAAAAATTGTGCAACGGTCCAATTAAGCCAAGACTTATAATTTTTCTATCTTTCCATCTCAGCATATAATTTCCTGCCATTATTGTTTAGATTTTTTTTTTTTGAAACTAAGGGCAGGAGCTCTGCCTTTCATTTCAAAGAAGAGAGAATACAATAGTAACCTTCGGAGAGGCAAAATACAAAGAAACTGAACCCTAGCCACATCAAGGTAGACACCAACATTGAAAAAGAGTCCTAAACTTGAAAACTTTCCCAAGACACGACATAAATCCACTACAACCAACACCCTGTGGAGCAAATGACCCGTAAACCCCGTCATGGCCAAGTCACCCATCACCTGCGTCAACCGCATCCTAGCTCCACCCTTGGACAAACCGAGCACCTGAACCCTCGTCGTGGCACTGCACACAGCCTCTTCCTGGACGTTACTGCCGCTGGCCCACAGGCCCATGCCGCTCGTCGCCATGACGTGGCCATCCTCATCACCCACGCCCGATTTGTGCCCCGCTCGCCACGAAATGAGATCCTCTGACGTCGCGTCTCTGACGTTGGGACCCACACGTCAGTGACCCAACGTCAGAGTACCGGTCGAGCGCCCCCAAGCCAGCACCGCGGCAACGCCATCACCATCGCCGCGGCCAACCTCACCGCACCGAGGCCTTCCTGACTAGAGCGCTGACCAGCCAGCCCACCTCACCGTCGACACAAACGACTCTTACGCCGGCCTCTTGCCGACCTCCTCGAGCTCGCTGTTCAGATTTTGTCACCGCCTCCTTTATAGGGATGCAAATGGGCTGACCCTAAGGTCTTCTTTGACCCATTCTAGTTTATTTGTTTGCACTAAAAACTTAATTTTTAGTCCACCTTTTAAGTTTTAGTGCAAACAAATGAACTAGAGTGGATCAAAGATGACCCTAGGGCCAGCCCATTTGCATCCCTACTCCTTTACCCTTGACTTCTTCACGTTGTCATCTCCTCGTCTTTTTTTCCCCTCCTTGTACACGTATATCCTTCCTCCTGTTCTTCTTCTTGGACTCTTCCTAGCGGGCTTTATTGTTAGCTTTGGAGAAATGATTACTTAGGGAATGTCTAATTAAATTTACCAAGCCCTTAATTTGATTTATTTGTTTAATTTAGTTACTTTCCATAATTGCATTTTATTGAGCCTGTCCCCCTTTATTTCTACATCTCATACAAGCTACTGGTTATTATGAACACGCGCACGATCCACGCTACATCTTGCAAGATCACGATAAATTTGATTATCACCCACATTCTGATATACAATATGTTGAAATCAAACTTGTCAGGATCAAGATTACTGGAAGTTACTATCCACAGAAAGTATGTTTATCTCTGTGATGAAATGATTGATGTTGAACTACAGAAACTAGGAGCACCCACTTCGATGCAGGTCGATGATTGAAATCCGTGAGCTTTTAACATGTCAACAGGATAACCCTAGAGCTTGCTGCTTAATAGAATCAACCGATTAATCAGACTTGCTTGCAAAAGAAAAAGGCCTAGAAATGGAGTGTTGAATGAAGACATGTGCTCACTACTGTACCAAACAAAACATTACAAATTAGTGACAAGGGCTATTAAACATCAACAGTAGACCAAGTACGTCTTTCAGAAGACATGGGTTGGAAGTACAGATGTAGAAAGACCAAGATGGCATGTGACCACTGGGCATGGTTGTAAGGTGAAATTATCTAAGGCACAGGAACCTTACTGCCTTCGCAGACAGCAAAAGAGAGTAGACATGAAATAGTAAATAAAGGAAACTCTTCCATAGCTGATCAACAAAGGCCATGTCGTCGAAATCAGGGCAGAACCTACATGGCTAGATCTCTTCTGAAATTTTGTTTTGCTCACACGACTTGTACTGTCTTTTCCCTTTAAATATACCCTCAGAAATGGCACTGGAAAATCTATTAGTATAACTTCGGAAATGGCACTAAAAAATCTTTGTCATTGGATTCAGCAGTAGTGTAATAGCTACAACCGGCAAACTTCGAAGACTGAGGAAAAAAAAGGGTTTTGAGTGCAGGGGCTCAATTAACACCAAGATTTGAAGTAACAAGAAGGCAGCAAGACATTATATACCATCTGGGAAAACGGTAAATTTTATTACCATACAAATTCTCATGTAAAATACACTGCAACTTATTGGGACCATCCTCATCTACAATACGCCGCAGCTTATTGGGACCAAAGGCTTCTGAAAGTCGGTATCCACAAAGTTTCTACTTTTCTTAGAAAGTGCGACCTTTATGTTGACTGCAGAAACTAGGAAAGAACCCTCTTCGTTTCAAATAAAACACAACTACGCGCTTCTACT
The DNA here is from genome assembly GCA_036346355.1 of Rhipidocladum racemiflorum. NCBI lineage: Eukaryota > Viridiplantae > Streptophyta > Magnoliopsida > Poales > Poaceae > Rhipidocladum > Rhipidocladum racemiflorum. The sequence goes on along the minus strand of CM070578.1, from coordinate 12,973,719 downwards.
TGATAAGAGGATAACCCTAGCACTTGTTGCACTTTTGGATTAGGCTGGCTTGCAAAGAAACCTGGAAACGCAAGTGATGTGTCAACCAAGCGTAGCCACACGGATCCTTCTGCAAGTGCTGGTAATGTAGCACTCACCGATTCCTTGTTTGCATTGAAACATATATACAAGTCACCTCTGACTGAATCTGGCCGAGTTTCATCGATCTCCGCATTTATGTGCATGCAAAGAAAGTTGCTAGCAGGATCCACCCATTGTGGCTCAGATAGATCGCTCCCATACCAATGTATATTTTCCAGTTTGAGGAATTCTCTTCTCTGAAAGATGTCACCTCGCCCACTCCTGAGTGCAGTTAGAAATGAAATGAATCCGGTAAGTTCTTTAGCAAAAGTGGTCTTCAAGCCTTTCCAGTTCAGAGGCCCTCTATCCTTGTATGACGTTGAACCAGCAGCGGAGTGCCCGCATTCATCGCCCATGTTCAGCACAGGAATACCAAGCGAAACAAACAGAATAAATAAGAAATTGCGTATCTGCCTTAGCCTCATCTGAAGGACTGCATTGTTCTCGGATGGTCCTTCTTCACCGCAATTCCAGCTATACTCAGAAGCGAGCTCATCATTGCTGAAGCTTACCAAATCAACAAGAGTAAGCCCAGAATTCCTGGATACATAGTTAAAAGAAAATGCTGGACCTCTGGAGGAAAATAAGTCCCCACTGCCACATAAACGTGTAGCAAGATCACTAATAAGTGATTTTCCCTGCAAAAACTTGCGAGCATCAATAGAAAATCTCACGTTCATCTCAGCCCATCTTTTCCAGTGAGGGAATGGAAATTGCACATTAGATATATCGAGTGGAGACCAAGGATCTGCAATGATCTTTGTCTTGGAAAGGACCGGGTCAAAAGCAATAGCTTCAAGAAGGGGAGGCCGGGACAGATATTCATTACTCGGACCTCTGACAAGGAATGGGGCATTGATGAAGCAAAACCCATCAACATGGAAATCAAGCACCCAATGACGGAGGCTGTCCAAAATCAGCTCCTGAGTCACCGGATGGTTGCAATTCAGTACACTTGCTTTGCATCCAACAATCCCATCAGCAATGTAATACGAGGAAATGTCGATGCCACGGATCGATATCATCTGACACTCTGCTTCTCCTTCAGCCGTATGCGTAAAAACAACCTCCAAGAGGACTTCTATTCCATTTCTGTGCAATGCCTTGACCATATCCTTCATAGACTTGATGGCTGAAACACTGCAACCTTCACTGCTATACGAGTTCATTGGTGAAAAGAAATGGTACGGGAAGTAGGGTCCCTTCACCTGATGGAATGGGAACACCGGTTCCAGCAAGATAGCATTGACCCCGAGACTCTTAAAGTGCTCTATCTTTGCAGCGAGCCCGGAGAATGTACCGGCAACATTGTCTGGCAGCCCACTCGACTTGTCCTTCGTGAACAAAGCCACATTTGCCCGGTACACCACCAGCTTCTCCAACGGCAAGCGTGGGCGCTTGTCCCTGCCCCAATTGTAGCTCGGCGCATTCACCAGCGATCCGAGGCACCTCATGGACGGCACGGTGATCCCATCGTCATAGACAGAGTTGCCAGGGACGAAGTCCCCGATCACCTTGGCGTACGGGTCCAACAGCGGGCGGCGTATGCTGGACAGCCCGCAGCGGAAGCCGTAGCTGGCGTATCCCTCCACGCTCTCCAACGACACGTGCCAGACGTCACCCGTCCGGTGGACGTACGGGTCGAGCTCGATCTCCAGCACGGGATCGTCGCCGCCGCCGCCGTCGTACAGTAAGAGCACAACACCCTTGGCGCTCTTACTGTACACCGCGAAGTTGGCGGCCCCATCATCCTCTGAGAACGACACGCCGAGCGGCTCGGGGAGGCCCGGCCCGACGCCGACCGGCACGTGGAAGCTCGTCTTGTGGTGCGTCCGTATCTCCTCCCCCGCCCCGTCCATCAGCAGGAACGAGAGGTAGAACGGCGCGCGGGACGCGTCGAAGGATAGCTCGGCCGCGAGGCAGGCGCCTCCCGCGGACGACGTGGCCGGCGCCAGCGGTACGACGCCCACGCCGGAGGAGCCCGCGGGGCGGAGCACTAGCCCGCCCTCCCTCCCGCGGGCGCCTGGGAGGGGCATAACCTCGACGCCGACCGTGTACCCCCCGCCACCGCGCTCCATCCCGGCGACGGCCACGTCCACGACGCCGTCGTCGTCGGTCCGGAAGCGGTAGCAAGAACGCGCGGCCCGGGAGAGGGGGCCGCGCGGGGGCGGGCGGCGGGGCTGGAGGCCTCGCCAGGAGGCGGGCGGGGCCGGCGGCGCGGGGAGGGAAGCCATGGGACGCGGCACGATCAATCGGTGGGGAATTGCGCCGAGCAGTTGGTGGGCATGGGGGGCTACGGTGGTTACTTGTAAGGGCGGTGAGTGAGTGGAAAAGGAGCCGAGGCGTGGTTCTCGCGTGGAAATGGGAGGCGGGAGCGGAGGAGACGGAGGCGGGCGGTGGTTGGGTTGGTCACGGCGGACGGCACGGCGCGGGATCAGAGTGCGGGGGAGGCGATGCACGGACGGCTCGCATCGAACGACGCTTACGTGCGTCGCTTTCCCCGTGTCCGCTCTCGCTTGATGGAAAAGCAAGGCCGATTTGTTCTCTGGGTTCATGCAGGTGCTGTCGTGCACCGGCACCGCTGATGTCAGTGTCAAGTGAACAGAGCAGCTGAGCAACGGGCCCGCGTGTACTGATATCAAAAGGGCAAAAGAATAAAGAAGCCAATCGGATAGAACAGTGGGCCATGTGGGCCACAACGTGGGCTCCACGTATCATTGATTTACCTTCATCAATGTATCATCTTCGGTTGTGTTTGATTGATGTAATGAGATTATCATAAACCGGTGGATCTAGTTTCCGACATCATCTTCTCGTCATGCCTACCGTGCTGGCCATGCGCATGGGCTCAGTTCTGCAGTCGCTCTAGCCTTATATATTGTGCTCGTCGTTCACTCAGTACACGACACCCGCATTTCGCACACAATTGCCGGTGCTCCATTCAATGTGCTCACTATGCGCTTGGGTTGCCCCGCCACGCTCACCCCTACCCCCCTCATTTGCTGCTAGCTTGTCTCAAACATAGAGAGAGGGGGGGGGGGGGGCAACCGAAATGATCACGTACGAGTGACGCAGTGAATGGATAAGATATTGTGTGGTTGAAGATCGAATCAAACCAATGTAATCTATATCTACTGTTGAGTTGGGTTGACGGTGAAGATGTATCCCGTTGAGATGAGATCCGACGGGATAGCGTTTCTTATCTTTTTCTTAAAATCATAATTGTGCGATTTGCACTATTCGGCCCAACAAACAACGGGCCAAGGCCTAATCATGCAGAGCAGAACCATTCAACCGAGGCATCCAGATCTGGCAGCTGAGCAATCCGGCCCAAGATTTGCCCAGGCAGACGTCCGTTGAGCCTCGACGCGCACGAAACAACAAATGGAGGCGCCAGCCGAGGCGAGACGACCAAGGGAATGGGGGGAGGAGCACACGTCGTGCCGGCCGTAAACAAGCCACCAAATCCAAACGAAACGATCCCTAACGACGGCAGCAGCATCGCAAGTTCGCAACCCTACCATCATCCGTCTTCTCGTCTCTGCCTTAACCCTGTCACCCCTCCTTCGTTTTCCTACCCAACTACCCGAGGACATCCATGATCTCTTCCTCCTTCCGCATGAAGGGCCGAAACAACGAGGTCCTTTACGTCGTCTCCGTCTGCGGATGCGCCTAGGAGAGGTAACGCGTTGCCCGCCTCGATCCTGTCTCCTTGATCATGTTCTGCGCTGAAAGCGTCTTGTCCTTTTCCTAGGGTGTTTCTTGCTGCAGTTCATAGCAGATTAATCTCGGAATGCCTTGATTTCATTCTGCTGTTTTTTTTTTTTTGGGCGTGACGGCCTTAATTAATGGTTCTCTTCTAGCGTTTGCTTCAACCGATGTTAAGGGTAGGATTGTGGGCATTGCATTCGCCGTCGAATTACGTGGATTTGTGCACGGGTTGGATTACGAGATGTCCGGTTAGGCCATCCTCCCTCTTTCGCTTTGGTTTTCTTTTTCTTTTTTTGGGCACAACTCCTCGAACAATTTGCTTGGTTGACACTAGTTTCTATGTTCTTGCAAAATCATCTCAAGGTAGAAAGTGGGCTCAATTCTGCATAAACTGGTACTAGTAACTAACAAATCGATAATATGGTGCCGTTCTATCTTTCAGCGCATGCATGAAGCCGCTATTTGCTTTAGAAATACAAGGACCCAGCTGTCGATAACTAGTTGACTTTAAACAAGTAGCAAACTAGTTGGGTTTTGAACTCAAGGGAAGAGGGTACTATGATAGCAGGCGTGATTGATTTCAAATACTCCACAAAGGTCGGCAGACACATTTTTTTTTTTGAAAGGCAGGAGCTCTGCCGATTCATTGGAGTAGGAGAAAGCAGTACAGGTCGGCAGACACATTCTTGAGCATTTTTTTTACGGTTCCTCTGACTGGGCAACAGAGGATTATATGTTAATTAAATCTATTGCGCGGCTTTTTTGACCGTTTTTTCCCCATAATTTATATGCAGATATTTCCTCTTACAGCTAGCTGCTTCTGTATGATGCATGTTCTGGAGTGAGTCTCATTAGACAGATATGGGGTCCCTCACAGACATTGGCGTCGCTGCGGGAATAAACATACTATCTGCGTTGGGTTTTCTTCTTGCATTCGCAGTTCTGAGGATACAGCCTATTAATGATAGGGTTTACTTTCCAAAATGGTACCTCAAAGGGACAAGAAGCAGCCCAAGGCACCTGGGAACTGTTTTCTCGAAGTTTGTGAATGCCGATCTGTCAACATACATCCGGTTTCTGAATTGGATGCCTGCAGCGCTGCAAATGCCAGAACCTGAGTTGATTGAGCATGCAGGGCTGGACTCCGCAGTATATGTTCGCATCTACCTTCTTGGGTGAGCATGATATTCTTCTTTCTCAATTCTCTCGTCATAGTATCGCTTTCACGTTTCATGTCTTCCAAGTTCCAAAAGGATGAATTCGACTGCCAGTGTGATGATAATACATAATCATTTGACTTGTGATGTCAACAGATAGACATGTAGGTCGGTATGTTTGTAACAGAAGCATATTACCTTTACTGATGGCGCATTGGTTTCTCGCTTTGCAGTTTAAAAATATTTGTGCCAATTGCTGCGCTGGCGTTCATTGCCCTAGTTCCTGTCAATTGGACTAGTGGAACTTTGGAAAATGAAAAGAGTATAAGCTATGATCAAATTGACAAGCTTTCAATATCGAATCTTGGAAAAGGTTCAAAAAGGTATAATAATTCTGTATACTTCATCTACGTGTTGTACAACTTGCAGCACCGGCATGGATCATCCCTTATTTCTTTAAATAGTTGAGTTACATCCACAATTTCTAGCCTCGTTTTATTGTTTTGAATATTCTATATCCATTTTTTCAGTACTATTGTAGAGTAGCATAGAGTCCTAATTACAAACTTTTGAAGTTTACAAGTGCTGTTATTAGACATTTGAAATGCTTCTCTTCCGTATTCATATTTTGATAAGTTGGCAATCAGATTTTTAGAATTTTGTGAACATGTTCTAAGTTCTTATTTCTGGTAGTTGGACCTTAACTTGCCATTTTACCTCTTTAAGGACTAGAACAAAATATGGGTTCTTCTTTTTGTTATGAATATGACTTGTATTGAATATGAGGGCCAAAGGCCACAATATATAGAGTACATGAGGGGAAAGGAATAGGAATAGGACTCTATCTATAACAGGGACTTATCTATATCTATAACAGATAATATATCCTTAACACCCCCCCACAAATGCAAGGCGTATGCAATAGCATTGCATTTGGAAGGGATGAATTAAAATAGGGAAAATCCAAAATCATAGTCTTGAAGTAGCCGTCGTAGCATATAACTCCTGAAGAATCGAGCTGACGAAGACAGTCAACGAAGAACCGAGTCGGTGAAGAAAAGTCGACGAAGAAGCCAAATCGACGAAGAAAAGTCGAATGTATGGCAGAGTCGACGGAGAAGAGCCGACGGGACGAGTCGACGAAAAAGAACCGAGTCGATGGAGAAAAGTCGACGAAGAAGTCAAATCGACGAAGAAAAGTCGAATGTATGGCAGAGTCGACGAAAAAGAGCCGACGGGACGAGTCGACAAAGAAGAACCGACGAGGCCAACAAAATAAGCCGAGCCGAGGTAATAAGAGTTGATAAAAATGAGTCGAGCCGATAGAAGAGCCGAGCGACGACGGATCAAAAGGCTAAAGACTAGGATGGACGCAACGGAAGACTAAAGAAAATATTTGGATGGACGCAACGGAAGACTAAAGAAAATTAAGAATTACTAGCTGCAGCACTAAAAAGCAGTAGCCCGAAAACCATCAAGCCAACGAAAACCAAGATGACAGAGCTATGCTGAATGAGCTGAGCCTAGCTGAAAAGAACTGAAGCCGAGCCGAGCGAACTGGAGCCAAGACAGCCATGTAGAAGACCATCAAAGATGACCGGGCAGCGAGGAATAGAAACGGCCCGGAAGAAAAAAACTTGTAGACGATGACTTGAAAACCAAATCTTCAAGTAAGTGAACCAAAAGCAAAAGGGGACATGAGACCGCACGTTTCACGGGAGGAGATGTGTCTTCAAAGACTCCCACGGACGTGAAGCACTCACGGGAGTAGTTTTCAAAGACTAGGAGTCCGATCTTGAAGAAATCCTCACAGGAGCAAAACCGACCGGCGCCAGAGGAAGAGCACGCGTGAGGCGGGACGACGCGTGAGGTGGGACGACGCTGGGCGCCGAGCGACTGCGGCGCTGGCCCGGCGGCAGACCGGCGTTCGGGCAGCACCAGCGGCAATGACCCGCGACTCGGGGCAGAGGAAAGCGGCCTGCTCCAACGGCAAAGCGCCGACGGCAAATGACTGCGGCCGCTTATCGATTCGCCGCGACGGCAAGGCGGTGCGGGCGCCGGTGACGAGACGAGCTTGTCGATCGGCTCGGCCGGCGACGGAGGCTGCCGGAGTGTGTCGCAGGGAGGCGCGACGGTACGGCTGGTCAGGCGGATCGCGACCAAGAGGGAGGCCGCAGGGAGCGGAGTGACCCGGCCTCGGCGGCGGCGGCCCGGCAGCCCTGCTCCGGCGATGGAACCCGGCTCCGGCAACGGCCAAGGAGGAGACCCGGCAGTGGCAGCCAAGAAGAAGAGCTCGGGCACTCTGTCTTTGAGTAGAAGACGACGTCAACGCCTGCGCGGGACACTGAGACCCGGCGACGAGCTCGGGACGAAGGCGCAGACGCAGAGGAGGGCGATGACCGGGCGATGAAGGGGATCGGCGACACAGCCGCAAGCCAATGAGCCGCCCCGGGAGTCTCCTCCTCCCGGGGCAGCAGATTAGATCTAAAACAGCGGAAGGATTAGCTAGGAGAAAAACCTATGCTCTGATACCATGTTATGAATATGACTTGTATTGAATATGAGGGCCAAAGGCCACAATATATAGAGTACATGAGGGGAAAGGAATAGGAATAGGACTCTATCTATAACAGGGACTTATCTATATCTATAACAGATAATATATCCTTAACACTTTTATCCATCAAATAATCTAGGTAGGCCCGCGCGCTACGCTGTGCCGGATGAATTTTTATAGAGTATCCGGATGGTCCTGACCCGTGTGCTAATTTGCGGAACCACGGGTCTTTTTTACAAAAGGGGTATGCCCGGGCCGGATGCAATTTTTCGGAACAGTGAGGATTTATTTGTAAAAGGGCTTAGGCCGGACGCATGTGCCAATTTGCGTAACCATGAGATCTTTCTTGCAAAAGAGCCGACGGAAGGACCTGGATGTAATTTTGGATTTCACAGGGGCGTTTCCACGAAACGGGTGACCGTGGCGCTCTGAATGGGCTGGAATCTCTTCCCCTTTAATCGATTAATAGATCAGATATTGAGCAAAAAAAAAAAAATGCAGCGATGGCTTACAAGTTTATTTTTTTAAGAAAAAAAACGAGATGGCTTATAAGTTACAACTAAACCAAAAATATTATCAATTGAGACTAGTGTAATCTTGATCGGATAGTTATGCAAACAGAACCATTTCAATATCCATGCATGTTTTTACTTCCACATAAAGAATGCAAAGGATTACCTGCTAATATTTTTTTAATTATTTATGGTTATTCCAGATGTCAGTTCTATACGAAATCAATCTTTAGGATTCTGCAGTAGTAGAATTTGCTCTGCTTAACTCTCGAGGAAGCCTATTGAGAGCTTACAATATCTTACTTTTCTAACCAACACAAGTGCCTACTGCCTAGTGATAGTGTTTTGAAAACTTGCAATGTTGAGAGTTTGGACTTCGGAATAACTCAGTGTCTTACAGACCCAGTTGAATTGGAAACTTTTCCCAGGAAAACCATATACAGAGAGCATAGATTGTGAGCAAAAGAAACACAGCTTATCTCTGATATCTGAAATTGAAACTGAATGAAAGAAAATCTTATTTTCCCCCAAGAACCTGCCCATTTATATAGCTGAAAAACTCTCTTGTCTTTTATATATATTCTTCAATCTCCTGTCACTTCACTTTGGTCGATACCCTACTGAATTGTTGAATTTTGTCATAGGTTTTGGGCACACATAGTAATGGCCTATGTGTTTACCTTTTGGACATTTTACGTGTTGTATCATGAATATAAGGTTGTAACAACTATGAGATTGCGCTTTCTTGCTAGTCAGAACCGTCGACCTGATCAATTCACGGTAAGAACTCTTTTCCATGCCATTTTAATTAATGAATTGCTTTTTTCACTAGATTTATATGTGAATTTTGGGTCTTATTTATTTATTTTTTGCCTTAAAATTTTATTCTAGCGCACTAATTATGGTGTAGAATTTCTTAATTTCCTATTTCTAACTCTTTTCCTGCTATATTTAGGTCCTTGTGAGAAATGTACCACCGGACCCGGATGAAACAGTTAGTGAGCATGTTGAGCACTTCTTTGCTGTCAATCATCGTGATCATTATCTCAGTCACCAGGTTTTAATTTTTGCTATCTTCTGTCCACTGTGGTATTGTTACGGTGAATAACTATATGATTAAGCAGTAAAAAAATTCAAATAAGAAACAACCTGTTTTTTTTCATATTGTTATTTACTCTTCTACTGAAGTATAGGCATTTTGTTACTCTTCAAGACTTTAATTGAAGCAACTATAGACCCATATGTTTTTTTCCTTTTTTTCTGTTAGAAAGAGGGATCCCATGTCTGTAACAAAATGCCTGTTCAAAATTTTCTTCTCATTTAGTAATTTGTTGAGTATATGGTCAACAGATTGTATACAATGCAAACACCCTTGCCAGTTTGGTTGAGAAGAAGAAAGGCATGCAAAACTGGCTGGTCTACTACGAAAATCAGCATGCTAAAAACCCTGCAAAGAAGCCAACTATGAAGGTATGCGTTCTCCATTGCAAAGCAATTTTCATGCCCTAAAAGCATTTTATCATCTACAAAGCTATTTCAGTGTATGCTTTTATCCTGCAAGTGGTATGACTCAACTACATTTCTTATAGACAGGACTGTGGGGTCTTTGGGGGCAACGAGTGGATGCGATAGAATACTACAAAGCAGCAATTGAGGAGCTACGTAAACAGGTACTAGTTTCATTGAAAGGAATGTTCACGTTTCATTTCATCATCTTGATAGTGTCATCAGACTATCAAACACCATCCTTCTTTTGAATACTGCATATTTACCTCATAGCAAACATAATACTGAACAACGTCAATATTTTTTCACTTGCATTGCAGGAAGATGAGGAGAGACAGAAGGTGATTACTGATCATAATGCCATTATGCCAGCAGCATTTGTGTCTTTCAAAAGCCGGTGGGGGGCTGCTATCTGTGCTCAAACACAGCAGACAAGCAATCCGACAGTGTGGTTAACCGAGTGGGCTCCAGAACCTCGTGATGTTTACTGGCCTAATCTCCCAATCCCTTTTGTTGAGCTCTCGATTCGGAGGCTTATCATGGCTGTTGCCCTCTTCTTTCTGACCTTTTTCTTCATGATACCAATTGCAATTGTCCAATCCTTGGCAAACCTAGACGACATTGAGCGGGTGCTTCCTTTCCTGAAACCTATAATAGAAAGGTGGGTGTTATTATGCATCATTTTGCAGTTGAATTTTCATGAAAAGGCATATGTGGAATGGTGTTTCTTATCTACCAAGTTTTGCTATCCTACTACTTAAAATGTTGAAGAAGGCCAATATTTGACTTGTTGTGACTTGTTAGTAGTACCATATTGAAGTGGCTCTCAGTTTATATCCTAACAAGAAACGTGTACACATTTCAATTTGGACAGACAATATTTGTGATTTATTAGTAGGCCTTGTTAAAATAATTTTAGGAATGCCATTTGTGTTGTGCACAGTGTATACTTATTTCATAAGATACTCTTTTCTTGCTAACTAGAATATATTGTAAAGCACTTAGAAGCAAACACCTCACATAAATCTACATGTTACAAAGTGAATAATTACATTGTACATTTCTTTAGCTAGGAACAAGGTCTGGTTACTCCATTCTGCTATCTGGAACCTGTACATGTACTGATTACTAAAGCCCAGTTTTGCCACTTTTGATGTAAGGGTATGCGTGCTGTTGGGTGTGGAATTCCTAGAACAAGTACTGTGCTATGCTCGGCTGTATGTTCACTGTTTAGTTCTGGATATAACTTTGCTACCTCTTGACTTTTATAGAAGTAGGGGCTTTATCCAAAAAACTAAGGATACTAAATTTAGATTACAATGGAAAAATTGCTTGTCAAATGCATAAATGCATGACTTGGTTGCATGTTTCAACAACAAAAATTATCCTCGCTAAATTATCAAGTGGATAAAGAAAATTTAACAAACCACGTTAGAATTGTCTCCAAGATAGTCTTTCTGGATTAAAATTCATCCGTGATGCAATGTTCTGCAGAAATTCTCTCAAGTCAATTGTGCAAGGTTTCTTGCCAGGGATCGCATTGAAAATCTTCCTTATACTTCTCCCAACAATTCTCATGACCATGAGCAAGATTGAAGGACATACATCACTGTCTGGATTAGACAGGAGGACAGCATCGAAATACTACCTGTTCCTTTTTGTCAATGTATTCTTGGGGAGTTTAATAACTGGAACAGCATTCCAACAGCTAAACAATTTCATCCATCAGTCTGCTAACAAGTATGCTGAATCTGCCAGTTGCTTCTCGCATTATGATATTTGTTATAACAGTGTGGCCAATATTTACAATCTACCTAAAAATGTTAGTGCCTTATACTTCGACATTTTTTTGCTCCCTTTGTTGTCTCAAGAATTCCAGAAATTGTTGGAGAATCCATTCCCATGAAAGCAACATTTTTCATCACATACGTAATGGTTGATGGCTGGGCTGGTATCGCCGCTGAAGTTCTAAGGTTGAAGGCGCTGGTCGTGTTCCATATAAAGAATGCTTTCTTGGTCAGAACTGAGCAAGACCGCGAACAGGCCATGGACCCTGGGAGCTTGGATTTTGGCAGCACAGAACCACGAATACAGCTGTACTTTCTGCTTGGGCTTGTATACGCTGTTGTCACACCAATTCTTCTACCTTTCATCATAGTGTTCTTCAGCCTCGCCTATCTTGTTTTCAGACACCAGGTACTAGCCTGTCTTCCAGCTAAAATGATGCTCTTCGATCAAATTAACTTTGTATTCTGTTACCAGTGTCTTTATTCACATTAGATTCACATTGCCACAAAACACAAATTTCAGCTCATTACTGTTCTTGTCATAAAATATCAAGCCTTGGTAGTCTTAATTCTTCTCTTAGTATGGGTCACTAATCTGTTTTTCTTCTTCTTTTGTTGCAAGATCATTAATGTCTATAACCAGCAATATGAGAGTGGAGCACAATTCTGGCCAGATGTCCAAAGGCGACTAGTTATCGCATTGATAGTATCACAAATCCTTCTACTGGGACTGCTGAGCACACAGGAAGCAGAAAAGTCTACTGTCGTTCTTCTTCCTCTTCCTGTCCTGTCCATATGGTTTCACTATGTTTGCAAGGGTCGATTTGAGCCAGCATTTATAAAGTTCCCCTTGCAGGTAAGACTGAAACCTATTCTTCATACATAATTACATATGTTCAGCATAGTGTCTCAAATATCAAGCTAGAACAATATTGATACATATACTTACTGCTTGGTTTTGCAGGATGCCATGGTAAAGGACACACTGGAAAAGGCAAACGACCCGACTCTGAATTTGAGAGAGTACCTGAAGCATGCATATGTGCACCCGGTATTCCACAGAAATAACACGTACGAGCTTGTTGCTATCGATGAGGAAGAGAAGAACCCCCTCGTTTCGACGAAGCGGCGATCTCGCATGAACACACCAGCAGAAAGCAAGTTCAATTCCAGTTCTGGAACTAATGAAGGAGAGTTCAGTCGGATGCCTCCTACCTGAAGACCGATTCTTTCATGAGCAAATGTAAAATTTTTGGAGTATGGCGATCTTGTAAATGTTTGGACAAAAAGGAAATGCAAGATGTAGCAGAATGATGGAACAGGCTGTACACTATACATTATCAGCAGCTGCATTACTGCATTAGCACGTGATGATTCTGAAGTTAGGACTATTACAAGACTAGTTACATGCCCGTGCGTTGCTACGAAAAAGAAAATTGATAACGAAAAATAAAGATTAAAAAATAAAAAAAATTATTTCACAAAATCAAACATCTATCTTTAACGTTTCGTTTCTTGCGAAAGTTGGCTAATTAAAGCAACGCTTCGTTTCTTGCGTAGGGCAATTAAGCGGCAATTAATGACGTGGGAAGAACGGACCACTGCCACCAAGTGCTGCTTTAGAATAGTATAGAGATAATGATGTGGGCCCTTAAGCACTTACGTTACCAAATCAACCACTCAAACTTTATATAGTGAGCAATTACAGAGAGCCACCAAGAACTTCTCTTCTCTACAGATATAATGAATCACAATACTGTATGTGGCGACATTGGGAGTAATGCCCGACCTCATTAGCTTTCCCCAACAAACTGAGATGAAGGATCAACGAGTAGTATACAAACAGAAGCCCTAAGCAATTACGAGTAGTATACAAACAGAAGCCCTAAGCAATCACCAAATCCTTTTTTTTTAGTTTTATAAAAATAGTACCAATTACTTTACCATAATCCTTAAATCACATCTTGAATCAAAATTTTGATATAATCCCACCCATAGATCATTTTCATCAATTTTGGCCCTAAGCAATTCTACCGTACTATTTAACGAATGTCACCATATAAAATAAGTATGACATAACAAAGTGTCTTAGGGTTACAAATAAACATGGATAACAATAATCAAGGAGTGGACGACAATTCGGATTAACTAAGCATCTATATTTGACATATGATTATAAACATAGCAATGCAAGTTCAAAACATGATAAAACATTTGCAAACATGGGATCAAGATGCGTCAAGGGACTTGCCTTCATGCGCGGCGGAAGTCTCGAAGTCTTGAAGTCCGACGGCGGGGTCGGCAGACTCGGCGGCATTCTCGGCTACGCGCAAAACGGTACCACAAATAAATAATAATAAATAAAATAAAATTCAAAAATTATAAAAGTTATACTGGCAGGTAGATATTGAATTTAGATGAATTTAGAAATTTGAATGGAGTCAATCGAAGTTCGGACGGAAAAGTTATGAGCCTCCGAAGTTTGAAAATCATGGAAAAAGAGAAACGAGGGAATAGGGCTGGAAAATAAGCTCGTGGCTCGTGGCTCGGCTCGGGCTCGCACAGCCGAGCTCGAGCCGAGCTCGAGCCGAGCCTACTTTTCAGGCTCGCAAAAACACCGAGCCGGCTCGGCTCGGCTCGCGAGCCAAATTGGCTTGGTGGCCCAGCCCATACAGGGAATTTAGTATGATTAATAACTTATATTTTTAGGAAAAAGATGATGTTGAGACAATTTCATTTCCTACAAGTGTGATATAGACCAACTAAGCAACTACTATTATTTAGTAGTAACTAGTAAGTTAATATTATTCACTGCAAATATATGAATTATTGTATAAATACTTAATTTTATGATAAAATGTTCTGGCTCAGCAAGCAAACGAGTCGGCTCGTGAGCCGACCCCGAGCCGAGCCGGTTTTTTGGGCTCGCCTCAGGGCCGAGCCGAGCCTGGCTCGGCTCGCCACTAGACCGAGCCGAGCCGAGCCGAGCTGGGCTCGGCTCGGCTCGTTTCCAGCCCTACGAGGGAATATTCTTTGACATCTTTATTTTGGCTGAATTATGGATGTGGTTGTCTCTATGGAGGGTGGGCCCTAGATGTCATAGACTTGGGGTCTTCTTCCCCAAGTCCTTGCCATGGCCAAAACAGAGGAGGTGAAGGAGCTCAAGGCGCCGGCGAGGAGCGCATGGCGCGAGCGCACTGCCATGGGGCTCAATCTGGCGCATGGCATGGCCGAGGCACGGAGATGCGGTGGCGCATGGGGACCCGACGGGCGGGTCGGCCGGGAGGGAGGCCGAGGCGCGGCGGACGACCGTGGGGTCATGGAGGCGGCCAAATGAGGGCCGACTTGCCGAGTCGCAAGACGGCAAAAAACAGAGGAAGCCCCAAATCGCCCCAAAAATTCAAAATTTCAAGAAAATTTGAACATGACCTCAAAATTTGATTGTAGCACTAGCTAAAGGATCTCTAGAGGAGTTCAAGGTTGCAAGGAATTGAACCAAAGCTCATCGGAGAAGACGAATTTGGCGAAGAACGGAGGTTCGGCCGGTGAGGTTCAAACCCGAAATTCGTCATCCAACCTTGACGAAACCTAAAATTGATGGAGGGGTTATGCTCTAGACATCCATACGCACACGAGGGAATGAACGGAGTCGGGTTTGGCTCACCAGAATGGAAGTTACACCGATGAACACGAAGAATGACGGTGGTCGCCGTTTTTTGCAATCTACTGGACGAATGTGTTGGAGAGGCAATGAGAGGGTGTGTGCACTGGAAATGGGGCTCCAATACGAAGAGATGAGAGGTGGAATCGTGCGAAACGGAGTTGAAACGGTCGAGTTATGGTCATTAATGTGATTTTCGGCTTTCCCTTAATGCGGCGGTTTCCGACGAGATTTGGGGCTAAAGATCATGGGGAATGGAAAGGTCTTGCCGTCACGGTTCCAACGGATCCGGCCATAATAGATTTGGAGGTTTATGGAAGATATTATGTGCATTTGAATCAAAGGAAGCCTTTAGAAGCCTCTATGTTCTTTTTCTGTGGAAACCACCAGTCCACCATCGTGACTCGTGAGGTTGAAGACTATGAATAGTGCCCGCACATGTGTCAGCCTTCGATTGGCCGGAGTAAGTGAAAGGATTCGCGCGGGAGAAAAATTAACAAAAATGGTCTAAAAATTCCGAAAAAATTCCTATAACCATTAGGGAATATTTGGAACCCAATAAAATTGGTTTCACGGAATTTGGATGAAATTTGAAATTTAAAATATTCTGGAGCGAATAACTGTCATTTAACGAAAGCCGCGCGAGATAAAATACCAGAGAGCTTTAAAAAATCTTAGGAAAAATCCCAAAATGTTTTTAGAATATTTGTGACCTAATGCAATAGGTTCCGGGATTTTTGAAGCATTTTCGAACTCGGGTGGAATTTCGGGTACTGACGGGAATCTGGAAATTCGATTTTTCGGGCGAAGGAGAATTGAATTCCGATTTTGGACAGATAGAGATGCCAGGTTTAATTAAACACCAAGGGAAATCCAAATTTTGTATTTAATTAATTTAAATTAAATTTCACAAAAGGCTGAAATTGAGAATGTTACAACTATATTCTCTCTCTTTAAGTACTTATATATACTTATCAACATTGAGACCAGAGAGAACATCAATAACAAAAGCACTCGTCGCCCAACACCGATGCTGAGAGGTGAAAGTTGGAGGAGCAAATGAAATTTCCACGGACGTGTCAAGTCAGTCATTTGAGTTTGAGAATTGCTTATTTTGATCCCTAGACCTCCGTCTGTTGGCCGTTGATCGCCTGCTCGCCAGTCGCCACCCTCCCGCCGCCGCGTGTAACTGACGCAGTCGGGATGCGGCACTCCGGTGGGCCGTTGGAGTTGTTGGACCTTCCGCTCTCCCCTTGTTTCTAAGGGTATGTAAAATGATATAGGCCGTAGTTATCTATAATATATCCTCATATCATCTATATGCAGTATTAAATGTAATTTATACAATAGATTTTTATATAACTGTCTATAATGATATCTCATATGATTAATAGATTATCTACTATACAATAGTATACACAGTACAAAACTTTCTATAAAATTGTCGGTTAAATAGTAGACAATATATTTTTCTTTTCTTTCCTTTTATTCACATCATTCAAAATTCAATACGGCATACCTTTGTAAACAGGTGTCGTAAGGAAGCCTCATGCAAAGTGGCCCCCGAAGAGACTCACATACGCCGACGTGTGGGTCAAAAAAAACAACGCGCCACACGTACAAGCGTAACGGGCTTTTTGGCCCGGTAAAGTAAACACACAAAAGCAAAATAATTATTATTTTGAAAAGAACAAACCTGGGAGAAGAGAGAGAGAGAGGGGGGGAGGGGGCTGAGAGCCTGAGATGATAGCAACAGAAGCCGGAGAGGCGAGCAAGACCAAGCCCCCAACCCTGTTCGTCAGTGACACGCCGGCCCCACACAACCCGACGCGGGCCAGAGTGCAAAAAAAGCAGAGAAGCAAACAAAATGTTTGAAAAGCGCAAAGCGCAGGTAAAAGTACTGCAAGAAACCCTCGAAGTTTCCAACTATTTACAATTTACCGCCTATGGCCGGGCAGCCGCGCCAGTTCGCTACCCACCACCTCCCAGTACCAGAGGACAAACACAAACGCAGCACGCGCGGGGCACTGACCACAGTCCACCGTGCCAATCGTTCCGCATGACCTTCGGCCCTACCGTCACTGACACGTTGGCCCATTCTTAAGAGAGGCCCGCTTTTCAGTGAGCCGGAGAGCGGGGGTAACGGGCAGCGTGTAAACCCCACCGAGCCCCTCGCCGCACCGAGCTTGTCCTGGCCTCTTGCTGCAGCGCCTCGGGGCGAGCACCATCAACTATTCTTAGATCCACTCGTCCTCGCCCACTTCGCTTGCTAGCTGCTGCTTGCTTGGGCCTTGGGGTTTGGGTTTGTGGGTTGGTTGCTGCCGCTGCTGCGCAATGCGGTGAGGAGGAGCAGATGGGGTGTGCGCAGTCGCGGATCGAGAATGAGGAGGCGGTGGCGCGCTGCAAGGAGCGGCGCCAGTGGATGAAGGCGGCCGTGGCGGCGCGCAACGCCTTCGCTGCCGCGCACTCCGCGTACGCCTTCTCGCTGCGGGACACGGGCGCCGCGCTCTCCGAGTTCGCGCACGGGGAGGGGGTACCGCCGCCGGCGGAGGCGGCGGCCGACCGGCTCGCGCCCGGCGGAATCGTCGTGGGCGCGTCCGGGGTGGAGGTCCCCTCGCGGGCTGCAGTCGACGCGATAATGCCGCCGCCGCCGCCGTCGACCATCGACTCGCTGCCTCCACCCCCGCCGCCGTTGCCGGAATTCTCGCCCTCGCCGGCGAAGATCCACCGCTCCAAGAGCATGCCCCTGCCGCCTACGACGGAGGCCAAGGGCCCCGCCGTGCTCCACAGCGACTCGATTAGGGAGGAGGAAGAGGACGAGGTGGTGATGGAGGAGGAAGAAGAGGACGATGGGCATCTCGATGACCGACGGCGGCGGCTGCGCCACCGACCGCAGGTACCGCCGCCCCTGTCTCCGCCGGCTCCGGAGACGCCGTTGACCCCCCAGCCGCCGCCACCTCCCCCTCCCCCGCTGGAGCCGAAGCCCGGAATTGACACGTGGGACTACTTCTTCTCAATGGACGAGGGGGTGGCGTCCATCGCTGGCGAGGACGACGAGATCATCCCCGAGCGGGAAAACGAGAAGTACGTCCCTGCCTCGCCACCGCGCCCGCCCCCGTCCCCTCCTCCGCCGGCAGCTGTGCCGCCGCAGGAGGAGTTTGAGGAGGAGCCGCGGACGCCGGAAATGGTCACTCCGCCACCGTCGCTGCCGACAAAGCCCCCAGGGCTGTCGTCGAAGAAGAAGAAGGGGAAAGGGAAGCATAAGGCGGCGCACCACCAGCACACGGAGTCGGCGCCGGCTGTCACGTTGGTCGGCGGGGTGAAGCCGGGGATGGTGGTCCCCGCTGAGATGCCGCGCGTCGACCTCTTGCGGGTGCTTGCGGAGATCGACGATAGGTTCTTGAAGGCGTCGGAGAGCGCCGGGGAGGTGTCCAAGGTGCTCGAGGCCAACAGGATGCATTACCACTCCAATTTCGCGGACAACAGAGGTCAGTGGCTTGATTGTCCCTTGATACTTGCAATTTGGTGGTGGGCTTTGTGTTTGTTGTTGTGGATTTTTTCAAATAAATTTTATCTTTTTTTTGGCGATGTCGATGGTGATGTGATAGATTCTTTGGTTGATAGATGCTGTCTTGAGGTTGTTGGTGGTCGTGGGGTTGCCACAAAAGTCTAGTTAGCTTCTCCCAGTCCACTATCCCATTTCTGCCAACCGGTAAGATGATGATGCGGGAGATTTCTTGTAGCAACTAGCAAGCTATAGGTAAAGGAGGTTTTTGGTACAATCATTGGTTTGAATTATAAGTACATTTGTGATGGTTATGAGCCCATGGGTAGTCACGGTCCATTAGGGGAGCTGCACACAAGAAGGCTATCAGCATCATATCTTCATATCGATAATAGTTAGGTGCATATCTTCATATAAGGAATGATTAGATGCATAGCTTTATATTTGGATAGTATGGATATTATCTTCATATTGATAATAGTTACATGCATATCTTCATATAAGGAATGATTAGATGCATATCTTTATATTTGGATAGTATGGATATTATCTTCATATTGATAATAGTTAGATGCATATCTTCATATAAGGAATGATTAGATGCATAGTTTTATATTTGGATAGTATGGATATTATCTTATATTTAGTGATTGGTTGCATAAAATAAGATAGTTTCTATATTGTTAGGGACCAACCTCATCTATATAAAGAGAGAAGCCACACCATTCTAATCAAGGAATAAAGAAATTCTTTCCTCCCCTCCATTACGATCGAAAAACCATAACAACTTGGTATTAGAGCCAATTGTTGCTCCATACACCATAATGGGCGATGAGGGTTTTGATTCCAAGACTTTCAGCGCCAAGTTAGATTAGATCATGGCGCAACTTGCTGTCATCAACAACCGCCTCGACAACCATGATGTGCGGCTTGCCGGCTTGGAGAAAGTGATGCTCCGTGAGCAAGCCGGAGCAGAGGCTGTTCGCACGACGATGTTCAGCAACCAGTGTGCTCGTGTGGAGCCGCCGATGTTCCTTCCTGTGCCAGCACCATCACCAACGGTAACACCGCCGACTATACTATCACTATCGCCAGCAAAACCTCCTCTTCTTGCGCTACCCTTGGCACCTTTGCCTAAGGAGAAGACCATTGCGGTTTCACAACCGTTTGCTCCTCATTGCCGACTGACACCATGCTTTCGGAGGTGTAGAACGCGACGAGTGTCATGTGGGGAACAAAGACGTTCTCACGTTCTACCAACCATGGTAATTTTCCATGTTGGGAAGAGTGACACTGCTACGCCGCGTCAATTTCCCATGCCGCAGGTCTTGTGCTCAACATTGGCTAGCGCCACCACCTCCTTGCCAAAACCGCAGATCCCACACCCAACGCAGCTTGTCTTCAACGTGGGGCCACGGCGGGCTTCGTCCTTGGCCACCACTTGACAGTGTTAGAGATAGAGTCATGTTATTCTAGTCTCTATATTAGAGATAGAGTCCTGTTATTCCTTTCCCTTATGTACTCTATATATTGTGGCCATTGGCCCTTATATTGAATACAAGTCATATTCATAACATGGTATCAGAGCACTAGGTTTTTTTCCTAGCCTCTCGCTTCCGCTGTTTTAGATATAATTCGCTGCCCCGGGAGGAGACTCCCGGGGTGGCACCTGCACGGCCAGATCGGTTCCAATCTAGGTTTTGTTTTTCCCTGGCGTTGCACTTGCGCCGACTCTTCTCACAGCCGGCTTTGCTTTCCTTTGCACTGGCGACATCGTCTTCAGCCCGCACGGACCGTGTTCATCTTCTGCGGTCGTGTCTCGTCTGAACTTCTTTGTCGTCTGGTCATCTGCGCAAGCGACGACGCGCGTTGCCACCGACGCCGCCGACGCTCCTTGCGCCTCTTGATTCTCCTCGTTGGAGCCGTTCGTGAGACGTCGCCTGTCGACGCCGAGGCCGCGTCGCCCGGCTTCGCCTGGCCGGCGTGGTTGTAACGCCACTCGCTGCGTCTCCGTGGTCGCCGCGCTGCGTCAACTCGGCGATGAAAGCCGGCCGCGTTGCTCGCCACCGCGGTTGCTGCCGCGTCTCCGTGGCTGCTGGCTGTCGCCTCCGGCCGGCAAAGAAGCAGCCGCCGCTGCTTCGGCCAGCCAGGCGCTGCTTCCTCCTCATGCAGTGATGATCGAGCGGATCCTCTCCTGCGCTCGAGGCGGAGGAGCGAGATCCGGCGTTGGCGCGTGCCTCCAGAGTCCTCGTCGCCAAGGCCAACGCGCGTGGCTGGCGACGCTGCCTCGTCTCTGCCGCGGCGCGGTCGGTGGCGCGTCCGTGCTGCCATCCATCACGAAGTCGGCGGCACTCCTCCTCTGTTGCTCTCGATCGATCGTAGGTCCTCCCGAGGCCGGTGGGCGTCTTGAAGGTGATCTTGGAGTGGTCGTCCTTCTCGACGAACATGTCGGAGAGCGTGACCCAGATGAGGAGCTCCTTGGTCTTGACCCTCGTCATGCGCTTCATCCGGCGGTCCTCAACGAAGGCGGTCACCTCGGTGGCGTACGAGACCTGCCTCCCGATCTGCTTGAACGTGTGCGTGATAGCCTTCTTCTGCCGCAGCCACACGAAGCCGGCGGAAGTTCTTTTTCTATTCGACGACTCAAAGTCCGTGAAGGGATCACCCGTTGGCTCCTCCCTGTTGTTTGCTCAGGAGATTGTGCAGAAGAAGTAGGCCCGTGACTTCTCTGACTTCAAGTCTGTGGCTTCAAGTTTGTTTTCTCCCGTGAAGCCACTGATCGGTTTCCGTCCGTGACAACAAAGCAGTTCCGTGAAGTCCTTTGACTTGCTCATGTGCCAAGTGATTTCAAGTCCGTGGCTTCAATGACTCAAGCCACAGGAGACTCCGTTCTTTTTGGCTTCAGTTTAGTGGCTATAGCTCCTGGTCTTCTACATGCCTAGCTTAGCTCCAGTTCGGTAGGCTCAGTTTCGGTCATCTTGGTTTTCGTTGGCTCGATGGCTTTCGGGCTACTGCTTTTATTTTCTTTAGTCTTCCGTTGCGTCCATCCAAGTCTTTAGCATCTTGATTCTGTCGTCGCTTGGCTCTCATCGGCTCGGCTTATTTTGTCAACTCTTATTACCTCGGCTCGGCTTCATTTTGTCGGCCTCGTCGGTTCTTCTTCGTCGACTCAGCCCTACCTTCGACTTTGGT
Source organism: Rhipidocladum racemiflorum (assembly GCA_036346355.1). Classification (NCBI taxonomy): domain Eukaryota; kingdom Viridiplantae; phylum Streptophyta; class Magnoliopsida; order Poales; family Poaceae; genus Rhipidocladum; species Rhipidocladum racemiflorum. The sequence goes on along the minus strand of CM070578.1, from coordinate 12,952,011 downwards.
TCGTCGATTTGGCTTCTTCGTCGACTTTTCTCCATCGACTCGGTTCTTCGTTGGCTATTCTTCGTCGGCTCGATTTTTCAAGAGTTATATGCTACGACGGCTACTTCAAGATTATGACTTTGGATTTTCCCTATTTTAGTTCATCCCTTCCAAATGCAATGCTATTGCATACGCTTTGCATTTGTGGGGGGGTGTTAGAGATAGAGTCCTGTTATTCTAGTCTCTATATTAGAGATAGAGTCCTGTTATTCCTTTCCCTTATGTACTCTATATATTGTGGCCATTGGCCCTCATATTGAATACAAGTCATATTCATAACAGACAGATCGAGGACGACTTGTCTTGCAAAGGGTGGTGAAGTGTCATGGGTATGGGCCCATGGGTAACCACGGCCCATTAGGGGAGCTGCACACAAGGAAGGCTACCAGCAGCATATCTTCGTATTGATAATAGTTAAATGCATATCTTCATATTAGGAATGATTAGATGTATATCTTTATATTTGGATAGTATAGATATTATCTTATCTTTAGTAATTGGTTGCATTAGATAAGATAGCTTTCATATTGTTAGGGGATAACCTCATCTATATAAAGAGAGAAGCCACACCATTCTAATCAAGGAATAAAGAAATTCCTTCTTCCCCTCTCTTCTTCTTTGCACCGCCGGCGCCTCCTTGGCTGGCTGTGTTTATCCATTATGAAAGCAAGATCATAACAACATGGCATGATTATTGGTTTGAATTATAAGTATATGTGTGTATCTTGAGCAATTGTGATTACCTTGGTCTAAAAAATCCAATTGGATGACATTCTAATTACATATTGGAATTAGCATGCAGACGCCATTCTAGGATGTAACCTATTAAATTTAAATTTTGAGTTGTTTTGTTGTGCTTGTTTTGTGTATAAATGTTGGTACCTCTGTTAGGATTCAACGCCATGATATGACCAAAATGCACATAAGGACAAGAACAAAGTAGACCAAGGGTGAAGTGAAGAATTCTTAAACAAATTTGGAAAAATTACTGAAAGTTCTCAGTTGCCCAGAGGCCTTGTAATTTCTTTAGATATTGACCTTTGCCAAATGCCAAGTCCAATACTCAAGAAATTCTAATATTTGTCCTGTATTGTTCTACCTTTAGTTTCATATCCAGTATCTCTGCATGTTGATAGTCTTGAAATGTATGCTCTTACTTATGAATAGCATATGAAAAATTGTAGATGCATTATTATGTGAAGAATCATAGATGCACTACAGGAACCATAAAGGTAGGAACGGTTGAGTTACTGCTTTGTTTTTCGCTTAACATGTCAAATTTATACGATTCTTAATTGCGAAAGGTGGTTGAGAATCGTTGCACAATCCATTTGGCATACAAGCAGGCGGATTTAAGGACTATCGGTTTAAACTTGGCATTTCAAATGTCTTAATTATGGAACTATACTTTATTGCCATGTGCGAAAGGCACCTCCATGTCTATTAGGTTCACATGAGCTGGACAGACAGAAATTCTCCATGTCATGGAATCCATGCAATTTACAGGATATACTTTGAACACAAAATTCATGTCTTGTTGATGCTAATATTGTACCAGTATTGTCTTTTGTTGCATTATGAGCACAAACATGGTGGATGCTACCTGATGCATTCTTGTTTCCCCTTTATATTGAACATGAACAAATCTATTAGAAATTCAATCTTATTGTTAGTTTGATATTTTGTTGGAAGGGGATGTGTCGGGTGTATCCTCCCGTTTTTCTGGTCCAGTGCTCCCATGCCAGAACTATATGTAAACAAACATGAAAATTCTGAAAAAAAAGCTACAGAGTGGATAAGTGGTTGGGTGGAAATTAATTTGCTTCAATCTTGTTTGTAGTGTTAAGGATATATTGTCTGTTATAGATGATTGCCTTATCTCTTGTCCTTTGCCTTATCTCTTGTACCCTCATGTACTCTATATATTGTGGCCATTGGCCTCATATTGAATACATCAAGTGCTATTCATAACATGGTATCAGAGCAAAGGTTGAAACCTTAGCCTCCCATCTTCTTCCGCTGCCCCCGGGAGGAGCAATCTCCACTCCCAGGGGTGGAGAGCCAGTTTTTAGGGTTAGGTTCCTCTCACCTGTGTTGCACTTGCGTCGGCGGCTCTTCCTGTCGCCTCTTCTCTAGCCGCACGTCTTGTACGCGTCTGCCTGATCGTCACACCGCCCGTCGCCTTACAGTCTCTGGAGAAGACAGAGCCGGTGACCGTGCCGTCTACTGCAGTCGGCAGATCTGAAGCCGAAGCCATCGCCCCAAGTCTCCTCGGCCTCTTCACAGATCTGCGCCGGCGCCTCGACTCCGGCGACCTTGCGCGCGGACCGCTCTCTCTCCCAGCGCCAACGCTCCTTCAGGACAGCCTCGGCATCCGTCGGGCGCGAGCTCGCTAACGCGCCACCACCGTCGCCCGCTCGTCCGGATCTTCGTGCGCTCTCGTGTCTCCACTGCGACAGACGCACCGCCTCAAGCCGTCCGTTCAGTCAGCGCCCGAGCGCTGCTCTCTAGATTGATCTTCTCAGCTGTCGAAGAAGATTGATCTGCTCTTCCGATCTACGCGGCGCACACTCGGATCTGCGTCAACGCTTCATCCTCTGCGCCGCCCGCCGGTCCGCGTCGACGCTTCGTCCTCTGCGTCGACCGATCTGCTCGACCAGGCGCGTCGCCGCCGGTCTCCATCGCTGCGCCGCGCGCAGCGCCGCGGTCCTTATCGCCGCCCACGCGCCCGAGTCTCTCATTTCTTTGCTCGTCGCCTAGGCTTGGCTCTTGCGCCGTCACATCAGCTTCTTGGCTTCGCGCCAACTCCGCCGCCTCGGCGGCTGGCTCCGGATTCGGCCGCGCTCGGTCGGTCGGTCTCTGACGAGGCTTCCGTGCCGCGCCATCGACATCGACGCCCCTCTGTGCCGAGTGCTTCTGTGTTTTGTGGAGGATGAACAAAGCTCTAACAATCTCCTTGCGCAAGGACTACTAGTTGGCTTCACGTGCAACTACTAGTTGGCTTCATGTGCAAATGAAGAACAATTTTCGCGTCTGTGAAAGAGCTTGGAGATCAATTCACGTCCGTGAAGAGACTTTTCAATTCTGGTCAAGGACTTAAGCTTCTAGCCTTTCGCTTGGTTTATCGGCTCCGGCTTCTTGGATCAGCTATAGCTCCTGGTCTTCTACATGGCTGGCTTGGCTCCAGTTTGGTCGGTTCTGGCTTCTTGGATCTTTTCAGCTAGGCTCGGCTCATTTCAGCATAGCTCTGTCATCTTGGCTTTCGTTGGCTTGATGGCTTTCGGGCTACTGCTTTTTAGTGCTGCGGCTAGTAATTCCTACTATTTTCTTTAGTCTTCTGTTGCGTCCATCCAAATCTTTAGCATCTTGATTCTGTCGTCGCTTGGCTCTTTTATCGGCTCGTTTTGTTGGTTTCGTCTGTTCTTCTTCGTCGACTCGGCCCTACCTTCGACTTCTGTTCGTCGATTTGGCTTCTTCGTCGACTTTTCTTCATCGACTCGGTTCTTCATTGGCTGTTCTTCGTCAGCTCGATTTTTCAAGAATTACATGCTACGACGGCTACTTCAGGACTATGATTTTGGATTTTCCCTATTTTAGTTCATCCCTTCCAAATGCAATGCTATTGCATACACCTTGCATTGGGGGGGGGGGGTGTTAAGGATATATTGTCTGTTATAGATGATTGCCTTATCTCTTGTACCCTCATGTACTCTATATATTGTGGCCATTGGCCTCATATTGAATACATCAAGTGCTATTCATAACATGTAGCAGTCCAGTTCATTGATTTTTTATTTGAATCTAGGTGTAGTACAGGTTTTGCAGATCCTGTGGATCTTTCTTTTATTATACTCTGAGTTTTATTTATATAATATATATTTCTGCAGGGTCCTCCCTTACTGTTACATTAAAAAGCAAAAGTAATCTATCATCTTCCAAAATTCAAATTTATCCACATGGAGAGAGAGGGGGGGGGGGGGGGGGGCAAAATTAGCTTATAAATTTTTTTTTGAAAAAACAGAAGATTACGGTAAAGTTAAATATTGCAAGTCGGGAGTATGGGTAATCTGAAATCGGAGGGTGCACGGCATATCTCTTGTTCAAGAAAGGCGTATCGAATATGTTATTATATATTTTACTATTTTTGTAAGATGTACTAAAATATAGCACCACTGCCACAAGAGACTAGCTGGCAATGTGGGTTTTAAAGTATTATTTGTCTTATGGTTCTTCTATGCCATGTCCTCATTTCTGTTATAATGCTGATTAATTCACTTTTGAAGTGCAATTGAATGAGAGTACTTCACCTCTTCTGTTAAGTATATTAACTTTGCCTGTTGATTAATAGTAGGAACACTATTGGCCTTGTGCATTCTTGGTACAACATGTGCTTGAAAGTTACTTGGGCAGTCGGGCATCATTCAAATGGCAACAAACCTTTCTGCAATATCTTTCCTGCAATTATTTTAAAAAATGAGTGTAAAACTAGCTGTATACTTGAATCCCCTTCTTAATTATTTTCACTATCTTTTACAGGGCATATCGATCATTCTGCTAGAGTCATGAAAATAATAACATGGAATAGATCCTTCAGAGGCATGCAAAATGGTGATGATGGGAAGGATGACTTTGAAAATGATGAATGGGAGACTCTGGCAACTGTCATAGATAAAATTTTAGCCTGGGAGAAAAAGCTCTATGATGAAGTGAAGGTGCATCTCATTCCTCTAGTCAGTGATGATGTTTTTTCCTTAGCAATTTGGACGTCTGTATTCTGAACTAGTTTTGAAGAAGTTTTACAATGATTCTACTGAAACTAAACTTTTTTGGCAGCTGATATGATGCTTGTTTAACTACTTTTTTGAAATAGATAAAAGTCGAAGGGGCAAAAACTATCACCTTACATCAAAGAACATTTATGGTTCTGCACCAAACAACATGCAGAATTAAGTCTCGTAGAGTGCAAAAATGATCTGTAGCCTTTTTGTGACGACTGAAAACTAGCAAGGCATTCTGATTTTTATTCTCTTTATTAGAGTAGTAACTGAAGAGATCAGAGGTGTGACCTATTGCCAGAATGTACTAATTTCCTTTCTAGCCTCCATATGCCAAGTTACTGAGTACAAACATATATATGGGGGGTATCTAATCATGTATCAGTACACTTTGTAGTTTGTAGTATTGAATCATCGTAAAACTTCTTCAAAATGTTGCAGTTACCATGGTGAAAAGCAACTTTAAAACTTGTTCTCTCAAAGTACATGAAACTATATGATCAATGCAAATGCACATGTATTTTCTATTCCGAGTTTTGTGTATATTATTCTAATCACAAAGTTCATATTAGAATAGCTAGTTTTCAATTCCTAAATCGCGTTTGCTTACATGGTTGTTTTAATGTGGCTATTCTGTTAGGACACGCTTCCTACCATTTAAAACAAAATGGAATACTGAGCAGAACTTTTTTGAAGCGATTGTGTTTGATTGCAAGGATTAAGCAAAAATTATGAAAATACCAAACTGCTAATCTAGTCATTGCTGTTCTGACAATGATGCTCATTTTCGTTTGAACTAGCATAGGTCCTTAAAACTGTGGTACTTAGTTTGTTTACCAGTGGTTAATGCACAACAAATTTGGCAATATGCCAGCAGTTGGTAGCTTCTGTGAAAAATCTGTTCGGATTGAAAACAAGCATGAATTCCAAAGCAGTGATCAATTGAGCGACTGATTCTGCACCAATTTGACATTGCCCTTGTTGAAATTTATCCCCATTTTTTATCTGTTACTGTCTAATACAGCTTACATATCTCAACTGAACAGGCCGGTGAGATTATGAAACTTGAGTATCAACGGAAGGTTGCTTTGTTAAATAGACAAAAGAAAAACAATGCTGCTACTGAGGTTCTGGAGAAAACTAAAGCTGCTGTAACCCATTTGCATACAAGATACATAGTTGATATGCAATCAATGGATTCAACTGTGTCAGAGATTCAGCATCTCCGTGATAATCAGCTTTACCCAAGACTTTTGGATCTTGCTGACAGGTAATTTAATGCATAATGCATTTTTGTCATGCATGGGATTCTAGATGCTGTGACCACTGGCTTTTCAGCTGTGCTTCCAGAACACAATAGATCAATCTACTAACTTGATCACCTGATGAAATCTTCCCTGTTCTGTTCTTTGGTTTCATGCATTGTTGAAAGCACACCTGAGTGCTGTACTCTTCTATAGCATTTTCTGTCAAGAACTACAGTCTTCAAGTATAGCTGGGCTTGGGCCAGTGCATCAACAGTGTTTGTTGTCTAACCTGTCTTGCTATGCTTATAATATTTAGTGCCATCCCACATTATTGCTATTTTTTCTTGTGATATGATAAATGACGAACACACAACACAACATTTTACAATCTTTATTTGGCGCTATCTTTTCAGGATGGCAAAAATGTGGGAGGATATGCACATGCATCATGCAAACCAGCTGAAAACTGTTCTAAATCTGAAGTCAGTTGGCATTTCTGATTCCAATATCGAAACAAGTGAACATCACCACAGCCACACGCGTCAGCTACGTGATATTGTAGAGAAATGGAACACAAATTTTAGTGATCTTATGAGTTATCAAAAGGAGTACATAAATGCTCTATATAGCTGGTTGAAATTGAACCTTATACCCATAGAGAGCAGCTTAAAGGAGAAAGTAGCATCGCCACCCCGGATGCAGCAGCCTCCTATTAAAGCTCTTCTCCAAGCGTGGAATGAGCATCTAACTAAGCTGCCTGATGATCTTGCCAAGACCGCCATTATTAGTTTCCGAGCAGTCCTGGACACCATATTAAGTGTTCAAGATGAGGAGTTGAAACAGAAGGAGAACTGTGAGCAAACTCGCAAGGAATACATGCGGAAGGCTCGGGCTTTTGAGGATTGGTATCACAAGCATTCACAGCGCAGGGCAATCGATGTCGATCCAGAGAGCAGCGAGGCGACAAGCCAGAAGGATGCAATTTCAGAGAAGAGATTTGCGGTAGAGAGCTTAAAGAGCAAGTTGGACGATGAGTTTGAAGCCCATAACAAGTTGTCCAAGCAAGTCAGGGAAAAATCTCTTTCAATCCTGAAGGCGCACTTGCCAGAGCTATTCCGCGCCCTGACTGACTTCTCCCATGCTTCTTTCGATATGTACTCGAAGATGCGGTTGATGTCGCTCATGCAGGATCAGGGTAACAACTAGCTCGAGAACATGTACAGGAGTTGCGATGCTAGTACAATCTCCCCTCACATGTACGCTTACGTTGTTTCCCTACCTTTTCTTTTTGCGGTATGTGTAGCCCTTTGGATGAGAACAGTTAGGCATGGTGGCTGTCTTTTCTATTTATTTATTGAATTCTTAAGGGTAATTTGACATGAGCTTGCAGAATCACCAGCTTGCTGAACCAGTCAGATGAAAGCCTTGGTCGATCTCTGGTAAGTGGGAAATTTTTGTTGTGATATTATCCGGTTATCTTGTGTTGTACCTGTGGCTGTCATGGGCTCATGGCTGTACAAAGCTCTCTTCAGCTAGGATTCACTTTTCTTTACAGAATTGAAATGAACCCTGAAGCTGATGGTGGTACTGCTGGGTCTTTGATCGCCTTGGTCTTCTACTTAATCGCAGCTCTCTCTAAAGTGAACATGGAGTCATGGAGAGGTAGAGCAAGATAGTCTGTTCTTTGCTCTTGTGTTTCCAGTTTCTTCAACCATGTCCTCAGGCTGGGTGATCGACATGACATCGAACTAAGGATCCTTTCTTTTCCATTTGCGATGATCCTTCACCCATGGCGAAACGGTTTTGCTACTGAGCACTCGAGTACTTGCTAGTCATGCCATCACGTGAGACAGATGGTGATACGAAGCAAGAGCTCCGTGACATCGGCGACCTATGATTAGGGATGTTGTCGGATTCGGATTGTTTCGGATATGAATACGGCATGAATAATATTGATCGAGGATTTGAATTGAATACGGAGCGAAATCGATACGGTATCGGGTAATTTTTTGTCGGATATCGCGCGAAAATATATATCGCATAAAGCACACATATAACACTGACTGATCAACCGTATGAGTTCGAATACAACAGAACTATCACAATTTAACCAGTCATTTTATAAGGTAGTCTAAGAGCATCTCCAGCAAGAGCCTCTAAAATAGGGTCCCTATTTTGGATTTAGGAACTCCTCCTATTTTTTGAGGTCCTGTTTTCAGAGCACAAGTCCAGCAACAACCTCTAAATCTCAGCCCCTATTTTACTTTTTCTCCTATTTTGACATATCTGCTATGTATAATCTTCATTTAACACCACTAAAATTCAATCAAAAATATTTGTAATACATAAAACATAAGCATATTAACATTTACAATTTAAAAACATGAAATTTAAAATTTAAATTTAAAATTTTCAAAACATGATAAAATTTTCGAAGCCTCTCATGTATTTCCCTATCTTCAATAATAGGGGTTGTACTTGTGTCCCTGGGAATTGGGGTTGAGGAGGCAAATTTAGAGGCCTCCTAATTTTAGGGGCTTGAGTTGGGGCACAGGAATTGGGTGAGGAGGCAAATTTAGGGCCTAATTTTAGGGAGTTTGAGTTGGGGCCTCTTTGGATCTGTTTTTCTTGCCTCCTATTTTAAGGTTTAGGAAATTTGGTTTAGAAATTCTCTTTGGAGATGCTCTAACAAAGTTGCAAAAGTATACACATAGCGAAAAGTTATGGAACATAGAACAATATGCAAATAATACTCAGCAACATGACCATGAGTATATGTCTGTATGAAAGAGATAATAATACAAAATAGCAATACTATGATTACATCATAGAAATATACACACATACTCAATAAAGACATAATTTTATAGAAGAGTTTAAAGAGGACAATGAAGGCTGTCAACATCTCAATAAGTCCATAACTCCACGAGTGCATGACCATAGTAGATCCATAGCTACTTGTCCTCGAATTTCCGCCCAGATGCGTCTGTCGCCGCGCCCCTCCGAGCCACGCAAGCCGAACGATTAACGCACGCTTAGAGTAGAAAACGAAAGGATTCGTCCGCGTCCGCGTCCAAACAAACGATCACGTGCGGTTCACAGGGAAATCGAAGAAGCTGCTTAGTAGTAGTAGTAGGTACATAGCTGGAGAGGAGCGATGCTCGCTCGGCAAGCGATCTTGGAACGTACTGCTTCTGCTTGCCAGCTTTCGAACCTGGTTCGCACGCTGGTAGCTTATTTTCAGTGTAAGATTATCTCCAGCAGCTTTTCTTCAGCCTCCAAATTCCTTCACGATTAGATCCCAAGTGCTCCAGCGGATTCCCTTCGCGATTCCTTTTGGACGGGATTTAGAGAGAGGATCTGGATAGAAAGAGATTCTCTCTCTCCAATCCCTTCACAAATTCCCTCGAGGGGATACTGTTGGAAATAAAGAGAATGGATATAAGGAAGGAAATAAGGAAGAGAATGAAATGAAGGGAAATTGCTGGAGATAATCTTACACCCAACCTTGAGAAATAAGATCGATCGAGATGGTAATGCTAGGTAGTTTCAATGTTCTTTATTCTTCATCTCTGACCTGGCCTGCAAATGTGACGCAATGAATATATCAGTGTCGGTAAGATGCATGGGGCTGCCATTTGAAAATGCATAGTTGCATTCAATAGCGAATAACATGTCTAGGTTTACATCGGTTGCTTGGCTAGATCAATTTCACGTGATGATCGCCTATATATTGTTCCTATCAACTCAGCTTTTGGTCATGATTGGTCTGCTAAATGTAGCATGGAGCTGTTACAGTACAGTTCTTTGTCGTTACTTAATGACTATAACATATTATTACTACGACTAATTATAGGTTGTCACATCACTTTCATTTCTCCCGTGCTATCACTTCTATGTACTCGTTTATTCTCTCTTTTCTTTCTTCTCCATTCCGTCTTAAGCTTTGTGTTCCAATCAAAATCAAGGGAACATGCATGGACGGTGGTCAGTCATGATGCATATATATAATTGTTCACATTGGATTCCTCAAAAAATTGTTCGCATTGGTCTGCATAGGAACTGCAGCGATGACTAACCTTATAACATTAACTGGATCCTGCAATTAAACTATTTCATTTCGTAAAATTTGTGTGTAGTGCAATGCAGGATTATGGCTGAGAAGTAGTTTTAGCTGATAGAATCAAAATGACTAAACTCTCTTGTAAAATTTGAGAGTTATGATTCAACTCGTTTATAAATCTAAGCTAGGTATCAACTCACAAAAAACTCGCAACTCCACTAAGTACGTTATTATTTGTGAATGACTGGTCACATAATTGATTAGAACTGCGTGCAATACAAATATGTATATGTATAAATATCTCTTGGCCACATTCAAACCAAACAAGAATTTTTTTTAAAGTTAAGAAATAAAATCATGTACAAAAAGTACAAAACCGTTGGTTTTTTTAGATGTAGCCCCAATGGCTTCCTTTGTTAATGTTAATCCTGTGTCTGATCCGATTAGGACAAGGAAGTAGAATTCTATTTTATTTCTTAGGGCTATAGTTTAGGTATAAATTCAGAGGTAATTCTGAGTTTTGTAAGCAAGAAAGCAAGTATAACACCAAAAAAATTGCCTCAAAAAAAGAAAAGAAAATTGCTCCAAAGTTTTTGTATTCGCTTGGGTGTATTCATGATCCAGGGCTAAACCCTATCAGAGCAAGGTTCTAAACTTGGTGCTGCGCTTGCCCCGGGGGAGACCACCACTACTGTGTCTTGGAGTAAGCTATTATCGCTGAGCGACGCAGTGTTGAGCGGAAGGAGTAGGCAGTGACAGCAACAAACATCAAGTCGGCTGTCTCGGCAACTTCTGTTTTTCATCGGGTTGACTAAATTGGCTTCGGAGTCAAGTCTGCAGCCAAATCGATCACGTTGTTGGAGGCTCAGAGCTAAGTTTTTTTAGCAAACATGTACATGCTTACAAGAAAAAGCGCGACATGAAGCAATGTTGGTCGTCCAGACGTGTTCCACAACGTTGATTCCCGAGAAGCAATAAAAAAAAGTGAGCGCGAGGTGGAGCTACGGTTTGCTACACACGGAGAAGAAATCAATGTAGGGCTGCATGTGCAAGGTGTCTCACATGACAAGGAGGTGACATGAAGAAATTCCCTCCTGATTGATTAATTACTTCTATCGGCAGCATAGTGTGCACGCAAGAACTCAAGAGAGAGTTTAGCAAAGGGAAGAGAGAGGAGAAAAAGAAAGGTGGAGAATGTGTCTTCCTAATACCTACTATTGGTGAGTTTCATCGACAATCAATGTGATAAGATGGCATTGGCAGCCATATGCATGTCTTTTCGAGAAGGCGATCAAAGCTAGCAAGTTGTGTACTATGTGTGATCATGTGAGTTCTTGTGCGAGTTGTGTCCACAAGATAAACATGTGCGAGTTCCTTCAGAGATATCATGCGCATTATAAGAGATCATGGTGCAAGAGAAGATCAAAAGGAAATCGTTGCATGCAAGAGGAGCCCATGACGTTGAGGAGTTGTCGTTGCTGTTCTAGCTATGTGTGTGCACGAGAGTTCTTGTAGGCGTGTCCAAGTTGTAACATCCCAAAAATTCAAAGAACATGAAAATGGAAATACTAAATTTGAATATTGTCAGGGATTGGATAATTTCCATAATTACCATAGTATCCTGCAGCCAGTTTCAGCCGACCATGCGTACCCTCGGATGACCCACGAGTATCATGTGACTGGTTGGTTCGTCCGATCAGCCTAGGCTCGACGCCCGGCCTCGAGCATCTGTGCTCAAGGCCCGAGCATACATGCTTGGCCAGGACCAACACGCTCGGCCCAAGCTCGTCCGCGAGACGTATGGTCGGAAGATCGTGTTCGGCGGTTATGCCCGAATAGCGCTAATCACGCCATGATGTGGCGCTGTTATGCCCACGATGGGAACGTGGCGTAAATTAAGGCTTCGGTTACAGCCACGATCGATGCACTCAAATTCCCATTATTCGGCTGTAATTAGGTGGGATAGTCTTGTAAGCTATAAACACTTCCTGTGCATGTAAGGAGAGGGAAGGAAGAAAAAAAACAATTAGAGAAGCTAGACACGCGAAACACCGTTTGAATCATCAAGCAATACCGCTGCCACTGGAGTAGGGTTATTATCTCCTTAGCAAGGGGCCCGAACCAGTATAAACTCTTGTGTCCATCTCCCGAGTATTAAACACATCCTAAACCAATCGAGCATTTTCCGGATGCAATCCCTTCATCGAAAAGGGGACTATAATAAATCTTCATAAAAACTTTCAAAAATTCATGTCCTTCTTTATATCTTTAATTAAATGAAAAATAGAAAATATTTAATTGGACAGTAGTGCTTGTTAGAATTAATAGAATTTTGATATAAATTATGTTAACTCAAAAGTTTTGTATAATGTAGGGAACCATCTTGAGACTTCATACAAAAATTTACCAAAAATCTTGACATGATTGCACCACCCAATTAAATGCCTAGCTGTCCCATGCTGACTGAAGAAAGGGTCCTAGTTGTCATCCTCTATTCCACTGCCAAGTGGGCTCAACTGCTGTCTAGACCCACTAGCTAGGGGAAGTGAACCCAGCTCCTCTCTCTTGCCGATTGCTAGGTGGCCCCCATGTGGGCACTAGGTAACATGAATCAAACCTCACTCGTGCGTTGGACTAGAAGTGATACCCATACCCCACTTAAGTGTATGTTCACTGCCATTAATAGCCCTGTGCACATAATATTAACCAGACGGACCTCACTCAAACAAATATGAGACACCCGATTGCACCGTACACACTTACACATCTAAGAGAGTTCCAATTCTTTTCCGAGGAACCATATTGGGATTGAAACCAACCCTTCCGAGTGTAACACACGCCGGCTATCTCAGTACCTTGGTATCACCCACACCTACCAGGGTTGTGCGGACGCAATAGGCAAGAAACGGCGGTCACACGTGTCCATGCGTAAGACGATTAAGATCAATTTTGTGTACCCCGATATGTGGCCGGCGCTAGTTCTGAAGATCAAAGCCTAGCGCCCACATATCCCACATTCGAGATGAATCATAGCACATACACACATGTATTTGATTTAGCATAAAAGTGGACTAAAAGCTATTACATCTACTTAATTATAACAAGTCCATGGCTGATCGGACAAATAATAGACACAGAAGTAAATTGTAGCTGAAAGGAAGCATAAACCAAAAGTGGGACATCGGTATACCCATCCATAACCCAGAGGCAACCGACTAGGGATAGCCCTAGTTCATCCGTCTAAGTAGTCGTCTGACCTCGGTGCGAAGTAAGTATCATCGGGGACCTCGTCATTACCTTCATCTAGACATTTTAGATTAAGCAAATGGTGAGTAGACGTATGTACTCGCAAGATTTTAGTGTATATAAATAAATATATATGCATGGTTAGTCCAAAGGAATTAAGCTTCTATACTAAGTTTATTTTCAGCATAAGGCAGATTTTATTTGCAAGTGAGCAGTTTATCAAACGGTAATGGAATTGTAAAGAGCACTTGATATGAAACTAATAACAGTAACTAAAGTTTAATTTCACCATTTCTTGACCCTCATACCATGAACAGCGAGTATATCATAGCCAACGATGTCTTAAGAGCAAACCAACACGTCACAATGTACTTCTCAAAATCTTTGCAAAAACAAAGCTATACTTAACATTACTTTCCCGAGTTGCTCTTGACCGTGAACATGGCTAATTAATTATATTTTAAATACCAAAAAATTCCAATCTACCACTCAGGTTAATTAAATGATTGTGAGCATGGCTAATTAATTAGTTAAAATATTTCTAAAAATTCCAATTTGCAAAAAATTCCAATCTTTGATTTTTATTCAATTAATTTATGGCTGAAAATAAGAAGGTTTTTAGAGCATAGCAAATAAGGTTAAAATTTTTTTGAACAATTTTCAAAAATACCTTGAGATATTATAGATAATAAAATTATTTTTAGAAATAATTTAATTTATTTTTTCTACAGTAAATCATTTGTAAAATTTGAAAATAGCAAAATGTATAAAAAAATCCCAAAAAATCCAAAAAAATTCAGGCCAGTACAACCGCAGGTGCATGGGTGGTAGTGTGGGGCCTTGGTACTACCGCTCATAAACGGCGGTAGTGCCGGGCTATAGAACAGAGCGCAGAGAACAAGATGAACTTGAGACCAAAAAGAGTGAAACTTCTAATCTATTGGTCTAAAGTTCATGAAACTTAGTAGGCACCTCGTTATGGATGTTAGGAACTTATTCCACCCATCAATCACAATGATTGAGGTCAAAGTTCTGATATTTGTTGAATCGAAGGAAGATCGCACCAAGAGGAGGCAAAAGCCAAGAATTGTGATCCTGACTTGCTCGTGTGGTTTTTATGATCAAGATGAACTTGAATACCTTCCCACTAGTCACAACAAGCTTGAACACAAGAAGGACAACTTCCAAATGAGATCTATAAAGAAATATTCATCGATGAAAAAAAGATCGGTTTCTTGCAAAGATGAACACAAATTTGCCTAAAGGATTGGGATCTGATCTGAGAGAAGACTCATCCAATCAATCACTCATCTTTGGCAAGAAGAAGCACAAGCAAGTAGAAGGAGGGAAGGCAAAACCAGCTTGCAAAAATTAAATTGCGAGAATGTAAGTACTGAATTTAAATTGCAGAAAGTAAAGACATAAAGTAAATGTGGAATTTAAATTCTGAAGTAGAGAAAATGAATCTTTGTATTTTATAGATAAAAGGTTTACAAAGCTTCACAACAAGTGGGCAAAGCTCAAAAGAGCAACCAAAAACCTTCAGAGGAGAGACACCCCTCTCCCCCTCTATTTATAGCATAAGGGAGTTAATCTTTACCCTTGATGACCTTCTTGGCCCTCAAGAAACCTCGTCAACGGTTGATATGCACTCCTTCTTGTAAGTTCAAGCTCCATTGGTTGTGGTGATTGGTTTTAGATTAATGTTTAATATTTGTTTAATGACAAATCTAATCTTTATGAGACTAACATGTTTATTGAGCTTATTGTTAGTATTATCATATTTGGATGGAAAATGAAAAACCCAAGGTATGTATGCATATTTATTCTATTATTCATTGCATACTTTGGATTCGAGTTAAAGTATGAATTCTCCATTATATTAACCACAAAATGTGCATTGTGTTTTTCAGTCCATATATTACATGGATGCACGTATTTGGGGGGATCTCACACTCTAACTTGATGTTTCATTATATTGATCTATTCTTCACTCCATATATAAAGGATCAATATCTTGAAACTATTATTTGAGTATATATTTAACTTGTATATTCATATCAATTTAAATGAAAGTTTGAATTGAGTTCATTTGTCTTCTAATCATCAAAGAACATTTCATCATGTGTTGATGATCGATTAAGGACAAATGGAGAGTTCTTGAGTAGTATGAAGCATTAGTTGCATCATGTGCTCAATACACATTTAATTCATTAAATTGATTTAGGTTGTGCTCAATCGTTATAAGTGTCATCCATTATGGGTTAGTGGAGTGCAAGAGATGATTAAGACAGCCATGTGTTTTCGACTAACCATTTTCTATGAGTTGTGATGAAATAGGGTTAGGTCCAAATGTTGAAAAGATGAGAAGGTTTATCAAGAAGTGATGAAGAAGAAGATGAGATAGCCAAGTGATGATCCTGGAAAAGAGAAGTAGAGCTGGGTGATGATCTTGAAGAAATAATGATTGAAGATCATGAAGACTTCAAGAAAGAGAGCGAGGTGTCGTTCCTAAGGGAAGAAAAAGATTAAAGATATTAAGACCCCAAAGGGGATCGCTCGCGTGCAGCGCAAATGTATAACTAGATAGGCTAAGGATGTTTTCTAGCTTTGTGTATAGTATTTTAGCACCATACTATTAAGATGGGTTGAGTATTTAGTTTGAGCTTCATCATGAGTTGGTGATCTCAACCCCGTGTTCACTCGAGCTCAAAAGTGTTCTTCTCATTTGGATTTTGCATGAAGCTAACTATTTGGCATGTGTTGCGAATGAGTGAAGCTCATGCTTGGCTTTTGTCGAGGATTGGATGAGTTTCCATAATTGCCATGGTACCCCGATAGCCGATTTTGACCATGTATATCCTCGGAGGATGTCCCCGAGGGCGGCTTACGAGCATAGGTTTGGCGGGCTGGTCCGCCAAGACTGTTCAGGCTCGATGCTAGGCATTGAGCACCAAACCCAAACTCGAGCACACATGCTCGGTCCAGACCAAGCTTCCTCGGCTCGAGCTCGTCTGCGAGATGCATGGTCAGAAGATCATGGTAGGCGGTTACATTGGAATAGCATTATTCGAGCCACGATTTGGTGTCGATACACCCACGATGGGAATGAGGCGTAAATTCCGGTTTCGGTTACGGCCACGATCGGCATCATCAAACGCCCATTATCTCGACTGTAATTAGAAAAGATATTCGGGTAGATTATAAATACCCTTGGATACATGTAAGAGGGGTGAAGTTTGGGAGGCAAGACCAACTTTGTTAGGATACACCATATAATTCCATCGCCACTGGAGTAGGGTTATTATCTCCTCCGTGAGAGGCCCGAACCAGTATAATTTTCTGTGTCCATTCCCCATTAACACACTTCCTAAACCAACCAAGGAATCTCCAGACGCAACCCCTTCACGGAAAAAGGGGACCGTGTTGATTCCTCAATCAACAAGTAAGCTCGACGGGGGCCCGTTCCCCAATCATCGACAACTGGTGCAGTCCGTGGGGATTGATAGTTCCTTTCATGAAGAATACCTGGAGATGCCTAATTCTTAGGATTCTCAGGACCTTGCGTGTTCGATGATGCCGAAGATGAAGACCTGTAATACATCGACGGAGGTGTTGTCGGCATCATTGATCCCGAAGAGTATACCGAGCCCAGGAGTCTTTCCCCGGTAGCTACTACGCACGAGCAGTTCCTTCGCTCTCTGCGCGATATTCTCACGGATGATGATGAATATGATGGACTCTACGATGGTCTGGACATCCCGAATCATCTCGAGCCCGATCAGGAGACTGCATCGTGTGGGGACACCATGATATCGCCTCACGGTCTTCGCATTCCCGTAATGTCAACATGGCGGGGGAAGAGGAAAACCTCGAGGTTGAACCCTCGGGAGATGCCCGTCGTAACCGATATGAAGCAGCCAGGAACCATCTGGAAGCATCCTTGAATAGGACCTTGGCGAGTGTACGTCACCAAGTTTGCGAAAACCCTAGCATGAGGGCTGGGACCAATGCTCGTGAGAGTTCCCATGAGTATGGTACGCCAGAGCACGTGCGCGATCATCGGCCTAGCTCATCTCCTCTTGTTCTCCCGAGCGGGGAGCGGCTGCAAGCTTTGTCCACGGTCGTGCGCAATCTCAGAGAGTTTCCCGAGCAGGTGGATCTAGAGGTTATGGGAGCAGTCGTGGCAGACGATCTTGAAAAGATTATGGCTGATATAAAAGCGACAGAGGCATCCCGTGATGTAAGGACCCAGAGCACTTCCCGGGAGCATCGCCATCACACCCCTGTTCGCTCCCATTGTGGTGATTCTCGGAGCCACGCTCGAGAGGACTGGAGGGGGCACGATCGGCACTGTGAGGACACTCGGAGTGATTCCCAAGCAAGTTTGCGGGATCAGAGAAATGCTCGACATGGCCAAGGCCACACTGAGTATTCCTCTTCAGGCCGCTCTCCCTTGCGTTGACCTCGAGAAGTTTTCTCTCGGTTTGGTTCGCGAGTCGGGGGGCAGAACAGTGATGGTCGCTATTGTCATCGTGATCGGAGAGATCGTAGTGACACCCCCGTTTTTGGGTTTCAAGACTTTGCGGCGCCTCTCCAACACGTAGCATGGCCGAGCAAGTTCAAGCCCTGCCACATTGAAAGGTTTAACGAGACACAGAACCTGGACGAGTTCCTCTCCATCTACACCACAACCATCTTAGCTGTAGGTGGTAACGAGGGAGTCATGGCAAACTTCCTACCTACGGTGTTGGATGGAGCGGCCCGAACTTGGCTTTTCAATCAGAAGGAAGGGTCAATTCGATCTTGGGGACAACTGAGCAACGCCCTTTGAGTGAACTTTCAGAGCTGCTACATCCGTCCTGGTAGAGAGCGTGACCTCGAGCGTTTGATCTAGACGGAGGGCTAGTCTCGGCGATAGTTCATACAACGGTTCATCCAGGTGTGAAACTCGATTCCTAACGTTTCGGATGAGGTAGTTGTCCGAGCTTTTAAGTTCGGGGTCCGAGATGTTCGTTTTACACAGGATTTGGAGATTCATCCAGACCTAACGGCCAACGAGTTGTTCCGCATGGCTGATCGTTATGCCAATGCCGACGAGGCAGTCCATTGGAAGAAAATGCTGGACAAGGGCAAGCTCTTGTCTCAGCCCGGTTTGGAAGGCTCCACGAGAAAGAAAAGCGCAAGCTCGGTGGAAAAGAAGATCAAGAAAAAGAAGAAGCACTCTGCGCCAAACATGGTTGCGGCTATCGAGCAGCACAAGCAGCAGGCTTCGCAAATGCAGACACGCAAGGGTTTTGATGCGAGAGGTAGGGGCCGACCACCCCAGCGTCGCAACGACCAAGGTCGGGGCGACCAGAATTCCGGCGATCAAGGTGCTCAGCCGAGTAAACATTTTTGCCCGCTCCATCAAGCGTAAGGGAACTACCTTCGCAACTGCCGAACTTGGACCTTCTGCCTGGAACCATTCTACAACGGCAAAGGTCCCATGCCCATGCTCCCAGAGCAAGGTGAGAATAGTAAGGGCAAGCAGCCCACCGACGATGATGAGGACATGGAGTATCAGGAGCCTCAAAACCAAATTGTGGTAATATTCAGGGACTCCTCTGCTTACAAGTCTCATCGCTAGTTGAAGGAGGCAGCACGAGAGGTCCATCATGTCACTCAGGGCAAACCTCCCGTGTAGCAGCTCAGGTGGTCCGAGCTGCCACTAACTTTCTCCAAGGATGACTGTCCCCTTGGAATGACCAAGCCTCAGAGGCTCCCGATGGTCGTGAGCCCCACCATCAGCAACACTATGGTGGGCTGGGTGCTCCTCGACTATGGGAGTTCCTTGGATCTCATATCCGCTAGGGTCTTGGACGAGATGCAGATCCCTCGGTCCAAAATCAAGAGCATAGTAGTCCCCTTCTTTGGGATAGTACCTGGCACCTCGACCAAGCCGCTTGGCCAAATTGTCCTGCCCATGACGTTCGGAGGTCTGAGTAACTTCCGAACCGAGATGATCACCTTTGAGGTGGTCGATTTCGAGTCGGCTTACAATGCCATCCTCAGCAGGCCAGCCCTAGCCAAGTTTATGGTCATGACTCACCATGGGTATCAGTGTTTGAAGATCCCTGGTCCTGGTGGTGTAATCACCGTAAAAGGAAATCAAAAAGCGTCCTTGAATTGCGATGAAAGGGCGCTAGACATGGTCGGGCAAATACCCCAGCGGGACCCGACCAAGAGCCGAAGAATTCCCGGCCAAAGATTACCCTCCAGCCCGGAGGAGAGACCAAGGCAGTTCCACTGCACGACGCGGACCCAACCAAGGTTGTACATTTAGGATCTTCGCTAGATCCTAAATAGGAACTCGAGCTCGTGATCTTCCTCTGGAAAAATGCGGATGTGTTCGCTTGGGAACCGTCCGACATGCCCGGAGTCCCAAGGGAGGTCATTGAGCACATGCTAGCGGTTTGGCCTGACAAAAAACCAGTGCGACAAAAGCTCAAGCGTTTCTCTCGGAAAAACAAGCGATTATCCGTGAAGAACTCGACAAGCTCCTTAAGGCCGGCTTCATTCGAGAGGTCGACCACTCGGAATGGCTAGCTAATCGGTCATCGTGAGGAAAAAAGGAGGCAAATGGTGCATGTGCATCGACCATACGAGCTTGAATGCCACATGTCCCAAGGACAATTTCCTGCTACCTCGCATATACCAATTGATCAATGCGACAACGGAGTCCCAAGTGATGAGCTTTTTAGACGCCTACTCTGGTTACCATCAAATTGGCACATCATGCCATTTGGAACTTTCTGCTATACGACCATGTCTTTTGGTCTTAGGAATGCTGGGGCAACTTTCCAGTGTCTCATGCAGAAGACCTTCTCTGATCAGATAGGCTGAAATCTGGAGGTTTACGTAGATGACATAGTAGTCAAAAGCAAGCTCACCTCGGGTCATGTTTTCAACCTAGAGGAGACCTTCTGTAACCTCAACAAACATCGAATAAAACTCAATTCAGAAAAATGTGTATTCGGTGTTAGGGCAGGAAAGGTACTTGGCTATATGGTCGGGCCGCAAGGTATCGGGGCTAATCCGGAGAAGATCGAAGCCATCGAAAATATGCGACCATCCACTTGCGTGCGGGAGGTCCAGGCATTGACCGAACGAATGGCGGCCCTAAGCCGTTTCATTTCCCAGCTTGGCGAGAGAGGACTGCCTTTATTTAAGGCACTTCGCAAGCACGATGGATTCACCTGGATGGAAGAAGCAAACTGATCCTTTGAAGAACTGAAGTAGTACCTGTCCAAACAACCGGTCCTAACCACACCTAAGTCAGGAGAAGTCTTACTGCTGTATTTGGTCGCGATGCCACAGGCAGTAAGCACCGTTCTGACGGTGGAGATGGACGGGGTGCAACAACCTATCTACTATGTTAGCGAGGTCTTGCATGGACCAAAGGAGCATTACCCGAAGGTTCAGAAGCTTTTATACTCACTGCTCGTAGCTTCCAAGAAGTTATGGCACTATTTCCAAGCCCATAGAATTATGGTCCCAACCAACTTTCCACTCCGGGTGATCATGAGAAATCCGGACGCTAGTGGCCGGATAGCAAAATGGGCCATGGAGCTCGCCGAGTTCGAGATTGAATTCTTAGCTCGTACAACGATTAAGTCCCAGGTCTTGGCGGACTTCATAGCAGAGTGGACGAACCCTGCGCCACCTGACTCTGAGATCGACCAACCTGGGGATGACCGCTAGATCATGTACTTCAACGGATCCCGAGCTTACCAACGCTCAGGGGCTGGTATTGTATTAGTCTCCCCTCAGGGTGCGAAGCTCCAGTATGCTATCTAATTACATTTCACTGCGTCCAACAATGCAGTTGAATATGAAGGCCTCTTGGCAGGGCTTTGAGGATGCAAAGTGCTCGGAGTCCAATGGCTCACTGTAAAAGGCGATTTACAGTTGGTCATCAACTAGGTTAACAAGGAGTATCGGTGTTCCGATAACTCAATGGCGCTTTACCTGGTTGAAGTCAGGAAGATGGAGAAATACTTTAAGAATTTTGAAGTACTCTACATCCCCAGGAAGGATAATTCTCTAGCCGACCATCTTTCAAAGGTTAGTTCCTCCCAAATTCCTGTTCCCGCAGAAGTGCTCGTCGAGCATTTACACAAGCCCTCCATTCCCTCTGTAGAGGAGGCACTAGAGGCGTGCGATAGCGTCTCTCTTCTCGAGCATGGGGTGAATTGGATGACGCCATTCGTCCAATATCTTGCACATGGGACACTGCCCGAGGAAGAAGCCGAGCGTTCCTGGCTTATACGATGCTCCTCGCCGTATAAACTAATCGAGAGCGCCTTATACCATAAAGGAGCACTTGGAGTCCTCTCCAAGTGCATCTCTCAAGAAGAAGGTCAATACCTTCTTAGGGACATCCATGAAGGAATGTGCGAAGCTCACTCGTCTTTTAGAACATTGGTGAGCAAGACCTTTCGATTGGGTTATTATTGGTCGATGGCCTTGTTCAATGCCCGCTCGATAGTGACCTCTTGCCGAGCATGCTAGTTCCATGCTCGTAAAGTTCATCAGTCGGCATACGCGCTCCAGACTATTCTCTTATCGTGGCCATTCTCGGTCTAGGGGGTCAACATACTCGGACCTTTTCCCTGAGGCCAGAAGGGCTGCAAGCAGTTGCTCGTGGCTATCGACACTTTCACTAAGTGGATTGAAGCTGAGTCCGTGTCAACCATTTCGGCCCAGGTGGCCAAGAGGTTTTTTTCGCAATAATGTATTGACGTGTTTTGGCATTCCGAATAGCCTCATTATAGATAATGGCACCCAGTTCACCAGCGAGCTATTTCAAGCCTATTGCGAAGACATCGGGACCAAGATATGCTTCGCGTCTGTGGCACATCATACAAGGAATTAAGAAGAGGGTCTTCAAAAACCTTAACCAGCGCAGGCAAGACTGGGTGGACGAGCTCCCTTCCTTCCTATGGTCGGTGCGCACTACAACTAGCCGAGCTACAAGAGAAACTCCATTTCAACTCATATACGGTGCAGAGGCCATCTTGCCCATCGAAATCGTGTTGGTTTCCCCAAGGGTGCACCTGGTCGATGACCTCGACCAGGAGGGCGAGCGTCTCCTAGACCTCGACCTCGCAGAGGCAACATGCGAATGGGCTTTGCTCCGATCCACGGTTTACCTGCAAACTCTTCGCAGGCACGCGGCCAAATCGATGCGACCAAGGACTCTGTAAGTCGGCGATCTCATTTTACGTCGAGTTCAGGATTTGTCGAAGGCTAACAAGCTAACCCCCAGGTGGGAGGGTCCTTACATGGTCGTTTCAGCAACACGCCCGGGGGTTGTTCGCCTAGCGATGGAGGATGGTCGAGAGCTCACCAGCACCTGGAACATCGACCAATTACGTAAGTTCGTTATCTAGTTTATCTTTATTTCTGCATATTTTACATAGTCGCCATCGGTTTTTCACAATGAAATTCGGTTCTTTAGCCCCTGTGATTTCCATTCTTTCCAAGATTTTATGAATAACTCTGAAGTCCCTGCCTGTTGGTAAGCCGATTCAAGTTTGCTCAAGGGCATACTCCCCTCATGATCTTGATGATAGGATGAGCACTCGTGGGCAAGAACATTCGCCAAGTCTGTTCAGGCTCGATGCTCGACCTCGAGCACCAATCCCAAACCCGAGCACACATGCTCGGCCCAGACCAAACTTCCTCGGCTTGAGCTCATCCACGATATGTATGGTCGAAAGATCGTTGGTAGGTGGTTTCACCGGAATAGCATTATTCGCGCCACGATTTGGTGCCGTTACACCCACGATGGGAGTGAGGCGTAAATCCCGGTTTCGGTTACGGCCACGATCGGCATCATCAAACACCCATTATCTCGGCTGTAATTAGAAAAGATATTCAGGTATATTATAAATACCCCTGGATACATGTAAGAGGGGTGAAGTTTGGGAGGCAAGACCAACTTTGTTAGGATACACCATATAATTTCATCACCATTGGAGTAGGGTTATTATCTCCTCCGTGAGAGGCCCGAACCAGTATAATTCCCTGTGTCCATTCCCCATTAACACACTTCCTAAACCGTCCAAGGAAAAAGGGGACCGTGTTGATCCCTCAATCGACATGTAAGCTCGGCGGGGGCCCATTCCCTAATCGTCGACAACATTATTAGCATATTGCTTTGATTTGCATGTGTTGCAAATAGGATAAGCATATGCTTGGTTTTCCACATAGTAGCTCTGATTTGCATGAGTTGCAAACAGGACGAGCTTATGCGTTGGCTTTTACATGAAGGTCATATGTTGCATGTGCTGCAATTGTTGAACTTCATGTTTGTTCTTTAAACAAAATCTTAATTGAGTTGATTTGGTTGCTTGGAGCTAGGTTTTGCGTGTATTACAAAACAAGGATGCTCAAGCAAATTTAGTTTGATTTGGTTGCTTGAAGCTAGGCTTTGGCATGTGTTGCAAAGCGAGGATGCTCAAGCGTGAAATAGATTAATTGTTTATTTCCAAGTTTGTTGTGAGAATAAACTGGAAGTTTATGATTCTGGGATCCTAGAGCATGTAACTTGCACCGTGGGTTTTGCAAGCTGATTTGGTCATAGTTTGACCATCACATGGCTAAGAGGATCAATCCCATAGAGTCTGGGATTTTTTTGCTTAATATGTGTTTGCAAATATATCTTTGAGTTGGGTTGCGAAGTGTGTTTTCGCAAAATGATTGAAATTCTTTGAGCATGGTTTGAGAAGCGTTGCAAATATGTTTTGCAACTTGTTGTGATCTTGAGTTGATCACCAATTGGCTCAAAGATTAGTTGTTGAAGTTTCGAAGAAAACGTTTCAGTTGAAAATCCTATTTTCTCTATTTTGTCGGCACTACCGCAGTGTTAATACCGGTAGTACCGCAAGGCTAGCAGTACCTCCGTATGGGCGTCGGTACTGCCGCTAGCCGGTACTATCGCTATTTGTGAAGCAGTAGGTTTATTCCAAAATGAGGTGTTTTTGAAAAAGGGTGGAAATTGTAGTTCTCTTGATAAGCTTTCCATAGAGTCCAAGATCACCTAAATCGAACTTCGGATTAAAAAGTTGTGACCATTTTAGTTGCTGAAACAATGGTACTACCGCATTTTACAAAGTAGTACTACCGCTTTATCGGTACTACCGCATTTTGGTTGTCGGTAGTACCACATTTCCTGTGCAACGGATAGTTTTCTAGCCGTTAAGCCTGAGGGCGGTACTGCCGGGTTTTTGCCCATGGTAGTACTACAAATGTCGAGATTTTCTAGATTTTATTCCCCAACGGCTAGTTTTGGCATGAGGGGCTATATAAAGACCCCTTGGGGAGGCATTTGAATGTTGTTGCTGCACTCTTGAGTGTGTTTGAGCTAGCGTGAGTTCTTGAGAGGGTGTTGCATGTGTTGCACACCTCAATTTGGTTTTTGAGCTCAAGAGTGAGACTAATTGCATGTGTTGCAATTAGAGTGTGATTGAAAGGATCTTAGTGCATCTGTTGCACTTAGGAGTCACCGGAAGCGCATGTGTTGCGCTAGGTGAAGTTCAAGCGGAGTGCTTGACCTTTTACTCTTGGAGGTTGCCACCTCCTAGACGGCGTAGGAGCATCATGCGCGGGAGCTCCATTGAAGTTTGTGAAGGTTGGAGATCAGCCTACCCGAAAGGGTGAAAATCTACCACGAGTGGATTTGAGGTGGAAGGCTCAAGTGAGTGAGCTGGTCCAAAGTGAGTTAGATTTCCTCAACATGGACTAGGGGAGACCGGCAAGTCTCCGAACACCACAGTAAAAAGTCGGTGTGTCACTTGTCTATTTACATTCAAGAGTTTACATTATTGAATATTTATCTATTACTTGATTGTATATAGGATTGCTTAGTATAGTTTGTTTGATTAACATAGCAATTCTTGTGTAGAGACTTAATTTAGTTAGTGCACTAATGATCCTAGTTGATTTAGGCTTTAATTGTCAAAACCGTAGTTTACGCTTCCGCAATTTATTTAGGTTTTGACATATGGGTTGATTAGAGCAAATTTGCAATTAGAATTTTATAAATGTCTATTCACCCCCCTCTAGGCGCATCCTCGACCCTGCACTTCTCTCATACATGGGTTAACCCGCAACCCAATATCATAATGGGTTTTGCAGTCTTCTGAAAGCGAGCTATCTTGGCCGCTCTCCATTCTCTAAACCGTAATCCAACGGCTCTACTTGATCCGAGCAGCTCCAAGATAGCATCCTAACTGTTCCCTTGTCTCCTCAGCAAGCAGTGACTCTATCTCCGGTCATCCTCTGGCGACACTTTGACCATCTGGACCTCAGCTCTCCCAGCCTCACCATGACCTAGCTCCGAAGTCCTACAACCTTCAAGACAAGAGAAACACATCACATAGCATTGCTCAAAATGATAAATAGTAATCAGATGAGTAACCAACCAACTAAGGATCCCACGTTAGATTACAACCACTTATGGGTGCCCTGACCTCTTAAGAGCTGACCTGGCAAGACCCGACCTCGCAACGCTCCGACCTCGTAAGGCTCCAACTTGCCAAGGCCCAATCTTGCAACGCTCCGACCTAGCAAGGTTCCAACCTTGTAAGGCTCCGACCTGCCAGGGCCCGACATCGCAGGGCTCATACCAACCAAGGTCCCAATCAGTCAAGGTCTCTATCAGATAAGTCCCGACCACTTCACAGGTCCGACCAGCCAAGGTCCCGACCACTTCAAAGGTCCGACCAGCCAGCCAAGGTCTTGGGTTACCCGTGGCAACTCAAATTGCTCATTCCAAAGCAAACTCAAACCTGAGCACCACATGCTCAAATCACTGTCAATTACTCATCACACGAAATAACTAACCTCCACAGATATACATTGCTTGACAAGTAACAATATACTACATTCTCTAGGCTCCATCTCTAGCAGCCAAACCCAATGGTAAATACCTCAGTAATACATCATACATAGACCCATACTTGTATTACTCCATATTCATAAGGAATTCAACATGCATGCACAGTAAGCATTAAAAACCACAACAAATAGGCATTTAAAGCTAGTGAATAGGAAGGGTATAAAAAGGAGAGGGCGCTTAGCTTAGAAGAAAAAGGGAGGAAAGGACATCAGTCCTACCTCATTTCTTCTCCTGGCATCCTGCAACGAAAAGGTGCTAGCATTAGCTTAAATATAATATCCCTAGTACTACAATTTAGTAGAGGTAATGCTAATCAATCATATTGATTTAGGAACATGCATTTTCAAATGAGAAAAATTACTAAACAACTTGATAAAGGTTAAAGGTCGATTAAATAGCTCAGTTGCATGCCTTGGTGCTTCCAAACCATCTATAACCAGGAATATTACTAACGAGTAAAACACAATAGTAGTGATCATTCATGGGCTAAATAGCATGCTAATACATTTAAATCAAAGCATAGAGCTAAAATGCTGTGTCCTGAGAAATCTCCCTATGGGATAACATGCACGCATGAATTTCCAACGCATTCTGTGGCAAAAGATTAGTGCACATATGGTATTAAGGGCTATGGAATTTGATTAAACATTTGCACACAAAATACTCTATAATTATAGTTCCATTAATCTCTATCTTGAAAATAAAAACATCCACACACAACTTCAGAACACAGATCTACATATACTCTTTTCAACCAATAACAGTACACAATACCCACTAAATCCCATTGTTGGTAATCAAGCACAAGAATTAGCATTTCAATAGACAAAGACCACTATTAATCCATACGCATGTAGAGCCACTAGGTCATGCAGGGACTAAATATCATTTGGTTTCATACAAAGGGATAAGTGTCAAGGTCACATGCATGAACATGTATGCAACCCTCTCAACTCACAAGCAAGAATAATCATCAGTCAACAAATAGGGATTAATCATATGGTAATGATTCTAGAAGAAGGTTTAAGGAGCTTAACTGAATAAGAGCAAATTAAAAATAACATAATTACTATGACTTATGCATCAAATCTAGCAGCGTTGAATCATGCGCAGAAAGGAAAAAGGGGAAGAAATCGGGCACTTAGCTTGTAGGAGGGGAGGTGTGGTCGTCGGTGTCATCTTCGGCACCAAGGTGGCTGCGAGAACACCCTCGGTGCTACAACACCGAGGTCGACCAAGGGGGCGGCCGGGAGGTCACCGGCGTCAGAGCACGGGGCCGGCTGCAACCGCGTAGGGGTAACCTAGAGAAAAGGGAAAAAGGTGTGAGTAGAGAAAAGGAAAAGGAGGTAAAGTGAGAGAGAGAGAGGGAGAGAGAGAGGAGGGGCTCACTTTGCTTGAGACCGACCAGGAGGTCGCTAGCGTAGGAGGAGACTGAATCTAGTGGGGAGGGGCCACCGGATATGGCGAGGGAGCCGGCCGGGAGTAGGGAGAGAGGCAGTGCCCGACGGCAAGGGGCAGCGGATCTGGGTGGCTATGCCATCGGCGGTGGGGGATCTGAGCGGTTATGCTCTATGCACGGTGGAAGGCCAGGAGGCGGCGGTTGAAGAGTGTGTGTGTGTGTGTGAGAGAGAGAGAGAGAGAGGGAGACCGAGGGGCGCCGGTGGAGGATGTCGGTGCCGGTGCCGTAAGAGACCAGGTGGCAGCACTAAGGGCTAAAGATCAATGGTGCTCGGGTGCAGAGGAAGTTGCACAGGAGAGAAAGAGGAAAAGGATTAGTAGACTGCGGCTGGGAAATGGAGCGGAGAGAGTGAGGGGAGAGAGAAAGAAAGTAAGTAAGAGTTAGAGTTAGGTTAGGAGGGGGAGAGGGCTGGGCCAAATTAATGGGTTGGTCTGGTCTAAAGTAAAAAGAAAAGAAAATAAATAAATATATATATAATAAAGTAAATATATATATATTTCAACTTGTGCCGAAATTACAAGAAAGAGAAAATGGGCCGAAAAAGCAGTAGAAAACAAATCTAGATTTTATTTTCATATTTTTTCTCTTTTATTTTATCTAAATTAATTCAAATTCTAAATACAAAAATTCATGTTCAAATTACCATTCCATCACTGAATAGCTAAGATTTGCGCATAAAACGTTAGGACAAAACTTAACTACAACTTGGAATTTCTCTCACCATAACTATAGAAAATAACCTCCAAAGATCACAAAACTAAATCCTAAATCTTTATAAAATCTAGAGCAACCTATTTCTATAATTGCGTTCCAAATTTGGTATTATTTGACTTATTTTTGCTCATCGTTATTGCCTTACGGTGAACCACATGTAGACTTCAATGCTCCAAAGTCTGCGACAGTCGACTCTAACTTCACGACTGAAATCAACAACCAAGACAAGCACCCTCCTTTGATCATGTTGATTCTACTAATCAATTAGTTTAAGTTGTTTTTTTTTATCAAAACTCTGTATTCATGCGCTATGTTCGATAAACATTGCTATATTGTGGGTACTGTAGATGTATTCCTTGACTTATGGAATTTCCTCAATAAATATTAACATGTGAACCTTGATAACCCTAGAATAAGGTTAGATATCTAATAATGTCAAAATGGGTATAATCGAATATGTACATGCATTTGCTTAGTATGCTTTATGAATGGGATACGAATGGTTGGTTATGTTGTTCGTGGTGAATATAAACTTTGGACATATTGAAAATTGTGCTACTAGTATTTGATAAAAATGAAAATAAAACTATGGTTTAGCGCGGGCGAGTATTGGCAATTGCCGGATGTGCGAGGGATGGACTTGCACATAATGTAGGGGAAGTTTCTCGCCCATGTCAGATTAAGGACCGAATGTAGTGTCGATTAATCCAAGAATTCCCATACACCACAAGTGCTGGTTATGTGACAGTTTTAACCTATTAAATTGCTTAGAACTAGCTTTACATTTTGGTAGGCTGAAGTAGTAAGGACGAACTGGGGTACGATTGCGTTCGTAGGTGCTCCCTTCATTGAGGCGTTGTGACTAAAGCATTCCAATACAACGCCTAGCTATGGGGAGAATGAGGGTGATGGGATGCGAAATCATCATGATTACTATGAGTATGTCTATTGACTTTTACCGCCATAGCAAGGATTTGTTGTCACCGGACTGGTGCAAAGTTAGGGCTAAGTAATGTAACGGTTATGTTATGGACTCTCTGCAGCACACCAAAGGAAGTGTGTTAAAATGCATTGCAAAAAGAGAGAACATAACTTATGGGTAAAGTTGTACACCTCTGCAGACCGTAAAACTTTTCGAAAAACCATTCCCACAGTCATGGGAGTCTTGGTGCGCAAGCAATAGTTATAAGTTTTGATATTTTCATGAAATGAGTTGGAATTAGAAATGGTTGTTGGAAAGTCTTTATTTCATAATTGGTGCCAAGGAATGGCAATAGACGAATTGTTGGTCACATCACAGAGGACTGTGAGTTGTTACATTTATGCTATCCATACTTGTTATTTATATACTTGTCAAATTGCTCTTTTAAATTCTGTTTGCAATCTACTATTCAATATTTACAATTCAACTTCGCTTTATGCAAAATAACAGTAGAAGCCTCTCTATTGACATAGCATATATTTATTATAAAATGTGATACACTATAAGACTTGCGAGTACATACATGTACTCAACGTTGTTTGTTGACATTTAATCAGAGGATGAGAAAGAAGATCATTGTTTGGTTACATCTGCTTTCGGCAATGGTGGCGTATAGGGTCACGGCCACACTCAGACCTTTCTTGTGGGTTTGTTTTCAATTGATGGTTTGTAATTTAAATTTTAGGCCGGTGGCCTACAATGTTCTTTTAATTTTATTTAATTGGCCACATTTACCTATTTAATGTTTTTCCACTGTGTTTGTTGTTGTAAGCAGGTCATATACTATCTCTGTCCGAAACCGAATTCTTAAGCGGTTTCTGGGTCGTGACACTCAATTCATGGAATTTCCTTAATAAATACTTTCATGTCAACCTTGATAACCATAAGGTATGTTTATACATTATAGAAATGTAAATTGGGCATAATCGAATGATTACACATATGCTTAGCTATGCTTTAGAAATGGGATAGTGAATGGTCGGGTATACTATTTGTTTTAGAATGGAAATTTTTGAACATAATGGGAATTGTGGTTTCTAGTATGTTGGTATAAAAATCAAAATAAAAACTACGGTTTGACATGAGCTAGGTATGGCAATAGCCAGAAGTGCATGGGACTTGCACGTAGATAGGGGGAGTTCTCGCCCAAGTCGGATTAAGGAACAAATGTAACGTTATATAAGCCAAGATAATTAATGCAACCACACACGCTATTATGGGGTAACCTTAACCAAGTAAGTTACTTTGGCCTAGCTTTGTAATTGGAAGGCCGAAATAGTACGAACATTATGAGATAGTTTGTTCGAAGCGGTGCCCTTACCGAGGCGTTGGGAATAATGCTTGCCGATACAACGGCGCATGCCTTACTATAGGGGAAAGTGGCTGGTGCGAAGTTAGGCCAAACATCACCGGGCTGGTGCGAAGTTAGGTCTAGGTGATGTAACGGTTCTTATCATGATCTCTCTACCACACACTAAAAGAAGTGTGAAAATAGTAGCATCAAGCGTTGGTAATATCTTGTGGGTAAAGTTGTACTCCTCTACAGAGTAAATATTTTTGAAAAGCCATTCTCACGGTCATGAGACTTGGTGCACTAAAACTGGTTAGCTTTTGAACTTTTTATGCAAAAACTTGTGTTGGAGAAATGGTGGGTAGCCATGTTTCAGGTGATATGCCAAGTGCGGCAGGGAAAGAATCATTGATCATAATCATAGAGGTGGGCTTCTCATATTTATGCTATATACTTGTTTTTTTACATATTTCTTAAATGCTCTTTACGAATTCCATTTGCAATCTACTACTTGTGTCGTTGCTGCAAGCGTTCGGTTTGATTGTCTTGTGTGTAGTCCCCCATCTTCCTCTTTATATGAGGAGAAACGCCTTTTCCCTTATTGTGTCGGTCTCTGTTCCGACCAACTCTGGTCGGAACCTGCAGGCCATTTTTCTCTCAGTTTTTTTCGCTTGTTACCCCTCACCTGCTTCCTAAAGCCGGACCCGGTGGTCATTTTGAGGGCTTTTTGTCACCCCTGTACGTCTTTATCCTCTATTACATCCCCCCTCCCTTTACAGGGATACACGGGGAATTACACTCATTCAGCTGTTGTGAGTCAGCCTACCCCGATCTGATACCTACTCGAGGACCCTGGCGAAATTGCAGGCCCGCTCACCTGCCCTGTCGTCCCCTTATTCGTTTCGGCTTATCCTTCTCTCGCCTACTATGCTTTATCTGTGCCGGGCTTCGCTGGCGACTTGTGCCCTGACCCCGCCTGCGCTTGGCGCTGCTTCACTCTATCTCCATGTTCTCCCTTGTCATCGTTTCCCTCTGTGCCATCCAGGAAAATGGGGTGGGGGAATCGAGATAGCCTCAAAGAGATGTAACTGTGCCCTTGCTCCGGAGCCAAAGGGGATGTCCATTTTTGGCCCACGACAACTTGTTATTGTTGACTAAATCTCGTTTTATGCAAAAGAACATGGTAGGATAGTCATCTCTCTTGACATAGCCAAACATTTATTTATAATTATGATACACTATAAGTCTTTCTCAGTACAAATGCACTCACTCTTACTTGTTGATATTTAGTGAGCAAAGGAATCACGCACCCTGAAAATTCATACTTCGCCATAGGTTACAGGGAGGGTCTCGACATACATATTTTTATCTGATTTCTATATTGCAAACAAAGTGTTGACAAGAAAGAAGGGTCTTACTTGGAGGGTTCATGCATATGGTAGGAGACTAAAGATAGCACTACCGATCGATCGATGATCTCCTTGGATTAAGTCGTCGAATTAGTTACCGAGCAGTGCTTCTATGCTTTTCCTTCTAGTACAAGTTGCACAAATCTTGAAGCAAGCGAAAGGGTAAGTAACACCATCTACCTTTCATTCATGCTTTAATAGTTGTGCAACTTTTAAAAGGAAGAGCATAGAAGCACTTCTCTTAGTTACCCTATGTGATTAATGGAAAAATAGTTTTGAAAATATTAAAATTGTATGAGCAGATAAATTATGATTTTGGCTTAGAGCATTCCTGTGTAGAATTTATATGATATAAAATTTGCGGATTATTTGTCTCCATATAAATGCCTGCACATATGGCAGCATAAATTAACATATATATCTATTCTGTTAAAAGGATGCCCAGTTTATTATTGATTCCAACCAAACATATACTAATTAATTGAGGAAGAACACGATAGAACATGCACATATGAATGCACACTACTCAATATTGGAAAAGGCCAAAAACTGCAAATTAAGATCAATCAATAGATTATTGGAAAGAAATAGACAACTACCACATCAGATTGACCGCTTCCATTTCTGATTATATCTACTAATTTGAATTCGTTTGGGCTACTCAAGAATTTTCATCTTGTATGGAACATTTCTCAAAGTTCAAGGCGTTGCCGAAGATATATAGGATAATTGGATCGAAAGAAACACATGAGCCAATTGAGGAGATTGGCATATTGTAGCTAAAGTTCTGGGGATCATTATATTTAGCAAGTAAATATTTTACCTGTACAGAAGGAGCTTAATTAATTCATACAAGCTAAAACAGGACAGTTGCATACATATTAATACACTTGAACACTATACATAGTCGATATACATTTTAGCTGCAGATTAGAATTTTCGTCTAATTGAACTTTAGCATTTGCAGATTAATCATATCTAGCATATGCAGCGTATGTATATATGCTACATCTATTAATTAAGCATAAGCATAAGCTGCAACCAGCCTGGGTCTATATATATATACATATACATACATACATACATATATATATATATATATATATATATATATATATATATTTATATATATATATATTTATATATTTATATATATATATATATATATATAGATAGAGAGAGAGAGAGAGAGAGAGAGAGAGAGAGAGAGAGAGAGAGAGAGAGAGAGAGAGAGCTAGAGCTTAGCTAGCTATATATCTCTATGGAAATAATTAGGAATGGAGCTAGAGCATGATGCATGCACACTTTGGGCTGCCGCAGATGAGCATGGCGATGCATTTCTTGATGATGTACAGCTTCCCCTTCTGCTGCTTGGCCGCGTTGCGCAGCCCCCCGAGCTTCGCACTCTCCTTCGCCTCCGCCATGTCGTTTGCAGCTATGAGCTTGCTGGGTGGCGAGCTAGCTAGCTTAGAGACTAATTGATCAGATCTGGGGCGGTACAGGGCTATATATGCTACTTCACAGGGCAACACGTACGAATCCATATGTTGTGGTGAAGTGTTCAAGTGAGTAACCCTGTTTTCCTCATAACGTCGGTCTTGTTTGGTGTCGTGTGCACGGTGGTGTAGCCATGCTGATAAGCGGACCATGTATGTGGTTGTTGCCTTTGCAGTGCGCGTGTTTTATTCTAGTTACATTGTGTTTAGAAGTTAGTTGAGTCTTCTTTGCATCGGAGCACACTAAGGTTGAAGTTAGACGCCATGTCGACGAAGCTAGAGAACATTAAGACCCCGTTTGGTAATTTGGAACCGAGCTATTTCTACTAGAATCTGGAAGAAATCTAGCCAAACGGGCTAAAACTCGGAGCGATTCTCCATGAAACGTTTCTTTTTTTTTTCCACGCCGTGGCTGAATCACCATCAACCCCGTTTCTACTAGTTTCTACTAGAATCTGGAACTGTACCAAACGGTTTGCAGAAAATGATTCTGATTCTATCTGAAACGTTTCTACCAAGAATCTGGAACCGTTTTGGTTTCTACTTAATCTAGAACCGTACCAACCGGCGCCTGAGTGCTTGTTTGTATTCTCCCGTAGGCGATTGTGTAGAGTGTGTCCACTTTTATACGTGCGTGTGTACATCTCCACTGATCCTGTGCCAACAGAAGGATGGGATCCTGTCATCCTGATGCCAGCTGATATATAACCGACTCCAGTTAAGATCGATCGATGCTGCAGTAGACAGTACAACAGGACGGGTTGCGCTAGCAACAGGTTGGTGGCTATCTTTTCTGATGCATCGATCATGCTTGGGCCACGTGCTTTGGTGACCTTCTGTCAAAATTTACTAGCTGGCTAGGGCTTTTTAATTAATTAGTTCCCCCTATAGGCAGATTAATTGTAGCTTCACACAAAAATGGTACGTAGTTCAACTGTCCAAGTAAGAAGGGCCGGGCCGTGGATCCCATTCGCAGGAACTGGCACATGTTTGTGCCATTGAGGTGTATGTATGCATGGCTGCTTCAAGCGAAGTAGAAGGGACTAATGGGTACGTTGAGAACTGAGCGTAGCTTATTTGGCTTGAGCGCATCCCAGCTTAATAGCCAGCCAGACCCGTGTTCAAGTTCGCTCGAACGCGTGCATGCATGTGTTCAGTGGGATAGCATGTACTGAGCTCATGTCTGGAGCCTTTAAAAAAATTCCTTAGCATGTGTAGAGGACGCACACACTTGTATATATATGCGTGTAGTGTAAAAGGATTAAGAGGTTAGTTAGTTAGGTGACACACTGACAACCACTAGGTATAGTCCAATGGGTATTGTGGCACTGGATTTGTCTAGTTAATAATGGCTACAGTTCAAACCTTACTAAGGGCATGTACAGTAGTACATGTCAATTGTGTGTAAGATTATTTCACATAGAATTTTAGGTAATGTGAAGGAAAGAGAAGGATGAGAGTGAAAGGCATTGTCTACTATTTTATATAGACAGTCTGTTAATTGGATGAAAGATCATTACAGATAACTATATAGACGATCCACTATATAAGTTGTTTTTAGTTTTATCTTTAGATAATATAAAGATGTATTACAGACAACTGCCTTCTATACCAATGTATATACCCTAAGACTATCAAAATATATAGCTTGAGTTTGGCAACTTGATCAAGCTATAACCATCGAGCCAATCTCAAGGCTCGAGCTCGTGTCGAGCCCGAGCACATTCTCGGCTCAATTAGACCCAAATATACACTTTTTCCATAGCTTATCGATCGATCATTTCTAAACTACTTGAGTCGAGCTCGAGTTTGAGTGCCTCAAACTCCAACCTTAATGTGCTCTAGCTTCGTCGACAATTGCCGCTCCTGAGTTTGATAAGGTAAAATAGCTGCTCTACCTAATTGTCCACGTCTTTATATAAAATAAAGGAAAAAAAGTTTAGATGTCACACTTTTTGTAAGTGCATGCACGTGTGAAAAATATCTTTCGTTCTGCACAATAGGAAGTGTTTTGCTTCACAGTTAGATACTTTTACAAAGCTAGCTAGCTAGTCTTTATTCAAAACTAATTTAACATCTTGTTCTAATTTTTTTTAGTTTAGTTGTTTTTGCTTCAGATTGAAGAAATGTTTGTACAATAGGTTATTAAGAAAACATATTGCAATTCCACATAAATGTGTATTACGGCATCATCCAGTTGCAATGTTTTTTTAATAAACTCTTTCCATGTAAAGACTAATCAACTGCATATGCATGTCCCTACTCCCTAGCTACTCTAAAAAATTAAAGAGGAAACACCCGGCTCTTGCTACTGTCTAAAACAAGAGAGACTTCCTGCTTGATAAGATGCAATTTTCAGCTCACTTCAATTTAGTTATTCGAATTCTGGTCCAATTTTGCATGGATGTTGGCATGTTGCTAAAGCGAGCAGGAGAACATTTTATACCTAGCTGGCTAGCTAGTGTAGTTTAAGACTATGTCAACTTGGATACAATTGGATTGAGCAATTAAGATCCTAATTAACCAAAAGTTTCACCAAGGTGGCATTTGCTGTAGGCTAGAGTGCATGCAGTCCATGTATTGCAGTACCTTGTATCTGAATCTCACAAATCCTCCGGAGAGTCAAGTCCACTAGGAAATTGAGCGCGGCGGCACGCCGCGCACGTGAACGGGAAAAAAACACTTTTAATACGAAAAAAACTGAAAAAATGTTTTCGTAGAAAAAACGGACCATGAGAACACTTTAAAACATTTTTTCCACGCTCCGAAGGAAAAACGGACCACAAAAAATTGTTTTCGGGCAAAACGGAGAAACGAAAATATTTTTTCCATGCCCCGGAGGAAAAACGGACCACCAAAACACTTTTCGGTTTTTTTAGGGAAAACGGAGAAACGAAAATATTTTTTCCATGGTCTGGAGGAAAAACGGACCACAAAAATTTTTTTTCCTGGGCAAAACGGAGAAACGAAAACATTTTTTCCATGCTCCGGAGGAAAAACGGACCACAAAAATATTTTTTCGTTTTTTTAGGAAAAACGGCTAACGAAAACATTTTTTCCATGCTCCGGAGGTAAAACGGACTACAAGATTTTTTTTTCTGGGCAAAACGGAGAAACGAAAACATTTTTTCCATACTACGGAGAGAAAACGGACCACAAAAATATTTTTTTCGGGCAAAACGGAGAAAGGACCTGAACGAAAATTGCACGGACCTATTTGTTATGATTTTGGACGTGTTCGCTATTTTGAAAAACTATAAAAGGGCTCGTCTACGATTCGTATTTAACGGGAGGTTCTTTACGTAAAACGGCAAACGACGGACTTAAACGCGAACCGGGGAAAAAGTTTCCCTCTCACAAAAAATTGCAAAGGACCTATCCGTAATTTCAAAAACCTTGGGGGCTTTTTCGCAAAAAGAGGAGAGAGGGGGTGGGACACGTGGGTGAGCTCTCCGTGCGGGAACTCTCCCGGTTATAATGGATTGATAATGTGTGTGGAGCCAAAATGTGGCTGAATTGCCCTTGATTGATTTCTTCAGTTACATTTTTTAGCCAAAATGTTTACAACATTAATTCCAACAATTTCAAAAGGTGTGCGTGTATAGGCTATTTAATCAGGGCATGGCAATAATTGTTTCAATCGTTTGTTATACTTTATTGAAGGAAATGTTTCCATGGTTTTAATTTAGTTAAGGTTAGTTTTACTTGACACTAGCTAGAGAAAATCGTTAAATTAGTTCTCAACCTTTTAGTATTCCAAGGTATCGTATTTTTCTCAGAGAATAGAGATACCAATTTAACTATTTATCTAAATAGCTCCTGATCTTTCCGGAACGAGGATAAAAGTATGATACAAGTATCAAATCTAGATAATTTCTGTCGGTAGATATCTATCTATCCGCAGTCTGTGCGTAGCTGGTAGAAGTAGGAGCGAGTATATGGTTCCTGAATAGTAGTCTATGTCATGGATGGGCTGAGTAAATTGATACCGAACTTGTGGAAACAAAACACAATTAATGCACCGATAACCGTTTTTGGAAAAGCCATATTAAGTGCTATCACCAGCTTAGTCTGTCGAGAGGTGCTTCTATGCTCATCCCTTTTAAAGTTGCACAAACATTAAAGCATGAATGAAGAGTGGATGAGGATTGCTTACCCATTCGTTTGCTTCAAGATTTGTGCAACTTGTATTAGAAGGGAAAGCATAGAAGCACCTCTCTAGTCTATCTCTCATAGATGTAGCTGGACTTGTCCCTGAGGAGCTCTAGATAACACCTTGTAGTTGTGCCCTACTATAAGAGTATAAGCTCCACATGCATACATATAATTAAAAGCGGCTAATCAGAATTAAAGGCTAGTAGTAAAGCCTGTACGTAGTGTGTATAGTTCCTAGCATCACACAACACAATAGGTAACTATACAATGAAGGCGCTATATATGTTAACCGACAAACAAGGCAACAAAGTACTAAAATAAATACCACTTTATTTATAAGATAATTGCCCTCACAAGGTAAAGTAGGTACATGGAGCTCGGCACAGACCAAATTAACGAAGAAGATGGCTCAAGAACCGTCAGTGTATAGGCCGACTCTTCTCCTACTTCCCTACCGAGCTACTAGCAGCTCTGACATCGCTATGCTACCATAGGACTTATACTAGAAATGATGGAGAGGAGTGTACTCGACGAGAGTTTTCAGAATTTGACACACTTTAAAATTCGCATTTTGGAATTTGACATTCTGGCCCACTGTTATATACACAGACGGTATCATATATCATTCAAATGAGCTGAAAGGCTTGCGAATTGAGTGTCAAATTCTGAAATAACTCGTACTGGGTGGTGTTGGTGATGCTTGGAGAGGAGGGACTGTTGCCCCTTTTCACCTTGGCCGGCTTGCCAAGGTCGGTTGGGCATCGAGAGATTTTGTAATGTCATTCAGAATGACAGAAAATGTACATATACATAGTTTATTTTTTGCAGTAAATAGCATACTTTTTTTTTTTTTTGTAGTGGCCATGTGAAAATGGAACAAGTACATTAGTCATAACATCAACTTTTGTAAGGTATTTTCCTTCCTACGATGAAGGGTTCCTTAAACCAAAAGAATTTATCTCAAGCACCCGAGTTTTACTAATACATTACTCTAAGAATCATTGGTTAAAGTTGTGCATTTAGCACTGTAGAACCACTACATCGATGTTTTTGGCCAGAAGGCACTATATATGTCTTTCTAGCTTGATAGCTAGGAGACCATTTAAATTAACGCTTATACAGTGGGTCTTCAACATTAGTATCTGGAGAATGGGAGGAGGGTACTTGTAAATCTGTAACCTGGCCTCAATTTTAGCATACATGTCAAGTTCAAAGGACCTTGGAAACTCAAGGCACCGTAGAAATAGAAGGCTAGAACGCCATCTAGCTGGCTCACAATCAGGGTTCCACTTATTGTCGAATTGCGCTCAAAATTCATGAAATTTGACCGTACCGCTATGGTTCAAAAAGGCATTTCGTTCGATTTACTGGTCAAATTCAAATTAAAATCTGAAAATTTTGAAAAAAATTTAAATGTGTTAGAAATTTTTGAAAATTTTTGTGTGAGGTCCTGAGGAAGTTTTAATGATTCTTTAAAATTTTCAGATTTTTATCATACATGTATATTTTTTAAAAATTCTGACAGTGCTATTGTATTTGTATATAGTCTTCTATTTTTGATTTCCTAGGGGCACTAAATGAAGTATAATATTTATAAAATTTTTACTACATGATCCTTGGGTACTATTTAATATGAAATTAAAATTTCAAAGTATGATCAATCATGTAAATGTTTATAAAAATCTAAAAGTGTCTATGTTCCTTTTTATTAATTACTATTTTTAATTTTGGAAAAGCAATAAATGAATTCAAAATTGTTGAAATTTCTCTCAAGTGTTCTAGAGATTAAATGGGATTTAATAAGATTTTTTTACAATTTTTTATAATATTTTTTTGAAAAAATAAAGTTTGGAGACGTTTTTTCAACTGTGGCCGGTTTTCGTCAAAACCGCTCGAAATTCGAGCATTTTTGAACGAATTTCACTAGGTGGTTTGACCAAAATTTAAATTTATTTGACTTTCAAACTGTTTGGTTTAGAGCAAATTTCGAACGATTTTCAAATGGTTTTTTACCGATTTTTGAATTTCGGTTTTCGTGCTACCGAAAAGTGGAACCCTACTCACAATTCCTCATCTTAGTTACTCCAGAACTCGTCCTCCTTTGCTACCTCACCTTCGGCAATTTCCCCTACCAACTTTCTGTTACCCTTGTAAAATCGGTGCTGGTTATGACGGTCCCTATATATGTTCCACTGGTGCATCACAATATATAGCTGCCATTTCACCACACTGTCGTCTGACTATCCCTTGAACTAACTATATTGACCTTCGTAAAACATTGTATTGCAACTTGTGTGCCTGTGAATATATATAGGACGAGAAGTTCTTTTGTACTTCACGAAAAGAAAATCAACTGAACAGATCCTAATTAAAACACCTCTGATTACCCGAAGCCACATAAATTAAACTGTTTTCCGTATCAGGATGCATGACATATCCTCGTATCAATTTTAGATCATCGAGTATGTGACTTGATCGTGAGACTCTGTAACATGTTTGTGGTATTATTATAAATTGTCCCTTGTCGTTAATTAATTGATTGGAACATACATGGATCCCAACATGAGGATCGCATTCTTTTATGTTACTAACAGTTGTATGTAATATGATAATTATATTACTTACGCTCGGAAATGTGTTGAGACATGTGGAGTGATGTGTACGGTTAATATGAAATTTTGTCCTCATTATACGAGGACAAAAGTATCTTAAGTCCACTCGAAGAAGATGGACTAAGAATGTGCATGGCCATGCCCGAGCAGGTTGAGGTGTCGACCGTTTGATCTATTTATAAGTCTAGCTTTGGATATTCGAGAAATAATGGATTAATTAAACAGCACAAGTATGACACATATCTCACTTAATTTAGGTTTAATATTGATATCTAAAAGTGACGAAATGATCGAACGTATATATTCGTTGATAGCTAGTAGGATAAATGATACCAATATGGTTTGGAAATTCATACTGTTTTGCTAGGAGCCGCTTGTGACTTATGAATCGAATGGTGATTCGGAGCACTGCTAACATCACAATGCATGGTCCTACAGGATCACACACAAGAATGGGAACCTACTATATAGTTTATTAATAAATTTTGTATACACAAGCTTGTACTAGAAGGAAAAGCATAGAAGCACCGCTCTGTATGTAATAATTCATGGTCTTGCTCTGTATTCTTATTTCACAGCACAGCCTGAGTTGCACACGCTGTCGAACATTTAGCGGACACGAACTACGTAGCAGGCCGACTTGCTGCCCCCTCGAATATTGACAGCATGTAAGGATACAGCTGCAGATAGCCCTATCATGCCATGATCACTACACCAGCTTTACGGACAAAAGATGCTCCCAGTAGACCGGTTGATCGATCGATCGATCGTGGTAGGGCAGCGAGCGGCCCTGGCCACTACGCCCCGCGGCTGCCAATCTCGGCGACGTTGCTCGGTCGCGCGCCACATTCGGTGGCCGGGAGATATTAATCGCTTCCGATCTGTCGAGCAGTGCGCGCGCACGGCGCGAGCATATACCGGACAGCGACACGCAGGCCGGCCGGTTCCAGGTTCGCGTACCCGGAAGAAGGATGCGTCGTTGGCTATACGCAGTGATTTCTGCTCCGATGATGGCTAGACTTTTCCGAGTAGGACGTCGCGGGTGCGTGCGGGCCAGCTCGTTAATGATATTTAGCACCGGTTGTGTGGTCGGCCAGAATTCCGGCGCGGCGGTTGATCGGTCCATCGATCTATCATGCTGACTGCTGAGCTTGGGATGGCCGTTTTCCAACTCAACTGAACAGAAAAACACTAGTTCTTGATCAGCATGCATTCTGGCCGGCACTTCTGAGATGACCGATAATAGACTGCAGGTCCTGTCTGGTAACAATTAAAGTAACGCTCAGGGGGCCCATCGCCGGTCTTGATCAGCAATCGATCAGTGGCGGATCGATCTAGAGTTCTAGACTTCAGAAAACGTAGGATCATCTTCTTTTGAATTTAACTTCTCACCAGAAATGAACAAAAATAACTCTTTACCAGTTCAATAAGAAACTCAATTTCCCTAGTGAGGCCGTTATTAATTGGGGAGCAAATCTGAGTCCCTCGCACATCGGACTCATCTTCATTTTTTTTCTTCAAAAATAGACTCCTCACGCTCAAATTTTCAAAAATAGCTCCCCTCTCTCACCGCGAAAGAAGCATTTGACGACACGTGGTACCTCCTGCTGCTCTCACCATGTGTCACCTAATTTCCGCTATTTTTTTTTTTTTTGAAATTTGAGTGTGTAAGCATATAGGACTCTAATTTTAGTGTTTCATGTGTTTTGGTCATGATTAATAAAGTTATTTGTTAATACTAACTATATCTCAAGGTTTTAAGATGAGTTACTGCTTGATGTTGGCATATTAGGTATTCTTGGTATTTATGTATCCCCAAAAGGTATGATTGGCGACAAAACATGAAGATTACAGACGTTGAGACTAGAAATGATCCGAACAGTCGAGTTTGGATTGTTTTAGTGATAGGCGTTGTTTTTGTTTTGTCTATACTATTAGGGGGGGGGGCTGTTCAAGGCTAGTAGTTTGAGATTGGTAAGGTTGCGTAGCTAGTTGTGATGCACACTAGGTCTCTTTATCTCATATCTAGTTAGTGGAAGCCAAGAAACCAAGTGAGAATACAAACTTTGGACTTAGTGTGAAATTTCAAAACTTGGTCATAAAATGTCAGTTGAGGTCGGATGATCCGAGTGGGTTGGACTACTAGTTTGATGAA
The DNA here is from genome assembly GCA_036346355.1 of Rhipidocladum racemiflorum. Classification (NCBI taxonomy): domain Eukaryota; kingdom Viridiplantae; phylum Streptophyta; class Magnoliopsida; order Poales; family Poaceae; genus Rhipidocladum; species Rhipidocladum racemiflorum. The sequence continues at coordinate 12,909,422 of CM070578.1, read as the reverse complement.
TTCAATAGAGGAATGTGAGTCGGATGATCCGGGTGGGTTAGACTACTAGTCGGATTAATTCAATAGAGAACATGTTCTGAAAATTTCAATATGAGTTGGATGATTCGTCTAACATACCAAATTTTGCCACAAATTAAATATTAAGTTGCTAAATTATTTTTTAGCAATTACTACGAATTATCAAAATTTTCTGCATTTAAAGAAAATACCTTTGCACATTCTAGCTATTGTTTCTGAATGTAAATTTCAAATTCAAAACTGTGTAAAGTATGAAAATTTTTATTTAGGTTCAGAATAATCTTAAGTCACTCTCCAAAACTTTTTGTGAATTTTGGAATTAGGTTGCTATTTTTGAAAAATCAAATACTACACTTTATATTAAAACTGAGGCTATAAAAGAGTTTATGAGAAAAATCTAGAACTACTAAAATTCTAAAAAAAAATTCACAAAAACATAGTATGACATCATGTGCACCCACAAATGTTTTCACAATTTGTGGAGCCTTTTGCTATACCAAAGCAAATTCAGACAAGATTCTGATTTAAAACCAAATGTCAAAATCCCCTCTCTTCCCTCACTACGTGCGCCAACAAGCTATGTCTAAGCAACTAAAACAATCTTAAAGCGATGATCAATCACTAAGTAAATTTAAAAAATAAATTGCATAAAATTGATCATAAGAAACCAAACCACAATAAGTTGAACACGATGATTTTTCCCGTGGTCTTGAAAACTTGCCGGCCTCCCCTAATCCACGTTAAGGAAGCTTGAACGAATCAAGATGGCTCTTTGCACAAATGAACATTCGTTGATCACTAGAGGTAGCTCCTCCCTGCTCTGGGTATGCAAGCTCCGACCTTCACACCAATCCCGGTTCTCTTCACAATCTCCTTGAAGAGATCACCGGTTCTACACCTCCAAGCCGTCTAGGATGCAGCAACCTCCAAGAGATGATCAAGTATCTACAAGACTCAAACTTGAATTCTACACTTGAAAGCTCTTTACTCTCTCAAAATGTGAATTGAATGCTCTTGAGATGAACAAAGACTTGCTAGGTGTTGGCGCAAAAAACTTGATGTAGGGTTGATCGTAACCAACACACGTAAACACCGGGCTTAATTCTAGGGTGCAGGCGTGCCAGCCGATTTGATACTGCAATTGGCAAGAAAACAGTTTGTAAACCAATTGGCTATTCAGCCGATGCAGTGTTCAATAAAGATCGAATCTAATCGGCCTATTTAAGCCAATTTAGATGAAGTAATCGATAAATCTAATCAACCCAATTGAGTTAATTATATGAGGGTAAAGATTATTTTTGCCAAAGAAGGTGATGTGCAACAAAATCAGAGAAAAGAAGACTTGAATTGATGTAAGTCGATAATGACCAAAATTAGTGATGTGCAACTTTATTGATCAAGGAAGGTGAATTAAAGATGAAAGCTTACAAGACTAAAAACTACTCTTATTTGATGAAAAGTAAAAGTAGAATGTGTTGTTTGGTGTGTGTTTTCTACCTCGTCCGACGCTATCCATCGTCTTCTTTTATAGCATGAAACCCGATCGTATCCCTCACGGTCTCCTGTTAAAATCTGCCCGTATTGGCTTTCAACTTCCCCTGATATTTTTTATTGGTCACAACCAGATAAGATCGTATTGGTTTAGATCTATTATATCCGATACATTTCTTAACAATCTAAATTATACCGAATCAGTTCTTTACCAAATCGGCTACGTGCCAAATTTAAGTGTCAACACTAAGGCTAAACTAATATCCAATGAATGTCCAAGAGTTGCCCTTGCTGCAGTGTGAAATTTCAAAACTTGGTCATAAAATGTCAGTTGAGGTTGGATGATCCGAGTGGGTTGGACTATTAGTTGGATGAATTCAATAGAGGAATGTGAGTCGGATGATCCGGGTGGGTTAGACTACTAGTCGGATTAATTCAACAGAGAACATGTTCTAAAAATTTTAATATGAGTTGGATGATTCGTCTAACATACCAAATTTTGCCACAAATTAAATATTAAGTTGCTAAATTATTTTTTAGCAATTACTACGAATTATCAAAATTTTCTGCATTTAAAGAAAATACCTTTGCACATTCTAGCTATTGTTTCTGAATGTAAATTTCAAATTCAAAACTGTGTAAATTGTGAAATTTTTTATTTAGGTTCAGAATAATCTTAAGTCACTCTCCAAAACTTTTTGTGAATTTTGGAATTAGGTTGCTATTTTTGAAAAATCAAATACTACACTTTATATTAAAACTGAGGCTATAAAAGAGTTTATGAGAAAAATCTAAAACTACTAAAATTCTAAAAAAAAATCACAAAAACATAGTATGACATCATGTGCACCCACAAATTTTTTCACAATTTGTGGAGCCTTTTGCTATACCAAAACAAATTCAGACAAGATTCTGATTTAAAACCAAATGATATTATTGCTAGAGGTGGACATGCTAATGTTAGATGAATTGCTAGGAATAAAATTAAGTAAGGTAATTCATCTACTATATCACATTGCATACCTATGTCCACTCTAGGCTTAATGAGTTCCTTGTGGAGAAGAGACTCATGCTCACTTTTGAGCACTTAATAATTATTTTCAAGTCATGGCAAACCTTATCACTGCCGGCTCTACGCATAATCGGCAGTGATAATGTCAAATTACGCTCAGATGCGCGGGAAAATACATATCACTACCGGTTAAAGAATAAACCGGTAGTAAAAGTTCCAATATCACTGCCGGTTCTATTTAGAACCGGCAATGATATGTCACTACCGGTTTTGAGTATAAATCGGTAGTGATAGTTTGTTATCACTGCCGGTTGGTTATACCATAACCAACCGGCAGTGATACGTTTCCTGGGCAGCGGATCTTACGAACCGGCAGTGATATTTTATCACTGATGGCTCTAGCCCAACCGGTAGTGATATGGCGGCAAGGATTGCCTGTTCTGTAGTAGTGTGCCTACCACCCAAGAACTACCACAAACTCAACTCAGATATCAACTGAGATATATTAACCAGTTGAATGCACAAGTACACATATGCCACTACAATTCATAAATTCACAGCACAAGTTTCACAAATTAGCCCAAGTACTAATTCATAAATTCACAATATGTACATCACTAACAATAAGCAATCAATTGGAGCATTAGAGCCTCCACACAGTGAGAAATAAACTAGTACGGAATTAATGGTATGACAAGAAAAGGAGAGAAGCATCGATTCATTCGCATCGAACTTGAATAATATACTATAGAGGAGGTCCAAAACAAGGTTGCATAACTCTCATCAAATCACGTAAACTATGTAATAAAGTTCTAGGTAAGTTCAAAAAAACTTGGTTGTACAGTATTAAGTGCTCATATCATTTTCCATGTATGTCATATCTCTTAATCCCTACAAAGTTGTCATGTTGTTGTGAAAAGGGTGTCTTGGTATATTATCAGTAACCACGTTGAGTTAAATACTAGAAACCTTTATATTACCTCTATAAGCTCAGCTTTGGCTTCTTCCAGCTCTGCATTCGCCCTGTGCTCCTTAATGATGAATGCCTTGTTAAAAGATTCAATATCTTGCGATTTTTCGTCTATGTCTTTCGGTTTTTGTTTCATCTCATAAATCTTTTTTATTAACTCATAATCTTCTTCACTTATGTTCTGCTCCATCACATCATACTTTCCCTTCAATTGTTCTATCTCCACCTCAAATTTTTGTTTATCATCCAATAGCTTTTCCCTGCCATATATCTTGTTTGTAGGCTCCATTTTATCTATGTAATTTGCAGTCACTGGGACAAAGCTTATGTTGTTAAATATTTTGACACGACAATTGAAAATTATGCCTCCAACACGTCGTGAAATATTATGATATTGTTCTTGTACCAATGCTAGAAAAAATGATATATATTATTTAAGGAAATGGAGAAATAGAGGAACAAAGAATACTTTTCAACACTAAATAGTCACAGGGTAAATTGTATCACTTCTTAAGATGTTGTCGAGATTATATCCAAGGATGAATCTACAAGATGTTGTTTAGTTAAGTGAGTTAAATGGTGGAAATACAGGCTATTCAGATGCAAACTAGAAGCCAGAAATGGTTGAAATGAACTACTCCCTCCATCCCATTATATAAGGCGTAACTCCTACCAACGTAGAGACCAAGGAAACAGTTGCATCGCACACATGCATGCACATGAGAGATGGGAGAGAAGCCAGAATAGGAGCCGAGGAGGCGTCGCGCCCTGTATTCTGGGACTTGGAAAAAAAAGTAGTTGTGCCTTATATTTTGGGATGGAAGGAATAAATGACTAAACTATTGTAGTTAAAACATCTCCCTAATCGTCAAAATGGGTGAAACAAAGCAAAGCTTTAAGATATAAACACCACTGCTATCACTAAAAAATATATTCAACTAACAAGGCAACTAAGGAACCAGATTGGATCCCACAAAACTACTGTGAACTTGATTGCCCTAACCAAAACAACAGAGGAACATGAAGAATAAATATAGCATGTGGAGTTCTCATAAAAAATCAACACACATCCGAGTTTTGGTCCAAACACTAACATGAGCATTAGGCACCAACACATATCAAAGTATCCAGCACAGCAAGCATGAAACATGTGGATTCAGGATGTGTGTCTGACTAAACAATGGATATGAGGATCTAGGTTATTACAACTAAGATGCAAAACATAACCACAATATTCAACTCTGAATATTTTGACATGACAAAGATCAACAAGCATATATTGAGAAACATCATTATTTGATAGATTAAGACAAGGAGACCTTTAGAGTTCGAGGGAGGAAGTGGCAACAGGCTTAGGGGAGGAGGTGGCGACTAGTTTGGAGAGGAGGCGACAATGGGCTAGGGGAGGAGGTGCACGGGCTCGGGGGAGGCGGTGTCGAGGACAGGCAGTGGCAGCAATGGGCAGCGGCGATGGGCTCAGGGGAGGTGGAGTGCGATGAAAGATTTTGTTTGTTTGATGAGTGCGATGGGCACAGACCCTAGAACGAATATATAATAAGTGTTATATCATATACGGTTCTTGATACAAACCGTTTGAGATAGCTTATTATCATATTTGTGGAATCATTTATAGGCATAGCAAAAATTAAGTACCTTCTTGCATCTGTGAGAATAAATGTTGACGGATTCCAAGGCAAAATCCAATTCCATCCACAGTTCATCTTGAAAGTTGTTATCCTCCGATTTATCTTCCACTTCATCCTCATCTCCAAATGAGAATAGCATAGGTAGCCTATTTTCACTCTAGACTTGTGCAAGAACATGGTTATTTTGATGGTTCTCTATTTCATTAAATATGGAGTTGATTAAGTCATCGTATATGAGTTGCTCTGCTCCATATTTGGTAGTGAATACATGGCATCAATTATGTGGACAATGTATTAGATGGTAACAAGAACGGTTTCATTGGGTCAACAAGTATGTGGCAGTATCATGATGTGGCCTTTGGGCTTACTTTTGCCCTATTTGAACTTACAAACTTGTTATCCTAACAAGTTCAAGACATATTAGAGCTCTAGAAGCAATAAGCAACCAAGTCCTAGGAGAACACAATACCTTTTACTGCTGAACCATTAAGCTAGCATATTGGTACAATGGTGGCATGTCCAATACCTACTACTTTGTGGATTTGTAACTATTGAAACAATTGTAGCATCAGGCTCAAGGAATTCGAGCATGCCCAATACTTACTATTTTGTGAATTCCATTCTATTGCCCCCATGCACCCTAAAATCCCCTAACCATCTGCATGATAAGTGGCGATATGCAAGAGTTAAGCTTAGCACATGGATTTCTATATCACTAGCCTTCGCAGTATATGATTGATATGAAATTAGGGCAATTAGGACCAAACCTTATAATTAGGATGCCCTGGTCCAGCTTCCTCATCCGCTCCCTGAGTGCATGTTGGCCATGGAACTTGTTGAGCCCACCCAAATTGATCAAAGAAGAACAAGTTTTCCCACACGCATCAGCATCAACAACCATAAGACATCAAACCAAATGAAAGCACCTGATTAAGAGGCGCGAGAGACAATTGTGGAGGTGAGACCCCAATATTTGGGAATGGGGAGAGGCTGAATTCAGAGCAACAATTAGGGTGAGATCTTGCACGTACCGTGCTTCCTCTTGGGTGGTGGTGGAGAAATACGATGATGAGGAGATCGGCGTAGGATGGTTCGCATCGCGATGGGTTATAGAGGATGACGAACAAATTTCCCTTTTATAGTAGTAGAGATAGTTAACACAGACGGTTCATCTCACAAACCATTTGTGATAATTCACAGATGGTTCTTACCATGAACCGTTTGTGATATCAGTTTATCACAAACATTTCTTAGCATATCCTGTAACTTTGATGGTCACGCTAGCAAAACAATCTATGGTTAGCTTTAATACAGATGGTTTTTTAAAATCGTCTGTGATGAGGCATCTAATATAGGCCTTTCTGTAATAGTGAGTATTTTACCAATTTTTTTATCTTGGCAAAGACATTAAAAAAATTAACATTTGCTATAGAACCAATGCTGAGACCCTCTCCTTGGTGTGGATTACCCAAGGGTCTCATGTGTATTCCGTACTAGTCCCATGATTAGTGGCTAGTACACACATCAACAACATGGTTATCACATCCATAAACAATGTGATATAAATACAAATCATAGGTCAATGGTAGTTCTTACAATAAGGCCTAATAGCCAAACAAAATGTAGCAGAAGAAGTAGTGGAATATCAAAATACAGTGGTATGCCTCAACCCAAAAAATCTATATAAAACTGACAAGGATTAAGCCTAGAAAAGTTCATCGTTGTAACCCCTAAAACCTATGGTGAAACAAGAGTTGTCGGGGACCTCGACTTCTTCGCCCTCTGAATATCAACAATCAAGGGTTAGTACATTTGTACTCATCAAAACATATAATGTATCACAATTATAAGTATATGCTTGGCTATGTCAAGGGAAATAGCTATTCTACTATGTTCTTTTGTATAGATCGAAATTTAGTCAATAATAACAAATAGTAGGTTGCAAAAGGAATTTGTTATGAGCAGTTGACAAGTATGTAACATAAATAAGAGTGACTCACAATCCTCCATGATTGTGATTAACAATCCATTCCCTGCCATACCCGTCACAACATTTAAAACATGGTTACCCACCATTCCCAAATTCAAACCTTTTTGCTAAAAAAATAAAAAATCTAACTAGTGTTAGTGCACCAAGTCTCTCATGATTGCGAGCATAGTTTTTTCAAAAAGATTTACACTCTAGGAGGTGTACAGTTTTACCCACAAGTTATGACCAACTCTTGTTGCAAAGTTATTAACACACTTCCTTTGATGTGCGATAGAGAGACCATGATAAAACTATTATATCACCTAGACCTAACTTTGCACTAGCCCGGTGATATTTGACCCTTGCTATGACGGCGAAAAACATTTGTACACATAGCACCAATAATAGTTTACACCCTGCTGTAACCATTTCCCCCTATAATAAGACATGCACCATTGTATCGGCAAGCATTATTCCTAATACATGTACTACTACGGCCTTTCAATGTTCAAAGCTATTCTTAGATAGCTTAATAGGTTAGAACCACCTCAAAAATAATACTTGTGGCTGCATGGAATATCTTGGATTATACAGCACTACGTTCGGTCCTTAATCGACCCTAGCAAGAACCCCCCGACACTACTTGCAAATTCATGCACTTCACAAATTATATTAATAACTTGCCCATGCCAAAACTTAGTTTTTTAGTTTTGCTTTTTATACCAAACTAACAGAGACAACCTTCTCAACATGTCAGAAATTCCATTCCCGAACAAATGCTACAATCGACCATTTGTTCCCTCAATTCTAAGGCATGGCTAAGCAATATTACATGTAATTGAATATACGCACATTTGATATTAGTTATTGTCTAACCCATACCTTATGTATTTCAAGGTTGAGGTTACACGTCTTTCAATGAAGTTCCATGCAACAGTAGAAATATCTACCGATAGACACAATATAGCCAATTTGCTAAAAATACACGCATGTATATATAAACATGTAAAACAATAAAAATTAAGTGAAATGGTAGGATGAACATAATCAAAGGAGGTGCATACCTTGCTCATTGAATTCTTGGGCTTATTCTGGGTCGACGAGGAGGGCTTCAAGGATGTCGGTGTCTACATGCAGTATATCAAAAGGCAAAAATAACAACGAACTAAATCCAAACAGAAACAAAATTTAAATATATTTGCATAAGCATGAATTTACAAAAATTTAGAAACTTGTTTAACTCAATTTGGAGTTTATTTGTAAAAGTTATGCATATTCAAATTTAAATCGACTGACAAATCCTTAAAATGAAAATAGGGGTGACGTCGAAAACATATTTCCATATATTACATCTTCTAACAAAAAATGCGTATTCTCCTTTGAACTGAAAGCATTATTATTATTTTTGGGTATTAAGTTTATTTTACAGAGACTAACATGTGGGGTCTACATGTTAGGTTTTTATTGTTTTTCGGAAATGACTAACATGTGGGGTCTATATGTCTATGACTCATCTTTTAAATGCCGGTTCAAGTTAAAAACTAAATCATTTATCCTCAGTTGGCCCAAATATCATAGGCTCATTAGTTTTAAAATTAATTAATTAAATTAATCCTAATCCTAATAGCATTTATGATAACTAGGGCCTACATGTCACAAAGACAGAGCTCTGGCACCATGGATGAGCTCACTGGTGCCGATGCAATGGTGGAAGGGGCAGCACAATGGCAGGGATAGCTAGAGGGGCTCAAGATGAAGCTCTAGGAGGCAACAGTGGCTAGAGGCGGTAGCAAAGCGGCGTTGAACAGCGAAGCTCCTTAGGTTAGTGAGGGATTAAGTGAACAAGAGTAATCAGGCAATACCAGGTCATCATGTTAGCTTTTTAGGGCATTAGCGAAGCTACAGCCACGGTGTCGGGACCAATGGTCACCGGAGTAATGCTGGCGACTCGAAAAGGCGGAGACACAAAGTAGAGCACTTGTGGCAGACCGATAGGCTATCGGTAAAGACTAAACTAAGGGGTGTGATAGCATCAAGAACTCACCCTAGTTACATAGGGAGGCTCAATGATAGAGCTCAGAGTAGCGGTTCACTGGACAATAACAACAGTAGCGATGAGCTTCACAGCAACAGCCAAGCACGGATGGAACTAGTAAAAAAGAAGTGTGCCATTAATTTCACTAAATCACAGAGAAGCTAGAAAGGACCGTGATCAAAGCTAGGACTCACCAAAGAGTAGGAGAGAGCTCGAAACAGTGTTGGTCAGAGAAGAAGAAGATTACACATTTTCAATGCTACACAACACAATAGACTACACCATCTTAGGACTTTTGAAGAAACGAAAATGGCACAAGATGACACATGTGTCAAGGTATAGAGCTCACTAGGAAGAGGTGTTGCTTAGACGGAGCACGGCGGCATGTGAGCACCGGTGCTTGAGACAAAGGTGGTGTCCTCGGCTGCTCGGTGAGAGAGAAGAGCTTCGACTAGGCAAAATGGGTTCAGCGGCGTATAGAGAAGCCGAAGGGCAAGGCGGAGGGCCTCAAATAGGCATGGGGTGGTGATTCCTCTCATCGGCTTCCTCTTGACCGAGAGCAAGATGCCAAGATTTTGCACTCGCGACAGTAGCTTACAGGCAGCGAAGCAACGGCCTTGAGTAGGGAGCTCGAGGCGATGCGATGGGTCAGGCAAACGCGCACTTGATGTGACCAAGCAAGCATGGGCATGAATCTTTGCGTGACAGCCATGGAAGAGCTTCGTGGAAGATGAAGCATGCTAGTCGGCCAGGGTTGCGAATGACAGGGAGAGGGAAAACATATTTGGCGAAAATATGCCTTTGCTCAGAAAGACGGCAAGTGAAGGCCACTTGAAGGGCAATGGCTACTAATAGGTGGGGATAGAATCTAAGCAAGAGGAAAGGGCTAATGCACTGGCTCAAGCTGTTAGTGAGAGGAAGAGATGAATTTTGAAATTTGGTTTTTTGGCCAGAAACAATGTACAAATTTTTAGGCGTAGGTAAGCAGCTCCAAAATTTACGAAACTTTTTTGTGGGAGGTCTTGACAGGATACTAACATTTGTGTAAAATTCTTAGCATTTTAGAAGCTCTAGGTTTTTCTTATAAATTCCTTTATTTCCTCAACTTTTATATAAAGATGCGTTATTTGATTCTGCATAAATATTAACTCAACTCCAAAATTCATAAAACTTTTTGGAGTGGCACTTTATATTATCCATAACCTAAATAAATATTTTCAAACTTTGCTTAGCTTCGAAGTTGATATTTTAAATACTTTTTATATATAGCACAGCTCTAAATTTGTTATTACTATACCTATATGCTACTATTTAGACTTGCTTCTTGCTCACAATTAAAAAGGAAGAAGAAAAGAAGAAGAAGAAGAAGAAGAAGAAGAAGGGGCTTAGGGGCAACCCACGCTGCACATTAGCGTGGGCAAATTAGGAAACCGCACGGGGCAAGACCCCAATGTACTCTATAGAGTATATAAGAAAACTACCACCGGCACCGTATTGTACAAAGTATAAAAGAAAACCACCATTGGCGTACTATACATAGTATACATGTATGCTACTATTTAGACTCGCTTCTTGCTACTGTTCTTCATAACCTAAATAAAATAGTTTTTATATATAGCACGGCTCTAAATTTGTTATTAGTATACTCACATGCTACTATTCAGACTTGCTTCTTGCTCACAATTAAAAAGAAAAAAGAGGTAGAGAAGAAAAAGAAAAAAGAGGTAGAGAAGAAGAAGAAGAAGAAGAAGAAGGGGCAACCCACACTGCACATTACTGTGGGTAAATTAGGAAACTACATGGGGGCAAGACCCCCAACGTACTGTATATAGTATAAAACAAAACTGCCACTATCATACTGTAGAAAGATAGAGTATAAAAGAAAACCACCATCGATGTACTCCACGTAGTATAAAAAATCACCACCGGTGTACTCAATGGAGTATAAAATATCACGAGGGGGCTAAAAGCCCCCAACATACTCTAAGGAGTATAAAAAAATTACCACCAGCATTACTCTATGGAGTATAAAATATCATGAGAGGCCATGAGCCCTGACATACTCTACGAAGTATAAAACAAAACCATCATCGGCGTACTCCGTGAAGTACGAAAGAAAACCACCAACGACGTACTCTATGGAGTATAAAAGAAAGCTACCACCGGCATACTCTCTTAGTATAAAAATCACCCCGGCATAATCTACGGGGTATAAAATATCACAAGGAGCTACGAGCACCCGACGTACTCTACGGAGTATAAAAAATTGCCACCAACGTACTCTATGAAGCATAAATAAACCACATTAGGCACCACCTCAATGAACTTCATAGAGCATAAAAAAATTTCTCTACAAACTAGTAAGAAAAAAGAAAGACAGAGAAGAAAGAGAAGAAAGAAAATTAAAACTTTTCGTAGACGCAAAAAACAACAAAACAAAAACAAAAAAAACGTATGGTTAAAAAACCCCAACATTTTTCACAAGAATAAAAGATGTGAGGGTCAATGACTCTTAGTTGCTTGACCTTGCTGGGTTCAAGTGAGAGTTTTAGATTTATTACTTTGGGAGGTCAGTGACTACTAGATGGTTTGGAGGTGTTTTGCTCAGTGATCTTCCTTCGAGGCATTAGTGGAAGGCACCGGGAGTCTTGTGAAGGTTTAGAATCCACCTATCCGAAGTGGAGAAAGACTACCACGAGTGGATGACTTTATTTCTTGCACGGTTTCAACTTAGAGCTAGGCTCTCATGAGAGTACTCCAGCCAAGAGTAGGGGAGATCCCCGAATTTTTGAGACCTTAGTAAAAAAAATTCGGTTGTGCCTCTTGTATCTTTTAAGTTTCTGCATTTACTTTGTTGTGTTTCTATTCCTATATTTCTAGAATTGTGCATGGTTGGAATTAGGTTGAAAAAATCACAATAGAAACCCCTAGACACATAAGTTGGGCTAGAAAAGTTCAATTTTTCAGTAAGCCCTTGATGTGGGAAGGCTTCAGTAAATTTCATTAAACTATGTGTACTTTCTGCAAACTATATCGTGAAACTATATATTTAAGAGAAGGCAAAACCATCATTTTCCAAAAACTTGAAAACCAATTTGATTTGAGCAATGAATCAATATAAAAATTCCTAAAAAAAGGTTTGAATATTGTTCTTAATTTAGGAAACATTCATTGAAGATTTCAAGTTCAAATTCAAATAGTCCTGGAAGAAAAGTAAAAGACAAATCCATGACAAACTATAGGTTCCATTCAAAGGAAAAGGTTACCATTTATAGCAAATTTCTTCTAATTCGTTTTGAGCTTGGGCTTGAAGTCTCAAAAGGTGATGCAATACTGTATGGGCTATGGGCTCAATGTTCTGGGGAGTTTTGCATGTTTGTTTAGTGCTTAAATTTGAAGTTTTCACCAAATGATGGATTGTACTATATATGCCCTAAATTTCATAGAACTACATGCGCATTTTGTGCACACTATCGCAAAACACCCAACTCCAAACCGTAGTGCGAAATCCCAGCCAGATTACTTGCATATTTAAGAGATGCTTTTAGAGAACTACACTTTTAATCGAACTCCGTTCTAGACATCTTTATGACAGATGGGACCACCAACAAAGAGAGACATGCCATGATGTCAGACTGCTGCTTAGCATGGAGTTTGGTTAAAATTGTAGTTTCACGATACATTTTTCGATAGATGTGTTGTTTTCTGAAATTTTCATAATGTCTCTTGCTAGTGGGTCCATGCTAGCTATCAGACCGTTGCCTAGAATTGAGTTTGATTAAAAGTGTTGTTTTGGGATACATTTTGCCAATCTATGGGTAGCTCCTAGAAACCTTCTCTTCAGAGAAAATTAGCTCAATACCATCGTAAAAATGTATACATCGGAAAAATATCATCGTATGTGAGGCTAACAAGTGGTCTCTAAGCACATATATCAGTGACACATCAATGATATTTTTCAACTCGAATGATCTTTTCCGATGGTACCAAACAGTTAGCCCCTTCACTGTATATGTCCTTATTGGGATGGTCCAAATTCTACACATAAACACAATAGATCATTTGCTCACTAAAGGGACCGAGCACTTGTCGAATTCCTAGTCTCCCCATTTGGACTACTAGTCTAGCAAAGAAAAAGTGCACCTTCCCTGTTGGACTCGGATCGGCGGGCTCCTGCTCCTCACGATCTGCTTCAATTCCAGCAAATCAAGTAGCCACCTGCGATAAAGCGCAAAGAAAAAGAGAAAACATAGCCACCTGCGATAAAGCGCAAAGAAAAAGAGAAAACATAGCCACCTGCGACACTGCACGAGACCCACACCGTCAGTTCAGCTCCTGTTCCCGGCGACGTTGGCGCCTCCAGACCATGAGCCGCAGCCGAGGCCACGCATCGCCCACGTCGTGCGCGGGTTGTGGCTTTTCCTCGGCAGACATGCAAGCGACGCGCGTCCTGGCTGGCCGGAGTCTAGCACGCACACGCGCAGCTCAGCGAATAATTCAGCGTACGACGATGTGCCCTCCGGAGATATTAAACACCGAGCGTGTGGTGACCTGCGGCGACGACGAATGCTGGGCTGTATAGCTGGTGAGCAGTTCATTAACAACTCGGCTGTTCGCTTGGATCGGCAGATCGATGGCGATGCCTCGATGATGTCCGAGGAACATACTACAGGAGTACAGATTGTAATACCTGATCTTTACTGTGAAGGCCTATATAACATATATGGTACAGTGGTGGGATTAGTTTCATATTGTTTGTCTAAGTGAGTTATAATAGTATATAATAACGGTTGGATTCAAATATAGCACCTACAGGTTAACTCTTTTACACAAAGTGAGAATAAAAGTGTAAATAGGATGCTAGATCCTGCTCCACGGTGGGCTGAAATTTGAACGAAATTTAGAGTAGCTCTTCACCGATTCTAGCTTTAAGCTGGTCCATGTGCGATAGCTTTCTTCTAGAACTAGGAGGATGTAAACATGATCGAGCCAACATTGTTGAACTTGTTATGCTAGCCAAAGAATAAGGAGAAACCGATAGTAGAGACATGACTGGAATCTAGAAGACTGACGAGATTGAGCCCCCACCTTAAGTTCATATGCTTTGGTGGGATGATTTCAACGAAAAATCATCAACCCCTTCTATTACTCCCTATAAACATAAAAGATAGGGTCTCCAAAGTTACCCACCGTATTAAAGATGTTCGCAAGCAAGGGACATACCGAACACCACTCTTTCATTGACGATGCCTTCCATGTTAGCAAGCTGTGGCCGACTAGGCCATCACCTGTATGGACTAGAAAAAACGAAACTTGTCATAAATATTATCAGGCACTCAATCTTCTTCGCAATGTAATATGATTCCATCCTAGTAGTACAAGTCCATCAAGGAAATTAAAACTTTATTCGATGTATTTATTCACCCCTCCTCTTCAGTAGTCACTTTTGTGGCTCAGTGTCACTCTTCTTCACATTTAAGAGTTTGTTTAGGGGAGTGTAGCTTTTCTGGAAAACCGCTTTTTGGTTTTCTAAATTAAAAAGTAGCTGTAGCTTTTTTATAAGAGATTGTTTGGCAAACAACTAATTTCCTTCCACAATAAACTTCAAAAGTACGTTGTGCCCAGCTTTTAGCTTTTACTAATTATATATGACTTCTAACTTATATCAAAAGTTACTTAAAAGATGACCCATTTAGAAAGATTTACTAGTTTTTTGAAAGCCAAAGTTCACTTTAAGCCTCCTATTTTGACTCCCTTGTCCGACTCACCAGCAACCCCTACCACACTATCGTTGTTGCCTCCTATAAGAGCCTCTACTCCTTGGCTTCCCACACACATACACACACCTTTCCTATCTCTTGCGGTTTATTGGTACCAGATCTACCTCCTCTTACCACCTCCTGCCTTCCCATACCAAATCCTAGTTAACTCGTTACTTGCATCTCGCCGTTGCACAACTATGGATCTAAATCCTGGCGAGATTTCGAAAATCTCGACCGAGATTTCGGATTTCGGATTTCGGACCCCCCCCCCCCCGAGATCCTAAATCTCGGCTAGGTAAAAAAATTCAAAATGCTACATGCCAACTCAAATCTCGGCGAGATCTCGGTGATTTCAGCCAAAATTTTGATATTTTTTTACTTGATTTTCTTTTCTTTTGGCCGGATTTGATTGCATTTAGGGTCAAGATCATCCACAAAAAAATTTGACATGTTTTTGACCTTTTTTCGGTCAAAACAATTTGACCAAAATCTCGCAAATTTCTATCGAAATCGCGGACTTCGGGTTGAAAAAAAAAACGAATTTAAAATTTGGTTTTTAGATTTCATCCGAATTTTATTTGAAATTTCGAGATCTCGTCGAGATTTCGGATTTCAGCCACCTCCGAGATTTCTACCGAAAAGAAGTTTTAAACCTTGTGCACAACCCGCTCCCCTTCCCCAGACCCCGCTCGTCATCAACCACCATATATGTACGCCTGCAAGAGCATGATTCATGAGCCACTGAAGTTGCTAAACACAGTAGGAGAACACCGATTTGTTGTTTTACGTTCAGGATCATAAAAATCTTTTTCGAAAAAACTATCGAAAAAAAATGAAACAAATGTACTGATTTTGTTTAAAGAAAACTTTAAAAATATTCTTTTAAAAAAAATAAAAAATATTACCTTAAAAAATTTAAAAATAAAAAATCTTAATTATAATTGTAGCACTGTCACCACCGTAGAAACTACAGCGCCAAAGTGCCATATGTTAGCCTTCTGTGAGTAGAGAGAGCCAAACGGGTAGCCCGGCATGGCCCAGCCCGTTTAGGCCCAACTAATGAACAGGCTGTGTCGTGTCGGCCCGCGTGCCGAGGTGCCGACCCAAGCACGGTCGGGTGGCCAAACGAACCATGCCGTGCCGACCCGTTGCATTGCGGGTCGATAGGCTGAAACGGGTCGGGCCGGCTCGTTGGTGCTAAAAAAATCAAATTTAAAAAAATCAAAAAAATGTTAGAAAAATTGAAAAAAAAAATCAAAAAGTTATGAAAAGTTAAAATAATTAGAAAACTCAAAAGACGTAAGAAAACTTTTAAAATATATATATTTAGAAAAAGTTACAAATATGACATAAATTGTAAAATAAGATAAATAATTGGAATTAAATAATGAGTTTATTGATGTTTGACTGCCTCGTTAACAACTTTACCAAGTAAACTCAACAAATGAAAACCTTGGCAAAGAGAAAGAGTACAACCTATAGCTCAGTGGTATAGGAAAAAGTGAAGATTACAATTATTCTCCGTGATCAAGATAAAGATTTTCAAACATCGCTGCTAGCTCAATATTTTATGTAGTGTGTTGAGCTCATTGTTCTGCTTGTTCCCACTCTTTCACAGTGAGAAGTTTTTCCATCATCTCACTTGTGAGATTTGTTCTTCTCTCCTCGATTATTCTTCCGGATAGACTGAAAACAGATTCTGAAGAAATCGTGGAGACAAGAACTGTTAACACATCTCGTGCTAATATGGAAAGCACCGGATATGTTATCTTGTGCTCATGCCACTACTACAAAATACTGAAGTCCTCCTCTTGGTCGTTGTTGTGTTCGAACTGGACGTTGTTGTACTCAAACTCCTTGAGGTAGAGCCACTGCACCCCATATCTTTCCCCCACGTAGTTTTCTTCTTACCTGTTGTGGGTGGTGGTGGAGGTCGCTGTAGACGAACTCCACTAAACTTCTAATCGTACTTAGCATAAACATCAGATAAGTTAGCACGAACATGTGAAAAATAACTAGAATAATCAGTGTCTATCACATCACTTAAAAGTGAGAGAACATTGCCAAATCCTCGAATTTTAGCTTTGGGATCTAAAATAAATGCGAATGCATATAACACAGGAATTTTTTTCCAATATTTCAAATTTAGTTTTCATAGCGAAAACAATTTCATGTAAAATACTATCATTTTCGTGGTTTAAAGGTAGATCTTGGGAAGTGATTAAACGACAAAGAGCTTCACGAGCTACCTCAGGATTGTAGTCCCAGTGACGTACTGTACCGTCGAGATTGTATTGCAGTTGCGTCTGTCTCATAGCCAGTCTCGCTTTTTGTCTATAGCTCTCAGCATGTCTCTTCAAGTGCCTTGTTCCACCCGATAATTTTGTAGTTAATGTGTGCTTATAATATTTACAAATAGCATACCTATTCTAAACGCCGTCTGATGTCTTGAAAATCTGGTCGAAATCTTCCCAAACTCCTGATGTACTGCGTTGATCTTTTTACCCCAGTGCTTGCCGACGCAGTAGCACTTGTAGAGCCTGAGGATGGTACAGGTGCTGCAACCTTTTCAGCTTGATAGCATGCAAGAAGCTCTATTCTCCATTAAGAAAATTGCAAGAAATAATTGCGCTATAATTAATTTCATATCATTGAAAATAAACAAAACTATAAAATTAAATCAATATTCTTACCTTGTTTTCTTGACAGAAGCCAGAATCTGAATTTCGGATTTTGGCAAAACTATTTTGAATTTTGTCAAATTATCACTAAGAGCACAAGAATTTTCATAAGAAAATTAAGAGAAGAAATTGCAAGTGTCCTGGTGGGGAAATGAGGGGGGTGCTACCCTATTTATAGAGAAAAAATTGGAATTGTTTGGGATTTTTTTAAGCCTCCAACAACTAAAAACAGTTATATTTCAAATAAACAGGTTAAACGGGCCGTGACGTGCCTATCATGCCAAGCCGCGCCTAGGGATGGAACTGGTACGGATATTTTCCGACCGACCGACCGACCGAATTGATTTGGATGATGATTTGGATAGTTTCACAGATATCCAGTTGATTTCTCGGATAAGGATATGGATACAGATAATTTACATGGATACGGATACGGATATGGAACACTGATTATCCGATGGATATGGAATATCCGAGTTTTTGTTCGGATAATATCCGAATATGACATACGGATATTATCCGAATAACACATTAACAATTTAACATGTTTCACTGTTTCAGAGACTGGGGTCTGCATTGGATAACAAGATATAATGTGTTCATGTGTGCTAGATGCTAATTTGGAGATATTTGGGTAAAGGTAGTACATAAATTGGCAAGTGGTGTTTCAGGAGGGCTACTTAGAATTCAGCAGCATATGCCAGCTGCAAATCATTTGGTTCAATTATTGCAATGGGGTACATTGTTACTCACAGAGTCACATGTATGACAAGCTAGGGATAAAAAGGCAAAAAAAACATACAAATATATTTCTTTTGGAATTTTGAATATAAATTTGGACTGATTTTGGAAAAAAACTGAAATTGGATTTTAAAATATCCGAGTAATATTATTCGTATCCATGTTGATTCCGATCCGTATTCGATCTGTATTCGTAACCGATATTATCCTGTATAATTCGTATTCGATTCTGTATTCGACACTATTCGTATTTGATTTTGTATTCGATAAAAAATACGGATACGGATATGAATAGGACGATATTCGACCGTATCCGATCCGATCACATCCCTAGCCGCGCCCATTCCTGAACGTGCCGGGCCGGGCCGGGCCTGGGCTGTGCAGTGCCGGCCCTCCGTGCCGCGATGCCGACCCAAGCACGGCACGGTCTATCGGGCCGTGCCGTGCTTGGGCCGTGCCTACAGTGGCAGGCCACGGGCTAGCCCATTTGGCCGTTTCTACCTGTGAGTCTCACCAAGAATATAGAGTCTGTGTAGATGACAATGGACATGCATATTATGGAGCAATAATACAAAAGTTATCCTTGAAAGAAAAATACAAAAGTTGGGCATGGGCATGGTATGTTTGATGGAATTTTTTAATCATACTTTTTTTAATTTTTTTGTAGAAGTATTTTCACAAAAATTTTGTTTTGGTATATTATTTTTATAAAATTTTTTTTAAAAAAAATTCATGTTTGATGCATGCGGTCTAGTGACGCTGGGCTCAGCTTGGTCCCATTCTGGTCCAACCTCCCACAAAATGGTCCCGAACCGGTTGGCCCATTTATCAAGGAGTGTTTGGAATTGGGAATAATAAAGCATTAATCCTACTTTGAACATTGAAATTTCAAAGCAGGTAAGATAACAACTACGAGAAAATTTCCACGTTCAAAATGGGGCTTAATTATTAGAGTATTCCAAAGCCTACAGTTTTTTTTTTTTTTTTTGGTTTGGAAACAAGTTAAGGAATGGCTCCCCACAATTTCTCCAAACTTCTTTTTTTAAAAAGCATTCAAGTACCTCACTTGAAAATTTCCTTTGTTTCAAAGTTTCTAAGGATTGGAATGGACATGTCACTTACTGTATTTTGTATGTTCTTGTATTTTTTAATTGATGGGTCCACAAAGGCCTTAAATAACCGTACCTAGGCCTCAACTTAGCTAGAGCGGATGTACCCTCGATCTGTTACGGTGTGTTTGGTTGCCTGTACCAAGTGATACATATATGAAATGATTCAGGAAAAAAATCATCCATGCATTTGGTTGCTTGAATGGAACTATTCCATCCTGGACTAAGTGATACAAATTTGAGGAATATTCCCTTTAGATGCTGAATCATTTTATTCACCCAAAATAATGGAACTAAATGTTACAGGACCATCCCATCCCATTCAACCTCATCCCATCAACCAAACACACCCTAATAAATAGATGACATTTTCATGCTCCGCCTAAAACTGTAGGTCTGCCACAAGGAAGTACCCTCGATCTGTTAATAAATAGATTTCTTTTTTGCAAATTTTCACTGTCTATAATGTTAAAGTATGATCCAATTTCACCATCATGCTTGTACCGAACATGGTACATGCGCTGGCTGGCGCTAGATGTGGCTTTGAGTGGTTTAACCGACTCTAGCTTGGTTTGCTTCTCCGTTATGGACTCTCATTATATAACCTATACTAGGAAAGTGAGCGCGGCGAACGAAAAATAAATTTGTGTTGTTTTTCCGAAGAAAAAATGGACAACAAAAACATTTATTTCGGGAAAAACAAGGAAAAATGGACTACGAAAGCATTTTTTCCAGGGAAAAAGGAAAAGTTTTTTTTCGGAGGAAAAACGGGCCACGAAAATATTTTTTTCGGGGAAAATAAATAAAAACGGGCCACGAAAATATTTTTCACGGGTAACGAAAACATTTTTTCCTTGAAAAATGAGAAAAAACGGACCATGAAAACATTTTCCAAGAAAATCTGCGACGCACGCCGCGCGTGTCAACGAAAAACGGATTTACATTTTTTTTAGAGAAAAAACGGATCACGAAAACATTTTTTCGGGAAAAACGAGGGAAAACGGACCACGAAAACAATTTTTTCGGGAAAAACGAGGGAAAACGGACCACGGAAACATTTTCCCGGGAAAAATGAGGGAAAACGAACACCAAAAACACTTTTCTCGGGAAAAATGAGAAAAAACGGACCCCGAAAATATTTTTTCGGGAAAAACGGAGAAAGGATGAACGAAAAACGAATTTCTATTTTTTTTGGTGGAAAAATGGACCACGAAAACATGCTCCGGAGAAAAAACGGATCACGAAAACATTTTTTTCGGGCAAAACGGAGAAATGACCTGGACGTAAAGTGCGGGGACCTATTTGTTATAATTTTGGACCTGTTCGCTATTTTGAAAAATTAGAAAAGGGCTCGCTCGCGATTCGTATTTAATGGGAGCCCTCTTATGTAAAATGGCGAATGAGGGGCCTAAACGCGAACCGGGAAAAAAATCTTCCCCTCACATAAAATAGCAAAGGACCTCTTCGTAATTTGGAAGGACCTGTCCGCTATTTGGAGAAATAAATGGGTTTTTTTGGAAAATTGAAAGGAGGGTGAGGTGGAGGCTTGAGGAGGCTTGAAACCTCCCAGATATAATGGAGGGATAATATGTATCTATGTAGTCATATAGTTAGATGTGTCGAATAATATTGTGCATGTAATTTACTACAAAACGCTTATATTATACCTCTCATCATTGATGGTAACCGAAAACTGTCTGTGATGATCCCTCATCACTGACCCTTCTAGCCAAAAATCGTTAGTGATCTCTAAACATCCTAGATGCATTAAGGAAACAGCTTGTCTGATCATGATCATCTTAAAATATGAAATTTTGTAGCGCTTTTATCTCATTTTTTATTATAATGTTGATGAAATCTAAGGTAAAATCCATTTTATTCCACAGTTCATCCTGAAAGGTGTCATGCGTTGATTTATCGCTATCACTTTATCCTCATCGTCGAATGAGAATATCATAGGCAGCCATGCTTCTTGAATTATAGAATTGATTAATAAACTCTATAATTGAATAAGCTAGGCTGCCTATGGTATTCTCGCTCGGCGATGAGAATGAAGTGCAAGTGATAAGTCAGAGCATGAAAGCGTTCAGAACCAACTATGAAATGAAATAGATTTTGCCTTAAAAACCATCATTATAATAATAATAAGAGATGAAAACGCTACAATGTTCATATTTTAAAACGATCTTGATCAGACACGCTATTGCCTCGATGCATCTATAATGTTTAGATAATGATCAATTACAAAATATATAACTAGTTGTGCCTTATAAATGTTGTTGCAGAAATATCTAAGCAGATAAAAATTTTGAACAACAGATACTAATAATGGAAGTTCTGCTGAGAGGTGTAGGGGGGAAATAGGATCACAGACGGTTCTAATTAGAAACTGTCTGTGATGTTATAGTATCACAGGCAATTCTAGTAAAGAACCATTTGTGATATGAACCACATTACAGATGGTTATTTACTAGAACCGTCTGTGATGTAGACCGTCTGTGGACCACATCACATATGGTTCTTTACTAAAATCGCCTGTGATACATCGTTGGCATCACTGACACATATTTACAAATGGTTCACAAAATCGTCTGTAAACATCTTTTAGTGGCATCACTGACACATATTTACAAATGGTTCACAAAACCGTCTGTAAACATCTTTTAAAGACGTTTGTGATGACCTTGTTTGTAGTAATGGGGGTAGGTGGCGACGGGGACTGAGCAGGGTCTCTGAAGGATTACAAATATGCTACACTAGTACAAATTAAAATTCTACCGTGTAAACTAGGAAGCCAAGTGAGTAAGTGATCATGGAACGTTACCAATAGATACTCAATGCAGCGGAAGGAGAGTTGAAGCAGCCCGATTCAACGTAGCGCGCATCCTATTTTAGTGGTCGATCTTCCTCGTGCGATGGTCGATCGTCCCTGCGCTGTGGTCGATCGTCCCCGTACGGTGATTGATCATCCTAGCGGTGGTCGATGGTCTTGATCAGCGTCGCAATAGCAGCAACGCCTCTACCGAAGTCTACATGTTGGGGGGAAGGAACACCGTGCGTCGGTGTACTAGCACCAGTGCGCATGGGAAGTCTCGGGTGGTGACGGCTAGGGTTTTAGCTGGAGTTTCAGTAGTTGCGGATGGCTCCAATAGCGATGGTGATCTACCTTTAAATAGCCGCCCTCCTTTTCGGTGGAACCCTACATTATGGCCCAATTAAGTCACAAAGCCCACTTGGCCCGTTAGTGATGGATCTAGTCTAAACCACTGTATTCCAACTTGTTAAATGTGTGACCCTTTATGCTCATATATATTCGGCCATGGGCCAAAACTTCTTTTGATCCATTAGTTGGCAGCGGCCCCTAACAAGGCATAAAGACTTCCAAACATACACAAAGATCATATCGAACAGACATATATAGTGCTTATGTACTGATCATTTTGCCTCATGATACCAGATTGAAATCAAGGTGAGAAACGTGCCACCCTGTGGTGGATTACTTAGTTGCAATTGACTCCTTAATTACATTCGGAATAGCCATGCACTTTCTTAGTCTAACCACATCGAGAGATCTAGAGATATCACTCCCGTTATATAAGAGTGCCAACTTCTATCTTGATCGCTCATATTCCTCCGCATGTTTCATAGTAAACTTGAAAATTACCTTATGATTATCCAGTTATGGTGTAGTGTTTGCCAACCCTTAGGTATACTATTACACATGTAGAAAACCATGACGATCTCAGGTCTAAGGATCACACACACATTATGTATGAGACCAACTGATGACATTTAAGAATATAATAATGTTCGCAATGTCTCATGGTGAGTCACTCCAACACCATGTTCTCCAACATGTGTCCACATTATAAGATTTGATATCTCTATATCAATGATCCGTGAAACATGATCATCAGTCAGTACATGTGTTGGTATATAAATCATAATTGTCCCACATGATAATATAACATCAGAGACAATTTAGAATAATATCATACAATAAACATAGAGTTTCACGAATAATTCACATACTTATTAATCGACACTAATGATAATCAGTCAAAGGACAAATAATTATATTATTCCATAAACATAAACATAAACATAATACAATCATCTTCATAATTATGTCAAAAATAGACCACTAACAACCTTGCCGATAAACCTAGACAGCCACCTAGAGTAGTAGGAGGTGGCTCCGCCACTGCCTACAACTACACACTATCTTCGTCAGGCGAGTGGATCTTCGTTCCGTCTCCTCGTTACGAGTCGTCGATTTTTGATCGAACTTCCGAAGCAGGCAGTCAGGCACTCACGAGCCCAGTTAGAAATTGCCGAAGCGTTTTTTCTTTGGATTGCAGCAAGCCAGCAACGGTATCTACCTCTGTCACGGAAAGAAATTCCGGCTACAACACCAAGTCGCACGAATCAAGGAGCAGCTTGTTCTAGTAGAAGCGTTCGTTCTCGTCCGTACGTTGCTAGGTAGTACGAGAGATCGTGGGCTGCTCAGCCGCAGACATAACAGCTATCGTGCAGCACCAAAAGAAAGAAAGATAGAAAGGAGCACCCGTCGATGCCAACGAGCAGGCCGAGCATCTCTGGCTGTAGCGTTGATTCCGAGGAAAGCAGGCATCACAAGATTTCGGGTTCAATTGCTACAAGCACACAACAAAGAGACTGCATCAGAAAAAAAAAAAATTGTTATGCGCAGATAGAAGGACTACTAACAAGTTTTTTTTTCAAGATTCGTTCGGTGCATATGAAAAGAGATTGGAAGGTACTTCTATACATCACTACTTTAAAATTGTTGTGACTACGAACCAAATGGTACGAAGAAAGTAGGTCTCGGCATCGGTTTTTCTCCTGTCTTACAAACTCGGGGACATGTTAAAGGCCAGAATGAGATTGTTTTGTTTTGTAACTTTTGTTTTGTTTTTATTTCATTCAATCATGTTTTTCTCCTGTCTTACAAACTCGAGGCCAGAGAGTATTTATAGAATCCCTACCGACTCGAGTTGAACTTAGTACCATGCACCTACAAAGTCCCTAGGATGCTAAGGGACTGACGGTATTTTTCCCTCAGTACCTGCTAGGCCTTTGGTGTCATGATGTCCTCCATGCCTACGTGCCATTGCGTTGAAGGTCTTCCGGAGCTTGGTGCTTCATCTGAGGGCTGAGAATTGGGACTTCACCCTTTCTTCCGGAGGCTTTGGTTCTACTGCTCTACCCTTCGTCTTTATGCCGAAGGTCTTCCAGAGCTTAGCCCTTCATCTGGGAGCCAAAGGTTGGATGGTTGTTGAAGATTCTTCGTTGGGTTGTAGGGGACCATGACCATCCCCTCACCAAAAATTATATACATATTAAAGTATAAATAAAGAGTGAATACTGATTATTTATCCTTCGCTTACTTAAAAATTTATGTAACTTATATTAGGAGGGAATCATAGAAGCACTATACTGAGAGAGATTTTTAGGCCATAATTGCTTCGCAGACACGGGAGTGTACCAAGGATTTTTACAAGCCTTTGCTATGTACAGTCGTACTGGGAGATTGTCAAAAGGCTCAACTTGACGATTTCGACTCGCCTCGACTCCGTCTCGATGCTAGCCCATTTTCTATCCCGACGACTGCTCTAGTGCTAGTTCATTTCAGTAGCAAGCATTGGCGATTTTTTTTATACGATTCATCATCTTCTACAGGCCATTGTAGCAAGATCAACACTTGTGAAGTCCAAAGTGGATTTGCAGATTCTTTTTAGCACAATGTTGTTTATCAATGTATAAGTGCAATTTTGTCTGATTTGATTTGGGCCATGTTTGATCGAGGAGCTTTTGAGGTTAAAAGGGGGGGGATCCCTTTTCCAATTTAGGAAGTTGTGTGGTTCATGCATGTTTGGATTTAGTTGAGGGAACAACTGATTTGGTATTTTTATTTGTTGTTTGATGACACATTGATAGTAACTAGCATAATACTTTTCAGAGTTTTGCTATTTGAAAGTGAATGTTTTGCTCTAGATTTCAGTTTGAGATGAAGGCCTGGAATAATTGATGATTTGCCCTTATTTACTTATGCTATTGATCATTTGCCCCGTGATGTCTCACTAACATGCGAGCTTTGAGGCCACATATCAGTGAGACATACGAGGCAAATGATCAATTGCACCAACTAAAACGGGGCAAATGATTAATTCTCCCGAAGGATTAGGTGCAAGGAGTTTTTTTTGTGTAGATACTACATTATTTTTGTTTGGCATAGCTCGATATGAGAGGTATATTGCAATTTCTACTCCATTGATGACACAAAAGTTAATTTCATTCAGATAGTTTTACAAAGCAATTTTTAACTATATCATAGATTCAATTATTTTACATTTAACAAATTGATGTAGATGATAGCTACACTTGCAAGTTACTCTTTAGTGGGTTGTTTTTCTAGCTATGTGTTCCAGCCCTCCAAGTGGAGCAATTCAAGTCCATAAGATGAGTTATTCACTATAGTGATCCAACACCACACATGGTGTCTTGGCTCATGTCATTTGATAATGGATCATATGTTTCAGGATGTCAATTGCACAGGTTTAGACTTTTTAGGGTTATGAATTGTTGAAGAATCAGATTTGTTCATCTGCATTGTTGATAGTTATGTATTTGGACCTACTGATCGTTTGCTCAATTTTACTTCATGAAAAGCTTTTGGATAAGACTAATGTAGCTTTAATCATTGAAATTAGTCATATGGACTTTCAAGACACAAGGTCTATTGATGAAGACTTATTTGAAAGAGATTTTGATATTACAGCTATAGGAATGAATTTGTCTCAAGGTAGAGATTGTTAAAGTATGATTCAATTTCGTCATCGTGTCTGTGTCAAATGTGGCACATATACGCTGACCAATGCTAGCCGTGGCGTCAAGTAGCACAACCGACTCTGACTCGATTTGCTTCTCCATTAGAGACTCTTATTCTATAGCCTATATATGTCCCCCTATAGTTATATGTCTAGATGTGTCGAATAACTCTGTTCTTGTAATTCCTTCTCATATAGTGAATTTCATCTTCATGCATCCGTGATTTCTCCCATAAGGGTTTTCTACGTAAAATCCTTATCTCTTGATTTTCTACTTTGTTGTGTCTTTTATAACATCAAACATATTCCCTTAGTTTATATAGTCATGTATTAGTAAATACTCTAACAATATAACCTTGTGGAAATTTCTATGATAAATATTCTAATGCACTGTTTTATGTGATAAATCTAAGTGTTGTTACGT
This sequence comes from Rhipidocladum racemiflorum, assembly GCA_036346355.1. Taxonomy (NCBI): domain Eukaryota; kingdom Viridiplantae; phylum Streptophyta; class Magnoliopsida; order Poales; family Poaceae; genus Rhipidocladum; species Rhipidocladum racemiflorum. The sequence goes on along the minus strand of CM070578.1, from coordinate 12,882,716 downwards.
ATATTTGTTATTGTAGTTTAAAAAACTTGTGTGAGCATTTTTTTTTTTTTTTTGGTGTGTTTGGTTGTGAGATGATGTTGAATGGGATGAGATGGTTCTGTATTATTTGGTTTCATTATTTTAGATGAATAGAATGGTTCAACATCTACAGGAAAAATTCTATAAATTTATATCTCACCATCCAGGATGGGATGGTTTCATTCAAACAACCAACATATTAATAACTTTTTCAAACTATCTTATATATGTACCATTTGGTACAAGTAACCAAACACATACAGATTAAATTCCATGTGTATGCTAATGATACTGGTCACCTCTCATCCAAGAACAACCTGCGAGAAGGTTGTGTGTGTATAAGTTTACACCTGCTGGGTGTTTTTAGCATATATAGACATGCAGGAACGTAATTTTTTTCACTTCCCTAACTTTGCTAGTAATTACTTGGATTTTTACAAGATTCCCCTAGTGTCTTTTCCAGTTGTCCAGGATTGCACATATTGCTTTCATGTTGCATTCTGAAAATGTCCAGAAGCAATGCATTTAGACCTATGCTGGTCAAAAAAGCACAATGCAGTCCTGAATCACTGTTGCAACTACAGATCACATAATGCTCGGTCTCTAGCTTGCTACTTAATTTGTTAGGTTTATCGATCTATATATGCTATAAGTAATTCAACTTGCATTGAGCATATGTATATATTGGTTGTTCAAGGTAACACCAAAACTTGTTAGCTGTTCTGGAAGCGATTTGTATACGTATAGACGTTGTAAAATTTGGTACTGATCTTATTTAAAAATTAAATATAGGCGAGCGCTAAACAGAATTTAAAGTGCCCGAAATATGTAACGTACACATGCAGCATTTTTTGTAGCCACGGTAATGTAAATTCCACGGGAATCCGACTAATGTAAAAAACAGTGTTGTGATATTCTGGGGACTCGTTGATAAAGATAATTCAAGAATCGTTGCAACAGGGAAAAAAAGGCTAATTCAAGAATGAAGAAACACCACATTTGAAGAAAACTTGGAATTTCAAAATAAACATACGATGAAAACATGGATAAAAGACAGACAAAAAAAATTGAGATGCTCGGAAAACGTACACTTGGAACCGGGTCGGGGAAACTTAAGGGGTGTTTGGCAGAGCTCCAGCTCCACTAAATCTGTGGAGTTGGTGGAGCTAAGTATTCCTAGCTTCATCAGATTCGTGGATTTGGAGCTGTAGGTATATTAAGAGTGTTTAGATGGGTCATCTTGTTTATATTTTAGAATAAAATTATAAACTTAAGTTATTTTATTTCAGTATACAAGTTTCAGTTCTGAGGTGGAGTTGGGATCTGGAGCTCTGCCAAACAGGGCCTTAAGCTACCGATTTCGTAATCTCTGCTCACTAAAGTACAACAAATGATAATGCTCTATAAGCACTTCAGACGAAAGAATAGATCTGTCGCGAATGCCCCGCAGGATAGCAACTGGATACGCGATATTTGACACAGTCTTAATGCTCACCTTCTATCCGAATATGTGCAATTATGGATGCAAATCTGGTCCATCTCTCTACGGTCCGAGGTCAAAGATCAGATAATTTGGACACAAACTTCAAACGGCGAATTCACGGTTACTACGGCTTACCGCATGCAATTCGAAGGAAGCACTTATAAGTCTTACAACACATCAATTTAGTCAGCTTGGGCGCCATTGCGCTGCAAAATCTTCTTTTGGCTTGCACAACAAAATCGCTTGTGGACAACCCAAAGACTTCAGATCTAAGGATGGCCAAATCAGTATTTCTGCCAAATGTGTTGCCGGAATTTGGAAACAACCTACCATCTTTTTTGTAGAATGCCCCCAATTCCGATGGATTTGGGCAGCCATCGCCCAGTAGGCACACCTACCTTCGCTGCCGCCACGTCGCAGCCAGCATGTGTCCAGTTTAGATCAGTAGACCATGCAGCAGATCAACAGCCATTTCGGGTGTCGAAAGGGGGTTAAAACTTAAAAGTCTTATTATCCTGATCTGCTGGGGATGGTGGAAAGAGCGTAACAATAGAATTTTCAGAAACATTTGGAGGTCCAATGAGGAAGTGCTTCAAGGCATCAAGGATGATATTTCAAACTGGTCTTTTGCAGGCGCTCGATGACTTACAAAGTTGATTCATCTCAGGGGCTGTTTTTGATTTGCCTTTCCTCTCTCTCTCTCTCTCTCTCTCTCTCTCTCTCTCTCTTCTGGTTTTGTTTTTTCTTTTTCTCCTTTCCTTTTATTGTTTCTCTTTGTAATCCTTAGTGCATTCTCTTGCATTTTGTACTCTTCTTTCTCTCTATTTTAGTCCAGCTTGGTTGCTTTAAAAAAAAGTACAACAAATGAAGTTAATTTTACATCAACATTTTGCAAAAAGAGAATTTTACACCAATAGGTGTGTGATACTCTTGCACGCTGATTTCCAATTACGCATACGTACGTGAATAGTTATGCTGTATTTACACATTGATCAAAACTTGCTAGGCATGGATAGGACAAGCAACACGTACGGTATCAAGGAAAAATCTATGGATCAGCCTGCTCCCATGCCATCTATGCATGTTAATTACATGAACTTACTTTGCACTATCCAGGTTGGAGGGATTAGGATATACGGCGCGCGCTTACTTTTTGGCGGTTGCTATTTCTTATCCCGTTTCTCACCTGCAATATAATCATGTAATTAATGCAAGTTTGAAGTTAGCTAGCTATACTACTTTTGTTCATTCTTAATTTTTATGTGAAAAAACTAGCACTATATATATATATATATATATATATATATATATATATATATATATTATTGTAAGCGCTCAGTGATATGTAAAACTGCCTGTATATATCAAGCATCATGCATATTAATTAATTCCAAATCTATGGCGTACGTCTAACCTGCATATAAAGTCTTAATTTGGGGCCACGCACTCGTGAGGTGGAATGTGTGCGTTACGCCAATTGCACGTTGTAATTTCTTGTCCTCCGTGTAAGAATAATTAATTGGACTAGCACGTTCACCCGCCGTACGTACGTATCCGTCCCTGTGTGTTGCACAAAGCTAAACGGGTTGTGCTATACGGGGCTGTTTGGTTGTTTTTTTCGTGCGTTTGGTCCGTTCGACTCAGACAGACTGATAAGATACGGGATGCAGAGACAGTGTTTGATTGAGTGTTTAGTAGGCATGTATTTTGAAATTTATATAGCAAGTGTGGTCTAGTTTTGTTCGAAAAAATGCCAGAAATCTATTTTTGAAATCGGTTCAGTAATCGGAGATGCTAATCAAAAGATATAAATAAAAAAGAAAAAGGAAACTTTTACATACCCACGTGGCACCGCATGCATAGTTTGCTATTGTGGCTGACAGTGGCCCCTTGCACAAAACACAAGGCTGCATCTAGAGATACACTATTTTCTACCTATCTCCAGAGCTAGGCTGTATGGAGAATCTTGCATCCAGAAAGCCAGGCTCAAAACTAGATACAAGCAACCAAACACGAGAAAAAAAACAAGATTCTATATTTGTAAATGCAAATATCTCTATGTACATGCAACCAAACAACTCCTATGTGATTCCTTGCATCTGCTGCAGCAGCGCACGCATGTGCTGGATGAACTGCCGGCCCACTGGTGATGTGCCGCTCGCCGCGGCTGCCAGTCGTCGCCGACACGCAATTTCCCAACGCTCGAGCGCAACCGGCCGGCCGGCCACCGATTCCAGGATGCACGCCCGCCCGCCCGCCCGCCCGTTGATCGCTGCTGCATGCCCTGCCGAAATATTGCTAGGTGCACAGTGCCCACCGTCGTCTGCGCCGCCCGACGCCATGCACTCCGGCAGCAACGTGCGCGCGGTCGCATAGGCAACTCGCTCGTTCGCCCAAGCCCCTGCCTCCAAGGGCAAAGCGGTCAGGTCAGTTGGTACCCAACTCATCTTTTAACTGGTCGCGCTAAACTAGAAATAGCAGTATCATCATCGTTAATTGGTCTAAGTTCCAACCCCCGTGGCTTTCTACTACAACTGACAGTTTTTCCTTCCAACTACCGACATGACCTTTGTCACTCCCCACTGTCGAAAACAGGTTTTAACTCTACGAATACAAGGGAATACTACGCAGAATCATTGTGAAGATCGTCGGGCTAAAAAATATATTAGAGTAATACTAATTTAAGGTTACATTCATCAATTTTCTAGTGAGAAAACATTTATGTTGCCATATGGCACCCTTCCCTTCACTCCCATTCTCTTACTCTTTCTCACCCCCCCCCCCCCTTCCTTCTACTCTAACATCAAGGTTTTAAATCAGGATTTTCGCAGCTTTACGGCAAGATCTAAAAAGGTTACGGAAACTATCGTGGAAACTATTATCCGTCGTGTTTTTAGTATTAAAAAATTAGCAAAATTAAATATGTATATAATATAAGTCACCTTCAAATAAATCATAAAAATATGGTACTTTAGAAGGTACTAATATTTTTATAATAAAAATATGAGTCGAGTCTGAAATCAACAAACATACTAATATATATCCAAAAGACCATAAATGATAATTATATCATAATGTTCTTAATAGCAAGTATTTGATCACTAGGAAATATGAATGTTGAATTATTGAAAAAGAGCAAGATGAGGTCTTTTACTGTGTTTTTCATAGTTCAAGCTTATAAGAGATGTATTTGGACATTTTAGTAATATTGGATTTTAAAATAGGATCAATATTTTGTCTCATAGATACCTGTGCAGGATAGCAGAACTATCGCCAGCTATAAGCTAAGTATAGTGCTTGCAGCTAATATAGCGGAACATTATCACGTAGCTTCACATTTAGGTTTCAAAAAAGCTACAGCTAGCTATTTAAAACATTGTCTAACACAAAAATAAAATTGATTCGAAACTTTGAGAAGAATTCAACCAAAAAAATTTGGTTTCAAAACTTCGATGCAAAAAACTTTTAATTCAAAAATGGTTAAAATACTTCCCATTCAAAAACTTAAGCGAAAATTTGAAAACAAAAAACTTTTTTGAATTTGAGTAAAAGGGAATAGAAAAGGAAAGGGGGATAAAGTAGATACCGCCAAGTGTCACGACAAGATAGCGTTTGAGGGGGAAGTAAGGAGGTGCCACGGTATCCTCAAATTAGCAATTCCGAAAATAGGTATCCAATGTATCACTGACATATGGTCCTTGCTAGATGCTGAGCTAATTTATTACTATGCTTTGCATCTCAGGCATAGGATTTAACCAGTGATATTTTCATTGCTGTTTTTTAAAAAAAGAAAGAAAGAAAGAAAGAAAGAAAGAAAGAAAGAGAAGAAAGTCATGCTAAAACAACACAGACTATGACGTGATTTCACCGTTTCAGAGTGAAAACAGAGCACCCACAACACAAACGAGCGAGTAGCGCATTTTCCCAATAGAAATACATTTAAGAAGCAAGGAATGCTCCTGAACATTCGTGATCCAGTTCCAATGCTGCATTGTTAGCAATCAAATGAAACGACTACTACTGTGAATGCTGCATATCACGCATTCATTTGAGACCTCATTGCTCACACATGGAGTATCATTTTGAACTCCGGCGCATGCATGCGTTTGCAGGTACACGAGCATTGATTAATACACTACTACTAAACCAGGGGGTGGAATGAGCCAACGAAAGAGCATGCAAATTGTAGGGCTTAGTGCTCAATGTACATACGATTTTTGCAGCCGCAGATGAGCAGGGCGATGCATGCGACAATGATGTACAGCCTCCCCTTCTGCTGCTGCGCCGCGCTCTGCATCTTCTCCAGCTTCTTCCCCATTCACCCCCACAGACACACACTGACACACTCCGAGTAGAGCAGACTCCAGAGCGCAGAGAGAGAGAGAGAGAGAGAGAGAGAGAGAGAGAGAGAGAGTTGTGCTAGCTATATGCCTCTGCTCGACAACTTCGAACACATAGGAGGTGCCGAAGCCACTGCGGATAAAAGGAGCCACCGCGCGCTGCCGCTGTCTCGATGTGGGTGATGGGACGGGAACTGCATGACATGGTGGCCACTGCATTACCATCGAAAGAGGAGTGAGGTGTGGTGCTAATTTCTGACAAGTGAAATCAACTTTTTGGAAACAACCATATTTCTGTTGGACGCATCCAACTCTACTGTTCAACGTCGACCATGTAGAACTCCTATATCATCGTACAAACCATATGCGCGTGCAGGGTACACAGCGAAACATAGAAAAAGGCAATCTCGGAGGAAAATGTGTACTTCACTGTCGTAATCTCCAGTGTAGCTGTGTAGTGCTTCGGTGCTTGTCTTGTACTAATTGTTTTAGAAAGAGCTCTATGGCGTAGGGCCAAATCAACATGTCAATGCTAGCGACTAGCGAGTCTAGGGCTGACCAAGTACGAGCTCAACTGTTAGTAATGGATGCCATAGGTTGTGCCAATACACAAATTATACATATTACTGTTACATGAACCTCTCAGGTCTCGGTTACAATTTCTATACAGTGGTGGCGGTGGCATCCTTCTCCACAAGAGATGTAGCAAACATAAGTTTGTACCGTTTAAACCACTCCAATGTTTCAGGAACTGACCGTGTCCTGTTAGTAAACAAGTGGTGTCGTCTCCTTATTCACCGGGTTTGAATTATGAGGCCCCGTTTGGTACTGTTCCAGATTCTAGTAGAAACAGAAACGGTTCCAGATTCTTGGTAGAAACGTTTCAGGTAGAATCAGTTTCACTTTCTGCAAACCGTTTGGTACGGTTCCAGATTCTAGTAGAAACGAGGTTGAGGGTGATTCAGCCACGGCGTGGAAAAAAGAAGAAACGTTCCGAGGAGAATCGTTCCGAGTTTTAACCCGTTTGGCTGGGTTTCTCCCAGATTCTAGTAGAAACAACTCGGTTCCAAGTTGCCAAACGAGACATAAGATTCGCTTGGGTGTCTATCTTCTTATTAAGTAAATGATAAACCTTTTGGCTAATTTTTTTTTTAAAAAAAAAGACAATGTTTCAGTTATCGGGCGGCATATCTGGTTATATTTATTCACATTTTTTATTTCGGGTTTGCGTAATATATTTAATTCTAGGGCATAGTGCCTACAGCCTACTACTACCGTCAAGACACAACATGATTTTAATATCCTCTCGTATTAAAAAATAAATTAAAAAGTAATAACCAGAAAATACAAAATCACATATTCTTGTAGGTACATATACTATCCTAGCCCTCCAAAGTGCTTTGAGATTTGTACAAAGATGTTACAATGATTGAAAATGGGATGGTTGGAATGAATTTTGAATGTTCGTCAATCTCAATACACATTTGATGGTAATGATTGTACACGTGCCTATATGCACACGTTGGAAAACCAATCTCGTATTAGCCATATTTTTATTTTTAAAATAAAATCATCCCATCATTTTATTGGAAAATACATTTTTCCACATTATTATACATTATCATATAGTATTTTGTCGAGAACCTCACTCGAGCGTGAAATACCCGAGAGCCTCGTGTGTATATCGTACTAGTTTCATGATTAGTGGCTAGTACACACTCAATATTGTCATCACATCTATGGCATGCACCATTGCATCGGCAAGCTTTAGCCCGAACACCTCGGTGAGGGAACCCCTTCGAGCAAACCTACCCGAAATGCCAGTATTACTCCGGCCTTCCAACATGCAAAGCTAGTCTTAGGTAACTTAATATATTAGAGCCACCCCATAATAGCACTTGTAGTTGCACATGTATCTTGGATTATACAATATTACGTTCAATCCTTAATCAACCAGGCGAGAACCCCCTACACTACATGCAAATACATCCCTCACATTTCACATATTACACCATTAACTCACCCACATCAAAACTTAGTTTTCAATTTTGATTTTATACCAAAATAACAGAGGTAACCTCTCTAGTACATCATGTCAAAATTCCCGTTTCCGAACAGATACTCCAACCGTCCATTTGTTCTTTCCAATTTAAAAGCATGGCTAAGCATAAACATGTATAATCGAGTATACCTAAGCATGATGTTAGTTATTGTCTAAGCCTATCTTATGGATTTCAATACTAATATTTGAGTATTTATCAAGCAAGTTCCATGCAACAAGTAGATCTATCTACCGTTACCCACAATGTAGCTATTTTATAGAAAGTACACACATGCATACATAAATTTGTAAATCAATATAAATTAAGTGAGATAATAGGATTAATATAATCAAAGGATATGCTTTCCTTACGTGTTGAATTCTTAGAATTGCTTTGGTTCGACGATGAGGGTTTCCAGGACATCAGTGTATACATGTAAGGCATCGTAAAGCATAAATAAGAACTAACTGAATACAAACAAAGACTATATTCAAATATTTGTGTAGATGCAAAACGAGTATGATTTTAGACAATTTTAGAAACTGGTTTCACTCAATTTAGAGTTTATATGCAAAAGTTATGAGCATTTAAATTTAAATCAGCTAAAAAATCCTTACAATGGAAAGAGGGGGTGATGTCAGAGGCGTATTTTCAAAGGTTACATCTTCCAACAGAGAATGCATATGCCTTACCAGTTTGAAAGTGTATTTCTTATTTAAAGAAAAAAATTTATATTTTGAAGAGACTGACTGATGGAGTCTAAAAATCATAATTTTACCATTTTTCATAAATGACTGACAGATAGGGGCCCACATGTTAGTGACTCATTTCTAAAATACTGATTTGGAATATATTTAGACCATGTCATGGTGTACCCTTGTTTGTGATGAATATTTGACTGTGTTTGAACTTGTGTGCTCAGGTTTGAGTTTGAAAATGAGTTTGCCTTGGTTTTGAGCAATTTGAGTTGATGTTAGTTGTTCAGGACCAGTGGTCGGAGCCTTGACTGGTCGTAACCTTGACAGGTCAGAGTCTTGAGTGATCGAAACTTGACAGGTCGGAGCCTTAAGTGGTCGGGACTTGACTGGTTGTGGCTTTAAGTGGTCGTGATCATGACTGGTTTTGGCCTAAGGTGGATCCTTTAATGTGTGACCAGTTAGCTGATTTCTATTGTATATTATTTTGAGCAATGTTATGTGATATTGTGCTTGTCTGTGATGGTTGTAGAACTTCGGAGGTAGGTCATGGTGAGGCGGAGGAGACCGGGACTAGACTGGAAAGCTGAGGTCAAGATGGTCAAAGTGTCACCGAAGGATGACGGAGGCCAAGAGTCACTACAAGTCGAGAGGACAAGTGGATGGTTGAGATGCTAACTTATGCCCTACTCATGCAAAAGAGGATCATTGGATCAATGTTTCGCATGTGGAGTAGTGTTTAAGTTACTATGTGTGGATGAAACCAGTTATGTTGTTGGGATGTGGGTTAGCCCATGTATGAATTAGAGAGAGAGAGAGAGAGAGAGAATCTCGGCCCTTTATGAGGTTTCCGAGGGCCAAGTGGTCATTTGAAGGTGGAGGTTGCACCCAGTAAGCTATAAATAGAGTGGTGGAGGGATGCCTCACTCATAAGCCTTTGTGAAGATTTTTGGGTTTCTGGTGCTCATTTGAACTTTGACCACCTAATAGTTGGCTTTGTCAACCTTTCTCAAAGCAATGCAAGATATAATTTCTTCTATGTTCTAAAATTTACTCTATCTCTTGCATTTTTGCTTGGCTCCTTTTTGCACCTTGAGTTTTGCTTCCCCCCTTCTACTTGTTGGTATTCTTTATTGACAAGGATGAATAATTGATGAATTTACCTCCTAAAGGTCATATTCTAATAATCTAGGCATGCTTTCACATGATCTTCTCAAGAAACTAGTTTTGGCTTGAAAATGAAGGAATAGGGGTAGATTTTGTTCTTATACGATTGAGGGATATTTTTTTTATTCTCTTGCTTGTTGTGATATGTGGGAGATCATTTTAGTCATCAAATCCCCACAAGCAAGCTCAGATTGAAGTTTATGGTTTTGACCCAGTTTTGGTGTAACCTTCTTTAAAACTAAAAAAGGTTAGAATTTTAATATCAATCATTGCGATTGATGTTGGAATAGGTTCCTGACATCTATAAGAAGGTGCATGCAAAGTTTCATGAGTTTTAGATCAATCGATCAAAAGTTACATCAATTATTGGTTTTTGACTGTTCATCCGAGTACTATTCGCCCTGACCAGTGCTGTTTTGTACATTTCACCAATCAGGTATTGTTCATCTGATCAGTCTTTACTATTCACTCGAGCAACACAGTTTTAATTATTCATCCAATCAATTATTGGTTTTACTATTCATTCAACCATTTGTTGATTTTATTGTTCATCCGACCAGTATTGGTTTGGATTTTATGGGGGAGATTTTATTTGGCTCCTGTTCACCCCCCCTAGCTGTTGTTTTTGGCCCTACATATATTAAGCCTTTTAATCATGATTGGCCTACATATCATATACTCATAAGTTTTAAACTAAATTAATTAAGTTAATCATGAACTTAATGACGTTTCTAACAGGTGGGGTCCAGTTCTCATAGAGACAACGCAGAAGCATAGAGCTGGCACCATAGCCGAGCTGGCACCACCGGTGGCGAGGCAATGGTGGAAAGGATGAGATAAGGCTAGGGATGGAAAGAGGAGGTCTTGGTGAAACTTTGGGTGGCGACGACGGTCGTGGAGGTGGACTGAGGCAACGACACGACGGTGAGAAGAGGCAAGTGCTCGCAGGCCAGTGAGAGGCTAGACGAGAGTGAGGGATTAGGGGCAATTAGGTCATCACATCAGCTAGCTGGGGTGTTGGTGAAGCTAAGGCCACTAACACGAGGACCAATGGTCATCGGAGATTTGCTAGCGGCTTAAAATGTGGCGGCACAAAATAGAGCTACAACATAAGTGGTGTAAATGGCCATGCCGAGAAAAAAATGAGCAGCACAGAAAGGTCAGTAGCTCACCACAATCACCTGGACCTAGTCAAAGGCGACGGAGAAGGGTTGGAGCTGCTGGAAGACGGCGAACAGCGACAGCAGCGGTGAGCTTCACAGTGGCAGCCAAGCACAGAGGGAGACAACTGAAATGGAGCAAGGCAAAGGGTTCATGGAGTCAAGAGGATGCCCAAACAAACTATGTTCAAGGCAGAGGCTCACCGGAAATGAGGCTAGATATGCATTGGCAAAGGCGTTCTAGGTAGCTCGATGAGGAAGAAGAGCTGCAACCAGGCAAAATGGACACAACGTTGTACAGAGAAGCCAAATGGCAAGGCAAGAGGGCTTAAATAGGCGAGGGATGGCGATTCTCCTCATCGTCTTCCTCTTGGCCGAGCTATGGATTACTGGCTTTCTCATGCACAGCAGCGTCTCGTAGGCGGCACAGCGGTGGAATCATGCAGGATGCTCGAGGCAACGTGATGGGATGAGCTAGCAGGTGGGCGAAGTGACTAGGTGACGCAGGCAGGAAAGCAGTGTGAAAAATTATGAAATTTTTAGATATAGTTACAGGATGCCAAAAATTATGAATATTTGTAGATATAGTTACAGGGCTATAAAAATTATGAAAATCTGTGTGGATGCTCCTAACGTAATTCTAATGTTTTTGTACAATTTACAGAATTTCGGTAGCCCTAGGGTTGTCTCATAAATTCTTTCATTGCCATTGTTTTTTATACAAGTTGCAATATTTGATTTTGCAAAAATAGCAACCGACTAAAAAATTCATAAAATGTTTTGGAGAGGCACTTTAGATTATTTAGGACTTTAAATAAAATATTTTCAAACCTCGCACCATTTCAAATAATTTCTTAAAATTCAAAAACAACAGCTAGAAAGGGTAAAAAGCATTATCTTAAATGCAAAAAATTCTAGAAAACAAAAAAAATCTAAAAATTCATAGTAAATTCAGGAGAATATTTTGGAAACTCATTAAATATTTTTCAGTAAAATTTGGGATCTTACACAAAAATTTTGCTTGGCTCATTTTGGCTATCAATCAAATAGCCCCATCATTTTTTTTTTTTCATATAAGAACGACATTCCACCATGATCACGCCCTCAGAAATCAGCCCTGGTCCATAAAAACGTGGCCCGCCTGCCTCCATGAAGCCCTGAACCTTGGCACTCCGAAAATTCTTATCCATCTTGCTAGAGGAAATATCTAACATCCATTTCGTGAAACAGTCAAATTAAACTACATCTGTTTAGGCGCCATATCCACAAAATAGTTACTCCCTCTGTCCCACAAAGAGTGCATTTCTAGTGTTCAAATTTTGTCCCACAAAGAGTGCATTTCTAGTCCGTAGGGCCCAGCTGTAAGTGTATGCATGCTCATTTAAGTGCTTGTGGAAATCGAAGCACCAACATGCTTGTGTATGGAGTAATGAGGGTCACATTGGTCATTTACCTTGCACACTAATCTGTCTTAAAAATCCTAGAAATGCACTCTTTGTGGGACAGAGGGAGTATCAATTAATGGAGCTAAGAAGGCACTCTACGGGGTGACCTACAAACTTCATAACTTCCAATCTAGACTCAATCGGGATCCATTTTTGAATGCAGGAATTAGAAAAACACATAAACAAAACATCTTACTAGAAACGGGAACTAGTATTTAATTTACATGAGAGGTATAAAAAATATATACAAGAATTCGGAGAGATCAAGAGACGCCTTCGACAAGATTCAAAGGAGAATTTCCATGGCATTGGACCATATTTTTATTTTTATTTTAAATTTCTTTGGAGTCATTCGGGATTAAAAGTTTAATTCATTGTTCCAAATAGCTAGCCACACAGAAAACTCCCTTACATGATTAGAATCCTCGAAAGATTGCTCCATTTCTGTCTATTCCAAACAGGCCCTTTAAATAGTGTTGAGAGAGAGAAAAGGAAAGCGAAGTTAATTTTCTTGGATTACTATAGTAACTTCTATCCTTTTATATATGTGTACTTTATCATTTGCATGTAGTTTATTTTTGTTTTTCCAGGCACCAAAATGAGGTTGTACATGTAATGTTATGTGGTAGTAGATTGTTTAGGAGTGCCTTTCTCTCTTTTTTTTCAGCTATCGTTTGTGTTGATTTGATACCTGAACCAACATCGTTTGCACACAGTGGTGCCCGTACTAGATATTTCACCTCCATTTCTGTCCGTTTCATTTGTATGGTGCAAGAGCTCCGACCAGAGCAAATCTGGCATTGAAAACTAGGAGCTCATTCATCATTCAACAACGTGATCGAGGACTAAAGACCCGATCGATTGCATATAAGCCAGCCCCACCGGCGAGCGATGAACCCCACAGGCATATCAAGCGACGTGGTATGTCTGGAATTCACTAGACTTCAACTATAGCAGATTCTTCTATGGTTCAACGCTGCGTCATCAAATCATTGGTGGTAATTAATGGAATACACTTTAGACGTATTAATAAGCAATTAATAATAACATTTGGTGGACATACCAAAATGGCAACTGTCGACAAGCTACGTACGGGGCTTGGTGTCGCAATTAATATTCGTCCGGTCATAAATAGTTACTCCTATCATTTTAGATGTTGATACGGTCTTTAAAATACAGCTTCGATCACTAATTTTTATTACAATATATTTATAAAATCCAATAAAATTATAACGTTATGAAAGTACTTTTCGAGACAAACCTACACGTACGATTTTTAGGTATCCAATTTGAATATTTAAAAAGATATTGATAGTTAAAATTTTAACATTTTGACTGTATCTTTGTTCAAAATGATAACTATTTGAGAGTATATTGTTTGGCTACCACAATTGCGAGGACCAAGGGAAGACCTAACCAAGTGGTTGTATGGGAAATCCCTCTAATAACCGAGAATACCGAAAACTGACGGTATACGCTAGTTTTCAGAACCCTAGCTAGGAAGAAGGTCCACAAATTTCTTTCCGAACACTACTTAATTAGAAGATTTACAAACTCCAGCTCGATCGTACCTTGGAGCATGCACGAGTTGCTCGATGTATGCGATTTTTCTGTGCAGCAGCAATGTATGCGATTTTATGCCATTAATTATTTAAGTTGTATATAGTATCCCGGTGTAGTCGTACAATAGCTGCCGATAAATTTGGTCAAAAGGAGTTATGGGCTAATGACACGGATGTAGGTGATTATAGCGCCGTACTTACCGACGCTAAAAGCAACAAACAACCTCATCGAACAGGTCCCCAACTTGAAGGACGTGGAAGCTGTTTGCTGATTGCATCGAGACCCACGGCGACTGGAAGGTCGTCTGCGTGGCCACGTTGCGCGCCCGGAGACCATAAACAACATAGAAGGTGCCAATTTGCTCCTGCCAAGGGCTATTTCTGGCCAAGTCTCCGTGATCTCATCATCATCCTGTTATTAGATTTTTAGGGAACTTTCGTGGACGGGAGTCTCGACTTTTGCGCTCTTTCTCCGTAACCGATGATGTTGATCCAGTGCTCAACAGCTGCAGTTACCTTTTCGGCAAATGGATACTATGCAATTGCTAATCCGAGAGAGAAAAAGGAGAGAGAGACGTTTGCTACAGCTGCCTTCTGTTCGTTGCGGTGTATGGCTTTCATTAATTGGGCCGGCCGGTGTACTCAACCGGGGGCCGGTGGTACGCGACGGGCGCTGGTGGTGCACGCGGGGATGCAGCGGATCGAAGGCACCGCTGACCGTGGGAGACGAGCTAGAAGGAAGAGGATGACGCGTAGTGTTTAATTTTGCCCATTGCCAAAGCCACTTCTTATTCCTTTCCCGATTCTGACCTGCAACCATACATGCGATTCAAGCCTGTAGTCGGATAACCGGAATCAATTCAAGCCTGTTGCTTTTTTTTTACAGAAAAACTAAAAAACGGTATACCGTTGCAACGGTATACCTCTGAAACTCATGAAACTTGTGATTTTTCAGACCGAAACTCATGAAACTTAAAGACTAAAAACCGATAAAATATGAAACCGATAAAACTAAATGATGAAACTCATGAAACCAAAGATCGAAACCGATAAGTTTCATAAGTTTAAATGGTTATCTGATCTGACGGTATACCGAATTCCTATTCACTCTCTTTTTTTTATAGGGGATATTTTTCCCATTTTCCGTTTATGAACGGAAATTCAAGCCTAAATCCCAAAAATAAATGCATGGGCCTATACAAATGGCTCTCCTTTCTGCATGTGCTTTGGGCTTTGACAGGCTAAACAAAGTTAAACAGTCGGTGCACGGCCAAGGCCAACACCACCGTGACATCGCGTGTGTGCGTGTGTGTTTGCCGCTGCGCAGACAAGAGGCCCAAGTCAAATCGCGCGCGGTCGACGTGAACGTACGATCGCGGCCGGTCCGGGAAAATGGATGCGCGGCCCAAGGCTCACCAACGCCAGAAAGAGGGGGTGGAGTGCAAGCGGCCCTGCTGGGCTGGCGGCGCGGCGAATTCGGCGCTGCTGAGAGGCTAGTGTGGAACTGAGGCGGCCCAGGCGCCCTATTTGGAGGAGCGGCGCGGCGAATTCGGCGCTGCTGAGAGGCTAGTGTGGAACTGAGGCGGCCCAGGCGCCCTATTTGGAGGAGCGGCGCGGCCCGCCGTGCCGGGGATTTCATTGGAGGAGGGGCGGTGTGCGCGGACGCGGCGCGGCACATTTGGTGATTTGTTGCTTGCAGCCCAGGAGATTTGAGGGGGAGGCCGCCCCGCCAGCCTTGAAGCTGGCTGGATCCTGACTCCTGAGCCGCCGGCGTGGTTAAGGGGTCCGTGGGCGTGTAAGGGAAATTTTTTTTTAAATAATACTTTTTTTAAACTGAATTGCGTTTTTAATACTCGAAAAATAAAAATTGCAAAAATAATACGTGGTCGCCATACCGTACGGCGAATACCCTATTTTCGCCATATGGTATGGCGAAAATAGCCTAATTACCCGATTAAAGCCGATTAACCGTCGGTTGTTTGGTTAAGGCTATTTTCGCCGTATGGTACGGCGAAGACCCTATTTTCGCCAAACGGTTTGGCGAAAATAGGGTATTTTCGCCAAACCGTTTGGCGAAAATAGGGTCTTCGCCATACCGCACGGCTAAAACAAATTTTGATTCCGTGGTAGCGATTAATCATGGATTTAGGGTATTTTCGCCACACGGTTCGGCGAAAATAGGGTATTCGCCACACGGTTCGGCGAAAATAGGGTATTCGCCATACGATATGGCGACCACGTATTATTTTTGCAATTTTTATTTTTCGAGTATTAGAAACGCAATTCAGTTTAAAAAAAGTATTATTTAAAAAAAAATCGCGTGTAAGGATACACTAATTTAAATGCCTTCTCATCAAATCTTTACTGAGAACCTACTCTTGTTACGATTTATTTATTGTGGCACCTCCTTTTTTTTTCTCCGACTTTACTTCTCCCACGAAAACTCTCTTATCGTGACACCGACGGCATCCCCTTCATCCTCCTTTCCTCCCTGTTCTCTTCCCTAAAACTCAAAAAAAGTTTTTTTTTTGTTTCAAATTTTCCCTCAAAATTTTAAATAGGAAGTATTTTTAATCACTTTCAAAATAATTTGATTTGAAACTTTTCCAACCTAAAGTTTTTTTAATCGAAAGTTTTTAAACCAAAAAATTTTTGTGTCAAAACTTTTAAAACCAAAAGTTTTTTAGTCAAAAGTTTCAAACCGAAAAAAAATTTAACGAAATTTTTCAAAACATTAGTTTTTATTGAATTCATCTAAAAATTTTGAATTGAATTTTTTGTATTACAGCTTACAGGACAAGTGGTAGGAAAAGGGCAAGAGAAGGGCCGGTGAAGGGGAAAGATGCTATGTGGCAATACCTGAATGTGTTCTAAAGAGTGCTCCAAAGAGCAATCAAATGTTTACCCCTACAATACAAAAGGCGCTCATCAACTCTTGTGCTAAAGAAACCACTAGGCTTATCATGGAAGATATTCGTGATGATTATTTTGCAATACTTGTAGATGAATCTAGTGATGTGTACCAACAGGAACAATTGTCTCTTTACTTGCGTTATGTTGATAAAAAAGGGATGGGTTGTTGAGAGGTTCCTTAGTGTTGTTCATGTTAAAAACACTACTGCTTTGACACTTAGTCTTTGCTTATAGATCATTAATTGAGCTTGGCTAGGGTCCATGGGCAGGGATACGATGAAGCTAGTAACATGAAGGGCCAAGTAAGTGGTATAAAGAAACTAATTATGAATGAGTCTCCATCTTTTTTATTATATTCATTGCTTTGCCCATCGACTTCAATTAATTCTTGTTGCTATTGCTATGGAGAACGGTGACTGTGTTTGGTTCTTTCCACAACTTACATATGTTGAATGTTCATGGAATGTCTTGTAAAAATATACAAATGCTTCTAGTAGCTAAAGCTAAGCAGATTATATAGAAGCATTAGAATTAGGTGACATATGTTGGGGAACGGGTAGGCTACTCTAGCTCAAACCAAAAATTTTCTACCGCATAACCCAGGAACCACTACAAGTAATAGATCACAGAATTACCACGTCCCTCACCGAATAATCCCAACCAGTGCTGATCAGCTCGCCAACAAGGTCTGATCAGTATCAAACAGCTCGTTGACCTGATCCAATCAGCCCCACCAGCTCGCTGACCTGATCCAATCTGCCCCCACCAGCTCGCCAACCTGATCCAATCAGTACCGACCAGCTCGCCGACCAGATCTAATCAACACCGACCAGATATAGCAGCCTTATGCCTCAACCAAGAAACCCTCGTGATTATCTCTGGCTACAGATCGTCTTAGCGTTGAAGCCTCATAGCAACGCCTCCAAGATATCCACATATACGGGGTAGGAACACCACGTGTCGAAGTGCTAGCGCCGGCTGCGCAGTTCTGGACGAAGGAGGGGTGGCAGCTAGAGTTTCGAAAATTTAGAATTCCTAAATGTGTCTCTCTTCCCTAAATATAACACCACTCCCTTTAAATAGACGTCCCATAATGGGCTCTACATTATAGGCCCATTAGGAAATCTAAACTCAATAGAACTCTGATCACTATCCGAATTACGTTCCAACCCTTTAAGCGTGCAACTCCATAGGTTCACGTATACTTGGACATGGCCTGAGTACTTTTACTCGACCAATAATTGGTAGCGGTCCCTAGCAGAACATATCGACTCCTGAATATACGTAAAGATCACATCGTACGAACCTTAACAATGTTTAGTTATATGCATTTCCCTTTGCCTCACGACATCAGTCAAACTCAAGGCGAGTATATATCATCCTTGTTTAGTTAGCTCGACCACTCTTTCTCGATCACGTGACTCAGAATCCTCAACTATAACTCTTTAAACACAAGTAGTATGGCCATGCATTTTCGAAATTCGATCACTCGAGAAGCCTAGAGATATCTCTTCCGTTGTATGAAGGGGTAAATTCCATCTTGTCTAACCACGTCTTGCAGCATAATTCATGACAAACCCGAAAGCTACCTTTATAACTACCCAGCTACGGAGTAGCGTTTGGCAACCCCTAAGTAAGTCATTACACATCTCAAGCATATGCGTCAATCTCAGGTCTAAGGATACAGCATACACATTATATATGAGGCCAACTGATGATAAGAAGAATACAACGTACTCGGAGTGTCTCAAGGTGGGTCGATCCAACTCCACATTCTCTAACATGAGTCCATATTATTGGTTTGATATCTCCATATTCATGACCTGTGAAACATGGTCATCAACCAATACATATACTAGTCTATACATATGTGTCCTCATATGATTATCGACTAGGGATAACTTTAGAATAATAATAACAAATTCATTATAGAGTTTCACTAACAAGTAAAATACTTGCTAATAAATAATGATGAGATTATTCAAGGAACGAGATGATAAATCATGAACATAAGAAAATATAATCATCTCTACGATTGCCTCTAGGGCATATCTCCAACAACATAGAAATGCCTGAGGTTTGAATCAATATATGGGCTTGGGTAGGCTGAGTGATACTCATTGGAGATCTCACTACAAAAATGTTATGCATGTTGTTTCTTTGTATCCTTCAATCCGGTGTGTTCTCATAAGGCCCTGTTTGGCAGAGCTCCAGATCCCAGCTCTATCTTGGAGCTGAAACTTGTAGACTCAAATAAAGTGACTTAAGTTTATAATTTTATTCTAAAATATAAACAAGATGACCCACCTAAACACTCTTAACATACACACAACTCCGGCTCCACGAATCTAGTGAAGCTAGAAATACCTAGCTCCACCAACTCCACGAATTTAGTGGAGCTGGAGCTCTACCAAACACCCCCTAAAGATTGGAGAAGACCAGTCTCAAAGCACGGAGGCTATACATGCTCAAACTATGTTGACATCATTTGAGTCCTTTGAGTTTGTTTTTATGGCACACTTATTGCTAATCATATTTGGGTATACAGATGACTTAAGTAAAGCTTTGCAAAAGAGGGATCAAGATATTGCCAATGCTATTGATCTCATTTATTTGACAAAAACTCAATTGTAGTTACTGCGGGAGGATGATGTATGAAAAACTTTTCTAAAAGATGTCACTTCTTTTTGTGTGAAGTATGGCATCGATCAGAGTTGCTAAAAATGGATTGTTTCTATAAGCCAGTTGCAAGATCGAAAAGGTTCTTCCAAAAAGTGAATAATCTCCATCGTTTTCATGTTGATATGTTTTTAAGTGCCATTGATAGGCAACTGTAAGAGCTTAATAACAGGTTTGATGAGGTAAACACAGATTTGCTTCTATGCATAGCATCATTCAATCATGTTGATTCATTTGCTGCTTATGACAAGGATAACTTGATTAAGCTTGCTCAATTTTATCCTAAGGATTTCTCAAGCACAGAATTGATGTGTCTTTCATTTCAACTGATGTGTCTTTCATTTCAACTTACACACTTCATTGCTGACATGTGTAGAGATAAAAGGTTTAGAGAAGTGAAAAATCTTGTCGAGCTTTCTATAATGCTTGTTGAAAGAAAGAAGAGCCTCACTTATAGACTTGTTACAAGCTTCTCAAACTGGTGTTGATTTTTCCCGTAGCAATTGTAAGTGTTGAAAGAGTATTTTCTTCAATAAATTATGTGAAGAATGAGCTAAGGAATAGGATGGGGGAGCAATATTTGACTGATTGATTGGTTACATTTTTTGAGTGAGAATTCTTTGTGCAAGTTAATGATGATGACATCATATCTCGCTTCCAAACCATAAAGGAACATTGAGTTAGATTGTAATTTTATTTAATATTTTGTGACCTCTCTCAACTATTTCAGGTATTATCTGTAGTAAGAATAATTTGTACTTCATGTTTTTCCTATTATGAACTTTTATGTTTTACATTGAATGATATTTGTGTAACTTCAAACACTTATTATGAAAATCCTAGATCCGTCACTATTACATGAGAAGGTGGTGGTGGGAAAAAGGGATGATGAAGGAGAGATACCATAATACTTGAATGTGTTCTCATAAAAAAAAATTAAAATAGTAATATCCAAGTTTAAAATCAATAGCTTAGTTTGAGAAACCGATTCGTCAGGAAGTAGACGGTGAATCCTCTGTCCAACTCCATCGTGACACGGCGCGCGGCGAGATCTAAAGGTGCTACTACAAGTCTACAATCAACCCCGCTCGGGATAACGTACGTAACCCGTGAAAATCGGTGTGGGCGTAGACTTCCTCTTGCATACGTACGAACGTGTGCATAACGAGCGCGCACCGCACCTAAAGATTTATTGAGATCTGCAGAGCACGTGCCGATCAACTCCCATTGAATTGAACTCAGAGGCACGTGGAGCCGGTGTGGAACTCAGAGGCACGTGGTGATGAACTCATGTTCAAGCATGATGCATCGATTTATATGCCCATTCAGCATGCGGAATCTGGATGCTTTAGGGTATCTTTACTAATATCATTACATATTTTAAATAGAGATTACGAATTAAATTCTTTTACTGTGTCAAAAAATATATCAAAATATAATGAAGACGGTAGCTTATAAGCCACTATAAGTCTATAACACTAACTAAGCCTTAAGCTAGAGATGGAATGAAACAACCCAAAAAAAAAAATTCAAAATGAATTTTTGAATTTTTCAGAATCTATTCAAAATTTGATTCAAAATTTGGATTTGAATTTTGGATTTGAATTAGGTTTTTGATTGGGTTTTGGGACGTTTACCTTTTTGACCTTTCCGCTTTTGCTTGCTCTCCGCCGCCCTCGGCACCACCTCCGCCACGGCCTGCTCATTGCTCGCTGCGCGCATAGCTGCAGCCGCCGCGTGACTCGCCGCCACCGCGCGTGACCTGCCGCTTCGCTCCTCGCTTGGTGACTCGCCAAGGCCGTTTAGTTCGTAGGGCACTCGTGCCTACCTCTGGCCGCCGCCGTCTGTCGCCCTGCTGGCCGCCAGCGCTAGTGACGCCGCCGCCGCTTTCTCTCTCGCGGCTATAAAAGCCGTTGCCCAGCCTTTCCTCGCGCCCCACTCCCGCCTCCTCACGGTGAGCCCTCCTCCTCCCTTCCAAAGACCTCTCTCTCTCCCTCGGCTCGGCCCGTTGCCAAGCCGCCGTCGCCATGACTCCACCGCCTCCCGCTTGCAAACCCTAACCCTAGCCATGGTGAACCCCTCGCCTCTTCATCTCCCGCTGCCTCTCCACCGGCCTCGCCCCTAATCGCCGCCGCCGCCAAGCCGCCACCGCCGCCTAACCCCACCCTGCTCCTCAAGACCCGAGTGGGCTAAGCCCACGCGCCCTCCTCCCTCTCTACGCGCCAGCCCCACCCGCCGCCGCTCTCCCTCTCTCCCTCTCACGCCGCCGGCACTGCCCCACTGTCAAGCGGCTCGTGAATCGGGCCGCCCAGTGGCCATGTCCCACGCTGTCAAGGGCCGACTTCGGCGTTGGCACGGCCCAAATGAATAGTGCCCATTTCTCTTTTTTTTTCCTCCGATTTTAATTTCCAAAAATCCTTTTTTATTCTTTTTAATATCCAAAAATATCCAAAAGCCCAAAAATGCCCCAAAAATACTTTTCCGAACCGTTTCGAGCCACTGAGTCCAAAAATGCCCTCCGTTCCTCAATCCGGAGTCTCCAAAATTCCAAAATGCCCAAATCGCCCTTCCTTTCTCTCTCTCGGCCCGGTTCCGATTTCCGTTTCCGTTTCAGTTTCTTTTCGTTTTTCGTTTCTTTATTGTCGTTCGTCCTTTTCGCGTTAGATCCGGACGTTGGACGATTTCAGGAGCCGTCGCAGTTCCCAGAGCAGGACCCGGACCCGACAAAGAGCCGATTTCAACCGCGTCAACGACACTTCGTCCGATCCGATCGCCAGCAAGGCAAGCCGTACACCTTTGATCATGTTGAACCTATTCATGCCTTATTATAGTTAATTACTATTTTCTACCGCATTACTTTACTGTATGTTGAAATATCACAAATCTAGTATGTTCGAATGACATGATACTTAGTTAATGCCAATTTGCTCATGAGACTTCCTTGAAAAATATTGAACCTAATTATATCCTTGTAACCTTAGGTTAATTAATATTACGGTATTAATTATTATTATCCTGTTAGTTTAGTCAAATGCTTTTGAGAATGGAAATAAAAGGCTGTCGAACCGTTGGTTCGGTTATGTTTGGAAAAGTGCTACGGTTTGGGGGACAGAATTGGATAAATCCCGGAGTGGATGAGTTCCAATCCCCGGCTGATGATTGATGCCTTGGGTTTGTCTGGTGGCCGGTACCGCGGATACCGGAAGGGGGTTGTGGATGGGAAAAAGGCTTGGTCTTTGGCAATATAAGGATAATAATCCCCTTGAGCAAAGTAAATAACTTAAGAACTCGTTCAACCACAGGTTGGGCCGGTCAACTTCGTTGGCTTGACTCAACATAGCTCGGTACATTGTACTTTCCCTCGGAATACCTATAGGAGCAGGGTTACCTTCCCAGGTGTGGGAGATGGTCCAATGATTATGGGAGTGAAACGAAAGTGTGCACGAGGAAACTGTGGCATTTCGGGTTCACAACGGTAGGTGCCACAGTAAGCGGGACCAAGCACTCCACTCTGGCCAAGTGGGGACCCCGGGATAATGTGGAGCAAAACTCTACCGGATAGGGACTGAAGAGGGAAATGTCCAACGAAAAGCTATGATAACCTCGATCCGGCCGCACGCATTTAAGTTGCGTGTTAAACTCGAGTTGGCATTAACGATCGTGGAATCTTGTGGGTAAAGCTGAACACCTCTGCAGAGTGAATAAATGGTATTCGAATACGCCGTGCTTCCGGTAAATGAAGCTAAGTTTAATTGGGGTGAATCCCGTAACCTAGCTCAAGTAGATCTTGGTGCATGTTTTGAGAATGTGGTTTAATGATGATGTGGTTTAATGGTGATGACTTTGTGAATGGAATCCCCCCCTGGATTACTATTATTATGGATTGTGTTTTAAATGTAAAATGATGTTACAAATAAAACTGCATCCACAAATACTTTAACCTTGTACCAATGTTGTGCTACACCCTTGCATGTAATATTCAGTGTTTTCCGTACGACTTGTTGAGTACTCCCGTACTCACCCTTGCAACCCCGACCCCCCCCTTTCAGAGATTGAAGAAGCTGAAAGCGTTCCAGGAGTGCGTAGATGGTAATTTGGTTTTGAGGTCTTAGTCTTTTGCTCAGGCCTGCCTGTGCGGTGTTTTGCTTGTAAGTTATTCGGGCCCTGCTGCGCCCTCTTCTGTAAAAACCCTGGCCGTTAGGCCTTATATTGAATAAAAATGTTGGAATTTGACTTTTGCCTGGCAATAATATGCTTGGTTCCTGGCAGCTAATCATCCTGGGTAGCTGTCGAGGCGTACGGATCTGCCCCTAAAAAGGCGGGCCGTCACATGGAACTAGAGATGTTGGGTATACCTTGGCACCTCCAAATTTTGATAAACGCGAGGAGTGCTACCGTGCAGGTGCAGCGATGAAGGGGGCGAGGCGGTGTCGGCGACGGCGACGGCCGATGGAGGAGGAGCTGGGACGGTGGCCACGGCAATAGAGAGTAGGCGAGGCCGCGCGGGGCCCCTCAGGCAGTGAAGGAGGAGGGGAAGGAAATGGTCTATTGCTGTAAGCTGTCATATCGATCCTACGTCGCCAAAATGAGGGTTTAGTAGCACGGCGATGGAGGGGTCCCGCCGTCTCGGTCCCTCAGGCGGCGAGTAGCCAGCGACGGAGGTGGGATCTAGGCGACGAATGCGCAGCGACAAAGCCACGGACTCGGAGCCTCGGAGGGGCGTTGAGCGAGGTGATGAAGGGGGATCTGGCGCGGAGGGGGGATCCGGACTCCAGGCGAGGTGATGACGGGCATGAAGCCATGGACTCAGAGGGGTGCGGGGCGAGGTGATGAAGAGGGGATCTGGCCTCCGAGCGACGGGCGCACGGCGATGGAGCCACAAACTCGGAGGGGCGTCGGGCGAGGTGATGAAGGGGCTCGGGGGTATCTGGGGACGAAGGTGGCATCCGGCCTCTAGGCGATGGGTGCGCTGCAACGAAGCCATGGACTCGGAAGGGTGCCAGGCGAGGTGATGAAGAGGGGGTCTGGCCTCCGAGCGACGGGCGTGCGGCGATGGAGCCACAAATTTGGAGGGGCGTCGGGCGAGGTGATGAAGGGGCTCGGGGGGATCTGGCGACGAAGGTGGGATCCGGCCTCTAGGCGATGGGTGCGCTGCAACAGATCCATGGACTCAGAGGGGTGCTGGGCAAGGTGATGAAGGGGGGATCTGGTGACGGAGGTCGGATCCGGCGGTGAGGTCCCTCAGCGCCCGATCGGTGACGGAGGAGTTGGGCCTTGAGAGTGGGGTTGGCGGGAATCGGGATGCGATGGAGGAGCTGATGCCAAGCCGAGGGCGAGATTGAGTGAGGACAACTCCTTCCGTCCTTCGGTCGAGAGGATAAGGTAAGGTTTTTTGTATTTTTTTATTTTAATTATTGGTTGATTAGTAAAATGTTAAAAACGATAAAATAACACCATATAATTTCAATTATTGGTTGATTATTATATTGTAAAAATGATAATTTTAATTATTGGACAGCGCAGATGCCCAGCATACCGACACGGCGGATGGAGCGGACGCTATGTGCGGCACTACAGCATATCGATAAAGGCACTCCATTAGAATTTTTCTAGTTCTGCCATTGTCTTAAGCAATATAGTCTACAAAAAAATAGTAAATTTTGACAGCATAACACTGCATTTGGTTGGCATTTGCTGAAACACGTTGCAAAAAAATTATTTAGCTGATGGATACTACAAATTTGCGCTTATTTGCTAGAGAACAGTATTTGCTGCCGACACACAGAAAACTATATTTGTTTGGTGGCGAGACAATGAGAAAGAAGTCAATGAACCATATTTTAACGAGCAAAGTGTCTTTCGGCAAGTTACCACGAATTTTTAGTTTCCATTAGATAAATACTCTCTTAGGTCACACATAGTAGTTACTTTGGACAACAATACGGCCTCCAAAACTCAAATTTGATCACTAGTTTTTATTGTAATATATTTTTTAAAAATCTAATAAAATTGTAATATTATGAAAATATGTTTTAAGACGAATCTACATATATATTTTTTAAGCATCCAATCTAAATATTTAAAAAGATATCATTGGCTAAAGTTTTAAAAGTTTGACAACATGTATCTTATACAATTACTATTTATGACCGGAGTGTTTTGTTCCCGTGACTCGACAAATGTCAACTAAGTACGGTGCCCGTGAGCCGATTTTGAGAAAAAAAAATGCCTAAGCATTACATGAAGTACAATAATTCGAGCATGCATGATTTTAAAAAACAGTATGCACTCTTTGGTACCATCAGGTGACTAATCATTATGCCACTGATCAATTGGAATTTAACAGACAACTATGCGTGCTTAGTAATTTTTAGGAAAATATTAATTATTTATTATAAAAATGGATCTATTGATATAGTGATGATGTTACGACTAGAATGCAAATCAAGTTATTTTTAACTCACTGTTAGTAGAAATTTCAAAACACGTTTTTGAATGTTTGACGTGTTACTTAGCTAATTTTCATGTTATTCAACTCTCCATGTTAGAAATAGAGTATGAAAATACTGGAAACTTTTGTTGTGATTAGCATGAAGATAAAACAAAAAATCATAGTAGATTATAATTTAGATATACAAATATTGGTAGCTTTCACTGGTATGCATGCAGTAGCTAGCACGTACGCTTTTGGCTGTTGCCGCAGACAAGCAGCGCGATGCTGGCAAAGGCAACGATGATGTGGAGCTTCCCCTTCTGCTGCGCCGCCTTCTGAATCTTCTCGAGCTTCTTCCCCATGGCAACGCGACAGAGGCACTCACGACGGCACAACCTAATTAAGCTTGGCTGTAATACACGCTTGTGAGCACAACACATATAAAGTTCATCCCTTTTATAGCTTCATTCTCCTCCTCCTCCTCCTCCTCCTCATCATCATCATCATCATCATCATCATTATTATTATTTTGCAAATCTAGCCCACTCGCCTCATGTTTTAGAGAATTGGACCCCACCTCACCGTGGGAGCCGTCTCCCGTACTCCTCGTCTACGGCAGCCTGCCTCTCGCTTTATACTGTTATGATATGGATATAATTTTAGTCAAAGTACAGAAAGAATCTATCTATTGGCGGGCCTCGCTCCTGTGACGACCGCGGCACCTGAAGCGATGCCAACAGTGTCCGCAGCGGCGGTACCCGCCCGACACCCGAAATAGCGGCCTTCGCGCCCGCAGTCGCGATGGCTACACCCGAGGAGGCATCGCCCGCCGTTGCCCTCACTCGATTGCGTAGTGCCCGCTCCTGAGCGGCGGCGCTCACGCCCGTGGCGGTGCCTGCGGTGGCCCCCGCAGCACCTACTCCTGAGCGGCGGCTCTCACACCCGCAACAACTCTCTGCTCACGCTAGCGCCGCATTGCTGCCACCCGCGCTCGACCACATCGCCGCCAACACCCGACAGCCATGCCGTGCGAGAGAACCCGAGTGGCAAGAAGGGTTTTTAACCCTAGCCGCCCTCACTTAATGGGCTAACTTGGGCCCATTGGCCCAATGGGCCGATTAGGCTGCTCCATTTTTTAAAAAAAAAGAAAGAAAAACAAAATTTTACAGCTCGACTCCTGGATTCCTCTGTAATTTTGAAAAATAGTTAATAAATTTTGAAAGTTTATATTAAAACTAGATATTATGTTTGCTAGGTATATGGACTTTCGTAAAATTGATATTTAGCACACATTGAAAGTTCCATACTCCTAGTTTATTTTCTAGCATTATTCCATGATTTATATATACTAAAATTAATTTTTTTTATTATTGGTAATTTTGAATATTGTTTGATTATTAACAGAAAGTTGTGAAAAAATGCTAGGAAATTCTAAAAATTATAGATATCATATTTGGAGCCTCATGACTCTAGATTTACTATCCTTGCATAATTCCATGTTTATATATGTTGAAATTTTATTTTTCTATTACTTAGTAATTCTAAAAATTGCTGATTAACTAGCAGAAAATTATAAAAATAACTAGAAAAATTTTGCAAAATTTTATATAATTATCTACTGAATAGATATAGACTAAGCTTTACTGATTGTAGAGTGAGCATAAAATATATTGATTTTACCATTAGTAAAAGTTATTTTGCATAAACAAAAATAGAATATGTCGAACATCACAAGAAGGAAATTTATCGAGCTTGCCCTAAATGGCAACAATTACCTTACCCAGGCAATGAATACTAAGATTAATTTGACAGCTCGATCTTTTGGAGCTTATGTTTTCCCAACCTGAATCTGGTACTAATGCTCTTCCCGAAGCCACCAGGTGTACGGCTTTGTACTTCATGAGACACCATCTTTATACAGATCTAAAGACCGAATATTTGAAGGAAGAGGGATCAGGTGGTACTTTTGAATTCCTTAAAGGAAAAATATAACCAGCAAATATCAATCATGTTGCAAGAAGCACAACGTGAATGGATCCTCCTGTGCTTTTAGGATTTTAAAGGTTGTGGCAACATATAACTCTGCTATGCACAAACTTATCGCGGAACTAACATTCTATAACCAAAAAGATACTAATGCTTAAATGATTGACAAGGCATTATGCACCTTCCACCCCAATATAAGAGTATTGTTGTAACAACATCGTCACCTCAATATGCGGCTGGAAGTATCTAGAAGCAGAAAAGCATGATAAACTCCTGGTGAAGGATCATCACGTACTTCTTAATGGGAGTCATATAATCCCCGAAGCACAAACAAATGCTCAATAGGCTAGCAATAGCTGAGACCGCAGAAAAGGCCAAAAAGAAAGCATAAAGGAGATAAATGGAAGAATGGCGTATAAGGTAAAAGAAGAGAAAAACCATAGTGGAAAAGTAAAAGTAAAGGGCCCGGGGGCTTCCAGAAGCAATATTCAGCTAAGTAAGGCTACAAATCCTGAATAATCCTATTTTAGGTATGGATGCACTGACCATTGCTCATGCAACTATCGCATTCCCGAAGCATATGGTAGACCTTTACATCAAATTTACTGGAAAATTCCATAACTTGGGAAAACAATGTTGAGTCATACTTCACCGTTCAACATATTGTTGACACAGACGCTGAGAAGTATGATAATATGGTTCTTAAAATTATTGAGTTTGAGGAGTCCTACGAGGACACCCACGACTCACATGAAAACCTAGATTACTCTTCTAAGTATTCCTTCACTTTGCTAATCAATGTCACACATTCCTTATGAGTCTCCTTATTAGTTTAGCCCTAGTTCCTGAATAAACACTTGATCTATGCTCCTGTTGAGCGATTATCATTTACAATTAAATAATAGCTATTTCCCAGATATTTGATTAATTGTGATGTGCTTGTTCTACAATTTGTTTCTGATGCAACAATTGTTTGATTGTTAAATCATACTTCTAATATAGAAAAAAGTATAATCCAATAGCGGAAGAGAAAATCTATCTAGAAGACAATTGTATCACACTAAGTGAATTGAAAATATTGTGATTATCACCGGAAGCGATGCTTGGCACTGGAAGAATGCTATATTATACCCTGAGTCCAGTCGTACTCTCTTAGGTTTTAAAGATATTGGTCTAAATCGTTTTCATATGAAGACATAGAATGAGGATGGTACATAATACCTACTCATGACTAAGTTTAATGGGTTTAATAAAAAACATGTGGTCGAAAAACTTCATTCCTTCTCATCTGGGTTATACTATGCATATCTAAATCTAAGAGCAGTGCTTCTATGCTTTTCCTTATAGTACAAGTTGCACAAATCTTAAAGCAAGCGAAGGGGTAAGTAATCACCATCTACCCTTCATTCATGCTTTAATAGTTGTGCAACTTTTAAAAGGGAGAGCATAGAAGCCTCTCTAAATCTAAAGTTTGTGTTGCGATGAAAACTTAGAAATATTTAAGATCTAGCAGATCGACTGGGTTATCCTGAGTTGAATATGAATAAGTAGAATAATTAATAATTCTGTTAGCCATAGCATAAAGACTTTTATAGACCTGAAGATTGCTTATAACTAGCTATTTACCTAAATTTGCGTCTTAGTGTTCGTGGTAAAAAAACTATAGCTAGACCTTGATTTATATGGTTTTTACTCATGAATATCCTGTATAGGATGGGGATTGGGGATAATGGTTATTAGCATTATATTATAGGATCCTACGATACGGATTGTAATCTTAATAGTCTTTATCTATTCTCGCAAATAATTATTGGTCGGCTGAGAAGAATATCTAAGATTAGTCTAGCACTGTAACAAGTATCATAGTAAATAATTGTGGTAACAATTTCTTGTACTGGGCAGTCGTTTTGACCCTTGGCACTTTGATTATTTAATTGGATAGCTGATGACATATGAATGGCACTTTTCATCTCTTTTTCTTGTTTGGTATAGACTAGAGGTGGGCGTCGTGCCGGGCCGCCCGGCCCAGGCCTATCGTGCTTCGGGCCGAAACTATGTCGTGCCACGACGGTCCATCGTGCCCACCGTGCCGGCTCATGCCAGCCCGACTCATCTTTGGTGAGCCCAAGCCCGGCCCATTTATGCCGTTCGCTTGCCGTGGCCGTCTGCACTGCACTCCATTTTCACTATTGTGACGAGCAAAGAAATAAAACAAATTACTACTACTAAACTACCTATTTTAATTACATAAGAGACTAATTACATCAACAAAATATCAAACATAAATGCAATGCTTGAAGATGCCCAGAATCAATAATATTTGCCAACTTTTAGGCCTTAATATGTGATTTCGTGTCCGTTCGTGCCGTGCCCGCACGGCCTCGGCCCAAACTGTCGTGCAGTGCCGTGCCGCCCGTCGTGCCTGGTTCCCGGGCCTGGTACGGCCCGAGCTACAGTTACATGCCGACCCGGCCCGGCACGGAACCGTGCCGTGCCGTGCTTTGCACCGGGCCATCCCATCATGCTTCGGGCCGGCCCAAAAGATCCCGGCCCAAGTGCCCACCTCTAGTATAGACTATAGAGTAACTTGAGAGAGTGTGCCATGTTAGCTGAAGCTATCAGCTCCATTTTAACAGAGAGTAGCTTCAGAACAACTCTATAAGATTTGAAACTACCGCTTAAAGCTACGATGCTTCTCTTCTCTTCAATGCACTTGGGTAGGAATTGCTCAACTTTAAACCCACACAAATTAATTGGGGCTACCTGTAGACGTACTTTGCCATGTAGATATCTAAAGCGATCTTCTACGATGAAGCATATTAGAGATGCTATTACTTTCTGGAACTATTTTTCTCGGTGAAACGTGGCTTTAAGCTAATCACGATCTGTCAGATAACCATGTCAGCTTAAATGGATCTGTTCAAATTTTAAAATCCTAACTACTCACTGTCAGTACTTCCGTCTGCGTGGAGCTCAACGGACGTAAGACTAATAAACATTTGAGGTGTTTCTTTGCATCATTTTTTTAGAGGCTACATAAATATTAAAGCATAAATAAAATATAGATGATGATCATTTATATATTCGTTTATTTTAAGATTTATATAATTTATGTTGGAGGCAGACAAATGTAAGTCAGCAATCTGCTGTACCTAGTCCTCACTCAGTCCTTAATGACATCTATTAAACAATGTCCATAACAGCTACGTAACTTACGTTGCACATATTTTACACCCCATGCGAGAAAAATCTTGAGAACAATAGTAATTAAGTTGAAACGAAAAACTAATTTCCGAAATACATGAACCAAACTATCGACGGTACCAAGAAAACATTTTCACCACAATAGCAATAATAAAAGTTTGCTCTAACAGATTAGTAATTTTTTTTTCCCTAAAGTTAACCATGAAAGTCATCGGCAGCAGTATCCAACCAAGGGGCGTGGACTACGAAGGTGGTCTAATCGAAGTAGATTCTCTCACTCACCTGCGGCCTGCGGGAACACCTCCAAGAGTCCGTCCAGGACCGGATCTGTCTAGTGTCAGGAGGAGGAAGAAGAACAGAGAGAAGCCGGCAGGAAAAAGAACAATTCAGTGGCGATCAATGGTGACGATTCCTGGTGAAAAACGGAAAGGGGATCCAACGGGCAACCAGAGGTCCAGCAAAAAAGTAAAGGAGTCTGTAGCCGTCAAAAGTTTTGTCGAACATTCAGAGTTTCTGTCCAAGAAAACAAAAAGGCCACACGGCATCTTCAGCTTTATTTAGTTTATTTAGAATCATCGCCATGTTTTATTTCGAAAATACAGACTAATACGGCGCTACGCATGGACATAACCGACACAGCATTCATACGTATGCGTATACAACCACAGAACTATATAGTACTGCATACAAGCCCAACAATGCACTACAGATAGCAGCCATCTCGGCATGGACGGCGCGCTTCGTATAAGTCAACCCTCAAAACCAAAATTGGAAGCCACGAATTTAACAAGAAATGGTTCAATTCTCGTGTTCCAACTTCCAAGCAAACCTTACATCGCAGCAATGTCGACCCAGCACTCCGCCGGTACCGCCGCCGTTCCAACGCAGCTTCTTCCACGGCAGCAAGCGCCCGCCGCGTTCTGGACGCGATAGCTCTCGGTCACGTTGTCGCTCAGCACCGCGCCGTCCATCACGTCGATCATCCGCTCGTACCGCCACTTGTCGTCCTTGTACCGGTACATCTGGCTCGTCGCCGCCGACCCGTTGATCACGTCGTGGTCCTTGACGACCATCCAGCCATCGGCGGTCTGCTCGTCGACGATCCGCACCGAGTTCTCGAAGCTCTTGGTCTTGACCTTCGTCTCGAGGTTGAGGCTGTGGGAGAGGCTCCCCGTGACGACGGACGTGCCGTTCTCGCCGTCGTCGGTCTCCGCGTAGAACCAGAGCGGGTACTTGGCCTCGGCCTTGATCTTGCCGACCACCTTCCTCCTGTCCGACCGGAACAGCACCTCCGTCTCCTGCTCCGCCTCCAGCCGGACGGTCTTGTTCTTGCCGTCGTTGGTGAACTCGACCACGCTGTTCGCCTCCAGCTCCGACTCCACCTCGGTCGTGAAGTTGCCGAGCGAGGACTTGACCCAGCCGCTGATGAAGGACTTCCTCTTGGCGCGGATCTTGAATTTGCCGTCCAACAGCTGCGTCGAGTACCGGCGGGAGATGGACAGGCGCGGCGTCTCGTACCGGCCGAGCTCGGCGTACACGTCCGTTGAGCTGGGGTCCAGCCAGAGGTGCAGATTGGCGTCCACGAGCCACTCGGCGATGCCGTCCACCACGCTGAGGCCGATCTCGTGGGCTTTCCTGTCGACGAGGACGCCGAGGAACGGGGTCAGCTCGATGTCGTAGATCGGCAGGTTGAACGCGCCGAGCGCGGCCACGGGCTGCCAGAAGAGCGGGTTGATGCCGCCGGTGTAGATGACGGGGAACGGCACGAACGAGCCGGCGAAGTGGTGGTCCACGCTGACGACGACCTCGCGGTACGCGGCGTTGCCCCTCGGCGTGGTGAGGTTGTTCTCCTTGAGGTAGAGGTCCGGCGGGTTGGAGTACCAGTACTCGTCGTTGGAGTGGGGGGACACGAAGACCTCGAGGACCGCACGGTAGGTGCTCGACGGAATGGTCACGAGCTTGGAGCGCGAGTCCGACGAGTTCTGGATGCGGAACCAGTAGCCGCCATCGCCGGTGACCTCCGAGATCGGCAGGATCAGGTCGGCCGGCTGGAAGTACGACTCCGGCAACGTCGGGCGGTCAGAGTCGGCGACGCCGGCAGAGGAGGATGGGGAGGCTGCGTCGGAGAGGTAAGCCGGAGTTCCGTGGAACTCGAGGGAGACGTTGACGTTGTACACGCCGGTGTACTTGTCGTTGAAGACGTTCTCGAGCATGACGGAGAGGACTCCGTCGGGCGGGGAGCGGAGGAGCGCGGAGTAGCGGGTGACGTCCTTGCGGACGGTCCAGCGGACGCCCTCGGGGGTAGGCTCGGCGGTGGTGGTGCGGAGGAGCTCGGCGCCGTCGAGCCAGACGGCGGCCACGCGGTCGTACTGCTCGCCGGCGCAGGCGGCGGAGAAGGAGAGCACGACGAGGGACCAGGGCGCGGGGCACCCGGAGGGGGGCGCGTACGCGGCCTTGGCCGGGGGGGCGCCATAGGTATCGTTGAAGGAGTAGGAGAGGACCGGCACGGTGCAGGTCGGCGCGGCGGGCGGGGGTTGCGGGAGCGGGAAGGTGGGGTCGAGGTACTCCTGGGCCGGCGGAGCGTAGCGCACGGTGTAGCTGTCAGGGACGTTGGCGAGCACCGGGATGAGGACGAGCAAGAGGGGGAGGGGAAGGTGATGGAGCGGCGGCGCCCGCTGGGGCATCCTGTGCTGCTGCGGCGAGGTGAGACTTGTCTCCCTTGTCTCGAGTGGAAGGGAATGGCTGGTGGTTGGTGGCTCACTGCTGAGTGTTCTTCTATAGTGTTATGTTCAGGATTTTTGGTTTTTTCCGTACTTCAATATGTTGCCGAATCCTAATTACTTAAAGAGATTTGATAAAAAAAACATTCGGATGTTTTTATCGCTGAAATCACTCAAATCTAGGGCTATCCAATCACTGTTAAGATTCAAGAGTATCAATTACATCCGATCCTATGATTTGATCTAACGTTCCGGTGATATCCGGACAAGGTATCCAACGGTCCAAAATTTAGATGCTAGCTAAAACAAAAACATCCGGATAATACCTATACACTCCCTTAGTTCAATGGTTATTATATGTATGCCGCAAGTTCTTATTCTGTACGTATTAGTACATGCATATTCACTTTTCGAATTGCATAGGAACACATCCACACATTTGCATCCCAGCATACATAACCATGAAGATAAAGAAAGTCCCAGCATACATAACCATGAAGGTAAAGAAAGTGGAAGTTCAAATTCCATTTCAGTTTATTTGGAATAAGGTACATCGATCATATGTGAGTACATGATTAACTGTGTCTAGCAGCTCGTACATACAAACGTACGTAGTCTAAGAACACAATCGTTCAGCTAGCAGATCAGAGGGGTGTGCGCGGTTGTAGATGTAGTATGCATCCTTGGAGGACGATCGGTGCCATGCATGCCATCCCTGCATGCATGCATGGAACCGATTGATTTCATAAAAACAAAAGAAATAATGCTGACTAATAGAATACCAGAAAAGAGACGATCGATCAACTAAAGCATATACTTACTAGAGTGTATGCATGCTTGTGCGATCCCAAGTTGTGACAAAGGAATTGTACGTTGTCGTCTGCACTGCGCCGTACGTACGTCGTGCGAACATAAACAAGACGAAAACCCATGCATGTCAGATGATTAATCAATGCAGCTTACTGCAGATCGCTTACATGTGGTGCTGGAGGCATAGCTGAATTGCTCGCTACGGCCTGGAAGATAGATTCCATCTGCAAGGACACGGCGCCCACCGTGCACCCTCTGCCGCGTTTGGTTGCCTGGATGAGCTTGGATGGGATGAAGCTATCCAGGTAGTTATTCGGTTTGGTGGATAAGGATGAGCTAATTTTTTGTTTGGTTGGATGGATGAGTATGGATGGGATGAGCAAATTTTTGGTTTGGTTAGATGGATGAGCTAGTTGTAATCAAGGTTTCGAATTTCGGTTTGAATTTTTTGGATAAAATTTAATTAAAATTTGAATTTTGAACAAAATTTGATCACAATTTAAATTTTCTGACAAATTTTGAATTTTTAGATAAAATTTGACCAAATTTTGATTTTTTGGACATATTTTGAATTTTTGAATAAAATTTGTATTTTAAAACAATTTTTTTATTTTTGACATTTTTTTACGAAAATTTGAATTTTCAAACAAAATTTGACCATATTTTGAGAAAAGTTTAATTTTGGCCAAGAAAACTTTGCCGAAATTTGAATTTGACCGTGTACACCTCTTCATACAGCAAACTGGATGAGCACATCCGGCCTTTTTATTTGGATGGTGACGAGTACCCGTACCATGGGTACCCCGTGACCCAAAAGGGCGACGCCGACTCCAGGCGATCGAGGCCAAGTCACGGCCACGGGCAAGATCCGAAATCACGACCAGGTCTCCGATATCCCAGAAGCGGCGGCATTTATTGCGTATCGAGCGCATTAAATGCCGACCATAATAACGATGACGTGGCGGCACAAGTTCCCGACCCTCGCATTTATCGCGAACGACGCAAAGAACTACGGCGACCAAGCAGGCGGGGAGTCGGCGGCGATCCCCATCAACCCGCCACTTTGGACGGCCGAGAGCACGATCTTTTCCTCTTTTTCTTTAACCAACGGTGTAACCTTCCCCTCGCCTATATAAAGGGAGGGCGAGCATGTAAAGGGCGAACCCGGCAAGGCGAGAAAAGAAGATCAATACGATCCAACTCACACGAATCGAGTAGGGACGTTACGCTCAACCAAGATACATCTTGTGCTCACCCGAGTAAAGCCGTTCGAGGAGAGGAGCGTGCACCGTCGACCTATACAAATTCACTAGCCGGTGCCCGAAACACCGACAGTTGGCGCGCCAGGTAGGGGCTACGCACGCCGTCGCCGTTGCTTTCCCGCTCAGCTTCCTCGACGGTCCTTTTCTTCGACACCGCCATGCCGATAGCATCGATCCGCTTTGCCTCGACTTCATCACCACCGGCGGGACAGATGGTGATCGCCCCGCCGTGCGCCGCCAAATGCCCCGTGGACCTTGGCGCCGTCTCGGCGTCCTCGGTGACCTTCGGCTCGAGGCCCCCACACGGACCCCGACGCCAAAGCACGCCAAAGCTCCTTCGCCGCCGGATAGCGGGCGTCAAGCGGCGATGGTTGCGCCGGCTGCGCCTTCACGCCAGCGACGGTCGACCCGCGCGCCGACGACGACCATTCGGACAACTCCTCCGGCCACGGCTCTAGCGGAGGGAGAGATAAGAACAGACCGCGCTACCGCGAGCCCGACACCGCGGCAGGCGCGAACAACCCCTCCGCTACCCCGGTCACGCCGAAGACTCTCCTCCAATGCACTGAGGAGGACCACCAGACTCACCGCGCCGACCTTCAGCGACGGCGCGAAGAGCTGGAGGTTCAAAAAGCCGAGCTCGACAAGCTCCAAGCTGATCTGGATCAGCATCCACTTGATTCTACTCGCACCTAGCAAGACGTGCTCGCGCACGCCAGGTTCACCACCTGCTGGCCAAAAGGACCGACGATTCGTCGTTCTTTCCACACGCCGGCCAAAACATCGCCGCGGCGGTAATGTTGCTCCGCGGCATCCCTGAGCCAGACGATCCCGCGGCCAAGGCAACCCACCAGAATCTCCGTGGCCGGTGGAGCAGCGGCCGCGCAACACGCGCATGGCTCCGGGTCACAGCGTTCGGGCGCCTCTTCAGACGGCCCGCACCGCGACGCTTCCCGGGGCCACCGGAGCAGAACAAGGGCGGCATCGCCCCCCGAACAACCCCAGGCATCACGCACCCCGGTGCACCAACGCTTGGGTGACGAACGCGACGTTCGCGCCACCCTCCAGGCACGAAAAAGGGCAGGGAACGACCCGGCCGGACGACGTCGCCAAGCGCCACGATGGGACGCGGCCGAGCCCCGATGGCCGGGCGCGCGGGCATTCTGTCAAGGAATCCGCAGCGCGAGGTTCCCTGCTAGGTTCCGAGCGCCGGTCAACATAGCCAAATACGCGGGGGCCACGAACCCCAGCGTGTGGCTGGAGGATTACCGGTTAGCATGCCGAGCAGGGGGAGCTACGGACGATCTTTTCGTCATCCAGTACCTCCCCATCTACTTGGCGGACTCGGCTCGAGCATGGCTCGAGTACCTGCCCGCCAACATCATCAGGGACTGGGCCGACCTCAAACACCACTTCGTTGGCAACTTCCAGGGCAACTACAAGCGACCAGGGAACTCCTAGGACCTAAAGAGCTGCAAGCAGCAGCCAGGGGAGAACCTCCGGGACTACATCCGGCGTTTCTCCCAACAGTGCAACGAGCTCCCTGACATCCGTGACGCCGATGTCGTGGGGGCGTTCATCTACGGCACTACTTCCAAGACCCTAGTCCACAAGCTGGGATGCGCAAAGCCCAGAACCACCAAAGAGCTCTTGGACATCGCCACCAACCACGCCTCGGGCGAGGAGGCCGTAGATGTCATCTTCGACAAAGGGAAGTCGAAGCGAGGAACTGGCGCCGAGCCCAGCCCCTCCTCCGACCGCCCCAACAAACGGAAGCACCACGGCAAACAGGTCCGCGAGGACCGCATAGTCGCGGCCGCCGACCAGCCGGGGAAGCCGCAGAACCGGCAACCCCCCGACCATTTCGAGAAGCTGATGGAGAGTCCGTGTCCGAACCACGGATACCCCGTCAGGCACAAGTACCGGATGCGAAGTCCTAAAGCGCTTCTTTCCGGAGCCCCACGACGCCAAGGGGCAAAGGGAAGAAAGCAAGACCAGCGCCGGCCAAGCGGGGACAAAGGCGACGCGGCTTCCCGGCAAGCGGATGCCTCATGATCTTTGGCGGACCGGCAAGCTACGCCAACCGAAGGCAGCTCAAGCTTGCCTACCGAGAGGTGCTCGCGGCAAACCCTGCCATACCCAAATACCTTCGATGGTCGGAGTCCCCGATCACCTTTGATCAAACCGACCATCCCGACCACATCCCGCAACCAGGGAGGTATCCGCTTGTCGTCGACCCCATTGTGGGACGGCGCTGACCAAGGTGCTCATGGGCGTGATAGCGATCTCAACATTCTTTATGTCGAGACCCTCGACGCCATGGGGATTCCCCGCCCAAGCCTCCGACCAAGTAGGGCGCCTTTTCACGGCGTCGTCCCTGGCCAGGAGGCCCACCCGCTCGGGCAGATCGACCTGCCCGTCACATTCGGGAGCCCGGCCAACTTCCGCACCGAAACCCTCACCTTTGAGGTCGTGGATTTCACCGGCTCCTACCACGCCATTTTGGGAAGACCATGCTACGCGAAGTTCATGGCGATCCCCAACTACACCTACCTGAAGCTGAAGATGCCCGGGCCGCGTGGGGTGATCACCGTGACCGCGTCTTTTCAGCTCGCTTACAACTGCGAGAAGGACAGCTGCGAGTTGGCTTCGGCGGTCGTCGCGTCCGCCGAACTCGCCGGCCTCCGGGCCACGACCCAACAGTCTGCTCCCGACTCCAGCAAGTCCGGGTCAGGCTCCTTCAAATCCGCCGAGGACACGAAGGCTATCCAGGTCGACTCCGAAGATCCGATCAAGACCGTTCGGGTCGGGACCACGCTTCCTGCCAAATAGGAAAGCGCGCTCGTCGATTTCCTCCGCGCCAACCGAGATATCTTCGCATGGAGGCCCTCCGACATGCCAGGAATCCCGAGGGAAGTCGCCGAGCACTCTCTGAACGTCCGGTCTGGGTCTAGACCAGTCGCCCAGCGTCTGCGTCGCCGACGAGGAAAAGCGCCGCGGCCATAGGAGAAGAGATCGCCAAGCTCTTGGCGCAGGGTTCATCAAAGAAGTTCGCCACCCCGAGTGGTTAGCCAACCCTGTACTTGTGAAAAGAAGGCGGGCAATGGAGAATGTGTGTTGACTACACAAGCCTCAATAAGGCATGTCCAAAAGATCCATTCCCCTTGCCCCGCATTGATCAGGTGGTAGACTCCACCGCGGGGTGCGAGTGTCTGTCCTTCCTAGACGCCTACTCAGGCTATCACCAGATCGCGATGAAGGAAGGCGACCAACCTGCGACCTCGTTCATCACCCGTGCGGCTCGTTACATTGCGTAACGATGCCGTTTGAATCGAAAACGCGGAGCTACATACCAACGATGTATGCAAACGTGCTTTTCCGACCAAATCGGCCGTAACGTCGAGGCGTACGTCGACGACATCGTTGTCAAGACCAGGAAGGCCCACGACATCATCACCGACCTGGAAGAGACTTTTGCGAACCTTCGGCGGTTCCGCATTAAGCTCAACCAGAAAAATGCGTCTTCGGGTACCCAAAGGGAAGTCGCTCGGCTTCATCGTCTCGGCGCAGCATCGAAGCCAGCCAAGACAAGATCTCCGCAATCTTAAGGATGGGGCTGATCAGCAACCTCAAAGGGGCCCAGAGGCTGACGGGATGCCTCGCGGCCTTGAGTCGCTTCACGTCCCGCCTCGGCGAGCGCAGTTTGCCTCTTTACAAACTCCTGAAGAAATCCGACCCGGTTAATTTGGGCGAAGGAAGCTTCAGGGGCGCCGATGCGCTAAAGGTTCTTCTAACCTCTCCTCCAGTGCTAGTCGCCCCGGCGCCAGAAGAGCCTCTGCTGCTCTACATTTCCGCCACGACCCAGGTCGTTAGCGCGGCACTCGTCGTAGAGCGAGCAGAGGAAGGACGGGTTCTCAAAGTCCAACGGCCGGTCTACTTCGTCAGCGAAGTACTCTCCGAGTCCAAGACACGGTACCCACAGATGCAGAAGATGATCTACGCGGTTCTAATCACGAAAAGAAAGTTGGTACACTACTTCAACCGGCACCGCGTCTCCGTGGTAACTTCTCTACCACTCGGCGAGGTCATCCATAACCGCGACGCCTCCGGGAGGATTGCCAAATGGGCACTCGAGCTCAACGGGCACGACATAGCATACATCCCTCGGACCACCGTAAAATCTCAAGTTCTAGCCGACTTCGTCGTCGAATGGACTGAAGCTCAGGCCCCACCTCCGCTCGAAGACCCTGAGTACTGGACGATGTACTTTGACGGATCCTTCACCAAAAACGGAGCCGGGGCTGGGGTCGTCATCGTTTCCCGCTCGGAAGCAGGCTCCGATATGCCATCCGATCGCTGACGCGACCAACAACGTCGCCGAGTACGAGGCCCTCGTTACCGGTCTCCGCATCGCCGCCGACCTCGGAGCGCAGCGGCTATACATGCATGGCGACTCAAAACTGGTCGTCGACCAAGTCATGAAGGCCGCGGAACCTCGCGACAGTCGGATGGCGGCCTATTGTCAAGAGGTACGCAAACTGGAGCAGAAGTTCAAGGGATTTGAGCTTCACCATAGCTACAGACGGAACAACGGCGAGGCCGACCGTCTAGCCAATCTTGCCTCTGGCAGGGGGCCGGTCCCGCCTGGAGTTTTCGTCCTCGACCTACACCAAGCATCCATCCGACCCGATCGTCCAGACGACCGGATGGGCGACTCGCCGAAAGCACCTCCGCCGGACGACCAGCGACCGGAGGCTGAGATGACCGAGCCAAGCTGCGACGTCCTGATAACCAGCACCGATTGGAGGAAACCCTTCATCGATCGGCTGACCGACGGCTCCCTTCCTAACGACCCAACCGAGGCCCGCCGCCTCGCTCGACGGGCAAAATCCTTTGTATTGGTCGGTGACGACCTCTACAGAAGGAGCCCCTCTGGGATCCTCCAGAGGTGTATTCCGGCCAGCCAGGGAAGAGAGCTGCTCCACGACATCCACGGGGGAATTTGCGGACACCACGCTGGGTCGCGGAGCTTGGTCGGGAAAGCCTTCCGACAAGGCTTCTACTGGCCAACTGCTGTAGCTGACTCTGAACAAATCGTCCGGACATGCGAAGGGTGCCAATTCTTCGCCCGGCAAACTCATCTCCCAGCGCAAGCCCTCCAGACGATCCCTATTACCTGGCCCTTCGCCGTTTGGGGACTCGACCTGGTCGGGCCTTTCAAAAAAGCGCCCGGGGGCTTCACCCACCTACTGGTTGCGATGGACAAGTTTACCAAGTGGATAGAGGCTAAGCCGATCACGACCATCACTTCGGCGCGGGCGGCGGACTTCATCCGCAACATCGTCTACCGGTTCGGAGTCCCGAACTCCATCATCACCGACAACGGAAGACGGTTCACGGAAAGGAGTTTCTCGAGCTCTGCGGCGGCCTTCAAGATTCGGCGTGGATTGGGCGTTGCCCACCCACGGAGCAACGGCCAAGTCGAACGCGCAAACGGCATGATCCTCCAGGGGCTAAAACCACGGATCTTCGACCGACTGAAGAGATACGCGGGACGTTGGGCGGCTGAGGTGCCTCCCGTACTTTGGAGCCTGCGGACCACCCCAACCCGGTCGACCGGATTCACGCCATTTTTCTTGGCGTTCGGGGCCGAGGCCGTCTTGCCAATCGACTTAAACTACGGCGCCCCAAGGGTTCGAGCCTTCGACGAAACCCGGGGGCTCGAGTCTCAACAAGACGCTGTCGACCGGCTCGACGAAGCGCGGGATGTCGCCATCATCCGCTCAGCCAAGTACCAGCAGGCACTGCGGCGCTACCACGACCGCAAGGTTAGAGGTCGAGCGTTCAACGTAGGCGACCTGGTTCTGCGCGAGTTCGATCCAACAAAGACAAGCACAAGCTCTCCTCTCCTTGGGAAGGCCCCTTTACTGTAGTAGAAGTCCTTCGACCCGGCACTTACCGGCTCAAGGATCCCGATGGCAACATCTTGTCCAACGCCTGGAATATCGAAAAGCTAAGACGATTCTACCCTTAAGTCCATTTCTCTTTTACTTCGTCTACTACCGTGAGCAGCCCGACCCTCGGTCGGGCCTGCGCGTAGCGTTTCTACCCGACCCGACGAGCGAGGTCGGGGTGCGAACGCTCGTGTTAAAGTTCTTCGCCCACTTTTCGGAAAAACACTTGAACACGTCGGTCACTGCTCGGATGATCCCCTCGGACCCGAGAACAGTGATCCCGGCGCGCTTCACCAGAAAAGCACACCCGAAAAGATAGCGAAAAAGCACACACGAAACCTCCGAAGAATCCAAACACCTTTATTTCTTCCAATTCGACGGCATTTACATTCTTTAAGAAACGTGAAATCTAAAACCAGAAAAGTTTATCTTATTCTAGGGTCCTCCTCGCCTCGGCGATCTCCGGACTTATCGTCCCTCTCCAAGCGCGGCTTCGGCTTCCCGCACAATTTTTGCCGCAAAACGCAGCAGAAACTGGTCGGGTCGCCAAAATCCGCGACAGGAGAGCCCCGATCTGCCCGAGTGCGACGCCAAGAGCCGGAAGCCCCCCGCGCCCCCCCTGTGTGACCTCTATGGTTCCCGGGGGAACTCGGGGCTCGCCGCAGAGGGGTCCACCGACGGAGAGGTGTCTGACGGCGTGATTAGAGCGGCCGGCGGCGCATTCATTAGCACGGGCCTGGATGTCGCGGTGGACTCCAGGCTCCACGAGGGAGAAGGCACGGGGAACGGCAGCGTCTGTTCCCCAATCGCTCGGCGCTGGCGGCGACGCTTCCCTCAGCTCGACGACCGCAGCCGCTGCGCTCCGTTCTCGCTCCTCCTCCTCGCCTCCCGCTCGGCGACTCCCAATCAACCCGTCGTCGGCCAGAACCGCCACTGCAAAGCGACCGGCT
Organism: Rhipidocladum racemiflorum; assembly: GCA_036346355.1. Lineage (NCBI taxonomy): Eukaryota > Viridiplantae > Streptophyta > Magnoliopsida > Poales > Poaceae > Rhipidocladum > Rhipidocladum racemiflorum. Next base: position 12,839,893 of record CM070578.1, on the reverse strand, counting down.
CGTCGCTCCAACTCCTCGTCCTCCGCCTCTTGTTCAAAGGCGTCCCAGTCGATCTCGTCGATGGGTGGGCTCTCGACCTTGGAGCGAGGTTGAGAGGGCGAGGCAGCCATGAAAACAAGTTAGTAGCAGGCCTCAACGTCGCTGGATGAAGTCCCAGCGCCCACCGCTCGCCTATTTATAGGCGATCCGCAGCCAGACGAAGCGACGCGCTGAGGGGGCACCCGCCAGCATTAACTACGACCGCGCCTTCCCAAGCTGATGGCGTGGAAGCCGAAGCGTCAAAACTGACGGTGCGAAAACCGAAGCGCCGCCGATTCTCCGCGTTGAACAAAAAACGCCTCGAGAACCTCGCCAGCTGCAAAGAAAGATAAGTGAATATCTTCTTTCCCTGCACTCGTTGTTACTCCTTCACAGTGGCGCGCGGCAGAATAACGACCAAACCGCCTCGCACCACTCGGGGCTATAAGAGTCCCGTGGGTTGGTGACACGACCAATTACCAGGTCCTCCGAAATCGCCAAACTTTCGACCAAAAGTACTACGGCCACGCGCCCGGCTACGGTTGTGAAATAGTACTTAATCTGAAGAAGGAAGCGCCTGCGGAGCGACCCACGATCGGCCTGGAGCACCCTCTCCACGGCCGCACTTACCAATCGGCGCAGATTCTCGAACGCTCAGAAGTTTTCTCGCTCTTACTTTGTAATGCACACACCAACCTACGCCCGACCCCTGTGGTCCCCAAGGCTATGGACGGTAATAGTGACCATCACAAACAAAGGGTGCGAAAAACAAGCACGGGGCAAAACACGTACCAGTTCCTTACAAATCTAGAAAGAGCAAAGAAAAAACCGTTTAATTTCCCTTTTTCATTCATCTATGAAGGACGTCGGTCGGGGAAACCTGGTCGGCAATAGCCCTGGCGTGCGGTTCGACCCGAAGCTCCAAGGCGTCGATTTCCTCCTCGGACCGGTTCGCAGCAACCCCACTCTTGGCGATATCAAGGTCGATGCCGTCGTAGTAGGAGAGCGTACAAACCTTGCCGAGGCAGCCAGAACAAAGACCGATCGCCATCAAGCCTCCACGTTGTCCGCACGCGCCGAGGCACTCCCGCCGAGCTCGAGCCTGGTTGAGAGTCCACCGGCCCCAGCACCCGATCACGGATCTCTCGGCCCACCGCTCGCAAAGACGTCAGCTCGGCCTGATCCTCCTCCGACAGCTGGCGCGCGGATAGGGCCACGTCGCATGACGCAACAGCTTCATCGCGCGCCACGAACGCCTCGTCACGCGCCTCCTCCGCCACCTTCCGCGCCTCCGTGGCGCTCCCGAGGTTCTTACGCAACTCGCAACAAGACCCGGTGGAATCGAGGAGGCCACGGCAAAGCAACCCGAAAAATTAAGGGCGTGGGCGTCAAAGCTAAGGCACTTACCCGACACGCAGTCGGCCAAACTACGAAAGATCCTCCTCGGCACTGTACCGAATCGCCGTCGCGCTCGACTTGCGCCAAAGCGTCGCGCTCGATAGCCGCGTCTGGGCAAGCTTCTAGCTTCAAGCTCCTCTTTGAGGCAAAGCGGCGTTCGACTCGGCATCCCCTTTTCGCTTCGGTTTGCCCCGCCAAGAGGACTCAAGATCAGACACCTTCTCGTCAGAAGCCCGCCGCTGGACGCTCCGAGCAAAGCGTCTTTGCGTCCACACTCTCTTGGCGGGCCCTCGCGCTTCAAATCGCTCGCGGTCCAAGGCACCCGAGCCTCCGATAGTTCGGGCGTGGCCGTCGCGACTCAGGCTCAGACGACCCTCGGAGTTACGAACTCAGATGTACCCAGACTTGAACGCCGGCCGGGTCTTGAGTCTAAGGACAAAAGACACCCATCGACCCTCAACCTGACCGACCAAAAGGGAAGACACGCAACGGAACAAGCAGATTACCTCAACTCTCCAAGCGCCTCCCGAAACAACCCCCACCTTGCGTTAAGGAGCCCGAAGGCGGCAGCGCCTCGCGGACCGATGCAGCCCGGCGCCAACTCTGGCGAGATCTCTCGGCCGCCAGTCCACTCGTCCCCTGCGCCTCGTCGTCGGGACCACCGGCGGCGAGCACAGTAGAACTAAGCGGGGGATAGGAACGCGGCAGCGCCCGGCTACCGTGAGGGCTCGGCGACCACCTCCTCTGCGCGCCCGGCAGCCGTCTCCATCGTCGTCTCCTCCGCGGCTTCAACCGGAGGAGGGCCGAGCGGCAGCGCAGCGAACCCTGGCGCCCGAAGCTGCGCTGCAGAGAGGTCACCGGGCAAGCGGTGGGAGCTCTTCCGCCGCTTCACCCTCGGAGCGGACCGGCTCGGCCCGGAAGCGAGGGTCCTCCTCGGACCTCGGCGTGACGGTAACCCGCCGTCTCGATCGCCGGAACGATCGGCGGCCCGACGGTTGCTCGATCGCCAACCCGACATCACGCGGCTACCGCCGCCTCGCCCGCCAGCGGCTCGGTACCCCGACCAGTGGGGACCACCACGACCTCATTTGATACGCCTCGGCCAAACCGAGCGCCGCCAAACAGCGGCGGCGGCAGTTCCGACCTCTGCGCGGGAGCGGCCGTATGCCCACCGACCACCGCGACTGCCCCTGTATAGACCCTGCACACGACGACAAGTTGAGAGACGGCAAAGACGATCTTAAAACTCGCAGCCGGCGGCGAAAGTGGGGAGGCACTCACCGTGTCGGCGCTGCGCAGATTTTCGCCCTTCGCGTCGCCCCCCCGGTGGGGATGCGTCGGCCCTCCGTTTCCCCCGAACGTCCGGTGCCACCCCACGGCGGGCTCGACAGCGGTCGCGACACCGTCATCCCCGACCTCTCCACCTCCGGCGTCCGCGTCAGACACAAGGGGCCCACCGTCGCCATCTCCGCCCCCAGAGCTTGGGAACGACCCCGGGTCGCCCGATTTATCGGTCGTGTCGGAGGCGTCCTCAGCGGGACCGCCTCGCGTCCGCTCTTTTCTGTTTCTGACCCTCTCTCTCTTCCTTATGGCAAAGACTCGCGCCTCCTTGGCCTCCCGAGCACAGGTCCTCGCCTCTTTTCCCCGGCAAGTTCGGCCGAAATCATCCGTCCCCACTGCAAAGAAACCAGAGCCGGTCACACCGGCCGGAGAAAGGAGAAACAGCAGAGGAGCCCATTTGCATACCAAGTCGGAGCCACGACCGCCATTAAAGGAGCGAGAGCTCGAGACACCGCCACCAACGCACCGCCACCCAGACAGAGAGGACCGGGCATCGACCTCTGCCGAAGGAAGCTTCGGGACCCGGCATCCTCGTAGGGTCGGGCGCCCCGTGTACTCAAACATGGGACGCGCCCTCTCGCAAGGGGTCAGACGCGCCTTTCCATGAGCAGCGCGCTGCGCCGCCGTTCAAGCTGCTCGCCTTGAACCGGATCTGGCCGACGATCAGCTCCACCTTCCGCCGCTCCCTCCGATCAGGCCCCCAAGCCCAGCATTCCCTGCTCTCAGGAAGCAGGCCGGAGAAACGCGGAGCGCCGTTCCCCACGTTCCGGACATAGAGCCACTCGGAATGCCAGCCCCGATTGGACTTAGGGAGCTCCAGGTCAATATACTCCAACGCCCGGTTGGAGCGCAGGTACAACGCGGCGCCTCCGAAAGGTGCCCCCCAACTCGTCCCCCTATCCTTCACCAGCCGGCAAGAGAAGAAGTACTTCCACAACGCCCAGTGCGGCTCGATGCCAAGAAACGCCTCACACAACGTCATGAACACCGCGATGTGAAGCACACCGTTCGGGTTGAGTTGGTGCACTTCCACCCCGTAGTAGAAAAGGAGCCCCCGGACGAACGCGTGAAGAGGAAACCCGAGCCCGCGCTCAAAAAACCAGGCGTGCGCCACGATCTCATCGGCGTGAGGCTCGGGAACCGACCCCACCGCCGGAACCCGCCACCCGGAGACATCCCGCGGCGCAAGAAAGCCTTTCTTCTCCAGGCCGGCCGCACGAGAAGAGCGAGTGGAGCACTCCTGCCACATCTTCGAAACGCTGAGGCGACGGCGGCAGTGGGAAGCTAGTAAAACACCTCTTCTCTTCTCTTCTTTCTCTCTCTCTCTATCTATCTCCCGTTGCAGGCAAAGGCAGGGGGAACCGCAACTCCTCCCACCCTTCCTTTTGTATGAGAAGCGGGCCGATGGGAGTCGAGTGGACGCGGGTCAAGCCAACCATGAAAAGCGGCACGTCCTGACCACCTATCCACGTCGCGGTAAGTACGCCAGTTACCAAACCCCCGCAAAACGTTAAATGCTGTCAGAAAACCGCAGGAAGAACAGGCGCCACCTCGGGCGCCCCAGCGCCTCTCTCGATCTTCACTTCGGGCGGATCGGGGACATGATCGACAACACCAAAGCCCAGTGGCCGTCCAAGAGTTCGACGGACCGCGCCTAAGGCCCGCCCGGCCGAGGTGCGAAAACGGCCGCAAAAAACAAATCCGGCTCCACCATGGCGAAAACGAGCAAGAGGTGAGGCCGAGGCGAGCCCCTGGCCCTCAGCTGGGTCGGCGGACGACCAATCGCCTTAACTCACGTCGGGACCATACCTCGCGCTCTCGCGAGCCCGTCGCCGACGGCGATCAGTACCGCACTGGATCGGCGAGCGATCCAAGGTCCGGAGCACGGATCGAGTAAGGAAAGGTTCTTCATGGATCGCCCCAAGTGGGGTCGAACACCCGCCGGGATCGTCGCTAGGGACCCTCGCGAGGGGCCTCTGTGTTCCACCGGATCACTCGCTTGATGCTCCACGAGCGGCGCTCGAGCCGAAGGCAAGCGCGCGTCTCTCACCCTCCAGGTCCCACACTGCGAACGGGCGTAAACACGGGACAGACGGTAAACCCCTCCACCCGACAGCAAACTCGCCCAGCTCCGGCGTGAAACGAGCCACAACTAGCCCCGCCCCGGGTCAAGCGCAAGCATGCGGCGTGGCGCCACGTGCCGCCGGGGCGACCATCATCGCGCGCCGGCGATGACTCCGGGCGCCACGTGCCCGCCGGCGACCAGCCATCAGCGCCCGGCGCAGATGCGAACGACGCACGCGCCGGGGCGATCAGCCCATCGCGCGCCGGGCGGGCCCGACGCCACGTGCTCGCTAAGGTGACCAGCCACTGGCGCCGGTGGTATGGTTCGACGCCACGTGTCCGCCAGACGATCAGACGATCGGCGCTACCGCGCCACGCCCCAGCGCCACGTGTCACCGAGGCGACCATCGCCTGAAGCGCTGATGCGCGGCTGCGTGGCGCCGGGTGCGTAAATATATCGCGATTGGACCTCTCCGACACGGCAAAGAATCGGACAAGCGTAACCCCGACTCCGCTCTCCAACTTTCGGGGCTCGGGCTACACACCGGGTGCGCCATACAAGACCCCGGTCGAAAACTCTCCCGACCAAACCAGACAGGTGTCCGTGAGCGGCAAAGAATCCGGACAAAGCGTAACCCCCGACACGCTCTCCGACCAGCTGAGGGGCTCGGGGCTACACCAGCCTGGTCGCGTCGAAGACTCGACCAAGCCAGGCGTACCACGCGGAAGCAAAACCCCAGGCATCTCTCCGACCGGGGCTCGGGCTCTTGACGAGTACCCGTACCATGGGTACCCCCGGCGGCCCAAAAGGACGCACGGGCCGACCCAGGCCAGTCGAGGCCCGAAGTCACGACCGCCGGGCAAGATCCGAAATCACGACCAGGTCTCCGATATCCCAGAGAAGCGACGGCATTTATTGCGTATCGAGCGCATTAAATGCCAGCCATAATAACGATGACGTAGCGGCACAAGTTCCCGACCCTCGCATTTATCGCGAACGACGCAAAGAACTACGGCGACCGTAGAGGCGGGGGGAGTCGGCGCCGATCTCATCAACCCGCCACTTTCGGACGACCGAGAGCACAGTCTTTTCCTCTTTTTCTTTAACCAACAGTGTAACCTTCCCCCTCGCCTATATAAAGGGGGGAGGGGCGAGCATGTAAAGGGACGAACCAGCAAGACGAGAAAAGAAGATCAATACGATCCAACTCACACGAACTGGAGTAGGGACGTTCTGCCCGAACCAGTATACATCTTGTGCTCACCCGAGTAAAGCCGTTCGAGGAGAGGGAGCGTGCACCCCCGTCGACCTATACAAATTCACTAGCCGGTGCCCGAAACATCGACAGATGGCTTTATCCAGCATCTTGAGAGAATATTCCCAAAAACTGGATGACCATATCCTATCCATCCACCCATCCAAACAATTGGATAACTCTAAATCCATGAATAGCCATATCCCATCCACCCTCGTTCACCAACCAAACACTACCAAAGTTCTCACCGCCGGCCTGATGCCCCTAGTCGCCGCCGGTCTCGATGTGCAGGAGGAGGAGAGGTTGATGATGCGCAACTGAAGGATTGGTTGATGAGAGGTGCGTGCGGCGCAATAAGGCTATTTAGCTTAGAGAATTATATTCTACAATTTAAATATGGTAATACAAGACAAATTTTGCATGCTACATATATTGTGTTACAATTTTAAGTGCACATAAAATAGATAAATATAAATTCTTACATTTTAGATTGTGGTTTGTACCACCATCAGCCCACTTGAAGATGAGCTAACCATCTGCAACACGCCTACCACAGAAAGTTTGTAGGACACAAATATTTTGTACGTGCACCATGTACAGTGGCATTGGCCAACGTAGCCAACAACGATATAGGCTATATGGCACAATCAACTATGACAGTGGTCTTGCTATTATATTATCCCTCCATTATATCTGGGAGGTTTCAAGCCTCCACCTCACCCTCCTTTCAATTTTCCAAAAAAACCCATTTATTTCTCCAAATAGCGGACAGGTCCTTCCAAATTACGAAGAGGTCCTCTGCTATTTTATGTGAGGGGAAGATTTTTTTTCCCGGTTCGCGTTTAGGCCCCTCATTTGCCATTTTACATAAGGGGGCTCCCATTAAATACGAATCGCGAGCGAGTCCTTTTCTAATTTTTCAAAATAGCGAACAGGTTTAAAATTATAACAAATAGGTCCCCGCACTTTACGTCCAGGTCCTTTCTCCGTTTTGCCCCAAAAAAATGTTTTCGTGATCCGTTTTTTCTCCGGAGCATGTTTTCGTGGTCCATTTTTCCACAAAAAAAAATAGAAATTCGTTTTTCGTTCATCCTTTCTCCGTTTTTCCCGAAAAAATATTTTTGGGGTCCGTTTTTTCTCATTTTTCCCGAGAAAAGTGTTTTTGGTGTTCGTTTTCCCTCATTTTTCCCGGGAAAATGTTTCCGTGGTCTGTTTTCCCTCATTTTTCCCGAAAAAATTGTTTTCGTGGTCCGTTTTCTCTCGTTTTTCCCGAATTTTTTTTTCCGTGATCCGTTTTTTCTCCAAAAAAAAATGTAAATCCGTTTTTTGTTCACGCGCGCGGCGTGCGCCGCAGATTTTCTTGAAAAAATATTTTCATAGTCCGTTTTTTCTCATTTTTCACGGAAAAAATGTTTTCGTTACCCGTGAAAAATATTTTCGTGGCCCGTTTTTATTCGTTTTCCCCGGAAAAAATATTTTCGTGGCCCGTTTTTTCTCCGAAATTTTTTTTTTCCTTTTTCCCTGGAAAGAATGCTTTCGTAGTCCATTTTTCCTTGTTTTTCCTGAAATAAATGTTTTTGTTGTCCGTTTTTTCTTCGAAAAAACAACACAAATTTATTTTTCGTTCACGTGCGCGGCGTGCGCCGCGCTCACTTTCCTAGTTTACCAAAAGGATTGTCAGGCATCGTTTTATGTTGTACGTCAGTACCGTTGAAAATGGATATTGCTGTTGGCGAAAATTGCAGCTCTTCTCACGATCGATCAGATGGTCAGCGATGTCTCGATGTTGCCACGGACCACACGCTATGATGGCATGGGCGCAGCAGCACGAGGTGACTGGCTACAACCGCGGAGCAGCGTTATAAGAGCAAATATAATAAGATCATTTTAGTTTATTATAAACATTGTGCATATTAATTTTACCCTTTGTGAAAAAATAGAAAATAGAAAAAAGAAGAAAGAAGATAGCCGGCTCTTATTTAGTAGCCAATATCGTACGAGAAACAAGATAGATTATTTATGTATGAGTGAAAAGAGATGGTTATTACATAGCATCTAGAGATAATATTTAAAGATAAATATTGTATCAGCTGGCTTTATTGTTTACTCTAGATGACATATATGAGAGATGAAGTAAGTAGTATACTTTGTTATTGTACTTGCTCTAAGCGTCCTATCGCTAGGGGATGATGTGTCGTTCTTCCATTAGATCCACGTTGCCCGAAACGGTGTGCAGCTGGCAACTGGTAGCAGGTTTTTAATACTACTATCTTTGAAGCCGGAAGATTTCAAGCCTAGGGAGAGCGCCATCTCACCCTTTCTCGGGAAAAAGCATTTCAAGAATTTCAAAATTACATCTGGGTCCTTTGACCGTTTTTTACAAAAAAGGACCGTAATTTTGCAGATTCGCTGACGGGCCATCAGCCTGTTTTTTTTTTTTTGCAAAAAAATAAATAAATTTGCGTTTAGATCCCTGCACCGGCTTTTTTTTTAAAAAAAAGACCTCGTAGTTCCGTAAATTTGCTGATGAGCGGGTTACCCACCGGTTTTTTTACAAAAATGAGCCGTGGTCTCGTAAATTTGTCGACGACTCCTAGTTAGCACATTTATGAAAAATTCTCTGAGAAAACTAAAATTACATTAAAATTTTCATATATATATATATATATATATATATATATATATATATATAATATTCAAAATCATTGTTGGCGCAGCGATCTGTAATTTGCGCTCCTGCGCTGGCCACCGGGTGAGTGTCTGCGATGGGATCTGAAACCGAATGTTCCGGACCTATGCGGCATCGATCGGGACCGGAGGCTTGGAGCTTCCGCGACCAGGGACAGCTCCCCACGCGGCCAGCATGTGGTTGGAGCCGTAGAGAGAGGCCTACGTGTGCGGCCATCACGTCCCCATGAGGATAACGCCGGATAATGCTGCCTTTCACCTGCTTTTTTTTTTTTGTGTTGTTCAGTAGTCAGGGGTAGGAGTACGTAATCCGTCGGCAGCGATTTCACTTCCAAGTTTTGCCCAGGGACCATGCAGATGCACAGCGCTAGCGCGCTACGGACAACCTGACAAGCAGCAAAAGGAGCTCGAAAAGAAGGCGAACACTTCTGCAGTACGGGGAAAGTAGGTGGGTCAACTGTAGTAGGTAGTTTGCTGGGCTGTTGGCCGGAAGACATAATTGGGCTGTGTTGTGCCTGGCTGCAATTGGGCTGGTTTGTCCGTAAGTGTAAGGGCATGAACAGTGGTATAGACTGTGGCTGTCTATAATATACATTCATGTCATCTACAGACAGTGCTAAAGACAACTTATACAATAGACTGTCTATATACAATAGACTGTCTATATAGCTGTTTGTAATGATCTCTCGTATGATTAATAGACTGTCTATATAATGGTATACACACTATAAAGCTATTTATAAGGCTGTCTGTTAAATATTAGACATCATATTTCTCTCTCTTCACTCTCTCTCCTCCACATCATCCAAAATCTGATGTGGCATAACCTTATAGACAGCTGACATGTACCATTGTACATGCCCTAAGAGCTTAGAGATGAAAACGGAGTGTAAATAGTTGTTTGTTTTGTTTTTATATTTTTTTATTGGTAATAAAAATAAAATCAGAAACCTTGAAAGTGGATAAGAAAACGGATAGTGACGAAAATGGATACGGAACGGGGCGAATACAGAGATGAAAGCGGAAAATCCACAATAATATAGTATACGATCACAATATACATGACCACTGTGGGCACCGGAAACGTAATCGAATTCTCACTTGCTCTTTAGACTAGAAGTGACACCTATACTCCATTTAAGTGCATGCTCACCGTCCTCAACTAATCCCATGCGCGGATGTTAATCAAATGGCCCTCACCAAAACAAATATGAACCATCTGATTATCATCGTACACACTTACGCATCCAAGAGTTTTGATTATCTTCTTAAAACCATACCGGGATTGAAACCAACCCTTCCAGGCGTAGCACATGTCGGCCGCCTCTGAACCTTGATACAGCCCACACCCACCAAGGGGTGTGCGTCGTAGTAGGTAAGGAACGACGGTTGCTCGTGTCTATGCATCGGATGGTTAAGAACAATTACGAGTACCCAGAAATGTGTCTAGTGTTAGTTCCCAAGATCAAAGCCCAGCACCTACATATATCGCATTCAAGATGATTCATCATACATACATATTTGTGATTGATATAAAAGTAGACTAGAAACTATTACAACTACTTAATATTACATGCCTATGGTCGACTGGCCAAATATATCACATAAAGAGTAAAGTGTAGCGAAAATAAACATAAGTCCAAAAGCGGGACAACGGTATGTCCATCCAAAACCCAAAGGCAACCGACTGAGGAAAGACCTAGTTCATCCGTCCAAGAAGTCGTCGGACCTCGAAGCGAAGTAGGTATCGTCGGGGAGTTCATCATTACCTTCGTCTATACAATATTAGTTTAAGCAAATGGTGAGTACACGTATGTACTCGCAAGCCTTTCATGTATGAAAATAAATATCTATGCATGGTTAGATCAAAAGAATTAAGCTTCTGCACTAAGTTCATTTTCAGCGTAAAGCAAGTTTTATTTGAAAGCATGCAGTATTCAAATGTTGACGGTATGGTAAAGAGAATTTAACAAGAAACAAATGATAGTATGTAAAGCATGTATTCAATATTTTATGACCCTCAATGGTAATTTATAACGATTAAATCATAGCCAACCCATCATACCAATAAATCAATTCATCATACCACCTTTTCCAAAGTGTTTACAAAGACAAGACTATAATTGATATTATGTCCCAAGCTGCTCCTGACCGTGAGTATAGCTAATTAATTAGATTTAAATCTCTGCAGATAGTGTACACTTTACCCACATAACACATTCTAGTAATCATGCCATCCATGCCATGCGATACTCTTCGTACCCGTTTTGCTAGATTGTGACGAAACCGTTCAATTAGCTAAAGCCTACCCTTGCATCAGCTCGGTGAATGTTGAATCCTTGCTGTGGCGACAGAAGCCAATAGTTGTACTACCCGTACTTACAATGGTTTCGCATGTCATCGCCCTCATTCTCCCCATAGCCAGGCATTCACTGTTGTATTGGAATGCTTTAGTCCCAATGCCTCAGTTAAGGGAGCACCTACGAATGCAATTGTACCCCGGTTCGTCCTTACTACTTCGGCCTACCAAAATACAAGGTTAACTTTAACTAATTTACTAAGTTAAGGTTATCCCATACTAGTACATGTGGTTGCACAAGTTAACTAGGTTGATAATATCAAGTTCGGTCCTTAAGTTGACTCAGACGAGAATCTCCCCTATCACGTGCAAGTCCAACCCTTGCACCAATGGCTACTGCCATAACTTGCCTGCGTCCAAATCATACTTTTGTTTTCATTTTTACTAACATATCGGTATCGCTTACTGTCATATCCAACCTTTTTAAATTTCATAAAGACTCAAGTCTACCATTCTACCCCTCCTTAACTAAAGCATGGCTAAACGTGGTAGTTAAGTAGTCGTATACATCCCGGTTAACATTATATATTTTCATAGACTCAGGCACAACGCACTTACTCTTGCTTCTTTGGAATGCATCAAGCGGCTCGGTTGGGGTGGCGAGGGAGCAGGGGCGGATCTACGGCATACCCTGTAGATTCGGTCTAATACAGTCCATATGATCCATTTCCGTCACTATCTAATTCAGTCAGTTTGTGAAGGTCATAATTTTAGATTCATAGATCCGATTGAGCTGATTCTTGTTGGGTTAGTTTCAAAATTGAATCTAGTTTCTACAGTTAAAATTTCAGATCAATCCAACGGTTAGATCTTCAGGAAGTACTGTTTTAATTAACATATGTCAGTCTGTTTTTTGTTGAAATTGAAACAATTTTTTATAATTTGTTTAGGGGTGTTTTGAGAATCAATAAAAATTTGTTTTAGCAAATTGAGTGCAAAATTTGCCCCCCTTTGATTGATATATTAGTGTATATCGATTCTACAGGTGATTTGAGTACAAGACTGCTAGTTGATTTATAGAGTAGATACAAATATAATTGCTACTTTGCTAGCTGATTTCTGGAGTTGTTTTTTTGTATATTAGCCTTCAATCCTACCGACTCGTTGCTTCTTTTGATGCATAGAAGGTGTGTAGACTTCTTTGAGTTCTCTGTAATGACATCATCTCAAGTACCGATTTGATAAAGTTTGAGTTGCAACTTGATAACTATATTGACAACATAAGACTAGATATATTCAAAGGTCTAGAGAATCTTGTTGATTTCTCGGTTAAGATTGTTGAAACAAAGAGGCATATAATTTATGATTTGCTTTACTAACTTCTGAAATTGGTATTGCTTCTACCGGTGGCGACGGTAAGTGTTGAGAGGGAATTTTCTGAAGTGGGTTTAGTTAAAAATAAGTTGAGAAATAAAATAGGTGATAGTCTTTTGGATGATTGTCTAGTCACGTTGATATTTTCTTCCATGTTAATGAAAATGATATAATCAAGAATTTGATGGCTATTAGAAGGCGGAGGCCAAAAAAGAAGCACAAGAAGTAATATTATATTATTTGAACTGTTGTAGGTACGTAAGCTTCTTTTATGCATATTTCATACTTAGAATGTTCGAACTATTTATATTGTAATTTATACTTATATTATCATGTTTCTAATTATTTAATTTTATACTCGTATACTGAATTTTTCGACAACATTTGTAGTTGTTTACCGAATTGTTCATTAGATTTTACCGAATTGTATATTATAGTATTAACTCGGCATACCCTAACTTAAAATCCTAGATCCGCCACTGCGAGGGAGTACGTGGGGTCGTGCGGCTAGAGCGGTGCAGGAAGCTCTGCAACTGACGAGAGGAGAAGGATTAGTGAGCTAGGAGGGACTTTGTGGCCAATGAAGAATGGAGGTTGAGTTCACCCGGGTGGCAGATTGTGCAAAGGAGAACCCACCGGTGGTTGAGATGACGGAGTCCTGTCTCTTGCGACTCGAAGTGAAGGGGGAAAACAAGGAGGGGTGGCGTGGTCCGGGTGGCTTTAAAGGGACATGGTGGACTCAGCGATGCATGGTACAGGCAAACGAAGCCGGCGAGACACCCTGTGCCGCAGCCACGTGGTGTAAGAGCCCTACGCGCTCACGCGCATGGCGCGGTGCAGCTCCTGAGCAACATGGGCAGAGGGAGAAAGGGCGGGACGACGTGAGGACTTGGACGGCGGGGCGACGACCGTTGCATCTCATGCACGGGTGGAGGTAGTGATGGCGTAACGGTGGCCCAGTGATGACGTACTGGCATTTCGTCGAGTAACTCGTGTGCGCTGTAGCTATGCCTTTAATGCAGTGAAACGGGTTGGTAGGTTTGAGCTGACATTTCATGCCTTTAAATGGTGCAAAAAAATTTAGAAACTTTCATATTGGTAGATCAATATACAAAGTTTCATTTGCCCCTAGTTTCACTCAGTTTGCATTTGTGGTTTGAAAGTTAAAATTCATTAAAGTCTACTATTTTTAGACATTGGTCAAATTTTTAGAGCAATTGCATGCTAAGTAAAACTTTAACAAAATCCACATTTATTCATCTCTTGAATTCTAGTATTTTATAAAATTATTTCCTACATTGGTTTGTTTGAAATTTTCATGAGTTCTTTTGAATGGTCTATTTTGGATGAATTTGAATCAGTTTAAAGAATCAAGTCTTTATTCAAATAAAACTTTGTGCAAAATTTAAATAGGCACGGGAAATTATTGCATGACACTTCATTTCATTTTCCATAATTCTCAGTGTGTTACAACCACAAGAACACGTAACTTATTCCACCTCCAAGATGAACACAAGAACACTGTTATGTTCACCAGTATCACCAGGAAATTTTTTCTCAAGTTTGTTAACTGAAGGCTCGCTATTTGAACCCCCAGATCAGACCACCATGTCCTCTTCCATATCATTATCATTGACATCCTCTTGCTCCTCCAACTACAAGGGTGTAACACTCTAAAATGTGTATATCAATGTTAAATATTCATTTATGATTTTATAAAAAAATTTATCCTGGATTTTTTGGAGTTTATAGATACCATTTTGCTATCTTCAGATTTATAAAATTAATTTATTGGTGAAAAATAAAACCAAAATTATGCTGAAAATGAGAGCAGTGCTTCTATGCTTTCCCTCCCAATATAAGTCACAAATCATGAAGCAAGTGAAGGTGTAAGCAATCATCATCTACTTTTCATTCAAGCTTAAATATCTGTATAATTTTTAAAAAGAAAAACATAGAAGCACCTCTCTGAAAATAATTTTCCTAGGTTCAAAATATTCCAAAGTATTTTTTGAGAATTTTTTCGAAATTTTTGAACTCTATTGATATTTTCTATAAAGCCATTTGTATTTCTAATTTGAAAATAAATGTGAATTCTCCATTCTCCTTTTTGGGCCGAAGCCTATTTCCCTTCCCAGCGTGTTTCCGTCGGAATTTTTGGTTTCATTTATATGGAATTGGCCCTCCCATTTCCGGTAAAATTTTTCTATTTCTGTTTTCGTACTGTTATTTTTCGTTTCTATTTCTGAAAAAGAGCTTCAATTTTCGTTTTTCTTGAAAACGATCGAAAACTTTTCATTTTCTTTTCAATCCTATAAAAGTGTGTAACCCATGACTAGGGGTGAAAACAGAGCGAATACGAACGGATTTCGCTCATTCTGTATCCTATTCCAAATTTTTTCTCGAATACAAAGTCGGATACGGACAGTGTCGGATTCGAATATAAATGTGGATTATCTTGGTTACGAATACGGAGCGAATACAAGTTGTTCCGAATACGGTTAATCTCGATCACGAATAGTTAGTCGGATAATGCGTGAAAACAGAAAAGCAATATTATATCGATCAGGATGCGACGTGCGGCTCGGGGAGAATGCAGCGCCAGACGGAGGCGATGTGGGGCGCTGGCCCTAGCGCTGAATTGGGGAGCTGGGAGGAGTGGGGCAGGGCGGAGGAGGCTCGGGGCGGCGCAGGAGGGCGTGGCGTGCGGCGGCGCCGGATGGAGGCAGCGCGGGAGGGCTGAGAGCCGAGAGGCCTGGGACTAAGGAGGGCTTGGGTCGGCGGAATCGGGATTTTGAATCGAGGAGTCAGGCAATGATGCGACCGTTTTACGGATATTAACCGGATAATAACCGAATAGATCCGAATAAAATTATGGATATATTCGATGCCAACGGATACTTTTATTTCGTATCCGTTTCCATATACGAAAAAATTATCCAAATCCGTATCCAATATCCGAAAAAAAATCCGGATATCCGAAATTACTATCCAAATAAGATCTAAATTTATATGGATGGACGATCGATTAGGAATTATCTGTTCTGTCTGCACCTCTGCCCCACGACATGTTTACTCGCCGGCACGCTCCGGCCAAGTGAAGAAAGTAGATAGTACCTCGAGTCATTCTCACTCCAGACGCTTATAAGAACTTTAACACGATTCCGTATTCTATCAAGATGATTATATTCAACGAAAATGCTAACAAAAAGAATTGTCCAAAGGGATAAGAGAACAATTGAACAAACCGTTTGGTAAACCATCATCGTCAGTATGACACTAATACGACAAAGTTTGATCACTTTCCCGGCTGACAAGTTATTGACAAGCCAAATAGAGGCAGATCCTTCAGAAATCAATAACCTCTAATGTTTTCAAGTTAGCGCTTTCTCATTATGGAATATACATCCATATCAATTAGCACATCAGTGCAATCACACGCATCAAACTTAAGCATCATAAAGCCCTCCTTTTCAATGTTCAAGGGCATATACAGAAGGCTATCTCATCTTACTTTCAGTGTGTGTGTGTGTCTCTCTCTCTCTATATATATATATAAGATTTGTCCTATGTGAAAGAGTAAGAAAAGAGAATAGAGCTGATTCTTATTTAGTAGTAGGCATTTGCACAGGAATGTAGATAGATTAGTTATGTACAAGAGAGAAAAGATAGTTATTGCACACATTTAGAGCCAACTTTTAGAGATAACTATTATATAAGTGGCTTTAGTGCTTACCCTAGATAACATATATGAGAGATAAAGTAAATAATGATCGCTCAAATAAGACTCAAATGCACAATGTAGTAGTACTAACTCAAGCATAAGCGCACAACCAGATCTCAAATTAGAGATGCTCCTACTTCATTTTTTTTTCAAAAAATGAAATCCTTCTAAATTTTTTTATAAAATTGACCCCCACGCACCACCTTCCGTGCTACTGTACCATACGCTACAATATGTACTGTTAGCATCTCCTTTGGTGCATTTGCTCCGTGGAAACTCATCTGCCGCACTTGGTTTGCGCTCTCTCGTGATTTTCAGGTGCGGAAAGACGGTGTAGCCCTCTGGTCCTTATATAGTGAGAAGAGGTTATTTTTGTAAAGTTTCTGAGCAAGAAGTTATTTTCGCAAAAGAAAAGCATGGAGAGGCTAGATAAGCAAAAAGCTCCTCAAATTATCCTTCCAGTCCACGGTCCAAACTCTTCTGTCCGGCACCGAGGGCGGGCCAGGCGGCCCACCGTTTCCTCCACGTGTCGCCTCATCAGCCGTCCGATCGACCGCCAACCCTACCTCCCGCAGCCGCATCGTACGGCTTCCACGCCTCGCCCTCGTGTGATCTTGCCCGGTTGTCCCCTTCCTCCTCCTCAGTCCTCACATAGGCTTTATATGGTGCCAGCGCATTCGGCCGTGGGGCTCCGGCTCTGACACGTCGCCACGGGCGCGATCGGTGGCGCGATGGCGGCGGGGAGGGCGCGGGTGGCGAGCCTAGCGGCGGCGGTGCGTGTAGTGGCGGCGACGGCGCGGCCGGCGTCGAGCGCTGCGGCGGCGGCGGGGGTGGGCTTGGCGGCACTGGTCGTGCAGGGGGAGGACACGCCGTTCGGGTCGGTGTGGTGGTGGGGGTACGCAGGCATCTCCTGCTTCCTGGTGCTCTTCGCCGGGATCATGTCGGGGCTCACCCTCGGTCTCATGTCGCTCGGCCTCGTCGAGCTGGAGATCCTCCAGCGCAGCGGCACCGACGCCGAGAAGGCTCAGGCTGGTCCGATCCGAAGCCCTAACCTTTCCCGCTCTTCCCTCTCGTTGTGCTCGCTCTGGTCGCGGCGTTAGGAGTCACTTCTATGAGGTTTTGTATTGGGATCACTCGTGCTCGATCTGGTTGGGGTTTTTGGAGTGATTTTTTACGAGGTGTCGTGTTGGGATCACGGGTGTCGTGCTATGTTACATTGGGGATCCGGAGTATCAATACCAAGTCGTTATTATTTTCTGCTATTTTGAAGATTGGAGTTACTGCTGATGTTTTGTTATGAATTTGAAGGATTTTCTGGCTCCGATCATAGCTGTTCATGTGCTAAATCATCTAGTTGTGCGAGGGGTGTTTATTTTGTAAGTTTCGTTAATGGCAATAAGAATACGTTACTACTGCTGACATATTGCTAGAAGTGTTGTTAAGGAAAGTAGAACAAACAAAAAGTTAGTAAGTCAGGCAATGAGAAAAGGCGGTGTAGGTGGGATTTGGCTTTATTTAAGATTCACCTCTTTCTGGGAAAATATGAAATGATACCTTAGTCGAGTGGGAATTGGAAGTATTATGCAATGGATAAGCATAAAGATGCCCGCGCTGGAGCTTCCTCGATCTTCCATGTTTGTTTGTGGGGGTGGCGTGCAGCTATGGCTTTTCATCACGCAACATATCTTTACTAAGATATAATTACGAGTTGGTAGTGATTGTCCATCCTCCCTTTCCTCTCTAAGAAAGGGAGCGCATTGACATATGGACTGTGGGCTGCCACACACTCCCTCCACCTCTCACGATTACAAAGGAAACTAACCGCATCTCTCCCTCCTGCGGCCCGGCCATTCTCCACTTCTCTCTTCCCATGGCAAGTCAAGAGTGCAATTTTATTTTTGTAAACACGTGGCATGATTTTATTATTTGGTTCAAAAATGTGTTGCCATTGCAACGCATGGGCACTTGCCTAGTATTCTGTAACTTTTGGTGTATTTGTTTGTCCTGCTAATTTGCTGTGAGTTTCTCTACCTACAGTGAATTCTGAAATGACATATCTGTGACATTCAAATCTTCGTGTGTGACGAATGTGCAGTTGAAACGGTAGCAATGATGCTGCATATCAAGTGTTACTGGCTAACTGTAGCTTCTTTCAGCACCTCTTTTTTAATGCTTGACTGATGCTTCTATGGCTTTTCTTGTTTTCAAATCCAGTAATTCAATATTTGATTGATGATTCCGTTGTTGCTCGTGTTTTGGTTACTTATATAATATATATTTTGTTTGCTGCAGCTGCCATCCTTCCAGTTGTTCAAAAGCAGCACCAGCTTCTTGTCACCCTACTGTTGTGTAATGCTGCTTCCATGGAGGTAGAGAATTTTGGTTGCATCTTTTACCATTTATCGCACTGTTTTGTACTGTACATGTGCAAACACATAGGATATTAAGTGTCGGTTATCTTTCAAGTTTTTAATTATTCAGGTGTTAATAGTGTAAAAATTATTCAACTTAGCACCTTTTTTAAACTCGTGCTCTGAGAGAAAACTGGTATGTTCAAGTTGCCTCTTCAGCCTTGTCTGTATTAAACAATACTGTAGCACGATTGCCAGTTTATGATCATCTTACATGTGGGAATCCACACGCCATTTTACTTGAATTGTACTTTAATTTAGAAGAACAAAGCGTCTTTATTTCTATGTTAGTGCCTGGATGAAATTTAGATGAGATTGACTATCAGTTTATCATGCTTATTGCGTCCACTGTAAATTTACTCATGAAGTTGATAGTGATTGCATTTTTCCTTTGTGTTTGATAATTGATATGCTGCAAGACTATTTGTCACTGTAATGCGCAGTGATCTATTTGAGCATGTGCCGAGAGGGCCTGCTAAGTTGCTGTATTAAAGTTAATATTATTACACTCCCTCTTTTCAATTTTTAAAGCAAAAGGTTCATTCTGGCTCCTTAGTTTTGTAGAGTTCTATTAGGCTTGTTATTACGTTATAATAATTAACTTATTGAGTTCACCAAGCATGTGTTCAATCTGCTCCTTGTTAAACTGCTAATATGAGAGTGCACTTGGAAGCACGTTGAATAGCTTTGGGACCTATGGCACATGATCAACGTTTGAATGGCTTAATCATGTCAAGCAGGGTACATGCAATGTCAATCTTACATGTGACAGAGGATTGATTTTCCCAATTGGAAGCATGTTATGAGATAAAACACCCAGAAAACACAACATAACTTGAGTGTTCAATGAACATGAATGTTTCTTCTCATAACATATAATTTCTAGCATCCTTACATTTCCTGTAGGTGTATTATTTTCAGTTATGCACAAAAGATTTTCTACATCAATATTTGCAAAATTCTCCCCATTTCTTGCATAATTATTTCTACTAGTTTTGTTGACATGCATGTGTATTATTTTTTCCACCATCCAATTTGTTTTTGAATTAGATAGAAAATTTATTCTTCTCTTATATCTTTTGCACGCTGTTTTGTTTTAACCAGTGGCTCTTCAATTTGCTTGTTTGCAGGCTCTTCCTATATTCCTTGACAGGATTTTTCATCCTGTTGTTGCTGTTATCTTGTCAGTGACATTTGTTCTTGCTTTTGGAGAGGTACTGCATCTTATGTCCAAACACTTATTTCTTTTACGGGTTGATTTGACATATGGTCTAATTGATTATTCCTTTTTAACACCAGGTGATACCACAAGCAATCTGTACTAGATATGGGTTGGCGGTGGGTGCTAACTTTGTATGGCTTGTACGCATCCTCATGGTCATCTGCTACCCTATTTCTTACCCTATTGGGAAGGTAAATCAGCAAAATTACATGACACAATCCAAGAGTTCCTACTATACTAAACTTCTTTGGAGCTTCTCCAGTGGCATAGATTTGGAATTCCTATTAATTAGATTGTTACAAGGCTTGTTCTTCTGAGTTCTGAGTCATCTCTTCATTCGGTTTGGTGCCATAGTTGATGGACTTGGTTACAAAGTAATATTTTGGTTTAAGCTATTCTAGTTAGGAGATTTTGATAACTTGTATGCGAGTTGTTTCTTGTTTGGATACCTATTTATCCCTCATAGATTAGTTTGAATATCCATCATTACGTCTCCTTCTATTTCAGCAATTTTTCAATCTTGTCAGTTTGTATATGCTGAGCAACAAAATTTTTTAGTAGTCTTATAAAAGGACATGTAACTTTGATTAGTTATTCCCTGTTATATGTTGGAAGCAGTGCTGCTATATGCCCAATAAACAAATAAAGCTACTATAAAAGGTTGGCTACAAAAGGAAAGACATTGTGTAACATCCTAAAATTTAGAGAATGTGAGAATGGAATTTCAAAGTGTGGATTTGCTTTAATTTTGAATTTTCAAGCTTTTCATGTTTTTTTGGATTTTGTCTTAAAAGGAAATCATTTTTGTTAATTTCGTAAAAAGGTAAAATTAAAAAAAGGTATAAACAAAATATCAGTAAAAATCCACAAAAATTATATTAAAATAAAAAAGCCTTGAGCTTATTTACTACAATCAAAAGGTAATATGAACACATTAATTAATGAGAAGAAGTAAGAATCAATGGGTTTTGACTGAAAATAGTGTAATGTCAGATTTTTGTAAAAATCTACATAGATAATCTTGAGCTAAAATTTTTACTATACCTTCCTCAGAGCAATTTTAATCTCTATTAAAAATATCAAAAATTAATATTCACATTTATTATCTTCTAAAATTTAAGAACTGAAAACTAGAAAATCTGAAAATTTCAATATCAGATTTATTAGAATATAAATATTCAAGATAAAAATATTTCCACTGCAAGTTTATTTTGATTATAAGAATATTGTGTATAAAACTGTTTCCGCTATAATAAAGAATGAGCTATTGTGTATGGTTGTGGTTTCAATTTATAGAAGTGCGTTTTTGCCTGATCATGGAACTGGTATGAAGGCACTTTAGAACACTTCTTTTACGGTATACTGTATCGGGAGGGTTTCACAAGTTGTATCAGAGCGATGTTGATTGTCATATTAATAACAGATAATATGACAAGGAAAGAATAATAACAGATACACTAAATTCATATTTTTAGTTATAGACTTCTTTAATTCAAGTTTTAAGTTTTAATTAACGATCGCGCTATTTAGGTTTCCTACAGTCAGTATGGCTTTGATACCAACTTGTGAGACCCTCCATTTCATGATACAGTATACCATAAAAGAAATATTCTAAAGTGCCTTCAATACTAGTTCTATGATCAGTGGCTATTACGCACTTCCACAAATTGAAATCACAACCATTAATAATAGTTCATTCTTTATTATAGCGGAAGCAGTTTTATATATAATATTCTCGTAATCAAAATAAACTTGCAGTGGAGACATTTTTATCTTGAATATTTATTTTCTAATAAATCTAGCATTAAAATTTCCAAATTTTCTAGTTTTCAGTTCTTAAATTTTAAAAGGCAGTAAATGTGAATATTAATTTTTGATATTTTTACAAGAGATTAACATTGTTCTGAGGAGATATGGTAAAAATTTCAGCTCGAGTTAATCTATGTAGATTTTTTACAAAAAAAATATGATATTACATTGTTTTCAGTTAAAATCCATCAACTCTCACTTCTTGTCATTAATTAATGTGTTCATATTACCTTTTGACTGAAGTAAATGAGCTCTTAAGGTTTCTTTTATTTTAATATATTTTTTGTGGATTTTTACTGATATTTTGTTTTTACCTTTTTACCAAATTAAAAAAATAATTTGTTTTATGGCAAAAATCTAAAAAGAACATGAAATGCTTGAAAATTCAAAATTGAACCAAATTCACACTTTGGATTTTAGGATGTTACACATTGAAAATAAGAAAGTGCTAATTAGTTATGGTTCTATACTAATTAGGGCTTTTGTTGGTGGTTTTAAAGAGTTTTAAAATTTTCAAACATTTGTTTCCAGTTAGAAAAATGACTTCTTTCTGATGTCCATGTGTATTCTTGGCCTCTCTTGATGCTTGGCCACTAATTTAGTGATATTTGGTCCTGATGAGTGGCAATTTTTTATGGAACAATCAACAATCTACTTCTGTGTTTGTCTGCGCATATTTAATGCTTTGGATGATCGGTGAAGTAACTTTCGTAAGCTCTAACCTGACCACGTTGTATCTCAGTTTTATGCCATGGAGATTTTGTTTGGCTGCTGTTTTTTGAGCTTATTAGCCATCTTGTGAAGATTCTAGCAGGCGATAAGCCGTCACAAACTGGCACTTACTACATGTCGTTGAGAAATTTTTCCTTTACTCTTCATATCTGTTTTGAGTAGGCTAATCAATACCCTTTTCTGTAGCTGGTCAAGGCTTCTATTACTAAGAGCCATGCACGATTAGTTACCCTTCTATATATTTTTTAAAGGAAGAGCATGTAAAGTTCCTGTGATTGGATGTTTGCATTTTATGCCTTATACTACAATTCAGTACAGGTGATTTAATGCATATTTTTACATGGCACAGGGGCCTCGATTTTTTTGCATATTAATATAGTGTGTTCGTAGTTTTTAGTAAAAACTGACTTGAAAGAATATTATGTAAATTTTCTTTTGTTTGTTGTTTTTTTGTTCAAATTCTTCTGATTTTTTACACGATCTAATTTATGGATTGGTTACTGAAGTGGTTGAAATTTGATGTTGCCCCAGCTACTAGACTGTGCTCTTGGGCATAATGAATCTGCACTTTTTAGGCGAGCTCAACTGAAAGCTCTTGTTTCTATCCATAGCAAAGAGGTAACACGATCTTAACATGTTTCTTATGAAGTTTACATCTACTAAGGTTGTCTCATAACTAATTGCTTCTGCATGGCAGGCTGGTAAGGGTGGAGAGCTTACCCATGATGAGACTACAATTATAAGTGGAGCCTTGGACTTGACTGAAAAGGTGTACATCATGTTCATACTTTTGAGTTGTAATTTGTTTATAATTCATAAACATAATCTGAAGGCACCTTTGCAATCAAAATTCAAATGAGCTTGGTATAAAATTAGATGTTGCTTAATGATACGGGTGCGACCGAGAATAGGCCCGTGTTCCCGGCCGCTGGCCGCAGCTAGTCTGGGAGGGCGCCGTGGACGGATCGTGAGTAGCGATATCTGGTTGTACGGAACCACCGGCCGGTTATCGACGGCAGCGCCTGAGGTTGTATTTGGTGGCAACAAAACGTGCCTTTTCTCTTCTCCTTCTTCCCCTTTTATTCATGCACCAGGAGGATTACAAATGCCCTCAATCCGGCTATTATTTGGAAGGCAAGATATGCATGCTAACAATAGGAAGGAAATATCAACTAATTGCCTAAGGAATAGGAAAGCAAGATATGCAGGCTAACAATAGGAAGGAAATATCAACTAATTGCCTAAGGAATAGGAAAGCAAGATATGCAGCCTAATAAATAGGAAAGGAATATTTTGCAGAATAATAGGAAGGGAATAACTAGCAGCATCTCAGCATATCTGCCCTTGGCCCCATCCTATGCGCCAGGATTGCTGCCGCTGCCTTGGCCCACATTGTTCCGGCGCCTGTAGTACACCCGATCTGCGGCATCTCTAACACTTAACTTGTTATTCTAAATGTGACTACCTCCTTTTGCGTTTGGGGGAGATTAAAAACAAAGTAGCTATGCTTCTCTTTTTTCTTTTACCTGTTAACATTTAATACTGAGCTAGTATCTCCAGTGATCTTGCCTATTCTTACATGCTTTATAGCTCTCTTCCCATTTAGGTTAAGGTATATAAGGGTTCCAGCTTCACATCATGTTGTTCATTCAGAAATAGTTTAATCTATGGCGCAATTTTTATGCAATCAACACCTATGTGGGTTCTGTGTTCAACTCAGCACTTGGTACCTGTTTTTCATTTATGTACAGACTCTTTAGTCTTTAGGAAGCAAAGTGAGATGGTGATTCCGATTTCACAACATAGTGCTCACAGAGAAATAGTTTGCTTGATTCAACTGAGAATCAGAAAGCCTCAACTGTTTTCAGTTGAATTCAGCAGAAATCTCATTATTGTTTGTGTGTGCAGACTGCCGAAGAAGCTATGACACCTATTGAATCAACTTTCTCATTAGATGTGGACTCCAAGTTGGATTGGTAAATATACAATACCACTTAGTACACCATAACACTTGCTCATGTTCCTTATTAGTTATTATTTATCATATGCTTATTTAATGGCACCTTGCTACTCTTTCTTCCGTTCTTTGTTTTCTTTGTACTTTGTTGTTGTTGTTTTGTGGATTTGCTGTCCTGTTGTTGCTGTTGTTGTTGTCCTTTTGTGGATTTTTGTTTGTGCCCATCAACTGTAATGAACAAAAAAGTTGAAACATATTAGATTCAGATTTGCTAAGTTGACGTTATCTAGTTGTGCCCTTTTGTACTGTCCCTTATATTGTTGCAAGTTGCAAAACCATTCAATAGCACCTAATATAAGTGTGGCGACCCGCATAATTAGCATAGGGTAATTAACCACCTCTTGGTCATCACCCTAAGTTAATTACGCGAAGTCTCAGCATAGTGGCCAACAAAATAACGGAAGTACCGGTATTTTCTCGACTACTATGCTGTATTCAGAATATTGCAGCAGAACAATAATTAGAGACTGAACTGAAATATATTACATTCCACCCACGCATGGCTTACATGGTCCAACTTAACTAGGCATTGGTTCCAAATTACAACAAAATTTATAATACAACGGTCTCATCCCATGACGACCGTCCAAAAGTAATCCTTTCTACCCGATCATCTAGTACTCCTGATTGTAGTAGGCGTAGTAAGCATCCTCCTGGAGTTCTGAGTCCTGCACGTCACCTTTGGTCCACGCCTCAACGGTGGATCCATCAAGCTCGCCTTCTAAGCAGGGGGGGTTTAAGCAAGAGTGAGTACAGGGTACTCAGCAAGTAATAGTAGAGAATGCAATACATGCCAACTTACCACCTCCTTCAAATCCGCTTTTTATTGGAAATAGGTTTTGATTTTCTTTAAGAGTTGCCAATTTTAATTAAAAGAGCTACTAACACCCATATATGAGGCAGACTTAGCTTCCGTAGCCTCCAATCCAGGAGACAGGCATGAATTCATGATTTAGACCCTGCGCAGGTTTGTACCACTTTACCCATAGTGACCTCCACGAGTGAGGCTCCAGAATGTTTATCACTAATCCGGTAGTTGTGATCTTTACCCTGTTACTCAAGTGGGGGATCCTCTCAAGGCCATCCCACTACACTCGTAGCTAACAGTTGTACTCCACCCTAATGTGGCAGTACTTTCCTGGCTTCAAATATAGCGCCATATGGAGAACCTCAAACACATGTTGGGTTTCCATCTGCCACCATCTCTCTGGGGTTTCCGGCACCCCCAGATTAGGTGCCTATTTACTAATTAACCACCATGCAAAGATCACAATACGTTCATAGGACAACCTTTTCTGTCTGATTACTCACACTATGGTTGATACTGGATTTACGGCTCATTGCCTGAGTATTAGTTGTTTATCCTTATATAATAACTTATGTAGAGGACCCCCCGGCCTTTTCACCTTCTCATCGGCGTCCTCTACCCACCACAATAGAATATAACTTTACGCCATAATGAAAACAGTATTAAGCTTTTGTTACCAACAACACCGACTTTCACAAGTCGAAAATAGAACTGATCACTTCCTCATCTTATACCACTTTCACTTTCCAACTTAGTTACTTTGCTTTGAATTCAACTGATCTCGATTTAAGTTCTTGCAATCTATATATAGAACTTTTTGATGCATGAGTGATACAGATAATTATATTGAAATCAATTTTAAAGATATTTTAATAGAATTTGATCAAGGAAAGCTTGCCTGGAATAATACTGATAGGTACGCCCTCGCTCATTATCTGAGGCGGTTGGTCTGACGGGTTACATTACGGACTCGACAAGGACCAAGTATTAAATCTACAGACTTGCCCAAAGCAACCCCTTTTTAATCTAACCCACCAACTTACCCATAACATTAATATCTAGCAGCAAGTAATACAATAATGCAGTTAATTCCAGATTCAACCATCTATACAGATTTTAGTTATTAACTCGCGACTCTTTTTAGAAATTGAGGTACAGTCTTTTCCTACGATTCAAATACGATCACTTTAATCTACGTGGACGCGCGAAGGATCAGATTTATTATTTTTCCTATTTTTCTTCTCTTCTCTTTTCTCTTCTTTCCTTTTCTTTTTCTTCTCTCTTTTCTTATTTTTCTCTCCCTTTCTTCTGTTCTCTCACCCTTCCCTTTTTCTCTTCTGGCCGAAGGCCTCCTCTGCCTCAGTTCTTCTCCTCTACTCCCTGCTCTGGGCGACGCCTCCCTGGCGACCGCGCCTCCCCTGCCGCCGGCGGCTCCACACCACGCCGGTTCCTCTCCTCCCCTACCTTCTTTTCTCTCTCTCTCTCTACTCTTCCTCTGGTTCGTCCCCCTGGCCGAACTCCCCTCGGTTTTCCCTCTCCTTTCCCCCTCTAATCTTTCCTCTACTCCCCTCTCCCCCCTTATTTGCCCTAGTGGACGAAGATAAGAACGGATGCTACTGATTTATTCGTTGCCTCTTTTTACTGGTTGTTTTACCTTTGATTCGCATTCTAGGGTTCATGATTCTGCTTGATTTTCGCATTCTACTCGTTGCCTTCGGTTTTGTTTGCAAGTTTTGGGGTCAATGATGTTTGCTCTAGAGGGACGGCTAGGCATTGATCTAAGTAACCCTAGAGTTCAAAGCTGAGACCACTAGGAAGTAGCACTACTACTGCTACTAGGAATGGTTGTGCACCTGAGGAATTGGGGGAGGGTTCGGTTCTTGGGGAAGATGATTTTGGTGCTGTTCTTGGGGGGTCTCCTTGTTCAGATCATCTTGTGGACCTCCTTGCTCCTTGCTCCTTGATCAGTTCAGTGGACCTTGGGGATCTCCTGGTTCAGTTCATCTTGTGGGTCTCCTCCTCCTCCGGCTTCTGGATCTTCACCCTCCTGCTTCTTTGCGCCTTCGCTCCTTGGTCTCTCGAGCTCTCCCTCTCTCTGGACCAAATGTGGTTGTGTTTGTGCTCTTGGTTCGGCTGGAGACTGAAGGAAGAATGCAGGCTTGCTTGCTATAAGGAGAAGGGAAAAGAGTAGGGCCGGCCTATAGCCATGCCCTCTCCTTGGCTGCCTCGGTTGCTGTGCTTGGCTGAGAATGGCTCTACGTGGTTCTTGGTGTATTTGGCGGTGTCTTTGGTATGGGAATTTGTGCATTGAGTTGGAATGGTCAAGGTTACCATGCTACCTCTTACGGCTTTTCTTGAGTTACTGCAGGGATGGCTAATATTTGGGTTTCTAAATCTGCGGACACCATGATCCGAACAGGTAAGTCGCGGTTGCCGAATGATGAACCGATCTAGCGAGAGGTACCGATTCGGCCCCTACGGGTCTGGTATCTCGGTGATCAATACCTCGCCTGCGGGTCTGACGGCAATCCTCTTCTATTTCTATTCGCTCTATTCGCATTTTTAAATCTTTTGCAATTAGTTTACGCTAATTATTGATCTAATTACTTAATTGCGCTGTTAATTGCTTAGTTGATTTTCTAGTTTATTACAATAAGCTTCTTTCTGCTCACTATTTTTGGAGCTAAACTTAGACGATGCGATCTTTTGTTGTTTGACCTACATAATAATTAATAAACATTTGCGAACAGTATATATTTCTAGAGCACTATGCTATGGTTTTTTTTGACATATCTCCTATAAACAAAGTTCGGAGAGTTCCTAGCCGGAGGCAACGCCCACGTGTCGCCGCGCTGTTTTGCGAAAAAGTCCCTCCGTTTATCCGAATTACGGATAGGTCCCTGCGAATTTACGAAAAAATCCTTTGCGATTTTTTGTGAAGGAAAGAAAAATTTCCCCGGATCGCGTTTAGGTGCCCCGTTTGTTACTTTACGGAAAGAGCCTCCCATTAAATATAAATCGCTGACGAGCCATTTTCTACTTTTTCGGAATAGTGGTGAGGTCCAAAAATATAACAAATAGGTTCCCGGTTTTTACATCCAAGTCCTTCTCTGTTTTACCTGGAAAAAATATTTTCGTCAACAGAAATATGTGTGTTTTTTTTAACTCGATCTTTAATATTTCTCGAGCCTCTAAAATTTTTGAAAATACATCTAGGTCTATTTTTTCTCTGGAAAAAAAACACAAAATCATTGGCCTAGTACTTATACATATTTTGTTTGAAGCAATTCTTTCAAGGAACATTGCTCTGTCAATCTTATTTACTTGTATTTACAGGGAAGCAATTGGTAAAATTCTTGCTCGGGGCCACAGCCGCGTCCCTGTGTACTCAGGAAACCCTAGAAATATTATTGGGCTCCTGTTGGTAGGTGCCAATGATACCGTGGAATATTACTCAGTGATTTGTTGTTTACGTACTTCACTTACTCATAACCATTTTAAACATAACTAGGTGAAAAGTCTTCTGACTGTGCGTGCTGAAACAGAGACACCAGTTAGTGCTGTCTCCATTCGAAGGATTCCAAGGTTGTGCTCCAAATCTATTGTATTATATACTTCAGAATATTTCTGTTTCAGTATGCGATAAAATTGTTCTAACAGTTGAAGTATCTGCTTTGCTGTATTAATACTGGTAAACTGATCTGCTTACTCTTGACAAATAATTGGTCAATACTTACCTTTTCCAGGGTTCCTGCAGACATGCCTTTATATGATATACTGAATGAGTTTCAGAAAGGAAGTAGTCATATGGCTGCTGTTGTGAAGGCTAAGCCCAAGAATGCCCCACCCCCTGACAAAACTGAGCCAAACAGGGAGGCAGCTGGAGCACCACAGTTGACTGCTCCCTTACTATCCAATGCTGAACAAAGGGTGGAGAGTGTGGTTGTCGATATTGAAAGACCACAGAACAGGCAGGTTAATGGAAACAAACCCCACTCTATGCAGCAGAATGATACACCATCAAATGCAGTTGCTCGGTCATCAGAGGATATAGATGATGGTGAGGTCATAGGTATCATCACACTAGAAGATGTATTTGAAGAACTCTTGCAGGTAAGCTGTAAGCAGGCTAAATTGTTCTTCATTGGTGTTGCCATTTTCCTGGTGTGTGGTAAACAAGTGGGTATGTGGTTTATGGGCAATAATAGTATATTGGAACTTGTGTACCTTAACAGTTCATAATTCCTCGAGCATAGCCATATGTGTTTTAGTGGAAGCGTGGAGATATAATATAATGTGACAGTTTGGTAAATCGTGAGGTGTTCTAGGTGGTATGTCTGTTATAATTAGTCTTTCTAGAAGACAATTTTGGTATGCATATACTCTGCAGCTCCTTTGGACTTTTTCCCTAAGCAGAACTACTAAATGACATCTAACTACCTGTTAGTGGTTGTGTTTCTTCCAATTTGTTTTTTCAAAAAGTTCTAGATTTGGTAATTGAAAATTTCCGTAAGGTAATAAATTATTCCAACTGGAGGTGGTGTGTTTACGCTGTTCATAATTTTTATTCAAAAATCTTCTGATTTTCGCACCATTTTGAGTTTTCTGATTTTACAGGAGGAAATAGTGGATGAGACTGATGAATATGTTGATGTTCATAAAAGGTATGTCTTATCCTTACAGGAACTACTTGCTCCTGGCATTCTTCAACTTTTGCTAAGTATATCACTATATTGTATGCAAAATACAAATGAATTTTCTCCCTTATAGGATCCGAGTGGCCGCCGCCGCTGCCGCATCATCAGTTGCAAGGGCTCCATCACATAGGAGATTAATGAGTCAAAAGGCTGCTGTAAGTGCCATTTTGCTACAGTTACATGGACTTACCATGCAGACTGAACAACAAAAGTTGCATGAATATCTGGCATGAACAATTTTCTAGCACAACTGCATAAATTTGTCACCACTAGTTGAGAAATTCAAAGTATGTTGGTTTTTCTTTTATTTTGATCTTTACGAATGATTACTATATATTTTGTGGACAGAGAGGATAGGTATGGATATAAATTTTGTTATCTCGATTGAGCTAAAGTCCTTGACTTGAGAACTGTACAATCACCTCAAGCACATAGTGGAGTATGGGATACATTTTTTCTTGCAAAACATTTACTTCCCCTCCTTTTTCTGTTAAAAGTTCAGGACTAGTGCTTGAAGATGGCTTAACCTGGTGTTTGTTTGTCCAGTAGGAAACTGAG
This sequence comes from Rhipidocladum racemiflorum, assembly GCA_036346355.1. Classification (NCBI taxonomy): domain Eukaryota; kingdom Viridiplantae; phylum Streptophyta; class Magnoliopsida; order Poales; family Poaceae; genus Rhipidocladum; species Rhipidocladum racemiflorum. Next base: position 12,809,477 of record CM070578.1, on the reverse strand, counting down.
CATAAAATTTAGTGGGCAAAATTCTCCTTCAGTTTAGTTATACATACATACATACATACATACATATATATATATATATATATATATATATATATATATATATATATATATATATATATATATATATATATTATCAATAAGCTCAACATTTCAATTTGAATTAGGTGGTTTTAAGTCCAACTTGAGTTACTCTTCTAGCCAGCTTATGAGCTGTGAGGATTCTTTGAGAACCTACTCCTGCACAATTTCGCGTCTTGCAAAAGTACATGTGATAAAAATCTTTGTTGACAATGTTAATGTTCTTTCATGTCTTACCCATATTATTTTTTGACATTGTTTTCCTGGTTACACAGAATATTTTGCTGAGTGATTTCATTAGTTTTGTAATGTGAGAAGTATGAAATGTGCCGTTATCAATAATATATATGAACATGTTACCAAGATGGACTTACCCAAAGTTGTCTAGTACTTAGTGTCACTCTTACTCGGAGTTGCACATATACCACATTCTTTGCTAAAGATACTGTCTTTAGTCCTATCTGTATTAACAATGCTATAATCTTTAGCCTCGGTTTCATAATATGTTGTTCCTATGGTCTTTTAACTGTTTTGAGTTCCTATAAATTTCTGATGGAAGTCTTAAAGATGTTAATTTTGCTGTCCATTCAGGGAGCGCAGAGTCGGCAAGGACAGCCTACTGGAATTTTGAAGAAACCTACAGAGGGTGATTCAAACGCATCAAAACATCAGGTGAACCTTGTCGAGCCTCTTTTGGAGAATAGGAGGTAATTTTCAATGTATCAAATAAATCTAGCGATGGAACACACGGAAGCAATTTCAAAAGATTTTCCGTTCTCGCTATATTAAGAAATCAGTAAATACGAGTGAACTCGTAAATTTCAACTGGACCAATATACCTTTTTCTTTTCATGAACTTTAGTGTTGAGTTTTTGTTTGTTTGTTATGGACTATGAAAGTAGATAGCCACTTTTGAATCTGTTGAGCGTTGATCACTGTGACACTAGTAACAACTTAGTACTTACAGTTGGAATTGGTAATCTTAGACTAGTGCTGTATTGCATATCGTTGAAACATTGGTCCGGAGACTTGAGAGGCGGTCAATGTTATGTCAGTGTGTGTGAAATGTTGTAAAGATTGTTGTCGAACCGAAAGATAGATTTAAGGTTGTACGGCAGCGTTGCTGCAGGCTCTCTCTTGCTTTTCTAGGGATGGCGATTTTGGTACAACTATTCTGCATCCGGATTACCGGATCGTTTTTTCTTTTCTTTTTTTGAAAAATCTGTAATGTAAAGTTATGTTTTCCATTTTAATCTAGGAATGGATATACAACACTCGACTAAAAATTGTTGTGATCTCTGTTGAATTTCCTACTTTTGGATCGTCTTCATAATTTGTGCACCGTCCATCTCCGTCGTCTCTAGCAAAGTTTGAGTTGAGCGTCGCCGCCACCATTGGCGAAGCCGAGCTCGTGAACACCGACACCTCACCAGCGTACTCCGGCCAGCCACCGAGGGTCTCTTTGCTGCACGCCCCCTCCCCTTTCTTTTTCTTATATTGAGGAGATGCATTGGAGGCGGACGCTGGAGATGGGGCAGACGGCCATGGCAGCAGCGATGGATGAGATGGACGTGCGGGGAAAAGAGGAGCGAAGACGAAGGTGGTGGGCTCGTCGGCGCCGGCAAGGTGGCGGGCCAGAGGGAGGACGCGAGAGGGGCAGTGGCGGCGCATCGCTATGCGATGGAGAAGGCGGCGATTGCTTTTCACGGTTCGATTGAAACGGTGCGCTGCGTGGAGGGAGAAGGAAGAACATGTGGCACTCATCAAATTATCTGTAGGATTTTATCCAATGGTCTAAAACAATGTGATTTTGTCAGAGAACAGCATGAAAAGCTGGCCCCAATGGGCTATTAGTGCCCGGCAAAATTCCGGCCCATCGCGAGAAACTTTGCAACTCTTGGACTCCTTAGAAACTAAATTCTGGCCCATCACGGGAAACTTTCGAACTCTTGGAATCCTTAGAAACCAAGGGCATGTTTGGTTCATATACTAAGTTTATCATATTTTGTTATAGTTTTTTTTTTTTTACCAAACTTGCCTAAGGTTAGGTCATCAAAATTAAAGCCACACTTTGGCTAGTAAAATGAAGTTTGCCACTTTTTTAAGCCAATGACGCGTGGGACCTAAATGGCAAGAAAGAATCTTGCCATGAGTGTGGCTATGAATATAACATATGCCTAATTCGGTCAAACTTACCTAACTCAATGTGGCAAATTATAGCAATATTTGGCTACGAACCAAACATCCTCTAAATCCTACAAATGCTGAAATAAACAAGTGATATTTTTTTAGCCCATTTGCCTCATTTTTTATTTTCAAATATGGCTTATTCGAACGAAATTGTAAATATAGTCTCGTTCTGACCGCGGAACGTACCTTATGTGCTTCTCTACTGTAGGAGACCTCTTGCGCTCGCCTACTGCGGCATGTCTCCTCCTGCGCCCGTCTGCCGAGCGCGGAAGGTCTTCTTCTGCAGTTGGGATGAAACTATATTTGCAATTCTATTTAGAAAAGGGTCACATTTGCACAAAAAAAGTAAAAAATAAGATAAAAGCGGCTAAAAAATCTTCTCCTTGATCTGGTTCTGGTCACCATCGCATGTCAGATTAAGGCCCAGTAAACGGGGCCGAACAGGCAAATACTCTGTTCGTCCGTGGTCTTAACATGTAAGGTACCTCTTTTGGGTACTCAATTTCTATTCCCTCCGGCTCCAGTTACCTGCTGTTAGTGGACGGCATCAGGGTTAACGATATTTAAACAGAAAAATCTAATGAAAAACCAAACTTTGAAAACATCAAGCTGAAAATCGCTAGAAAATCATTAGAAACTGAGGGGTTATGAATTCAAAAATTTTGAAAATAAAAATAAAAATAAAAATCGATCGTTTTTTACCAAAAACCGACCGATTTTGATCATGTCCTAAAACCTAACGCACTACCATACGATTTTGGACACAAAATCGGTCGGTTTTGTGTCGCATAAATTTTTTCAAAATTTTGAATTTTTTTAATTTAGGCGGTTTACCGATCGCTTTTATATGTCGAACTGGTTCGGTAAAGTTAAAAAACCCGTAAAAATCGATGAAAATCGATCGGTTTTATAAACTCTGGCGGCATACATTTGAAGATTACTACTTAAGGCCGACGCTAAGTTTTTCATTTTCTTTTTTCCGAGACACGGTAGCTAATAGTACTATGTAAAACCTGAATCTTCCATTGGAGTTGTACTCCTTTAGGATCGATTCAAGCAAACCTATCTAATAATAATACTGCTATATTAAGTTTAAGAACCAAGGAAAGAAAACCTATCTAATAATAATTTTTTGCGCGCCTTTGTAATCAACTTTATAAGGCATAGCTGACTCCTGTAACGGTGCAAGAGAAAAAGCAACACTGCAGCAGCGACCAGGGCTGTGATCAAAAAGGTTTCTCGCGTTGTTTCTTCTGTTGAGGTTTTATGTGTGTGACATCTGTCAAGTTCCATTGTCATGATCTGGGCCAACAACAATGACCTCCGTTAACTTTTTACACCCCTATTCAAATAGTAGATTTCATTTGAAACTACCCACTTTTCCATTATAATTATACTGCTCTAGGAGTTAGGTCACTACTACAGAGAAGAACATCACAGACGGTTCTAGCCAAGAACGGTCTGTGATATGCATAAACCTGCATTTTCCTAGTTAGTAGTACTCTCGCCCAATCACACTTAACTAATGAGTTATATCGCCGATTTTAACGCAACACGAGCACTTCCCAAGAGGTCACCCATCCTAGTACTACTCTCGCCCGAGCACGCTTAACTTCGGAGTTCTTTCATGATCTAGTACTGTAGTGTTGGTATGATTGCATGTGAAATATAACGCGTCCCCCTCCCCTTAACCTCACAAGTACCCGAACACTGATTGTTTAAATTTACTATGACTTGGTGCTCTAAATTTTGGCTAAGTGTACAAACAAATTTGCTATGACTTGGATGTTCCAAATTTTGGCTAAGGCATGGTAAATTTGTACACTTAGCTAACCGTCCGTGATAATAATATATCACATAAAGTTCTATTTTAAAACCGTCTGTGATATGTACAGGAGTCATCACAGATGGTTTTATACTAAAATTGTCTGTAATATTGCTGTATATCACAGACGGTTTCTAAATAGAAACCGTCTGTGATGGCTACAGGAGTCATCACAGACGGTTTCTATATAGAACCGTCTGTGATGTTGTCACTGACGGTTGCACTATAGAACCGTCTGTGATGTTTCTCATCATAGATGGTTTATCAAAACCGTCTGTGATGAGATGTCTAATATAAGCCGTTCTGAGCATGGGGTCGTTGTTCGAACAAAAATATAGATGCACCAAGAATCTACATTATGGATTTCCAAGCGGATATTTTATTTGATATGGAAGAAGGTATACATTGCCACTTAATATGCAAAATTGCAGAAATTTCATTTGCTTTTTCAGAATTGGTTATAGGGTGCGCAAAAAATTGAGGTGAACCATACCAGTCTAAGCAACTTAATTGGCTAGCTCATCGCTCACGTGTCGTTAGGCTCATCGTACCTCCCATCTACGAAGGAAACCTGAGCCCGTTGCAGTTGTTACGGCATCATTATGCCGGCTAAAAATCTTACTGTTAGGACCTTGCAGCTGACTAGTACGGAAATTAACCATGCAAAGCTTTTGTAGCATCAGTAGTCTCCCCGCTGATAGCCTCACTGTTAAGAAGATCTTGTGGCTGCAGTGAGCTAAGATCACCTGTACCAAACCCATGCAATATTGTTGGATCAGCATTTCTCCCCACTGAGAAGCTCGCTGTTAAGACCTTGTGGCTGCAGTGAGCTAAAATCAACCGGTGCCAAAGTCATGCATTGACTCCCATCCAACACAGCAGGGTTCTTCATGCATGACGTTGTTGTTGGGAATAGTCCCACATCGGTTGTGAAGAGGGCTTGAGTATGGTTTATAAGGGTGAGGGAGCACCCCCTCATTGAGCTAGCCTTTTGGGGGGAGATGGCCCAAGAGACCTTGGTCCGCTATTCTGGTTGGGCCTGCGAGTGTAATACAGCCTAACGGCTTAGGATCCGGACGTGCTAGGTGGCGGTCCGGCTATCAATTGTTCTCTTCAACGGAGCCAAGCAGGTTCTTCCAATAATCAAAATCTGAATAGTTAAGCTTAGGGCCTAAGCCACATGGCCCACATCATACCACTGGTGAAGTAGAATCGAGATGACTCGGGTAAATTATATATGCTGAATTCTAGATGTTGCCGTATAGCTAGAGGGGATCACAAGGACACACTCTGAAGAAAGAAATGGACAATAGAACATTCATCTACCATTCGGCCAATTCATCAATTTTAAAACTTTGACTACAAGTATTCACAAAAATATTTAGAATTCTAACACATGGAATGAAAGATATATGTGTGTGTCATGAAAGGTAATTTCATAAAAGGTGATATCGATGATTCCATGTGTGATGCCTAACGAGAAAAAAATGAGGCAAAGGGCCGGGTTAATTTGAAGGATGTATTCCGGAACCTTCCCTTGATTAATTTGAATTAGTCACTTGACATGAATTATCAGCTTATTCTAGCGCTTTAACTATATGTTCTTCTGCAAAAGTTTGCATCATCCAACGTATAGAACTACAATCGCAAAAATATGTAGTATGTATGTGGCTCCCAACCAGGGTTTTCAAAACCTGATTGGGCATGAATACAGCCATACAGGAACCAACCGATTTTGGTTTAATTAAAACAAGGTCTGGTTTGGGTTTTCAAATTTCAAATTCGATAATACCAAATCTTTTTCTTAATTTTGGATCTAAGCAATAAATAATAAACATCTATTAATTATGCCAGAAAATGGGAATTTTCATTTTTGGAACATATGGCCGGTTTCGAACTATATCAACCGGCTCTCGGTGGTTTTCTAAACTTCGCCTCCCACTGCCTGAAGCCCAAAAGTAGGTTTTGTTTTAAAAGAAAAACCTGTAGCCTAAAAGTGCTCATGAGTTGAAGAACAGGAAAGGCTCAAATATACTAGGGATTGGCGCCTGCCCACGTGTCGGTGTGCACAGAGAGGTTTTCGTGGAAAACATTAACTACAGATAGGTTCTTCCGAGAAAATAAATATTTACGGATAGTATGTCTAATTTCCATGGGTAGCTAACCCACACTACGTCAATGAACATGGAGTGATACGCAAGAGCATAGGTAATCGCATACATCGCCTTATTAATCATCACAAATACATATCATCAAACTTAGTAGACGAATGCTACAACATAGCTAAATTGTTTACAACACGACACGGTCCATGCTTTAGTTTGCTTGCTACTTTAATTAGTAAATAAGATGGATCTAAGGTACTGAAATCGGAGCAAAGGATGGAAGATTATTCATGCTGTAGATAAAACTTCAGGCTCTGCTAATTCTCCATGGATGATGCTTCGTTCCACCCAATTATCCCAATTACAGCATGTTCTGTTCAAACAGGACAAACATATTAGCATTACCAATTAGAATTGCTTTAGAAGATCAAGATTTTAAAGAAATCATGCAAAGTACATGAAAAAGGCCAGTGCATCGAGTATATAACGGATGGATAAAATCTACTCATAGCTGGGAAGTGCTTGATGCTTTCCATACAAGTGAACTGCATGGTCTCAAAGCAAATTGTGGACAAGATTACGTACCATATATATGAGAGTAGCATATGCACTGCCGAAAACCAAAAGATCATCGAAAGTAGTTCGGTGCTTCCAATAAAAGTGAATTATATTACATTCACGACAAGTTTAAGAGCTTTATTTGTAACTACCGGCCACTAATCTAATATTGTAATGGTGTATCTTTAGGATTTAACAAACTTCAAAAAAAAAAATTTTAATGAAACGATCATTTCTGAATTGCCGTATCTTTGCTCATTTCATTAAAAAAAATTTATGGAAGAAGCTGTAATTAAGATCTTACACTTGTCATATAAATCAGCAAAACATGCGATCTAAATTCGTTCAGTATCTTTGAATTCGAGTATAGTTTTATTTTTATTTTAGAACTCGGAAGGTATATATATATGCAAAATATCGAGAAGAATAGTACCAGTTTATTGAACTTTTCAAGTTCATTGTTAAGCTGATCATTCAGCATCCCATCAGTCAAGAGGCCACCTAATGTGCTGGTTGCTCCATCAGTATTTCCCCCGTTGAAAAAGTCGCTGCTAGGAGGGCCTTGAGGCTGCGATGCGCTGATGTCGCCATTAGCACACAAATCACGCATTGCTTGGCTCCCATCCAAGGTTGCAGCATTCTGCATGACTTCGTCCCCACCCAGCAAGCTGCTCATCAGCAAGTCATCATCCAGACCGTCCAATCCTGACAAAGGTGACAGCACACCATTGCCGTAGCTGATCAGTGGAGATGTTTGTGAAGCAAACCCCACTTGCGTTTTAGGGTTTGAATCATGGATGGCATTGAGGTCAGCTGGGAAACCAGTGGAGAAGCATTGCTTTTGTTCTGGCTGTGTTCCATAACTAGCTTTCATGGCGCTAACCTGCAGGCCTTCATTTGTATGAACCCTACCATGACTAGCTGCGCTTCCTTTATTAGCCTGGCTTCCATTCCCAAGAACACCAACTGATGTTGCATCGCTAAGGAGGCTTGTTTGCCTAGTAAGTGAGCCGTGACCAATGGTAGTTTCCTGAGATCTCATATAGTTGCGGATATTAACATCAAATCCTGGAGATTTCACTACATAGTTCTTGTTAGTGACAGTGAGATGATTGTTCAATGTGCCCTCGGAATGAGGAGGCTGTTGGGGACGTATCGCGTGAGATTGTCCACCGGGTATGAATGAGAAGTTTGGCATCCGTGAAGAAGTTGCTTCTTGGCAGTTGTAGTAGTTCTTCGGTGAGTTGGTGTATGATGAGCTAGCTTTGGCTGAAAGCCCGGCGTTTAGGTTGGACTGCCCTTTCGTTTTGGTGTCGCAGTGCTTTCTATATTTCTGAAAAATTAACGTGTGGAGGAGATCGACTGGAGAGAGTAAGCAATTGGCATGACATCCTTAGGAATTCGTATATGAAATCAGAATGGAATTTTCTATGAAATATCAATTTAGTAGGAGTTCACACTAGAGAATCAACATGCATCATGTTACCATCACATTAAATATGGATGAATGGATACATAGCAGCTGGTAGCACATACTAGTTTCAGATGGAAGCAATGGCCAGTAGGAATCGTACCTGCAGATGGCTTGAGACTTGTTGTGCAGTTACATTTACACCTTCAAGCTCCAAAAGTTCTGTTATCCTTTTTGGACCTGCATATGTAAGAAAGAAAACCCAAATGTGTCAGATGCATAGAAAGTTAGAAAAATTGAAAGTCCATGCATGCATATACATGTGTATTGCAATAATCCATGTTTAGTGCATGTCTAACACGAAACAATGCACATGAATTACTTCGCCTTGAACAAATCCCAACACACTATAGTTTGCAAGAAGGATCATCCAAATAATAAAGCATGTCTGAAATTTCCCTACGTAACAAATTGTTTACCCAGAATCGTAATATCAATCGATGTGTACTGTGATGTGCTAGAGACATCCATGTAATATGCTGTTATAAGTATATTCTGGACGTATATACATTTCTAGAATATATTATGGTTTAGCTTGCATATAAACGAGTGCTAAATCATTGCAAGTCAGCTAGGCTAATTTCTGTTCGGTTTTTCTAGTGCACTTCTAGCTTAGACACCTGTTGAGTATGCATCCTGTCTACATATCATGCATATAATAATAATAATCCAACCCATTAAAGATAGGAGGTTTGGAGCTCCCTCAAAGCTCCACCTCATCTCCTTGCTGGTTTTGCGAAAACTCCCCTCTGTTTCTTTGAATCGTAGATAGATCCCTCCAAGTTACAAAAAGGTCCTTCGCGATTTCTTGTGAGGGGAAGAAAAATTTTTTTGGATCGCATTTAGGTCCCTCGTTTGCTAATTTACGTGAAAAAAACTCCTATTAAATACAAATCGCGATCGAGCCCTTTTCTAATTTTTCAGGTAGCGATCAGGTCCAAAAGCATAACAAATAGGTCATCGCTCCTTACATCTAGGTCATTTCTCCGTTTTCTTCGAAAAAAATATTTTCGTCAACAGAAAGATGTATACTTTTTTTCCCAGCTCAGTCTATAAGGTTTCTCGAGCCTCCAAATATTTGAAAAATACGTCTAGGTCTACTCGGAAAAAAAAACGCAGAGGCGTGCGCATTTAAAAAAATGTCTAGATCTATTTTTTCTCCGGAAAAAAAAACGCAAAATCGTATTTTTTTTCGGCTCGGTCTCTAAGATTTCTCGTGCCTCCAAAAATTTGAAAAATACGTCTAAATATACTTTTTCTCCAGGAAAAAAAACAGAGTTACTTTTCATTCACGCGCGCGCCATGCACATTTAAAAATACGTCTAGATCTATTTTTTCTCCGAAAAATTACTTTTTATCTAAAAAAAATGCAAAATCATTTTCCGTTCACGCGCATGGCGTTCGCCACGTACTTTTTCCCTACCGCGATCTCTAAGGTTTCGCGAGCCTACAAAAATTTTAAAAATATGTCTAGATCTTTTTTTTCTCTAGAAAAAACACAAAATTATTTTTCCGCGCTTACGGTCTAGTTGCATATACTTTGGGGGTAAAGTAACAATGCTCGATAGTTCACCTTTTGCTCGGGAACCTACTCATTATTTGCTGCTGTGGACATTGCCCGAGATGCTGCTCTAACTTAATTGACAAACAAATCAATATTGCTGCTAAGAAGAAGAAGAAGAAGAAGAAGAAGAAGAAGAAGAAGAAGAAGAAGAAGAAGAAGAAGAAGAGCATGTTTTTTTGAAGTCTTGAATTCTCCAGTATCCCTATGTGTACTCTTCGACCACGCGTACCTGGACTGCCAAGCCTTCCTGTGTGCCTACCCAAAGCCGCTTCCACATCAGGCCGGCGTTTGGATCCTGCTGCGTCGCCGCCATCTCTTCGCCTCTGTCACAACCGGAAGCGTCACGATCTGCATGCTTTGCCTTGTCCACTTGGTCGTCGATCGTCATCGATCGAGCCCGCAAACCACGCCTTGAGAAGATAGCTCTGCTCCAACGTGTTCTGCCGCTGCAACAGCCGAGGTATACCGCAAGCTAGCCATGCTACCACACATACGATATATACCTATACTACATCCAACCAAGCTCGGTTGAGGTTTGGGCACTCGGAACCTTGGACCACTAGAACATGCCTCCGTAAAACAAATTTGCAATTTCCATTTTTCTTGGCATTCGCATCACTATTTGATCGATATTTGTGCGGGAAAGAAAGCTGGCTATATATTGTAATCGCTTATACATACTTACGGGCCACATCCAGAAGTGAGTGAGTAAGTAAGATGAATGATTATGCAATTTCCTTAGCAATTATCGTCCAAATTCCTAGATGCACATGTCCTTGAATCCGAGGTGGATTAATCCTACATACGTGTGTTTTGATCGTACGCCGATGATGCCTCAAATAAAGCCAAGCATGGAGGTGTCGATCGATCAGCTCATTAATTAGAAGTCTCTCTCACCTTCCGTTTCCTGCAACTGGTTGACCGCTTTGACGAACAGTGCATGTGCCTCTGGTCCCCAGTAGAACTTGGGCTTCTTCCTCTTGCTCTTCGGCGGCCGGTTATTACTGGAGGCCTCGTCGTCGAACTCCTCCGCTCCCCTCTTCCTGCTTGCCTTCGCTTTGCCGCCTGCCGCCGCGGCGTTCGACGACGAGGCGCCCTGGGGACGCGCAGCGTTAACACCGTGCGCGACGTTGAGCTTCCGCCGCGCGACGTGCTGCCAGATGTTCCTGACCTCCTCCATCCGCAGGGGCTTCAGCAGGTAGTCGCATGCGCCTCCCACGACCCCACGCGTCACCGTCTCCGTGTCCTCGTCGGCGGAGAACACTGCACTCGCACACGCGGACGCATCCATCCATGCAAATCCATGCAAGTCAGAAGATCAGTTGCAGAGCTTGCAAGTGACGACAGCAAGGCATTAGTACACACGGCGGCGCGACGACTTAACTGATGACCGGGAGCAGATCCTTGGCGCGGTTGAGGAGACCGAAGCCGTCCATTCCGGGCATGTGCACGTCGGTCATGAGGAGGTCGAACCCGTCCGGGTTCTCGCTCAGCTCTTTTAGCGCTTCTTCCGCCGCCGTCTTGCTCGTCACTGCAACCACGCACGCACGCACGCCACGATTGAAGACATATATATGTACTCCATTTAGACTCATAGTTGAAAAAGAAGGAGAAGAATCAAGCATTTGTAGATGAATTCCGTACTCGTGCAGTCGTACGATGTAGGAAATAAAACAACAATAGCAGAACACGAAGAAGAAAGAAGAGAAGAGAAGAGAAGAGAAGAGAAGAGAAGATGGGAACCAAGATATGCACGTACGACCTTGGTAGCCGCAGCGCTGCAGCATTTGCCTGAGCGTCGCGAGGCAGATGCAGTCGTCGTCGACGGCGAGGACACGCATGCCCACAGGGAAACCATTGGGAAGCATTCCGCCGTCTTGTCGGGCACCGGAAAGCATGGAACTCGCCGTTGTTGCCTCTGCCTTGACTTGAGAGCCTTCAATTCTTTTCGACTTGACCCAGAGTGTTCTCTAGAAAGTCAGAAGTTAGAACCGGCCGCCTGACTTAAATAGGAAGGGAGATACAATGACGGCATGTCTCCTTTACTCCGAGATAGGGTATGCTAATATTAATAGAAAAGGATTGCATGACCAGGATTTTTTTTCAAATCAATGAAGAAATTTCATTTATTTTTATCTTCAATTAATGCGAGATTTTCAAGCTTTTTTCTCTTTGAATCAACATGAGGTCTTACAAGAGAGTGTTCGCTAGCAGCGAAGTAGTGATCGAAGCAACTACCAGACCATCAAGATGGAACCGAGCTGAAATGTAAAGCGATTGCCAAGTATGCTCTTCACACCGAGCGAGGCGTCCGGCCGGGAAGCATTCGTTGGACGGAAATTAGACCAGATGAGGAGCATCACTCGGATCAGATTTGTATATGCCCAAGACATACGACTAGAAGAAGAAGATGAACAACTAGCTTTCAATTAAGCTGGTAGATATTGAGCTAAGCATAATGCACGACAACCTCTACACGAAAGCCAAGGTGATTCAAACAAGGTACGTTCGGCGCCACCCTTAATTCGGTGCATCTCCCTCACCTCCTCCACAATTGTTGCTTTTGTGCTCTTCGTCTTGATGAGTGGCAAGCAAAGATACAGCTACACCGGAGTTGATGCTGCAGTTACCTATATACAAGGGTGCACAATAGGGACAAATTTCACTCATTCCATATCCTATTCCAATTTTTTTCTTACGATCGGAGTCAGATACGGATAGTACCGGATTCGAATACCAATACAGACTATCTCGGTCACGAATATGGAACGAATATATGTCATTCCGAACACGATTAGTCTCGGTCACGAATATTTAGTCTGATAATGCGTGAAAACAAAAACTATATATGTCGCACATATTAGGATCAATAAACCATATTATATGTCCAAAATGCAACTACATTAGTAGATTAATAAGTAGATTTAAGTACATTACTTGATAACAGGGACTAGTTAAGTAAGCATATGACCGGAGCTAGTTAAGCCAGTAGTAACTAGCGAGTAGCATTGTAGCAAGTCTCAACCCTCACACCTTAAACCGTTACACGGTCCAAAATTCAACTAGAGATAGCCTATAGCCAAGTGCATCACTAGTTCAATACATCCGAAGATCGCAATATAGGATAGGATAGTAACACAACATGTAGCACGTAGTAAGTAGTAAATAGCGGCTCATTGGCGGCAAAAAAACTTGTCTAGCAGCATCCACCAACCAGTAGTTAGCCATTTATATGATCATGCCTTAGTCAATATCAGATGCATTCATTCTCTCATCCTACAAAAAAATTATCGATTTGACACCAAAAAAATAGTAAAAAAGAACTCAAAATAAAAACAAAGACAAAGGCCAACTACAAGTCTAACAGTTCATATATACCATTGACAAGTATGTGGTAATGGAATACAAAATGATAGAAAGGAATGATTGTTCAAAATTTGGATGGCAAGAAAAAACAGTAATACAATAGGCAGTCCATAAAAAAATTGACAATTATCAAACGTCCTCGTTCATGTTTGTAGTAGTACATTATTTACCCTCCAGGTGCAAATCCAACTCATAACCAAGTGATGATATCTTCTCGTTAGAACCTGAAATTTAAAAATGTCATGAAACTAATGAACAAAAGTTGGAAGTGGTATAAACTATGAACTAAATGACTTATTATTACCTTTCTTAGATGAAGTTATCCAATCCTTGGTACAAATTAGAGCCTTAACCACCTTGGGCTCTAGACTCTAGTCGAGTTTGAAATGGATCAACAACACGTCCACTAACACTAAAAGTAGACTATGAAGCAACAGTTGATACTTGAATAGCTAACATGTCATGAGCTAGTCGTGAGAGAATAGGAAAAGTCCGTTGATGTGTGTTCCACCATAACAATATGTCAAAACGTGCATCCTTACCATTAGGATCAACCCACTGAAATGGTTTTTCTTTCATGTATACCTCCAATTCATTTATATCACCATGTGTTTTCAAAGTTGTATCCTCAAACAAGAACTGTTCAATGTCAAAGTTAGCATCACCAAGTGGCTAAGAAGGTCCTTCGATATTAGACTTTGATGCTTTAGGTGTGTTGAAAGGTAAGCTTCGAACAATTAATTCACAACATCAATGAGGTGATTAGCTTCATGGTAGGCAGCCCTCTCATGATAAATCCTCCCTATAAAATATTTCAAGAGCCTTTTCTTGTATCTAGGATCAAGGAAGCATACGGCAACAAGAAATATGTTGGCCTTGTCCTAATATTTGTCATATTTAATTGACTTTCATGACCCCTACCATAGAAGATATAGTAACATCGACTCTTTCATATCATTCTGCAAGTGCAATCTTAATCTCACAAACATTCCCTCAAAATAGGTTTTCTGTTGGATATTGACTTCCAAAAAATATAAGAGTAACATTTGCCTGCCATATCCCATTCTTCATTTGTTGGAGCACACTTATCATATTTACCCTTGTTCAAGTACAATAGCCTTTCAAAAGCTCTCCTATAGTAAATAGCTTGCCTTAACATTTGATATGTGAAGTTCCACCTTGTAGGCACATCGAATGGAAGACCAGATTTATTGTTCGAGTCATATTCTAGCTATTGCACACATCTAAAACACCTCCCATTGCAATGGAGAATTCTTCACAATAACAATTGTAATTTTGAACTGAAGATGCAATTACTTTCAAACCATCTTAGGCAACAAGGTTTAGTACATAACATAAACATCTCACATGAAAAAAGGCCCCATCACAGATCAGGGGATAACACTTATTATGCTCTATCACAACTTCTCTAATACATTTATCATTAGATGATGCATTGTATAGAGTGAGAGCAAATAACTTCTTTTCAATGTTCATAGACATGACACCCTTGACAAATTCAGTTGCCATATTAGTTCTTGTATGGCTCCCTTTGACATGACTGGATTTAACTATTCTTTTTTGCATACGCTAATTATCATCAATCCAATGCATGGTGATGCACATATAGCCTTTATTTTGATTAGATGTCTACATGTCCATAGAGTTATACTTCTTCTACTTCTTCGAAGCATGCTCAACTTCTCCAATGCAAATCTCTTCATCTACATCTACAACACACCCTACACCTCCCATGGCTACGGCTGTCTCAAAGTCGTATGCCACCAGTGCACTTGCATTCGGTGGTAGTGGCATTTGCGCCGAGTGGCCCTTACCAACTGTTGTGGTAATAGCAGCAATGAATGCTCTTGTGCTTCCATAAATGCTCGCACTTACACTTGCAGCATTCATCTCAAATTCTCAATACCCTACATGTTACAAATAGCAACAAAGCCAATAAATTACATAAGAGAGAGTTCAGAGATACCTATTAGTGTGTATATCACACATAAACTAATACGTACCTTAAACCTAATATCTAACCATAAATTCTATATGGCACTTATGCACTTTGACTTCCCAAAATTTCTATCTATTATAACTTTAGCAGCATATGAAGACGATACATTACAATGAGCAGTGAAGGAGATCAACAACAATCAAAACGTTACTATTGATTACTAAAGCAAGCCTTATACCTTCAAGTATCTGCCTGTAACATTCTAAAAAGTGGCATAAAAGGGGGTGTCTAGGGAGCACCTGAGTGTTTTTTTAGTTTGTGAGCACTCAAATTTACACCAAAAGTAAATTTGATCTAGAATTAATTTTACTTTAGTCAAAATGAATGTGAAAGCATTTATTTAAAGATGATTATCCAAAATCAATAATTTTATTACCAAAAATAGTCGTGGAAGATTTTTGTAAATTTCTTAGGATCTTATATGAAGATTTTTTGTAAATTTCTTAGGATCTTATATGAAGCTAAGGATTTAAAAAAACACTCCTCACATAAATATCTAGCTGTGGTAAAAAGTCTAAAAATTAATACTTATTTTTACTACCCGTAAAAATTCAAGAACAGAAAATATAGAAATCTAAAAAATGTATTGAAAGATTTATTAGAAAATAAGCACTCGATAAAAAATTTAAATATCTAAACAAGATTTAAAATCTCATAAAAACCTATTATCCTGGTCTATCTTCATGAGGATCCACCCAGAGACGAGGCCATTGTGGTCAAACTCCATGGGGCAGTACAACTTTAATTCTGAGCTCCTGCACAGCTGACAAGCGGAGGATGGATAATCTCAAAGATGATGGATGTCGCTCGACCTAATACGATCCGGAGCAACGCAAGACGCACCAGGCGTGCCAAAGTCACGACGGAGACAAAGAACTCATCAACCGAACAAATGGCGCTTGGAGCCTCTGACATACATGCTCCAACGAGTGAGCTTAAAAGGCTAATGCTCTTGGAAGTCATCTACGCAGCCGGCAAGTCCCGGCCCGGCGGAGCACGCCCGCCGGCTAAGCATGGGAGGGGAACCGATCACCTTCGTTTGGTTGCTCATGGCGCATCGGTGGCTCCGATACGTCGAAGAAGACGACGTCGATCTTGTTCGAAAGGATCCAACTAAGGAAAGTTGTCGCATCTTTCTTTTCGGTCCTTAATTAATCTGAAAGGATTACTTCACTTATTCCCTGACGAAGGAGATGTACGACTAAACCACCCGTGGGGCCGAGTCGTGCACATGTAACGTCTCCTTTGCATTTTCATCCTTATTTCGTATAAAAAAATTAACCTGAAGTTGCGATGTCTAAACCCAATATGTATTATATAGCACTAGAACTCACATTATGTAAACAATATGTGACTATTCTCACCACCGCTCCGTATGGGTCATATGAGCCTTCACATAAATGAGCCGAGGTATTACATTCACCCTCCTTAACATCTGCAACATCCTAACCCTTATTTGCTCAATGCCTAGCCCACCCATAGGGTAGACTCATGCACACATATATAGCACCTCGTTTACAATTTTGCTCTCGCTTCGTGTGAAGGGTTAACCTAGAGTTGTTATGCTTAGACCCAACAGTTATTACATATACTACAATTTATTTTATGTAAGCAATGTGAAACTAAACCTATCACTTTTTCACATAGGGCATTTATTGTATGTTTGGTTGGAGAGTGAGGTGGAATCGAATGGTTCCATCCCAGATTTCAGGGATGGAATGGTTCCATCCCAGATTCCCAGACAGGGCCTACTGTCACTCTCACATTCCAAGTGGGATGGTTACGTTCCAGAAAATTTGTAGAACCTGGCCGTCCCGAATTTAGAGAGAATATTCTCTTTTCTGGAACCGAGCCATCCTCAGCTCTCCAACCAAACACTAGACTTGGTGGGATGGGATGGTTCCATTCCACTCCATCCCACTAACCAAACACACAAAGCGGGCTAGGATATTACGTACAGTGGTGCTGTGCTGTGTTCCGGTGGTTTCTCTTTTCTTTCGTAATTAATTTGGTCGTGTACCTCTATTGTTACTTGTACTATTTGTTTACTCAATGTGTCCATATATAATGGTTCGTTCGAGTTTATACAAACTCGTATCCTCATATACAGCAGATTGTACAAGAAGCGTCCTCGTTTTGCAGTAAAGCCTCCAAATTGGCTTTCCCTCTTTGTTAACAACGATTAGACTGCGGCAATGCAATAAGACAAACACGAACAGAGTGCTGCAATAGAACGAACTACTGAACTGACACCAACTCAACAAGCTGCTGTCCACCCCAAGTCCCCAACGAGCAATAATCCTGTAGAACTCCAGGTCCTAACATGTATGTTAGGGTTGGATGTTTGTTCGTGGCATGCAGGGCCGGTCCTGGCATTTTGGGGGCCAGGGCGAAAACTCATATAGAGGCCCCATTCACCTCATCATATATATATACCTTTTTTTCCCTCTATACGTCGCCACGTCCGGGCGATCGGCCGCCTGCCGCCCCTCCTGTTTTTACTTTTTCGTTAGATGAAACCCCTAGCCGCCAGCCGCCAGGAAGCATTCTTTTGATGGAAACCCTCTTTCCTCAAAAGACTTCTAGTCGCTCACGCTCTGGCATCCTGCACAAGCACAACTAGTCCAATGCCAAATTGCCAAGGTACAAGCTGATTTTCGTGCAACCCTACTAAAAAAAGTTTCAAAAAAATCTGAAAAAAATCATGGATGTATATCTCAACTTACCCCAACTACGTATAAAATTCTATGATCAAATTCGTCTTATGCTAGAAGTTACAAAAAAAAAAAATTGGACACCAAAATTTGTTTTTTTTTTTGTAACTTCTAGCATAGGACGAATTTGATCATGAAATTTTATACGTAGATGGTGTAAGTTGAGATGTACGTCCATGATTTTTTTAAGAATTTTTTGAAACTTTTTTTAGTAGGGTTACACGATAATTGCACGAAAACTTTAATTGCACTGGATATATTATCATATATATACCAGCACTTTGCTTAAATAGTTTGGGGGCCCTTAACTTTTGGGGGGCCCTGGGCGGCCGCCCACCCCGCCCCCCCCCCTCAGGGCCGGCCCTGGTAGCATGACACATGACAACAACTTCCATTTCATTAGCTTCACCGCCAACTCGTTCGTCAACTTCAGGATTAATACTACTACTCCAACCCTGTGATGATGCCCCGAGGCTGCGGGGCGTCAAGCCGACGAAGCCGTCTACACTACTCAACTGAACTCGGACCGATCACTGCCCTGTGATTAGGGATGAAAACGGTACGAAAACAGTCGGTAAATGGCTGTTTTATTTCTGTTTCCACATTTTTTACCGGTAACGAAAACGAAATCAGAAACCCTGAAAGCGGATTGAAATAACCTCAAAATTTCAAAAGAAGTTTAAAATTGGATTTGAAGTTGATTTCGATTTACCTGTTTTGGGCCTCCCAATGGCCGCCTCTTGCTGCCTCCGGCCGCAGATGCGCTGCGTGCCTCGCAAGAGCGTGCTTCCCAAGACTTGTCGCCGCCAGATAAGACGCCACGCTGCGGCACGTCCTCTCCGCGCCGCCACTTCGCCCATCCCGCTCGCCCATGCCGCCATCGCGTCACCCGTCTCTCCCCCATGCCAGCCTCACCCACCGCCCTCTCTCTCCCCCCATCACGCCACAGTATAAAAGTATAAAGCCCCCCCCCCCAGCCCCTTCTCTTCCTCGCCCCCTTCCCTCTCCCTGGCGGGTAAGCCTCTCCCCTGCCCGTTCACTTCCCCCGCCGCGCTCCTTTCTTCTCTGGCTCTAGCCACCTCGCTAGCTCCGCCACCCCGCCCACCGAGCCCTAACCCAAGCTCTTCTGCGCCCCGCCCACTCCCCCACCAAGCCCTCCCCCTGCCCTTCTCCTTCTCTTCCCCGGCGCCAGTTGCCCTCCCCACCTCCGGCCGCCCGCCCCGCCGCGGCCACCGAGCCCTAACCCTAAGCGCAGCACCCCCCCCTCGCGCCCCCCTTTTCCCCGGCGGTCAGGCGCTGCCGACCCACACTCTCTCGCGTGGGCCACGAGTCTTGCGCCATGCGCGATGCGCCCCTGGTGGGCCTTTGGGCTGTTCGGTCGAAGCACTGCGTAGCTTACTTTCTTTTTCTTTTTTTGTTTTCTTTTCATATTTAAATAATTCCATAAAAATCCCAGAAAATTTCAAAAATCATCGAAAATTCCAAAAGGGGCAAAATTATACCATCTTGACCGTTTCGCGCCACTGAGTCCAAAAACAACGTCCGCTCCGCCATTTGAAGCTCACAAAATTCTCAAAATGCCTAAATTGCCCTTCAATCTCCTCCAACCCATTTTTCTGTTTTTGTTTTTGTTTTCCGTTTTCGTTTTTATTTTTTATTTTCGTTTTTCGTCCACCGTTTTCGTTTCATTTATTGTTTATTCAACGTTTTTTGTTCGTTTGCGCTAGATCCGACGTTCGCACAGTACCCGGAGTCCGAGCAGTTCCCGAAGCAGGAGCCGGACCAGACAGGAGCTGAGTACGACTACAGCCACTACGCCTTAGACAAACCCTCAGCCTAGCAAGGCAAGCCGCACGCCCTTGATCATGTTGAACCCAATTATTTATAATGTGCAGTATTTAACTTCTATCACATTTCTTTGATTGTATGTTGAAATACTGAAAATCGATAGTTTAGAATCACATGCTACTTAGCTATACCAAGTTTCGCTATTAGCCTCCTTGACCTTGATGAACCCTATTAAACCTTGAATAACCCTAGTTAATGATCTTACACATCCTAGTTAATTAATTAGCCTCACTAGCTTCACTCAAAATCTTTAAATGAGAAATGAAATATTGGCGAGCCATTG
Organism: Rhipidocladum racemiflorum; assembly: GCA_036346355.1. Classification (NCBI taxonomy): domain Eukaryota; kingdom Viridiplantae; phylum Streptophyta; class Magnoliopsida; order Poales; family Poaceae; genus Rhipidocladum; species Rhipidocladum racemiflorum. The sequence goes on along the minus strand of CM070578.1, from coordinate 12,789,455 downwards.
GCTCGGAGTATTTACAAAGGTGCTACGGTCAGGGCGATAGTATTGGACTAACCACGAGGTGGATGTGAGTGCGATCCCCGACCGATGACATAAGCCATGTGTGATTTGGTGGCTGGTATGAGCAGGTACCAAGTCGGTTTCTAGATCTGTTGTATGGCTTGGTCTTTGGCTACATAAGGTTACACCCCCTTGAGCAAAGTAAATGATTAAGATCCCGCTCAACCACAAGTCAGACTGGTCAGTTGAACCATTTTCGACATGGCTCAGTACATTGCTCGTCACCTGGAAATACTTACGTGATGGTACCATTCTCGGAAGGAGAATGGGGAACAGCATTTTCGGCAGGGGAATGACTGATGGGGTGGAACAGGAATGGACATTGAGACGTCATTCGCCAGTTCTCACAACGGTAGGTACCCACTAAGTATTGGAGCACATCTCCTGCCTTGGCCAGTGGGGTCCCAAGAACAGTGGGCCCAAGGACCTATCGAGTAGGAGCTACCATAGGGATGTTCAATCAAAAGGCTATGATGGTCTCGGCCCAACCGCATGCATTTAAATTGCATGTGATCCGGTGGCATTAACGGCCGTAGATATCTTGTGGGTAAAACTGAGCAACTCTGTATGGTCAAATCAAATGCTATTCGAATACGCCATGCTTCTGGTTAATGAAGCTAAGCATGAATTGGGGTGACTCCCGTAACCATGCTCAAGTAGACTTTGGAAATTTTGAGAACGTGGCTTAATTGTGTTGAACTTGTGAAACCCCCAGTTACTATTATATATGGTTTGTGTTTCAAATGTAAAATGAATCTGGAAATAAAACTGCATCCACGATATTTAAACCTTATACCAATCCATTATTAATCCCTTGCATATAGTATTCAGTAATTTCCCGTGCAACTTGTTGAGTACGGTTGTGTACTCACCCTTGCTTAACCCAACCCTTTTAGAGTTTCAAGAAGCTGGAGATTATCAAGAAATCGTAGATGGCGAATTGGTTTGGTTTTGAGGTCTTAGTATTTTGCTCAGCCCTACCTGTGCGGTGTTTTGGATGTAATCTATTTGGGGCTCAGCTGCGCCTCCTTTCGTGAGAAACTTGGCCGTTATGCCTTATATTCTATAAAAACAGTTGAATTCGTCCATTGGCTGGCAAGGTATGCTTGGTTCCCGACAGCTAATCTTCCTGGATAGCTGTCGAGGTATTTAAATGAATCACCTAAAAAAGCGGTCCGTTACATGGATACGGAAATGGATAATGATGGAAATGAATGCGGAACGAAACGAAGTAGATACGGAAACGAAAGTGGAAAATTTCACAAGAACATAGTAAAAAATCATAATATACATAACTATAAAAATAATGTAACTCATTCCACCTCCAAGGTGGACACAAGAGTAGTATTAAGTTCATTGGTATCATTTGGAAAAAAATTTCTCGAGTTTGTTAGCCGAAGGCTTGTTATTTATCACCCATATCGGACCATCATGTCCTCTTTTATCTCATTATCATTGACATCCGCTTGCTCCACTAATAATAAAGGTGTAATGCCCTAAAATTTGTATATTATTGTTCGATATTCATTTATGATTTTCTAAGATTTATCCTGGATTTTCTAGAGTTTATAAATACCATTTTGCTATTTTTAGATTTATAAAATTAATTTATTAATAAAAATAAAAACCAAATTATGCTAAATATAATTTTTCTAGGTTAAAAATGTTCCAAAATATTTTTGAGAATTTTTTCGGAATTTTTGAACTCTACTTGATATTTTATATAAATCTTAGAAAAATAAATGTAAACTCCCCCTTCTCCTTTTTGGGATAAGCCCATTTCCCTTTCTGGCCCATTTCCATTTTTAGTTTTCGGTTTCACTTATACGGAATTTCCGTTTCTGTTTTCGTCGGAATTGGCTCTCCCGTTTTCGTTTTTGTTTTCGACAAAAAAATTCTGTTTCCGTTTCCGTACCGGTATTTTTCATTTTTGTTTCCTAAAAAGAGCTTCTGTTTCCGTTTTTCTCTGGAACAGTTGGAAACTTTCTGTTCCGTTTTCAACCCTACCTGTGATCATGCCCCGAGTCTGCAGACCGTCGACTGGACCCTGGTAGATCACTAGCACGGCCACGTGTCCCTCTCCCTCTTGGGCCGCATCTATGTTGCGTTGTTCGTCGGCTGTGCCGCCTGGAAGAGGTGTGCGCGACTATTGCGCAGGCTAGGCCCATCGACTTACGGTCACTCCTAGTTTGTCTGTTGAAACGATATGCATAATTTTACTTTGAAAATTGTCTGTTTGTTCACTAGATACATAGCGGCGCCACGCCACGTGAGGGTGATTTTACGGATTTCTCAGGATTTTTGCTATTTAAAGAAAAGTTTTGTATTGATCGAATGAGGTATCTCAAATTTAAATTTTAAAATCAAATAAATATACAATCTAGAGAAAATTTAATTAAATCTTAAATAACCCTCAGACCATATCCAAAAAATTTTAGGGAAATTTGAAATAATTTGATGCCTCTAAAAACAAAAAATAGTGAAATTTAAATACATTAGTGGTATTGCCAGAAATTTTAAGAATCACAGAAGTTTGATCATGATCTGAAACTTTTATGGTAGCTTAGTCATACTCTCAGTACACTTCTAGAAAGGTATCAAAAAATTATAATATGATTTAATATCTCAATTAAATAAGTGAAATTACTTTAAATGCATTAGTAGCATTGTCAGAATTTTTAATAAAATTTTCATGGTAGCTTAGGTATGCTCTCAGGACTTTTCTCAAAAAGTTTTAAAAAACAAATACCTTTGATGCCTCTGAAACACCAAAAATAGTGAAATTTAAATGCATTAGTAGTATTGTCAAAATATTTATAAATTGCACAAGTTTTATCATGATTTAAAATTTTATGGTAGCTTAGGAATTCTCTCAGTACTCTTCTCAAAAAGTTTAAAAAATTTACAACATGATTTATTAGCTCAATTAAATCAGCTAAGTTGTTTTAAATGCATTAATAGCATTGTCATAATTTTTAAAAATTACACATATTTTATCATGATTTGAAATTTTTATGTTAGCTTAGGCATGAACTTTCCAAAAAAGTTTCAAAATTTTTTAACATGATTTAGTGCTCAATTAAATCAGTGAATTTGCTACAAAAAATTAGAGAAAAAATGCTTTTGCCGGGAGTCGAAAGAAGACCCTCACACATGCAACACAAGTGCTTTACCATCTGAGCTATATGCAGTTGTTTCTTATATGACATGTAACAATTTGATAAGGCTATCATTCGGGAACAGGCGAGTAGGCCGTATGCGCAACCCGCATCAGGTGTCGCTCGAGGAGAGGCGCGGGGTGACGTGGATGCACAAGGAAGCTGAAAACCTATAGGATGTAATATAGGGAATATGTGCGATCGTGCACAGGATTTGTTGCTCCAACTCCAAAACTATATTTGTTGATGCTAGCCGAGTGCGTTACAACAGATTTCAAATAAACATGGCGTAAGTTTGGTAATTTGCACATATTTATATTGGTAATTGCTTGAAAATGATCATTTCATAGTTTTCATAGTTTTTCTATAGGCAGATGTGATCGAAGCACATAAATAAAAATCCGGAGTTGCAATATAGCTTCATATAAAACTACGCATCCGTGTCGACACTTAGGATCAACTAAGACATCATACTTTCCAAGGGGCGGAACATACAAAGGCAAAGCTATCAATGCATATATAAAAATATCAAAGAATTCGAGGGCCAAGACAGAACTTATATGCAATGCAACCAGTGCATGTTTTTGCTTCTCAATTTTCTGGTTGGGTTGTGCTCGACTACCTAAAGAAAGTGTCTGATTCTAAGATGACTACCTCTCTTATTTGCATGGATTTGAATATGAAAATTGAAGTCCTACAATGATACATGTAGACATACCTCATGGAAATAGAGTAGCTGCTTCAAGAGAAGGTGGTCACAATGTCATAGAACCAAGGTTCAAAATCCCAATCAAATTTCAGAAATCTCAACCGAGATTTCGGATGTCAGTTGGAGACGAGATTTCAAATCTGGCGAAATGAATTTTTTTTTTTTTGAAAATTTTCAAAAATACATATCACATATGGTTTAAACAAAACCCGTATGTCATGAGTCATCATAGACGGTTTTAGCCTTATCACAGACGGTTTTAAACGGTAAAACTATCTGTAATATGAACAGAGGCATTTTGACTAGATTTTAAATTTTTTGGGCTGAGATTTTTCGGTGTTTCTCATCGAGATCTTGGTAATTTGTACCGAGATCTTGGGAATCCCGGTCCAAAAAAACCGGATTTTAAATTTGCTTTTTAGATTTTGTCCTGATTTGGTCCAAAATTCCGAGATCTCGCCGGGATTTCGAATTTCGGTCACCTCTGAGATACGATCCGAAACCGAAATTTGAAACCTTGCACAGAACAAGCTTGGAGGTGAAAGAAGTATCAAAGGTTGTTGATCCATGACTGCTTGCGCGGAAACTGAGCATTGGCTTCTTTCCATCTCCTTTTCACGAAGGCAGCATGAAAAATGCTATGAAAAAAATAATTATACATCCTATGAAACATCATCAGTCAAACCAAAAAATAAATGTAAGGTCATGGCATAGAGCAGTATTAGGCAATTCAGCCACCAAATGAGAATGCAAGACTGCTGCTTCTATGTATAATTATTTAAGAGAAAAGGCATGAATCGAAATTCATGTGTGATTACTAATGGAATGGCGGGAGTAACCTCTTAATTAACTCCTTTTTCTGCTTGAGAATGTATTTATTTTCTTTCAAAAGAAGCTCAGCGGCACTTGGCATGAGTCCATCGGTTCTCTCATCAATGCTGAAGATTTTGAGCATGCAGTGAGATGCATCCTTGCTTCTATTACTGAATAAAGCGAATAAAGATAATTGCAGCAATCACACTCAATTCTAGAAATTTCCCTCTTGGTACAACTCCCCAGGGTTCACCAAACCATTTTTGAACTAAAAATCGAGATCCCGGCGGTAACGGTTTACCGCAAAAATCGAGTGAAAATAATCAAAAACCGAAGAGTTTCGAAACCGAGCGTTTGAACAAAAAATTCAACACAAGTTTTTTTTTAAAAAAAAAAGAAAATCGGTCGGTTTTCTCGAAAAACTGGTCGGTTTCCTCGAAAAATCAATCAGCGATTTGGACCTTTTTGGGCGGTCGGTTTTTTGAGCGGTTTCATCGGGTTTCTCAAAAAATCGCTCGGTTTTCGTCGGTTTTCATCGTATAAATTTTTTTAAATTTTTTGAATTTTTTAAATTAAACCTGTTTACCAACTGGTTTAGGATTTCGAATCGACTCGATACGGTCGAAAACCGCTATTTTCATCGATTTTGTGAACCCTGTGACACCCATCCCATCCATCATTGCCTACACTTTTGTAAAGCAACGCTTAGTTAGTTACTAAACGTAACCCATAGTCTTATCATAAGGCATGTGAGTCAAAACATGTGTTATAGCAATAGAATAAACTACTTGAATGGTAAATATTAGACTATTGATTTCCAGGAAATTTTCAATTTTTTTGCTAATTTTCTAAGTATAGATATGATTTCTATGAATTAAAGCTGTAGAAAAATTTATGATAATTACATAAATTATGAAAGACTAAACCATAATAATCAAAAAAGTTTTAAGGTTCAATTTGCAAATTTTTGTATTGCATAAGCCCTCATACTTGAAAATATAAGTTATATGATCTAATTTGCAATTTTTTCGCTGAAAGGGCCAAATTATATAGAATAAAGACCTCTTAGTAATTTCTAAAAAATCCAAGGGTTTAGCTACAAAATTGCATGCAGCCTGATTCCGATCTGATTGTGTCATTAATGGGCCACTTGGCCCATTAGAACTTTGAACTATTTGTTCGTGCGGAGAGCTAGGCCTACACGCCCTGTCTATCCGGTGGTAGCCTCAACCCATATCGGCGGCCAGGAGCCACAAGCGCGTAGGCGCAAGGTGGCGGCTACATCCTCCCAACTCGGCATTCCCTCTCTCCTAGAGATGAAGACGCGGTGGCGACAGTGAGGTGGTGTGATGGCGTAGCTGTGCCTTCTCATCCCAGCAACACCTGTGAAGGCAAGCGCGATGATAGTGACGAGTAGTGGGATCAGTACAACGCCTTTCCGCCCCGCCCAGATCCAAACGATTACAACATCAATGGTGGTGACGGTGAGCTCAAAGGCGAGCTCTAGTGTGTGTGTGGACCTCCCCATTCCATTGTCCTCCACGAAGATGGTGGCGATGAAGAGGCCAATGGCCCTCCCGTCCCGTCATCGCCAATGACAGCGACAACGAGGCCTAGCAAGGGCACAAATCTCCTCCTATCACGACAACATGGCAATGGTGGCAACAATGTAGTGGCGCCCTCCTGTTCCAGCGACACCAGCGAAGGCGAGCACGATGACAACAATGAGTTGCGGTGTTAATACGTCGACTTTCCATCCCGACCCTATCCGAACGTGAACGATGTCAGGGACAACGATAGTGAGCTCAAGGGCAAGCTCGAGTGTAGCATGGCCCTCCTTGATCTATCGACCTCCTTAGCAAGGCCAGCAGCCCTCCCGTCCCATCGTCCCCAATGACAACGGCAGGGAGGCCTAGCGATGGCACACACTCCTCCTATCATGATGACATCGTGGTGGTGGCAGCGAGTTTTGGTGAAAGTGAGGTATCGTACACCCGTCCCATGCCGATCCAAAGTAAGCGACAATGATGTCAGAGGGGCCAAGCCCGTGCACACAAGAGACAACGTGCTAGATGTGGGCGCCAAGTGACTAAAGGACAAGAAGGTCGGCATGCACCAAGCATCGGGAGGCTTAGGCGGTAGCCTTTACGCGGCCACATGGACGTAGGTGATGGCATCCTCCGAGAAGAAGATGCCCGCAATTTTTCAAGATAAGATAAGGTGAGTTTGTTGAGAGCAAATCGACTTGTGACTCTTCTATCGACGCACAAAAGAAGGAAGGGGGCGAAATTTTTTTTCACGTGAGGGTAAGGACGAGAAGAAGGGATGGGAGGAAGACTGACAAACCACTACTAGCTTCTTTTAAAGTAGTAAAGACTACCAATCATATTAGATATATTCTTCTAGTTACATTTTTTTAGACACGACTGTCCATCGAACATAAAAAAAAGGCATTTGGTTCTGGCCCAAGGTTCAACTCAAGCACACCCCCTACTTGCTATCTCCTCTCCTCGACTCCTTCCTTGCGTACACCGTGTAATACCCTGGCTAGTTAATGTGAAAACCTATGTAGCCCATGTGGACAAGTTGTGGAATTAGTCCTATATTAGTTGTCTAAAGTAAGTTGTAGTAGTATATAATATCTGTTGGATCCAAATATAGCACCTCCGGATTAACCCTTTTACACGAAGTAAGGACAAAAGTGTAGGCAGGGTGCTATGCATAAGTGGGCATGCCCCATGGTGGGCTAAGATATTAGCAAAATGTGGGCCAGGGTGTTACACGCCGCCTCCTCCCTCGCGAAGGACTGCATGGTCATCGCTACCATCATGCTACTCCCCACCTGCAACCACTGTCCCAATGCTCTGGTGCCACCGTCACCCTAACTCCACAAAGCCCACCAGGACCCACCACCCACCTCATTCCTCCCTCCGCACTTTCAATTTCAGTGTGCTCCTCCTTCGTATTCACCCCTCTTACTCTTCTCTGGTGAGCTACACACGCCTCCAGCACCACCCTGTCTCCACTACCCGCAAACAGCAGCACCCTCACTACCTCACCGGACCACCATCTTCCTCGCCCATGCCACCCCACCCCGTGCACCCTAACTCGTCTCACCCATCGCGTGCCGCCCACCATCACCACCCACCGCCATACCGGGGCATTTGATCATTTGCCCTGAAGTTGATGGGCGTTTGATCATTTGCCTAAAGTTGATAGGCATTTGATCATTTGCCCTACGATGTCTCACTGACATGTGGGTCCTAGGACCGCATGTCAATGAGACATCGTAGGGCAAATGATCAAATGCTCACTAACTTTGGACAAATAATCAAACGTCCATCAACTTCAGGGCAAATCATCAAATTTTTCCCGCCATACCCCAATCTTATAGTAGGCAACACCCTTGGTGCCCACCATCGGGCCACCGCCTCTCTCCTCCCTCTAAACCCCAAAATTCTGATAAACCTAACCCTAACCTTAACGCAAGTCAGTCGTTACTGGCGATCCCGTAATCGTCGCCCACCACTGTCGTCGATCACCATTTTTTGAGAATATGTTTGTCTTTTTGGTGCCCGAATTTGGTCAATCCATAGTCATGTAACTTTTATTCGATAGATAGCAAGCATTATTTTTATACATATACAAATACGTATATTTTGCCATACAAGCATAGGGTGGATATGGATCGAATTCGAATCAATCAAATATAATTTGACGGATACTATACACATAAAGAAAATATATCACTTTACCAACGAAAGTATCAAATTATAGTTCCTATTGGAGAATTATTTATCCTACTCAAAAACGTAAACATAACTACGTGTAAATTCGTAGTCGGTGCCATCAGATTCTCTCCCAGTACCTGCACATTATTATTTGATAAGATTACTATTGTATAAAACAAGGTTAGGAAAGTAACAAAGCATGTATACTGACTTGCCAAGCACAATTTCTGATCGAATCTCCAGCTCTAAAACAAAATGAAACCAGCTTTGATGTCTGGACTCCACACAGAAACAAAACATCAATTCATTCTGCCCTTTTCTGCTTAGAACTGTTGCTTCACTCAATAAGGCAAACCAACACCAAACGGAATCATACGTAGACACACCTGAAGGCACTCAACCATGTAGAAGTATTTATGTACTTGCATGCTGCCAGTGCCACCTTGCAAGACACACAAACAACAACATGAAGATTGCGACAGTCTAACATAGAAACCAATCCGACCTACTGAATTTGTTGTATGCATTAAGCCGCCTCCTGAACTCTGCCTTGCTGCGTATTTACATGTACCTGATTTTGACATGATGAAAATGCCACATCCACATTGTTAGATTGCTACTATGGTAAAGTGACACTGTAGCACACAAGCTTTACAGGCACATTTCTGATCAAAACTCTTAGCTCTCGAACAAATTATCCAAGCACTCCTTCACAAAGAAAATATCAATTCAACTAGCTAGTGCTATCTGCCCTTTTCTGCTCAATTTGTATATTCATTAATCCTCCTCAAACAGTCTTCCTATATATTTACATGTACCTGATTTTCACTCATAGCTAGCACCGATCGAACTCGATCTTCCTCACCCAATAGAGCAAGATCAGACCAGCAATATCGCCATACCAAACGCTTCAGCTGAGGCCCCCATATCTGATGTACACATGAACTGAGACTATACCGTGGTAATTTCATCCCAGCAAATTCAGTTCCCTGAGCATCCTACTCAAGTTTACACAATTGAGCTGCAAGAACTTACAGAGCGAGGAACCAGCAAAGTATCATCCATTGCAGACGGCATTGAGGAGCACATGCCCCAGCATGAGGTCCACGAAGTACTGGTGCCCAATCTTGCCGTCCCGCCACACCAACTTCGCCGGTGCACGGCCGTAGTGCACGCCGTCGTTGCAACGGTTGTCGTAGTGCCATGGGAACGTCATGTCGAAGTTGTCTATCACCCCGCCCGTGAGCAGCCCACGCTGCCTCAGCTTCTCGACGAGCACACCGTTGAACGCCTCCATCTTGTTTGGATTGAATGCCAGATCCCGAGCGTACCCGCCCGTCGCGACCGTCGTCCGGTAGAACACCCTCGGCACGGCATACCCACGCGACCGCACTTGAGACATAACTCCGGCCCAGAACTGTGCAGCATACTCCGCGCCCTGCGCGAACAGGCGCACGCTGGTCCAGTAGCACCCGTCGTGTAGGCCGGAGTTCAGGATGACGACGTCCGGGACACGGTCGTCGGCCAAGAAGTACGACCGGGCAAGCCGCCGGAACCCCTTGTCCCGGAGGGAATGCAGGCCGAGATAGTTCATGCTCATGTTCCAGTGGCCGTTAAAGATGCTCGTGATCCGCACGGTCCCCGGCCCGCCGCTGGGATTCGCGAACACCGCATCGAACCGGCGCGTCACGGCCGACGTGTCCGCGACTCCAAGAACGAAGGTCAGGAGGTTCCGGATGGTGTCGACGTGGTTGGAGTCGCCCCAGAAGAAGAGCCACTTGCCGTCCAGGCACCGCCACGCGGCGTCGGCCGTGAAGAGCTTGAACGAGCAGTGCGCCGAGTAGACCCACCCGTTGCTCTCCAGCGCGCCCAGTGGCCCTTCGCACCACGGGGGCTCGCACGGGTGCTCCGGTTCCAGGCACCGGTACCGGCCAGCGTCATCCACCTCCTCGCAGCTGTCGTTCTTGGCGAGCCGCGTCCACCGGCCGGACCAGAGGTCGCGGGCGAAGTCGGCGGCGCGGCAGGTCTCCAGTGCCGGGAGAGACGCGTTCCCTGGCCGGAACAGGAGAGGAATGCGGCGCAGCTCGGCGCGGTGCTTGAACCTTGCGGAGGAGAACTTGAGGCCCTCGAAGCTGCGGAAGAGGAGAACGATGGTGAGGTGAAAATCCCCTGCCACGAAGCGGGGCGCGACCTGGAGACGGAAGGAGTAGGAGCCGTCGCCATGGTCCACGACGGGGGGCCGCGACTTCCACGCGTCCCCGGAGAGATCAATCTCGAAGAAGTCCCCGCCGAGGCAGCGCCCCTGGCCGGCGTCGTCCAGCGCCCAGAACGTGAACTCGTGGATCTCGGCGGCGCCCAGCTTTGTCACAGTGCCCGCCGCCGCGGCGTCATCAAGAAACGGGATGGAGATGTTAGTCGTGAGCGCGTCGCGGCACGGCGAACCCCCAGGTGTGAGCCACCGCGCCAGGAGGTCTTCAGTGAAGTTGGAGGGGTCCGGCACAGAGAGCCAAGAAAGCGAGGCATTCTTGGCGCGGCCGCCGCCGAGGTAATGCCGGTACTGGTGCCGCAGCAAGCGGTGCGCGCCGGCGCCGGTGAGGTACACGTCGACGGCGAGGAGCACGATGACGCCGAGGAAGGACGCGAGCGCGAGCTTCCCGGCGGAGTGGCCGCCGCCGGGCTTCTTGGGGAGGTGGTGGCCGCCATCGCCGCCGTAGCAGGAGAGCTTCTTGGGGCCGCCACCGTTGTCGATCTTCTTGGCGTCCTCGGCGGTGAGCGCGGAGTTGGGCCCGTGGAGCGGCGGGAGGTGCGCCGACATAGCCGGGCGGGGCTACTTGGGGCTTGCGGTGGCGTGGCCTCGCATGCGCCCGCGTGTGCGGGCAAGCTGGTCGGGGGGGAAGAGTTCGTTGGGGACTTCGGGTGGTGCACTGGTGGTGCGATGCACCGCGAAGCATTAATTGTATTTTTGGACGAAGACGACACGGGTCCGGGAGAATGAACGTGTTAAATGGATCTTCTGTTGCACAACTTGCACACCGGAGACGGCGTGTGCTCTCTTGCGATAGCCGTCTGATTGAAATGAGGTCTGGAATATTACATTTTTGAACAGTAAATTGATTGTCTATTCTGTATCTGTGTTGAGGACAGGTGAAAACACATGGTTGGGAAGTTTTTATACCAGTGTAGATAGCGTTTATTGTATCTCTCAAAGTTCTTGTTGGCCAATTAAGATTATATAAACACAAGACCGTAATAAAGGCATTGGATGAACAACTGTCGCATTTCTCTCGTAATAGACATTCTCATCTCTTGGACTCTGTGAAATGATGTCTCCTATATGATTTTCATTCGTATTCGATTTATGGAGTTTTTTTTCCCAAGTTATCTCTTAAGCAGACTTCTTCGTACTATGGGATCTTTAGAACCAACAGGTCTCCCCCACTTCTTGCAAAAGGAAGGGGATTCCGAGGTAGAACCCAAAGTCCAGGATAGCTCTACTCTCTCAAACACATTCATAAGAATATATGACTGGGTAACTCCCTTATGATCTTTGAATGAATCTAGCAGCGTGTTTGCAAACTATTGCAAATCAATGATCCTCCGAACCTCTTGTTCATCTTCTTTAATGAGTATATCCATATTATAAAGACTTCTATCATGCCATGATAGTTCCTAGTATCCCAATTTAGGGTCGTTTCCTCCCCCCCCCCTAATGTTGGGAATAAGTCTTTATTAAATATGCAATCAGTGTATCTTGCTTTTAAGAAACCCCCCATCATGAGCTCAAGATATGTTAGAATTAATGGAGATCCAAATCCCATGTAAATTATCAATTCACAGTGAGGTCCATTGATGTGCACTGATGTGGTGAGATCGGCACATACACAACATAGTCAAATTTACGCAGATGGTAAATACATGGTTGTTTCCCACGCACTAACTAAAAAGGTGAATACTCATGGTAAGTGAATGGTTGGAGTTGTATCAATGCGGCGGCGGGATGTAAAAATGAAATCTCCAACACGTAGTGAGTAACTTAGAACTCATTAGTAAAGGTCTAGCAATCAACTTGATCATTTTAATTTGCGATTCTGTAAGCATGTTCTAAGTATGAACGTGTGGTGATAGAATATTCCACTTTAATGCCGAAGGCTATACAATAATCATTAAATGGTTTTGACCTGAACTCTCTAGCATTATCCATTCTTGTATATTAGATCCAATGATCTAGAAACTTGGCGTTTAGTGTAATAATATGTGATATTAGCTTGGTAGATGCATGATTTCTAGTAAAAAAAGTAGACTTACATTTGTCCATCCAGTAGACGTATCAATCAATACCATAAAATGCCTAATGGTCCATACATGGACTCAATTGGTCCATATATATGTCCCTTTGAATTTTCTCCAGGAAATCAGATATTATCTCATCCTTTATCTTCTTATACGAGGATCTCGTAGCCAACTTGTCTTTAGTACAACCTTCACACATAAAATATGATGGATTTGGGTTTTTGTTGGTCCTCAACCAGTGGCAAGCAAAATGCTTTTATGAATTGGTGCATCATATAGTACACATGATGACCCACACATTCATGCCACATTCTGAAACAATCTGGTTCGTTGAATTGTGTATTGATCGCAGCATATTTTAATAAACATGTATTACAATATGGAGGTATAAGCGGGAAGCCTCTCAGGGTTTTCTTTCTGATATCCCACTTTATTTGTTAAGAGAAGGTGTTTCGATCCATACTCTTCTTCTATTTCCAGATGAAAACTATTATTTTGAATATCTTTAAAATTCAAGAGAGTATGCCTCATACTAGACACTCCTCCTCAAATACCACATACTTCTATTTTACAGCCTCTCGCAAAGCATATGGGTCTCTTACAAGACTAAGTTCATGGCACATTTCATCATAGAGATTATTCCTGAGGAACATCATAGCTCTTGCCCTTTGCCCTTTGCCTTGCGGTAGTATGATTGTCTCTCTCAAGGGCATGCTCTAATTCCCTAGCTATCAAATGTAGCCTTGCCTCCATCTCCCAATAGATGTAGTTGCGACAATTGATAGTTAGCACTGAAAATTCTCCGTCCGGTATGATGTCTTCCATATCGTTCATCTTACCTATCAATAAGTAGAGCAACCATGATTAGCTCAACAAAGATACCATCATCAAATCATGCAAGACATCAGAATGTCAACTTAATAACATACTAAATATGAATATATGAATTTCAAGCAATTCTCTCAAATTTATGCTAATTGTCTGAACATAGAATCAATTTCCATGAATTAAAATGGTACAAAAACAATTTTTGGTAACTAAATAAAGCCTAAACTACTTAAATATAATAAGAATAAACTTTTCAGGGTTTAAACCATAAATTACACATGTTGAAAGCCATATAACTTTAAACACAAAGTTTCAGGGATTTCTTTGCAAAATTTTGGCGCCTAGGGGCCTACTTTCAATGCAGTAGGGACTTATTCATAATTCTCCAAGATTACAAGGGTTTTCTGTGAAAGTCCCAGCATCCGGCGATTGTGGGGCTTATAGCATTCTTATCCGGATCCGACCTACTTTGATTTGGAACTAGTGCATCGATTGGGTGACGCTGTATAATGCCTAAATCTATTCAGTGATCACGCCAAGGTGCAACACGAAAGCTAATCATGCTAAGGCGAGAATCGATGACTAAAGAACCCAATGCATCCCAAGGCATGAAACAACATCGATCGCGCCAAGGCACAAAACGATGGCTAGGGTTTGGTCAATGCTAATCCCACCCAGGGTAAGACATTAGCCAGACTAAAAGAATAGAAAATTGAGGAGAGGCTAAATAAATCCGGCAACTAAATTGACCAAAAAAGCAACAATATTTGAAGCGTGAACGGTCTTCGCTCGGGAGCACTCTTGTGCTGATGACATAGAGGTTGTTGTTGACCAATGTTAGGTTGATCTCGCGCCCTGATCGGGGGCGCAACTAACCCTATTGGTTGTGGCCCCCTGTTGCACGTGCGCTATATAAAGGAAGGGGTGAGGGACAACAGAAACCAACGTTCTCTAAACCACCTCACCCCTAACAGACCCGATCTGCTATGCGCACGGGAGCAACGGGGAAGGCGGCTTCCACCCTGACTCTCTCTCTCTGCAGACGACCATTGACGAGCAGCTCGGACGGAGGTCTTCCCTTCTCCACCGCCACTGCTGACCCGTCGTCCACGACTCCAGCAATGGCATCATCAAGCTCCACGAATACCGAAGGTAACCCAAGATCCCGTCTCTAGGTGTTGATTCTAGGCGCTAAGATCCTTAGAATAAATCCAACATTGGTATCAGAGCTGTCGTCGAAGTGCCTAGATCTAACCCTAGAACGAGGTTCCTTTTCGGGTAGATGCTCAACCGCGCATAGCAAAATTAGAAAAGGGGGGAGAACCCAAATCCAAAGAACCCTAACCCGAAACCACAAGAACCGGATCAAGAAAAGTAGATGAAACCCTCACCGTGCTCATCGTCATGGATGAAGTCACGGGAAGAAGAAGCTGGGCCGCCGCTTGGCCGGGGCTCGAGCCGCCTTCGAGCACGCGCATCACGCCCCCTGCGCAAGCCGCCGAGCCGCCGCCATGGCCGCGTCGCGCCTCTGGCGAACGCCGCCGCCGGCACGCCCTGCGCGCGCCGCCTCACGGAGCGCCGACGGGCGGCGCTCGCTTCGCGACGCTGCTGCCCGTCTTGGCGAGCGCGCCGTGCCTCAAGGCGGCCGCCGGACGCCGTCGAGCTCGGCCAGCTGCCGCCGCTCCAGATCCCGTTTTCCAGGGAGCAGGGAGTTTTAGGTTTAGGGTTTGTTGGGAGACAGCCGAATTTTTCGGCTTATATTGCATTCCAATTCAGCTCTGTCCATCCGATTCGATCGAACGGCTCAGATCAAGAACGCCCCCACTGGGCCGGCTTGATGGCAAATGGGGAAGCTGCCACACATTTTCGGCCCGAAAACAATTGGCCCACGCATAGGATGGGCTCTGACAGCACTGGGATTTGGGCCGTTCAGCCCGAACAGATTAGCTATATATATATATATTAAGTGTTCATTTTTGCTATGCATGATTAGGTTAAGTATTGAGTTAAGTTATTTTTTCCGCTGCTAAAGTTTAAGTTTAATTTTCGATTAAATTTGATCCAACGTGAAATTTTAATGGAAAATTGTATTAAGTATATTGACTTAATCAGTCAATTAAGTTATTTTTCTTCCGCTGTTAAGATTAAGTTCAATTTTCTGATTAAATTAGATCCAACGTGAAAATTTAAATCGGAAAATTGTATTAAGATTGTTTTTATTAGTATGGAGATTTTATCTTCTGGCCAACGTCGTTGATAAAATATGCCATAATTAAGTTTAAATTTGTGTTCTATTTCTAATTATGCCCAACGGCGTTTTAGAAGTAGAACAATTTTGATTAAAAGCATGTTTTAATTGAACCAACATTAAATTAATTCATGCATTTAATTTAGTATTCTGATTAAATTGTATTTTTCTTTTCGAAGGTTCAAACACTTCGAACGTTCTGAGTTTAATCTCTGCGATTGAGCCCCTGAATGGGGGGAATTATCCCTCTTGGAAGGAGAAGATTGAGATGGCACTTGCCCTCTTGGACATTGATTATGCAATTATGCATGATCGTCCCACTGAGCCTCAGCCAATCCCTGATGGTCAATCGGGTGCTGAGAATAATGCATCCATAAGAATGGCATACGACCTTGAGCGTGTGAAGTGGGAAAATTCCAACCGTAAGTGCATGATGGTGATTAAAAACTCCATCATGGAAGGAATAAGAGGCGCCATTCCTGAATGTGCTAGTGCTAAGGAGTACCTTAGCAAAGTTCAGAACCAGTTCACTGGTTCTACTAAGATGTACGCGAGCTCTCTCATGCAAAAGCTTTCAAATGAGAAGTTCGACGGACAAAGCAACATAAGAGAGCACATTACGAGAATGAGCAACATAAATTTGCCAGGACTCAAAACCATGGAAATGGAAATATCAAAAGGGTATTTGGTGCAATTTATCATGAATTCCTTACCAAAGGAATATGAGACTTTTGCAGTCAATTACAATTCCATGAGTGAAAAATGGAGTATAGAAAAATTGATGGCTATGTGTGCTCAAGAACAAGAAAGGCTTAGAGCTCAAAGACTTGATCATATCAATCATTTCAAGTCAACTTCAAAGAAAATGAGCGATTTTCAGAACAAATCTAAGCCTTCTTTTAAGAATAAGGGCAAACCTCACAATAAGAAATTTTCCCTGAACAAGAAGCCTTATGAAGGCAAGGGCAAGGCTCCAACAGAGGTAGACAAGGATACATGTAGGCATTGCAATCAGAAAGGGCACTACATGAAGGATTGTGTTCAGTTTCTCAAATGGCTGAACAAAAATGGTAAGGATAAGATTACATTCATAGATGAATCCCTGCATTTAGACTTTCCCACTCATACATGGTGGATTGACTCAGGTGCAACTGTTCATGTTGCAAATTCTTTACAGGGATTAAGTACGAAAAGGATCCTGAAAAGAGGAGAAAGAAGCATTAGAGTCGCCAATGGCATCGAAGTTGACGTCGAAGCTATTGGAGAACTCCCCTTAGAATTAAATAATGGCTTCATTCTCCATTTACATAATGTTTTAGTTGTACCCTCCATGAGGAGGAATTTAATTTCAGTATCCTGTTTAGATGATGATGGCTATGCATGTCATTTTGGGAATAAGAAATGTTTGATTAAATTCAATAACATTGATGTCGGTCTTGCTTTCATGCAAGACAAGCTTTATTTAGTTTCCCAAAGCAATGATGTGAATGTTGTCAATGCCTCTTCATCTGTGAATGAATGTAATAAGCGTAAGAGAATATCAAATGAGACGTTTTCGAAATTATGGCATTGTCGTTTAGGCCATATTTCGAGGGGGAGAATTGAGCGATTAATCAAAGAAGATATTCTCCACTCGTTAGACTTCTCAGATTTAGAACATTGCATTGATTGCATTAAGGGCAAATATGCTAAACAAATTAAGAAGACTGCCAAACGAAGCACAGGAATTTTAGAAATCATTCACACAGATATCTGTGGTCCTTTTCCTGTGAAGTCAGTGGATGGTTTTGATTCATTCATAACATTCACTGATGATTTTTCGCGTTATGGCTATATCTATCCGATCAAAGAACGATCGGAAGCACTAGATAAGTTTAAGATATTTAAAGCTGAAGTTGAAAATCAGCATGATCTAAAGATCAAAGTAGTAAGATCAGACCGTGGAGGGGAGTACTACGGTAGACATACCCCTTATGGCAAAGTTCCTGGACCTTTTGCAAGGTACTTACAGGAAAATGGCATAGTGGCCCAGTATTCAACACCGGGCAAACCTCAGCAAAATGGAGTAGCTGAAAGGCGTAATCGTACCTTAATGGATATGGTACGTAGTATGATAAGCTACTCCACTTTACCGGTTAATTTATGGATGGAGGCATTAAAAACCGCTGCCCATATTCTTAATCGAGTCCCTAGTAAGTCGGTGCCTAAAACACCATATGAGTTATGGACTGGGAGGATGCCCACTTTAAATTATTTACATGTGTGGGGTTGTCCAGCTGAGGCTAAAGTATTTAATCCAAATATTGGAAAGTTAGATGCTAAGACTGTCAGTTGCCATTTCATTGGCTATCCTGAAAGATCAAAAGGGTACCGTTTCTACTGTCCTGACAGACAGACTAAGTTTGTAGAAACGAGACACGCTGTGTTCTTAGAGGAAGATATGATCAGGGGGAGCATGGTATCCCGAGAAATAAGCCTTGAGGAGAAGCGGGTTTGTGCCCCAACTCCGATGATTCAAGAGCCCATTTTCTCGATACCTGTTATTGTTGCACCTCTAGTGGTTGCAACATCTGTCGTCGGCTCTCCTAATGCAGCTATTGACATTCCTGAGGTTCCTGTTGTCATGGAGCCCCATGAACCTGTTATAGCTGCACCTGAAGAGCCACAGCAGCCTCCTGTATCAAACAACGAACCTGCTCCAGAACCTCTCAGGAAGTCGCAACGGAACAGGAAATCAGCTATTTCTGCTGATTATGAAGTTTATATAAGTGAAGAATTAGAAACAGAAGGTGATCCCACCTCATTTGAGGAAGCCATGAGAAGTCCCCATTCATCTGAATAGTTCGCAGCCATGGAAGATGAAATGAGGTCCATGGACACCAATAAGGTATGGGACCTAGAAGAAATTCCTAAAGGAGCCAAAACAGTAGGCTGTAAATGGGTCTATAAAACTAAGCGTGACTCCAGAGGGAATCTCGAGAGGTTCAAAGCAAGACTCGTGGCAAAAGGGTTCACTCAGAGAGAAGGGATCGATTATAATGAAACCTTCTCGCCTGTTTCGACAAAGGATTCTTTCAGAATCATTATGGCGCTTGTAGCACATTATGATTTAGAATTACATCAAATGGATGTTAAGACGGCATTCCTTAATGGAGATTTATATGAAAATGTATACATGGCTCAACCCAAAGGTTTTGTCGTGGAAGGGAAAGAAAACATGTGATGCCGACTGAAGAAATCCATTTATGGGCTAAAACAAGCGTCTAGATAGTGGTACCTTAAATTTGATGAGACTATAAGAAATTTTGACTTTAAGGAAAATGAGGAGGACAATTGCATTTATGCTAAGTTTAAGAATGGAAAATTCATTTTCCTAGTCCTGTATGTAGACGATATCCTGCTGGCAAGCAGCGATAAAAATCTACTTCTGGAAACTAAGAGTTTCTTGTCCTCAAATTTTGATATGAAAGATCTCGGTGAGGTATCTTATGTCTTAGGAATTGAAATTCACCGAGATAGAACAAAAGGGGTATTAGGCCTATCGCAAAAAGCATACTTAGAAAAGGTTCTTAAGAAATATAGTATGCATGCGTGTAAGGCTTCGCCTGCTCTAATAGTCAAGGGTGATAAGTTTGGGAATTTTCAATGTCCCAGGAACCAATATGAGATCGATCAAATGAAGTCGGTTCCATACACTTCAGCTGTCGGAAGTATAATGTATGCTCAAGTATGCACTCGCCCTGACTTAGCATTTGTAACCGGAATGCTTGGCAGATATCAGTCAAATCCAGGAATAGATCACTGGAAAGCAGTTAAGAAAGCCTTGCGATATTTGCAAGGGACTAAAAGCCTCATGTTAACGTATAGAAAGTCGAGTAACCTCGAGATTGTGGGTTACTCTGACGCAGATTTTGTGGGGTGTGTAGATACTAAGAAATCCACATCAGGTTATGTATTCACCCTCGCAGGGGGAGCTATTTCGTGGAAAAGCTCCAAGCAAGCGATCCAGCATCGTCGACAATGCATGCTTTGAGTTTGTAGCTTGTTATGAGGCAACCGGGCAGGCACTATGGCTTAAGAAATTAAATGCAGGGATTGAGAGTGGTAGACGGCATTGAAAGACCACTCACATTATCTTGTGACAATGAACGTGATATTTTACTCCTATAACAACAAGTCAAGTGGTGCTGCCAAACACATTGACATTAAGTTTTATGTTGTAAAGGAGAAAATCCAGGATCAAACTATAAGAATTGAGCATATAAGTACCAAGCGAATGCTTGCGGATCCGTTGACTAAGGGCTTACCACCACATGTGTTCAGAGAACACGTAGCCGGCATGGGATTATTGGAAAGCCTATGATTCTGGATATAAGGGGTCAAATAAGCAACCATCTCCCACAAGATTAAGTTTTCGTTTTGAGATAGAAAAGTGTATTATAGTCATTGAGTTCAACAGCACGTAACTGGCTGTCGGAACACCTTGGTCTTAATGCACTAATCTATTAATAAGCGGATTTGATGTCTAGTCAAACTATTTTAGACTCGAGATCAAGGGGGAGAATGTTAGGTTGATCTCGCGCCCTGATCGGGGGCGCAACTAACCCTATTGGTTGTGGCCCCCTGTTGCACGTGCGCTATATAAAGGAAGGGGTGAGGGACAACAGAAACCAACGTTCTCTAAACCACCTCACCCCTAACAGACCCGATCTGCTACGCGCACGGGAGCAACGGGAAAGGCGGCTTCCACCCTGACTCTCTCTCTGCAGACGACCACTGACGAGCAGCTCGGACGGAGGTCTTCCCTTCTCCACCGCCACTGCTGACCCGTCGTCCACGACTCCGGCAATGGCATCATCAAGCTCCACGAATACCGAAGGTAACCCAAGATCCCGTCTCTAGGTGTTGATTCTAGGCGCTAAGATCCTTAGAATAAATCCAACACAATCAAGATCGCATAAACACGAGATCGAAACATAGATACAAAATGTAGATCCATAATTCTGCTCTCTTTATCGATATTTTCTAGTGTGTGTCTACAACAGAAATATTATAATGGACAACAGTGACATCGACTTTTCATGGAACGACTATGGTATACTAGTTTTTCTACTTTTCGAATCCATGGTAATTCACTCCCACTGTCCCACATGGATTAAAAAGCATCACCATAAATTCACGGTCTCATAAAAGCTATTATTTTTATTTATTATTAGACAAATTTCTTGCACAATTGTGACGCTAGATGCTACAATATGTATGTCTATATTTAGAAATAGAATTGTATTTGTTACTCAATTCTAATCCTCATGATATAAGATGTAATAGTTATCATACACATCTGGCTGATCTACACCCTTATAATATGGATCCGCCAAAATAAACGGTGTAGATCTTTCTCTTTTTTCCTTCGATTAATGTTGTAACCTCTAGCACTTAACAGCGGATGTGGTGGTTTTATTTCTTCCGTTTTAATGATATAGTAATAGATAGATAGGTGCTTATATAATTCATGTCCTCTATGGAAATATTACAGAAAAAAGATGTACAAATTCTCAAGATTCATTTACAAATGCTAAATTCCAACCGAGGCATAAAATGCCCGTGGAATAAGGGAATTTCAAGGAACTTCTACACGATTTGCAAGCTACTAATACGTGGTTAGTTCAACAGATTTGGTATCGTGTCAGGTTGGAGTCCCACCAACTATGTAGTTTTCTTTTTGTGAAGGGTGCATGCATGTGGTATCCTTAGTGGTACTTGAACCATGACTATTAGCTACAAGATAAAGTACCATACCAATCAGAGTGGTCACTGAATGGTGAGTCACGTACCACGTTAATTTCTAAATACATGTTATGAGAGCTATTCACTTATTTGTGTATTTTACAGGATTCGATCACATGATATGTTGAAAATCGTTTCAGGATCCTTGCATTACAAACATGGTCTCTGCGGCCATTTTTCAAACACAAATTCTACAGGAAACATTTTGCTTTCTACAAGAATCGAAAAAAAAAAAATCCGCATTTCATACCATGTCTTAAAAATCTCACGCAGGATGTACCAATGTACCATCAGAACCTCGAACAATGTATAGCGTGCGGTTTGCCCGTGTCTGCTTTGTCAGCGACGCAGAGGATCCTATGCGGGAATATGGTGTGCCTCCTTTTTTAATTTTAGCCTTTCTAGGCGGTGCTGTTGGGTTGTTGTGTTCGGTCGGTCCCTCGTCCCGTCCCCTCGACTCCCAGCGGTGCTGTGGAGAAATGTGCTGGGAAGACAGGGGTCGCTTCCCCGGCCTGCGTGCGTGGTCCAGCGTCCTCGGTCCGTTTGACCCTCTGACTTGAGAAGCCTTGGCTTTTCGACCCCATGTACTGATGTACATCTTTTTATATAAAAATTAGCCTATTTATAATCACATCCTCAAACACATAAACAATGACATACGCGTGACATATCACATCCGTATACCAAAGAAAATGATCACTTTTCTAGCCCCTCTTACCCATATATAGAAATATCGTTGAGATTTCGAAAATCTTGACCGATATTTGAGATTTCGCCTCCCTAAGATTTCAAATCTTGATGGGATAAAAAATTTGAAAATTTGAAAATTGCTATAGTGATTTCGGTGAATATCGTCAAAATTTCGTGTATATGGACCGAGATGAATACTGCTTACATTGGTTTTCAAGTTTTTTTATTACCGGATTTGGCCCACTCCACGGCCCAATTGGCCTCCCCTAACCTTAATCGGAAATCTTTTCCCCTCTCCCAGCCACCTCCCTCTCTCGCGAGCGCCTTTCCTTGTCTCCAAACGCCGCCCGTCCCCGGCCTCACGCACCCCTCACCTTTTGCCCCAATGGGATGTACTTTATGGCAACGAGCTTCTCTTCCCAAGCGCCTCCTTCAAATCCGTCACCTCCTTCCCTTGCGGCCTCCGAGATGTGATTTGAAAATGAATTTTGAAACTTTGCTCTTACCTCGTTTGTTTTTGGCATCTAGCCCCTCTCAAGCAGAATTACAGATTTAGCTCCCTCTCCCACCGTGGAAGGCGCGGCGATGAGCATGGGAGTAACGTATTGTAGTGGCTAGCGAGCACAAGAGGACTCTACTGTGGCCGCTAAGGGGTTAGATTTGCAAAAAAAGAAGTCGAAGAAGGGCTAAAAAAGTGATGGCTCCATACCATGGAAGCACCACGGCAGCTTTTGGTGCCTTGTCCCTTGCAACTATTGCTCTGATGTTGCATCTGTGATGCTCGACACTTGCCTGCCGAGCTAGGAGTGCGCATCAACAAGGCTGCCGTGGTGGGCTCACCAGCTGCTACCGAGGGTCCAACCACCTGCTACGGTACGCAAACACGATAAGTAACACGTGTGCCGATGCTTTCACAGTTAAAGATATGGCTATTTTTATAATGTTATTAGTGCAAGTTAGATTTGAGAAGAAGAAGAAATGCAACTGTGACAAATTAAGCCGAGGCTTGCTGGCTCGATGCTGCTGCACAGTTCACTTTTCTTTGTTGCTCCCCTTCTTCGTCTTTAGATGACTCCCGTGCGGTCTCGCGACGTTGCAGCCCCTTTATCAATTCAGAAAAACTAACCTACGGTATACCTCTGAAACTTGTGAAACTTGCGATTTTTTATACTGAAATTTATGAAACCAGCACTGAAACTGATAAGTTTCATAAGTTTCACAGCTATACTGTTGGAACGGTATACCGTTCCCTAGTCCCCCTCTTATTAATTACTACTATTAGTGGAGCGGTGCGATAGGTGGCGCCAGGAAAAGCGGTTAGGGAAGAGGATGCGATTCGGTTGTTTTTCTCGAGAGTTCTGCGATACGGTCACCAAAGCAAAGGCAAGTGTTTCATCCAGAGGAAGGCGTGGTAGAGGACGGGTAAATATATATATCTTCCAGACCGAGACATATGTCTCCTCAGGGATCGTACGGTGTAGCAAGCATGTTCTCCAAATCTTGTATGAGAAGTCACCTCTCTGCTGAAATGCCTCTCTCAGTAGAAGTAGGGCACACATAGCGCACATGCATGTTGGACGTATCGACCACAAAACTTCTTTGCACAACGCATTTCGGAACTTCGCGTGCTCTTCAAGCAGGTCGTTAGGAAGTCCTCAAAAACGAGACCATTAGCTAGGAGGAGGTCACTATGCCAAACTTCGTAAAGGCGTCGACGTTGACTTCTCCTGATTGCACGATCACACCATTTACGCGAGATTACGGGATAGTGTAGGTGAGGAAAAAAAGATGGGCGTCCGTGGAGAAGCGATCGAGGACAAGGCTGTCTTGTGTGTTTGGTTGGGACAGCACTTGCTTCAGTTCACATCTTTCGTAACATTGCAACACTCTTTTGTACTGTAGTAATCAAGCACCGTAGAATGTAAATAGTTGACTCTGAAAACATATGGCTTAAATCATGTGCAGTTGCTTAAGTTACAGTTATAATAGCAACTACACAGGAATTCTATCCGTTTGGTTGATGGGATGAGGTTAAATAGGATGTGATGATTCTGTATCATTTGATTTTATTATTTTGGGTGAATGAAATTGTTCAGCATATGTAGAGAATATTCTTTAAATTTGTATCTCATCATCTAGGATGGGATGAATCCATTCAAACAATCAAACACGTGGATGGCTTTATTCTTAAACTATCTCATATATATATATATATATATATATATATATATATATATATATATCATGAGCAGTGCTTCTATGCTTTTCCTTCTAGTACAAGTTGCACAAATCTTAAAGCAAACGAAGGGGTAAGTAATCACCATCTACCCTTTATTCATGCTTTAATAGTTATGCAACTTTTAAAAGAAAGAGCATAAAAACACTTCTCATATATCAATTAGTATAAGTAACCGAACACACCCTTATTCACACTATCTTACATGGGCATGGAGACGGGGGTGTCTCCCTAATCTTAGTTTTTCGTTACCTTCCTATATATACTTTTGTCTGTATTTTGTCTTTATCCTAATATATTTTCATACAATATAAAGTATACGATTCGTTTAGTATTATCGTACCATTTTATAAATTTATGTATTTTTAAATAGCTATATATTATAAAATTATCTTAATTTCATCTGAATTTAGTACCTTATTGGGTCCCATTCCCGCTACTTTCTCTGTTCACTTTTATAAAGCTTATTTTTTTTTTTGAATAGTCTTATTCACAAATTTAAGGCTTGCATATAGATTTAATGTGACATTTCTTTCTATGCACCTATTTATTCTCTTTCAACCATCTGCATTTATTCATTACCACCCACATAAAATATATTTTTTGTCTTCTAAGATAATTAAGTGAAGATGTCTAAATCGTTTTTTTATATATTTTTAAATTTTAATATAATCTTAATTTTTATATAAAATCAAAGTACACCTTTGAAAAAATAAACCGAGGGGGTAATTCTCTAGCGCGGGCAGCGAGGGGATCGCATTCAGGACTGGTACTGTTCGCTTTATTGCACGTTACTTTTGCGACCTACTCCACTCCCTGTCGAGTGTGGACCCCGTACGCGCGTCTGATTGCCTTTGCCGTATGATTCCTGTTATTATGGTACAATAAATACAGCGCTGAGTTGATGATCCGCAGCAACCAATAATACCTTCTCTTCTTAGTACTCCCCCCGCTCGTAAATAGTATACTCCACGTTGTTATTTTTATTGTTATTTTACATATTTAGTTAATAGTTATTAATTTTTATTATAATATATTTATGAAACATAATATAATTATAATATTATGAAAGTATTTTTCGATATAAATCTACATGTATAATTTTTTATATAATACCCAATATGCACTTTAGCTAAGAACCCTGAAGCCAGGGATCACATGGTGGCCAGAGCAAAGTTCTAAATTTCGTTTTGGGCTTACATTTCGTCGCTTTCGGAAATCTAAAATTTTGGTAAAATCTCGTTATTTTAGACAAAATACAAAAAGTAGAATTCAAATCCGGTTTTTTACTGAAATCTCGCCGAGATCTCGGCTATTTTTAACCGAATGAAAATGGGTCCAAAACGTATCAAAAAAATTTAAAATTTCTTATGAATGGTCTTGACACATCACTAATGTTCTTGTAAAAATTTCAAATGATGATCAATTCTAGGGAATTTTTAAAAATTCTGACAGTGCTACTGTCCTGATAAAAGGTTGACCGGCAAATTTCAATTGAATAGAAAATGGTGAAAACCACGTTAGAAACTTTTGAAAAAAAAATAGATGATTCTGACATGTCCATAATATTATAATACTCTCATAAAATTTTCAGGTGATTATCAAGCTTGAGGAATTTTCAAAAAATTCAAACAGTATTACTGAAGGTTGATCGATAAATTTCAATCAAATGAAAAATGGTTCAAACTAAATTAGAAAAATTTAAAATTTTTGTGTATGGTTCTATGCATCACTAATGCTCTCAAAAAAAAATTAATTGATGATCAAGTTTGATAAACTTTAAAAAATTATTACAATGCAAAATTCTGTAAATAGTCTCTCGTGGCTAGAAAAAATGAGAAAAAATTTCAAAAAATCATAAAAGAATAGCTTGATAATATAAGCCATAAAATTCTCATTTTTTAGTTAAAACACAGCATACACATGCTCTTCATTGACAAAAGATGCATCATATCACATGCATATATATATATATATATATATATATATATATATATAAATATATAATTTGTATATATATATATATATATATATTGCAAAAATTTTATATGTATTTCACACAAATGGTATTCTAATTCTCTACAAAAAAAAAAAAAAAAAAATTTGGTCCCAAATCCGGCACAACAACATAGCAATCTGGCCCAAAAAAAACAAAATCTTGTCGAGGTTTTAAGTTATCGTAGCATTTTTAAAATTTAATTTTTTTATTTATTTATTCAGGATTTAGAATCTCATCCACGTCCGACATCCGACATCTCACAAGCAGCCCGTCCCAGCCCAGATAAAACCACTAGGCTTGATGCGGCCCAGATAAACGAGCGCTTTTGCATTCGGTTCCATCCGTGGTTCATGTTGGGTTGAAGTGCCCCGAGGATTCTCTCCAGCCCGGCCCTTAACAGCCCCCATAAAGATCACCATCACCTCTTCGTAGTTTGCGCAGTGTCAGCCAGGTATACTGCAAAAATTTGCCGTCAGTCTTCGGTAGCTGCTATTATCCGAATTTTTAAAATTTCTTTATGGCAAATATCAAAACTTTTTGTAGTTCATCACTTTGCCTACCCGGCATACCCGACCGGCAGGCTGACGGATCTGCCGGTGGCCTGGCCCACCCGTTGGTCACAACTCGCGGACAGCAAGGCATAAGGGGCTTCAGTAAGGAAATATAATACATACACACTTCAGAAACTTACATTGGGCATAACTTTGCGGTGGCCCGTCGAGTCGGACCCCGACTGCAAGCCCAGCGAGAAAACACGACCAAAAAATTGCTCGAGGATGGCTTTCTTGTTCCTCAACCGACTAAACCAAGCTGGAGTTGAGTTTAAGCCGAATTCGAGTTTAGGTTTGAGCATGAATTCAGACTCAAACTTAGCTCAAGTAAGCTCAATAGCAATAAATAATTTGATATACTATCTTTTTAATAATAAAAAAATGTTTAACTCGAGTACTCGGTAAGAATTAACATACAGTAATATTTAACAAGTGGTTTATAAATTTACCAGGCTCATGAGTAATCCGAGTTCACCTCGGTGAAGCTCGTGAGCTCGAGATTAAATTTGAGTTTAACTCCTTTTGAGCTCAAAAGGTCTAAAACTAATCAAACTTGAGCAACTCATTAAGCTAGATAGCCAGCCAATGTGCACACTCAGGGCATGTTTGGCAACAAGGTTTTTTCATAGTTTCGAGACAAAATCATAGTTTTGGAGAAAAACTCTGTTTTAGAAACCAAGAGGCGTTTGGTAGCCCTTCAAAAAACTCTGTTTTAAAAACCATGGTTTGGAAACTTTGATCTTAGGCAAATTTTTCTGAGTGCTAGTGCCAAAACAACTCTTGTTCCAAGACTTTGTCAACCAAAAACTTTGTAGCCAAACAGTTAGGAGTTCCAAGAAAAACCATGGTTTCAATGGGGTTGGTAAAACCATGGTTTTTATGTCATGACAATTTCTAAACCATAGTTTTACAAAACCATGGTTTTACAAAACATTGTTGCCAAATATGCCCTCATCTGTCATGACTATGAGGAAACACTGCTTATGCACGTACAAACTTCTACGCGCTCAGGATGAAAGTAGGATGGGATGCGGGCAATGCGGCACTTACCCTATGCGCCAAAGTTTATGTGGATTTATGCGGCAGCCCACTAATAATTAATAATTATGACCACCGATGCGGCACCCACAATCAGCACCAGCCCACATAAACTTTATAATGTGTAACTGAGTGCAGGAACTTGCAAACTTTCTCCTAGGAAAAAGATCATCGAGTTGTACTTAGGGATGCAAATGGGTCGGTTCTAGGGTCATCTTTGACCCACTCTAGTTCATTTGTTTGCACTAAAACTTAAAAGGTGGAGTAAAAATTAAGTTTTTAGTGCAAACAAATGAACTAAAGTGGGTCAAAAAAGACCCTATGGTCGGCCCATTTGCATCCCTAGTTGTACTTACAATCAGATAAAACTGAGGCTTAACAACATTGAGAAGCAATTCTTACATAGTGCAGAATCACTTAATACTTGCAAGTTGCAGTTAGCTAAAACAGTGGCATGACAAATCAGTGAAGTGATGACATTACCAGGCTACATTACTGATTTAAGGAGCACAACGGAAAACTCTTGAAGGAAAACTTTGAAAAGCATAAATACTGAATTCCTGAAGAGTTCTTAGACTATTGTAAGTCGCAGCTCAATCTCCAAACCAGATTTACTAAGCACCAGCTCTGTTCAGATTTGCAGCACGCCGCCCCGACAGCCTAACTGGCTCAAAATGAGAGAGAGCTAAGTTCGTAAGCATCAGGCCATCAGAACTTCAGCAGTAGGGGAGCAGGTTCCAGATTACCTGTCTTGTTAACTCCATTCATGGCCAACGATTTGTTGTATTGGAGAATTCCGTTCTTTCCAGTCAGAAAAAAGAGGAAAGATATTGTTCGAATACTAGACACCCACTGAGAGGAGAGTCAAAAGGTAGAGGAGGAACAGGAGGCCAAGGCATATCCCAAAGCATCAAAAGTGCACAAATGGATGATCAAAAAGTGCTGTAAGTGGCCAAATAATTAGCCACGTAACATGTAAATAGGTCACGCGGTAAGAGAGGACCATGCTAGGCCTTTGAAAGTTTGAATGATACAGATCACAGAGGAGCTCTACCATTTTCATCTGACAGCCTCACAAACATAAATGGACACATTTTCCTTCTTTACCACGAAATAAAATGACGATGAGCGGATGTGATTTCTGAATCATGATTCAGGGGCATCCATGCTAAAGAATATACTATGTTTCATTACCAAGATACCAACCAGACTGATAATAACACCACTGGTCAGTTCTCAAATAATAATATACTATGTTACAAAAGTGTCGCAACTTGCAACAAACCACGACAGAAATTTTCTTTTAATGTTTCAGAGAAGAAAATATTTCAGAATAAACCTCTACAACAATGCAGTTTAATCTCAATCTGCAGGACCAACATTTCTTCTTTGTTGCACTGGATGGCTGACGGCATATGGGCTTTGCCATTGATCGTCACCACTGGTTCAGCAAATTATTGAACTAAATTGGTTCAACATTTCTTCCAGAAATTCTATCTTTTTTTTATGAGAAGTTCCAGAAATTTTTTGTAACTTCAAATTTTTTTTGGTTCACTATGTTCTTGTTCAAAAGAATGCATCATATTCCATTTGTTGAAACGCTCAAGTGCACACCTGCACCACAAGATTAGCAGATATTCCAAAAGAAATATGGCAATCATCATGGTGACATAATTGGCATTCACACATGCATGATGCCTCCAAACAGAAGTTACAAAAGAAGATCATAGTATTGATCAAATCTCTTCCATTCCTTGGCAGTTTGGTTCCAAATCCAATTATGACAAACAATTGTGAATAAACCACCTGGGCCAGACATCTATGATCCCCCAAGAGCAACACGGCAGTTCTTATTTTCTAGGCAGCTTGCAGTCTATTGTCCTGGATGATGATAACTGATGCGGTTTACAACCTCTGAAAAATTTCTTTGGAATACACGGGATTGATCCCTTTTGAATTCAATAAAGCATACATCTTCGTGATCAATCCACTAATAAGCACCCGCGACCCCAAATCCGCCCAATTAGTAGCACGAGTGGGTGGTGACGTTATTGTAGCCTGCCCTGAAGAACCCTTACCTTCCAAGAAGAAGATCAGAGGGAGCCGCACGGTGGTTAGACACGGAAGATGCCGGAGCACTTGCACTTGGATCACTGGAGTCCCCGGCGGAGCGAGGCCTTCACCTTCCCCTCCACCGCGTACGCCTTGAAGCCAACTACCCGCCGCCGCCTCATCTCCGGGTCGCTGAAGCACCGCACGCTGACCCCGCGCCAGCGGCCGCCCCGCCTCGCGGCAACCAAGGGCGGAGTGCACGAGGCCAGTGAACCAGTCGAACAGATGCCGCGACGTGGGCTACCTTCGTTGGCGATGCGGCCAGCTGGGCATCGTGCCGTGCTGTCTATTTCACGTTTTAACCGTGCCGGGCCGCAACGGTCCGCCGTGTCTACCGTATCGTGCCGGTTTAAATCCGGTCTATTTATACTATTGCGACAAGAGAAAAAGAGACGAAGATACAACTACAAGAGAAAAGAAAATGGAGATACACAATACTCAATCTATTTCAGTTTTCTCTCACCTTTTGCTCCCTCTCACAGCTCTCTCTCTCTCTCGCCTGTTGCTCCTTCTCTCGGCTCTCTCCCTCTCTCTACCGTCTCTCTCAATCTCTCTCTTACATCTTACCTCCCTCTCTCTTGCTTATTGGCTGACGAGAGAACGAGAGATGATCATCTGTAGAATGTCCAATAGTATTTGTTCTCTCCAAAAAAATCATCAAAATCATAACCTCGACAGTAGCAGAAATCTAGTGAAATAAAATAATTGTAGATAAGTGATATAATATAGCCATCAACAACAATGAAGTTGTGACAGTAGATCTGTGGATGTCGGATCGGTTCTAAACTATAAATTGTACATACTTAAGACTACAAACGGCCGTGCCGCGGCATGCCTGTGCCTTACCGGCACGCGCTAGGTCCAAACGGCCGTACCAAGCCGTGCTGCCCATCGTGCCTTGGTCTTAGGCCCGGCACAGCCTGTACTACAATGTCATACCGGCATGGTACGACCCACTCTATATCGTGTCGAGTTTTAAACAGGATTGGACCATCGTGCCTCGGGTTAGACTAAAAAAACCCGACCCAAATGCACACCTCCGTAACAGGGTGCGGGCGTGGGCGGCCGCAATCAGTGACAAAACAGACCGCAGGTATCGCATAATATTGTATACAAACTAGTAAATTATTAAACAAGTTAACGGACTTTCATCCTTACGCGCAAGAAGCAACGCATCGTGCCGTCCATGCCTGCCGGCCGCCTGCAAGGCCTCGACAGTCCGTTACTGCCGCATTGTCCCTGCCCCCCCTGACACAGTGACACCTGTTGACCTTACGCCCATATTCGCCCGAACCCCCACCACACCGACTCACATTGTGCAGCCCTGTGTGGATGGATACATCCATCCGTCAATCCCAGCCTAAAACTACACGGATCTGACCAATCCGTCCAACACAGCGTGCGGTGTATCCCGTCCATCAAGCTGGATGTAGCCTGGCTGTAACTTGGCTAGCTATCTGCGACTGAGCTGGAGCCGAGGAGGAGAGGGACACGCAGGCAACTCACGACACAAACTCCCAGATCCCAATGCGTTCGCCCATGGTACGGGGGGCCAGGCATTGCAGATTCCAGATCTACGTACATGTTCCGAGACATTGATGATTCCATCCCGTCGGGGGCGAATCCAACGGAGAAAATTAAGAAATTAAGGGACGCATGCACGCACGCAGTAGTACACCAGCTAATTAACAACCATGCAGCATCAACTTGCATCAATCATTACCCGTCTCATTCTTTAGCAAATAGTACTGGTGTACATCAATCGATTTCGTCTTACAAAAAAGGACGAGAGGCAAAAGGGAGTACAAAAAAATTTAATAATTAATTAGTAATAATAAGCAACCAAGAGAAGAAAACCATGGCACCACCACCTCACGCAGTACGCCAGCTTACTACTGTACATACAATTCCACATTTCCATTGGGGAGGTACTCTAAAGTAAAATAGCTTATTGTTGCGGTGCCCCCATTCCTAATCCTCCCTCCCCGGCCGAGAGCTCACATTACACATTAGCCCCCCTGGGGATCGAGTAACAATGGTTATTTACCAATACAATATATAATAACAGCATATGATTAAGCAGATTGATTAATCCAATTCCGTTGGGAATCCAGCACTGCATCGATCTGGAGTTAATTAGCTGTGCTTTTTTTTTTTTCCGTGTAGTTTCATGAGAAGATCGCGGTCAGGCGCGCCTCTTTGTGGACGCGCCTGCTGCTATGGCGCTCCCCGCCGCCGGCGCCGCCCCGCGCCCTGCCGTTGGAGCCGGCCTTGTTCTTGGCCTTCTTCTTGGAGTGCGCCGACCCCGGCGAGGACCGGGGGATGAACACCCCGGTGCCCCTGCTACCGCACTGCTGCTGCCACGTCCTGGCGCCGCCATTTCCGCTGCTGCTGCTGCTGCTGCCGGCGCCGTAGTTGGCGGCGTGGTGGTACAACGTGTAGGCCGGTGGCGCCAGCATCGACGCGCCGTGCGGCACATGGGCGAGCGAGAATCCCTGTTGTTTTGGTGTGATTCCAATCAGATCGCTAGCTGTTAGTGTCGAGGCGTCGTGGCTGTGATGTAGGGGGCGCACATGACGCGATCATGGCAAAACTTGTATTTTTCTTTGGGAAATAAATAAATAAACCCGTAAAATCCAGTGGCTAATAGCTGTAGGAACAGCTAGTTGCTAACCGATGGCAACTTGCGTGCATGCAAAGATTTCAGCACCCGATCGATCTTGTCACAGGGCAGGGAGGAAGGATCGATTAAACAAATTAACACCATACATACATACATACACGCTTCAAAAGGGGAGCACGTACGAGTCGCATGATGAGGTGTTGTAGTGTGCAAGCAATATAGGTTGGAGGCTAACCGCAAGGTCCAAGCAACATCGATCACTTGGTCGATCGCATGCGTTCCAAGGGTGAGAAAAACAATTCATTCTTGGCAATCATGCAAGGGAGAGTGATGATACACGTATTGGTGAGGGTAAAATAATAGACAGGTGACAGGGTGATTAGCCGGACAGGTGACATCTGTAGCGCGCGGATCGTCTACAGCCATGGGGCGGTGGGAAGACGTACCTTGCAATGCAACTTCCTAATTCAGGAATTAATGGAGGCATGGTTGTGGTTTTGAATAACACCTGTGCACGCCATGGGGGCCCTGGCTAGATTAGCATCTGGATTAGAGAAGATTAGTTGTTACTTAGTTGTTCTAATATTGCTGCTCTAATGCTCTATACTACTACTATACTCCACGTACTGAAAGAAACGATTTTTGTGCTGTTAATCATCGATCTCGCCGATTTAGGGTCCGATGGAATTCGAAATATGTGTATGAATTTTACAGGAAGCGGTATAAGTCCTCAGATAATGTCTGTGGAAATTCCTAAGATCCGAAGAGGTCCATAGATTCGAAGGCTTGTCCACCAGTGGTTCATGACTGAGGCTGGTGGGCCCCAGGCAGAATTTGGCAACAGCAATACTACCTGTAAATGGTCAATTCCCTACAGAAGGTGTTTGTTTCCTTTCCTCTTAATGCACAGGCTCTCACACTGACGTATACGAAAGATACATATGCACCCATACGTAGCTCCAGGCTAATGCTTATCCTCCAAAAATTCTGCACATATGCACATGCAACTTTGAAAGTGCCAGGTAGGTACTTCTAATTAACAGAACAGTAAGAATAACACAAGGCACATGTGCCCATGGTGTTAGGAAGCTAGTCAAGCTGTAATTACTACTGTTTGACCACTTCACAAGAATACCATAAACATAAAGTTCTTCCACTTTTAATCGGGAGCAAAGAAGCCTTTGGTTTGGCTGTGCGCTTGTGTGCAAGTGCAAACCATGCGCTCGTGCTGCGACTACCAACTAACTACGGAGAGGAAGCTGCAAGAACCAACAGAAGCTAACCTGGGCTCACATGCATGCACACATGTTTGATGACGACAAGCTAGGAAGAGGAATGGACAGCGGTAGCAAGGGTGGAAGAAAAGGGAAGGGAACGGCGGCTCACCGGACCGACGGGCACGGCGGTGGGGTCCGTGGGGAGCTGAGCGTGGCCGAGGTCGGCCTCGTCGTCGTCGGTGATGAGGAGCGATATCCTCTTGCTGAGCTCGGCGAAGAAGACGTCGTCCTCCAGCATCTCCACCTCCATCTTCGTCTACTCCTTCACTTCTCGCCGCCGCCGCCGCTGCTGTGCCGAGCCTGAGATAGGAGGAGATCGAGTTGGCGGCAGAGCGGTAGCAATAAGGCAAGGAGATGCAGAGAGAGAACGGAGCAGAGGCTTTGCGCTTGCCTAGCTTGGCCTCCGGTCCTCCGCTCGGCCTCAGGGTGCCTTAGTAGTGTCAGCTGGGGGGGGGGGGGGGGGCGTCTCGCTGGAGCAGTCGGCGAATCCCTACATGGAAAGGTAGTGGGTCCCACGATTGTCCCATTTTTTCAATCTGTTCTCTGAGGCCCAAGTGCGCCCCCACCCCACAAGAGCACATGGCCCTCACCTGTCAGTACATGGAGCATATTTTTCCTTCGTGATAGAATAATAACTAGCAGGCTGACCCCTATATATGTGCGGCTAGATTTGTTTCAAATTTTTTCGTATCAAATGATGTAATTTAGATGTTTAAGTATATGTTTACGTATCTTGTAGGCTTTTTAGGATTTTTAAGACATTGAAAATGATAATATATAGAGGCTTGAGGGGAAATATAACATGAAGAATGTAACTAACATATGAATTTGATGGAAGAAAATCATTGCGCATGCTAAATTGTTGTTGTTCTTAGAAATGTAAGCAATCTCCATTAATTATGCATGGATCATGTAGTTGCATGTCTCTATTCTCCTTCATTAATTACTCTTTTCCTAAATATATGCATGCACATGTACCTCTATCTAATTTCAAAGCAATACATTGATTATATGTATGATAAATTATCTTATTAGTTGACATGGTATTAGAGTATATTGCTCATGCCTACACGATGCACTATAGGAGATTTATCTTGAACTTATAATCTCACACTCATTGCTACCCCAAATAACATAAGCGGACCAGGGCCGGCCACTGGCACGGCCCTGCTCAGGCCCATGTAACAAAAGTCTAGATCATGGAAAATACAGTGTCCTTCCGTGAATTCAACAACGGACCAAGCTAATAACATTTGGTTTTAATAAAAACGCAGTTACTACTTGATAGAAACTTCCTTCAGTGATTTGGTCTCTTGTTATTAGCTCAGTAAATAGTTTGTGAACTTGTTGTCCTTTTTTAAGTGTGCCCAGGCTCTAGAAAGTTCATGGGTCCGCCACTGCCAGCGAACATTGTCTTCTCACCATCGTTGTTCCTTTCACCGGTGATGGCATGGTCCTATCAACTTGATGACCCCATATTGTTATAGCTCAGCTTCAATGCAGAATTTCATCTCCTCTCTACCAAAGCTGTTTTATTATCGAACTTATTTGTACACTGACTTCTTCAATAATTTTGACGCTCATCATTGCCCTTGGCTCCTTTGACTATAGCCTTCCTCTTCAACAACTTCGGCAAGTAGCACGATATTATCCCTGTCAAACGGCTAAGGTGGACAACACGACATTGTCTTCATCTCCCGCGCCATTGCCACAACCCTTCATTTTCTAGTGGGTCAATGTCTCATTTGGACAAATCGACAACATTACCTATTTTCGTGGCCTCCTCCGAGGCTCCGACACCATTGATGCTATCTTTGTCATAATTTACTTTGCAATTGTATGAAAATCAAATTACAATTTTTTAGTTATTTACATATTTTACTTTGCAATTATATGGAAATCAAATTACAATTTTTTACTCCAATTTCAATTTTTTTGTTAGAGTTTGTATAAAAATCTAATTGCTAATTTTTATTTAATTTTCATTCAGAATTATAGTTATTTAGGAATTTTATTTTTGAATTCATATCAAAATCAAAATTGCTACTTTATTAATTTTTTATTAAGAACTTCAATTATTTTTTTTGTTGAAATTCGTGTACAAATCCAATTGTTAACATTTGTTAAAATTTTATTTTGAATTATATTTATTTAGAGATTTTACTTAAGAGTTCGTATGGAAACTAAATTACAAATTTTATTTAATCTATTTAAAAAAATTATTTAAGGATTTTACTATGAAATTGTATGGAAATCAAATTACAAATTTTCTTTTTTGTTTCTATTATAAATTTCAACCTTTTGGTTGGAATTCATATGCAAATCCGATTCCTAATTTTGATTTTGACTTATAGTTATTTAGATATTTTACTTGAGAAATCGTATTGAAATCAAATTGTTAATTTATTTTATTTTTTATGTTGAATTTTAGTTATTTCTGTTGGAATCCATTATAAATTCAATTGCTAATTTTTTTTATTATGAATTGTTTTTATTTAGATATTTTACTTAGGAATTCGTTTGGAAATCAAATTCCTTATTTTGTTTTATTCTTTATTTCAAATTTCAGTTATTGTTTGGATTATACTTGCCATGGACTCTTTATTTTTATCTAGACAGCTATAGTCTTGATTGTGAAATTTTCTAGCCTTAAGAGTGAATACGGTGATTTCGTTTGCCTCTGCTTCAATAATACAATAGATAGATTAGATGCATCCGAACTGCGCATAGAGCGAGCTAGCAGGGGAGCTTATCACAATTCCCATTGTCGTCTGATCTAGAAAACACGGAGCCGGATCGGATTGGTTCGAACTTGGAACCGCCCCTTGTCCCTAGGCCATGATAGGTTCCATCTGAACACCTATTCCGAAAACCTTTATCGGGGTCCTACGGCATGTATCACGACAACGATAGCGCAACCCATTCCAGCGGATGTGAGAAAGGGGCGGGTTTTTATTAGTGCGGTATCATCCGCAGGCCCAGCTGCTAAGCGCGAGGAAGGAGGGCGCGATCGAGAGAGGATGAGGAGGCTCCGGCGCCGAGTTGGCCACCGAGGAATCCGCCGTTGGGGCCGACCGCAACACCGCATCATTCACTGCCCGCCCACATGGCCGCCGCGCTAGGGTGGGGGCGGCCACACCGCCTGCCTGGGACCCCCCCTTCCCTTTCCTTCTCCGCATGCATCGATCGGCAGCCTGTATTGATCCGAACAACTAGTCCCGAAAAGCTGGCCATTTCACGTACTGACTGACTGACTGACTCACGTCCAGTCCAGACATCAGCGAGAGCAACCGCTGAGTACACCTCCAAATCGCATTTAGGCGGGCCGAGGTGGCGCCAATCATGGGAGATGATCGGCGAGATCGAAGCCGCCGGTGTGTGTTGGCCTTCAGGCTTCAGGGGTGTACCGTGTACAGAGCAGCAACAGCGGTTGCCGCCATGGGCTGGGCCTCCCCGGCTGGCCGCTGCCCCTCGGTTCCTATCCGCAAGTGGGACGGATTTCATGGATTGGATTGGACGGGATGGATGAATGAGCCAGCGGATTTTTTTTTTTTTTTTAAAAAAAAATGATATATCCTTTGAATAAAATTAGAGGAAAAAATACATAAAAACAATTACACAACGGCAGAAGCCATATCGTCAATTCATTTGGCGAATGAATCTTTTCGTCAGCTTGTCGTCGATTCATTTGGCGGCTGTTGGAGCGCCGATAGTTTTATTGCTGATTTATTTGGTCCACAGGTCTATTTGGCAGGTAAATTTTTGTCAGCAAATAAATTAGCAACAGAAGTTCAAGTTCTATCGTTAATTAAAAAATATATTATTTTTCTATATTTTTATTTGAAAATATATTATTATTATTAAAATAAAATATAAACTAGCGCGAAAGGCCAGTCAAAGGCCGCGCGCACTCCACGTCGACCTGCTCCCCCCACCGGCTGGGGGCCGCATTCTGAGGTTCGCAGGCCACTAGCTTCACCGATGATCACTACCGCGGTCCTTTCTCTCTCTACATCTCTCTCTCTGAATGCGTTTCACTTTCTACAATTGGCGTACGATACGACGAGCATATTGTGTGTGTGTGTTTTGGACGGGAGGGATGACTGGTGGTCCCGCTCGCGCTCGCTTGTGTGGCTGCCGTCCTCCCGGTCTGTGGGCGCGGCTGGCCGGTACGCTCGTTGCTTCGATTCCAACTCGCGCGTCGCGCGGAGAGGCCTGTGGCCGCCGCTCCGGCCGCTTGTTGCCGTGCGTACGCCACTCGCAGGTGGTGCCGCGGCGGACACCGACGAGCGGCAAGTATAGGCCGACGATAGCTGTGGTATGATGTAGCATTGTGTGCGGATTATCTTCTGCGAGGTCGGTACGGGCTGGCACTCACGGG
Source organism: Rhipidocladum racemiflorum (assembly GCA_036346355.1). NCBI lineage: Eukaryota > Viridiplantae > Streptophyta > Magnoliopsida > Poales > Poaceae > Rhipidocladum > Rhipidocladum racemiflorum. The sequence goes on along the minus strand of CM070578.1, from coordinate 12,750,927 downwards.
TGAGCTGCGCCCGGTGGTGGAGCCCATCTGTATACGAGAGTTGGCGAGTTGCGAACTTGCGACCACCGTGTGACGAACGGTACGGCTGGCGTGTTAATGTTTTTTTTTTAATTTTTATGATGTATTACACTTGTTGTTGTATACAATGTATAGTGGAAATTAAATTTAGTTATTAATTTGTTAAACGTATTTCTATTACTATACTATCGGAGAAAGTATAAATAAGTATGAACTGGTTATATATTAGATCGAAAAGTATGAACCGTTTATATTAAATGAACTTTTGGGGGGCCGGATGATTACTGCCTCGTGTCGCGTGAGTCCTAACGACGTATCGTTAACTGCGGGATTAACGAGTAGTCGTCAAATGGTATAATGACTAACCCTATTTTGTCCATCCGTTTGGCGACTACTGCTATTTCGCCGTACCATTTGGCGAAGTAGTATTATTTTTGTAATTTTATTTTTTCGTGTATTAATATCACAATTACTTTTAGAAAATGTATTATTTAAAAAATCCCTTTATGATTGAGTCCTACATTTTAGGATAAAGACGTGTTCAGAATATCCTTATCAATTGAACTTCAAACAGTCGAGTTCAAACTTGGTCCCAATTTCTTGTTGTGCTGCCGCATGGAAGAAGTAAGCTCTTATGCATACTTCTGTGTTCCCCTTCCTCCATATCTTTTCACATTCCAACCTAAATTTACGAAGATTAGAGGCACCCAAATCAAAAGTCGTCATCACCGTGAAACACTAAATGCGGATCTCCAGCGAGATCGCGTCGATAGTGGATGATCTAGAGCTAAACCCCCTCCTGCTCTGGCTCCGATCGACAATCCATAAGAGCAAGGGCGGTCCTTGCTGCTGGGCAATGAGGATATGCTCCACACCACGATTAGAGTGGGGGAAAAAACTAAGGTTCGCAAACTGCTCAAGCTTGACTCGTTCTAGACTAAATTTGAACTTCAAACAGTCGAGCTCAATTTTGATCCCAAGCTTACAAGCTTTAATGAATCAAACTCAAATAGCCCACGAGACTCAGTAAATGTATAAATCACTTATTAAATGATACTACATGTTAATTCTTATTGAGCTTACTTGAGCTAAGCTCGAACTTAAGCTTTTCTTAATGCTGAAAACTAGAACGCATTGAATTATTGATTTTTACCTAACTTAATCGAGCCAAACTCAAGCACAATTCTAAACTCAAAGCCCAACTCAAACTCGCTCGTGCTCAACTCGTTTACAGCCCTAACCACGTTTTAACTCCGGTGAAGCTGCCCAACGTTGACATCCGCTGCTGTTCATCATCATATCATATCCCGTCGTGTCTTTAGAGAATTCCAAAGACTTCGATGCAATTAAATTCTTTTCCAGGGTTTTCTTTGGAAAAGGTGGGATGCTTGTCTGAACTTTTGTACTAGTACTACTACTACAAACTAAATTTTTAAAAAGTAATAGTTGCACAAGTACGCGATGTAAGAACAGATTATATACATTTTTGAATGCTTTGTTCCAAACCACAATACAATGGAAGTAAGGAACCCAACGTTGACATCCGCTGCTGTTCATCATCATATCATATCCCGTCGTGTCTTAATTCCAAAGACTTCGATGCAATTATGTTCTTTTCCAGGGTTTTCTTTGGAAAAGGTGGGCTAATTGTCTGAACTTTTGTACAAGTACTACTACTACAAACTAAATTTTAAAAATATAATAGTTGCACAAGTACGCGATGTAAGAACAGATTATATACATTTTTGAATGCTTTGTTCCAAACCACAATACAATGGAAGTAAGGAACAGAGCGTATCCAGGATAGCGGATATACACGGATACACCCAAACCTTAGCAGTGCTTGACTCTGCTCATGCGTTTGCATGCCCAACCTTGTAGCTTATTAGAACCTTTAAACTGGTCTGTGGACATGGATTGTACTATTTACATGTTATACACCACAACAAATTACTTCGTAGTTCACATTCCAAAGACAAAGGCAGTAGGCCCCTTCGCCCGTTTATCAGAAACAAAAAGAAACATCAGGAGCTGATGAAGCTTCCGATACACCATTTCAGCTCAGTATTCATAGATCCCCAACATGTAGAGCAAACTGGCAAGCAGCAACGAACAACAAATAGGAATAAATTTTTTGCATGCTTCAAATTTACTCAGTTTCTGCTTTATGTGAGCCGTAGTAAGATAATTTTGTTTTTTCCATGTACAACTTGCGGTGTGCCGAGTAGGGAATGTATAGATGGCACCATAACTTCGCTGGTACTGAACTACTAATCACATATGCGAGTTACATTTTTTTATCAAGATTTATTGTGGCAGCCCTTCTGACTCTGGTAACTGATAAAAGACTGGCTGCTTCCAGTATATACTTCAGAGTTCATATGCACCGAAGAATCCAACACGAAAAGAACCAAATCAAAGGAAACTAAAATAGTCAATTGTCAGCGAATGAGCCCTGTACTTAACAAAGAAATGGGCAAAACCTTATTGATTATAATAGACTAACGTAAACCGGTGTAAACAGGTCTGGCAGATCGAACGCCAACTTTGAATGGCTTATATCTTTCATGCATTTGTCCCCACTCAGGAAAACATTGAGTCTCTAAATCCATAGATCTGACCATATCAGCATTTCGACTAATGGAGCAACCTTGGGTCTGTAAATTCACACATAAAGCATTCCACCCAATTTATTCACATTTTTATATTAAGCAATAACGGTTTGCTACAATCGGGAATGCATAACACTCAATGACATCTAAATCCATTTACTGAATATCATCATCCACTAGGTGGTAAAAAACTTTCAGTACAAAATAAGTCTACTGGTGCATCAAGTCACCTTGAAGCATTTAACCTCGGTCCAGAACCGCTAGTGAGCTTCACAGATCTATCACCCCACTAACCTCAGCACGGGAGCTGACCTTAAGCAGAGTAGCAATGCCTCTGCTCCATAGTTACCTGGAACATGGTACGCCTGGCTCACGGTATGCCACTTTTCCTCCCAAATTTCGCAATGATGGCGTACCGCATACAAGGAATCTTTCCTACGTCGAGGAATATGGTATGTTGTATGCAGGGGCTTATAGTGAATCTAGTGGTAGCTATGTTTTGTCCTGTGTGCTAAGCCCTCATGGAGCTAGCAGGGTATGCTACCGGATATATTGGACACGAACTTCAACACACTAAGCAGTTTAGCAAGATCCAGGTAAAAAATGTGAAGGACACAAAGGATGGACATGAAATGAATAAATTGAAAAGGACAGTGTGAGTCTAGTGTGTCAAGCAAGCTATAAAGTTGATACCAAGGAAAAAGATACACAGTGTTAAAATTAGCTCACTAAAAGGCAAGGTACAAAACTGCGTCAAGGTTTGGTTTCAGAAATCATGTGAACTACCAGAAAGATCAACACAGAGTTCAAGTGAAATGATGACATTAACAATTCATTACTAGAACACAACCATCAACATAACTATACACTTTGAAGACTGGTGCTATTTTAAAGGATAATGGAGCATATTTACCGGATTCGCTGTAAACCCCCGCGAATGTGAACCGGATTTGTTGAACCCAAACCGGTTTAGGGCATGGGATTCATGCTCACAATAGAAATTGGAAGAAAAAGTGGTGAACCGTAAACCGCGACTCGGATGAACCGTGTTTCTGGTAACTATGTTATAGACAATAAACAATAGAATGCAGCAACAACCATACCAGCAAAGTATTCATGGCTCAGGACTTCTAACTTTGATCTCCATTAGTTTCTCAACAGGCTGTCTGCATATGGGGCATTTATTTGACTGAAACCTTAGAGCTTTTGCACATTCACTGCACATACACTGGACAAGATAGGACCAATCAGACAACAACTTTAAGGTAAGTTAGATCTGGCAAAGAAAAAGTATAACTACAGGATACAGCAAATCATGTACTTACCAAATGCCTACAGGGAAAAACAGCAGTGTCCCTTGTCTCTGTCAAGCAGATGACACATTCTTTCCCCATGTCATCAGCATCAGCATCGGGGACACCAGCTTCCGTGGAGTTAACAATCCCAAAAAATTCTTGTAGCTCATATCGCACTCCATCAATCCACAAGATTTGCTTGACAACTTTGACTTGAAGGTCATTGTTATGCTTCTCTATAACAGCAAGAGTAATTTGTGCCCGAGTGGAGTTTACCGGCAGATCACCTTCCTCCGGAGATGGACAAGCTTCTGCATAAACTACCAATGGGAATACTTCCCCTGAAGGATTTGAAAGCTCATCGAGAGAAAAGAATCCCAAATCAAAACCGGAACCAGAGGGCTGGACAAACTTTTGTGCCAACCCTTTCTGGAAGGGTATCTTTGTTGTTTTCTGTAATTCAGGATACACTGAAGAAAAACAACAATCTTTTCCTTCCTTGGCAAAGTAATATATAAGTACACTGCAAAAGATAAGGATAAGTTCAACTATGGCCCATAAATAATAAGGATGGTAGATGGAAATTAACCACTCAACTTGGCTGAAGCTCAAAACAAGGCCATAACTTTTCCTACTAAATGTTTTATTAATAACTAGTCAACACTTCATTTTAATTACTGTAAAATGTTCCACCCATGCTGCAGTAGTTGAAAAGGAAAAATGTTGAAATAACATGAACGAGATATTGCAGGAGTTACTGGGGTTGAGCATCTAACGTTAAGTCATTCATAGTGTTACAATTGCAAGTGATGTATATTTTTACAAGCACTTCCATAGAACATTTAACTTCTTGCCATGGTATAGTTTTAAATAGCTCCTCCCATTATAGGGTTTCGCTTCAGATTTAGCATATACTACTCGAGTAATGCTTAGCTCTTATTCTCCTCCCCCTTCTCTCCCTGGTTCAGATTTATTATGAAGGTGAGCGACAAGTTACTGATTTATGAGATTGAAAAATTATCCCCCAATTGTAAAAGTAAACAGCTGCTTGAACACCAGAATTTGCTAAATCAAAACAGTTCCAATTTCACATAAGTCCAATTTATAGTATCCAAATCTTAAGAAGAGCTTGTCCTAAAACTCTAATATTTAGTCCCCCCTCAATGAGCGAAACCCTACAGCTCAAATGCCTGCAGTGCCTACACGATTCAGACCAGCCAAGCAAATCTAACATCAACTCAGCCTCACCTGCCGTCGGTGACGGCGTCGAAGGTGAAGGCGACAAGGCGGTGGTGGTCTGGGTCGGCGGCGTCGGGCACGAGCCGGAGCGTGTCCTTATGCAGGTTGACGTCGTTCTTCACCTTCCGCGCCTGCTGGTCCCCCACGAACTCGGGTGGGGGTCCCGTCAGAGCAGGCAGCTGCGGCTGAGGCGGCTGGGGCGCCGGGTGCCACGGGCCATGGTAGCCGGGCGGGGGCGGCGGGTGGTAGTGGTGGTAGTAGTACGCGGAGGAGGAGGACGCGTGGTGCGGCGGCGGCGGCGGGGGAGGCCGGTGGGGGTGGGGGTGGTGGTGGTGGTGCGGCGGCGGCGGCGGCGGCGGCGGGTGGTGGTGGTGGTGGTGGTGCGGTGGTGGTGGAGGGGGAGGCGGCGGGTAGGAGTAGTGGTGGGGCGGGGGTGGGTAGTAATCGTCGCGGCGGCGGCGGCTGGAGGAGGCGCCCATGGCCTCCTGCTCTGCGGCACCGCGCGGGCCGGGGAGGTGGGAGGAGAAGCGGGTGGGGAGGTCAGGCGAGGCGGGTTGGGGCGGTGGATTTGACGCGTGGGGTGGGGAGGAGGGAAGGAAGAGGAGGTATGCTTTAGGCGTGTCGCGGTGGGACCGTGGGAGAGCGCGTGCGAACGGTGGTGGGGTTGACGCGGGGGATGCGAGTTTGCGACAGGACGGGGAGGACTCGGATCGACTTTTCGAGGCGGTTTTACGGCCGTTGCCGCGTGTTTCGGGGCGTTTTTTTTCCCTGTATCGGGCGGTGGAGGTGGTGGAGGCGCGGGCAGTGGACGGATAGCAACGGCGACTAGTTAGTGACAGATTAACCTTTCGTCGCTGTCACTGTTGATACATCGTTAGCGGATCGGGACAGGAGGGGTGCAGGGGCTATTTGAACAATTAGGTAGTCTTGCTTTTCGTTGTGCCGAGTGGATTTTGGTACATCGTTTAGACGCCAAGAAAAATCCGTACGCTAGATGCGAAAACGGAGGTGTAATTTTTTGGAACCACGTTTTTTTTGCAAAAAGGCTCTTTTCGGATGGATGCGCAATTTCATGGATCTATGAGGATTTTTGTGAAAAAGCACTTGGCTAGGATCTGAACGTGAATTTGCAAAATTATAAGGTTTTTTTTGCAAAATACCTCAATAAAAGAACCTAGATGTAATTTCAAAATTTCACTAAGCATTTTTGCGGAGGTGGTGAAGTGGCACTCTAGGCTGTAGCATTCTCTTTGGCTTTAAAGAGAATCATGACACACCCACGGAGTGCTACTGCCTAATCTACTATCTAGTCACAAATTATTTAGAGCATGTTTCTATGCTTTCTCTCTCAGTATAATTTGCACAAATTTTGAAACAAGCGAAGGGGTAAGTAATCACCATCTAACCTTCATTCATGTTTTAATATTTGTGTAATTTTAAAAATAAAAAGCATAGAAACACCTCTTAAACATTTGTAGTGTTGAAATTGTCACGAAAGAGCTGAGTAATAACTGTCTACATCGTAATCAATACCTAAAATATGCGTCGGATTGGAGAATGTTTGTTCCCCAGTTCCCCACCCAAATGCGCAAATGTTAAATGAACTGGTAGACATCTAAACAGGTTATGGGTTTGAGATTTTCCAGCGAGCTGTCACCGATTTCATGTACGTTGTATTTATTCTTATTCTTATTGAATGCTCAATCGGTTGGGTACAGGTACATACGTTTGGTTGCTTAGGTTGCCTAGCCTGACACACAAGAGTTAGCCCATTTGAGCTATGCCCACATTGGCAAGGCCAAGCGTTTGGTTCAATTGCTTTGAAAACATATAACTGAAACTCAGCTTTCTATCAGAGGAGGAGCAATCGGAGGGCAATCAACGATCGAACGGCAACGGAAGCTCGACGGGTTGGCATCGAAGTTTGAACGGCAGCCGGAGCCGGGAACGAATGCGATGGTCAAACGGAGGAAAGACACGTCAGTTGTGGCAAAGAAGGATGAGCGGTGAACAGGTAATCGAAATCTGAAGCAGGAGCAGCAACTCGATTGAAAGCGTGACCTGAAGAAAGGCGTTTTATGGCCCTGCTTGGGGCTTAAAACTAGTTTCAACTTTCAAAAATCCAGCAAGCCTTTCAAACAGCTTACTTTTAAACGATTTTTGGTGGAGTATAATTTAGAAGTCATATACAAAAGCTAAAAGCTAAATTAAATCTACTTTTGCATTTTATAATTAAGAGAAATTAGCTTTCTGTCAAACGATCTCTTATAAAAAAAAATATAGCTACTCTTTAGCCCAAAAAACTAAATAATAGCTTTTCGGAAAAACTACGGCCTCCCCAGTCCCCAAACATACCCCTCTCGTGCATTAGCAGCGCAGGAAGCCGAGCTAGCCGTCGGAGGAGAGCCGTTTTCGCTCTCCCTCGTTGGCAAGCATTTTCTTGCGGCAAACTAACTTGGCAAAGCTAGATTTTAGGGAGGTTACCAAACACCCCACCTTGACAGGTAGCTCTTGCCTAAGATCCAAACTCCTTTGCCTTTGGTGGTATGTCATTGCAAATGAAAAAAATATGAATTTTGACTCGTGAGGATGAATATAATAGCCCTCGAGGAGCCCGGAAAGAAGTTCTGTGTGATTGTTTAACCATAAACCATCTCCTACATAACCATATATAATAGGCAAATTTCCTCTAATCAAAGTTACAAAGGATACGCCTACAAGCACTTTGGTTTTACACAAACAAAACAAAATGATCTTCATTACACCGCTTTGTATATTGATAAAGATTACACCGTTCGAACAATCAACTACAAATCCAACAGTTTGTGTTGGCCTTTTTCAGAGATCGTTCATTTCGCCTACCCCCAAACATATCTACCGCGAGGCAGCTACAAATCCAACTTCCAGTTAGCAGTTTAGCAGTGTGATCCGCCAGAAATTTATACAACAGGATGAACCTGGTATCCAAATTTTCGTTCACATTGCATCAAGCCATCAACCATTGCAACAGTGCACAAAGGCACAATAGCTTAGCTTTACTAAGAACAGCTGGACATTGTCATTGGTTCCTTAGTTCAGTTATGTCATTGATGACCGATGCAAAACCAATCCAGACCCAACAGCAGCTTGTGAGTTATAAAGCTCGTCATAGTGCACTGTACTGTACTGCAAGCTGTTGACAACAATCAAGGGCTCAGGCTGCAACACCTTAAGAAACTGTAAGCCTGCAACCCATGAAAATTTTCCAAATAATGCACTTCTATAAGGGCAAATAGCAGAAACTAATTTTAGCTTCAAATATTGATAAACATTAGCAGCAAAGTAAAAAAAACCTTGTGGATGACACCATCATGACCACCATATGTGCTTAAATAACCTTAAGCACCATATCTCCTCAAAACTTTTCTTAGTGCTGGCATCACATTATACGCTTGATAGGACCTTCTCAGTTCAATAATTGAGCCCACCTGAATGATAATTTTCATAGAATTTCATTATCTTAAGTATATGTGAATGATGTAGATATCACATTTAATCAAAGCCAAATTTATTCCTTAATGTCCATAAGTAAATGAATGTAAAAAAAGCTACAACATCAATTGTAGCAGTTGATAATCAGAAGTCCACCATTTTTTTTTTAAAAAAAAAGCCAGTTTCAGAAATTTTGCATGATGACAGGATGCTGGGCTCTGTATTATGGAACAACTTAAAACGATATGTTAAACTTAATGTCAAATTTCTATCTCCCAAAATCACCCATGACCATAGTTGTCAAGGCAACAAGGCGAGGTGAGGCGTCAGCCCATCGCCTGGACGCCTAGACGAGGATTAGGTGAAGGTTCAGTATATCACATTATCACCAATACATATATATATCATGCATGGACACCTAGTGATTAGGCTACCAAAAATATTATCATCACCAATACATCTACGACATATATACCTTGTATGAATGCATTCACTCATTCATATAGTAAGAGTAATACATGTATATGCATGTAATTGGGCTAAATATGTTATATTATAGCTATAAGCCCACTAATTTCACTCATTTCTCACACAGCCCAATAGGAAGGCCCATTAGCCCTCAATCCTTAATTCCTCACTTGAAACCCTACCCTCAATCCTCTGTTTCTGTGGCGGTGGCGGCGAAGTGGCGCCAAAGCGTAGCGTGGCGCGGCGAGCCAGCGACGTAGTGATCGGCCAGTAGGCGGCCGACAGCGTGGCGGGTCGGTGAGTGCCTCTGTTGCACTCTACTCTATTAACGCAGCGAGGCGCAAGCGGCAAGTGGTGGCGGCGAAGCGGCGAAGCGGCCATCAATGCGGCGGCGCGGCAAAGCAGCCAGGCAGCGGCGGCGGCGGAGTGAGGCCTCGCCGCCACTCCATTGACGGCGTGGCGGGCGGGCGACGATCACGGGGGAGGGCGAGGATGCGGCGACCACCAACAGAGGCGACGGGGAAGGCCCTTGCACCTACGGCCAGACGACCCACGTTGCCCATCTTGGCGACGCCTTGACGCCATGGGCGACACCTGGACGGCCCAGGCGGGCGCCTTTCCCTGCCCAGGTGCGGCGAGCTGGCATGGCGGTCCTCTGCCGCCAAAACGCCTAGGCGACGCCTTGACAACCACTACTCTCTAAAAGTACCAATAGTCCAATACACCCAAGTTGCAATCTTAACATACTGATGCTTGAATACAATCTTTTCTGATTAACAAAATCATACTACAAATGTTGGATTAACCACTACTCTCTCTGTCCTGACAAGTAGACCTAAGCAAAAGTCAGGCCAGGTCAGCATTGGCTATGTTCCCTTTGGGCTGCCAAGCAAAAGGTCAAACCCGGCCCAATAACAACCCTTGACTGTGCTGGCGAGGCCATAGGCCCTTGGTCATTTTTTCAGGTCGGCAAGGGGCTGGACCAACCTGGTTTGCTATCTGGTATCTGGCTTCATATCCCAAGCCTAAACTGGCCATATATCTGGGCTTGTGGTACGAGCTTGATCCCCGAGGGCTTGCTCGTACGCGCGAGTGCCCGGTCTGGAGCCCGGGCGATGGATGCTCACCGACGATCCCGCCGGCGAGACAGGTAACTTGGCTGTTTTCGGAGCCACCGCCTTAGATTGTGATTTCGGCAAAATTCAACATGCCCTTTTCTTATTTCTTTCTTTTCCTTATATCCCCCGGTACAAGGAAGGTAACAAACTAAAGATAGAAAGTAACAACTGATTGAAAACTACCAATTGGAAATCTGCAAAATAGGGATCTACCTTGCATGGCTAACGGCGCATGCAGCATGGCCTATGCGGCAGATCCTCTACTCCCCTTTCTATAATAGACACGATCCATATCATTACCCCCTCCATGGAAAACAAGCTTGTCCGCAAGCTGGCAATCGGGATATGAACGACGGAAGGTTATGGCGTCAATCCAGGTCGCATCCTCTAGTGATTCACCAGCCCAATGTACTAGCAACCAGGGTTCAAATTCTCGCCGAAATCCCGCGAAATCTCGCCGAAATTTCGGTTTTCGAACCCCCCCGAGTTCCATAATCCCGGCGAAATTAAAGAAACCCTAAAAAAATTTAAAATTGCTATAGTACCCTATAATCTCGACGAAATTTCGGTGAAATGGACCGAAATCTCGGTTTTTTGACCGAAATTTGACCAAAATTTGACCGGATTGGATTCTTCAAGGCATTTCCCATGTCTGACCAAAATTTCAAAAAAATTTGACGTCGTTTGAACCATTTTCCGTTTAGTTGAATTTTACCGAAATCTCGGTTATTCTCGGCGAAATTTCGGTTTTTGAACCGAAATCTCAGTAATTTCGGTTAAAAAAAAACCGGATTCAAATTTTGCTTTTTGAATTTCGTTCGGATTTCGTCCGAAATAACGAGATCTCGGCGAAAAATCGGATTTCGGTCGTTGACGAGATTTGCCCTAAAACGAAATTTTTAACCCTGCTAGCAACTGACGCGCACCATTGATGAAGCGTTGAGCCATGATGCTGTGGGGGGCAGGCTGGGTTGGCTCAGGCGTCGGTGTGACATCGGCCGGTAAAGGAGCTAATTGGCTGGGCGGCTCGCCTTTAAATGTCTTTAACAAGGAAACGTGAAAGACATTGTGGAGCCGAGCTTCCGGTGGCAGCGTCAGGCGGTAAGCCACAGCCCCAATGCGCGCCTCCACCTGGTATGGTCCGAAGAATTTAGGACCCAGCTTGGTCTGTAGACTCATTCGTATGGAGCCTTGGCGATGGTGCTGCAACTTGAGCCAGACCCAGTCGCCGACTTCAAATGCCACCTCCCTATGGTGTTTGTCATAACGCTGCTTCATATAGTTTTGAGCTTGGAGCAGATGACGCCGAGCTTGTTGCAGTTGTTCATCCCTGTCGACTAGGGCACAATCAACGGCATCGATCACGGACGCCCCTTGTTGATATGGCAACAGTGAAGGTGGAGGTCGACCATAGACTAACTCAAAAGGTGCCATGCGGAGGGTGGTGTGGTACGATGAGTTGTAGCAAAACTCCGCCCATGGTACCCATTGTGTCCAAGCGGCAGGCGTTGTTGCACAGAAGCAACGAAGATACATTTCGACTGTGCGATTGACCACCTCCGTCTACCCATCAGTTTGGGGGTGGTATGCTATCGACATTAGGAGGGTAGTTCCACTTTGCTTGAAAAGGTTTTGCCAGAAAGTACTGAGAAACACCGGATCCCTGTCGGAGACTATAGACTCAGGAATGCCGTGCAACCGTACCACCTGGTCAAAGAATAACTTGGCCACTGTTGAAGCTGTCGCTGGTCTGGAGAGCGAAAGGAAATGAGCATACTTGGACAAGCGATCCACGACCACCAAGAGCATCGTTTTGCCTTGAGATTTAGGCAAGTCAATTATAAAATCCATGGAAATATCCACCCAGACTTGGCGTAGAACAGGAAGCGGTTGAAGCAACCCGGCCGGAGATAACGTGCTGGACTTACTTTGCTGGCATACCGCACATCGGCCCACAAATCGTGCTACCGACTCCCGCTGTTTGTCCCAAAAATAAGTGGCCCGGAGACGATGCAGTGTCTTCTGAACTCCTTCGTGAGTGAGATCATGGATGGAAGCGATGATCTGCTCCACTAAGGGAGATGAAACGGGTATGACAAGACGATTGTTGCGATAAACCAATCCCTCTCGTACCTCCCACTGGTTTTGTGCAGCGGCTGTTGGCTCGGTCTCATCTGGATGCGCGCTGTCCTCCCTTACTGGCATTGCGGGCTGAGGAGGCGCCTGAGCCAGTGATGGTGAATCATCCGAGTGCAGGCCCGTGCTACCGCCCCATTTGGAGACCAAGCGGATGACCTTCGGATCCTGGCGGAGTAATTCCTGCCACTGCGCCCGAGTCACGTCATGGGGTTCTGATACTGCCGTGCACTGTGGCTCATCAGTATGCCTTCGGGAGAGGGCGTCAGCAGCTAAATTATGACGCCTGGGCTTGTATTCAACCTGAAAATCAAATCCCATTAGTTTACTAAGCCAGTGCTGCTGGGGAGGAGTGATGAGAGCCTGTTCCAATATAAATTTGAGGCTCCCATGGTCTGTTCGTACGGTAAACGACTGCCCCCATAAATAGGGTCTCCAATGCCGCACGGCCTTCAATAACCCGATGAGTTCTCGCTCATATGCCGCCAATTTGGTGTGGCGGTCCGCCAATCTCCTGCTGAAATATGCTATGGGGTGACCGTGTTGTTGAAGGACCGCGCCCATGCCTGTTTCGGACGCGTCGCACTCCACCACGAATGGTGCCGAAAAATACGGCATCTGCAGCACCGACGCCGAAACTAGCGCCCGTTTGAGGCAATAGAAAGCTTCCTCCGCTGTCTGTCCACTGGAAACTGTTCCTGCGAAGAAGTGCTGTAAGGGGTTCGGCGATGATGGCATAGCCTTGCACAAAGCGCCGGTAGTATCCTGTTAAGCCCAGAAACCCTCGGAGAGCTGTCACCTAAATTGGGCGCGGCCAACTGGTTACTACTTGCAACTTTTCTGGATCAGCGGACACTCCATTTTGGGAGATGATGTGCCCCAAATACCCCACACGATCTTGTGCAAAAGCGCATTTTGATCGTTTGAGGTGTAGACCATGCAATTGTAGCCTGCTCATTACCAAACGCAAATGCTCCCAGTGTTCTTCCTCCGAACGGCTGTACACTAAGATGTCGTCGAAAAATACCAACACAAACCGACGCAAAAATTCCTGCAACACCTCATTCATTAGTGCATGGAATGTTGATGGCGCATTGGATAACCCAAAAGGCATCACGAGGAACTCGTAATGGCCGTGATGTGTTCGGAAGGCCGTTTTAGCGATATCAGCTGGCCACATCCGAACCTGATGATAGCCTGCGTGCAAGTCCAATTTGGAGAATATTCGTGTGCCGCCCAGTTCATCAAGTAACTCTTCCACCACGGGTATCGGGAACTTGTCCTTGATCGTGCGGGCATTTAACTCGCGGTAATCCACACAAAATCGCCAAGTTCCATCTGCTTTCTTGAACAGCAACACTGGTGATGAGAACGGTGAGCGGCTGGGTCTAATGATGCCCTGCTTCAGCATGGCTTCACACTGCTTCTCTATTTCATCCTTTTGCCAATAAGGGTATCTGTATGGACGCACCACCATTGGATTTGTTCCCTCAGCCAAAGTGATGCGGTGGTCACATTGTCGCCTTGGTGGAAGCCCCTGCGGCTCCTCAAATATCTCTTCATAACTGTGTAAAAGGTCTTGCAGGGTGGTGGCTTCTTTCTCCCCTAACTGCATCATGGAAACCTGGGAAGGCCGTCGGGTACCTTGTAATCTGACACGGGCGCCTCCCCAATTGAACTCCATTGTCAGCTCAGTGAAGTTCCAGTGTATGTCCCTAAGAGTGCGAAGCCACTGTACTCCCAATATAACATCAAAGCCTTCAATGGGAAGAATGATGAATGATGCCGTGAACTGCTTTCCCTGAATGGTGAAATCTGCCTCCAATGTTCCCAGACAGGGCAGATGAGCTCCTCCGGCCACTCGCACTTGTTGCAGGGTGCTCTTGGATGATTGTTTGGGACTTGTCTCCCACTTCTCCCGTCCTGCCGCATAAGCACTCACAAAGTTATGAGTGCTACCACTATCAATGAGTCCCTGCCAACTATGATTTACCGTTTGCACCAAAACTTGCATGGTGTTCCCATGCTTAGGACCCAATGCGGCAATCATAGACAAGGACACGTCTTCGCACAATTCGTCTTCCTCGACTTCTTCTCCCTCCACGTCTTCTACCTCCAAATGAAACAAACGCTTACAGCGATGTCCTCTGGAATACACCTCATCACAATTGTAGCACAAACCCTTGGCACGTCTGTCCGCCAATTGGTCCGCATTCAAACGTCGTCGGCTAGGTACCGATGCTGCGCTGCTTTGCGTACTGACTGCCGGGGTGGTTCGAGACAGAGTCGAGTGGCCGTCGCTTCCTTGGGCGGACTGCTCACCGGTCTTGGTCACTTGTGCGCCAAACACTCTCCCCAATTGCGCCATTCCTCCTGACTGGTACCCACTCGCCGAACTTCCGGGGTTGGCTGGCGGCACCGAGGAATTACACGTCTGGTTGTGGACTGGACCTCGACCCCGCACCGAAGTGGACATTCCCTCTATTGCCTCCGCAATCCATGCGGCTTTTCTTGCTTCCGCCTCACGTGCGATTCCGGTCGCCTCTGCTAGGTCCCGAGGTCGCTCTCGGCGAACCTCTGCACCCAAGGCCACAGAGAGTCCCGCCATGAAGGTTTCCATCTGGTCGACCTTTCTCATCCTTGTGGTTCGAGCGAGAAACCTTTGAAACTCCCTCGCATATTCATCTATTGCATTGCCGCCTTGCTTGAGGTTCACCAGGTCCCCCAACGGGCCAATACTCGAATGCCGAGTGAAACGCTGCGTGAACGCCTCAGCAAAATCATCCCATGCGATCCATGGTTCATCCCTTTGCCAATTATCCAACACCTCCTGAGCCTCCCCCGATAAATGAAGGCCTGCAATCTCCACGTATTCTTCCTCAGGGATCCGATGAACCCGAAAGAAACGCTCGCAACGGCGTAACCATCCAAGCGGATCATCTTGCCCATCATAATCTGGCAGATAGAACCGCGGAGGGCGAGGTATCCATCGGTGATCCTCTTCGTTCCCTCGTCCTGCACCTCTTCTCCATCCGTCTGCATGCTCCTCGCGATCCAGGCAGTTCCGTCCACCCCTCCATGGCGGACGTTCTCCCTGCTGGCCCGTCCTCCGTGCGGATTCAATCGGATGCGCCTTTGAATTTTCGCCGTCTTCCGTCAATTCCACGGCCTGATTCTTTCCCTTCAAAAGCTTCATCATCTCCTCCATCATGCCTTTCATCGCCTTCACCTCTGTTTCCAGAACGGTGACGCGATCTTCTACAGGATTGGCCATGGCACCAGGAGCGCAAGGCTCTGATACCAAATTGGTACGAGCTTGATCCCCGAGGGCTTGCTCGTACGCGCGAGTGCCCGGTCTGGAGCCCAGGCGATGGATGCTCACCGACGATCCCGCAGGCGAGACAGGTAACTTGGCTGTTTTCGGAGCCACCGCCCTAGACTGTGATTTCGGCAAAATTCAGCATGCCCTTTTCTTATTTCTTTCTTTTCCTTATATCCCCCGGTACAAGGAAGGTAGCAAACTAAAGATAGAAAGTAACAACTGATTGAAAACTACCAATTGGAAATCTGCAAAATAGGAAAATAGGAAACTGCAAAATAGGGATCTGCCTTGCATGGCTAACGGCGCATGCAGCATGGCCTATGCGGCAGATCCTCTCCTCCCCTTTCTATAATAGACACGATCCATATCAGCTTGTGACGGGCTAATTTTTCTCGAGTCTACTGACAAGTGATTATTAAAGATGTTATCTACATTTCAAAACAGAAGTTATGCTATCACATCACAAGGTTGGAGCAGCTACTATTTCCCTGTAACAAAGGAGTCATATCAGACTTTTCCTATAGATTCATATGCCTGGAATAGTGGAATCTTCCAAAAGGAAAGGAAAAGCAGCCTCAGATCTAAATAGTGTTTTCAGAAATTTACTGGCTAGAACCAAACATGATATTACATCAATCAAATCACTTGTAATCTCCACAGTATAGATCTTAATGCTACAGATTTGGTGATGGGTGTGGACTGTAGGGATGCTAGGAGAGGCTTAGCTTGACCGAGCGTAATGCCTAAATAATCTTAAACTTATGCAACTCCTTGGAACAGTAACAGACTATATGGCATTAACAGCTATACCCTATTTTGGAATGGGAAACTTGTATCTAGGACAACACAAATGTGTTCCGTTTGCTAGAGGATGGAAATTCAATAATTCGCTGATGGAAACTACAAAATTGTGGTAATTTACTCGAACAAAAAATGTCCATTCAAGTATTATTATTTTGATATTTAGGCAAGAGAAGGAGCATGAGAAGTCCTATTTTAAAATAATTTTTTTACAGGGCCCAAAAGGCAGAAACACTAACAAAAAACATACAAAATTGCATCATTAGGATTGTAGAACTGCAAAATCAGTTGAAATCCCTACAGTCACTTGAGCAAGTTTAATTTCATTTATAATTTTAGATTCAGTTACCTAGATCTGATTCAGCACCACCAAATCTAAAAGGCCAACATTAGACAAAATAGCTGATGAAGTCAACATAAAAACCGCAATTCAACAGCTATTCTTTTTGTGATATCAAATCATAATGAAGAATAAGCTTGAGATGCACTCACAATAATCAAGACCGATGTGAAACCTATAGAAAACCCCTCATTTATTTGCCTGAGGTATCTATCAAGTAATAAAGACGAAGTCGCCAACAAGCTCAGCAGTAGACCTCCTGGTTTACAAGAGATGAATTAGCAAAAATTGAGAAAAGCATAGAAGGGCAAACCAAAGAAAAGTTTCACCATGTGATAATTTTTTTCGAGGCCACCTACCCCAGAAACGTGTAGATGTTTGTATCTTTGTAAGATAATCTACCGTTGCTCTTCCAGGCTTTACCTCTGGTACTCTGGCACTCATCTTATTCAGGTAATCAGATATCTCTTTTGGTAAGTTGGCCTGCAGCGAATAGTTTGCAGATTAAGGTATATTTTCATAGCACATGTGCAAACAGGCATGCAGCATGCTACAATTTTCTTGTTTTTTTTTTTTTTTGAACAGTGTGTTACTGAAAAGTGTTAAGAAAATGAATTCTGCTATCAAATTATGTAAAGAATTAAGCTGCTGTCATTTTTGTGAAAACTTATAACAGCATTGTCCTGCAGTGTTCCATATGTGTTACTTGGTTCCATAATTAGATTATACAAATAACAAGCGACTACAAAACAGCATCACCACAAGATAATACAAGGCAAGCGAATGTGTTTATCCTGAGAAAGAAAATGTTTAGACAACTATATATATGTAGAATCTATTGTTATGAATAGGGCTTGTATTCAATATGAAGGCCAATGGCCACAATATATAGAGTACATGAGGGTCCAAGAGATAAGGCAAGGACAAGAGATAAGGCAATAATCTATAACAGATAATATATCTTTAACACCCCCCACAAATGCAAGGCGTATGCAATAGCATTGCATTTGGGAGAGATGAACTAAAAAGGGAAAATCCAAAGTCGTAATCCTGAAATAGCCGTCGTAGCATGTAACTCTTGAAAAAAATCGAGCTGACGAATAACAGCCAACGAAGAACCGAGTCGGTGAAGAAAAGTCGACGAAGAAGCCAAATCGACGAACAGAAGTCGAAGGTAGAGCCGAGTCGACGAAGAAGAGCCGACGGTACGAGTCGACGAAGAAGAACCGACGAGGCCGACAAAACGAAGCCGAGCCGAGGTAATAAGAGTTGACAGAATGAGCCAAGCCGATAAAGGAGCCAAGCGACGACAGAATCAAGATGCTAGAGACTTGGATGGACGCAACGGAAGACTAAAGAGAGAAAAAAAATTAAAAGAAATAATAGCCTTAACATGAAAAAGCAGTAGCACGCCGATAAGCATCAAAGATAACCGGACAGCGATGAACAGATACAGTCCCCGAAGAAAAACCGGTAGATGATGACATTTTTTTTTTTTTGAATTGAAAATCAGCAGCACTTTTCTCAATGACGGACGCAAAGCAATGAAAACTCACGGACGTGAGCCTTGGACGTCAAATTGAAAACTTCTTTTGCTCTTCACCGTGAAGACGACCACTGCCCACTGGACGTTTCAAGTCCAATCTTCACAAGCGCTTGACCGAGGACGAACGGTCAGAGCGCTGGAGTCACGCGCGGTGAAGCCGGAGGTGACCGGCTCAGACGCGGCCCGGCCAGAGGGCGCACGGCGCGTCAGAATCGGCGTAGCCGGTAAAAGCGACGGGCGGCCAATGAAGATCAGATGCAGAAGCCGACGAGGACGAGCAGAGGGCGATGGCTCAGCAGCCATCTCGGTGGGCGTCGAGATCTGGAGAGGCGCCTTCCCCGTGCGAGCACCACAAGGCGAGCGCCGGCGGGGATCGACGCGGATCGGCGAGAAGGCCGAGGCGGGGCGCGGTCTCCCTGGTTGCGACGTCCGGTGCACAGGCCAGAGCCGAACGGCGGCACAGATGACCGAGAGTGGTGGAGGAGCGACAACCAGCACCGGTGGATAGCGTGAGGAGAGCGGCAGTCGAGGGTTTGGAAGGAGAAGCGGGCGATCTCCTCAGCGGTCGGATCTGGATGGCGTGAAGAAGATGCTCCACCGGCAAGAGACGACCAGCGACGAGAAAACCGCCAAAAACCTAACCCTAAAGCCTTGCGTGAGCGGAGATGGCGAGGCGATCACCGTGCAGATTGGTGCCTGCCCGGGAGAGCAGATTGCTTCTCCCGGGCACGGCGGTAGCGGAAAAGGATTGAGGCTAGGGTTTGAACCTAGGCTCTGATACCATGTTATGAATAGGGCTTGTATTCAATATGAAAGCCAATGGCCACAATATATAGAGTACATGAGGGTCCAAGAGATAAGGCAAGGACAAGAGATAAGGCAATAATCTATAACAGATAATATATCCTTAACATCTATAACGCACTAATATTCAATCTTCGCAAACATCTGCAAGTATGCAGTTACATCATAGAAAGAAGAGCATCAGTGGAATCAAGGGGATTTTTTAAATTGAAATGGACAAGCAACAGTACCATACTATTAGTGATTTGTAGTTTGATGCTACAGGTCACATATAAAAAAAAAAGTATGAGATCTTCAAAGGCACGTGAGAATTGTTGTGGCCAAGGGCTTGCAGTTGTAGTGCAGCGGCAAGAAATAGAGCTGCATTAGAAAGGAAACGACAGCAAGGACAAGCAACCCGCGCAGTGGCAGGAGTCCTTGGCCAGGACGTGCAACAGCATGTGGCCAACAACGTTCACAAACTACAGGGAGTTCGTATTCATAAGGGGTAGGATAGCGAGTCATGTTTAAGATAAGAGTCCAGGAGGAAAGATCAGATTAGTTAGGAGAGTAATCAGTTAAGAGTCCAGATAGAATTCTATTTAGTAGAGGTCAAGTCAGCCAGGTCCAATTCTGCCCTATAAAAGGGAGGGTCGTGTACTCTATTGAAGGCAAACAAGAAAGAAACAATCTATTCTCCCCAAATATTATCACATCTCATTCTATGTCTATCTCCCCCTTCTAATACCCTAATCCCCTTCAACTTCAAGCCATGCCTGTCTGGCCTTCCTTTGCGTGGTATTTATCCCATTGTGAACCAAGGTTCAGAACAAGAATTGACAAGAAAAGCTTGCAGAGTAAAAGAGATTTACAGGAAACAAGTGATTTTGTAAAAGAATAACATGAAGTGATAAACATAATCTTAGATTCAATAAAATTTGCACTTGTAGCATCTTATCATTAAAGCATAGTTATTATAAGATGAGAAACAAACTTACAATGTCAAAAATGTTGAAGACGAAGACAAAAAATGAATAGATCAAATAATAAACCCAAGGACTACCGCCAACCAATGTCCTTGGACTCAAAATTTCCCTCAAGTTTTCCCAAAACGGTGAACCAAAAATGCTGCAGAAATTCCATATCAGAATGGTAGGAAAAGTGAAAACACACGCGCGCGCACACAATGGATTACCTAGCCATAATACTTGGAAAAGCTAGTAAGTATGATGTTGTAAGCAAAGGCTGCATCCCAGTCGGGTTTATATTGAAGGGGATATACGGCTCAACCTCTGTAACTGGGGAGCTTTCCTTCCTACAAAAACGGGTGAAATGGAAGGGAAATATAAGGCTTCACTAAAATGTAAAAATAAAATCTGAAAGTTTTGCATTAGACAAAAAGGTGATGATGAATTAGCAAGTAGTTTCTGTTGGATCAACATGCATCCAACCATCTCATTATGACATGCCGGGGCGGAGGTAAAATATTTGATAGAACAATAGAAGAGTGTTGATATAACAGAAAGGCAGTATGTTTTCTAATGATGTAAAATATATTTCCTTAAAAAATGTTAATAGTCAAGGTAGCTTCCATTTGGTTAGCAATTCCAGCCATCTGATATTTTGTGATGCCATGCTCTGACAAGTGACAACTAATGATCAAATGTTTGGTAAAAAACAAAAGCAACCTTGTTCCAACTAAAACGAGATAGATTGAACAGAACATGGCATTTGATTGTCAAGAATAGGATGTGTTGACAACGATGACCAAAAAACTTGTTAACAACTTTGCAAAATCAAACCTAAAATATTCACAAAAAGGCACATCCAGTAAGTACGACAAAGTAGGATATTGAGTCTATATGCTCACAAGAAAACACAAGCTTTGTACTTTGTTTGGTTGAAGAGAGCAAGAGAACATAAATAAAAGAATGGAAATTAAAAGAAAAAGAAGTGAGTTTCTCTCCCTCAATTTGTTTAATGAGAACAGTACATTGGTGTATTTAAAATGTTGTCCTCGTTGCAATTTAACAAACTTAAACTCTTTAACCTAAACTTGTAATGTAGGGTAATTGAGGGTTGTAACATTTTTTTTCATACTAGTTCAATAAATGTGCTTTGCTTCGAAAAAAACATATTACACCAATGCGTCCGGTCATCATCATAAGGCTCGGCCTGCTGCATGCCTTGGCTCTGCTGCTGCGCTCGGCCGAACTCTGCCCCACCTAGCATCGCACCTCCGCCGCTCACGCTCCTGGCCACACGGCTCGCTCTCTTGACCGCACTCAGATAGCCGCCTCGCCCACGCCTTGGCATACACTCACTGCCCTTGACTAGTGAGCTGATGTGTGCCCGAACTGGTCCTTCAGTGCACGCTAGCATGCTGCCGCCCCCTTGCGGCCTGCTTTGCCACCCGTCTACGAGGCCAAGACGCTGCCCACAAGATCGCACACCGTACAATACAAATTATTTCATTGTCCATATATATTGCATACATTAAAAGCATATGATAAACCAGAGATGAATTTCTCGGTCTACTGGTGGCTCCTTAATTTTTTTTAACCGGCCCAAAATTTGGAACACCATTGTATGCATCCATGCATTGCAGCGATGAGATCAAATTATAACTTGCATGGCTGCATAACTGCAAACATGTGGACATCATGTATGCGGTTAATGCCTTAACATCTAAATGAAAGAATAGGCAGATCTCACGCAAGCCACCGTGTGTCATCCTCGAAGAACCACTGCATAGGACAGGGGCACGCCATGGGAATACCTTCCCTGTCGACATGCACCACTGGCTGCACCCGTGTGCTGTCTCTGGCCATGTTGCCTACGCCCTAGCTGAAGTGCCCGTCGCCTGCCGCACCTCCGTACAGTTGTAAGTGCTCCACTGTGGCGACCCACATAATTAGCCCAGGGTAATTAGCAACCACTCGGTCATTACCCTAAGTTAATTACACGAATCTCAGCATAGTGGCTAATAAAATAACGGGCGTCCCGGTATTTTATCAACTACTACGCCGTATTCAGAGTGTTGCTAATTAAGTATTGTACTAGACATATAGCCTGGTGTGGCTCTTGGAATGTAATATATGTTCATTCAGTCTCTAATTATTGTTCTGTTGCAACACTCTGAATACGGCGTAGTAGTTGATAAAATACCGGGACGCCCGTTATTTTATTAGCCACTATGCTGAGATTCGTGTAATTAACTTAGGGTAATGACCGAGTGGTTGCTAATTACCCTGGGCTAATTATGCAGGTCGCCACATCCACTAGGATGGCTCCTTGGAGGTGTTCCCAATGATGGCGACAATGACTGCGTGTTCCGCATCAGCGACATGTACATGCTCTGGTACAGCCACCGCATCGCAGGGATCGCCTAGTCCTAGTCAACCTGTGAATTGGAGGGCATAAGCATGAAGGTGTTATTCATCTAGATCAGCATCAAACAAGCCAACCGCGCAGGCGACCAACTCAGCTTCTTCACTGGCCGGTTCACTCTCGGTATCATCTTGCTAGATAACTACGCCGAGAGCCCGTAATGCCACTGCGGCTTTGAGTTTGCCAACGCCCGCAACAACGGCGATGCCGTCGTGGAGCTCTTGATCCGTGAGCAGCGGTGGCATCACAGTGTCATGTTGAGCAGCATGCGCCAATGATTTTAAGTCGTAAAGTCGAGTCGCATTGCCATGTATGGACTTAACGACTAGCTGCGACTAGTCAGTCTATCATCGCTACTGCTACTCTCCTACTATTACATCGAGATGTAGCACAGAGCAGAAAAACATAGAGAAGGAAGAAAAGACAAAGGGAGAAGGTTCAGAGAGGAGACCAAATGGGAGGTCAAGGAACCTGTCACAGCTCATCGTCACCGTCAGGAGCCTCGTCGCAGCTTGTCGTCGGAAGCCTCATCGCACTCGCATCTTGCCTCCACCATCGCCTTGCCGCCCCATCACTATCCCTATCACATCACAGCTTCATCGCCATGCACCACTTGCGCCTCTGTGCTTCCTGTGGGGCTCGTGCATTAGAGTCGTCGCCAGCTTTCTAGTGAGAGGAGGAACCCTAGGAAGTACCAGCGCCTCTTCCCTTACTCTGCTCTTTGCTTGGCTATATTAATGAGAGGTTGAGAGTTGAGCTGGGCCAGCTAGGTTGTGCCTAACCCACATCCATTCTTCCCTACCTTCTCCTTATTATGCAGCACCGCCTCTGCTCTCTACTTCATGCACGCCGCCGCGTCGCCAACACCCTCACCACCTCTTCCTCCTCCCCTTCCCCTCCTCCCTCCTCCACCTCCCCCGTAGTATATCCCTCTCAATGTAACCATGGACCATCCATGCGAAACAAGTTCGGTGACTAGCCATCCACGATTAGTCGTCCCAATCGCTCGATTAGTCGGCCGGTCGCCCGACTAGTCCTCTAAGTCGAGTTAACTACTCCAGTCAGCAACCAAGAACCGATTGGATGACTAATCGTAGATTAGTCGACAACTAGACGACAATTTAGGCCCCGTTTGGCAACTTGGAACCGAGGTGTTTCTACTAGAATCTAGGAGAAACCCAACCAAACGGGCTAAAACTCGGAACGATTCTCCTCGAAACGTTTCTTCTATTTCCACACCGTGGCTGAATCACCCTCAACCCCGTTTCTACTAGTTTCTATTAGAATCTGGAACCGTACCAAACGGTTTGCAGAAAGTGATTTTGATTCTACCTGAAACGTTTCTACCAAGAATCTGAAATCGTTTCCGTTTCTACTAAAATCTGGAACCGTACCAAACAAGGCCTTAATAACAATGGCGCCAGCCAAACTTAAATTGGATGTAGATATAGTTGGAGATAAGATGAGTTTGTTAGGGTTGTTAAGGGATTTGTTTTGAGTAGTTTGCTTTGAATGGATAGAGAAGAGAAGGAATCGCGAAAGAAACAACCGAATCGAGCGAATATTTCGGTGACCAAATCGAGCGGGGGCGTGCAACCGACTTAAGGGCCACCTGTCGACGCAGATTTTTCTGTGAGGGGAGGGGATGACGTACCACCGCGACCACCACTACCTTCTTTTAAAGTAGTAAATAATTATTTCTCTGCTTCTATGAATAAACTACAATCAAGGCAAAAATTCTCCCCATTTTCTTAAGTTCCTTGGCTCCTGACCAAACTTATAATGTACCTGGACCGTAGTAGAGTAAAGACCACTCAAGGATTCAGTATAGCATAAGCCTAGCCAAATACATAATGGAAGGTGAAGTTGTACAAGGTACTCATGAGCTAAAAACCTAGTAGCCTACAACATGAGCACATCAACACATGATGCAAGTAATGAAAGTATGAAACACTTCTTCAGAGAAATACAAAGTTAAGCAAAGCAGAAGAAAGAACTTAACAGCTAACCATTTTCAGATCTTGCAGGTAGTTTTCTAGCGTTACCTGAGCATTTTTGCAAAGTTAAAAGAAAAGTAATGATACACTTTTACTTCTTCAGAGAAATACAATTTTGAGCAAAGCATAAGAGAGAACTTAACAGGTAGCTATTTCCATCTTGTATGGATAATGTCCTAACCTAAGCATTTTTTGTAAAGTTAAAAGAAGAAAAACAGTAAAAATTATTCATGCAAATAACAGCATTCAGAAAATACATTGCAACAGAAATGAATTGAGAATTGATTTATGTTATTACCTTGCACCAGAAGCCAATTTAAATCCATAGTACTGAAGCTTTATCTTCCTACATCCTTCAGTCACCAGCACTGCCCCCATGGTGACCATCATAAAAATTCCAGCTATTCCCAAGATGTAGGGCCAACACTTGCACACATTTCCTGCTTCGAGAGGTAAGTTTAATTAAGAGAAAATAACACAAAGTAAAACTCAGCCTGTCAGTTGCCTGTGTAAGTGTGCATTATACAATATATCACTCAGAAAATTTAGGGGTTAGACACATTTTTTGTCCCTTTTCTCTCAAAGGCCATGTGATCCTCACAAAGGTAGTTATTCTACCACAGAAATTGATGCAAGTGTTAGACTGAAGCACTTTTGCTTGATAAACATGATATTGACAGAACACAAGTCAAGATTAAATCAGCACTAACTGTTCACAGCTCACATTATCATGCAAATCAGTGTTGGATGGAGCTACAATGTGTGGGGTTATCTTATGTTTATCTAGAGAGACAGTTTCAATACATCTGATACTGGTGTTCGCAAAGACAATGCCACCGCCGAGAGGTTACGAAAGAGGCAACCTTTCCAAAACTTTAGGTGCAAGTTTCAACTTATGATTTTTCTAGTCTGTAACTGATTAATAGAAAAAAAAAATAACTTCACAGGCGTTGTTTTCTATTTATTTTGAGTAAAAATCAAGGCAAAAATGTAATGGAAAATTGATCTTCCAAGGGATATTAAGATTTAAGAATCCATCTATGACT
Organism: Rhipidocladum racemiflorum; assembly: GCA_036346355.1. NCBI lineage: Eukaryota > Viridiplantae > Streptophyta > Magnoliopsida > Poales > Poaceae > Rhipidocladum > Rhipidocladum racemiflorum. The sequence goes on along the minus strand of CM070578.1, from coordinate 12,725,345 downwards.
TTTGGTAGCCAGTATGAAACACGGTCCCCAGCTAAGCAGATAAAGAAGGCAAAAAAAATGCAAGAATTTCAGGCATGATAATGTTGAGCTTGGGAAACTGCCATTAAGAAATACTCCACAAGACTTCCGGAAAGAAATAAAAGAAGACAGAAGAACAACAAATACAGTCTATATATAAATCACCATTGTCAAAATTTATGAATAGGATCCAATTATAAAATGTAAAAAAGGGCGATTGACAACTGGACAAGCTTAAGTTAAGATTACCTGAAAATTGAGTTAGAATCTTGTGCAGTGTATCTGTGTAACCAATCAATATTCCCACACAGATAATCAAAGATGAGCCATGTCCTGGACCGCAGAATACACAAAAAGCAGCAAGCATGACAGATCTAGCCAAGGACAAGAACATAAGCACTAATATTGATGACAATAAACATTGTATGGTTTTACCTTACGGGATCATTTCCAGAGAAATAGTTACAGAAATGAACTTTTCATACATAATGAAATCCTACCAGTTGCATATTTTTGTGTTTAAAAGCTGGGGCTAAAACCCAACGAAAGCCCCAAATTCAAATTCCTATCTTATTTTTCTTCAAAACCATGGTAGCAGTAGACACATTAGTTGGAAAACTTGGAACCCAAACACACGTTGGTAGACAACACAAAGTGGGGAATTTTTTATATCAGTAATGAGAAGCTCCCATACACAAATAAATTAAAAAAATCAAGAAGCTCTTCCACAACATGAACATGCAATTTTTATTTTTTATTTTATTCTCTAGCCATATAGACTGCCCAATTGGATGAAATTTATTCAGCTTATGCAGTCCAGCTTATGTGAACAAAGTCCAGTTTATTTTGTACTAAAAGTATGTAAAACCAAAACATATCATTCAGCCAAAAAAATCAACCAAATGGGTACAGATATGATGCATAGACATGTCCTACACAAGTACTATGAAAATAAGTGATTCAAAACAGAGTCTTGTGACAGAATGTACAACATGTATATGACAAAATGTGTCATAGACTCATAGTTCAACAGATTATAACACAAATAGACAACGAATGATGCACCTATAATAAAATGCAAAAATGCACGAGATAGAGTACTACCAAATCCAGACTCCGATATGGTGTCACAGATCCATGTCATTGACATCGCACCAAGAACAAGCAAAAAGCTTGTTATTATTACATGCTTAGCCCTGAAACAGATGAAATTATAAAAAAAATAGATACATAGAAATACTAAAAAAACATCCCCCCCCCCCCCCCGGTTCAAACAAATCAGGATCAATAACAACGTTGGTCCCTCTATTTCAAGACGGCTCAAATAGGTCCCCTCTGCTTCTAAAAATGGGTAATGACATGGAGTAAATTAAATGATGAGTTGGATGCAAACTCAGATCACAGCATGCACTTTTACTGGTTCTAATCCTAAAGTACATCCCTCTTCTATCAGCACGTAAGGCAAAAAAGGAAAAGAAAATAAAAGAATGGGCATGGTTTGGCCAACGGTGAAGCACTCTAGCCAGCTTGCCAGATAAGTGAAGAGGGAGGAGAACTTAGTTAGAAAAATAAAAGTCACCATATCATATCAAATATGCTAAAAAGGTAGTTTACCTGTAACTTGCAGCATATATGGAATATTGCAGCGAATAGCATGACACAGTAAAAGCCGCCACAATTGCTAAACCCAATGACAGCCACCATCTAAACAATCGAGATAAAGGGACTCAATCTAGATGAAATGGTTTATCAAAAACGAAATGGTTTAAGATAGACAACTAAACGCACATATAGCCTTTGATCTTCTCGTGCCCATCTAATCCTTCCTTGCGAAGCTTTTCAAGTGATGGAAGAACATGACAGAGAACCTGAAACAGAAACAAGTTGTTCTTGTAACAATAATATTGAAATGACAAGTTGCACTTCTCTTGGGTGGAAACCCAGTGACAAACAAAAGCTTTGCAATTGCATATTCAAAGCTACTTCAAAGTTATCCAGGAAGAAAAAAAAAAGTGCACGCCTATGGTCTTTTCTTTCAATTAAGGCCAAATACCTTATTGTCAGATTATTACTGAGAGTTCTAGAGATGGTTGCAGCGGCTTAAGCTTGAGCACAAAGCTGCTATGGGCCTTAGGGCCAGTTTGGCATTGCGAGGCTGTGCTGCGGAAGCAACACAACATAGTTAGTTATACAGAATCTTTGTCAATTAAAACAAAAATTTTATGTTATGGCTCTAAAATAGAGGTTGCCAATTAGTTAATGCAACTTGAAATTGTAAACCAAAAAGGCTTTTAGAAAGCCACTGCAATGCCGAAAATGGCCTATTTTTTGAATATTTTTATTTAACTTAATTCCCATGTGCATTAAGAACCTCAAGCAGTCAAGCTACTTTGCATCAGTTCATCTTTTAGGGGGGGCTTTCAGATAAACTCAAGCCCTTCTACAGGGCCTTTTCCACTTTCAGCTAGTACCTGATGTAAATATGTAAATTAGTCAGACCCCAATAGGCAAAATAAGCAAGGTTACAATTGACAGTTGACCTAACCAAAATTCTCATTATAAGTACAAACCTGACTACCTGAGTGATGGTTCTGCGAAATGTAAGAAGTGTCCTAGGTTGATTATGGCCTAACTAGTAACATGTTCAGTATGAAGGGTTAATTGGATCTTGCACCAGTTGAGCTACTCTCCCCTTTGACACAGGATTATTGATTTATTTATTTTTTTGCTCCTATGGATATTTTAGAGTAAATTGCACCAAAGGTGCTTAAACTAGTACATGTATCCAATTAGGTTCATGAAATTGAGGACTCCCAACATTTAGGTTCCCAAACTTTTGCATAAGTAGTTCCAGTCTATTCTGCATAAGGTCCTTAAACATGCATTGTTTGGCTAAGTGAAACACATCTGCAAGTTTAGGATCCCAAATGTTGAGGTATCATGCTCATAGAAACTAGAAGGATACCTCAGCGTTGCAGCAGGAATTTGTAGAGATCAATTTGTTCGTTGTAATGTTTGAACAGATCAAGGTGAAATATGGTAGAGCGTAAAAGAAATAGAAGACAATGCAAATGAGGGAAGATCTATGACACTCAATTTTCATCGAAAGGTTGTGAACAATAGGAGTGATGTGGCTGCATGAGAGAAGAGAGAAATAGAATTGATTGTAGTTAGTGGGGATTACTTGTTTAATATATATAGATAAGAGAGCAGCCAAAGCTTTAAGGATTTATGGTATAATTTACTCATGAATTTACAAGTAAATGATTTGTTAACCCTAAATTTATCAGTTTCCCAAGTCTGAATGCTGTGAGAGAGAAAAAACTTCCTCCCATTGTTTTGGCTTAGGCTAGAACGGAACGTGCACCTAGACAGAGCAAGTATACGTAAGAAGATATGATCATCGAACAGCTAAATAACTATTTGTAGAGGAAATACATGAGAATCAAGGCCATACAAATGGACATGAATGTAAAAACATTCGAGTATTGCCATTGGATAACAAAAGCACATGACAGGGCAAAGAATAAGAATATCAAACCTGCATGACAATAGATGCTGAAATCTGATGACTGATCCCCAGCTGGAACAATGACAGCTTCAATTCAGAAGAAAAATCACCGAGGTCATCTGCACAAACGAAGCCACATAGCGAATTACATTATTCAAGCAGTTCACTAAAAATTCCATCACAAGCTTACACGCTTTCACACATGTACAGTAGAGCTAGCACGAACGGATAGTCCGAAGGAGAGAGGGGAGAGACCTGCAGGGAGCGGGGCGAAGCTGAGGTAGGAGTCGGGGATGAGTCGGCGGTCGAACCCGGGGAGCGGGACGAAGTAGCCGACGCGGCTGAGAACGATGAGTGCGGCCGTGACGGCCAGCCTCCGCCGGATCTCGCTGCGGAAGAACGCCTCCGCCGCGCCCTCCGCCACGGCCCCCAGCCGCGCCAGGTCCAGGAACCTGTTCCGGTACCCCGCTCCCTTCCTCCCCGCAGCGCGACCCTCCCGCGCCGGCTCGGCGGGGAAAGGTGCGGCGGACGCCGAAGCCCTAGGAGAGAGGAGGAGGCGAGGAGCGGGAAGCGGCCGTTTGGGCGTGCGGACGAGGAGGTGGCACTGGTGGGCGCGAAGAGATGGGAGCTTCGCGGCAGGGCGAAGGGGCGGGAGGGGGAGTACGCGGAGGGGTGGGAGTGAGAGCGAGAGCGAGAGAGATGAGGACATGGCGATGGCCGGCGCTGCCGCCCTCGTGCCGGCGCGCGGCCGGGAAGGCAATCCGCTTGGATGGGTTTGGAATCTGGGAAAATCCGACGTGCAACGTCACAGGCTCTTGGCCTTGCCGTTGTGCTCTGATCACGAGCGTCGGTTTCGGCTTCTACCCTCCATCGGACGGTCCAGATCAAAATGGTCTTTTGCGTTCATTTCAAAAACTTCATGTTAAATACAAAATCTAAGAGTTGGTCGATCCAGCTATTTCAATAATCCCATTATACAACGTATAAGCGCTCAATTATCTTTCCGAGGGTAACCCTCTTGACATAGGTTATTGGGTTTTAGCTCTTTTCGCCCGAAAATGTATACCACCGGTTAGAGCATCTCCAGCAGAGCCCCTAAACCAGCCCCTAAACCTTAAAATAGGGGGTGTAGTAAAAAAACAGATCCAGCAGGGCCCCAACTCAAGCCCCTAAAATTAGGGGGCCCTAAATTTGCCTCCTCAGCCCCAATTCCCAGGGAGCCCCAACTCAAGCCCCTAAAATTAGGAGGCCTCTAAATTTGCCTCCTCAGCCCCAATTCCCAGGGACACGAGTACAACCAATATTATTGAAGATAGGGAAATACATGAGAGGCTTCGAAAATTTTATCATGTTTTGAAAATTTGAAATTTAAATTTGAAATTTCATGTTTTTAAATTGTAAATGTTAATATGCTTATGTTTTATGTATTACAAATATTTTTGATTGAATTTTAGTGGTGTCAAATGAAGATTATACGTAGCGGATATGTCAAAATAGGAGAAAAAGTAAAATAGGCGCTGAGATTTAGGGGTTGTTGCTAGACTTGTGTTCTGAAAACAGGGCCTCAAAAAATAGGGGGAGTCCCTAAATTCAAAATAGGGACCCTGTTTTAGGGGCCCTTGCTGGAGATGCTCTTAATGTCACCCAATAGCTGGAGTGCTCATTCTAAACTCAATAAAAAATTATGTTGGGTTTACTATGAGATTGCAAGGATGTTTGGTTTACAATGGTGGTTGAAAGAAATCCTACGGGGTTGTTTGGATTAGAGGTATTTTATTGAAATATTTTAAGACTTAGATTAAATTTGACCTAAATCCCAAAACCTTCGGAAGAATTACCACTCTCCCAAATAGGGCCGAAGGGTTTTTATGATCCACCTTTATGTGTTTTATTGGAAAACCAATAAGTTCACTGTAGCATCATAGATTAGCAGAACTCAAACAGACCTCGGGAAGGATTGGCCGAATTAAAATTTCAACTAACTCGGACACTATCTAGGTTCTGATATCACATACTTCATTTAAACTAAAGCCTCATTTATAACTACCGGCCGAGCGACTCTTTTTGAACAAAACCCAATATACGAGAAAAATTGCAGAAGTGTTTAGGACAAATAGAAAAGTTAAAGATTGAACCCATAGAAACTTGTAATCCTATTTGACCTCATAAGTTCAAGTTCAAGTTCAAGCTTTGCTACTGTTATATAGGGGTGGCAATGGGGATCCGTTCCCCGATCCCCGGCGGGGAATTCCTCTATTAGGGGACGAGTATGGGATGAAATCGTCCCAAAGGGTCCTCCTTCAATCGATCGAAATCGGGTTTGTCTTTCTTGTTAACGAGAAGCCCTTGGTCACACTCGGTCGAGCTGGTAAGGGATGGCTGGAAGAGGTCGAGCTGTCCTATGTCTCTATCAGTCGTTTCTATGACAATCTTTCTTTAAGCAGAAAGCATGTTCAAGCTCGATGATTAAGGTACTAGGGGCTCACAACACTATCGAGAAATGGCTTTCGGCTCTTGAAAGTACTTTTGCTTTCCTTTTCACTAAGCCTTCACGCTCTACTGGAAACTATCCTATATCAGAAGGTCTCGTAATCAACTGGATTATTTTTTACTTGATCAATCGGAAGGCGGAGGTAAACTCCCCAACTCGATCAATGGGTGCTCATTGGTCTTCTTGAAACTCCCCAACAGCCGTAGCTGTCGATTGGGGTAGCCTCGAGCATCCAGTATATGACATTAAGGAGTATTCCCCAATGGAGTAGTCAAAAAATCAAACTAGCATGTAAGCGAAGCAAGAAAAAGGCTTTCTATTTTTCTTTTCCAGATCATTTTTCCTAAATCTGATACATAGCGGTCGGACCAACTCAACTAGAAGAGTCAGTCTAAGGTATGGCTGTGAGAAAGAATACCGATCCGATCAAGATGACCAAGAAATCTGGATGACCGAGAAATCCAATGCCATTGTTCTAAATAAAATCGACCTAAAATGCATTTTATTGGGTTTTTAGTCCGAAGCATGGAACTCCGCCGGGGTCTCATCTAAAGGGAGGCAGGCCCTCGTTAAACGAATCCACCTTTCCCGAAGGGAGTCAAGCCTTTATTTTTTAGTTTATATCTATAATGTATTTGTAATCAAGGGATAATCTATTTGAGAAACAGGTTTCTAATTGGTATTCCTCTTTCCCCATGTCAGTAGCTTCTGTATTTTCCCCCACAGGGATGAAAACAGGGAAAATTATTCCCCCGTCGGGGATGGCGGGGACAGGGATGGGGAATTTTTTTCCCGCGGGGATCCGGTTGGGGATTCGAATTTAGTTTTGTCCAGTTTAGTTGTTAAATTACAAACATATTATCTAGCCCATCATATTCACATGTTCATAAATGGGACAACATAATCTTCAATGAATGCATGCATTCTTTTTTCCCTTGCCTGTTGATATGATTTTAGAGTTAAAATAGCTATACGAGCTCTTCTCTTGTGTGAAATTTTCGCGAGGATGGGTCCCCGACGGGGCCCCGATACCCGAACGGGGATGGGGACGGGGGGATTTTATCCCCCGGGACGGGGAATGGGGACGGGGACGGGGAAAATTTCTTTTCGTGGGGACGGGGATGGCGAGGCACTCCCCGGCGGGGAATGCCCCCGTTGCCACCCCTACTGTTATATGCTTTGTACAGTTTGGGAGGGGGTTTTAAGAAAAAGGAAGAACCTACTTCAACCCATCACTCAGGGATGACTCGATCTTTTTTTTTTTCTATGCTTTTCCTATGTAATGACTCTATGACTCTAGATAAGAAAAGCTTTATTATATTCTCTTTTTCAGATTCCTATAGTATTGTTCGGGGAGATGCAGGTACCCATTTAAAGAAAGTAAATATATCCTAAACATATAAAGCACAAATAAAATATATGGTGCATAGTTGCAAAGCTTGCTTTTGTAAAATAGACTATAAATGGCATATCTTAGTAAATAAAACCAAAGGGTTAATTCTCTTTCTAGATGGGACGGGAAAGGGATATAACTTAGCGGTAAAGTGTCACCTTGACATAGTAAAGTAGTAGTGAATTGGGAACAGAAAGAAAAAGGGGAGGTTTGTGCTTCACTATCATCAACGAAATTCTTCAATCCAGACTAGACCTAGGCACCGAGTTGTGCTGGCCCGACAAGGCACATGTATGATGGGCTGTGGGTCTAGACCGTAGCATGCCGCCACAACCCAGCCAGGCACCGTGTCATGCCATGCCGGCCCCGACTCTCCTCCGGCGAGCCTAGATATGATCCATTGGCATGTTGTGCGACCTTCATGCTGTGCCACTCTAGATCAATTCGTTTGACTATTGCGAGGAGAGGAAATGAGCGGAAGACATATGGGGATAAAACAATGGATACAAATATTGAGGGAAAATTAACTAAAATTTATTCATTCTCTGCAAAAGACGCGTCGAGATAGTGGTTGATATCTACTTGTGAATTCCATCGTGACCTACTTAGCTCTTTGGAAGACAAACTAGGCGTTTTGTATTTAGCTTCTTCCACACGCTTGAAGCGCTTGAACCACCTTGTGCTTATCACATTGTTGAGACGATTCTTCTTGCTTCACTTCTCCTGCCAAACTTTTTCTTAATATTTATCGAAATTGTAAAAAAACTCATACCAAAGTCGTATTGTGCCTACGTCATGTCCGTCAGGCATGTAGCGTGCTATGTCATGTTACCCATAGTACCTAGGAAGCCTAACCACCAAGCCCAATATGGTCCTAACAATCATGACGTGTTGTGTTTGTCGGTCACCCCAAAAAATCTGACCCCATGCCCACGTCTAATCCAGACGGGCAAGTAAAAAATTAGCTTGTAGCGTTGCTTACGTCCTCTATTCCTCTATGGATAGCACGACGTGGACTACCAAACCACATCTGCTCGTCATACTCGAAACTAGGGATGCAATTGAATCGGATATATGCCAACCAATCGACCTACCAGATATATTCGGATCGGATTCGGCTAGCCAGGTCGGATATTTTTCGTATTCGAATTCGCCGTCATATTCTGGGTTGTACTATTCATCGGTTTGGCATTTACCAAGAATATTATCAGATTTTTTTTAAAAAAAATATTACCGAAAATCCAAAATCTCCAAACGCTACAACTGAGCAATGCCTCCCCTAGTTCACTAGGCGTGTGCACGGTGGTCCGGCTGGCAAGGTGCTCATGTGGCACGGCGGCGTGCCTGTCATGGCTAGCTTTTCAATGTGGGGGCAATTGGGTAATTCCTCCACCTTGATATTCTTTTTCCCACCCTTATTTTTTTCTCTCTCCCTTCCCACTCCCACTCGTCTCTCTCTCCTCTCCCCAATTCCCCACCCGGTTCCCCACCCCACTCGCCCGACCCCTCCCCCTCTCCTCACTCCCACCGGCGCCACCACCCCCTGCGCCCTCCACGCCGGCGACGCCGACGCCGTCCTGCGCCTCCCCCTTGCTCGGCCTGCCCGTCTCGCCTCAACCCGGCCACGGCCCTGCGCTGACCGACGGCCGCCACCTCCCGGCCGGCGACGCCACCGCCCTTGGCTCGCCCGGCCGCCACCTCCTCCGGCCGGCCACCACCCCTCCCCTCCAAGTACATCTCCCTCTCCCTCCTCTCTCTCCCTCTCCCTCTCCAAGGCATGGTTAGGGTTTGGGTTTAGTGCATGCTAGGTGTTTGATGAAATGTCCATGGGGGAGATTTGTGGTTTGGGAGTGCTTATGCAAATTGCTATGGTGTAGTAGTTGAAGTGCGCCTACTGGGTGTTCGATTGAATGCCAACAAGGTTCTATTTAGTGTTTGAGGTCAATTGGTAAAGGAGTGTGCTTAGGGTGTTGGATCGATGCTAAGCCACAATGTGAAGTGCTAGGATCCTTAATTAGGTCATGTGGTGCATGGCGGTAATCTAGGTTTGGAGTATTGTGGGTGCTCGTTTAGATGTGATTGATTATGCGTGAAAGATCGTAATGGGTTGAGCTAACCGATAATGGATAGTTCTATGCAGTGGTTCAATGAGTGAGTTTTGTCGTTAGTCATTTTTTCGTTTGTAAGGATTAGATGTTAAAATAGTGTTGGGCATTAACGTTTATTGTTCGCTTGTAGTAGACTTTCGCTTTGTTTTTCCTTTTGGTTGTCGAATGTGTGCATGTTGTTTTTCAATTCTCATTGCATGTCATCGGCATCGCATGCATCTCATTTTCGCATACCTTGTGCTCGTGTAGAGAGCGATCCCGCGGAGGTTGACGGCGCACCGAGGAGGTTCAGAAGTCAGGGGGCAGGTTGATCACATAGCGAGAAGCGAGGCAAGCACCTAAGCATCTTGAACCCTTATATGATTCTATTTTGAGAATAAATTGCTAAATTTGTGAGTTACGTTTTGCATTAGGAGTTAATTGTGGGATAGGACTAGATCCCATTTGCTGCACATATATCCATTGATTATTGTTAAACACTTCCTTGAAGCTAATACGGGTAATATAACTGAGTCAGCGCTTAGTCTTGCTTAGAGGTCGGGGTTCGGGCCAAGTGACGGAGGGTTCTGTCACTTGTGGTTGTTATTATTACACACATGTTACGTTATCTTTGGACTTGGAATTGGGAAAGGTTTTGGAAAGGTTAACTTGTGGACCAAGGGGAATTGGTTCATTTGGGTATGGAGACTTCGAATGTGTAGCCGTCTGTGTCAATTAAGGACCGATCCGTAAGTGGAATAGGATTGAGCACACCAGGTTGGTCGTATGCCCGATTATGGTACAGTAAGCCACTCTTTCTCTCATACGGAATCGATGGACCGTAACTTCCTGTGGTTGGACGTGGGTGAGGCGAGGCTTAGGCCGACTCTCGGCGCCAAGCCGGGCTTGGGGCTGCTCGAGGGTGCTAGGTTTTCGGCCACGAGGAGGGCGCTTCGATTGGGTATGATTGGGAGGGTTGACACTAGGCCCTTGTGGTAAGTGTCGTGCGATCAATGCTTCCTGCAGGGTTAATTAAGCGATTCGAATTGCCGCGCTCGGATATGAGCAAGCTTAATCCGAACTTCTTCTGCGTAGTAAATAACTTAAACTTGTGGTTCGCCGTTGGGCTTGAGCTTTCAAATGGTTATGTATTGCTTTACATTAATTGCTGTTAATTTCAATCTCACACTAGAAATGCGTCACGGTCTATAAGCGCTTTAAACTTGTAATTGGTTCGATTGTCGCAATTATGCTACAAATGTTAATGCTTTGCCGCACTTTTACCTTAAGCTTTCTCCTTGCTACAACTAAATGCATAATCCTTGAGTCGGTCATATATGGACCCGGGTAAGACTTGCAGTACCTTTTGTACTCATGCTTCGCTTTGTGGTTTCGGTGAGGATCGAGGATGGCGGGTGTGAGTTACGCCCATCTCGCCTCTCGGTGGCCAAGGCGGGGCACCGAGTAGAGGCTTAGCGCGATATCGCACACGCCTTTCGGAAGTGTTGAGTGGCGAGGACACTTCCTGAGTAGTCTTATTTTGCTTTGTGTTGCGATTTGATTCACTTTTGTTGTATAGTTAGTCTTCTACTTTATGCCTCGTCGTTGTTCTAGTCTATGTCGTTGTCAGTGGATTCTCTCTGCTTGTGATTGTGTTGTTGCCGTGGTTGTTGCATTACTTTTGCATATCTATATATCAACTGCTGTGTTTTCCTTGTCTGCTGAGTGGATGTCCATAGGTTCTAGGTGGGTCATGCCGAAATTTTCTGTTTTTCGGAGTCTTGGTCTTTTTCCCCGTTCTTGCCTAGTTTAGAGTTTTGGAGTTGTTTTAAATCTTGGTTCGGTGGTTGTCAGGTTCGTCCTTGTGCCGTGTGTTTCCGCTTGCGTGTGGTTTGGAAGGTTTCGGGTTCGTTGCCCCCTTTATGCAAATTGAATTGATATCGTAATGTTTTCCGGTATCACGGTGATCCTGGGCGCGTGTTCGGGTCGCATACCGGGGGAATACCGGGGTTGTTGTCGAGTCGTTGGATGTTCGTAGGGTTGTCTCTGTTGGGCTTGGGTATTAGCATCAGGATCACCTCCGGTGATTGGTTGCTAGGATCCAAATCCGATGGGAGCAACTGTTCACCCAACAACTCGAGGACGATCTGGGCGGCTCACGACAAGTTGGTATCAGAGCAAGGTGCATAAAGACGAACTTAAACTTGACGACCACTTAGGTGATTTATTAGGACTTGCATGGTGCATTAGGTAGAGCTTAGTACTGATTACCCGCCCTAGGTATATAATTAGGAGAGTTACGTTAAAGGGTGAGCGTGGGAGAAACGATTACGTTGGAATCGTGCATCCATATTATGCATATGAGGTTCATATCATGTCATGCATGCATATGTTTACTATGTCATTTTGCATCATACTTTGTGCTCTTGTGTAAGATGGGCTTGTAGGGCTCCAGTAGCGGGATCTTTGCGATCTGACTAGGTCAAGTTAGGGTTTTGAAAATCTTGAAGTCTACTTTTTCTTGTGGAGTCTAACTTTGTGTAAATCTGTCTCGTTGGTAGCAGAATGAGGACCCGTGGGGCTTCCACCTGCAGGGGTGAGGGTGGTCTTTGGCGGCGGCGGCGGAGGTCTTTATTCCGCCACCTCCTCCCAATGTGTTGGACATTCTGCGGCGGACCGAAAGCGGCACCAGGAGGCGACCAACCGGATCCTGGAGATGCTAGTCCAGACCGGTCCAAGACGGTGGCAGCGGTGATGGGCGCAGGTCGGCCCACCGGCTATCTCGACTTCCGCACACGCAGCCACCGGTCTTCTCACGGGCCACCGATCCGTTGGAGGCCGACGATCGGCTGCGCACGATAGAGCGTAAATTTGCTCTTATCGGCGTGGGGAGCTCGAGAAGGCTCGCCAGCGGCGCCAGCGGCTCCAGGAGCCCTCTGGTGCTTGGTGGGCCAATTTGCGGGTGATGCGACTGCTGCGGGCACCCGATTTACTTGGGCTGAGTTCCGTGAGGCGTTTGGGCGTACCACATCCCGAAGGGCCTCATGGACATGAAGAAGCGGCGATTTCTCACCCTCGAAGCGGCTTTCGGCAAGTCGGTGGTTGACTACTCGCAAGAGTTCAACTACCTTGCGCATGACGCCCCGAGAGGAGGTTGACAGCGACGAGAAGAAGCAAGGTCGGTTTGTGAGTGGGTGTGGCGAAGATGCGGGCCAATTTGTCCGTCTGCGACCGGCCCGACTACAATGACTGGTGAGTCGCGCGATCACTGTTGAGCTCAAGATCACGGGCTCATCGGGAGGAGAAGAAGAGGAAGCGGGTGACACCGTACTCAGCGGCACTCGCGGCGAACTCAGGCGGTCTCGTATCGGCCGAGGCCGTCTGCTCAGCCAGCCGTCGATCGGTCGCGTCGGCCAGCCGTCGGTTGCCGCTCCGGCCACGACCACCACTACCGCCACGCCGGCGGCAGCGGCAGCGAGTCCGGTCGGTCAGTGCTACAATTGCGACGCGGGCCACTTCATCCGAGATCGCCCCTTCCAGCGTCGCGGCTGCCGGCACCGGCGCTCCACGACCTTGAGCGCGACAAAGACTGCCACTACCTCGTCGAGCCGAGGCGGCGTCACCTTCGTCGACGCCGAGGCGGTTCCTGAGGCTCATTGTGTGCTATTGATACGTTTCGTCGAGGGCATGAGGCTAGAGTGTTGTTTGATTCAGGGCCTCCCATTCCTTTATTCGCACGGGGTTTGCGAGCGGCATCGGATGGGGGTCGATGGCAGTGTCACCTCTTTTGTGATTGAGGCACCGGGTCGAAGATCACGGTTAAGCAGATGGTTCGGAAAGCGATGAGTTCGGTCGGGATTCCATTCACGGTCGACTTGTTGCTTCTAGACCTTTGGGGATAGATGTCATCCTGGGGATGAGTTGGTGACACGACCAATGGTCGCTTTTGGATTCTTTGTAGTCGTACCACTGTCACTCCGGAATCAGAAGGCGGCCGACTCACTCTACTTCTTAATGAGAACAAGGCCACCCTGTGTTCACTGAATGGGACAGAAGTTGAAGAGCTGGACTCGATTCCCGTGGTGTCTGAGTTCCCCGATGTGTTCCCAGCAGAATTACCGGGAATGCCACCTGATCGGGACATTGAGTTCGTCGTTGAGCTCCAGCCAGGGACCGCTCCGGTTTCCAAGCGGCCATACCGAATGCCACCCAATGAGCTAGCCGAGCTGAAGACTCAGTTGAAAGGGCTGATGGACAAAGGGTTCATTCGTCCGAGCTCCTCACCTTGGGGTTGCTCGGCTTTGTTTGTGACCAAGAAGGATGGTTCTCTGCGCCTCTGCGTTGACTACCGTCCTCTGAATGCGATCCGTCAAGAACAAGTACCCATTGCCCGGATTGACCTCTGTTTGATCGGTGGCCCGGTGCACGAGTATTTTCCAAGATTGATTTGAGACTCGGCTACCATCGATTAAGATCCGGCCGAGGACATTCAAAAGATCGCTTTCTCCACTGAATACGAGGCTCTACGAGTATACCGTGATGTCGTTCGGCCTCACGAGCGCCGGCGTACTTTATGTACCTGATGAACTCCATATTCATGGAAGAGCTGGATTCTTTTGTCGTCATCTTCATCGACGGCATTTTGATATATTCGGCCCGGTGAAGAAGAGCACGCCGACACCTTCGCATTGTCCTCGGGCGACTCGAGGAGCATCGCTTTGTATGCGAGTTCGGCAAGTGTGAGTTCGGTGAGGAAGTGTCGTTCTTAGGACACGCCCTTTACAGCGAGGCGTGGCGATTGGCAGAGCAAGGTACAGGATGTACTCAAATGGGAAGCGACCAAGGCAGTCCGCAGACATCCGCGATTTTTCTTGAAATTTGGTGGTATTATCGCCGCTTCATCAAAGACTTTTCAAAGATTGGCGAAGCCGATGACCGAGCCGCCAAGAAGGGAGTTGAATTCGGATGGTCGGTAATTTGTGAGAGCGCCTTTCGGACTACGAAGCAACGTCGACTACGGCTCTGTCCTCGCTCGGTAGGATATCCACGATCCTTTTGAGGTGTATTGCGTCGTCGAGGCATTGGGCTGTTGTGTGCTCATGCAAGAAGGCCGAGTCGTTGCTCACGCATCTCGGCGATTGAAGCATCATGAGGAGCACTACCCCACCCATGATTTGGAGCTTGCGGCAGTGGTGCATGCCTTGAAGATCTGGCGCCACTATCTCTGGGGAACAAGTGCAATATTTATCACGATCATAAAAGTCTCAAGTACATCTTCACCAGAGCAGATCTGAACATGAGGCGCGGAGATGGCTTGAGCTGATCAAAGACTACTGATGCGGAGGTACACTACCACCCGGGGAAGGCGAATGTGGTAGCTGACGCGTTGAGTCGCAAAGCTCAATGCAACTGTTGTACTCTCCAGTCCCCGAGTGTCTCTCTTTGTGCCGAATTCCAAAGACTCGGCTTGGAGATGGGCGAGCAGGGATTCATAGCCAATGTTGAGTTGAAGTCTACATTGCTCGATCGGTCGAGAGGCCTGGTCGAAGGATGAAGAAGTTGCCCAAATCCGGATAAATTGAAATTGGGGCAAGCTGCTGAGTTTCGCTTAGATGATCGAGGAACCGTGTGGTTCGGCGACCGCATAGTTGTCACGATGACCAGGAGTTGAAGCGAAGGATTCTTGATGAGGCACATAACTCCTTGCTTACCATTCACCCGGCGACAACAAGATGTATCGGGACTGAGGCAGCCAGTTTGGTGGGCTCGCATGAAGCCTTGAAGTCGCTCGCTATGTGTCGAGTGCGACGTCTGCAGCGAGTGAAGGCCGAACACCTCAAGCCGGTAGGTACTCTTGACCTCTTCCTATTCGGTTTGGAAGTGGGAGGATGTTACCATGGATTTCATTCTTGGCTGCCGACCACTTCCTCAGGCCATGACTCAATTTGGGTGATCGTCGATCGACCGACGAAGTCCGCACACTTTCTCGTCGTTTCGGACCACTTATTCGACCAAGAGATATGCGAGCTTTATATCTCTCGGATCTTGTGTCTCCATGGAGTGCCGAAGCGGATAGTGTCAGGCATCGAGGCTCTCGGTTGTCTCTCGGTCGAGAAGCCTACATGAAGCTTTGGGCACGGTTGCTCCTGATTCGACATACCACCCTCGTGATCGATGGTCGACCGAGAGGGTCAATCAGATCCTCGAGGACATGTTGAGGGCGTGTATCTTGTCCTCACGGAAGAAGTGGGAAGAGTGTCTCCGTGACGCCGAGTTCGCGTACAACAACGGCTACCAAACCAAGATCCAGATGTCCCCGTTCGAGGCACTTTATGGTCGCAGTTGTCGAGCGCCGCTGAACTGGTCAGAAAGTGGAGAACGCTCCTTGATTGGGCCGGAGTTAGTTGTGGAGGCGGAAGAAAAGGTGAAGACTATCCAAGAGAACCTGAGGATAGCGCGGTCGCGACAGAAGAGTTATGCTGATCGCCGTAGGAGACCCCTCTCCTTCGACATTGGCGACTTCGTCTATCTGAAGGTTTCTCCTCTCCGTGGCACCCGTCGATTCGGAGTTAAAGGAAAGTTGGCCCCTCGCTACATAGGTCCGTTCCGGATCCTTGGAAGACGTGGTCAGGTGGCATATCAGTTGGAGCTCCCTCCCTCGCTCGAGATGGTCCACGATGTCTTCCATATCTCGCAATTGAAGAAGTGCCTCCGTACTCCCTTTGAATCTCTGGAAGTGGATGACCTCGAAGTTCAGCCTGAACCTGATCTATCATACCAAGAGCGTCCTATTCGAGTTTTGGAGGAGGCCGAACGCAAGACTCGTAGGAAGACTCTCAAGTTTTACAAGGTTCAGTGGAGCAACCACACCGAAGATGAGGCCACTTGGGAACGGGAAGACCGTTTGCAAAGTGAATACCCGGAATTCTTCCAAACAATGTGAGTGCTTTAAACTCGCCCATTCACAATTCTTACGAGTATAAACTCCGTCCCAACTATGTGCTCATTTTGAATCTCGGGGCGAGATTCCCCTAAGGGGGAAGGATTTGTCATGGCTAGCTTTTCAATGTGGGGGCAATTGGGTAATTCCTCCACCTTGATATTCTTTTTCCCACCCTTATTTTTTTCTCTCTCCCTTCCCACTCCCACTCGTCTCTCTCTCCTCTCCCCAATTCCCCACCCGGTTCCCCACCCCACTCGCCCGACCCCTCCCCCTCTCCTCACTCCCACCGGCGCCACCACCCCCTGCGCCCTCCACGCCGGCGACGCCAGCTGCCGTCCCTGCGCCTCCCCTTGCTCCTGGCCGTCCGCCTCAACCCCGCGGCCCTGCGCCCGGCCTGACGGCCGCCACCTCCCAGCCGGCGACGCCACCGCCCTTGGCTCGCCCGGCCGCCACCTCCTCCGGCCGGCCACCACCCCCTCCCCCACCAGTACATCTCCCTCTCCCTCCCTCTCTCTCTCCCTCTCCCTCTCCAAGGCATGGTTAGGGTTTGGGTTTAGTGCATGCTAGGTGTTTGATGAAATGTCCATGGGGGAGATTTGTGGTTTGGGAGTGCTTATGCAAATTGCTATGGTGTAGTAGTTGAAGTGCGCCTACTGGGTGTTCGATTGAATGCCAACAAGGTTCTATTTAGTGTTTGAGGTCAATTGGTAAAGGAGTGTGCTTAACGGGTGTTGGATCGATGCTAAGCCACAATGTGAAGTGCTAGGATCCTTAATTAGGTCATGTGGTGCATGGCGGTAATCTAGGTTTGGAGTATTGTGGGTGCTCGTTTAGATGTGATTGATTATGCGTGAAAGATCGTAATGGGTTGAGCTAACCGATAATGGATAGTTCTATGCAGTGGTTCAATGAGTGAGTTTTGTCGTTAGTCATTTTTTCGTTTGTAAGGATTAGATGTTAAAATAGTGTTGGGCATTAACGTTTATTGTTCGCTTGTAGTAGACTTTCGCTTTGTTTTTCCTTTTGGTTGTCGAATGTGTGCATGTTGTTTTTCAATTCTCATTGCATGTCATCGGCATCGCATGCATCTCATTTTCGCATACCTTGTGCTCGTGTAGAGAGCGATCCCGCGGAGGTTGACGCGGCGGGCACCGAGGAGGTTCAGAGTCGAGGGTCCGATTGATACATAGCGAAGCGAGGCAAGCACCTAAGCATCTTGAACCCTTATATGATTCTATTTTCGAGAATAAATTGCTAAATTTGTGAGTTACGTTTTGCATTAGGAGTTAATTGTGGGATAGGACTAGATCCCATTTGCTGCACATATATCCATTGATTATTGTTAAACACTTCCTTGAAGCTAATACGGGTAATATAACTGAGTCGCTTAGTCTTGCTTAGAGGTCGGGAGTTCGGGCCAAGTGACGGAGGGTTACATCACTTGTGGTTGTTATTATTACACACATGTTACGTTATCTTGGACTTGGAATTGGGAAAGGTTTTGGAAAGGTTAACTTGTGGACCAGGCGGGGAATTGGTTCATTTGGGTATGGAGACTCGAATGTGTAGCCGTCTGTGTCAATTAAGGACCGATCCGTAAGTGGAATAGGATTGAGCACACCCGGTTGGTCGTATGCCCGATTATGGTGCAGTAAGCCACTCTTTCTCTCATACGGAATCGATGGACCGTAACTTCCTGTGGTTGGGCGTGGGTGAGGCGAGGCTTAGGCCGACTCTCGGCGCCAAGCGGGCTTGGGGCTGCTCGAGGGGTGCTAGGTTTTCGGGCCACGAGGAGGGCGCTTCAGCGATTGGGTATGATTGGGAGGGTTGACACTAGGCCCTTGTGGTAAGTGTCGTGCGATCAATGCTTCCTGCAGGTTAATTAAGCGATTCGAATTGCGCTCTCGGATATGAGCAAGCTTAATCCGAACTTCTTCTGCGTAGTAAATAACTTAAACTTGTGGTTCGCCGTTGGGCTTGAGCTTTCAAATGGTTATGTATTGCTTTACATTAATTCGTTAATTTCAATCTCACACTAGAAATGCGTGCGGTCTATAAGCGCTTTAAACTTGTAATTGGTTCGATTGTCGCAATTATGCTACAAATGTTAATGCTTTGCCGCACTTTTACCTTAAGCTTTCTCCTTGCTACAACTAAATGCATAATCCTTGAGTCGGTCATATATGGACCCGGGTAAGACTTGCAGTACCTTTTGTACTCATGCTTCGCTTTGTGGTTTGGTGAGGATCGGGATGGCGGGTGTGAGTTACGCCCATCGCCTCTCGGTGACCAGGCGGGGGCACCGAGTAGAGGCTTAGCGCGATATCGCACACGCCTTTCGGAAGTGTTCGATGGCGAGGACACTTCGGAGTAGTCTTATTTTGCTTTGTGTTGCGATTTGATTCACTTTTGTTGTATAGTTAGTCTTCTACTTTATGCCTCGTCGTTGTTCTAGTCTATGTCGTTGTCAGTGGATTCTCTACTGCTTGTGATTGTGTTGTTGCCGTGGTTGTTGCATTACTTTTGCATATCTATATATCAAGCTATTTGTGTTTTCCTTGTCTGCCGAGTGGATGTCCATAGGTTCTAGGTGGGTCATGCGAAATTTTCCGCTTTTGAGTCTTGGTCTTTTTCCCCGTTCTTGCCTAGTTTAGAGTTTTGGAGTTGTTTTAAATCTTGGTTCGGTGGTTGTCAGGTTCGTCCTTGTGCCGTGTGTTTCCGCTTGCGTGTGGTTTGGAAGGTTTCGGGTTCGTTGCCCCCTTTATGCAAATTGAATTGATATCGTAATGTTTTCCGGTATGCGGTGATCCTGGGCGCGTTTTCGGGTCGCATACCGGGGGAATACCGGGGTTGTTGTCGAGTCGTTGGATGTTCGTAGGGTTGTCTCTGTTGGGCTTGGGTATTAGCATCAGGATCACCTCCGGTGATTGGTTGCTAGGATCCAAATCCGATGGGAGCAACTGTTCACCCAACAACTCGAGGACGATCTGGGCGGCTCCCTGACAGTGCCGCAGACGCAACAACGCAGATAGCCACAGTGTTGGGGTGGATTGTTAGCGGCTGGATGCAGGGCAAGACGTGGCGGCGGCACGGTTTGGAGTGGGGGCGACGGACAGCTTGTAGAGGGGGCGACGGCGTCGAAGGCGAGGGAGACCTGCCAGAGGTGAAGCGAGGCACGCACTAAGATGGAATGGCTAGGTGAAGCTCAAGGAGGTTTCGTAGGGGTTGAAGGAGCTTTATAGAAGCGGCAAAACGACAACAGATGGTGCTCGGTCGAAAAACAACAACGGTGAAATTAGTCATGAATATGAGAGGAAAAGTGAAAATTGATTGAGAGGAAAAGACGAGGGAAACCTTGTGCACAATACGACATGACCAGCATGGGAAGGGAAGGTCCGAGGCGATGAGTTCGTCAGGAGTGTAGCGTCGGCTTTTGAGAAGAAGCTCCGGGTTTCAATGTGTTCCATGTGAAAGAGTGCGATATGGAGATTGGGAATGGCCAAAATGAAATCGGGGTCGTGACGCGAAGCCGATGCCCACCTTATATAGGCTATAGGGGCATTGAAACGATGGTAACGGGCATGGAGCACGTGGCGTCCAGTTGGCATTAACTTGTTAAATTACGATAGTTGTATTGCATTCAAACCCTATTCGGTTGATTAATCATTGCTATATGTGTGCTACATGAGGTATATATTCTTGCGCGATATCTGATAAAAAAAAATTTCGGCACCGTATCGATTCCGCTCCATTTTCGTTTTGAATCCGTGATCAATATTATCAACGCTGTATTTGTATCTAGTATTATGTGTATTCAACTCTAAATCTAATAAAACAATATAATTTAAAATAAATAAAAAACAATACCAAACCAAATATGAACCGATTGCACATGTACTCGAAACGTCCAACCCGATCCGGATCTGCACCGGGTTATTTCAGAATTTAACACTCAATTCTTAAGCATTTCGGAGTATTTGAGTGACATATGGAATCGTCTATGTGTATGATAGTGAACCAAAGTGTCAAATTGTGAAATACGAATTTTAAAGTGGAAACTCTCGATCTGCACCATACAAACATTAATAACCGAGCGCGACACACTTCGCAGCCTGTCACCGAGCACTGCGAGCGCGCCACACATCCGCGCGAGCCTCAGAAGAAAGAGGGGGGAGAGAGAGAGAGAGAGAGAGAGAGAAGAAGGCCATGATGGCCGCCCCGGTGGCCTCCTCCTCCTCGCCCTTCCCGCCGCGCAGCCACGCTGTTCCCTCCAGCCGGAGGACGCCTTTGACGTCGCCGTCGCAGCGGCGAGGCTCGGCCCGCCGCCCCTTGCCCGTCTCAGCGCTCGGTGGCTGCGGCGGCGGCGAGGGAGACGCGAGGAGGATACTGGACCCGCTCGCCACGCCCTTCCAGGTCCTCGGCCTCGAAGCTTCGGCCTCCTACTCCGCCGCGCAGCTCAAGGCCGCCTTCCGCGCCCGGGTAGTGTACCGCTTCCGCTCCCTCCGTAGCTGTCGCAGCTTATCACGCGGTTCGGCCGCGGCAAACGCTAATTTTTAGGGTGCCTACGTGAATCACGGAGCTGACTGATTGTTACATCGAAAGAAGTTAGGCTATTCACAGTGCATTATTCACAGTGCATTGTATCTTGTCACAATATCCAAAGCTGCCATATCATATGATATTATAGAAGATACAGTTATCCCAATGCATGGTATCATAGATTGTTTCTTAGTCCCCACAAGATAATTAAATGCTAGATGTGTATGAGAGTATGAATTGTGGACCACTTAGATGATTCAAGTTTTAATGTCTATGATTTCGTGCCCAAGTGGTATCTTCCTAGAGATATAGCTTTCTTCTCTCCCCTCTTAACTCTCTTGCCACATCATCAAAAATGCTTATGTGGTATGCATTAAATAGATATGTTACCATGCACTGGGAATAGCCTTAGCTCATCTCCTGTTATGTGTCTGTTCGTAAAGGCGAGTGCCGGGTCGGAAACCCGCACGGTTGTGGGTGGATGTAGAAGCCGTAATGACTTCGACGGTAACTTAGCTGTACGGAGCTACCGGTCTTGTTGATCGGAAGACACAGCCGAGAGGTATGATTGTGGCACAAAAACTGCATGCCTTTTCCTTTATTCCGTCCTCCTTATAAATAGCAATTATTCCCGAATCCTGAAGGGATACGGTGTTTCTCTAGCTAAGGGAATCAATACTGGATACGGATAGCTAACTATCTAAGGAAAGCATTACTTGGAATTTGGAAAGATTACAACTTAACGAATTACGGAAGCTATGCTCTAACGCAATCTGCTGTCCTTCAACCCCTGCCTGGACTCTCATCTTCCCGTGCGACGCCTGGACTCGTATTCTTTTGTGCGGCACCTGGTTGAACTGCGGAAGGAGGCTTCCTTCGATAGTACACGTTGTCGAAGCCCATAACATCTCCATCGTACGAATTGACGCGTCATCGGTCCTCCCTCTCCTCCTGTCCGAGAAAAGCAGCCCGCCGACGTATAGCCTGTGGGCTACGAGACGCTCTTCCCACCTCACGAATAAGAAGGAAATTAACCTAACGAATCTCTTTCTTTCTGTCCACACGCGCTCCCCCGGCTGGGCCATTCTCTACTTCTCCCTTGCCGTGGCAACTCGAGAGTGCAATTTATTTACGGCATGATTTGATTATTTGGTTCAAAAATGTGTTTCCATGGGCACTTAGACCAGTTCTTTAGAATACCATAGTCATACTGAAATTAGTCTCTTTGAATTACTATTTGGTGAGGGTTGGGAGATGCCCAAAGTACCACCGTTTTGGAGCAACCGGTTTGAAGGTTGGGACTTGGTGATTGGGGGAACAGGGTAGCAGATGGTACTGTATAAGTCATAATAAAAAATCCCTACAGACTCTCCAATCCCCTGATATTGCGTTTGTTAGTAGCACGATTCTTACTATCATTGAGATAGGATGACAATAGGAGTTGGGGCAATTTTTCTGGTTTATTCCTCACACAATGCCATGCCAACCTGAGGGGTTGGGGTTACATATTTATAGCTGCCAGGGCAGCCAAGCATATGCTAAGATGCTAGTCTAAGATGCCGTCCTAAAGTAGTCTAAGATGCTAGTCCTAAAGTAGTCTAAGATGCTAGTCCTAAAGCTAGTCTAAAAGCTGTCCACAAAGACCACAAGGACAAAGCACAAAGCTGCCCACAAGGACAAAGACTTGACCATCAATCTCCCCCTAAGTCTTGTCCGTCGTCTTGTGGGAAAGTTGGACCATCCCGGTCCTGGAGCGTAGCTCAACAAACTTGATCCTCCCAAGGGGCTTGGTGAGCAAATCCGCAAGCTGGTCCTTGGTGTTGATGTAGCTTGCCTTGATGCTTCCTTCCTCCAAGCGGCCGGATGAAATGATATCTCACCGGATGTGCTTGCTCCGTTCATGAAAAACGGGGTTCTTTGCCAGGGCTAGAGCGGACTTGCTGTCCACCCTGAGCTCCACCGTGCTGGCGTTTCTGTCGAGGAGATCACCAAGCGATCAGGCGAGCGAGCCTGAGTTGCGAGAGGTGGAGGCCGCTATGTACTCGGCCTCACCGGTGGACAGGGCCACCGCTTCACCGACTACCGGTAAGCGAGACACTTGCCTAGAAAGAAGAGCATCCCGCTCGTGCTCTTCTTTGGTGTCAACTTGTCGCCCGGCGTGGTCATTGTCATGCCGACGAAGTGTGCCGCCCAGGGCACCTCGGGTAGTGGAGACCGTGGATCGAGAGTCCATAACGTAGCGGATGATCCTCTTCACCGCGCTCTTTGGTGCTCCGTTGTCGGTCATTTGCATGAACCGGCT
Source organism: Rhipidocladum racemiflorum (assembly GCA_036346355.1). Classification (NCBI taxonomy): domain Eukaryota; kingdom Viridiplantae; phylum Streptophyta; class Magnoliopsida; order Poales; family Poaceae; genus Rhipidocladum; species Rhipidocladum racemiflorum. The sequence goes on along the minus strand of CM070578.1, from coordinate 12,702,061 downwards.
AACGTGGCCGACGGAGAATGCCAAGTTCGATCGTGTGTGGGTGAGGTAGCGAAGGCTCCCCACAAGGCGCCAGATCTTGTGTAGCGTCCACCTCCTCTCTTTGTCTTTGTCGCGGCTCGGCTTGACCTCTCCTCCATCGGTGGGAGCCGAGGTTGCAATCGATGAGCGGCTAGCTCAACGACGCGCTGGCGTAGCGATCTGTTGAAGTGACATCCCGAGTCGCCCTGGTGCACCTCGATCCCAGGTAGAAGGAGAGAAGCCCTGTGTCGCTCATTTGGAAGGTGGCCTTCATTTCTTCTTTGAATACCGCCACCTCGCATCCTTGGTGCCGGTGATCACCAAGTCGTCGACGTAGACACCCACCGCCAGGCATTTCCTCCATTGCCCTCGCCGTAGATGGTCGCCTCGTGCGAGCTTTGCTCGAGGCCCATCCCTTGAGCGTGAGTCTAACTTGGCATTCCATGCCCTTGGTACTGCCCGCAAGCCATAAAGAGCCTTGTGCAAACGCGACACCTTGCCCTCCTTGCCGGATCGCAAATCCGTGGTGGCGCTGCGTAGACCTCTTCCTTCAAATCGCCGTTTAGAAATGCCGACTTGGCGTCCATGTGGTGAACACCGCCACCTTCTGGCGGCCCGGTCACGAGGAGGAGTCGCCGGATTCCAACCGCGTGCTCACGGGGCGAAGGCATCGTCGAAGTCGATCCCCTCTGCCGCGAAACCACGTGCCACCAAGCGAGCCTTGTGTTTGACAATGGCGCCGGCTTCATCCTCTTCGGCTTGAACACCCACTTAAGGGTGATCGCGCGGTGACCACGGGGAAGGTCGGCAAGCTCCCAGGTGCGGTTCTTCTTAACCGCGTCCATCTCCGTCTGCATCGCGGCACACCATGCTGCGTGTCTTTCGGCCTCTGCGAAAGACCGAGGCTCACCATCGCCGACGCAAGATGCAAGCTGCGCCTCAGATCGTGAGACACGATCCTGGCACCGGTGGTCGCCGAGAAGGTCCTCCATCGTCACGATACATAGCGGCTCGCCGTCGTGGTGCAGCGTCGATCGCGCCTCGTCGTGGGAGAGTGGAGTAACGAACTCCACCGGCCGTGCTCGACACGAGCCGGTAGTGTCGGAGAGGGCGTGCTGGAGGGTGACCGTTGGTCTTTGGAGTGGCGCGGCCGAGTGCTGTGGGGTTCGAGGGGAGGGGTAAGCGCGTTCGACGAAGAGCCGCCTACTCCCGGCTCCTCGAAGTGGGCGTACTCAATGGTGAAGTCGTAAATGCGTCGGTCGAGCCATTGTCAATCGCTTGTCCCACGCCCATCCTCGCCGTTGAACACAACGCGTCGCGCGGCCGTCTTGCTGTGTGTCTTTGGGTCGAGAATGCGGTAGGCCTTGAGCCCTCCGTAGCAGATAAACACTCCCGAGTGCTCCTGTCATCGAGCTTGCCAACATGTCCAAGCTCCTTGGCGAACGCGAGCGTAAAACCCGTGAGGTGAGACCGCCGAAACTGCGTCGTGCCAGGCCTCGACGGCGTCCTGGGTTGAGAGCCTTGGTGGGCGGCGGTTGAGGATGTGGATCGCCGCTACCACTTGCCTCTCCCAGGAGAATAGCGGCATCCTCTGCTTGAGGAGGGCCCGATCCATCCCACAACCGTCGATTCGTCGCTCGACGACGCCATTCTGATGCGGGTCATGCAGCGAATAGTGGCGCTGAATGCCCTCATCCGCGCAATACGATGCGAACTTCGGCCGCCGTGAATTCGCCGGGTTGTCGATCGCGCGACACGCGGCTTGCGACGCGCTCTGCCTCATAGCGACTGCGTGCGCTGATGGCTTCATGACCTCTCCGCTTGCTGAGGGACCGTTACCCACATGTAGCGGGAGAGGTCGTCGACGAGCGGCAGGAAGTAGCGTCGTCCTCCGGTGTGGCGGTGTCACGGGCCACCGCAGTCCCGTGCATGAGCTCGAGCCGCTCCTTGGCTCGGAAGTTCGATCTTTGGGAAAGGAGCCGCCTGCAGCCGTCGTTACGCAGATGTCGCAGAAGCGCTCCACGTGGTCGAGACACGGCCAGGCCTCGTACCATCTCCTTGGCACCGAGTCGCGAGCCTCGAAGTGAAAGGTGCGGCGCTCGTGCCATCGCCACGCCTCGTCGTCCGACGGCGGCGGCGAAGGTTGTGCCACCGCACGTTGAGGATGTAGAGTCGATTGGTGCCTCTGGTTACCTTGGCAAGAAAGCGGCGATGGCGATCCCAAATCCTCATGACTCCGTTCTTGACTAGCACCCGAATCGTTCTCATCCGGTGTCCCAAGGCGATGATAGAGTTCCTCAGCGGGGATGTAGTAGACTCGGTGAGCGGCTGTGCTCACCAGACTTGGCGATGAGGATGACGGAGCCGACACCCTGGATCTCCACGGCGAGGCGTCCCCAAACTTGACGAGCCTCGGACGTTGGAGTCAAGCTTCGGTGAAGAACTCCGTCGGCCGGTCATGTGATGGGTAAGCGCCCGGTGTTGAGGTACCACCGTCAATCTTGTCACTTCGAGTCGCCGCCAAGAAAGGCTTGTGCTCTCGGCTCATCAAGGTGGAGGAGATTCGGCTGCGGCCGATGCGGCTCGACGGCTTCGATGCTTGCGTGTGCTAGGAAGCGAGCCCGCTCTTCTTCCTCCACTTGTGCGACGTGGGCCTGGCCACGTCGTGGCTGGCGACACTCCTTGGCCCAATGGCCAAGCTTGCCTGATTGTGGCAAGAGTAAATCTCGTCTTGACCTCACGGTTCTTGCCGGCGGCGCCACTGGCGCCTCGCGGTGTCAACCTTGGCACGTCCTCGCACCCCAGCCTGGATGCGTCCGCGCGCCTTGCGCGGCTTGGCGCGCTTGCGGCCGCCTGTCGCGGCAGAGGACTCCCCCTTCTTCCCGTCACCCTGGCAAGCCTCCCACTGTTCTCGAGTGAGATGTAACTTCCGCCCGATGGTGATAGGCCCGAGAGAGGCTGTGGTTCGTCATTGCCGGCGACCTTGAGACGACCTATCGCCTCTTCGATCGACATCGTGGAGAGGTCCAATAGAGACTCGATTGAGCGAGCGATCTGCTTGTACTTCTGGGGATGCAGCGGAAGAGCTTCTCGGCGGCTCTCTCCTCATCGTAGGTGTCGTCACCAACCGCACCATCTTCTGCGGTAGAGTGTTAAGACGAGAGCAAAGTCGTCAACATCCTCACCTGGCCTGAAGGCCAGGTTCTCCCACTCTTTGCGAAGTGCTGCGGTGTGGTCTTGCGCGCGATCGCTGCCGATGCGTCGCGCGGCGATGGCATCCCAAGCCTCCTTGGCGATCCGCTTCTTGGAAAGCGTGAATCGCATCTCGACGGATCAAGCGGCGATGAGGGCATCCAGCGCCGTCGATCCTCGTCGTAGTCGGCGCCGCCAGACCGGATCGCTTCCCACATGTGCCGCACTGGAGCCTTATCCTCATCACCGCGGCCCACTCGACATAGTTGGTCTTGGTGAGGGTAGGCCACCCACTACCGGGCCGATGTCACGATAATGGCACAGGGCCCGCGGTGACCATGGTATCGGTCAGGGAGGAGAGCCGCGCCGCTGTAGAACCCACGATCTTCGTCGGCCCTGCCGCCTCTGCCGGGGCGCATCGCCGCGCGCGTCCGCCGGTGCTCTGCCAGCGTCTGCGCTCGTCTGAGCTCGCGCGCTCATGAGGTGGGCAGCGCCTGCGCCGCTTCGCTCTCATTGCCTCCCTCTCGCTTGAGCTGCCGTCGGCGCCGTCGGCCGGGCAGCTGGAGCTCTTGCGCAGAGCCTTGAGCTCTCTGCCGCCCGCTGTATTTGCATCCGCCGCCTTCTTACTTCTTACGCCCTTGCTGCCCGATTCGCCGCCGCCCGACTTTGCCGCTTTGCCGCCGTCAGCTGCCGATCTCTGCTGCTTGCTCGCTCATGATCCTCTGCTGGCAACAACCGGCCTCTGCCATTGCGCCTTCGAGCGACCGCGAGGTATCCTTCCGACATGGCGCTAGTGAAATTTCTTTGCTAGGGGAAGAAGTCGCCTCAGGCAATTTCTTTGCTCATTATTCGTAAGATGAAGGGTGGCGGAAGCTTGGTTGTTGTGATTGCTGCTTGCTGAGAGCGAGGAGGAGCGTGGGAAGGAGATGAGCAAGAGACGTTTAGGCTGCAAGAAAGAACGGCTCTGATACCACTTGTTAGTAGCACGATTCTTACTATCATTGAGATAGGATGACAATAGGAGTTGGGGCAATTTTTCTGGTTTATTCCTCACACAATGCCATGCCAACCTGAGGGGTTGGGGTTACATATTTATAGCTGCCAGGGCAGCCAAGCATATGCTAAGATGCTAGTCTAAGATGCCGTCCTAAAGTAGTCTAAGATGCTAGTCCTAAAGCTAGTCTAAAAGCTGTCCACAAAGACCACAAGGACAAAGCACAAAGCTGCCCACAAGGACAAAGACTTGACCATCAGCGTTTGTGCAAAGTCATTCCTTAAAGAAAATGTTACATTGAACTGAACTATAAAGGCATGCTATTTTGCTAAACCCTAAGCGTCTAGCTCCTCTTAACCATAGTTACCGGATTCGCTGTAAACCCTGCAAATCGTGAACCGGATTCGTCGAACCTGAAATGGTTTAGGGTACGGGGTTCATGCTCGCAGTGGAAATTGGAAAAAAAAAGTGGCGAACCCAAATCCAGTACTATGACTCGGACGAACCGTGTTTCTAGTAACTATGCTCTTAACATTGTGAGTTCTTGTTACAGGTAAAGGAATTCCATCCGGATGTTTGCAAGGACACAGAGAATGCAGATTTAATAATGAAACGGGTTCTTCAGGCCTATGAGGTAATTGTGCTCATTAGATGCCTGTGTTTTTTTACAAGTGCTTGTGAGTGCTACCATAACAATTACAGATAAAAATAATCGAATTGGACCATCATAACCAACAGTACCAGTGGGTCTTAAGGGTTTCTGAAAATGTTGCTTTTTAACGTTAGCATACACTACTGGTTTGTAAACACTTATTTTGTGTTCTTGCACTGTAAGGGTTCCTACACATCTTTACAGAAGGGTCTGATGTACTTGTGTAAAGAATGCCAGCATGTAAAATATAAATTATCTTGGTAAAAAAAACCAGTACTCCTGAAAGTTGTCAGTGGTGTAAAGGAGAGGCATGTAGTGACTAACAAAAACAGAAGATGTGTAGAGTTTCATTTATTTCTGTCAACTTCTTCTTTTTCACCCTTTTGCTATTTTGCATAACTTCATCAAAGTTATGTTAACTCATGTTGTCAGTGAAGACCTCAACACTATTCTTTTGGTGGTTATTTCCTATTTTTCACCTTCTATTTACATGTCGCTGTTAGTTACACTGCTTTGTTTCATATACAGATATTATCTGGTAACCAAGGAATGATGGTCGAAAGGTAGAGAAACTTCCATCAGCTTGTATTTGAACATTGGATGCAATGCTGGATGCATTAACCTTTAATATATGCTACTCTTGTAGCTAACTATGAAACATCGGTGTTCCTTTCATATGAACTTCAGTGTAGACAATAGATTGGGTCATAACAGCTGTTTGCCATGTCAATAACAGATGTGTAGAGTTTCATTTATTTCCGAGCACAGCGAATGAAAGAGCTGTGATGATTCCTGGGAATATTTATAGTTGATACTATCTATATAGTGAAATTCTGAAATATGTTTTGTTCAAAGAATGATTGTTCAAAATCAGAGTAGGATAATGCTACAGTTGCAATGGGGTTGCCTGAGAATAGTTTATGAGAAAAGGAAGAAAGGCTATTAGATGTTAGGGGCTTTGCAGATGGTAGATAGTGAAGGTCGACTACCTAAATCATGGTTTGCACTAGATATGCCCCATAACCCATTAATGTTTCCTAGATTGGAGGTTAAGAGAAAATCTGTGCATTATGTTATACACATTTGTCGGTATGTTCTGAAAATTTGTTGTGTTAGTTTGTCCCACTATTCTACAAGGTTAATTATATGTGGGTTAGTAGATGTTAATGAGCTTTAAGTACGTCGACTAGTACATCCTCTCTATATAATCTGGCTGTGTTTTATGGACATAGTTGCCAGCTCATCTCTTAATCCATATCCCAAAGTCCAAACCAAATGAGGCCTTTATGTTCTATGTCCACTTTTATATTTAATAAGAAAATTCAGCGGTTATGCATAATTTTAAACGCTTTTGTGAGGCCTGATGGGTGCATCTAAAATACAATAGAGCTTATGTTTAAGTACACCTGCAGGAAAATCGAACTCAGATGCTTATATTACAATGTTGTGCAGGGACAATATTGACCCATTTGATGAACCTGAGTGTGAAGCTCGTGACATATTTGTCAATGAACTCTTATGTATTGGCACTGGTACTGTTGTTTCACTGGTTGCTCTGCAAATTGCCAAATTATGTTCTAGTCGTGCTAATTGATCTGCTAGCACAGGATATGCTTTTTATTTGAACAATGCATTATTGTTTTCTCTATAATTTGTACACGTTAGGTGTGGGGTCGCGTTCATTTGTTGAAGCAAGTGAGTTATGCTGGTTTCCTAGTTCTTACGGAGTTATAAAATACAGAAGAAATGGAGGTCTTGTTTCATGGAGTAGTTCAAAAAAAATTGCATGTACAACTGGACATGTTTTGGCAACTTGATCTGACAAATGACAATTATTGATATCTTATGCAGGATGCCCGTATTCGTGTGTTAAAAGGGCACCTCATGCATTTGCATTTGCAGATGACATCGGTACAGCTCGTGCAATATCTCAGGGTAGGTTAAACATTGCCATTTGGCTTAATTCGAAACCCATATAGTTTGTATATTTTCCAGTTTGCTTGCAAATTTTGTCAAGTTGCAGATCCATACCTTTTGTTCCCTTTGAAATAATGTAACCTTTTATTTTCAGGTAATGGTGACGATTACCTTGTCCAACTTGCTGTTGGGCAGTGTCCAAGAAAGTGCATATACTATGTGACACCTTGCCAACGTACTATTTTGGAGGATGTTCTTGCTAGGTAAATATTACCCTCTGTGAACTGAGATAGCTATACGGATTACCAAGAAGGATAGTTAACTACTTGTCGTTTATAATCTTTCATGGGTTTCCTCTACTTCCACTTTCATTTTATCTCTCATCTTCTGTCATTTAGCATGTGAAAAAAGAGCCGAGTTAGCTCATCTTGCAATTTATGTCAGAATGACACGGTAGTATGGTACCAGTGAAACAAACACTCAATTGATCACACTTTTGATCTTGCATGAAAGCATACACAAAATCTGACAGGTAATGAGAACAGGCCAGGCTAAGGTTTTAGCCATTGTAGAAAGAACCACTTGCATGTACCTTTAGGAACGTGTTGACTTTGACTGCAACCGTTGGATGAGTAAGATGATAAACAAATAAACTGAGTGTTAGAGAGTTCAGGTCCTGTGTTTTGATCAGAAGGCGGTGAGAACATAAGGGCTATGTTATGTATGATAGGGATTACATTATCCATGCATTACCATTTGCTTCAGTGCCACTTATGCTAATCTCTTTCTCTTCCCCCATGCGGGTGTATGCCCACAGCGTGCTGATGACGCCATACGACCTCTCCGAAGCAGCAGTTCTGGATTCGCTCGTATCGAAAGCAATGTTTGAGAATAATAGGTACACGAAGCCCAAAAGGGAAACAAAATCGACTTCTGACTATGTTGATTGGATGTGATCTCCCCCCTGAAGCACAACAAAGCAATGCCAATCTCAACTAGATGGTTCAGTCCTTTAGTATGGCAACCGATGTATTATAGTTAGTGCACATACTATACTTGTAGCCTGTAGGGTAAACTGTGAGCAGAGCACTAGATGTTTGTTTCGATCCCCGAAGGTCAAAGGCGTATAGAATGGATCCGGTTATGTGAACAAACTGCATCGCTTTCTATCCGATCCCCATTTCATATTCCAGCAAAATAAACCTAGCACAACATGGTTGTTAAAGCGCCGCTTAAACGGTAAGACGTTTGCAGGGCCTCCGCCACGGGTTCGCCTCGGCGGAGATTCGTATGGCGTCCGTCATAGTGGCAAGGTGATGCCTTGGCATCGTGGAAGCGGCGTATGGCGTTGGGGGAGTTTTGAGTCGGTCGCCATATCCAGAGAGAGTTGGAGACTAAGGTAAAACATATAGGTTAAAATAGATACTTGTTGGACCCTAGAAAAATACTTTTAAAATTCTCTGTGTATTTTGTACTAATGCAGAAAAAGTTAGTACACATATAGAAATGATATGATAACATATCAAGCAACAATTTTATTTATTTAATTATGAGAGTTTACAACATAAATAACGTGCGAGCCAACATAAAGTAACACAGCGAAAGTAAAATAAAACCGTAGTAGATCCTAGTAAATCTGCCACAGACAATCGACTGGGTAGCGGCCTAGTCATCGAGATCCTCACTGGTATAGGACCTTTTCTCTGGAGTAGCAGATTAAGCAATGGTGAGTACAAACGTACTCCGCAAGTCACACCGAAAATATGCAGTATTAATGTAAGGATGGCAAGATGAATATTATATGGTTGATTTTAGCATAAAGCAATAATTTTTTAAATATTCTAAGTAATTTTTTCATTACATAATTTTTTTAAGGAAATTTCAATTTTAAAGATTTTTAACTCAAGAATCATTTCTAAAACTATCCAAATTTTTCCGTGATGGATTCACTCCATCCCAAGCCCATTTTTCAGAAGAACAATTTTAAATTACCAAATTCTAATATGTGAAAAGGCCACCTCAGCATGTCCACAACCACAAGCACGGCTAATCGATTAGTTTTAACTTTGCATATGTTGTACATCTTTTACCTAAGACATGATTATCCCATTTTGCCTAAATAAACACTTCCTTTGGTATGCTGCGGAGAAAATCATGACAAGGCCTCTATATAAGATTTTATTCTAAGTAATTATGTCCGCTAAGCTTTCACCGTTGGTAGGGTTAAAACCATCTGATTCCAGAAGCCCCCTCTTGCGCTGTGTGGCAGACTAACCATCGCCACATTGGCATAATTAACATTCAAATGACAAAAAACGGACAGTTAGGTCTATCCCATACCAAACTTGTGGTAGCATTGTTGCGCTTTACGTTCAGTAATTCACAGATCGGTCCTTAATTGACTAGGCGAGCCTTCAATAACCCAAAAACCACCAATCTAGCCATTCTTGTCTAGTCTAAACCATATTTTATTTTAACCATAATTTTTGAGGAATAATAGAATCATGACTTTGCAAGGGTGGGGATGTGGCGGCGGGGACGGGCATGGCGCACGGCTTTGCAGGGGTGGAGAGCGGCGCGGGGAGGCGCACTAGCGGCGGCTCAACGAGGCGGAACCGACGGCGACTGGAGCCGAAGAAGGAGGCGACACGGTGATGCAGGGGAAGGATGAAGGAAGAGAGTGAGAAGCGGGGAGGAGTGTGGGGAAGGAGGGGAGTCGGGGGGTTTATAGGGGCTAGGGGCGCTCAGGGGGCGGTACAGTCGGATTTCGCAACGATCGGTGCGGGAACGGGTGCAAAAATGGTGGCGAGTGGGGGGGGATGAGACAGTGATGTGGCGGCGGGGACTCGGCCACGCGAGAAAATGAGGAAGTGGGTGCGGAGAAAGGAGAGGAGGAGCTGGGAGTGCGCGGCAATGGAGGACGGGGAGAGAGAAATTGAGAGGGAGGGAGTAAGACGGAGAGGAGGAAGAAGAGGGAGCTAGGCGGGTCGGGCTGGGCCGGGGAAGAAAAAAAAAATGGGGCAGGCGAGCCAGGCTCGGCCCAACAGGTAAGGGGATTTTTTTTTTCCGGGCGTTGCAATACTTAGTTGGAGAGGGGAGAGAATGAGAGAGCCTAGGAGCCAGATCTGGGGAGAGATTGTCATAACGTCTCCATCCGCTTCCTCTGCTTTGTTGCCTTCATGTTACGACCAACAGTCCCATCCCAATATGATCCAGGGCCCAGGTATCCCCTTCCTCCTCTCCCCTTCTCCCCCTTTGCCTCCCCCTCTATTCTTCTCATCGCCCTCTCCTCTGCTCTATTGTGTCAACTTTACTCTTGTCTCGTCGATAGAAGGGTAAGCCAGGAAAGAGGATGGGGGAGGAGGAAGGGGGGAAGGTGACAGTGGAGAGGAAGAGGCGGGCAGTGGCGGGGAAGCCTGGGAGAGAAAGAGGCATTAGTAGGGGAAAGTAGAGCAGTGGCAACGTTGGGGAAGAGGCGATGAGGGAAGAGAGGCGATGGTAGTCACCATCAGTGGGAAACGTTCTTGTAGCAGTAGACTAGTAGTAATGTAGTAGTAGTAGGCTAGCGGTGGTAGTAGTAGTATAGTAGACTAGTGTCAGAAGTAGCAGTACTATAGTAGACTAGTATTACTATACAATTGACAACCAGCTTATTTATGCTCTTTTTATTGCAGAAGTAGTGAAGCATTACTAAAACGGCAACCGCAAGTAATACAACTTCCGATGCATCATATGATCAATGGGTGATAAAAAACTGAAGGCAAAGTCTAATGATTCGCGAGCACGAAGGCCGGCAGCGATGGCACCAGCCATGGGTGCACATCCTTCTTCTCCCCTTTATTTTCCTCTTTGTTTTTGTTTGGTTGTTTGATGAACAGTAACCTCCAACCCTAATTTGAGTTTAGATTAAACAAGAAATCTAGGTAATTTGGGGGAAAATAATATGCAGGATTAAAAAATTGTATAGATGCAATTAATTTACATGCCACAAACTTACGTATGGCTTAAAGTAGATTTAATTGCGTGTTGCCGGTCGAATTCGATGCTGTGTCGATTGATGCAGGGAGACGATCTCAATCGGGCTCAGCGAAGTTTTGTGCTGATAACGTGTTATAAAACAATGATGTCTGCCTTGGATCAACCACGATGCACCAAAAAAATAGCAAGCATAAAAACACGGAACACACACGATACTGGGAGGCAAAACTGTTATCTTTTCATTAGATTGATTTCTTTATACAAATGGGGTGTCATATTTATAGTAGAAATCAACAAGAGATATATTCAGATTCATCCACAATGAGATATAGTCCAACCATATTTGGACAATTAGGACTATAGTCCATCCATTTCTCAATAATTTCTAACTTTGTTCTCAAATCTGACCTTTTCGCCACGCTAGGCTAAATTTGCCGTGCCACTAGCGGTTGCATGGCAATATTGCTTTGTCATGTCAGCAGTAGTGGCATGGCCAAATAGATTTTTTTTTTGGCTTGACGCTGTATTTACATCGTGGTCTAGATTTAGAAATAAGTTAGATGATGGATTATTAATAAATAAATTTAAAAATGTTATATAATGAAAATTGTTCGTCCAAGACCGTCTCGTTCACGACAGCACAGGGGAAATTAAATCCAGGCCGTAGATCGTCGGATTAACGGCCATTCCCAAAGGAAAACGGGCAAGAAAGCGCAGCCTCCTCAACGGTCTTCTCCCAAGAGCCAAACCGCCACTAGTTCAAAAACCGGATCCGCTCCTCCGCCACGCTGCCATTCTCTCCTCCCCCTCCATCCGCTCTCAAATCTCCAATTTGCCAAGTCGAGGCCGATCAGCAATGGAAGCGGATCCGGACACCGCGCGGCCGCAGCCTGACGCCTCCTCGCCGCCGCCGTCCCCGGCGCCGGCGGTGTCTCCGACCCAGCAGCCGCAAGGTACGCACGCTTCTCGATCGCTTCCGTGTCGATAAGATGGGAGTTTGGGTTTCTTGGTGCCTGTCTAATGGAGAGGGTGCTTGCCAGCTGAGGAAGGGCGCGGCTCCGTGGAGTCCGCGGATCCCCGGATCCCAAACCGCTTCGCGGGGGCCGACCCGAACCCTGCGCCGCCACCGTCGCCCGCGCCGATGCCTCAGCAGGCCAAAGGTTTGGTTCTTGGTCCTGTAGTATGCAAGGGATAGATAGGGCTTTGTTGGTATCCGTCTCACCGTGGGGAACTTGTCAGGCGAGGAAGCAGTGGTGACCATCGAGGTGGAGCAGCAGCAGGAGGAGGCGATGGCAGGAGGAGAGGGGGAGACTCTCCGGAGCTTCTTGGAGGTGGGAAATTTAGGTTTCTTATTACAATGTTCTCTCTTTTATCTCTTTATGTTCTTTGCTTCTGATTTCTAGGTTTCTTATTTTTACAGGAGTTCGGAAACCAAGGAGATCGTTGCCTTATCCCGTCGCCGCGGTTGAAGGAGATCACCACCCCTGACCGTCCCGCTGCCCTCCGGTTCCTAGGTACACAAACAAGCATACACACCTTGCTTAAGGATGGATGTAAATCCTTTTTGCTTGTGGAATTATTGGTGTTTGGTCTTGTTTGTTGTAGGGGGTAAGTATAACAATCTGATGGAGAGGCACAAGCAGCAGTTGGCTAAGTGCTCCGAGGAGTGTGTGCCGACGTATGATGGATTGAAGAAGAAGTACACGAAAGAGTGTGCCGAGCGGCGTCGTTTGTACAATGAGCTAATCGAGCTGAGGGGGAACATTAGGGTGTTCTGCCGGTGCCGGCCTCTAAGTGCCGATGAGGTCTCCCGTGGGTGCTCATACATGGTTGAGATCGATCCGTCCCAGGAGACCCAGCTGCAGTTTGTTCCTTCAGAGAAAGAAAGGAAGCTCTTTAAATTTGATCGTGTTTTTGGACCGGCAGAAGATCAAGGTATTAACTGTTGCTACTCTGCTTGGCATTATGTCCATCATGTGCTTTTTGGAAAGCTGCAGAAGTAGCATGCCCGATGCAATACGTTTCTCAGATTATACTTTAGATATGATTATGTGTTTTCAGATGCTGAATTTAATGGGTCGTATTCTAATTGTTTCCTTCAGAGGCTGTGTTTACCGAGAGCTTGCCAGTCGTGAGGTCAGTGATGGATGGTTTCAATGTATGCATCCTCGCATATGGGCAAACAGGAACAGGAAAGACATTCACCATGGAAGGGGTTCCAGAGAATAGGGGCGTCAACTATAGGGCTTTGGAAGAACTGTTCAGGATGTCTGAGGAGAGAAGATCATCTGTGGTGTACACATTTTCAGTGAGCATCTTGGAAGTCTACAATGAAAAAATTAGGGATCTTCTTGATGACATCTGTGAGCAAACAGCAAAATGGTATATTTCCTTTCATTCTCTTATCCTGACTTGATAGTAGATTTTTTTTCAAAGCATAATATAGTGTTGCATCCAAAGGTTGGACATAAAGCAAAGTGCTGATGGAACACAAGAGGTTCCTGGTTTGGTAGAGGCTCCAATTTATACAATAGATGGCGTGTGGGAGAAACTGAAGGCTGGCGCTAGAAGTAGATCTGTTGGATCAACCAGTGCCAACGAACTGAGCAGCCGCTCCCATAGGTGAGTCAGTGTCTTGATGTTTCACCACTTGTATAGCATTCCTTCTAAGTTGTAAATAATCCAGCTCACATATTGGAATAGGATGCCATTTTTCAGTATTCATGATTGATCATTAGCGAGTAGAGTCAAGTCGTCTACTTGTCATAAGAATGGCGCTACAACAGCACTGGGATAATGGTATCCGGATTTCTGTTACATTTGCAGCTTGGTTAGGGTTACTGTTAGGAGTGAGCACTTGGTGACCGGTCAAAGGAGCAGAAGCCAAATCTGGTTGGTCGACCTTGCTGGAAGTGAGCGTGTGGCTAAAACTGAAGTAGAAGGAGAGAGGCTGAAGGAGTCACAGTTTATCAACAAATCACTCTCTGCCTTGGGCGATGTCATTTCTGCCCTTGCTTCCAAAAATTCCCACATCCCATATAGGTGAGTCCTATTCAGCATCCACATACTTCGACGTCTACTTTGCTTAGCTACTTAAAGAAGTACAGCTTCAGCTCAGTCTCACCACCTCCTCATTTTTTTGTGCTGTCAAATAGGAATTCCAAATTGACTCATTTGCTCCAGAGCTCACTAGGTAAGTTCAAATTTCATGGCATTAGTTATGCAAGAAGTGCACTGATTTCCAGCTAAATGATTGATTTCTGTTTTCCCTTCTATTGAATTTCACTTGTGTACTGGAATGTCCAGGCACAAAAACAAAGAGATAGATTGTTCACACTATGATCGAACTGTTGCAGGCGGAGATTGCAAGACTCTTATGTTCGTGCAGATTAGTCCAAGCTCTACAGATTCAGGAGAAACTCTTTGTTCGCTTAATTTTGCTAGTAGGGTTCGGGCTATAGAACATGGCCCTGCTCGCAAACATGCTGATCCAGCTGAAAGTTTCAAGCTCAAGCAGCTGGTAACTTGGTTCTTCTGTCCCTGATAAAGTATGACATGATGTAACTATTATATTAACTGAAAACTTCATTCCAGACAGAGAAACTCCGTCATGAGGAAAAGGAAAATGCAAAATTAAATGAAAGCTTACAATTGATGCAGCTCAAGTACGCTTCTCGCGAGAATGTCTTCAGGACACTTCAAGATAAAGTATGTTTGTTCGACTCTCATTGCTATTATTCTCTTGTATGTTTGGGATATCTTCAGTTGTGGAACTAAATGTTTACCATAAATGAATGTTACACAACAGATAAGGGAGGCTGAACAAGCATCCAAAACTTATCAGCAGAGGGTAAGTAAGAGAGTCAGTTCTGTTTATTTAATTCACCAAAGACTGGATCCTCCTTGCATTTGTCTTGTCTATTCTAGTCTGCGCTTATGACGTTTCTTTTCGTACAGGTCAGAGAGCTGGAAAATGGATTAGCTTGTGAGAACAAGGCTACTAGGGATACTGCTAGATCCACGAAGCCGCCACTTGCTCCCATGAGACAGAGAGCACCTCTGGGAAGGATTAGCAACCATTTGCCTCCGTCAGGCCCTTCCAAACTGAGACTCAGCAAGGCACCTACAGTTCAAAACAAGGAGAATATTCCTGTGATGAACAAAGCATGTTATGGGGCTGATTTAAGTAAGGCTGCTGGCAAAGCACGGCGTGTCTCTTTGACGCCTGTGATGCGACAAATCCCTCTCCAGCCCAAGAGGCGATCCTCCATTGCAATACTACCAAGCGAGAGAGAGCAGCTGTCCGTACTTCCCGAGAAGAGAGCAGAGTCTCGGCTGTCGTCCCATCTCCAAATGCCAAGACGAGGATCAGTTGCTACATTTAACTCAATTTCAGGAACACCACTAGCGTCAGCAACAAAGGCACCAATTGATGCAACCCCAGATGGCAGAGGAAGGTTTAGGAGAATCGAGTGGGGCAGCAGTAGCAGGTCAAGGAACAATGTCTCGTCACCGCAGCAGAAGCTGCGACTAGTATCAGGATCTGGGAATGCCAGCAAACTACGCTTCAGAAGTTTTCAGAAAAGAGTATTTCTTGGTTCACCTGCTGCACCAAAAACAGGCCTGCTCTCTGGTGCGTGAGAAAATGTTGGCAGGGAAATCAGGCAATGCGCAGCGAGTGTTCAACACCAACAGGAGAAAGTCTGTCCTCTAACTCGTATTTGGGAAGTGAAAATCAGCAAATGTTTGGATGTTCAAACACCTGACAATTATACTTCTGCTTCCTTGGCTTCTACCCATGGCTAGGAGTTTTGTGTTGATAAGAAAATTGTGTTAGGCTCATAGGCTGTAGTGTAGTTGTTTTCCTCCTTTTTCTTTGTGATGATAATTGTTTTCCTTTTCATCAGATTTCAAAGGATTGATGTAGTTCATTTAAGTAATTTGTTGTGTAAATTCCTTACTGGTTGCAACAATCCAGTGCAACCACTAGCCAACTAGGTAGCAAAGTTTACTCTCATCTGCACAACCGTCTCAGAATTTCCGCTCTTTCATTTCACAAAATGTTGCCAGTTAAATACTTGAATGTATGCCAGTTAATCATCACAGATGTTATGTGACTCAACAGATTCAGGTGCATAGAAAAGAATAGCCATGGGGCGCTTCATGATTCACGAAGGCCATAAAGAAATCATGGCAAAATCTGATTCATATGCCCACAGAATACTTAGCGGCAGATCACTGAATTAGTTTTCAAGATGAACCTTCCAATTAAACCACGGTATCTGATATAATTGGACTGAATAATGTTCATACCGGTCGTTTTCCAACTCACTGATGAAAATTCAAACGTGGTTCACAAGAATTGCAGTGTTGTAAATAGAATAGAAGCCCTACTACCCAATCAATCCAGTGCAATTTAACGTAATCTAAATGCACAACTTTCAACTCTAAAAAAACTATCAGTACTCAGGTCCCACCCTTTCCAAAACTGTAGGCCGTAAATCAAATTGGTCAGCTACATCCTTGGAGAGCCTGACTGCTGTACCTTTGCTGCACTAGCTCGCTCTTGCAAGACTCATCAATGCTACTGTTACAGCTTGAATCTTTAGCCCCATTGACACAATGAACTTGAATCGGTCTCTCTAGCACAAAAGCTGTTGCTTCTTTTTCCAGCTGCAAGCAGTAGCTGCCGAACGTCTCCAGATTCACTTTGAGCCTGAATTCCAGATTAAATAACAAGTCCAGCTCAAGTCGATTCATCTCTATTGTGGTAATTCCTCCTACTCTAGCATAGAATGCATTGTTGAAAAACCTGCAGAACATGTATTGAGAAAGTTATTGGGAATCCTGCGCACATGTTAGTCTTTTTTCTTGCAGAAACAAAACCATCATTGATAAAAAAAATGGAGCAGCTGCGGTGCTTGCTAAGAAAATATTTTGAGATGCTTATGGTTAGAACTGTGCCCTAGATCTGTGATTTAGGGTGGCATTTGTTAACCAATGTGGTGTTCAGCAGCCATAAACCTGTAAAGGCTCCTCCCTCTCATGTCCTTTCCTAACCCCTTACAACCGGAGGAGCACAAATGACATCCAAGGTAACGCCTGGTAAGGATGGTTTGATGGATGACAGTCAGAACTATATTGCTCTCGATCTATAGCAGATTAATGACACAGCAATCACTTCAACTATGCTGTTTGCTGGTACCAGAAAATGTTCTAGGACTGACAATCAGCTCTTTTGGAGTGCACAATGGGCAAAGAATTGGGAAGATTATTTAAACATACAGAGAAAAAAAAATGCTTAGTATATGTAGAAATAAAAATAGCCAACCATGTAAAGTGGTTCTATGCGGTACACTACCCAGAGAGCATATCAGACATAACCTAGTGAAGCTAGTTTATTAACCCAACTAGAGTCGAGTCTATATCTTTTGTCAACATCTCACTGACCAAATAAAGCACGATGTGTAGAAGACCAAACACCAATCAACGGCTTATACTATGCTAGAACATACATTCATACAAAGTAGGTATATAAATAATGTAACTGAATAGCAGTTGTAGTGGGTTCTTACGCATCATCTGTGAATTTGGCAGCAACCACCACACTTGTAATTAGCAAGCGATGAACACTATGGTACGTCATGTATACATGTGGCTGCTGTAGATATCTCTCCATGTAGATAAGTGCCAACACAAAGCAAGATGGACTGCACTCAGCATACTTGAAAATGCGTTCTGCATAGAGCTGTATACTAAGATCTGGTACCCTCTGACCATGAAAAATAGTGCTTGACTCCTTTATTTTATTGGAATCTAATAATTCTTCGTTCCTCTGAACCGCTGTGTCAAGATATGTTGCAAGAAGCAATAGGACCTTTGGAAATTCAGTATTTCCTTTCTTTGACTCTGATACTGTCAAACCCAAGGACAGGTAGCTCTCCCAATGTTTATCACTAGCATCAGTTGTAAATGACCCCATAAGTAGACATTAGTACTGTAAAAGATAAGCAAATGTCACCCAACAAATTTTTGGCACAACAGATAGTTTGGACACTTTGGAAGGGGCAAAAAAAGTAAAGAACTTGAACCTAGTTTATATATTACCACACATAGCAGACATTGAAATCAAGGCTGGAGCTAATTTTTTCGGTCACATAGCATTTCACAAAAATTCATAGGTAAGATTTTGCAAGGCGATGACAAATGTCTCCAAATCTTGCTGTAAGTTAGTTCTCTTTTATACACAACATAATCGGAATACAATTTCCATGTCCAGGCATTCTCTTAAGAATGTGTCAAAATATAAAATAAAAAAATGAAGCCGCGGCTGCGGCTGCTGCTGCTTCTTTTGGTGATGATGAAGCTGTTTCAGGCTATTTGGTAGAGCTTCAGATCTCAACTTCACCTCAGATCTGAAACTTGTAGGCTAAAATAAAGTAAATTAAATTTATATTTTTATTCTAAAATGTAAACGAGATGACCAACCTAAACACTCTTAATATACCCACAGCTCCAAGGATCTGGTAGAAGTAAAACCACCCAGCTCCACCAGATTCGTAATCTTGTGGAGCTAGAGCTCTGCAAAACAGAGCCTCAATCTAATCAGCGCTAACAACTAGTTGGGTCTTACTCCCATTTTGGCATATTATTTTCCCCTCTCCCGTCCCGAGGAATAGCCCCCACCCCCAACTTTCGCATATTTTGCCTCCTTTGTAAATCCAAATCATCCAGGAAAAAAATCGAAGGGATTACTATTTGACAAGTGATTACTCCATGATGCAACTGCGCCCAAATCTACATCACTACCTCCCAAGAACTCGACCCACCCTCAGATCACGCGAACAAGTAATTTCTGCTTCTCTTAGCACCTACACTCGGTTGGAATCGATTCTAAATGCACCTAACATAGTGGACAGAAATCAGCAGAAGAAAAGGACACCCGAGAGAGAGAGAGCCAGAACTGCATCTAAACCCAAATGCCGCACGATTTGAGCAAGTATTAGCACTGCCATTGACTAGCTAGGATAGCACGCCCTGTAACTTGAGATCTAACTAGTTGGAGAGAGAGAGAGAGAGAGAGAGAGAGAGAGAGATAGTTGGGTGGATGGGTAGATTCTTACAGGTTGCTCTTGCTTCAGCTCGGGGAGGTGGCCTTCAGGCTTCAGCTCACGGCCTCGCACTCCTCGTTCTCCTTTTGGAACAGCGGCTACTTCTTGGATGCTGAACTGAGATGCAGAATAAGGCAGAGAGAGAGAGAGAGAGAGAGAGAGAGAGAGAGAGGTGGGTGTTTTATTTTGGACTAATATGATGTGTCATTATCTGCTGACAATAATAATGTGGCTTCTGTTTGTCTCCAAAGGCTAATGTACCATCGCATTACGTAATTAAATAATTATAGTTGCGATGAAGAATCAAAATCTCAGCGAAATTTCACAAAAATTTGAAGAAATCTCGAATCTTAGACCCTCCTGAAATTTACAATCCCGACGGAACAAGAAATTACGTTAAATTTCTCAAGTTTGATCATCATCTAAAAAACTTTATAGGAACATTATTGGAGCATCAAGAGCATCTACAAAATTCTCTAACGTGGTTTGAACAATTTTTCATTCGGTCGGAATTTATCGGTCAGTATTCAATAGCATTGTCCAAAATTTTGAAAATTCCTAAATCTTAATAATCATCAGATTTTTTTTAAAAAATATTATGTATGTGTCAGGATCATCCAAAAATTTTTTCAAAAGCTTCTAACGTGGTTTGCGCCATTTTCCCTTTGGTTGAAATTTACTTGTCAGCCTTTTATCAGGACAGTAGCACTATTAGAATTTTTAAAAATTCCTCAGTCTTGATCATTTTTTTAAATTTTTATGGAAACATTAATGATGTGTCATGACCAAAAACAAAAAATTACAAATTTTTTTGATATGTTTTGGACCAATTTTCGTTCGGTAAAAAATCACGGAGATCTCGGCAAATCTCGTTGGGAAAAAAATACCAAATTTAAATTTTTGCCTTTTAGATTTCGTTCGAGATCTTAAAATTTCGAATTACAGAGGATGACAAGACGTCAAAAACGAAATTTGGAATCCTAGTTGTGACTCACAACTTGCCTCTTTGGGGTTGGGGGGAGGGGGAATTAGTACATGGCGGTCCATGCGATATCTACGATCTATACAGTATATACATTAGTACTAAAGAAGAAACATAAAATAGTAAAAAGTTTTATGATTTATACATACAGCCTGGTCTCTGAAAGAGCGTATAACTACTGCTCTTTTAAAGGAGATAAAAAAATCTTAAGCATGGATGGCATGCTCAGTGGCTGCGCACCTTCGGTTCCCGCTTTTCCCTTGTTGGACTGTCGGTGCAAGGAATCAGAAGAGGGAAGGTGCAGAGACGAAAGAAGTTTCGGGAAACGGCTGTGGCCGCTACCTGTCGTTAGTTGATCTATCTATTTCCTACTGGGGAGGAGAGGATATCCCATAATATATTGGCGAAGACCCGTAGGAGAGAGAAATAGGTAACCGATGCGTCCTCGATTTCGCTTTAAGCTCATCCTTTTGGTCTCGGACTCTCGGTAGTACTTTTTTTTTTTTTTTACCTGACGGGGAATAGGGAAGTAATGAAATTTATGAAACTTATCAGTTTCAGTGTTGGTTTCATGAGTTCTAGTATTTAGTTTCATGAGTTTCATTAGTTTTTAGTGCTAAGTTTCATGAGTTTCAGTGTAAAAATTCGTGAATTTCAAAGGTATACCGTTGGATTTTTCGATTTTTTTCTTTCTTTCGAGAACATGCTCTCGTAGTACTTGCCAAGTCGGAAGGAAAAAAGATACTAGTCCGAGACTCCGAGTTGATGCAGACTGGGGGTGGGGCCCACGCCCGACAACGCATCTAATCCGTGCACGGTAATTTAGGAGCGAACTGGCGTAGATTCAGGATATATATGACATGCCCCACAGCCAAGTGGTGAATTTTGTTTCCTCCGTAAGCTTCATTATACGCAAGGATTATGTTGCGATAAAATTTAAAAAATATCGAAAGATAAAATATAATACTTTATATTAATGGTAATAAATAAATAAATATTGTTGAGAGAATAAATATATGTATAGTAGAAAAAACCTTTATTAAATCCACGTACAAGTTTTATATTTTTAGATAAAATTATTCAAACTATATAGTCTTCTATTTTATTTCTAAACGGAAGGAGCGGCAGAGGATATCCAGCAAAACGGAAGGCTCTACGCCGCTGACGAGACAGCGGCGCCTACTCCCGTATTTGTCCATGTCCTCCGACGTCAGGCGAGGCCGGGTGGCATCCATGGTCCATGCCAAGTTGGAGGAAGACGCCGAACGGATAAACATTTCTGCATTGCTAAATAACACGAAGAACACTGATTGCCACATTACACCGCTCGAGCTTATCCTCTCCACCCCCACACCCACACACACCGAACAGTGAAGGAACTGAAAGTGACCCTAACTCGGTGGCTATGCCAAGGCCGACAAATTCGGTCGAGGCGAACAAATTAAGCCTATCCCAGTCTGAGCTGGTCTGACACTTGACAAACCACCGGTTCTCCACAAGATTATAACCTTACTCTTACCGTGATGAGCACTGAATAATAATCGAATAAAGAAGGGATGTTACATTGTTGCTGATGTTAATCGAGGACCCGGCCATCATGTGCCCCACAATTGATACCATTGAATGGCAATGTCCGACGCCAGAAACTTTAGCTGTACAAAATCTCCAGCAGCACCTGTCAGATGATGGTGGTGTCAATGGATGTGCAGTCGTGGTCTCATGGCTGCGCCGCATTCCTGTGGCTTGGCCTTAGTGCCTTAGCGAAGAAGTTGCGGAGCGCCGGGATGACACGCTGGATCAGCTGGGGGAAGCTGCATGGCAAATTAGCAAGTTAAAAGAATTTTGTTACCTAAAGTGCGTTAGATAACACACCCGTGTGGTGACTATAGGTCAATGGTTTATTAGGGATAGGAAGATACCCAGGTCTGGAGCTAATCTTCTCAAACTGCTCCAAAATAAACAAGACGCATGTATGCCTCAGTGACATGGCATGACAGGCTTCGGATAAGTCATACATGTACGAGACGTTATCTAAATTAACGTCCTGCAAAGCCAAAATATGTATTAATTCAGATGTAATCAGCAGTTTACACAAAGAACTGAGGAGTAACTTTGCTAATCACCTGCGCAATTGTATATTCACAGAGACGTTTGAGGCCTTCTAACAGATACTGATCAGCAGCTCTAAGAAGATCCTGAGCAATATCACTGGTTACCTCCACTGACCCTGTATAGATAAATCTGCATAAACCAGATAGGAAGTTTTCAAACTTCAATTTAGCAGGCATTGACCTATAAAATAAAAAGAACCAATACAAATGCAGATATTTGGAACCAAAGAAGAAAAATACTTGCTGACCTCATCATGTGTTCGAACACGTCCCATCTGATATTTGGAATTTCTATGTCTCTTGCATCCTTTTCCTGGTTAAGAAAACAGCATTTGAGTTATATATGTATATACTATATATAATGAGGTTCTTTAAAAGCCGACAAAACTATTAATTACAGAAGTTTTTCAACTAGGAAACAAGATCCACATCTTCCAATCAGAAAAGGAATATTATGTTACGGCAAGACTCACCCTATATCCGCCATCGAACACTGCACGAAATGCATCCGAAGAAGCAAGCAAAGCAATTCTGTGTGCATAAAAGCGCTTTCCTACGGAATACAAGGAATGTGATTATCAGACATAATGAAAAAAAATAGCAATTGTCTGAAGTAACTTCTGATGACAGCAGGGTCCAAAAATACTACGAACCTTCCACCAAGAAGGTAACATCTGAAAGTGTTGAACTGTTCACATATTGCTCACCAAGATAAACCTGCAATGAAAATATATTTAGTAAAAGCGATAGCAAAAATTATGGTGGACCAATCCCTCAATATTATATCTATTTGGTCAAGGAATGCAAAAATTAGGGTTTATTGAGAAACTTTATTAAAAAAAACAAAACAAAAAAAACAGGATGAGGCAAGCTAAAGCCTGTCAACTATTAGGAACAGACCGCCAAGCAGTATAAAATCAGATGACAGAATATCTGTATCCCAACAGGTTGTACATGCCACGCTTTGAGGAAAAAGTAATTCAGAGAAGTCCGAACACACCAACTCTTAGGTGAATAACAGAACGCCAAGCAGTATAAAATGAGATGACAGAATATCTGTGTCCCAACAGGTTGCACATGCCACGCTTTGAGGAAAAAATAATTCAGAGAAGTCCGAACACGCCAACTCTTAGGTGAATTCAAATCTTGCTAATAGCTCTCCTGGATCATGTCTAAGAAAATTTCTAAAAAACAGAAACTAACAGTTTTGTGTGACACATCCCAACAATGGAAATGAATGCATGGCTAGCGCAGAAAATGGAAAGCTCTGATGTGCACATCATACAAGACATGAAATGGGAAATCACACATAGCAGTGACTATGAAGAGAGAATTTTTTAAATTAATATTCTTTTTAAAAAATTACATAAATAATATGCCGAAATGAATAATAACAGAAATACCCACCAGTCAACATTTGAAATATCGACAGGCTGTCTGTCGAGATTTGAAATATTGACAGCGAGTCTGTCGTCATTTCAAATATCGACAGAGTCTGTCGCAACTCCCTGTCAACATTTCAAATGTCGACAAAGAGCAAATATAAGCTTGGCCGAGTGCTATGCTCGGTCAAGCTCTCATTTGCATTTGCGCCGCCAGCCTCAGCGCCGAGAGAAGAGAAGAGAGGGGAAGAGAAGAGCAGAGGAGGAAGAGGTGGATGAGGAAGGAGAGGGGGAGGAAGAGAAGAAGGGGAAGAGGAGGAAGAAAGTCCTCCGTATTTTTTTAGGTAATATTTTTTTCTCATTTCAATTATAATTCGAAAATACGACTTGGTGACCATATTAAATAGATTTGTAAGTAATTAGATGTGTAGAGTAGCAATAGTTGTTCAGATATAAGACTTAGCGACCAGATTAAATAGGTTGTAAGTAATTAGCTGTGTAAAGTAGCAAGTTATTTAGATAGATACATGACTTAGCAACAAGATTAATTAAGTTTGTAGGTAATTAGTTGTGTAGAATAGCAATAGTTTTTTAGGTACATGACTTAGCGACTAGATTAATTGTATTTATACGTAATCAGCTGTGTAGAGTAGCAATAGTTTTTTTTATACATTATTTAGCGACCAGATTAATTAGGTTCGTAAAGAGTTACTTGTATAGAGTAGCAATAGTTATGTACACATATATAAGTATTTTTAGATTGGTAGCTGCATGTATGGTTTAATATGGATTGGATTGGACATACAAAATTGTGAAAAATATGTAGGTGTAACATCCTCTTTTTGGCTTTCTGGAGAAAAACCTAATTTAAATAAAGTAAATTAAGATTTGGAGTTTCAGTGGTGTTTATAATAACCTGGCATCCTTTCCCCTTCGAAATCGGGAATTAATTCCCTCCCGTGCGAATAATCGGATTTTCCAGTCCCGCCGATACCCGAAAATTCACCCGAGTCCAAAAGTGCTCCAAAAATCTCCAAACCACTTCTAAAATGTTCCAAATATTCCGCAATGATTTTTGGAATCATTTCCCGGATTTTTGGACATCCGTTCCTATTTTATCTCGCGCGGCTTTTGTTTTATGCCTGCGATCCGCGCCCGAATATCCAATTCCACAAAAATCATCCAAAGTCAACCAAACCAGTTCCATTGAGTCCCAAATATTCTAAAATGGCTCTAGGAATTTTTCCGGAATTTTTAGGCCATTTTTCCTAATTTTTCCCGCGCGGGTAACCTTTCACTTAAACCCGGCCAATAGGGTGATGCCATGTGGCAATCACTGTTGAGCCTTCTTCTTCCTACGAAGGTTTTGGCCAGAGCACGATGCTTCTCTCCATTTTTAGCAACTCCATCTTTCCTCCCTCTTAACTCCTTCAATAAGGCATGGAATCAAGCAAGGCCGGGTCCGTTGGAAAGGAAACGGCAAGGAGAATTCATTCCCGGACTCGGATCGTTCCAAATCTCGCCGGAAACGGCACCGTTACTCAAAATCCGTAATCGTCTTAAATGGCAATAAATCCTCCGTTTCGTCCTCAAATTGCGCACCGCCGGTTCCTAAACCTCCGTGGCGGCGTCCTCTTCCCAGAACTCCCACTCTTCCTTTGCCTCTCCAACCCAATCCACCGGGAGATCGAGAAAACCGACGAACTTTCGTGTTCTTCGCGTTCTTCGTGTTCTTGGTTAAATCTTCCTCCTCGGTGGTTCAATCTTCACACCGTTTGTTTCTTTGTGTCCGTGGGGTAGTGGAGCTCATTTCCCCTCAATTAATTTCAGGAATCATCGAAGTTTGGCGACGAATTTCGAGAGTTTGTCCTTCCAGCCGAACCGTCGTCCACCGTTGATTTCTCCGTCTCCGGTGAGTTATAGTTCAATTCCTTGTAGTATTGGGCTCCTCTAGGTGTGATCTAGGTGTTGTAATCGTTATTTGGTAGTGGGTTGTTCAATTTTGTGGCCAAATTTCAATTTGGAGCAATTTTGGTGTGCTGCTTTCTGTAGTAATGACCAGCGTGGCCGGCCCTCGGTCTTAGATTGCGGCCAGTGGCCAGATCTCTGCGACCGGGCCTCTGGGCTGCCAAGCCAGCCGCGTGCGCCAAGGCCCCGACTGTCGCCGCCTTCCGCCAGCCCTGCCATCGTGGCGGCTCATTGCCAGCCGGCGGCTTCAGCGTCGCCAGCAGCCTCTTTACTGCTGCCGCTCCCCAGCGCCGGCTGCCGCTGCCAGCTGCCGCATGCTCTTGCATTCTTAAATGCCGTCTTGCGCGCCGTGTGTGCCTGTGGCAGCGCTTTCGCTGCCAATGAGCTGAAGCCGCCACCTGCCGTCTAGAATCTGCCGCTTCTTGGCCGTTCTGCTGGCCAGCGTAGTGGCGGCTCCGCCACCTCGCCGTGCGCCATGGCAGAGGCCATCCTCCTCTGTTCTTGCCATGGCAAGAGCTTGAAGGAGCTCTTTTGAGTCTATGACATGAAGTCCCCACCTGCCATTGACTCTAGTCAAACCAAAAATCAGCCCAAATAAAGATGTTAGGGGATATTCCTCAATTTCATGTTTTCCGGATTTTCCGAACTTCGGCGGCTCATATCTTTTCCGTCCGAACTCCGAATGATCCCATTCAAGTTCCTAAATTCATCATAAATCAATACCTTCCTGCCAGTACTAATTTTATAATTTTTGGATTTTATTTATTTTCTGTTATTTATTTATTGCCTCGTGTTGCGTGTAGTCGACGATCCCGCCGCGACCGCCGATTCCGCCGCCGGACTTCTCGAGTTCGACACTCCCACCGCCGACGAAGGCAAGTCTCCTTGATGCACTTTGTGCCTATGTTTACAAAATGTTTTAAATTGTTTATAAAGTTGCATGGCTATGTTTAATGAAATATGTCAAATATAAGTGTTAGTTATTCCGAACTTGTTAATTCCACCTTGACATTGTTAATCATATCCCTTGTAACCCTAGAACCTTGTTTATACCATGCTTAGGCTTATATGGTATCCATTGCTATGTAGTACGGTAGAATTGCTTAGGACCTTTTCCGATGAAAACAACCCAGGGGTGGGATTATTCAAAATGAATGTTATCATATGTGATTTGAAAGTTATTATTATGGTTTTGGTCCTGTTTTGTTAAAAGAAAAAGAAAAGGAAAATGATTTCGACTTGGGCGGCATGGAATGTCGGGTGGGAGCGGATCAAGCCTTGATCCTTTTGTGCAAGTACCGCCCCAAGTCATATAAGGACCGACGCTTATGATTGCCATTTTAAGCAATACCGTACTACCACATGTCTATAATGGTACGACCTGGCTCACTAATTTGTAGAAGCCTAGCTTAGACTCACCACTTGGTTGAATGTGAATGCCGGACGGAGGCAATGTGGTTTTTCTCACACGGCGCAAGAGGGCTCTTGTCTTGGGTGGAGGGAACCCTAACAGCGGTGAAACCTCAGCGGGTGGGTCTAGTTAGGTAGATACATTGTAACGGCCTTGTCAAGATATCCCTGCCGACACACCTAAGGAAGTGTGTTAATTGCATGGCATCAAGGGTATATCTTGTCTTGTGGGTAAAGTTGTACACCTCTGCAGAGTAAAACTATTCGAATAGCCGTGCCTACGGTTAAAGGCAAAGCGAAGAATGCTTTCATATTGGTAGACTTTGGTTTTGGTTTTAAAATCGAAAAGTGTTTTGTTTTGGGGTTCGGGAGTGGTTAGAACTCTCGAACGATTGTTTGGCGGAAAGAGCCAATCAGGTGGCAAGAACCTGTTCTACAATTGACGGATAGAGTCACATGATTAACTTTGATCTTTTAAAAAGTTGGCGGATAGAGCCTTTATGTTAGTGATGGTGGTTAGAACCTCACTACAATAATAAATAATTCAACTATTAAAAAGAATTGTAAAAAAATGCTTTGTGAAATTTATTACTTAAGTATGATTTAACCAAATGTGGCTTTATGCAAATAAACCCTATTAAGCTTCCTTTGGAAAGCCCCTCATAATCATACTTTCCCGACTTGCTGAGTACTTTTGTACTCACGTGCTACACCAACATTGTAATCATCAGAAATTTATCAAGATGCCGAGGAAGAGGAGTTCTTCGAGGAGGACTGCCAGGAGGACTAGTTGCGTTCCTAGTCGTCGCCTGTGGCGTTTTGGCGTTCGCTCGTTTCGTTTCGTTTTGCTTTTGTTTCCGCTGCGTTGTGTGTCCGGTCGTTGGACCGAGTATTGTAATAAGTGGCCATGTGGCCCATACCCGAATATTTATATTACAGTTTCGTTTTGTTCGGCAATGATGTATCACTGTGACTGTGTGTACTAGCTACTGATCTGGGACTAGTACGGAAATACACAGGAGATTCTGGATAGCTGATCCGGGGTCTCACAGTAGGGTAGTATGTAGTTGAAAAAAATAAATTTATGTATGCATGCAACAGTTGTTTGAAGTAGTCTAGAGTAGGTGGTCATATTGAACGGTTTGTATGTGTAATTATTCTATTCAATTTGTATTGAATTTGTACTAACATTGAACGGTTCAATTACAGGTATGACGGTGGCGAGCAATAGAGCTGCTTGACCCAGTGATAAACGCAACTGACCGGAGCCACTTAGCCACCTTGCCGCTGACGGACAGGTAGTTGCCGCTCGAGCTTAGCTCTCTACGCCTGCGCACCCCATGAGAGCATGATGGATCGACCCACAATGGCTTCCGAGGTTAGAGCACTTTTGACATAGTTGTGTTACGACGTCTTGTATGTATGCAACGATCGTACTTACAATGTTTTTCTGTAAGTTGAGTGTGGCAGGGTTACTTTTCAAGATTGATCATCATCTGAAAAATTTATGGGAATATTATGGATGTATTAGGACCATTCACAAAAATTTTCTAAATTTTCTAAAGTGATTTGTACTATTTTTCATTCAGGTGAATTTTGTCGGTTCGTCTTTAGTAGCACTATTTGAATTTTTTAAAATTCCTAAAGCTTGATCATCATCTAAAATTTTTCAAAAGTTTCTAATGTGGTTTCCACCATTTTCTATTCGGTTGAAATTTGGTGGTCAACCCTTTTATCAGGATAATGGCATTGTTAGATTTTTTAAAAATTCCTCATACTTGATTATCATCTGAAATTTTTATGAAAACATTAGTGATGTGTCAAGACCATCAAAAAAAATTCAAAATTTTTTGACGTGCTTTGGATCATTTTTGGGTCGGTTCAATGTGGACCGAGATCTCGGTGATTTCGGCCGAGAAATCACCGAGATCTCGAATTTCCCGGTTTGAAAAAAAAAAACGGATTTGAAATTTGGTTTTTGTAATTCGTCCGAAATTTCCGAATCTCGCCGAAATTTCGGATTTCGGACACCTCCGAGATTTCACTCAAAACGAGATTTGGAACCTTGAGTAGGACCAATACCATGATCAAGATGGACAACGATGTCAGGCAGCAAGATCAAGATAGAGAATAGCAATTAATGCTAGTTACGGATGGCAATGTCAACCATTGGACTATGATGAACATATACGCTGGGGCCTTGACAGATGACTCAGTTGTTGGCATGATACACCAAATAACAGGACGACAATACGCTATATGAAATTGCTAAGCGTAGGCTGTACTAAAATTAACTAAACATGTGAGAGTGCAGAAAATTGTTGGGTAATTCAACTGAAATTTGCACTAGGTAAAAAAAACAGAAGTTTTGCGGAATGTTTAACTAATCCTAGGACGTCCTAGAGTTAGCAAAAGGCCAGAACCTATGTCATATATTTACTTCTTTTCATATGTCCACCCCGATTTCCCTGTCAATAAAAAAAAATCCAACTTGGCTATTAGGCAGCATTTGGCTGGTTTGATTGTGTTGAAACTAGGCAGGGGTTAAAATCTTTTTTGGGCCCTTTTGTTTGACAAATAGCCCTTTTCCCACATTGATTATACAAAATAAATCCAAGTGCACCTGAGCATTACCACATTGTATTTCTTATCACTGTGAAGATCTTTTGCATAATGCACCACATTCAGCTCATAAAGCCACTATATTTTCTTTAATGGTGTAAATTGTTAAACTAGACTTGTATAGGGTGTTATTTGCTATTTTACCCTCTTTGTACATGTACACTGTTTTGGCCCATTTCGGAATGCATGCAACCATTCTAACATGGTATCAGAGCTGCAGCCCTAGCTAGGGTTTCCCCTAGCACTGTAGCCGCCGGCCACCGCCGACGCCGACGCCGCAGGCCATCCTCCCTTCTCTCCTCCTCTGCTTTCCGGCGGCAGCCTCTGCTTCCCCGAGCTGCCGCTCCTCGAGCCGCCGCTCCTCGAGCCGCCGCCTCACTCCGTCTGCGTCGCCTCGACGCCTTCTCCGCGTCGCCTCCCTCCGGCGGCCGTCGTCGTCCGCGTCGTCTCGACGCCGCTTCCTCCGTCGCATCGCACGAGCGCCGCCTCTCCGTCCGCGTCGAGCCGCCGCCCCTGACGTCTGCGTCGCCTCGACTCCGTCCGCGTCGCCTCCCTCCGTGGCCGTCGCCCGGCTCCGTCATGGCCGTGCGGCGTGCGGCGTGGTGCTCCGTGGATCGAGGACTCAACAGAGGGCTCTTCCTCCATCCTTCTAGCACCAAATGGCGAGCGCATCTCGTTCTTCTGGACTCTCACTGGAGCTCGTCCTCGCCCACCAGTTCCGGTCCGCCCAGTTCAGCCTGTGGTCGGGCCAGATGGTGTTCCGGTCCCTACAGATGTTCTAGCAACATATGAGCAGGACGCTGATCAGTATGTCACCGATTTGCAGACTCTTGAGGGATGGCAGATGGATGAGGCTCGTGCTGTTGCTGTCATCTTAGGCAGCATGAAGGTTGAGCTTGCCATGGATCTGGCCGCTCTTCCTTCTTCTCACCGATGTGGAGCGTGGCGCAGTTCGGCCACCGAGCAAATGATGCTCTACACCTCTACATTGAGGTGGCGAGCTCTCTTCGTCGATTGGATTCCACCGCTGATGCCTTCTACCAAATAGACATCGACGTGTGGCGTCGCTTGACTCCTTGGAGCCTCCTTCGATTCGACTGCGATCGCTGTGGGCCTTCATCGGGACCACAAGAGTCTTTGTTCGCCTCTTTGAGTTCCTCCGTCGGCCGGCCGAGTTCGGCAGCTCCGTGCTCACCGCTAGCCCGCCGCCGCGGCGATCGTCTGGTTGAGGCACTCACCTGGTCCGTGCGAGGAGACTCGTCTTCGTGGCGTTCTCTCGTCTTCCTCGCCTGCCCCGCCATTCGCACTCCTCCCGCGACAGCCTCGTGGATCGCTCCTCTCCCAACATCGGCAGGAGGCTCTGCTGTCGTGGCGAGCACCGCTGGTGCGATGGGTTCGTTGTAACTCATCGCAAGAAGACAGGCACACCATTGAGCAAAGGCAGAGGCGGCCTCGTAACCGCAAGGGGTGGAGGTAGTGGAGCCGGTACCTCTCGCCCACCTTTGACGCCCCGACAGCGACCATACAGATGTGACTCGGCGCCTTGAGCGCATGGAGCGCTGCCTGGGGCGACTTCTTCTCCAGACCGTCTGCCGCCTTCCTTCGTATCTGATTGCCTTGGATTCTTGACTGGGGCTTCCTTTCATGACACTGATTCTACTTACCTTGGCCCACTGAGTTCCTCACCATCCCCATGTCTGTCAAGGCGGTGATGGTACTTCCACTTTCGATTCTTTGGTCGGGGCATTCTCCACACTTCTTGTTTTCATGTTCCTTCTGTTTCACATGTTCCTCGCCTCGACCGCAATCGATTACCGCCGCCTTTGCGACCTTGATTGTCGTATCATTCTTGAGGCCGACTCTTGTTCTGCTCAGATCGTCTCACCGGGACCCTGGTTGGTCTTGGCCGTCGGTCCGTGACTCTCGGCGTCTTTGGGAGCTTGGTGGCCGCTTTCCCTCCGCTTAGTCATGTCCACCTCCAGCAGCCTGGCCGATCGCTGCCTCTCGATGTCATCGCCCTCGCCACCCTCGCTTCCGCCTTGATTTTGCTCGATGGCATCATCGTTTAGGTCACATGTGTGGGTCTCGTCTTTCTTTGTTAGTGAGTCGTGGTGTTCTTGGGAAGGTTTCGTGATACCTCCCTATCTGTATGGGGTAAGCTTGGGAAGCGACTACAACTACCCTATCCCACCAGTTGATTCAGGTCTCTTCACCGCTTGACTTGGTTCATTCGATGTTTGGGGCGGCTCCTTCGTTTGAAAGGGGTCATCGCTACTATGTGATCTTTATTGATGATTTTTCTCGTTACACTTGGATCTACTTTCCGACTTCCAGGCATCGGTGTTGTCGCCTACCAGGCTACCGCCATGGTCCGCATACGCTTGACTTGCCTATTCGTGTCTTCCGAGTGACTCTGCTTTGGCGAGTACCTATCCACCTCTCTTCGTCAAGATCTCCTCGGCGGTACTCTTCCTCAGTACTCTTGTCTTGGTGCTCACGCTTCGAATGGTGTCTCTGGCGCAAGCATCGTCACCTTCTTGAGATCGCCGGCGATGATGTCGGCTTCCTCTGTTCGCCCCACTGGCCGAGGTCATCTCTGCCTTGTCTATCTTGTGAACCTTGACCTTCCATCGCTCTTCTGGTGCCACCTGTTGATAAATCTCTTTGGCGGGACTCCTCGATCTGATCACCTTCGTGCGTTCGGGTGTGTTGTCTTTGTGCTTCTTCACCTCGTGAGCGACGGCCGATCGCTCGATCTGTTGAGTGCGTCTTTCTTGGCTACGATCTCGAACGCAAGGGTTATCGTTGTTGGGACCCTGTGGCTCGCAGGATTCGGGTCTCCCGAGACCTCACCTTTGATGAGTCTCGATCCTTTTTCACTCGTGATCCTTCCTCTAGCCCGCACTCTACTTCTGATTCGCTCTCCTTTCTCACTCTACCTGATGCTTCCTCCTATCCACCACCACCCTCTCCTCCGTCCTTATCTTTACCTCCATCCTCGCCACCATCAACCTCACCTTCCATTCCCGCCCATTCATCACCTCAGCAGCCTCCCTTTCCGCCACCTCCTATCCGTTTCCACTACACTCGTCGTCCCACCTCCTCCCAGTTCCTCCTCTCTTTTAGGTCCGGCTCCTACTCCCACTTCATCCTCTCCCTCTACTCCTACTTCAGAGTCTACCTCTCCTGCTCCTTCACCGCGGTACGCTCTTCGTGATCGGAGTACGATTCCTCGTCCCGATCGCTACGGCTTTGTTGCTCCTACTACCGTTTCCTCTGAGCCTACTTCCTATCGCGATGCTGTTACTCATCCTGAGTGGCAATTCGCTATGGTCGAGGAGCTTGTCGCTCTAGAGCGCGACCGGTACTTGGGACCTTGCCCTCTTCACCGCTTCACTACTCCTATCACGTGCAAGTGGGTCTATAAGATCAAGACTCGCTCGATAGTTCTATTGAGCGTTATAAGGCGCGTCTCGTTGCACGTGGTTTCGCAGGAGTATGGGCGTGACTATGAGGAGACCTTCGCCTCTGTTGCTCACCGGACCACTGCGTGCACACACTTGTGGCCATTGCTTCGCTCGTCGGTGGACCATCTCGACCTTGATGTGAAGAACGCTTTTCTTCACGGTGAGCTCCGTGAGGAGGTCTACATGCACCCACCTCCTGGCTATTCTGTGCCAGATGGCCACGTGTGTCGCCTTCGCCGTTCTCTCTATGGGCTCAAACAAGCCCCTCGTGCTTGGTTCGAGCGCTTCACCTTTGTTGTCACGGCTTTGGTTTTGTTGCTAGTGAGCACGACCCTGCTCTCTTCGTTCACACCTCTCCTCGTGGTCGTACTCTTCTTCTTCTCTACGTGGACGACATGCTCATCACTGGTGATGATCCTCAGTATATTGCCTTTGTGAAGGCGCGTCTCAGTGAGCAGTTCCAGATGTCTGATTTGGGTCCTCTTCGGTATTTCCTTGGGATTGAGGTCACTTCCACGCCGGAGGGCTACTATCTCTCCCGGAAGTACATTCGGGATCTCCTTGATCGGGCATGTCTCACCGATCAGATCTGTTTCCACTCCTATGGAGCTACACCTTGCCTTCGGCCCCATCGACGGTACACCTCTTGAGGATCCTACTCGCTCACCGCCACCTAGTTGGGAGTCTTGTTTACCTTGGTATTACTCGCCCGACATCTCCCATCTTTGTTCACATCCTGAGTCAATCTATGCAGACTCCTACTCAGATACACTATAGTCATCTCCTTCGGGTCCTGCGGTATCTTCGTGGTACCATTGATCGCCGTCTCTTTTTCTCTTGCTCCAAATTTCTTGCGGCTCAGGCCTATTCAGATGCTTCTGGGCTAGCGATTCCTCTGATCGCAAGTCCCTCTCTGCTTATTATGTCTTTCTTGGTTCCTCTTTGATTGCCTGGAAGACCAAGAAGCAGATCGTTTCGCTCCAAAGATCAAGCCGAAGGCGAGCGCCGGCCTCCGTGATACCGAGGTGACTTGGTTCACGATGGCTCTGGCAGATTTTGGTGTCACTTGTCTCTACCCCTACGACAAGCAGTGTTCCGACAAGATCTGGCTTATCAACATTGCTCGAGATCCGGTGAAGCACGAGCTCACCAAACACATTGGCGTTGATGCTTCCTATGTTCGGGCGCAAGTGCAGCAGCAGGTGGTTGCTCTTCAGTTCGTGCCTTCCGAGGTTCAGATCGCAGATTTCTTCACGAAGGCACAAACGAAGGCGCATCATGATCTTCACCTTGAGTTTGAGGGGGGGTGTTAAACTAGACTTGTATAGGGTGTTATTTGCTATTTTACCCTCTTTGTACATGTACACTGTTTTGGCCCATTGGCCCATTTCGGAATGCATGCAACCATTCTAACATAAATAAGCCAAAATTGAGTTGAATTAAAAATCAACCTGTTTCCTAACCTGCGGTGTTGGAGATGGAGGTGCAGCATCCATGGGAGAGAGTGCTGCAGCTTTGTTGGCCAATTTGTACAGTACCACAGAACCATCTTGTTGATGTTTCAGGCTCACCGAAACCAGAAGATCAAGAAGCAAGTCGAGACCTGAATTAACCAAGAATTTAATCCATGAAGAACAAAACACATTGGAAATAAAAGAGGAACACTTTTCATAGATGTAAAAATTTTCATACCATTATTATCAATAAAAATTGTTCTTTGGTCTTCAGGGGCACAAAGGTGTGCCAAAGCCAGAGCAACACGCCTCTGCACAGACTTTTCTCCTACTCTCATCAGATAAACCAAGTGTTTTAACACCTGTAAAAGATCACATGGGAACCAACTGGATTAAATACTACAGCATGGTAAATTAAGAAGAAAAAATCTGGTGGGCACAGCTTACTCGTCCATTTATCTTCTCCTCTAACCTCTTCAATGTCTTAGCTACACAGTCCTTTGTTGCCTAAAATTAAAAATGACTTAATCAAACTCAGTTACAACAAAATTAATCAATCTATACTACGATAGTTGACGTACCTGGACAATAAATTCTCCATCTTGCAACTTTTGGACACCTCCTACTTTAATGAAGTCAGAGACAAAGTCCTATTAGAAGAAGAGTAGCCATTTAGTTTGGAGACATCAAAAGAGACCTTACGTGAAATAATGAAAAGGAAGATGAGTTTATTCCCTTTAACTATGAAATTATTAAGTGAAAAACACGGTTTTGAGCAATATGGGTACACTTTTGTTTGAATAATCATGAATTACCTCATTGTCCACAACTCCGTAAAGGGCAAACGCAGCATTATGTTGCAGAGACCCATTTTTTGAGTCAAGAAGCTTTAGTAAAGGCACCAAACCACCATTATATGCAATACCTGCTTGGTTATGTGTGTCCTGGGAAATAAATGATTCTCTCAAATTGGCCATACACTTTTAAATTAAGCTAAAAAAGCAATTTTAAAAAGGGCTAACCATTACTAACCCAAAAGATACAACACTAAAACTAATCGACAACTATTTTGTTTTCCCATCCCATCTTTGAAAAGTTTACAGCTAAGGAAGACTTTGAAAACGAAATAGCTTGGCCCGTGTGTGTAAGTTCGAGCTTCATTCATAAGTTATTAATAAAAAATCTAAATGACCAATACACTTGTCGAGTATGATATTGATTAGTTTCATTTGGATGGAAAGATGGAAATCTTGGGAATTATGCATCCAATGTCATATTATTAATTTATTATATCTCGTTGCATTCCTTAGATCCAAAATACAAGGTGAACTCCACAAAAGTTTCAAGTTAGGTATGTGCATATTGTTTCCAATTCATATATATGTACGCACACATTTAGAGAGAGTTCATTTCTATATCTCAAGGTTTCAGTAGTATTGATCCATTTCTTTTTTCCAGATATATCAACGATCTTTACTTTGAAACACATCCTTTGCGTATACGAAGCTTTTGTAGTTGTAATATACTCGTGTTGATTTAAATTCAATTATTTGCAATCAGGTTGTCGTCGATCACCAATGAAGGATATGTTGGATTAGTGACAACCGGATCTGTTGGATTAACATTTCCATTAGTTGGTGAAATATATTGGCTCCTATGATAATGGAGACTTTGAATAACATGAGGACGGTCCTAGTAAGGGCCATGAGGGTGGTCCTGACATCGAATTTGTCCCTGGTCGAAAATCCAGCGAATCAGGACCTAT
This sequence comes from Rhipidocladum racemiflorum, assembly GCA_036346355.1. NCBI lineage: Eukaryota > Viridiplantae > Streptophyta > Magnoliopsida > Poales > Poaceae > Rhipidocladum > Rhipidocladum racemiflorum. The sequence continues at coordinate 12,666,038 of CM070578.1, read as the reverse complement.
TTGACATTGGTCCTCATCTCAAATCCTCAAGTTTGTTTTGCCTTTGGACAAGAAGGATGTACAGGACCTTCCTGGTCAAGGTCCTAAGCTTGGTCCTCGAAGACAAAAGCGCAACACATGCTTCAAGGATTACAGGCATGATAAACTATTTGCTAAACACATTTGCAAACAATAGAATCATGCCACAAAGAGTAGATGCATGGATCTCATCTTGTGGTTTGCTTCCTTGTGCTTATTTACATTCCTAGAATTGAATTGCTTGCTTGCCACCCTAGGATTGCAAACATTGATCTAGACTTAAATTGTTGGTGAACTTAGTAAGACTAGTTCATTTAGACCTTAATTGCGCAAGACCGTTTTGAATTACGCTTCCGCACATAAAACCAGTTTTGGCCAAATAGAGTTTTAAAAACCGCCTATTCACCCCCTCTAGTCAGCCTTCTCGACCTTACAGTCTGCAATATCTGGACTTTTGATCACTAACATTAAGTCATACATAATGTGCTGTATGGAGTCCGGATAAGAATTGGTGGGCAAAAATAATATATCCAACATGATAAACCAATGACCATTCGGAGTTAGTATTTCAGCCCATGCATTGCGCATGCAGTGACACCAGTTCATATATGAAGGCCTTTGGCTTATGTAGATCAAAGATGATAGTATCACCATTCTAAGATGTTGGCATTTTGGTTTATGTACATCAATATGTAATACTGCAGTTTAACTTAGTCTGATTACATGGGGATCATCTATTATGTTAAACTAGTTCGATAATCTTATGTAGTTTTGTCAATGCTAATGACGTATCTTGCACAGGTGACTTCATCATTGATGTCAACAGCATCCATGTTGTCACTCTGCAAGAATCTGCTAGTGACAAAATGAGGCCTTTCCCTCAGGAGACAGGACCATTCCCAAATGCACAGGTTCAAGAGCTTTGCTAAAATAGGCAGGGTTACTCATCACAGGATAGTGGATACAGTGGAGAAGCATAGTGCATACACAGACAAAATAGCACCTCTACTCAACCAACATTTGAAAGGCTCAACAGTTAGTCTGAAAACTTTGCCTATATGGAGGATGAGCTGGATTACTTCAATTATTAATGGTACATTATACCTAACCTGTCAATCTTATGTCGATTCTTTCAAGATTGAACACTCATTACAAACATTGCCCTAAACATGTTATTATCTTTGCAACCCTAACATAAAGTTGCCATCGACAAAGAAAACAAGGCAAGTAGGAAATTTGACAAAATACATACAGTAAAACCAGATGAGAAACGTCAACAATCAGATTAGCATTGTTGAGTACACAAGAGAATAGATTGAAAATTTTAACCTGGGCAAGCCTCCCAAGGGCAAAAGCAGACATTTCCCGGAGTTGGACATCAGCTGACTGTAGGATTTCAATTAGTGGTCGGACTGCGCCCCTTTGCACAATATGGACCTGAAAACAAACATATGTGCATAAAATGTTTAGAAAAGAATGCTGAAAAAAAACACCATTCTGCGTTCTTTTGATTCACCATTCCTTGAATTCCACATTTCCAATTCTCTATCGTGCGCAATAAAATATTTTACTAAGTGTAACACATAGTAGATCGATGATATTTCTCGAACAAAAGTATTACATTAGGGGAAAAGTACTTTGATTTTGTTTCTTCCTCTTCCAACCCATCACTCATGACAAAAGAATTAAAGCAAGGAGCTAGCAACAAATGAAGCATCGTCAAGCACCTTGCAATCGGAGTCGGCCGAAGCAAACTGTCCTAGTAACAAAGCAGCCTCTCTTTGGCTTTCCGTACAGCAGGAACTAAAAAAGAAAAGAATCACTTCATAGACCAAGCAGAGATTCTTGGAATGGACTGCACAGCACAGACTCAGGGAAAATATCAAATCCTCGTACACTTTTGTGAGATTGAAAGGATAACAGAAGGCCTTCACATTTAAATGGGATGATGTTATAGGATACAACGGGTATGAATCAGGATTAGAAGGTAATTTTGTATGCCCAAGCTTACGCTCAAAACAATCATAAGGTCATAATCAGCATATTCTTCTCAGTTAAAGCAGCAAAATTAATCAGCATTCAGAAACACATGTAAAATCGTGTCTTCACAGTAATTAAGCGTAAGACATGTTCAATAAAGCATGCAGTCATTATTATAATTCAAAATATCACAAGTTCTCATGCAGAACTAAAAAATATATAGAATTTCAGTAATCAGTAGTATTTGAGCATAATTCAACAAATATATACAATAAGCTATATGCATCCAATTCTCTACTAATACAGTTTAAAACTATTACCACTGCATATGACGATCATACCTTAATAACCCAATTACAGGTTGCAGGGCCCCAGCATTAAGAACCTCTTTCTTGACATTTGGGGATGAATGAACCAAATTTCCAATGACACCAACCTAATGTGCCAACAGAAAACATTTATTGGCATGCTCTGCAATAAAGAGATCATATATAGGGCTAGCAAGACTAGGGTCGTATTCCATGCAAGATTGTCACAGTACATGTTGGATCGTTAAAAAAATTGTTATAGAGAAGGCAGCCTTGCACTGCGCAGAAGTATATTCGCGTAGGAATATACATATAACTGATAGAAGTACTTGCGGCAAATATAGAGGCAAGTAATGACTATTTTCATGCAATTCACTTGCTTCATATAAACTCCACAGGATCAGCTAACTCTATTCTTGAGTAAACATGTTCCAAGCGGCTCATGCAGAATACTTCTTTTTGTAATATCTCAAAAAAGAAGTAGCAAGTACACAGTCACAAGGGCTATATTGCAGTTTGCCATGACTGTGGCACTCAATTTCAGTTAATTTTTCAAGAAAGAGTTGATCACCTAGCATTTGTTAAGACAAGAAATGTATAACTACCACTTAGTAAGCAGTACTTTATTTTTTTCTGACCGGTTTTATAAAATGAAAACTGAAGCACAGGTCCTCAAAATTGCCCGGTTTTGTCACTAAGGTTCCTAAACTTTAATTTTAGTCTGGCAGATACCCTCAACTTGCTTGATTGTACCACTTAGGCCCATCGTCCAGTCTAGTTACAGAAAAATGACGTCGCAAACCATTGTAGAGAAATTAAGGATACTTATCTCCGCTAATTAGGGACCACAAACTTGTTATACTAGTTCGGCACCTGCCATGTCAATTTTTTTCCTTCATTTAACCTATGGATGGACCTAATTGGCTCAGTTAAGCAAGTCCATGCTAGGATACTATTTAGTTCAAACTTCAAAGACTTAACATACTAAACCAGCAAGTTTGACGACCTCTGGTGCAAATTACTCTTCTGATAAGTGATAACTAGCAAAGTTTTACAAATATATTCTGTGCAGATTTATTACTTTGTCTGCAATATGATTTGTCATTAGTTTGAAGTTTGAACTAGTCATCAGAAGATTTTCTAGCAATTCCTTTGTGGGCCATGCTCACATACTTGTTGACGTTCATGCACTAGGTTCATTTCATCCAATCAAGTATAGCAATCCTCCACTCCATACAAATCTATCGAGCATAGGTCAATACACTTCGGACACTGGATTCTAATGCATCTTAATATTGATATGGTGCAACATGATTGTGTATCAGAAATATGTTCTAGCATATGGCCATATGCATCAGTACAAGAGTGGGATTTACAGGATTCATGCATCCAGTTTAAGAACACTATCATGTATAAAGGACTTTAGTCTGCTTCAAGCCAAATATTAATGAAGTCACACTTTCCATGCCAGGAAAAGTTGAATAGTTTATGCATTGCTCCTAAATTCCTAATGTAAATGCCATATAGCAACAAGCAAGAGGTAAGGTAAGTGCCAACCAACTTAAGTCCCATTTCAATTGAAAAATACAACTGGAAGTGTCCCAAGCAATACTATGTTTCAACAATAAGCTGTCCAGAATGAGCACTGTGAAGTTTATATTACAAGGCGTTAGGGTACTTGTTGATTCAAGATTGTAGAGAACTGGAGAAATAGTGTAATTCAAAATCATACAACAACTTTTCTGTAACAACATTAGCCGCATAATTAATAGATAAATGACAAGTAAGCAGCATCCTAAAAATAAAAAAAGGGTTCTGCCAGAGAAGTGCAGTTTGTAACAAAAATATGAGTACTCGGTGTCTTACTGCTTCATAGTGAATTGCAGCATCCTCTGATCGCAGCATTAAGATCAAAGTTGGCAATGCATTGCAGTCAACAATCTGCATTGAGTAGAAAATTTACAGTGCAAAAGTGGATGCAAATATGATGTTAAAATCTAACATGAATGTTGGATTCATTTATTTTTAGTTTTTGATATCTCACCTGGCTCTTGTTTTCATCATTTTTAAAAGCCAAAGTTCGCAAGGCCCCTGCAGCTGCCCTCTGTACCTTAAGATCCTGCGATTCTAGCAATTCAACAAGAGGTGGGATTCCACCTTCAATTCTGCAGTAAATCAAACCATCAGCAATCACAGAAAAACTCCCAAGGAAAAGGAGCATCAAACGATCATCAAAGTATAGAACAAGACCTGACGAAAGTTTTGATGTTGCTATTTTCATGAGCGAGATTGGTAATTGCATCAGCTGCTCTCCTGATAACACTATTAATTGCCCTCAAATTTGTAGCATTTTTATGCCTTTTTAGGAGATTCACCAGCAGAGGTAGGGCACCGGCATCAACTATAAGTTGTTGATGTTCAGGCTGTTATATCAACACACAAAGTAATAAATTATTAAATTTCTCAAGGTAACTTAGCTAAACACATAATAATGAAGCAGTCGTGCTCAAAAACATTAATATTGATGGATTGCTTGAAGGGAAATATGGAAGATTGAAGCATGTCCTACTTAAAAACTTGAAATCAAGTTCCAAGGTTTTTTATGAAAAGCATGAGAGGTTACATCTTTACAGGAGATAGAGAAATATGAGGGAGAAGGGGAGAGAATCCTGTTAAATTTCGCTAAGGAAATGGTATATTTGAGACAGCCGTCGCACATAAAATATAGAACAAAACAATAATTCAAGCAATTGCAATGGGATGGAAGCAAAAGCTCAACTACAGAGCAAACAGGAAATTAATCAAAGTAACCTTTACGGCTAGGAGACCGAGAGCGAAGGCAGCGCCCTTCTCGACCTCATGCTCAAACGGCCGCGGCTGCTGCTCCTCCTGCGACGCCGCCATGGCAGGGGGCTCCTTCAGGTGGCACACCAACGCCGGCACGGCCCCGCCCTCTACGATCACGCTAACAACATCCTCTGCGTAGAAAGCAACAACCAGATCAGCCCCTCAGTAACGGCGCCGGAGAGGGTACAGAAAAGCACGGATCGGTGCGGTGGGCGTGGGGTTGGGTGGGGGAGGCTACCGATTTTGGCGAGCTCGGCGAGGACGTGGGTAGCGCGCTTGGCGGCGGCGCGGTCGGCGTGGCGCCACGAGAAGCAGCGGTCTAGGGCGTCAACCTGCGTGCGGACCTCGCGGGAGAGCGCCGCCTGGGAGTGGTGGCAGCAGATCTCGGGTCCGGCGGAGCCGTCGTCCTCTTCGTTGTCGTCGTCAGCGCCGGCGCTGCCGAGCGACGACGGGGTCGCCGCCGCCGCGGCGACCACGTCGTCCAACTTCCGCTTCTGTCCATTGCGGCGCGGGCGCTGCGGCTGCTGCTGGTGGTGCTCCGCGTCCATTAGGTGGGTATCCGGCGAGGGGAGAGCTCGTCGGAGGTTGAGGAGGGAAGGACGAAAGCGTAGAGTATGCGCCCAGGCGATAGGGATTTATTTCGGGTTCGGTTAAAATTGAACACTATTACTGCGAAAATGTACAGTTTCCTCACTGTTAGGAAACTCGGCCCACCTAGTTCATATGGACGCTCCCGAAACTCTAGTAATAGGTTATAAATAGGAGGCAGGAGATCACCCTTATGTACACTGATGCAATCAGAATAATAAAGCAGAGCAGTTCCTCCTCATATTGTGTCTCTCTCCCTCTCTCTATGTTCTCCACTTCAGATCTATGAGGCAACCTTGGACTATTCGATAGTGAGATTGTTTAACACGTTATCAGCACGAAGCTCTACCGGTGATCAAATTAAAAGGTGAGAAAGATGAGACGCAGGATTGATCTAATCTCGCATGAATATATGTATACATCTAATCTACGCATCTACGTGGCACAAAGTTACGATATGAAGCGATTTCACAGTACGTGGTACGAAGCTACGAATTTACAATGTTTTCTTTTGATTTGCTGTACAAAGTATGAATGCATCTATAGAATATGAAGCTACTCGTAGCACGGTTACTGATGTCCCGCTGGCTCGGCCGAAAGCGCCGACCGGCCGGTCGTCGTCGCCCAAAACAACAGACTGTCACAAGACGGCGCCTGGCCGCCGCTCATCGTGCTCCCGGAGCTACCGCTTGGGCCCGCCGGCCACCGCTTGTCGCTGGCCGCCGATCATACCGACCGACGCCGCAAGTCGCGCCCGCAGCTGCCGCTAGGGATGGCAACGGGTGTATACCCGTCGGGTATTGGCCCCCCATACCCGTCCCCGCCAGATGAAAAATCACCCGTTAATTCACCCGTACCCAACCACGGGTAGAACTTCTTCCCCATACCCATCCCCGTTCGGATCCCTTTCACCCACCGGGTCACCCATACCCGCTACGTAAAGAGAAAGTTAAAGAGAGAAGAAGAACAGAGGATCACCGTGCGCCGTCGTTGGAGGAGGATGGGGGCGCCACCATGTTCTCTAATCTCTAATCTCTGATCTCTTTCTCTTTACTCTCTTACATTCTCACAGAGACACCGATCTCACACTCACTGAGACACCTACTCACCTCCTCCTCCTCCTTGGTCCTCCCAACTCGGCAACTCTAGCGAGCGTGTGACGGCGTGAGAAAGGTGAGGACGCGGTGAGCTGTGGCAGAGACCCCGCTCGGCGGCTCGGCCAGTCGGCCCGCAGCACCCGCTCCAAGCCTCCAATGCCTACTGCTCCAACCTCCAGTGCTCTTCCTGCCGTGGTCCCACCTCATGGCCTCAGATCCCGAAGGACCCAAACCTGTGCGGCTGCGCCTCCGCTTGTGTCGCCCGCTCGCCGGCGTTTGGGCACTGCGCCGCTGCCGGTTTGCTAGGGTTAGGGACGGTTAGGGTCTGGACTGGAGACTGAAATGAATTGGATGACCACTCGGTTCGGTGTAGGGAATAGGGATGGCTGAATTGGTCCACTCGGTTCGGTGTAGGGATGGCTGGGCAGCCTGGGGTTGGGCCGCTTGGCTAGTTGGGTTGGGTGGGGTACACGGGTAAATAGGTAAACGGGTACGGGTGAAAGTACCCCGTACCCGTACCCGTCATACCCGATGGGTGAAGGTTTTCTCCCATTAAGGTACCCATGGGTATGATTATTAGACCAGATTTGCACCCTAATAGAGTAAATACCCATCGGGTATCGGTTTTCAGGTACCCATTGCCATCCCTAGCCGCCGCCGACCCTGCGGCTAAGCATCCTTACAGAAAAAGCAATTTGCATGCTAAGCTTCCGTACAGGAAAAGCAAGACCATCTAATCTGGCCATGGCCAGGGTTCACAAAGCCGTTTCGAACACTAATTTCGCTAGCCCGGCGGTACCGGTTTTCGCGAAAAACCGAATGATTTGCAATTTCAAATCATTTTGAATTTGGGTCAAACTCACGCGATTTTTTGCGAAAAAACCGCGGTTTTTGACGAAAAACCGCTCGGTTTGTGCGAAAAACCGCTCGGTTTTTGAGGTAAACCGAGAAAACAAAAACCGCTCTGTTTGAGCGAAAAACCGATCGATTTATGTAAAAACCGCGAAAAATAAGGGGAAAAAACCGCTATAATTTAGACATTTAGAAATTGTAAATTAGAAATTTCAAAATAATATATCAATAAATAATCTTTCATTGCAATATTGCAATCACACAGGTGCAAAGATACATATTTACATAACCACGTAGCAATTTCATTGCCATTCAATTGTCAACACCATTTACGTTATAATACTTTTTAATTGAAGTTGTGAAGTAGGCATAGGCCATGTTGGACCTGTATGGATGCTATATTAGTATAATATAAAGTTACAATGAAATGAAATATGCAAATGAACCATTACCTGCGGGGCTACGGATAATATGTATGCTATATATACTAGTATAATATTGTTGCATAATCTTTTTCATTTTCTTTTTGATTTTCATTATTTGTAATACCTCTAAAACATCTCCAAGCAGCCTACATGCCACCTTTTTCTTTTTCTTTTCGATTTTTCTATTTTTATTATTTGTAATACCTCTAAAACATCTCAAGCAGCCCACATGCCACCTTTTTCTTTTTCTTTTTGATTTTTCTATTTTCATTATTTGTAATACCTCTAAAACATCTCCAAACATCATTTTTTTTTAAAGTTTTTTCACCATTGATAATATACGAATTAATACTAATTTTAGGAATTTTTTCAACAAAATTTCTCAATTTTTTTGAAAATTTTAAATTTAGATTTGAATTTGGGCGGTAAACCGCTCCGTTTCAATTACCGAGCCGGCTCGGTACGCTCGGTTTTCGCGAAACCGAGCAGTTTACCGCGAAACTGTGAACCCTGGCCATGGCATGGTTGTGGGCTCGTGAAACTTGTGGGAAAACGGCCTACACGTAGTACTATCTCAATTCTCACAAGAGAGGAACCAAAGGCGAATGGAAAGAGGCAGGCAGTTTCTTGCCGTAGGGACACAGAAGCGTTCTATCGTGCCATACCGCTTGGCCTCCCGCTGCTCGCAGCTGCCTCGGCCACCCGGCCGCCGCGGCCGCCTGCCGCTACACAAGCCCAAATGGTTGGACATGAAGTCCAGGGTAAAGAAGACATGAAGCTCGAACATGAAGTCCAATATACATGGACTTGAAACCAATTGATTCAATCGGTAATGATTGAAGACGACTGGACCCAGTGCATTAGGCCCTGTTTGGCAGAGCTCCAGATCTCAGCTTCACCTCAGAACTGAAACTTCTAGACTAAAATAAAGTGACTTAAGTTTATTATTTTATTCTAAAATGTAAACAAGATGATCCACCTAAACACTCTTAATATACCCACAGCTCCAGCTCCACAAATCTGATGAAGCTAGGAATACCTAGCTCCACCAACTCCACGAATTTGGTGGAGCTCGAGCTCTGCCAAACGCCCCCTTAAAAACCGAATTGAATCTGGCGATATGGCAGTCCCAGGGTTGACAAAACCGTTTCGAGATGGAAAATCGAACCCAGCTCGGCTTCGGTTTTTCGCGAAAATCGGTCGAAAATCGTAAAAAACCGAAGATGTTCGAAACCGAGCGTTTGAACAAAAAGAATTCAAATCAGATTTAAAAAAAAACGGTCGGTTTTCTCAAAAAACCGCTCCACGAGTTGAACCTTTTGGGCGATCGGTTTGTTGAGCGGTTTTCGTCGGTTTTCTCGAAAAACCGCTCGGTTTTCACCGGTTTTCGATAGGTTTTCATCGCATAAATTTTTTTCCAATTTTTGAATTTTTTTTTTTTGGATTGTACCGGTTTACCAACCGGTTTATGATTTCGAACCGGCTCGATACGGTCGAAAACCGCGGTTTTCGACCGGTTTTCGACGGTTTTGCGAACCCTGTATGGCACACGGGATGCGGAATTACGTATTTAATTTCTTTTCTGTTTTTTTTTCTCTTTTCCGAAAATAATTAGAAAATCAGAAAATGAATTAGAAATTCCAGAAAATTCTGAAAAATTGCCAGAAAATCATGAAAATTCTAGAAAAAAATTTGGATCTGATTTTAATTTTTCTAGCATTCTCTTGCAGCATTTATGAATAATTAATGAATATTTCTCATATATTTTGCAATAATTGTCTTGTTCAGATTACTGCTAATTGAAGCACGCCGCACGAAGCGGCCACCGTCGCGCCAGGAAGGCCGACGCGCATGGAACTGATTGCACCGCGTGCATGAAGTAGTGCTACGCCGATCGCACGAAGCTGATCGCGTACATGAAACCGATCGCACGAAGCCGATCGTACGCAGGAATCTGATCGCATACATGAAGCCGATCGCGCGTATGAATCTGATCGCATGCACGAAGTTGTATTTATGAATCTTGAAATTATTGCTTTCTTTTAGTTTGCTGGAAATTCATGAGAAATCAATTATGCATTTTACTAAATCTTGCAATCACTCTCTATTAGATTACACGAAATAATCTAGTGAAAGAATCTTCTGAATATGCAAACACCTGGCATTGTCAAACGTGAGTTTGAAGAACTGACCCCGAATGGTCAAAACTATCTCACATGTGCATCAGATTTGAAGATAATGCTTACGAGCAAGAAGCTCGAAGCTGCCATCGGCTTAGGGTCCTCGAAGGACGCGCAATCTACTGCCGAGCAAAACGATCAAACTTTGCCCTCTTTCTCAGGCATCACCTTTTCGGCCACTATGAAGAATGAATACATGGCTAAGGTGAGTGCACTTGAGTTACAAACTGCACTTCAGAAGCGGTTCAAGAAACTCAAGTCCACCATCTTGCTCCAAGCACGGCAAGATTGGGTTCGCCTGAAGTTTGCAGACTACAGAACAGTGATTGTTAATGAAATTTGAATAGTGAATTGTAAGCTCGAGAAGAGCGTGCACTTTCTCATGAATGAATATGCAGATTATTATTCCAGTATTCTATATTTGCAAGCAATGTTTGAATTATTTTACCACTGTCTGGAATTATATTTTTGTATAGAAATTGTGTAGCGCCCAAATTGAGGACATATGCATTGTTGATAGTGGCACAACAACTACCATCTTAAGAGAGTCGAAATACTTCTAGACGATCACGAAGAACGTTGGAAGTATTACGACAATCGCATGCAGCAATACGCATATAATAGGCTCAGGAAAAGCCACAATTATATTACCAATGTGTACAACTTTGATAATTAAAGAATTCATTTTGTACCCTGAATCAACACGCACTCTCTTAAGTTTTAAAAGATATCCGCGCCAATGGGTTTCACGTAGAAACCAATGAAGAAAATGTCAAAGAGTATTTGTCCATTGTGAAACACACGGAATATGAAAAAATGGTATTAGAAAAATATCCCTCATATGAATCTGAGTTGTACTACACGAGAATCAATACACACATAGTGTATACTTCTTTAAAAGCTCTGAATTATTTTCTTTATGACATTGTAGATTAGGTCATCCTGGTCTTAGAATGATGAGAAATATAGTTAACAACTCACAAGGTCATAACATTAATGTTAAAAAAAAATCCTGAATCATGAAGATTTTGTGTGCCATGCATGTGCCACCAGGAAATTAATAACTCACAAAGTCATGGCATTAATGTTAAAAAGGCTCGATTGGGAAGATTGGAAGAAGGCAATCACCGCAGAGTTAGTCTCTCTGAACAAAAGAGAGGTGTTTGGGCTTGTATGCCGCACGTCTCCCCATATAAACCCCGTAGGTCACAAATGGGTTTTTGTTCGGAAGAGAAATGAAAACAATGAAGTTGTAAGGTACAAGGCAAAACTTGTCGCTCAAGGTTTCACTCAACGTCCTGGGGTTGATTATGAAGAAACCTATTCTCCGGTTATGGGAGGAATTACCTTTAGATACTTCATCTCAATGACAGTCAACTTGAAGTTGAGAATGAAGCTAATGGATGTTGTCACATCATGTTTGTATAAAAACATGGATTCGGAGATATATATGAAAGTACCGGAAGGTATACCTATTCCGAACCAAGACAGCAAACAAAAACCTATACAGTGTGAAATTGGAAAAATCATTGTATGTACTGAAACAGTCGGGAAGAGTGTGGTACAATCGCTTGAGTGACTTTCTTTGCAAGAAAGGCTATACGAACAGCTAAGATTGTCCATGTGTATTTATACAACGATACACGAATGGATTTTGTATAATCTCCATCTATGTAGATGACTTGAACCTCATTGGGACGGATGAAGAAATTGAAGAAGCATGCTCGTACTTGAAGTCTGAGAGTTTGAAATGAAAGACTTGGGTAAAACCAAGTTCTATTTAGGTTTGCAGTTTGAACATGTCCAAGGCGGAATCTTAGTACACCAATCTTCCTACACGCAGAAAGTGTTAGAGAGATTTGGTTTTGAAAAGGCATACCCCGCAAAGACCCCAATGGCCGGAAGGTCACTCCAAGCAGACTTAGACCCATACAGGCCTAGAGAAGAAGGGGAGGAAGTCCTGAGAGCGGAATTCCCATATTTGAGTGCAATTGGAGCGCTCATGTACCTTGTGAATAGCACTAGGCCGGACATTGCGTTCGCCGTGAATTTGCTAGCGCGGTACAGTGCAAAACCCACCAAAAGACATTGAAAAGGGGTGAATGACATCTTCCGTTACCTCTAAGGAAGCAAAGATCTCAGTTTGTTCTATAGAAGGAATAATGAATTGAATTTGGCTGGCTATGCCGATGCCGAATACCTATCGGACCCGCATACTGGCAAGTCACGAACCGGGTATATTTTCCTTTGCGGTGGAACAGCAATTTCTTGGAAGTCGTCTAAGCAGACTCTTATCTCGACGTCGACAAACCACTCAGAAATAATTGACTTGTATGAAGCCTCTAGAGAATGTGCATAGCTTCAAAAAAAAGTTCACCACATTCAGAAGTCATGTGGTTTGAACATGGAACAAACACGTACTATTATCTATGAAGATAATGCAACTTGTGTTGCTCAAGTGCAAATGGGATATGTGAAAGTAACCTCACAAAGCATATCAACCCCAAGTTCTTTTATGCCCATGAAATGCATAAGATGAACGAGGTCAAGATACTGCACACTAAGTAGTGTGAAAATCTCGCAGATTTATTCACCAAGTCACTCTCGGCCTCTTCCTTTGAAAGATGCGTTAGAGGAGTCGAGATGATGAGGCTTAGAGAAGTGCAGATTTCAGGGGAGAACTTTCACATACTCCTACATAAATCTCGAACATGAAGTTTGAGTACCCAACATGAATCTTGAAGATTAACATTGAAGCTTGGGTGGATTGTACTCTTTTCCTTAATAAGTTTTTCATTGAAGTTTTCTTACATAAGATTTTTGATGAGGCAATCCGTGCAACACAACAAGCGTATGCTATGTACTCTTTCTCCAAGTATTTTTCCCACTGTGTTTTTCTGGAGTTTTCATGAGGTATATGCATCTCGTAGTGAAAAAGTCCAAGGGGGAGTGTTAGGAAACTCGGCCCACGTGGCCCACATGGACTCTCCCGAAACCCTAGTGATAAGTTATAAATAGGAGGCAGGGGGTCACCCCGTGTATACTGATGCAATTATAATAATAAAGCAGAGCAATTCCTCCTCATATTGTGTCTCTCTCTCTGTTCTTCACTGACTTTAGATCTATTAGACAACCCCGGACTATTCGATAGCGAGATTGTCTAACATGTTGTACTCTATTTTGATGATCATACATTCATACCTACGTATAAAATAAACTTTGTATTACAGATAAAAATACAAACTACAATAAGAAATTCGTATTAAAATGGAGCTTAATTATTTTTTCCTTGTTTTGTGCTTTTATATATTCTCTTATTCAGAAAAGCGTTTGGATGTGCAAATATTTCAGTATCAACTCTGGGGAGCAGGTAAAATCATTAAACATGATAAAGAGCAAGTGCAATCTAGAACCAAGACGAGTATCGATTATACGATTCACCATTTGAACGAGATGCACAAATGATGGTGCTGAAGGAGTAGGGACCAATACAAAGCCTAATATTTGCTACAGAAGTGTTAATTTGATCACTGTCGGATGCGCACATGTGCACTTATTATTATTATTATTATTATTATTATTATTATTATTATTATTATTATTATTATTATTATTATTATTATTATTATTATTATTATTATTATTATTATTATTATCATTATTGTTATTATCATTATCATTATCATTATCATTATTATTATTATACCTATATTAAGTTTTTGGTTTTGCAAAAAAGTCCCTCCATTCCTTCAAATTATGGATAGATAACAATTAATATTATACAAATAATAACTATCAGTTGTTGGTAACAATTAAGAATAGTATTCACTAATAATTGTTCGTTAGTTTTTAACCTCGGTACAGTTGTTTATACAATATGCAAAAGCTTACATAGCAAATGGCAACCTAGCTTGATAAATAAATTATTATAAATACATAAATGCTTAGTAGTATCATATTATTCTAGCAAAAGAACCATAAACCATCTTTTACTGTAGTTATGCTTGGTATGCAAGTATCGATGGTCGTATAATATAAATTTTCATATAAATACCCAATATTGATCTTGATTCAATGAACTCATCGTGATGATCACAACAACATAAATAAATAGGGATTCAAATATTTGTTTTTTTTTAGTTGAAAGCCGAAAAAATTGTATAAGTGATAAAAGAACAAAGCATTTTTTCTTCTAACAATTGTATGATGCCACGTGACTGGTAGCTAAGTTAAAAAAAAATTAACAACCTTGAGATATAGAATATAATTGTTGTCTAACTCTTAAGTTTATCAAATATACTAGGAAGATTTGCACGCTACGCCGCGCTGTGCGAAATTTGATACAAGTTTTTATTTCTGAAAAAAAAAACAGGAATATCCAAGATAATACACGTTTTGAAAAATATTAGAGATCGCTCTGGACAATATTAGATTTCGAGTTGCCAAAAAAATTATAGATGCAGAGTTTAACACCCTATGCGTTTACCGGGTAATATAAGAGATCAAGCTGCAAAAAAAATTATCTCCCTTGATTTTTCACCGATAAAAGCGAGGAAAAACGGACAAAAACGAAGAAACGATGGACGAAAAACGAATTTACAAAAAAAAATTTGGGGGGGGGCAACGAAAACAACATTTTTTCGGGATAAATGAGCCACGAAAACAATTTTCCTGGGAAAAATGAGGAAAAACGGTCAAAAACGGAGAAACGATGAACGAAAAACGAATTTCTATTTTTTTTTTGAGGGAAAACGGTCCACAAAAATATTTTTCCCATGCTCTGGAGAAAAAACGGATAACGAAAACATTTTTTTCTGAGCAAAATGGAGAAAGGAAACGGTTTTTTTTTGGGACAACGGCCAACAAAAATATTTTCCCTATGCTCCAGAGGAAAAACGGATCACGAAAGCATTTTTTCCGGGCAAAACGGAGAAAGGAAACGGTTTTCATTTCTTTTAGAAAAACGGTCAACGAAAATATTTTTAAAACGGGCAATGAAAAAATTTTCCTGGGAAAAAAGGCCAAAAACAGAGAAATGACGGACGGAAAATGAATCTCCATTTGTTTTTTGGAGAACGGCCAACTGAAACATTTTTCCCATACTCCGAAGGAAGAACGGATCACGAAAACATTTTTTCTGGGCAAAACGTTGAAAAGAAACGATCTTCCATTTTTTTTGGGAAAACGGCCAGCGAAAACATTTTTCCTATACTATGGAGAAAAAACGGACCACGAAAGCATTTTTTCCGTGTAAAACGGAGAAAAGAAACGGTCCTCCATTTTTTTTTTGGAAAAACGGCAAACGAAAATATTTTTCGTATAGTCTGGAGAAAAAACGGGCCACGAAAATATTTTTCCCGGGCAAAACGGAGAAAAGACCTAAACGTAAAGCGCGAGGACCTATTTGTTATAATTTTGGACCTGTTCGCTATTTTGAAAAATTAGGTAAGGTTTCGTTCGCGATTCGCATTTAACGAGAGATTCTTCCTGTAAAATAGCCACCAAGGGACCTAAACACGAACCGGGAAAAATATTTTCATCTCACATAAAATCGCGCAGGGAACCGTTCGCAATTTCGAAGAAACGGAGGGTTTTTTCCGCAAAACTGAGGGCTAGCTCGTGGAGTCTCTCTTTAGCCTCCAAAACTAGGCACTATAAGGGGTTTACTATATATATATATATATATATATATATATATATATATATATATATATATATAATTTTCAAAAAATCTGATGGTGCCGCTGCACATAGCCTGCCTAGTTCCTTCTCTACATGCAAGCACAAGTTCAAGAACTTGTTATCATATTTGATAATTGAGAAAATTCCATAAATAACACTGAGTAAGTCCCAAATTAAAATCGGTTCTAAATTAAAATCGATTGTGATGAGTGTTGTCATCACAATCGGTTTTAGATCAAAATTGATTGTGATGACCCGTTTCCAATAATTAAAGATTACATATACATATCATAATCGATTTTTTACTCAAAAGTTAGGAACCGACACAGATGAAGCAATAGTGTTGTACCATTATATAATAGTGCCAAAATAAGTAAGAACCTAGCTACTCTAAAATAAATTATGAATCCTAATCCGGTAAAGATTCAACTAGCACGCCTTTCTAAATTTTTAAAATATTAGATATGACTCACGTCATTAACAATATTATGTACGTACCGCTCTGCAGTAACGGCACTTCTCCGTGGTATACTAGCTAGCTGCCAATCCCCTGAATTCCAGTACTTGCTTACCACATCAACGCCGTAGTAGTGCAATATAACCACTACACAAACAAGTAATCTTAACTCTCCTGTAAACTGTCGAGTGTTAAAAATCCGTGCACGGACGCGTACAAATACAATTACCTCAAGTTGGCCATGATGTCTTGCACTTCTCGGGATTCTCGACCATTCATGATATATATAGGCTGGGTGGTCCGTGTACGTAACAGGTAACTAGCTAGCTTGCTATACCACGTATCATTCATTAATCTTTAAACCTTCCACACGTAGATCTACCAAATACGATAACCAAAATGCATGGGTCCGCGGACGAGCTCCTACTTGTTTGGCTGAGTGCGGCTGAGGCGTGTGCACGCGGAGGCGAGGGCAAGCGTGGGTGTTGGGTGCGTGTGTGCGCACGTTTGTATCTCGTCTGTTATTTCTCTCTTCTTAAACGAAATGCCAGAGCTCTTGGTCAATTTTTTTTTTTTAAAAAAAAATGCATGGGTCCAAAAGCGTACGCGTTTGCCGAAATACGTACGTACGGGCGCTATACTGTATATGAGCATTTCCTACAGAAGCTCCTCTGCTCTTGTATTTGTTGGCGCGTGCCAGTCCATAGCGATAGCACTCACCAAACATGCCGAGCGCTTGCTTAAATTACCGCATAGCTCACTCGATTTCGAGCAGCAGTCCAGACCAGATAACTACGGAACGTTTAGGGTAGCTAAGTCGAAGCGACATAAAGAGGAGAGCTAGTGATGAAGGTTGGAGCTAGCTACCATTACGCGATGATGGTGCTGTGCCATTACGTACGTACCTTTCTTTAACGGCTGCACGGAGAAGCAATGCATGAGATTGGCGGATTAGAAATCAACTTGGATTGTAAGATCAAAACATCAGACAATTTTATTACATATAGCAGAATTGGTATCATTTTACGGCTCAGAAGTGGCGCCTAAATCAGGTGGTACTCTGCGTACTCTGTACTATACGAGCTCCGATAAAATTCCACCTGAGACCATAAGAAAACGGCAGCGTTATTCGGCCGTTCCTACTCGCTAGACCAGAACTCCGGAAGGTTTTCCCCTGCAAGACTTGGTGCGCGCGCGAACAAATGACGCTCACGAGCCGGGAAACGGTAGCCGCATCACCGCATGCAGCATGTGGGTTCGTTCGGTGCTTTCTGGCGCCTTGCCCGCCCGGATTTCCCACCCGGTTGACTTGTGCCGGGCAAACGCCGTTCGTTTACGAGGAAATAACCCGTCTCGGACCGACCTGTAGACGCCTTATCATGTGCCGTAACACGGTCGCATCTACTGGCCGTCTGGCCCGTGGCTATAGCACAGTCGTAGTTTTACCAAGCCGTAGCAGAGGGCTAGCTCCAGCAAGCTTGCAGCGTGCCTGCCTGCTTGCGTGGTCCCTCCCTCGGACGACAAAGCGAGAGCCGTCCGAAAATGCGACCATCGCGAGCTGGCGTTGCGATGCGTAAATCGAACAGAAACAAAGTGGACGGGGAGGGCCGTGCTGTTAGAAAATCCAGAAGGTATTCTACCGACCTGTCACATCGGCGGCACGGTGATTGGTGAGCGCGCGCGCGCGCGAGCGCCGATGCCAACGCTGAACCGGTGGTGTTGCCAGTCTGTCGGACGCCGCTGGCATGCCGGTTACACTACACACGACTACTAGAGTACAACCTATTTATCACTCTTACAAATACTCCATAGTACAAGTTTATAAAGTGTAAAAGATAAATTCAAATATTTCAATTCTATATCTTTTGGTTTTATTCAAATATGTTATTAATCTAAGTCTTCAATAACTCGGACTCTTTTAGCTATATAAGCTACCTCCTATACATGTAATCATGAACCATTATAGTTTATTATTGTCGGGGATTGTGATATTCATAAGGACTATTCTGCCCCGACGGTCATGCACTCACCGACCATAAACATCCTCGGACGCGGTACCCAAAGATGGGTCCCGAGCACCCTCATGCTCGGACACGGGCATACCCGCTATGCCTTGGCAAAAAGTGCTCGGCTACGAGCTTTAAAGACGCGCACGAACAAACGTGCTCGACGAGGCTACGGGGCGGTCGAACCAGGACCAAAGGGACCCTCGGAGATCGCCGAAGGACGTGGTCAACCAATAAAGCAGGAAAGTGGTGGTTATTTAGTCAAAGATCCAGGGAAGTTACACCAGGAATTCAAGTATGGCGAGAATCAAGGACACGTCCAAAATGGCAACTAGCATGATTTTAGGAGGCAGTTACCATGTATATACCATGATACCTTGTATTTAAGCCCCCTCCAACAACAAGGAGAGGGGCATCCCATGGCGAGATCCATGTATTCGTATCCTTCAATCCAATACAGAGAAACGCCTCTAGGCGACTGGACGTAGGGCTATTATCTCAACCGTGAGAGGCCTGAACCAGGATAAAATCATTGTGTGTTATGTCTGTTCTAGTGGACCGTCTCCCACGTCTTCGACGTTACACCTTTGACAGAAAGGGGCTTTGGTTGATCCCTCATTCAACAAGTAAGCTCGACGGGAGCCCGTTCTCCAACCGTCGACAATTATTTTTCGTTATTTTTGTTCCATAAGGGTTTTCACGTTAAATATTGTTTATGGTTATTTTACCGTGCTAACCTTAACAAGTGTTATCAAAATTATGGTTCTAGATCAACCCACTGCCCCCAAGAGGAGGAGACTCATGGGGTGGCCATCGCATGATGTCCTGGTTTTCGATCTGTCCTCCGCATGCAAGCCTTCGCCTTCTACCGACCACCTCAGCCTCCGATGCATCGACCGGACACGTCCGCACCAGTCTCCGGCGCCTCGTCGACCAATGCGGCCGTTCGGCTTCCAAGCTATCAGTACCGCCTTCGCCGTCTTCCGTGCACCGAGACGGTCGCGCCGTCCTCCAGGCCGACGTTGTCCGGCGCCTCGATTGCCCTCAACATTCGGGCCACCCCTCGCCTCCAGCCGTCGACTCGATGCCATCTCTAGCGGCGCACGCTTGTGCCGCCTCGTCGGCTACCTCACACCTCACACCGTCACACGGTCTCTGTGCTAGCCTTTGAGCTCGGTCGTGGCCCTCGCACCTTTCAGCCGCTTCAGCCCGCCCGACCTCCGCACCGGCGCATCCGCCGCGCTCATCCACTGGCTCACCTTGGCCTCGGTCGGCCTCCCGCCTCGACGTCGCGAGCGCTCTGACGGCACGCGCCGCCTTGATCGCCTCCAGCCATCACCGACCCGTGTGCCCTCCGCCTCCAACGCGCCTTGGCCGCCCTTTGCACCGGCTCGCACAAGCCAGCCACCTCGTCGAGTGCCTCTAGCCGCCATCGCCATGAACAACCCGAAGCCACCAATACAAGCTCATCCTTCCACTCAAACTTCAAAGGTATCCTGTTTTTAAAATTTTTTGTGAATGATTCTGATGTATTAGTAATGTTCTCATAAAATTTTGAGATGATCATCAAGCTGAAGGAATTTTTTTTAAAAAATTGATAGTGCTAATATCGTGGTAAAGGTTAGAAATTTTGGCAGCATTTCAATTGATTTTTGAATTATGAGAGTTACAATTGACAACAATCAATATATATTATCATTACAAATAGTAGACATAAAATAAAATTGATGTATAATTAAAAGATGTATATTGTAGATAACGAAATGGAATTGATATATAATGAAATGCACATATATTGTAAGAAGATGCAAAAACATAATTAAAAGGAGTATGAAGTACGAACATGTTTTTGCAAGAAGAGGTATAACAGTATTATGAGCTATATGCCCTTCTATATAAATTTCAACAAAACAAAAAATGATTCAAACCACGTTAGAAAATTTTGAAATTTTTTATGGGTGGTCTTGACCCATAATCCAATCAAATTTGGCCAAAAAAATAAATAAATCTGGTCAACATATTCAAGATCTTAATCGGTATTGCTGAGATCTCGCTGAGATTCCGAGACATTGTAGCATTTTAAAAAAAGATTAATTATTTTTATTCAATCAAGATTTAGTATCTAGGGGATTCAAAATCCGATATCTCAGCTAAGATATCCAAAATTTCACCGGTATCTTTGAATCTCGTCAGGTTGCGCACTGCGTAGGAAATGCGGGTGCCGAGTAAATTAAACAGCAGCTACATTCCAGTAGATTCAGGGAATTTGTACTATACTTTTCTCGTGCGCCCCTCCTATATCTCTACGCTCGTGCCTCTCCTTATCTCTCTGTTCATTGCCCAGGCCACCACCCTCTCCTACAGGCTACAAGCCGGCCATTCTCGAGATGGCTGACGAGTCGACCTCCCTTCCCTCGCCGCCGGCCCCGTGCCCTCTCGCCGCGGATGCGCAGCTGGCGCCGTGGGCGTTCTCCCCGTGGCCGGCACCCCGCCTCCACGACGGCGGCGGCCGTCCGAACCCTCTCTTCACCATACTGCCCGTATCGGCTCTGGCGATAGCCCTCGTGCTGCTGGTTGCCGTGGCCATCATCCTGCTGCTGACCCGCCGGGCGAAGCCCAGGATGGTGGACTCCAGCGGCAGCTTCAACGGCGACAAGCTAGGCGCCCCCGCGTCCAGCTGCGGCAGCAGCGTCCGGGGCAACCACAACGCCAGGTGCTACGCTGCCACCGGTAAGTGTGCGCATGGTAACCGATCGACCAATGCAGCAGTACTATCCCAGGAACGAGCGTACGTACTCGCTCATCGTACCCGGCCCCATTGTTGTTGATTACCATCGCTTCTGCTGCGGTGGCAGGTTGCATGTACGGCGGGAGGCTCGGGTTCTCGGTGCAGCCGCGGAGGCGCGGCGCGCAGGTGTTCACGTACCGGGAGCTGGAGCGCGCGACGGACGGGTTCAGCGAGGGCAACGTGCTGGGGCGGGGCGCGTACGGCGCGGTCTTCCGCGGCCGGCTCGGCGACGGCACCCCGGCCGCCATCAAGCGGCTGCAGCTGGACTGCCGGCGCCAGGGCGAGCGCGAGTTCCGCCTCGAGGTAATCACCCAGCAATTTGACAGGCCTCAATACACATGGTGCCCATCAACTCACGCCTCGTCCATGTGCATGCACGTACCGCGTACGGCCGTCGCTTCTGTTTCCCGTACCAACGTTAGCTGTGGCACGCCTGCCTGGGATGGATGGACGGGGTCGCTGTGGCGTCTGGCGTGCGTACGTACGTAACCGGGAAGGCAATTAAGTGCGTCGCCGGACGCTAGGGCGTGCCTCTGGGCGTTTGTGGCACTGTTGGCGTTGTCTTTAGTTTGGGGGATGGGAGGCACGCGTGAGCTGAGCCGCAGGGTATATGCTTGGTTTGTTGCGGGGCACGGCGAGGTATAGATAGACAGCGGTGCATGCCTGGCCTAGCCTGGCGGATCATGCGCAGCATGCCGCGGCACGGGAAAGAGGTTGCTGCTTGCTTTCCGAGACGGAGCGTAACGCGACGCGCCGCGCGCGCGCGCGGTTGTCCGTTGCGCTTGCGCGAGTTGCCCTTGCCTTTTGGGCTGGCCGTTGCGCGGGCGGGGGAGGCGTGACCCGCGCCGACCGATGCTGTCCGCGGCTGGGTCGCGCTGCAGATTGCGGCACGCACGCAGTACGGCGTTTGGTTCGTTCGCTAACTAGGGCAGGAAACACGGCGGTGCGCCGCGTGTGAACAAAAAAAAACATGTTTCGGAAAATATTAGAGATCGGGTTGGGTAAAAAGTCTAGAGATAGAGATGTACACGTATTTCTGTTCATGAAAATATTTTTTTCGGAGAAAACGGAGAAAGGACGTAAGTAGCGGGGACCTATTTGTTATATTTTTGGACCTGAACGCTATCCTTAAAAATTAGAAAATGGCTCGTTCGCGATTTATATTCAACGTGAGCCTCTTTCCGTAAAGTAACGAACGGGGGATCTAAGCGCAATTCGGGAAATTTTTCTTGCCCTCACAAAAAATTGCAAAGGATATTTTCATAAATTCGCAGGGACCTATCCGTGATTTGAAGAAATGTGAGGCTTTTTGGAAAAATAGTGAAGAGGCAGGTGGATAGGCTGAGGAGCCTAGAAACCTCCCGGAGTAATAAAGGTATAATAATAATAATGCGCAGTGCTTGTAGCGTCCTTATCGACTCACTGAAGCTTCGAATCTTTAGCATGACAGAAGACAAGTATCACGAGCCTAAGCTAGGTTGAGTGTCTTTTACAAATCCGGATGGGACAATCTTTTGTGCCATCGATCAACCTTTTTTTGGACTGACATCTTGGATTTCTAGCGGGCAATTGGGCGTTTCTACCACTATTCAGGCACCGTCTGATGGTCCATTCCCTGCTCCCTCCTTTTTGCCAGCCCCTAGTAGGGTAGTTCCTACTTCTTGCTGTGTTTAGTTATGGAAATATTTACTAACTATGGTAAGCCTTTTCTGTTACGTTTTTTTAAAAGGATGCCTTCAACCAATGGCTATACCCAAAATAGAAGACATAAGGGCATGTAGCGTGATATATATATATATATATATATATATATATATATATATATATATATATATAGGAAAATGGTTCCATACTCTGGGGAGTATGTACTCCCACTCTCAATATACTGCGTAAATGATATTGTTATACTTCTTTATCTATTTGAGTATACTCTAATACTAATTATAAGATACTTCAAAGTGAATTCCACAAAAAATTTCATCAAAATCCACCATATATAGCATAATTTGTTTATATACTCTTTTTACACATAGAAAAGGGTATATAACAAAAAATAAATAGCTCCCATGAATTTTTTTCATTCATACCGTATTGGAGTATCTTAGAATTATTATTGGAGTATACTGAAAGTGATAAAGGAGTATAACACGCTCATTTAAGTGATATCTTGAAGGTGGGAGTACGTGACTCCCAAGAGTACTTAAAAGGCTTCCTATATATATATATATATATATATATATATATATATATATATATATATATATATACACTATCTGTATAGCTATCTGTAATGATCTCTCATATAATTAATAGACTGTCTATACAATGATATACACAATATAAAACTGTTTATAATGCCGACAATTGAATAGTGGGCATCTTTCTCTCTCTTCCTTCTCTCTTATCCACATCATCCAAAATCACATGTGGCATACTCTTATAGACAACTGTGAGAGATCATTATATACAGTCTATTTTATAAATTGTCTTTAGTCGTATCTATAGATGATATAAAAGTATATTATAGACATCTACCGTTTATACTACTGTACATGCCCTAAGTGTTTTTCCGAACCCACCACATATAAACATTATTAGGACTTGCTCACGGACCTACACATTTTTATGCAGAATATTTGAATTTGTGGCATTGTTCTTAAGTTCCTCGGCCTATCTTTATAAAGAATATTTTCTATTAGCGCATAAACCAAGGGGATATTACAAATGACTAGACTACCTATAATTATTATCTCTAAGCATTATACTCCATGTATGCATGTAGAGAATATCAAGCACATCTTAATATTTATTAGGGTATAAATGGAACATCACACTATTTTTTGCATTGGAACATAAAAATACGCTTCATATTTATAGACAAGATCATTAAAAAATACGCCGTATAAACTTGAACAAAGGAAGTAAGTGCTTATGAGAATCCATCGCTTATAAAAATTAGGAATTGTGTTTTTTTAAAGTTAAATAAATATAGGTACCAATAATTTGAGGTTGCTCTCAAACTAAAAAATTTATGGATGCCATCTTAAGATGCTATGTGTCATCTTCTTTATCCACCTCCACCCTTAGCTATTCTCTCTTCCCTACTCACTTCCCCCAACTCTCTTTGTTCCTATATATCTAACACAAAAAAAGAAAATTTAAACTTTGAAAATTTTAAACATGAAGTTTCAATTAAAAAATTCAACTCAAAATTTCCAATTGAACATATTTTAATTAAAAAAATTTAAATTAGAAAGTTATAACTCAAAAAGTTTTAACTTTAAAAACTACAAATCGAAAAGTTTCAACTTAAAAAAACTTAATTAAAAAATTCCAAATTAGAAAATTTCAACTCAAAAATTTTAAAATAAAGAACTCTCAAATTAGAAAGTTTCAACAAAAAAAAATTAAATAAAAAGTTCCAACTTCAAAAAATTCCAATTCAAAAAACTTTCTCTTCAAAAAGTTTTGATACAAAACTTTCGGAAATTGGAAATATTTCTTATTAAAAAAACTTGGAGCGGAATTTAAAAAAAAATTATTTTGAGTTTTTTGAATTTGAGGAGAAGGGAATGGGAGAGAAAAGAGGAATGAAGGGATGGTGCCAAGTGTCATGATGGGAAAGTCGTTTAGGGAGAAGGAAGTAGGTGCTATCACTTGTCACAACAAAAATGTATCCTCACTGAAAATTCAATAAGAATGTTCTCAAATTAATAATTCCTAATCGATATTTTAAGTTCATACCGTCGAGTGCGGACATAGGAGCTAGCTCAGGCAGGGTTCACAAAACCGCGACAAACTGCTCGAAAACCGCAGTTTTCGACCTTACCGCTCCGGTTCGAGATGCAAAATCGTTTGGTAAACTGATCTAATTAAAAAAATTTAAAAAATTTGAAAATTTGAAAAAATTTATGTGTCCGATTTTTCGTGTAAAACCTCGATTTTTGTTTAAAAACCGTTTTGGAAGAACATTCAATTGGTCGGGTTGATTTTTCATGAAACCCTAGTGATTTTTCGTTGAAAACCGAACGGTTTTCGATTTTTTTATTTTTTAACAGATTGGTTTTTAACGGTTTTTCGTAGGTTTTTGCGAGCGAACCGGTTTGCGCGGTACGTTTTTTGTGAACCCTGAGCTCAGGCACCAGATATAATTGACCCGCATAGTACGGAGTGCTTGTTCATTCACGGGATGCAGGTGGTCTGGCTGGCTGCCCCACAAGTAGAGATGGCAATGGGGACCCGAAACCCGAAACCCGACGGGTATTTACTCCATTAGGGGGCGGGTATGGACTATTTTTCATACCCGTGGGTCTATTAACGGGCAAAATTTAGTACCCGCGGGTAGAGCTGCACGGTCCGCTCTGCTATTACCCGCACTGCTCACCTGCGGTTGAATCAACTCGGTTGTCTGATACAAGAAAATTTGGCGCAATGCCGCCCGCCTCCATCGGCGCCCCATGCCACCCCACTCCTCGCCGCTACAAATGAGCCCATCGGAAGGTGAAGACGATGCCGAGCTCAGCCTCAAGAGTGGCCACTGTAAGGTGGACTTAACCAAATTGTGCCAACCTGACAAGCAAGAACACGAGACACAAGTGACGAAGCGCAATGGCACGCCCACCATGATATCCACTGAACCCACGGCAAGCACACCAACGATCGCTGAATCGCCCTCGTGAACAAAGCCGCAGGGAAGCGGCCGCCAGTGCCGCCGATCGCCAGAACGGAAGACTATCCACCGCACACGGCAATAGCAAATGATTAGGACATGAAATTACACTCGATCGCATTTAAGGATTCAGATTTGTAGCAAAGACTCAACCGTAGGATTCAATATACCATTCATCCAATCAATTCATATGAACCAAAGGTGATAGAGCACAACCATGTCTCACAACATCGAGTGCACTTTAATCTACGCAACAGACCAAAACCACAACCAGGTAGTCAATACATCTCCATTGCTCTTAACTCATACCACATAGCCTAGGCGAAAGACAAACGAGTGTTCAAGAACTTGATTGGAAAGCAAGTACACTAAGCAAGGCAAACAACCCAGCATTTTATTTTTAATGACAAATTTCGGGTGCGGGTTACCCGCTGGGTACCCGTTACCCGCATGGGTACGGGTATGGGTAAATTTTGTACCCGCGTGCAGGTATGGGTATTGGAACGGGTGAATTTTGCTAACACGGGTACGGGTACGGGGTGGTGATACCCGCCGGGTATAAACCCGTTGCCATCCCTACCCACAAGGAGATGTGGAATAGAGATAGTTATTATATCTACATTTTTTGGTGTGACATAATCACAAGTGACAACTCAATAGCATGGAGTTTTTTGCTTTTTGTTCAAGAGCCTAATTTTTTTTAACCTTGGTTTCATACAAACGAAATTACAAATCTTGTGTTCTTTAACAAAATTGTAAATTTAGTTTTTTTTCGACTGTGAAAGGATCAAGAGATAAAGTAGCTCATCTGTCACAGTATAGGACTATAGCAAGTTACCTATTACGATGTGAAATCGTAGCAAGTCTACTTGCTCCGATTGGAGAGTATAGTAAGTATCTGCTGCAGTAGGTGTTGTCACAGTTGATAAGAGACCAAATTTACACCTCCTTTTGAACAGATACACAAACATGAAAAAAATTCGAGCCAAACGGTCAGAAAAAAAAATGCGTCACAAGCGCGTTCTTGTACGGACGTTTCTTCAAGGACGGATGAACGCGATCCCTCCACAGGCTCATAGCGTAAGTACGAATGTACATTGGGTTTAGCGCTATACATAGTGGATTCTGGTCGATTAGTATGGGGGTGATTAGTTGCTCGTAATTATCCTACCGAGGAGTAGCCAAAGTTTGAAATCTCACTGAAATATCATATTTCGAATCCTTCGAAATAAAAAAATTTGGAAAAAAATTCAAATTGCTACAATACTTAAAAATTTCGTCGAAATGTCATGTATTTAGACCGGATTTACACTTGTAATGGCTGGATTTAACCGATTTTTTTTTATTTACGTAGCCTATCCTTCTGCATAATATTAAAAAAGAATAGAAAAAACTATTTATCTACACTATTTATTTAAGACATGTAAGCCAAGAAACTACTGTTGATCAGTTCGGTCCCTTTCATGGTAGAATACAAAAGGGTATGAAGCAACATGAAGCATTGGAGGTGCTTGTATTTTATATGTAGGCATTTATTGATAAGTTCTAGTACAATACAATTGTAGGGTATTTTACATGCAAAAAATTTAGTAATTTGCATTCAAATAGATAGGAAATATCACATAAATTTTTAAAATTGTTTCCCCATTTTTTCTAGATGCGGGATATTATTTTACAATATTTTGCACTATAGAAATTTTAGAAAATTCCTCAAGCTTGATCACTACCTACAAATTTTATGGGAACATAAATGATGTGTCAAAATCATACAATTTTTTAAAAAAATTATTAACACGGTTTTAACACTTTTTTGCTTACTTCAATTTGACCAAATCTTGACATTTTCCACTGAGATTTCAGTTTTTGGACCGAGATATCAGAAATCCTGGTGAAAAAAAATGCCAGATTTGATTTTTTTTATTTTTTATTTTTTGCGTTTCGTTCGGATTTCATCTGAGATTCTGAGATCTCGGTGAAATTTTGGATTTCGGAGGGTGACGAGATGTGAGCCGAAATTTGGAACCTTGGGAGTAGCAGAAGGATCAAAATTCGGACAAAATTTTAGCGAAATCTCGGATTTCGGACCCCACAAGTTTCATAATCCCGACAAAATTTTAATTTTTTTTAAAAAAATCAAAACGCTACATTATCATAAATTTCGGTGATACTTCGCTAAATTTTATCAAAATTTGATCAGATTTTGACCCAATGTGCAGCAGCTCGCTGTGGATGCTTAGCATGAAGTGAGAACTGAGAAGTAGACGGTTTAACGATCGGGTTCTCCCTGTTCACCACCCAAACGACCGTTTGTTGGAGATCTTAGTGTACCAGGTGCCGATATAGTGCTTCTTGGAGTTGCCGGGGGAGAAGAGGCCGAGCTTGAAGGTGCCGTTTTTGGAGATCAGCGTCTGGTTCCGTGAAAGAGATTGGCCTAGAGTGAGGGTGTCGATGGCAGTCGTGTAGAGATGTAGACTGGAGAAGAGCAGGAGCTCGAAGGTGAATGTTTGGTTCCGATTAAACAAGTAGCTGAGCATGGAGACAGTATATACAGAATTACAGATACACATCTCTCAGTCATTGAAGAGCCAATGTGTTTCTTTCATGCTTTTTGGAAAAGAGAACTAGTCAACATGTTATGTCAGTATTCCAACTAATAGCATCGAAAACAACAGCTAGAGGACCAGAGACGCATGCATTTGTTGCACAAATCATATCCACGAGGTGGAGTGGAACGGCGCGTAGCCTCGTGGGCTATTTATCGGGCGACGATCGGCAACACGGTGAGTCGGATGGGAACTAAACGGAGACGATCGACCGTGGGAGCCAGGAGGGCCAGGACGCAAATACGAAGAACGCTGGGGCCTTCTCTGCGTAGAAGGGCGACGTGGCACAGCGGATGAGCCGCGGATTCCTTGCTTTATAGGAAATGTTGACATTCGTTTCTCTTCCATTCTTCGGTGTGTCTCGGGTTTAACCTTTTTATTAAAGCAGGAAGCTAGCTATCTTTTATCGCTAGTTGTCGGTTTCATGTCGGTACTACGATTACACTTCCATGAATGAATCATTTTCCATAAAAAAAATAGATAAATATGAAACATATCGATAATATAAAGTAAAGATAAATATTATCAAGTAAAATGGTCAAACATAATACTACCTTGGTCCAAGTTTACCCCTAATTATTATCACCAAACACTATACACTATACTCAATATAAACATGTAGAGAATATAATGTAAATATAAATATTTATTAGGGGTATAGAGAATGTCATACTAATTTTCAAGAGTTTCTAACGTGGTTTGCACCATTTTTCATTCAGTTGAAATTTATTGGCCATCCTTTTATCAGGATAGTAGCAATGTCAGAATTTTTAAAAATTCCTCAAGCTTGATCATCATCTGAAAAATTTTATGAGAATATTAGTGATGCATGAGGACCATCCAATTTTTTTTTCAAAATTTTCTAACGTGATTTGAACCATTTTTCATTCGATTGAAATTTGCCGGTTAGTCTTCAGTAGCACTATCCGAATTTTTGAAAATTCATCAAGATTGTTCGTCTTCTAAAAATTTTATAGAAATATTATGGATGTGTCAGGACCATCCAAAAAAATGTTTAAAAGGTTTTTAACATGATTTGCACCATTTTCCATCTGGTTGAAATTTGCTAGTCATATTTTTATCAAGACAGTAGCACTATTATATTTTTTAAAAATTATTCATGCTTGATCATTATCTGAAATTTTTATGGGAACATTAGTGATGTGTCAGGACCACCCAAAAAAAATTCAAAATTTTTTGATATAGTTTGAACTATTTTTCGTTCAGTTAAAATTTACCGAGATTTCGGTAATTTTGGACGAAATTCGGTTTTTTAGACGAAATTTCAGAAATTTTGGTTGAAATAAATTTTGGATTTGAATTTTGTCTAGATTTCGTTCGAAATAACGAGATTTCGTTAAAATTTTAGATTTTAAAGGGTGACAAAATATAAACCGAAAACCAAATTGAGTACCTTGGCCAGCAGCCTATACCAACTTACGCGAGCAAGTTTAATCTATTTGAGCCAGTGACGATCGAGGACGGAGCCCGGGTCGCTGGCTCGGTGCGTCGCTTCGATTGCGCTTTTCCCATACGTCGTACTCCTCCCCTTTTGTACCACTAAACTGGTGATCTTAACTCGGCGAAGTCACTGTAGGGTTCCAAATTGGGTGAACACAAAGATGCTCCAATGGCATGATCGCGTTGTTTCATAAGAGGCATTAAACTAGCCGTGCATTGTTGAAGCATTTTAAAGTAACACGTTTCAACGTCTTAACAAGAAGTACGAACAAATGCTGAGCTGCGTGCATGCAGGTCGACCTGCTGAGCCGGATGCACTCGCCGTACCTGGTGGGGCTGCTGGGCTACTGCGCCGACCAGAGCCACCGGCTGCTGGTCTTCGAGTTCATGCCCAACGGCAGCCTCAAGAACCACCTCCACCCGCCGCCGCCGCCGCCCGTTGCAGCCGCTAGCAGCGGCGACGACCAGGCGGGCCCGAAGGTCCAGCCGCTGGACTGGCAGACGCGGCTGAGCATCGCGCTGGACTGCGCCCGCGCGCTGGAGTTCCTGCACGAGCACAGCTCCTCCGCCGTGATCCACCGCGACTTCAGGTGCGGCAACATCCTCCTCGACCACAACTACCGCGCCCGCGTCTCCGACTTCGGCATGGCCAAGGTCGGCTCCAACAAGGCCAACGGCCAGGTCGTCACCCGCGTCCTCGGCACCACCGGCTACCTCGCCCCAGAGTACGCACATTACATCCATCACACGCGCGCACACGTCGACGCGATCTCGATCGTACTTACCGGCGCCGATCGATCGCTAATCGCAGGTACGCGTCGACGGGCAGGCTGACGACCAAGTCGGACGTGTACAGCTACGGGGTGGTGCTTCTCGAGCTGTTGACAGGCCGGGTGCCGGTCGACACGCAGCGGCCGCCGGGACAGCACGTCCTGGTCTTATGGGTCAGTGGTGCTTTATTGCTCGTGTGATTTGTCTTGGCATTCGTATACCCACGGACCCACCCAGCAATCACGGTGCACATGTGCTCACCAAGCTTTCCACTCGGGATTCAGTACCAAGGATAAATGCAGGGGTTGAATGTCTAGATTAGGACCAACAGATGGGTCACGCTGAAGTTTCCCAAATTTATGCCATGTTTAGATGGGCTAAGCTAATTGTTAGCTGGCTAATGGCTAGAGTTAATTTTTAGCCAGCTAATAATTAGCCCATCTAAAATTAGTCGAGGGCTACCGTATTATGTTTTCCATAACGAGGAAATAACTTCTTCCACCTTGTATGCGGAACAGGCGCTTCCAAGGCTTACAAACCGCGAAAAGCTCGTGCAGATGGTGGACCCGGCCCTGAAAGGGCAGTTCGCCATGAAGGATCTAATTCAGGTATCCCTACTGAATTTGCCGCGCGCGTGGAAGTTGTGGACGTTTCGTGCGTGTTTTAAAAAATACCTCAGGCCATGCGCGCAACGCAGAAATCTCACATGAACGGCTCGTAGGAGTTTCGGCTAGACATTCTGCAAGACTTAACTTTCCATCGAAATCCATCTACGTACAGGTCGCCGCCATCGCCGCGATGTGCGTACAGACGAAGGCGGAGTACCGGCCGCTGATGACGGACGTGGTGCAGTCGCTGATCCCCATCGTGAAGGGCCCCGCCATGTCCTGCTCCTCCACGCCGCTGAGGCCCGTGCAGCGCGTCGTCTACGTGAGCCCGCTGCAGGGAAGCAGCACGTCATCCAGATGATAACGAAAGCTTCAGCTGTACATCACGTCGCTTGGGAGTATCTGAACTGAAGAGCAGAGATAAGCAATTGTTTGCCCAGGCTGTCCGGAGCTAGCTTCTCAGTCCGAGAGTTCCCCCAGGGCCCCCAGCCTCTTCGTCAAGACTCGCACGCAAGCCATCGTTGCAGCTGCAGTACATCGTGATAAGTATATAATTATTAGTCGACAACATATTGTACGATTCCTTGAATTTTTTGTACGAAAATCCTGTATAAGGTACGATGGGAAAAGGTGATAAATAGTTTCCTTTTCGGGAGCTCTGCGGGTTGTTGAGTGCTGTTTATGGCGTTCTGGCAGAGAGTCCCCATCAGCTAATTGATACTTGATAGCCAAATTGTTGATACGATAGTACCAGATTTGGTATGACGCCCCCCCCCCCCCCCCGAAAAACAAAACGGATTTGCTATCATCAGAGGGATCTTACAGAAACGCAGTTGTTAGGAAAACAGTAATAATAGCAAAAGTAATCCCATGAGTGAGCACACAAGGATCGGCACGGGGACACATATCACCTACTGAGCTAGAGAAACTCAGGAGCTTTGTATCGCCGCAGCAAGTTGATGGGCCGAGGGAGGACCCTCGCTACCGCGGCAGGTGTGTTGGGTCTTGCCGAGTTATGGCAGAGCGGCAACACCTGCCGAGGTGCGCCAACATGGTAGTAGGGTGGGTGTTGCCGAGCAGTAGAAGCACGGTAGTAGCTCCCCCGAGCGCCTGCTGTCGAACAACTTTTTTAAAAAAAATTATTCAACGTGGGCTTCATCGAACTCCCTCGTATACTCCGAGGTCTCCTCGTCCAAGCCGGTAGAACTCATGCCGCGATGGTGTCCTCTAGGATGAAGTAAATCCCAGAGAAGAAGGTTTCAGCGATTGAGAACTCAGGAATTAAGAGAGACCGATCAATAAGAGAAGAAGGGCAAAGATTTTAACAAACTTCGTCCGACCAAGCTTGTCGAAAAAGGAATGGAGGAAGAAAGAAGTTGCTCAGGGAAAATTGGATTCGACCGATAATTTAGATTCCTCCATTGTTCGCGATGATTCACCACCGCCGGTGGATATCAACATGGTGTTCAACCTCCCCATAGAATTCAAGGTGTGTGCGCTGTCAGTTAAGGAAGCATTCGCGCAACTATGCTTTAGTTCACAGGATGCTATTTTTGAAAAACCTCAAGACGATCATTGGCATATAAAACTGTTATATCTAAAAGGCCATATTAACGGCAAGTCGATATCAAGTATGCTGGTGGATGGCAGGGCAACTATTAATCTGATGCTTTACTCAACTTCCAAAAAATTTGGTAAGTCCGATGAGGATTTCTTTAAAATAAACATGGTGTTGAATGAATTCACCAGAGATCCCATACAAACCAAAATGATCATGGTGACCGAGCTCACAGTCGGTAGCATGACTTTGCCGATATCTTTCTTTGTAGTTGATACCAAAGGAACTTACAACGCGTTGCTTGGTAGAGATTGGATGCATATCAACTGTTGCATTCTATCAACTATGCATCAAAAGTTGATACAATGGAATGGCGATGAGGTTGATGTAGTCGAAGCCGATGGAGTTGATACAATTTGATTTGGCCGATGATTTAGATTCCCCCATTATTCGCGATGGGGCAGAGTGCATATCGGGCAAAGCACTTGAAGATTGCGATTTTATATGCATTAGCAGATAGGTGTAAAGACGATGAGTGTAAAGCCAAGTACCTTTGATCGGACAAATTAGATTTTACATTGATGGAGTCCAAAGCGGCTATAAAAATTTTACAGGACAAAATGTAATGCTATCGAAAAATAATGGATAGCTATGAAGTCATCAAAGATTCTAAAGACATTAAAAGATTTGGGCAAGGTTTTACGTCTTCGGATTCATTAGGAGTAGATATAGGCGATGGTGGTAGAAAAAGATCAACTTTCATTAGCTCAAAACTGACGCATGAGTATAAAGAAAAGTTGATCGATTTGTTAAACAATTATAAAGATTGTTTCACTTGAGAGTATCATGAGATACCTGGTTTAAGCTGATAACTTATTGAACATCGGCTACCAATAAAACCAGGTTATATGATGTTTAAACAGTCCCCTAGGCAATTTAGTCTGACATGTATGATAAAATAATAAAAAAATTGACTGATTATTAGAAGTAAATAAATTCTCTCGTTAATGGAGAGAGAGAAAAGCTGTTTATTTTAATGGGGCCATATTATAAATTTACAATGGCACAATTAAGTGCCTGTTTGGAAGAAATAAAAAAGAAGAAGAAGAGAAAATGATAAAAAAAAGGGGGAAAGTTGTTGGAATGCAAGTGCAAACACATGGATCCAAAACACTCTACAAACGAACCAATCTCTAAGACATGTAAAGGCCTTGATCGTGAACTCAATGTCGGATCCTCTGATGGCCAGTTTTGTTGTCCTAGTCCCCTGGAGGCTAAAGCTGTTCCGTTAGATGGAAGTTGATTCAATTGCAGCCTTCCTTTTCGTGGCACATCTTTAATTTTCAGCAAAAAGATGTTAAGACTTGACCTTCGTTTATGCATTGATCAGTACTCGCCAGTATTGATTACGTCGAAGAACATTTGATGTGCAAACACACAAAAAAATTACGATGCAGATCATACAAGTGTAGCTCACATAAATGTAAAAGTTCATTTTCATAGTAGTAGAAGATTAAAAACGAGAAAGAAAAAATAAACTAAAAAATATTCCGTTGCCGGGACTCGAACCCGGGTCTCTCGGGTGAGAGCCGAGTATCCTAACCAGCTAGACTACAACGGATGTTGCAATGTACGAGAAACGTATAACATTTCTACCAGAAACAAACGATATTGCACGACATCAACACCCCTGCACAAAGATTTGTTATGTACCGTTGTTGGAGTAGATAATTGGTTCTACAACATCGAAAGGCACCCACTTCAGCAAAAATACTCATATCTCGTGCACTGAATTAGCAAGTTGTGATGCATAAAGTTACGGGCAAAGGACCAAAATTGAGGTTCAAGTAGGCGAGTCGCCTTCAACAGGTGAGCATATCAGGTTACCAACGTCGATGGGTTTAAAGACAATGTTTCTAACACACAGTATGCTCCTGCGGATTCGTATCGTTTGACATTACATGGTAATGACATTCATTCCCTACATCTTGCCAATTTATTCCAAGATCAATGGCTGTCAACGAGAAGCCGTTGCTCCCTAACATTCGAGACATCCGGATCATTCACAAGAAACACGCGGAGCCAACCGCCGACAGCCACCATCTTGAGGGCACCAAGTTCTTGGGCAGCGGGGCGTGGAGGAGGAGACGGAGAGGCTCGGCGATGGCAACGAGGAAGATGGATGACGACAGCGTGATGGGATGGGCAGGGTTGCGATGGTAGGGCGACGACAGGAGCAGTGAGCGCTCCGACGACGACGAGATAATCGGCGGCGTCGGCGAGGTTGGGGTTTGACGATCGATGGCAGCCATGGTACACAGGAATTTTTTTTTTTTTTCAGCTTTGCTTTGCTCGTCGATTGACGGTGAAGCTTAATCTTGGAATGGATATGTGGAGAATGGTACGTTGTGACATTTGTATGCAGTGTCCGGGAAGCCAAGAACGTAAGGCAAAAAATATAGCCTTGAAATCTTGATTCGCATTCACAGGGGTTTGGATAGTTTTAAACTGATTCCGGAGCGACCAAACACACATCAATCATATGGCTGCACAGCAGATTTTGTCACGCACCCCAAATTTCCCAAAGCATGTTCAATTGAATAAATCGACTGCTAACTCTCAGAAACGGGAGCTAAGGAGTTTTACATTGCTTATTGTGCCCAAGGAAATGGCAAAACACAAAGCTTGGAAAGGTGTCTAATTTCACGTAAAACAAGATCCCGTTAAGTCTCACTCCTCCGCCGGCCTTTGCCCCAGAACAGCAATATCTTCATACCGCTTCTGCATTTCCAAAGAACAAAGAACTGTAAGCAGAGCATTTGCATCCCTTAGAAATGAACTTGGGCAATACAATTTTGCACAGAAATAAGGGAAACAATGAGGCCAATAGCAACATGCATCTGCAAGGGAACAAAAGTTCTAGAAGTGGCCAGTCAGCTCCTGGTAGTAAGCTGGGCATGGAAACACAGTAGACACTGGTATGAATGCACATGTTCCTTTTATTCAATATCATGCAGAAAGTCATAAACGGGAGGTCGTACTCGTTCATGGGTCAGAAATAAATTGCTAATAATGTATATCCAAAATCGGATAAATGAGGACATGGACAATAGTTGAATACAAAACTGAGTTGAAGCTAATACAGATTTCACCAAATCATTTTTTTCAAGTAGGGGTATGGGCGGATGCAGGTGAGGATGTGGATGATGAAACATAAAAAAAAAAAAACAGGAATGACGCACTGTAATGTTACCACTTACCAGTTGCACAAAATAGAAGGGTGTGCAGATACCAAGAAAACATTGTACAATACTACATCATACTAACATATAGTAAATTTGCATATGCATCCATCAAATTGCCATTATAAAATCAACATGTCCATTTTGAATGAAATAAGCTTATTTTGTGTCCTCATTCCTCAAATATGCATCCCCTTCAGACATACAATAATCCTACATGACCATAATTAATTGCCTGGTTCGATGCACTTTGGGCTACAGTGCTTTCAATATACTTTGTTAAAAAAAAGCATTCTCCTAAAATGATTATTATGTAGGTCAAGCTCAACGTAAACCAGAATCAGATCCATCATGCCCACTATATATATGATAATCCCATGGATTTCACCAGTGCCGTTCAATACTTCAGACTGCAGTTTTTCTTCATAAACGTTGCATAATATGAGTGGAAGCGGAATATTGTTAGATATTTTCATGTATTGCATTCCTATTAAGCAAACCAAAGCAATATGCTGAGTTTCAAGTGACAATTTGGCCAGTTTTGCCAAAAAAATTGTTCCACAGTAAATTGTGTGGGTGACAATTTGAGTACTTCTCGTGCATGTCTAAAATTAGTGAAAGATGCATATATGCCTATGTGACATATCATACAGTTAGGCTTGGCGCCCTTCAATGCATGTTGAGCATAAAACATGATCACATGCAGGTTTCAAAATACTAGATGCACCAAATATTACGTCCCTTGAATGGTAGCGAGAACCAGCCAGTCCCCGGTGGGTACTGGTATTAAGGCAGGTTTCCTTTTCAAATTCAAACAGCGCATTTCAATTTTAAAACCAGTAACTATCCGAGGTATCGACAACCGCCCAAAAAATCCCACACGGCTGATTTTCTGGCACTTCACTTGCAATGGAAACCCACACGTCGTCAACCTCCAGCACTGACTTGGTCTCCAGGGGCCGTACTCGGCTACTATCTGTCACTTGTAAGTTGCAATTAAGTTTATCTTCTCGCGTCCAATTACTAGCGGTAGTGCTAATGTGTTGCTATATTCTTACCGATAGTTGGCAACAGATTTGCTCACTTGCATGAGAATGTAGTAGCTGGTCTAAATTACTTGGTGATATAATCATATAACATAAAAGCAATGCGGTGCATTGTTTTCCTTCATACAGGATATATATGCATTTCAGATCATTCAATAGATATTCAAATTTTAACTAAAGACTCAAATGCTAAATTAAGTATGAATCGGATGGTTTTTCTAATCTCAGACCATACCGGTAAACAGCCAGTTACCAGCAGGATCTTGAACCCTGATCATACCATAGTCCTACTGGATTTTTGGTATTTACCATATACCATTTCGGGCAGTGATTCTACGCTTTTAGCTTCCAAAGTGTTATTAGAGCATACTTACACATACAACCATAGGGCAGGTTTTCTACATAAAAGTGCAATGAAGCACAAACCAAAATAAAAGGCTTGTGCCAAGATTATCAAAGCGATAAGCCGAGGCGAGGCAACTCACCACCTTTTTACCGCCAAAGTGCTCAAGGCGCACGGCAAGGCAACGCCATATACACATCCTAACATAGTGTAGCAGCAAATTAAATAAACAATTCCGATATGTTTTTTTATTAAATTGACACACCAACAGTGATCATGAGCGTTAACAGTGAGCAATCAACACAGTAACACACTAGCAGAGCACTATATATATATATATATATATATATATATATATAGAGAGAGAGAGAGAGAGAGAGAGAGAGGAAACCTTTTTCGTACTCCTTGGAGTACATACTCCCAACTTCAGTATACCACTTAAACGAACGTATTATACTCTTTTATCACTTTCAGTGTACTACAATAATAATTCTAAAATACTTCAATACGGTATGAATGAAAAAAAATTATGGGAGTCATTTATTTTTTCGTTATATACCCTTTTCCATATGTAAAAAGAGTATATAAACAAATTATGCTATAAATGGTGGATTTTGTTGAAATTTTTCGCGGAATTCACTTTGGAGTATATTATAATTAGTATTAGAGTATACTCAAAAAGATAAAGAAATATAACAATATTATTTATGTAGTATATTGAGAGAGGGAGTACATACTCCCAGGAGTATGGAACCATTTTCCTATATATATATATATATACTCGTACCTTCTCACTTCCTCAGATCGACGGGGCTAGCAAAGCAGCTGCAGCGCAACGCAGATGAAGGAGGGGGAGGTGAGGACGGCAGGAAGAGGAGGGCGGGGAGAGCAGAGGGGGAGACGAGGGGAGAGGGTATAGGTGGTGCCTGGATCTGGCAATGGCGACGATGCAGAGGAGGCGGCGGTGGCGCGGCGCGGCGCGGTGCAGAGCAGAGGAGGCGGCCATGGGCTAGGTTTTCCAGTGCCCGTGCTCCCTCTCGATGCTGATCCGGTATGTCACCTAATCCCCTCCCTCATCTCTTCTATGGCACCCGCCTCATGCCACCATGACACAAACTGACGCCTCAGCTATGACATGCCCTTGGGGCGGACGCCATACGCACCTCTGGCAAGGCGATGGCGTGATGCAGCCCCCAATACCACCTTAACGTTAAGCGACGCTTAATCGACGCCTTAATAACCATGGCTTGCGCATGTTAGAGTTACTCCTATGCTTTTGCCTTCAAAATCCTATGACATGGTAAATCACATAAACACTACCATGACATTGAGCCAAATAACCGCAAAGGCAGGCCACCCCCTGGTTTCATAAAAAAAAACAGATCCCCCATTTGGAAATTGTTCTAGTCTAAGAACAAAGATCCTTGCCAGCTACCGTTTCATGCAACATCAAGCTCCCAATAAAACAAAAATAATCAGCATACGAAATGCGATCAAGCAATGTCAGCACATAGCTTTTCCTCATTTCGCACAAACAAGAATGAGCTAATAGATTATTCACATCTTATCAAAAGCAATCAATTAATAAATTATTCGCATTATGGTAGACAATAAAATTTCAAGAACGACGCGCGGCTACAATCCTACCCGGATCGCGAATGCAAGATCTGGCACGCCAGGAATCAAGACGAGGACAAGGAAACCTAGAAGAGGGGCCGAGGGGGAATAGTCAATAGAGAGGGAAAAAAATTACCCCAATGTTGTTCATGTCCCATAACTTGTGGACCCCGTAATCCACCGCCTGCAAACAAATCGAGACCGCAGAGGATTGAGATCGAGTCGAGGAAAACACGGCGCCCGGGCAGATCTGGGGAAAGGGCGTACCCGCTCGCCGGCGAATGCTCCAGCGACGACGAAGGTGACGTAGACAGCGTTGCGGCGCATCACCACGCCGTAGAGCACGTCCCAGATGCCCATCGTGTGCAGCGGCGGCGGGCGCGAGGGAGAGAGAGATGGTCGACGGACGGACGGACGGACGGGCCGATTTGACGAGCGTTTCGATGTTTGATGGGGATTCGGCGTGTGGCAACCTAGAGGCGTCGATTCCCACGTTCAGCGGACGCGTGGAGTGGCTGCGGAGGTCCGATCCGTCGTTAGACCATCTCCAACCATTTCCTAGGGTTCGATTTCCTTCCCACCCCCTGAAGGGAATTCCTTTTCAGATTCAATTCCCTTCACATCAATGCACTTCAACAGATTCCCTTCCCCGTTCTCTTCCCTTCCCAGAAATACCTAACTTTTCCTCATCCCCTCCCATACTACCCTTCAATTCTATATATTAGGGGTTGCACTCATGAGGTAAGTCACCCACAAGCCATTGGCAACCTCACAATGAGTCACTTCATTGATTCCTCCAGTGATGAACAATCCTATACTGATGATGAGGACTCTCTTGTCTTAGCAATAGCAGAGGAGGAGGAGATGCAAGCGCGAGGTAAGAACCGTCGACGGGGATCGGTTCTAGGCCATGCTGGCTGCCGATCATGGCCACGCCGAAGGTGCGGCTCGGCTTTATGGTGATTACTTCTCTTCCTCCCCCGTGTATGGTGACGCTTTCTTCAAGCGAAGGTAAGAAACGAGTAGTCCTAACAAAAATGAAATATGAACTTGTAAGGTTTAATTATGTCTAAGTCGTTTTGCATACGCAGGTTTCGGATGAGCCGCTCCCTATTTTTTCGCATAACGAATCTTGTCGAACGACACGACATTTGGTTCCAGCAAAGTACGGATGCAACCGGGAAGCTTGGTTTGTGACCTCTTCAGAAAGTAACAGCCGCTCTCCGTCAACTAGCTTACGGTGTTCCAGCTGACGCTGTGGACGAGTACCTTCGTATTGGGAAAAGTACGGCCATTGTAGCTCTCAAGAAGTTCGTGAAGGCGGTTGTCGAGGTTTTCGGGGACGAATATCTCCGATCTCCTAATGCAGAAGACATTGCTAGACTCCTAGTTGTTGGTGAGCAAAGGGGTTTCCCTGGAATGGTTGGTAGCATCGATTGCATGCATTGGACTTGGAAAAATTGCCCGAAAGTATGGCAAGGAGCTTTCACAGGGCATACTCGCAAACCTTCCATAGTTCTCGAGGCAGTTGCTTCGTATAACCTGTGGATTTGGCATGCTTTTTTCGGGATGCCCGGAAGCTTGAACGATATAAATGTGTTGCACCGATCTAACATTTTTTCTAGGGAAAATGATGGTACATCTCCGGAGGTAACCTACATCGTCAATGGCAATCAATACGACATGGGCTACTACCTCGCGGATGGCATTTACCCTGAGTGGGCTACCTTTGTTAAGGCGATTTCAATGATGGGAAACAAAAGGGTGTACTTCTCACAGATGCAAATTCCGCAAGGAAGGATGTCGAGAGAGCGTTTGGAGTGTTGCAAGCTAGGTTTGCCATTGTTAGAGGCCCCGCCCGCTGTTGGCAGCAGAGTACTTTAAGGCATATAATGACCGCATGCATAATTTTGCATAACATGATCGTGGAGGACGAGCGGAATGGTCCACCACAGCAAATTAACTTCGACTATATGGGTACTCCCGTCGTGACAGCCACAACACCCAACGGGTCCGTCTTGCATTGCATAGAAGCAACTCAACGACGGAGGGATCGCCAACTTCACCATCGGTTGCAGGCAGATCTAGTGGAACACCTTTGGGCACGGCATGGGGGTTAATGCCAGTGTATTGTATGGGATGTTCTACAAGTTAAATTGTGTGCAATAAATATGTTTTGTACTGTGTTTACCCCGGTATCTTGGTTAGTGGACTCACAAATCTAACAATCCATCACATATATTAAAGTCCAGCAGAAATATTAAAGTTAATGAGAAATATGAAAGTTCAGCACAAATATTATCGTTCACCACTAATATTAAAGTTCATCACAAATATTACAGTTCACCACAAATATTAAAGTTCAGCACAAATATTACAGTTCACCACAAATATTAAAGTTCAGCACAACTAGTAAAGTTCACCACAAATATTAAAGTTCATCAGAACTATTAAAGTTCCTTGCAAATAGTTCACAAATTTATTTATCCATTCCCCGACGAGCCCTGAGAATCTCGTCCTGTCGACTCTCATAGTACTCACGAAGCTTTGCGGTACAAGAGTCCAAGTCCACCTTCATAATCCTTTCATTCTCCGCTTCCTTCGCCATTGCCAACTTTTCACGTTTAATATCTACCATTGCAGACCTCGACTCATTCATCTTCTCGAAATGCTCGGAGTACACTCCTACGGATGACTAGGGCTGGAAACGAGCCGAGCCGAGCCCGGCTCGGCTCGGCTCGGTGCGGCTCGGTCTAGTGGCGAGCCGAGCTGCCTCGGCCTACCGAGGCGAGCCCAAAACCTGGCTCGGCTGCTCGGCTCGGCCATGAGTCGTTGGCTCGCCGAGCCGTAACATTTTCTCAGAAAATTAAGTATTTATACAATAATTCATATATTTGCAGTGAATAATATTAACTTACTAGTTACTACTAAATAATAGTAGTTGCTTAGTTGCTCTATATCACACTTGTAGGACATGGAATTGTCTCAACATCATTTTTTTCCTAAAAATATAAGTCATTAATCATACTAAATTCACTGCATAGGTTGGGCCACCGAGCCAATTTGGCTCGCGAGCCGGCTCGCGAGCCGAGCCGAGCCGGCTCGGTGTTTTTGCGAGCCTGAAAAGTAGGCTCGGCTCGAGCTCGGTCCGAGCCACGAGCCTGTGCGAGCCGAGCCAGGCTCGGGCGAGCCCGAGCCGAGCCACGAGCCACGAGCTTTTTTTCCAGCCCTACGGATGACGTACTCGACGAACCGCGACGCTTCCTTGCGGCCTTTGCCGCCTCCCTCCCTGGTGGCCTTTCGCCCTCCTCCGAGGATGCCTGCGAGCCTAGGTCGATAGGAATGTCATTCAACCCTTCGTGCGTTGCACCACATCGAACCATCTTTTGCTTCTTGTGGGACAAGTGCGAAGACCACCTCGGATGATTACATAGTAGTACCCAACAATGATGGAAGGCGAAAGCCTTCCCTTCCATGTCCTGATACATCCTACCAGTATGGGCCATCTGCGAAATTGAGAAAACATTTTAGAGACCGCGGTAAATGTTCAAGTCGTTATGAAGTGGTTTCAAATGCTAACAACATGACATTGCAATTGAGCTTACCCTGTCACGCTCTGTCGTCCCACTCTGATGTAAACCGTCTGTCTAATTGAGGTACCCAGCATATTTGCTAACACACTCATTTATCAATGCCCAGTGGTTAACCAATCCTTTCTTCGATCTTGCCTTCATGTGTTCCTTGCAACTGCTTTTGTAGTATTCAGCAATCCCGCCCAAAGACGTCTCCGAGGATTGGTCCTTCCCAACAATGGGGTCTTGGCTCACATTCAACCAAGCAGACACTAACACCTCATCCTCTTCGGCACTCCATTTAGTTCTCTCCGTCTTGTTGGTGTTTTGTTTTGCCTTCTTAACACGTGGGGGCCCAGTTGGTGCAGCCCCGCTGGTTTCCATCATCGCCGGTGCTGGCGGGGGAGAAAAGTCGTGCAAAGATCGCGTCGAAGTCCTCCTCAACGTAGTTCGAGAAGAAAGGGTCCATGTCGTCGTCCCTGGATAAGTAGAGCAGAACAATTGTACTGAACATCCAACTGAAATCATTATAGAAGAACATATCATCAATTGCCAGCACTAGTCGGTCCATTGCCAGCACAGAATAGCATGAAGTGAACATGAAGTGATAATCTAAGCCTTAACAATTTGTACTGAACATGAAGTGATAATCTAAGCCGTAACAATTTGTATTTACAAAGCATTGTAGTCAACAACTTGAGGCAATAATGGCACAGGATAGCAGCAAATATCAACAGCAGACATAATGATTTGCCAACAATACTTAATTGGTTAACACACCATAATGATCTAACAGCAGACATTCCAACACCAAATATGTTAATGTGCTGCATTGACACCACGTTATTATGTTGCAAATGACACAGAATCTGGCAGTGTTTTTTCAATGATCTAAGCAATGACCGAATGAACTCCTTTCCTAACAATTTTGCTTACTATTCACAATCATGGGGGCTGCATCCAGCTGCACAGTCTTGACAAAACACTCACGAGGTTTCACACATGCAAAGTGGCAAACACATAATTCGGTAGGGAGGTCAGTACACATTAATTGAGACTATTACATTCAGATTGGATGGACGAAATAGCAATACTAGGTTTCATTCCGATTGGGTGCAGAGTCCAGTACAAATATTACAAAAGAAGGTGCAGTTCGGTTTGAAACAACACTTCACTACACATATTACCAGAGCATGACAGGGAATAACCAAAAAACAAAAGGGTCATTCGGTTTGGCAAAGCAAAGTTCGATACGATAGTCTAACATAATTCAACCGACAAGCTCTAAACGAGGTGGCCCGAACGATCAGACTCGATGGAGAAATCGGAATCCCTGGAGTAGTCGCTCAACAGAGATCCAGAACTGCTTTCGTAGTCCGTGGGCAATACGTCGTCGGCAGGAACCCCCTCCTCAGATGCACCTCCTTCCATCACTGATTCATGAGGTGAACTCCCAAATGGTATTGTGTCCAATGACATCTGCTCCAAGCTCTCGGCTATTGACTCGACCTCAAGAAGAGTCTTGTTCAACTCAATTGCCCAAATGTGGTCACTTGTGAAAGTGCATCTAGGCCCCCTAAATTTGTTTTGGGTGATTAATGACAAATGATTAAAGAAACTAATGTGTTCAACTAGTTTATGAACAGGCAAAGGCTTCAAGAGATCGTCTATGCACGTGAAGTGTCCTCTAGTAGCGCTGAGTAAGAAAAACGGTATTTAAAGCTTGAAATTTTAATCTATTGAGTCATAGGAATGCCGTACT
The DNA here is from genome assembly GCA_036346355.1 of Rhipidocladum racemiflorum. Classification (NCBI taxonomy): domain Eukaryota; kingdom Viridiplantae; phylum Streptophyta; class Magnoliopsida; order Poales; family Poaceae; genus Rhipidocladum; species Rhipidocladum racemiflorum. Next base: position 12,621,558 of record CM070578.1, on the reverse strand, counting down.
ATTAAGAGGGATGCGTTGAAATTGACTTGGAGATGTTCTCCTCACTCAAGATGAACTTAGGCGAGTCTCTCAAGGGCTTGAAGTGTTCTCTCTCGCTTGAATGTAGTTTGTTTTAAGTTCAGTCGGATGTTCCGAACTTGTATCGGACGTTCGATGTCTCGAAGTTCAAGTGGAGTTGTGCTTCATCCGGTGTTCTGCTTGGGTCGGACATTCGATGTTCTGCTTCTGATGTTCCGATACCTGCTGTGTTTTAGATAGGAGCTCTTCTGCTTGGTTCGGATGTTCCGATATTTAGTATCGGAAGGTCCGATGTGTGCCTTCTTGTGTAAAGGTGCTCTCTGTCTAGTTCGGATTGTCCGAAGTTGCGTCTTGGAAGTTAAAGTGGTTGTTTTCCGCTTGGGAGCCCATCGCTTTTCTTGGATGTTCCGATGTCTTTTTTCGGACGTTCCGATGTGGACTTAGCTTGTTTTTGTTGGGTTCCCTCTCTGAGAGTCATCGGATGTTCCGATGTTGTTATCGGACTTTCCGATGCGTGTTGTTTTCGACCGTTGGAAGTTTTCCAAGCCTGGGAGTTTGCACACATCGGATGTTCCGAAGTTTGTATCGGACATTCCGATGTGAGGCTGAGTGCGAGGGTAACGGCTAGTTTTGAACCAAAACTATAAATACCCCTCTCTCACTCCTTTTGCTGGACACACACTTGCTTGGGCTGTTTACTTGAGCTTCTTGAGCACTTTCTAGAGCACTCTTTGAGCACTCTCTCCTCCTTGATCTTAGGGATCATTTAGTGAGTGAGGGTCGTGTTAAGTGTGGTTGTGAGTTAAGAGCTAAGTTGTCATTCATCTTGAGAAAGTAGAGAACCTCTCCAAGATCGAGATTCAAGTGCATTCTTTTCTCTTGGAGGTTGAAGGACTCCTAGACGGCTAGGCGTCGCTCACGAGCTCCCAAAGGTTGTGGGACGCCGTGAGAAGTTTGTGAAGGCCGGCTCCGCCTCCGAAAGGGAAGGAACCAAATAGTGGAACCAAGCCTCAAGTGCGACCGAGGTTTGGGAGGAAAGGGTTGGAAAAGACCCGGGTTCTTTGGAACCTCCTCAACGGAGACGTACGATCCCCTCAAGGATCCGAACTCCAGGAATCAAACTATTGTGTTCTCTCTCGTCTCTAGTCGCTGCTTAATCTTATTGATTTTCTTCAAGACAATTTTAATATCTAAAGCTAGTTGTCGCATCGCTATTTCTCGCTGACTCTTTAAGTAAAGTACCAATCGGATAATCCAAGTAATTACGGAAGCTCAAGATTTGGAAGTTCCGATATTAATTCGAATATCCGACCTGCTTCATTGCGTTAAATTGTTTTAATTTTAAATTAGCCTATTCACCCCCCCCTCTAGTCAATCTTCTAACCTTTTCAATTGGTATCAGAGCCAAACCTTCTCGAAGGCTTAACCGCTTGAAGGAACGTGATGGCCAACACCGGGTTGAAGGTTGTCATGACGGACGAGCAAAACAGTCCGAGAGCCGGAGATGGAACTCCCGGCAAGAGCAAAGAGGAAGCTACCTCTACATCTAGTCAGGGAGCTCAAATTCCTTTCAATTATGAAAAATTAAATACTTCCTCTTCGCATTCGTATATCACTGTGCCCTCCGGGCGTGCACCTTTCTTTGATGGCACGTACTATTCCGCTTGGAGGCACAAGATGAAAATGCATTTGATGTCTCTCCATCCTAGTGTTTGGAAAATTGTTTGCACAGGTTTAGATATGCCGGAAGACGATATGGAGCTCACGCCGGAACAAGAGCAAAACATCCATCGCAATGCTCAAGCCGCAAGCGTGTTGCTTGGAGCGTTGAGTCCCGAGGAATTCAACAAAGTGGACGGCTTGGAAGAAGCCAAAGAGATATGGGACACACTTCAAGTAGCACATGAGGGTACATCAAGTGTAAGGGAATCAAAGATTGAATTGCTAGAAGGCAAGTTGGGGAGATTTGTCATGAATGATGATGAGACTCCACAACAAATGTATGATCGCTTGATGATCCTCGTAAACAAGATAAGAGGACTTGGAAGCAAGGATATGACGGACCACGTTGTGGTGAAGAGGATGTTGAGAGCCTTTGCTCCAAGGAATTCGACTCTCGTAACACTTATACGAGAGAAAAAGATTTCAAAAGGCTTACTCCTAATGATGTGCTAGGAAGAATTCTATCACATGAACTTATGGAGGAAGAAGCAAAAGAAGTGAAGAACCTTGCCAAGCAAAGCTCAAGCTCAAGACCGAAGCAAATAGCTTTGAAGGCAAGCAAAAGGAAGAATCAACATCAAGTGATGAAGAAGAAGATGAGAGCGAAGACGAGGAAGACTTGGCATTGTTCGTGAGAAAGTTCAAAAAATTCCTCAAGTATGACGGGTCAAGCAAATACAAGAAAAACTTCAATGACAAGTCAAGGAGAAGAAGAAATGTGAAGAGGGCATGCTATGAGTGCGGTGAAGTTGGACACTTCATCGCCGATTGTCCAAAGAAGAAGACCTCCTCAAATGAGCAAAAGAAGAGTGAGCCAAGCAAGAAAAATAAAGGCTACAAGAAGAAGTACTCGGGGCGAGCCCATATTGGCGAAGAATGGGATTCAAACGACTCCGACTCGACACCGATGATGAAGGAGTCGCCACCGTCGCCATTGAAGCCGCTCCTCCAACAAAATCACTCTTCGGCGACATGAGTGACACCGACAACGACGACGCACTGCTTGTCTCATGGCAAAGGGCGGAAGGTAATGACTAAGTCAAAACCTCCAAGTAGTGATAGTGAATTGGATAGCGATGACAATGATGATGATGATGTTCTATTTTGTGATTTAAGCAAAACGGCTATTGATAAGATCCATAAACTATTGAAAAGAATAGATAGCCAAGAGGAGACTCTCGAGAAGCAAGAAGAGTTGCTAATTTGTGAAAAGAAGAAAAATCTTGCTCTAGAAGGTTCTCACAAAAGAAAAGGAGACAATTGAATTGTTAACCAAAAAGCTTGATTTGGCTAATAATTCAATAACATTACTTAAGGGTTCAAATGAGTCACTTCAAGAGAATGTCATAAGTTTGGAAAACAATCTCCAAGCTCTTGAAGTGCAAATTGAATCTCTTAATGATCTTAATTCTCCAATTGTAAATTCTTCAATGGCTTCTATTCCTTCCACTAGCAATGGTTGCTCTCGATGCTATAATGTTGATATTAATGCTTGCTCTACTAATTCTCAATTTGTGCAAGTATTAAAAAGCGAAAACGAGAGATTAAGTGCCTTGGTTAGGTACGGTTGCATGAAAACTTATCAATCCAAGGACGCCCTATACAAAACCATAAGTGGTCGAGGCAACAAAAACAAAGAAGGGCTAGGATATGATAAGTATGAATGCAAAGGAAATGACCGTGTGGTTGTAAAAGGTAAGGAATGCATCAAGTTTGTCAAAGGAAATGACAAACAACCATTGACCACCACACAAGTCATCAAAACCGGTATAGAATCAAAGGAGCATCCTCAATGTAATAAATCTAATTCCATTCTCTTTGCTTCTTACATATTGAAGAGAAACCACCGTGGTAAAGTGGTTGCTCATTTTGTCGGTGCCCACCACTCTAATGATGTGAGCAAAAGAAGGTGTGGGTACCGAAAGTATTGATTACTAACATGCAAGGACCCAAAAAGATTTGGGTACCTAAAAACAAGACTGGATGAGTTTTCGTAGGACTATATCTCCGGTGGATCAAGTTGGGTGCTTGATAGTGGTTGCACAAACCACATGACCGGAGAAAAGAAAATGTTTTCATCTTTTGATGAAAAAGGGTCACAATATGAAAATATTGTGTTTGGTGATAATGGTAAAGGTGAGGTAATGGGATTAGGTAAAATTGCTATTTCTAATGATCATTCAATTTCCAATGTCTTGCTTGTTAAATCTTTGAATTACAATTTGTTATCCGTGTCGCAACTTTGTAGATGGGTTATAATTGTCTTTTCACTAATGTGGATGTGACCGTCTTTAGAAGAGATGATTCCTCAATTGCTTTTAAAGGATATTTGAAGGGTAAGCTCTATTTGGTTGATTTCAATTCAAATAGCGCTAAACTTCAAACATGCTTAATGGCAAAGTCTAGCATGGGTTGGTTGTGGCATCGCCGGCTAGCTCATGTTGGCATGAGGAACCTCGACAAGCTTCTAAAAGGCGATCACATCATTGGACTAACAAATGTTGAGTTTGAGAAAAATAGGATTTGTATATATTGTCAAGCAGGAAATCAAGTTGGAGCGCGTCATCCCGCGAAGAACATCATGACGACGACAAAACCATTGGAGCTTCTACACATGGACCTCTTCGGACCCGTTGCTTATATAAGCATCGGAGGTAACAAGTATGGTTTAGTTATTGTTGATGATTTTTCTCGCTTCACGTGGGTATTCTTTTGCAAGAGAAAAGTGAAACTCAAGGGATAATCAAGAAGTTTGCAAGAAGAGCCCAAAATGAATTCGATTTGAAGATCAAGAAGATCCGAGCGATAATGGAAGTGAGTTCAAGAATACTCAAGTTGAACAATTCCTTGATGAAGAAGGAATAAAACATGAATTCTCCGCTCCATATTCTCCTCAACAAAATGGAGTGGTAGAAAGGAAGAATCTGACGTTGATCGAGATGGCAAGGACAATGCTTGATGAATACAAGATTTCCGATCACTTTTGGGCGAAGCCGTCAACACCGCGTGCCATGCCATCAACCGATTGTATCTCCACAAGATCTTGAAGAAGACGGCATACGAACTTCTTACCAGGTAACAAAGCAAATGTCTCATATTTTAGAGTTTTCGGTAGTAAATGTTTCATTCTTAACAAGAAACCCAAGAACTCTAAATTTGCTCCAAAGATCGATGAGGGTTTCTTGCTAGGATATGGATCAAATGCTTACGCTTATCGCGTTTTCAACAAAACTTCGGGTTGTGTTGAAATAGCGAGACGTGACATTTGATGAATCTAACGGCTCTCAAGTAGAGCAAGTTGATTTAAATGTGCTAGAAAATGAGGAAGAGCCAAGCATTGCAATCAAGAAGATGGCTATAGGCGAAGTGAGGCCGCAAGAAAAGGAGCATCAAGATAATTCATCTACACAAGTGGAGCCTCCCACTTCAAATCAAAATCAAGACATTCCTCAAGATAGTTCAAGCAAATTAATGGAGGATGATCAAATTGAAGATAATGAGCCAATTCAACAAACGTCTCAAATGCCGCATCCAAGGGTGCATCAAAGTATTCAAAGAGACCACCTGCCGATAATATTCTCGGTGACATTCAAAAGGGGGTAACTACACGCTCTAGAGTAGCTAATTTTTGTGAATTTTACTCCTTTGTGTCTACTTTGGAACCTTTGAAGGTTGAAGATGCACTAAAAGATCCGGATTGGATAATGGCTATGCATGAAGAGCTTAACAACTTCGTTAGAAACAAGGTGTGGTCATTTGGTGGAAAGACCAAATCAAAACGTGATTGGAACCAAATGGGTCTTCCGCAACAAACAAGACGAGAACGGAGTTGTCACAAGAAATAAAGCTCGGTTGGTAGCTCAAGGATTCACTCAAATTGAAGGTTTGGATTTTGGTGAGACTTATGCTCCGTTGCTAGATTAGAATCAATTCGTGATATTGGTTGCATTTGCTACTCACCATGATTTCAAGCTTTATCAAATGGACGTCAAGAGTGCTTTCCTAAATGGTCCAATCGCCGAATTGGTATACGTTGAGCAACCGGAATGGAGGATCATAAGAACCCCACTCATGTCTACAAACTCCATAAGGCGCTCTACGGGCTCAAGCAAGCACCTAGAGCATGGTATGAATGCCTTAAGGATTTTCTCATTAAAAAGGGTTTCGAGATTGGTAAAGTCGATCCTACTCTCTTCACAAAATTTGTTGATAATGATTTATTTGTGTGCCAAATATATGTCGATGACATTATATTTGGTTCTACTAATAAAAGCTTTTGTGAGGAATTTAGTAGGATAATGACAAAGAGGTTCGAAATGTCAATGATGGGCGAGTTAAAATTCTTCCTTGGATTTCAAATCAAACAACTCAAGGAAGGTACATTCTTATGCCAAACAAAGTACATCAAAGATATGCTTAAGAAGTTTGACATGGAGAACGCCAAGCCAATCCATACACCCATGGCTACAAACGGACATCTTGGTTTAAATGAAGAAGGTAATCCCGTGGATCAAAAGGTATATCGATCCATGATAGGTTCATTGCTTTATCTTTGTGCATCTAGGCCTGATATTATGCTTAGTGTGTGTATGTGTGCAAGATTTCAAGCCGCTCCTAGAGAGTGCCACCTAGTAGCCGTAAAAAGAATTCTCAGATATTTAGTTCACACACCTAGTTTAGGGCTTTGGTATCCTAAAGGATCAAAATTCGATTTGATTGGTTATTCTGATGTCGATTATGCGGGTTGCAAAGTGGATAGAAAAAGCACTTCGGGACTTGTCAATTTCTAGGTAGATCACTAGTGTCTTGGTCCTCAAAGAAACAAAATTCAGTGGCTCTATCCACCGGCCGAATACATTGCCGCAGGAAGTTGTTGTGCACAATTATTATGGATGAGGCAAACCTTAAAGGATTTTGGTTTCTGTATGGAGAAGGTACCACTCTTATGTGACAATGAGAGTGCGATCAAAATAGCCAACAATCCCGTTCAACACTCTCGGACCAAGCACATAGATATCCGACACCACTTCCTTAGAGATCACTCTCTTAAGGGAGACATAGATATTACCTATGTGAGAACCGAGAAACAACTGGCCGATATCTTCACCAAACCTCTAGATGAGAAAAGATTTTGTGAACTGAGATGTGAGCTAAATGTCCTAGACTATCGGAATGTGACTTGACATCTTGCTCGCATTTGATTGTTGCTATTCTTGGTGATTTCAAAATAAAAGGATTGCAAAAATTAGTTATCTGCTTTTTAAAGAGTTGAGTTGTATATTACATCTTTAGTCATTCCACCTGTGATCATAGCTTCGACTGTTGTTTTGGTATCTGATCACAAGTAGAATGACTGCCGAGTTCACTGTCTCAAAGTCTCAATTCCTTCCTTCTCAGAAATCCTGTCTTTTTCTTCCTGTCAGCTGGAAAAATACACGTATCGGAATATCCGATCCAGTCATCGGAATATCCGAATTCTGTGTTTTTGAACTCTTCGGAATGTCCGATATTTTTATCGGAATATCCGAATCTCGCTCAACTTCCAGTTCGCTGAAACTTGAACTCTTGAACTTCCGAACCTCGATTCGGAATGTCCGGCGCGCGTAAACGCATGATAAGGAGCAGTTCGGTTGGCCCCTACCTCATTTCTTTATTCCTTCACTTGGCCTCCGTACGCTCTCTCTCTCCCTCCACTGCACTCTTTCATCACTTGTCGTCTTCGGAGTCTTCAACTCTTCGGAAACTCCGATCTACCTCAAGGAGGAGAGCCTCACGGTTTAGAAGACCTTAATCCTATCAAAACTCGTTCTTCATCCTCAAGGTAAACCCTAGAGCAATCCGTGTCTCTTCGTTTTCCGTGAATCTTTTGATCATATCTTTCGGTAAACTTGTTGCTCTAGCGTTTCCCCGCCTAGATCTCAAGTTTTATCAAATTCCTTTGGTTGATTTGGTTGAAATCCTAGTTTTAGGGTTGTACCGAATATATCGGAACTTCCGAAATTCTCTGTCGGAACTTCCGATGTAAAGTCGGAATTTCCGATACTATATCGGAACTTCCGATGTTGACAGTACAACACTAAAGCCAGCTCTCTCTCTAGTTTCATCTATCATATCTCGCTACTCTCTTATCAGCTGGTGTCAGATGGATCCAAGTCAAGGTGATCAACCTCCTCATGGTTCAGCCAAGGTTACTTTCACTCGCAAAAGAAAAACTCCAACTGGGGCGAGAACAAAGCGAGCTTCAGCTCGAGGATCTCAACCTGGGATTTCAATCAGTGAACCTGCTGCTCAGGCCGCTCAAACGGTAAATGTGCCTCGTGGAGCACCGCTACCCTCTAGAAAAGGCAAGGGAATTCTTTGGAGCGTCGTGGTCTCGGCCAAGAGACATGCCGAGATTGAAACCGCTGAAAGAAACCCTAGACTTCAAAGAAAGCCAAGAAACTACAAAGGGAAAGCAAAGACAAGTGAGAAAAGCTCGTGAAGAGAATCCAAAGCGGAATGACCAGTTCTCTACTGACTCACGTTTCTGGACATTCTTTCAGCAGGACTTTTATGCTTCAGTCATTTATCCTAGAAAGAATCCGGTAATCCAAATGCAATGCGTTGATTGGGAGTACATGGCAGCGGCAGATGATGCTGTGTTTAATGATGTTATTGCAGTTTGTGAAAGAACTGGCACCAAGAGGATCATGGCTTTTCAGCATGATTGGAATGTGGAGATCATAGCTCAGTTCTATGCCACAATGTATGTCTCCAGGGATCGAGTCTCTACTCTCCATTGGATGACTGAGGGAACTTGGTATGAAACCACATACGTTCAGTTTGCCAGATTGCTTGATTTCACAGAAGCGGACTCCAGGGACAGAGATCAGATCCACAATGAGGTCTCACTTGGTGCATCAAATCTGAATTTCTTGTATGAGGAGAATGCAGAGTTTGAGCCAGGTGACACTAAGGGAATGAAGCCCTTCTTTGCTATCCTGAACAGACTCTTCAGGAAGACCTTGGCTCCAAAAGAAGGTGATGCTTCTCATGTCCTTTCTTACACCAGAAACCTCTTGAGCAGAATGCAAGATGGTCAGAGGCCCTTTGATGTCTTTGATTTCATATGGAATGAGATCAGACTCATTGACAGAGCCCGTATGAGCCGTGGATATGCTCCATTTATCATGCACTTAATTGAGGAAGTGACAGGCAGCATTTTGAGTGCGATGGAAAGCATGTGGCACTTCAAGTCGTGCCAATCAAGGCCCCTTCTCGTGAGCCACGTGAGCTTCCACCAGGAGGACTACCTCTTCTGTTGCTACTCCTTCACCCTCTGCTCCCGGATCTTCTTCACCTATTCTCGCGAGCTTTGAAGTCAATATTTGTTCTTTGCAAGAGCAACTCGTAAAAGCGTAAGAAGAATGCCAAGCGACTCAAGGATATCCAAAGGCATCTCGAACTGGAATGCTCAGAGGACGAGGAAAGTGAAGAAGAGATCGAGGATCCCTTTGCTCCAAAGACTGATGCGCCTCGAGTCCGAGGATGATGACGAAGAATCTGGGTCGATGAAGTCGCATCGAGGAGTCCGATTAGTCTCCTATCTCTCTCTCTCTCTCTCTCTATCCTTTGTGGTGCTTGATGCCAAAGGGGAGAGATGACAAGTTTATCTATCTATCGTTGAGTCGTTGAACTTGGAACTTAGTTTATGTGTTTGGTTTAAAACTTCGTTGTTAATTGCTATCGTTTTAATCTCTTTGTTGTTGTTGCATGGAGAACTTGATGGTAGTTAATTATCTGAATTACTCATACTGTTTATCCTGTCAATCTTGTGATAATCTCCTATGCAAAGATATAGGGGGAGCTCTCTCATATTCTTCTCTCTCGAAAAGTGCATTTGTTCTCAAGATCCATTCTCAATGCACATTTTGAGGGGGAGTTCCGTCTATATTTATACTCTCACAATGCTTTATAAACTTGTCCTAGATCATGTTGTCATCAATCACCAAAAAGGGGGAGATTGAAAGTGCATCTAGGCCCCCTAAATTTGTTTTGGGTGATTAATGACAAATGATTAAAGAAACTAATGTGTTCAACTAGTTTATGAACAGGCAAAGGCTTCAAGAGATCGTCTATGCACGTGAAGTGTCCTCTAGTAGCGCTGAGTAAGAAAAACGGTATTTAAAGCTTGAAATTTTAATCTATTGAGTCATAGGAATGCCGTACTATTAAGAGGGATGCGTTGAAATTGACTTGGAGATGTTCTCCTCACTCAAGATGAACTTAGGCGAGTCTCTCAAGGGCTTGAAGTGTTCTCTCTCGCTTCGGAATGTAGTTTGTTTTAAGTTCAGGTCGGATGTTCCGAACTTGTATCGGACGTTCCGATGTCTCAGAAGTTCCGAAGTGGAGTTGTGCTTCAGTCCGGTGTGTTCTGTTTGGGTCGGACATTCCGATGTTCTCGCTTTCGGATGTTCCGATACCTGCTGTGTTTTAGATAGGAGCTCTTCGCTTTGGTTCGGATGTTCCGATATTTAGTATCGGAAGGTCCGATGTGTGCCTTCTTGTGTAAAGGTGCTCTCTGCCTAGTTCGGATTGTCCGAAGGCGCGTCTTCGGAAGTTCAAAGTGGTTGTTTTCCTGCTTGGGAGCCCACTGCTTTCTTGGATGTTCCGATGTCTTTTCTGGACGCCCGATGTGGACTTAGCTTGTTTTTGTTGGGTTCCTCTTCGAGAGTCATCGGATGTTCCGATGTTGTTATCGGACTTTCCGATGCGTGTTGTTTTCGATCGCTGGAAGTTTTCCAAGCCTGGAGTTTGCACACATCGGATGTTCAAGTTTGTATCGGACATTCGATGTGAGGCCGAGTGCGAGGGTAACGGCTAGTTTTGAACCAAAACTATAAATACCCTCTCTCACTCCTTTTCTTTGGACACACACTTGCTTGGGCTGTTTACTTGAGCTTCTTGAGCACTTTCTAGAGCACTCTTTGAGCACTCTCTCCTCCTTGATCTTAGGGATCATTTAGTGAGTGAGGGTCGTGTTAAGTGTGGTTGTGAGTTAAGAGCTAAGTTGTCATTCATCTTGAGAAAGTAGAGAACCTCTCCAAGATCGAGATTCAAGTGCATTCTTTTCTCTTGGAGGTTGAAGGACTCCTAGACGGCTAGGCGTCGCTCACGAGCTCCCAAAGGTTGTGGGACGCCGTGAGAAGTTTGTGAAGGCCGGCTCCGCCTCCGAAAGGGAAGGAACCAAATAGTGGAACCAAGCCTCAAGTGCGACCGAGGTTTGGGAGGAAAGGGTTGGAAAAGACCCGGGTTCTTTGGAACCTCCTCAACGGAGACGTACGATCCCCTCAAGGATCCGAACTCCGGGAATCAAACTATTGTGTTCTCTCTCGTCTCTAGCTGCCTGCTTAATCTTATTGATTTTCTTCAGTACAATTTTAATATCTAAAGCTAGTTGTCAATCGCTATTTCTCGCTCGACTCTTTAAGTAAAGTACCAATCGGATAATCCGAAGTAATTACGGAAGCTCCGAAGATTTCGGAAGTTCCGATATTAATTCGGAATATCCGACCTGTTTCCGCTGCGTTAAATTGTTTTAATTTTAAATTAGCCTATTCACCCCCCCCTCTAGTCAATCTTCTAACCTTTTCAACTTGGACTGAAGTTGTCCCTAGCCAGCTTCCTGAGTTGCTCAGCCTTGTCCTCCAGCATAGCTCGCATCTTCGAGATGACCTCTCGAAGGTTCTCGGCTTCCATCTATAAGACCACGTCAACAGATTTTGCAAGACGGTTGGACATTACAGCAATGATCCTACAAGCCTAATTGCTCCAACCATTAAGGTATGAGTAAACTCATTACAACCAGTACAACCATGCAATTAAACCTGATATCAAACCATGCTATTATTTTTCCTTCCATTCCATACACAATAACAATCATAGCAGTACAACCATGCTATTAAGCCATGCTATTAATTGTCCTCCCTATCATAAGCTTCAATCAAACCCGACATAACCTTTCAGAACCTTTAATTAACCAGTACATCCATGCTATTGACCCATGCATCTAGAAGGTTCATTATTCTTCAGACTTCATTAGTGTAGCTAAGCTTTCGTGAAATACTGCAGTATAGCTAACAATTCAGGGCATTACTAACAAGGTAAAAAACAACATTCTGAAACAACATTTAGGTCCCTCACAAGTTGGTGAGCTAGACGATTGTAACAATAACCAATATGGAAATAGACTGCTGTAGCATCGACTACCTTAAACTATGTCATACAAGACTGTTCCATTCTTCAGTATGTTACATCCATGCTTAATCAAAGGTATCAATCAGTGGCACAAATGGATTATTCAGTATTTCACGAACTACCCAGGAGGAACAATCAGTCTACTCATTCAAACAAACGCCTATTTGAGCAAAACGAAGCAGTAATTTGGGGATTTCCGACAATCGTCGGGTTTTTCATCAACAAGACTCACTGAATCTCGAAATCGGCGCATGCAATCCGTAAAACGAACTCTCCCATTCACATTTCAGCAGTCCCCCCCCCTCGGATTTGAGCCGAATCAACAACTTTCCCATTCACATTAGGGCAAACAAATTGTAGGTTGGGTGCGGGGATTGGGCGTACCTCAAGCAGTCGACTTCCCCCTGTTCGTTCTCCTCTCCTGCTGGTGAACCCGACGACCTCCCCTCGTCGAGCCCGACGCCCTTGCCGATTTCCGCCTTGTCCGAGCCGCCGCGCGAACGACAAGCAGTTGAGGCAACAGCGGGAGGGGAACGCGAGCCGACGCCCTCGGCGGAGGGATTCTCTCTCCTATTCCACGCCGACTCCCACGGGGAAGGGACGCCGTTGGAGGCGCTGGGATCCCGGGGTCGCGGGCGCTTTCCCATGGAGAAGGGAACGGGACAAGCGAGGGGAAAGGGTTGGAGATGGTCTTATGACTGGCCGTAAGCGCGGCGGTGCGTGAACGAAAAATGATTCTGTATATTTTTAGGGTGAAAAAATAGATTTAAATATATCTTAAAAATATTTGAAGGCTCGAGAAATTATAGAGACTGAGCCGCGTGCGTGAATAGAAAATGAATTTGTAAATTTTTATAGTAAAAATGGGCAACGACAATATTTTTTCTAGGCTCTGGAGAAAAAACGGACTACGAAAATATTTTTTCCCGGTAAAAACGGAGAAATGACGAATGAAAAACGGATTTGTGTTTTTTTTTAAGAAAAAATGGACCACAAAAATAAAAAACGGCGCACGCCGCGTGTGCGTACGAAAAACGGTTTTGTGTGTTTTTTTAGGAAAGAAAAAATGGACCACGAAAACATTTTTTCCCCAGGATCTAGAGAAAAAACGGACAACGAAAATATTTTTTCCAACAAAAACGGAGAAACAACGAACGAAAAATGAATTTGCATTTTTTTTTGAGGAAAATCAGCCAACGAAAACATTTTTCCTATGCTCTAGAGAAAAAAAACGGACAACGAAAACATTTTCCCCCAACAAAAACGGAGAAACAACGGGCGAAAAACGAATTTCTATTTTTTTTTAGGAAAAACAGCTAACGAAAACATTTTTCCCATCCTCCGGGAAAAAAACGGACCACGAAAACATTTTTTCCGGGCAAAACGGAGAAAGGGAACCTATTTGTTATATTTTTGGACCTGATCGCTATCCCGAAAAATTAGAAAATGGCACGTTCATGATTCGTATTTAACGGGAGGCTCTTTCCGTAAAACGATGAACGGGGAACCTAAACGCGAATCGGGAAAAAAATTCTTCGCCTCACAGAAAATCGCAAAGAATCTATTCGTAAATTCGCAGGAACATATTCGTAATTCGAGAAAACATAAGGGCATTTTTGCAAGATGGCTGGAGGGACACGTGGGGGGTCCTCTTCGGACGCCCTTCCTCCGAACTTTATAAAGGTAGGATTCGTGCCGACTGGAGTTGATACTGCATTTAGGTACTACTACTACTTGACCTCTATAGTAACCGTCTGATTGCTTTGAGATTTCTTCTAAGAGCGTGTACATAGTATTTCTCTATATCATCTAAAAACTGAACTATAGATAACTTATACGATGATAATATTCTAAGGTTATATATATGAGACCCCACAAACTTTTAATTATATAATGAGAAAGTGTTTGTTATAGATAATAATTCATACATCGGCCTAGGCTTGGTCTGACCACCCCGGTTTAACTGTGGGTCAGGGCATGTACAATGGTACATGTAGGGATGGCAACGGGTTTATACCCGGCGGGTATCACCACCCCGTACCCGTGTTAGCAAAATTCACCCGTTCCAATATCCATACCCGCACGCGGGTACAAAATTTACCCATACCCGTACCCATGCGGGTAACGGGTACCCAGCGGGTAACCCGCACCCGAAATTTGTCATTAAAAATAAAATGCTGGGTTGTTTGCCTTGCTTAGTGTACTTGCTTTCCAATCAAGTTCTTGAACACTCGTTTGTCTTTCGCCTAGGCTATGTGGTATGAGTTAAGAGCAATGGAGATGTATTGACTACCTGGTTGTGGTTTTGGTCTGTTGCGTAGATTAAAGTGCACTCGATGTTGTGAGGCATGGTTGTGCTCTATCACCTTTGGTTCATATGAATTGATTGGATGAATGGTATATTGAATCCTACGGTTGAGTGCTGCTACAAATCTGAATCCTTCGTCTGATCGAGTGTAATTTCATGTCCTAATCGCTGCTATTGCCGTGTGTAGCGGATAGTCTTCCGCTCTCGAAACGACAAGCTGAGCCGCTTCCCTTGCAAAATTGCTCACGAGGACGATTCACTGATCGTTGGTGTGCTTGCCGTGGGTTCAGTGGATATCATGGTGGGCGTGCCATTGCGCTTCGTCACTTGTGTCTCGTGTTCTTGCTTGTCAGGTTGGCACAATTTGGTTAAGTCCACCTTACAGTGGCCACTCTTGAGGCTGAGCTCGGCATCGTCTTCACCTTCCGATGGGCTCGACTGTAGCGGCCGAGGGAGTGGGGTGGCATGGGGCGCCGATGGAGCGGGGCGGCACTGCGCCAAATTTTTACTGTATCAACCGGGTTGATTCAACCCACGGGTGAACGGGTACGGGTAATAGCAGAACGGACCCGTACCCGCTCTACCCGCGGGTACTAAATTTTGCCCGTTAATAGACCCATGGGTATGAAAAATAGTCCATACCCGGCCCCTAATGGAGTAAATACCCGTCGGGTTTCGGGTCCCCATTGCCATCTCTAGGTACATGTCAGCTGTCTATAAGAGTATGTTATATTGAATTTTGGATGATATGAATGAGAGTGGGGGAAGAAAGAGAAATATGATGTCTACTACTGTACAGACAGTCTATTAATCATATGATAGATCATTATAGACAGTTATATAAACAGTTTATTGTATAAGTTATGTAGATGATATAAAACTATATTATAAATACCTACCGTCTATACCACTGTACATGCCCTCGAAAAAGTCGGCTCGAGCCACCCACACACACTCGGCCCAAAGAAATGGGCTACACACTCACCCCGAGCCTGCTAGAAATGGAAATATCGCGAACATGCATACATTATTAACAAATGGAAACTCGAGTCACGGCCTCGGCTCCAGACGACGATAGGCTGAAACTCCAGCAATCTCAATGCCTGAACTCTGGACTAGTAGCGCGGATCACCTGCACGGCCGCGCTGCAAATCCGAATCAGCAGGGCACGTACGTATAGAGCATCTCGCCGTTGCCGAGTGCCGAAGAAAAGAACGGACGAGGAGGTGACGTCGCGGCGATGCGCGAAGGCGGGAATCGCTGCCCCGCGAGGAGATCCCTCCCTTGCAGCCGGGCGAAAGCCACCGACTCCGAGCGGCGGCAAAGGAATACGTACGTCGCTTAGCTGCCGAACCCAACCGCAGCTTAACACACGTCTCTCCAGCGTGTATATATGGCTCCCGAGCCTCGACTGCACGCACCACGGCACAGTTTGGTTTTTGCTCCTCAGTTCTTGTCTACTTTCCTGCGCGAGCAGAGCGGCATGGCTTCCGGGGCGGCCAAGTCCGCGGCCTCCGGCCTCCTCTTCCTCAACCTCATCCTGTACGTCGTCGTCGCCATCATCGCCGGCTGGGCCATCAACTACAGCATCTACGAGAGCGAGAACTCGTGTAAGCGCGGTGCAATTAATGCAACTGAGAATATACATACGTACATACTGACCGTGCAAGCCTGAGCATGCTTTGTGACACTGACACCTGTTTGATCTGCTCGTCCCCAGTGAAGGGCGTGTCGCCGCCGGTGCGGCTGTTCCCGATCTACTTCCCGATCGGCAACCTGGCCACGGGGTTCTTCGCCATCTTCGCGCTCATCGCCGGGGTGGTCGGCATCTCCACCTCGCTCACCGGCCTGCACGACGTCACCCAGGGGCACCCAGCCAGCATGATGTCCGCCGCCGCCTCCGCCGTCGTCACCTGGACCCTCACCCTCCTCGCCATGGGGTAAGCAGAGCAGAAACAGGAATCACTTCTCCGACGATCGAATCAATCACTCTGCTTCTTGCCGCAAGCTAGCCACCAAACGTTCTGACATGTTGGTGATCACGGGCATGCATGTACGGCAGGTTGGCGTGCAAGGAGATCAGCATCGGCTGGAGGCCTGCAAGCCTGCGCGCGTTGGAGGCGTTCACGATCATCTTGGCCGGGACGCAGCTGCTCTGCGCCGGCTTGCTTCACGCCGGAGCAAACGACGCCATCATGGAAACGCCCATTGGTGTCAGGGGCAGGATTTGATTTGAGGCAGGCAGCCCGTTTGCGTCGATGAACTGTACCAAAAAAAAAAAAAAAAATTAAGACATGCTTCTTGTATTAAGTTGTATGAATGTTGAAGCAAATGATGAGGTAAGTAATTAGTACTATTCATCCTTCATTCGTTCTTTAATTTTTATGTAACTTTTAAAAGGAGATACATAACAATTGGTTGTGTATGTGTGTGCGTGAAACTTTGCATATATGGATTATGTTGGTGTGTTCTGGTGAGATTGTTCATTTGCAATTGCTTCCGGTGGGTGAATTTCATGAAGTTTGTGGGTGAGAGATGAGAAGGGCGCTACGCTGCAACGGAACGAATCAAGTAGCATGAATTTAATGGCTAATGGACGTGGTTACTATTCTGATCTGTGTTTTTTTTTTACTTTTGGCATTCTACTCCAAAATTAGCCAACTTGTTAAAATCTACCAAAATATCCATCTTAAGCATGCCAGTTTTTGGGATCGAAATTAATTGAAGGGTACGTGTTACATGACAGAGTACTCTAACAATTCAGACAAGGCACTTGTCTTTATGGCCTGAATCTCCAAAAGTTCAGTAAACAATACAGATATCAAACATCGATATGCTCTCAAAATTTATGACCAATCTCTTCCTCAACACGGTTAGACAGTTGGATTAAGTGAGATATTATTAGCCTGTTCAACTATATAGCATCAACTCGAAGTCGCCGTCCCATTTGATGCTTTACTCGTGCCGGGAATGGGATACAAATCTCGAACCGTTCTGCGTGCCATGTGGTGGAAACCGGCCGGTTTGTGCCGGCACCTGTATGTAACGCTGCCAGGCTGCTCCGTCCGGCCTCGACCTGCACCACCCACATCCGCGGAGCAGAAGCTCCCAAGTCCCCTGCCCCCTCCGGCGATGGCCGCAGTCCACCTCCTCCGCCCTCTCCAATCCCTCGCTCTCGCTCTCCCCGCGGTAAAGGCCACCCCCGATCCCAATTGGCTTCCGCTCCCGGCGAAGCCAAGGGCAAGGCGGAGACGCTGCCGCCTCGCCTTGCTCGTGTGCGCTGCTTCCAACAGCCCCACGCCCGCAGCTCCCTCCTCGTCCTCGGGGCAGGACAAGGCGAGGGATGCCGCCGCGTCGTCCACGGCCAGGTGGGCGGCGTGGATCCCGCGCGCCGCGCTGGGCGGGGCCGGCCCGGAGCAGGTCCTCAGGCTCATCTCCGGCGCCGCGGCCACGCCCATCTGCCAGTTCGTCGACTCCCCCCGCAGCTTCCTCCACTCCATCGACCCCCGCGTCAAGCTGGTTAGTAACAAGCCCCTCGCCTCTCCTCACTCACCCTGCTGCACCTGCGCGTGCCTTTGGAAAAAACTTAAGTTACTGTTATCAGTAGACGCCAGGTGATATGGGTGCACTGTAGGTGCTTGTGAAAATGTCGCACCAGTTAATTAAGTGATAAATGAAATGCGGATGTTGCATCACTCTATCGGCCCGTGTCCTGTTGTACCAGTGCAACCGTTGTTGGATGAGCGATTCTGATCTTTAGAACCAAATCGACTGCGATTCGATAGTCCTTTGTGATGGCAAAGACTCCAGTCCAGGGTGGTCAAAGCTTACAGGGAACTGGAGTGATGATGAATGTAACATTGGTGGAGAGAGGTGGATACACTGAGCTGAGGGAGCGGAGAACGACCCGACAAACATGCCTTGCTCGTTTTTCTGTTCTCCTAGGAACCATATGCACCACTGTGCAATCTTGCCCTATTCGCTAACTAAGATTATTTGTCGAGCAGTGCTTTATGATTTGTCATGACAGCAGGTAGAGTTTTTGAATAAGAGAGGTGAAGCATAGAAGCACTGCTCTTTGAATAATTGGACTGTTCTATCATTGAGCAGCAAACTGTTAAGAGAGTTAAATCAGTAGGCTTTGGTCTTAGATCATTAGCTTCACTGTCAAGGACTATATGTCTTGTGTTCAATCAACATGGATTAAGAGTCAAATGAAATCAATATTCAATAATAATGAATGGCCTACGTGTTACCTGGCCAGCTGTTGCGATTTATAAAATTGTTATCTAACAAAGAGAGGGAGGGGGGGCTCTAGCAATGCTGCGCTATAATTCTGTTGTATTTTTCATGTTTGTCAATGCCCCTTTTTTGTCACATCATATTTACCTTAACTGTTTGTTGATTTTTCTTAATCTCCTTTCTGCATTAATATAATTCTGATTAAGTTTGAAGATTAACTAAATGGTCTTGCATTTGTTGCTTTCCTTCTGCAGCCTGACAATACAAATACTATTGTTTGCAGGTGTGGCTCTTGGCTCTTGTTGTCCTACCAGCCAGGTCAAATATTTATATGCGGTTTGGTTTGGTAGTATATCTTGCTCTTCTTTCAATATGGGTTCTCCCAAAGAATGTTTGGAAGGTATGGTTTGATCTTCTGTTAAAATGGACATGCACCAACTTGTGCTTGCTTGGATAGTCAATTGTGGTTTCTATTGTTGTCTAGTTATTGGAGTTTTCCTTATGATGTTATTACGTGGCTCATCAATCTTTTCGAAAACATGGTTGCAGCTTGCGATTTGCCATTTATGAAGGTTGAAATGACGAGTATGTAAAGTATTAGTGAAATTATAGGAGTTTTGGTGCTGAGAAGATGTTTGGCTTTAGGCCACCAATTTCAGCTATCGATGTTTTTCTTGTGTAATTAACCCTAACCTTATTTAGGCTTTCCTTGACATTGCGGTGGATTATGACCTCATTCGGTGGAATCACTTTTACATTTTTCGGTGTTTGGTTGGTTTCTTTTTCTTTTTTTTTCTTTCTAAACCATGTTGTAAATGAAGATAATGTTTTGCTCTAAATAACAGAAGATATCAAAGTAGTTATCTAACAAAAAAAATCATGTGATTGGAAATATAGAAGGATCAACGATAGTATAGCATAGTTTGTTAAACTAAAATTTAATTTACCAAACAGGGTACTAGATTTTTTACAGCTGCTTTCTCACAACAATTTTGGAAAATAAGCACAACAAACACAACAACCGCAAACTGGTCCTTGCCCTTATACTTTGTAGTATTTATTTGTCTTGTATATCATACTTCTATGCTTTTCCTTCTAGTACAAGTTGCACAAATCTTGAAGCAAACGAAGGGGTAAGTAATCACCATCTACCCTTCATTCATGCTTTAATAGTTGTGCAACTTTTAAAAGGAAGAGCATAGAAGCACTTCTCCAAAAATATTCTTCTTGAAATGCACTCGCTTGTACCTGTAAACCAAATTATATTTACTCTGTAGGATCAACTTGGAAGGGTTGCTCTTCTTTCAGGCCTCATATTTATAATGCTGGGATTCGGTTCTGATGGTGCGCCTTCATTAGTCCAGACAAGAACTCCTCCCCCATCTGTTGTAGGTGTGCCGAACATTCCTTGCTCCTCAAGTGGCTATTCTTACACAATCATGAAATTGGGACCACTGCAATTTACAAGGAAAGGTCTATCAGTAGCAAGTACTTCTGCATGTCTGACATTTGCGGTATGTCCTTTCTTTTAATGGACAAGTATTTGCTGAAGACTTTCTTTGACCCAAAGCCCTTCATTATCTTATTCGTCCTGATGCCTTTTGTATTCTCTAGCTGGTAGGCAACTAGGCATACAGCAGACAAAACATGTCCTGAGTGGAGAATATGCAGTTTTTCAATTATTTTAAAATAAATAGTGGAATCTTTACGTGTACATTAGAGATTATTTAGGTATACTCTCTTATATTTGTTATTTGGATGCAGATATTTCAAAGTGCAAGTCTCTGCTTGACAACAACCACCCCTGAGCAGCTTGCTTCTGCTCTGTGGTGGTTTATGATTCCACTGAAGCACATTGGTGTTCCAGTACCTGAGATAATACTTACACTACTATTATCTTTGAGGTTCATTAATCTAGTATTTGATGAGGCAAGTATAGAGTAGTTGTTCAAGTAAAGCATTTGCTCTACCTTTTCTTTCTAACAAGAAAAATGTTTCGCTATTTGGGACCAATCCTTGGAGTATAATATTGTTTAAATACTTTACTAGGTTCGCAATTCAGCACTGGCGATTGTAGCACGTCGGATAAATTGGAAAGGTCTGGCAACTATGGAAACTATAGATAGTAAGTACCTTCTTTATCTGTAACCAATGACCATTGGAGAACTAGTTAACATTTAACAAACCAGCTGGAACCCACCCAGTGACCAGTCACATACTGGGTGCTTTTGATCAGGAATAGGAAAGAAAACTAATTTCTATTCACATGGCCAATCTTTTCAGTTGTACATATATTCCTAAATTTGCCTAAATTATCCAAAATCAGTCTAAAACTAACCCAAGATTGCCTTGGAACAACATAATTTTGTCCAAGGGGTGTTGGTTTTCAGTCGTTTAGAATACATAATTGTAATTTACCTAATTTGTTCTGACGGCAGGATTGAGCTAGAACGATTGATGAGTTGCATTGCTGAAACTGAAGGCCATGTTTGTTAGTTTGAAGATTAATTTGTAGCTTTTTATTCTTAGTCAAATCGGCGCAAACTAACCCAAACTCGTCGCTGAAGAACTGGCTCATTTTGCGGGGGCAAACTTGCTTACCCTCTGTTGTTTGTTAAGCAGTGTGTGTGGTGTTTCTGTTTCAGCCTTGGAAATGCGTAATTGTTGTTTACCTAAATTGTGTTGAACTGTTGACATCAAGAGTGATTCACGATTTGCTGCATTGCTGAAATTGAAGCTCATGTTAGTTAAAGTTAGACAATCTTCAAATGCACCTGCATAGTTTGAAGGCCAATGTGCCACTATTTATTCTTAGTTAAATTCATATGAGGTACCTTGTGTCATCTGATTATTGGGATTTCAGCATTCTTCAGAGCTAATTAATGGATTACACTATTAAGTACGAACTGCACATGTTGATACCATCCAGACATTCACTCCTTGTTCCAGAACAGTTACTGCTAACAGTTCTATGCCTAATCTGCACCTTTGCAAGTTGCAACTTTAAAAATGGCTCCTTGTTGAGATCATAAGGACATAAGGTGAAATGACTCTTGCATAGCATATACATCTTAGTTAAAGCCCACAACTAAGTTCAGCAGCATCTTTTACTATATTCCTATTCTGTTTTTATTGTACTCATCCCATGCAGTTTCCATTTTTTAACATGCCTTGAGTTGAAATCAAGTTCATTACCTCTTGTGAAATATCCTTTATATGAATTTTGCAGTTTTCTTCAACTATATCCGGCGAATTTTCAAAAATATATTTGATCATGCGGAGCAAATATCCAAGGTTAGTTCGCTTTTCAATTTGTGCTGTCATTGACTTACGGTGAAAGTAAAATGGTCTATTTAGCTATTATCAAACGAGTAATTTGATGAACATAGCAATGAGCTAATCACGGTACATTTTCTATGACTTCAGATCTCCATGGTTCACATATATTTTGTAACTTGTACATAAGGTTAGCATTAGTAGGACGGTATCTTGAATGCTTCCAAACATACACTAACACTATTACAATCAAGATTGCACGGATTTTTAACTTAGGAATTTCTGTAAGGATGATATTCCTGTTGCCGTCAAGAATTAAAACCACAACTGTGCAACTCTAGTTTCTGTCCCTGTGTAAGAAAACTAGTTAAAGTGCATTGCTTAGCGACCATATTAGCAGGATGTTGGCATCTATACCAGCTTATGAACCATTGCTGATAGTGGTGTATCAATCAATATGCCAATTTATAGTTGCTGGTGCATCAATAATGATGATTGTATTGGCCAACCTACAGTGACCTGACATTTACCTGTAGAGGAGATCAATCTTATCTACATATACAAAACATATACAAAAGGGGGATAGGTCCATGTCCTGGAGAAGTGTCCTTTTTATGTGAAACTGATGCTGGTTGGATTTTGAGTTGGACATGGGTGTGGAGGACAGTTAAACTTAACTTGGACTTTGCTTTTACTCTATAAAGAATGCAATGGGCCAAACAGGGTTAGGGAGTAATACAGTTGAAACCAGAAGCTGTCTGGATGGTCTGTTGGTGAGAACTTAATCAAGAACATAAAAAACCTATAATAACTCTTCAAAGGCAGTGCAGTGCTCAGAGGAGACAAATTGAAGGAATATACAGCCTTAATGAAAGGAAAATGCTCTAATATTCAATATACCAGGAGCTCATAAAAAGGGTGAAACTTGATGGCATCATTGGTGATGCCTAGCATTGTGAAGCACTTAATTTTGTCCAGAGCATGATACTCGTATTAAACATACAGGTGTAATTGAAGTTACTTTATAGTTGATTGCTTCACCTCTTCACTTTTGATGTATGTCTGATATGTGCAGGCAATGATTGCTCGAGGATTTCGTGGTGATGCTAGCAATCACAAGATCTACTTTCTTACGGAATCTTCTTTTGGCATTCTGGATGTCTTTTCATTGATTTGCCTATTTGGTCTAATGGGCCTTGCTTCCATTTCAGATCGTTTGGTTTAATAGTACCAGAAGGTATTCATGAGCTACCCTCCTGTCTAATATTTTGGTGTATAAACTTATAAGCATCTACTTGGGTGTTTCAGGAACTCTTCAAGATTGCCATTCGAACTTCATCCCCCAATGTTGCTTAATATCTGATTTAAAAAAATCATTTTTGGGGTATCCAGGAGAGCAAATTCAGTGTTGTGGAACATGATTAGATTATCAAGAACAAAATCTTAAATTCAGTATGTATAGTAAGAACTCCTTATGAAAAAAAAGGAAACATCTCAAAAGGAGTATGCTAACATTCAGGATCTATTCAGGTGAATTAGATATGTGTTCTCTATGCAAACAAAGATAAAATGTTTTCCCCCATTTTTATATAAGGTTTGATTATGTACGATTTCTGTTTTCTGTAGGCACAACATCTGAAGGGATCTATCCTTTGAAGGGCAACCAGGGAATTCTGATCGTGGAAGACGAGTGTACTTTAGTGAAAGAATACGATGCCTTTTGTTTTAGACGCATACGATGTTTGTTAACCGTAGCATTAATGAAAATATGTAGTGTTGTCAAAATGAAACATTCTCAACATTGTTTGTCCCATCTTGTTGTATTTATCTTAGCAATATCCGGTCCCACGAGTGGGATCGAAATCTCTAGCATGCGGAGATACTTCATCTAAAAATTTACGTGCCGTTTTAGCTCTTGACACATAAAAAGGAGAGACCTAATCAATTTTTTGACTTGTTTTGTATTTATTTATTAACCGTATGCTTCTCTCTGCTGCCAATAAGCAATTAATACAAGAATTTGGTGAAACATGTTGACTAGAAAACCCAAAACAACATGCATTTGCAAACCAAAAATCACTTGAAAGATATTCAATTCAGGACTGGATGTAGTAAGTGGATCGATATCGTACTATCATTAGGTTGGATACTCGGGATCCAGGTCGTGCAAATAACGGTGACAGTTAAGACAACTGCATGATTATCAATTCATACACTACAGCCAAAGAAAGTAACAGTACACATTCCGATCCCATCATCAATTGTTGAGTGTCCCCTCTTACTATAGTTTTAGAAAATCCTAGACATGATGGTCCTGGTTATAATCTGCTTACAACCATTCCTCACTGCATCGCCATGGGTCTTTGGATAATATTTTATTCATTTACACTGCTGCACCAGGGTCGCTGATAACACCCAGAAAGTCGTCTTTTATTGTGCCAATGCAAAACTACAGCAAAAAGGATCAAAATGTTAGAACATCGCACATAATGACCTTAGAAGGTGTCAAGAGGTCACGATTCCAAATATGCAACCAAAGTTTCATGAAGAAATTATCTTTCATGTGTTAGGTATCTGACATGCTTCCAGGAAGAAAAAAGAAATCTAGGCAACTGAGATTTGAACAGTTTGGTAAAACATCTTCTCATATAAAACTAGCGTATACAACAAAGTAACTAGGATGATACCAGATGGAACTTGAGTATCTAAGCCTCAATAATTAGTGACAAGTTGTGGCCAAAAGAACAACAAAAGAACTAGACAGGAACATTTCACATTTGCACACGACAAAAGAACAACCAATTCGCACCCTACCAACCTTGAATTATAGTGATATACTGATGTTACTTTGGATTTGTTAATTTGGCTTACATCAAGGTTGTTATTTGCCTATAAAACCACATATGGTTCTTTAGACATTACAAAGAAAAAAATAGCCATATGAAATTATCTAGTGGTACTGCATAAGGAACCACATACACCACCTAGAAAGACACTAGACTCACAATTTCTGTTGCATCAACACGAGTGCCAATAATCTTCAACCGCACCTCGCTATCTTTTTGAATTTTCACCTGAGCAAACAAGCAACTCCTAGTTAGCATAAGAATATGACTAAAGCAAATAGCTGTCAACAGAATAATCCTTTTTCTGCTTTGCAATGTTACCCAACACTCATTCTTCTTTGAAATAATATTAATACAACTTCACATATGCAATGCAAGCATTCATATACGTAGATTCCACAACTGGATAGGAATAAAATATGATGCACAAGCACAAGTAATTTATTTCAGAGATACAACAATAAAAGGTAAACAACAAGCAAACATTGCATAGAAGAGAATAATAATCCATTGAATAGCCATCAGAAACAAAGTATCATTTCCTGTAGATTTGATGAGCTAAAAACCATGACCTTCCAGCAGTAGTTACAGAAGACGAGAAGAATCACAAGAACTACTTTATAAAAAAGAAGCATACCGATCCATCAGATGTTGTGTAGTTTGGCACGTCACCAGACTGGAACTCCATGTCATCGGGAATCAACTGCGTACCAAAATGGAACAGCACACAGGAACAAAACACAACCCAGTCAGCAAGGCAGTAAAAGTTCAAGAAGAACTCCATGATAGTACCCTGTCACTACAACGAGCAGCCATGTTTTTATCAAAAAAAAAATTGACAATGGAGTATTGGTAACCAATTTAGACGGACAATCTAGTATTGATCATACAGAGAATTCTGAAGTTTATTCCACCAATTTGACAGAGCAGCTCCAAGCAAAGCAAGGCACTCACATGGTTGGAGACGAAGATCTGCACAGGCCCAGCCTCTGCGAAGAACCCCATCTGCAGAACACAGAAGAAAAAGAATTGAAGTCAGTAAACCAACCCTGGCATTCACCACCACCACCACCTTCATCAAATTCAAAGAAAAGCAGAACAAACCCCGAGAGGGAGGGAGGCAAAAGAATCCACCTTATTGACCATGGTGACGACGGCCTCCAGGATCTCGCCCTTGAATGGGCGGAACACGACGCACTGGTACTTGACAGGGAAGGTGACGTAGCCCGTGCCCTCCCGGATGAGCCCCTTCCCGATGTCCTCCACCCCCGTGATCGCCACCACGAACCCGTGCCGCCCGCTGCAAGAAATCCATCGACCACCTCAGCACCGATTCCTCCCCACCTCCTAGCTCTAGGGTTTCCTTGAACCCTACCTGCAGGTGCCCTCGACGTCCTTGATGAGCTTGGAGACGAGCTTATCGCGGAGGTGGGGGCCGAAGTGCCGCGGGTGCAGCTGCATGTTCCGCTCCAACACGATGTGGAAGAACATCTTGGCTTCTTTTCCCCTTCCCCTCGTCGGCCGGCGGCGGCGGCAGCGAGCGACTCCTTGCCGATTGGAGAATGGCCAATGCGAATTATGCCTCGCCCCGTGACATCCGGGAGTAATAACCCTGAGGCGCGACGCGTGATCCGTTGGATCTGTATCCCAGTGCATCTTGATCGTCTAAAGTCACACCCTCACCTCTATTTTTGTGCTCCTACTAGGTTTGGCCCTCTTCTCCCCACACGGTCACACGTCACCACTCGAACAGAAACCCTACGCCGCCGCCGCGGCTCCTGCCCCATCCCGCGGAGCCCTTTCGCCGCCGGTCGCCGCGCGGCTGCTCCTGGTACGCGCCTGCTTCCCTCCGCTCCTCTTCCCTCCGTATCGGTGGCTTTTGCTCGCTTTTCTGATTCTCTTCGTTGCTGTTGTTCCTTACCTGTCACGGGCCCAGATGGCGTCGAGATGCGCGGCGAGGCTTCCGGCTCCACCGTGCGCGTCGCGGAGCGGTTGGGCGAGCTCGCGGGTCTCGGTCCGTCTGGCGAAAGCCCGCGCGTCAGGTATGTTTTCCCTTACGAATCCCACTTTCTCTGGCTTGAGATGTAATGCTATGTTTATGGTTGCGAGCCGGGGTTCTGAGATTGCCTGTGCGTTTTGGCAGGTAGACGCGACGTCGTGTGCGCCGTGAGCTTCAGGCCATGTATCGACATTCACAAGGTGGGTTGGAATGGAATCCTTGCTCCGTTGCACTGATGTCTATATGCGGTAATGTGAAACACATCGTGGTCACTGGGTGGCGGGTGCTCTGAACTTTGACATGATGCAAATTGGTGCTCTTACCGTAAATGGGCCAATTTTTTTTAACTTGTATGTTCGTCATTTTCCTGTGATATGATTTGCCAGTGGACAAATGGTGCTACACCTAGATAACTGTGGCACTGCTCCACACCACTGATTTGTACGGCTAGTTCAGCGCTTTTCAATCATCAAAGTAACAAAGTTCAGTTACCTCTGGCATTAACAGCATTGTTTTTCTAATCAGCTGTTCTTTTTTGAAATTCCCAGGGGAAAGTTAAACAGATTGTTGGCTCTACTCTTCGGGATTCATCAAATGATGGCACATCACTTGTGACGAACTTTGAATCGGACAAGTCTCCCGCAGAATTTGCGAATATGTATAAAGAAGACAAACTTGTTGGTGGACATGTAATAATGCTTGGCGCAGATCCTGCAAGCCAGGCATCTGCTCTGGAAGCACTGCGTGCATATCATGGTGAAAATATATTATCTAGTTTTTACCAGAACTATCATTATTCATGGGATTTGTTTCTTGTGTACGACCATAATTGATAATTGTTTCTTTGGCTTACTATTATTAGTGATGTTTCTGAAATATTTGAGATCTCGATGTGATACAAATGCTTACATTTTATACAAGAATAGGTATACCTATTTTATTTAAAAAATATGAGGCATAAATATCAGGTAGCATTTTCAAAGTAACTTGCTTTAGGCAAGTTGTGCAACACTGCAACTTCATAATATTTATGCGGCAGACATCTCAAGCTCTGTTACGGTGTTACCTGTTCATGTTTGTTCATAACATTTGTCAGTAGCATTGATAATGCATGGTCAGATGCTGCTGCTGGTTGGTAAATTATATTTGGTTCATTCTTATCAACCATATTTAGGATTTATGCAGTAAAATTAGGCATGAAATCTGTTAATACCTGGGATATCATAAATATCCATGGTAAGTATGGCGTCCAATTCCCCTTAGATAAGAAATGATTCTGTGCCTATGTTAAAAACAATGAAAAGATGTCTACCACTTGATGCTGTCCATTTAACGGTGTTCACCAAGGCGCTTGGCGCTTGTTGGGTGGCAGACCAGCGCTTAGTGCGTATTCGCCGATTAGAAGGGCCTAGGTGGGCTGCCTTTTAGAACACTGCCATTTAAGAAGCTATATTTATGCACTCGGTAGACTGGTTTTGTCAAGTATGTGTGCATCTTAATACCACCTTAATAATCTATCATGAAAAGCAATTACGAAACAAAAAATTCATATTTCTGACGTAATGAACAAACTTAGTGGTTTAAATGTCATTACGATAAGTTAGTCAAGGTAGGTTGAAGGGTGTCTAGTAGTTGATGGTTTATTAACTTAAGTTCAATTTGCTATCAGGCCAAACACTTCTGTGAGATTACACAGTAAATTATGGCCTTATTGCTAGAACCTTTAGTGCTATTGTTTACATTTTAACGCTATGGTCATTTGCTAGTGGAGGGTTTTGCACATCTGCTAGTGGCGCTTCTTCTTGTATAGTTTGTTTCTACTCTAAGTCATGAGGTACCATCAATTTGAAATACCATAATAAACATGGGCTATCATAATCCTAGGTGGTTTGCAAGTTGGAGGTGGAATAAATTCGGAGAATGCAATGCCTTATCTTAATGAAGGGGCCAGTCATGTGATTGTAACTTCTGTACGTGAATGCTCTAATTCTGTGTAAATCATGCTGTTCTTTTTTACTTCATTCTGTGAAACCTTCTATCATTGTGTTTGTTACCGTATACAAATTCTGGCATCATCTTGAGACAATGCTGTCATGCAAAACAACTGCTGCTGCTGCTAGCTCATTAGTTCCAACACAATCCTCTGATGACACTCTTGAGCCAGT
This sequence comes from Rhipidocladum racemiflorum, assembly GCA_036346355.1. Classification (NCBI taxonomy): domain Eukaryota; kingdom Viridiplantae; phylum Streptophyta; class Magnoliopsida; order Poales; family Poaceae; genus Rhipidocladum; species Rhipidocladum racemiflorum. The sequence continues at coordinate 12,592,746 of CM070578.1, read as the reverse complement.
TTTTTCCATCCCATCTCCATGCGGCTCAATTATCTGCTTCTGCAGTTGCGCCTATGTGTTTCATTGGTTGTATCACCGAACTACTCTTGGTCAAACTGTTTCGTAAGGCAGTTGACCATCTTGATTGGATACTAGATTTGGGTGCATCTTTCACCATGATACAAGATGTCTTGCACCTTCAGTCTTGTTCCATGCCATGCCACTGAAACATCTAGGTTAACTAACATCCATGCTGATTATCCTCTTGCACTGCTGATGCACAGAAACCAAGGAAACAAAGAGCACATAATAAGAGTGCCAAATCAGCAATACAAACAGATGATATAGAGCAATCACAAGATCCCATGCTAAGAAAAATTCAAATAATCTGTCATTGTATTAATTCAGCAAGGTAGCAACATTGGATGGTATGATGTGGTGTCTCATTCCAGTATCTTTTCTGAGTTACATGGAATGAAGGGCTATCAACTGTATATATCAAGAATGATGTTATCGGCAGAATTTAAGTACATAGGTTCAGATTTTGGTGCCTTAAAGAAGCAACATTCTTATGTCATGGATGACTCGCAAATTGTTTAAGCTTTTACATTTTAGTGTTGAGCAACATATATCGCATCATTCCACCAAGAGGTCTGTTTATACCATCAAGGGGTTGACCTGTTTGCTTTCACACCAAAACTAAGAGAATTGTTCGTAGTATAGAAGCAAATCTATGCATGGGTGGCTATAAGATATTTAGTGCACAAATTATTAACAATGCATGCATTTTTACGTTCAAAAGATTTTGAACTTATGAAGAATTGCTCTTGGATTGTTCATCTAACTTATCACCGAAAGGTTCAAGGGATGCTTTGTGTGGCATCCTTGACTTATCACTGATAGATGCCATTGCCACACCAAGGTTTCTCCACGCAAATACTCCCTTAGACCTTTTGGTGTTGAGTAGAATGATAAACCCCAAGAGCAATTCATGATACATTCATAATTCGTTCAAGAAGGAAAGTAACACATGTAGTTGTTTATAATATAAAAACTAAAATTTACTGCTAAGTGCTAACCCATAGATTGGTTTTAATGCAAATAAGTTAGACCTCTTGGTGGTCCAGACTCTGAACGGACATCTTGGTGGAATGACATGAAAATTTTTGCCGAATACTAAGGTATGAAAATTTAAAGAGATAGACAACTTGAATTTTTTCACCTTCGACATTTGTAGCTCCTTGAAGGCACCAAAATCTGAACCAATGACTTTTGTACCTGTTGGAGTTGATATACATAGTTTATGGCCTTTTCCTGTCATTTAGCTTAGCAAAGGTACTATATAATGATGCCACATCATCACATGCAGACGTTACTGGTTGGTTGAATTAACACACTGATGCCCTCTTCCAATTTGTTGGCGTGTGCTCCTGTGATTGGCCCACTTTGCAAATTGTTCCTTGTTTACTTGCCTACTCAGCATCAAATGTCACATTGCACTCCTGCACCAAGGTATGATATTTGTGATTGCAGTATTATCATTGCTCTTGAGTTGTACAGTGTTGCTGATATTTGTGGAGTTTAGGAACCTTGTACTTATTGGTAGTCTGGTGTGGTACATGAGTGCCAGCTGGGACTGATGGGGTGCAGTCTTATACATGTACATGGTATATTCTTCTTTGTTTTCATGCTGTATTGATTACTTGCAAGTGAGTCTTTAAGTTAATGACTTTATTTGATGAGTTTATTGACTATTACAAGGCTGGGTTTTTTGTTTGTGATTTTCAACTAGAACATGGTCACAACTTGCAACTATGACGGGACATTTTCTCTCTTTGGTCATATGACTAGTGTTCACACTATTCTTGATGTCAATAATTTCATAGATTGGTGTGGTTATTTTTCGTCATTGAGAAATTTCTTAGATGGATGTGAACAATACTTTTCTTCAAGGTGACTTTAGGAGATCTATATGTTGCTTCCACGATGCTTCTCATGTCCACCTAGTCATGTGTGTCATCTTTTCTTCAACATTTTAGTTCACTTGTACCCAAGGTTTGTTTTGTTGCCGGTGAGCATGATCCTACTTTGTCTATTCATAGTTCTCCACGGGCACGATCAATTCTCGTACTATGTCAATGATATGATTAATTGATTATCATTGGAGATGATCCTTCTGACATTTATTTTGTGCACTGTGAAGCAATCTTAGTTAGTGCCTTAGCAGTTTACGACGTATAATCTTCAACCACTCCTATATTTTCTGGGTATAGGTGTCACTTCCACACCTGTTGATGTTTAATGTTGCTTTAGTTGGACAAAAACACATTCATAGTTCCTAAGGCCTAACAGCCAGGTGAAAGCTTTTATTTCTTATTGCACCTAGCTGCTCTATTTCACAAATGTATTCATTGTTTGATGTTATTTTTGGTGCAATTTACCTGCAATTTGTTTTTACTGGAGTAGGCCCTATCAATCGGTTGAATATTTGTAATCATGCATTTGCATCTTTTATGCAGTATGTGTTTAGTGAAGGCAAAATGAACATTGAAAGGCTGAGGCAACTTGTTGAGCTGATTGGGAAACAGAGGCTTGTTTTGGATCTTAGTTGTCGAAAAAAGGTACCAACTAGATAGCACATCTTTTGTTCAAGTATATCTAATACATTACACATTAATGTTAATTTGCGATACTAGATTTTTTGTTCTTTCCAACTGCAAAGTTTTAGTTGCATTAAAAAAGTGGACACCGGACAGTGTGGACTCAGTACCAAGCAGTTCCATGGTAGTTGCACAATACAGAACATATGATGAAAGCAAGCTAACAAGTGGAACATAAAGCGACTATTGTAAATTAGAGTGAACACATGGAAAGCTAGTAGAGAAGCTCACGGTAGCATTACCCTAATGTGCCCACTGTTATCTTCTTATGGGCAGCTATTTTGATCGTTGGTTGATATACTTACCGTAATGTTTCTGGTTAGGGTGGCAGATATGCCATTGTGACTGACAGATGGCAGAAATTCAGTGATGTCTTTGTGGATGAGCCAACATTAGAATATCTTGCTGCCTATGCAGATGAGTTTTTGGTTCATGGCGTTGATGTGGAGGGCAAAAGGTGAACTGTGTTCTTTTTGTTTACTTCCATCTTTTATTGATAGAAATAAGTAATATTAATGGTGATTTGAGATATAATTTTGTCTTCTAAGTTGTAACATTCCAGTAGTCTATAATTTATATGATGATATGTTTGAGAGGCTTAATGCATGCCAAAATTCATGCTGAAGTTCACAATTAATTTACTCTAGTCTGTACAGATCCTTCTTGTTTTGTAGATTTTGGTAAGGTATTTAAATTGAAATGGTCCTCCCAAAAGGAATGCTACTAGTTGGATGCAGGAAAATGTTTACAATTCTGTTACAGTTTCCTTTTTGTTTTGAGTGTAACGAGTTCCAAAGTTCAAAAGCTTATTGGCAATTCTTGGATTGCTTGTTATGTTGTCTTCTCTACTTTTGTCTTATCTAGTTCACTTTTGTATTCGTCCATGTTAAATATTGAAATCACTTCTTGTTGATCTTCCTGCTCTAGAAAATTAAAACTTTCTTAATGCACAGTTACCTTTTCTAATTTAAGCTAGCATGGGAATCGCAGGTTAGGAATTGATGAGGAACTTGTGGCACTATTGGGACGTCATTCACCTGTATGTACAGTTTTATTTTTGATCCATTAGTTTGAAGTTATATTCTTGATCCAATTAGTTTAAATTCAAACTACCAGTTTGTTTTTCCTGGATGCTTCTTTTCGTCTTGTGGCTCCCATCTTGTTGTTTTTTATATAATTGTACTATTTACAATGCTGTTAGCAAATCAAACACTTAAATAGGTTAAAGCAAAGAATCCACCTTCATTCTTTTGGAGGAAAGAAATACTATGTGGTGGTGATGTTTATATTGAAATTATATAACAATTGTATTTTGTATGTGATCTAAACTCTTGAGGGCCATTTACAAATGAAATTTCAATACGTCAAGTTTTAGTCTAGATTTCCAAATTTATGTTTTAGAGTCGCTGGACGTTTATACCTACTCGACATGCACTTCTACTGTTGATGAACTCACAATGTTATCTTTTGATCTGTAGATCCCTGTAACTTACGCTGGGGGTGTGTCAACGATGGATGACCTAGAGAGGATAAGGAAAGCTGGCAAAAGTCGAGTTGATGTTACGGTTGGGAGTGCTCTAGATATATTTGGAGGGGATTTGCCCTACAAGGACGTTGTCCTCTGGCACAACGAGCAAAATATGGTCAGCCAACCGTGAAGAAATTAAACTTTCTTTATAGTGCCTGATCAGTTCGTTTGGCTCATTTGATACCCTCTAGACCATTACCGTCAGGTTCCAGCCATGCTTGCATACATACTATGCAAACGTTGTAGTGGGAGTAATTCAACAGGTCTTCTGATATTTCTAAGCAGAATCTGAGGGATATGATTTTATTTGCATGTGGCATTAGGTTTGCATTAAGTATAATGGACTAGCAATAATGTTCAAAGGTATCGCAGCGAGGTTGATTCGAGATTAATATTACGTTCTTGATAATTCTGTTTTACCAATATTGTAACTATGAGTAAGCACACAGGATGTCGAACTATATTTACATTTGGCGTATCTATATCTATATTACACTATACTATAACATATGCAGCCTAGAATTGGAGGACAACCAGGGAGCTTTTTTGCGAAAAGGTCTTGTGTAAATTCTAAAATTATGTTTAGATCTTTTCACAGGTTTTTTTCAAAAAGGCCTCTGTGTTTCGGCATGTTGGTGAAGGGATCTTCTATCAGTAAACTGATTTTACAAATAGGTCTTTTCATCGTTTTTTTTTAAAAGGACACGTTCCGTTTTTTTAACAAAGAATTTGTGGTTACACAGATTCAATGATGGCTCTTAGCCGATCATTTTTAAAAAAATACCTCCGAAAAAATCAAAATTACGCAAATTCAACGATGACTTCTAACAAAGCAATTTTTAGAAAAACACTATCGAGAAAAATTGAAATTACTTTTATTTGCAAAAGAAATTCAGATCAAATTTTTTTATGCGGTATCGCATGTGAATCAACCTAGTCAACCCGATGGCACACGATGCCAGGATAACTGGGTAGCCAGTAGCCACTAGACAAATGGTTGGTGAACGGTGACATTAAGAAATATGTAGTTGTACTCGTGAGAGTATTGTCAGCTTTGCAAAAGTAGATTAATGAATTAAGAATATTAACTGGGTAGGCACTAGCTAAATGGTTGTTGGTGAATGGCGACACAAAGAAATATGCAAATGGTGTCCTTGTGACATTATTGTCAACAAACAACGTTTGGCTGCATTACAGCAGAAGCGGGCTAATTCATTTCTTATATCAACAGGGTAGGTTAAACTATCAAAATACATGTTGATCTAGTGGCACTATTGTCATAGAGAATCCTGTTGCTGTTACACGCAGGGGCAAGATCCCCGGAGCAATAACCGGTTGGCAATGGTGATCCTAGACAGTGGCACACCGACACAACTGGAACAGCAAGGTAAGAAGCTGGATGCATCACAGAATAAAAGTTTTGTTGACTGGAAAAGACTCGAGTGCAGGTGTCGCCGAAATGTAGGTATGATGGCCCTTCAACGGGTGGTCGCTGTACTCGCGTGCAACCCTTCAACGAAATTGCAGGTATTGGGCGTGCTTAGGGTGGTGATGATTCACTGACGCTCACACGCCGTGGTCATCATCGCAGTCGTGCGCACCTTACGAATCGCATGACTAGCCAGAGATCTAGTCTAACGCAGGGCTTGCGATGCACCACCTTAATATCCAAACCTGTGGAAGTGCAGCCACTGTGGTGATAACAATAATAATAATGGGTTTTGATAACTTTTACTCGGATGTTTTTTTAGCAACCATCATCTAAATTCCTGGTCATTGGATTTGCTCTGAGATTGATGCACGCCTCCCCTGAATTCGAGATGAGTTGCTATGTTTTGATCGGACGGATGTGTGTTTTAATCGTACGGTCCAAAATTTGAATGTTTTTTAGGAAAAAACATCCGGATAATGCCTATACACTCCCAATAATATAATATACAATAAATGGAATGCTACTTAACTATCTGCTCACTGCTCTTGGTCGAAACACCACTGCCAACTTCTGTCTTGCGTTTTTTTTTTTCTTTTTGTTTTCTTTTTGCAAAAATAACTTTTGCCTTGCGTGTTTGGTGACACTGGTTGCGAGCAACACGGTGTCTCAGATCTCCTTTCCGTGGTGACATCTTTTAATAACGGCCCCGATCGATCTCGAGCAGCGCTTTCAAGTTTCAACCATTTCTAGTAAACAATGAAGAATGTCTGATACTGTACTGGTGCACTGCCCATATGCCATATGGGGTGGCGCGGCGCTACACTAGACGACGTGAGAGAGAACCTCACGAAGATAAAACAAAGCGGGGCCTGGCCCAAACCACAAAAGCATATCGCTCGTGCACGGCGCATCTTTGTCCCCCCTTTGCCACCACCACACCAGCCACTTTGCCCCTACTGACAAATTCGCTCCTAATTGTTCAGGACAGTAGAAATGAGCTGTTTCCCGTGAAATTTTTTGCTTTTCAAACGGAGCGCTGAATCGCTTTTTCAAACTTTGTGTTGATCCAAGGTGATATTTTTCACTCCAACAAAATAGCTCCAACGTGATATTTTTCACTCTAACAAATTAGCTCCAAGGTTATATTTTCACCCCAACAAATTCCATCGTTTCAAATTGAATGAACCGCTCTTTTCTTTAGAAAATGCCGCAGCATGTTTTTTTTTTTTTTTTGCCTGATTCCCCGGAAAACAACAAAGAAAAAAAAAACCAAACTTTCTGTACAATGCATTAAGTAGAACACGTTACGCTAAACGGTCTTTGAGTAGCCTCTAGCTCACTTCTCTTCACTGCCATTGTTAGAAAACACTTCCATACACGGCCCCTTCCAAATCCCATAAATACTACCACACCCTCCGCACATAGACACCATCGCAACCACTAATAATATCCCAACAACGCAAGGGCTAAACCACAAAAAACAAACAGATAGTTAGGCACCCCATTTAAGTGAGGTGCTTCTATGCTCTTTCTTTTTAAAGTTGAACAAATATTAAAACATGAATGAATGGTAGATAAAGATTACTTACCCTTTCGTTTACTTCAAAATTTGTGCAACTTGTATTAGGAGGAAAAACATAGAAGCACATCTGTGAAGTGAGGCGGGGTCGCCGAACGAACGGCGTTAGTTTACTTGCACGCGATCTCCTTCCAGACGCCAAGCAGTTCCACTTTCTCGGTCCGAAAAGTGGGTATAGACGGTCTTTCATTATTCTTCGTGATATTAACCACATTTCTAAAACCCCTGTTTAACCATGGTTTGATTTCGGGCCCACGATTCCGGGGAGGAGAGAAAGAAAAAGTAACTGTTTCATTTCCGGAATCTTGCCTAACAAAGCCTATGGCATAAGGGAGGACTAAATAAAAAGTTAAGCTTTTTTTAGTATTTACTAGATAATTTGATTCTCCCTTAAATAATACTTATTGCTGGTCGACTTCCTTTTATGCCCGACTTTCCCAAATGCCCACCACCGGCCCTTATCCTTTGACTAAACTAGAAAGAAAATCGTTTGTGGGCTTGACTCCTGTGGAATTCCATTAACAAGCTTAAAAGTGCCGCCTTTTATTTTCCATTTAATCATTAATGGTCTTCCTCCCTTGTCATCCCAAACAACTCAAATAAAATCCGCCTCGCCCAACTCCAAAGCTTCGAGCATTACTGCATTAGCAACCTCCTCACTACTCCTCCCCCCATCCCCTCGTCGCTTGGAGCAACGAGATAGTATAGTGGAGTGGAGTAGGGAGCTGGGCAAAGAAGCCGCAAGCGCCGCCACCATGCGTCCTCCTCCGGCGGCCGTGGTGCTCCTCCTCGTCGCCGTCCTCTGCCTCGGCAGCGGGCGCGCGGCGGCGTCGTCGGACTTCTACTACCCGGCGGTGTTCAACTTCGGCGACTCCAACTCCGACACCGGCGGCCGCGTCGCCGCCGGCTTTGAGTCCATCGCCCCTCCCTACGGCTCCACCTTCTTCGGCAGCCCCTCTGGCCGATTCTGCGACGGCCGCCTCATCATCGACTTCCTCAGTAAGCGCACACACCTCTCTCTCCTCCACTTCCATAGGTTACTGATACTGCTTGTTACCATCTGAGTCGCACCGCGAGGATCGGTGTACGGACGATGCAGCTTCTCCCTGAATTGCACGAAAAGAATGATTGTCGCAATGTTTCATAGCTTCTTGAAATGTCTCGTTGTTGCGCGATTTCTGGTACCCTCTGAGTTGCAAGAAGAAAAGGAGTTGTATGTGCGGACGGTATGGCTTGTCGTCGATTCTCGAAGACAGTGTGCCCCCCTTTGGTTCGGGGCTTCGGGCGGTGGTTGGGAAAAAAAAAGGGCGATTTGGTTAGGATGGTCCTTCGCCGGATAGGCCAAACACGCCCGGGGTGGTGGTTAGAAGTGGAGATTAAGGCATCATCGCGGATGGTCCTTGGTAGTTGCACACGCTGTTCGAACACTACTACTTGAGGAATTGTGCTGGATGATGTGGGTGGTCCAGCTCGTGCAATTCGTCTCCCCTGTCCGGTGCACCGGTTTGTTGGGAATTCGGTAGATCTGCGGGAAAGCAAGTGCTGCTTCTTGATGCAATTCGTCGCAATCAGGGGAGTTACTGTTATCTATGCTGCGTTGAGCTTTACCACTCATGTCGCAATCTGGCTGGCTGCCTGCCTTCCTGGGTGTACTAATTGAGTCCTTCCATGTGCTCGCATTATCGTTTGGCAATGCCGCAAATGCTTTACAGCTGCTTTAGATCCATGCTGGTATCGTTAATAAGCCATGGCAGTTTGGAGGAGTAACTAAGAAGCAAGGAAATGGCTGGCAGCCTAGCACCGATTTGTTGGTAGAAAACAACATATGAACTGATTCCTGTACAGAGTGCATCCAAAGGTTAAGCTGTTGGTCACTTAGCCTACGAACATGATTTTCATCGTTTGACAACAATAGGCAGATGGAATACAGTCTTGCAATAGAGCTCTTTTACCGTACACTAAATTGAATATGAATCGTTCATTCTTTTCGATCCAATGGATCGGATTAATTAGATTTATTTATACTTTATCTGCTGGTAGAGTAGTAGAAATACCCTTAACAAATCAACGATTAGATCTGATTTTTACTATCCATTATATACTACCAGTATAATGTACCGTAAAATTTCTCTCGCAATATCAGTCATTGGCACGCATTAGGAAGGGATTCAGGAGCTAATGCATTATATTTTGTTACAAATGCTGATCCCACCGAGAGCATGCCCTTTATCCGCATTAATTTGATTAAGACGATTGGCAAGCTTTTTTGTCACTTTTGTCACATAAAATTTTTTTGTGGTCTGAAATCTGATGTATGATTCTTGAACTTCTTCCTGCAGTGGATGCGATGGATATGTCATTCCTCAATGCATATTTGGATTCTGTTGGTGCACCTAGCTTTCGGACAGGTGTTAATTTTGCTCAAGCTGGTTGTTCGATTACTCCAGCAACTGCAACATCTGTCAGCCCGTTTTCCTTTGGTCTTCAGATTAAGCAATTCTTTGCATTCAAGGACAAAGTTACTAAGCTGCTATCTAAAGGTATGAAAGGTTGTCTTGTAAGTAACACCTTTGGATATTGTGGATTGCAAAGAAATATAGAAATGCCTGGTGCAGTATCCCATAAGCATTTAGCCTTTTACTATTTAAACCTCTAGGAGGTGGCTTGCCAGTTTTTTTAGGACTTAATGAAAAAAATTCTGCACTTAGACAAGGCCTCCAACAAACCAGTTGGCACCATCAAAATAAATAAAAAGGCATAATGTTAACGATTCAAAAGAACCAACAATTTTCACGACATGTCAGGATTTCAATATCGTGTTTGTGAAAGACCAAATAAGTTTCTCTAATTTTCGTCGGAGGAGTAAATTAGAAAACAAAACAAAAGGTAGCAATGGTAACACATTTGGAATTCTTGTACTGAATACAACAGTAAATTTTAATACTTGGTATTGTAATAATAGCTAACGCAAAAGGTCCAGGAAGATTATGTCTGAATGGTCTGACAAGTTTCCATTGTGTTTAATTAGTTTTGAAAGAATATATATCAACTGAAGATTTAATAATGATAAGCTCCTCAATACAATAATCAATAGCCAAACAATGCTTTCGATTTCACCAATCCATACTATGGAACTTTACTAGTGATGAAAGTTTTTTATTTTCTCTTTGCAGGAGATAGGTACAGGCGATATATTCCTCAGGTGGATTACTTTTCGCAGGGACTTTATATGTTTGACATAGGTCAAAATGATCTTGCTGGTGAATTCTACTCAAAAACAGAGGACCAAGTCATTGCATCCATTCCGACTATTTTGTTAGAATTTGAGACTGGGCTCAAGGTTTGTAAAATATGTAGAGCATTTCCATCATCACAGTTTTTGCAGTGGACTAGCTATTTTTTGCTTCAGTGCTTTTTAGTAATTCCATTATTTATAGAGGTAAAAAATTCTGATGTATTTCATATACATTTCAAATTCGGTACTATCAATATCGCCATACTGTTCTAATTATATACTGTTTGATTAATAAAGTGCTTCACACTTAGGACTTTTTCTGTTCATGTATAATTTATTAATTTAACCTTACTAGAGTATGTGTTCTTTCTTATTTCAGAAACTATATGAGCAAGGTGCCAGAAAATTCTGGATTCACAACACAGGCCCTCTCGGCTGCTTACCTCAAAACATAGCTTTATTTGGCAAAGACCCATCCCAGCTGGACGAACTTCATTGTGTAGCAAAGCACAATCGCGCTGCAAAGGTTTTCAACTTACAGCTGCATGCGCTATCCACAAAGTTGAGAGGAGAATTCGCTGGTGCTAATATCACTTACGTTGACATCTACTCCATCAAATACGGCCTGATCGCCAATTACTCTCGATATGGTATGCAAACTAGACTTTCCACATTCTGTGGTTATAACGAAACCTAATAGGTAAAAATCATTTATATTTGCTGGTATATTATACTACTGGGAAATGATTTTTCAAGAATGTTAAACATGCTTCAAGTAGAAGAGACGATGATGAAATGTCACTATCATTCCGGGACAAGTGCTTGCAATAACAAACCCCACTAAAAGAGGGGGAATAAATATGCTTTAGTTTTTTTGGTTCTATGTTCACTCCACGTACACGTATACAACATTTCCCTTCTTTGACCTTCTTGAACTATGGATTTAACATTTTCCTGGATTACCAGTGTTGTAGCTAGCTCATCACTTCATCAGAATATTAAGGCAGTAGTCTTTTTTAACAATAATTCAAGTAGTAGTTTTAATTCCTGTTATGACATTTTTACAGGATTTGAGAATCCCACCCAGGCATGCTGTGGATACGGAGGTCCACCCCTGAACTATGATGGTAGAGTGCCGTGTGGACAGACAAAGTCTCTGGATGGCAATATTGTAACTGCAAAAGGGTGTAGTGACAGTACCGAATATGTTAACTGGGATGGAGTACATTACACGGAAGCCGCGAATTTCCACATCACATCACAGATTCTAACAGGGAGATACTCGGATCCTCCATTTGTCGAAAAGATGCCATTCCTCATAAAACCGAGATTCTAATGAGCGGATATTTATTTCCCCTTAAATCAATCAACTACTGTAATGTTGTATTGATCGCAAATGATGTATTTATTACTTGTCAATAGACAATAATTATATACAGCATACTTTCGATTGTCCATAGCCTGTATGCCCAATGTGTTATATACTTGTATTCCTTCTGCAAAACCCGTGGTTGAAGTCTTTGAAAGGTTTCACTGAAGTATGCACAAATTGCACGAATCTTAAAGCAAACGAAAAGGTAAGTAATCACTATCTACCCTTCATTCATGCTTTAATGTTTGTACAACTTTACTCAGGAAGAGCATAGAAGCACCTCTCATGCAAGTTTTGTAGGAGAGTTTCACGTAGTGCAAGCAATACTGGAAAGAGAGAACAGAGGAAGTGCCTTAAGCTTCTCGAGAATAAAAACCTCGTTGGTTATAGAGGAATTGATGTAAGCTAGTGTTGATTTGCACCTATTTAACCATCAGTAACACACACACACACATATAAATCCATTTGAGCTACTGCAGGAAGAATTAACCGGCACGAGTGTGCACTTGTATTGATCATTAATTTTCTGTTCACTTCTAAAATTCCAACAGAAAACCGGGGGATTAATCTCCTCCTCTTCAGAATTTACTGTACATAGCAGCACGTACGCTACTCACTTCTTGGAGACGTAGGCGTAGTACTGCGCCATGGGCACGACGAAGGCGATGACAAGCAGGCCGCCGACGACGAGCGTGAACTGCCCCCGCTTCTCCTCCGTCTCCTCCTTGGTCTTGAAGTTGGACTCCCGCTTGTTCTCCTTGAACGACGGCCCGCCGGGGTCCGGCATCCCGTCGATCGCCGCCACCAGCCGCTGCGCCGTGCTGTAGATTGCCTCGTTGTACTTCTCGTCCGTCGCCAGCACTGCAAGCATTATATGCATGCATGTTCATGCCGGTAAGTCTTTGCACACTGCTAGTGAGAGAGACATGCACAACGGCCAACCAAGGATAATGCACGGCGCGTGGCCGGGGAAGTTAACCTGGGAGGTTCTCGGAGACGGTTGCGTCGAGGATCTCGTCGCCGACGGCCTGCACGAAGGCCGGGCCGCCGGTGATGGCGCCCTCCTTCTGGCTGGTGACGAGCACGACGACGCCCTTGTTGTTGCCCTCCTCCACCGTGGGGTACCACTTCTCGAGCACTTGGTCCGCGTACTCGAACGCGTCAGCTTTGCTCTGCATACATCGCAAGCCGTGGCCAATGCCAGCGTGAATGGGCCGCCGGCGACGAGCTGATCGGAACAAAGTGCTGTGTGCGCGGCGGCGTAGGTGGACGTACCGTGAGCTTGCGGACGGTGATGAAGTTGATCTGGACGTTCTTGCGGGCCTCGAGGTCGCGGATGAGCCGCTTGACGTCGGACTTGGTCACGCGGCTCAGCACGCCGGCGTCGTCCACCACGTAGGAGTCGCCCGGGGGCCCGTCGTTCAGCACGTTGAACTCTGACGCCGCAGCCGGCGCGGGCGCCGGCGCCAGGCTGATGGCCAGAGACAGCGCCGCCGCTGCCAGGCCGTGGTGCAAGAACGATACCCAGCTCCCAACGCCGTCGCGGCTGGTTCCACGCCAAGCAACGCCCGCTGGCCGCTGCTGCTGCGGCTTGAGCGCACAGGAGACGGTGGACTTGGAGGAGACACTAAGGGCTGGCTTCTTGGAGCCGCGGAGAGGGGTGAGCAATGTGGAGGGGGAGAGGAGGGTCTCCATTGCTGCAGAGCTCAGGGGAGGAGGAGAGGGAGTTTGTGAGGGCAGCAGATCACCACAGTTTGCTGCTGTCTCCATTTGTACAACTTGGCATTGTGATTGGGTGGCTGGGATTCTGGAGCCGGATAAGGTGCGGTGCCAGCGTGGACAGACATGTCTGGTTGTCAGACCACCGGGGCATGTCCACGTGTCACGCTGCCATGTACCACTAGTGCTGCCTGTGACAGATCAGGGGAGGAGGGTTTGGACTTTTTTGAAATTAGGGCTAGGAGCCTGACATTTCTATAAAGAAGGAAGAACGCACACAGACGCATCCCCACACACGCACCCTCACACACGTACGCACGCGCACACGCAGTACTCGCCTCCTCGAGTGCACCCGCGTCGAGCGGCGTTCGAACGCAGATGGACTGTTCGAACGTTGCTCGAGCCAAAGCAACGACCGCGGAAGGTTTGGACTTTGGAATGTGTTTCTTATAAGTGATTGTGCTGTTTGCGCACACGTGCTATTACCGATCGTTTTTTTAGCAAGATTGTGATCAGAAATGCAAAAGATTGATACGGTACAGCTGCCCGGCGTGATGTTGGTTTAGGGTTACAGTACAGTACTGCAGTTGCCTGTTGTGAATTGTGATGCTTGTTTATGCATGGTTTGGCCCTGCAAGAGAATTAATTAGCCCCAATATGTTAGCTTGTGCTTCCAAAAAGGTTTGTTTCACTGTTGAGAGCCAATTGCACGGGACGCCCTTCCTATGTTTTTGATGTCATTCTTAGATAATAGGGGCTGACAGTCCACGCACTATAGCCTAGTGAAGAATGTCAACCGAGCGAAAACTTGGGCAACTACAGATATGTTTGGTTGCATGTATCCTCTGCCCTAACCCGTGTCCCTGTAGGTAGAAGATAGGTACTAATTAGTCATACCTGATGAATGATGATGAGTTGTAACTAAATGGTTCACAGCAGGAATCATCCTAACTTGATGAATGAGCCGTAATAAAAAATGATTTCAAGGTTCTATTTGTTGTTATATAGATAGAATCTCAGTTCAAGTTTGGAAGGACTCTATCTATTGGTACGTGAATCTGAATCTATCTCCTGTTGGTTTTGCTATATATTAGAGAATTATGCTCCCTACTTTTGTGTGTACCCCCCTGTTCTTGTACATGTGATTTCTTGGTGTGCTGTTGATTGACCACAGGTGAACGACTACGTTTTACAATACATTATCAGCTCAAATGCTCTTCATCTGGGTATGTCGTTCTAAATATATTGGTGATTAGATCAATTATATTTTCATTGTGTTAATCACAACTTGATCACTGTTCGGTGCATGTACTCAAGCGATGTTCTACCGAGGCCAATCATGATCATCTGCTTGCATCGATCTACACTACATCGAAAATCATCCTGCCACATGCGATCACATTGCGTCAAGCCCTACATAAGTCCGTCCACACGCCCACCGGTATGCGCGTCCAGAAGCAAGCGCTCGTGGGACCTTTTGGCTTCCGTGCCCACCAGCGTGCCTGTCCCACGCGGCGGCGAAGCCGCGTTGTCTTTCGTCGATGGTGGTGTTCTTCCGATCCGTGCACCTGAAGCGCCTGACGTGGCACCTCGCATTCCGAGCTCCAGCATTTCCTTGGATTTCGCAAAACAGCGACTCCATGTCTCGCGCGCGCACACCGGAAGATGTGCTCACGCCTCCTCAGCTTCCTTGTCGACGGTGGCTGCACCCGTGCTTCCTCAGCTCCTACCCTAAAGGCGGTAGTGACTCCTGAACGGAGTGTGGACATGGTAGCGCCCACACTAGTGGCAAAGGCAGTGACCTCGCCGGAGGTAGAGGCAGCCTCCCCATGCAAGGCAGCGCGCCCGAAGTGCACATCGAAACCGGAGCGGCGGCGCTGCTTTGAACTCCACGTGAGGCGGCAGCGCCTTGATTTTTGTGTGCGCCAGCAGTCGCGCCTGCGTAGCGGCTGCCTCTTCAGCTTCTGCGGCCGCATAAATGCCTCGGCTTCGCTGTTGGCACCTCGATTCGCTTGTGCGCCCCTTGTCTTCCCCGGCGATGTGCCCGAAGCGCAAAGCTGACGATGGTATGGCATGCGGTGGCGGACACCCACCCACGCGACGGCGCATGCGCCCCCGAAAGTGATGCAGGAGAATTGTATAGAAGATAGACTACAATTGTCGACATATTTCGCCACTAGAATTACTAAAAGCTAAATCTAAAATCAAAGTCCATGGCAGAGTGCCAGAAGTGCTCAGATAGGGTCAAATGAAAGAAACAATTGAGGTAGCTCTCACTTAATAAGAGAAAAGTTTTGATCCAATTGACCGAACACCTCCTAAATTGTTCCCAGTAGGATCAAATGGGTTTTTCATCCGGAAGAGAAATGAAAATATGTACGTGGTGAGATATAAAGCGAGGTTTTTAGCATGAGGGTTCACACAGAGACCCGTCATTGATTACGATGAAATCTATTATCCTATAATGAGTTCCAAAATTTAATATTAATGGTAGCAAGCTTAAACTTATCAATGTAGTTGATGGATATAGTTACCGCATACTTATATGGGTCTCTCGATACAGATATTTGTATGAGAATACCTGGAGGAGTTAAAAATTCCGGATCCTAATAATCGCGACATATATAGCATCAAATTGAAGAGATCGTTGTACGGATTACAATATTTGAGGAAAATGTGGTACAATTGACTTAATGAGTTCCTTCTGAAGAAGGACGCAAGTTCTTACCTTACAACGGAGTTTTGTGATGAAAGATTTGGGTAAAACCAAATATTGCTCAGGCCTGTAGCTAAAGCATTTTTTAGAAGGAAATTTTATACACCAATCTAACAATGCCAAGAAGGTATTGGAAAGATTCAATATGAATAAATTTCATCATTTAAAAACCTCATGATTGTGAGATCTCTTGAAGTGGATAAGGATTCTTTCAGATCAAAGATGGAAAATAAGATAGTCTTAGGACTTGAAGTCCTATATTTATGTATATTTTGAATTGCACAAGTCATGATATTGCATTGGCAGTAAATTTGCTAACATGAAACAATATAGTCCCAACCAGAAAACATTATGTTAGTGTCAAGACTTTACTTATACCTCTAAGGCACTTAAGATCTTGAATTGTTTTTTTTTCAAAAGAACCAGGGCTTAACCATGGTGGAATATATGAATATTGGCTATCTGTCTAATCCCTACAGTGCCAAATCTAAGAATGGTTTTTTTTTCTGATGTGGTTCAGCCATTTATTGGCGGTCTTTTAAGCAGACCTAAGTAGCTACTTCCACTAACCACTCAGATATTATAGCTTGATATGAAGCCTCATGTGAATGTGTTTGGTTGAGACGTGTGATTAACCATATCCAGAAGTCATATAGTCTTAATACCATCGATATCCTACAATTATCTATGAAGATAATGTTGTTTGTGTTGCACAAATACAAATGGGTTATGTAAAGAGCAGTATCACGAAGTATGTTGCCCCTAAACTTTTATATCCTCGTAAACTCCAGAAGAATGGTGAGGTAAAGATATTACAAACTAAGTCATATGAAAATCTAGCAAATTTGTTCACTAAGTCCTTACCAAAATCTATTTTTCAAAGATGTATTAATGGCATTGGAATGAGACGCTTAAAGATTTGTAGAGTTCAGGGAGTAAATCCTTGAACTATGACCCTTTTTGCATGATCCTAAAGATTGTATTCTATATCTTGAAGATTATAAGTTATGCTCTTTTCTCCTTAGTGAGTTTTCCTAAAGCTTCTCACATGAAGGTTTTTAATGAGACAACTAGTGTAACACGGAGTACGAGTAAAATATACTCTTTTCTCCATCCCTTTTATCCCATTGGGTTTTTGAGAGGAGTTTTTAACGAGACATGTTCATTACGCGGTATTCGCCCAAGGAGGAGTGTTATGATATAGATAGATCCAGTCTAAGTTTGAAAGGACTCTACCTATTGGTAAGCGAATCCGAATCTATCTCATGTTGCTTTTGCTATATATTAGACACCCTTTTGTACAGAGAGAATCAATCTAATAAAGAGAGAGAATTATGCTCCCTACTTTTGTATGTACTCCCTGTTCTTGTACATGTGATTTCTTGGCATACTGTTGATTAATCGCGGGTGAACAACTATGTTTTACAACACTACTCTTCGTTTGGTAGTGGTTGGTATTGCTATGATTTTGTGGTTAACTTAGAAGTAGCTGTCTGATCCTACTTCTGTTCTTTTTTTTTACTAGTTACATGGCTGTGCATTGCTACGAAAAACAAAATTGATAACGAAAAATAAAGATTAAAAAATAAAAAAATTATTTTACAAGATCAAACATCTATCTTTAACGCTTCGTTTCTTGCGAAAGCTGGCTAATTAAAGCAACGCTTCGTTTTTTGCGTAGGGCAATTAAGCCGGGCAATTAATGACGTGAGTAGAACTCACCACTGCCACCAACTGTTGCTTTATAATAGTAGAGATTTGCTATTGGATTGGGCTTTAGGATAACCTACAAAAAGAGGAGACTCAAGATGCGCTTCAGTTAGGGCATATACAGTGTTATAGACAGCAGTTGTCTATAATACATATCCATATCATCTACATATATCATTAAAAATAACTCATATAATGAATTATCTACATAGTTGTCTGTAATTGTCTCTCATTTAATTAATAGACTATCTATATAATGATACGCAAAATGTAAAGTTGTCTATAAAACTATCTATTAAATAATAGACATCAGTTTTCTCTCCCCTCTATATTACTTAAAATTCTACGTGGTATCTTATAGATAACTCACTATGACCATCATACATACCCTTAGGAACCGGTTGTTGTGGCAACTAGCGACAGAGGAGTTTAAACAGATCGTACAATTGGTCACCGATCGTACTAAGGCTCTGTTTGGCAGAGCTCTAGATCTCAACTCCATCTCAGATCTGAAACTTGTAGGTTAAAATAAAGTGAATTAAGTTTATATTTTTATTCTAAAATGTAAATAAAATGATCTACCTAAACACTCCACGGATCCAGCTCCACAGATATACCTACAGCTCCAGCTCCACGGATCTGGTAAAGCTAGGAATACTCAGCTCCACCAGATCCATAGATTTGATAGAACTGGAGCTCTACCAAACAGAGCCCAAGACCCGAGTTTTTAACTTGGTTTAGTCGTTTTCTCCCTATTCTACTATTGTAGTTGAATGTTGTTATTTAAGGCACAATGTTTGAGTCTATACATTTTTGCATAATGATTGGATATAGCTACCGCCATTTTGCACTACTTATACGTTAAAACATTGCACCTTTTGTGGTTCCTATTAAGAATAGCTTTGTGAAATATTGTGCGTATTGATATCAGTAAGAATGATATACTGGAAGCCTATTATAATTTTTTTTTTTTGAAATATTTACTAGATTACGTCAAATCCATGGCAAACAATAATGGAGCAGTCTATCCGTAATGTGGCTGATTTTTTTTCAAGTATAAGTTACACTTTTGAAATATTGGATCAAAATCAGGATTTGAAATATAGGAGTACATCTCAAAGCTTCGATTTATACTTAAAAAGCAATTTACAAATATCAAAACCGGATGATAATATGTTGCACTGGCTCATTGCTTAAAAACAGATATTAGCATGCAGTACTACTTGAGTTGTGATACCAAAACTACCCATAAAAACCTAAGTAAATTTTGAAAAATTACATATATTTTTTTATAAGCTATCAGAAAACTACATGTTTTGCCTTATATTTTATAAAACTATATATTTTAGAATTGACGATTTCTTATAACACATCTGATAGCGTGGACCCACATGGTAGCCCACGCCCCTCATTTCCCGTTTCATTTGCACATGAGGCTGTCATGTAGATCCACACTGTCAGATGTATTATAAGAGACGATCAATTATAAAATATATAGTTTTGTGATATAAGTTTTTCTAAAATCTATAGTTTTATGAAGTAAAAATTAAAACATACAGTTTTTTGATAGTTTACAAAAAAATCCAATAATATTATGAAATTTACTCTAAAAACGTATATTGCAGTTGCCTGGGCGGCTCGGCGCCATGGCCCTTGCTTATCCACACCGTGTTTTCTCTCGCCACGGCGAGGCTCCCGTGTCTGCTCGGCGTGGCGCCATGGCCCCCGCCCTCCTCACCCCCTGGCCTCCTTATCCGAAGCCATCGCGGCACGGAAACCCAGGCCCCGCGCGCCCGCTCTGCCGCTGCGGCGCTTCGCGCCGCGACCTCACCATCCACACCGCCATCGCCTCCGCCGCGGCCGCACTGAACCCTGCCGCCGCAGAGGAGGCGCCTCCCCCGGTGCCAACACAACCAACGCCTCCCCCTCGGAAGGGCGCCCCAGTGCTGGGCGGCATCGCGAACACGATGTCGTGGTCGCAGTACTACGGCAGCGGCTTCTCCATCCGCGTGCCGCCCTCCTTCGACGACGTCTTGGAGCCCGAGGTAGAGAGGTCTTGTTCCCTCCCGCGATTCGGGTTTCTTCAGCCATTGTAGGGGCGACTTCAGCGTTTGGTTTCGACCTGGGATTTGTGCTGCATTTCAGGACTACAGCGCCGGGACGACCTACTACGGTGACAAGGCCAAGCCCAGGGCGTACGCAGCCCGCTTCGCGTCACCAGACAGGTAGGTGGGTGAGGTTCTCGCTCGACTTGATGGGCTAGAGCTCTAGCCTTCCGAGTTGTGCGCAAAGATATTACCCTTGTTAGTGTAGTCTCAATTTCACAGAGGTAGTGCCTCTACTGCTCTAGGAAGAAATTAGAATTTTTAGTGCCGACTGCACTTAACGTGTGCTAAATGCAGAGCGCCTTGTTCCTTTTGTCTAATGTAGGTCAGAACTTGTAAGCGTGGTCATTAAGCCATCCAATCAGCTCAAGATCACATTCTTAGAGGTTTGTGGAGGAACTTGCCATTTTTTGTAGTCTACTTTTATTGCTCATATTTACCCCTGAATTTATCCGTATGCAACATTTATCTTGTGTAACAGTAAAATAGTGGCATGGCATAAATCAATATATGCGATGGAGTCATGGAGATACAGTGATGTGAGAATTGAGATCTCACATCCATGAACAACATGTGCATGTATCTATATTTATGCATTGGTAATACAATTGTAAAAAAAACAGAACATAGATTCACAATTTTGTTAGAACTGAGAAGCACCAGTCAATACTTATCATGGCTCCAACCGACCAGTAGACTATGGAACACACTAGCTAGAGTGAATCAAGTCAATTGGCAATAGATGGAAGTATTTAAGGGGGCATAGGTATAGTCATTCCCTTGTACGCATATATCAAACAAAGAAGTGGGTTAAAAAGGCTTCTATTAGCTGATGCGGTTGTGTTGCTGTGATTACGTTGCTCTGTATTACTATTTCTATATGTAAAACTAGGCTCAGAGACATGTTTTTATATGATAGTACACAAAACAGAGAAAATCCTTATGTTCTTACAGAAATATTGGTTTACAGGCCAAAGATATAATGGACTTGGGCACTCTAAAGGAGGCATCAAAGATATTTGTACCTGGTGATTTCTGTTATCTCAGACTTCAAAGCTGCGGTATTTTATTTACAATATGTTTGTAATACGAAAATGGACATGAATTATTGACAGATTTCACTTATTATATGAAGAAATTACTTAATATTGACCTAGCTTCTTATGGGGATGTCACACTAAATGTGGCGATTCATTATATGACCAACGCATCATGTTTACTAATTGAAGTAACACATCGTCTAAAGAATATCTTGTGATGTAAAGTTTTGGTTTGCTTTGCATCAATGTGGTTACATGCTCCTATTGTGTTTTTAAGCATTCCGTTTGGCATTATATATATATATATATATATATATATATATATATATATATATTAATGCTGCTGTTTTCCTAAAACTTTGTATGGTCAGATTGTTTTGAAATTGTTTTATTCCTTGCCAAAAATATGAACTCTTATTTGCAATTTGTTTCCAACACTTTCAAAATTTTGCATAAGAAATTATGAAGTAAAAAACATTCATTTAGCATGTAGTGTTAACATGATGTACTCAATTTGGACTGTCCTAATTTATTAGTAAATTCTTTTTGTTTCATTTCATAGGTAATGCAAAATTATACTCAGCTCGAACAATTAAAGTTAAGGATGAGGAGGATATTAGGTACTATCTTGATCTTTCTATTAACTTTCACTATAAAATATAGTAAAAAAGTAATTATTCCTCACCAATAACAGTCTCCAAATTTGAACGAGAGGTACTTCTATGCTTTTCTTTTTAAAAGTTGCACAAATATTAAAGCATAAATGAAGAGTAGATGGTGATTACTTACCCCCTTCGTTTGCTTCAAAGTTTGTGCAACTTGTATTGTGAGGGAAAACACTGAAGCATTCATTTTTCACAAGAGAATGGTTCTGCAGGACATATTACTTCTATGAGTTCGGTGTTGACAAAGAACATGTTGCTCTAATGGCCACCGTGTATAGTGGAAAGGTATTCAATTGTTACCTTTTTATTTACATTCTTCAAAAAAGATGAATGCTGGAAATTTCTTGCTTTACAACGTGCGGTTTTTGTTCTTACTTCTTAGATTACTGTTTTTTTTTTCATGTCTTCTGTGTTGCTACTTTCTGGACCTTACCACAGCCCTCTAGATTCTGACACTATGATTTATCCAAGTAGTCAAAGCCCCCAAACATTCGTCATTACAAGTTACACACACCAATAAACATAAAATAAATCCTTGAACTGCTAACTGTAGATAATGTTATTTTGTTATAATTGGTTAGTTGGTTGGCCGCCTACTTTTTGGATGCATGCAGAGAAGTAAAGGTGATGATGATATGTTCTATGCCGGATGTCTTATAAAAAATGTTGCCTTCGTACCTTGATCGGAGTTTTTTGCTTGGTGGTCAATATGGACTAAGAAAGTCCTGCTTGATATTATATATGTAACAAAGAACCTTCCCTGGTTGCTCTCCATTCTTCCCATTTGCATGATTGACAGTGCTGGAGGCAACCTATAGCAAAATAATAGCTGCATTGCAGTATGAGAAATTCTTGCTCGCTAAGGTAAGAGCAACAAATGCCCAAATTTATCGATATGTTGTGCTGAAAGCTTGTAATCTGTAGCTAGATCTTATAGAACTAATCTTACCACCTTATTAAGACAGATGCATGTTCTTACTGATTAAATACTGGACTTTTGCCTCCTATTTCCGTTTCAGTATTTAATTTGCATTGTCATGTGGTGACAGACATACATTGCTGGTGCTACTGCTCCAGAGACGAAGTGGGAAGATGATGGCGTAAAGTTGCGTTCAGCTGCTGTATCTCTCTCTGTTTCATGATTGTGCAAAACAAAACATCAAGCATTTATATTAGAACTTCAGCATCAGTAGTATACGTAGATGATCGTTGTTATCTTGTACTTCAGTCACAGAAAGAAGGTGAGTATTTCTCTCAGTCGGCGACAGTCAGAAAAGAACATGTAGAGATTCTGGGCGACAATGCAGTCGCAGTCTGTAAGCAAATTTTCTAACTGAAAATATGTCACGAAAAAGGGCATCATAATTAAATCTTGCTTGTCTACACTACATTCTACAGTCTTTTCCTATATATTACAAGGGTGGAATGGAACTAGTCTGTACTTAAGTATAAAATAGCTAATTTCACTTGGTCCCTCTCCAGCTGCTGTTCAGTTCCTGACGGGGTCTCATCTCCCTTTGCGACTTGCTTACAACAGCCATCTTAAAGAAGTTGTGCCATGAATTCCTTCTCAAGTCTTTGAACTTCAGACTTCATATTCCAACGCGGACAGCTCTTCTTTTCATCGTACGAACTGGCCATTAAAATCGGCAAATGCAGGCTGAACGTGCTGCCCCTTCTAGAATGTTTTGGCACGTATGGGGGCATGGGCCAGGCAGTAATGTCCGTAAGTCCGTTCGTACAAACAGCCGTTCCTGACACGTTCCAAATGTGCAGAGCGTCACATTAATCCTTCCAATGTGGTCACTCATGATCGTCCTTGGTGGTGTGGAGTGTGGATTGACCTCCTGCCCTGAGCCCGCGATTGAATCTTTAAAATGAAATGGTCCGCTGTTTGTTCGTTGCGAGGTGATTGTCCCAAGATCGCATTGTTTTCCACTATTATAACACGCCCAGAAGATCTATCGGAGTGTCCGCAGTGGTGTAAGTCAAAAAGAATTTTCAGCCATGGATGGGCAATTGGCCATGTTCAGCCTTGAGGCCATCAGTGCTTGCGTTGGCATTTGGCAAATCCTATATGCGAACCAAACACAGTAGATCCATACGTCTGTAGTCAAATATAGCCGAGAGAATTGTAAGTAGTGCATCTGTGGAGACAAAACAGAACAAGTGAGCAACACAAGATGCATCATCTACCTCTATATAGAACTGCAAACTCAAGCAGGACGACATGCATGGCAACATCCATCCAGTTCTCGGAAGTCGGAACCGAAGGAGGAGAAAAAAAAAAAAAAACTGTTCTGATTGATTCTGACCTCAGCTATCTCCCTACCCATATCTCTACCGCTTCGACCTCTGCTACTCACAACCCCGACTAAATTGCAGTAGGCAGACCAAACCCCACAAGAAAAATCGCAAGACGACGACGACAGTCACCAACAAAACACACTGGGAGGACAGACACACCGATCGATCAAACTGAACTGCCCGCGTGTTTCGACCCTTTTTTTTTCGCGTTTTGCCTCGGAAGAGAAGAAGAAAAACCGCTCCACGAACCGGAGATGTACGGCCTACGAACGACTACGGCGCCGGCGAGGTGAGGGTGAGGTGAGGCGGTCAGCCCTGCGCCTCTATCGGCGATATCATCGCGGAGAACCGGCGCTTCTGGATGCGCGGCGGGAGGTGCTTGTTGTACCTCTTGGGCCCGACCGTCCACGGCAGGAAGACGCCGGTGCCGCTGCGCCCCATCATCCTCTTGTTGCCGTTGTTGCTGGTGGCCATCACCATGGGCCTCGCGGGCGCGACCATCATGACGGGCGCCGCGCGGACGGCCATGCCCCACGCGGGGGCGATCACGGCCTGCGGCGCCGGGCTGTAGCCGATGATGGCGCTGCCGGGCGGCGGCTTCTGCATGCCGGACGTCGGGGTCGGCGGCTGCTGCTGCTGCCACAGCGTCATGGCCTTGGTGGGCGACGGGAGGGGGCTCAGGTCCACCGGCGTGGACGGCCTCACCCTCGCGAACGTGATGCTCACGCGGCGGTTGGACGACGGGCACACGACGTGGCGGGCCATGTCCGCGCTGTTCCCGCGCATCACCAGAAGTGACCTGCAAAATTTGATGCACACGTGTCGTGAGCTCACAATACTAACTCTACCGGTAACAATCAGAACAGCGCGAGAAGATCTCAGTATGGTATTGAGGCGTACCCTTGCTTCAGTGAGAGAGTGAGGGGCCCCTTGTAGTTGCCATTGCTATCAGTGACAAGTGACCTCCCAAATGCCATTGTAGTCTCAGACAGCAGGAGAGTGGAGATGGGGTTGTCCAGGTGAGGAGGCTTGAAGTAGGGCTGCGAGTGTTCATCCTGTGAAACAATTTCACTAATGTGTCAGACACCAACACGGTATGAACAAGTGGCAAGGATGTTTGAATTGAGTTGAGTAACAACAT
The DNA here is from genome assembly GCA_036346355.1 of Rhipidocladum racemiflorum. Taxonomy (NCBI): domain Eukaryota; kingdom Viridiplantae; phylum Streptophyta; class Magnoliopsida; order Poales; family Poaceae; genus Rhipidocladum; species Rhipidocladum racemiflorum. The sequence goes on along the minus strand of CM070578.1, from coordinate 12,567,558 downwards.
AAGTACTAGTTCATACAGATCAAATAGGGCTTTTTTTTCCTCTCACGTTTTTCATCACTTCTACCCACTCCATCACTTGAAACATTAGGTTGGGGCACAAAAAAATTACTCCAACCGCGGAAGGCGCACGAGGTGACACGTATCACCTACTGCATCTAAGAAATTCAGTAGCTTTTTGGGAAACTGCCAAGCACGAAGAGCTCGGTAACAATACAGGGAGCTCAACACACCGAGTACTATCGCGAGCTCGGTAGGAGCTCCTGCCTAGCTAGGAGAGCGCGGCAGCGAGGTGAGTTTGGCCTATCGCGGGCTAGCAAACCTATCACGATATGTTGTGCCTTCTGCAGTCAGGGATGAGACTATTTTGCAAATTTATTCAGAAAGAGACTAGATTTGCAATAAAAAAATTGTGAGGGGGGCTAGAAAAGCTCAAACTTCGGGGTTGATGAGAATGATGGGCTGAGGAGGGCGGATATGCGATAGGTATTTATTAAGGGTATCGAGGGAATAACACACTAATCTTGCATTGAAATATGAAATACTTTCTCACAAAAGTTTTATCGTATGTGTGGGAGCAAATCGCAAAAGGCCATAAGTGGGGTGGGGGAGCTCCGCGTGCGATTTCAGCTGATTTTGGATTGGATGGACACGAGTGAGTTTGTCCACATATGTTGTCCTTTTTATAAGGACCCCAAATTATGGATAGTAGACCCTGATAGAGTCCACCAATTCTAATGTCCAAAAATAATTTGTTATTTGTACACATGTTGCTGATTTTTAAGGGGAAGACAATTTGAGGACTAAGGTACAAAGATTTTATCACATATTTTATGATAGTATACAAGCAAAAAAGCAAAAACGCATTTGGTCTCATTTGTGTTTAGTGATGCTTATTTTATAAGTAAACACCAACACGACAACACGTACCTCGTCGAAGAAGTTGATGATGACACTGTTTGGCTTCCTGCTTTCTGGTATTAAACGCCAAAGAACAAGATGGTCAATCACAGCCTGTAGGACAATTGGGATTGCTTCTATGTGACCTGTACACAAGGCGGAAAAAAGACAGTTGTGACATCGATCACTCACTAGGGCATTTCATTGTCAGGAGATGCGATATTCATGCAAATATGCCACACTCAAAAGAATATTCTTGCAACTGTAAGTTGATGAAAATGTAGTATGAGCTGTCAGTTTTCGGAACATACAATTGGCTTCCTCTGTGGTGGGTTGAAATAACGGGACGCCGAGCTGAATGATTTCCCTCTTGTTCCCTTTCATCTGCTTGTTGAAAAATATGAAGGTTTCACCTAAATTTGAAACTAGAGAATTAGCATCAAGTTGATCGAGGTAATGGCACAAGAGCAAACATGTCAAAAAAATTCACATTTTAAGAGAGTAAGTAGATTGGTACAGTTAACAAAGCCAACAGCAAGATTTTGTTACTTGGTCGAGTTCAGGCAGCTTACTTGCATATGAAGATTTTGGCCAAAATCCAATAGAACCATACCGGGGTTGTGGGCTTTATGTCAAATCTTAAGATTGAATCGTACTCAGGAACTAAAGCAGTCTAGGAAGTTGGGATCTTACTTGGACCAACGTTTTGTTGTGCACAACTTTGGGACTGATATTAGCATGTCTTGGCACAACCTATTCCAATAAAACAGAAGCGATCTAACATGTTACTACAATTGAATTATACATTCACTTCAAAGTTTTCTTGTCATTCAGAGAGGTTAAAGTAAGCTTACGTTAAGACTTCAAGAAAGAAACAACACGTCCAAATCAGTGAGTTACAGTAGTCGCTAGGTTGATGATTTTACCTCGTCAAATAAAAGTTATACTTTTCCTAGGTTAGGATGACCGGCAGCTATCTATGCAAATAGACAAGTACTAAACTACTAATCGTCCGGTACATAAATTTCAATGTTTTAGCCTCCTTTTTCTGTTGTTTCATTGGCCTTATTATGGACTATATATATGGACGGTAGTTGCTAGGACATAGGACCTGTAGATATCTGATTTAGCACAAAAATGTATCAGACAAAACTATCACCACCGACAGAAAAAAAAGGTAAGATTGCCAGAACTAGGACCACAATTAGGTACTATGCACTCGTAAGAACATTTTTGGTATCTAGAAAGCATCAATTGGATGATATGTGAGGTCAGTTGTGGACAAAACAGGAGTAGCCAGAAAGGAAGAGACAAAAAAAAAAAAACTAAAATAAATAATACCTAACGAAACAATGTCACAAATAGTCCATTTTTGGGGACCATTAGAAGGAAATTTCAAGAAAGAAAAATGATCAAATCAACAAAAACACAACTTACCTGAAAGTTCTCCGTTTCTGCCAGCCTGACGAGTTTCATTGATAAAATCAACAATCTTCATGAGCTCCGATGTTGTGAACACATCTTCATATATCTTCAAGCCTTTCACAACGTTAACCTGATGACACAACGTCACAAACATCAGTCAAAAAACAGTGACTTTAGAAGAAAAAAGCTGGTAGATCAATGAAAGTGCTACTACTTCCTACAGCATCTCCTAGTTCTTCAATACAGAAAAGTTTCACGAGTGGTGTAAAGATGGAACTCGCCATGTGCCCCTTCACGGACTCCTTCGCCACGAAACCTTTCTGGATCTTGATCCTCTCGGGGCGGGCAATGCACTCCTCGTGGTCAGAGCAGATGGGGTAGCTCTCTGGTAGGCTGTGTTCCCCTTGAGATCCTTTATCAGTATGATCTGCCGAGTAATATAGATCTCAGATGTTTCCAAACATTGGATATGTTTTAAACTTTGCATTTCGACTACTGATTGCGGGAAAAAAACATAAACTTTTTTGAACTTTGCTATATTGTTTCACACAAAACATCTACCGCTTCACTGATAATTAACTGCAGAAAGCATTAGAAAATGCACCCAATAAATATGGACAACGTTTTTTCTTTGTCGAAACGTAATAAAAATGGACAAAGTGTGTCATCAGTGCGCATTCTGAAAATTCAGTTGGGTTTGTTCATCCTTCAGCTCGCAAGAAAAAAAGGTGCACGCCTAAAAGCTGATTGTTCCACCATGGTGTTCACAAAATGAGAAACCAAGCTAGGGTACTAACAAGCAGGGTTCAAAAAATCGACCAAAATCGCTCGATTTTCGCGATTTTCGGCCATATCGCCGCGGCCCGATATCAAAAACCGGTCGGTAAACCGATCCAATTCAAAAAAATTCAAAAATTCGAAAAAATTTACGTGTCAAAAACCGGTCGAAAATCGGTGGAAATCGGTCGATTTTCGCCAAAAATCGTCGAAAATCGCTACAAAAATCGATCGCACAAAAAAGTTCAACAAGGTCATCGATTTTCCGCGAAAACCGGTCGATTTTCCACGAAAATCGACGATTTTTGAAATTTTTTTGAAAAAATTTGGTTTTTGAATTCATCCGCTTTTTAACGATTTTCGACTCGATTTTTGCGATTATCGAAAATCACTGTTCATACGAAAATCGACGAAACGATTTAGTGAACCCTGCTAACAGGTCACCAACAGATAATGTTTTGAGCAAATAGGTAGGAGCTCTGACATTTCATTAAAAGAGGGGGAACAACAAATACAGAATTAAAACATTAGAAGAGAAAACAGGCAGCCACTGCGCGCAAACCAAATCGATGTCGAGTGCAACAGACAACAAAACAGCTTTGATCAAGAGCTAGAGAGTAGAAGTTTGTTCCCACAAATGAAGGTGGTCTTTGATCTTGAAAGCAAGCTGCTGCGGGTTCATGGACACATTTTGGAAGATTCTTCTGTTTCTTTTCTTCCTAATATTCTATGCTTCGTAGATGTCACCGACAGAGTATGGACATGGATTGTCTAAACAATCCAAGAAAACGTAAATATCTCAATAAAATTAAATACAAACTGTACTTTATCTGAGCTTTTCTCGCAGCATAATTATATTTTCACCGAGGATTCGTTAGTGGGCAGAGTCACGCGGCACCAAAGGTCCAGCCTACCGCCCATTTGCACTCACACGAATCGTTCTGTCACCTCCTATTTTGTCGTGCAGCATTGAAGCATGCTGTAATTCCGTTCGATCTTCCAAAATCCCCATCATAACACGGGAAGAAATGACCATGGGTCGAGGACTCCCAAAGCTGCAGTCCTTTCGTGTCATTTTCCATGGACTACGGCATGGATTAAAAAAGAGGTGCCTTTCGTGATAAGGCAATAAAGAGAAGCCAGTGCAAAGTGCAAACTGGAGATTCATCCCTCCAGTTGAATGAATCAAGTGTACATGGTGCATGGGCATTAGCGTGGGGGCAAGGCGAGCAACAAGCAGGGACCGAAAGCGAGCAACAAGGTATAAAGATGATGATATTAGCCCACACTATGCATAGCAAAACATTTCCCTCCTTTTTTCAATTGTCCATCCTACGCACAAGAAACACAAGATTTTCCCCCCCACGCTTTGAAAAAGGTCGTAGTCCTTCAGTTGTCAATCTGGAAGAGATCGCAGGAAATCTTTAAAAATCCAGACTAGTTGCAAAGGGCGGTGACTAGCAGCACCTCGACAAATCGCAGATCATGATCAAATCAGCAACCGTGGAACGCAGACACATACAGACACTACACTGGCTACGCTGTTCTAACCTAAACTATTAGTCCCAGATCGCACAGCTAATCAAATCATGCGCAAGGGGCTCCAAGAAGCTTCAAAATTTCTACGCGCCCCTACCACACCTAGTCCCCAGAAGGCCGCAGGCGGCTAACGCGCGAACAGCCGTGACGGAAGCCATTCGAAGACAAGGCGTTCTTACGAGAAGCGCAGCCAGGGGCCCCACCTACCACCCGGTTGATTGGCCCAGCCCCACCAGTCAGTGGCCGACGGGAAGCCACGTGTACAGCTCGCTCAGGTTGGGAGTGGGAGCAGCGACCGATCCGATCGGCACGGCACCAGATCCAGCCTCGACCGGAATTCCGGAAATTTTGGCTTCTCGAACCCGATCTGGGTCGTCCAGCGCCCACTCGGTCCAGGACACGTGCAGGCTGTGGGAAAAGGAGGCGTGCACGAGTTAATTTTTCCACGGTGGGGGTCATGCGGGTCCATTAATTCGCGCCTCTGGCTCCGTTTGATTGCGATCAGACGGGCCGTCGCGGTGGCCGGCGAACTCCAGCGCCGCCTGGCCTGGCGTGACCTGACGTGCCCTCATGAGATGCACGCTAGCACGGAGGAGGTTTATCCCGTGCGCCACGCTCCCTGCTGCACAGCATGTTCCCCAAACCTCCTGGAGGGTCCCGAGCTTTACAAGGACATACGCTTGAAAGCAGATTTCAACATCGTGTTTTAGAAATAAAATTATTTTTCTCAATCTTGAAGAATCGTGTGTGACTCTTCGGTGACATTTGTGGTTTTTTTTTAAAAAATCCAAATTGTAAAATTATACAATGGTTCGGGGACAAAATTTATTTTAATACGTTTTACAAGCACTTTTTTCACTATTACTGGTGACCAGTGAGAGTGAGGAAAAGTTGAAAAATGATAAAACTAGATGAGGATTAAAGAACTTTTACATAATAGCTTTCTTGGTTTTTTTCTTTTTTTCAGAAGAGTTTTCTTGGCATTATAACCTTAATTCATTATGCTTTCTTGCACCACCAGAAAAATTATCCATCGTCACTCAAACCCAAGGACGAAGATGACAAATCATACACTTTGACACGGAATATCAATATATTTTAAACAAATCTAGCTTTCTTGACTTTCTTCTATTAGAGAGCTTTTGTGTTTTTTTTTCAACGTCTATTATTATACTTTTTTGCCTCGCGACAAAAAAACCGATATACATCATCCAACCCCAAAGCCAAAGATGGTACACCATACCCAGTTACACTACAAGACTGCAGACGCAAACAAATGTTGTATCACTGCATACAGCACCATAGAAGCACCCAAAAAATACAAAACGCAAGTTAAGCACAACTACAAAGCGGAGATGTTCAACAAAGTTGGTGCTACCACTCTTAAGTAAGGTTTACAAAACCGAATTGAAGTTAAAAATCAAACAAAAATCGCTAAAAATTGAAGGATTTCGAAATCAAACTTCTTTGAAAAAAAAAATCAAAAGTCGACCAGCCAACTAACTTTGTTTGACGAATAATTTTTTGAGCGATCTTCGTCGATTTTCACCTAAAATCAACGCGATTATTGATTGGTTTACGTTGCATAAATTTTTCCATTTTTTAAGTTTTTTTAATTTAATCAGTTTACTGTTTAGTATAAAATTTTAAATCGGCTTGCTAAAAAATCCATCGATTTTCGTCGGTTTTTGTAAACCCAGCTCTCGAGTGCTCACCTCCTTAATCAATCAGGAGGGGCACAAATTTTGTCGAGACCACCGTCGCTAAAGCTGGCAATCTCAGACACATGCACCCCAAATATTTTATGCCGCCCGCGCCCTACAACTGCAAGGCTACAGCCACCAACAAATGGAGCCCCAGGCTGGAGCGCTCACCAGTTTACAACACAGAACGATGCACTCGAGGCCGCTGGGCCGTGAAAAACAAGAAGCGCACGCGGGCGTCTGCCCGGCCGGAAGGACAAGGCGCGGAGGCGTGAAACTCCCCGTCACGGCGAAGTGCGGCACGTTTTGCACCCCGCGCGTTGTCATTAATTGGTCACGCACCCACGGACCACGATCCCACACTAAACAAATCACCTAATTACTACTAGCAGCGGCCGTACTGGTACTTTCCATGGGACCAGGGCAAAAAGGGTTGCCGGGGTGGACGCGGAGCTAACTGTAAAACATGCAGTGGAGAGGAGGGTAATCCGGTAATCGCGACTTGGCGAGGTGGACGGCATGAAGAGAAAGCAGGGTGGTTTTAGCGTCAGCCGCTGCCGCTGCCGGCACCGACGGGTAGGACTGACCGACTGACTGGGCAAAGTTCTGCGCGCCATCCGATCCTCCTCGGGGAGGAATAATAGCTCCCTTTTTTTGGTGGGGGCACGGAGTTATTGGAGTTTTTTTCCCCAACCACCAGGCGTGATGGACCCCGTACGCCAGTTCCATGAACCAACGCGTGCTGCGTCATTTTGAAGTCTAATTTAATCCCTTTTTTTGGTTGCCCCAAAAATTAGGAGATTAGAAGGGAAAAAACTTGCGCACAAAACCACAGCTAACGAACGGATTCGTCAAACTTCGAATGGCGGAGGCTAAATTAGGAAGCACTCAAGCACGGTAAATAATATGGTCATGGGAGGATTAAATTTGTAGTTGTACTTACGTCCGTCAGCGACGGCGTCGTCTTCCGTGGAGGCCTTCCGCTGCGACGAATCTCCGGAGGAATCTTCCCCGTCCGGCACGTGGTAGGGGCTGACGGTGCCGTTAGGCTCCACCTCCGCTGCTGCCGGCTCCTGCGGAATCGGATCGTTCTCCGGCTCCGGCTGGGCGACGAGGGCAGCGAACTCGTCCATGGGCTCGTGGATCACCGTGGACGCGGTTTCCTCCTCGGAGTAGGCCGCGGCAGCGGCGGCGGCGCGGGCTTCGGCGACGCGACGGAGCTCGGCGGTGACGTCGGCAATGGAGTAGAACTTCTGCATGTGGAGGACAGGGAACCAGTTGATGCGGCGGCGGTGGAGCGCGGCGAACACGGCGTCGTACTCGGCCCCGCCGATCTGCGCCAGGTGCTCGCACAACTCGTCGATCACCGCGTTCGCTGCCGCGAACTCGCCCCGGAACCACCCGATCACCGCCTCCCTCGCCGCCACCTCCGGCGCCGCGACCGGCGACCCCGGGCCCCCCGCCGCCCCTGTCGTCATCCCTCGGGCGATCGCCAGGCTACCACCCCCACAACCCACTCGACTCTCTCTCTCTCTCTCTCTCTCTCTCTCTCTCTCTCTACCCCTCGAAGCTTTTGTAATGGCGTTAAGGTGTTCGACGCTTTGTTCTAACTCGACGGTGTGGGGAGCGCTTCTCTCTCGAGGCGCTCCTATAAATACCCCGGGGAGGAAGCAGCCGTGGGTTCCCGTAGCCAGCAGCGCCCCAGGACGGGGTGACGTGGCGGGGCTTAGCGGGCGCGGATCCGACAAGGAGGCGGCAGTTACTTATGATCAGCCACGCTTTGTAGGGTGGCTGGCTGCGGGGGTCGCCTCGACTCGGCCTACAGGGACGCGTGTGGACGCGGCGCGATGCGGAGCACGGGGACGTCACCCCGGCCTTGGGATGCACGGCGACGGCGTGCGCCTGGTCCTGGGGTCCATGGTGCGGGGTGGACGCGTGCGTAGGGGGCCCTTGCTTGGACCACGCACCATCACAGCCGTCCGTTTCAGAACACCACATCCTTTGCTCGTTGTTTTTGTTCTTGTTTGTTTAAGGCATACAATTGGAGACAGGAAAATACATGACATTTTTGTCCGTGGGATGGAATCGAGTTGGATTCGCTGTAATGCTGGAGTGTAGAAGCTCTTGTTTGGAATGTAGGTATTTTCTCCTTATAAATATTGAACTGTCTCTTGTGAAATTTCGATAGAAATAATGCATCCCAAACATGCTCTAATTTTAGGAAATTGAATTATCTGTCGTGAAATTTCTATATAAATCATACATTCCAAACATGATATAACTTTTTAAAGACGGGATATACTGCACTCTAATCGTTCGGTCAATTGTAATCCTTGGTTCAAATCAGGGTCCGATTGAAAGGGAAAATGGATGCATACTTTTCAACCATGATCATCAACCCATCGGTTTGGTATTGATAATGCGCATTGTATGACTTTTTTTTTGCTCACACTGACTACATGACTACGTACATTAGCTCGTTTTCCTCTGTGGATTAATTAGACTAGCAGAAAGCAATTAGCATTGACGGATGGATCATGAATCTTACGTGCTAGCTCAAGTTACCTAGCCTGTATGCGCGGAAATGCAGGTACTACCAGTCCAGGTATCATTTTAGAGGGTCATCAGATAGCAATAACTTGAAGGAACAATTCAACAACATGACTCCACCTGTCATTAAATTCGCCTCTCTAGATTGGCAGAATTTTCTCTTGCTAGTCTTGGCGATGGCATTGAATTCAAATCTTCGTCTAGAGCGTTGGGATCTTAATTCTAAGGTGGTACTACATGACCCATACTATCAAGGCTGTAACACACATGCATCTTGTATGATCTCCATGTTCATTCCTTATTTCTGAATTGACACGCGTTGGGATTTGGGACTTCGAAAATGTAAATTGTAGGATTGTAAAACGGTTCTCAGAGCCCCTTTGATGACTGAAGCTACCAGGCCTTCTGCAAAGACTATGCCCTACTTTAACATAGAACCATATAATATTGGTATTAATTTATGTCGCTTCATTAGTTTAATGTGCTTTCATATTGGCAGTGATTTGGTTCTTTTTAAATTAGAACACGTACATCAAGCGGTAATTAAGTGGATGAGCTACGTCTGTTCTGGAGCTCCCTTTTAGGAAGCTTTTGCTGGAAACACACTGGGTGCCGTGCATCCACCCAATTATATGGCATGTGATCAATGATTTATATCATATATGTAATCATTTTATGTATGTTTCTTAACTTTGGTAGACAGTATGACATTAAATAGTCTGTACAAGATGAGAAAGAGGGCTGGATTGATTAAATTTTCTACAATATATTTATAACTTACAGCGTTCTTTTATATTGACAGCACCTTGTACTTAGGCTATTCCCAATGGGTAGTATCATACTCATTAATTAGATGCCACATAGGATTTTTTGCTGATGTGGCAAAGCAATAAATAGGAGGGAGAAGAAAGCTGTATCTTGAGCAATATATTGTTTTGGCACGATATTTTAGGCTGTGGCACAGAATCTAACGCATTGGGCCCACTTTCATAGACACAACATCATACCAATTAATTATTTTAACTATATAAGTATGATACTATGCATTGTAGAGAGTGTTTCTTCAATGCAATATCATACTTTTCATCCTATGTGGTATTCTTGGATATTGGAGTATGATACTTTGCACTGGGAATAGCCTTACTGATGCAGGGAAGAAGGTTTGGTGTGCATTGAACAGCAAATAATGTGAACGATTAACCTTTTCGGAATGGAAGTCAATGGAGGGCTTACGGCATCATTAGGTCATCAAGCACGGGCACACATTTTTTTTTTCTGTCCCCCGCCTGTGCTGGAAGAGTTGACCATTCATGGCATGGCCTCCCCTAATGGAACGGTCAGTTGGCGTCATAGCGGCAGCATGAAAATGCCCTGTGCATCATGGCTAGTTAATTAATTAGCTCGAGATCTAGACTTCCGGCAGCAGGAGACCTATTATGTGTCATTAACTGATCTAAAAAAAAAAATCTTGTGATGTTACCGCTGCATGCAGTCACCAATGTTGGGGCCGGGGCACGTACGTAAATCGTATCTATGAACCACACGACTACATCTGATTTGAAATCTGAACATTATATAATAGGAAATTAACCAAATCAACTGTACGCAAGGCGAGCCACTGATTGGCCGTGCGTTTATTTCTACCGCTTTTGTTGGCCGTGAGGCAGTGACAACAAGCTCCTCCCATGACGTGATTTCGCCAGCGATTGCTCTGTCGATCTGAGCTTATTTTAATCGGCGCCTAACGGCTAGGGCTGCATAATTGGCTAAACTAATGGAGCTAATTAAATGCACAAGTTTGTCTTTTCATTCCAAACTCAACTCAACGACAGGCAGTGGAGACATCTTACTTTAGCTTCCTGATGAACCATAATGCTCGTTGTCAAACACTGTTGATGAGATCTTTTAAGAGGAATGAAAATGGTCCACGCGTTGAGCTGACGGCCCTCATCGTCGTATTCTTTTTCTCCCCACGCATTACTTTATGCACTTTCATCATCTGTAGTTGACATAAGCGTACTCTTTATAATCTTTTATGGAGTACGTTTTATTTTTACATAGATAATGTGGTCCGAAAACGATGGTATATATGAATGCGAGTAAATTCACATTAGAATTATAGTCGACATGTGGGTCCTGCACACGATTTGAAGTTTAATCAGACCGGCCGTTGTTTGCCGGACTGAATATTAGTGTATATGGAATGTTATTTTACGGTCGTCCATTCGTGTCGCCGTGTGTGCTCATGCTTCCAGGAGAACACCCATCGTGCGTGGGAGAGCGTCATCCACGGGGCCGGGTCGGGATGCAGTGCATGCACGTAATACTGCCGCGCCACACCCAATTCATCGGCCTGGCCTGCCTTCTCTGCTGGCATGCCGCCCCGCCCGTCGCCTTCGGCTCCGCCGCGCCATCCCCGTCGCTCGCACATCCCCACCTCGCGCTCTGCCGCCTACCGCACGCCTCACGCCGTGCGTCGCCGTTGCCTCCGGCACCGGTCGTTCGCCACCTCGCCTCTCACCTCTCACCTCCTCCCGCCACTATAAAAAGCCCGCCTCGCCCCGCTCTCCTTCCCTCCGGTGAGCCCCTCTCCCCCTCCGCCGTTTCCCTCCCCGGCGCTGGCCACCGTTCACCATCGAACCCTAGCCGCTTCGCTTCGCCTCGCCCGGGCCCCCCTGGCAGCCTCCCCAGCGCCCGGTCCCATGCGCCAACGATCGCATAGTTAACACCAAGTTGCCTAGTTAACACCAAGTTAGATACTGAAAAGCAATAGTTCAGAATGATATGATGCGTAGTTAACACCAAGTTGCCCTCAGCCTCCTTAATGTTGTTGAACCCGATTAAACCCTTGAATAACCCTAGTTAATGAATTATACGCCCCGTAGTTAGTTTGTTATCTTGATAGCTTCACTCAAAATCTTTAAAGGAGAAAGAATTGTGGCGAGCAGTTGGCTCGGTGGATTTTAAAATTGTTGCTACGGTCAGGGGGACAGTACTGGACTAACCACAAGGTGGATGTGAGTCCGATCCCCAGCTGATGATTAAGCCATGGTTGGTTTGGTGGCTGGTGCGGACAGGTACCAGCTTGGTTTGTGGTTGGTGGAATGGCCTTGGTCTGGGACAAGTCAGTTCAGTTGAACCGTTTCCCAACATAGCTCAGTACATTATTCGTCCCCTGGAAATACCTACAGGTGGTATACCGTTCTCAGTGAGGAGTACGGGGTGCAGCATTCCCGGCAGAGGAATGATTGGTGGGGTGGAACAGGAGTGGACGTTGGAGCGTCATTCATCGGTTTTTACAACGGTAGGTACCCACTCAATATTTGGATCACAACTCCTGCCATGGCCAGTGGGATCCCAAGAACAGTGGGTCCAATGACCTATCGAGTAGAAGCTTCCATGGGGATGTTCAACAAAAGGTTGTGATTATCTCGGCCTGGCCTCATGCATCTAAGTTGTATGAAATCGTGTGGCATCAACGGGCGTGTATATCTTTTGGGTAGACCTGAGCAGCTCTGCAGAGTCAATCAATAATATTCGAATACGCCGTGCTTCCAGTTAATGAAGCTAAGTTTGATTGGGGTGATTCCTGTAACCAAGCTCAAGTTGTTCTTGGTGAATTTTGAGAATATGACTTAATTGTGTTAAACTTGTGAAACCCCCCACCATTATTTATAGTTTGTGTTTCAAATATAAAATGATATTACAAATAAAACTGCATCCACAATAATTATTAAACCGTTGCCAACCTTTGTTGAACCCTTTGCATGTAGTATTAAGTATTTTCCCGTGTGACTTGTTGAGTAGGTTGTGTACTCATTCTTGCTTAACCCAAACCTTTCAGAGATTCAAGAAGGAGATTACCAAGAGATCGTAGATGACAAATTGGTTTGGTTTTAAGGTTTTAGTCTTTTGCTCGAGTCTGCCTGTGCGGTGTTTTGAATGTAACCTAATTGGGCTCAACTGCATCTCTTTCTGTAAAAACTTGGCCATTAGGCCTTATATTCAATAAAAATATTTGAATTCATCTTTTATCTGACAATGAGTACTTGGTTCTTGAGTAGCTGTTGAGATATTTAAACGTGCCACTGAAAAGACGGTTTGTTACAGCCAGGGTTCACTAAATCGTTTGGTGCGATTTTCGTATGAACAGTGATTTTCGATAATCGCAAAAATCGAGTCGAAAATCGTTAAAAATCGTATGAATTCAAAAACCAAATTTTTTCAAAAAAAAATTCAAAAATCGTCGATTTTCGTGGAAAATCGACGATTTCGTGTGGAAAATCGACGACCTTGTTGAACTTTTTTGTGCGATCGATTTTTGTAGCGATTTTCGACGATTTTTTGCGAAAATTGACCGATTTCCACCGATTTTCGACCAGTTTTTGACACGTAAATTTTTTCGAATTTTCGAATTTTTTTGAATTATTTTTTGAATTGGATCAGTTTACCGACTGGTTTTTGATATCGGGCCGCGGCGATATGGCCGAAAATCACGAAAATCGAGCGATTTTCGTCGATTTTTTGAACCCTGGTTACAGCCCGAGGTTGCGATATCTCAGTATGGCCGACCTTTCCCTGCCTCGAAAGGATAAACTGGCTCACGCCCAAAAATAATAACCTGCGACTATAGCTAATTGCCTCTAAGATGCACGTCTACGGTGGAATGGGTCAATCATCAATGGAATGAAATGGTGCAAGTCCAGTGCTTTTGAAAAAGAAAAGGCTATGGTTAGGGCTGAATTATAGGAATGCTATCTGTAAGTTTAAAATTCCGCTTCCCTCGCCCTATAGAAGATTTCTAGATTTTATCTCATTTCTATGTCTCCAATCTGGTGTGGTTGTTTGCTTAGTGGCCTTTTGGATCACATGGACTAGAAATCAGTTTCTAGATGATATGTTTTTACTAGGAATTTTAGGAAAATAAAACTCAAACTTCATTTTTAACTCGATGGGTCTTAGACCTGTTTATTGTACTCATTGCAGTAATTCAAATGTGATGCCTAAAGTTGTCTAGTCTGGCACTATACCGCACTCCATAGATTTATGTGCTTGTCTTCGTTAGAACCCCCTTAATTTTCTCAGTGTTCATAAAGGCCGGACAGGGTTAAAGTAATTTCAAGGGTTCCTACGGATCATAAATACAATAACAAAACTCATTAGTTACTCCATCTCTTATCTATATCATTTAAAATAAGTAATAAAGTCAGCTTGTATAATAATTATTTTTAAAAATTATCTTTAGATGCTGTGCAATAACTATCTCTTCTTCTTGTATCTAACTAATCTATCTTATTTCTCATACGATGTTGACTTTTGCATGAGGACCAGCTCTCTTCTCTCTCTCTTTTTTCTCACTCGTTCATATAGGACAAAGCTGATGTGTACATGTTAAGATTAAGCTGAAATAGTCTTATTGTACATACCATAAGGCGTATTTCTTCTTAGCACATAGACTCATAAGATATTAAAAATGACTAGATTATCCCTATTATTATCACTAAACACTGTTGGATTATTTGGGCCAAGCCCATTTGATTGAGACAATAAATCCTAGAAAATCTCAAAGGCCCACCTCATGAGGAGCATGTGCACTAGCAATAGTACCACATTGCTAGCCTAAAGTGGTGAGCACTAGTTTAAATAGTGGAGTGTGCTACACCATGGTAGAACCATGTGGAGAAAGGGAGAAAGAATACACACGCGCGCGCTCGCCTCGCCTCGCCAGGGGCGGTGGCGAAAGCGTGGCGTCTGGCGGCACCTGCGTGAATGGTCCGCCGAATTCGGTCCAGGGCTTTGCGAGGCGCAGCCTCCTTTGCAGATTACTCTTTTGCTACTCGGAATCGCGGTTGTAGTATGAGATAAGGACACCGTAGCAGATCCCGTAATGGACTCCGATCGTGGCACGCCCTCGAGTCGTGGTTCGATTACTGATCGTTACTGTGGCTCCTTTATATATCGCCGTCATCCGGGAGAGATAGAGTTTTCGCGCGCCCTAGCGCTTTGCCGCTTCTCGCCGCGCCATCAAGTTCGCTTCGTCTGCACGCCGTGCACCAAATGAACGGAAAGCAGTGTCTCGAAACCGTCCGGCCCTCGCGTTCTTGCACCGGAGAGGACGAATCAGGTTTTTGGGAAACGCCGGCGCGATCGCTTCCACGCCACCGCCACGGCTCGTCTTCCTCGACGTTTAGGAGCGGCCTTCGGCATCGCACTCGATGGCGCGCTCGCCTCTGATCAGACGCGCTTACAACGACCATCGCTCCATCTGCACACGAACAGTACGTTACAATGTTTCTACTGTTTATTTTCAACCTATTGATTGTGAGCACATTAGATGGATATATGTGTAGTCTTCTAGCATATGCATCTATGGTATGCTCCTGTTATTCGTTACCGATAGTCAATCACATGTTGTTCATGATTTACTTTTGGATTAAATTATACCTAAATGTGCCTTTATTTCTATCAATCCAAAAACCTGATTATAGGCGCTTAGGTTTATCAATGGCTGGCTTTGCCGAGGCACTAAGGCCGGAAAAATTCACCGGTGTGCACTTCAAAAGATGGCAGACAAGGGTCACCTTGTGGCTTACAGCTATGAACGTGTTCTGGGTGTCGAACGGCAAACCAGAGGATATGGAACCAACTCCTGAAAAGGAGAAGGCATATCGGGATGCCAACACACTCTTTGTGGGAGCCGTTCTTAGTGTTCTTGCCGATCGTCTGTGCGATGTGTATATGCACATTAAAGACGCGAAGGAACTGTGGGATGCTCTGAATGCTAAGTTCGGTGCTTCCGATGCTGGCGGTGAATCAGATATCATGGAGCAATATCATGACTACAAGATGGTGGATAACCGCTCAGTAGTTGAGCGTGCTCATGAGATACGTGTTCTCGCCAGGAACTCGAACTTCTCAAAATCCTACATCGACTGTGTTTGTGGTCAGGGGCATTATTGCCAAATTACCTCCTTCATGGAAGAATTTTGCCACATCTCTGAAACATAAGAGACAAGAGATTTCTGTTGAGAATCTGATTGCGTCTCTAGATGTTGAGGAGAAAGCTCGAGCTAAGGATGCACCTGTGAAAGGAACTAAGGGGCAGTCTAGCGCCAATGTGGTGCAACAGTTCTCATATGGCAAGAACAAAGGGAAAAATAAAGCCAAACAAACCACTAATTTCAAGAAGAAGAAGTCAATGAACAAAGATGAGAAGCCCTGCTTTGTTTGCGGTGAGATTGGACACTGGGCCAAACAGTGTCCAAATCGCAAGGGCAGGAAGGGTGAGCAAGGACAGAACTCAAAGTCTGTCAACGTGACCATTGGCAATCTTGGAGGAGGAACTTACGGTATGGTAACGCATCTATTGTTCTTTCAAGAAATCAAACCACCGATTGGTGGATTGATACCGGAGCTAATGTTCATGTGTGTGCTGATCTCTCTTTGTTCTCTTCTTACCAGGTCGTGCGGGATTGCTCGTGTTGATGGGAAACAGGCTCGAATGCTTACATTCTTGGTGTTGGCACGGTAGATCTGAAGTTTACTTCGGGAAAGATCGTGCTGACTAAAGAACGTGCAGCATGTCCCCTCAATAAATAAAAACTGGTCGGCTCCCTTCTATGTAGAGAAGGGTTCAAAGTGGTGTTTGAGTCTAATAAAGTAGTCGTGTCTAAGCATGGACTTTTTATTGGTAAAGGCTATGAATGCGGAGGCTTGTTCCGCTTTTTCCCTTTCGATTTTTGCAATAAAGTTGTGAACCATATTTGTGATATTTCCAATGGAGGTGAAGCCGATGTTTGGCACTCATGGTTATGTCATTTTAATTTTGGTTGTATGACTCGGCTCGCTAGTATGAATTTAATTCCAAAATTCCCTACCGTCCAAAGGTTCTAAGTGCCAAAGTTGTGTGCAATCAAAGCAACCTCGCAAACCTCACAAGGCAAATGGAGGAGAGAAACTTGGCACCATTAGAACTCATACATTCAGATCTTTGTGAGATGAATGGTGTGTTGACTAAAGGAGGAAAAAGATATTTCATGACTCGATTGATGATGCATCTAGATACTGCTATGTTTATCTCGTTGAAAACTAAAGATGAGGCTTTAGACTACTTCAAAGTCTATAAGGCTGAAGTTGAAAATCAATTAGAAAGAAAAATCAAAAGGCTTAGGTCAGATCATGGCGGTGAGTACTTCTCTCGAGTTCGACTTATTCTGTAAGGAACATGGAATTATTCATGAGAGGACACCTCCCTATTCGCCCCGCCTAATGGGGTTGCCGAAAGAAAGAACCGCACTCTAACTGATTTGGTAAATGCCATGTTGGACATCGCGGGTCTATCTAAGGAATGGTGGGGAGGCCCTTTGACTTCTTGTCACGCTTTTGAATAAAGTTCCTTCTAAGAATAAGGAGAAAACCCCATATGAAGAATGGGAAGGAGAAAACCATCACTTTCATACTTGCGCACGTGGGGTTGCTTGGCGAAAAGTCAATGTGCCCATAACTAAAAAGCGCAAACTTGGACCTAAGATGTTGGATTGTGTCTTTCTCGGGATACGCTCATCTGAGCATTGCCTATAGATTTTTAGTAGTAAAATCTGAGGTATCTCGACATGATCGTCGGTACAATCATGGAATCCAGAGATGCCACCTTCTTTGAGGGCATATTTCCCATGAAAGATTTGCATAGCGTTTCTAGTCAAAACCCTGAGATAATTCAGAACCTATTGCACAAGCGAGGATTACGAGCAGACATCTTTGTGAGACCCCTGGATCGCCTATCCGAGAATCTCCTCAGGTATTTCCGCATTAGTCCCAGGATCAAGTAGCTAGTACACACAAATACAAAGTGATATATCATTGCCGAACAAAACGAAACTTGTAATGTAAATATTCAAGTATGGGCCACATGGCCACTTATTACAATACTCGGTCCAACGACCAGGACACACAAAACAAATGGAAGCAAAAGAAAGCAACGAGCTTAACGCCACAACGCCACAAAGGCATTTACTAGGAACGCAACTAGTCCTCCTGGCAATCCTCCTCGAAGAACTCCTCCTCGGCATCTTGATAAATTTCTGATGATTACAACGTTGGTGTAGCACATGAGTACAAACGTACTCAACAAGTCGGGAAAGTATGATCATGAGGGGCTTTCCAAAGGAAGCTTAATAGGGTTTATTTGCATAAAGCCACATTTGATTAAATCATACTTAAGTGATAAATTTCATAAAGCATATTTTACAACTCTTTTTAATAATTGAATTATTTATTATTGTAGTGAGGTTTTATCCACCATCACTAACATAAAGGCTCTATCCGCCAACAGTTTAAAGGATCAAAGTTAATCATGTGACTCCATCCGTCAAATGCAAAACAGGTTCTATCCACCTGGGTTGGCTCTTTCCGCCAAACAACATTCGAGAGTTCTAACCACTCCCGAACCCCAAAACAAAACACTTTTCGGTTTAAAAAAAAAACAAAATCAAAGTCTACCAATATGAAAGCATTCTTCGCTTTGCCTTTGACCGTAGGCACGGCTATTCGAATAGTTTATACTCTGCAGAGGTGTACAACTTTACCCACAAGACAAGATATACCCTTGTTGCCATGCAATTAACACACTTCCTTAGGTGTGCCTACAGGATATCTTGACAAGGCCGTTACAATGTATCTACCTAGCTAGACCCACCCGCTGAGGTTTCACCGCTGTTAGGGTTCCCTCCACCCAGTACAGAAGCCCCCTCTTGCGCCGTGTGAGCAAAACAACAACCACAACAATGCCTCCGTCCGGCTCTCACACAACAACCGAGTGGTGAGTCTAAACTAGGCTTCTACAAATTAGTGAGCCAGGTCGTACCATTATAGACATGTGGTAGTACGGTTATGCTTAAAATGGCAATCATAAGCGTCGGTCCTTATATGACTTGGGGCGGTACTTGCACAAAAGGATCAAGGCTTGATCCGCTTCCACCCGACATTCCAGGCCGCCCAAGTCAAAATCATTTTCCTTTTCTTTTTATTTTAGAAAACAGGACCAAACTCATAATAATAACCTTCAAATCACCTTTAATAACATTCATTTTGAATGATCCCACCCATGGGTTGTTTTCATCGGAAAAGATCCTAAGCAATTCTACCGTACTACATAGCAACGGATACCATATAAACATAGGCATGGTATAAACAATGTTCTAGGGTTACAATGGATATGATTAACAATGTCATGGAGGAATCAACAAGTTCGGAATAACTAGCTCTTACATTTGACATATTTAATTAAACATAGCCATGCAACTTTATAAACAATTTTAAATCATTTACGCAAACATAGGAGCAAAGTGCATCAAGGAGACTTGCCTTCGATTCTTGTGGCGGGTCGAACTCGGAAGGCTCGACGGCGAAATCGTGGTCGCAAGTGGATCGTCGACTACACGCAAAACGAGGCAATAAATAAATAACAGAAAATAAATAAAATCCAAAAATTATAAAATTAGTACTGGCAGGAAGGTCTTGATTTTAGATGAATTTAGAAATTTGAATGGGGTCAAACGGAGTTCGGATGAGAAAGTTATGAGCTACCGAAGTTTGAATTTCGAATAAATCGAAAATCGGAATATTCCTTAATATTCTACTGTTGAGTGGGTCAAAGTTTGACCACAGACTTGACTATGACTTAGTCTCCCTTGCATGTGGGACCACCCTGTCATAGAGATGGGGTCATCTTCTTCATTGAATCTCCAGCAAAGAAAACAGAGGAGGCGCTCCTCCATGCGCTGGAGAGAGAGGCAACCGGCCGGCGGTGACCGGCCCGGCAAGGGGCGGCCCGGGCGGCGGCGACGTGGCGAACGCTGGCCGGGCGGCTCGGCGAGGAGGCGGCGGCGCGGCTCGACATGGCGGCGGGCGCAGGTGGAACGGCGGCGGCGCGGGCGGCAAGGGCTGGCGGCGGCGGTTTCCGGCCGGTGGTGGCTGTCGGACCGACCGGTCGGCGCGCGCTGGCGCGCGAAGGCTGGCGCAAGATGGCGCTGGCGCGCGCTGTGGAGTCATGGCGGCGCTAAGCGGCCGAGGAGGGGCGCGATGGCGCGGCGGTTGGAAGCGCCGCCGCCGGGTGGCAACGGTCGGCGGTGGCGGCGCGGGCCGGCGGAGAGGTGGCGGTGCGACACTGCGTGGGCGGCGGCTCGCCAACGGGCGGCGGGGAACCAGGGCGGCGGCGGGTATCGCCGGCGAGGTCGGGCCGGCCGACGGGGTCGAGGCCATGAGCAGCGCAAGACGGTAGGGGCCAAACAGAGGCCTCAACCTCATCCAAAATTTGGAAATTTCCAAGCAAATTTGAATGAAACCATACCAAACCAATTAATGGAATAACTAGAGCACATCTAGAAGAACCTAGGAACGGAAGGAATTGAATCAATTCTCACCGGAGGCGAAGGATTCGACGAAGAACACGAGTTCGGCCGAAGTGGTGAAACGCGAAATTGCCGCCTACTGGCCGAGGAATCCTGAAATTGACGGATGAATTAGAAACTAGGATTCCATGCTAACACAAAGAAACGAACGGGGGAAAGAAAGATCCACCGGAGTGGAAGATATGAGCAAGAACACGAAGAACGCGAAGAACACAAGAGTTCGTCGGTTTTCTTGATCTTGCGGCCGATTGGGTTTGAGAGGCTAAAGGAGGGTGACACCACCGGAAAGGGGACTCTTATACGGAGAGATGAGGGGCGGAATCACGCGAAACGGATTAGAAACGGCCGCGTAATCACCATAAAGGTCGATTTCGGTTTCCTCGCAACCGTTCAAAATCCAGCGCGATCTCGGGTGCATTATCCCCATGGATAGAAAGAGGAGGCCGTTGCGATTCCAACGGATCCGACGGTTATTGATTCGGAGTTGTATGGAGGGAGATACACGGATTTGGATCTATGGAGGAGAGAAGGGAAGCTTCTCTGTTTTTCTCCCAGGCAAGAACTCACGAACAAGCCAGCCAAGGTTGAAGATGCACTGTTCATTGACACGTGGCAAGCTCCGGTTGGCTCTCTTTTACGCAATTGTTCCGCCCTAGAGAAAAATTAGGAAAAATGGCCTAAAAATTCCGGAAAAATTCCTAGAGCCATTTTAGAATATTTGGAACTCAATGGAAGTGGTTTGGTTGAATTTGGATGATTTTTGTGGAATTGGATATACGGGCGCGGATCGCAGGCATTAAACAAAAGCCGCGCGAGATAAAATAGGAACGGATGTCCAAAAATCCGGGGAATGATTCCTAAAATCATTTCGGAATATTTGGAGCATTTTAGAAGAGGTTTGGAGATTTTTGGAGCACTTTTGGACTCGGGTGAATTTTTCAGAATCACAGATCTTTGGAAAATCCGATTTTTCGCCGAGGAGGATTAATTCCCGATTTCGAAGGGGAAAGGATGCCAGGTTATTATAAACACCAAAGAAACTCCAACTTTTGAATTTACTTTATTTAAATTAGGTTTTTCTCCAGAAAGCCAAAACGAGGATGTTACAGATACCCGAGCAAAATCCTGAGGAGGATGACAGTGAGGCTCCTAGGAGGAGCAAGAGACAAAGGATGGTTAAATCCTTTGGTAATGATTTCACTGTGTACCTTGTGGATGATACTCCCACCTCTATTTCAGAAGCTTATGTATCTTCTGATGCAGACTACTGGAAGGAGGCAGTCCGTAGTGAGATGGATTCTATTATGTCTAACGGAACTTGGGAGCTCACAGAACTGCCTTATGGTTGCAAACCTGTGGGCTGTAAGTGGGTGTTTGTGGGATGTCAGAGACAGGGGTCCCGCAAGAGGGGCCTACACCCGACTGGGCCTGACAGGCGGAATAGAAAGCCCAAAGCCCAGAAGCACCACGACGGGCCCAGAGGAGACCTTCGACTTGCTCCCCAAGACAACTCCTGATCCTTCAAGGAAGCTTCGCGCCCCGCCCTAACAACCCGCCAGGAACGAAGCATGCGATCGACATCGCCCGGAACTCATGGATGCCGGAACTCGACAAGGCGGCGTGGGTCGGAGAAAGCATAACCACCTCTCCAGACGTAGAGCGTGAAGGCGGATAAGGACAAGGGACATGTCGCCCAGGCCACCATGTTCGAGGCCGGTGGCGCCCATCTATCATGTATTCTTCCCCCAGTATATAAGGGGAGGAGGGAGAAACAAGAAAAAGAGAGACACACACGATATATCCAAGAACACAGGACTAGGGTATTATCTCCTCCGAGAGAGCCCGAACCTGTCTAAAACAGATTGCCCCCGCATCCTGTGTTACCATCAAGCTCAGATCCCGCACAAATCCCTAGAATCACAAATCTTATTGCCTACAAACAGATCGTCGGCGGTTGGCGCGCTGTAGGGGGCTTGTGTCAACATCTTCGTCAAGCTTGATGGCTGCGACGAGCGAAGTCTCCACAGCCTTTCTTCGGGCCAGGTCTTCCGCTTCTAAGCCTGACCTTCATCTCCAACGACCTCGGAAGCCTTTCTCTCTCTAAGGGAACCGCGCTACAGCACGGTGAGGTTTCCGGCGATCCATCGTCGCGACTTCCGCGCCGATCGGAAGGTCCCCCTGTCTCGTACCCTAAAGTATCGAGTGGGGATCCGAAGATCCGTTCCAGCCGCGGAGTCGGGCTCGAGGACGCCGAGGCACGAAGGGTGGGGGTTCTCACCGCCAAGTCACTCGGCACCCCCGAGCGCCTAGGTTTATCTTCTCCAGACTCACCCACCTCAGCGGCCGAGTCAGAAGAAAGCCTAGAGAGCTGCTGGAATTTCCGTAGAGTCTGTGTAATCGAAGGCTCGCGGGCAGATTCGCAGCAGCCGACACCTCGCCGCCGATTTGGAAGGAGGCCGAGTGATCGAACTCGACGCTGGGCGCAGCACTCCGGACCGCTACCGGCTGTCAATGAAGACATTCGCAAGCCAAGATGGGGACCAGGCTGTTTTTCGTACCCACAGCAGAATATCGCCGCCTCCAAGACACTCCTGGATACCACGACCCCCATGCGGGGCGGATGATCGATTGCCCGATCATGGCCCAAGTAAAGGCCATGGTGACGCGGCAGCTATCCAAAGATGCCCAAACCGACCACCGTGGCGAAGGAGCCGCCACGTGGTCCGGCGAGGACCTGACCAGCCAGCCGGCCAGGTCGGTAAGCCCGCCAGACACATCATGTTCTACCTCGCGGAGACGACTTGCGACACAAAGCATCACCGCGACTGCTCGCACTCCTCGACGCCAGCGCCGCGATCGAGAAAGGAGGAACAACGCCGTCAAGCCGATTTAATATGAGCGCTACGGCATCCTTCCGCGAGGCCGCTGGCACGCCAAGCGCGATCCTCCGCGTCGATCACCTCCCGAGGGTGTCGCGGTCAACGAAGGGGTTCAGGCGTTTACCCCTCACCTACGCCGAGTGGTTTGGCCTGATGGATTTAATCCTAAAGGCATCACTAGGTTCGACGGTGAGAGGGACCCGAGGCTTGGCTACAAGTATACGCTCGGCAAATGGGCCGGGGGGATCAAAGTAATGGCAAACTACTTGCCGGTTACCCTCTCGCCAGCCCAAGCATGGCTCACCGGACTTCCAAATGAACTCTATAGATTCCTCGGGAGATCTGTGTGAGCAGTTCATCTCAAATTTCCAAGGCACTTACGAGCGCCAGTGCACCCCTTGGGACCTATACCAGCTACACCAAAGGAGGAACGAATCCCTCCGGGAGTTCGTCCAAGCGCTTCATGAACAGGAAAAGCACCGCTCGACGTCACAGATGCGATTGTGATAGCTGCCTTCGAGAAAGGAGTCGGCGACCCGACCTCATCAAGAAGATGTCGGAAGCCACCCACGTCGGTCCGGAGCTGTTCGCCTAGCGGACCGTTACGCTTCAGCCTCCGAGGCTCTGGCGAACGGGCGTGATGAGGAAGGATCCCGAACCCCTCGGCGGAAAGAAAAGAAGCGCAAGGGCGAAGAGCCGGTGGCGCCGCCGCACCAACTCATCCTCGCGCTCTCAAAGAGGATGGATATGACAAGGTTATGAACTCACCCCGCCCTTTCCATCCGAAGGGGAGGCATGCCGCCAAGGATCGCTTCACCCTAAAGAGGTTCGCCCACGAGAGCAAGAGGCAGCCGGACAAGGTCCGAGTGGTCACGCCGCCGAAACCGCCTCTCCTGGCCGAGGAAGACTATCGAAGTCGACCTCGAGCTTAACTACATATTCGGGGTTCGCCGCATATGAGTCCAAGCGGAAGCAAAGCTCACCGCCGGGACATCTCAGGCAGAGAGCGGAGACCCCGATATGTCCGGTGGTCCGAGGTCGCAATAACTACGACCGCACGGATCACCCAGATCGCGCCCCATTCCCCGGCAGATACCCGGGTCTTGGCGCCGGTTGTCCGCGGCATCAAGCTCAAAAGGGTGTTGATTGACGGTGGGAGTGGGCTCAACGCCCTCTTCGTGAAGACACTCGATGATATGGGGATCCCGCGGTCCGACCTCAAACGCGGTCGTCGCTTTTCATGGAGTGATACCCTAACGTCGGCGATACCACTCGGACAAATCACTCTGCCACCACGCTCGGCGCAAGGGACAACTACCGGATCGAGAGCCTTAGCATCGAGGTGGCAGACTTCGCGACAACAGTATCACGCCATCTTGGGGAGACTACCGGCCAAGTTCATGGCGGTGCCCCACTACGCGTGACCGATGCTGAAAATGCCGGTCCGAGTGGTATTATCACTCGCTACGCGGCGATGTTAAGCGATCTTTCTCTTGCGACGAGGAGAGTCGCGAAATGGCCGAGTCTCTGGAGGCGCCGGGCGGTCGGGAAAGGATTCGTCAAGAGGCGGATTTCGACAAGCCGGAAGGCGATATCCCTACCCGCAAGCCGCAGAACTCCGGGATCGGCCCGAGGAAGGCACCAAAAGGATTCTCCTCGACCCGTCCGATCCGGGCGCGAGCCGCCTCGACGAGACAAGGCTCGGGATGAATAGGAAGATGCGCTCGTCACCTTCTGCTGGCAAACCAAGACGTCTTTGCCTGGAAGCCGTCCGACATGCCCGGGTCCCCAGGAGGTGATCGAGCATGCAATCGAATGTAAACCAATCCGCCAGGCCCATCAAGCAAAGGTTACGACGGTTCGCTTCAAGATCGCCGAGAAGCCATCGAGAGGAGATCACAAAGCTGCTAGCCGCAGGGTTTCATCAAAGAAGTGTATCATCCCGACTGGTTGGCGAACCCTGCACTCGCCCGTAAGAAGAATAAAAGTCGGGCGCATGTGTGTTGATTACACCGACCTCAACAAGGCTTGTCCGAAAGATCCCTTTGGTCTCCTCGTATTGATCGGTGGTAGACTCCACCGCCGGGATCTCGGCTACTCGACTTTACGGGCGCCTATTCAGGCTATCATCAAATCCGGCCGAGAGGAAGATCATGAAGACTTCGTTTATCACTCCATTCGAGCATATTGCTATATCACCATGCCGCTCGGGCTCAAGAATGCCGGCGCATAGCGTACCAGCCCGTGCGGCGGTGTTTTCACCATCATTTCGGGCGCAATGTGGAAGCTTATGTGGATGATGTGGTAGTTAAAACGCAGACACGAGATAGCCTTACCTCGACTGGCCGAGACGCTCGCAAGTCTAAGGGCTGTTCAGATGAGGCTAAACCCCGAGAAATGTGTTTTCGGAGTTTCTTCCGGAAACTACTCGGGTTCATCGTCTCTCATCGTGGGATCGAGCCGAACAGGAGAAAATTGGAGCCATCATAAAAATGGCCTCGCCTACCACCAAAAGGAGGTCCAAAAGCTCACCGGATGCATGGTAGCGCTTGGCGGTGTTTATCTCACGGTTGGGAGTCCGGGAATGCCTTTCTTCAAGCTCCTTAAGAAGCAGGATCGCTTTGATTGGACGGCAGAGGCACAAAGAGCCTTCAAGAACTCAAGGTGTTTCTCTCCACTCCCAGCCTTAGTCTCGCGGCGCCAGTGAACCTCTTCGCTCTACATAGCGGCAACATCTCATGTAGTAAGTGCCGTGATAGTTGTGGAGCGGGAGGAATCTGACACCGCTACGGCGTGCAACGCCCAGCTTTATTTTGTCGAAATCTTGGCGAATCCAAGACAAGATATCCTCAAATCCAGGAAGGCCAGACGCCATTTTGATCTCGTCACTAAGTCAAGCATTATTTCAAGGACATTCGATTTGATGAGTCACTTCTTTCCCCGTGGGAGAGGTCCTCCGTAATCGGAAGCTACCGGAAGAATTTCAAAGTGGGCAGCCGAGCTTGGAGCTTTCGACATCTCGTTCAAGCCGCGACCGCCGTCAAGTCCTGTGCTTTGGTCGACTTCACGGCCGAGTGGACCGAATCCTGCACTCCCGCACGGAAGAAGAGCCGAATATTGGGTCATGCACTTCGACGGATCTCTCATGCTTGGGGAGCAGGGCGGAATCCTCCTTATCTCGCCTAGGGGCGACAGGTTGAAGTATGTCCTTCGGATTCACTTCCGGCCTCAAACAATGCCGCGAGTACGAGGCCCTCATCCATGGGCTTCAGATCGCCACATCACTCGAACTGACGGCCGTGGCGGTTCGAGGCGACTCGATTGGTGGTGAATCAAGTACGTATGACTGGTCGTGGCGCGGATCGTAACATGGCGACATACCGCCAAAGAAGTCCGAGAATTGGAAGGCAAGTTTGACGGCCTGGAGTCGTTCATGTCCTCCGCCGCAATAATGAGGCAGCAGACGAGCCGCTAAGATGGGAGCCACTCGGGCAAATGTCCCAAGTGATATCTTCGCACAGGATCTTCACGAGCCAACCGTTACAAAACGGCAAAAGCCAGCGAGGGTCCTGGAACCGGTCCCGCTCATCGATCCAGATCGACTACCCGTACCTTGATTACCTCTGAAGGACAAACTTCCTGAAGCAACCACTCTGGCAGAGCGCCTCCCGACAAGCCAAATCCTATGTGGTGGTGGGCGACGAGCTCTTCCGAAAAGTGCCTCGGGTGTCCTCAAAGGTGCATTTCGGGACAAGTGGGAAGAGAGCTGCTCCAAGAAATCCACTCGGGATGTGTGGCCATCACGCGGCATCAAGCGCCTTGGTTGGGAAAGCCTACCAGGTGGTTTCTTACGCCAACGGCGGTAACGGATGCCAAGGAGATAGTTCGAACTGCGAGGGTCGCCAATTCTATGCAAGGCGAGACACACTTGCCAGACAGAGCTACAGACTATACCCATTTCTTGGCCTTTCGCAGCCTGGGGCTCGACTTAGTGGGCCCGCTCAAGAAGGCTCAAGGCGGTTTCGCTTACCTCTTCGTGGCCATTGACAAGTTCACCAAGTGGATCGAAGCCAAGCCAGTCGTCACTATCACCGCAGCTTAAGGCCAAGGAGTTCTTCCAGATATTGTGGTCGATTCGAGTGCCCAACCGGATCATCACGGACAACGGCACCCAATTCAGGAGTGAAGAATTCCAAGAATGGTGCGAAGGCGTCGGGATCAAGATCTGCCGCCTCGGTGGCTCACCCACGAAGCAATGGGCAAAGTTGAAGCGAGCTAACGGTCTGGTCCTCCAAGGCCTCAAGGCCAGGATCTTCGACCGCCTCAAACCATACGCTGCTCGATGGGTGAAGGAGCTACCGTCGGTACTCTGGGGACTCAGAACCACTCCCAGCCGAGCGACTGGCCAAACCCCCTTTTTCCTGGTCTATGGCGCAGAGGCGGTTCTGCCGACCGAGCTAGGATTCGAATCCCCGAGGGTTCGGAATTACCACGAAGCCGAGTCCGAGGGAAGCCGAATGGTGGAGCTTGATCAACTCGAGGAGGCTCGGAACGTTGCAGCCCTCCAGTCGGCTAAGTACCTCCAGGGACTCCGGCGCTACCACTCGCAACGCCGTAAGTAGAACCTTTCGTAAGGAGATCCGGTCTCGCGGAGGAACTAAAAGCGAGCACAAGCTCTCTCCAATTTGGGAAGGTCCGTACAATGTGCAGAAGACAATCCGGCCAGGTGCTTATCGACTCAGACGAGAAGACGGCGAGGTTCTGGCGAATACTTGGAACGCCGAACAACTCCGTCGCTTCTACGCATGAGTTATGTATCCTACTCTCACACATTAAATAAAATGGTGGTCCGTCTTATTTTCTGAAGTTCTGTGTAATGCTAGCCCCGAGTGGTCATTACCCGACTGGTGTGGTGCCTAACCCTGGTCGTGCCAATATAGAGTGCACGGAAATAACAAGCCGCGATGAGCACAAAGCCTCGGCGGTTTACACCAGCGCGCACAACGGAACGGGTACAAAGCACTAACCACTCAGGGACTGCAATTCGCAGCACCAGAATCTAACCGAGATTCGCCTGATCGCGAATTTCTAATCACAAAAGCTCGAGCCCCGGCGCCTCGTTGTCGGGTAATCGAGCAACCGACTAAAATAAGTTGATCAGGCGGAACCACTAAACTCGGATTAAACATGATGGCACGGACTGGATAAAATTTCGCATTGCATTCCGTAATGTTAATAATTTACATTACTGACTTTCTTTTTTTCTTTTTCTCGCGCTAAAATAAAAAATAAAAAAATAAAAAAAATCGTTGCTGATGCTACTGGTCTTTAGTCTTTAGTCTTCTTCTTTGCTCTTAGTCTTTAGTCTTTGGTCTTCTTGGTCTTGTATTCTTTGGGAGGCCCGGAGGCGAGATCGTTGAGGTTAGACGGGACCCACGCGACCCAAAGTCGCCGAGAATCTCGTCCTCAACCACCCACACGGGGGCTATAAGGCGGACGAGGGTCCTGACGGCAAGGTCGTCGCGGCGATCGCGACCAACCATCTCGAGGATGACCTCCGCCACCTCGTGGAGCCCCGGTGCGGCCTCCAGCAAGGTGGCCACGGCGGCGGCGTCCCTCGCGTCCCCCTCCTCTCCTTCCGCCTCCAGGATGGCAAAATCATGCTCCTCCCATGCTTCGGCCTCCTCCCAGCTGTGCAACATCCTAAAGAACCGCTGGCGAAAGAATGCCGCGTATGGGCCGACGAACTTCCTCGTGTTAGACATGAAGGAATGCTGGAAGAGAAGAAGAGGGACGAGGCAAAAGGGAAATGGGCGATCGCTCATCAGCGGTGACGCCCTATTTATAAGCCACCCCAGCCCCGGAAATCGAAGCGTCTCCAAAGGCAATCAAATGCGCCACCTCGCAATCAACGGCGAAAAACAAAGCGGCAGGCGAATACCAAAGAAGACCAAAGACCTTGAACAAAATCAAGGAGAATTTCACCAGACACGTGTCGTAAGCAGTTCAAGCTCGTTCGGCTTTCTCGCTTAATTATACCAAATTAAGCGCAAAAGCCCGGGGGCTGGAGAGCTAGCAAGCGATGCAAGCCTGGGGGCTAAACCACTCAGCCAGGTGGCCACAACGTAAGTCCCGACGCTCGAGAGCTGCACGCCAGCCTCTCGGAAAAGCGTGTCTGGGGCAAGAAAGCCACGGGCCAAGGCCCTGGCGTTTGGAAGCCATACCAGTCGGCTGAAACTCACCCGGAAAGGCGCAACAGGATCCAAAAGGCTGCGGGCCTATATTCAGGTCTGAAGACCACTCAGCGGAAGACAATACAGGCAAATCATATTGAAGTAAGAAGACACAATATTTCAAACAAGGAGGGCGAGCACTCGGCATCAAGGCCCACATCGAAGTCAGAATTCTAGATTCTCCAACAAGGCCTGCGATGCACCGGACACCTCTTCGAGGAGCGTTGGCCTTGTCTTCATCACAGGCAAAACCTTCTTTCACAGCTTCGAGGTCAACTCTCGGATAATGAGACTTGACCACCGCCAATGCCTGGTTCGCACTCATTGCTGCGGACTCTTTGGCGTAAGCTCTGATCCTGTTGGCTCCTCCCGAGAGAAGTGGAACAGCATCGTCCCCCTGGCCCGGCGTGACTCCTTCAATACGCAGAAGGTGCAGGACTGGCTCGCAGGCGACGCGCAGTTCAGTCCGGCCCTGTTCGGCGGTGGCCATATTCTCCTTGCACTCTACAACAAAGTCAAACGGCCATCAGGGGCACACCCGACTCCAAGTGTGGTCAACCCAAGTCAAAGAAATTTACCCTCTAGCTCATTGCATCCTTTCCAAGCTGACTCGAGCTTTGAGGCCAGAGTTCTCTGAAGCCTCCAGTCGGGCCCTCAGCTCAGCAACAGTCGAGTCACGCTCTGAAACACAAGTGTCATCATCCTCTCCAATCATCCAAACCGAATCCAGGGGAGAATCTCACCTTCAAGCATATGCTCAAGCTTCATCTTCTCCTCCCGGATCGTCATACACTCACCCTGAAGCCCGTGGACCTCTTTCCACCTGTCCGCGCTGATCTCGTTGAGCTTGTCCTGCATCGCTTCGCTCCTTGAGCTTCGGGAGCACCTTCCGAAAAACCGCGATCTTTGCTCGGGCGCTCCCCATGTCCTAGGTAACAGGCAGAATCTCGAGGAGAAGTCGGCAAACAGATTAAAGACAAGAAGCTCACCCTGACGAGCGTGCTACACCTGACGGTGAGCTCATAAAGCTCCGTCCGAGCCGCTCTTTCCATCTCGTCGTCCTCTTCCATCCCTTTCCAGTCGGAACCCCCTTCCCACCATACGGTCCGGTTCGGGGGCTTCGGCAGAGGACCAAGCGGCGGTGGCTCTCGAGGCACTTCCTCCACTCTGGGAGACGGTGCCGGGTCGATCTCGTCGACGGACGGACCATCGGATGGTTCGACCGTTGGCCCGCCGGCGCCCGGTGGCGACGCCCCGGCAGTCGGCGACAACGGCGACCTAGCCTCCGCCTGGGGCTCCTTTTCAGGAGACCCCTCCGCCGGGACGTCCGTAGCAGGAGTCCTGAATCAGCAAAAAGAGAAACACCTCAGCACAGGAAGTGATAAAAAGACAAGGGTCGCCCAAAAGAATACCTTTTGGACTTCTTGAACTTCATCCCAGGCCTCATCCGAGACCCAGCACCACTCGGAGAGAAGTTAGCTCCCGCAGCCGGGCCGCCTCGGGATGTAAGGTGTGGCCCCGCGCGATCCGGTGCATCGGAGGTCGAAGGCCCTGACGAAAAGACCGGCGACCTCCTCCACCGACTCCCGGCGCAGCTCGTCGACCGAGGTGTCAGCCACTCGCTTCGCCTGAGCGTGTTTCAGCCGAGAGAGGCCGACAACCGGAGCGTCAGAAAGGAAGGACGTGCGTTCCTGAAAAAAGGAACGATCGCACCCTGTTTGAATCACACATCAGTCAAAGAAATCATGGAACAACCTTTCGAGAGAATAGTGCACTCACAGGAGGGGGAGGCCTTGCCGTCGAAAATTTATGAGGGCAGCCCCTGTTGGTGATTATTGTGCCAGGCACGAAGAGATCAATCGCCGTCTTTGCCGCGCCTCCATCGACAGGGCCACGTCCGTCTCCGCGTGGGGTCCAAAGGCCCGTTGTATTGGAACCCCAAATGGACTCTCTCCTTCAAGGGCTGCACTCGGCGCTTCACAAAATCGATCGCGATCCGGGACCCGTCGACCCTCGGTTCTTGAGATCGTCAATCAATGCCGAAGCTTGGGGATTTGCGCCAAACCTCCTCCGTCTGGGCATCGCTCCAAAGATCGGGAAGCTTTAGGAGCACGTAGGCAAAGGGGCGAGGAAAGGATCAACATTAGCACAATAGAACCACTCCCGCCTCCAACCTTTGAGGAGGTCTTGAGAGGAACGACAAAATCGCTTCTTCGAGCCCTCCCATGGTGGAGCCGGCGCCCCCAACGACGTTGGGAGCGGCCCGGTTCGGCTGAGGCTTCAGCAAGAATAAGGAGCGGACCAAATCCAAATGAGGACGTATCCCAAGATACGCCTAGAGCTGGACGAAGATGGCAATGTGAAGAATCGAGTTAGGGTTCAAATTGATCAACTCGATTTCGTAGAAGTGGAGGAGCCCCGGAAGAAGGCGCTCCCAGAATGCTAAGTCCCCGAGAAGAAGGACTCAAACACCACAATCTCATTCTCTAGAGGTGTGGGGTAAGGGTCACCTGCGGCGGACGGCGGAGATCAACTCCGGCGGAGGGAGGACGCCGTGGCGACCATCCCTCCAAGCGGGACGTCGTCGTGATGGAAGTCTCCCACCTGCCGTCGCAGGCTCGGCGCTACCCTCGATGACGAGGAAGAAGACATTGCGAAGAAGAAGACACAGTGGGAAGAACCGCCGCAAGCCAAGGGCGCGAAACCAGAAACCCTAAATCGCCAAAGGAGGTTTGAAGGTTTCGCAGCTGTGGTGGGGAAGGTGCAAGGAGGCCGTTGCTCCAACGAGGGTCCTTCCGACTTATAAGAAATGGGCCCCAATTTCCACCTTACGGTGGGAAGAAACGAGGGCCCTCCTGTTCAGTCTGGGCGGATCCAGGGCACGCCCATGACGGGCCAATAGGCTGCGTCGCGCCAAAAGCGCGCCAGGTGTCAAACCTGGTCCAAAGTTTGGGATAAAGTCGCCCACGACGGGCACGAACGCCGCCGCCACGGAAGCTTGGGGCTGGACACTTTCCGAACATCCTCCGACGGCACACCCCATAATTTGGGGTCAATTGCTGGTCATTTGTCTCACAATGCGATTGGGTGTCGCGGGAGGATCTACAACCAACACGGTCTTGAGAATGCGCCCATGAGGGTCTAAAGCAAAGGCGCCAGAACGGCACAGCATTACTCTGTATGACCAAGGTATGCCCCATGAGGGTCGGGCCGAGCGACAGCCGGCTGTCACAAGATCAGAACGGGCGCTGGTACCGCCCGACCCGAGCCAAAAGACCAAGGTATGCCCCATGAGGGTCACCGAGCGACAAGTCGGCTGTCGCGCCGTAAGCGGCGCGGTACCACTCGGCCCGAGCCAAAAGACCAAGGTATGCCCCATGAGGGTCGGCCCGACAAGCCAGCTTGTCGCGTGCACCGTAAGCGAGCGCTGGTACCACTCGACCCACGAGCCAAAAGACCAAGGTATGCCCCATGAGGGTCACCGAGCGACAAGCGGCTGTCGTGCACCGTAAACGGGCGCTGGTACCACTCGCCACGAGCCAAAAGACCAAGGTATGCCCCATGAGGGTCACCGAGCGACAAGCCGGTTGTCGTGGCACCGTAAATCCAAGCGCGGTACCACTCGACCACGAGCTAACCAACCACGGTGGCTTCATACTACAAGTTCTTTATGATCTCTCTCCCGCATAATCCTCATGACGGGGTAAGGGACGGAAAGTCGATCCTAAAGCACTTGGGGGCTCTTGTGGGATGTCGAGACAGGGTCCCGCAAGAGGGGCCTACACTGACCGGGCCTCGACAGCGGAATAGAAAGCCCAAAGCCCGAAGCACCACGACGGGCCCAGAGGAGACCTTCGACTTGCTCCCAAGACAACTCCTCGATCCTTCAAGGAAGCTGCGCCCGCCCTAACAACCCGCCAGAACGAAGCATGCGATCGACCTTTGCGGAACACTGCGGATCTTTGGAACGACAAGGCGGCGGCGTGGGTCGGAGAAAGCATAACCACCTCTCCGGGGCGTAGGCGTGAAGGCGGATAAGGACAAGGGACATGTCGTCCAGGCCACCATGTTCAGGGCCCGGTGGCGCCCATCTATCATGTATTCTTCCCCCAGTATATAAGGGGAGGAGGGAGAAACAAGAAAAAGAGAGACACACACGATATATCCAAGAACACAGGACTAGGGTATTATCTCCTCCGAGAGAGCCCGAACCTGTCTAAAACAGATTGCCCCCGCATCCTGTGTTACCATCAAGCTCAGATCCCGCACAAATCCCCTAGAATCACAAATCTTATTGCCGGCGAAACAGATCGTCGACAGTGTTCAAAAAGAAACTAAGGCCTGATGGTACTATTGAAAAGTACAAGGCTAGACTTGTGGCTAAGGGTTATACGCAAAAGGAAGGAGAGGATTATTTTGATACTTATTCACCTGTTGCTAGGATCACAACCATCTGGGTACTTTTATCCTTGGCTGCCTCTCATGGTCTCATTGTCCATCAAATGGACATGAAGACAGCTTTTCTTAATGGAGAGCTAGATGAGGAGATCTACATGGATCAGCCAGATGGATTTGTGCTACCCGGACATGAGAGCAAGGTGTGTAAGTTACTGAAATCTCTTTATGGCCTTAAACAAGCACCTAAACAATGGCATGAGAAGTTCGATAGAACATTGACACAAGCTGGCTTCGCTGTAAACGAAGCCGACAAGTGTGTGTATTATCGCCATGGTGGGGGTGAGGGAGTTATTCTGTGCCTATATGTGGATGACATTTTGATCTTTGGAACAAACCTTGATGTGATCAATGAGGTCAAGTCTTTCCTGTCTGGAAATTTTGATATGAAAGATCTCGGAGAGGCCGACGTGATCTTGAACATCAAGTTAGTCAAAAGTGAGGATGGGATTAGTCTTTCTCAATCCCATTATGTGGAAAAGGTTTTGAGTCGGTTTGGCTATTCGGATAGCAAGCCTTCTCCAACACCTTATGATCCAAGTGTGATTCTTCGGAAAAACAAGAGAATTGCTAGAGATCAAATGAAATACTCTCATCATTGGATCTCTCATGTACTTGGCTAGCGCTACAAGGCTCGATATCTCATTTCTTTGTAAGCAAATTGAGCCGATTTACTTCTAACCTGGGAGATGATCATTGGCGTGCACTCGAAAGAGTTATGCGTTACTTGGTGGGTACAAGAAATTATGGAATACACTATACCGGTACCCTTCAAGACTAGAGGGTTATAGTGATTCAAATTGGATCTCGATCTCGATGAGATTAAGGCCACCGGTGGATATGTGTTTACACTTGGTGGGGCGCTGTGTCGTGGAGGTCTTGCAAACAGACTATTTTGACACGGTCAACCATAGAGGCAGAATTGATGCATTGGATACGACCACTGTTGAGGCGAGAATGGCTACGTGAACTCTTGATGGATCTTCCGTGGTTGAAAAACCAATACCGCCATTCTTATGAACTGTGACAATCAAGCGATTATTGTTAAAGTGAACAGTTCTAAAGATAACTTGAAATCCTCAAGACATGTGAAAAGACGTTTGAAGTCTGTCAGGAAATTGAAAAACTCCGGAGTGATAGCATTGGATTATATCCAGACGGCTAAAAACCTGGCAGATCCCTTCACTAAAGGGCTATCACGGAATGTGATAGATAACGCATCAAAGGAACTAGGCATGAGACCCATGTGAGTTATACCATAGCGGTAACCCAACCTATGTGATCGGCGATCCCGTGAATTAGGACTTGGGAAAAACAAGCTACTAGTTAACTGGAGGAGAGTAATTTTCTAACTACTTCCAAGTGAAGATGCAATACTCTCGAAATCTGTATGGCAGGTTGGCTTTTGCCTTAATGTGTTCTGTTGGCTTTATTTAGCGAAGATGTCATCCTACAGAGCATCTTGAAAGAACACACCTATATGAGATTGACTGTTGAAAGTCGCAGTCTATGAGACTTGGGTAATCTCTAGTAAGCTCATGAAGAGACCATGGAGTACGACTTATATGCTCCACCCGAGGGGAAGCCTATTGGCAGCCTAGTATCAGCTAAGGCTTTAAATGAAACTCAGTCGCACAAAACTTGCAATTCAAGGCTTAGTCCATTGTTCAAGTTGTGGCTGAGTGTAATTTGGAGTCCTAGGTGCAATTCAAGGCATAGTCCATTGTCACTGAAATCTTTGGTATATTAACGACTTTGGGAACAGGCAAGACTGTCGGTGGGACTTTGAGATCCGGTGGGGATTGTTGGATTATTTGGGCCAAGCCCATTTGATTGAGACAATAAATCCTAGAAAATCTCAAAGGCCCACCTCATGAGGAGCATGTGCACTAGCAATAGTACCACATTGCTAGCCTAAAGTGGTGAGCACTAGTTTAAATAGTGGAGTGTGCTACACCATGGTAGAACCATGTGGAGAAAGGGAGAAAGAATACACACGCTCGCCTTTCGCCTCGGGCCGGGCCGGGCTCGGAGCCTGGCGGGCGGGGCGGGCGAGCGCGGCACTGCGTGAATGGTCCGCCGAATTCAGTCTGAGGGGCTTTGCGTGAAGCGCAACCTCCTTTTGCAGATTACTCTTTTGCTACTCGGAATCGCGGTTGTAGTATGAGATAAGGACACCGTAACAGATCCCGTAATGGACTCCGATCGTGGCACGTCCTCGAGTCGTGTTCGGTTACGGACTGTTACCAGGGCTCCTTTATATACTGCGTCGCCGTCATCTGGGAGATATAGAGTTTTCTGCGCCCTAGCGCTTTTGCCGCTTTCCTCGCTGCGCGCCATCAAGTCTGCCTGCCCACGTGCCTGGCGTGCACCAAATAACGGGAAAGCAGTTCTCGAAACCGTCCGTCCTCGCGTTCTTGCACCGGGAGAGGACGAATCAGGTTTTTGGGAAGCGCTCGGCGCGACTGCTTCCACGTCACCGTCACGGCTCGTCTTCCTCGACGTTCAGGAGCGGCTGCTCGGCATCGCACTCGACTGCGGCGCGCTTCCGTCCTCGGCACTGTACGCGCTACAACGACTACTGCTCCATCTGCACACGAACAGTACGTTACAATGTTTCTACTGTTTATTTTCAACCTATTGATTGTGAGCACATTAGATGGATATATGTGTAGTCTTCTAGCATATGCATCTATGGTATGCTCCTGTTATTCATTACCGATAGTCAATCACATGTTGTTCATGATTTACTTTTGGATTAAATTATACCTAAATGTGCCTTTATTTCTATCAAACACTATATTCAATACATACATGCAAAGAATATAAAGTAAAGATGGATATTTATTAAGGGTAAAGAGTAAAGATCACACTTATATTGCATTAGAATACGAAATAAGTCTTATGCTTATAGATAAAATTATTAAAAAAATACGACCTATTAAGTTGGATGGATAGAGTACTGAACAAAAATCAATGCTCTGCCGTGGTATTATTTTTTTCGTCGACATCTCTGGAGCCAACAAAAGCGTAGGCCTCGAGGGCACCACCTTGTTCCATCTCGACAAATTTATGCATCACCTTTTGTCACCTAATCTACGAGCAAAAAACGTCGCTTTGAACATGGGACACGCGGGCACCGAGATCTCAAGCCAGCCTACAGCGTTTTTTTTATACCGCTCTGGTTAGGCACGAGTGTCTGTCGATACATCCCTCAGGAGAACAGATAGGCTACTTTACTATAAAATTAAAACATTTTATTATATAACTAAAGAACCACGGTAAATTATAAATTACGAAATTACTACTAGACACATAGATCTATAGTAGAAGTAGAGTCGATGTAGCGCGTTGGTGTTGTTGTAGTCATACTAGCCTCGCGCCTCCTCTAACAGTTTCTCGTGATCGTAATAGATTGCGGATCATCCTAGCATTGAAGCCTCACAGCAACGCCTCCAAGGTATCCACACGTATAGGGGTAGGAGCACCACGCACCGGAGTGTTAGCACCAGCTGCGCGGTTCTAGGCAAAGGATGTGTGGCGACTAGGGTTTCGAGAATTCCGAATTTATATTCTTCCTTGTAACCATATAGCCAACATCTGTAACTTTAAATAGATGCTCCACAATGGGTATCTACATTAGAAGCCTATTAAAAACTCAAAGCTCATCATAATTCAGATCACCATCTGAATTAAGTCCCAACACTTGCGTACAACCCTATAGGTTCACGTACACTTGGGCATGGCCCGAGTACTCTTATTTGACCATTAA
This sequence comes from Rhipidocladum racemiflorum, assembly GCA_036346355.1. Classification (NCBI taxonomy): domain Eukaryota; kingdom Viridiplantae; phylum Streptophyta; class Magnoliopsida; order Poales; family Poaceae; genus Rhipidocladum; species Rhipidocladum racemiflorum. The sequence goes on along the minus strand of CM070578.1, from coordinate 12,529,920 downwards.
TTGGTAGCGGTCTCTAGCAGAACGTGCAACCTTCGAATATATGTAAAGATCACATCGGAAAAATCTTAACAGTGCTTAGTTATATGCATTTCCCTTTGCCTCATGATATCGATCAAACTCAAGGCGAGTATGTGTCATCCTTGTTTAAATATCTTAACCATTCTTTCTTAATTATGTGACCCGGAATCCCTGACTACGGTTAGCTCTTTAACCGCGAGTAACATAGTCATATATTTCCAGAAACCGACTACTCAAGAGGCCTAAAGATATCTCTCCCGTTGTATGGATGATCAATTCCATCTTGATCGACCATGCCTCACTGCATGTAGACAAACCCGAAAGCCACCTTCATAACTATCCAGTTACGGAGTAGTGTTTCCCCTAAGTAAATCATAACACATCTCGAGTACATGTGTCAACCTCAAGTCTAAGGATATAGCATACGCATTGAATATGAGATTAACTGATGACAAGTAAGAATACAACGTTCTTGCGGTGTCTAAAGGTAGCTCAATCCAACTCTATATTCTCTAACATGTGTTCATATTATTAGCTTGATATCTTCATATCCATGACCCGTGAAACATGGTCATCAACTAATACATATATTAGTCTATCCATATGTGTACTTGTATGTCTATTGATTAGGGATCACTTTAGAATAATCATCACAAAGTCATAGGTAGAGTTTCACAAACAAGTCATATACTTACTAATAAAAAATAATGATATTTTTGAAGGAATAAGATAATAAATTTTGAACATAAGAAAATATAATCTACAGCATATCTCCAGCAATCCCGTCCCGTGAAAGCCCCACGGCCGTCGTACAACGACTGTACGGGACCCCCCAACCCAAAACCAAGCGTGCCAAGCTGCCGCACACTGTTCAATACTCGAGAGCACTACTGCTACTGTGATACAACACAGCTGAGACGGCGATAACTAAGCAGACGCAGAGACGCTACTGCCCACTGGCGATGGTAAACTCGCCATCCTTGTCGTTCCGGAGCAAACCTACACGCTTGATTTGGCCGCATTACCGGCGTCCAACGCACGAACGTGACACGGGATTCTGCTGCCGGGCAGTTGTTTATTATAGGCGAGCACATGCAACGGCGGCATCGGCATCAAGCATAAGACTATCTCTAGCAGCTTTCTTTCCTCTTTCAAATTTCTTCACGAACAGATCCCAAGTGCTCCAGCAGATTCCCTTCACAATTCCTTTCGGAAGGGATTCAAACAGTGAATCTCTCTAGAAAGGGATTCTCTCACTAATCCCTACACAAATTCCCTTGAGAGGATGCTGCTGGAGATAGTAGAAAATAAAAGAAATGAATATGGAGAAGAAAACAACAAAATGAATAAAACGAAGGGAAATTGACGAAGATAGCACCCGACGGGCGGTGGGCGACCACTCGGCCCAACGAAGATTCCTGAGATAGATGCCGAGCCGATGGGGGCGCGCGTCCCCGTTAATCACACGTGCCGGCGCGCGTGTACGCCTTTGCTTTCGTCTTGTTTTGCGTGCAGCTCCGTCTTGCTTTACCTTGCGTGCTCGTCGCCCCGAGCTGGACTCGCTACATGCATGCATGGGCCCTGGCTGGCTGAGCCATTTGATTGCATGGGGGAAGAAGAAGGGGGGATTAATGGCGATTGTGTAGGAGGAGGTCGCGATCGGAGCCTGCGAACTTGTGGTCGAAGGGTGGAGGGAATTGATCGTGTGATCTAAGCGTGGCCCAGGGGCCGGTGGCGGTGATCGGTGACCGTGGGAGGAAGCATGGCCTCTCGAGCTGGGCAAAACCTGGCATGGCATCATTACATGGCGTGAATGTTTCGTGATGACAATTGACGGCTACTAGTGTAGCTAACTGATGTGCACCACCAATGTTGTCTATCCTTTTGTATATAAAAAAAACCACTAGAAAAAAAATTCAAAACCGATTGTTATCTATCTAAATGCCAGCTTGATTTCTACTAAGTGGTTTACCGTGTATTTTCCGGAATCTAATTCTATAGCCTCTTTTGGGAAAAATGTTAGAATAGTTGCGTTAATCAGCTGTCCCCTTTGGAGAAACTGATAGACAAATAATATGATGTGTCACAGGAGAGCCGCCACCGTGGGCAATTTTTAACCAAAACTGAAAAACCAAACCGAACCGAAATGAATTCAGTTTATGATTCGGTTTTTATTTTGACACTTTTTGCTTTTCTAATTTTGAAGACTAAAAAAACCAAAGAATCGATTCACACAAAAATCCCCATTCCCCATCAACTGGCCCCTTCCACTCCCTGATGTCTTATTAGTTAATATGTCATATCAGTGTAATTAACTCGAGATTAATGGCAAAGCTACAGTTATTATCTGGGGTTAATTATGCGGATCGCCAAATTCGTCCTCTTCCTCTCCTCGCTCGTGGCCGGCCGACTCCCTCCTCTTCCCGCACGCGGCTCCCTCCCGTCCCTTCCGCCTCCCTTGCCATCGTGGCCCACTTGCATCCCGCCGCACCCTCGCCTCCCTACGCCGCCCCCTACCTCCCCCTCTCCTCCCCCCTCCGGCGAAATGGATATAGCAAAAAATTATCTCAAAACTGTAGAATGACATATATTTAAAAATAAAATTTAAATGTTATAATAATATATATTTAGAAATGGAGGGGGTAACATTTATGGGTCAAGTGCCTTACCGAAGATGCATCCATCGAGCTCCAGTAATGCTACGAAGTTACGTACTACCCGTGGGTCGCGCGTGGCACCGTGCATTCGCCGTCAGGGCGTCTAGGAACGAGTACTACTACAGATAATAATATTATAAACGATTCAAAATTATTGTCACAGACGGTGATCATATGTTAATGATATAATAGCATATCGCAAATGGTTTAGCTACTTTCTGTGATATAAACACCACAGACGGCTCTAATTAGAAACCGTCTGTATACGACATCAATTACAACCATCTGTGATCCCCTTTTTTCCCTATAACCCTAGTAGAATTTCCATCGTTAGTATCTGTTGTTCGAAATTTTATTCTTCTTAGATATTTCTGCAAGCGGGCTAAGATTTGAGGGAGGTGAAACAAGGCCAAGGTCTACACGACGAATCTCTATCGGTATGCTTATATAGTGTTCTCTTCATCTCACAAACGGTTCATAATTAGAACCGTCGGTAATGGATTTAAAACCGTCTATGATATTGCTTATATATCACTGACAATTTATAAAAAGTATCGGTTGTAATAATATCATTTACCGTTTCATTATAGAACCATTAGTGATGAGACGCCTAACATAAATTCTTCTCTAAACTTTTATGCAGCAGTGAAGCTTGACCGTGCTCGCGCCCTGTAGTACGTACACAGCACCGAGTGCCCGACGTACGCCTAACGCGAGCGACCGCGCTGAAACAACCCAAAAATTCAAAATGAATTTATTTGGAGTTTATTCAAATTTCAGTTCAATTTGAATTGAGTTTGAATTTGCCTTTTGTTTTGGTTTTCATTTTTTGGTTTTGGGCCAAATTCCTCTTGGGCCTTCGGCCCGTTTCCGTTTCCGGCCCGTCGGCCTCTCCTCTCTCCGGCCCAGCGGCCCAGCTCCCCGACGGGACCCGTCTCCTCCGCCTCCGGCGACAGCTGGCCAAGGCCACACCGCCATTTGTCGCGCCGGCAACGCTGGCTGCGCCTCTGCGCGGCTCCGTCCTCGCCGCCTCGGCCGGTGTGCCGGTCCCGCCGCTGGCGCAGCCGCGTCATTGCGCAGGCGCTCGCCGGTGAAGATCGCCCGCTTCGCCGCGCTTGCCGCCGCCAGGCCGCTGCCGCCGCGCCGACGCCGCGCTTCGCGCGCTGCACTCCCCCTCCGCCGGCTATAAAAGCCCGCGGGCTCCCACTTCTTCCTCGCCTGCCTCGCCTCCCTCCGCGGTGAGCCCTCTCCTCCTCCCTCCGTCTCCGGCCGCTGGCCACTCGCCGGGCCGCCGCCAGTTCCTCAGCGCCGCCCCGGGGAAACCCTAGCCCTCCCCTGCCTCGCCCCTCGTCCGCGTGGACCAGGCCCACCTCGGCCTCGCCCAGCCTCCGCGCCCGCTCGTGGGCCGTGGCCCAACTCCCTGCGAGGCCGGCCCAAACACTGTTTGAACAGTGTTTCCATTTTCCGATTTAATAAATTAATTATTAATTCCAAAATTCGTTTAAAAATCCAGAAAATCCCCAGAAAATCCCCGAAAATTCCGTGAGCCCCAGAAACCCATCAAATACACTATCCGAACCGTTTCGATCCCCTGATTCCAAAAATGCCCTCCGTTCCTCAATCCGGAGTTCCCAAAATTCCAAATTGCCCAATTCGCCCTTCGTTCTCTCTCTCGGCCCGGTTCCGGTTTCCGGTTTCGTTTTCGTTTCCAGTTCTTTTCCGTTTTTCGTTTCTTTATTTATCGTTCGTTCTTGTCGCGATAGATTCGGACGTTGGACAATTCCAGTAGCAGTCCCTGGAGCCGGAGCTGTTCCCGGAGCAGCCGCAGATCCCGGAGAAGTTCCCGGAGCAGACATTGGACCCGACGGAAGCCCCGAACGACTACTTCCTCTGCAGTTCAGCCGATCCGATCGCCGAGCAAGGCAAGCCGTACACCCTTGATCATGTTGATCCCAATCATGCCATGCTATAGTATTAATTATTTTATATCGCATTATTTCACTGTATGTTGAACTATTGAAAGCAGTATTTTAGAATGACATGATACCTAGGTAATGCCGAATTGATCATGAAACCTCCTTGAAATTATTGAACCAGATTAAATCCTTTGTAACCCTAGATGATTACTAGTACCCTGTTAAGTTAGTTATTATTAATCTTGTAGTTAGCTCAAATGCTTTTGAAAATGGAAATAAATGTCGCCGAATCTCGGATTCGGATGTTTGTGAAAGTGCTACAGTTTGGGGGACAGAATCGGATAAATCCCGGAGTGGATGTAACTCCGATCCCCGGCTGATGATTAATGCCTTGGTTTGTATGGTGGCCGGTATTATGGGATACCGGATCGGGTTTGCGGATGAAGGCTTGATCTTTGGCAGTGTAAGGTTAACAACCCCCTTGAGCAAAGTAAACAACTTAAGTATCCGCTCAACCACAGGTCGGACTAGTCGACAGGCTAGTATCCGACATGGCTCGGTAAATTAATCATTCCTGAACCTAAAATCAGATTCTTTTGGTGGCTACCATTCTCAGGAGAGAATGGGGACCGGGCCTTCCTGGCAGGGAAGTGCACCGGAGGGGTGGAACGGGAATGGTCCTTCGCGACATTCTTGGTTCTCACAACGGTAGACGCTAATGGGGACCCTGAGTCCAAGGTAGCGGTACTATCGGTTAACAACTAAACCAACAGGAATGGTTAACGAATTGCTGTGATCATCTCGACCGACCGCATGTATTCTAGTTGCCTGTGAGTAACGGTCGTTGATATCTTGTGGGTAAAGCTGAGCACCTCTGCAGAGTTAATCATGATGGTATTCGAATACGCCGTACTTCCGGTTAATGAAGTTAAGTTCGAACTGGGGTGATACCCGTAACCAAGCTCAAGTTACTGTTTGGTGAATTTGGAAGAAGTTGGTTAAGTGTTGTGAACTTGTGAAACCCCCCCTAACTACTATTTATGGTTTGTACTTCAAATGTAAAATGAATTGGAAAATAAAACTGCATCCAGATACTTAAACCCTAGTTCCTTCCTTTGGAATACCCCTGCATATAGTATTCAGTGGTTCCGTACGACTTGTTGAGTACTCCCGTACTCACCCTTGCACCCCCGACCCTTTCAGAGTGAAGAAGCTGGAGCGTTCCCGGAGTTCGTAGTTGGCGATTTTGTTGGTTTTGAGGTCTTGGTCTTTTGCTCAGGCCTGCCTGTGCGGTGTTTTGCTTGTAAGTTATTCGGGCCTGCGCCTCTTTGTAAAAACCACGGCCGTTAGGCTATATTGAATAAAAAGTGTTGAATTGGCTTTTGGTCGGGTAATTTTACTTTCTTGTTTCTGACAATGATTAGTCTTCGCAGGTAGGCTGTTGTGAGTTTATATTCTTGCAAAAAGCGGTCCGTCACACGCGCGAGCCAAAGGGCAGTCGCGTGCAGTGGCTGTGGGGCGCGCGGCGCGGCTTTGTCACCGCGCGGTCGGGACTCGGGAGGCTGCGACGGAAACGGAAAGCACGGAATCCCGCGCCGGGAGTGGGATCTCACGAGCCATATGCCGTTCCGGCGTAAGAATAATCCCACGCACGCACGCCTCGGCGTCATGCACCTTTGGTGCCGAGTGGGCCAAGCCAACCTGCCGCACGCGCGCCTGCGCGAGGTGAGATCAGGTCAGGTCGGGTCGGGTTAGGCGCGCACCGGTGACGGCGAATTGGCGGGGCGCGCACGGCCGGGCAAGCCGGTCCGGTCACGTTGAGAGCGACGCCGTTCGTGCTTTCGACTGGGGACGGCAAATTGCCGGTGCCGCTTTGCTCTCCCACCCCATGTACGCCCGGCGTTCTACAAACGTTGGTGCGTTGCTTTCCAAGTCTGATTTGCCTCACGATCGGGCTTTTGGAGGACTTTGTTTGTACGTCAGAGTTTCAGCCTGTTTGGTTGGCTGTATCTGCAGTGAATTGGCTCTGGAGATGCAATTTTCCGTTGTTTGGTTGGTTTCTCAGGCTACTGAGCCAGGCCCGCCGGATGCAGGTTCGCCTCGGAGCCAGGCCCAGCGGAAACGAGAAAATTGGGCGTTTCCGGCTGGCCTGGCTCTGCGTATGCACGTCTCCTCTCGCAGCCAATCTCTTCTCCACGCCGCCGCTCGCACGGGTTCCTTCGCGCGCCTACACGGCCTCCACGCCGCGCTTCCACGCCTCCACCTCCGTCCCTCGCACCCTCCACGCCGTCTCCGACCTCGGTCACCTCCGCTCGCCACGCCCGTCTCCGACCGGCGCCCAGCTCTCCGCCCGTCGCCGACCCAGCGCGTCTCCGCCTCCGGCCGGTCCTCTCGTGGGGAAGAGCAACCTCTTTGTCGCGATACGCGCAACGAAGTTCAACCCCCACTCCATGGCCACCATCGGGGTCGAGTTCCAGACGCAGAGCATGGACATCGACGGCAAGGAGGTCAAGGCCCAGATCTGGGACACCGCCGGCCAGGAACGATTCCGCGCCGTCACGTCCGCCTACTACCGCGGCGCATTCGGCGCGCTCCTCGTCTACGACATCTCGCGCCGCTCCACCTTCGACAGCGTCGGCCGCTGGCTACAGGAACTCAACAGTACTCCCCTATCCACCTATCTATCTACTTCTTTCTACTACTTCTTTATTTTACCCAACTAGCTTGCTTGCTTGCTTGAATCAATTGATTCGTTTAGATCGTGTAGATCTGGGTTGGTTTTGACGTCGAGGGACAGTAGGAAGATCTTGAATTCCGATTCTTACAAAACCGAGCTCTCGCTCAACAGGGTAAGCATCAACAGCGATTCGAAAGACGATCAGAAGCAAACGAGTCGGTTTGGGTGTTGCTAGGGATTGCAGTACATTATTAATTATTGGATTTTACTGAGATATGAAGTTTTTTGTTCATTAATATTATTTGTTGTGCTTGAACTGTTAGATTATTCCAAGCATATCCTTCAACCCCAACAGTGGGATTGTTTAAGGTGCTGAAGTGCCTGAAGTCATTACCAGGTTCAACTCAGGTAAGAGTCGAACCGGGAAGATGCGAAAAAGGACCCAGTAAAGCTAGCAAAGGAGCAGTTTCAGAACATGTGGTTGTAGCCAAAGACATGATGAAAATTTGATTTCTAGATTGATAGGTTGAAACTGTAGTATTAAATTGATCCTTTTTTTGCTACTTGGGATTTCTTTCATACAAGAACTGTAGTGATAGCAATTCTTCATTTGTATCTTTCTTCTCCTGATCTGTATTAGATCTGTAAGCCGCATCATTTTTCCCTGATCTGTATTGTATCTATGCTTGATGAGTTCAACGCTCAAATTTCTTGATGCTTGATGTTATTTATCTATGCTTGATGAGTTCAACGTGTTTTGTATGGAGCAGACCAATCGGTTGCTTTTGTATGCATCTGGAAAATATCTATTGCACACTGCTTGGCTCACGTTGTGGTCCATAGAGCCATGGCCGAATACACTTGTTTCACTGTTGGTGCTAAGCATCACAAGTTAAATATAAATTAGGTTCAATATAAATTGTCGAGAGATGTTGAATTCAGTTGGTTCTTTTGCATTCAAAGAATGTGTTACAGCATCTCTTCTCAGTCTGCACCAGCTCATACAATCAACCAAACACCATATCTTCTCACCAGATCACCATACAATCAACCAAACACCATCTCTTCTCACCAGATCACCATGCAATCAACCAAACAGCATCTCTTGCATCCACTCAGCCTGGATCCCACCAGCCTGGCTCCACTCATACAGCCTGGCTGAATTGAGAAGGCAACCAAACAGCACAAAAGGGATTATTGAGTTCGACTTCCAGATGTGTGGTTTGACGCCAAAGTATATATGTGCTGAAGACAACTTTTGCAGATAAAACACAGAGCTCTTTTACGGTATACTAAATTTATTGTTTATTCTGTTTTGTTAATAGAGTAGTGGAATATCTTTAACAAATCATTTCCTATATCTAATTTTTATTACTCACTATATACTACCAGGATAATTCGTCATAAAATTTCTCAAAAACATAATGTCTACAGCAATACATCCGCCATGGTTTCCACATTATTAGCGGAATGGAATAAGGAGCCATAATTTATGTGCCTCTCTTTTCTACTCTAAGTCTCTAAGCGAGCAAGCCGTGAACCATGACAAGACGAGGCACACCGCACTTTGCTTAGCTAAAGGATAGTAACTAAGCAAACAACCCCTTCACGAATAGTTAAATGCGATGGACTACTTGTCTCAAGTCCTGTATGGAACACGATATTTGTTTTTAATCTCGCGCCAATTGAACTATTTATTATGAAAATCTTACAATTTTTTTTTGTGCAATCTATGCGTATCAAACAGGGCTTCGATTTAACTACAGTCTTGACATGTTTTTTTTTTTCTCCTCATTCACATGTAGAAAATATTATCGCTACAAAAAAAATATGTATCAACCTCAGAACATAGTCTCGTTCAGGCTTCTGGGTAAATGCCAGGTTCCAACCTCCAACTTGGAAGTTTCCTCTGAAGTCAATTCCGGCCCCGGGGTAGAGCCTAGTGCCTACCGGCCAACATAGTACCATTCATTCAGCGGTGAGGGACCGGCTTGGCATTTTTAGCTGGTCTACTCCAAGTTGGCCCTGCACATCGGTGAAAACAAAAGCTGTACTACGAGATAAGGTGCTACCATCACACTGTCACAGTTACCAGTGCCACTAGCATTGGCAGCTGTCAGTTCGCCAAGATCTTGCAGCTACCGTCCCAAATTCGCTGCACAAAATCTGCGCACAGTTGACATACTGTGACGAGGCTCGCGCATCCGCCGACGAAAAGCCAGGGCCGCGGAAGTGCCGCCGATTGGTCCCCGCCTCCCCGGCCTTCAGGATTGGCAGCATCTTTTGTGCAAACATTCACATAACTCTAGCTACGTACCTATATACTGCTGATGGTCACGTTCCATATCAGGCAGGCAAGGGAAGGCTATTATCCTTTTCGTTTTCACTTGAAACTCTGTTGATTGACTCGTCATGGAGTATATATTCAGAGAGAAATGCATATTGACATAATTTAAGATCCCTTTGAACACTGGGGTTTTGTACTAGTTGCCGGCACAAGCGAGCTATTCTAGGAAAAATAGCTCAAATATACAACATATGAACTAAAATTTCAAAAATATACAAGAAACAATAAAAATCGCAAAAATACCCCTGGCTCCCGCCGCGCCACGTGGCGGCCGCCACCCCACACGGCGGCCGCCACGCCCCATGGCGGCAGCCAAGTGTCGCCATCTCACGCCACTGTCAAAGAATTGCAACTAGCAAAAAAAAAACCAAAAAACAAAAACAAAAAACAAAAACAAAAATGAAAAATGGGGCGCTGGCTGCGCTGCAGCGGCGTGTGGCGGCAGCCGTGTGCGTGTTGCTGTGTGTGTGTGCTCTGTGTGTGTGCGTGTGTGTGTTGTGTGTGCATGTGTGTTGTGTGTGTGTTGTGCGTGTGTGACACTGTTTGCCGGCATGGCGTGCGGCAAGGTGCAGCTTGTGTATGGCATGGCCGCCACGTTAGTTTTGTAAATTTTTTTTTTAGTTGTATATTTTTGATATTATGTATTATAGTGTTGTATAGTTAGACATTTTTTCCGCTATTCTATAAATCATTGCTTATATAGCTTTTAACATTTGTTTTTTGCAAATATAGCGCTCTTGTGCGTGGATTTGCAAATTTAGTCTCTTCCTCGCCGTGGAAGACGCGACAGACGACACGTGTCCCATGTCGCGCTAGAGGAGAGCGGAAGATGGCCAGCGCTGTGGCACGACGAGCGAGCACGGTAGCGCGCGAGGGAGCGCGGAAACATTTCTGCCGTGGTAGGCCACGCTGCACCCACTATTTGCTGAGCTCCGTCGACTTCCGCGCTCCTCAGGTACGGCAAGAAACACGTATCCTCTGTCGTGTCTTTTACGGTGAGGAAGAAACCAATTTTGCTAATTCACGCATGAAAAAACTAGATTTGTGAAGAAGAAAAAAAGAAGAAGAGACGCTGCTAGAGGCCAGATAAACAATGGTTTTCTTTATCGTACTACCGTGATGCCAGAGAATTGACCTGCGTCAACACTTGCTCCTTCTTTCCAAAGCACGCCGGAGACGTCACCGTCCAATCTGAGATTTGATTAAATCTGATTCTACTCCTAAATAAGAAGAACGCGACTGTGAGCTCCGACTTTTGGCCGGTAAATGGAGCCGGATCCTGCTCGTGTGTGTGGCCTGCAACTTTTGTTACACGGGTGGCCGGGTGGGGATAAAAGCTACCACCGAAAAGGCTGACGACAAAAGTTGCGTTACGTCAACTATACATGCGCACAACGAGAACAGCGGCGGCGGCAGCAGAAAAAACACAACCATTGCATCGTTTACGCTTCCGGAAACCGCTTTCTGAGTCGGAATTAGTCTTGTTAACTTCAATTCAACCGGACTACATATGTTGGATGTCAGTGGACGGAGCGGTGCTCTCGCTTTCACGAGGTAGAGGTAGAGTCCGTATCCGTATGGTGAGTGCCCGTTTCCAGTACAAAAAGGGCACCTTTTTATTTGGCGTTTTTATGTGCGTCCACGCGTCCACCACCAAGAGTGCAGGCTGAACACTCGCAGAGTACGTAAACTGCAGCAGGGGGGCCAACTAAAACCAATGGTTAGCGTGCTTGTTTATGTCCTGAAACATCGAAATTACTACTTAAGTAGGCCAGTGGCTTGATAGAGTAGCCCGTCAGTTTAAATGTAGGAAAAGAATGGTCTTTCATCACCACACCACATGCTTATTGGTGCACCCACTGTGGCAGCTTTCACTACATTTAGGAGTTGTCTTGCTCTGGTTGGGAAAACAACTTTCTGTTATTAGATATGTGTGACCTAACAATATCAAGAAGACCAAATCCCTTGAAAGTTGGCATGTGGCCAGACCACTGGGTGTGTGGGTGTGCACCTAACAATATTATCTCACTAGCTCATTAGGCTTAGCCCGAGACTTGGCGTTAGTATACGGAAAAGTACATGTCCGTACTATATAAGGTTTTTAGGTTTTGTTTCGTAGAATTCTAGATCCTATTTCTACCTAAGATCTGGAGCTTCTAAGCTAAAATAAAGTGAATTAAGTTTATATTTTAATTTTAAAATGTAAATAAGATGATATACCCATGGCTCTAGCTCTAAAAATCTGGTGGAGCTAGGAATACCCAGCTCCAGCTCTACCAAATAGGATCTTAGTGCCTCTAATAAACTTATATTGTGTCTAGACAACGTGTGTAGGTGATATAAATGTAATATGTGTTAAGTGTGTAAGCGTGCCTTGTACTCTTAGAAAAAGTCATAATCCATTATTAATCGATCATGTTGTGCTCTTGTTTACTGGATCTGCGCATGGCACAGAGCATGCCGGAATTAATAAAATGGATTTTGCCATAAGTTAACACCGACGCTACCAAATCTGTGCCTTTCTTTTCTAGCAAAGGCAGATGGATGAACTTTATGATATCACATGATTTGTGTATGGATGAACTTTGGATGCCCTCGATCGAGAGATAGCACTGAACAACTCATTTTGAGTAGGCTGGACCTGTTCAATGCATAGAGACTGTACTAACTCCGAGTATTCTAGTTCTAGAGGGCATCTGTTATGTCGCGTATAGAGGTGGGCACTCAAATGTACTTTTGTGGGCTAACCCAAGGCACGACGGTACGGTTCGGTCCAAAGCCCATCCGAGCACGAAATGGGTCATCCTGGTCCAGAACCGAACATGGTGGGTGGCACGGCCGTTTGGGCTGGGTTCATATCAGCCCGGCATGGAGGCACACCCGAGTGCGGAGGCACAGCCGCGGGCCGCTGGAGGGGAGGAGCGGGGTGGCGGAGGTTGTACCTACGGTGGCCGCGTCGCCTTGCCACCCGTGTCGCGTTGTCACCCGCACTGCTTGTGCCCACTCACGTGTCGTCGCCTTCGCCGCATCGCACCCGCATGTGGCCGCGAAGTGGAGGCGGAGAGGAGCGGGACCGGCATGGGGGGCGGAGGGAGGCGACCGCGTCGTGCCCGTGCCGTGGAGGAGACCGGAGAGGAGGGGGGGTCGGAGCCCCCCTAATATTTGTGTCCACTACCTCAGCTATGTGCATCTCTAGTCCTTTTCTCTCATCGTAATAGTGCAAATATGCTGAACTTGGGTCAGCACGGCACGAAGCGCAAATGGACCGTGATTAGGCTCACCGAAGGCGAGCAAGACCGACAAGGCATGGCACGGTACGGCGGGCACGACGGGCCATCGTGGCCCAGCACGGTTTAGGCACGAAGCACGATGGACTCGTGCCAAGCCGGCCTGGTACAGCACGGCGCCCACCTCTTTCGGGAAAAACCGTAGATGCAGGAAGCACGATATGTGCCAAGCCGGCCTGGTATGTGGAAACCCCTTTTGAGAAAAAACGTAGATGTAGGAAGGCAAATATCACTATATGAGGAGATGTTTACAATGAAGGTATCGTTTCTCTTCTATTGTCTTGTTTACCTTGCTATATTATAGAGACTATAGGGACATATTTATAGCGGTATATAACAAATTCTTTATAGGGTAGAACTCTAAATTACAGTAGGAAACAAAACCGCAATGAATTCGGATCATACTTTAACAATATATATCTTGAGATGAATTCGCACCTGTAGCCAAAATAACAAAATCTCTTTAAAATAGTCTTCATCAACACACCTTGTGCCTCAAAAATCCATTGGACTAATCTAACAAAAAAGACTAGAAAATCTTATCCAAATACTTCTCATGAAACAAAATTGAGCAAATTGCTAGTAGGTCCAAACACACAGCTATCAACAAAACAAATGGATAAGTCTAGTTATTCAACAATTCATAATCCCAGTAAAATTTGAGTTTGTGCAACTGACCTACTGAAAAAAAAATCTCAACCATTTAACTACATAAGCCAAAACATCACGTGTAATGCTTGATAGATAGTGAAAAACTTATATCATGGATATTTGAAATGCTCCACCAGGAACACAGAATTCGGTAAACAATGCCCATTAGAGAGAAACTTGCACATGTAGCTATCACGTACTGTCAACTGCCGACTTCAAAGGTAGATAAATTTCATGACATGGTTGAAACTACCTTTTTAAAATTGTTCAGATGAAAGGAACTCTTGTGCCGTCAATGGAACATGAAATACAGTAGACCCCTCATATCGAGCTATGACAACTGAAAAATGTTGTAGTACCCACGCAAAAACAAACTCCTTATACTTCAATCTTTCATCCTAAACTGATATTGGAGCAAAACCTTAACTTTTAAATAGTAAATCTCCAAATAGCATCATGCTAGCTACCACTAAGGTGTCGTCGAATTCTTGAGAATTAATGTTGCCAAAAACGTAGTAATGGCGACGCAAGCGATCTAAAATTGCAACATATCCAAACGGTAATTGAACACCAAATTCAGTTGTTTCCTCAACTAATTTTTTTTTCAAAGTCTACACAATCAAGCATAGTTCAAAATAACTTATTGTACCGAAAGCCTGCAACTCCACATTAGATTATATGTGTGTGGATCTTGCCGCATTAACCCATAATAGAGGATATATCGTCAAGGAAATTCGCAATGATCAATCCCGCATGAATACCGCCAATAATAGGCACAACGGATTGGATTGCAATGAATTTCACCTCCAACAAAAGCAATACGACGATCGACTGAGGTAAAAGATTGCCAACGGAGATGGCGTACAATGGCGTGTAGACATGGCGCCAGCGATAGTGTTGGTGAAATTGGCGATAGAACAGTCGCCGGGTAGAGCGTGAATTAACGCTCAATATTGAGTTGAGTTATGGAATGGAGTTAGGGCGAGTCAAAATTGCCAAGTTGAGATTGGTGAATCTTCTAGTATGTTCTTTTTGCGTAAGCAGTGAGCTTGCGTAATCTTGTTGGTCCAACTTTCTAAATTTCTGGTACATAGATCATGTATTCGTAGCAACTGGAGACCATTTTGCCTTTCTGGGTGGATGACATGCTGTCCTATTTCAAAAATATAGAATAGAAAAAAAGGGAGATATAAATTTTATGTAAAAAAAGGTCTCAGGAAAAACTATGGAAATACGAAATCAAATATCACTATACGAGGACATATTTACAATAAGTATATCTTTACTTTTTTTCTCTTCTTGTTTATCTTACTCTGTTCTATGGACTACAAAAACATGTTTATAGTGGTGCATAATAGACTTCGTATAGGACTATAACCCTGAATTGGATAGAAACGACCGGATCATATTTTGTTAAACTTAAACTGAATTTTGAATGGATTGGTCGGCGAGTGAAACTCAAGAGCAGAAAATAGCCAACGTAATTAACCTGACCACGGTGCCACCATCCAATCTTACTCGAGCGCTCGCTTACATAAGCCGGCGGTCTCGAACACGAAGCTTCTGCACTTCACGCGCAAACAGATCGATCGATCGCGAGGCTCGATGACGATCAGATCGACCAATCGATGGCGCGACACGAGGCACGACCAAGCGTTTGAGCCGACGACGCCACCGTGCAAGAGCATCGTTAACCCGGGGCCTCCGCTTTACTCGCCGTCGGCGTCACGGCCGGAGATTTCAAGTACTTACGAACCGGAGAGGCCAGGAAACTGACACGCCTTTCCGAGAAATCGCCATCCTGGAGCCCCCAGGTAAGGTGCCCGGCGAGCAGCTTTCGCGCCACCAACGCAACCAGTGCCGCAAGAAAGCAGCATGCGGCGCTAGAGGTAGATGCTTAAAGGTAACCAAGGATTAATTCTAGATGCCGTTCGATTATTGGACAGGGACAAGAGCTTCGATCGTGCCTGCCCGAGTTACGTGGGAGAACAGTCAAAAGAAGATGCTAGTTCGTGCCAGGAATACGTGTACAATCTAGTGGACTTCCTGCAGGCTTGGAGCTGTAGGCGAGTATAATTAAACTTGAACGCAAGAAACCATCTGCTCGTAAAAATCGACCTGTGTTTGTCCTCTTGCCAGCCACCTGGCTCGACAATGAGTTTGTCGCAGCAAATTCTTGGTTAAAGAGATTCGGTATTACAACCATTTGGTTAAGATTATTAAGAACAGAGTCTATAAATGTCAATTATACTATGAAGTTTCGCTCCCGATTAACCTCTATTCCTCACGAGTCGAAACGTGCCAAGCATCTCCTCAAGGAAATCCGAGCTGTGGGTCAGCTGAAGATTGTCATTACTGCGTAGACACGAACTGAGCACAGCTTTTCGCTCGCTTCCCTCCCCCAGCTCCTGCCATTTCCTTTTGCCATCCATTATATATTGCGATGCTCTGGCAAATAGTAGAAAGAGTTAAAGCATTTTTTCCAGGACGGCAACTTGATTTGATACTAGTAGTACCATATATTGCTTAGCCTAACTTAAAAAAAAATGTTAGTACTCCAAAAGCATAGGATCAATGCAGTGCACGGCCATGAGAAAGTTCTTTTCCTCAAAATGTAATTAAGAGGAAGGTTCTTAATTGCTTTCCTACCATTGATGGGCACTAATTAAAAACTAGCCAGATGCTTCTCTTCTTTTTATCGCAATGCGCATGACTATTCCGTTGCCTGCAACACGAGCTCAACCATGCATTAAAACTGCATCCTTTTGAGGGGGTGTTTTCACGTAGCAGTGTGGCATCCGTATTGAAAGGGGCGTACAAGTGGAGAGGAGCAAGCCACCTTTGGCTTAAGCATCATCCCGCAGCCAGCTAGGCTCATCTTTAGAGTTTTTTTACGGTACACTAAATTGAATATGAACCGTTCATTCCTTTCGATCTAATGGATCAGATTAACCGTTCATTCTTTAATTGTAGTTTTCTGCAAGATGTATCTGATTCTCTAGTTAATCTGGAGCTATTAATCATTATTTAGTATTGAACAGATAATTTTCTCCGCGGGTGTTGTTAAATTCTTCTTGTGCATGCACAATCTAAACCACGAAAGCTGAGGTTATCTATGCAGATTTTTACATTTGCATATATGTCTGGCAAGAATCGAACATATTATGTCCCCACTGCAATGATGAGATAACTTCCTACCTTGCCGAAAGTTTTTGTCGTAACATGAAGAATCCACTCTAGGTGTGCCCCTCGTCTTTAATTTTGTGCAAGATGTATCTGATTCGTTCTGCTATATATCTACTAGCAAGACAAACTACTTCTATCGCAGCAGTTACATGCATGTTCCCATCGGATTTACAGTGAATTCATTTGCCCAATTCAACCTCGACAGATGTGGCTAGCTAGCCATATACGCATAAATTCACTCTTGCGTTCGTCCAAGGGAATCAGCAGACATGTGATCTGCCCTTGCAATGATAATATAGTTTGGTACTGAAAATTCTCCTCTTCTTTCAGAACTCTCTCAAGGTACGCATTTTTAATGACAACCACATATCGCATTTAGATATATACAACAATGCGAATACATACATGAAAATCCGTTTTCATTTCGATTACACCAATTACCAAACGACACCTACACAATAGCATATCGCACAGCATATATATATCGACAACTAGCTAGCTAGGTAGGCCAGTTACAAAACTAATCTTAGAAAGAAAGATCCAATCTTCCCATTTCAGTGTGTGTGTGTGTGCACAATTACCTTGGACACCAATTACAGCGTCCTATATCCTCGTAGCTGCAGCCTGCAGGTAGCATGGAGCATCAGGCCACTACTATCTACTAGTCGATCGACCGGAGATTACAGGGGCACGGGCACTCGATGGATGCTGCAATATCTATCTGCTGTCGATCTACACCACCCAGCCCAACAGTGCTATCTAGCCGGCGCTTTTGCAGCACGCGACTTTGCAACCGAGGGCATCGGAATCTGATACCTTTTCCGTATCGACCATCCATACAAGTGAAATGACTCAAATGAGTGATGCAGAGAGAGAGAGAGTGATACACAGAGAGAGAGAGTGATACAGAGAGAGAGAGAGAGAGTGATACAGAGAGAGAGAGAGAGAGAGAGAGAGAGAGAGAGAGAGAGAGAGAGAGAGGGAGAGCTAGGCGGGTGATGAGTGCACGCACACGGAACTGGCTATGCAATGGCTTGTCATATCGCCATGTAGTAGTGGGATCTATCCCATTCTCATCGATCCCATGCCTGCAGCGACGTACCGAAGAGGATGCCCAGCGGCAGCAGGTGATGGAAGAGAATCGCGACCTCGACATGAACGTACGTACGCGCCCAGAAGAAAAGGACCAACCGAAGCCTCCAAGGCGGTGCAAAATCTGCTTCAGTTTGCTGGTAGAAACAGAACGCGATTGCCGTTGTTTTTCTCTACAGTTTGCTGGTAGAAACAGAACGCGATTGAAGGGCATGGACACCAAATTAAGCCCCGTCTGGAGCACTTGATTTTTCTCTAGATTCTTACAGAGCTGGAATTGATTGCGAAATTTTTCAGTCGCATGGAAATCTTGTATCCGTTATGCATCACTTTGATATCCTTTTTATGTGTAGTAGCCCCGCACAGTCACAAGAACGAAGAGGATGGATTTCGTAGAGATAACCAAAATAGCAACGTTGAAACAACCACGGTGAGAGAAAAAGATTTGACGAAGCCGACCGCAAATTCTTTAAGTAGAACATCAAAAGAGTATAAAACCTTTTGAACATTTTAGGACCATCGGATCCTTACCACATACAAGAATACAGTGCTAAGAATAGCATGACATGTAATCCTCTCGTGCACCTTTTGTTTGGATAAATTGGTTTGTGGTTTCTTGGTTACTTGATTCTCCATGATCACCACATGGATTTATATAGCCCGCTTAGTCCTCCAAAACAAGTAGAAATCTAAATCCTATTATGATTCATCCAACATACCTTTTAAAATTAAAAAGTTAGATATGAGCCATCGTAGTTAGTACTCCCTCCGTTCCGTTATGTAAGGCGCATAGTATTTTTTGCAAAGACCAAGGCACTGCGCTACACTGGAGGATTAGCAGCATTAAGATTCCTAATGAATTGCTGCTAGTAAATGGACCTGCAGCTCCTCGTTCTCAAGCGCGTGCATGCATGAGGCATCGGTTAATCTTCCGCACACGCATGCAGAATTCGTTTAGCACTTTGGCCCAGTGCGAGCACGCGCATGCAGAAGACGTCTGGCACTTCGGCCTGGTGCGAGCAGCAATTAGTGCATGCGCCCTATAATTTGGACCGGCGCGAAAAAAACTCTGCGCCTTAGATAACGGAACGGAGGGAGTATGTTGTAATAACTTGATATGAACCGTAACATTATTTCACAAAAATAAGACGGTAAGGTAGCCAAGGGAATTAAAGAATGGCAGAATATTACAATCCAAGTTTCAAGGAAAAGGCCATTCATGCATGGAACAGTTAGAAATGACTTCATTTGAGTAAGTAATTCTTCCTATGACCCTCTAAAAGGTACTATATATCATCGTTCGTCAGTGACTACGTCTACTTTATATTCCTCGTGGTTTTCCGATGTGAAAAACTAGCAGTGTATAGATTCTCCTCTATTTGATTATTGTATGATCAGATTGGAATATATAAGTTGGAAGTAAGTTTCACAGAAAGTTAGACCAATCAGGGGAGAGCATGTCTACATACTTTATTATATTCTCGCTAAGGCATGCATTGGATAAATAATGCTATATTCGTGCCCTCTTTAATTTGTACTCCACAGCATGCAAACTCAGCTTTATACCGGCAGCACGTAGCACCGCAGTACTATCAATCTACTATATGTTGCTTGTCCGATTCTCGTCAGCTCATTCCCGCCCATCTTGCACAAAACTAAAAGGCACTTTTAAGATCACCGTGTCATTCGCTGATCATCTTTGTGCTTGCTTTGCATCATTAACAGCTAGCCGTCACCTTTCTAAACCGGTCTTGAGGGAAGTGACAAGCACCTGCCACAAGATATACGAGTACACATGGGCTGGTTTTTGCTTTCAAAGGTGAATGCAAAGCATGTCTGTTTGGGCAATGGCGCGGCAGCATGCATGTTTTTGTAGCATGTTTTTTAATTTTAGGGTACAAGGTGGACATACACGATCCACACATATCACATTCATGTACTACATGCACATACACACGTTCATGCCATCTACACGTGCTAAGTAATTAATTGGAGGCTCTACAACCTCCGTAGTGTGGGTACACGCTGTCACGCATAACATGTAAGCGTGTGTGTACATATTTTTATTCGGTGAGCACCCACATCGAAATGAAGATTTGAATAGGCAGTGCGCACAATGGCATCGCTTGCCAACTGAGCTACGGCACGGTTGGGAAAATGCACATATATATAATTTCCCACCAATTCGGCAAATTCCATGAGCTTTTAGGTTTTTTAATACAAAAGTTTCACACTTAATTTTTTGGTATCTCTTTTTTTCAAATACTTTTTTTTTTTCTGATCTCTTGAAGAAGCGGCCTCTCTAAACTTTGCATTGATTGAGTAAATGAACAAATAGTGCTATATAAAATACTGATGGATCTATTGGATCCATACAAAATAGATGATAAAAGTGGCCAGCGTTTGTCTACAAAATAGCCAAAGCTTGTGGACTGGTGAGCTTCTCTACTATACAAATTTGGTATGAAAAGCCCACAATGTTCGTTAAATTCAGTATTGTGAGTTTCTGTACTATCCATAACTCCAGAAAAATCAAAAGCATTTTCAGGCAACGATTGTTCTACAGAGTATTGAGTCTACACCTCATGAAACCAATGAAATCTAGCCAAAGGGATTAATGAACAGTAGGTGGAACCATAAGTTGATACGCTTGACCCACATCTAATGCTCCCTTTACACTCCCCTTGCAGTCTCCAATCTCTTGCCGCTCGATTCCCCAATGCAAGTGCCCCACATTTTCTCATCATGGCTCGGCACATTCCTGAGCAAAATCTCATCCCTCTGCGACCTCAAGCTCTATCTGTCCACCCCCATGCCGCACTCACAGCCAATGGGAAAAGGTCTACCTTGGTGTCCTGTACTCTGCAACCATTACATGTGCCCCGATTAGTACGTACTTCCTGACAAAAGTAATTAAGGAAATTGCTTACAATGCTCAGTGCTAAGAATCAGGCAACCCTGTTTCTTTTTTTGGGGAACACAGCACCAACATTCTGGTCCTAGATCCAATAAACGCGTTGCCGGGTAAAATCAATTCCCTTGTCTGTTTCTATCGCAAATTGTACTGGATGCCATCCGATCGGTCTTGATCCATAGGCTTGAAACTAGAAAATACAAGCCACCCACGTGATAGCGCGACGTCGCGGCCGTGGAACGGGACGCACACGAGCGTGAGCGAAGGAAAAGAACGAAGTAAAGGGCGCGGGCGAGTTCGGGCGTGCGCTTTGGGCGGGTGGCTGGGAGTCGCCGGCACGAGGCGACGGCGGGCCACCTCTCCTGTCCGTTCCTTTAGCTAGGCGGGCGCGTCTCTCACCGAGACGCGCACGGGCCCAGCCGTGGAAAGATCGGTTCACGGGGAAAAGACCCGTCCGTCTTGGGTGCTGACGGTGTAGGCTCCGATCGTTTTTAAGGTCTGTTTGGATCCATGCAGCTAATAGTTAGCTGCTAAAAATTAGCTGGAGTGGATCCAAACACCCCCAACTAATAAATCAGCTAACTATTAGCTGAACATTCATCTAATGGTTATCTCATTAGCTAATCAGACCCAGGTAATAGATAGTATTTAACCAAAATACCCTTTGCGTCTACCACCAATAGCATTTAATAGCATAGGTATTCTACACAATAACATCTATTAGCCACATATTAGCTGGTAAATCTAAACACCCTCCAACTAATAGTTAGCTCCAAACAGGCCCTTAGCCGCGCACACAATTTCCCAGGGCCGGAGACGGACGGTCGACGCCTTGCGGTGTGATGTTTTTTTTAAAAAAAAAAAAAAAAAAATTGGCCAGATGCTTTGATATTCGTTAAAGAGGATGACTGGACCAGCCCAGCGACCACAAGCCCAACCGAGATGTCCTCCAAGCAGCCTCGTCTGCGTCTGTGACAGTGTGATCCTCCCAAGTGCTGGAGGCAAGTCACAGCGTGCAGTACCATGAACTAAAGCCGTCCATCCTGACCATCCAACCATCCTTGTTTTAGGCCCCACAGCCAAACAGTTCGCATTTATCTTTCTTCTTCCTTCGTGCTTCGTCCCAGCCCAACTAGCTCCGCCCATTGCTGTAAAAAAAACAGTATGCACTAGTTGGACAGACGGGATGCCGTCGAACGATTAATCACTATATGGATGGTTAATCGAAATGTAATGGGTAATTCGGTGCTCGTAATAATATCAATAATATCTTCAATTATATTTAAGACTGCTTAAAATAATATTTACCAAGACTATCACTGCATGAATGGAATATATGATTAGTATTCCAAATGTACAAACATGCATACGTTTTCTTTTGTGAAGGCTGCATTGCGAATCCCTAGAAGATCAACAAGATATAAGACCAAAAAGGAATATATCTGCGCTTTTGGTGGAAGATAAATGGGCTGGCAGCTGGCTAAATGAGTCACGGCCTGTCATTTAACCGGATGAGAGGTGCTTCTATGCTCTTCCTTTTAAAAGTTGCACAACTATTAAAGTATAAATGAAGGGTAGATGGTGATTACTTACTCCTTCGCTTGCTTCAAGATTTGTGAAACTTGTACTAGAAGGAAGAGCATAGAAGTGTTGGATCGTAAGGGCCTTCTCAACCCTAAAAGCTAGCTTAAGAGGTGAGGAACTCCCCCATTTATAAGTTAGGTCCCTTGCCCTTCCACAACCAATGTGGGACTATTCTAACAATCCCCCCTTCACACATTGGTGTCTCTCAGCCATTCACCGCCCCTTCACCGTACACCGACGGTCCCTCAGGGTCACGGTCCATGAGACCTTCACACCCTAGTGTCCATCGGGCCAAAGATGTTAGAACCGGGCTCTGATACCAATTGTTGAATCCGTAAGGGCCTTCTCAACCCCAAAAGCTAGCTTAAGAGGTGAGGAACTCCCCCACTTATAAGTTAGGTCCCTTGCCCTTCCACAACCAATGTGGGACTATTCTAACAAGAAGCACCTCTCTAACCGGATTTATCACCCGATAAAACGGGAAACAACAGATTAATCATTGTAATCAGTGGATTAAACGTTCCAATCTGTTGTGTGTTTGGTTGGAGAGTGAGGTGGAATGGAATGGTTCCATCCCAGATTTCAGGATGGAATGGTTCCATCCCAGATTCTTAGGCAGGGCCCACTGTCACTCTCACATTCCAAGTGCGATGGCTGCGTTCCAGAAAATTTGTAGAACCTGGCCGTCCCAAATCTAGAGAGAATATTCTCTTTTCTGGAACCAAATCATCCTCAGCTCTCCAACCAAACACTAGACTTGGTGGGATGGGATGGTTCCATTCCACTCCATCCCACTAACCAAACACACAAAACTACAGTTTTTAAGGGGTAAATTTTAGTATAAAACTACATATTTCTTATATAAACTATCAAAAAACTACATATTTCATCTTCTATTTCACAAAACTACAGTTTTTAAGATAACTTGTATAGCAAAAATTACATTATTTTAGTATTGAGTGTTTCTTGTAATAGGTCTAACGGTGTTGGCCCATGTGTGAGAGAAGCGGGAAACGAAGCTATCATGTGGACCCGCACTGTCAGACTATAATTTTGTGGCACAAGTTTATCTAAAACATGTAGTTTTGTAAAATAAAAACTAATATCTATAGTTTTATGATAGTTTATGTAAAAAAAAAATAGTTCTATGAAATTTACTTTTTCCCCCTTCTGATAGTGATGTTTTGGGCGCCGTCACCGTATTAACGGACGACTAAACGGCCGCCTAAGACCGTTTTTCACTATGCTGGTTCCGCCCAAGCGGACAAACTACCCAAATTCTGCAACTCATTTTCATCCTCGACTGTAATTGATGGCCCGTTCCCATAGCTTGATCGGAGCAAATACTTGCAAATTAGCATCACGTCACCTGCTGGCCTTCGGGACACGCTAGCTGTGGGTATCGCGTCTGTCTGCAACAAAACGCGTCGGCGACCGCCATTGTCTGCAGCCATGCATGCAGCATTGTGCATGATAGAGGAGTTGGCTCCCTTCCGTGTGCTTGTCGCAACTCACAAGTCGATGGCAAAGTTTCTATCAGCTTGTTCCGCAGTGAGTTGTTGTTCTCTGCATCTTTGCTTCACTTCCGCAGTGAGGTCATGTAATGGTGTTCCATGTACCAGTGAAATGAGAAATGAAGGTCGCAGAAGATGGAAGAAGAAGAAGAAGAAAGGCTTAGTTAAGTAATTAGGATGGGCCATAAAAACAAGGATCGTTGGACCAAGATGGACGGCTTAGATCATGGTATTGTACGCTGTGACTTGCTGAATCAGAGGAGCAGCGTCCGTCTGACAGGTACCTCTGGTTTTGATGATTTTCACCGGTCAGAGTTAAAATTTTGACGATTTTCACCAATCAAAATTAAATGTACATCACTTGCTTTGATCAATATATCAGAACATCCTCCCAAAAAGAGAGAAAAATATCATACACAGTGATTTCTGGCATGTCTAAACATAACCCCTATTCACACAACAAATTAGGACCAACAGGCAACAGACAGTGCTATGTGAGTATGCGGATTTTATTCCCTGCCTACGCAATTCTAGACGTGTGTTAGGGCACACTAGCAGGTGTGGCATATGTATGTTTTTCTTGTAACTAAGAACGGGGAAAAAAAACAGTACCAAAAGGCATAAACTAAGAAAACGGTGCTGATTTTGGCACTGCACAATTTTGGGATGTAACAATTATTGGCACCATGGCACAATTTGGGATCAGGTACCACTAAACACAGAAAGTCACGCTACAACAGCAAGTATACATATGTTGTACTTTGGTCTCACTCTGGAAGATAGCAAAACACATTACAAGCCCTTCAGAGCTATATATATTGCAGTTCAAAAGACTTCATAAAGGATGACACCCTGATCAACATGGACACAAAGGCTGGCCGGGTGCAGATGGACCCAACTAGTTATCAGACTGCATGCTCCTGAGCATGTTTAGGATAGAAAGGAACAGGTTGAGGATGTCGAGGTAAAGCCCAACAGATGCCCAAATGTACTCGTCATAAGTGTGACGCCTTATCAAGTTCTCAGTGTCGTATAGAATGAAGCCTGAGAAGACTAAAGCTCCAAATCCGCCAAACAAAGCAACTGATGCAGGTCCCAATGGGAAGAGGATCTGCAACACGGCATTTTACAACACAATGGTTATTACAAGTAAAGGAATGCTCAATGGGAACATTATTCTGTGAATGAGTGCATTATTTTCAAACTTTATCATACACACTACCTGGATAAAGCTTGTCAAGACAAGGAGAACAAGACCAGAGAACAGAAATGGTCCAAGATAACCGAATTCCTTGCCCTTCTTTGAAGCCCAGAAAGTATATCCAGTCAAAGAGGCAACCACAGCTGAGGTCAATATTAATGCTTCAAGCACAATCTTTCCTGCAATATGCAAATGAATGTTTAATAAAGAACTGCAGTAAAAAGCCACAGTTTTTCTTTACGGAAAGATAATGAGATGGCTTCCTGTGATCTGATCATTTGTTTTAAGGGAAAAACAATTCATTCAAAGAAAATTAACAAACCTTGAGTGTTCGCACAAGCCACACCAATGCTGAAGCTCAAGCACAAAGTGAACAGACCCAGGAAAACGAAATTGTGAGGGTGTTTGTGCTGATAATGATACAATGGGATCATCACTACAACAGATATCACAAAAAAATAGTTGTTAGTGAACCAAGGTCATTCTGTTACTAAAAAATAACAGTCACTCTGCGTTCAAGATAAGATAATGCTAACAAATCTAACTTAGAATGGAACATAACATAGGAAAATGTTTGTGAATTATAAATGCCTATCGAGAACCTCTCTCCCTGCCTCGCTCTCTTCACTCCATACACAACTCTACCTTTGTCTTTTGTATGAAGAAACTAAGATATTTTCGGCATCATTTTGCAATTTGTATGGGGCAAGCTCCAGTTATATATAACCCCTTCAAAAAATGCTGACTTAAGAGAAACAAGTACACTCAAACCAAAATAGATAAAAATTGTATTCTACAAGGCCTGATAACAGTTTTGTAGGAATCCCCTAATGGATTTACAATTAGACTCACTGCTTACCACTATATTCCAAAGCAACGGTAGCATGTTACATTAACAAGATCTACAGCTGCAAAGTCTGAATATGCATCTCCCAATATTAACCTCTTGCAAAATGTTGTGTATTGACAATAACAACAACCATTCCTTTCTTGGAGCGAGAACATTGACCCTCCATTTGCAATTGAATTCGACAATTAACCTATGACATAGGATAATAACAATCTAAATAAACTAAACAAACACTTATATTCCAACTTGAATTAGCTAGATCCCAGATCTAGTCATCTAGAGACCACAATCAACACTCAAACAGCTAGGCGCCCTAATTAACAACAAAACATCAAATAAAGCGCCAACCTATGCTAATTAAGGTGAGTGATACTTCATCGTTGCCCCCCACGATATACGGATTAAAGGGTATCATCACAAGATTCATATCTTTCCACACCCATAACACACACACCGAGATAATGTCAAGCATCGCATCAGAGGAAGGGGAGATCGCTTACGGACGAAGGGGAGGACGGCGAGCGCGAGCGCGAGGCCCGGGGAGGAGGAGAGCGTGGCGTTGAGGGTGGGGTGGAGGACGGTGACGGCGGAGACGGCGGTGGTGAGGAGCAGCTGCGCGGCGAGGATGCCGTAGACCTTGCGGACGAAGCCCCAGCGGAGGGCGCTCTCCCCGCGCGAGATCCCCGGGTAGAGCGTCTCCCCGGTCCCCGCCTCCAGGTCCACCGCCGACGCCTCCACCTTCTCCTTCATCTCCGGCGCCCGCCGGTAACCCGCCGGCGCCAGCGGCTGCATCTCCGAAGCCGACGACATCTCTCCGACGCTTTGGGTGGGGAATTGGGAAATTCGGTTGGGAACGCGGGTTGTGCCGTGCAATTCCTGGGTGTATGTAATGGGGAGTTGGGGATATATAGATTTGCTAATGCTACGTGTACTCGTGAATCCGGCCGAACTTTTCGCTGGCCGCTGAAAGGTGGGGCCAATTGGGCCAAGCGGTGGGCGTAGCACGTAAATGATGTGCGCCGCTAGGCCGTAATGGACGGGCATTTTACATTTTTCTTGCATCGATTTAACTGTTTGGTTTTTATAAAAAAAAGAAATCAGCGTAGTCGGTAGGCTTTAAAATAGTTTATTTACAGCTATACCATGTGATCGAGAAAAAAACAAGTCCTAGATACTATTTAAAGATATATTTGCCACCAAGACAGATGATATGTCTAACAATATAGATATAAGTTTGCAAATTAAATAAAAACCACCTCAGTGGATTGCTTCGGCTATGTAAGTCTAGAGATGTAGTGGTGGGTAAGTAGATGGTTTTGTAGTCTAGGAGGTTAACTAAATGCATTCAATTAATTCATTGGTCATTTAGATTTTTTTTAGGA
Source organism: Rhipidocladum racemiflorum (assembly GCA_036346355.1). Lineage (NCBI taxonomy): Eukaryota > Viridiplantae > Streptophyta > Magnoliopsida > Poales > Poaceae > Rhipidocladum > Rhipidocladum racemiflorum. The sequence goes on along the minus strand of CM070578.1, from coordinate 12,502,644 downwards.
TGCTCATTTTCCTCGGAATCTATATGCCCTATATTTGAGTCAACCAACTTAAACCTTGTATATCTTAATTTGGTTCATTAATAGCTATAGATAGAATTTTCATTTGTAGCCCCTTCTCTCGTCATCTTGTTTCTCTCTTATTTTGTCTTCTCACGTAGGGCGGAGCTTAGTAAGGGCCAACATGGTTTTCCCCTTCAAATTTGTATGCCTTCAAAGAATATTTAGATATTAAGCTTAACAGCCAATTTAAACATAAAAAATGAACACCTCTTTCTTATGTAATTCACTATCCATTAAATACTAGTTCCTTCTTCATTCGTGTCCAAGCTCTACCACAATTCTCATGTCAATAGTGCACCTTATGACCTCATGTCACTTCCCCATTGTGTTCTTCCTGTCACCCATGCTTTTGCATGGATGACATCTTCACTTTTTTGTGAGTTCCTTTTCACTAATCATAGGATAGTCTCAGCTTCGATGATCCAGATGAGATTTACATACTATCATAGTGGACTTATGATTCATATCTAAATTTGCTATCGTTGTACCGTAAAATCTATTTACTCGCGCGTTATGTGCGTGAATATCCGTCTCAATCAAAGTAAGGGCCTATTTATTTTTGTTTTTGATTCTGAATCCTGACCCCAAAAGCTGAATAAAAAACAAATAGCTCGATTGTAAAATCCAATTCTCACAATCTAGTCCATCCATATACACTAGAATCAACAATCTACTTCATATATGCTTTTGGATTCCAACTTTTAAAGAATCATCTTCTCAATAACCACAATCCAGAATCTGCTTTTAGAGCAAAAACAAACAGACTCTAAAAATACTTTAGTTTTTTTTAGCTCTAAAGTAGAGGTTGATAGGTTGTGGGAGGCCAGAGCGGTGGGCGTAGCGTTCAGGAAGGGTGGTGAGGGGATGGTTGCTGGCCTGGCCCGCTGCTGAATTGGTCGAGGGTGGACTTTCGGGGTCAAATCACCGGGCTCGTGGCGAAGTAAGCGCGTGACGTAGGCGGCGCGGTTTTGCGGGTGCCTGTTTGGCAGAGCGGCACCGATTCGGTTGGAACTTGGAAGCACAGAGTTGACGACTCAGTGAGGCATCAAGCACAGTTCGTCTCACCCCACCAGAAACAAGGATAAAACCCACTAGGTACGTCACACATCAGATGCTAAAGTTGTCGATTCATTGTTCTTCCTGAGTAGTGGCAACTGACAAGTGCCAGTGAGTCGCCTAAACTAACCCACAAGGTTTAACAGGAAGGGCATAAATCAATAGCGCCTCACACAACGCAGAAAGCGTGGAAATGCGCATAAAACCATAACACCGAATTAGATAAAGGCCATAGCAAAGTAACTACATCCCTGCCTCATGGTAGAATAGCACCTCATCATATAAATCAGGTCAGAATAACTTTAAATATAATGCGTACCGTACCTCGAAAGGCTAACAGTAAAAACCTCATAAATTATTTGTATGTTCCATTGTACATCCATCCATATTCATGTCATCATTAGCAAAAGATATGGGAGCTGAAAATTCTGGACCTCCATACTGACTTGCATGTAGAGTAGGTATATTGACCCTGTATCCTCCTAGCAATAGGGCCTAGTCTGAAAAAAAATCTCCTAAACTACATATTAGACTGCAACTATGCCAAATCAAGATCAGTTGACTAGTGACAAGATTGCTGCCAAATGAGAGATGGCCAGTGAAGGATAAAGAATGAAAGAGTGAAGATAAAAGAAAACCAGACTCTACGTGCGCTTTTTCTCCAGGTTTGCAACTGCCTGTTTCTGGCGCTTCTCCCATGCTGGCATCTTGCCTGGGAATGCCCATCGCAAAAACCGCTCCCATCCATAGCAACAACAAAACATAAGGATAGCCCAAAGCATCAGTTTGCCCCTCATTCCTTCAGGCAAGGGTTCAAGCTTCATATAGTCATTCAGATCCCTGAACATATCCGATGTGATCACTGTGAAGAAAACAACAGCTGCATAGAGAGCATACTTGAAGGGCTTGTTCTCTGAGATACTCTGGTTAAATGGGTGGCCCATGTAATTTACAGCAAAGGTAGCCACCTGGATCATCATGTTCACCATGTATGAAACTGTGTTGACCAGGTTTGGATGGAAGTTTGAATCAGGCTCAATGCATTCCTCTGGCATATACTTGGATGCTTCATTGACGGCTGTGATCAAGAAGAACAAGTGCATGGCGAACTGGCCAAGAATGGAAAGTAAGACATATGCACAGAATATGTTAGGGTGAGGCCGCTCTGCAGACAGTGTTTGAAGTGGACGGGCATGGGAAATGAAGAGGAAGAAAGCTGCAGTGAAGACACCGCTAATTGTAGCCTGAACATCACCCAGTTTGACACCATCCAAGTACATGACACTGAGAACATATGCTGTCGCAAGGCAGTTCAGTCCAAGAATCTTGAACATTTGAAGTGTGGTGACTAGGGTGCTTCTCCCCTGGCGGATGATATCAAGCGTGGGGGCAACAGAGGCATGCTTTGCTGTGAAAGGTGAGGCCATGGAAGCATCCCCAAGCTTCACAATCGGTGCTGAACGGCCATCACTTTCTTCATTCATTTCATCTAACATCTTCTGCAGCTTTTCTCGCTGCCTCTCAGCAGCGGTCATGGGGCGGCTGCTGGATGCTCTAGCAGAACTGTTAGCTGGTGGGGCCAATTGTGATGATGATTCATTAGCAGGTTTCGGTTTTTTTAACTTCCCTGATTTGTTTTCAGGTTTGGATGACTGGGATTTCGAGTCTGCTTTCTGGACAGGTTCAGCATTCAACAGAGCTATGCCAACATGTGCCTGAAAATTTGGAGATCATACAATAAATAACAAAAGAATCGATAGAGTTTTCCATCAAATATTGTCATAAGGTGGTTAACATGCGTGCTATCATAAGGTGGTTAACATGCGTGCTATCTTTCAATAAAAAACATCAGTAAAAAAAAACAATACCTAACAAAAAAGTACACAGGAATGCCTCATGTCCAGAAATTTAAAAAGTAATCTTTGAGTGGCTTACTGTTAAGATTGCAGAATAGTCTATATGCCAGAATACTGACAAAAAGGAACCAAATACCAGTCTACCATAGGACAACCTGCCTAACATCAATAGCATGGACACATGTTTCCCAATACGTTATCTGGCTCAAAATTCTTCCATATGCTCAATGTGCTGTGCTTCCAGTATAAGCTAGGTGAAAACCACCTATTGAACAAGTGCAAAAGCTGCTTGGTTCAATTCTACAAGCTTATGAGGTGATAAAACTGTTACCATGACGTCCTCTCAAGTACTACCAGGAGAATTAATTTTCATGTTTTTTATCACCCAAAATCCATTCAGAAAAAAAATGCAAACATGAACATGAGACATGGACACACAAAGGGCAAATGACATGACCGAGGTTGATGAATAGAATAGAAAAGGAATATGGAGTAGGATGATGATAGTCTAAAAGACCAACTCATCCCATTTTACCTTACAAGGTTAGGTTTTGAGTTAAAATCGGATGATCCTGGATGAACCCATTCCTCAAACCAAAGACCAACTAAAAGAACAGTAACTTGTCCATTTAACCTCTGCTTACATTTTCTTTTTTTCTTACCAAGGTTACTTCTTTACAAAATTTTGCCAAGGAATCCATACCAATTCCTACAACATATTTGTTTTGGACGGGCATTTCAGAACAAAGTTTGTTCTGTTTACACAAGTTTGCATATGAAAGCTAATCTGCACTCAAAACAGGCCCCGACCACTGAACACATTACTAATTTCTTTCAACCAACATGGTAGGCATAATATACCCTTGAGCTGCTCCAAGGGAGCAACCTTCACCGGGTCTAAGTTTTGTTCACTGCAGTCATGTCAGGCAAACTGGTAAAGTGGCTGGTATAGCAAGCATTTATGCAAGGATGTATGCAAGCATTTATGCAAGCATTATTATGAGAGTACCGCCACATCAACAATAGGTCTCAGCAAAGGTCGATTCAGAGTCATGAGTGCAAGTAATTAGTTGTACAGTGGCCACAATAATACCTGAAGACCAAAGGAAGCATATAAAGAATACATAAATCTCTCTACAAAATCAATGTCGCCAGACAAGTTCAAGATCAAGTCAACCACCGGCATAAGTAACAGATGTTCTGTGTGGAATCAGCATAGTTGTATACATTGCAAAATTAAACGAGAATCAAGCCAGGTACTGACCTGTTTTAGTGCACCAACATCATTGGTTCCATCTCCACACATCAGTGTCATCCTCCCAACGGTTTTGAATGAAGTCAGCACAAGTTCTTTCTGTTCTGGAGCAACACGTGCAAATACCTGAAACAATGACACTTATAGAGTTATAAGAGTCACCAAGTGTGCAAATAAGGGCCTTCATGTTTTTAGAGGACATGCTATCTGCTCTCCCGTACCTTCACATGAGGAATGACTTGGAGAACAGCTTCAGTCCTTTGTAGCATTTCAAAGCAGTCCCCACTAATGCAAAGATCATGTGATTCTGATAATGATGCAACCTCCTCAGCACTACAAAACAACAATACAAGGCATTAGATATGGCACTAAACAAGATAGATGCTGTATGTAGCTCTCACGATAGCAGAGATGCCAAACAATCGAATGAGTATATGCACCAACTGTCTGAAAAATCAAAAAGACATAAAAGACTTAGTTGCGTAGCACCCATTGATATAGATAGAGTTTATTATAGAAAGGGAAGAGGGTCAGGTCTTGCCGCATAAGCCCATGCTGTGCATGTGTAGGCGCCAGGCAGTCCTGCTCCATATCCTTTCAGTTTTATCCTTTCCGTTTTTGTAGTTAGTATCCTTTCAGGATTAGTAGTTTCAATCAGATTATGATTGCTATCTTTAGTTGGTTACTTTCCTTGTACCCTACTATATAAAGAGAGGAGAGAAATAAGAAAAGGCATGCAGAATTTGCCACAGATTGAGACTAGGGCGGTGGCGCCGAAAACAGCCAAATTACCCTTGCCGGCGGAATCGTCAGCGAGCAATCCTCGTCCGGGATCCCGGCCAGGCACACGGGCGCACGCGCAATTTCTGGCGGAACGTGCTCATATCAATTTGGTATCAGAGCAGTTCGGCCCTGGCACTAGCGCAGCCATGGAGGATCGAGTTGGTAAGGTGGAGGAGGAAATTTCCAATCTGAAGACCATGATGGAAGAGATGATGAAGGTGATCAAGGGAAAGGCGACGGCGGAAGATCCCGAGCAGAGCGGGGCAACCGTATACCCGCGCGAGCCGGCGCCGGGGGTAAGAAGAGCCCAGGAAGATGCACGGGCAAAGGCAAGAGCTCAGGGCGAGGATCAAGGCCGCACCTGGAGACACCCACGTGGGGAAGACGACCGCAACTGGGGACGGGGCGCACGAAGAGATCGAAATACAGAGGACGATCGTCGGTGGGTACCACGCCCGCCACGATTCGATCTCCCCGATTATGATGGGTCGCAAGATCCACTGGGATGGTTGAGGAAGTGCGAGCGGTTCTTCCGCATGCATCGGATTCCTGAGGAGGAGTATGTGGAGGTAGCAGGGCTTCATCTCCAAGGCAAAGCCCAGAAGGTGCTGGACAATTGGCAACAAGATACACCCTGGGTTCCATGGGAGGAATTTTACGACACCTTCATCCACCGGTTCACCCGACATTCTTCAGTCGGTCCTCTGGGAGACCTCGTGAACTTGAAACAGGGCGGAAGCAGAGTAGATGAGTACGCGCGCGACTTCCAGCGGCTGTTAGCGCGCACGCCAAGAATGAAGAGAGCTGACCAAATTGAGACCTTCACCGCAGGACTGACGGTTGCCTTGGCCGCCGATGTCCGCCGGGAGAGACCCCGTGACTTAGCAGAAGCAATTGGTTTTGCGAGGGAGGCAGAAGTAAGGCAAGAAGCGTGGGTCTCTGCAGCCATACAGGGCATGTCCAATACAGGGCGGTCCAGACCCCCGTTTAGTCGCGGCTTGGCATCAACTACAACTTCGTCAACCGTCACCTCGGCGAATGCCCCAGAAGGTCGAGCAATGCACTCAGGGGCCTCCACGGCACTGGGCATGCCACCTAAAGCACAGCCGCAGAACCGCTTGGGGCTCATGCCAAGAACATCTGGTGGCTCCTGGTCACTTCTAAGAAGAACCCCAAGAAGGCGACTAAGTGCGGACGAAATAGCAGAGCGAAGGGCAAAAGGATTATGTTACAATTGCGACGAGGTATATAGCCGCAGTCATCGGTGCAAACGCCTGTTCCACCTTGAGGTAGATGAACAAGAAGAGGAAGCAGAGGAGGATGGATCACCAGAAGATGAGGCATCTATCTCAATGATCGCCATGTTAGGGCCCAAACACGGCGATACAATGCAAGTCCTACTCACGATCCAAGGGAACGTGCTTCATGGTCTCATTGACAGTGGGAGTACACATAATTTTGTGAGCGGACATGCGGCAGGTGTTTTGGAGTGGAAGCATTCAGTCAACAAGTCCATGCAGGTCGGAGTAGCTGGAGGGGGAAAATTACCTTGTCTGGGCTCTGTAAGCAAGGTGGAATTTTCCATTGAAGGGCATCAGTTTGACGCACCATTCCTCGTCATTCCCTTGGGAAGTTTTGATGTCGTGCTGGGAATTCATTGGCTACAACTGTTGGGTGATATTCAGTGGAATTTTGGAAATCTCACCATGTCCTTCCAGCATAAAGGGTCTTTGGTGCTCCTTCGGGGCATGCAACGGAAGTCACCACATCTGTGGGACATGGAACTCCAGGAGGAACCAGAAATACAAAGACTTCTCAATGACTACAGTGATCTTTTCCAAGAACCGCAAGGGTCGCCGCCACCTGACATTGTGAGCATCACATTTGTCTAGCAGAAGGAACCAATCCCATCGTGGTGCGACCTTATCGATATCCGTACCGTCAGAAGGATGAGATTGAGCGGCAGTGTGCGACCATGCTCAGCCAGGGAAGTATCCGGCCAAGTCGTTCTCCTTTCTCGCCGATATTGTTAGTCAAGAAGGCGGACGGCACATGGAGATTCTGCGTGGACTATCGGGAGTTGAATTCTCACACCATAAAAGATAAGTTTCCCATACCAGTGGTGGAGGAACTCCTGGATGAACTAAGGGGGGCTCGCTTCTTCACCAAGTTGGACCTTCGGTCAGGCTTCCATCAGGTCCGTGTACATGAGGGCGACATTCCAAAGACTGCCTTTCGCACTCATCACGGTCACTATGAGTTTCTGGTCATGCCATTCGGGTTGTCCAACGCGCCCTCCACATTTCAGGCATTGATGAATGAGCTGTTAAAAGAATACTTGCGCAAGTTTGTGTTAGTTTTTTTTGATGATATCCTCGTGTACAGTCATTCTGCTGATGAACACACCCAACACCTACAGCTGGTGTTTAGTCTGCTCAGGCGCCATCGACTCTACCTCAAGCGATCCAAGTGTGCAGTTGCTCAAGGGCGCATTGGCTATTTGGGACACATCATTTCCTATAATGGAGTGTCTGCGGATCCGGCAAAACTTCAGGCAGTAGCGGATTGGCCGAGACCTACCTCAGTGACGGCATTACGGGGATTTTTGGGGCTCACAGGATACTACCGACGTTTTATCCAGCATTATGCGGTTGTGGCTGAGCCCCTAACCTCTTTGTTACGCCGCAATGGATTCCACTGGAATGGAGCGGCCGAACATTCTTTTGTCCGTCTTAAGGAAGTGATGATGACAACACCCGTACTTCAGATGCCCGACTTCACCAAGCCATTCGTGGTGGAATGTGGCGCGTCGGGAATTGGCATCGGCGCGGTGTTACAACAAGGTCACCCCATTGCTTATTATAGCCGTAAATTGGCTGAGAGGCACATGAAACTCGCAGCTTACGAGCGAGAGCTTATTGGGTTGTCTAAGGCGGTTCGCCATTGGCGACCATATCTATGGGGACAGCAGTTCATCGTCCGCACGGACCACGGCAGTCTCAAATTCTTGCTTAACCAGGCACTGGTCACTCCTCCGCAACAAAGACCGGCTTAGCAAGTTGATGGGGTTTGATTTTCAAGTCGAGTACAAGCCGGGCAAGGTGAATCAAGCGGCGGACGCTCTGTCACGTGTATCCCAGGAGGACCCGGTTTGTGCAGCTTTGTCTGTGGCACAGAACGTCACCCAGGCAGGGTGGCTAGAGGTGCTACGCACCGACCCCGAAGTACAGCACCGATGCAAGGCAGTTCAGAACCAGGCCATAGCGGCACCACCACCGCCTCCACAAGCCGCGACACCAGCAACACCTGTGGCACCTCAGGAGGACACAACCGGGATGACTGAACAGTCAGAAACACAACCAGGAGCTTGGGCGGTTCGAGAAGGGCTGATGTACTTCAACAACCGACTATTTGTGCCGCCCGATTCTCCATTGCTTGTCCCCATCATTGCTTCGATCCTCGATCTGACTCATGAAGGCATACAAAAGACGCTTCACCGCCTAAAGCTCTCCTACTTTTGGCCGAATCAACGCTAGACAGTGGAGCGCTTCGTAGCACAGTGCGTCGTTTGTCAGCGCAACAAGACCAGCTCATTATCACCAGCGGGCTTGCTGCAACCCTTGAAGATACCTCAACAGATTTGGGCCGACCTCTCCATGGATTTTATCACTTGTTTGCCGGCTACGCCCAAGAAACAACGCTGTTAGTGGTGGTTGACCTGGCTCAAAGTATGCCCACTTTATCGCCTTAGCCCGTCCGGCCACGGCCCACCGTCCGCCAAGCTCTTCTTTGATCAGTAGTCCGGCTCCATGGCATTCTGAAGTCCATCGTCTCGGATCGAGATCCTGTTCCTCGGTAGCGTTTTGGCGTGGCTTGTTCAAACGCAGTGGTATCGCCTCTTCTTTGTCGTCCGCTTACCATCCTCGCATGATGGTCAAACCGAGGTTGTCAATCGGACTATTGAAATGTACTGCGCCGCTTGGTGGCGCATAATCCTACTACTTGGGTTCGATGGCTTCCATGGGCGAGTTTTGCTACAACTCTTCCTTCCATTCTCGCTTCTTCGCATGACACCATTTGAGTTGGTCTATGGGAGGTCTCCGCCATCCTTGCTGCCTTACTACCAAAGCGCTACAACCATTGATTCGATTGATTGTCGGTTAGTGGATCGTGATTCCTTCTTTGGCCTCCGCCAAGGCACCTCTCCTGGCTCAAAATAGAATGAAACAACAAGATGATCAACATCATCGTGAGGTCGATTCGAGGTTGGCTCGTGGGTTTGGTTGAAGCTCCGTAAACATCGTCAAGCCACCGCCCGCAATGGTCCTTCTCACAAGTTGTCCCCTCGCTTCTACGGACCCTACTTGGTCGAGGCCCGTGTTGGTACGGTGGCATATCGCCTCACACTTCCATCCACGGCACGCATCCATAATGTCTTCCACGCTCTCTCTTGAAGCAAGATAAGGGCGACCCTCGTCCCACCTCGAATCGCCGCCCGATTTGAGCCCTTCCACTGCTCCATTTCGGCTGCCGCACTCCTCGCTCAACGATTTGTCAAAGGCCACCGGCAGCTTCTTAGTCCATTGGACCGGCGAACAAAGAAGAAGAAGCAACTTGGGTTGATGCGGTTGTCTTACTGGCGATCCTATCCCGATTGCAAGCTTGAGGACAAGCTTGTTTTTCAGGAGGGGAGTAATGATATAGATAGAGTTTATTATAGAAAGGGAAGAGGGTCAGGTCTTGCCGCATAAGCCCATGCTGTGCATGTGTAGGCGCCAGGCAGTCCTGCTCCATATCCTTTCAGTTTTATCCTTTCCGTTTTTGTAGTTAGTATCCTTTCAGGATTAGTAGTTTCAATAAGATTATGATTGCTATCTTTAGTTGGTTACTTTCCTTGTACCCTACTATATAAAGAGAGGAGAGAAATAAGAAAAGGCATGCAAAATTTGCCACAGATTGAGACTAGGGCGGTGGCGCCGAAAACAGCCAAATTACCCTTGCCGGCGGAATCGTCAGCGAGCAATCCTCGTCCGGGATCCCGGCCAGGCACACGGGCGCACGCGCAATTTCTGGCGGAACGTGCTCATATCACCCATTTATTTGTGTAATGGGAGAAAGTGAACTTTGGAATAATCATCAATTTTGTTGGACATACAAGTCCAGCGTATCCTCCATTTATCATTTTTATTCTAAAAATTTAGGATTTCGTCTCCTAACCACAATGCAACCATAGATCGCAGGAGAAAACAAGCAAAATAAAATTCTTCTGCACAGATGGGTGACTAATTTTTCCCGCTGGAATGACATGATTGTGAATAGCAAGAATCTTTGCCAAAGTATGCATGATATACAAATTATTATAAAAAACTTGGAAAAATACTAAGCATTCTGTCACAACGAAAACCATTGCATATAGATGGTTACCTGTATGGAGCTCTGTCAGTTTCATCAGGTGAAACCCACTCAAAACCACCAGTCTTCATTCGTGTCAAAATTAGAATAGGTTTGGAAGAAATATGCACTTGGCTAGCAACATGGCAAGCAGTCAAAGCTTGGTCCCCAGTGATCATAACCTAATACATCAGGGAGGTGGTAAGCAATTTAATCAAACAAAACAGAAAATTTCCATTGTAATTCTTCACAGGTTGCGGCTACTGATAAACCAATCATTATGAGTCTTGAGCAACTAATGGCCAGTACAGAGGTACTTGTGTATACTGGTCATATTACTGGTGTAAAAATCCATCGACCAGGAAATGTTGCACGAAGAGTGAAGATGTTTTGCTTAATATCAACACACAACTAGTTGCCACTACAGCACAACTTGCAACTTGATGGATGGGAGGATATACCAAGTCATGGGAAGATTGCTCCAGTTCGAGTAAAACAGCACCAGAGTCATTCCTTATAGGACAGTTGAAGACCTGAGTCCATAAAACCCCAAAACCATAAAAGGAAGCATGTCAACAAACTTTAAATATTAAGAAATTGGAAACAAAAGCAATGGATGCACAAGATGCAGGGTTAATTACCGCAAAACCAGCAAAAGTTAAGTCACTCTCCACTCGATCCCTTTCCAGACTTCTAGCTTCACTGACCTGTTATTTACAAGAGGTCAAACAACTCAAACCAGATAAAAAAAAAATCAAAGGATTCCAGTGACTAGTACCAATTCCATAGGATCATACCACGAGCTGCATGAATGTGGAATATCATTGGATTGTTAAATCAGAATTCTGGAATAGTTGGAATTTGAATGATCCCTTTACATCAGGTAAAACTAAAACAATGTTTACACCTTACACAAAATGTTTTTACTATGTAATGGCTCGGGAACTTTATGGAAGTACACTAACAAAACAATAATAAGATAAAAGGGAATGATTACAGGCTAATGACAAGAGAAATATCAAATGCGAACTTACAGGCATCTCTGGAAGCAATTTGTATGCAAGAGCCAAGACCCGAGAGCCCTGTCGCGTGTATTTTTTGTATGTCTCCACATATGCAGCAGGTAAATCAACTAACCTCTCTTGGATGGTCTCTGGTGCACCCTGAATATAACAAAAATAAAAGAGGATGCTTTGTTAATAGTTTCTTGGGAAAGAAGGATAAATAAAAGAAAATATGGATAGAGTAAACAATAAATAGAAAATTGGAGTATCCAAAAACACAGAAACAGTTTAGAGCTTAGACTGACCTATTATGATGGACCATGCTAATAAAAAGATCACAATAATTCTTGTCATGGTTATTCTCCAAATTAGGAAATTCAGTAGATACAATTATTTTGATTTTTATTTGCTAATGGATTTCCCTGTTAAATGTTCAACACTATACAAGAAAGGATATTCTAATCCAGGGTGCTGGTCCAACATAGTTTTTAAAGATAAATTGGACTATCTGTTTATACAGATCCATCATATTTTCAATATCATTGGTTTGATAATAAAGAAGTAATGATTTATGAAACAGTAGCTTATTCCTTTGGGAGCATCCAACTGGGTAAGTGATCTAATTTTTGTTTTTATGTAGTTAAATAAAAAAAGAGAACAAATGAAGCATAAATAGGTTGCTTCTATGGATTTAGAACTGCTGAAAAATTCTAAAATACCTTACCTTATTTCCATACAAAATATATGGATTACGGACGATTAAATGGTAATTCCTTTCCATTATTCATTTGTTCCAAACCACAAAAGGTAAATATTCATAAGGAATTCAAACCATATGAAAATCATTTTTATTTTCTTCTTCCAAACATAGCATAAAGATGTCTAAGAATGAGGGTTTTTTTAATGTCAAATCATGAACCAAGGGCAGAAGAGAGTTTCCGAACTATCCGAAGTAGCAACCATATTAACAACTGGTGTAAAAACCATAAGAATAAATAATTTTATTTAGTCTCTCAGGCTAAGTCTTACCTTTATGAAAGCGTAAAATTTCTCCTGAATACGGACAATAACAGACATTCTCTTCAAGTGAGAAGCAAAATGATATCTGTGTACAATCTGTACAGGTGGACCACCAGGCCTGCAATGAAGATGAAATCAAGTAAAACATAGAATAGAATATCTATTGTGTAGAATGATTAGAATGAACATAACTAAACTGGTGCTAACAAGCAAAACTTATTTAGACAACATTCATTTAAGTGGATAAAACTTGAAAATCCACAGGACCACAGCTAATGGCAAAATGCCCTATAACTGCTTACAAAGCTCCAATGCTGTAAACAGATGCGCATACAACAAATTATTTATGTGAAGTCCTCCAAAAAAATGTGGTAAAGACTAGTCAGATACAATCTTTGACATCTAACTAAAAGATATAATTACTCCTGATAAAACTAACTTCAGAACAGGGAAAGGGGGAAAATAGTCATTATTGGCAGCATGTCACAATAATTAATAAGGTATAATGGTCAGAATGGGGAACTGCACATTTACCACATACAATGGGAAATTACTCTCTGGTGTGAACTAACCCAAGATGATCTATGTTTACTTTTCTGTCGAAGATTAGGAAATCGACAATAAACTTATATACTCGGGATCTTCGAATATGCAGCGTCAAACACAAGATCGATGGCACACGATTTAGACAGGTTCGAGCCTCTGGACGGAGTAATACCCTACTCCTGTATGGATAAAGTATGGAGTCGGCGGAATAGAGTATAGAGCAATATGCCTAGCCTCTAATTACAATCAAGATTGTCTCTGAGATGTGGCTAAGACCTAGCTTATAAACTATCGAATCGCAGTTCGTTCGTTCCTGAGCCCTCTTTTTCTCCTTTTTTTCTTTTACTTTTGTGCCTCTGTTCTTATATGGTAGAGGTAGTCTCTTCACGGGTTATAGTTGGTTTGAGACACCAGATCGTACCCGATGAGTCCACCGTTCTGAGATCTTCGTAGAGTATCTAAACATCCTTTAACGTCCTGCGTACTCGAGTTGGTTTCCTCATAACGGGAACATAACCGAGTCATTTCCAAACGTGGAAATATCCCTTATGTGTATATCTTATCCAACAGAATTGGGCCCGAGATATCCGGAGTTTCCAAATGCTTGCGTGAACATATATGGTATGATCTTTGAGTTTCTCATACATGCTCATATCCCATACTTAGATATTCGACATTTTCGTTGGGCTCATAACACAATGCTAATGTTTAGTTGTACAAATCATTCTTAACAAACCAAAAGTACATCATGGTGATAACCATGACATGGATTTTAAGATTCTATCAGGCTTACCTAAATTACATGCACAGCTGCTCAAATATTTACATGTGTTACTACGATGCTAGCTTACCTTTTAGACATGGCCTTCTCATCAGATGTGTAGATCCAGTCTATGCCCTTTATTGCAGCTTTTTCAAGGGGATCACCAACCTTCAATAAAATAGACAGTTATTACGGACTTATGGTTCATGGTTTGCTTTCCTTGGTAATGCTTCATGTAAACAGTTATTATTGGCTTATTGCACAGCACGTACCAGTTTGTTATCTACAAACACCAATGCATGGCAACTGGACAGCACTTCTTGAGTGCGGAGAGGCAACTTATTTGCATCAGATATTAATTCTTCATCACCTTCCAAACTAACAACACCTTGGAATTCCTGAAATACAGGGCTCCTCAGTTAAGAAACCTCCAGTTGAATTAACAACAAACAAATAGGAACATAGTTTACCATATCGTCCGATGTCAATGTCCCAGTCTTATCGAAGCAGCATATGTCAACCTGATAAAAGAAAGCTTGTAAAAAAAAAAAAAGAATCAGGAGCACAACGACGTTTTCTTACAAACCTTCCCGGCAAATGGTATTCTGAATGGTTCCGTGCAGAAAATACCCCGGCGAGCTAACGCAATTAAAGATGTATTGACTGCTATGGAGAGCTCCATTGGCAGTTCAGGAGGTATCACAGAAGTAAGGATCAATGAACAACTTAAGAAAAGCTTATATCTGCTCCTTGTTGGGTCCTCTAATCCCTGTACATGGGTAGACCAACAATTCAAAAATAAAAAAGGTAAAGAATAGCATCCTATGAAACATCAATGAATTGTATCAATAGTAGTGGTTTCTGAAATTACCTTCATAAGCACATAACCGGATGCAATTACCGCAAAGAAAAGCAAAAATAGTATAAACAGGCCACTTTCCTTGCTATTTGCAGTAACCTGTTATGTCACTAAAATGTGAGCGTTGCGCTCATCTTATAACCAAATTTATACTCAAGAAAAGTAGTTACCCTCTCGGTTGAAAATAAGATAGTTCTCATCAATTTTCCCTGGGTGGTCTCAAATCCAGTCCTCAATACAAAAGCTACACAACCACCATCAGGTGCTCGAAGACTTACAGACTGTATAGAAGTAAACAAGTAAGCAATGCTAGAAAGCTTTAAAGAATGGTTAGTTAGCATAAGATATGTATCTACCTTATCCGGAGTGTGTTGCAGTATCTTAGTGCCACCAAATAAGATATGATTCTTATCTCGCTTTATAGATAACATTTCCTCAGGGCCACGACCAGCAACTGAGACCTATAGGAATAGTCGATTGGTCAGAGCCAGAATCGAAAGATGAACAAGATATTAGGGGGTAATAGCACATGCCTAGGAGCAGGAAAAAAACATGAGTTGGATGCTACAGCTGGGTTAACACAATACTCAATGTGTCCTTGAACCATACTATTAATTCCATTCTTTTCTGGTTGGACTAACTAGGGTATTCCATTTCAGTGGCAAAATGGAATAAAAGAAGCTTTCCTCTGTTCCGCAACAAATACCAGCTCATTTAAGTAATAATGGTACGAACCATGCTGTCTCTCCAACTCCAATGGTGGGCTGGAAACCCAACTTAAATATTACTTAAATCATTAAATACTTTGCTCACATGCCTATTGTGTTTGCTAAGTAACTCTTTCCTGAACATTTGATTTCCCCATCCAGCATCCCTGTATCTGTAAATCGACTAACTCTTTTGGTAGCTTCTGTTTCTGAGTTTTAATTATTTCATTTTGTGTGTGTGTGAGAGAGGGGGGGGGGAGCGTTGACCTTCCACTGTGGAGTAGATTCTCCCGTCAGAATAGCTTCATTTACTATCGCGGATCCAGCCAACAATAGCATATCTGCTGGTACAGATCTATCTTCGCCACTAAGTGAGCGGCCTATTGACACAATATCTCCAGGTAGTAGTTCTGTCCCTGGGATTTTGACCCATCTGAGTAAAAAAACCATAATTAGGATGAGATATATGCTGGAACAGTACAAGCAAGAAATTAAATGAAGGGGGCATACTTTCCGCAGCGATAAGTCAACACAATCTGATTGTCAACTTTCACACGTCTTAGCTCAGTCAATGTCTTCAATCTATTCTTTGCCATAGTAGACTCAAACAGGAAGAGCATGAAAAGCGTAAACAAACTGTAGTACCAATACTCATCCAGACACCAAAGACCAACACAAAAAACCTGTAAAATAAGAGCTCAATGTCAGCAAAGACCTATAAGCTGACAAAATAATAAGTCAAAGATGAAAGAGACTAACCTGGAAAACAAAAAACGGTTCCATACATTGCTCCTTCATTAATTTCTGAAATGTGGGCTGCGGGTACTCAAATCTAGAGAGAAAACAATTTAGCATGTTAGCCATTATTGCTAAAGAGATGCATCTATGATGAAAGCTTCAGCATTTCAAATCTACAGGTTCAATTCAATAGAAGCTTTTGCAGAGTTTTGTATATTTAAAAACTACAGATATACAAAAACTTTGCAGAGTTTTGTATATTTAAAAACTACAAGTATACAGAAACTTCTCTTCGTTCTGCATGAGAAAAAGTTAAGCATCCACCTCCACTCTCCATATTTCAACTTCCCCAGACACACAGCATGTGTTTATTTGCAGCGGTGTTCCCCTAGGCGTCTAGGCAGCATGTAGGCGCTCGAAGGCGGCCTCCCACCGCAATTTCACCAAATTCAGCGAGCTAGGCAGGGAAGCTGCCTAGGCAATCCTAATCGGTCAAAGGCGGTTTGGGCGGAGCTTGGCGTGGCAGGCTTGTGCGGTCGCCACGGCGTTGGGCGGGCGCCGAGTGGCCTGGGCGATCGCCGAGGTAGCGCTTCTAGAGGCAGAGGCACCAAGCCGAGCAAGAAAAGCAGGGGCAGCAGCCTGGGGTTCTAGAGGCCAAGGAAGACAAGCAGGGGCAGAGGCTGGGTTAGAAAGTCATGTGAGCATATATGGGTTACCCTTCGATTGAGGCAGAGGCACCAAGAGGCGCCTCCACACCGCCGACAACTTGGACATGGAGGTGCGCCGCTGCTCCTCTGCTCTTCCCTCCCCTGCTCCCCCCTCCCCTCCCTTGTTAGTCAGCCACCTAGGCAGTGCCTAGGCAGGCTAAGCGGTAATCCCCCCCCCCCGGCGCCCGACTAGCGCCTTGGTGAACCATGATTTGCAGCAAGTTTTACCTTAAAAAACGCCACTGCAGTCACTTGCTCTTTTGCATCCCATTCAGTATTCATAATTTGTTTCAAAAACAGTAACATATTACCTGTTTAAAGTGATTTAAGATATTTCAATGTATGAAGATAATTGAATTTCACAACAAGTTGTGTAAACATAGTACATATGCGCTAAATCCCTTCAGCTACACTTTTAGACTCAACTTCGCAACTGGTTTATGCATTTTAATATACAAAAATCTACTCTCATACCGAGTTGGGAATTCCCTTCAGGATGTAGCACTGAAATGGAGTAAAGCTTAATCACCAATTTCAAGACATTGTTTGGCTACAATGCAGTTCAACCCTAGCCTTACAGAGCATAAAAACCAAAAGTAGGCCTAAATCGCTGTGTTTCTGAAGTTGATTTATAACATTCACGATGATGTCATCCACAATTATACATGTGATCAATTTAAAGTTCTCTAACTCAAGTACTGAAAGATAAGCACAAACAGGAAGCAAAACTGCAGCTTACATGTTTCTCCCCCACTTATCCACAGCGGTGTTAATCTTGGCCTCTGTTCCATACCCAGTGCCCTTGATATAATGCCCGAACAACTCCTTTGTCGGGTATCGGAGCTTGAAAAAGTTATCCTTCTCTGCCGAGTAGATGAACCTCTGCTTCCGGAAATCAAAGTAGATCTCCTCCGTCTCACCTGCAGCTGATGATGAGGCCACCTGAACAGCCACCCAAACCACACTCAGTGACCAAGACATCAAAAACACCACAAGTTCACAGCAAAACCACGACTAACTCACAGTTTTCTGTATATGCAGGGGCACAATCTCCTTCGACCCCGAGAACTTCGCCGGGGTTACCTTGCACGCGTTTGCCGCACGGATATCCTTCACCTGCACCGTCACCAAGTGCAAGCTGTTTAGCCCTACGTCCTGAAGCGCACTAAACAGATGAGTGGAGCGTGGACTAGATGGGGGTGAGAGGTGTCTCGCCTTGGAGTACCCGACGAACGCCCGGAAGTCGACGGACCAGGCAGTGAAGAGGAAGGCGAGGATGTGGGAGGCGGAGAGCGCGCCGAGGACGACGAGGGCGTCTGTGAAGTCGAGCGCCGGGACGACTAGCAGCAGCCAGAGCGCGTAGAGCGCGAGGAAGGGCCAGACGTCGAGACGCGACGCCCAGTGCCGCCGCCGCAGCAGGTCCACGCCCTGCACCGACTTGCCGCTCACCTCGAACCGCGCCATGCCGCCGCCGCGACCGCTCAGATCGGGGGAGAGCTGCGGAGTCGCCGGGGTTCAGATGTCAGATCGGGTTCTGATGTAAATCGGAGAGGGGGACGGGTGGCAGTTTGGGGGGATTCACCAGTTCGGTTTCGACGGGATCGGATCGGCGGCGGGCGGTGGGTGGGTGGGCAGCGTCAGTCGCCGTGCGGCGGCCGCGGCGCGAGGGTTTTTTTCGCCGCTACTGCTGCGCTGCTTTGCGGCTCGTCCTCTTCTTACCTCTTGGAGGGACAGTCCGTTACTAGAAGTTTTACGGTGCGGTATGCCGGTATCTCATGGCGATGTGAATTCTCTCGAGTGACCTTTTACTTTTGTCTTCTTTGTTACTCCCTCCGTTTCTTTTTATAAGACGTATTTGGTTTCGTTAGGACAAGGCTTTGACCAATAATTACTCTATTAGCATATAATTTTTATGACACAAAATTGATATTAGTAGATTTGTATTCAAAAGTACTTATATATAATTATGATTTTGTATTGCATAAATGATATATTAATGAAGTAATCGTTGGTCAAAGTCTTGTCCTAACGAAACCAAATACGCCTTATAAAAAGAAACGGAGGGAGTACTTACTATTTAAAGTGGGGGCGGGCAAAGCTAAAGGCAAGATTTGCCGGTTGTAAGCAATGTTCCTGTAATTGTTTTTCCTTTTTTCAACGGAAAAGTTCCTGTATTTGGAGGGGCCGTAAATAAAAAACAAACTGTTTGGAGACGCTAAGTTAGTATACAGTGAGATTCGAGAACTGAGTTTACCTCAATTGGTTGGAGGTGCGGATGTGCGCCTCACCCACCCGCTCAACCCGCGTGCTCGCAAGGGACCGGAGACAGGCGCTAGTGTGTGGTGGTGTGTGGTGTGTGCGTTTGTAGTCTGGTTGTTGTTCTCTTCTTCTTTAATGAAATGCCAGAGCTCTTGGCCAATTTCAGAAAAAGCATACAGTGAGATTCGTGTATATAAATTGTGTGATTTCGTGTTGTTACGTGGATATCATATCTGCAACCGAAGGGAGCAGTAGATGAACCTTTAAATTGTTAGATCAACTTTATAATTTATTGTAGTCGTCTAATGCGTAGAACCCTTTTCGTTCTAGTGTTTACTATTGGGCTTCTCTCGATTTTGTGTCAGTCACAACTCACAACTTCTTTTGGTCCTCTGTCCCCCTTGAGCATTTCGTACTACCTCACGTCTCCTAACACATGCACATGCTCCTTGCGGTCAAGGTCCTTCCTCTTTATGGTTGGTGCCTTGCCCCTTTAGGGCTTGCTTGGTTAGCCCAATACCGGAGGCGGAAACCCATAGGGCTAGCTTCCCTGTGCCCGGTCCAAACTCCATATGACAGGGATTTTTTGGCCCGATCCACGCCATTTCCACGAGATTTTATCCTCGTCTTTGTAAGTCGGGAAGTTCTTCCCGTCGCTGCCTCGTCTCGCTCTCAAGTCCCAGCTGCCTTCCTATGGACCGCCACCTCCATCGCGCCCTTCCTCCTCCGACTCTGGCGGCGGGAGCTCGCTGATGAAATCCTCCTCTTTTTTATCCCCTTCCATTTGCCCCAACTTGTCATCCAAGCTTGTCGCCGCCCTCTCCCCTCCCCTCCTAGGGTTCCCACGTTGCAACCGAAGACCGACTGGAGAGGGGCCGATGGGCACGCCAAAGGCATTGTGATAGCCGTGCCCTGATCGCATCCTCGACGCCGTGGGCGGCACCTTTGGCATGGGCATTGTGGGCAGCTCTGCCATCCACTTCATCAAGGACATCTACAACTCCCCCAATGACCATCGCCTATCCGGCGGTGCCCAGTCCGTCCGCATGAAAGCGCCTCGCGTCAGCGGTAACTTTGTCGTCTGGGCAACCTCTTCTCCACTTTCAACTACGCCATGGTCTACGCGCGCCAGAAAGAGGACCCCTGGAATTTCATCATTGCCTGGGCCGCCACCAGCGGCCACCTCGCCATGCGCCAGGGGCTCCACACCTCCGGGAGACCCCGTGCTCTTCGGTGACGCCCTCCTCACACTCATCAAGGGCACTGGCATCATGCTCAATAGTGTATTGGTCATGCCGCAAGACCTCTCGCTGCTCCTTGGGGAGGATCCTGGTGTCCCCGTGCCCATCGACTTCCTAGGGATGCATCAGGTGCCGCCCGTAGTTCAGGAGGTCGCGATCCCTAAATCGGGCTCTACTGGGTGGTTTGGAGGCTTATTTCGGAGGAAGCAGGAGGAGAAGGTTGCTATTGCTGGTGGTGACCAGAAGTCGAAGGGGTTGGAGAGCTTCGATACGCCTAGCGCGTCTGTACCCTCCTTTAAGTACGAGTGAAAATGTGTGATTTTCAATTGATTTTGCGTGTGATTTTGCTAATTTTATGTAGATCCAATTCGCTTTCGTGGATCGTTGTATGCACCATTTTTATTTAGATAGGAAATATATGACCTTAGATAGATTTGAGTTAGATCTTGTTGTATTGGTTTTTATCGTAGATCGATGGGTGGGGATTAGGCACTGTGGGATCAACGGCACTGTAGCTGAGCATAAATTGTTCTTTCATATTCAATTATCCAAGTTAACATATAAATTTACATACTATTTCAACTCTGCATTGCTCCCAAAGAGCAGATTGGTCTCAACGGTGATATCAATGAGGAAGTTTATAGCCCCATTTGGGATAAATTCTAGACAACTTGTACTTAAAATAAAAATGGATTGTTTGCCAAACAGGAGTATTATAGGTAGTTTATCTCACAATTAGAAGTAGCCCTCTACAGAAAATTAGAAGACGGGTTGCCGCTGATTCTTGTGAGCCACGTGAAGAGCCCTCCTGCGCCGTCGGCCCGAGACCATATGTCGCTTTCCTGAACTGCCGCTCGAAGCCTTACTCAACACAGACAACCCCATCAACATTTAGGATTGTTGAACGACCAAAATTTCCAGCCAGCAGATTCTTTATGCAGTCGCTTTTCCAAACAGCTGGCTATAATCTATAATATGAACAATTAGAATCTATCCCAAAAAGGGCTTACATCATGCTCGTTTGTTATACGGGAGGAGGTGTGGTTAGGGATGGCAATCGGATGGGTACCATCGTCTAAGACCCGAACTCGAACCTGAACAAAGTGTAGCCCGCCCAAATTCACTAAGCTTCACAAGCACATATATGTGCCTATACCCAAACCCGATAGGTACTCGATACCCAATGGATACCCACGGGTAGACAAATAGCAAACTGAGAGCTAACATTGCAATCATAACAAAAGCCTCATAACTGAAGTCACCTTAGCTATCTAACAAGCGAGTGTTGCGTCAAGGCATCGCCCACACCATACGCTATAGATTAACGTGGTGTGGCATTGATCAGAACGCAACCCAGAATCCACATCACATTGTGCACTGAGACAAGCAGATTGAATACCAAGGATGATAGGGAGACGTACTAAAAACTGGCAATGGAAACAGGGAAGGGGCAAACGGCCTGTCGGGCTAACCTGGGCGGTTGGCTAGGCGGGGACGATGAGGGTGCTGACGGGCATCAACGAGGAGGGAGCAGTGGGTGATGTCACCGTAGATGGACTTGCGGTAGTTGTAGTACTCCCGCGCCGCCGAGAGTTCCCACCTCGCCTTGATGTCCTTCCTCTCCTTCTCCACCGCTGACGTGCCCGGCCGCCGCAGGTCGCTCGAGAGTGCCGCGACGCCATCTGGCTCGTGCCGCCACTGGTCCAATGAAGAGAAACCCGGGGAGGGGAGGGGGCAAGGCGGCCAGAGGAGGAGGGGAGAGGGCAAGGGGGAGGCGGTCAAATCCAATGAAGGGAAGCGCAGACGAGAGTCGCCGGAGGGGGATCCGTGAGAGAGAAGCATCGAGCACACGAATGGAGGGGGATCTTGCATGAGAGAGAGGGGAAAGATGGGGGCGGCGGCTCAAGGCTGGAATGGAGGGAGCCAGAGGGATAGGGTTAAAGGAATAAGGGGGAGTAGTCGGATCGAGTGGGCCCAACTGGGCCAACTTGGCTAAGAAAGAGGAAACTGAATGGGCCAAAAACAAAAGAAAAATGGGTTGATCTATTGGGCTAAAAATAATAGTAGGCAAAACAAATTTTAAGAGGGGCCTACATTTTATAGGATACTCATTAGGTACCCATGGGTACGAATTGACACCCACGACCATCCTATGATTTTATCGGGTACCCAAACCCGAAAACTTGTGGTCTGAAGTGCTACCCGTGCCCACCTTTATCAAGTCGGGTACCCGTGGGTACCCAAACCTATGGGTAAAACTGCCATCCCTAGATGTGATGTTGCATTTTTGCTATTGTTGATGTAATTGCTCCAGCCGAGTACCATGTAATCAAGGTCTCTATGGCCTATGTGTGAATACGTGTATGAATCTAATTTGAATGTGTGGATTTAAGGATATGATCAAACACTTCCCCATGGTTTTTTGATTTTTTCTAAATTTTTAGAAATTTTTTAATGTCTAGAATTTTCATATTGTATCTTCCAAATGGTAGTAGGGAATATTTTTCCGAAGGGGGTGAGAGGGATTCCATGTGCCCTTCAAAATTCCCCTTGGAATTTTGTTCCCTGGGAGTTTCCCCCTAACATCCAAACAAGCCCTTAGTGTTGACCATAGTCACCACACCACTCTTTGCAGCTTGCTTATGACTTTCTTCCTCAAAACCCTAATGTCATGCGCCGCCATGAGCGGGGCATTGTAGTGCTGATCCACCATCGACAATCATTGTATCACGAGGGAGTTGGGAGGGGTACGAGGTTTTTAGGTTAGAAGTTAGATTTGGTATGAAAGCTTTGCAATTTCAAGTTGATTCTTTTTAAATGGAGTTCAAAGTTGTAATGGTCTAGTTGAAAGTTAAAGTTTGTATTTCGAAAGTTTTGATTTGTTTGAATCGAAAGGTTAGTGCCTCCCCCCTAAAACTCTGGTTCTCAAATTGAAAGCCTTTTGTTTTCCAAATTTAATGTCTCGAGCCACCGTTGACAGGCTCGTCGGAATATTCTAAAAGGCACGTGGCGGCAATTCCGAGCGTCCTCAAAACAATTTACACCTAGGTTGGAGGAGGGAACTGGGTCTATATCAATTTAATTTAACCCAACCCAAACATGGTTACACAAACTCAATCTCAGGCTCTCAAGTCACCAATTATGGCACATTCTAGCTAGTTCGGCCCGAACAAACGTCTATATAATTGACCTGACTTGTCCATCGTTAGTTCGCTACTTGTAACATGATTCATCCAAACATATTATATGAGAAAATATAAGGAATGTATACCATTTTTGCCTAAAATGACATTGAATAACAGTTGATTTTACTCTTCCATAACCATCCTCCTCCTCTCTTTCCCTCCAAATCAAGCTCTCTGTGGTCTCTCATCTCTATTTAGCAATGGTAGATAGGGAGTGATGGACAGTTGCACGGCTCCCTAGTTCGACGGATGATTTAGCGTGGCAGTCGTTGTGAACTTGTGATGTAACCCTTGTTTGGTGTAAAGAAGTGAGAGACAATAGCTGTCCAGTTATGTTAATTAGGGTGCGTTCGGTTGATGGAATGAGGTTGAATGAGATGGGATGGTCCCATATCATTTGGTTCCGTTATTTTGGGTGAATGGAATGGTTTGGCATCTAGAGGGAATATTTGTTAAATTTTGTATCACTTGGTTCAGGATGGGATGGTTCCATTCAAGCAACAAAACACATGGATGATTTTTTTCTTGAACCATCTCATACATGTACCACTTGGTACAGGCAATCAAACACACCCAGGGGCAAAGATAGGGGGTGCCCAAGGAGGCCTGGCACCCACCAACATTGTTGTAATTCCAAGTCAAGGTACTCCACCAATATCGAAACAAAAATGATAACACCATAACTTTTCACCATTATAAGATAGATGTGTTTAATGTTTCAATCGATCAACAATTGATTGAGTTAGAAAATCAATTTAGTTCTCAAGCAACCGAGCTTCTATCCCTCTGTGCCTCTTTGGATCCAAGAATCGAGTTATTCAACATGACAAAGGTTTGCTGTCTAGTTAAAAAACACTATTCTGCTGATTTCTCAAGTCAAGAAAGGGCTCAGCTGGAGTGCGAACTACCACATTTTCAACTTAATGTATGCAATCATCCGGACATGAAAATATTGCTATCACTTGCTAACCTAATGAGTGGACTAGTTAAGCTGGGTAAAGATTTTTCATATCTAATGGTGGACAGGTTGTTAAGATTAATCCTAACTTTTCCAGTATCAACTGCAACCACTGAGAGAGTCTTTTCAGCAATGAAACTTGTGAAGACACGTCTCCGGAATAAAATGGGAGATGCCTTTATGCGGGATTACCTAGTAGTTTATATTGAAAAGGAATTGACAACGAAGTTTAGTTATGATGATATTATCAAGTCATTTGATCTAGCTGGTAGTCGTAAATCTAATTTCAAGTTAATAGAGGTGTAACTTCTGTATTGCAAAACAAATGCTACATTCTTTTGTTATTCAAGTTCTGTTAGAGCCAGATAATAGACCTTTAACTTTATTTTGTGTCTCAATATATATTGGTCGTTATGTACTTATGTTTGTTTGTTACGATGGATCCTATATTAATATATATATATATATATATATATATATATGCGTGATATAAAAAATATCGATATACTATATTTTTTCTGATTATTATCGATATTAGCCTCTCTGTATCTGGATCTTGGCATCGCCTTTGAATGCACCCTCAGTGATGTAAAGAGTGAAAACTATAAAAATATCCCCCGGACCCGGAGGCGCTCTGGACGCTTTGGCACTGCAACTCCGTCTCGTCGCCCCAAACCTCTCCTCACCTCCACGCTTCCCACCCTGCCTCACCAAATGATGAAGTCCCTCTTCCTCTTCTCCGTCCACCCCAAGCCACCTCCCCTCCCCTTCCCCCACTACCGCAAGCTTCTCCGCCAACGCCCCTCCTCCTACGCCTCCGCCTCCACCTCCCTGCCCCGCCCCGGCCGCCGCTCCCCCAGGCCCGCCCGCCCCCGCCCCTCCTCCTCCCTTTACGCCCGCCCCAGCCTGCTCGACATGGAGCGCGACCGCGCCGCCCGCCGCGCCGACGTGGACGCCTTCCTCGCCTCCCTCGGCGTCGACCCGGGCGAGCTCGCCAGCCTCGAGCTCCCGGCCACCGTCGACGTCGTGAGGGAGCGCGTCGAGTTCCTCCGCACCCTCGGCCTCTCCCACGACGACATCGCCGCCTACCCGCTCGCCCTCGGCTGCAGCGTCCGCAAGAACATGGTCCCCGTCCTCGACTACCTCGGCAAGCTCGGCGTCCGCCGCGACGCGCTCCCGGACCTGCTCCGACGCTATCCGCAGTTGCTCCACGCCAGCGTCGTCGTCGACCTCGCCCCCGTCGTCAAGTACCTCCAGGGGATGGACGTCAGGCCCGCTGACGTGCCGCTTGTGCTCGAGCGCTACCCGGAGCTCCTCGGATTCAAGCTCGAGGGCACCATGAGCACCTCCGTCGCCTACCTCGTCGGAATTGGCGTGGCGAGGCGACAAGTCGGCAGCGTCATCACCCGTTTCCCTGAGGTGCTGGGAATGCGGGTGGGGAAGATCGTAAAACCTTTCGTCGAACATCTTGAAGGCATTGGGCTGCAGAGGCCGGCTATTGCAAGAATCATTGAGAAGAAGCCATATGTCCTTGGGTTTGGGTTGGAGGACAAGGTGAAGCCTAACATTGAGGCACTTCTAGAATTTGGGGTCAGGAAGGAGGCATTGGCGTCCATTGTGGCACAGTACCCCGACGTTATTGGAATTGAGCTGAGAGACAGGCTTGTTGCGCAGCAGAGCTTGTTTGAGTCAAGCATTTTGGTCAGCCGCGATGATTTTGGGAGAGTGATCGAGAGGATGCCACAAGCCATTAGTCTTGGACGAGCTGCGGTTCTAAAGCATGTTAATTTCCTCATGTCCTGCGGGTTCTTGCTCTCGCAGGTGAGCAAGATGGTCGTGGCGTGCCCACAATTGCTCGCATTGAACATTGATATAATGAAGTTGAGCTTCGGGTACTTTCAGAATGAGATGGAGAGGGATTTGGAGGAGCTGGTTGAGTTCCCTGCATTCTTTACATACGGCCTCGAATCAACTATAAGACCTCGGCATGAGATGGTGGCTAAGAAGGGGTTCACATGCTCTCTTGCATGGCTTCTTAACTGTTCTGATGCGAAATTTGATGAGCGCATGAAGTATGATACAATCGGGGTTGAGGAAATGGAGACTGATAATTCTTTTGACATGAATTCGTTAGCGGAGCAAGTTGCGGATGAGGATGATGATGAGGATGTGGATGAGGATGGTGATTATGATGACACTGATGATGAGTTCGTTGAATAACTTGCTTCCTAGTATCACCTGTTAGCTGACGAACTTGCATTTAGGTCTTCAGCTTGATGCTCTATTGTATATGATGCAGTCACTTGATTGTCATTTTTGAAGGATGTGCTTGATGAACCAAATGCCGGATATAATAAAATTGCAGCTTAGAGGTCCAATATATGTATATGTTCTTAAACATTGTGTGTTTAACTGTGTAATGATGTATCATCCATCTTTGTTACTAACATATTTGGCATTTCCATTTGGTAGCATATTTTAGAAATATCTTTATCACGTGTGCATAGAGATGCGGTAAACTTAATTTATATCACGCATACAGTTACATGTTCCTGAATATGAAACTACATTACACCCTGCGCATATTCTTGGTCCAGTGCATTTGCAAAAACTTGAGCAGATAATGATAAACTGCGCATTACTGAGCCCCCCACCATATTTCTTCAGAACTGCAACGGATATGATGCTCTTCTTAACGCCTTTTGTTGGTCTTGCAATCTAGAAATTAATTTTTGTCTTCTCGTCATTTTTCACAGAATATATACTTCCTTCATGATTTGAGTTTCTCTCAGTGGATTAGGACTATGTATTGGAGAGAGATATTGGCATCAGGATTATGACCATGTTCTGTGAGAATTGATACAGATCGCCATCATTTACCTTTTATATGTGCTAGGATTTAAAAGCTGGTCTCAAGGAGAACAACAAAGTGGCAGGCTTTCAGCATTTTGGGAAAGAGAAATTCAGTAGAAGGTACATAGCTACTTAGTCAGGCCTGCTTGGAAAGTATGAATTTTTCTAGGAATTGAACTGTTTTACGGAAAATTCCAACAGGCAATATCTGAGTTCTGGAGCCACTTGCCGCATCCATAGGAATTCAGAGCACACAAGTCCCTCAACCTTATCAGATACCACCGCCAGAAAACGAACGGGACACTTGGTGCTACGGGACGGGCTGCCTGAGAAGGGAGACGAAATAAGCCAAGAAAATGGGCGTCCAGCATCTGCTGAAGCTGAGGATGGCGTCCCGCTCCCACCCCGCCGCGCCGCCCACCACGCGCCCCCTCTCCGCGCTCTCCTCCCTCCTCCTCACCCCCTCCTTCACTGCCGCGCCAAGCCCCGCGCCCCCTCGGTCCGTCTCCCTCTCGTGCTCGCGGCCGTACTGCCGCGCGACCGCCAAACCTGCCTCCGGGCGGTGCTGCAGGACGGTGGGCCGTCGGTTACCGGGCTTCGTGGCGATGTCGTCGTCGGAGCCGCCTCCGCCGGGGTCCGTGCAGAAGTCGGAGGAAGAGTGGGAGGCCATCCTCACGCCGGAGCAGTTCCGCATCCTCCGCCTCAAGGGCACCGAGTATGAAGAATATAAGACTGCCCTTTTCTTGGCCCTGTTATCTGTTTTATTCCTAGAATTATGCAATATATGTTCGTGCACTTTGATTGATAAAGAGAGCCTTCTTTATTGATATGCAAAATAGCCATGCACTTTGGCCACATAAATAATTGGATGGAATCATGCTATCAGTTTCTGATCAACAAAGAAGGCTCTATTTTTATGGATTTACAGGTCAATTCCTTAGTGTGTTCAGCAAGTGCAAACATGTATATAATTAGCCATACATGAACGTGGTGTGCATTTCGTTGCAAGACCTGATTTGGAACTGACTTGCCAATTGTTCCTGAATGGATAGCCAAATATCCATCTCTTTACTAACCTTCTGAGACAACTACAAATCCTTGTTGCAATGCATCAACAATTCGACATGTTACAAACTTGCCAATTGTTGCAATGCTTCAAGTCTCGGTAGTATCAGATCAGTTGCTTTTGGCTTCAAGTCTTGTAGTATGTCTTCTTACACCCTCTTTAGTCTTCACCATGAGTGTGTATCTTGCTATAATGCATGATTTTGTTAGTTAATTACTAAATCATGTACTTCAACAAACATGTCATGGGGCACAAACACATAACGTAAAGTGTGAAAGGTGCGGGCCAATAGCTGAGCCACAGGTGCTACAGTGAAGTTGATTGCAAGAGACTAAGTGCCTGTTTGTTTTTGCTTTTAATTCTGGATTCTGACTCCAAAAGCTGAATAAAAAACAAATAGCTCGATTCTAGAATCCGATTCTCACAATCCAGCCCTTCTATATACACTGAATCCACAATCCACCTCATATGTGCTTTTGGATTCCAGTTTTTAGAGAATCAGCTTCTCTATAATTGCAATCCAGAATCAACTTTTAGAGAATCCAAATAAAAAACAAACAGGGCCTAAGAGAGTGTTGGCTGTTACCATCTTGTGAGGCTCTTTTTATTCCAAAACCACAACCATACTCCAGACAATTTGAGTAAGGGGGCAAACTAGAAAATTTTGCGCAAAGTTGGAGTGCCTATTGCACAAACGGGTGTATGAGTCCATAATAGCAAGAGAAAAAAATGTAGTCTTTTGGCAAAAATATATTAGGATGAAGAAACTCCTTTCCATTAAGAAATACTTTTTTAGTTTACTTGCAATATCTCAGTAGAAACTAGAATAGCTACAGACTACCATATTTTTTTAGTATGGATTGTAATTTTTTAATGGACCCATTATTTGTGCTATGAATAGGATCAATATAACAAGTCAACATTTTGCCCGCCCTTGAACCACAAACAAGTTCCTTGGTAGAACTATCAGAATATCTACTTATCTAGCATGTGAATATTAAGAAAAGTGGATGAGTATTTTATGGCCAATTAACTAGTACCCCACGATTAGTTTATTTTTAAAGTCATAAAGTTGATTATTATAAACCTTTCTGCAATTCAACCCAATACATTGGCGTAGTTGTTTGATTATAGGATGACCTGTGAGCTGACTCTATTATAGGATGACCTGTGATCTGACTATCTAGTTCCTGTCCTATTTCCAGTAAGCATTTGTGTTGTCCTTTTTTTTGAGTGATATGTTGTCCTATTTACTAGTCTATGGCATGGTAAATCTGGTAGTATGTTGAACTAATAACAGTGTAACTTGTGATAAATTTCCATTCCATTTTCTGTTTTTCCAGGTATCCTGGAACAGGTGAATATGACAAGTTCTTCGGTGAGGGTATTTACGAATGTGCTGGGTGCGGAACCCCCTTGTACAAATCATCTACAAAGTTCAACTCGGGGTGTGGTTGGCCAGCATTCTATGAAGGATTTCCTGGAGCCATACAACGGACGGTACGGTTCTCGCATCCACTTCCGATAGTTCTTGTACTTTCTTCCCTCTTATTTATTCCATGTTCTGATACTTACGACTACATTGTTTTGCAACTTCAGCCTGATCCTGATGGCAGGCGAACGGAGATCACATGTGCTGCCTGTGGAGGGCATCTGGGTCATGTGTTCAAAGGGGAGGGGTTCAACACGCCTACTGATGAGCGACACTGCGTTAACAGCATCTCACTCAAACTCATTCCAGCCTCGGAAGCAGCAGGTAGCTGACCGACAGCGGATGAGCATCGAGATGAGACCTGAAAATAAACCAGTTTGTGCTGTTCTCATTGTAACTAGTGAGGACCGGCAATCGTTCCGATGATCCTTCTCAGAAAGTTTTTGGACTTCGTAGTTTTGTCAATAATGCGAAATCCCAAGTATTGATGATTGTTGATGACTTCTGGCAGTAAACCATTACGTGTGTAATTCCAACCGGTAGAAATGAATAGAGTGAGCAGCCTGTATGATTCGATCATGAAATCGTCTGAATAACGGTAATGCTAGTGATCGGACGTTCGGATGTCTGTTTTTCTTTAAAATATTTTTCCTACACATGAAATATTTTTTTCTACGCAGTAAAACATTTTTCTTCGACAAACAGTAAAAAAATATTTCATACGTTACGAAAAATGTTTCACTTTTAAAAAAATGTTACGACGACGTCCGAAAAAAATAAAAAATTCGAACGTCCGACTGCAAGTTCTTCCCGTTACAGGAAATAGCATCCGCAGACTGCCATCACCGTTGCGCTGCCTGAGCGCAGTTCGCGTCGCGTGCGGGAAAGGGCGGCTCGCGGGCGACATTTCCCGTTGTGCCCGAGAAAATTATCGTTTCGATTGATATGTTGTCCTCGACAAACCAAGTACGCCACAAAACAAGCGAAAACAGATAGGTAAAAGGACAAGGCAGTTCTTGTGCAACAATAATATCTTAACTCACATTAGTAGTCCTCTAAGTGAAAATGTTGATAGTGACCCATTTTATCAATGTTTGAATAAATAGCAAGCGCCAGCACAAACATTCAATCAAGTTCATTTACAGTTTGCCTATAAAAGCAAACTGATCCTCTGTGTCTTTTCAGCCGAAAGTAAATTATAAGTCGTGATGTTGCAGATCTTCTCCATCAACAGCTAAGAAAACACGTTGCTTGTGCTCTTGTCGTCAACGATAGTATGAGATACCTTCCATACGCAGACTGGTGAAAGCAAAATATGAAGTTTCAGTTTGATACCAACTGCCAGCGCAATAGCATAGTATTTGGGGTCAAAGTAAGAGAAACGAAGTAGTTGATCTCAGAAGCTTGAAACATTTGTAACCAACTGGAGAAGTTGTAAATATTGGCAATCTGTGGTATGTCTAGTTACCTGATATTGATGCTGACAAGTATACACACAGCTAGCCGCATGAAAACAATCACGTTTGTTCACTTTTGTTTCTCTTTGATTCACAGGCTTTCAAGGCTTGAACATCTGTTATAAAACAGAAGTTACAAAATGCTGGTCACAGTAAAAATGAGAGAATGGCATGTGATGAAACAGTTGAGAACAGCAATTCTGCTTATGAAAGACATTTGAAACAAAAACAACATTAGCTTATACAAAAATGAATATAACCTTCATAAAAGTGGTAATCTTGTTTCCTCAAATAAATGTTACATTTGACTCGGAGCTCAATCAATGCAAGGAAACTGAAATTGCAACATCTCCACTCAGGTCTAACCCCTTACGTGAATATTACCTTATCACAACAAATCTTCTACCAAAAACAAAATCAACAGCGGCAGCAAGTCTTTTTGTTTTTTGTTTTAAAAAAAATCTAGGGTGTGGATGTGAGGTCAGTGCATAGGAGGCCAGTGATAATTTGGATCTGAATGCCTAATGTTGCTGAGAGGTAAGTCAAATGGGTACTTGCCTCATGGATCAACAGCTTTCTTTAGAAAATAACCCAGTAATACTGAAAATGTGAAGAAGAACCAAGCGTGATGAAGTTAATCTCATGTCATGATATAAGCACAAACGACAGAAGATCTACTGTCTATACAACCCGATTTATATGGTTCCCAGTCCCATTCCAGCACTTTCTATGCTAGTGCTGGCCGTAACATGACAATAAGAGGGTAATGTGACAAGCAAGGTAAACTTGTCAAGATCACTTCTACTTGGGGCCAACACAACAGGGGATCAGCCAGGGCTGGTGCACCCCCTACCTCCGGCTAGACCGTGGGTACCCCCCTAGCACCCCCTACCTCTGGATGGTTCGATTTACGTTTCGTTAGCTTATCTCATGTTGGCATTGTCCCATTAGCACTCCTAAAATTTAGTCCTGGTCTGCCACTGCTATTACTCCATATTACACTATACAACAATACACACACATCTTATAAAAAAAATTCCTAGCATTGCTTGAGAAACGCTGATGATTTTGCTTCAAAGACAGGTAATTTGTAACAATAGGGAGTTGAAACTCGATCTTCAACATGATGCTTGAGAATTCAAAAGCCCAGGTTTCCCTAATACCAAACCAAGGCAGAAGAACTCAATTTGGTCCACCATGGATGTAGCAGCGCAATCAAGATTTTGATTCTTAGAAGCATACTTGTATTTGTACTCCTAGGCAGATCAAACAGCGTAAATCATTTTCTGGGACAATAAAACAGCCTAGACTATCATCCTTATTCAAGATATGCTACTACTTCCTTGAAGTAACGACTAGAACCTAGGAACAACAATGTCAATAACGTTACCTCAAGATCTTCCTGCT
Source organism: Rhipidocladum racemiflorum (assembly GCA_036346355.1). NCBI lineage: Eukaryota > Viridiplantae > Streptophyta > Magnoliopsida > Poales > Poaceae > Rhipidocladum > Rhipidocladum racemiflorum. The sequence goes on along the minus strand of CM070578.1, from coordinate 12,470,041 downwards.
GAACAACAAATTTTTGTTCCAATTGTGAGAAAGCTAGCAGGACAGTTTACTACCTCATTCAGTTCACTGCTAATCATGCAACTAATTCGATATACAGGCCGGCAAAGAATAAAAAAAAAAACAGGAAATTTGCAGCGATGCTTACGCGCTTGACAGGCCTTCCAGTTGCGGTTAGAATCCGCGAGGCAGTCCTGCAAACGAACCAAGGGAATTGCAAGATAACTGATGGTAATGAAGGGAAGAAGAGAGTTGCGTGCGGCAGCAGAACAACAAAATTTTGTTTTTTGAAACAAAGCAGAACAGGTTGGAACTACGAAACAGGAGGAGAAGGCGCGTTTGGGAGTGAGGAGGAGGACGATGCCTGGAGGGACAGGTAAAGGGCGGCGCACTCGTTGAGCTGCTTCACGTTCTCGTCCTCCTCGTCCGCGTCCGTTGTGTGGAGGGGGCGTGGTGGCTCAGACGGTGCCGGCGGAGGCGGCGGCGGCGCGGGCGCGTCGCGGGTGTTGCTCGCGGAAGAGCCCATGCGAAAACCTGGTTTGGTCTGGACTCTGGTGCCGACTCGGTCGCCTCCGTGCTATCAAATCGGCCGGTCGGTCGGTTGAGTCTGACGGCCTTGAAAGCGTAAAGCAAAAGTGCGTATCTGAGATGCGAAGAGCTATTCTGTTCTTGGACTAAATACGCTTGCGTAGTTCTCTGAGCGGGTACAGCAGAAGTCTGTTTTGAGGAAGGACTAATATAATCTACTCTGTTCTAATGGTTCAACAAATTATGAATGAGAGCACGTGCCGAACCAAATATGCAAGAGGTATGTGCAATTTGCTTTCTTCCATGCAAATATGTACCTCAAAACCTTAGTGTTTATTTGAACCATACATATGTTCTGAAGTTGCTGCACCTGCTACATTTGACTACATAGTTGGTACAATTTTCATAATAAGCACAGATATTATCTCAGAGATCTATTGTGGGGAAATCATAGCCGGTTTAGAGCTGTCTACTAGTTGCTATTAAACATAAATGTTGACAACTTCAGGTACATCTATGTAGCACTTCAATGCCAAAAAGTCCGTTTCTTCGTACTTCTTGGATATACACAAAGCTTGAAGAGTTACAGACCAAATCTTGGGATAGATTCATCGTCCTGTGCCTTCCAAAAGAACCCAGCAAAAATTGCAGTTCAAATGCTCCTCTCGTCAGAAAAATGTTCACTCAGACCTTTGTAGCCACCCAAGCTGCGTACAAAGAACCTGATTAAACATATGACAAGAACGGAATCTGGAAGGAGCAGGCAGCGTTAACATGAGGAAGTACCTTCCATGCATACATCACCAAGAAAGCAACCGTATCTGCTGACCAGACAACAGCGAATGATTTCACGAAGAATGGGATGATAACGTTGATCAGAGGGATCAGGAGAAACAAGTAGTTGAGAGCCTCTTTCTCCTTGTTTGAGCAGTCACGGGCCCGAAGAGAAGGTATGGCTGTGGAAGTAGATAATTACTACATTGCAGGAAAGGTTTTTATGCATCAATATTGAATCGAAGTCGTCTCATAACTCATACATATAATAGTTTCGAATTGTTCCAACATCAGCTAGAGGATGAGTTCATTGGCTAATAGCCACTTGTAAATTTCCAGTACACTACATACAAGGGATACATCGTGTTCTATTACAAAAGGCTGTCCAGAACAGACCCAAAAAATGATTCTCTTTTAGAGTAGTGGCCTCTGAATATATCCAGATCAAAATGTCAAACTTGCAAACCTAGATTTGATTGTGAAGTGAAAAAAAGAGTCTGAAAAAAGTGTGCTATTCCACTTATATTACTGAATCAGATCAGGTTCACTATATCTAAGAAATTCGGACTAAAGAAGTGACAGTGAGCTACAGCTTTAATGAACTGACAGCTGATATGACAACCTCAAGAATATCTCATGAAAAATAATATTCATGTAAGATAGTCCGCGACAAGGATTGACTAAAGAATTAACATTGAAGCATTGTTTACAAATGCTATGCAACATTTAGTATGCCAACTATCAAAGGCTGACAGCAAAAACAAGCTGGACGAACTGCAACAATAAGGCTTATTGCTACTCAAACACCATTTCCCTTATCTCAGCTGATTCACAACGCTGCAGCACTAGTCATTGTCAGTTTGTCACTGTTGCTGACCAAAAAAGAGTTACGGCTAAAGTTAATGGGATTACTGAGAATGCTATTTTAAGTACTCCAGGTTAGCATGGATAGATAAATCATAGTCCTTGCTGCCGATGGGAGCAACAAAATCCTTAGAAACTGAACAACAATAAGTACCACAAATTTGCTTCAAAAGATAAGTACCACAAATTGAGCTCTTACTGAGAATAAAACTTTCACAAAAACAAAAATCTTACTTACTGAACATCCAGATGGACCACATTCCCATCAGCCTCCAAATGTCCGGCTCGTTCGAGGGGAACACCAGATTGAAGGAAAGGGCTCCACCCATCAGCATGGAGGCATATCCCTGGACCTCAAAGACGGTGTACAGAGCGGTTCCGGGCACAGCAGGGTTCTTTGTGGCAGAGGACGCCCTCGGCGCAAACGTTGCCGCGGTCTTCTGAACTGCCTGTTCAGAAACGCAGGGTTAATCACCAGTGCTACCAGTAGACATAATGTGAGTTGGGTTGATTTGGTGGCGAGTTCGTGCTGCTCGTTGTATCAGCAAAAGCCTCAGCATTTCTTTGAGCAAATGGGTCTAAGACATGAACTACATATGTACTAAAGCAACTACAATCAATTCTAATGGCTCAATTTTCAGGTCAGTTCCTGCTTGCTATTCATAGTTTTTTTTTTAAAAAGAAGAAGAAGAAGAAGAAGTCCTTATAGCTAAGTCAGTTGCTGTCAAATTCATGCAGTTTTTGAGTGCTTGTGGAAGACCCAGACCAATTTGAAGAAAAGCAACCAACCTTCTTGAGCTCCTTCTCGATCTTCGGATTAACGGGCGGCGGCTGCTTCTCCGCCGACGACTCGGCCGAAGCACCGCCCGGGCCGGCCGCGGCGCCTTCCTCCCGTTCGTTGCTCTCTCCCACGGCGGACGCCTCGGCCGCTACTGCGTCAGCAACAGCACCATCAGAGCCATCCGAGCTCGCGCTCGCTGAACTGAGCAGCCTCCTCCTGCAGCTGCCCGCGCTTCTCCCGGGAAGAGTGGCCGCCGGCAACCGCAGAGCGGCTGCAACCGGTGGGAACGCGGAGTTGGCGATCGCGAACGCGCAGCCGCCGGTGAGCGGATTGTTTAGCAAGGGATGCATCGTTGTTGAGGTTTTTGTGGGAAGGAGGGAGGGAACTCAGGGGAGGGCGAAGGGATGGGAAATGGAGGGTCCTCCTCCCGCCTTCACCTTCTGGGCGTGGCCGCCCCTTGAACAAACCGATATTTCCTTTTTCCACCCGTTGGATTTCTTGTCAGTCACACAAGAACAGTAAAGATGCATAATTAGAATGTAACATTTTGATAGGAATTAAAAAAAAACACTTTAAATTATACATAAATCAGAAAAAAAAAACTTTGATTCAGGCGCAAAGGGAGAACTATAAATTTTCTATGCTCATGGATAAGCTAGTGGCGATGAGAATAATGGTGTTGTTTTAATCCACACGGATTGTATCTATAAGATCTAAACGGTTCATCTTATTTAAAAAGAGTACACATATATATGCATTCAATAAAAAAACGTAAGTCTATACTCCGAGAGTCCCTAGAGCCTCAAAAAAAATTATAGTGTGTGTTGTGGAGTAGAGCGTGCGTAGTACGTCTTTCCATGTAATCTTTCAAAAAAATTTCTATTTTTAGGACTAAAAAATTATGTACTTTTTTCTTTCCAAAATTGAATATGAATTTTAAAGCCAGCTGTAAATGCAGAACCCATTGTTAACCGTACAAATTTAAGAATCGTGCAGTTCTTAGAAGAGTATTCATCAACTGTCCACAACAAACTGTAACGATATCACGTATGCTCGTATCACTGCCCTATAAATCACACTAGAGAGGGGATGAATAGGAGCTACATAAAAATTAGCCAAATGAAGAACTTCCCCAAGTAACCAAGCCAAAGCCCCAAGAGATCAAAGGGAAACAAAAAAATTAATATTCAGAAAACTTAGCCAGAATCAGCACTACCACCATGTAGAGGGCGGTACTACTGCTGTAAACAGTAAAATCAAGCAAATGAACAGTGAAATTAGCACAACTTCATAATAAAAATCGGTGTATCTTTTGATCGGCTGATTCGCAACCTGTAAAACTTTGTATGCACCTTCCTATAGATGTTAAGAACCTATTTCAATCTTGGAACTTTGATGTCAGTCACAATGATTGACATCAAAGTTCCAACCTTTTTCCATTTGAAGGAAGAATGCACCAAAACTGGGTCAACTGCACAAACTTCACTCTGAGTTTTCTTGTGGAGTATCGATGATCAAGATGATCTTAGATAACCTTCCACATGTCATAGCAACCAATAACACCAAAGGAACATCCCCCAATCTCTTTGTAACTCGGTTTCACAAAATCTTTCTTCCGCAGACCAAAAATCAAGTTTTCTTGATAAATCTTGAGAGAGCAAATGAGATGATGTTTGGCTGATTGGAGCAAGACCTTCTCAAGGTATTCCCATCAATTATGAAGCCATTCCACCACTCAAAAACAGCAAAAGATGAAAGGATTCAAAAATCTCCAAAAACTCGATTAGCAAGCACAACTTCAGTAAGAATGAGTTCTAACGGATCTTTGTGGGTTTGGACATGATATAGATGAGTTCCACAGCCTCTTACACATCCTAGATCCACTAGATCTACTAGAACTACAACAAGTAGAAGGAAGGGAAGAAAAACTCAAGTTGCACAAAAGAGCCATTCAAAAATATAAGAATTAAAATAAATTTCAGAACATGAAATAAATTAGCCTTGCATTGCTTTGAGAGGAAGGTACGTGGCATGCCACGTCTACAACACATCAGCATCACATTAACAGCCATGTCAGTAGTGGCACACGGAAACCTATGGTCACCGGTGACAAGCTCCGGCGAGCTCCGACGACTCCGGGTCATCGCTCCAACTAGATCTCATCGTGGCGACTTTGGTGACATGGCTGTCGTGGGCAATGTCAACCGGCAGTGACGATAGCATGCAAGAAAGCGACGGTAGGGCGGCAATCATACGACGACGGTGACCAAACACACTCCGGCCGAGATGATTCCAGCACAGGGTAGAACACGACATGGTGAAGACGATGGCATAGACCAACGTAGCAGAAGCTTTTCGATGGGGATAAATCCAAGCTTTTGTTCCCATGGTAGCACTCGTGAAGATCTCCAAATTTTAATGAAACGGTGTCATTCCGAGGTGGTTAGTGCTAGGGTTTTGGTTGAGAACTTCGATGCAATCCTAGTGCGCACCTTATATTGGCCCAGGAGTCCGCATCGCACACGGAATGGTAGTGAAGTCCATGAAAGACACAACTCGGACAAAGTGACTATCTCGCGCACAGAGAAGACACACCTGATAGATGGGCCCCACCAGTCAGCATCTCAACCGACGACGAACTGGGCTAGCTAGACTGGATAGGTTGCAACGATATGGCTAGCTAGGCCATGGGTCGAACAGGTTGGATTGGGTTTTGGCCCAAATTAATATTCACATCTTATAAAAATCCCTTCTTCAAAGCCTAGAATGCAAGTTTTAGCTTTGTGTAGCTTTAAACTAAAGGTACTCTAAATTATAATTTTTTTAAAAGTACAAGAGGAACACACTCCACTCACCTCTAGGGTTGCAATCGGATCGGATATTTAACGACTGATCGACTGAATGTATTCAGATCGAATTCGGATAGTCATATCGAATAGTTGTCGGATTTGATATCAATTTTGGATATTTTTCGCATTCGGATTTTGGAGGTCACTATACGTCAGATCAGAATATTTCGAAATTTGAACACTTAGTCAAAATTTGAAGCATCCAATTAAGAACACTAGCTGCTGGTATTTACATACGGTAATGCGATATCCTATGTAAATTTGTGATCGTGTGCTACATAATAATCAAAACTAAAATATTTTTGCATATTCATAATCTACATGTTTACACAAATTTAGGAAGTTGTCTCATTGAAACGGGAGTTGTCCAGCGAAAGTTATTTGCATTTGAATCAGCTCGGGTTGAAAAAAATAGGGAAAAAGCAAAAAAATTGCGCATATCCGATTTTTGGAAAACCGGGTATGGCTTATCCGGTACCTGGTAAACTAGGTATGCTATACCCGATTTTCCAAAAATCTGGTATTGGTTTTTTAGTTCAAAAATACGCAATAACCGGTTTTTCAAATCCGAATACGCAATATCCGGTTTTTGGATTTCCGGGTATTCAAAACCGGATTTTGAAAAACCGGGTATGATTGATTTTTTGTAAATACGCGAAAGTGTTGTATCGTTTTGTAAATACAGATCAAAACTTGTATCAAATACGAAATTTTTTGGCCATATTTCATCCAGTTTCAAAATTGAAATGAATCTAGGTCTAATCGACGTTTGGCAAGAAGGAAAAGGAAACGAAACCGAGAAAGCAAAGGAAAGAGAGATTTGATGATTTACCACGTCATATCTCATCAACATATAACTTCAAATCCAAATATCAATAAGATATAACATAATAAATTATTAAATATACGTTAACTTTATAGCAAATAATTAATTATTCCTGCAGGAAACGAAACACGCAAATCTCACCAGATCGTACGGATCAGTTCCTCGAATCGTTCGATTCTTTTTTTCCCTTACAAAAGGAAAAAAAATTCTGTGGAGGAGGTATGCAAATTTAACTCTGTGCATCCCCACTCCGATGGATGCCACGTGTCTATCTAGCTAAATCTCAACCTCATCGTATCAACAGTGTTATTAATTGGAGGAGTGAGAAATTAAGGGTGTTATTAATGACAGGATTGAGAAATTAAATGAATGGTTGAGATTGGTAAGATGAACACGTGGCACCTATCGGAGTGGGGATGCACAGAGTTAAATTTGCGTACATCCTCCACAGAATTTTTTTTCCTTACGAAATGAATCCTTCAATTCTAGAGAAGTCTGACCGCCGTTTCTCCTTCCGGCATCCAAAAATACCGAGCTCTCCACTCGGCAAGCGCGCGTTGGCCCTTGGCTCCGCCGCCGGCAGCCCGTACCATTTCACGGCCATGGCGCGCCGTGCCGAGCACCAACCAACGCTCAGGTCCGTTCTCCAAGGTGCTGCTCCCTTGCTGCCTGCAGTATCTGGTACCGTACGAAACCACACGCAACTCTACCACTCCCATCAACGACGCACGCATTCTTTCGATCGCCGTGGAACGTGCGCACTTCACGTTGCGTTTGCCGGACAAGGTCGCCCGGGTGCTGGGCGACGGCGAGATGCTCGTGGCGTCCAGGTGCGGGGCGGCCTCCTGTTGTTCAGATGCGCACCTAACATGGTGTTCAGCGTCAAAGTGTTCGACCTGAGCGGGTTCCAGAGAGTACTGCGAGGCAGCACCTTCAGTCCACGTTGCTGATGAGAAGACCATGAGTGCCACACCACAAGAAAGTGAGCTGTTTCTCTGAATAAACGTTTGCATCAAATGATCATGAAATGATCCTGTCGCATTCATGCATTGTGCATGTTGTACGGCTTTTGTTTGGTTTTGCAGAAAAGCAGCATCCTGAAGTATCATTGGCCGGTAGAAAGAGGAATCGGGATAGCGCGAGTGCAAGTCATGCAGGAGCAAGACACCACTAGTATGATCCCCAAATTATGTGAGCAAGAAGAACGCACATTCAGGGCCACGGCATGTGCTCACGAAGCATATTACTGCCCACGCACTTGGCCCCAATTTTGTGAGCATTACTACTTCCCCTCCAACATCATGGATACATAGCACTGCTTTCAGGAATTTTTTAAATAATGTTTTTTAATAAAAAATTATAGAAACAATATGCCGATTAAAAAAATAACAAAAATACCTCTATGTGGCCATTTGAAAAGGAGACTTAAGACAGAGACTCTGTTATCAATCGGATTCTCTGTCGCTATTTGGAATGACGACAGAGAGCACAATAAGAAAAAAAAAAAAAGAAAAGGGAAGAGAAAGAAAACGGGAGAAGAAAGAAGGTAGCACATATGCATTTTGTTAAAATAAAAAAAATGAAAAATCAAAAAATAAGTATACCGAAAACAGAGCAACACGGCCTAGGTTTTAAAAAATACAGAAATAATATACGCGTTAAAAAAATTTGACAGAAATTCGGGAGGGATATTTGTTAAGTAGAAAATAATAAGGCGGAGAGAAATTAATAAGAAAAAATTCGTAAAAGTAACGTTTAATGTTGATAGAAACAGAATGAATGTAGAGAGTACATGGCTCGTACAAAACAAAATGTCATAGCATGATGTAGAAAACAATGACAGGTAATGTGTATAAATATATAAGGGTATATAATATGACATAGAAATAATATGGTACATAGCATGATATCGTGGACATAACATGATATAAAAAATATGAAAAAAGACATGGCGCGACGACATGAACGGACCATGAACGAAAATTACAGCTAAGGTACATGCGTGCCTTTTAGAATTGTAAAAAAGTCATGCTCATCAGTGGGCGTAGACCCTATTCAAAAGGCTCGAATGAATAATCATACGGCACTCACATGGAGTGTTGATCGTCAAGACGGCGTGGACAGGATTGCTGGTCACGGTAGTGGTAAGCATAACTGCAACTCGTATTGTTGTAGCAACAGTAAGTGTGGTAGTCACTGCCGAGGTGGACGACCTCCTCGTTATTCCTCACCCTGAGCCTTGACAATGTAGGTCATCATTCTGAGTTTGTAGTTCGAAGTTCTACTTGCGGAGCTGTTCGTTCTCTTTTTTAACCTCGGTGAGTTCCTCTTCCTTGTCATAAAGGCATTTCAGCAATTTGTAGATGTAACATTTAGCTTGTAGGGGCAATGGTTCGTTCACCCATTCAGTATATTTGCAATCCTCGATCTACAAGTAAGAATACGTGTCATATAGCAAGACATGAGTGGAATGGTATGTAAGAGTTGTAGCGGTTACCATGAATAGAGGATATTGGTAGAAACAATGTCCTATTCTACTAGTGAACTCATCGCAAAATTGGATAACAGCTTCGAGGTCATACTTGCATGTTGGCCACTTTATGTGGTCAAGTGGGCGACCGTAGTGGATTGGATTTTTTAAATTGTAGTACTCCCTTATTCGAATGGAAAAATCTGGGCTTGGGGGAGCGAGGTTTTGGGGAAAATATATATGATGGACCTCAAATGAAGTATTGCAGCCTCAAAACCATGAAAGGTCGGTGGCTCGAGGTGCGGTATGACCCTGTCTTCCCCGAATACCCCTCCAACGGCTTAAGGTGTATCCTCTGTTTGTCATTGCAATATAGTCAATGTTGGGCTAGTGAAGATGTGCCGTCTTGGTGGTCGGTGATATTTATAGGTCGTGTTTGATGTGAGTGGTCAAGTTGGCCCGGATTTATATTGTCACTACGCCCTGATAAAGAAGGTGGGCAGGTGGCAGTGTGTTGTCACTCCACTCTGGGTGAGAGAAAAACAAGCAGTGTTGTTACTTCGCGGTGCGTAGAGTATTGTCAAATCAGGCAGACAAAGCTGCCGGTAGTGTGTTGTTAAATCACACTAACAAAGCTGATGTTTTGTCACTTCGTGGTGCACGACATGTTGTCAAATTGAGCAAACAAAGCTGCTGACAACGTGTTGTCAAATCACACTGAAAAAGCTGATATGTCGTAGTTACAAAAGCAAAAGATTATATGCAAGTAGTACATAAGTTAACAAAGCAAAAGACCACATCCAAATAGTACGTAAGTTTAGAAAAGAAAACACCATATCCGATTAGTACATCAAGTATGAAAGCAAAAAAAAAAAAAAAACTAGCTAGCGCCCGTGTGTGATGCGACCTCTCGTGTGATCTCAGGCCTCCTACGACGCTGCATATGTCCGGATGGATACGTCAGGTGGTCAGAGGGTAGTCCATGAGTACTTGCAAGCCGTCCTGATGTTGTCAGAGTAGCAAATATGGCCTGCGATGGCTAACTCGGTCCGAGCGCATCAATGAGCTGCGACGGACTAAGGACGACACCTGGTGACTGCTGATCAGGGTCGGTCAACCACTCCTCGATAACGGTATCGACGACGTGGAACGAGTCACCGGAGTGGGTCATGCTTTGGTCATGACGGCTCTTGACAAACATTTAATGTTAGTACTCCATATATATAAAAAACATAATAGATAAAGGGAGAGCACGAATGTGTATATAGTCATGTGAATAAATAGTGTGGAACGGTGCCAGCTGAAGCCCCTAGCATGTTGCCAGGAGGGGCAATCTGCGTGTGCACCGTCCTAACTACGGTGTGCGGCGCCTATCAACCACATACAACTGACGAATGCTCGTGTGCCTATAGCATGTCATCGTCCCTAGGCCGCCTACAAGATGTAAGCTGGGCGATGCGAGAGACCTTCTCGTAAACATGCTGCAACACCCCTCGCAGGTGGTCCATGGTGATCTCCAACTTGTCCCCCGTCGACTCCGGCCATTAGTGCAGCGACCTCCTTTGAAATCTCCCTGATGAGGTCACTCTGCACACGTGTTGAAATGTTGGTTAGTTGTTACAATTGTATTAACGGTACATAATATGATATATAAAAAGAAGTACTAACCGAGCGGTGAAAAATAGAGTCTGATTGCGTAGGGTAGGTGTCTGTCGTGGAGGGAACGTGCCTTAGAGGTGAGACGACGACGAAGTTATTTTTGTTATTTATTTAATCTGCATATTATTTCTATAATTTTTCATTAAAAATTATTAAAAAATTCTTGTTTTCAGTGCACCAAGAGATTCTTCTTACAAAATGCTTCATGCTTCCTGATTTGCTGCTAAAGCCTCGTGCAATTCTTATTCGCAAAACAGACTCGACGCGACCTATGCGCTTCCAGTGGCATCCCTGCAGGCTGTACAATCACACAGAAAACATCGGCGCAGAGGTGACCTTCAAGCTTCAGGACGGCCAACACCTATAGCTACTTCAAGTCAGGCTGGAAGGAGTTCTGCCGGGACAACAAGCTGACAGAAGGCGTGTGACGGACCGCCTTTTTAGATGCAGTGCGAAACTCACAACAGTTACCCAGGAAGACTAACTGTTGGAAGACAAGAGTACAATTGCCTGACAAAAGTAACTTTCAACACTTTTTATTCAATATAGTTGGTCTAACGACCGGTTTTTACAGGAGAAGCATCCAAGCTTCTAGACTTACACTACCAAAAGAGAGAAACCACAGGCAGGGCCTGAGCGAAGACAAAGACCTAGAACCAGACTAAATCGCCATCTACGACCTCCTGGTAGGCTCCAGCATCTTCGAACTCTGAAAGGGCGGGGGTTGCAAGGGTGAGTACAGAGTACTCAACAAGTCATACGGAACCACTGAATACTATATGTGGGGGTAATCAAGGGATGGTAATAGGGTTAAGTATCTGGATGCAGTTTTATTTCGTAATTCATTTTACATTTGAAGCACAAATCAATAAATAAGTAATTGAATTTCACAAGTTTAACAACATTTAACCAATTCCTTCACAATTACCAAAACAGTAACTTGAGCTTAGTTACGGGTATCAACCCCGATTCCAACTTAACTTCATTAACCGGAAGTACGGCGTAATCGATTACAATTTAGATTAACTCTGCAGAGCGGCTCAGCTTTACCCACAAGATATCTATAACCTTTATGCCAATCTCGAGTTTTCATGCAACTTAAATGCATGTGGCCCAGTTTAGATTATCACAGCTTTTCGTTTAATCATTCCTGTCCTTTAGTTGTTTACCGATAGAGACCGCTACCTTGGACTCAGGGTCCCCATTAGCGTCTACCGTTGTGAGAACCAAGAATGTCACTCCGGACTATTCCCGTTTCACCCCTCCGGTCCATTTCCCTGCCGGGAAGGCCCGGTCCCCATTCTCTCCAGAGAATGGTAGCCACCAAGACAGTCCAATTATTATCTCAGGAATGACTAACTTAATAAGCCATGTCGGATACGGGTCCACCGACCAGTCCGACCTGTGGTTGAGCGGGAACTAAGTTATTTACTTTGCTCAAGGGGATTATTAACCTTACACTTTTGCCAAAGACCAAGCCTTTATCCACAAACCCATTCCGGTACTCGCAGTACCGGCCACCAGACCAAACAAGGCATTAATCACCAGCCGGGGATCGGAATCTCATCCACTCCGGGATTAATCCAATACTGTTCCCCTGACTGCAGCACTTTCATAAACATCCGAATCGGGGATTCGTCAGCATTTTCTTTAAATCTAGGTTTTAAACTAACTAAGCAGTATAGTCTAACCTATTCATGGCAATAAGCAATTAACTAGGGTTCCAAAGGGTTAATAGGGTTCCAATATTTCAAGGAGGTTTCAATAAGCAATTTCGTCATTACCTAGGTATCATGTCATTCTAAAATACTAGATTTCAATAATTCAACATACAGTAAAGTAATGCGATATAAAAATAATTACTACTATAGCATGGCATGATAGGATCAATATGATCAAAGGTGTATGGCTTGCCTTGCGCGGCAGCTGGATCGGATGAGTCGTCGAGGAAGTAGTATCAAGGCCCCGCTCCGCCTGGTCCGACGCTCGCTCGGAACTGCTCCGACTCCAGGGGCTGCTCCGGCTCCACTGGCGTCTCAACGGTCGAATCTAGCGCGGAAAGGCAACCAACATAAATAAACGACAAAACAACAACCGAAAAAGGAAACGGAAACTGAAACGGAAACCGGAAACCGAGTCGGAAAGGAACGGAGGGCAAAACTGGGATTTGGGGATTTTCTGGGTTTCGGATTTGGGAACGGACAGCATTTCTGGACTCAGGGGATCGAAACGGTTCGGGAAAAGTATTTGGTGGAGCTCTGGGTTTTTCCGGGATTTTTCTGGATTTTTCGGGCTATTTTTGGAATTAAAAACGAATTTTCGGATTTAATAATTAAATTAAAATCCAAAAATCCGGTTTTACTGTTTAAACGGTGCTGGGCCGGCTTTGGCGCGGAATTGGGCCACGGCCCAATTGGCTTGGCGGCTGGGGCGGGCGAGCGTGGGGCACGGCCCCACCTGAGAGTGGCGGGGCCACACGCAGGCGAGGAGGGAGAGAGGGGGCTGACGGGGCGGGGCCACCGTCAGTCGGGCGCGGCACAGGGGAGGGTTAGGAGCTAGGGAACAGGGCGGCGGCGAGGCGGGGTTCTGGCGGCGAGCAATGTGGCCGGAGGCGGAGGAGAGGAGGAGAGCTCAGGGGAGAGAGGGAGCGGGCGAGTTGGAAAGCGAGGAGGCGGGGCTTTATAGGCGAGGCGAGAGGCAAAGGCGGCCAAGCGGCGTGGCGTGGCGCGGCAAGGCGCAGCGCGAGGAGTGAGGCGACGGTCGGCGAGGACGGACAAGGCGGCGGCAGGCCAAGGGCACGGAGGCGCGAGGCGATGCCGCGACCGTGCCGGAGGCGAGGGCGCTGGCGCGAGAAGCCGGAGGCGAAGGCGACGAGGCGGCGAGGGCGGCAAGGCTGGCTGGGCCGGCGAGGGAGCAGGCCAACGGGCCGAACGGGAGCAGGCCGGCGGCCCAAGGAGCAAGAAAACGGCCCAACAGAGGTTTGAATCCAAACTCGCATTCCAAATTTCCAAAACCAAATTCAAACGCAAATCAAACAGAAACCGAATAAATTCGTTTTGAATTTGAGGTTGTTTCAAGGCGACTAGTGCACTATCCACGTTGTGGAGACAACCCTGTGGCATGTTAGTATCAGACCCAGCACACTCAGCTAGTCTTCATATTTTGTTACTGAATGTTCCTGGTCTGGAATTAGTTTCTAATCTTCTAGATGTGATACTATATGGATGGCCATGATAGAATCTTCTGATGCTTGGTGGGTACAGTCATCTAGAGGTTTTGAAATATTACATGGAAACCAAATACTAGTGCATCAAATCAAATGGCACATAATTATTCTGGTAGGAATACGCTGCTTGGACAGAACTGATCTACTATGCTGCTTTTTAATGAAATGTCCATGCATACTTGTGTACTGAAAAACAAACCTGAGAGATCCTATATCAAGCAGGCAGATAACTGAAGCATATGTCTATAACTAAAGTGAGTTAATTATGGAAATAGCTACGGCCCTTCTCAACCATATCAGAATTTCCCCAGAAGTTGTCACATATAAGAACAGGTTCAGTGCATTAGAGTGCTCAGGATAAAATCACAGAGATAAAAATGACTTAACTGCCCTCAAGGTAGATGACTGGGCATCATGAATCTGAGCTAGCATCACCTAAGCATAGCACAGGCATAATTTATAGTTTCTATAATAATTAGTTGTTGCTGCTTGAAGCATTTGTCTTGTCCTGCTTCTTAGCCTTTGCAGCCTTCCACACAGAGCTGTGAGAAACAGTCTCCTCAACAATCTTTGGTGTTGCAAAGCTGAAGCTTTCAACTGGTAAGCGATCTTTGTACTCTGGATTTGCCTCGATAAACTTTTCCACATCCCCAGTGCACCTTGCACGCTTACCATTTGGCATGACATAGTAGGTATCCATTTTAGACAAATCACCTCTCATAACCACTAGTCTCTCGGTCCCGGGCGGAGGCTTCGGTATGTTGGGCCTGTCGATGACCCAGATGCGGCTGCTGTCATACTCAATATCTGCAGGGTCTTCACATGAGCAGTCAGGTCTTCTACTGCAGAACCATGGCTCCTCATTGAAATTCTCACGGATTGTCTCAAATTCATCTTTCGTTGGAACCATACGCCATTTATGGCATTTGCAACATTGGGCTGCATACAACCCAATGGATTCTGTGGAACCTCGTTTTCTCTGTCGAAATCAGCAGGTTACTTATTAACTTTTTTATTATATCAGGCAAGGTAAAAAAATCTATATGAAGTAAGAATTTGAAACATGAAATATATCAGGAAAACACAAATGGAAGCGGGGTGTTAGTGACAGGGATACATCTTCTGTGTAGAATAACGGAACAACATTTCAACAAGTAAATACAAAAAATGAAAGCTGCTACCACTGTCTTTTTTTCACTACAATACTGTTCTGGGTAGTTTTATTTCGCATAATGTCTATAACTTATAGCAACTTTTGCATACTATAGAAGTCATGTATAGTTCATACAGAAGAAAGTAGCTAGGCACACTTGTTTACATGCACAGAAATAACTGCAGAAAAAGATTTTGACTTCAAATTTTAAAAAAGGTGGAAAATTCCCAATTTTGTCCAGCATCTTGTTCGGAGTCTGCTTGGAAGAAAACTAAGACAACTGCACACACATACAATAAAGTAGATGGCTATGGTACAAACAACTTCAACCAAAAAAACATTCTCAAACTTTTCCTCCCCTTACAACCTTGTCCATTCCCCCTACTCCCACTTGTAGGATGAGTATTAGATAGTGGAAATAGTTTTTGTAAACTGTAAAGTGTGTACAACAAACACATGTACCATAGTCACACCTACAATCTAAACAAAACTCGATGCCCAATTTATGGAAATGAAAGCATAGGGAAAATCTAACAAGATGAATGTGTTGAGAAAGTACATTTATCTTCCACGGTGGCAGTTGTCTTTGGCTGAAACATACTCCATTATTTTTTATAAGGTACCTTTTGACTTTGCACGGTCTTCAAGATTAAACTTATTAAACTTTGATACGAAAGTACATTAAAATACAAATATAACGTACCACTTTTGTGTCACTAGACCTGTATATTCTTGATCTAATTGTTGATCGAACATTACAAAGTTTGAATATCGAAATACGCAGGCGCCTTATAATAATCAACAGAGGGAGTACATCATAACACAGCCATTTCCTATACTGCTGTCCTCAGCAGAGCCTAAAAAAGTGATTCTTTTAATCTTTATCTAGCTAATACACCATAACGGGATCTAGAAGAGATGATCTAATTATTTGTTTTGGTGGATAAGGTTGCCATTCTTTTGGTCCAAACTATTGGGAAAAAGAAAGAAACTAACGCTACTTTCACATGGGCCCATTACTTTTAATTACATAATGATGCAGATTGGTTCTGAATAGCACTTGTATTCATCATGATGCCAATAGGCCAGAATATATACACGTATATGCGGGTACAAAAGGAAAGCCTATATAAGACAATATCTATACAAGGCAATATGGGATATTAGCAATCTCCATACAAGGCAATAGGATATTGTCTAACACCCTCCCTCAAGCATATGGTGGATCAACAACACTGAGTTTGGAGAGATAGAAGCTGTGCTGAGCTTTAGTCTGTGCCTTCGTGAAGAAGTCTGCCAACTAAAGCTCTGAAGGCACACACTGAAGATCCACGATCTGATCCTGCACTTGTGAAAGCATGTAGGAAGCATCAACACCGATATGCTTAGTGAGTTCATGATTCATCGTGTTTCGAGCAATGCTAATAGCACCTGTATTGTCATATAAATGCTATTTGCTTCTTAGTCTTCCAAGCAACGATAGAAGCACCAAGAAAAACATGGTAGGCAGAAAGAAACTGACGATCAAAGTGATCACTAGCCCAGGTAACATCAGAATATGCCTGGAGCTGTAAGGAGTTGGAGCGTGGAAAGATAAGACGGCGATAGATAGTTCCACGAAGATATCACAACACACGAAGAAGATGACTATGGTGGAGTTGAGTGAGAGTAGAAACAAACATACTCAAGATATGCACTGGATATAAAATGTCAGGATGAGTGATAACAAGGTAAATAAGACTCCCAACAAAATGGCGATAGCGAGTAAAATCCTCAAGAGGTTCACCATTAGTAAGTCAAAGGTGAACATTAAGCTTCATGGGGGTCTTGGCTGTGCGCTGATCAGTGAGAGAAGCATGATTAAGAAGATTCTGAATACACTCCTCTTGGGATAGGAAAAAACCCTCAAATATAGAAGAAACCTCCATCCCCAAGTTAGTAGCGAAGGGGACCTAGATCAGACATGAGAAACTGCTCACTGAGACGTGCCTTCACAAAGGCAATATATTGAGAATCATCTTTAGTTATGATCATGTCATCAATATACAGAAAGAGAAAAGTCCGACCACGAGGCGAAGTATGAACAAAAAACGCAGGATCGGCGGCACTGTTCCCCAACTTCAACGCACATCGGCGATACACCAAATCTAATGGTGCCCTGACTTCAATGCACATTGGCGGTAGTCTCGATTCTAATCTAACGGTGCCTCGACTTCAATGCACATCGGCGGCACTGTTCCCCGACTTCAATGCACATCGGCGGAACCCTTAACTCGTACCCCGACTTCAATGCACATCGGTGGTACTTCGAATCTAATGATGCCCCAACTTCAATGCACATCGGCGGCAGTCCTAGTTGTACCCGACTTCAGTGCACATCGGTGATACATCGAATTCTTAACTGTTCCCCGACTTCAATGCACATCGGCAGAACTCATAACTGTACCCCGACTTCAATGCACATCAACGGTACTCCTAATACCAAATGTATCCCGACTTGAATGCACATCGGCGATACACCTAATCTAACGGTGCCCTGACTTCAATGCACATCGGCGGCACTGTTCCCGACTTTAATGCACATCGGCGGAACCCTTAACTCGTACCCCGAATTCAATGCACATCGGCAGTACTTCGCATCTAAATGTTCCCCAACTTCAATGCACATCGGTGGAACTCCCAATTGTAACGGTGTCCCAACTTCAATGCACATCGGCGGCACTTCGCATCTAACGGTGCCCCAACTTCAATGCACATCGGCGGAACCCTTAACTCGTACCCCGACTTCAATGCACATCGGCGGTACTTCGAATCAAATCTAACGGTGCCTCGACTTTAATGCACATCGGCGGCACTCTCGATTCTAACGGTGCCCCGGCTTATATGCACATCGACGGCACTTCTAATTCTAATGGTATCCCGACGGCGGAACCCTTAACTTGTACCCCGACTTCAATGCATATCAGTGGTACTTCGAATCAAATCTAACGGTGCCTCGACTTCAATGCACATCGTATGCATAAAGATGTTAGAATATAATAATTGTTTGGTAGATTTAGGAAGAACATTATAAAAGTGGAATTGTACATACGCTATTCGGTTATTTCGGTTTTTGAAAACCAAAAACCGAACCGAACACCAAAAACCGAATTATACCAAAATAAAAACCGAACCGAACACCGAAAAAACCAAAATAATCGGTTAATTCGGTTCGGTTTGGTTCGGTAATTCGGTTTCGGTCTAAAAATGCCCACCCCTACCCGAGGGAGCGTCTCGAAAAGATTGGGTACGGTGCTCGCCGCCCACAAGGCCGCCCGAGGGCGCGACTAGAAAAGATTGGGGACGGCGCTCGTCTTCGCCTCCCCCTCCCCCCCCGGCTGCCCAAGGGCGCATCTAAAAAAGATTAGGGATGGCGCTCGGCATCGCCTCACCTCTCGCCCCCTCACTGCCCGAGGACGCGTCTAAAAAAGATTGGGGACGGCGCTCGGCTTCGTCTCCCCTCGCTGCTCGAGGGCGTGTCTAAAAAAGATTGAGGATAGCGCTCGGCATCGCCTCCCCTCTCACCCCCCTCGTTTTTCGAGGGCGCGTCTAAAAAGGATTGGGGACGGCGCTCAACTTCGCCTCCTCCCTTCGCAACCTTTGCTGCTCTAGGAGCATCGAAAAATGATAACAAGATGATGTGTCTGACCAACAGAACATGAAACAACCCTTCTTGCCACCTTAGGACACTTTTGCAAATACCTATATGTGGCTGACACGACCACGACAAAGCGACGACTATGTGCAATAAACGACGTCAATGACTTGGCTCTTCGGCCCTTGCTTTGGCACACCACCCACCTCGAAGGCCAAGCCTCGATGTGGCGGCACCACATCAACGACTTCGGCTCGCCGCCCACCTCGAAGGCCAAGCCTCGGTGTGGCGGCACCGCGTAGACTTCGGCTAGTTGAGCCTCACTCTGGCTCACCACCCACCTCGAAGGCCAATCCTCGGTGTGGCGGCACCGCGTCGACGACTTCGGCTCGTCGATCCTCGCTCCGGCTCGCCGCCTGCCTCGAAGGCCAAGCCTCGGTGTGGTGGCATTACTCAACAACTTCGGCTCTTCAGCCTGTGCTCTGGCACACCGCCCACCTGGAAGGCCAAGCCTCGGTGTGGCGGTACCGCGTTGACGACTTCGGCTCGTCAAGCCTCGCTCCGGCTCGCCGCCTGAAGGCCAAGCCTCGGTGTGGCGGCATTCCTCAACAACTTCAGCTCTTCGAGCCTCGCCGCCCACCCCGAAGGCTAAGCCTCGGCAGGACAGCATCGCGTCAAGAACTTCGCCCCCATCGGCTTCGCTCCCGCGCGCCGCTCGCCGCAACGGCATCACCTTAGCGGACGGCTTCACGGGTCTCGTTTCGGTGCGCCGCCCGCCTCGAGGGCCTCGCGTCGGCATGGTGACACCTTGTCGACTGGGGCGAGGTTGCGTACGTCCACCGCTTTGCTACCTGAAGGCCTTGGGTGCCCCGACATCCAAGGGGCCAGGGTGAGAACCTGTAGCGTATGCTCGCCCCTCGGAACATCGAAGCTTCCAGACGAGGGAGTACTGTTGTAGGGATCCCCAGCCTCTAGGAGAGTCGGGGATATGTGTGAATCCTAGGGAATACGTACATATGTACTAGTTAATTATCAAATCGTATCCATACAAAATGTACCAAAATACCCTTCTTATGGTCATGTAACAAAGGGGCAAAACGGGAAATACACCCCTTGCGCTGTTCTATATAAGGCACTCCAATGGGGTGCATGAGGTCTCCACCCATTTTTCACCATTCGACATACTTATTTTTCGACTCCTTTCTCACTCGATCCTGTCACAACAAAGGGTAGTAATACCCACTGTTTAGCCTTCATGCTACAACAACAAGAGAAATCATCTATAGAAAGAGTATAATATCTATGATCCCCTTTTGAAACAAAGGGAAACGGACCCCAAACATCAGAATGAACAAGATCAAAAGGACGATGTGACACAGACTTACTGGAAGAACAGGAGAGGTGGAGATGCTTGCCAAGTTTACACCCCGCACAATCTAAAGAGACATCACCAGACATAGACCCTAAAAGACCACGATGACCTAAATAAGACAGGCGCGAACCACAAAGATGTCCCAAACGGTGATACCACTGAGCAAACGACACAGTGGAGGATGCAACGGAGATGAAGGCGGTAGAGACGAAGAGACTAGTAGGGGCAGCGGGAGGAAGAAGAAGCCAGTCAAACTCCAAGAGACGTGAGTTATGGCGGCGATGGCCAGTACCAACCAGAAACCCTGTGCGGAGATCTTGAAAACAACAAGAGTCAAAATCGAGGATAACACGACAACAATGATTAGTGAGCTGATCAGCGGACATAAGCTACATGGTTAGTTTGGGAACATGAGGAGCAACAATAACATGAAAAGAGGAACACAAAAGAGTGCCTCGCCTTGCAACAGAAAGGGATGTGCCATTTGCGATCTGAACAGTACCAGGAGTAGAAAGATGACTACTGGAATTAAGACCGGTGGAATCAGTTATCAGATATCATATGGAAAGAATCATCTAAGTCAAGAATCCATGGTGAGATACCCGAAGGAGATGTGGAAGGTGGTATCTCACTAGAAGACTGAGTAGCAGAACCAATAGAGCCTATCAATGCAGAGGCAACCATGTGACGTAGCAACGTGAGAATATCCTGAGTGAAATTAGAACCACCAGAGGTACACTGAGGGGAGGAGTCTGAGCCTCCAACGCCCGTGCGAGGGCGGCCACCTCGACAAGCAACCAGTAACAAAACTGCTACACGTGTCCATTGTTGTTGCAGTAGGTGCAATGAAGCTCTCTACACCCAACAAGTGCCACTAGAGTAGGCGTAATTGGTAGCACAAGGCACAACCATGACCGAAGGAGACATTAGCAGACCAGCACCTTGAAGGCGAGTCTCCTTAGTATGAATAGCTGCAAAGGCTTCCAACAAGGTCACACGAGGGTGGCAAGTGAGCAGCTGGACATGAATCTGCTCAAAATCAACCTAGAGATGTGTCAAGATGTCGTAGACACGACAAAACTCCAGATGACGCCACACCGAGGACAGATGCGTGTAGAACCCATCCACGGTAGAATCACCCTTCTTCAGCGACTGCTCATGTCGAACAACAACAAGGTACAAAGAATCACCATCTGGCTCATAGCGGTCGCGAAGATACGCCCACATCAATTGTGCCGAAGACAAAGCAACCACATCTCCAGTGAGATGCACCTACATACTAGCAACCAAAATAGCGGAGGCACAAGCATCCTCATCAATCCACATTTTGCAGGCAACAAACTGAGTTTGAAAAGACCCCAGCATCATCATGATTATCGGACACCTTTTGTCGAGCAGCATCATTAGCCTCCTTAGGAATAACGGGCGTAGCATGGGGAGCAGGATGAGGCAGACAAGGTAGCTCGCCGATGAGAAACTCCTAAAGTCGCTGATCACGCATGTGAAGGTGCATATGTAGAACCCAACCTTGATGATTGAGACCATCAAAAATAACCGGGCAGCGAGGGACAGAAACAATGCCCGAGGAAGAACCGAAAGACAACGACATTTTTTTTAGCCAAGCTGACGGAGTGAGACGGAGCCGAGTCGAAAAACGTGAATAGCTGAGCCATAAATCGAACCGAATCCAGATTAATTCTGGTTTTGGGATCGCAAGCGAGCGGCGTGCCGCCAGAGGTTTGGAGCCGGGTGGCAGGCAGCCGACTAAAGCGTCGTGGTGAAAGAAGAAGAGCAAAGGGTGGCAGTCCAATGTGGAGGGGGGGAAGGGGGGCTCCAACGAAGAAGACGGTGGTCCGACAGTAGAGGCCACTCAGGTTGGCGACCGAGCACCGATAGCGCATTGGCGGGGTTGTGCCGGCCAAGGTTTCAAATCTCGTTTTGGGATAAATCTCGGAGGTGGCCGAAATCCGAAATCTCGACGAGATTCGAAAATTTAGGACAAAATCCAGACGAAATACAAAAACCAAATTTCAAATCCAGTTTTTTTTCAACCGGGAAATCCGAGATCTCGGCCGAAATCACCGGGATCTCGGCCCACATTGAACCGACCGAAAAATGGTCCAAAACACGTCAAAAAATTTTGAATTTTTTTTTGGATGGTCCTGACACATCACTAATGTCCACATAAAAACTTCAGATAATGACCAAGCATGAGGAATTTTTAAAAAATCTAACAGTGCCATTGTCCTGATAAAAGGCAGACCGGCAAATTTCAACCGAATGGAAAATGATGTAAACCATGTTAGAAACTTTTGAAAATTTTTGTGGATGGTCCTAACACATTCATAATATTCTCATAAAATTTTCAGATGATGATCAATCTTTAGGAATTTTCAAAAATTCAAACAGTGCTACTAAAGACGGAATGAAAATTTTCACCTGAATGAAAAATAGTTCAAACCACTTTTGAAAATTTTTGTGAATGGTCCTAACACATCCATAATATTCCCATAAAATGTTCAGATGATGATCAATCTTGAGAAATTTTAAAAAATTTGGACAGTGCTACTTAAAACTAACCGACAAATTGTACCGACCAAAAAATGGTCAAAAACATGTCAAAAATTTTTGAAATTTTTTGTGGATGATCTTGACCGTAAATTCAATCAAATACAATTAACAAAAATTAAAATCCGGCAAAAAACCACCAAATCTCGCCCGACCGAAATCGCCGAGATCTCCCCGAAAAATCCGAAATACTGTAGCAATTTGAATTTTTTTCAAAATTTTTAATTCTGCCGGGATTTTGAAACTCATCCCTGGCCGAAATCCGAGATTTCACCGAATTTCACCGGTATTTTGACCTTTGGTGCCAGCTAGGTTGACGCGCGAGGTCACCGAGACGCATTCCGGCGGAGAGCACGAAGGATGATGGCCAACGGACGGGAACGACGGCATGAGCGGATCCGAGGGTGAAGTAAAGCTAACGCGGCAACGGAAAGAGCCGCAGGAAGATCGGTGGTGGTCGGCCAACAAGGAGAAGGTGGTGGATGGCACAAGTGCAATGCCGGTAAAACCCTAACCCAAATCAACTCTACTACAATGTTATGAATAGTACTTGTATTAATCAGAAGGCCAACATGCAACAATATATACACGTACATGTGGGTACAAAAGGAAAGCCTGTACAAGGCAATATGTGATACTAGCAATCTCTGTACAAGTCAATATAGGATATTGTCTAACAATTTTATCATGAAATCTTTAGAACTGCAAATAGACTAACACTACAGCAATGCCAGGGACACAGATATAGATTCTAGATCATTTAGCTTATTTTACAAGAGGTGCAAATGGTGTAACCCCTCTTGTTATTGGACAAATTGCACAATTCTTCATGCTTCTGTTCATACTCCCTTTGATTCCAAGCCTGATTTTAGAAATTAACAGAGAAAGACGTTCTTTTGAGCTCCTAACCTCCCTATGATTGGCAAACAGTCTTCAGATGTTTGTAGTAACCATGTACTCCAAAGCAACTTGGCTTTAATTTCTATGCTGACGAACATAAATTCAACCTAACAGTAAGGCCCTAAACTCTGAGTTCTCATCTGTAACCATTCACCTAACAAAATATGTGCTTGGAAGTACAAATAAGATTTTGATCAAATCTGTTATCCTGCGGAAGAACCTATGTGCGGAATGACCAACCCTATTCTGAAGCCATCCAAACCAATATGACAGCCAACATTCTTGTTCAAGGATCCAACATGTGGACATTAACATCTCACGCACACAATCCACCTAACCCTCCCAAACCAAACCCAGCACAACAGCAACAAAATCAACCGATGAGCATGATAAGGCCATCACCGCAACCCACCCGCACTAACAAGTAGAATAAGAAGATGGTGGAAGAGATCAAAGCTTCGGGAAAGACCAATCAACCAAACATGGATGGCGGTGATCGGAGCAAGGTAAGGCGGACCTGGGCGGAGGACCCCGATGGGGGCGAAACCGGCGTAGGCGCCGAGGTCATGCCCGACGGTGAGGCGGAAGGCGTTGGGGACTCGGAAACGGCCGGCCGGAGGGGCCACCGTCGAAGGCGTCGGTAAAGCCGGTAGGGGCCGGAGGGGCGCGACAGGAGGAACTCGCGGTCGGTGGTCCGGATGCGGATGGGAGACGGAAGTGAATCCCGAAATTGCCCACCCAGCCCATGATTTGAGGTGGCCTTTGGTTGTTAGGACGAACATAAAGGGGATATAGTTATTTATAGATTTAAAGTTATTTAATTATTTAAATAAATAGATAAATAAGATATAATTATTTAGTTTTCAGAATATTTTCGAGAGGTTGGATAGAGTTATTAAAAAAAGATCAAACGGACTCATCCAATTTATTATATAAAGAGGTATGCTCGATCAAATTTAATTTTCTTTCAAATTATGGTTAAATTTTGTCTAAACATTCAAATTTTGTTCAAAATTTTAAATTTCATTGAAATTTTGTCCAAAAATTCAAATTCAATCAAATTTTGTTCGCAAATTCAAATTTTAAACAAATTTTGTCCAAAAATTCTAAACATTTATCAGAATTAGCCCATCTATCCAACTAAACAAAAAATTAACTCATCCTATCTAGCCTTATCCATCCAACCAAACAAAAAAATAGCTTATCGTATATCCAGCCAACCAAACGCATTTTAATTGACGTCTTCAACATCATACTTACGTGGATAGATCCGTTTTTAACCAAAGTTTCCAACCAGGAGAGGAGGGGGACTGTGACACGTCCTCTAGTTAACATTGGCGACCTCTTTTAATGTGGTGAGATATTCTAATTTTATATTTCCTTCGTTTTTAATACATGTTATCCTAGATTCTTGCACTTTCATAAAATCATATATATTGGGGTTGGGTAAAATCGCTATCTCTAATAACTTTTCAATTTCTAATATTTCACTAGTTGAAACTTCGAATTTTAATTTGCTATCTGTCATCCAAATTTGTGATCTTAATCTCATTTGTACTTTCTCTCAATTTGGAGTTAACATTTCATAAGAAAATGATGAATCATTGGTTTTCAAAGGAAATTTTTATTTAGTTGATTTCTCCTCAAAAAAGTCTTGTCTTCAAACTTTATTAATTGCAAAAATATCCTTAGAATGGTTATGGTATAGAAGACTAGCTCATATTGAAATGATTCAACTCAAAAAACTTTTCAAAAATGATTTGGTTGTTGATTTAAAAGATGTAAAGTTTAAGAAGAACAAAGTTTGTAGCGCGTGTCAAGCCGGCAAGCAAGTTATTAGTTCTCATCCTTCAAAGAGCATCATGTCTAATTCTAGATCTTTAGAGCTCTTACATTTGGATTTGTTTGACCCAACCAGAGTCATAAATCTCGTTTTCAAAAAAATTCGGAGGTGCCCGAAATTCGAAATCTCAGTGAGATTTCGAAAATTCAAATCAAATCCGGATGGAATCTAAAATTCAAATTTGAAATCTGTTTTTTTTTTCTACCGGGAAATCCGAGATTTCGGTCCGATTTGAACCGACCAAAAAATGGTCAAAAAACATCAAAAAAAATCTGAATTTTTTTTGTGGGTGATCTTCAACCTAAATGCAATCATATCCGGTGAAAAAAAAATTAAAAATCCGGTTAAAAAATACAAATCTCGGCCGAAATCGCCGAGATCTCGGCGAAATTTGAATATGCACTGCAGCATTTTGAATTTTTAATTTTTTTTAAATAACCAAGATTTCGGATTTCGGACCGAAATTTGGATCCTTGGGCCCAACAACCTATAAAAGTATCAGGGAAAATTATTATTGTTTAGTGATTGTAGATGACTACTCGAGATTTACTTGATTTTTTTCTATATGAAAAATCCAAAGCACCGATGTTTTAAAAAAGGGTTCAAAATGAATTTGATTTTAAAATCAAGAAAATCTATAGTGACAATGGTTCCGAGTTCAAAATTACAAAAATTGATGATTTTTTTTTTATGAACTGGGGATAAAGCACGAATTTTTTGCCACCTATACTCCGGAGCAAAATAGAGTAGCTGATTGGAAAAATCGAAAACTAATTGAAATGAAAAAGACAATGCTTAATGACCATAATACTTCTGATAATTTTCAGGTGGAAGTTATTAATACCGTTTGTCATGCCACAAACTGTCTCTATTTGCATCGGCTCTTGAAAAAGACCTTTTATGAGCTTTTAGTTGATCGAAGACTGAGTATCTTTTATTTTCAATTTTTCAGTTGCAAGTGTTTTATTTTGAAAAAAAATGTTCATCTTTCTAAGTTTTAAAGCCGTTGCGATGAAGGTTTTCTTCTTTACTATTTTTTTTTAGTAGCAAGGTTTATCACGTTTTCAACAAAACTTTCAGGTTAGTTGAAACTTAGAGAGGATGAATGTTTGCCTGGTTGCCGCCATTGAATGTTTGCGCAGCACGAGGATGACGACGTAGGTCGAGTATGGCAACAGAGACGCAGTGTGCGCCAGTATTATGGCGCTCGTAGAAGCACCCCAACGAAGCTGATAGCGTGGCGCAGGCCAACCCCGGTGACGATGGCTCCGCTCAACATGCTAGCGTAGTTGATTCCGTATTCTGAACCGCACCATGGAAAGGCCTGGATAAAATCTGAATTTCTCGCTGGAATTTTTTTCTTTTTTTACTAGCGAGTAATAATAGCAGCCAGATCAGTTGGATGGAGCGTCGATCAAAAGAAGAAATGCAAGCGCTTCAATAGGTACCACAGCACAGGCAATCGCCACATTTTATTCGATCTCTCTTCGTCGTCGTCGCAGTTTGGTACACAATACCATGGCAGCTCAAGGGAAATGCAGGAACCTACCCATTTAGGGCTTTTACATGCGCATAGGCAGACTACACACAGAGTTTCCACAGTTCCATGGCTATGTATTATTATTATTATTATTACTCTCCACCGGATGCACCAACAGCAGGCGATCCGGTTGCTGATAGGGAGGCGCCCTCAGAGCAGCACATGAGCTGCAGCTAGCCTAGCAATTGGGACCCTGCAAAAGAGGGTTTCAAATCAAACTGTCAACGATTGTTCCATGTTTAGCACGACCTAGTCAGGTAAACAGATAGTAACTGGTGCATGTCTAGTGCTGATCTTTCGAATTTCGATCATCACTCGGCCAACCTGAAAGGGGAGCAAGAAACATAATCCAGCCCAGCCTTTGCAAAGAAAGCAACGGAGGACGGCTCCCCACCATGTTCACCACAGATGCCGACCTGTTAATAAACAAGAAGTTAACCAATGAAATAGCCTATGAATTATATACAACATAGGTGGCCTCCTCCAGTGCAAGACTAACCTTCAAGTTAGGCCTGGCTTTGCGGCCCCTCTCTGTAGCAATCTTAACCAGCTCCCCCACTCCCCTCTGATCAAGTACCTAGTGTATTCATCAAATAGGCTTAGAGTTCAATCAGATTACGCATGCTCATCAAAGTCAAGAGAAGAACATGCACAATGCCTACAAAATGTGAGGTGCACACATATATGTAAATGATGGAAATATAGGTGCTATTTAGACTTGAAGATGGCAACAGTTTCGTTTGCAACAAATTTACCTCAAAGGGGTCATGCTGGAGGATACCCTGAGCCAGATAGATGGGGAGGAACTTCCCCACATCATCCCTGCTGTAACCAAATGTCATCTGAGTGAGGTCGTTCGTTCCAAAAGAGAAGAACTCAGCCTGCTCTGCTATCTGTCAATGAATGTGCAGCCAACACAACCATGTCAGATTATAGATTTTAAGTAGAGGGGACACGTGTAGCTTCCCTTGAGAATTTGGATAAAAATATTGTTTGCTCGTGGAATACTCTTATCATCATTCATGATTTCAAAGTCAAAGCGTGTTTTAGGGTAATGTTGAGTGTTTTATTACTAACCAATGCATGTAATGTTTGGAACGGCATTGTCCATATTTTAAGATTTTCAGAAAAGAAGGGAGCCAACAGTTGTTTCTTACCTCATCTGCCACTAGAGCTGCCCTGGGAATTTCAATCATAGTCCCAATTTTGTAGTCAATGGTTTTTCCCATATCGGTGAAAACTTTCTTAGCAATTTGACGGATAAGAGTCACTTGATGCCCCAATTCCTGGCACAGTCAAATGTCAGTTATCTCAGGGAAAAATCAAGTGGCTGAATTAAATTTAGAATATCAAAACCAAGTAATTTGAAGAAATGAAACGCTAAATTCGTAGGTGAAGTCGATGTTTATAAACATGTGTTGTATGCTTGTATTATTCCAGAGAATTTGATATTACACATGCATGGAAGTTATTATGCATTTTTCTCATCAAATGTATTTTGTCATTTTTAACTGCATCAACTGCACATATACCCATCTACCCTAGCGAGATAGCATGCACGTAAAGAAGAGATCAAAGATGCATGCCTGAGGTGTTCCAACAAGAGGAACCATTATCTCTGGAAAAACTTGAATACCCTGGTTGGTCATGGCTATAGCAGCTTCAAAGATGGCACGGGCTTGCATTACTGTTAATTCAGGATATGATATACCAAGCCTGAAATATTTAGCATTCCCAACATTAGTAAAGGTAAAAAAGAAGAAGCAGATATTACATTTTTTTAATATTTAACTAACATATAGGCTGCTATACAAGAACAGAGAGGAGAGTAGCCAAGCAACTGATCAGGAAAAAGAAGAAACTGATTCAACAGTGAATAGAAAAGCATAAAAACCAACCTGCACCCACGGAAACCAAGCATTGGATTTACTTCTGAAAGTTTTTCTATTCTTGCAAGGGCATCCTCCTGATTGGCTCCAGTTTCAGAACATAGCTCATGCACAATATCCTCGACATGGCCTTCTGGAAGGAACTCATGAAGCGGAGGGTCCAAGAGTCGAATAGTCACTGGAAGCCCTGAAATGCAAATATGATGTTCAAACCAGTTCCGAGTGAAAAAAATGTGTAGTCTGGAATGATTATAATTTATATTGGATGGGTCAGCCATCCATTCTATTTGATTATTTTAGTATCCATTTCATGGAAAATGGCGTTGCATTTGCATGTACCACTTTCTATAAAAGAATGGACAAATCATAGCAGAATTTATGCTGTCAACTTACATGATTCATTTCAATATTAAGGCTATAGGCACAATTCTTCTGAAAGTATGTTGCATCCTAATATTGAAAATTTATCTACCTTGTGTCCACACTTAGCTGTCAATGTTGGCTTATTTAACAAAGTAAGACTGTTCCTGTTATTTGAACTCTCTATTGCACCCAGTTCATTAAGACAGCATATATATAAATATATAGTGATTTTCACATACCATCCATAGAACGGAAAATGCCTTCAAAATCAGACCGCTGATAAGGCAGAAGACGATCTAGTGCTTTCTGCCTCAGATCGACAGTTGCAGCCATTATCATCTGCCTCACAGCCTTAATCCTCTCATCTGAAGCAAAGAACTGTGGAAGCACACACAAAAAAAGAGACCTTTTCATTGTCCAGAAGAGGAGACTTGCATTCATAAAATTAACTTTTAATTGTTGAATTTAAAAAAGAATTAAGGTAAGACTGCAAGTATCCTGGCAAAAAAATATTGATCAGTAACTAGAAGTTAATACCGACCATGTGTTCTGTCCGGCAGAGTCCAATTCCCTCTGCACCATTGTTTCTTGCTGTCAATGCATCCTCAGGGGTATCTGCATTAGCCATAACCTAGGACACAAAAAATAAGCATAATAAACATTTTTGCTGAAGCTAGTGTAATGGGACTGACTGGCGCTAGTGTAATGGGACTGACTGGCTTTGACCTAACTGAACAAATAAAAAGTTTTCCTTTTTTAGTTGATTTCAACTTGAAACATTTGTTGTTCCTGTTGTGAGTTGTGACTAACAGTACATATTCGTCATATCTATCAATTTTACCTTGAGCTGCCTAATTTCATCCACCCAGGACATGAAAGTTCCCAAATCACCACTAAGGGCTGCTGGGGTTAGTGGCTGCCTGCCAAGGATCACTTCACCAGTTGATCCATTCAGTGATAGCCAGTCACCTTCGTGGAGAACCTTGTCTCCAATTGCTACCACCTGTAAGCATAGACATGGCAAAGTAAGCAACTGTCTACAATACAAAAATGATAAACATAAGACTTACAATCTAATTATGAATTTCAAGGCAAATGTGTTGCCATTGTGTCTAACAAAGCATTTGTTAAATATGTGCTGCAACAAGTTCAACCACCTTCTCAGCATCATTTACACGGATGCTTGAGCATCCTGACACGCAACATTTTCCCCACCCGCGTGCTACAACAGCAGCGTGAGAGGTCATACCACCTCTTGCTGTAAGAATTCCAGAGGCTGCGTGCATGCCACCAACATCCTCTGGGCTGGTTTCTGTCCTCACCTTTATATTCAGAAAGTACAAAAGAAAAATATCAGGATACAATAATTCAAGCATTACAATATGGAGCTTTTCATGTGCAGTTCAAAGAGAGTTGTAAATAATGGGGATTTTGCCTATAAACAACTATTCTGACATAGACCGGGAAAAAAATAAATCTTCCAATGATATTTAGCAAACCATTTTGGACAAAAGCACGAGTCTAACCCAAAATAACATAAACAAGACTTCTTGCCTAAAAATGGAGGATGAAAAGGACATGTACCAGAATAACATCTTTCCCTTGAGTGTGCCAGGCTTCAGCATCCTCAGCAGTAAATACAATTTGGCCCACACCAGCCCCAGGTGATGCAGGTAAGCCTGTGGCAATAACTTTGGCTTTGTACGCTGATGGGTTCTCAAACTGGTTTTCACAAGATAAGAGTGAAACAATCGTGTCAATACATTGCCATTAATTTATTTGTAAACTGAATCTCAATTCTCAGGTAAGGCATGTTATAAGTCCTATCTGAGCAACCAGCAAGCAAAATAAGGGTTAAAATAAGAGTTGCCAGGCAAATCTCCTGCATGTTCTTTTCAAAAAAAAAAAAAAAAAGAGTTGCCAACACCAACAACACATATGTGATTAAGTTTGAAATTTGTCAGTTAAGAAAATAGTATAGAAGTTGATCTGTATGAAAGAAATGAGATAATCTGCACGATGTTTTTGTCACAAATCAACTTAATAATTTGCAATGCTATGGACACAAGTAACCAAGTAGCCATATACATCAAATTTTAGTTATAGGTCAGAAACACAGACTGATGCATTGGTTCTCCTATCTTCATTAGTTATGAATATATTCTCAGCATGCAAGTCATGTGGCTCTTGTGTGACATCAATAAATAATTCAAAATATATGCTCAAGGAGCGGATAACTCTTTGGGATAATTGAGGTGTTAACAAATTATATGGATGTATGTACATGCAGGAGTTTATACGCCATTGGGGCGTCTTGGTTATCTTATATGTTTATACCTGAGGATGAAGAAGCTGGTCCAAGTGTCCTGGTTCTACCATCTTAATCGCTGTACGGCGGTCAACAAGGCCCTCATTAACCATGTCTACAGCAATCTTTACAGCGCCTTTGCCTGTACGCTTTCCTGTTCTGCACTGTAGCATCCAGAGCCTATTTTCTTGAACAGTAAATTCAATATCCTGCATTATACATGACAAGTCAAGTTAATGGCTAAAGGAAATAGTGGGGATGCAAGTTAACCATGTTGATGAAACATATTGGGAGCATGTGCAGGATCAAAGAGCACTTATGTGTGCAAATTATTGAACAGATCACTGTAATGGTGCTTGAATATGACCAAAAGATCGAGCCGGCATTGTCATATACACTAATTAGGTAGCCAAGTTCTTCATAATCTTTTCAAGTTATCTCATTATGGGTCAAAAATACTGTTGTGTTAAAAATAACAGCAATGGCTGGCCACTCACTGCAGCTTCTTGTAAATCTTTGAGCGCATTAATTCTTTTATAACTCATAAGTACAAAAGGCAACTGCAAATCCCACTGAAAATAAGAATGGAAAATGAAGTTGAATTAGAATGATATACCATCATTTCTTTATAGTGACTCTCCAGTATTTTGCAGTTCTCTACAAGCTCTGCATAAGCCTCCGGCATGTGGTCCCTCATGGCATCAAGATCTTCTGGGGTTCTGATTCCAGCAACCACATCCTCACCCTGCATAAGAAAAACACTTACAATATGGAACAATAATTGAGTATATATGCAATATCCATAGATTGTATTATCATGCTTGCTTCTGTTTGTGAGATGTGATTTGACCAAAGTGGGCAACATACTGCTCATTCGGTGTGCATACATACATAACAGAACAGCTATAATTCAAATGCAAACAGGAGACTAGAACTAAGTCGTACCTGAGCATTTACAAGGAACTCGCCATAAAGTTTCTTCTCTCCGGTGCTAGGGTTCCTAGTAAAGAGAACACCAGTGCCAGAGGTGTTCCCCATGTTGCCAAACACCATGCACTGCACGTTTACAGCGGTGCCCTTCAGTCCAGTGATCTGATTAATGCTTCTATACTTCTTTGCTCTTGAGCTATCCCACGAATCGAACACAGCCAACACCGCTAACTGCAGTTGCCTCTTCGGATCTATGCCGATACAAGAAACAATATATATGCATATCATTTGGATGCAAAAATACAACTTTAATTTCAAGATACTAATTTCAGATATCAATAAGGGTGAAACTTTATGAACATACCAGAAGGAAATGGTTCTCCTTTAGCTTCAACATAGACATCCTTGTACTGACCCACCAGTTCTTTGAGGTCACCGGCAGTCAGGTCGGTGTCATTCTGAAGTCCCTTGACTGCTTTCATGGCTTCAAGTTTCTCTTCGAAAAGTGCATGAGGAATGTCCATAACCTGGTAAAAATAAACACCCTCCTAAGAAACAATGATCTTTGTACGAAGTAGTATACAGAAAATCTGGATTCATTTAGTGAGGAATGCCCAGCACAATATGCAATGCAAATCCAATTTTCAGATAAACTTAGCTGAACTAAACTAAAATCCTTTTTTGTGGAACAAATGTCTGTTCAGCCCAAACTAAGGCAGTAACAAACTAATAATCCATGGAATAAGTTCTGGCATAAATGGAGTGTATAACTAGTAGTAGAACATTCAATAGTCTTGTACTAAAATCTTTTGCGATTCTAAAGATTCATATCCCTTCCTCTTTCACCAGGGCACCGCGGCCAAGACAATCGAAACCGATCTAGCCGTTGGGCCTGGGCTCCAGCCTCCATGACGGGCACAGGGGCGGGGTGGTCTCCTCCGCGCAGGCGTCGCCGCCGCCGCCGCCGCCGCGCTCGGCGATGAAGTGGAGTCTTTACTCGAGGTTTGAGGCGCTGAGCCCATACTGGACCTCAGCTCCAGGGACCGACCGGACCGGTGCGAGGTGAGATCGATAGATAATCCGCATATGGGATGGGGCAGGATCAAATTTTTGTAAAATCTCGGATCTTCAACCCTCTGAGTTTTATAATTTCGCTAAAATTAAAAAAAAAAAAATCAAAATGCCATAGTACCTAAAATCTCAGCGGGACCTTGATAAATTTAACCAAAATTTCGGTTTTTTTGACCGAAATTTGATCAGATTTCAACTGGATTGGATTCTTCACGTTGTTTTTCGTATGGATCAGTCGGTAGATCATCCAATTAACCTATGCATACTAATTTTCACGGTCATAAATTAAGTATCTTGATTGTAAATTTTTTTAAAAATTTCTCAAGCTTGATCATCTTAACTATTAAAAGAATGAGTTGGTGGTGATGGTGAGTCTGCCAGGCTTTGGGCCAGAACAGTAGAGGCCTAAGGCTCAGTAGGTGAGTCACTATTGCTTTGCTAACCTATAGTTGTAAATCTGCAGGACAGCTCAATATAGATGATTTGATTTATTTACTAGCTTACAAAGATATGTTTTGCTTGATATGTGTGTTACAAAAAATTGATTTATTGTATGGTTTAGGATCTTGCATTATAATTATGTATTATTCTCTTAAAATTCCGTTGCAACGCACGGGCATTTACTAGTTATTTGAAATTTTTATGGGAGCATTAGAGATGCATTATGACTATCTACAAAAAAAATTAAAATTTTCTAATATGGTTTGAACCAATTTTCATTCGGTTAAAATTTGCTGGTCAGCCTTCAGTAGCACTGTCCGAATTTTTGAAAATTCCTCAAGCTTGATTATCATCTAAAAATTGGATGGAAATGTTATAGATGTGCTAAGACCATCCACAAAAATTTTTAAAAGTTTCTAACGTGGTTTGCACCATTTTCCATTCGGTTGAAATTTACCTGTTAGCCTTTTTATCAAGACAGTAGTACTGTTTGAATTTTTCAAAATTTCTCATGCTTGATCATTATTTGATATTTTTATGGGAACATTAGTGATGTGTCAAGACCATCTATAAAAAATTTTAGAATTTTTTGATGATTTTTGGATTAATTTTGGTTCTGTTAAAAATCACCGAGATATCGGCGATATCTTAGAAATCTCGGTCAAACAAGAACCGGATTTGAATTTTTATTTTTGGATTTTGTTTGAATTTCGTCCGAATAACAAGATCTTGACAAAAAAAATTATTTCATAGGATGATGAGATGTGAATCGAAAACGAAATTTAGAACCTTGAATGGCACATACTGGTGTGGTGTGAAGCTGCAAACTTGTTCAAACCATGGGGGTTTGGTTTTTTTTAAAAAATAATACACTTTTTAAATAATTTTATAAAAAATAATACACTGTTTTTTAAAAAATAAAATAAAATAATCTTTTTAAATAATTTTACAAAAATTATGCATATATAATTAAACATGGTTGCATAAAACTTCAAAAGGAGGTATGATGGTTGCATTTGTCGTGTTGAAACAAACCAGTCATGGATATTCGTCATCTCGATTTACTCTTCCCGATAAGTGACAAAAACCTCTCGTTGGTAGTACCACTTAACTTTTTTTTTTTTTATTAGAGGACAAAACCAATTTGGCAAATTTGTTGGAACTTCTCCAGAGGAGACAAAAATATTGCAGATGTCATCAGGTCTGCTGGGAGCAAAGTTTTTTGCCCTCAGCCCCCAACTGATCGACTAATTTAATTTTTTTTTCATGACATTAAACGTGATGGGCCAGGGGAGAAGATTTCTCGCTCTCTTTTTTTTTTTTTTTTTGACCATCTTCGTTTACCGGTTAAGAGTGTCAAATTTTGCCAGTAAAGACAGAGGTCGCCTTCATCGGTCATTCGTTCCAAGAAAAGAACCGTGGTCAGAACGCGGCACTTTGGCGTAAATACTGGCAGGAATATACATACATATATATATTCGCATTCACAAGGTATGATGGCATCTTTTTTTTTATCCGACACAACAAACACTTTCCTTCTAATTTTTTTTTTTTAAGCGTCAATTTTCTTCTTCGGATTCAGCACAAGCACGTTGGAGCAAAACAAAGAGCACCTAGCTAGCCCAATCAAGCTACCGCCGTATATGTAAACCCCAACGCGTTAGGAATTTAGAATGATTCCGCAGCAGCATCGTGCATAATGGCTGGCTCGACGACGTCCCCAATAACCCCGGCCAGTTACCTGGCTGGCAAGCAGGCAAAACCCCCACCCGGCCGGCGGCCGCAGGGGCATGTACGGCTATGGCAGAATTAATTGGAATCGCAGCAGCCAACGCCTCGCTCGCTGACGCAACCGGGGTCAAACTTGCGTAACCCATTCAAGTATTCAACCACCATAGATCGATCGATGCACGCAAAGTAGGCAGCCTAGTCGGGCAAGCAAGCGATCGGCCCAGTCCAGAGCTACTACCGACGAGCTGCTGAGCCGGTAGCAAACACTCGCTCAGCTCAGGTAGAGAGTAGAGAGTAGTAACTCACCACGTTGCCGAACATGTCGAGGAAGCGGCGGTAGGAGTCGTAGGCGAAGCGGTGGCCGCTCTTGGCCGCCAGCGCGGCCGCCACCTCGTCGTTCAGCCCCAGGTTCAGCACCGTGTCCATCATCCCGGGCATCGACACCTGCATTAATTATCCACCATGCGGCCGCGCTCACACGAAAATTAGCGTGAGACCGACCGACGCACGCACACAACACAAATGATCAAGCTAGCCGCGCCGCGCGCGTGCGCGACGAAGGGGGGGTACGTACCGCGGCGCCGGAGCGGACGGAGAGGAGGAGCGGTCGCGCGGGGTCGCCGAGGCCGTCGCCCATGTACTCCTCGACCCACCGCAGGCCCTCCGTGATCTCCTCCCACAGCCCCGGCGGCAGCGCCCTCCCCGCCGCCTGGTACTGCTGGCACGCCTCCGTCGACACCGTGAACCCCGGCGGCACCGACAGCCCGATGCTCGCCATCTCCGCCAAGTTCGCCCCCTTCCCGCCCAGCTGCACCATATGATCCGTCCACACGCGTGATCAGCACAGTGCTACGATATGCTTCTCGATAATATGATCCGTGCATATGCAATGGCAGCAATTAAGCTTCTAATTAAGGTCATTTACCAGGTCCTTCATGGCCTTGTTGCCCTCGCTCTTGCCCTTGCCGAAGTGGAACACCCTCTGCACGCGCGCACATTGAGTAGGAGCCATTAGTGCAGCGCAAAGCTAGAGACCGGCGACGAGGCAGCGCTGTTGTTGATATCGAGCCTGTAAAGATTTGGGTGTGTGGCGGTCATGGAGGGGAGCCCCGACCCCTATTTATAGCAACTGAGGTGATGGGCCGGGCGCCGCGAATGACGTGGCACTCCGATGTGACCCGTCATCGCTCGGATGGCGCATGTGGGAAGGAGAGGGGTTGGGTGCGTGCGTGGAGAGTCGTAAAACTCAGGTGGGGTGGCTCACTCGCCTTTATTTGAACTCGATCAGAGCTCCAAACGAATTAAGTTTGCATATTATAGATCGCTAGTTGGATATTACTGTATGTTAATTTTTATCGAGTTTACTTGAGTCTATTTTGAACTTGAATTTTTCTTATTGTTAAAAATTGATGCATATTGAATTGT
Organism: Rhipidocladum racemiflorum; assembly: GCA_036346355.1. Lineage (NCBI taxonomy): Eukaryota > Viridiplantae > Streptophyta > Magnoliopsida > Poales > Poaceae > Rhipidocladum > Rhipidocladum racemiflorum. Next base: position 12,432,899 of record CM070578.1, on the reverse strand, counting down.
TAACTATTATCGAGTCTACTCGAGCTTAAAACCGAGCTGTGCTTGAACCCACATCCAGACTCAGATCCCAACTCAAACTCAACTCACTTTTGGGAGGTTAGGCTCGCTCTAGCTCCACTTATTTTACAGCCCCAGGTGTATGCTAGCTAGAGGTGCAAGAGTGAAAATAAACTTGGAAGGATATAGGCCTTCCCAAACCCAAGGGAGAGAAAGGACCCTTAAAAATAATGTAAGCACGACATGAATAGTTTAATGTACTCTCAACGAAAGATAAAGTGAACATTGGATGTGCTTTTTGATGTGTGCTTGCCATGAGATGAGCTTGTGAGCTTTAAGTGTGGATAAAATTGGATGCATCCATTTCAAAAACCGGGGAAGAACCCCTCGTATATGATATAAAGCGAAGCATGCAGTGTCGGATGTGTAGTCATATGTGTGTCCACGAAATCGAGCAAAAGATAAAGTGTAACATTGTACCCACGGCAGAAAATTCGAGCATAGATGAGCCCCACACGCATTGTAGCTATTGTTAGAAATAGTTCAAAATAAGTAAAAAGATTAACTGAACAAAGTGCCCCGACAAACTTGGAACAGAGCCAAACATAAATGTTACTCAACCAGAAAAGTCGAGCTTGCTAGTGTGACTGTGTGAGTAATGCCTCATCAGTTGTATTTTTCTGCTGCTCAAATTTATTTCTCATGTTTTGGAAAATGCATCCAAGAACGCCACCGCCACACTTGCTGTTCCACGGGAAACTTTAAAATTGGTTTGATCATAGGGTTTTGATAAGTTTCATCCGGATGTTTTCTTTAGCAACCATCATCCAAATTCCTAGCCATTGGATTTGCTTTCAGATCAATGCACGCACCTCCTGAATTCGAGGTGGATTGATCCTACGGGTGTGTGTTTTGATCGTACGGTCCAAAGTCTGAATGTTTTTTGGGACAAAAACATCCGAATATTGACGTTCAACCAGTGCTTTAAGGCTCAAGGTCATCATGTAAAAAACATATACCAACATAGCAATGTACGCTACGTACTACCTTTTTCTGTTTCACTACTCACGAAGTAAGTTAAGCTGTTCGTTGCTTAAGCAGAGACTCTTCTAGCTTGTTGTGAGTGAGCAGCACTTCATCCATTGTTGTACCTTTTTCTGGTACTCACGTTTATTATCTATGCAATGGAAATGCATCCAAAAGGCACTGGCGGCCGGCCAGGTTGTCTTACCACAGGAAACACTAGAAATGGTTTGGTCAAATTGTCATCGAAGAACAAAAACTTGCAACAGAATGTGGCCGAATAAAACAACACTAGGTAGAGTTTTACACTGTTTGATAGTGGTGTAGGTTCAATTGAGAACCCAAACGTCCAGGAAACAAAGTTGCATGCATAGCAGTTGCCCTTTGTTTGTGGTCATTAACTTCATGAGGCTAGGAGGGAAAGATCAGTAGTGGAAAGTAAAGACTATAGAAGCTTTTCTTGGGATGACTGGACTTAAACACTACAAAAAGTGATGTTTTTTTTTTTGGCATCCTAGTGCTACTTATGCATTTTTTGAACTACGAAACTAACGCCATATTTGTTTCGGTTTAGGCTTTATGGCTTATAGCTTAAAGCTAGTTGTTTTGGCTTAAGCTGCTTAAAAGCAATCCACTTTTAAGCTAAACCAACATGTTTGGTATTATAGCTTTTTGTTGTGTTGGCTTATTGTCTTCGATAATAAACGTCTGAAACACCCTTTTCCTAATGAGTCAAAAAGAGATTAACTTGATGCATCGATTTGAATGCGCAACAAATCATGCATGAACACATACAAGAGATACATGAACACAGCGATTTCAAGCCCACCAAATTTACAAACTTTGAACCATTTATCTGCACACAGGTAGTTGTTCTATAACATGGAAATCTAATCCAAACATCATTACAAGTCGTAGTTGATCTATAATATGGAAATCTAATACAAACGTCATTACAAGTCCAGATCTAACATCATTACTGGTACAAAAAAAATAAAAAAATTTAGAGCAAATCCAAAATAAATAAAAAAAAGGGAGAAAAATGAAAGAGAGAGAGAGAGCGCGGATCAAATCAGCATCTAGACCTAGCCGATCATCATTCTCGCTAGCGGGCTACCCCTATTGCCAAGTCATGGTTACCCTCACCGGTGGGCTACACTTGTTGCCATCGCCCTCATCGCCACCGCCTAGCCTTCAGAGTCAGAGAGGGAGCAGAACGACGACAAGCGCATGGTGGCAAAGTCGGGCGGATGGGCAGGCAGACATCGTGTCAGTTGGCGTCATACGCGGGAGGATGAGGTCGCCGCATTGTCTATGGGGAGGACGGTGCCGTTGGCGGATGCCATCGTCAGTGGATGATGGAGGAGGGTGAGCAGATCCATTACAAGATCTAAAAAGAGAGCGGACAAATCCACCATTCGTAGACGTCATCGCCGGAGGAGAGAGGGGCGGAGGAGGGAGGGGTGGAGAAGAGAGGGGGGCAACGGATTTCGTCTCATGGGAGAGGGAGAGAGGTAGGAGGAGAAATGAGGAGAGGGGATGTGATTTTGATGTTTATATATGATGTTATTTAGTGGGTAATTTTAGAGGCTTTCAGTGGCAAGGGTTATTTTCATCCCGTAAATGCTAAAAAAAAGCACCATGGACTGGCTTTTAGCTTTTAGCTATACGTATAGGGGTTTTAGACTTTTTCAAAGTATGGTTGGAAATTCGATCATTTGTTTCGACTTGGGATTTTTTTTTGTTTTTAAACCAATAAAAAAGCCGAAACAAACCGAGCCTGAAACCTCTTACCAGCTTCTTGTGGTAAAAACAGAAAGTGATTCTTGCCTAGTACATGTCAGCGTGCATCCTACTGAAAAGCACTATTTTTCCTAATAGCAACCTTGCGGTCACCAAATTAAGTTGTCAATTGACACCAGCTCAAGGTGTTGAACCGTTCTCCAAGCATGCGAATACTTGAGTTTCCCTGTGAGACAAGGAGTCGAGGCCACGCGTGCGGAACGGATAGCGATGTCCGCCGTGGCAGGATGGGGTCGCGTGCGTGTGCGTCGGAGGACGCATTCGCAGCTCAGCTACACGTCCCTAATCTCAGTAAGGATATGATCCTCTCTTTTTTCCCGAGGAATTCATTTGCTTTTTTTGCTGTGGTCGGATCAGCTCGACGCGCGGCCGCGGTTCCGTGCGGTCGGTCACGCTAGAACCACCATCCGCGTCGCAGCATCAGCACGCTTCGCAGGCCTTTGGACGGCCGCGCGCGCCTGGCAAGGCCAAAGCAAACCCGCGGCCGCGCCACGCGGGCGGTATTGCCGCTCCGTCGCGTGTGCAGACGGGGGAAGAGGCGATGGCTGTGAACAGTTACTATACTAGCTGTTCACCAAATATTTAATAAAAGAATGGGAGTGTATAGGTATCAGTCGGATGTTTTTGTCTTAGCAAACATCTAAATTTTGGACCGTTGCATACCTCACACGGATATCGCCGGGCTGTTAGATCAAATCATAGAATCGAATGTAATCGATACTCTCGAATCTCAACAATGATCCAATGATCCTAGATTTAGGTGATTTCAACAAAAAAAAAACAATCGGATAATGTTTATCAAATCCCTTAATTAAAAATAGTCTCGGTATATGAAAAATTAGTAAAAATAACGTCATGCAGCACCGCGGAACCGTTGTAAACCGGTTTGCAACATCTCTCACCCGCTGCAAGCGGCATGCATTGGCTCTATGGCGCTGCACAGGACTATTTTTATTACTTCTCACGAGCTAAAGCTATTTTTATTAAATATTTTGTAAACAGGGCATGGCTGTTTGCCGCGCCATGCGCGGTTGCGCCTGTGCGTGTGCGATCGATCGCCGTCGGCGGTCTGGCGCACGGAAGCGTTACGTTATCGAGTAGGTGATCTTGGGCAAGCCTAACGTTAGCATCTACCTGTGACGCAATATGAGTAGTAAAATATATACATCCATGCTTGGTAGCTGAGCTCGTAGATATGACGACGAGATGCATGGCCCCTTCTTACAAATGACAAGGAAAACGGCGTGTATTTGTTGAAAATTATGCCCACTAGACCTTGTCAAAATCTTACCTAGGGGAAATTCTCTGCAAAACGTGTTCCATGTTTTAATGGGCTGGGCAACTCAAAATGAACTTCTAGCTTCAAAAAACGTTATCCACTATCTCAGCCGCAATTGATTTGCATTGCCAAATTGGAGCCAGTCCATTGATCATTTCCATTATTGGATTTTTTTTTTTGAAATTTCCTAGAGCAAAAATATGCTAGACAGTAGACAGCTTAAATTACGAAAGTAGATTTCTGTGTAAAAGAGTCTAAATCCAACGCAACTGTATCAATAATTCAGTTATTCAAGCGATGCATGAAACTTGGTTTTTATTACCGTGTTTCCTGAGTTTTGAATATACTTTTAAGGTAAGGGGGTGTTTAGACGAGGGGATTACTTTTAGATCTTCAACCAAAAGAAGAGTCCATGCCCCCATCTTGTTCAAGTTGAAGTGAGCATTCTCACCATCTAAAGAAAATTCACTTACATAAATTGAGATGGGTTTATACATTAACAGCTACACTTGTCTACACCTCTAAACATATCAAAATCAACGAGATTTATGGTTTCATGATCTCATCTCAAGCAAATATTTGAGGTCGAAAAATGCAAGCCCTGCGTGACAAACATTGGACAAATTTGAGACTAGACGCTCGCGGAAGCTTACGCATAACTCTTAGCATCTTTTTCCGCCGGTCGCTAGCGTTGCTAACCAGGCCGCTATCCAACGGTGTAAGGTATTTACCGCTAACTATTCTCGGTAGAATCTGTGGGTAATTGGAACTCTGGTTTTCTACGCAAGATGTCAGATTTTGCAGAAAACAAGAACACACGTACGATACGTCAGATCTCCAATGCAAAATAAACTAGAGTATAAATCGTTCTTGTTCTATTAGGAAGGGCATGGAACTGACAAATTCCAGCAAATTTTGAATAGAATTGTCCTTAACGAACGGCAATATTTTGCATACATATGTCTTGTTTACGTGGCCTGAGCATCATCACGTGTACCTGGATGCATGTGTCAGTTATGGTCACAACTCACACGGTTACCAGAGAGGGGCGTTGGTACGTATATCAGCATTTATTCATAGATCAATGATCTATATTTACTTTAGAGTTTTTAACATTTTGAGAGGTATCATAATGTACAAACACTTTAAATCTTGTAACTCTTGGTACCGTCATTCTTTAAATTTTTGGTACTATCTCAATATATTGTTTGAAAATTTTTACCAATAAAAAGTCTCATAGTTTGGTGCCTTCCAATAATGGTAAAACATCCCTAGTTACTTACCATAGCATGATTACTGATAACTCCGTTATATAAGTGACGCTGTGGATAATTGCAAGGTCCACAAAAATACAAATTTGACCATCAAAATCTAACAAAAATATGACATCGCCTAAATATTTACAAAGTTTTTTTTTGTGAGTATAAAGATTTTGTTGGTCAAAACAGTTTGATTGAATTCGTTCTAGGACGTTAATTTTTGTTAACTGTAGGAGTATAACCAAAGGTTCAAGCGCACACCAGATAACTAGCTAGTTCAAGTAACATCTAACATAACACTCACAATCGAGCTAAACACCATCACATAATAAAGGTGTTTTCCCATGCTTGGGAGACACCATAACTCGTAACTTGCATGAATGAACATGGAAAGCATTGTTGCTACCGAACAAGTATTGGAGCACTAAATCCATCACGGTTGATCCATGAACACTAACCACATCTAATAATGATACTTCCTTTGCATCTTATCAGTAAAAAAAATACACAAGAACATAGAAAAAAAAAATATACGCCGTATGTGTCCCTACTTGGCTTAGGCTCGTGATGATGTCAAGTGAAAAGAACCTCTGCAGCTGGGAGGAATGCCGCTCATGCATGCACTGATGCACCTTAGTGCTAATTGGCTGCTGATCTTAAAAGTAGATGTGATTTCTTGTACTTAACCGCATCAAAAGTACCTTAAATTCTTGTTTTCACTTGCGTGATCACAAGATTCACAACCCTGGCCACTTGCGTAATGGTCGAGCCTACTGGCTTAATCAAATTGCTACATTGCCAAAATGCAATTGGCCCCTGTCTCACCATGGATTCCAGGCTCGATTCCTTTCACATTCCTGACGCACTGAGACATGGAAAAAATTCTTTGCCTGGAACTGTATATATTTTTCTGGTTTTGGTGAAACCATGGGCTTGACAATCCAGAAAGCAGAGCCGCCTAGAATCTAGATACGTCTGATTAGTACAAGAAAAAGTGTGTAATTATCTTATCTATGGTGATTAGAATGCCTGCCAAATTAATTGTGTCACTCTAGTGTCGGTGTTTCGTGCACCGGCAATACGAATTTGTGGTCGGATGGGGTCGCGCGCTCCCTCTCCCCGAATGGTCGACTCAAGGAGCCAAGTGATGTATACTGGTTCGGGCTGAACGTCCCTACTCCAGTTCGTTCGGTGTGGGTGTATTGATCTTTGGGCGATGAACGAGAGGTATACAAGCGAGGCAGGGAGTCGGTCGATCGATCCCTCGGTGTTTTTGCTAGGGAGTTGCGGCTACCTAGAAGACTGTTTTATCCATCGCCCCTCCCTCTCGGGCCCTGCCTCTCCTTATATAGACGGAGGAGGCAGGTTACACGGGAGTTTGGGAAAACCACGAGGAAGGGGGCCTGCGCGCCTCGAAGTCTGGTTTCTGTCTCGTCTGCCAGGCCCTGCCGTCCGGCGAGGTTGGTGGCTCTGTGATGAGTGGTCTTGCGTAGTCTTTATGCGGATAGCGTATCGCGTGGTGCTCTGTCGGCCTCGGTGGCTTTAATGGCGCTTGACTTTGCCTTGGCCTCGGAGTGGGCGTATTCTTGCGGTGTGCCAGGCGATGGGGCGGGGCTTGACTTCTTGGTGGCTCCTCGGCGATCTTGGGAAGGAGCCGTCGCCTGCACGGACGCCGGGACGCCGCGCACAAAGCGGCCTCGACACCGGCGTGGCCTCGCTGCTCGTGCGCGGGTGGAGCTTGCTGACCGCGAGCTTCAACATTAGGCGGTCGGAGCCCGCCGACCGTCTAGGGTTGGTCCTGCACAGGTCGGGGTTCGCTCTCCACGGCCCAAGTACTTTTCGGCAGTGCTGGGCCTTCGCCGCGGTTGGTCAGCCCGTTCGCGTTTCCGGGCTGATGGGGGTACCCATGGTACGGGTACTCGTCATCTAGTTTGTCTTACCTCCAAGATTCCAAATGATGGGATGATTCAGCAGTTCGGACCTATGAGACTATTGAATTACATTAAAAAGAGAGCTCTTTTACAGTGGATTAAAATCAATATAAGCTATCCATTCCTTTGAATCTAATGATTGAAATCAATTTAGATCTAGTTATACTACCACACATAGTATTGGTAGTAAAATTCAAAAAAGGGTAAAAGAGTAAAAAATTCTATCATATTTTTTGTCCTTTACAGTAAAACACATCATGTGATCTTAATGAATGGCGGATGAATGGATAAGAAGCCTCTAAAGATCATCAGGTATTTGGTGAATCCAGAAATGTGAACGAATTAGGAAACATCTAAAATACTTCTGATGAATGGATAGGAAAAACTTAAAATACCCTTGACGAATGGATGGTTAGATTCGATTTCTACTACCACTATTTACTACCTATGTTATCCTCCGTAAAATTTCTCTAAAAAGATTACCAATAAGATCCTTACTTGTTATTTCTGTTTTGTCCATTGATGATCCCTACTAATAGGATGTCAATGGCCATCGAAACGGTATCTAAACTTGCAGAGATAGCTATTATCAGGGAAGATAAAGGGGTATCCTTTCTGATTGCCAGTAGGTTCATTTCATGAATCATTTTGTGAAGAGAACATACTGAATCATTTGTCTTATCTTCAAGTTTGGTTTAGGGGAAATACAAGAAACGGTGAATTAAAAGCTAGATTCATTTACATAATGAACACCAATAAGTTCGATCCTAGGTGGCTAGATTCGATCGAGCAAATAACTAGAAATGGATCTAAGCGTCTATGGTCAGACTACCATTGCATTCAAATGGTAGAGATGAATAGTATCATGCATACCTTCAGATTTTTTTAAAATAATATATTTTTTAAATAAATTACAAAAAAAATATACTGAAAAGAAAAATTACAAAAATGCATCTTTGTCATCATTTGAAATGGCAACAGATGCTCTGTCGCCATTTCTTGGCTGACGGTCTATTTTGTCGTCGATTCATTTAGTCGATGGGGTTGAGGTCTCTGTCGCCATTTGAATTGGCGATAGAGATGTAGTTTTGTAATTTATTTTTTCGGTGTATTATTTTTATAAAATTATTTAAAATATATATTATTTAAAAAATTCCATATCTTCAATTGTAGCGATTTGATGGAAGTATACAAATATGCCATGCGGCAAACAATCAGCTCAAGTATAGAAGTCCTAGATCGACCACTCTGTAGTAGTGTTGTGCGGTAGGGGTAAGTCAAAATCCAAGCATTTAGATCAAGTTCTATAGACTATAGTACCGCTGCTATAATATATCACTACAGTGACTCGACAGTACCAAAACAAAGGAAATGGATTCTCTGCCTTTGCGTTATAAAGGCAGAGAGATGCAATGATTTGCCTTTACTCCAATCACAACCATCAGATCAAGGAATCAACCTACCGAATTGGATGCTATAGCGAATCAACACGGTACATTGCTAAAGTATTTGATGGTGATACGGTACTTGCTGCAGTATGTGGATGGATCTTATTCGTCGCTTTTTATTTGACTACCCAGATTCATGAAGGCACCGCGCCTTTGAAATGCTAAGGCAAAGAATGCATTTCCCAAAACAAGGCTACAGCTACAGTACAATATAGTAGCAGACTCAGATTGCTGTAGCTACCAGTAGCGGAGGACGGGAAAAAATTCTGGTATGGCGAAGTCATTATTTCTATGTACCTTTATTATCCGTTATTATTTCTTAGACGTGTGCATCTCCCATCCTAACCTCAACATCAACATCCTCTTGAACCTATTCTCATTGCAATGACGGACATAATAAAATTATGATGCGGCGAAATCGGTAGGAAGGAATATTAAACAACATTGTAATGCCAAAAAAATTCATACACTAAGAGTATATAAGGAGCAAAGTATTCGAGTTCAACCTACTGGACACCTTGCTAAAATAATTTTTCAAATCCACACATGAAATTATCAGGATAAATAATTTTATAAATATTTTATGTTACTGGCAGATCTTGTGCTAAGAGTACTAAGAATGCACGTGGCAGTACAGGTATGGCAGGTGTCATACCCTGCCATACATGGTCCTCCGCCCCTGGTAGCTACGATGCTTCCCAGTACTTACTACTGCAAAGGATAAGTCCCATGTCCTATGTACACGCCAACACAAGACCCTAGGCATACTTGGATCAACCTCAGTTTGCGCGGGCGCACTACACGCTCGAACTGGCGGAGCTCACATGTCAGTGCTTTGATGGCGTACTGAGTTGTGAGTTCTGATAACCCATGATTCGACTCATTTGCAGTTGCACTAATCCATGAGTAACCACCAGTGTGCAAGGATTTTTGGCTCCCTTACAGAGTATAAAACACGAGAAATTTTATACTCTCCATGATGTACTGTTCAGCTAGTGCTCCTACGCAGGGTTAACAAAACCGAACGAATTTCGCGATTTTCGTTCGGTTTTCGAGATTTCGAGTCCCACCGAAATATAAAACCGTTCAAAAAAAATTTCAAAAAATTCAAAAAAATTAAAAAAATTTATGCTATGTAAACCAAGCGGTTTTTCGAGAAAACCGAGCGGTTTTTCGAGAAAACCGATGAAAACCGCTCAAGAAACCGATCGTCCAAAAGGTTCAACTCACCGAGCGGTTTTTCGAGAAAACCGATGGGTTTTCGAGAAAACCGATGGGTTTTCGTTTTTTTTAAATTTGTTTTGAATATTTTTTGTTCAAATGCTCGGTTTTGAAACTCTTCGGTTTCTAACGATTTTCCAACGATTTTTAGCTCGATATTTTCAAATTTCCAATTTCGATTTTCCATCGGTTTTTTCGATTTCGGTTTTGTTAACCCTGCTCCTACGAGCTTATGGGGTTGTTTGGTTGCCTGCATGCACAGAGAATCTTATTTTTTTCTCGTGTTTGCCGCCTGCATCTAGTTTTGAGCCTGGTTTTCTAGATGCAAGATTCTCTATGCAGCCTGGCTCTAGAGATGCGTAGAAAATGAACGTATCTCTGGATGCAGCCTCGTGTTCTGCGTAAGGGGCCACTGTCAGCCACAATAGCAAACCATGCATGCGGTGCCACGTGGGTATGTAAGTTTCTTTTTATATCTTTTGATTAGCATCTCCGATTACCGAACCGATTTAAAAAATGGTTTTCTGATATTTTTTCAAAAAAACTAGACCACACATGTTATATAAATTTTAAAATATTTAAATTACAAAATACCCACCTACTATACACTCAATCAAGCACCGTCTCTGCGGCTGTGCATCCCGTATCCCATCAGTCTGGCTAAGTTAAACGGACCAGGCTCGCGAGAGAAGGCAACCAAACAACCCCTGTACGGTTTATCCTGTGTTCCTAAGGATGCCAGTCGAACGAGCGATGCTCTAGTGGCGCATGCCAGCCGTTAACTTGCCTCGAGTGAACGAGGAACCTCCCACCTCCAAATTAACCGCGCGTGCTGATTCGTTTTACGTGGAATCAGCAGCTGGGATTTACGAGATGTACGGTTACCTTTTTGGTCGTGGGTCTCCGCGCGGCGACCGCCATGGGAGGCGAGCAATGCTTGGCCCAGCGCCGAGTCGGATCCCCGAGCGGACTACGCTCAGTTCGGCGTGCCGGGTCCTCTGCGTCGCGACCGATCGGCGACCGGAGGTGGCTTCCCTGCTCCTCCTGCTATTCGTGCTAGGCCTCTACAGGCAGAGGGCCTTCGAAACGGAAGGCGTCCTTGCCCCTGCTACACCCAACACACCTGCGTCAACCCATGTTACTCGTATACATATCAGCTTCACTACGTGATCATGGAGCAGAGGGGAGGGAAGAATCGAGCTGAATACCCGCGTACGAGAAGATCGGGGCCTGGGCCAGCGACACGGGAGAAGCAGCGAATTATCGAGTGGTGAAGGGCGTGCGTGTGTTATGTGTGGGCGGGAGCGCGTGCGTGGGGTGAGATGGCGCAAACAGAGGGGACGTACGGGCGAATCCGGCGGCTGGAATATACCGCCCGCCTGGGGCCGAGCCATGTGGCGCAACGGCGTTCACAAGTGCTCCAATCGCGGCGTCCGCTCACCTTATCCCTCCCGCCCGCGTCTCACATGTGGCTGCGGGCACCGGAACACCCGGATCCAGGGAATCTCCGAACCTCAATTCCGGCAGGTGATTCCATAAAAATTCTCGACACCAGCGTGGTGCTCCAGGCCCCGCTACGCGCGAGCTGCCGAAAAACAGGGCTCTGGCAGCTAGAGTCCAAAGCACAACCCCCCCCCCCCCCCCCCGGGTCTCATGGGCCGCGACCAGACTAGAGATTGAATTTGTTGCACTTTTACAACAAATTTATAGTAAATACTAGAGATTGAATTTTAAGTATATCAGCTTCTGGAAATTTGTTGCACTTTTACAACAAATTCATGGAGGAATATGAATCTATCTCTTGTTGACTTTTACTACAAAGTTGGTAGCCCTTTTAAGTATATGAATCTATCTCTAGTATTTGTTGACTTTTACAACAAATACTAGAGATTGAATTTTAAGTATATGAGCTTCTGGAAATTTGTTGCACTTTTACAACAAATTCATGGAGGAATATGAATCTATCTCTTGTTGACTTTTACTACAAAGTTGGTAGCCCTTTTACAAGATAATCAATTTAAAAAAGAGAGAACAATTTTGCCTTCTTGCATCATGTATGCTTAATATGTTTGTTCTTGCGATTCAATTGATGCATTGTGATTGGTATAGCCAGCGTCATTATTTTACGACACACTCAGCATATGCGGTCGTTAAGTACTCTTTCCACGCTCCCGCACAGAATTTGACGTGATCGTCAACCGCAACAAGTTCCTGTCGTTAGAATCCAATCTCATCATCATCGTTAGCCTTCCTAAAGGTAGGATTTTTGAAGTCCGAGATTTCTAGGCCATAATCGTAACGAACTTAGCACTAATATCCCTGTTCTTCTTATCAGATCCGTACGCTCAAAAAAAAAATGATGACCACCCCTAGTCCCCTCGCCACGCGTTGAGATCCTCTGACGTTGAGTCACTGACATGTGGGCCCAACAACACGTGGGGCCCACATGTCAGTGACTCAACGTCAGACAATCGACGTCAGAGGATACTCTCCCCCCTCGCCACCCATATCAGCCCAGCCCTCAGCGGCCGCCGCACCGTTCCGCTCGCTGCATAGCCGCCGCCGGCGTCACAACTACCTCGGCAGATTCCGCCTCCGGCCAATGCCTGTTGTCAATCATCACGAACGTTCGGCTCCTTCCTCATCCTCACAGAAATTACAGAATCCGCCCTTGTCACTTTGTGCTGCCGTCAAGCGAGCGGTTCGCCTACCTCTTCGTCGACACCGGTGCCCGGTTGCCGACTTCTTCCTCCTCTCCTCACCACTACGATTCTTGGGGCAAGAAAAACGGTAAGCCCATCGTCTACTTCGTTGGCTGATCTCAGTTCTTTTTACTCTGGTTTACATAGGGGAAAGAATTTAATCCTTGGTAATTAATATGTTATGATTGTACTCGAAACAATTTGATTTGTGATAAACTGCTGGGTCGACATTTCATTGTTCATGTCATGAGCTTTGAGCTTTGGGATGTACCTCCATGAACTTCATTCAAGTTATTAAGTTGTAAAGTCGAGTCGAGTCGTCATAGGGGCGAATTGGTAACTTGAGAGACTAGTTGACCGACTAATCACGACTAGTCCCCAAACTTGCTACGCGTGTGAAGACAGAGCAGCGGAGAGATTACCCGTGTGAAGACTAAACAAAGATGGGTGAAGACAGAGTATTACCCATGTGAAAATAGAGTAGCAGAGGCAGAGAAGGCTCGGGCAAAGGCGGCTGGAGGCGAAGGCGTCTCGGTCAGAGGCAGTTGGAGGCGGAGGAGGCTTGGGCGGAGGCGGCTGGAGTTGGAGGAGGCTCGGGCAGAGGTGACTAGAGGCGGAGGAGGCTCGGGCAGAGGCAGAGGCGGCTGGACTTGGGCCACAACGACTGGACTCGAGCAGAAGCAAAGGCCGCCGGAGGCGGAGACGGAGGCCGCTCGGGCCGAGCCGGAGATCGAGGGGGCTCGGCCGAAGGAGGAGGCGGCTCGAGTGGAGGTGGATTGTGATAGCGCTAGGGCGCAAGGACGGGTAGGGGCGGAATAAGAAAGTGTATAGGGTTCGGCCCTATATCCCTGGTATATATGCTCATCATCTCCGTGTCTCTGAATGTGGGCCATTAATCGGCCGGCTAGGCAATCGCGATTAGCCGTGACTAGTCTCCGATTAGTCGACCATGCAGTCGCCCGACTAGCCTCTCTAGTCGAGTCGAGCACCCTAGTTGTTCTCCATACACCAACCGGACGACTAATCGTGGATTAGTCGCCGACTAGTCGACGACTTAATAACATTGTCTCCACCCCTAGGTTGTTTCTCTCAAACTTTGTGAGAAGATAAGATAGGTTTGAACTTTGATTCCGAGATTGAAGACCAAATACAAAACAAGAAAAGCAAAGTTTTACTTTAGTTCAGATCAGAGCCGTGTGTTCATGCTCATTACCTTGCGAGTTTAGGACTTGCTTACTTTGGGGAATATGCGTACAAGTGTCATCTATATGACAAATTGTTCAGTTTACTGTAGTTTGCCTGAGTTTTATTTTACGACTTTTGTAAAGCTACTCATAAATCTTGAGTTTCTTTGTGGCAATACAAAGCTTGAGTTTAGATCTGTGAATAATGTTTCTGAAACCAGTTACTGAATTAGCTAACGATTGATTTCCTTTTTCCTTTTCGAGTACTTTTCTACACTGTATAAACTCGTTGAACTATCTGCTAATAATGCAACTTAAATTTCATTGTAGAAATGCATAGGATAAATTATTCTTGTCCAGTCCTTATGTGGTGGCTAGCAAGGAGCACATTTTCAGCGAGAACTTTCAAGTAAGCCTTGATCATGTTTAGTTTATTCAAAATTAAGAGCTGATCCTTTTTTTCTTGCTTTTACTGTGTGAATTGGTTGAGAAAATCAGCAAGTATAAAGTATTTCATATTTGACAATAGCATTTTTCAAAGTCATAAGAAATTAATAAGGATGCTTTCTTTGCGGACACCACAGTGCACTATGCTAATATTTTTGCAGTGTAGATCGACATCGTACATATACACATCTAGAGAATGGAGCTATGTTTAGTGCAGGTTGAATGTCACATACAGATGTTTTCTAGAACTAAGTTTGAGTGATTTATTGTATCTCGTCATCTCTTGTGATTGTTCAAAATTAGCGCAGGTTGAGTTCCATGGAGCAGATGTGGATGATGACATTGATATGGATCGTGTCTATTATAGAAAGGGGAGGACAGAATCTGCCGCATAAACCATGCTGCATGCGCCGTTAGCCATGCAAGGCAGATTCCTATTTTGCAGTTTCCTATTTTCCTATTTTTCCTATTTTGCTGATTCCTAATTGGCAGTTTACAATCAGTTGTTACTTTCTATCTTTAGTTTGTTACTTTCCTTGTACCGGAGGATATAAGGGAAAGAAAGCAATAAGAAAAGGCATGCTTCATTGCCGCAAATTCTAATCTAGGCGGTGGCTCCGAAAACAGCCAAACCCCAGGCGCACGCAGCCACGACGAGTACGTCGTCAAGCCGCTTGCGACCCGGCCTTCGGTCGGGAACTCGCGCATACGAGCAAGCTCTCGCCGAGTCTGCTCGTATCAGACATCCTAGAGTACTGGAGAGCTTATTTATGTTTGATTCTGCTAGCTCTCGAACTTGTGGGAATTCACGGGAAAGAGGGCAGTAGCTTGCATGTTTTTTAATTTATTAAACCACTTAGTATGTTTGGTATCAACTTCTTCTGTGCAGTGCTAAACAGAAGCTACCGTGACAAGCACAAGGGCCATATCGATATATCCTACTGGTAAGAAGTTTGAATGCAAAAGAAGGGGTCATTACTTAGTATCCATCCTATTTCTTTAGTACATAATGTGTGTTCTCCCTTGAGCAGTTGAAACAATACAACACTAATGGGAGAGCCACGCAAGGATTCTAGATGAGCTAACTACATGAAAACTTTTCCTTATGAATTAAATTTAAACAATATATATTTGTGGGTAAGAGTTAAGTACTAACGATTCACATTTTGCATTACAGGTACAACTTGAGAAACGTAGTTAAATTGAATCCTAGTCTTTCAAATGTTGAAGTTATGGATGCGTTACCCATCAAAGCGACACGATCATTTAGTGGCATATGGTGGTGGCATTAAAGCAAGATATTTGAGAGGTCAAGCAGTTACTAAAGCCAAATTGTTTTCCAGACTTCAAACATCCGAGGAAAACAATCGAGCATTTCAATAACAAAATCATAAGATCATGGATCAAATGAGCAGGGTGCAGGAAGAATGGGCAGAAATGAAGAGTTGTTTGCTTGGTAGCAATGACGATGGCAGTGATGGCAGCACACATGAATCTGAACATGTGTAAGCTCTTCACTTAAAATGATTTAATGCGTGTTCTTATATTTTCTTATATATATGCCAGTTCATTTATATATACTAACCGATATAAACCTTTTTTCAGAGTTGCCAATGAAGGTACATGCACGATGAGCCAATAGTTTGACCAAGGGATGTTTTGTATTCGTTCACGGAGAATTATGCCATAGTTAGCCTCTTAATTGAAGATTAGAAAATTTACCATATTTCTACTTGTAGTTTTTTGTTTAATTAGGTCAGCCACCATAATGTTAGTACTGAATGATTTTTCTCATGAATGTTCCTGGATTTGTATTACATTTTAATATTGGATGTAAAGAACGAGCTGAGATCAAGTTATTTGGTTTCATTGAATAAAAAGGAGTTCATATTGATATGTTATCAGTTGTTCATATTCATAATTACATATTGCAATGCTTCATATCATAAAAATGGTTTTTGTAAGTATAAAACACGTGGTTGTAAATACTATAAAGTATTAAAGTGGTCAATAATGCTCCAACAGTGGCCAGCGAAATGTTACCAGTGATAAAAAAAATGTGGTCGTTCATACTTCACAATTAACAATGACACACGATCCCGCCGTTAAAAAATTACCGACAGGAAATTGTGTATGGTCGTTAATAGTATTAACGAGGTTAATGACCACAATTTTGTGGTTGTTAATGACTTTTAACAACCACATCTGGACTTTTAACGACCACATATCCTGTTGTTAATAATAATTTTCCTTGTAGCGACATACCATTGCAAAATATTGTCGTCCGTACTAAGGACAGTTCTGTTCAAAATTTGCTGAAATTTGTCGGTTACATGCCCTTCCTAATAGAACAGGAACGACTTATACTCTAGTTTATTTTGCATTCGGGCTCTGACGCATCGTGTGTTCTTGTTTTCTGCAAAAACTGTCATCTTGCATAGCAAATGGGTCTAAGACTTGAATTACATATGTACTAAAGCAACTACAATCAATTCTAATGGCTCAATTTTCATGTCAGTTCCTGCTTGCTATTCAGTTTTTTTTTTTTTTTTTTTAAAAAAAAAGTCCTTATAGCGAAGTCAGTTGCTGTCAAATTCAAGCATTTTTTTAGTGCTTGTGGAAGACTACAACCAATTTGAAGAAAAGCAACAAACCTTCTTGAGCTCCTTCGCCATCCTGGGATTAACGGGGGACGGCTGCTCCTCCGCCGACGACTCGGCCGAAGCACCGCCCGGGCCGGCGCCGGCGCCGGCGCCTTCCTCCCCTTCCTTGCTCTCTCCCACGGCGGACGCCTCGGCCGCTGCTGCGTCAGCAACAGCACCAACAGAGCCGTCCGAGCTCGCGCGCACTGAACCGAACCGCCTCCTTCTGCAGCTGCCCGCGCTTCTAATGGCCGCCGGCAACCGCAGCGCGGCTGCAACCGGTGGCACCGCGGAGTTGGCTCTCGCGAACGCGCAGCCACCGCTGAGCGGATTGTTTAGCAAGGGATGCATCGCTGTTGAGGTTTTTGTGGGAAGGAGGGAGGGAACTCAGGGGAGGGCGAAGGGATGGGAAATGGAGGGTCCTCCTCCCGCCTTCACCCTCTGGGCGTGGCCGCCCCTTGAACAAACCGATATTTCCTTTTTCCACCCGTTGGATTTCTTGTCAGTCACACAAGAACAGTAAAGATGCATGATTAGAATGCAGAAATTTGGTAGGAATTTCAAGTTTAAATTCTACATAAATGGGGGAAATCTGATTCTAAATCAGACGTAAAGGGAGGTATAATAAATTTTCTATGCTTAGGGTTAAGCCAGTGGCCGGTGAAGTGGTGATGGGTGTGACTGCGTTGTTCCAATCCACATGGATTCAATTTATAAGATACACGGTATGCCTTATTTAAACAGAGTACTCACACACATGAATTCAGTGAAAAAGCGTATGTTCATGCTCTGTGAGGCTTTACAGCCTAATAAAATTTTAAAGCCAGCTGTAAATGCAACCGTCCAGTGACCCGTTGGCCGTTGCTAACCGTAGAAATTTAAGACCCAAGCAATACTTGGAAGATTATTCATCAACCATCTGAACAAATTGGCAACCATCCATTGGCCCATTGCTAACAATACAAATTCAAGATCCGTGCGGTCCTTGGGAGAGTATTCATCAACCATCTGCAAACAGGATGATATCACATTATCACGCTTGTTCGTACCACTATCACATAAATCACATTAACATCTTATAAAAACCCCTTTTTAAGAAGCCCAAAATGCAAGCTTTAGCTTTATGTAGCTTTAAATTGAAGCTAATGCTGAAACGCGCTGTGTATAGCCCATAAATTATATATAATTTTTTTAAGTATAAGTCAGAGACATGCTTCACACACCTTGCTCATATATTATATGCAGGCATGTTCGCAGAGAGTTTTTAGAATTTGACACACTTTAAGATTCGCATTTCGGAATTTGACACTCTGGTCCACTGTCATATACACAGACAGTTCCATATGTCATCCAAATGAGCTAAAAGGCTTGCGAATTGAGTGTCAAATTCTGAAATAATCCGATCGGTAATGGATTATGATATGAGACCATATTTCGTTTAGTTTCAGAATTAAAATGAATCTTAGCCTAACCGACGTTTGGCAAGAAGGAAAACAAACAAAACGGAGAAGGAAAAGGAAAGGAAAAGATAAGTTTCTCAAATGACAAACAATACGCGCAATTCTCACTTAATCGTTCGATTTTTTTTCCTTAAAAAATGAATCCATCAAACTTTCAAAACTTTAACTAATAATATCTTTTTAAATGTTTAAATTAGACATATAAAAATCATATATATATATATATCTCAAAAATTCTTTTTATACTTTATAATTTTATTGGTTTTTATAAATATATTATTGTCAACGATCGGGATCGTTAGACCGCAGAGATGAGATCGAGGGTGTATGCGTGTTTGAGGACCTGAGAGTTTGTGTTCGTTCCTCAAGAGATTGGGGTCACTGCTGGCTACGATCTGGCGGAATTGACAAGAGACACCAAGAATTATACTGGTTCGAGCCCCCGAGCAGGGTAATAGCTCTACTCCAGTCTTACACTGAGGCGGAGGATTTGATTATGTGTGAGTACAAGTGAAGAGGGTCCCCCTAAAGAGGTCTCCCTACTCATATATATCAAGGTTACAAGTTTCTCCTCCCGTTACTGAAGAACGGTCAGGAGTGTTTTCTGGGTAGGATGGGCCCACTTCCGCTCCAGCCGGATCTTAACCGTTCCCCGGGGGACATGCTCACGTCCCGTCTTTGCAGATCTTGGCAACCGCCGAGCCTTTGACCAGACCTCCCCGAGCTCCAGGTCTTGGTCGTGTCTCAACCTTTAATCCCCTTGCTCGGGGTCGCGCGGGCCTCAAGCTGGTCGTTGGATAAGAATCTCAGGGCCGAGCATAGTCCTTCAGGTCGGGCTCAAGCTGGGGTCCATTGATCGTGCCGTTGACCGGACAGGCGATTCCAGTCCCCGACAATCCCCCTAAAGAGGTCTCCCTACTCATATATATCGAGGTTACAAGTTTCTCCTCCCGTTACTGAAGAACGGCCAGGAGTGTTTTCCGGGTAGGATGGGCCCACTTCCGCTCCGGCCGGATCTTAACCGTTCCCCGGGGGACATGCCCACGTCCCGTCTTTGCGGATCTTGGCAACCGCCGAGCCTTTGACCAGGCCTCCCCGAGCTCCGGGTCTTGGTCGTGCCTCAACCTTCAATCCCCTTGCTCGGGGTCGCGCGGGCCTCAAGTTGGTCGTTGGAAAAGAATCTCGGGGTCGAGCATATTCCTTCAGGTCGGGCTCAAGCTGGTCAGATTGGCCGTCTGGATTGGCCTGACGAAAGCGATTCGATCCCGATAATTATAATATAAATTAGTGGTTAAAGCTATATTTTAAAGACCGTGTCGATGTCCAAAACGACAACCATATGTGACATGCGCAATTAGTGAATTTTTTAAAGGGTCGACTCAAAAAAAAAATGTTTTCCTGGGTGTGATGTGGGCTTGTAGCCAGGTCCCTGGTGGGGTGAACGGCTGCATCCACCTACCCTACCGTCCTGATCTGGGCCCAATCCAATGCAATTACCCATGGGCAGAAGTCGCGGCCCGAGCGTCACGGGAGGCGGGCTTGTTCCGTCCGCGTCGTCGCAGTCCCCCTCCACCGCTCCCCGCGCCGGGCGCAGTTCCCCTTCTTTCTTCTCTTTGCCATCCGTAACGGAAAAAGCGAGCGGCGCGCGCGCTCCCCCGAACGCCAACCCCTCTCCTTCCTCCCCGCGCCTTCGTCCGTTCCACGCTCCGCGAGAAACCACATGCATTTAAAGCAACCACCACCGTTGCCCGCCGTGCGAACCAGACGAGAGCGGTAGGAGCGACCGGCCAAGAAGCGGGACGACGGGAGAGGGGGTGGAAGCCGCCACCAAGCCTCCCCTCCTCCTCCTCCTCCGCCTACCACGTTGCTCATAGCTTACACGTAACACGCACGCACGCAGGCGAGAGCGCGCGAGCTCGTGCCTCTTCGTCTTGCGCGCCATGGGGACGGAGGTGCTCCGCCCGCACGACCGCCTCGCCCGCGTCCGCGCCCACCGCGCCAAGCGGTCGCAGCGCTCGGCCGCGAGGCCCGCGGCGCGCCACAGCACCTCGCAGCGCCGACAGGCGGCGCCCGTGCGGCGGGAGGTCCGGGTCAAGGTGGCGGCCGCGGACGCGTACGCCGGGCCGGCGTTCGCGGCATTGTCGCCGTCGCCGCGGGCGCTGCCGCTGCCGCGCTTCTCCTCCAGGGTGGCCACCGCCGCGGCGGCAGGCGTGGACGACTCGGCCACGCGGGAGCTCCGGCGGCTGCTGGGGCTCCAGTGACGATGAGAATTAACCGCGCGAGCAATCTAACAAGCAAGCAAGCCACGCATTCCGCAGCAAGGGCACCAAGATGTGTGGGTGTCTCTTCCCTTGATTCTCTTTAGTTTCCAGCTTCTCACTCTCTCTCCGACGGCGCGGTTCCGGCCAAGGCGCGCGTCCGCTTCGATCTGCCTGCCTTGTCTGCTGTTTTTGTAAGGGCGAAGAGAGGGGGGAAGCGACGGTTAGACGTGGTTAATTGAATCTGATTTGAAGACGGACAAATCTTTACGTGTGCTCGTGCATGTGCTGCCGGTTTCGTGCATTATACTGATAGAATATAATATGCAGTAGAAATTAAATTTAGCTATTGATTTGTTAAAAGCATTTTTACTACTATACTATCAAAAAAAACTATCAAAAAAAATATAAATAGACAATAGCTAATCTGATCTATTAGATGAAAAGAATGAACGACTAACAGTATAATCTTCTCCCTCTCCTGGATTAACTCTCAAAATCCTTCTGTTTTATTTATCTTACAAGCGATGATGTGTGTAAGTTGCCAATATTTCTTCCAGAATTTCACCCGTCGCAACGGTGCGATTTGAGCCTTGATGACCTGGTCTCTACCAAGATAATGAGATGCCTTATCAACTGAAGAAGGGACTACACATATTGTAGCAGATACTAATCCAAAAATGGAGAGTTATGAAGATTTACAGTCACAAAGCATTTTATTTTCTATACATTCCAGCAGGTTCCGAAAGTTGTTTGCAGTTGGCATGCTCTCGTCAGGACAATAGTTTTTATCGTTGAAATTTCTCACAAAGATACAGATACAGATACATTACATCTAGCTTGCTGCATTCAGCATATACCTTGCTGTCACAACTCACAATTCCATATGCAGCTCCATGGAAGGCTCAGATCTTGTGGACAAGAACTTGAGCACCGTACTGGGGTTGGAGGGTGAGCACATGCATTGGCGCATGAACATAGGATGGCGAGACAACAAACGCGAATCGCTGAAGGATAATCGCAAGTGCCACCTTTGCTTCAACCATCGCAAGATTCTGGCCAACACAGATGGTAGGGCCAATTCCAAAGGGAAAGTACGCACCAAGGTGATAGCTCCTGCCATCTGCAAACCTTGATGGGTCAAACACCTCTGCATTGGAGCCCCAGATGTCAATATCATGGTGAATGTCAAGAATAGGTAACTGGAGCTGTGTGCCACCCGGGATGTCGAGTCTGCCCAGCTTGACATCCCTAGTTACTATCCTACTGATGAACACAGCTGGAGGATACAGTCTGAGGGTCTCTTTTAACACCATATTTACCTAATCTCATGCCAACATTAGAAAAGTGTTACTCATTGAATTCAAGTAAGGAGACAGAATTTGTAGTATTCATTCAAACAAAGAAGACTCACAATTTTGAGACTGCTCAGGTTTTCAGCATTAGGGTGCTCGTACTTGCCACACACTTGAAGGACTTCATCACGGGCCTTGTCTTGCCACTCTTGATGCAACGCCAGAAGAAGTGTTGCCCATGTCAACAAGTTAGCTGTGGTTTCTTTCCCGGCAAAGTAAAATGTCTTGCACTCATCAATTATCTCTTCAATTCCCATTTTAAATTCGCTGTCAGCTTTGCCGGCTGATATCATTAACCCAAGCAAATTTTTGGAATCCTCGCACTTCCTTCCATTGATCTCAATCAATTTGCGCAAGGAATTTCGGATTTCCTGGTTTAGGCTCTGCCTTCTTCGGTTCTTCTTTGTTGGTACAAACCTATAGAGAAAGAGGTCACATTTTTCTCCCTCAATTGTGGCGTTTGAAGAGCATGAGTTCCAAGTAAGCAACAAACAGAGGAAATATCACCTGAAGCCAGGAATATAGACAGTCCTCATTGCAAGAATAACAAGTTTTAGCTGTTCTTCTTGCAATTGAAAAACTCGTTTTCCTTCCTCATAGCTACTTCCAAATGCCACACAGGAAATGATATCTGCACTCAAAGTGTGGAATTCTTTATTTACATCGATCTCAAACTCAGTGCGGGTTTCACCTTGAACTTCCCATTTATTCAGCATGGATGAGGTGATAGCTGCTATTTCTGGTATCCAACCCTACAAAGAATCAGGATTCAAGTTTAATGGTAAATGATATTTGATTAACTGCATTATCTAGAGCACAACTGTTAATCACATCAGCATATTAATATCAGTGTTCAAGAAGGCGCTAGGCGCTAGTCGGGCGGTGAGGTAGGGCCTAGCGCCTAGACGGATTAATCGGGGATTAATCGGATCTAGGCGGTCAGTCCTAGGCGGTCGGATAAAATAGATTATAGTAGATATGTAGGATGTATAGAACCAAATAACTAAGCAGTTAAGCACACAATTAGATAAATAACATAGACATAATGACATAGATCCCCCCACTAACTTATATGCTTTGACATTGCCTCTTATATGTCCAACATGTTGTTTAATTCTATAGATCCCCCCACTAACTTCCTTCCCACACAATTTGCACTTCACTCTATCCAAATTATTTTCATCCACAAGGATCCCATATTCCCATCCTATATCATCGGAATTTCTTTTGAGAAGGTTAGAACTCGATTCTTTTGCAACCGATGCTTGGGATGACGACATTGATTCTAATATACAAATTACAAAATAATAAATGGCATTAGCATTTAGCAAAACTAATTACCTACACTAGAAACAGTGAGTGGGATTCGGGGGAGAGAGAGAGAGAGTGAGAGAGAGAGCAGAGAGAGGCAGAGAGAGATCCAGAGGGGGGAGAGGCAGAGAGAGATCAGGAGAGGGGGGAGAGCGGCGGAGACGGGCGGAGCCAGGGGAAGGAGAGGCGGCGGAGGGAAGGAGAGGCGGCGGAGGGGCGGAGCCAGAGGAGGGAGTCACCTGTGCGGCGGCCGGAGGTGACAGCGGAGACGGCTAGGTCTTCCCCCGTGCGCGCCCGTGTCTCCACCGAAGGTCCTCCGTGCGGCCTGTGTCTCTAGGGTTGGCTGTGTTTTATTGCTCCTTCGGGCGCCTGGCTCCATCACGAAGTCGGCCGCCTAGCGCCGCCGTTTCCCGCCTAGCGCCGCCGGATCCGCCGCGCCTAATCCCACCCAGCCGCCTGCGACCCACCTGCGACCGCCTAGGCGGTGGAACCGCGTAGCGGCCCGCCGAGGCTCGAATCGCGGCGGCCGGTGCCCGCCTAACGCCTAGGCGCCGCCTAAATCCGATTTTTTGAACAATGATTAATATAAAAGAAAAAATCGCCATGAAAATAGTATTACGTTTGATATGGCAATCTAGATCAATGCTACTGGCTTCATAGTCATATCATGACAGGTAGGTCATGAACTTTGCTCGAATAGTTTATGTCAGCTACAATTTGTGTATGGAATAACTAGTTATGCAAAAGATTAAATTTTAAGAGCCAATCAATATGGAACCATTTGATATCTATCATATAATAAAAGCTGATGGCAGATGATTTGCTAAGAAAAAAAGAGAAATTATGTTACACATTCTCTCAAAAGAAGAAAATCATCTAGCCCATAATTTGGTGGATCCTAATTGTAAGGGGTTAGATTTGATAACTGGCTTAGAGATGTAAGCATTTGAAATAATCCATCATATGGTA
The DNA here is from genome assembly GCA_036346355.1 of Rhipidocladum racemiflorum. Classification (NCBI taxonomy): domain Eukaryota; kingdom Viridiplantae; phylum Streptophyta; class Magnoliopsida; order Poales; family Poaceae; genus Rhipidocladum; species Rhipidocladum racemiflorum. Next base: position 12,408,610 of record CM070578.1, on the reverse strand, counting down.
AAAGCTAATGACATGTGTTTTACAACTGCTAAGGAAAAAAATATAAAAATGCTAGAAATTCTCACCAAAAAGAAAAATATCCGACCCTCGATTTGGTGGACCATAATTAGGTTAATCAACCATAATCAATGGATGTTCAAATCTTAGCATGCAAATGAGATAAGAACCCAAAATTGCATAATCCTATCCATTAGCGACTTGTGATGACAAAAATAAGCTCTGGTTAAAAATATACTGGAAAAACGCTTAAACCAGAAACAAAATTGGCGAAACCCTACTCGTCACCCCCTTCTGTTGATCTTGCATGAAGTCAGGAACCACCATGCTGCTGAGAAAAAATAACGCCATAGTGCCCTGATCTTATACACTTTAGACTTAATGTTGTGGTCTCACTGATTTCACAGACACTTTGAACCGATCACAGAAAACGTTTGTACAAGGGTGTTGTCTGACATGCAATCAATGAGAGGTAAGAGTTAATCCATTATGAATCGATGAAACTACATGTTTTTTTTTTTGGTTCTCAAATAGAAACTAGTTTTAGAAACCTGTAACTAAGGTTGACTAACTACCATGGCATGGAGAGTAGAGTACATATACAACACGAAAGGTGGAACGGAAATTAATTAGTTGGCCCAAATGTAAGACCAAGACACCTAGAAGATAATGGCAGCAGAAAGTAGATGGGAACTGGGTAGGCATGAGATACACTCATCAATAGCAATCCGATCGACTGAAATTTGCACCTCAAGTCCAATCCGGTGGGGGTAATTTTTGAATCAAAAGGCAAGTGCCCGCTGATGAAGTGTTTCAAATTACGAGGAGTGATAAAAGGCAGCTAAAGAAGGGCGAGAAGAGTGCTCAGCTCGAGGCCAGGAGTATGTGATGTGTGCAAGATATTACATACAGGTTCGAATACTCCCAAAATCTTAATTTCGTAATTGATTTCGACTTGTCAAACGGAGTTCCAGCCTAAAGCTACGACGGCGATGAAAGTTCATGTGCACATATGGAAGGTTTACGGATGTGGCCATGTGGGTCTTGGGCCATATAGGATGAATGTATGATCAACAAGCAAAAGGATTACCAATTTTTTCTTGTTTCAAGTCGAAATCAAGAAACGGCTCATCACCTTGACCCTCTCCATGTTGAACGCCGGCGCGATAACACGGCGGTGGTGGGCCCACGTCTCCCCGGTGAGCCCCACCAGTCCCTCGCCGATGAGCTGCCGAGCGAGCGGGTTGCCCCCGCCGGAACCAGCCTTATCAAAGGTCCCCGTGGAGTCAGTTAGTACGGCCTTCACGACCTCCGGGTCGGGGACCACCAGCCTCGGCCGGGGCCCGAACCAGAACACGAACGGCCGGCCGTAGCTCGCCGGCCACTCGCGGTAGTGCGGCGCGACGCGGGCGACGACGGCGTGGTGAAAGGAAGCGAGGGGCGCGGACTGGGCGGCGTCCAGCAGAGCGCGGTAGTCGGCGGCGTTGCCGGAGAGCAGGCGGCGCGGGGGACCCCGGATGCCCTGCCGGCGCAGGCGGCGCTCCAGGCGGTGCGGGACCCACAGGAAGGAGTGAAGCAGGCGGAGCACGTACGGGACGACGGCGAGGAGGCCGGAGACGAGGAGGGCGACGAAGAGGGTGGCCATTTCTTACTACTACTTTGCGGTTCTTGTAATGGGTTTTGGCTCCGATGAAGGCGTTGACTCTCTCCGAGCAACACGCCATTGTTTTCTGTCGTGGATTGGCAGCATTTTCTTAATATTTTAGAGAGAGAGAGGGGACCAACTTCATTTTCTTAGCATCACAATTTTAATTGCATTTGCACTTGCACCGTGCATCAGGTCACGCTGGTTTAAAATCAGCTTAAAACCTAGTCCTCCGTAGGATGGATCAACATAAGTATAGTACCTAATTTACACCTCCATTCTTATTTCGTATAAAAAGATTAATCCGATGTTATTACACTTTTACAGCAAGACTCAACATGCATTATATAATACTAAGATCTTGGCATCACAGTTTTACTTACATTTGCACTTGCAGCGCTTCAGGTCATAACATGTGAGCGAGAACTCGAGCACCGTACCGGGGCATGGAAACAGGATGGTGGCAGACAAGCACAAATGCAAACCGCTGTAAGATCACCGCCAGGGCCACTTTTGCCTCAACCATGGTAAGATTTCGGCCAAGGCAGATGCGAGGACCAACCCCAAATGGAAATACGCGCCAAGGCGATGGCTCTGGCTCCTGCCATCTGCAAACCTCAATGGATCAAACTCATCTGCATTGCTGCCCTGGACACGGACGTCATGGTGAATGTCAAGAATGGGCAGCTGGATCTGTGTTCCTGCCGGGATGTCAAGTGTGCCCAGCTTAACATCCCTAGCAGCCATCCTGTTGACAAGCATTGCTGTAGAATACAGCCTGAGGATCTCTTCCAACGCCATGTTTACCTGATCTCATGCCAACGTTACAAAAAAAAAAATAAAAATTATTCAGTGGTATGTTCGATAGCATGATAAGCTGAAAAGATGCCTCCGATGAGGTAAATGGAGCTTACAATTTTGAGATTACCCAGATTATCCGCATTAGGGTGCTCGCATTTGCCACCCCTTTCTCTATCCAAGACGGAACACGCAGCTAAATAAAATATCACTCTCATGCTGCCATGCTCTCTCCCTCCTCTATACATGGACCTGAGTTATTTTTTTCATTGGCTAGTATCGTTACTTGGCCTCAGGGGCGGACCCAAGCCCGGCCAGCCTAGGCTCGGGCCCGGGCTCAGCCCATGTAACAAACATCCTAAATCACATACTCACGCAATCTGGCAAGTACAATCTTTAAATCAGAAACGAAAATATAGAGCCCGAATGATTTGGCCAGGTAATTATTTAGTTATTGCATGCATGAGCTAGTAGTCGTTGGATCAAGTGATTTGGTCAAGACAGTTGGTGCATGCAAGTTATTAGCTAGTGGAGATTGCATGTAGCACCATGTTGCATTAGTGGAGTAGTGGCTGAAACAACCTCAAATTCAAAATAAATTTGATTTGCTTTTGTTCGAATTTGCTTTTTGGAGTTTGGAATTTGAGTTGGAATTCAAACCTTGTTTGGGCCGAATCCCGTTTCCTTTTTGGGCCTTCCGGCCTGTTCTCCTTCGGCCCGTGCGGCCTGCTTCCTCCGACCAGTAGCCGTCGCCGGCGACCAGCCGCCGTCGCCTCCGCCGGCCACTTGCAGTGCCGCCGCTCGCCACTGCTTCTGCCGTAGCGTGGGCGCTTCTGCCGCCTGCCTCGCGCCGCTTCTCCGCCGCCAAGCAGCCGTCGCCGCGGCCGCCCTTGCTGCCTCGCGGCATCCGCCACACGGTCCCTGCCTCGCCGCCCTTGGCTATAAAAGCCGTCGCCCTCCTCGCCATTCCAACTCGCCCGCTCCTCTCCCCGGTGAGCTCCCTCCCTCCCTTTTCCTCGCCACTTGCCGTGCTGGCCATGCTGATCCGTCCTTGCGCCGCCGTCAAGCCGCCTCCTGTGCCTCCCTGTTGCCCTAACCCTCCTCGCACCCGTGCCCAGCAGCGGGCCTCGTCGACCCTCAGGTGAGCCGTGGCCCCGCTCACTTTCTTATGACTGGTAGGCCACCAATGATCTCAGCCTTGCCGTTTGGGCGTGAAGATAACTCCGAAACCGGCCAAGACAGTAAAAACAATTTCGGATTTTTAATTTAATTATTAAATTCCGAAATTCGTTTTTAATTCCAAAAATAGCCCGAAAAATCCAGAAAAATTCGGAAAAGCCCAGAGCCCCACCAAATACTTTTCCCGAACCATTTCGATCCCCTGAGTCCAGAAATTCTGTCCGTTCCCAGATCCGAAACTCAGAAAATTCCCAAAATCCAGTTTGCCCTCCGTTCTCTTAGGCCGATTCGGTTTCCGTTTGATTTAGTTTCTTTTCGATTGTTGTTTTGTCGTTTATTTATGTTGGTTGTCTTTTCGCGTTAGATTCGACCGTTGAGACGCCAGTGGAGCCGGAGCAGCCCCTGGAGTCGGAGCGATTCGAGCCAGGCGTCGGACCAGGCGAGGCGCTTGATACGACTACTTCCTCGGCGACTCATCCGATCCGGTGCGCGCAAGGCAAGCCGTACACCCTTTGACCATGTTGATCCTATCATGCCATGCTATAGTAGTAATTATTTTATACCGCATTACTTTCATGACGTTGAATTATTGAAATCGGTATTTTAGAATGACATGATAATTAGGTAATGCCGAAATTGCTTCTTGAAACCTCCTTGAAATATTGAAACCCTATTAATCCTTTGGAACCCTAGTTAATTGCTTATTGCCATGAATAGGTTAGATAATACCGTTAGGTTAGTTAAAAACACGGATTTAAAGAAAATCTGCCGAATCTCCGATTCGGATTGTTTATAAAAGTCTTTGCGATCGAGGGACGATGATCGGATTAATCCGGAGTGGATGAGATTCCGATCCTCGACCGTGATTAATGCCTTGTTTGAGTGCAGTGGCGTCTGCGAGAAATCTGGAATGGGTTTGTGAATGAAGGCTTGGTCTTTGGCAAAAGTGTAAGGTTAATAAATCCCCTTGAGCAAAGTAAATAACTTAGTTCCCGCTCAACCACAGTCGGACTGGTCGGTGACCCGTATCAGACATGGCTCGATAAGTTAGTCATTCTGAGATAATAATTGGGTACTGTCTTGGTGGCTACCATTCTTCGGAGAGAATGGGGACCGGGCCTTCCGGCGAGGAAATGGACCAGGAGGGGTGGAGCAGGAATAGTCCGAGTGACATTCTTGGTTCTCACAGCAGTGAAGCGCTAATGGGGACCCCGAGTCCAAGGTAGCGGTACTATCGGTAAACAACTAAAGGACAGGAATGATTAAGCGAAATCTTGTGATAATCTAAAAAATGGGCCACATGCATTTAAGTTGCATGAAAACTTCGAGATTGGCATAAAGGTTATAGATATCTTGTGGGTAAAGTTGGTGCTCTGCGAGAGTTAATCTTAATTGTAATCGGTTACGCCGTACTTAGGTTAATGAAGTTAAGTTGGAATCGAGTCGATACAGTGAACTAAGCTCAAGTTACTATTTTGGTATTTGTGAATGAATTGGTTAAGTGTTGTTAATCTTGTGAAATTCAAATTACTTACTTATTGATTTGTGCTTCAAATGTAAAATGAATTACGAAATAAAACTGCATCCAGATACTTAACCCTACTGCCATCCCTTGATTACCCCTACATATAGTATTCAGTGGTTAAAATGCGACTTGTTGAGTACTCTGTACTCACCCTTGCAAAATCCAGCCCTTCGAGTTCGAAGATCTGGAGCCTACCAGGAGATCGTAGATGGCGATTTAGTGCAGTTCTAGGTCTTTGTCTTCGCTCAGGCCACACTGTGGTTTCCTTCTTTTGGTAGTGTAAGTCTAGAAGCTTGGATGCTTCCCTTGTAAAATCCGGTCGTTAGGCCGGCTATATTGAATAAAAAGTGTTGAATTGGCTTTTGGCCAGGTAATTTTACTCTTGTTTACAACAGTTAGTCTTCCAGGGTAACTGTTGTGAGTTTCGCACTGCCCAAAAAGGCGGTCCGTCACAAGTGGTATCAGAGCCTAGGCTTGACCGTAGACTGAGACCTAAGTTGGCTTAAGGAGTCTTTTTCGAAAGATTATTTCAAACTACAAAATGAGTTTCGAAAACTGTAAGTATTATCCTTATAATCCCGTTTCTCTCCTCTCTCTGTTCCCGCCCTTTTTCCTTAAGATTCTCTTCTCTCCTTTTTGAACTCACTTAAAACCTTTCCGCTCATCTAACTTGAAAAAGTTTTCTCGTGTTGGCAGATGGTTCAGCATGATTATTGTTCCCCGAAGCTTTCGAGGATGGTGAAGATTCTTGTGGAGGATGCTTGACATGTTGGTGCGAGCGAATGAAGCCCCAGTTTTCCACACAGAAGAACTCTTCCAGGGTGCCGTTCGTTACGAATGGAAAGCCTGGGTTGATCTTAATCCTCTGCAGGACAATCTCGATATTCCACGCCGCTTCCAAGGATTCCGCGTCTCTGAGTCAGACGCTATCCAGGACTCTGCCCGTCGGGCAGTGAAGCACCTGCGTCGTCTCTTTGATGCTGAGTTTGACAACAGTCGATTCCAGCTCATCCCTATGAGAAGGGATGCCCCGACACGATGATCATCACCGTCCGGATGACAATCTGAGACCAGCGTGTCGACCAAGTTCTTGATCGATGGTGAACAAGGACTACACATCTGGCCGCCTCCTCATGGCGAGATGATCTGCAGCGGCAGTTGGGCAATGCTTGGATGGAGATCGGCGAGCTTCGTGAAGAGATAGACCAGATGCACGGCCCGATCTGAGCCGGAGAGGAGATGTCTGTGGATGGTCCATCAGAGGTGGTGGACGTGTCCATGGCGGAAGATGTGGAAGAAGACCCGGAGGAGCGCATCATCTACATCTCCGACGACGATTGAAGATTCCAGTCTTAGAATAGGGCGTTAGTCCTAGAAGTTGGCTTTACCCTTTTGGAGTAGTCTTTTGTAATGTAAAATAGGTTGTTTCCTACCTTAGTATGACGGTATTGTAAACAATCTATGCTATCAGTAAAATTAAGTTTCCTATCTCTGTATGTTGTTTGTTCTATTATCCTTATATCTTCGGCCTAATTCCACTAATTCTTTCCCATTTCGTCTCGCCTCTCATCTATTCTATCTCTCTCTGCCCCATGTCTAAATCTTACTTATCTTCTGCTTTACCCCAAAACCCTGCAGCAAGACCTTAAGATAGTCAGAATGGATCAAGGTGAAGGATCGCAGTTCCAAGGCCATGAGAATGAGGCAGACCCAGCCAGGAACCCAGTTAACCTAGCTCAAGTTCTGGCAGCTATGGAAAGGAATAGATATCAGTCTGAACAAAGGCAGAATCAGATGATTGAGATGATGATGACACAGTTTGCCGCAAGACCACAGATGAATCCCCAAGGAAACAACTTTGGACAGGAAGGATTATTAGGAGGGTCACACTGGTCTGACTTCCAAAAGACCCGGCCCCCTATTTTCTCCGTGTCAACTGAGCCATTATCAGCAGATGATTGGCTCACGGTTATCCAGATGAAGCTGGATACGGTACAGTGCACTGAGAAGGAGAAAGTGCTCTATGCCTCTCACCAACTGCAAGGACAAGCAGCAGCATGGTGGGTTAACTTTCAGACTCTGAAGGCAGGACAGGAGATTTCGTGGCAGATGTTTGAAGAAGCCTTCCGAAAGACTCACATTCCAGCAGGCTTGATGGCCTCCAAGCGAAGGGAATTCCTGTCTCTCCATCAAGGAGGAAGGACAGTGATGGAATACCTACACCACTTCAACAACCTTTCGCGCTATGCACCCAGAGAAGTAGACACAGAAGAAAAGAAGATAGAAAGATTTTATGAAGGACTGCAGAAGAACCTCAAGTTCCATGTCTCAGCTGTAGAGTTCAAGGATTTTTCGGCGATGGTGGATAGGCTGATTGTGTCAGAAGAGACAAGGAATGACCTGGAAGATACCAGAAAGAGAAAGGCCCAGCAACAGAGAATGTCAGCAGCAAGTCAGTTCAAGGGAAGGACTTATACCTTCAACCCCAACGTCCCAAACAAGAGACAAGCAGTGGGAGGATCCCGACCTAATCCTCCAAATGCTCAGCCCGGGAATGTCCGATGCTTTACCTGCAACGGGAACCATTACTCTAATGTGTGTCCCAAGAAAGGTTCAGCTTGTTTCCATTGCGGACAGCCCGGGCACTTCAGGCAGCAGTGCCCAAAGAAGGACTTGCTGAGTGATGTGGCAAAAGCTCAGGCGTCAGCTTCCGCCAACAGACAGCTAGCACCTCGTCAACCTCAGCCGCCCCATCAAGGTTATCTGAAGGCACCAGTTAAGACAGAAGGATACTCGAACAACCGCGGACCAAATCCGCCAAGGAACCCCCAAGGAAGAATCAACCATGTGTCAGCAGCAGAGGCAGCTGAAGCCACAGATGTTATCGTTGGTAAGTTTCCCGTTCAAACCAAGTTGGCCTTAACCCTCTTTGATCCCGATGCAACCCATTCGTTCATTTCTTTGGCTTTTGCTTGCAAAAGTGGGTTGCCCTATTCTCCTTTGCCCTCTCCCTGTGTTTTCCACACCCCTGGAAGTCGGTTGATGGCAAGATTCGGCTGCAGTAATCTGAGAATAGAAATCCAAGGGATTGAGTTCATAGCCAACCTGTTGCTATTAGAGATGGATGGTCTAGATGTCATATTGGGAATGAACTGGTTATCTAGGCACCAGGCTCAGTTGGATTGTGCTCAGAAGACAGTGACACTCAGGAATGGTTATGGTCAGAAAGTGACAGTTCAGAATGATCCGAGGTTGATCAAGAGAAGTCAGAGCATCATCAATGCAGTTGCCCGTGGCTTAGACAGCATATCCGTAGTTCGGGAGTACCCCGAGGTATTTCCAGAAGAGTTACCAGGGAAACCTCCGAACAGAGGCATAGAACTGGCAATAGAGTTAGTCCCTGGAACAGCTCCTATCCATAAGCGATCACGCCCAATGTCGCCTTTGGAGTTAAAGGAACTGAAGAAACAATTGGATGAATTGCTGGACAAAGGATTTGTACGGCCAAGTATCTCCCCTTGGTCCGCGCAGGTAGTATTTGCCAGAAAGAAAGATGGAAGCAAAAGACTCTGCATAGACTACAGAGCTCTGAATGATGCAACAATCAAGAACAAGTACCCGTTACCCCGGATAGATGACCTGTTCGATCAGTTGAAAGGAGCCAAGATCTTTTCGAAGATAGATCTGATGACAGGATACCATCAGTTGAAGGTCAGAGAACAAGACAGAGAGAAGACAGCCTTTGCTACTCGGTACGGATTATATGAGTTCACCGTGGTGCCATTTGGTCTCACAAATGCCCCGGCCTACTTTATGAACCTGATGAACCAAGTATGCATGGAGTTCTTGGACAAGTTCATCGTGGTATTCATAGACGATATACTCATTTACTCCTGCATCAAGAAGATCACGAAGCATCTACACTTAGTGCAGGAAGGCTTAGAGAACATCGACTTTATGCAAAATTCTCTAAGTGTGATTTCGGTTGGATGAAATCGCTTTCCTAGGACACATCATCACCAAGGATGGCGTGAAGATGGATCAGAGAAGATCAGGGCAGTGTTGGAATGGAAGCTTGGCTGTGTCGGTGTGAAAGTCAGAAGTTTTCTCGGATTGGCAGGATACTACAGAAGATTCATCGAAGGATTCTCCAAGATAGCCAAACCGATGACTCAACTTCTCAAAAAAGACAGCCCCTACGTTTGGACTGAGAAGTGTGAGAAAAGTTTCCAGGAGCTGAAAACCAAGTTAACATCAGACCCAGTCCTCACTCTCCCAAACCCGGATAAGGACTTTCAGATTTACTGTGATGCTTCCAAAAGAGGATTGGGATGCGTGTTAATGCAAGAAGGAAAAGTGGTTGCGTATGCGTCGCGACAACTCAGACCGCATGAGGAGAATTACCCGACCCATGACCTGGAGCTAGCCTCAGTAGTGCACGCGTTGAAGATTTGGAGACATTACCTGTTGGGGAACCGTTGTGAAGTGTTTTCAGACCACAAGAGCCTGAAGTACTTGTTCACCCAGCCCAATCTAAACATGAGACAGAGAAGATGGTTGGAATTGATTAAGGATTATGACCTAGAGATCCTTTATCATCCAGGAAAAGCTAACGTGGTAGCAGACGCTTTGAGCCGAAAAGCATGCCATCACTTAGCTCAAGTTGAGACTATCTCTCCCCAGCTGAAGTCAGAAGTACAGGAGTTGAACCTGCAGATAGTGTCAGAAGGATCAGTATGTTTCCTAGAGATACAGTCAGATCTCCTGAAGTAGATCAAAGCAGCTCGTGACAGACGAAGAAATCTTGGAATCTGTAAAGTTGATGAAGGAAGTTAGTCCCTCAGAATTCTCAGAAGACAAGCAAGGCATATTGCGATTCCGCGATCGTATATGCATTCCGAAGGATAAGGATATAAGAGGATTGATTTTGACAGAGGCTCACTCGTCGCAATTCTCAATACATCCTGGCAGTACGAAGATGTACCAAGACTTGAAGAAGGAATACTGGTGGAATGGAATGAAGAAAGAGATAGCCGAACACGTGGTGTGTTGTGACGTGTGTCGGAAAGTCAAGATAGACCACCAGAAGACGGCGAGATTGCCGCAACCTCTCCCAAAGGCGAGAATGGAAGTGGGAAGAGATTGGAATGGACTTTGTTCTTGGTTTGCCCAAAACTTCGGCAAGGAGATGATGCCATTTGGGTAATCATTGATAGATCGACCAAAGTAGCCCATTTCATCCCTATAAAGCGCATCGTTGGAAGAGACAAGTTGGCGAGTTGTACGACCAGATTGTCAGATTACATGGGATCCCTAAGAAGATCGTGTCAGACCGTGGAGCCCAGTTCACCTCTAAGTTCTGGAAAAGTCTGCATGAAGCTATGGGTACAGACTTGAATTTCAGTACAGCCTATCACCCTCAGACAGATGGTCAGACAGAAAGAGTTAACCAGATACTGGAGGATATGTTGAGAGCCTGCGCTCTAGCATACGGAGCCTCGTGGGCCAAGTGTTTACCGTTTGCAGAGTTCTCGTACAATAACAGTTACCAGACCAGTCTGGACATGTCACCGTTTGAAGCCTTGTATGGAAGAAAGTGCAGGACCCCATTGAATTGGACAGAAACCGGAAAGAAACAGCTTTTTGGACCTCAGCTAGTTCATGATGCAGAAGCTCATGTGAGGATCATAAGGAAGAACCTGAGAACAGCTCAAGTCCGACAGAAGAGTTATGCAGATATGAGAAGAAAAGATATAAGTTATCATGTTGGAGACTTCGTTTATCTGAAAGTGACACCCTTCAAGCCCGTTCGTCGTTTTCAGATAAAAGGGAAGTTAGCTCCAAGGTATGTTGGACCATACCCCGTGACTGACAGAATTGGAGAAGTAGCCTACAAGTTACGGTTAAGTCCAGAGCTGTCAAGGGTACACAATGTCTTTCATGTGTCCCAGTTAAGGAAATACCTCCGTCAGCCGTCAGAGCAAGTACAGTTGAAAGGGATAGACTTGAAAGAGGATTTGACATATCATGAGGAACCAGTCAGAATTGTAGAGACAATGGAAAGAGAACTCAAGTTCAAGAATGTCAGGATCTGCCGAGTGCTATGGAAGAATCATACACTCGAGGAAACTACTTGGGAGAAGGAATCGGAATTGCAGCAGAATTTTCCCAACCTATTTTCCCAGGCGAAATGAATCTCGGGGACGAGATTCCATTTTAAGTGGGGTAGGTTGAAACAACCTCAAATTCAAAATGAATTTGATTTGCTTTTGTTCGAATTTGCTTTTTGGAGTTTGGAATTTGAGTTGGAATTCAAACCTTGTTTGGGCCGAATCCCGTTTCCTTTTTGGGCCTTCCGGCCTGTTCTCCTTCGGCCCGTGCGGCCTGCTTCCTCCCGGCCCAGCCGGCCCGTCGCCCGGCAGCCCAGCGCCGTCGTCGCCTCCGCCTCGGCCACGCAGTGCCCGCCGCCTCGCGCCTGCTTTGCCGCGTGGGCGCCGCTGCCGCCGCTTCCTCCCAGCGCCCTTGCCGCCGTCGCCGGCAGCCGTCGCCGCATGGCCCTGCCTTCGCCGCGCCAGCATCGCCCGCACCGGTCCCTGCGCCCTCGCCCTTGGCTATAAAAGCCGTCGCCCTCCCGCCATTCCAACTCGCCCGCCCGCTCCTCTCCCGGTGAGCTCCTCCCTCCCTTTTCCTCGCCCGCCTCCGGCGCGCCGCTCGATCCGCGGGCCGAAGCCCGCCTCCCTGTGCCCTCCTGTTGCCCTAACCCTCCGCACCGTGCCCTTGACGAGCGGGCCCCGCTCGTCAGCCCTCCCACTCGAGCCGTGGCCGCTCCTCTTTCATGACTGCTAGCTGGCGGCGACTGATCTCCCAGCGGCGCTTGCCGTTGGGCGTGGCCCGATAACTCCAGCAAACTGCCCAAGACGGTAAAAACAATTTCAGATTTTTAATTTAATTATTAAATTCCGAAATTCGTTTTTAATTCCAAAAATAGCCCGAAAAATCCCGAAAAATTCCGGAAAAGCCCAGAGCTCCACCAAATACTTTTTCCGAACCATTTCGATCCCCTGAGTCCAGAAATGCTGTCCGTTCCCAAATCCGAAACTCAGAAAATTCCCAAAATCCCAGTTTTGCCCTCCGTTCTCTTCCGACTCGGTTCCGGTTTCCCGTTTCAGTTTCCGTTTCTTTTTCAGTTGTTGTTTTGTCGTTTATTTATGTTGGTTGTCTTTTCGCGTTAGATTCGACCGTTGAGACGCCAGTGGAGCCGGAGCAGCCCCTGGAGTCGGAGCAGTTCCCGGAGCAGACGTCGGACCAGACGGGAGCGCAGTACGACTACTTCCTCGACGACTCATCCGATCCAGCTGCCGCGCAAGGCAAGCCGTACACCCTTTGACCATGTTGATCCTATCATGCCATGCTATAGTAGTAATTATTTTATACCGCATTACTTTACTGTACGTTGAATTATTGAAATCCAGTATTTTAGAATGACATGATAATTAGGTAATGCCGAAATTGCTTACTGAAACCTCCTTGAAATATTGAAACCCTATTAATCCTTTGGAACCCTAGTTAATTGCTTATTGCCATGAATAGGTTAGATAATACTGTTAGGTTAGTTAAAAACCTGGATTTAAAGAAAATGCTGCCGAATCTCCGATTCGGATTGTTTATAAAAGTGCTGCAGTCAGGGGGACAGTATCGGATTAATCCCGGAGTGGATGTGAAAGGACCGGGATGTCGGCCTAGAGGGGGGGTGAATAGGCGATTACAAAATTATACCCAATTAAAATTAAACAAACAGAGATAATGCGGAAGCGAAGGGTATAATTAAGTTTTGCAACTTAAACAATTTAGCCCGAGACAATTAACTCGGAGACTCCGGATATTTAGTCCGGATACTCCGGGTTATCCGGATACTCCGGATCAATGTACCGGATACTCCGGATGATCCGGATAGTTCGGATAAAATACCGGATACTCCGGGTTGAGTGTCTCGGCCAAGAATTCAAGATCTGAGCAATCTAGAAGCAATCCACTTGAACAAGAAGTAAGTAAATACTACCAAGAACCTATATCAAGTGGAGAACGGGAGCCAAGCACAAAAACAAGATAGATCGGGGCTCCTAAATAAATCAACCCTATACAATCGACTCAATCACACATATAGGAATGAATTCAAGCAAGTAATGAAAGAGATGAAACCGAAATGAAGATGGAGACACGAAGATTTTATCCCGAAGTTCGGATCCTTGAGGGGATCCTACGTCTCCGTTGAGGCGGCTCTGGTCACACTTGAGCCGGGGTCTCTTTCAACCCTCTTCCTCCGGTGTTGCACAATGCACTCGCCGGTCTTCACTTCTTTGATTCCTTTCCTTGCGAGGCGGAATCGGACCTTCACAAACCTTCGATGGCCTTCCACACAAAACTTGGAAGCTCACCGGCAACTCCTAGCCGTCTAGGAGACCTCAACCTCCAAGAGCAACAAATGCTCCCGAAGAACTCACTTAGAGTCCACCTCAAGTGCTCAACACACTAATCAACTCAATCCGATCACTACCCACTCTCACACCCAAACCTTCACTCAAAAGGGATCACTAAGATCTAGGGTTAGAGGGGCTTTTGGGAGCTCAAGATCACTAAGAAGAACACCTCAAAGCACCAAGGATCTAGCTCCACTCCTCAAATCAATCCTCAATCCAAACACCTCTCTCCACTACCCAACCCTTCACAAAAGGGGATCACTAAGATCTAGGGTTAGGGAGGAGTATTGGGGGCTCAAACACTCACAAAGAACACCTCAAATACCCAGCAAAACATCCCCCAACGGCTCCTTTGAAGTGGGCAAGAAGGGGGCTTTAAATAGAGGAACCCCAAAAACTAGCCGTTTGGACCGAACTGGTCAACCCGAAGACTCCGGATAATTAACCCGGACACTCCGGATCATCCGGACACTCCGGATCATCCGGAGTCTCCGGACATTTAACCCGGAGTCTCCGAATCTCCCAGGCAGCACGCAGCAGCCGGACGAAAACGGGCATAACTTTTGATCCCGGACTCCGATTTGGTAGTCGGACTTTTCGGAAAGCTATGAACGGTGGCTATCCAACTAACAAGGTCTCACTACCCAAATCCCAAAGGATAAAATCAGATTGCACAAAGAATCCACAAGGAGACCTCAAATTCTCACTTTCCGATACTAACAACACTTCTAACCCTCACACCAACCCACCTACACCTAGGTGAACACGGTGTGACTTGGGTTTCTCAACCTTAGACAAGGATAGACCACTTTTGAGCACTTGAGACATGTCTAAGTAATTTCAACGATTGCATCCCTCTTAATAGTACGGCAATCCTTAGACTCAAATTTAACACAAAATCTAAGTCTTACACTAAGCTTACATGCCGACTTCTTCCGGATGCACGGTGCATGATGACGTTTCCACAAAGATTGATGATGCCCTTCGTCTTGTCAACCTCAACGCGCTTCACCTCATGAGACTCTCGTCCTCTCGACCTTGACCTCGATCATCACCAAGGCGATCCTCCATCAAGTCGAATCGACTTAGTCCTCAATTTGTTGGTGGCACATTTGTCTTGTTGACTTTGACTCGCTTATCATCTTTCAAACCACTTGGTCATCATACACACGACTTTGGGACCTAATTCTTATCAAAGCACTCAAAGCAAACATATTAGTCCCACAAGCTCAAAAGATATGAATTAGAATTAAATGAATGAGATGAAATACAACAAGTGTTTCATATAAATAGGCATGATATCAACGAAAACACTTGACATAAGAATTGTTCTCTACTAAGTGCAGCATGATGAATATGTGATTGATCTATATGCACTTAGAGAGATAATTGCCAATAAGATGAATCATTTAAATCAAGGCAAGGATCACATACTTTGCTTAAATGAAACACATGATAGAATATACATGAATTGTACATGTGCAAATAATATTTGGAATGAGAGTAAATGATGTAATCCAATTCTAGATTAAACTTCACTAGGAGAGGTGCATTAGAAGATATACAACTAAGACATGTATGCACCAAGTCAATATGAAGCAATGAAGTTTAACTCTAGTTAACACAAGCATATTAAAAACAAAACACATAATGAACTCAAATGAATATATATATGCACAAGCAATTATGACATGAATCAATGTGCACATATGAAATCAACAAGTTACTTAGAGTTCAATATGCATTTGCTAAAGAGGAATGCAATGACAAATATGGAAGGAATACCGAGATTGCATACCTCATTTTTGCTTAACCATCCCAATTGATTTTCCTCTAAAATAGATGAGACTAATATTCAGCTAGGCAATAAACATGTTAGTCTCATAACAATATAAATATATTAGAGGTTTGTCATTTGTTAAGCACTAAGTTAATATTTATACAATTACATTGATTGATATTACATGCGTTTGTCATTAATCGTTTGTCATTAATCACCAAAACAACATAAGTGCCTACGCACTTTCAATCTCCCTCTTTTGGTGATTTATGACAAGCGATTTAACAAATGCACCAAAGGACAATATAAAGATATTTAGCTTTGAAATGAACACGGAGAATGAGTAAGAGATCATACTTACAAATATTCTCCCTCTTTTTCATTGTCCCTTTTTGTCAATCGATTAGGGGGCATTTGATAAATCCATAAATTCTCCCCCTTTGTCATTAATCCCAAAAAGAATAACTTTTTCTCCCTCTAGATTGAATACTCAATAAAAATATTAGGAAGAACAAAATAAAACAAAGGAGCTAGTAATAAGACAATAATATTAAGCTCCCCCAAAATCTAGGCAAGATATGAAAGCTATAATATCCTAGATTTAGGTTTATGGATAAGCTAACGTCATAAATTGATACTAAATGACTATGATGCCTTAAAACATATGTAAATGACAAGCACGACAAGGCATCACAAAGATAATGATCATGAGTCAAAAGATATAAAGGAGGTACATACTCATGATTGAATAAAGTATCAAGCGAGAGAAGTAGATAATGTACAAGGGCATACCTTAATGAAGTATCATCCAAAAGACGTGATTGTCATATGCAAGGAACTAAAAGTAGCTCACAAATGCATGTTAGATGACATTTGGATGCACATAAGCAATAAACACATTTAAGGAATACCACTTGTAGACAATTAAGAACAAATATCCATTAAGAGCAAAAATGAATACCAAATGAATGAGGAAGAGCTAAAAGAATATTCTAATACACAAAAGCTCCCCCTAAAACTAAGCAACATGGTACCGATTGAGTAATTCTGGATAAGCAATAAATGAACTCAATGATACCAATTTAAATGAAGTCATGATTCACAAGAATGTAAGAAATGCTTAAATCATGACAAAGATCATATAGCAAATATGTGTAACAGAGCATAATAATTAATATCATATAGCCACTGTATGGAATTGAATTACATGCTTATAATCAATTTAAAGAGCAATGTATACCTCTTACTAATGTGATCTTTAACTTACATTTCCTCCTCCTTTAGCATGGTGTCATCCATATCAAACAACCTTATATCGTAAAATGTTAGATGACACTTACGTAGAGAGAAAATGCAATTATCAATGAGAGGATACCAATTGATAAATATAGCATCAATTAGAAAGCGATACCAATTAACAAGCAATTGAAACACGATGTCGAGCAATCTAATTACCAATTGAAATACATAAAGATTGAAAGAATTGATACCAATTGGAATACTTATCATGATAATCATTACACCATTTAAGGTTTAAGGCAATTAGCTTAATGGTGTACAAGGACCTTATTAAATATGGTCAGAAAGAAATACGTCCCTTACATCGGTTCTTATGCATTTGTATGTTCGAATCAGTCATGGTCAAGTCGCACGGCATCGGATCCCTCGGACTCTGGAGCTACACTCCTTTCCTTCATCTCACCGTCGAAGTTGACTCACTTTTCCGAAACCTTGAACACCAACAGATAAGCACACGATTTCCAGGAACAAGTATATTTCAACTTGACCCAAGTCAGTCTCACAAGGTCTAAGTGTAATATGCATGAGGTAAAAGGTTGACATGATACTACTACTCCAATGCATGCTAAAATACTGATTGAATTCAATGCACAAAGAAGGATTTGAAACGCAGATTCAATTCTTGAAGTTCAAACAGAGGTAATGAATAAACCATAAACGAGCTCACTCTTGAACTTACAGGAAAAGGTTCCACTCTCTAAGAGATAAACTTCAAAGAGAAGAGAGAGGAAGCAAATTGCGGCTAGGACACAATCAATTTCAATAAAAGAACACTAGTCCCACAAAGCACTTTCAATCAGAGAAGACTTGAAAATTTGAAAGGCTTGCCAAGAACTTAGGTTGATTTGAGGACAAAGAATTTGAGTAAATGTGCTCCCAACTTATCTTAGAAGGATCATGGAGCTATGCTCATGCTCAACTCAAATTTCATCAAAAGGAAAGAATCAAATCAACCAAACAAGGTTCAGATATAGGATAAAATAACCAGAGAGTCAGGAATGGCAAAGCAGTACAAACTTTGATGAATCGGTCAACAGGACAGTCCGGACATATAGTCCGGATACTCCGGATAACTCGGATACTCCGGAACAAATGTCCGGAGACTCCGGGTTGACCTATTCGGCCAAACACTGAGAATTTTTAAATTTTGGTCAAATGAAGTCCAGTGACCATAGGATTTTGTGGAGATGATCCATGGACAATCAAGAGACCTTTTCAACAGGAATTTCTCAAATAAAGTCCTCCATACAAAAGATATTCCAATAAGAACAAATGGAGTTTTATATTTGACACTAAGTCAAATTCACGTTATCAATCTTGCTTATAAGTTCGAATAAATTTGAGAACTCTCGGATAAGAACTCCATATGCAAGAGAAGATTTTCCAACAAATATTTTCAATAAATCAAATCGATTTGCCTGAGCATCCTTGTTTTGGCAACTCATGCTAAAACTAGCTCCAAACAAATTTTAAATAAGGAGTTGAATTAAAAGCAAGCAAGAAATCAACCTTTGCAACAAATGCAAGTCAAAGTCATGCAAGCCAAAAGCATGAGCTTCACCCATTCGCAACATACGCCAAGAGGTTAGCTACATGCAAGGGACAAATAAGCTTTGAATGGAAATGAGCACTTATATGGCTTTAAACGAATTTGTGATAAGATTAAAAGCCATTGGCACAAACTTATACATTCAAACAGCAAAAATCAACTTGATTCAATAGAACATCAATTCAGATTGAAAAAGAGATTTTGGTGAGCTTCAAACAGACAAAACTGTTTTTCTAACTGAGCCAGTTAACTCGGATAGTCCGGATGTATGATCCGGATACTCCGGATAACTTCGGATACTCGGACAAAATGTCGGATACTCCGAGTTATCTTGCTCGGCCAAAACAATGGAAATCTGAGAAATGCAAGAGATTGAAGTCAATTGCTAGGCAATTTTCAACAGTAAACACAATATGCTTTTAGAAGCAATTTCCCGTCATATTTCCACTTTTGAAGCACGAAACATAGGAAGTATTAGTCATTTCACCAAAAGCTAAGTAAGACGAATCAAATCGAAAAGAAATGCCAATAGAGAAGAATTCAACTAGAAAACTCACAAATGGCATTTAGCAATAAGACTCGAGAGAAATCATGAAACCACTAAGAAATGCTCCAAATAAACAAGAGAAACAATAACCACAAATTTAGAGCAATTTCAAAAGAGAAGACATTCGAATTCACAAGGAATTGAATGTGGCAATAAAGTTTTTAGGTTTCACGAGATTTTCTAGTTTTGCCAAAAAAAGAGATCAACAAGGGCAAACAAAATATTCAAATGTCTATATGAGTTACACAAACCCTTGTGAGTCAAATATTAACAAAAAACTTGACTCATTTGGCAAAACTCACTTAAGTGCTGGAAATGGACCTTTTTAGTCAAGATTACATATTTCACTTCAAATCCATACATTGACTAAAATGGATCAACTAGAAGAGCTACGTTAGCACTTAATTATTTTGGCACACTTAGGAAATGTGATATATATATAAAATAGCACTAACTCTGAATGTGCCGTTTTAAACTTGCTCAAGATTGCAATAAGGGAATAATACTAAAAGCAAGAGCAAGTACTACTAACAAGCAATTAAATCGATTTTCATGATACTAATGCATCTAAACCTACACAAGGCTAGAAGCAATAATATAATCAATTTAAATACTTGTTACCGAGATGGCATTGGCTCATGATTGTCTTGATTATCTTAATGCTTGGCTTTGATTGCAATTGATAGTTCCCTTTTCTTCTCGAGAAGCCAAGCGTCCAATCCATCTCTTAGTACCTAATAATTCTTTTAGGCACTTTTTGGTACCCAATCTTTGTTGGGTCCATTAATGTTAGTCACCATAGATTTAGGAACCCAAATGGCCCTAATATTTTCATTATTGACTTGACTAACATAACTACAAATAGGTTTGCAATAATTATTCCTCCTAGGCAAATGATTGGCATTTTTATGAAAAGGCTTTGGAGGACAATGATACTTTGCAAAACTATTTCTAGTTTGATCTCTTCTAAGCATATGATAATTGGAATTAAGCATTGGCTTAGAGGGTCTAGTATATCTAGTAAATGTTTTGCTATCGTTATTTCTCCTAAGCAATTTATTTGAATTGCTTTGTGTAGGCTTAGGAGTCCTAACAAATTTAGCAAGTTCATTTCTAGATTTACTCTTCCTATGCAAATGATCATTATCATTTTGAGCAGGCATAGGGGACTTGACAAGCTTGGCAACTACATTGCCATTCTTGTCCTTCCTAAGCAAATGATCATTAGAGTGATGAGTAGGCTTAGGGATTATACCTTTGGGACAATCCTTACCGATGTGTCCCTTTTCCCGACAATTGAAGCAGGTAGGCTTCGAACGCCTCTTCCTCTTGTCTTGCTTCTTGCCGGCTTGCCTCAAAGTTGGAGTTGTGGCCTTGTTATCCACTTTATTGGGGCACACGGAGGCGAAGTGGCCCTTCTTGTTGCATTCGAAGCACACAATCGTCTTCATTCTTGCATTGTGCTTCTTCTTGCTCTTCTCCCTCTTGGAGATGTAGCCAAGTCCTCTTCTATCTTGAGGTGCAGAGGCTCGCTCAAGATCTTGTCGAGGATGGCTTTGCTCTTGTAGCACTTCTCCAAGTCATTTTCTAGACTAATGACTTGCGCCTTGAGCCTTTTGTTTTCCTCTACAAGATTGTTAGTATAACAAGCACTAGAGGAACTAGAAGCAATTTTATTTGCATTGCAAGGCGAAAACTCGCTAGAGGTGGATGCACATTTATTAGATGAATCTCTAGAATTTGAAATAGAGCAAGTCAATTCATCTACTAAATTACATTGAGTAGCAACATCTACTCTAGCGTTTGGGCTGCAAGGTATATAAAGCAATTCATTGCAAGGAGAAGAATTTATAATTCTAGATGACATGCAAGAATTTAACTCTAAGCATGTCACATCATCAAGAATATTGCAAGTTAATCCAACATCCACCTTGCAACTAGAGGTGTCTTTGAGAAGCAGATTTTCATGATCTAATTTTAGAGCATCATATGATTTTTGAAGTAAAGCAAGTTTTTCAATCAAATCATATGATTTTCTAAATTGCTTCTCAAGGCAATCACGAAGAACCTTAATTGTAGAGATCAATTTAGCTTTGGAAGGTTCATCATTTACCTCATCATTACCTAGAGCCGTGAGGCAACGTGGCGAGGAGGAGGGTGACGAGGACTCATCATCACTCGAGATTGATGTGGAGCGATCATCATTTGAAGTCCGTATTTGTAAATCATCACTTTGATCAATCTTGGACTTGTCATGATTCTTTTGGATGAGTGTCCACATGTCATGAGCCTTCTTGAGGTGGCACACCTTCTTCCGCTCGTCTTCGCTCAATACGCCAAGAATGGCCTCTAGAGCTTGAGCGTTCTTTTCTTCACTTTGAGCATCCATTGTGCTATAGCCTTTATCTACAATGTTCCAAATGGAAGCATCAATAGATCTCAAAAACATTTTCATCTTATGCTTCCATGGGCCATAATTAGAACCATTAAAGTACGGTGCCCAACCGGAAGCAATATGCACATAAGAGGATGAAGATGGAGCATTCAAATTATTATTAATAGACATGCTAGCTCCAAGCTCACTCCATCCCGTCTAGCGACATCCAAACTCTTAAAGCGGTTAAGCTTAAATATCGAGACTTGGCTCGATACCAATTGAAAGGACCGGGATGTCGGCCTAGAGGGGTGAATAGGCGATTACAAAATTATACCCAATTAAAATTAAACAAACAGAGATAATGCGAGCGAAGGGTATAATTAAGTTTTGCAACTTAAACAATTTAGCCCGAGACAATTAACTCGGAGACTCTGGATATTTAGTCCGGATACTCCGGGTTATCCGGATACTCCGGATCAATGTACCGGATACTCCGGATGATCCGGATAGTTCGGATAAAATACCGGATACTCCGGGTTGAGTGTCTCGGCCAAGAATTCAAGATCTGAGCAATCTAGAAGCAATCCACTTGAACAAGAAGTAAGTAAATACTACCAAGAACCTATATCAAGTGGAGAACGGGAGCCAAGCACAAAAACAAGATAGATCGGGGCTCCTAAATAAATCAACCCTATACAATCAACTCAATCACACATATAGGAATGAATTCAAGCAAGTAATGAAAGAGATGAAACCGAAATGAAGATGGAGACACGAAGATTTTATCCCGAAGTTCGGATCCTTGAGGGGATCCTACGTCTCCGTTGAGGCGGCTCGGTCACACTTGAGCCGGGGTCTCTTTCAACCCTCTTCCTCCCGGTGTTGCACAATGCACTCGCCGGTCTTCACTTCTTTGATTCCTTTCCTTGCGGAGGCGGAATCGGACCTTCACAAACCTTCGATGGCCTTCCACACAAAACTTGGAAGCTCACCGGCAACTCCTAGCCGTCTAGGAGACCTCAACCTCCAAGAGCAACAAATGCTCCCGAAGAACTCACTTAGAGTCCACCTCAAGTGCTCAACACACTAATCAACTCAATCCGATCACTACCCACTCTCACACCCAAACCTTCACTCAAAAGGGATCACTAAGATCTAGGGTTAGAGGGGCTTTTGGGAGCTCAAGATCACTAAGAAGAACACCTCAAAGCACCAAGGATCTAGCTCCACTCCTCAAATCAATCCTCAATCCAAACACCTCTCTCCACTACCCAACCCTTCACAAAAGGGGATCACTAAGATCTAGGGTTAGGGAGGAGTATTGGGGGCTCAAACACTCATAAAGAACACCTCAAATACCCAGCAAAACATCCCCCAACGGCTCCTTTGAAGTGGGCAAGAAGGGGGCTTTAAATAGAGGAACCCCAAAAACTAGCCGTTTGGACCGAACTGGTCAACCCGAAGACTCCGGATAATTAACCCGGACACTCCGGATCATCCGGACACTCCGGATCATCCGGAGTCTCCGGACATTTAACCCGGAGTCTCCGAATCTCGAGCAAAGACGCAATGACGAAAACGGGCATAACTTTTGATCCCGGACTCGATTTGGCGGTCGGACTTTTCGGAAAGCTATGAACGGTGGCTATCCAACTAACAAGGTCTCACTACCCAAATCCCAAAGGATAAAATCAGATTGCACAAAGAATCCACAAGGAGACCTCAAATTCTCACTTTCCGATACTAACAACACTTCTAACCCTCACACCAACCCACCTACACCTAGGTGAACACGGTGTGACTTGGGTTTCTCAACCTTAGACAAGGATAGACCACTTTTGAGCACTTGAGACATGTCTAAGTAATTTCAACGATTGCATCCCTCTTAATAGTACGGCAATCCTTAGACTCAAATTTAACACAAAATCTAAGTCTTACACTAAGCTTACATGCCGACTTCTTCCGGATGCACGGTGCATGATGACGTTTCCACAAAGATTGATGATGCCCTTCGTCTTGTCAACCTCAACGCGCTTCACCTCATGAGACTCTCGTCCTCTCGACCTTGACCTCGATCATCACCAAGACGATCCTCCATCAAGTCGAATCTGACTTAGTCCTCAGCTGTTGGTGGCACCGCTGTCTTGTTGACTTTGACTCGCTTATCATCTTTCAAACCACTTGGTCATCATACACACAGCTTTGGGACCTAATTCTTATCAAAGCACTCAGCAAACATATTAGTCCCACAAGCTCAAAAGATATGAATTAGAATTAAATGAATGAGATGAAATACAACAAGTGTTTCATATAAATAGGCATGATATCAACGAAAACACTTGACATAAGAATTGTTCTCTACTAAGTGCAGCATGATGAATATGTGATTGATCTATATGCACTTAGAGAGATAATTGCCAATAAGATGAATCATTTAAATCAAGGCAAGGATCACATACTTTGCTTAAATGAAACACATGATAGAATATACATGAATTGTACATGTGCAAATAATATTTGGAATGAGAGTAAATGATGTAATCCAATTCTAGATTAAACTTCACTAGGAGAGGTGCATTAGAAGATATACAACTAAGACATGTATGCACCAAGTCAATATGAAGCAATGAAGTTTAACTCTAGTTAACACAAGCATATTAAAAACAAAACACATAATGAACTCAAATGAATATATATATGCACAAGCAATTATGACATGAATCAATGTGCACATATGAAATCAACAAGTTACTTAGAGTTCAATATGCATTTGCTAAAGAGGAATGCAATGACAAATATGGAAGGAATACCGAGATTGCATACCTCATTTTTGCTTAACCATCCCAATTGATTTTCCTCTAAAATAGATGAGACTAATATTCAGCTAGGCAATAAACATGTTAGTCTCATAACAATATAAATATATTAGAGGTTTGTCATTTGTTAAGCACTAAGTTAATATTTATACAATTACATTGATTGATATTACATGCGTTTGTCATTAATCACCAAAATAACATAAGTGCCTAGACGCACTTTCAGGATGAGATTCCGATCCCCGACTGGTGATTAATGCCTTGTTTGGTCTGGTGGCCGGTACTGCGAGTACCGGAATGGGTTTGTGAATGAAGGCTTGGTCTTTGGCAAAAGTGTAAGGTTAATAAATCCCCTTGAGCAAAGTAAATAACTTAGTTCCCGCTCAACCACAGGTCGGACTGGTTGGTGACCCGTATCCGACATGGCTCAGTAAGTTAGTCATTCCTGAGATAATAATTGGACTGTCTTGGTGGCTACCATTCTCCGGAGAGAATGGGGACCGGGCCTTCCCGGCAGGGAAATGGACCGGAGGGGTGGAACGGGAATAGTCCAGAGTGACATTCTTGGTTCTCACAGCAGTGACGCTAATGGGGACCCCGAGTCCAAGGTAGCGGTACTATCGGTAAACAACTAAAGGACAGGAATGATTAAACGAAATGCTGTGATAATCTAAACTGGGCCACATGCATTTAAGTTGCATGAAAACTCGAGATTGGCATAAAGGTTATAGATATCTTGTGGGTAAAGTTGAGCTGCTCTGCAGAGTTAATCTTAATTGTAATCGGTTACGCCGTACTTCCGGTTAATGAAGTTAAGTTGGAATCGGGGTCGATACCCGTAACTAAGCTCAAGTTACTATTTTGGTATTTGTGAATGAATTGGTTAAGTGTTGTTAATCTTGTGAAATTCAAATTACTTACTTATTGATTTGTGCTTCAAATGTAAAATGAATTACGAAATAAAACTGCATCCAGATACTTAACCCTACTGCCATCCCTTGATTACCCCTACATAT
The DNA here is from genome assembly GCA_036346355.1 of Rhipidocladum racemiflorum. Lineage (NCBI taxonomy): Eukaryota > Viridiplantae > Streptophyta > Magnoliopsida > Poales > Poaceae > Rhipidocladum > Rhipidocladum racemiflorum. The sequence continues at coordinate 12,383,605 of CM070578.1, read as the reverse complement.
AGTATTCAGTGGTTCCGTACGACTTGTTGAGTACTCTGTACTCACCCTTGCAAAATCCCCGCCCTTTCAGAGTTCGAAGATGCTGGAGCCTACCAGGAGATCGTAGATGGCGATTTAGTCTGGTTCTAGGTCTTTGTCTTCGCTCAGGCCCTGCCTGTGGTTTCCTTCTTTTGGTAGTGTAAGTCTAGAAGCTTGGATGCTTCCCTTGTAAAATCCGGTCGTTAGGCCGGCTATATTGAATAAAAAGTGTTGAATTGGCTTTTGGCCAGGTAATTTTACTCTTGTTTACAACAGTTAGTCTTCCTGGGTAACTGTTGTGAGTTTCGCACTGCCCAAAAAGGCGGTCCGTCACAGTGGCACACGTCCTGGACGTGAGCTTAGGAAGCGGATCAGGGCGTTAGTCCTTGGATTGTGTTAGCTAGCGTGTGTGTTTTATTTAAAGCACTGTAATCACTTTCAACAATAAGAAAAGAAATAGTGCTTCTTCTTCCTTGTTCCATGTGTGCATGTGTGTGAAACACCTTGAGAGAGAGGGTCTGAGTGATTCAGTGTCCCAACAATTGGTATCAGAGCTTCCAGGGTATGCCGAAGATGATGCCGCGCAGTGATGCCTCGCCGAGCGGAGCCATTGTGAGGAGTGGCTTGGGTGATTCGACGACGATGACAGCGGGAAGGCACCCGTACCCGATGTTGACAAGGATGAACTACACAACGTGGGCGATGAGGATGAAGTACTTGCTTCGAGCCAACGGTGCATGGGGTGCTGTTGTTCACGAGGGCTTGTCCAAGGACGTCGATGAGAGCAAGGACCAGCTGGCCTTGACAATCATCTCGCAGTCGATTGACAACGAGACGCTACTGCGAGTTGCGGAGAAGGAGACCGCGTTTGATGTGTGGACTGCGCTACGCTCTATGCATGTGGGCGTTGAGCGTGTTCGGGAGGCGAGGATCCAGTCCTTGCGCTCGGATTTTGATAACCTTAAGATGAGTGATGCAGAGTCCGTGGATGATTTCGCGGCGAAGTTCATGACACTCTTTGGACGCATCCGTGAACTTGGAGATGCGATGGAAGAGAAGTACGTCGTGAAGAAGTTGCTGCGAGCTGTCTCCGACAAGTTCATCCATGTTGCTTCGTCATTATTGCTATTCGGTGACATCAACAAGATGGCCATGGAGGAAGCTATTGGGTCACTAAAGGCACATGAGGAACTGCTCAAGGGGCGCGAGGCCCAAACGGAAGAGAAACTTCTCATGGTAAGAGGACATGACTCGTTGCAAGGACGAGGTCGTGGCCATGGCCGCGTGGTGAAGGTTGGGATAAATCCAAGGTACAATGCTATAATTGTGAAGAGTATGGGCATTTTGCTTATGAATGTCCTGAGAAAAAGAAGGAGAAGGCACTCCTTGCTACGGCAACAAGCGACGATGAACCAACCCTCCTTTGAAGCTCCGTGAAGCTTTGAGAATCAAGATTATGGGGAAATTTGTTAGAACTAATCTTAATTAATGTATTTGCATGTCCATTATTTTGTTTTGCATGTAGTTAGGTGTTTGTGCAGGCTGTCGTAGGCTAGCAGAATGTACGTGTGATATGTACATGGTTGATGTGATATCAGCTGGAGCGAATGCCGCGTAAAGCATCGCCGCATGCAAGAGCAATGGAGCCAACAGACTACATGAATTAGTCTTTGAGTTGGGTGGTGTTGCAGGCCGAGTGATTTGGCCAGGTAATTATTTAGTTATTGCATGCATGAGCTAGTAGTCGTTGGATCAAGTGATTTGGTCAAGACAGTTGGTGCATGCAGGTTATTAGCTAGTGGAGATTGCATGTAGCAACACGTTGCATTAGTGGAGTAGTGGCACACGTCCTGGACGTGAGCTTAGGAAGCGGATCAGGGCGTTAATCCTTGGATTGTGTTAGCTAGTGTGTGTGTTTTATTTAAAGCACTGTAATCAGTTTCAACAATAAGAAAAAAAATAGAGAAAAGAGGAAAAAGACGTTGGTTGTGTGAGACAGCACGTCACCAAAATATAGTGCTTCTTCTTCCTTGTTCTATACTTCCATGTGTGCGTGAGTTTGTGTGTGTGAAACACATTGAGACTATCTCCAGCAATTTCCCTTCATTCCATTCCCTTTCCTATTCCCTTCCCCATATTCATTCCCTTTATTTCCTACCATCTCCAGCAACATCCCCTCAAAGGATTTGTGAAGGGATTGGAGAGAGAATCAGTGTCCCAACATCGAAACTCACAAGTGGTCGACGACATGCGAGCGCGATAGAGAGAGGGGGCTGTATAGCTGATTGGGATGAAGCAAGAGAGGGTGGGGGAGGAGTCATGGAGCTTGTCGGAACAATGGAGAGAGAGAGAGAGAGAGAGAGAGAGAGAGAGAGAGAGAGAGAGAGAGAGAGAGAGATTTATGCGTTGCACTCGAGAGGGATGAGAAAAGATATAGATGAGGAAGAAAACAGCGGTGGCTGGTCAGAAGTTATCAGCAATGGGACAACAACGTCCGATGGGCTTGCCTGTGAAAGGAAAGAAAGGTCAAGAGGGGGAGGAATATTTTGGGAGAAGGTAAAATTGTTAAAAACACCTAGGTCCGTTTAAAGTGAATTAATTTCATTTAATTTTGGAGGAAAGAAAATCCACCCTTTCACTTGATTAAGCTTTCGTATGGAAGTACTAGGGGGCATAGTCGGAAAAAATTGATTATCTATTAAACTCTCTATTCAATCCAGCATCAATCACACCCCCAATTCAATGTAGTTTTTACGGTGCAAGTTACAATAATTTTATCTATAGTAGTTTTTTTTACTTTCCTTTTTTTATTAAATCCCCCCTCCTCAGCGTGGGTTACAATATTTTTGGTTTTCTATTTTTCCTGTATTTTAGAAATTTTTCTCTTGTTAAAATTAATGAAACACACATAATTCTAACTAACCAGTAACAAGTAAAGCTTGCTTAGGTTATGTGCGCAATCAAATACTGATACAATTCTCCAAGGCTCATACGTCGGTGACACAGCGAGCGTATAGAAGCTACTGATACAATTCTCCAAGGCTCAATGGCTCATACGTCGGTGACACAGCACAGGAATCTGATCTATTTACGTCGGCCAGAAGCCGACGTAAATAGGGCAAAAGCCGACGTAAATAGCTATTTACGTCGGCATGCCGACGTAAATAGGCCGACGTAAACCGAGCGACGTAAATAGCCCCTATTTACGTCGGTACCGACGTAAATAGCCCTTATTTACGTCGGCCATGATGCCGACGTAAATAGGAATAGTAGTCCTCATCCGGCTGGAGTGGAGGTGACGTGGCACTTATTTACGTCGGCCTCTGGCCGACGTAAATAATGTCCACGTCACCGAACCAGATCACCAGTGGTATAAGTATTTACGTCGGCTAGGCCAGGCCGACGTAAATACGTCGGCTATTTACGTCGGCCAGGCCCAGGCCGACGTAAATACGTGGGCTATTTACGTCGGCCAGGCCCAGGCCGACGTAAATACGTCGGCTATTTACGTCGGCCAGGCCCAGGCCGACGTAAATACTCGGACTATTTACGTCGGCCGAGCCAGGCCGACGTAAATACTGTGGCTATTTACGTCGGCCACGCCCAGGCCGACGTAAATACTGGAGCAACCAGGCAGCCTAATATCGATTCTAGCCGGCTGGATTTGGTCAGCAAAAATATCAATTCAGATGACATACAATATCAATTCAAACCATTCAATCATGCATTCATATAAACCAATATCAATCCATCCATTCAGATGACACAATTCAATTTGCAAACATGACATGACATATATTTAGAAACTTCAATTTGCATACATGACATACAACACATAGAAACTTCAATTTGCAAACATGTCATATGACACAGTTGAACCATACTACTCATTGTTCATACAAACATCAATTTGGCGGAGTATCTTCAAAGCGATGCCCACTACCGGCGTCACCTCCCGAGTTTAAGAAGCCACCAACCGACGGCGGAGTCCTCGAAGAAGAAGCGCCGGTGCCTCCAACATGTGCATCTGGTGTGCGGTCCGCCGAACCCTATATCAATGAACATCTGTTAGAGATAGCTAGATTACGTTAAAACAAATTTAAAGCAAATTTAAATAATTGATGGTACCATGTTGAGAGATTGCGTGGTAAACAAGGGTGGAGGTTGGAACGGGGGAAGATTTAGTGGTCTTCCGAACTGCTGCGCCATATATTCCTACCAAAGAAATGTAATTGGTATGAATCAATGACATATCACTAAAATTAAAGCATGAATAAACAACTAAAATTAAAGAATATAACCAAACAAATGTAATTGGCATGAATATATAACTAAAATTAAAGCATGCATACAAATGTAATTGGCATGAATGATGACCCTCAAAATGATGAGGTCCAAAGGTACAACAACAGCTGAGTTAGTTGCAATTTCAACAAGCGTCGTCCACACGTTATGGAATTCACCAAAGTTTGGATGGTAAACTTGCCTACATATCAGGACAAAGAAATATTACTGAATGTTCCAGTAAGGGAAATTAGAGTTTCTCTGCTATTTAATATCCCCAGTAATCGTTATGAATCTCATCATCAAACTTCCGCTTGAGTTCGGGATACTTCTCAAACTACTCATCTACTGTCATTGTGCTAATCTTTTTCTGTGTGTATGAGCAAGATGTTAAAATGAATGTAAAAGCAACCAATTCCAAATTTATTAAGGATCCACCTCACCTTCATGTCCTTCATTTCAGCAATCTCCTTCTCCATCCGCTCTCATTACTTCAGAGATGCCTTTTCTGCTTTGTTCAATTCGATTAACTACATACGTCAAAAAGGAGACTTCATAAATATCTGAAGGGGAGCAGAAGTGGCAATCCAGTTGTACCAAAGCAGGCATATCAGGACACAACAGGAAAGATGAAACATAAACATAACGGTGAATCCTTCACTAGAGCATCAAACTTTAGCTTGTACTAAGGAGTGACAGTTTAAACATACTTGGGGATCTCAATACCTGCATTGGTTCCATGGTAGGTATCTCAATAAGAGGTCAAACAGATGAAAAGGATAGACCCACGATACTAACAGTTGTACTGAAAGGTAGCAAAACCAGTTACTGATCATTTGGTATGCATTAAATCCATGAACATTGTGCAGTTCAATGTTATAACATTACTTTCGTACAACATATTTTTAGTGGTGCCCAGAAAAGCAAAACTTTGTAATATTCACTGAATTTATAAAACCTAACAGATCTGCAACCTATGGGTAAAAACTACCAGAAATTATTAGAATGTACATATGAAGTATTCATCACTCAGACCATATTGTGATTGGGCCATTTTAAACAAAGATGTAAGCAAGATACATTTGATATCCAAATTCACACATCAATCATAAGTTGTCGATCCCAAATGATATCAAAACCGATTTGCTTCCAATTCAACAGAACACCATTTTCCTAGAAATGGAAAAAAGGTGGAGAATAGAAAGGTACATACTTTCATAAGCCTCCTTGTACATATCCACAACTATTGATCCAATTCCTTTTCTGTAGTATTCCCAGGCAATTGGCTGGGGTTCCTGCAATAACAAAATAAATACATCTCAGAGACCACCCAACATGTCAGAAGAGATAATGCATGCTTCTAAGGTTGCCATGACATTTCCACACAAGATCAATACAAAGCTAGCAAATAGCCACGTTTAAAATTTTATCGATTGCAAAACTATTAATTATCTCTATTAAGGTCAATAGTATATGTTACTACCGATCCAAGATTCCAAAAAAATGAAGCTAAAACAAACATCCTAGTAAGCATCGTCAGTACTTCAATCCGTCAATTAGTCCACCGCATTGTCACCCCCAAATCCAACCAGTAGCTCCTAAAAGATTCGATTTTTTCCAACTTGACTACGAACTAACTGCAAATTCCCCGTCATGTTGACCAAAGAAAGCATAATAACCTGCTCATACACAAAATTTCATCAGAACCTTCTAGACATGTAAGTGTTTCAAATTTAATAATAGTTGCCTTCTCTGCATAAGAATAATATGCAACCATATACAATTAAGAACTAAGAGGTACAGACAGAACTGTGAATTCAATGATGAAGGGGAAAGGATTTAAATTACACAGCAAAATACAGGGAATTATGATAGTAAAAAAAGAAAATAAATTACACAATTTGCATTTAAATAACCTACTTGGGATAAGGCTAAAACAAACGAACGTTTGAAAATACCAAGCTGGAACTGGGAACATTTGAAAATAGCAAGCTGGAACTGGCCTAGAACCGAATGAAGTTTCCAACTGGAAATTCATGGTCTAACATCAGCAAGGTCATTAGTGCCCAATTATCAAAATAATTCATTGCATCATTAGTTTAGCTGACAACCTGAGATTGCATGGTTAAAGTAGTTGTGTTATTAGCAAATTCTGATTTTTCCCTGACGATTGCCAGTGGACTAGCAAGAAAGCCCCAAAACACAATTCAACCAAAACTAGTAACGTCACTAGTCTTATTCAGTGCTACAATCAATGGAATCCAAATAATTCAGAACTGGCATGAAACAAAGAACTAAAATAAGAGAAAATGAAATCAAGTAGCTTGCATTTTATTTCCACTTCTGCAACCGCTTGCTACTTGCTGCTAGAGCCTAGAGCTGCTCACGAGCTGGAGGGGAGGCTGCAGCCCAGGGAGTCAGCACTCCGCGGAACGCGGCCGGCTTCGACGACGCGGCGTGGCCGGACTTGGCTGGCTTCGATGATGCAGCGTGGCCGGAGGAGGAGGAGCTAGATCTGTGTAGGAAGCGAGAACCACCAGAGGTGGAGGGGAGGCTACAGGCAAGGGACTCGGCACTAGGCAGGGATCCACGCGCCCAGATGCGAGGGCGGAGCCGGAGCTCGGAGGTGAGGGCGGCACTCGGCTCTCAGCTCGCCTCGGCGGCGTGGAAGGGAAGGAATGAAGATTGGAGGCTTTAGGCCCATGAGTAAATCCACAGAGAAATTAGGGCACTCCTATTTACGTCGGCTGGCGGCCGGCGTAAATATGCACGCGTGGCGGCTATTTACGTCGGTGCAGTCGGCCGACGTAAATAACCGACCTATTTACGTCGGCCAGGCCAGGCCGACGTAAATAGCCTCCACGTGGCATATTTACGTCGGTCTGGCTGACGTAAATAGACATTGGCCGACGTAAACGTGCCTGTAAGATTTTTAAAATTTTTGGCGCCCGGTTGGGTGCTATTTCCGTCGGCTTGGCCGACGTAAATATAATTATTTACGTCGGTTTAGCCTAGCCGACGTAAATAGACACATATTTACGTCGGTTTTTTTTAGGCTGACGTAAATATATTTGGCCGACGTAAATAGATCGGATTCCTGTAGTGCAGCGAGCGTATAGAAGCGTTACCAGTACATCTTTTTTGTAAACATATCTGTTGGTATTGTATAAATATAGATTTTAGTACTTAGATATGAAAAAAAAGTATCTTTGAGATAACGAGAGGTAGAAACAGTATTGTTGAAGTTGACTATCGTCACAACTTGCTGGTTAACATCTCCTGGTTACTTATACCGAGTTATTAGTCCGGGATTCCTGGTGACGAGCGACCACGTGCGCTCGCGCACGGAGTTCGAGGCACGGTTTAAAATTTAGAGTTTAAAATCATATTATTTGAGGTTATGAATCTTGCTTCAGAAATGAATAATCCTGTATACAAATCCGGAGTTTCGCCCTCTCGCTAATTCGGTCAACGTGTTCACTCATCGTGCGATCGTGTCGCTCTCTTGATGCGCCCGGTGATATAGCTTAAGTATTTTATCGAGTTCACTTGGCAACAGCGTGCGCCGTGCGCGCTGGTAACATGCTTCGCTCTCGAGTCGTCGGTCGCGTCTTCGAGCCTTACTCGTTTTGTGCCTGGTCAACGCATGGTGCAGGCTTTTTTGCGAAAAGACACTCGAGACTTTTGAAATTGTATATTAGTCCTTTTTTTGCGGTGAGGCCTCTGAAACTTCAGAAATTATTTTATTTCCCGCCTAGGTCCCTTGAAAATTACAGTGAGGCCCTCGAAACTTACGAAATGGCATATTAGTTCAATTTTTTATGGAGAGCCCCTCAAAACTTTTGAAATTTTGTTTTTTGCGAGGAGGCCCCCAAAACTTCTAAAATTTATTTTTTACCCACGGAGGTCCCCATGAAATTACCAAAAAGCCCCCAAAACTTTCCAAATTTGTTTTCTACCCACGGAAGCCCTCGAAAATTACAAGCAGCTTTCTAAAATTGCAGCTATTATAGAAAATTATCGTCATCTTTCTAAAATTGCATCTATTACAATTATTGTGGTTGTCCAAAATTATTTCGTAGGCGCGGCGTAGTGCCGTGCTCCTATGGCTAGCACACATTACGGCATTTGCAATGGTTGTTGCATTTGCATATAGCACATGAGGAGGTACCCCATGCCTACAAATTTATGCATGCTAAATGCGTTGAAAAAACTTTACTCGCAAATTAGAGATCAAATTGTCCCTTGTTTTGAAAAAGGTAAACATCAACCGTGTGAATAGGGTTGTCAAGGAATTGATCTCTATTTAAGCCCCACCGATTAGTGGCGGAACTAGAAAATTTTCTATGGTGTGCACACTTAATAATATAACTCTCTAGTCTTGTACAATGATATTGGAACATCATAAATTCAATACATATATTTAAAATTTAATAAAAGTATAATACAAATGGTTCTAAGATCTTATAAATCTCAAATCATCGAAATCAGAACCAATTTAATCAATAAATTTAACCTATTAAAAATACGATTTTACAGCGTTTGAAAGTGCCAAGGCATTCGGGCATCACCACTGTCCATGGCTTGAGCTCAAGCTTGAAAAACGGATGAGGGTTCGAGCTTAATCGGTCCATACACGCTCTACTTGAGCTCTTCAAATACAATGAGCTTTGGTGCATGCTAGCCTTTAAAATCGAGTCGAGTTTGAGTGTTCTCGAACTATTTTGACAGTCTTAAGTGAGGACAGAGATTATTGGTATGATCATGTAAGCGGGTTAATATAATTGCATGAATGTATCCCTGCTACACTATCTACGAAGCATGCTACATTGCCGCTGCCGCTGCTACTTCTGCAAATTCGTATTCTATACATCATTCTTTTAATATAAATCGCATAAATTGTAATAATAATAATAATTACAATCAATTTTTTTACTCGTATATTTTAATACTTATACAGCCTTGGAAAAGACCTGCCATGCCATGTGAGCTGTGACTGCACCGAGCTTACCAAACAGTTCCTGGCGAACACGCACGTACGCTCATGCAGCTTCATTCCCGCATCGATAACCACGATCGAATCCGTTGAAAAATCAGGGAAAAATTGATAAAATGCCACTCTCCAGGAAGTGGGCATTAAAAATCTTGGCTCATTTATCGTTGGCGAGGCCAATCTGTGTGTATGGCGGTGGGAGTGGCGTTTTTAGCGATGCCACTTCTTAAAAGTGGTATATGCGCTAATGGCCCGTCGATCAGAGAGTATCGGGCAATCAGAGTCTAGAATTCCCCTATCGGCTTGTCTACCCGTGCCCAGAAACCGCGCGTTTTCTCGGACGGCACGGGAAAAGCCAGCCCAGCCATTGGCGGCCCCGCGGTTCCCTCGGTCGCCGGCTTGGAAGACAAGCAGCCTGCGAGCGAGGCGAGGGCGGGCGTGAGGCGCATGATGTGTGCAAGCAAAGCAAGGCCCAAACCCTTCCCCCCCTTGCAAACATAGCGTTCGCGTAGGCAGCAGCGGCGGCGGCCGGCGAGGCGAAGCTTAGCAAGGGATCTATCTCCCCTCAGATTCCCCTTGCGTGCAAGCTCCCCTCCCCCCTCGTCTCCACGCGCACCCGGCCTCGTGTACCCAGGAATCGCGAGAGGGGGGTAGAGCTATGTCGTGGGCCCGGGGTGGAAGTTACAGTTAAAGGGTTGGCTTTGGGGACGTGTAGCGGGGAGGGGAAGAGGCAAACCGGAGGGGATTTCTTGGGATTATTTAAAGGAGCGGGGCTGGGGGAGGGAGATAGGCACACGAAAGCAACAGCGAGGGGGGAGAGAGAGAGAGGGAGGAAGGAGAAGGGTGAAGCCAAGGAGTTGTTGGTTCTGGCCGGAGTCGGAGGAGGAGAGGGAGGGACGGAGATGGTCCTCGAGCTGACTTGGCGGATCGCGGCGGCGGGCTGGGGGGATCGGCTGGAGTAGGGACACTCGGATGGTATTGGGCTTCCCCGGCGCCCGAGGCGGCGATCGCGGATGGGCGGCGTGGGCCGGGGGTGGTAGGAGCGGCGGCGTCGGAGTCGGGGCGGGAGGGGGTTGTGCTCGTGCTATTCTCCGAGGAGGAGGAGATGAGGCGGGGGAAGGGGGGAAGGAATGGGCTGCTGCCGAGCTCGCTGCGGATCATATCGTCGTGTCTCAAGACGGTGTCCTCCAACGCCGGCTCCGTTGCGTCCACGGTGCGCTCGGCCGGCGCATCCGTCGCCGCCTCCATCGCCCCCCAGGCCGAGGATGAGAAGGACCAGGTTGGCTCCACCGCCCCCCACCAGCCCAACATAATTTTTTTTTTTGTTTTTGAACTGTTGCAGATAGCTGTGGGGGTTGCTAATTTTAGTGCATCTGAATTATATTTGCAATCGTGGGCTTAATTAATGCGTTTTGCGGTAGGGGTTGTGAGTAGCCCGAAGAGTTAGATCTTATGTTCGTGTGGATTCGCAATCTTATGCCCAACTAGTTAAGTTGGAAGTCAGTTGACCATGAACAAAGTTCCGGCAGGTGGATGGAATTGGTAAAATGTACTAGAATGTGTGGAATTTGAAGGGATGTTGAATGGTTTTTCAAATTTGAGGATGGATGGAATTATAGTTAGCTACATGGTGGGTAAAATCATAAATTTCAAACAATGTGAGAACTTCCTAGCAATTGAACAGTTACATGAACTCAAATTTTCTATCTTTGCCACCACAATGCTACTGTGATGGTGTCCGCTGCCCAGGGATACTCTTAAGTTTATATCATCATGTTGCTGTTATTCTCCTGAAGTCCTGATGTGCGAGTGTTTGAGAGTTGAGACCAATTTGCAAAAAGTCCTTTCCCTTTTTTTAGTTTGCTTATAATATCTATGTCGTGCTACATTTAAACTCACATTACCATGGTATGCTTCTTGTTTTGGAATGCACTCAATGGAAGTTTCTTGTTTCTATTGTCCTTATTTGGTTAATAGTTGGGACTTGGTTCAATCTGTTTTATTGACAATGGTTACTCACTCTAATTCCTTAACCCACCGAGGTACTGCTGTATATTCTGCAAATTCGTACATAAATGCAGTCTTGACATTCCATATATAACCAGGTTTTGTGGGCTGGGTTTGACAAATTAGAGCTTCATCCATCATCTTTCAAGCATGTTTTGCTTGTTGGTTACTCAAATGGGTTTCAAGTGCTTGATGTTGAGGATGCTGCAAATGTTTGCGAATTGGTCTCAAAACATGATGGTCCAGTTACATTTTTACAAATGCAACCCACACCAGTTTACTCTGAAGGTATTGAAGGATTTAAGGCATCACATCCCATGCTTCTGGTTGTTGCCGGTGACGAGACAAATGGCTTGGGTATGGTTCAAGGTGGTCGCTTAAGTGCACTGATCAGAGAAACAAGCAACGAATCACAAACCGGAAATTGCATTTCTACCCCAACAGTTGTTCGCTTCTACTCTTTGAAGTCTCACACCTATGTACATGTTCTTAGATTTCGATCAGCTGTATATATAGTTCGCTGCAGTCCCCGGATCGTCGCTGTAGCTCTTGCAGCACAAGTAAGTTTCTCCTGGTGCTTTTATTTATAGTGTAAAATGACATCGGTAAAGATGGATATACTTGTTAAATAATGCTTTGATGTCCTTATATTCTACTATACATTGCCAGATCTACTGCTTTGATTCTGTAACTCTTGAGATCAAGTTCAGTGTGTTGACATATCCTTTGCAAGGGGCACCTGGGGTAAATATTGGGTATGGCCCAATGGCTGTCGGCCCAAGATGGTTATCTTATGCTTGCAATAGCCCTTTATCATCGAGCACAGGTCGTCTAAGTCCACAGAACCTTACACCTTCTCCAGGAGTGAGCCCATCTACATCTCCTAGCAGTGGAAACTTAGTTGCTAGATATGCAATGGAGTCCAGTAAGCATATAGCTGCTGGTATAATTAATCTTGGTGATATGGGATACAAGACACTGTCAAAGTACTGCCAAGAACTTCTGCCTGATGGTTCTAATTCCCCACTGTCATCAAGCCCAGGCAGGAGATCTGGTAAACTCCCTTCCAGTGTGCATTCGCTGGAAGCTGAATACGCAGGAATGGTTAGTTTAGGCTTGACTTAAGCTTTTTTTTTTTTTTTTTTTCTTTTCAATTTGACTGAATTGAAAGAGTATATTTTTCAATGCATTTCTATTTCATAATAATGAAATCTCATCGAACACTTGCAGGTAGTCATCAAGGATTTCATCTCCAAAGATGTCATCTCACAGTTTAGGGCTCACACAAGTCCCATATCTGCTCTTTGTTTCGACCCTAGTGGAACACTCTTGGTCACAGCCTCTGTTCATGGCCATAACATAAATGTTTTCAGGATCATGCCGACCTGCATTGCTAATGGCTCGGGCTCTGCACGCTATGATTGGACAGCATCACATGTTCACCTTTACAAACTGTATCGTGGGATGACAGCAGCTGTATGGTTACAATGGAATTACAAAGTTTTTTTTTAATTTTTTATGGTTTGTCATTTTTAATTATCTTGTATTTACATGCAGGTCATACAGGACATCTCTTTTAGTCATTTTAGCCAGTGGATATCTATTGTCTCGTCACGAGGTACTTGCCATATTTTTGCATTGTCTCCTTTCGGTGGTGACTCGAGTCTGCAGCCACAGAATTCTCACAATGATGGGCCACCTCTTGCCCCATGTCAGTCAAGGCCATGGTGGTCAAAGCCGTCATTTCTTATGGACCAACAGCTTCAACCAGTGCCATCAACTGTGACAAATTCTGTAGTCAGTAGGATAAAAAACAGTACTTCTGGTTGGCTAAATACTGTCAGTAATGTGGCTGCTTCTGCAAGTGGAAAACTATCTGTACCATCTGGTGCTGTCACTGTTGTTTTCCACAATTCCATTTACCAAGGCTCTTTGCCGGTTCCGTCGAAGGCTAATGCTTTGGAGCATCTATTGGTGTATTCACCGTCTGGTCATGTTATTCAGCATGAACTTTTGCCTTCTTCAGGTTCTGAGTCTTCTGATAGCAGCCCAACAGTTGGGCCTGGCTCCCATTTGCAGCTCCAAGATGATGAGTTGCATGTTATTGCTGAACCAATTCAATGGTGGGATGTATGCCGTAGGACAAACTGGCCAGAAAGAGATGAAAACATTACAAATGTTGTATTCTATAACCAACAAAACAGTATGATGGCAATGGATACTTCTGACTGTGAGGATAGCGAGCATTCGGATTCCACGCCATCAAATGATGGTATATCAGGAAAAGAGGTTACAAGAGTCCGAGAAAGATCAAACTGGTATCTCTCAAACGCAGAGGTACAAATAAGCTCCTGGAGGATTCCCATCTGGCAGAAATCTAAGGTTGTGCTGCAATGTCTTAAAACAATATGATAAATTATGTAGAATGAATATTGAACAGCTTTTCCTGTTTCTGTAGATTTGTTTCTACGTGATAGATAATCCTGCTGCAGAATCAGGGGAAACTGTTAGTAGTACTGGTGGAGAAATTGAGATCGAGAAGTTGCCGCTTCACGAAGTTGAACTCAGGAAGAGGGAATTGCTCCCTGTATTTAAGCAGTTCCAGTATTCTGAGCAAAATTTTAGTGACAGGTAATATAAATGAAACTGCTTTTTAGGGTTTTCTTCTTTCTGTTGTAGATTCTGTAGTCAAATATTTTGTCATTATTTAATAGTAGCAAGGAAGAGACCTTTTACCATCCCTAGGAGGTACCAAAATTTACATTGAGCTAGTACCAAGAGGTTCCAAAAGTTTAAAGGATGGAGCTCGGTGCAAATTTTGGTACCTCCCAAGGATGGTAAAAAACTAATCAAGGGATTGAATTTGGTACTGTTTTGAATGTTGTCCAATTTATGGTGACATTATTATAGGTTTAAAACATGTGATTTTATTCTCTTTGTAATTGAGCTCTGTTTTGTTATTTTTTGTTGTTGTACATCAAGCTATACTTAAGAGGCTTTTATGATACACTTAATTATCATTACTATCCTGCAGTGTTTCAGTCTATAGCCGAGTGTAGGATGTTACCTTTTGTGTTGCCAATGTGCTCCCAAGTTTAAAGATTTTTGAGCAATACCTAATCCAAAACGTAATGAACAACAGCGTGCAAATCTTAATCTCCAATAGTTGTGGTGATTTGTGCGATAGGAGTCACAAAACTTTGGAAGCTGTTGAGAATGTTGTAAACTCCTGAAGCAATCATGCTATTCTGTGTCTGCCCAAAATTAGAGAACCTATTATTGCAGTGCTGCAGTATTGTTGCACTTGAAAGTGAGAGATAGATTGGTTTTCTATTGTGTTCCAAAGAATCGCATGATTTGGTAATTAGCTAGTGATAACGTGTGCCTAACTGGCTTGTCTTTCAATATATTTTGATGAAGACAAGCCAATTTTGTTTGTAAACTCCAGTCCAATTTTGTTTGAATTAAAAAGTTAAGTCAATTGACATAGTTTGCCCCTTTTGTTTGTAAACCCATCTCTTTAACACCACTACCAGTAAGCAATTAATAGAGACATCTGGTGGAAAATGTTGCCTTGAAAACCCAAAACAACATCTTAATACATCTTCTATTTTGGACTGGAGTTCGCACCTTTTAGCAGTGCTCTAATAACGGTTAGCGGCAAGGTTATTAAAACGTAAAACGAGAACGAAACGACCCACCTCCTTTTTAACTTTTAAACGTTTAAACGGACGTTGAAACGTAGTTTTAGGCACCATTGTAAAACGAATATGAGAGCAAAGATATATCATATATGTACCTTGATTTTGTAGTCATTTTCCATATAATTTAAGGCTATATCTATCTAAACT
Organism: Rhipidocladum racemiflorum; assembly: GCA_036346355.1. Lineage (NCBI taxonomy): Eukaryota > Viridiplantae > Streptophyta > Magnoliopsida > Poales > Poaceae > Rhipidocladum > Rhipidocladum racemiflorum. The sequence continues at coordinate 12,368,452 of CM070578.1, read as the reverse complement.
ATTAAAAGGAGGAGTTTATTCCTTCATACTGGATCGTCCACAGTATGGAAGGCCCAACGTGGCTCGTAAGCCCACACCGCAAGCACCTCTGAAGAGACAAGGGACAGAGGGAGAGCGGGCTCGGCTGTACTTGAAGAGAGAGCGAGAGACAGAGAGGACAGAGAAGAGACAAAGGGGACAGAGGGAGAGCGCCGGCTCGGCTGGACTTGAAGAGAGAGCGAGAGACAGAGAAGGGGAGCCCCGGCGGCAGAGGAGCCCCGATTTGGTAGCGTCCTCGTCGACTCGTCGGCTCAGCGAAGAGAGGCACGGGCGTCGCCGTCGCCTCTCAGCAGCGAGAAGAAGAGAGAGAGAGAGGAAATTACGGAAACTGGCGGCTGGCCGGCGACGACAGAGCACGAGAGGCAGGCAAGCGCGGCGGCGGCGGCAGCGCCGGAGATCTGCGAAGCGGCGGCAGTGCGCCTAGGGTTAGCTCTCCTCTGCCTTCCCCGAAACCCTATTTCCTCTGCCTCTGTGTTCCCCGATCCGGTTCCTCTCTAAACGTCGGGTCCTCAGTCCTCACTAATCTCTCGCAAAACACGCTCTAGAACGGGCGTTTCGTCCCTTCGGGACGTTCTTCCCGTTTAATCGTCGCTCCAGCGACGTTCCGGGACGTTTTACACACTTCACCAGAACGAACCGGGCGTTCTATGGCTGGGAGCCGTTCTAGCGTTTAAACGACGATTAAACGTCGTTTAAACGACGTTTTAATAAGCATGGTTAGCGGTAAACGAACGGTCAACTCACCTTTTAGTGTTTGTTTGGTAAGCAGCTTTGTAAACGGTTTTACTATTTAAAATTTAGAAAAAAATATATACATGTGTTTGCATTAACAAAATAAGCATCTAATTCATCTTCTTTCATGCATATAGAATGAAACTACCAAACTATCAACAATTGTCCACATCGGTGACACAAAGAAAAAGGATGACATGATGTGAATGTAATTAAAGAATCATAATTGAATAAATGAACATCTCAAGTGGCAATAAAAAGCAAAGCTAGCATTCATCTTATGTGTATCATAATGTCCAATATCATATGGCAATCTTGCAACCATGGTTGTCACAGCATACCTAGCGACCACGGCACCTGAGAGGTGCCAAGACATCATGGCGTCCTCAAGACGAGGTACGGCGAGCAAAAGGGGTTGACACTTGATAGTTGACAGTGACACTAAGACAACACATTAGAGAAGAATTCCATAACATAATTAACAAGCCTAGGTAGATTGCGACCACGGAGCGCACTTGATGCACCCATAGCCTCATCATTAAGAGCCTACTCCAGATTTTCCGGCTTGTCTCATGGACATCTTCAGCACCTGCATCAATCTAATAAGTGTTCCACTCATACAGTCATACTCATCAAAGATCAGTGGGTTAAAGTTGCTTCATTCTACCAGCTGACCAAGGCGCTTGCCCATCAGCTTGACGTGGATGTTGTAAATTCCTAGGCGCCCGTGTAGATGGCCAAGGCAAGGCGAGCGTCCATGGCATCCCATTCTGAGCTCCATGACACCAAGGCGACGTCTTGGCGACACCATGACAACCATGCTTGCAAGTTTACCCAAATAAACGGGCCTATTAAATGCAAATGGCCGTTAAATCGAATAAACGGCCCGATAAAACGAGCAAACCTTCAAGTGTCCATAAATGTAACGGGTAGGGGACCTTTACCGTTACAATGGCCTTTTGCAAGGTCTTAACGGCCTTTATTTAGAACACTGCTTTAATTCGTAACAAGGATGAAGGGCCAAAACCAGCATGACCCACATGAAGCTCTAATGTTGGTTTTGGAAACCATTCACATTGTGTTGGAAAAGTGTTATTCACCAAAACATCCACTTGATGAGTTATTTGTTTCTTGATTTAACCACGACCATTGGCATATGTTGGATGATTGTGTAGGTAGGTATATTATCGGATGTATCCAGTGCTAACCCCTAGCTTAGTGCTAAACCCCTTTTAATTAAGGCATTAAATCAACACGACAAATTCCCAAACATCTGTTGAAAGATTCTCGTTGCTAGTTGTTTTTTCAATGATACTAACCTTATCCAAGCCTTCTTTCAAAAGAGGGGTGGAAAATGCTGTGTGTGAGTATTCGAGGAGAAAGTAAATGCAGGAAGTGTATAAAGGAAAATTGTGATAATTTTCCTGGAAAATGCGTAACGACTTAGTTTGGGAGGAAAAGAAATGGGTGGAATTGGCATCGCTTTGAAATGGCTCTAGTAGCCAGTAAGACATAGTGTATAACTTTTTATTGCTAGTGTGTAATTATATTAGGACTTCCAGCAAGCATCAAGAAAGGTCGATGTCATGGGTGGACTTGGCTAAACTTGGTTAGATTGTCGTATTTCTGCTGTCAAATGCTTTGTCATGCTACGCTCTACTGCTTGCTTTGTATGGAAAAATTGTCATACTTGGTGAGTTGTTTTCAGGACACAGATTTGCATGATCATATACTATTTACCCAACAAATACAAGAGTGGCTCAACTGGGAAGTCAGAAGTGCATATCTTGTAATACGAAGTTAGGTGATGGTTTAAATCCGTGTAGTATCGTATTTTGTTCAACTTAAATAGAACATTGGGTGGTAAAATCTGTTTACCTTGGTCTGCTATTATGATACTTGCATATTTAATATATAGCTCTAACTTTATACGAAATATTAGTACTAAACAAAGGATTAACCATATTGGAATTGGATTGTCCAATCTTTAATAGTTCCAATCATTTTCATGCAAACTTTTGATGAGTCTAATTGAAGTCTGTCATCAGTTTTTTGGGATATGATTGCATTTCACATGTGGAATTAAAAATATATGCAAAGATGCAGGAATCTTGCAAGAGGACGGTTTCAGAATGCCTTATCCAACATTGACAACACACAGTATAGCTCGACAAAGGATAATGGTGTATATGAATCCAAGCCAGTGCCCCCTATATCTGGATTTTACACTGGTAAGCATATGACGTCGAATGTAATTTTTATCTCCATTGTATCATTCTTACTTTAAAAATCTTACTCTTGTAGATATGAGAAAAACCGAGAACATGAATGGTTTAGTTGTGCAGTTATTGTCTGGACCCATCACTGCTGTGGATTTGCAGCCATTGGGAAAGTGCAATTCTATTGAATCTCCTAGAGCTGCAAATTTGACTGCCAATCACAAAGTAGATAATGAGAGCAATAGCTGTGTGTCAACACCAACTGGAACAAACGCATCAACCATCATGCCACAAGCTAGGGAGAGCGTGGATTGTGTGCCCTCACACATCAGACCATTGAGCAACTATTCCCTCTTGGATGGACCTCTTGATGATGAATCACTGTCTCCTGCAAGTAATGTATCATTGAGACCTCAAATGACCAATAATTCTTCTGTCAGCAACGGTGCAATTACTGACATCTCAAATGGGTGTCTAACGGGCATCAATTCTGGACAGAATGAAACGTCTGATTCTCACAGCTCAGTGGAGTTTACCCAGTATTTCCAAGAGGGCTATTGTAAAATATCAGAACTCGATGACTGCCGTGAGTTAACTGAAGCTGTTACTGATGCTGACAGCAGCAGCAGCCACTGCGAGAGAGAGAAGCCCGAGGAAGATGAGGATAACGATGACATGCTTGGAGGAGTTTTTGCCTTCAGTGAAGAAGGTACTGTCATGATAGAAGTTAACTAACTTCATTATTGGCATCATATTTTTGTGTTTTGCACTGATACTTGTCCTTTATTGTGTGCCAGGTTAAACTTAGTATACCGCTTTACTTGAGATAGAGACGATGGAAAACAGTGCCCACAGCATTCAGTATGCAATATTATGTAGAAAATGGTGGAAATTCTAGTAGGCTTTCATGGAATAAGTTTGTGCTGAGACGGTTATCTAATATTGGTACATATTTGAAAGGTAAAGCTTGTGCTCCATGTTAATTTGAGAGGAGATTTACTCAGGAATCTGAGGTGAATATCCCTCCAAGCAAATTTACTAATCCACGGATCCACGTTAAGGGAGTTTGTGTTGTCGAGAAGTTGCCACTGCCTGCCGCAACACTGGCCCCCTTTCTGTTGCTCTGTACATACTGTAAGACCCATTTGTTTTGTGAAATACTTACTGGGACATTGGATGGTCTAAAACCTTGGTAGCCATATTTGTTGACTGCTTCCTGCCAGGGCCAGTGAATGTTCCATGTTTATTTGTACAGACTTTCTGTTTTATTAAGAAAGGAAATCTAGCAATGATTAATGTGTCAACTGTATAAACATTCAGTAAAGAATTTCCATTTTATTAAGACGTGCTATGTGAAGCTCGCTCTTTCACTCTGGATCATCCTATTTTTTACGCTTTTCATATACGTTGGATGACACAACTGAAATGATAGCTTACAAATTGTGCAAGCACAACAGCAATTTTTTGCATATTAATATTGGTAGCAAGTTGAAAGAAAATGGCAAATCTCTAAAGCTTAACCGGCATTTTTGTTGTTCATAAGGTATTGTAATTCCTTGCTACGGGAATTTCACAGGAACCCTGTGTGAATAATTCATGGAAATTCTGTGGGAATTACTCTCTTCGGTCAAATAAGAAGTGGCAGCCTTAGAACCTTATAATTTATGCAGTCAAATCGTATTAACTTTAATCAAGATATTGGCTAAAATACATAATTTGTTCATAACATTACACTTTTATAACTTTTTTTTTTTTGAAAATATGATGAAAAAATTTAGAAGTCAAAATGGAATCTTGTTGACTTCAACCACTCTCTTCTTTGACCGGAGGAATATACTACTTGCTTTGAAATTTTTACATTGTTCGTACTTGCTCAAGTCACAAATAGTTGTTATTTTGAACATGTGTTGTTAAGTTTTCAAAACTTTGATTATTAATATCTTTTTAAATATTTAAATTGGATACAGAAAATTATATGTGTAGATTTGTCTCGAAAATACTTTTGTAATATTATAATTTTATTAGGTTTGCTAAATATATTATAATAGAAATTAGTGTTTAAAGTTGGTTTTTATAGACCGTATTAATATAAAAAATAATAACTTTAATACAAAAAATAATAACTATTTGTGACTGAAGAGTATAAATTTCTTTGCGTACAAGAAAGCGGGGATACACGGTAGCAGTCAGACACTGGTGAAGCTCCATTGCTAGTTTGTCCCTTGTTGGAAAGGATAAGTAGCTCTTCAGATTCTTCACAATTAGGACCGTTAAAAAGCTTGAGGCTTGCAAATTTGCTCAAGCTCACAAGCCTTCCCTCAAAACTCACGAGCCTTGACGAATCAAACTCGAAGCACGCGAGCCTTGACAAGCTAGACACGGCCACCCCTCTGGCCCAAAGGTCCTAAGAGAGTATAATAAGGTGTGGTAAGTAGGCTGTAAGGATTACCACATTAAATTTATGATGAGTTGGAGGAGAGAGCAGAGGAGAGATGAGAGAAGCGGGCTGTAGATTTACAGCCGGCTGCAACACGAGCTCCAAGAAACTTGGTGAGAGAATGAGAGGATGAATGTGGGCCAAGTATTAATGGCTTTATATGTATGTATGACTAACTATTATATAGGTGGGCTGTTAGGTTAGCTGTATAATGAGATAAAGCCTGTAGTTGACTCTCTTATTAACCATGCTCTAACCCCCAAACGGCCATTTCCTCCACGAGACTCGAGACCATATCTTTTCCTCTCAAATTGCCGTGCCGCTACTAAGCTGAATTTGGTAGCTTCCATCTAGATTTGGCCGGCTCTGGCGTCTCCAAACTTGTGCCGTCGTTGCATGTCGATAGGGGTGAAAACGGATAGGATACGAACGAATAATGGCTTATCATATTTGTTTTCATATTTTTTTTCGGATGCAGGTATGGATACAGATAGTCTGGATATGGATACGGATAATGTCGAATACAGATACGGATCGAATACGAATCAAAGCAATATGGTTACGAATATTTATCAAAACATGATAGCCCCTTAGATTGTACATAAAAAAATCAATAAAAACAAATAACTAGTTGATTTGATTAAAATATTATTAAAAATTAAACAAATATAAACACCTTCATTCACTTAGACTATAGTTAGATACCATGTCGCAAATGAAATTATGTAAGACTTAATTCATCATACACATACGATTAATTCATCATGAATGTAGATCAAAACATAACATGAAGGTGATCTTTGCTCAGAGATACAAATGAAATCAAACACAACACACTAAAAATTTGATGATACTTAGATACCATATCTCTAGGAAATAAATATATAACACTTACATGTAATAACCCAAGATTTGTATTCTTTGTTCAATTATGTTTAAAATGGTAAATTATGTATTTACGGGTATTTATGCATTTTTAGCAACTTATTTAAAAAAATTTCTATTCAGGATAACAATTTTGAATTTTTTAGAATATTTAAAATCTGATAAAATAACAAAATAATTTTTTTAAATGATAGACTATGGCAGGAATTTTTTTCACAAAATTTTGTAATTTTTGGAGCTAGTTTGGCAATTTTAATAATTCAAACTTGATTTATGGATTAATTAAATTAGAAAATAATTTTAAAATTAAAAAACCTTTTTGGACCAAAAGAGTAGCTTGGTCCAGCTCACATGCATATCCGAATATCTGATCCATCAATATCCGGATTACGTATAAGACAGATAGTCTATCCGTATTTGACAAAAAAATTCGTATCCGTATCCGATCCGATACTATCCGACAAATATCCGATCCGACAGAATTCATATTTGAAAATTATCCGGATCGATCGAAAACTATCCGATCCGTTTTCATCTCTATCCATCGGTGCCCGCTCCGGCTTCGATCACCTACGGCTTTGTATAGCCCTAGACGTCGGCGACCTCACTGGGAGAGGACCTGAGCTCGTCGGCTTCGTCTGCCTTCACCTGAGCTCATAATCGCCGTAGGCGCACAGATCCGCTCCCCACGATCATCTTATCTCTTGCTGTATATCGAGCCTAATCAAACCAAGCTTGAGCATACTCGAGCTTGTGCCGAGCTAAGCTCGAGCCCAGCTCCAAGCTTGGATCCTAACTTGAGTTTGTTCGAGCTCGGCCTTCTAGAGCGCTCGAGCTTAGCTGGTCTATAGCCCTATTCACAATGATTTTTGAGTGTTGTAGCTTAATATTTTGCAATTGTCAGTAGCCCTATACGTCTTCTTAAAAAAAATAGCCCTACGCTAACAAATGTGCCCAAGAGCCGCCCAACAATAATCCCAAGGCCACAAACGATGCATGCACTGCTGTTTCCGAACAGGAGGGACGCAGAAAGGAGCGGCGCCCAGATCCACATGCTGCCTCGCGAAGCGCGAACGCGATGAGTCTTGGCCACGGCCGAGGCGAGACGAGCCAACCCGAGGAGCAGACGCTGAGACACGCACCCCCCTAACCTGCACAGCACGCGCCGACAGCGACGACGGAGGAAGCCTCCAAATCAAGTCCAACCCCATGGCGCAGTGGCGCCCTCCCGATCCCAATCCAACCACGAGCCACCACCACAGAAAATTCGCGCTCCCGCCATCCTAATCCTCTTCCTCCCCGGGGATCGATTATATACTACAAAGACAAGAAGAGAGAGAGAGAGAGAGAGAGAGAGAGAGAGAGAGAGAGAGAGAGAGAGAGAGAAAGGAGGGAGGGTTCGGTGGAGCAGAGGTGTGCACTGTGCAGTAAGCGCGGAGCCGGAGAGGGAGAGCGTGCGGTGGGGATGGCTGAGGAAGGGGAGGAGGCGCCGGCGGACTTTGGGTTGCCAGGGGAGGTGATGGCGGTGCTGCCGGCGGACCCGTTCGAGCAGCTGGACGTGGCGCGCAAGATCACCTCCATCGCGCTGGCGTCCCGTCTCGGGCGGCTCGAGGCGGAGGCCGCGAGGCTCCGCGCGCAGCTCACCGAGCGCGACGCCGCCGCCGAGGACCTCCGCGACCGCGTCGAGCAGCTTGACGCCGCGCTCACCCTGGCTGCCGACCGCCTCCGCCGCGCCGACGAGGAGAAGGTAATTTTACTAGTGGACTGGAGCCACTGGTGGGCTTAGGTGTACTGTTCTCTATAGGATGCTTTTGGCTGACACGAGGGCTCCACGCTGGCCACAGTTTCCGGTCCCACTTGTCGGCCAAACTGCTCTTGTGTGCGGTTTAACCTTCTTAATTCCTTTTACAATAAGGGCAAGTTAACAATTTGACCAATATATGTGTTTTGGTTGTGGATGATGGATATGCAGGAGACGCTGCTGAACGAGAACGCGACGCTGTCAAACACCATTAAGAAGCTGAACAGAGATGTCGCCAAGGTAACAGGACATATCATTGCATTGCATCTGGAATCATAATTCATGGCGAGAAATGTCTTCGTTTTTCCCTGAGTTTTATGGAAGAGATATAAGTGGCACTGTGGGAGCCTGCTATTGTTCTAAATTGGGAAACCAAACCTAAAGTCTTTAATTTGCACAGAGCTAAATCTGATTTTATCCAGTATTTTGTATCATTTAGGTAATATTCTTAAGGTCACCTGTGTGTTGCTTTCTCTACATTGTTGGCTCAAATTATGACTTAATTCATGCCCTGGATAGCAAACTATATGCAAGTGAAGCAACTCTTTAGTATGAAAATTTCAATGTTTTTTTTTTCTGCTGTAGAGAATTTTTGCTCGTCACCATTTCAAACTCCAAAAATGTATGCCTTACTGCTTGTTTCCTGCTTTGTTGTGCAGTTGGAAGTTTTCAAGAAGACGCTTTTGCAATCACTCCAGGAAGATGAAGACAATCCTGTAAGTTGTCTGTATTTACATGTTCATGTTGTATGTACTGCAAGAACCCAGCAATTACTAGAGCATCGGAATCTGTAATTCTTCTCCTGTCTTTGTTTATAGTTTTTTTGAATTGGAAGTGATTTTGCTTGTTAAAATACTTTGCTGTAGAACATTGCTCCCAGGGCAAAGGTCACAGATGCTTCAAAGTTCCCCTCTGCATCTGTTGGAGGTACTGCAGAATTTTTCGTGGTTCTTGTGCTAGGTGTACCCTGCACACCATGGCATATTAATCGCATGAGTAACTTTGAATATTGGATTTTATCAGATGAAGATTCTGCATTTCCAACTTCCAAATCATCACAGTTGTCAGAAAGTGCGAGTTCTGTTTCAGAAGAAAGTAGTCATGTTGAGCCAGATGGTACATTCCCTTAGTTAATTCATGTTATTTAATGTGGAGTTCTATTCAGTCATATATTACATATAACACCTTTTATACTTGTAGTACCTAGGCCACCCCGCACACATGTATATTTGCCGTCATACAACAGCACACCAAGGCTCACTCCCCCAGACTCACCTCCAAGGGGTTATGCACCACTCTCACCACCAAGGCGACATTCAATCTCAGTTACATCAAGGAACATATTTGATGACAGGTCCTCAGTCTTTTCCGGTCACCATAGCTCAATGACATCTCCATTTGAGGCAGGAAGTCAAACAGGTTAGCTTTGTTAACTTGAGTAGTTGGTGTATGTTATCTGTAAAATACCTGCATATAAACTTGCTACATTTCTGTGAAATAAGGAAAACTCAGTATGCATAATTTCTCTGAGTTTTATGAATAAATTAATGCAGTTGAGATTCCTCAAGGGCAACGTGCTGGTTCGGTAAAAGATATATTGCATTTTGCACTACTATGTGGTTGTGAAGTTTACTAGAGGTGTGGTGTTATAAATAAAAATAAAAGAAAGGTAGAAATTTAATAAACTGTCAGCCCGTGTGCTTCAATAACTCACCAAATATGATAAGCATGTGAATGTTTAATATTAATTGCCATCGAGTCAGGACGAATGTGCGCACAAACAAAATTAGTAAGATCATGAATGACAGCATGTAATCTATGTTTTCTAATATTTAACACACCTTTCTGAAGGACTTGCAAGTTCCATCAACCATGTACTCTAGTAATTGACATACATAGTCCTCTTGAAGCACCATTATTTCAAAATAGTAGTGTCTGATTCTCTCTTTGCCATGGTCTAGGGTTTGACTGGTGCACTCTGAGCATGCTGGTCATAGTCCATAAATCATTGATAATTCACTCTGTTTAATTGTTTGTGCATTCGTTTCAGGACGAACACGAGTTGATGGAAAAGAGTTCTTTCGTCAAGTTAGGTATATGTGTGAAAATGAGTTTGACTCTACAACATTGAGTATTTCAATCTGTTAAGTGGTAGAAAATTGATGAAACATTTATTAGAATTATCTGCCTTTTCTTCCACTAGTAAAATCTGCTTAAGGTCTCCGCTATTATGCAAAGACATTCGGAAGTGTGAGGGTGACATTCTAATGTCCTTCAAGACAAGAACTACACAATATTGCACTATATTGGTGCTTAATTATCAGACAAGCAATTTTTTACGCACTAGGCCAGGTGCACAGTTGACTTCCACTTCCCTCTTGACTTCTTAAACTTCACATACATGCAGAAACCGCCTGTCTTATGAGCAGTTCAGTGCATTCCTAGCCAATGTAAAGGAACTGAACGCACACAAGCAGACCAGAGAGGTATAAACAGATATAAACTAAACTCCATCTGTTTTGCTAGATGTGAAGTATTTTGTTCTTTTAGGATTTTCTTCTCTATAATGCTCACTGAAGCTTTTGTGATCCATACAGGATACACTTAGAAAGGCTGATGAGATCTTTGGTCCAGAAAACAAGGACCTGTACACCATCTTTGAGGGTCTAATTACTCGCAATCTTCATTAGAGTCCTCAAAACTGAAACTTTTCCCATGATTAACAGTGAGCCAGGTTTTACTGGTATTGTGTGATTAATATGTTTGGTATTTTTTTAAAGTTTGTAGAAGTCACCTCCTATTTATTGCAGATTTCTGGTATATATAATTTTTAAAATTTCTTATTGCTGTCAATGTAGAGTCATGGATTGTCTGTAAGCTACAATTATACATTTAATACAAATGGAAATGTTGGAATTAGAGGCAATGCTTTTCCCAACACGAAAGTAAAAAAAAAAATCTCTCAAGTACCAGAATAGATGGGTCTGGAGAAGATGAATTTTATTGCATCAATGCTCTTTCATACAAGTATAACTGTTGAATCTTCCTTTTATTTTGATGTTGTACTCTATTTTGACCTTTGGTACCTAAACTTTAGTCTTATTGAGCAGCATTACTGCAAAAAATTTACCTATCCTTTTCTATGTGGCCTGAATTCTTTGGTGGCCTGCTCCAAATTGCCTTTTGTTCTTCAAAGCTCCCAACAACGGCAGATTGCTTCTTATTTGCTAAAGAATTTGCCAATCGATTGTAATATATTTCACCATTGAAATCACTTAATACCTTCACCAGCTTTGCACTCTGCTTGCTGATCACAATCTGCCCATCTGTGCTTTTGGTTGTGTTGGCGACGACGCTTATTGGCTTCAGATTCACTGAGGGTTTCAAATTGGATCCTTGAACCATGTAAACTGCACCAAGAACTTCTCCCAGAAATATATCCTGAAAACATGAGAATTTACACAGAAAAAAGTAGAAAATAAATAAATATTATACGAAGTATCCAAAATGAGCAAAAAGAAACAGAATGAATTACAACCAGTTACCATATGGTGATACAAATTATGTTCCTTCCGAAGTTCATTCAATAATGACAACAACCCATGGACAAAAGCTGATTCAGGAGTTTGTTGGGTATTCTCCAAAGCTTCTAGGACAGCTCCAAATGAGGCAGCTTTTCGTTGCACAGTAAGAGGAATGAGTGTGATATTCAAATTAGATTCTAGTACTGTTTTTGCAGCTAGTGGATCAAGAAATATGTTGAACTCTGCATATCTGTTCGATGGAACAGTGAACACATTCCCCTTCTCATCACCTCCATCTCTGATGAGTCCACCGACAATATAAACTCTCTGCATGGGGAGAAGTGTGTTAAAAGATCAATCTTCACAGATGAATTCATGTCAGGTGAAACCTAGGGGGTCTGAAGATAGGAAACAACTGACCTCTATCACAGAGCTTGCATCCCTGTCATAGAGTGAAATGTTGACCAAATTGGTTAGAGGCCCATTGGTAAGAACAGTGATTTTGTCATCTGGATCAAGTTGCTTCCTGACAGACTGCCAAACTTCAAAAGCCAGCGGCTGACGTTCTGGATGGTCTAAATTTTCGGGAGTGTATCTGATCATGCAATGAATAACCATGTAAATGATTTAGTCCAATTCTTGCATTAGCATTCATATGAATTGGATGCAAAATCTTTACCTTCTAGGACTTCTTGGCAGTGACCGAGCTAGTCCATACAGTGTATCTGAATCAACAAATCCGCCACTACCTTGGGGAATAGCATAAGAATTGTTGCATCCAAGAGTCGGAGTGCCCAGTGCAGTGGTATTGCCACGACCGACTGGAATGTCGTCACGGCCCATCATATGTAGAATGTCGTAAACGATGTCGATGCTAGCGATATTTGCCCAGCCATTGCCATTGACCAAAACCCCCTAAAACATTCAATAAGATGAAATTTCGTTGATATAGTCAAAGTGGAGAGTACATAAGAAACCAATGCATTTGGTTGTATGAGAACTGAGAGCACATCATTTTGTTTATTAAACACATTTGTCATATATAATTGTTCTTCTCACCTTTAGATCTATTACTTCTCTGGGTGCCTTCAAGAGGTATATAAGGGAAACAAAATCTCCAGGACTCATGTCCATGTCAAAAATGACTGGCTTCCCCCTGCTCACATTTCTGAAATTTGGCTTGTAAAGAACTTCTCTGTAATATGGAAACTGTGTACTGATGTTGAAACGCCCAGCGTTTGTAGATAGATTTAGATCCTGCAGGGAACAATTTAGTTAATGCCAGAAATTTTTTTTGTGAACATGTTAATTGAAAGTTGATCATAATACTATATTCTGAGCATGAATTTTGGTTAGACAAAATAGTGAAAGAAATGTTCACGTCTTAGACCGTGTTTGTTTGGGTTTTTTCTCTAGCTTAAAAGCTAAAAAGTTAAAGTTAGCAAAGAGGTGTTTTTTTAACAAGGTATAAACTTTTGTATAACTAAAAGCTAAAAGTCACCGAAGATGTGAAATTTTTTTTTTTGCTTATCGATGGTTCTTTTTAGACCAATATCACTATAATTAGGTTAAAAATGCACACCTCTACCATATATTAAAATGAACTGCTTTTAAGCTATTTAAACCAAACAGAAAAACTAGATGACAATGTGATATTGATACCAGGTCATTGACGAGAAAGGAATGGCATGCCAAATATATACTGCTTACCTCTAAGAAGCTCTTGAAAAATTCCTTATCGAGTGAGCTATTTTTACCCGTTCTAGTCTTTGAGCTTGTGGCAACACGAATCGGGACTGCTTCTGGACCAGACACTTCCTTGGTGTATCCATCCTAAGGAGAAATGAAAGTTATCAGAATTTTAATTGTAGTTTCGATCTCATACATAGACAATTTTTCGCATGCAGGGCACCAAGCTTGAAACTCTTTTGCTGCGCCAACTGAAGAGTCACGGAGTCCAAATGAAGATGGGTCACATTCATCAGTCTCAGTGAACTGAATGGATACCAACTTGAGAAGAACTGCCAAAATAATCACAAAAAACTGTCGCATAAAGATCATTTAGCAACATATATTTGTTACCTCACATCTTCCGCTGTTGCTTCCGGGCACCCGGCAGAAGCTATCTCTAATTCCAGTCTGAACATGTCCACTGTGAACTCCACCATCTTTCAGACCAAACTTGGGAGTTGCACGGCCATCGAAAAACGGGTTCGAGCCGTCACGCGCACCGTACGGCTTGTTCGAAGTTACCACTGTGACGTCGATATATTCGAGCTCGGCAAAGTCATTTCCACCGTTGATCTCGCCGTTGCGCATGCTAGAGAGAGCCACGCCGGCCGCAAAGGAATCCCACATGTAATAGCTCTGCTTTAGGACAAAGTAGAAAGGGTAAGATTAGACATGGAGATTGAAAGAGACTTGGAGTGCAATACTTTCGTAGGAAATGGTATTTTTTACAAGAATGAGAAACAGAAGAGTTTGGACTTGCCGTGTTGCCATGGCCGTTGGACCGTCTTCTCTGCCTCAACAAAACCTGATCTAACGACTGGAAACAGTACTGTGCCTCGTACGTTCGCTGACGCCGTCGGAATTCGGAAAAGAATTCCTCGGTGACCGGAATTGTGTTGGTCGCGTCAAGAGGAATGAGTGTGATGGGAATGCCGGAGTGAAACACCTGAAGAGAACCACGCATTTCACATATCGCTTAATTACGTGCTCAGCTAGCTCATTGGAGCCAAACAATGCTGAAGAAATCACACTTCACAAATCTACATGTTATCAGGGGCGGGCCAGCCCATGACCAGACCAGTTGGTCCAGCTCATGGTCTTTTCATCAAGGCCCGTGGCCCGCCCGAGGCTTGGCTGGGCAACTGCAAGGTGATGATGTACCTGATTTCCTACGTACCTGATAGGCAGCGAAAGGGTCTCCGAATATGTTGAACTCCGCGAACGGGTTGGTGGCGTAGGCGGTGAACAGGTTGCCCGTCGGGTTCGCCGACCTCACGCCGCCGCCGGAGACGTAGAGGTGCTCTATGTTGCGTCTCAGGTGCGGGTGCGTCATGAGGAGGAGCGCGACGTTCGTGTGCGACCCGAAGAGGAACACGGTGGTAGGGCCCGCGGACACCGTGTCCACCATCACCTGCTGCGCCGTGGGCTGCCGGAGCGGCCTGTACCGCCGGCCTCCCTGTGGGAGGAAGCCCCTCCTGACCCCGGAGTTGGTGTCGATGTCGAGCCGACCGCCGCGCCCCAGCGGGATCGACTGCCGGTACCTGCAGCCGCCGGCCGTCGATATGCCCTACGCACGTTTTAGCAGCGCATGAAAAGAAAAAAGAAGAGGACTCCATGCATGCATTCTTGGACGGTTGTACTTCTTCTCAAGGATCGATGGTGTAAATTATAATATGTTGCTGTTACCTGGTCTATCAGTGGTAGGTAGCCGCCAACGTTCGGGCGTATGTCGCCGGTGTCCGATATCCCGCCGTCGCCGCCGACGCCGACCGGGATGTCGTCGCGGCCCATCATGTAGAGGATGTCGTATAGGTGGTTCACGCCGTGCCCGGCGTCGCTCCATTCGTTCGCGTTGATGGTAATGGCCTGCAGTGTTCATATCATAGCAAGAGTAACTTAACAGTAGTGTTCATATCATAGCAAGAGTAACTTACCAGTTAAGACTCAGTATAGACTCTAGAGAGAGAGAGAGAGAGGATGCATCACTACAATAAGATATATAGAAGCACTTCTCAATAATAATTAGCTTATTTCTGCGCTTTTTGGAGATATACTTCATCAAATGGACACATGGCGTTGAAATACGATACCAGTAGAATCAACATAGTCAAAGGCCAAGAAGCACCATCGTTGTCCTATCTACATCCACCTTTTTTTTCGCCTAATGAGCAATGACATCGCAGGCAATCGAGTGAAACTCAGCATGCGTGTGAGATTCGTGGGAGATGGTCCATTTTCCAACCGCAAACCATGAGATCGTTCCATTTTTTCACCATGTGAATGAGATCGTGCGTTGCTCAATCTCCACTGCAGATACGTGTGCGTTCGTACCTCCGGTATTTACGCCCTTCCGTCACACGGAGATGGGAGTTTTGCATGGACGAAATCACCGTCCAATCGATTGGTGATTAGCCTCGGAGACGGAGAGGTCGATGCAAGCTTCGTAGTACGAGAAGAGAATTACACGGCACCAACCTTGACGTCGAACTCGGACCGGTTCTGCTTGAGGATGTAGAGCAGCGCGAGGAGGTCGTCGGTGTCCATGTCCGTGTCCACCAGGATCCGCCGCGGCGCGGCAGCCGCCGCGACGCTACCGGCGGCCACCGCAAAGAACGTCAAGGCCACTGCCGCCGCCGCCACCAACGTCCATGGCTGAGCACTCTTCTTCCTCTCCATCTTCATCTTCTCCATGGAAACCGTACGTACATAGAAGGAGCTCAATGCACGCGTGGGAACAAGGGGGAGGTGGTCGCTGGATAGGGAGGAGGCGGCGGTTGCCAGTTGGTGCCCTACCCTTGGCTTGCTGCATCATGGGTGCGCCTTTTATGGCTCACCTCAGTGGATATTAATCACAGTGCATTGGCTTCGGTACAGCGGCGGTTACAAAACACATGTGCCGTTGGACTGTCCGATCAGCGACTAATGATCCAGATCGGAAGCTCTACCGTACTAATTTTCTCCTCGACAATCCATCTTAGATGCCGAAGACTTTGCTTTTCTAGCCTATCCATAAACATTTCTTTTTACAAATTTGACCTCTTCCTAAAAGATTTATAAAAATGTTCTCCTTTCTGACTACATAGTCGGTAGCTTTATGGAAAACTACTGAACACATAGAGCTTGATAAGACCGCTACTGAGTATCGCGAGATCGATAGAAGCTCATTCCGAGCTAGCGAAGCGTGGCAACGAGGTACGCGTGGCTTGCTATACCTTTTGTTTTGAGATTTGGAGAATAGTTGCTCTTTGGAGAGTACAGTACGATGAGAGTTGTAAGCTGTGTTGGGGGAGAGGGTGGGGGTTATTGTCTATCATTGGCCTTTAAGGTAGAACCCGTCGGGGAGGTCTGAGAGGCGGTGGTTTACCCTGTAACGGATGTCAGCGGTTCGAGCCCTCTTATCTTCAGCTCGTGAACTTAGCAGATATGTGTACGAAAACCTGTTGTATCTTGTGCGTCTAAGGAGAAGGACATTTTGTACAAATTTATTTCAAAGGTGATTAGATCCAAAAGAAAGGTTGCGGGGGGACTAGGGAAAAATCTCAAAACTTCAGACGCTGATCTCTGATGGCCTGCAATTTCTCCACGACTGCAGCGGGTCCGTGTCCGATTTCGTATGGCCTTGCGGCACCCGGGACCATGGACTGTCGTTGTCCAACTCCCGTGGCGGCCTCATCCCGCCGTTGCGTCCGCACGGCCGTCCCTCCGGTCCACCTCCGCCCTTGGAGCTACGAACAAGGACGTGCAGAAAATGACTCAACTCGCCAAATTGGCCAGGACAAGAGGGAAAAGCAGAGCAGCTTTCTGCGATCACGTGCAACCTGCTACGAAGACGAGCAACTTTTATCGTTCGCGGTTGCGTCTGCGCGACCCCTCCCCACCTCTGCCCTTGGAGAGCTACGAACAAGGACTCGACTCATCAAGTTGGCCGGGACAAGAGGGAAAAAGAAGAGCAGCTTTATCGTTGACTCAACCGGGGATTAACTTGGTTGGGAAGATGGAGTTCACATGCATGTAGCCGGTATGTACGTCTCTGGCATATACGTACGGTATAACATGCATGTAGCCGGTATGGATTAACTTGGTTGGGAAGATGGAGTTCACATGCATGTCTCCGGGGTGTACTGTACTGGATCAGTTTGGGTAATCTCGTTCTGTCAGCAAATTAAGTTATCAGTCCGTGCGCGTAAAACTCTACCAAGCAAGTGGAGGTGACTCCAAGTCACTGTCAGCGATGGAACACTCCGGCGGATTAGTGCTGGCCCGAGTGGACCACGTATAGCAGTAGGGTTAGCCTCATGCTCACAAACTAAAAAAACACTCAGGTGCTCCCTAGACACCTCCCTTGACTTATTTTGTATAGCTACAGGACACAACCTCTATTGAGTCCCTAAGGTTTTCGTTCTTCTCGTCCGCCGCTCTGGCGCCCTCACCGGCATTGAGTGGGGTAAAATGGATCCATGATTTCCACAAGTTACTTTAGAACTCCTTCATTTCTTCTGCGGTTTGCTCTAATCTAGTTAGTTGGCCCTTTTCAGTTCTGTTCTGCGATATATGAGTCTGTCGTCGTGTTTTCTTTGTCCGTTATGCATTTTGGTGTAGTGTCGCCTACCATACCAGGTCGCATAGATGGATGGTAATGGCGACACGTAAGCAGGAGTTGCTACCGCGTTGAGGGGTACAGTTAGATGTCATTCGGTTTCCTTCAAATTACTATTTCTGAATACAGCTGGGTACATGTCGAGATTCGAATATTTAAATATGGACTCTCTATGTATACTGCAATAGTCTAAAATCATGTTAGTGCATACAGTGGCAACATAGATGTAATACCACAATCATACACAACGAAAACATAATAAAAGGTTAAATTCATTGAATAAAAGATTGTTGAAAAGATCTTAAGGTCAAATTTACACTTATTAAGCCTCACATGCTTGACTCTTAAAAAAATAGTAGCGGAACGAAAAATTTCAGTGAATCCTATCAATATGCAATCGGCATCTAGCAAAGTTCGACTCCTAGACACTCATCCCTTCGTAGAACTCCTCATCCAAAGCAGGTTTATACTTCTTTTCAACTGATAGATTTATTGCAGCTAAGGTGAATACATAAAGCACTCGACAAATCGTGCACAAAATGCAATTATATTATAACTACATGCAAGGCTTATTCCAAAAGAATGGTTATTATGGATGTTTTCCAATAAAGCAGTATTTTTAATTGACTACAATAAATGTATAACAATAATAATAATAATAATAATAATAATAATAATAATAATAATAAATAATAATAAATTTATTAGATATTTCTCAAAATAAACCGGCACACAGCCTCCCTTTCCCATATGTAATTTTATAAAATCTAACTCTTGACTGAAATCTCCAATCATTGTCCTATACCGAGGACACAACTACTCGAATAGATTTTACACTATGTAGAGGTTATAAATTTTACCCACAAGATATGATCAATATTATAATATCGGCTATTACCCATATCCATCGACGTGCGACTAAGAAGATCATAAAAACCTTTCGAAAATCCTATCTGAATATAAACACTCCCAATAAGCCTGGTCTTACTAGCCCTCCCTCACACAGAGTAGAAGAATAAGATGAACTCATCGTTGGACTAGGAACAATCACCGCTCAAGATGTGGACCCATTGCAACACACACATTCACCAACAGCACATACAGTTTGGTTATCCTTTGAGATATCATATGTCAAGACTCGGTGACTTACTGAGCTAGATCTGGCCCATAATAGACATATAGTTGCATGATTAGCTTAGTTCAATGGCTTGCATGATTAAGTCCTTAACTGACCGAGACAGGATTTCTATATCAAGTGATTCACACAGTTACTTTAATCCAAATGTCACACAGATCCACCCTGCCACACAGCCTCTTGCCATTTGCCTTAATCTAAATCATTTTACCACCCCAGTTTATCATCGTGCAACACATACGATCAACAACATCCACATAATTATGTGATACACACATGACACGCCCTTTTCTAAAAGACATTATATAGATTGTTAGTCAAGTTTTAATTTGCACTTTCAAAATATATCAATGATTCCTGGCATGACTAAGCAAACTAAGCATGATCTACCAACCCACGTTGCTATTATATTAACAACCAACCAGTAATTATCTATCATAGGGTGATAAATAATTATAGCATACCAAATGACAAGGTAGGTGTAATTCAAATGGGCCGAATAGTTAAATCCTAAATTATTTAAAAATAAGTATAACTTGAAATAACACTTGGTCTTTGATTAATTTCTCACTTTCGAACGCTCCCAAGACTTCAACGTCTGAGCAAAATGAATAGCAATAATTAAAATAAATTCAAATCAAATACCAAAAAAGTCCAAAATTTTAAATAAAATATAGTAAAATAAAGATCTTGAATTTATATGAATTTAGAAATTTGAATGGGCTCAATGAGAGTTTGTACGAAGGAGAACAAACTCTCAAAAGATTAAACATAAAATAAATTCATAAAAAGAAAATAAAATATTTTTGGAATATTCTACGATAAGTGGACTATGCTGATATTTCTTCTCTATTTAAAGTAATTTTCCTTTTATGGCTTGAGGCGGAGGCCACGAGGCTCCATGCGCAGCTCTCCGAGTGCACCGGTGCCGCTGAGGACCTCCGCGACCGCGTCGAGTAGCTTGACGCCGCGCTCACCCTGGCTTTCGACCGCCTCCGCCGCACCGAGGAGAAGGTAATTTTTACTAGTGGAGCCACTGGTGGGCTTAGGTGTTCTCTCTATAGGATGCTTTTGGCTGACACGAGGGTCCATGTTGGCCACAGTTTCTGGTCCCACTTGTCGGTCAAACTGCTCTTATATGCGGTTTAACCTTCTTAATTCCTTTTACAATAATGGCAAGTTAACAATTTGACCAATATATGTGTTTTGGTTGTGGATGATGGATATCACGAGGAAGCCATTCTGAATGAAGCAGCGATCTTTGTCAAACACCATTAAGAAACTGAACAGAGATGTCGCCAAGGTAACAGGACATATCATTGCATTGCATTTGGCATCATAATTCATGATGAGAAATGTCTTCGTTTTTCCCTGAGGAGTTTTATAGATGAGATATAACTGGCACTCTGGGAGCATGCTATTGTTCTAAATTGGGAAACCAAACCTAAAGTTTTTTATTTGCATAGAGCTAAATTTGATTTTATCGAGTATTTTGTATCATTTAGGTAGTATTCTTAAGGTCACCCGTGTGTTGCTTTCTCTACATTGTTGGCTCAAATTATGAATTAATTCATGCCCTGGATAGCAAACTATATGCAAGTAAAGCAACTCTTTAGTATGAAAATTGCAATGTTTTTTCCCGCTGTAGAGAATTTTTGCTCGTCACTATTTCAAACTCCAAAAATGTATGCTTTACTGCTTGTTTCCTGCTTTGTTGTGCAGTTGGAAGTTTTCAAGAAGATTCTTTTTCAATCACTCCAAGAAGATGAAGACAATCCTGTAATTTGTCTGCATTTACATGCTCATGTTGTAAGTACTGCAAGAACCCTGCAATTACTAGAGCATCGGAATTTGTCATTCTTCTCCTGTCATTGTTTAGAGTTTTTTTGAATTGGAAGTGATTTTGCTTGTTAAAATACTTTGCTGTAGAACATTGCTCCTGGGGCAAAGGTCACGGAAGCTTCAAATTTCCCCTTTGCATCTGTTGGAGGTACTGCAGAATTTTTCGTGGCTCTTGTGCTAGGTGTACCCCTGCACACCATGGCATATTAAATCGAATGAGTAACTTTGAATATTGGATTTTATCAGATGAAGATTCTGCATTTCCAACCTCCAAATCATCACAATTGTCAGAAACTGCGAGTTTTATTTCAGAAGAAAGTAGTTATGTTGAGCACATTCCCTTAGTTAATTCATATTATTTAATGTGGAGTTCTGTTCAGTCATATATTACATATAACACCTTTTATACTTGAAGTACCTAGGCCACCCTGCACACATGTATATTTGTCGTCATACAACAGCACACCAAGGTTCACTCCCCCAGACTCACCTCCAAGGGGTTATGCACCACTCTCACCACCAAGGCGACATTCAATCTCAGTTACATCAAGGAACATATTTGATGACTGGTCCTCGGTCTTTTCCGGTCACCATAGCTCAGTAACATCTCCATTTGAGGTAGGAAGTTAAACAGGTTAGCTTCGTTAGCTTGAGTAGTTGGTGTATGTTATCTATTAAATACATGTATATAAACTTACTACATTTATGTGAAATAAGGAAAACTGAGTATGCATAATTTCTCTAAGTTTTATCTTCCAAATCATCACAATTGTCACAAATTGTTAATTCTATTTCAGAGAAAAGTAGTTGTAACATTCCAAAATTTTCAAAATAATATTTTATAACTTATTTCTAATGTTGTAGAATTTTTACTTAATTTTTCAAAATTTATGCAATTGTTTTCTATTTTCCATTTTACGTAAATATATTACTGTAGCTAAAATATAACTCAAAAAATTCTTAAAGTTTTACAGTAAGTTGGCTATATTCTAAATTATTTTAGAGAATATTCTCAAAACTTTTGTACTTTGTTTTCTATGGCTTCAAAGCCTTTTAATTTTTAGCATCAATTAAATTTGAAAATAATTAATAAGTTACTCCCACTTGTCATATGTTGTCTTCAACCTCTGGCCAATTGTAGCACGTTCTCTCTCTTACCACCATGGCTATGATTTGGAAAGCTTTAATCCCACCCGTTTTGCTTTCGAATTTATGTCTAGTACATGTGCCACCTTATCTTCAACTAAACCTCATGATTGTCCCATCCTAATCCCTTTTATTCAGGATAAAATTGAGTTTAATTTGGTTCAAAATTTTCTTTAAAACTAACCATATCTATCTCTAAGAGCCACCCCGAGCCTATTTATGGAGAGCACTAGGATCCCCTCTCGTTGCTCTACCCGTTCCTCAAGTCGTCCCAACCACTTGTGCCTTCTTTTGCTTGGAACGTCGTGGCGTTCAGAGCACGAACCGAACATCACTATCGTGCTCTTACAAACTTTCGATACTTCGGATCTTTTCTTCCAAAACCTTTCACATCACCTTGTGCCATTGATCGTCGTGAAGGTAATCTCTCAAACGATTTCAAGTTTGGTGAACCGTAGACGATGAATTTTATGTTTTACGAAAGTATATTTGTAGTTATTCGTTGCATTGTTGCGTCGCCATCCATGCCTCCCCGCCATAACCGTGGCCATCATCAAGTTCGTCGCATCGCAAGCTTTCCGGTGCTCCTCTCGGTTTGGCCAGAGTTGTCCTCTTCCTTAGTTTTCTTTCTTGCCAATGACTGCTTTGCGTTCCTCAATTGCTATGTTCGAACCGACCGAAGCATTTGCGGGCTACAGTAGTCACGCAGTATTGTAGTAGGAGTGAGAAAATAGAAAATAAAATAAATATTCTGAATGCTGATGTTATATAGTGAATTAGATTTTATTTTTCTGTAGAAAAATAATTTTAAAAATTCAAAAATTATTTCTTTTTTCTTTACGTGATTTAAACTTTCAAAAATTTGTTCTCCCTCATATGAACTTCGATTGAGGTGATTCTAAAGCCTAATTTTTTTTAAAAAATCAAGCTCTATTTAATGGTAAATTGTAATGAGTATGCGTGGGAGGGGGTCTTAGAACACTTATATAGGCTTGGGAGTGAATGCCATACAAGAAAACAAAAAGAAAAATTGAATTCGGATCAAAAGGGACTTAAATCGAATACTTGGCGTGCACACTACAGTAACGGGCCGGCCCAACACTGTTCACAGCATTTTCCAGTCTTTTTCGAATTAAAATAATTTCTGAAATTCATTTAATTCGTTTAAGGCAATAAAATTATCAGAAAAATTCTAGAAAATATTTTGAACTCCAATAAAATATTTTTTAAAAAAATTATATAAAATTTTCTAATATTTAATTAATTTAAAGAAGAGGTTTATTTCAAATAAATTCCAAATAAATTCCAGAAAATTTCAAAAATTGTAAATATACATTAAATGCAAGAAAAGAAAATTTTGGGATGTTACATATTTGTTTTTGTCTCTGTAGTTAGTTCATGATCATTTTGCAATTGGCTTAAGGCTCAATATGATTTATGCCTATTACAATTAAGTGATGCTAGGATGTGCAAGATGTATAAACTATAAACATCTAACTGGATGTGTTATTATGCTAATTATCATGATTCATGGATTAGGAAATGTGGTACAACATGAATAGGACATGACAAACTCTATTGAAAAAAATATTGTTCTTTAAGCTTTGAACTTTTTTTTCTCTAAGATGAAACAGTTAGTGCTAAGATAGTCATACTTTTTAATTTACTTTCATGTTTTTTTTAATTACGAACTTACTAGCAGTTTGTGTCTCTGTAGATTTTTCCCCTGTTCAGCAATTCTTTCAGAAGGGTAATTTTCCAGGGGGGCGCATATTTGATAAATATACTCTCTAAAGCGCATTATCGTTTCCAAGGTAATATCATATGTATAAACTTTTATGCTTTCCATTTATATTGCATATTCGATGTATTGATTATTCAGTGTGATAATGTAGTTTTATCGATGTTTGACCACTTCCCTTCTTTACGTATTATATATACTAACTTTACAATTGTATAAATCTTTGATGATGTGTCTCTGTATTCTCTACTCCATAAGCATTGATTTCAGGATTTGTTATTGGCGTACCAAACAAGATAAAATAATCCTATCACAATTAAGATTTATTTGTGGTCATTTCTATAGCTATTGGAAGTAAGATTTAGTTGTCTTTCATGCTGGAGCAAAGTGTAGGATTGGTCTTCAACAACCTTGGTGATAGCACTCCATTTATTCATTTTAATTTGCTTTTATTTTGTCAGAAGGACATGTTGCCACTATTGTCGTATTCTCATCATAATACTGAACTTTGTGCTGTGTTTTTTTTATATTAACCAGTGACCACCTCTTTGAAAGCCTCTTCTCTTCATTTTTTTATTTGACATAGAAATTCAGTGTGTTGACCTGGTATAGATCACCGATAATAGACATAGAGCTATTTCTGATGGGTACCATGGCTCATGACATTAGGTTACGCTGATGCTTCATTTGTTTTGTTTGATTCAATTATGTCAGTTTATTTTTTTTGCCACTATTGTTGTAAGTGGAAGATAGATCATATGCTATTCCATTTTTCTTCCTTTATTTTTTTCCCACGAAAATTTCATATTGTTTTAGGTTCTCTTCTACCTATCTGACGGCTAATGTGTGTTGCTACTATTTTGTGTAAGCATTGCAATTAAGTGTTATTGTGATATGTGGCTTCATCAAATACCCACAACAAAGGTAATTTCCTGACCCCTACAACAAAAATGGTGTTGACCATATAAATTAAA
This sequence comes from Rhipidocladum racemiflorum, assembly GCA_036346355.1. Lineage (NCBI taxonomy): Eukaryota > Viridiplantae > Streptophyta > Magnoliopsida > Poales > Poaceae > Rhipidocladum > Rhipidocladum racemiflorum. The sequence goes on along the minus strand of CM070578.1, from coordinate 12,343,649 downwards.
GGATTCCAGCCTCATCAAGTCAGGTGATGGGAGAGCAAATCTCACTTCATGATGATACCATTTTGGCAATCTCATTGGTCTTGAAAAGAGACATCAGTGCCTTCCACTTCATCGCTTAACAAGATTGGCCCCTCTCTCTATGTTCTGCACCTATGCAATTCTAGATTCCTTGACGCATGCATTGATGTACTTATGTTGTGAATCCTCCGCATGAATTGACCACACATGTTACATCCTATTCCATCCTATGAATCACCGATTCTTCGCAAGATCGTCGTACTGATATCGGATACTTATCCGATATGGTTGTCCTTCGCGATATGGTATCAAGAAGGATCGGTGAAATTCAGCATTTAAAATTAATAAAAGTAATCCCCGATCATTCTTCGATATTCTGCGATACTTCTGGGCCAAAAACACAAAGCTAAGCCCAATTCAAACCATCTCTCATAACCATAAAATCTCTCTCTCTCTCTCTCTCTCTCATTGCACCCAGTCATCTCTTCTACCGTTGATTGCCCTAAAATGCTTAGACCGATAGCCACTGTCCTCTACCCAGCTGACCGACGACTGCTACTAGTCGCCACCTCCCCTCTAGCCTCCACCGAGCATGTGGGCCACCACCGTTGCCTCCTTTTGCAATCTTGTTGCCATCGCCTCCCCTCCCTTTTTCCCTCTTCAATCTCGTCGCAGCCACCCCTCTACTCAGCCTGTCGCCCGTCGCCGTCTTCTCCCTCTGCAATCTCGCCGCAGTCGCCTTCTCCCTCTACAAGCTGTCACTGCCTTCCATCCCTTCTCCTTCTACCGCCAGCCAGCTAACCGCTGCCGCTGCCATCTTCTCCCTCTGCAATCTCGTCGCTGCCTTCTCCTTCTACAAGCCGCCGTCGCCTTCTCCCTCCGTTGTCACCTTCTCACTCTTACATTTTTTTATTTTTTAAACGCATATACTCATCGTATTGCCAGATTCTTGTTTCTGGGAAATCGCCATACCAGTATCGTGTATCGGTGATACATAGATTCCAGCTCAAACAACTCTGCACTACAACACAATATACATTACCTACAGATACTCTACACAATACATATCATCTAGACATGCTTGCAATGCATATCATCACATCATACAACATACATATTATCTATCCTATATTAGCCAGCGCAGCAGCATAGCGCGCCAACCTATCTAGTCCTATTCTATGTGGCCTGAAGTCTTTGGTGGCCTGCTCCAAATTGCCGTTTGTTCTTCAAAGCTCCCAACAATGGCAGATTGCTTCTTGTTTGCTAAAGAATTTGCCAATCGATTGTAATATATTTCACCATTGAAATCACTTAATACATTTACCAGCTTTGCACTCTGCTTGCTGATCATAATCTGCCCATCTGTGCTTTTGGTTGTGTTGGCGACGACGCTTATTGGCTTCAAATTCACTGAGGGTTTCAAATCGGATCCTTGAACCATGTAAACTGCGCCAAGAACTTCTCCCAGAAATATATCCTGAAAACATGAGAATTTACACAGAAAAGAAGTAGAAAATGAATAAATATTATACGAATTATCCAAAATGGGCAAAAAGAAACAAAATGAATTACAGCCAGTTACCATATGGTGATACAAATTATGTTCCTTCTGAAGTTCATTCAATAATGACAACAACCTATGGACAAAACCTGATTCAGGAGTTTGTTGGGTATTCTCCAAAGCTTCTAGGACAGCTCCAAATGACGCAGCTTTTCGTTGCACAGTAAGAGGAATGAGTGTGATATTCAAATTAGATTCTAGTACTGTTTTTGCAGCTAGTGGATCAAGAAACATGTTGAACTCTGCATATCTGTTCGATGGAACAGTGAACACATTCCCCTTCTCATCACCTCCATCTCTGATGAGTCCACCGACAATATAAACTCTCTGCATGGGGAGAAATGTGTCAAAAGATCAATCTTCACAGATGAATTCATGTCAGGCGAAACCTAGGGGGTCTGAAGATAGGAAACAACTGACCTCTATCACGGAGCTTGCATCCCTGTCATAGAGTGAAATGTTGACCAAATTGGTTAGAGGCCCATTGGTAAGAACAATGATTTTGTCATCTGGATCAAGTTGCTTCTGACCAATTTGCCAAACTTCAAAAGCCAACGGTGACGTTACGGATGGTCTAAATTTTCGAGTGTATCGATCATGCAATGAATAACCATGTAAATGATTTAGTCCAATTCTTGCATTAGCATTCATATGAATTGGATGCAAAATCTTTACCTTCTAGGACTTCTTGGCGGTGGCCGAGCTAGTCCATACAAAGGTATCTGAATCAACAAATCCGCCACTACCTTGGGGAATAGCATAAGAATTGTTGCATCCAAGAGTCGGAGTGCCCGGGCGATGGTATTGCCACGACCGACTGGAATGTCGTCACGGCCCATCATATGTAGAATGTCGTAAACGATGTCGATGCTAGCGATATTTGCCCAGCCATTGCCATTGACCAAAACCCCCTAAAACATTTCAATAAGATGAGATTTCGTTGATATAGTCAAAGTGGAGAGTACATAAGAAACCAATGAATTTGGCTGTATGAGAACTGAGAGCACATCATTTTGTTTAGTCAATACATTTGTCATATATAATTGTTCTTCTCACCTTTAGATCTATTACTTCTCTGGGTGCCTTCAAGAGGTATATAAGGGAAACAAAATCTCCAGGACTCATGTCCATGTCAAAAATGACTGTCTTCCCCCTGCTCACATTTCTGAAATTCGGCTTGTAAAGAACTTCTCTGTAATATGGAAACTGTGTACTGATGTTGAAACGCCCAGCGTTTTTAGGTAGATTTAGAACCTGCAGGGAACAATTTAGTTAACGCCAGATTTTTTTTTGTGAACATGTTAATTGAAAGTTGATCATAATACTATATTCTGAGCATGAATTTTGGTTAGACAAAACAGTGAAAGAAATGTTCACGTCTTAGGCCCTGTTTATTTGAGTTTTTTTTCTTCTCTAGCTTAAAAGCTAAAAAATCAAAGTCAACAAAGAGGTGCCTTTTTAACATGGCCTTTTCACACGGTATAAGCTTTAATATAACTAAAAGTTAAAAGCCATTGAAACTGTGCTCTTTTTTTTTTTTTTGCTTATTGATGGTTCTTTTTAGACCAATATCACTAAAATTAGGTTAAAATGCACACCTCTGCCACATATTAAAATGGATTGCTTTTAAGCATTTTAAACCAAAAGGTTGACTTTAAGGTATAAGCCGAAAAGCCTAAGCATAGCATTTTGGCTTAAGCAACTTGTAAGCATCTGGCTTTTAAGCCAAGCCATGGTATTTGGTAATATGCACCCCCCCCTTTTTTTTTTTTTTTTTTGCTTTTGAGCTATGGCTTATTGGTCGATTGTATGAAATACCCATGATTCTAATAATATTTTGGCTCAATCATCGTCAAGAAAAATATAGAAAAACAAAGCAAATTACATGAAATTTTTTTGCTATAATATATATTTTAGAATTTGCTACAATGCAGATTCCATGAAGAATTTGGCTACGAGGAGGTTGGATCGAAGGGATGAAGGGGATGGAGAGGTCAAATCTGGTAGTCGGAGGCGGCAGGGAGGCCAAACCAAGCAGTGAAGGGGACGAGTTGGTCGGATTTGAAGGGCGAAGAGGATAGGGAGGCCAAATCCGGCGTCCAGAGGCGTCGGGCAGGCCGGATCGGCGACTTGGGGAGGAATCGAGGACGGCGGTCTAGGAGTAGTCGAGGACAGTGGCGTCGATGGCCTAGAGGAGTTGACGGGCAGTGGCTTGGGGTTTAGACAACGAAGGCACGCGGGAGATGTGGTTATCGGCACCGACCGCTAGTCTAACCGGTACGCGAGTCACAAGAGAGGAGGGAGGGAGGGAGGGAGGAAGGATGAGGCATGGTGTTGGGATGAGGGAGGATGAGGAGAAAAAAAAAAGAAGGGGCCTAACTAGCGATGGTATTTGTAAGTAATTTTAATAAAGTTTAGTGGCAAAGGGTTATTTTGATCCCGTAAAAACCCAAAAAAGCAATTCTTTGATAGCTTTAATTAGCTTTTAGTTGTGCGAAAGCTTTAGGCTTGTTTCAGCTTTGACTTCTTTGCTTTTAAGCCCATACAAAAGCCAAAGCAAACAGGCGTAAACAAACAGTGCCTTAACCTTGTTTCTCTCCCTCAAAAAGAAAAAGGAAAAGAAAAGGTTGTGAGATACCAGCTCACTAACGAGAAAGGAATGGCATGCCAAATATATACTGCTTACCTCTAAGAAGCTCTTGAAAAATTCCTTATCGAGTGAGCTATTTTTACCCGTGATAGGCTTCGAGCTTGTGGCAACACGAATCGGGACTGCTTCTGGACCAGACACTTCCTTGGTGTATCCATCCTAAGGAGAAATGAAAGTTATCAGAATTTTAGAGTTTCGATCTCATACATAAACAACCCGAAAAACTGTCGCATAAAGATCATTTAGCAACATATATATATTTGTTACCTCACATCTTCCTCTGTTGCTTCCGGGCACCAGGCAGAAGCTATCCCTAATTCCAGTCTGAACATGTCCACTGTGAACTCCACCATCTTTCAGACCAAACTTGGGAGTTGCACGGCCATCGAAGAACGGGTTCGAGCCGTCACGCGCACCGTACGGCTTGTTCGAAGTTATCACTGTGACGTTGATATATTCGAGCTCGGCAAAGTCATTTCCACCGTTGATCTCGCCGTTGCGCATGCTAGAGAGAGCTACGCCGGCCGCAAAGGCATCCCACATGTAATAGCTCTGCATCAGGACAATGTAGAAAGAGTAAGATTAGACATGGAGATTGAAAGAGACTTAGAATGCAATACTTTCATAGGAAATGGTATTTTTACAAGAATGAGAAACACAAGAGTTTGAACTTTGAACTTGCCGTGTTGCCATGGCCGTTGGACCGTCTTCTCAGTCTCAATAAAACCTGATCTAACGACCGGAAACAGTACTGTGCCTCGTACGTTCGCTGACGCCGTCGGAATTCGGAAAAGAATTCCTCGGTGACCGGAATTGTGTCGGACGCATCAAGAGGAATGAGTGTGATGGGAATGCCTGAGTGAAACACCTGAAGAGAGCCACGCAGTTCACATATCACTTAATTGCGTACGCAGCTAGCTCCTTGAAGCGAAACAATGCTGAAGAAATCACACTTCGCAAATCTACATGTTATAAAGTATGGATATTCCTCGTAATCATACGATCTTGCAAGGTGATGATGCACTTGATTTCCTACGTACGCACCTGATAGGCAGCAAAAGGGTCTCCGAATATGTTGTAGTCCGCGAACGGGTTGGTGGCGTAGGCGGTGAACAGGTTGCCTGTCGGGTTTTTCGACCTCACGCCGCCGCCGGAGACGTAGAAGCGCTCTATGTTGCGTCTCAGGTGCGGGTGCGTCATGAGGAGGAGCGCGACGTTCGTGTGCGACCCGAAGAGGAACACGGTGGTAGGTCCCGCGGACACCGTGTCCACCATCACCTGCTGCGCCGTGGGCTGCCGGAGCGGCCTGTACCGCCGGCCTCCCTGTGGGAGGAAGCCCCTCCTGACCCCGGAGTTGGTGTCGATGTCGAGCCGCCCGCCGCGCCCCGGCGGGACCGACTGCCGGTACCTGCAGCCGCCGGCCGTCGATATGCCCTACGCACGTTTTAGCAGCATACATGAAAAGAAATTAAAGAAGAGGACTCCGTAGTCCGTACATGCATTCTTGGACAGTTGCATTTCTGCTCAAGGATGGTGTGAACTATAATAAGTTGTTGCTACCTGGTCTATCAGTGGTAGGTAGCCGCCAACGTTCGGGCGTATGTCGCCGGCGTCCGATATCCCGCCGTCGCCGCCGACGCCGACCGGGATGTCGTCGCGGCCCATCATGTAGAGGATGTCGTATAGGTGGTTCACGCCGTGCCCGGCGTCGCACCATTCGTTCGCGTTGATGGTAATGGCCTGCAGTGTTCATATCATAGCAAGAGTAGTGACTTACCAGTTACCACTCAGTCAGTGAGACTAGAGGGAGGGAGGGAGGGAGAGAGAGGATGCATCACTATAATTAATTAGCTTAGTTCTGCACTTTTTGGAGATATGCTTCATCAAATTGACGCATGCCGTTGAAATATGCTACTAGTAGAATCAACATAGTCAAAGGCCAAGATGCGCCGTCGTTGTCCAATCGACATCCACTATTTTTTTTTTCACCTAATGAGCAATGACAACGCAGACAATCGAGTGAAACTCAGCATGCGCGTGAGATTTTATTGGAGATGGTCCATTTTCTATGGGCAAAGCGAGAAACGATGAGATCGTTCGATTTTTTCACTCAATCTCCACTGCAGATACGTGCGTGCGTACCTCCTTTATTTACGCCCAGCCGTCACCTGGAGATGGGAGTTTTGCACGGACGAAATCACCGTCCAATCTATTGGTGATTGGCCTCGGAGAGATCGATGCAAGCGATGCTGTGGTACATGCAGTAGCGAAAAGAGAACTACATGGCACCAACCTTGACGTCGAACTCGGACCGGTTCTGCTTGAGGATGTAGAGCAGCGCGAGGAAGTCGTCGGTATCCATGTCCGTGTCCACCAGGATCCGCCGCGGCGCGTCCGCCGCCGCGACGCCACCGGCGGCCACCGCGAAGAACGTCAAGGCCACTGCGGCCGCCGCCACCAACGTCCATGGCTGCGCGCTCTTCTTCCTCTTCTTCATCTTCATTTTCTCCATGGAAACCATATATAGAAGGAGCTCAATGCAGGCGTTGGAACAAGGGGGAGGTGGTCACTAGATAGGGAGGGGGTGGCTGTTGTGTTGCCAGTTGGTGCCTACTCCAGCCTTGCTGCATGATGCGTGTGCCTTTTATGGCTCGCCTTGGTGGACATTAGTAACACCGGATTGGCTCCGGTACATCTGTAGTTACAAAACACGTGCTGTCGGACCGTCCGATGAGCGACCAATGATCCAGATCGGAGGCTCAACCGTACTGATTTTCTCCTTAACAATCCATTTCAGATGTCGGAAGACTTCACTTTTCTTGCGTCTCCACAAGCATTTTCGGCAAATTCGGCCTCTCCCTAATATATTTGAAACAAATAGTCTCCTCACTGACCGTGAAAGACGCAGCCCGAGACGTTCGGTAGCTTTTCAAGAAGCTACTGAGCACAAAGAGCCCGGTAGAGTCTCATTTCGAGCCAGGAGAGTGTGGCAACGAGGTGAGCTGCGCGAGCATGGAAACCTGCCGTTCGAGGAGGAGAGAACATGTTTACAAATTTATTTCAAAGGTGATTAGATTCAAAAGAAAGTTTGCGGGGGACCAGGAAAAAATCTCAAAACTTCCAAAAGGTGATTTGATTAAACTCTCCACGACTGCAACGCGTCCGTGCCCGATTTCGTATTTGGCCGTGCGGCCACCGGGACCATGGACTGTCGTTGTCCAACTCCCGTGGCGGCCTCATCCCGCCGTTGCGTCCGCACGGCCGTCCCTCCGGTCCACCTCCGCCCTTGGAGCTACGAACAAGGACGTGCCGAAAACGACTCAACTCGCCAAATTGGCCAGGACGAGGGGGAAAAGCAGAGCAGCTTTCTGCGCCCACGTGTAACCCGCTATATCGTTGGCTCAATCCGGGGATTAGCAGCGGGCGACGCCATCCACGTTTTTGATACGTATGTAGCCGGCCGGTACGTACGTCTCTGGTATATACGGCAGGGCATAGTTAACGGGGATGTACAGTACTGTGCTGAGTGCTGTGCACGAATAAAAGTGTGCCTGGTTTGTGTGGACTTCCTGTTTGGGGTTTGGGTAATCCCGCTCTGTTAGCAAAGTTATCGATACGTGCGCATAAAACTCTACCAAATAATTAAGTTGAGGTGACTCCAAGTCAGCGATGGAGCACTGCGCGGATTAGTGGTGGCCCGAGTGGACCACGTATAGCGGTAGGATTAGCCCCATATGAATTATTTTGTATAGCCGCATGATACAAATAGATATGGCAATCGGACACGATAGGTATTGATAGTACTCGCTCATATATGTATCCATCAGTTGAAATCTCACCCGCAAACATGTTTACGAAGGGTGACGGGCAAAGGACCTTATCCATATCCGTCGCTCGTGGGCATACCCATTTACCCATCAAACATCAACAACCATCACGGTATAATGGAGAAACTCACCATCGTAGACGGCAAGAGGCGCGGGCGGCTCCACACCAGGCCGGAGGGGGAAGGCTACGGCGACCACAAGGTGGTCGACAGGGAGGACGAGGGTGATGTGGACCTCGACGTAGCAACCAAATCAAAGCCAGATTAGCCAGATGTGCACCAACCAAACCCCATATCTAAGACATCACACAAAAGGCGCAAACAAAGCAACAAAATCAAATCAAATCGAGACTCGGATGAGATCAGGCAACTAAGTGCAAGTGACTAGGTGAGAAAGATGTAGTACTAGAAGCAGGAATGTGAGGAGCAGGCGGCGGGGTAGAATGGTGATCATGGCGGCGAGGAGGCACCGTATCCTAGTAGGGCGGCCAGTGGGAGGTGGCAGGGGGTAGCCGGCAGGGGGCGTGGCGGTCAGTGAGAGGCGGCAGGGAGGCTGGAGGCAGGCGATAGGGAGGTCGAAGGTGGCCGACAGTGCGGTAGGTGGGAGGCGGCAGGGGGGTCGGAGGGAGGTGGTAGGGGGTAGGGCGATCGGTGGCATGAGGTGATCCGTCCAACCCTGGTTTAGAACAGGAGAGAAGTAGAGGATTAATGACCTGGGGTCCTGGGGAGATTGGGGAGAGGATTGGGGACTTGCGGCTGGGAGTAGGGGTGGAAATCGAGTCAGGTCATCATTTTTTTAAGCTTTTTTCAAAATTGACACAGTTGATTTAATACAATTTTATTTACAATTTGGAAGTATTTTTAGAATCGAGCCAACAAGCCGAGCCGAGCCGAGCCAGAGCAAAAACCAATTTCATTCAAAATTAACTCGTTCAATGATTAATAAAAAAAAACGAGTGTAATTGGAGCAATTTTGAACCGAGCCAACGAGCCCCACAAACAAGCTTTTTTTCCAGCCCTAGCTGGGAGCGAGGGGATAAGGGTTCGGGCCAAGTCAATCGGTCGAGGGATGGGACCACTTGTCAGATCTCTTTATGGGTAATCGGGTGATACAGGTACATGCGGAGCTCACCCATACCTATACCCGTTTACTCGATGGGTAAAGAATTGCTTCTATTTCTATAGCCGTGGGCAAAGAAAGTCACATACCCGCTTCCATTAGGGTATTTACCCATAAGCACGTGGGTAATCGGGCACAATTGCTATCCCTAGTCACACAAGCTCTATTGAGTCCCACCAACAAGAGACGGCCGGGCGGGAGACCCTAGGGTTTTTGTTCTTCTTGTCCGCTGCCGGCGTGAAGCATCTAGGCCCCTATTTTTTTTGTAATTAATGACAATTATGTTAAAGGAATAACAAATTCTCTTAAGCTTGTGAGAATAGGTTGGTCTCGATTGCGGCATCAAGCATGTGAGAAAAAGAGTCAAGAGAAGAAGGCTAAAGGCTTGAAGTAAGGTATAATTGTAGAAAAATTCTTCTTTTATATTTTTATCGATCTCAGAGCTAGAAGGAAAAGATCGGTTTGCTAGATAGATATTGTACTATTAAGAGAGAGTGATGCCTGGTAGTTTGAATTGATTGAGTTCAAAATTGGCTCAAAACTATTTCTAAATGCATTTGGTCTTGGCTAGAAATTAGTTTTGCATCTTCTGCAAATCCGGCAGTACCGCGGTACAAAATGCGGTAGTACCGGGTTTTATATTGTGGTACCTCTTTTCCAGAGCAGGTTATTTTTTTACTAAACCTGTTTTTCTCTAGGCCGAAACTACCGTGGTGCAAAGTGCGATATTAGCACCAAAGTCTTGAACAGTAGTTATAAAACAGAAGCACTCCTTTTCGCTGTTTTTCTGTAGTTGGAGCTACTACCGTACAAAGTACGGTACTACCGCAGCTCGGTAGTACCGAAACTCCGAGCGGTACTTATTTTACAAAAGGGGTGTTTTTTTTGTGTTTTTGCTCTTTTTGGAGTGCTGGTACTATCGCAGTGCAACTGACGGTATTACCAGACTTTAGTAGTACCGAATTTTATATGTCGGTACTTATTTTCCAGAAGGGGGGTAATTTTGAGACGGTCGGACTTCAGAATCCGGTAATACCTCAAAATGAACATCGGTACTACCGGAGTTACTGTAACGGCTATTACCTACCGCATTTAATACTCTGATATGACCTTTGCCAGAAGAGCGGTACTACCGCGATTTGCACGCCGGTAGTACCATAAATGCTAAATTTTTTAGAGTTCCCCCCCCCCCCCAACGGTTGGAATTGTTAGAGGGGGCTATAAAAACCCCCATACATGCATTCATAGAGCCTCTTGGACATTCATTGAAGTCATTTGAGCTCTAGGTAGTGTTATTTCTATCTTGTGCATTCAATTCACTCTTTGAGAGAGATAGAAGCATTCAAGTGTGCATTTTATTTGTTTTGAGCCAATTAGACACTTGAATCAACCTCAAGCAAGCGTCATCACTTTGTTACTCTTGGAGGTTGCCGCCTCCTATATGGCTTGGAGGTGAGAGAATCGGTGATCTTCTCAAATGTGCTCGTGAGAAGACCCAGTGGTTGTGAAAGCAAGGAGCTTGCCTATCAAGTGTGGGAAAGAGCTACCACGGGTGATCGAGGAATACTCAAGTTGTGCAAGGAGCCGGATTGAAGTGTTCAAGCTTACCTCAACATGGTTTAGGGGAGACCGGCAAATTTCCCATACCACGGAAAAAATTCTGGTGTCAACTTTTCTTGTGGTTTGCTTCCTTTACATATTTGAGCAATTACTTTCCTAATATATTTAATGATTGATACTTGTCTAGGATTGGATAATTTCTTAGACTTAGATTGTTAGTGCATTTAGCGAGACCTAGAGTTTTTAGGCTTCAATTATTAATTTTCTAAATTCTAGTCTTACTTATTAGATCTTTGTAATTAGAGCCAAAGATTTTAAAAACCTCTTATTCAACCCCCTCTAGTCGGTTATCCGATCCTACACGGCATCCTCACCAGCATTGAGTGGGGGTAAAGGACCCATGATTTCCACAAGTTACTTTATAACTCCATTTCTTCTGCAGTTTGTTCTAATCTTCTAGTTAGTTGGCCCTTTTTAGTTCTGTTCTGCGATGAGTTTCTCGTTGGATTTCCTCCAGCTCACCTAGCTAGATGGTAATGGCGACACTTAAGCAGGAGTTGCCACCGAGTTGAGTTGGGTACAGTTAAATGTAATTTGGTTTCCTTCAAATCACTGTATCTGAATAATACAGTTGGGTACAGCATGGTGATCCTTGACAGCCTACTTCCTATTGCCGTGATCATCGTCTTACCGTCGGCGTCACTAGATCTGAAGAATCCGATGAGGAAGCCCAGCACATTCATCGACTCAAGGACTTGATAGTAATAGATTGTTATCCATGGTCTACAATGTAAAACTTTTGAGTACCTCAGTACTTTAACGATGTGTTATTAATATAAACCAAATTAAATACCGTTTAATTATAAACTAGTTGAATGCCCATGATAATAAAAATCATATTAATTACTACATCACATCTAGTCGCTCTCGCGTGGCAAGGAGGAGCCTAGGATTGCGGCATGCCGTTGGCTCCATTTTGGCGCCCTGCTGAACTCCGGCGCAATTCATGTTGCGCCTCCGCCATCGATCACACACGCATGGGGCACGGCCTCCTTCGTGCCCATGGCTCAGTTTGTTGTGCCGGGAAGCGCCGCTGTGAGCCGCGTTGCAACTCCACGTACCCTAGTGCTCAGCCTGCGCCACCGCACATTGGCATATGCATTGTGGTTCTCGTGTCGCACCACTCATGGCCGAATTAAGCCCCGAAATCACTGGGAGAGGTGGCCTCAATAGCTCGACGATGACAAAGATGGACCAAACAATGATGAGGTCTACTAAAGCTCCACCATTATGGTGGCAGCTGGCAAGCCACAAAAAAGAGTTTGTGAAAGGCAGGAGGTTGTTGGAATAAAAGTAAAATTTGCTAGAAATTAATTTGTTTGTTAGGGTGATTCATATTTTGTTGGAGGCTTTTCTAAGAAGGTGAGAAGGGGGAGGTAAGAGGTAAGAACATACCTTCATCTTCATCTCCACCACCAACTTATTATTATTATTATTATTATTATTATTATTATTATTATTATTATTATTATTATTATTATTATTATTATTATTATTATTATTATTATTATTATTATTTCAGATGAGTTTGAGCAGCATATAAACCCAATGAAATAAAAAAAATACTCAATCCATTTCTAAATGTAAGGCTTATTTTTTGAATGATCTTGTTCACAAATATAAGGCTTGTATGTAGATTTAATGAGGTCTTTCCTTTTATACCTCTATTTATTCTCACTCAACCATATGCATTTATTCATTACCACCCACACAAAGTAAATCTTTCATCTTCCAAGATAATTAAGTGAGAGCATCTAAGTAATTTTCTCTTATACCTTTCTCAATTTCAATACAACCTTAATCTTTGTGCAAGTCAAAATACGCTTTATAAAAATAAATGGAGAGAGTAGTAACTACAGATTAACCCTTATAGGCAAAACAAGGAGAGATGCTCAAGCAAATTGATATATGTGCGTATGCTTGTTCCACGTCGGGGCTAACCTTTAGCAAGTTTTCCAATATATGGTGTGACAGGTGTGTGATAACACTAGATATATGCGAACAGAATTAACAAAAAAAAAAAATCGATCCATTTTTTTTCAGTTGACAGTATGTACTTTTTTACCAGTTTGCTGTGAGCAATTTGTCTGTCATGCACTGCCAAGTGCCAACTACTCAAAAGGGCTTACATCTCGATTGTGCATGTCCATGAAGCATTGCACAAGCTAAACATTGTGACAACAGCAAACTGATACCTTCCATGATGAATTGCCTGCCATTCTGCAGCAGCTGCTTGACCCTGGGGATCCTGATCAGATATCAGTCGCTGACAACTCCGACAAGTGATAACTTGACCCACTGTTAGATTTCTTTTCTTTCCTCCGAGAATGAGAGCATATGTGGAAAGGTACATTGCAAAAGCACCAGAACGAGTCCAAAAAACTTACTGCTCCAGTAACAAGAATTCGATGTCTCCGTTCTGCTTGAGATGAGCGGCCAATTGAGTCCAGTGTTCATGTTGCCCCATGATCTTGACATGCCACTTTTTAGAAACCATTGAGAATTTCCATATATCAATCATACTTGGTCAGATTTTGAAGCTTCGTCTTGTTGAACGGTCAAATGCAGTAGCGAATTAATGGAAACGGTAGAGGAAAATGATGGCAACATATGCTATGCAATTAAGTCTTGCTGTCCACTTATGACTCGCCCTCCTCGCGGTTATCAAATCGCGAGCGAATGGAAGACCCAAGCTTACCACACTCAGCGCGCGTCTTTTTTTTTTTGGGCAATGGCCCTCTGCATCCAGTTCCCCTTTTTTAAGAACCTCACATCCCATCCCTATCTCTGCTCAATTGAGTCCATTGTCGAATCCGGAAGTAACATCTTCAAACTTTTTGTGTAAAATACACTAATTCATGATCGAACTAGTGTACACAATAAATAAAGTTGATAACACAACATATCTAACATATATTATTCATTAAATGATATAGTCTTTTACAATAACATTGGCTCGCAGGCCAAATAAAAGTAAAATAGCGGATATAAAAATAAATTGATGTAAAACTCAATAGATTTGCCACTAGCAATCGATTGGGGTAGCGGTCCTAGTTGTCTTAGTCCTCACCATCATAAACATACTCCTTCTCTGAATTAGCAAAGTAAGCAAGGGTGAGTACAAAAGTACTCCACAAGTCATACAAGAGATGCATCAATAATGTAAAGGATTCAGTGGAAGGTTTTATGGTTATTTTAGTGTAAAGTAGCAAGTTCGCATATATTTTAAATAATTTTTAAAGCACAATTTTATTTACATAGTAAATTGTATTTTTCAATATTTTTAAATTCAGAAATCAATCCTAGAATCAACTCAGGTATCTCTCTTGCAACTTAACCCAAATTCACCATGATGGACTTACTCCATTCCCACTGAACACTTTCTCAAAACTATTTTTCTTAAATAATAATATCTAATTTGTAAAAGACCAGCGCAGCATACCCATGACCACGGGTGCGGCTAAGCGATTAGTTTTACACTCTGCAGAGGCTGTACAACTTTACCCACAAGAATGATGGTCTCTTTCTACCAAAATACACACTTCCTTTGGTGTGCGGCAGAGAAAATCATGACAAGGCTCCACATAAAGCTACATCCATGTAGTCATGCCCGCTAAGGTTTCACCGCTGAAAAGATTATCCTAATTCAGAAGCCTCCTCTTGTGCCAAGTGACAGCCTCACGCTCACACCACCTTGCACCTAATGACATGACTGTTTATGGTATGTTGCATTATGGTTCACCAGGCCTATCCCATATCAGACATATAGTAGTACAACAACGCTTTACATTTAGCAACTCACAGACCGATCCTTAATTGACTAGGCGAGCTTTCAACAACCCAACAAACCACCAAACTAACATGTCTCGTCCAATCTAAATCACATTTTTTACTTTATCACGACATGATATAGAACTTCATGGCACAATTTTCTATGATTCTCAAAACATAGTTCTCATTTGGCATAAAATTCCTAAAATAACCTAAATTCAGGTCTAAGTGAGGCTAAGCATGTCATAATTGTTTTGATAGTCATCACATAACAATTAAAATAATTCCAGGGTTACAACGGTACAAAGGATTCAATTATCAAATGTGGTTTTAACAATTATGGCATAATTATTCAATTTAAAAATGGGATTAATATACATTTATAACAATTATGCATGCAATAACTTAAATTCAATATATCATTTTAGAAATTGGATTCAGCATGATCAAGGATATGTAACTTGCCTTTAAAAAGGCCTTACTCTAGTTTTAGACCTTGGTCTTGAGTCCACCTTCACTCTCGTACTCTCTAGGTACTTCAACGTCAACGTGAATTGAGATAATAAAAAATAAATACCAATAATAAAGAGCAATGAACTCCAAAAATTAAATAAAATTTACCATTAAAAAGAGCTTGAATTTACAAAATTTTAAAAACTAGAATTGTTTCAATCAGAGCTCGTATGAGGGAGATCGGGCTCTAAAAAGTTTGAAAATAAATAAAAAAGAATAAATATTAATTAATTTAATTATTTTTCTACTGGAAATCCTAATTATTGCGCAATGTTGATGTCATTAGTTTTTTTGGGTTTTGAATTATTTTTCGTCATCGATGACAGATGGGGTCGTGGACCGAGTCCACGGCTAATGTCAGCACTGACGTCACCAGCGATGCTTCGACTCTCATGCGTGGCACTTCGGCTTTCGTGTGTTCCTTCGTCTTTCGATGCGGCGTGATGACCTTAGGTTCGATGGCGATGGTGATGCAGCAGTGAGGGCAGACTACAGTGAGAAGGTGTTGAGTCGACGGCACGGAAAGAGGACAGGGCAGAAGAGCGGCATTGGTGGAGGCAGCACAGTTTGTCGCTGGAACAACGACAGCAACGAGACGACGCTGCGGAGGGACTCACCTGAACAGCAGATGGCGGCGATAGAAGCTCTGAAACTCAACAATGGTGTGACGGAACTCAAATGTGGCGAAGATGAAGACCACGAGCAAAGCTCGAAATGACAGCGACAAGTACGAAAAATGGAGCGACAGATGCGGCTTGAAATGGGGAATCCAGATCCGGCATCAGCGCAACAAAATACCCCTGAGAATGCGGAGAATACGCGGAATGAACACCGAGATCGGCGGTGTGATGAACTCAAACTCCAGCGTCAGTTCATCTTCGCAAGCGGGCCGGCTAGATGGGCTTCGTGGGCTAAGCCGAGCGGCAAAGCGGGCTGACAAGTGGCGCAGCGTGGCGAGCTAACAAGTGGGGTCAGGCCCACTTGTCGGCGGAATCGCTCTTATTATTATTATTATTATTATTATTATTATTAATTATTATTATTTTCGAAATCCATTTCAAAGTTTTAAATAAACCCCAAAAAATCAAATAAATTTATAAAAATAGCAAATAAATCTAAAAAATTATAGAAAAAATCTCAAAAATCACTTGAGGCCTTTGGAACTCAACAAAATTATTTTCAATACAATTTGAATTTTATTGTTCTTAAATAAATTCTTTTATTAACTCCAAAAATAAGAAAAAGCTTTTAGAAATTCCAGAAAAAATCTTAAAAATTCACAAATAATTAATTGCTAGCTTTCAGGTTTCAAACAGCCACGCAAATATTTTAGCTGTTTCATCAGGAATTAGTGCAAAGCTGAGGAGGACAGTTTGTATGTGATTGTTTATCCTAGCAAATGGTGCAAATAGCATATCGTACTAGTTAGTCATGAATATCGTGTGGTACAACACTCTAGCCCTTTCGTCGACCCAACACAAAGCCCTCACAGCCTGATTTTTATCCATCTTGACTTCATAGAAAAATGAGAGGCTTTTAGCTTGAATTTTTTTGGAATATTCAACGGTAACATACATATCCCTAAAGGTAATACCTTGCTTTAGTTTTGTTCGTATGTTGCAAACATCCTTCTTTGTAAAAGTGAGGTTGCGAACTCACATGCATGTCATCAAGCAGGGTCATTATGTGTGAGGTGGAGATGTTCCTATGATGCAAAGTCTTCAAGAAATCAAAATCCTCGCAAGAGATACAACGGTGTGACCTATGGAACCTCCTTGCAATATGCTTCACTAGTGGGTGTGTGTGCTCCTTTTGCATAATAATAACTTGCCATTTGTCATCCTTCAGCCCTATAGTCATGTGTGCTTTGCAGTCAAACTTTGTCAATTTATTTTGCTTCCTTGTCCCAACAGTGTTGATTGTAACAATATCTTTCTTTGAGTTGCAAACTGAATTGCTTGTAGAGTTTTCACCTTCTTCTTCTAACTTTCTTGCATGCAAACACTCAAACTCCCTTCTGATCATCTTTTTTGTCACTTTGCTGATTTCTGAGCTTGCTATCCTGATACCAAACCCAAGCTTGTATGTATAATCATTGTACACTTTTTAGCCCCCTTTTAGGGTGTCAAACACCATCCCAACAAATGGAACAATTGGTTGATAGCACACAATATCTTTGTCCTGATCACCAATTTATTCTTCTGCGACCTCAACTGTAGTATAGCCATCATCATGTATATTTCTCAGTGATTCATCTTGCTCAGTACAAAGCTCTGCACTTTCTTGAAAAGAAAATGTTGAAAACACTTGTAACTATTGTTGCACCAAAACATACAAATTGTTGCGTCACGATATATCCGAGGCCATCAATCCAAAAACTACGCTAATGTGCATCGACTTGTATACATTGCAATCTTTGATGCTGATTTTTTGTTCAAACACATTTTTTGTTGGAATAGGATTGCAATTATGTTTCGTATGTGGTTGATGATAATCAAAGGGTTCTAGGGTTAGCACGTACCAGATCATAGCTCGAAGGAACACCATGGACAGATGAATTTGCAGCAGGATCCATCCGTGGGATCTCCCAATGTAAGCCGTGGTTGCTCCTGGAAGTACTCGCCACATGAGGCGGCATCGGACCGGTATACGTTTGTTGGGACTCTCGATTGATCAAATTTGTTGCGACCATTGGTGAGGGAGGCCTTGCAAGCGGATGAGTTGATGGTGGAAATACAATTTTTCGGATCAAATGAGCTATTGGGATGATTTAGGATAAGAAATTTTGAATCCCGCGAGAAAGATTGAATAAATTGATCTCGGGGGGAGAGAGGAATTTTTGTTGCAAGGGAACGTACACGCTTGCAGAGGGAGAAATTGTTTTGTCGCCGTAGGACGCACGGTGTTGTAATCGGGTAAGAAGACATTGAATGGCTGAAACAAATCACGTTGGATCCAATAGCAAATGGTGACGTCTAAGGCTAGCGTCTCTAGGTGCTAGTCGCTCCCTACTAGAGATGGCAACGGAGACCCGAAACCCGACGGGTATTTACTCTATTAGGGGACGGGTATGAACCTTTTTTCATACCCGCGGGTATATTAATGGGCAAAAAGTATTACCCAGTGGGTAGAACGGGTAAAGATATTATCCAATATCTCCTGGACTGTCAAATCAGCCGGCCCATCTGCATAAAGGAGCAATAGTCCTTTGGCTAAAGATATTATCCAATATCTCCTAGACTGTCCTTTGGTATTATGAAGCCTTTTTTCCTCGTATGCTAGAATGTAGCTTATTACTTCATTCGCTAGAACTATTAGCATTTAGCTCAGATGAAATATGATTGCTATTGTATTGCATAGTATTGTGTGCTTTCGGGTGCGGGTTACTCATGAGTCCGTTACCCGCGAATGCACGGCATCTTGGTAAATTTTTTACCCGTATGCGGGTATGGGTATTGTAGCGGGTAGATTTTATTGCCACGGGTACGGATACGGAGTGGTGATACTCGCTGGGTATGTACCCATTGCCATTCCTACTCCTATATAAAATATAAAATTACTTTAGGAGATCAACGGGTGTGAGATTGTGAGAATGCACAGAAGAGGTGAGAGGAGCCGGCCGTAAACCGACGAAGCTGCGGGCCGGCAGAATATTAATATTATTGCCACATTACGTCTGTTGCCAATGTTGGTCGGTGCCAACAGCTGGCCCATTACAATACCAGTAATTTCATTCCTCATGATGGGCCTTTTTATTGGTGACGCGGCTGGCCACAAGCCACTCGACGACCCAAGCCCATGGTCGTACTGCCAAGCATGGATACCGGCCGTGCCCACTCGGACTGTGGACTGAAATGCCTTTTCGGCGGTATGGATCTATCTAACAACAAATGCAGCCAATCAAGACGCTGTGGCGACGGGAGATGTCCACGCTAGAGCACAGTCCCGATCCATCTATATAAATGGACCGTAATTTTAACTCAAATCCTCGCAAAATTCCGCGTAAATCTCCGTCGGAATGACCATCCAAACAAGCCCTAAAGTGGGCAACGGACGGGCGACGCGCGTAGGGTGACGAATCTGACGATACCACGACCAGCGAGCGCTCGCTTAGCTCAGAGCCTCAGAAGATGGCGTCGGATGCAACGCCATGGGCCGCCAGGCCAGCGCATGCAGGGGAATCCATGGCAACGCACGTCGTAGGTTATGTACCCTGCTGCCTGTGGGCTCGATGGTCTGACGAAGGGACAAAATAACCTGCATCCGGGGACTACGTGCATTATGTCTTCATCAATCGTCACAATTCACAACGTGTAGGTGCAAGCTAAATCGATTGTCGAATCAAAAATATGTCGAGTACTTCTGTACTTGTAGAACATTCGGTGATTTTTTTTAGGAAGACGAGAGCTTTATTACTCATCACCGGCAATTACGTCATCCGGGAAGGGATCAGCGAGGAAACAAGTGCACACAAGCCGCCACTCCGAAATCCCCTGCACACTACAGGCATGTTAGCACCCTCCTCCTCCTTCTGAACTAAAATTGAAAAGAATTGCTTGCTAGCTCTCAAACTTCCGCAAGGATCGATGCAGGCAACAGAGGACCTGTTACCCTGCCGATTTCAAGTCCCAAAAAGTTCTTGAAAATCCGTTTCAAGAACAATATTGGTAGTTTGGTGCAACCTTCTCTGGGCTAGACAACCGTCCCGGCACGCCAAAGCCTCCATCACCAATGTCTCCGTTACCATCATAGTTCCTGCATACTTTAATCTCGAGTTCATTTCAGGAGCTCATTTGAAGTGTTAAAATCCCACCTTTGGAAATAATTTATCCCGGATTAGCATCAAATCAAATCGAAGAAAAATACAAGTCGCCTTACACCAGGCAAGCGACCTAGCAGTAGCACACAGTGT
Source organism: Rhipidocladum racemiflorum (assembly GCA_036346355.1). Taxonomy (NCBI): domain Eukaryota; kingdom Viridiplantae; phylum Streptophyta; class Magnoliopsida; order Poales; family Poaceae; genus Rhipidocladum; species Rhipidocladum racemiflorum. Next base: position 12,323,658 of record CM070578.1, on the reverse strand, counting down.
GTTTCTGCCAGATCACCATCGATCAGCCTAGAGGAAGAATACAAAGTGGATTGTCCTGCAGCGGTCGAGCTAATTGTCCACGCCATCTACGGGCGTCGCGGCGTGGATAGGACGATCCGAGGGAGACCATCTATACATACATATATACATACATACATAATGCTAATGAGACATATGGTGCTAACATGCATGCTAACTCTAACTATAAGCCCTTGGATTCATCGTTTATGGCTGAGATTAGCAGAGGTGGAAGAATACAAAGTGGATTGTCCTGCAGCGGTCGAGCTAATTGTCCACGCCATCTACGGGCGTCGCGGCGTGGACAGGACGATCCGAGGGAGACCATCTATACATACATACATACATACATACATACATACATACATACATAATGCTAATGAGACATATGGTGCTAACATGCATGCTAACTCTAACTACAAGCCCTTGGATCCATCGTTTATGGCTGAGATTAGCAGAGGTGGAAGCCCACCTTGCCACTTAAACCCTTTTTAGAAAACCCCCTTAAAGATTATTCCCCCTTAGAGTTGGATAGAGAGCTTCCAACTTTCTTGATCTGGACCACCCAAACACAATCCAATGGTTACTATCTTGAGTTATCACATTAACATCTAATTAGGCATTAGCACTAGATATGTTGCCCACACACACACACACACACACACACACACACACACACACACACATATATATATATATATATATATATATATATATATATATATATATATATATATAAAGTCTCATCCAGGCGGAGGAAGCGGTATGGTGGGTATGGCACTGCCATACCTCGCTCCGCCACGTGGATCCTTAGTACTTTTAGCACATGTTCTGTCAGTAACACAAAATATTTATGAAATATTTACCCTGATGATTTCATGTGTGGATTTGAAAAATTATTTTAGCAAGATGTCCAGTAGATTGAACTCGAATACTTTGCTCCTTATATACTCTGTATGAATTTTTTTGGCATTACGATATTGTTTAATATTCCATCCTACCGATTTTGCCGCATCATAATTTTACTCCGTCCTCCGCCACTATAATACACCTACTATCGAAATGAGAATAGGATGATATCCTATTACCTTACCTTAAAATTGATGTTAAGATTAGGATAGGAGATGCACACGTCCAAGGAACAATAACGGATAATAAAGGTATATAAAAATAATAATTTCGCCATATCAGAATTTTTTCCCGTCCTCCGCTACTGATATCATCTATACACATGTGTAGATACACATGCTATCTATACCATTCTTTTCTGCTTCAGGATGTGTGCTGTGAAAGATATAAAGGAAAAGACAATATTGCACAGATATTGAGGAAATAAATTATGGTGTAGATAGCATGTGTATCTACACATGTGTGTAGAAAATGCATGTCCTATATATATACACACACACACACTCTCTAGAGTATGTACTTCTATTTCTAGTATACCACTTAAACGAATATATTATACTCTTTGATCACTTTCAGTATACTCTAATAATAATTCTAATATACTACAATGCGACATTGTTGAAAAAAAAAATCATCGGAGCCCTTTATTTTTTTTTCACTATATACCTTTTTCCATATGTAAAAAGGGTATATAAACAAATTGTGCTATAAAGGATTGGCTTTGATGAAATTATTCACGAAACTCATTTTGGAGTATCTTATTATCAGTATTAGAGTATACTCGAAAGAATAAAGAGGTATAACAACATCATTTAAACGGTATATTGAGAGTGTGAGTACATACTCCTAGGCTCCCATAGGTGTGGAATCATTTATATATATATATATATATATATATATATATATATATATATATATATATAATCAGCATTAAAATGTATTAAAAAGATAAAGAGATATAACAACATAACTTAGACGGTATATTAAAAGTAGAAGTAGCTTATATCCATATACGGCTACACGAGCGTGGTCCACGTAAGATCGTATCGTACACATTTTATACCAATCTGAAAAAAGTTACCCCGTTTTACGAAATTCACCCCGAGGCTTAGATTTTTTTGAATTGGTTTGAAATGGTTTGGTGCGTTCCTACTTCCTAGAATCCCATCCTGAAGCCGTCAGAAGGAGCTCCCTCATGGGGCCAAGAAAATACATTTTTACTCAGTACCACCCAGAACTAGTTAGTCAATACCATTGCTGAAATATTATCACTTAATAATTTGGAGCTATGCGGACGAGCCTGCGCTCGGTTGGCCAGCAGCGCCGGCGTGCGTTGCTACTCGCCTGGGATCGAGACTTGGTCTCGCCCGGGTGCGCATGGGTTGGGTGCAGCGCGTGTGTGTGCGTGGGTGCGTGGGCGTGCGTGGGCGTGTGTGCGTTTGTAGCCCGGCTGTTGTTCTTTCTTCTTCTTAAGTGATTGCCAGAGCTTCTGACCAAAATTCGAAAAAATAATAATAATTTGGCGCTATGAAGCTAATTTGCCTAACAAATTACAGCTATGAAGCACCAAGTACTTGCATGTACGAGCAAAACAGCTGGGACAAATAATGCCAGTCAGGACGTCGGGTGAAATGCGAAAATAATTGGATCTTAATTAAGACAATAAACACAGGACTTAAAGTTTTGGAGATAATAGCAGTACGTACTACAATTCTAGTATGGATCATCCGAGTTTCCAAGGTGAACAAAGTACTTGCGGTTGTTTTAATCATAATGATGTCTTGTCCGAGCCTGAACCTTCTGAAGGAAAGGTAGCTTCCACTACTGTGCAGCCGTGCATGGCTGCATGCAAGCGAGTGCTACTGCTGGGACACAAGCCCTTGGCTCAATGATACTACTACTGTTTTATGTGGCCAGTTGCCAACCTGGCAACCTTCTTGAACCTTGTTTTCAGTTAGATTAACTAATCCAGATCACTAGATGAGGAGTACACAGCCTTCCAAGATTTGAGTAGTATCATTATGCCTTGGAAACACTGGTCTTGGGATGAAGAGGAGGAAATATTAGGGCATCTGCATTGGTGTCACTTCAGCTTACTGTAAGTGTGCCAACTCAGCATTTTGCTTAGGTGGATGAGAGAAAAAGAAGAGAGAGATATAGATTAACTACTAACTTATAGTCAGGCTATAGCTAATTCCAAGGCATTTATCACCTTTTACATATGGGCCCATATTTAATTTTGTAGACAATGCTATAGCTAGTCTATTGGAGAGGTTGTTTATTAGCTATCTATAGATGATATGTACATTTTTTTATAGCTAGTAGTTGACTACACCATTGCAGATGCCTTAGGGAAGAGGGGCAACTAGCTAGGCGCCTAGGCTATGTTCAACTCAGCAAAATTAATATCGCTCAGGAGCTGAAGTCACAACCGCATCTTGTCCTCAATGCAGCACCTATCCGTTTCTCTACCTGCTATCAAAGTCAATACGAGCAAGAAAGAGCATGGAGTAGAGATGGGCATTTCCATATATTTGACCAGAAGAAACGTGCAGATTAATTACATCGAGCTGGAATGTTGGAGAGTTCGTGCTGCCGTTGTGTGCCCGTCGAGAGGCCTCGTGGCGATAAAACAAAGAGCCCAGCTCGTCGCATGACCGGAAACGAAGAAGGTTAATCGGATGCGATAGCGCTCACCACGTCTCGGTCTCTCAGATTACCACTAGTTTTAACCCAGTCCACGGGCCATTAACTAATCTCTACTATATAAAATGAGAGTTTCTTCCCACGTCACATTAATTGCCATGCTTAATTGCCCTACTTAATTGCCCTGCTTAATTGCCCTACGCAAGAAACGAAGCGATGCATTAATTGCCCTGCTTAATTGCCCTACTTAATTGCCCTGCTTAATTGCCCTACGCAAGAAACAAAGTGTTGCTTTAATTAACCAGCTTTTGCAAGAAACGAAGCGTTAAGGATAGATGTTTGATCTTATGAAATAGTATTTTTTATTTTTTAATCTTTATTTTTCGTTATTAATTTTGTTTTTCGTAGCAACGCACTAGTTATCATTAAGCCAGTGATCAGAGCGAACTACCGTGGCCGCACGTGCTCATCGCGTCGCCACTTGTTTTCCACCGTTGGCTTCTCGGCCCCACTCCCTGACGGCTCCCCTTCCTGTCAGAGCGTCGGGTCAAACAGCCTACGGGCGATACAAAGTCATTTGCAGTGGTGGTATATGTCAACTATGTATAAATCTATATTATATAGAATTTTAGGCGATATGTACAAGAGAAAGGTATTGCCTATTATTTAATAAATGGTTTTATATTATTTATATTATTGTATATACAATCTATTAATTGTATGAGATATTATTATAGACAACTATATAGATAATCTATTGTATAGATTATTTTTAATCATATTTATAGATAAAAATAAACATATATTATAAACAACCACCATCTATACCACTACACACGTTTTAATGGAAGAGGATAAAACAGAGAGCAATCCAACTGCACCCCTTCCCTGACAGTTACGCTGAACCACCTTTTCTCTGGTTAATTGCTTCGTTTGGCTATTGTTACTGTGTCTGACACAGCGGGCCCAGCTGTGGACCCTGCTGGTCTCCTGGCCTTTGGGTAAACTTGAAGGCACCCAGCAGATCGAGCAGAGCACATGATGTGGATATTGGTCGATCGATGGCAACTCTTCCGTTTTAAATTTCGTTTTGGATTAAATCTCATTACCTACCGAAATTCAAAATTTCGCCGAGATCTCGTTATTTCAAAAGAAATCCGAACGAAATACAAAAACCAAAATTTAAATCCGGTCAAGTTTTAATCAAATCTCGGTCCATTTCACCGAGATTTCGGTCCATTTCACCAAGATCTCGGCGAGATTCAACGAGATCTCGGACTTTGAAATTTTTAGGGTTTTTTCAATTTCGTTGGAATTATGATCTACCGACTGTCCCACATGGGAAACGACGCGAAGAATCCAATCCGGTCAAAATTCGGTCAAAAATTCTTCAAATCTCGATTAAAAAACCGAGATTTCGCCGAAATGATAGGGTACTGTATTAAAAATTTTTAGGGTTTTTTTAATTTCGCCGGGATTATAGAACTCGGGGGGGGGGGTGTCCGAAATCCAAAATTTCGCCGAAATTTCGCGGGATTTCGGCGAGAATTTGAACCATGCTCTCATATCGTCTCTCTCTCTCCACATATATATACACACACACATATATATATATACTAGTAAAGTGCCCGTGCGTTGCAACGGATCCCAAATAGATGATGACACCATAAGTTCTAAACTCTTAAAAACAGAAAAAACAAAAATTTAAAACTTGAGCTATCACTTATTTGAGATCCGTTACTGAAGAATCACTGAACAAGGGAATACAATGAAATGCAAATAAGGCTGGACAAACAGCAAATAGCTACAGAATTCCTCACCTACTGGGCCTTGGGCCCTTAATGTTCTGCCCAAAAACAGCCTGGCAGACTCACCATCACCACCAACTCATTCTTATAACTAGTAAAATGCTCGTGCGTTACGGATCTCAAATAGATGATGACACCACAAGTTCTAAACTCTTAAAAACAAAAAAACGAGAATTTAAAACTTATTTGAGATCCATTACTAAAGAATCACTGAACAAGGGAATACAATGAAATGCAAATAAGGCTAGACAAACAGCAAATAGCTATAGAATTCCTCACCTACTGGGCCTTGGGCCCTCTTATTACGGCCCAAGAATGGCTGTGCAGACTCACCATCACCACCAACTCATTCTTATAATAGTTAAGAGATATATATATATATATATATATATATATATATATATATATATATATATATATATATATATATATATACATATACATATATATATATGGAAGCCTCTTTTTTTACTCGTAAGATTAGTTACTCCATATGCTATATCTCACAGCGTAGGGTATTGTACGTGTAATATACAAGTATATAAATTTATCTGTGGTATTTATAGTTTTTCAGAGGTTGTATGTACATTTTTTAGATATACTCTTTTTTATGTGCATATATAAAGGTATTTGCAAAATAGGCTAAAAACAATATACTCTCTTGCAATTTTTTCAGGTGGATCACATTAGAATATCTTATAATTAGTATATGAATATATCCAAATTGATAAAGGAGTATTTTAAATTCGTTTGGATGGTAATTCAGAGGTGAGAGTAATATAAAGTATTTTATATATGTGTTATATATATATATATATATATATATATATATATATATATATATATATATATATATATATATATATATATATATATATATATATATATATATATATATATATATATATATATATATATAGTGTGTGTGTGTGTGTATGTGTCCTGCATCTATCCAGCTCCAAAGATCAATCCGCCAAGTTCCACAATTGCCATTGCTCGTGTCATCTAGTATTTTCCTGCTCACAGGATGAATAAAAGTGTTTGCTCGCCTAATCTCTGCCGGAAGCCCGGAAAGAACAATGCATGCAATCAAGTTCAAATTGGTACATCCAGAAATCAAATTCAAATATCTTGTCTGCGCAATTGAGTACTTCAACATTACCGTCAAAATCTGTATCTTTGGTCTCCTTTCCCTCGTACAATTTGTACAACACTTGTGTCCCTAACCATTCTGCCACTCACAAGTTACCAAACCTCTACGTATGTGGTGCCTATCCTACATTCCTACCTATTTTTTCACGGAGTAAAGTGGGGTAAAAAAAACAAGATTAACAGCAAGTATTCCAAGATTGCAAGTTCGATCCCATCCCAGAGGACAAGCTTGGCCAAGGCGTTTTTACCCGGAGTCCAACGCGACGAACAAAACAAAGAGTAAGAGCAACTCCAAAAGACCCCCTATCCTACTGTTGAGCTCTAAATCTTACCGAGCGGTGGCCAAAAAACGTCTCCAACAGCTTCCCTACTCCGTTCTCCAAAACTTACGAGCGGAGAGAGAATCGCTAGATTTGGCGAGTCTCTCTCCGCTCGCTATCCGGCGAGGCGCAACCGGTTCTTCTTCGCGCGTCGTCACGAGCGCCGCTTCTCCAAATAAGATAGAGGCGACGCGCTGCGTTCGCGGCGAGCGGAGATGGGGTACCTGCCAACGCACCTCGTGTCCAACCTCGCCACCGTCATCCTCAACCCTGTCTCCGGCCGCGAGCGGGAGCCTTCGCCCCTCCCGGTGAGCACCCTGTACCCTTCCTTCCTACCGTAGATTTCGCCTGCTCCCCGAATGTTCCTGTCTCCTGTCGTTCATAATCGAGTGTAATCGGCCGATCCACCGAGCTAGGGGCGGGGACGGGGATTTTGAGGTGATAGATGTATGTTTCCGAACCCTGAAGTACGCGGTGGGCTTTTCTTAGGTTTTGTGGTTTATGCCTCCTTTGCTGTTGTGCTACTGATTGAGCTGAGCTGACAGACTCAGTAGCGGTGTTATTGTTGAAATCTGGATGTTTTAGGGATCATGTTCTTCAAGGATAAACCGTGGAGCGTGGAGCTTTTAATATGGAATAGGAGTAAAGCACAGTATAAAATGCGTTTAGCCAAAAACAAAGTTATGAATTATATGTTACTGCCTAGTTCTCCTATGCATTTGGCGAAAGATTATGTTGCCTTCTGTGTTTTAACTGTTTTCAAAGAGTGAAAGTTATGAATGGTATATTTGTGAAAAAAAAAAGAAACTGAACCTGGTAATTATGATGAATTGTTTAATTGTGAGCAATTGGTAACTAGAATGGCACCTACTGTTAATCATTTCATCAAACATGCCACGGGCTAGAAAGCTTAAAGTTTCCTTATCTGTTGTAGGAGGCCACCGAAGGGGAAGAAAATCTATATGATGATGAAGATTCTGAGATTCCTAATGGCCCCGATACATCTTCTTTCAGAGCATTTATGATGTCATTTATGTCCACATCAAGCTCCAGCAATGATTCAATGGATGTCATACCTGAGCACAATCTGGAAATGGAATACCCAACTTTGGCTCCTGTTGGGAAGGGAAGCAATGGAAGGAAGGGCTTGCTTAGTAGAGGGAAGCATTCCATTGGAAAAATTATTAACAAAGCAGGTAGACTCGGTGGTTTCAGACAAAAACCCAGCCACAGCGTTGATAATGAAATTGCAAGTCAAACAGAATCAGCCGCACCTAGTTTCGAGTCTAAGGGATCAAAGGAGTGTGCTCCAAATGATAAGTTGCCAGCTATGTCTGAACCATCAATGCTTTTGTCAGAAATGATGCAAACTGTTCTATATACATCTCTTCCTGTTCTTGTTCAAGGAAAGAGTTGGATGTTGGTATACAGGTTATCTCTGCAATCCAAATATGTCCTCATTATTATCATGGCAATATACTTGATTCTCTGATTTGTATATTCCATAATTGTGCAGTACATGGTGGCATGGAATATCTCTGTCTACTCTGTATAGAAGGAGCATGCTTTGCGCTGGTTATTCACTTTTGGTATGTTACATGCTGTTCTTTTTATGTAGCTTTCACCTTTTACACTAACATGAAATTGAAATATAATAACTGCACTTGTACTTAACATCTTTATATAGTATCAAATTATACATGCTTGTACAAGTACCAGTGTGATAGTATTTAACACCATGTCAATACAGCATTCTCCTAAAATCAGAACTGCCCTCATTCTGGTGATGCGAGGTCAAAACCTTGCAACATCATTTCACATTTTTCATAACCAGATATTTCCTTATTTTAAGATTTATGTTTTATACAGTGGACACAAGTAAGATTGTCTGATAATTCATCTACCAGCAGATAGTTGAGATTTCTGAGTGATGTCTCTAGAAGCTGTTAGATATTACAAGTTAAGTGGCATGTAGCAAGCAAGCTTCTCTAGCCTTCTCATTTCAATCAATTACTTCCGCATTTCTGAGCTATTTCATTAGACCTTTCAGGACATGATAGCAAACTTGAACAATAATACTAGTTACTACTGATTTTGGTGGATTCCATGCACTAATAGTGTGAGGCTATTGGTGCATGTGACATTTTCCCCATAATATATATTTGGTCCAATCACCATACTTGCTTTGCGTGCATTGCATCCCGCACTTTATAGCATGTTTTATACAAAGCTTGACCACGGTAGTTTCTTAAGATTTAGCTGAGTTTTCTATCCGTTGAAAAATAACCGTTGCAGCGGCGTGGTTACAATAAATTTCAAATTTTAAATTCCCGCATTAAAATATAGCCGTTGGAATCTACCCGTTGAAAAATAACCGTTGCAGCGGGGTGGTTACAATAACTGTCATGGCGGTTATAGAATATGATTAAGATATAGGGGAGAGAAAATAGAGAGTGTGATATAGAGAGTGCTGTTGGAGAGGAAGGAGATATAGGGAGTTAATTTTTTGGAGAGCTCTCCAAATATAACTTTTGGAGAGTGAAATTTGGAGAGTGCTGTTGGAGATGCTCTAAGAACACCGCACGGAGGCTGGAGAGTGGAGACTCGCTAGAAGACGCGCGCCCGGTAACCCACTAGCCCGTTTCACCGGCGTCTTCTTCCGACCCGCCCCCACGCGGCCGGGTAGACCCACGAGCACCTCGCACACGGCCGATGCCATGTGGACCCAACGAAGCCCCGGACCCACCCGCAGCGTGACCACGGACGGATCGCACATATCGCCTACAGCCCGTCGTTTTTTTCTTTACGGGCGCCCAACGAGTTCAGGAGGCATCGACGGCGCCCGACCGCCACGTGAGCGAGGGTGGCCCCACACGTCATCCTCTCCCCGACGGACGGTGGCCCCACTCCGAGCCTCAGGTTCGGACAGCCGTTTGCGAGACCGAGCCTCGAAGCCATTAAAAAATTCGGAGACCCAACAGATAAGCGGAAAAGGGGGAGGGAGCCAATGGGGAAAGGGCAGAGAGAGTAGTGGCGTCGAGCTGTAGACTGTAGTGGTGGGCTCGTGAGGAAGCAGAGGAAGCAGAGCAGAGCAAAGCGAGGGGAGGAGTCGAGGAGAGCGAATTGATTACTCCCACCACTTCGTCTCCACCTCCGATCGATCCGTCCTCACCAAGGCACCATCATTGCGCCACCGCCGCACGATCTGAGCTCGCTAGTTTCTTACTGTTTCCTTGCTGCCATTCTAGTTTGATTGGCTTCTTGGCAAAGGCTTGCGGTTGTGGTACTGGAGTGGCGGTACGGTACCAGCGTAGCGCCACCCACCACCAACCCTCCATTAAAGGCGCTCACGCACCGGCTCGCCTCCTCGCCATCTCTCTTCCTCCTTCTCCACGAGAAAGCGAGCTGAGAGAGAGAGAGTGAGGAGTGCTCACTTCCTCCCCTCACGGGAGCAGCCACAAAGGCAGCCAAAGCCCAGCGCCACCCCCACGCTGCGCGCCTTTAAAGAAGGCGAGGCGCGACACCATAAAGATTCCCACCACAACCGCCCTTGAGCAACGAGGTTGATCGGTGTGCTTTTGATTGTTGCTTCTTGCAGAAGAGCTTGCGCGCGCGCGCGAACCGAGGTGGTGGCAGAGGAGGATCGAGCTAGCGGGAGTAATGGCCGTGCTCACGCGGCTCGGCGCCGTTGTGGTGTTCTTGGCGGCGGCGGCTGCGCTCGTGGCTGTGAGGCCGGCGGAGGGGATTCTTGACCCGGTGGACTTCCTGGCGCTGCAGGCGGTGCGCCGGTCGCTGGACGACATGCCGGGGTCGTCGTTCTTCGAGGGGTGGGACTTCACGGCTGACCCGTGCGGGTTCCCAGGCGTTTACTGCGACGGGAACAGGGTGTCGGCGCTCGCGCTCGGCGACCCGAGGGCAGGGTCGCCGGGGCTGTCCGGGCGGCTCGACCCGGCGTTGGGCCGGCTCACCGCGCTCACCGAGCTCTCGCTCGTGCCCGGGCGCGTTGAGGGCGAGCTCCCGGAGTCCCTCGCCTCGTGCCCGAACCTCCGGTTCTTGGCCATCAGCAAGAACCTCATCTCCGGCCGGATACCGGACGGTTTCGGCGTGCTGTCCAACCTCCGGACGCTCGACGTCAGCTTCAACCAGATCTCCGGCGTCATCCCGCCGTCCATGGCCGCGCTGCCGTCGATAACCAACCTCATCCTCTGCCACAACCAGCTCACCGGCAGCGTCCCGTCGTTCCCGGATTCGTCCCCGCTCCTTCGGCTCGACCTGAAGCACAACGACCTCACCGGCGGCGTGCCCAGCCTGCCGGGCTCGCTGCAGTACCTCTCGCTCTCGGCGAACAAGCTCACGGGCACCGTCGACTCGGTGCTGCCCCGGCTGACCCGGCTCAACTTCCTCGACCTCAGCATGAACCAGCTCGAGGGGCCAATCCCGCCGTCCGTCTTCACATTGCCGCTCTCCGTGCTTCAGCTGCAGCGCAACTTCTTCTCGGGCCTCCTAGAGCCGGCGAGCGACGTGACCATCCCAGTGGTGGACCTGAGCTACAACCGTTTCTGGGGCCCCCTGTCGCCGCTCCTTGCCGGCGTGGGGCAGCTGTACCTGAACAACAACCGGTTCACCGGCGAGGTGCCGGCGCGGCTGGTGCAGGAGCTGGTGGGCTCCGGCGGGCTGCAGGTGCTGTACCTGCAGCACAACTTCCTCACGGGCATCGAGATATCGCCGGCGTCGTCGCTCCCCTCCAGCGTCTCGCTCTGCCTGATGTTCAACTGCATGGTGCCGCCGGTGTACGCGCCGTGCCCGATCAAGGCCGGCACGCAGAACACCCGGCCGGCCGACCAGTGCCCCGAGTGGAGGGGCTGAGCCGGTCGACTCGGCCGGGACAGCTCCAACGCCATTGCCGGATCGCCTCGGATCGGGGGAGGAAAAGGATTGGAGGAGATTGCGAAGGGTGGTCTCTGATTCTTTGATTAATTTGTTCAGCTTACTAGCGTCCCAGTCCCACTGTGGATTACTATTCTTTTTGTTGGGGGGAGGGATAGTCACAGACAAGTGCTTTAATAATCGAGATTTATAGGTGTAACTTTTTTGTTTAGTTGGTGTATGTGCTTGTGTCTCTGCTGTATATTGAGTGAGTAGTAATATTGGCTATTGTTGCTGTGTGAGGTGGTGACGTGAATCAGTTGATGTTATTTATGGTCATCTCATCTCATTGGGCAATATGACAAGCATTCGCGTGATTTTGTTTTATGAGCATGCAACTTTGCACAACGCTGTAGGAGATGAAGTGATGAGCAGTTGTTTTGGTTAGCGTTGTCTATAAGCATTGTTTCTGGTGGATGGCATCATGCTATGATCGATCTTGCGAAATCATCAAGTGTGTTTGGTTGCCTGCATAGTATCTGAATCGTATGAGTGGATATAATTGTATATGTTAGATACATGTTTGGTTTCCTATTCATCCTGGCCAGGTAGATGCAATTGCACTCACTCATACAGGATGGAGAAAACATAGAAATTAGACTTCTCTCTAATGCAGGCCTGTGAGATACACAAACAAGCAACCAAGCAACTTAACTTGTATCCACTCAGTCAGACCAAGGCTAGTCTAGATGGCTCATACAAAACAAGCTAGGATGGTACAGGTAACCAAACACACCCTAGATGGATCATGCTGTGGCCTGTGGGGAGTCTCAGACCGGACTTGGGAGTCTGATATGTGATCACTTATTTATCGGTTGCAATTGCAACAATTCGCAAAAAAAATTTCAATCATTTGACTGTCAATTGTGCAATTGCAATGTTTTTTTCAAATCATTAAAGGTTTGAAATCCATCAGAACAACTTCGGTTGCATCTCTGCACCTATCCTTTTCCCTCTTTTTTCCTTAGGATTCTAATTGGACAACCACTTGTTTTCTCAAAACACAGATTGGTCTCGTAATTACCCATTAGTTCCAGAATTTCTCTGAATCTAGGTTAAGATGAGCCCAGCGGCAGGGAGCAGGCACCCACCCTTCTCTGAATTTGGAAGCTACCACTTGGCAGAATGGCTCAGCTGATTATGCTGAAGGCTTGGAGAGAAAGCAGAGTAACTGTGCGCCAATTTTTCGTTGTGTTTCTATACACTCCTGTTTTCTCTTAAGCTTCATCATCTAGCTCTTTTACTACACTAGATTGAATATGAATCATTTATTTTTTTTCGATCCAACGAATCAGATTAACTAGAGTTTAATTATACCTCATCTGGTAGTAGAGTAGTAGAAATATCCTTAACAAATCAACGATTAGATATAATTTCTACTATATATTATATATAACCAGTATAATGCACAGTAAAATTTCTCTCCTCTTAACCACGGATGGCTCTAGCAATAATGCTGAAGACGACAGCGGAGTAACTTTGCATACTTAAACCCTCGGCCCGTACACATACGTCTTCACGGCAACCAAATCTGTCCGTAATTTAGTGATCTCTACATCAAGTGCGTTCCATCAAGAGATTTCCGAATATGCAGTACCGCTGCTCGAGTTAATTACTCCTTAAAGTCACGAATAATTATCATTTTAGATATAGATATAGTCAAATTTTCAAAAGTTTGATCGTCAATATCTTTTTAAATATTTAAATTGGACAAATGGAAATTATATGTGTAGATTTGTCTTGAAAAATATTTTTATAATATTATAATTTTATTGAGCCTTAAAAATATGTTGTAATAGAAAACAGTAGTCAAAGGTGTGTTTCAGAGATCGCATTAATGTCAAAATTATAACTATTTACGATGGGATGGAGTAATTGGCAATTTGCCACAGCTACGGCACGCATTTGCCAGCCTCTCTTTGGCTGCATCGATGTGCAACGTTAAGTCATTCTTGCCATCAAGGATCCAAATCCCAACGGAAATCTAGGGCGAAATTTCGGATTCCGAATCCTCCCCATCCTAAATCTCGGCCGGGTAAAAAAAAATTAAAATGATACAGTACCCATCTAAATATCGGCGAGATCTTGGTAATTTTGGCCGAATTTACATTTTTGTGGGCCGGATTTGTTTGGATTTAGGGTTAAAACCATCCACAAAAATTTTAAAATTTTTTGATATGTTTTTGATTATTTTCCGGTCGGTTTAAGTGGACCAAAATCTCGGATTTCCCTGTTGGGGAAAAATGGATTTGAAATTTCATTTTTGGATTTCATCCGAATTTTATTTAAAATTCCAAGATCTCACCGAGATTTTGGATTTTGGTTACCTTCGAGATATATACCGAAACAAAAATTAAAACCTTGCTTACGGTCACCTCTGGATCTACAACAGCACGCAATCGGGACTAGATGCCAGGACATTATAAGTGTGTTTGGTTGATAGACTGTGGTTAAATAGGATGTGATAGTCCTATACCATTTGGTTCCATTATTGTGGGTGAATGTAATGGTTCAACATCTATAAGGAATATTTTTCACTTAATCCAGGATGGAGTGATTCCATTCAAGCAACCAAACACATGGATGATTTCTTTCTTAAACCATTTCATACAAATATCACTTGGTACAAGCGAACAAACACATCTATGATACCACATCATGCATGTTCTGGGAGCCCGTACGGGTGCCGTAGTTATAGGAGAGGAAATGCGTACAATTGTACAGCGCCGCAGTGGTGCTGGTGCGTGATGGGCATTTATCACCCTCCCTTCCGCCGTTCTCTTCTCCTTCGCGTTTTCCCCTCGTCTTCTCTTCTTTTCATATGCTCGCCAACGAAAACACGCACGAAATGGTTGGGCGCTCGACTGCTCGTCAAACTGTAAAGCGGTGATGACAACCCAACAGGAGCCGAAAGACATGGCCTCCTCAGTTACACTTGCTCCTCGGAGGCGATCCGCTGGGTCCCCGTCGCTGCCATGTGGGCCGGAGCTGATGCGGATAAAGTGGATAGGGGACGGGTGTCTCGTCGTGCCACGGGCCCCACAGGACAGTGACGCGGCACAGTACCAAAAGCTTTGCCTCGGTAGACACCTGCTGGCTGCAGCAGCAGCAGCAATGCCCGGGTTCGAGATCCTGCTTAATTAGCTTTCCCTGTGTCATGTGTTGGGGTTGTTTCTGCAAGCGTGATGCCGACGGGTCTTTCGTTCCCGGTTCTTTTGACTGCTCGGCTTGGCCCTTTCCGGCATTCCTCCACGCCGCCGAGAGAATTTCAGCGTGTCACTCAGAGCAGAAGCACGTTTCGTCGTTGGTGCAGACGACGAGATCCATGTAAAGAGCAAAATTCCTTCACCTCTCTTTTTCTTTCCCCTTTGGAATTCGAGCTATCACTCTCACTTGGTAAGCTGGTAGCCACCTGGTCAAGGTAACCTCCTCAACTTCCATAGTCCACGGAAGCACGCACGGCTTCGTTTGGCTTAATTTCGATCCGCAACCATGTTTTCGTAACAAGGAAATGATTTGGTAAGTTGGAATTCCGGTAAAAAGAAGGGGGGGAAAACCTGTGGGTCGTGGCACCAACGCCTCCAACGTGGTTGACCTGGTGTTCGCGCTAAAAACGTGAAGCAGGGTCCTCAGCTTCGAACACACGAGACAAACGCCGGGTTTGTAGAGCGTGCCAGTCAATTTGACATGAAATTGACAAGGTAGAATTTGTAATTTGACCAAAGCCGATAAAACAATGTTTATCGGCTTTTCGCTAGTCGGCGAGAACCGATTAGGGGATAACTAGATCAACCAGTTACGGTTAATCCGGATACAAGGTAAAATCGGCCTCGAGAAGGCGATGCGCAGCAAAACGAAGCAGATCGAACCTGGGTGAAATCGGCTAAAACCAACAATCGGCGATGCGCAGCTATGTTGATTCCGTCGACTTACAGAGAGATCTATGAAGCTAAAACGATGTAAAAGAAAAGCTTATAAAAAGTAGGTGTGTTGGATTGATTGATTGATGTCCTTCTTCGCTTGACGTCTATCCCCTTTTATAACACACCTGGCCGATCCGAGTTGTATATGGATACGGTGCGTTTACCCGTATCGGCCTCCGGTCTGATTTCTTTTCTTTTTAGAAACGGATTCCTTTTCCGATTCGTTTACCGATTCCTTTCTATACGAACGCTTCTTTTCCGATTCAGACTGATCCCAATATATGCCAGATTTTGGTGCAAACATATGCCCCCCGTTTTTGGAAAATAACTTGTTTATTTTTCAAAAAGTGTCCATCGGCTTTTCATCCGTATCGACTTTATAGAAAAATCCTCCTTGGGAACCACCCCGTTAACCGTGCCATAAAATCTTGGTGCGCTTTAAATGCGCAACTGCTCCCGCCCGTTTATATTCTTTTACCGTGCTATAAATATGGGCCCCCCCCACGGTCATTTTTCATCCCTTGAGGCTCTCGCATCTTCGTTGATCGGCTTGTCCTGGTCTTCCTGAGCGGTTCCTCGCTTTTCTTCGTCTCCTCCTCCTTCTCAGTCGGCTGAAATGGATACCTCACAGGTACTCATTCCCATCGAAAATAGTAATCATCAGTATTTTTTAGGCCCTATAGGAACCGTAGAAGCCGATACTGTCATTGGGGATGAGATTCCTAGGCTTCCTCTATCGGCTCCTGGCTACAACATTAAGGAATGGACTAAAAGCTTTAGGGCTTGGCCGACAGCTCTCAAAGGCTGGAGGTCTTGGTATATTAGAGTATCGGCCCAAAAGAAGGCGGAGTGGGAAGGAATGGGCATTGCTGAGTGTATTCCCACGTCTTTAGCTGCCTCAGAACCCAATGAATCCTTGGTGGCTGCTGCTTGCTATTTCTGGTCGGACTCTTTTAACGCCTTCTTCTTCCCGATTGGTCCTATCGGCCCAACCCTCCTAGATATGGTCGAGTTGTGTTGCCTTAGGCCTGATGGAGACCAAATATCGGCTTTCAGCGGGAAACCTCAGTACAAATTGACTCGAAAAAAGGGGGAAGGTTGGTCTAGATATATACAAAACAATAACAAGGTAACCGGTCCCATATCGGATGAAGAACATGTCGCTTTCCTTAACCTATGGCTAGACCGATTCCTTTTCTGCGGCGCTTCCTTAGGCCCAACCCAAGTTTACCAATTTATGGCGGAGCAACTGGTTATGGGCCGTCGGCTAGCTTTAGGGAAATCCTTGTTGGGGGCTGTGTACCACATGATGCATATTATCCGGAGTCGGCTTTTTACTGGTAATGGTTCCTATGTCGTGGGCAACGTTGGTGGTCCACTTTGGTTTATCCAGATCTGGCTTTACTGTGTTTTTGGCCGCCTTATTATCCCAAATCCATCGGAAGAATCGGCTTTCCCAACGGAAGATTTTCCTGAGGGTGCAACCCCTAGATTTCAACCTAGCCGATCTCCGGGTGAAAAATTCATGATGTGTTCATCCGATGAACCCAAAATCTCCCCGGCCGGTTTTCATAAGTACTTATCCTTCTTCTTGAATCTCAACCAAGCCACCTTCAATCGTCGAGACTTCTTTTCGTATAGCCAACTAGCTGATCTCCCATGGCCTTCTTTCCTCCGTCTAAATTCTGATAGCTCTTTAATGCCCCAGTCCACTCTTGATCTGCTCCCTTTGTTGATTTCTCCTTGCATCCTTCATGTCGGCTTGAGTACCCGTAATAGAACCTTTCAGCCGACCTATGAGTTCTACCACCCTTCTGTATATGCACGCCAGCTGGGTTTTGGACAAACAATCCCTTGTCTCCCCTTATTCAACATGATCAAGCCACGCAACAAAGTCACTAATGTTACTGCGGCGGAGCTCATTATTGAACTAGCCGATGAGCTCCATGTGGTGGACTTGCCTTTCCTCGTGCTGAACACACGTCGATCGGGCCAATTTACCTCATGGTGGGCTTCCATAGCTGAGGCGCTATTGCGGAGGTGCACTATTCACGAAGTCTTATCCTCCTTCCTCCCTGGCTTTCAAGAGCCGACGGAGACCGCCGCTGGGTCTAGCTCGAGTTCAGGCTATGCTAATTCGTCTTTAGAGGTATTTTATTTTAATGTTTTGTTGAAAATAAGCTTTTCGTCGGCTTAACCATATTTTTTGTCCTTCAGACTAGCAAGAAGTTGACTCCGGCTCAGACTGCATCGGCCGACGATCGTTCGAAACGTCAAAGGCCGTCGGCCCCCCTTGCTGGTCTATCCTCCGGCATGTTGGGGGTCAACAGCCCATCATTATCGGATCTTGCCGAGCAGCATACTAAGAGTATGTCCAGTACGTTTTTGCTCAAATTTCTTCTGTCGGCGAAGCCCCATGCTTGCTGTCGGCTAACCCCATGCTTGCCATTTTCAGAAAAAAAAGAAGAGCCGTAGAGTCGTTATCAAGCGATCTCCAAATCCTGCTGGTCGTGATGCAGCGTCATCCCCAGCTGGATCGGCTACTGCGGTTAGCTTCGATCCTTAATCTGATTTTTGCCTTGGTTTTTGCTTAGATTTTGATGCAAAGTATTTCTCAGGAAACCCCTTCCGTCCAGTTGTTGGAAGCTACAGCCGATGCTGAGAAGACCCAGACAGATGTGCCTGTCTTGTCGGCTCGGCCTCATCACACCCGCTTCCCCAACCCCAAAACCTGCTTTCGACCCAAGATCATCAACGGACCCAGCCGATCTTTTAGGTTTTTCTCTGGACGAGCTCGAGGACCCCGAGGTTCTGGCTACTGACGACTACCCGGCCGACATTCAACGCATAATTGCTGCCTCTGCGCCAGCGTCGGCTGCTATAACCGCTGAACCGGGTATGCAAGAGCGTCTTAATCATCTCTTCAATGAAGTAATGCAGCCGGAGGCAGCCTCTCTGTCCAACACCCGGCCCACGAGGAACGCCATGGCGCTGTTCGCCGATCTTCCTCCCGCTGCCATGAACGCACTGTTGGAAGTCTGCCATCTAGACGCTCGTCGGCTAGACGTGGAGTCGGCTAAATTAAGGGTTGAACAGAGGAAAGCCCAGCAAGCCGACCAACAGATCCTGGACAAGATAATAGCGGACGCCAAACTTCAGAAAAATGCCTTTGACCAGGGTGCTGTTGCGCTCAAATCGGCTAAGAGCAGAGCTCAAGAGCTGGAATCGACTAAGAAAAATCTTGAAGAGCAGCTGGCCCTCGTCACAAAAGAGCTCGCAGAATGTCAGGTTAACATCACTGACTCGACGTCCTTGTTAGCAGCTCAGAGGCGGCAAATTGGTGAAGTCTTTGCTCAGGTTAAAAACCAATCAGCCAAGATAGTCCAAGTCCCGGGTGATGCGCTAGCCGATGAACAACTGATCGACAGCGTCCAAACTACTATTGGTAGGGCGGCAGCAGCACTCTCAGCTTTGGGGGCTCACTTGCCTGGTTCTGGTCTCCACTGACGTGAGAACAGAGCATCGACTTCCTTTTAACGAACTGATCTGTAGTACTGGCTGTGTAGCCGATTTTTGTAAACTGTTTAATCCGTGATGGATGTTGATGGATGTTTGCTAAACTGACTCGGTCGGCTGTATGACCGATTTTATATGCATGTGTTTTTGCAATCGATCCTGATGTTTTTCTTCCTGTAGTTAGGACCCGACCCATATGCTTGGGTGATATGCCTTTAGATATTTTCCATTGATCGCTTTAGGTAGGACGAACCCGTCTAAGGACTCCAGTATATACAAATTCCCACCAATCGGCCGATTTTATATGCATGTGTTTTTGCAATCGATCCTGATGTTTTTCTTCCTGTAGTTAGGACCCGACCCATATGCTTGGGTGATATGCCTTTAGATATTTTCCATTGATCGCTTTAGATATTTTCCATTGGTAGGGCGGCAGCAGCACTCTCAGCTTTGGGTGATATGCCTTTAGATATTTTCCATTGATCGCTTTAGGTAGGACGAACCCGTCTAAGGACTCCAGTATATACAAATTCTCACCAATCGGCCGATTGATCTTATAAGGCCCTTCCCATGTTGGAGACCATTTGCCGAATCGATTATCCTTAGACCCGATTGGCAACACGGTTTTCCATACCAAATCGGCTTGATTGAATGATTTTAAAATCACCTTTTTATTATACGACCTGGCAACCCTTTCTTTATTCCTTTTAAGCCGATTTAGCGTAATCAGCCTTAGTTCAGCTAAATCATCTAGATTGTCAAACATTGCCTGTTCATATTCATCGGCTGACAAATTATTTTGCTTAAATAGCCTTACCGAGCCGATGTTGATCTCTACGGGCAAAACGGCTTCTTGTCCATATACCAACTGAAAAGGTGATAATTTAGTTGATCCGTGATGGGACAGCCGATAAGCCCACAAAACTTCCGATAGCGTTGAATGCCAATTTCTTGGTTTCTCCTCGATTTTCCTTTTTATTAATTTTATTAATGTCTTGTTTGATGACTCGGCTTGTCCATTGGCCTGAGCGTAATAAGGAGAAGAGTTGAGTAATTTTATCCCAAGACTTTCCGCAAAACCTTTGAATTGGTTAGACATGAACACAGTCCCTTGATCAGTAGTAATCGTCTGTGGAATTCCAAACCGATGGATGATGTGTTCATTTACAAAGTCGATCAGCTCTTTGCTAGTAACTTTCTTGAGTGGTATAGCCTCAACCCATTTTGAGAAATAGTCCATGGCTGCAAGGATGAATTTATGTCCTTTACTGGATGACGGAAATATCTGGCCGATTATATCTATGCCCCATCCTCTAAACGGCCATGGCTTGATGATCGGGTGTAAAGCCGATGCTGGTGCCGTTTGTATGTTACCAAACTTTTGGCATGTTTGGCATCCTTTATAGTATTTGAAACAGTCTTCTAACATTCTCGGCCAAAAATACCCCGTTCGTCTCAGTATCCATTTCATTTTATGGGCCGATTGGTGTGATCCGCAAATCCCTTCATGGACTTCTCCCATTGCTATTTTGGCTTCTTGATTTCCTAGGCACCTTAGCAATAAACATTCCATGGTTCGAAAGTATAATACATCCTCCAGTAGAACATATTTGAGTGCTCTGCGCCTGACCTTCTGCTCAGTCGGCTTAGATGGATCTGATAAATAATCCCTTATTTCTTTTCTCCAGTCGACAGGATGAACACACAAGATCGGCCAAACATTTAACTCGATTGGTTCCTGTCGGCTTTCAATCCTATACCCTGATGCACATTGTGCCAACCGGTTTGCTTTGTCATTGGCTTCTCTGGGGATATGTTCTATAGAGAATGTAGTAAATGTCCCAATAATCTGGAGGCACTGATGTAAGTACTGGTTTAGTGCACCATCGTTGCATCGGTATTCCCTTTTGACTTGTTGTACAATTAACATCGAGTCTCCGAAAGCTTCGACGTCTTTTACTCCGACGCTGTCTAGCAATTGTAGCCCTCTTAGTAATGCTTCATACTCTGCTTGATTATTTGAACATCGGCTATTTAACCGATACATGAAATCGTACTCCTGTTTTCTAGGTGAAATCAATACTACGCCGATGCCTTCGCGCTCCTGGCAAATGGATCCATCGAAATACAACTGCCAAGGAGTTACATTGGCCGTTCCTGTTAATGTTTCACTTCCTGCGATAAAATCGGCTACAGCCTGCCCTTTCACAGATTTAGCCGATTCATATGTCAAATCGAACTCAGTCAAGGCGTATGCCCATTTACCAAGCCGACCTCGCAAAATCGGTGCAGACAGTATGTACTTGATTATATCAGTTTTGCAGACTATGACGCATCTCGATGCCAGCATATAATGCCTTAATTTAGTGCAAGCAAAATACAAAGATAGGCACAATTTTTCTACTAGGGGATACCTGGTTTCTGCATCTAAAAGGAGTCGGCTTAGATAAAATATCGCTCGTTCTTTCCTATCGGCTTCTTGTGTTAAGACTGCTCCTATTGTGTCTCCTTCAGCCGATATATATAGTCTGAAAGGTATACCATATTTTGGTGCGGTTAATACTGGTGGACTCATCAGATAACCTTTTATGTCGTCGAAGGCCTTTTGTTGATTGGTTCCCCATTTGAACTCTTGGTTGTCTTTAATTTTTAGCAGCGGTGTGAAGGCCCGAATACGCCCTGACAAGTTCGAGATGAAACGTCGCAAGTAGTTGATTTTCCCAATCAATACTTGCAACTCCTTTTTGCTTGTCGGCGGTCTAGTATCGCCTATAGCTTTTACTTTGGCTTGGTTTACTTCAATTCCTCCTTCATGCACTGTAAACCCAAGAAATTGTCCAGCCGATACTCCGAAAACACATTTGAGAGGGTTCATTTTTAACCCATGTAACCTTGTGCTTTCGAACATCTTTTCCAGATCGGCTAAATGTTGCCAGTCTTCTTTGGATTTTACCACCACGTCGTCAATGTATATTTCCACAGTATTGCCGATTAAATCATGGAAAATATGGTTCATAGCACGCTGATAAGTAGCACCGGCATTTTTTAAACCGAAGGTCATAACTTTCCACTCATACAGCCCTAAAGCCGGACATCTGAAAGCCGTTTTGGGTATATCGGCTTCGGCCATGAATATCTGATTGTATCCGGCGTTTCCGTCCAAAAAACTTATGATTTTATTTCCGGAAGCAGCATCAATAAGCATATCGGCTATAGGCATTGGGTATTCATCTTTTGGTGTGGCTTTGTTCAAATCTCTAAAATCGACACATACCCTAAGTTTGCCATTTTTCTTTTTTACAGGGACGATGTTTGAGACCCATTCAGCGTATCGGCAAGGCCGGATAAACTTTGCCTCTAGCAATCGTCCTACTTCCTCCTTTATAGCGTCATACAACGTAGGATTAAATCGCCTAGGGTACTGTTTGAATGGCCGATACCCAGGTTTTATGGGTAGCCGATGTTCAACTAGCTGTCGGCTTAAACCTGGTATCTCATAATACTCCCACGCAAAGCAATCTTTATATTTTTTGAGTATTTCGACCAACTTTGCTTTATAACTGGGTTCTAATTTAGCACTTACAAACGTTGGTCTTTTGCTATCTCCTTCCCCAATATCGATCTCTTCGAGCAAATCGGCAAAAGTAAATCCTAACCCTTTTCTTTCTTCTTCAAAATCCTCAATAGCTTCTTCGTATTCTTCTTGTCGATAGCCTCTTGCCTTTTCCTGCAGCTTTGCTAGCGTCTTGGACTCCATCTTCTTACTACTTCGTCTGTCCGATCAAACGTATTGGGTTTGACGCTGATCGGCTTGAATCCTGACTTCTCGACGCAGATAAAATTGCAATTGTCCAAGGCTTTTCCTGATATACATTCGGCTTCTTCGTGTGGCCAATTGGTATCAGGGCTAGCCATGGCGATATGAGCCGATGTGTCGGCTGGTACAACTTCTACTGTATCATCGTTCCACTGCACCAATTTCTGATGCATAGTTGATGGTATACAGCAATTGGCATGGATCCAGTCCCGCCCAAGGTGCACACTGTAATTGCCTTTGGCTTCTATCACGAAAAATGCAGTGGCAACGTTTTATTACCGACTGTCAGTTCTGACACCATTACGCCTTTAGCCTCAGTTGGGTCTCCCGTGAAGTCATTTAGCACCATATTGGTCTTGATCAAGTGTTCATCGGCTTTACCCAATTTTCTGAAAGTACTTAACGGCATCAGATTAACTGTTGCCCCACCATCGACCAACATACGAGATATCGGTCGGCCATTAATATACCCTTTTAGATATAACGGTTTTAGATGCCGATGCATGTCTTTTGGCTTTTCGAACACAGCGTCTGGTGCTCCGAGGCACAATTGGGCGAACACTTCTTCAGCCGATTCTTCTGTTTTGAACTCGGCAGGTAGAGTGAATACCATGTTTATATCCATTGGTGGTGTATCATCTCGGATCATCGGAGAACCGGATTCGACCGATTGATCTGAATCACTATCGATCTGTTTCTTCTTTCTCCACTCTTTTTTCAAAACCGGTATTGGCCTTAACTTATTGAACATCCGATCCCTCTCGCTCTCTTTTTCGGCTTCCCTTTCTTCTTGTGTCTTTAATCGCTGAAGCCGCCTGCGTTGTGACTTCTTTGAGACACGAGGCACCACCTAGGTTTAGGTTCTATCGGCTTCCTTATCTTTCCAGCTAAATTGCTCATTTCGCTGTCAGATTCCATTCTACTTGTGTTATGAGAAGCCGATAATTCCTGATTTCGGGAGGACTCGCCTTGCTCTGATGTCGACAACCTTTCATAGATCGGCCTCCTGCTTCTCACTTCTAGTCGATCGTGTATCGGTCTAGACAACCTGTCTTTTACAGATTAGTTTGGCCGATATGCAGACGAGTGTTGCATAGGACAAGATACAACTGTTGGTAAGGTCATCCCCCTCTCCCAGCAAAACTGCCAAAAGGGACATTGCCGATGTTTCTCTTCTTCAGTAGTTGGTCGATGTGACATATTTGGTCGCCAATAATAGTTGTCTGTCTTCTGATCCGGTTGATGAAAACTCTGGTGTTGTCGAGTGTTACATCTTCGACTTATCCTCTCATACTTCCCCAGGAGTTGTGAGAAAGTCGGCTTTGGTTTGAAATCGACTTTTCTTGGAGCCCTCTCAGCCCGATACCATTTTCCGATTTCCAAGTCTCCTCTTGGTTTTACCGTCCTTGAGTTTTGTCCATTTTTATCGGCTTCTATTTGTATGGAGCCGATAGTAATCTGCACTGTTTCATCTCCCTTTGATCGTGCTTCAAATCCTTTAGTCGACTTAACATCTCTCATAGGTCCCTTTCCTTTTTGTGAGCACTGCACCATGTTGACCTGGAAAGGATTCATATCTATTTGCATAGTCGATTCTTCCGCAAACTTTAACCTGCCATCGGCGATGGCCGATTGAATCTGCTGTCGAAAAATATTGCAATCGTTAGTGTTATGTGAAAATGAATGGTGCCATTTGCAGTACCTTCGCTTTTTAATTTCTTCGGCTGACGGGATGACGTGCCCTTCTGGTAACCTTATGAGTTTTTCTTGCAACAATAAATCAAATATTTTGTCACACTTTGAAACATCATATGAATACTTGACTTCCGCCCTATTTTTCGTCGGCTTGAGCAGAGAGCATACGAGTGGCTTTTTAGAACCCTTGGTCCACTCGGCTATGTTTACCTCTGCTTCATCCTCAGAGGTGTCGCTTGAATTGTAATCTACCATGTTTACTTTGGCCTTTTCATTATCGTTCGGCTTAAATCTATCTTTAAACCCTTTGCTCTCTGCATATCGGCTTTCATGTGCCAATACGCGATGGAGTAAGTGGCCTAAATCGGGAAACTCTTGGCCCGATAGCTTCTCTTTTAATGGCGGGATTAGCCCTTGGAATGCTAAATCGGCCAATTGATCATCGAGTAATGTTACACTGAAGCATCTATTCCGTACGCCTCTAAACCTTCTGATATAATCGAAAACCGATTCGCCAGTATACATCGACTGAACTAAGATCAGAAATCCTAAGCTCCATAGTCCCCGAAAAAAAAGTATTCATGGAATCGGCTTTCTAAATCGTTCCACACATGAACTGAATTTGGGGGTAGATTAGTGAACCAAGTGAATGCAGCACCAAACAATGATAAAGGAAACAGTCTAATTTTTAGTCCATCGGACTGTGCAGCCTCTCCACACTGAGCCATAAACCGTCCGATATGCTCAATCGTGGTGACAGAATCATCACCTGAGAATTTGGCAAAGTCTTGTATCCTAAAGTTGTGTGGGTATGGCATTCGATCTATGTAATCGGGATACGGCTTCCTGTAGCCGATCACTCTTCCTCTGGGCTGTAAGCCGAACTGTTCCCTCAAAACGTTGGCAATTTGTTCTGCCCAATTAACATTGTCGGCTTGTGGTGCAACCGGACATTGCCAATTCTCATTGTTTGTGCCCTGCCCCCCGAGTGCAAACTCGAGTCTTTGTCCAAATCGCGCCGCAGGCGGTCTTGGCACTTGGTCATAATCATGATTAAAACCCAATGCATCGGGTATGGGCGCGAATGGCTCAACGTATGGTATCACCCTATACGGCGCTTGTTTCATCATTGCGGCTCCCCGTGATTGTGGAACCTGATCCGTTTCGATCGGCTGATAATCCGATAAACCGGTGCTGCTGGAGGGTCCGTTCAACGGGTTTGGTGTGCTTATTTTAGCCCCATCTGTGTGCCCGTGGTAGTGCGTAAATCCATCTCTCTGTGTGCTTGGTTTCAGAACGGTGGGCTGAGTCGACATCATAACGGGTGTTTGAGCCGACACTTTTACTGCATTGGTGCTAGGTGCTATGGAGTACACTGGGTACGCAGGGACGGTTTGTGGTGGATCTAGCAGGCTTCCAGACACAGCCAATTCCTGAGCAATTGTCTTCACACTATTTTCTATCATTGGCTTCAATGTGGATACTAGAGCCGATGACTGGTTAATTAATGCATGATGAATAGATTGCTCGATCATACTTGATAAATCGGCTTGAGCGGGTGCGTATCGGCTTACCGATTCGGATGATGAATCCCCGATAGGATTGATGTTGGGGAGTGCAGCCCTTTGGGTGACACCACGGCGAGTTTTCTGAAAAAATCGCAACATTATTTCTTCCAAGGCCGCCTTTCGGTCTTCGATTTCTTTTCGCTGCTCAAGGGTTAAATCGGCCATCTGAGGCGCGATTATAGCATCGGTGTTGATATCGGCGATGACCGCAGGCTTGTCGGTTGATGACATTTTTGATCTTCTTGGTCCCACCGGGCGTGCCAAAATATGTTCGCGCTAAAAACGTGAAGCAGGGTCCTCAGCTTCGAACACACGAGACAAACGCCGGGTTTGCAGAGCGTGCCAGTCAATTTGACCTGAAATTGACAAGGTAGAATTTGTAATTTGACCAAAGCCGATAAAGCAATGTTTATCGGCTTTTCGCTAGTCGGCGAGAACCGATTAGGGGATAACTAGATCAACCAGTTACGGTTAATCCGGATACAAGGTAAAATCGGCTTCGAGAAGGCGATGCGCAGCAAAACGAAGCAGATCGAACCTGGGTGAAATCGGCTAAAACCAACAATCGATCTTGCGGCTATGTTGATTCCGTCGACTTACAGAGAGATCTATGAAGCTAAAACGATGTAAAAGAAAAGCTTATAAAAAGTAGGTGTGTTGGATTGATTGATTGATGTCCTTCTTCGCTTGACGTCTATCCCCTTTTATAACACACCTGGCCGATCCGAGTTGTATATGGATACGGTGCGTTTACCCGTATCGGCCTCCGGTCTGATTTCTTTTCTTTTTAGAAACGGATTCCTTTTCCGGTTCGTTTACCGATTCCTTTCTATACGAACGCTTCTTTTCCGATTCAGACTGATCCCAATATATGCCAGATTTTGGTGCAAACACCTGGGTTCGGTTCATACTCTGGGGTCCTTTCGGAATACAGAAACTAAACATAAATTTTACAGGATTTTTACATAACATAATTCAATTCTCACATGATACAGAAGAGAGAGAGAGAATCCAAGTTTCAAACTCAGCCTTGTTTCCTACAGCTCACGTGCCATTTCCCCCTCGGCCCCAGGTCACGTGCCCCAAGCCCCTAACCCCACGAATCTATTTTTATTTAATATTTATTTTAAATCATTTTTTCAAATCTAATCGATGGAAACACAAAATTGCAAAAATAGGCACCCGTCGCCCCAATATAGGGCGATCGCCCCATATTGGGGCGATAGGTACCTGGATGCAAAATATGTTGGTAAATCTACTCCTTCATGTGTTCATTTTTACAAGTGTTTTTTTTACATCCAGGTACCTATCGCCCCAATATGGGGCGATCGCTATATTAGGCGGCGGGTGCCTATTTTTGCAATTTTGTGTTTCCATCGATTAGATTTGAAAAAAAGATTTAAAATAAATATTAAATAACAAAAAATTCTAACCCCACACCGTGGCTCGGCCCGGCCAGCCCAGCTCTGCTCCAGGCCCCGCTACATGAGGCGAACAGTTCAGCCCACAACGCCGCACGGGACGCACGTAATGCAGCCACAGCCACAGCCACAGCAGCTCACCCCGCGCCGGTCCCGTCCGAACTACGGCGTCCGCCCGCCCCGAATTTCCAGTGAAATCGCGCAGAGCGCACGCGGAAAACGGGCCGAAAACGGCTGGACGGCGCGGGCCGTACCGCGCGGAAGGTTCCAGAAAGGGAGAGCCCTGCATATATTCCCGCCCCGCGCGTCCCTCCGTTTCGACCTCACCATCCAACCCGTCTTGCGTCTGCTTAATTTCAGAACAGCAATGACTCATATCCTTAACAACTCGTAATCTCTCTCTCTCTCTCTCTCTCTCTTCTTCTTCTTCTTATGTTAGTATTAATAATTCTTCCAAAGACCTGGATATTCTTTGCATTAGAGTTTTAGGATCTTTAGTTTTGTTTTGGTGACTGTGTGTGAATTGTACTACTCTGTGTGTGTGTTTTTGGATTATCGTTGTCCTTGACCTGGCGAGTGCACGCGGCGACCAGAGGGAGCGGGACAGGCAGAGGGCGCAGGCGCGGAAGCCGGTGGTGAAGGGGCGCGACGACGGGCTCACGCCGGAGCAGCGTCGCGATAGGGACGCCAAGGCGCTGCAGGCGCAGGCCGGTCAGGGGGGCGGCGCCGACGCCAAGAACAAGGGCGCCAGCAAGAACGCCGCGGGCAAGAAGTAATAGGAGTTGTTAGCGTTGATTGGATTTGTTTCGTCTGATGGATTGTCCTCTTGCTAGGAATTCTATATGATCTGATCTAAAAATCGATGCAGATTGAGTACATTTGTATTGCTTGGATCACTGACGAAATGGAACCTAGCCCTGCACACACACATTGTTGCCCCTGGACCTGAACAAGCCGTTGTTGCTTCTGGATTTGGGAAAACTTTGCAACGAGGCTAAAACATAAAAGCCAGACACATACCATGCAACTTTCCTGGTTTTGCTATTACGAATTCCTCCTACAAAGTGCAAACAGGTTTTTCTTTCGAAAGAATGAGCTATATATGCCCATTGAAGGTACAAAAACAACAAAATAATCACAGAGGACATGTACTTACGTATAATCTGAATCCAAAGGATAGTCTGTTTATGTACACCGAAGGTATGAAACAGTTATAGACGCGCTTGGCCTGGCTTCTATACAGTACTTACGACGTAGGGTCCTCTTTCTTAATCCCTCTTTTGTTCAACTGTGATTAGCGTTGTTTAACACCATCCTTTCAATCCAAGATTGCGTATGCTATTTGAGGTTGACAAAAACCGAAAATTCTTGCACGCTCGATTCAATCGAGATCAGGAGTATCTTGCTCGGAACTGGTTCTGGACCATTTAGCGATCCGGCCGTCCCAGGATGAGCTGACAAGCATGGGGTACAACGGATGCCAGCTGCAGTCTCGAATTGCTAGCTGATGATATCCTTTCAGTTTGGCAACTTGTGATCCACTTACCTGAACATGAAACAAGATAATCCAATATGTACGAAGAGCTTTGTGGAAATCATGAAGAATGTAACAAAATTTAATTTATAAAAAAAGGTGAAACAGGCACAACGGGATTATTTTGTTTGACTTTAGTCATGACTATTCATGTATGGATGCTAAGGCAAGGCACTTCATCGTAAGATCTATGCTATCCAAGAGTTCTTAAAAGGCTGGCATATTTCTAATTCAATGCCATAAAGAATTGGTTTCCACGTTTTGCAACCCAAGGTACCAAATAAGTGGACACTGATTATAGCACTACAAGCCCTAACTGATCCAATTGACCAGGGTGTTACATTCCCACACTCCGGGCCTGTTTGGATAGGGGGGGCTTGGATTTGAATTCCTAGGATTTAGTTCAGTCCCCAAAATTCATAAAGAAACCCCTCCATATGAGTCTGCATATGAGTCACAGCACACGCATCCATACAGCAGGGGTAATGCTGTCATACCATCTGCAACACAATAGGTACGTCCAACAAGTCCCAATACTTAAAAGACTTCTATCCTCGCTTTGATCAAATGGGTTAACCTCGACAGATATCGATGCTGATGCCCAAAGTACTGTATGCAACTCTAACGATACCACCACCTAGTGAGTAATCCCACCACTATTAGCCTGAAATGGGCCAAATCAGGCTGAGGTGTTATACATGTTGGATGATATCTTCTGGTTTTGGGAGGGGACAAAACAGTCATTTTGGCTCGGCAAAGTTCTTTAACCTTGTTAGAGTGCATTTTTAGAAGAAAAAAAATAGAAATAAACCAGGTGGCACAATGCCAATCTGTATTGTCCTTTTTTCATTCACACTCAGACCATGGTTTTTGACTAGTGGCATTTTCAGATTTGCCCCAATTAATCTTGATGAGCTATTTGACTGTAGAACAATCACACATTACCACAACACTAACATAGAAAAAAATGGAACTTTCTGGGAATAGAAAGAAAATAATTAAATAGAAAATGCATACAAGAAAAGGTACTTAAAAAAACAGTCTCCTGCATGTTGAAAAGAGACATACCACATCATAGATACAGACACTAGAATCGAAGGATCCTGTATATATGTACTTCTGTCCCGTGCTGTAGAAAGAGGAATCATACAGGATACAGGATATTAGCACCAGTATAACTTCAATAAGTAGAAAACAACAATTATTCAAAGTTTCCAATCAGTTGCTTGTTCGCACAATAGGTAATATTACTTGACATGCTTGTCAGTATGAAGAAAAAAAATAAGTTACCTATATGCGGGAGAAAAGTAGCAACGGATTAATGTGCGGAGAACTGAATGACCCCGGTATGTAGCTAATGACTGATCATGGGGATGCTTTAGTTGCTTATACTGTTGTGGATATCTTGAATGTCTGTAGTCCCAAGTAGATACCCTGTCGTCATTACTGCATGAAACAATAAGATCAGTGTAGCTTTATGAGTGGGCCAATATGTTCAAATCTGAGCAACCAAAAAGTATGGATTAAGCAAACTGTCTGTTTCTTAACACATACCCATCAGCATTGGATGTCATTTTCCTGATGTCCCACATTTTAATAGTTTGGTCTTTTCCATTTGATATGAAACATTGACCATCTCCGCGGCTGTCAATATGAGTAATGCCATGCAAATGTCCAGTCAAAACTCCAGCAGCTTCTCCTGTGGACAAACAACGTCTGTCCCAGACCTGCAGACTGCCAAGATCACATACCACAACACTACCAAAATGAACATGATTAAAAAAAATATTTTTTCTTTTTGTTCCATAGGAAAACTCAAAATTATCTTAGTATACACAAGTTATTGTGTAATGTAAAACCATGTAGGAATTACTGACATATGCCTTCTAGGTGATTGCTCCGTACTCAAGATAAATATTAAACGTATACCGAGGCCTAGGGTACAAAGCATGTGATTATTAACTGATAATTTACTAGGTAGGTTCTTGTCCAGTACACGAGACAATAAAAAGCATATAACTTACTGAAGTAACTGTTATTGAAGCCTAGGGTAAAAGGCATGTGAATATCTTCCTTTGATAAATTTACTAGAACCGAAATCCATAGTCCTGAATGAACTAAAAGTTTTATCCAAGATTACCCAGTAGGCATGCTACATAATTTCAAGTTATCAGGAGTGCATCAATACATCATTTTGCAGTTTTAATACTCAACACTACATCTAAATTGTGGTCCCTTTATTTGGTAAGAAACACATAATTTTATTAAAAAAATTCCTCTGAACATATTTCTGTTTTCTATGTCCACACTGTCATATCCCGGCGAAACTGAGAAAACCGACATGTGTCCCCTCCCCTTCCCCCTTAACCCACCCCGCCCGCGCACGCGCTCCCCGACGCGCTATAGTAACACAAAATCTCAGCGAAATCTCGGTATATTTGACCGAGATTTGAACAAAACTTGACCGGATTTGACCGAATTTCACCGTATTTTGGCCGGATTGGAATCTTCACGTCGTTTTACGTGTGAGACAATCGGTATATCATAATTCCGACGAAATTAAAAAAACCTTAAAAAATTCAAAGGGCGACAACATCTAAAATTTTGCCGAGATCTCGGCATTTTGGCCGAAATGTCGGTATTTTGAACCGAAATCTCGGTTCACAAATTACCGGATTCAAATTTTCCTTTTTGTATTTCGTTCGGATTTCGTCCGAAAAAACGAGATTTCGGATTTTGGAGGGTGCCGAGATGAAACCCTAAAACGAAATTTGAAACCTTGGATATGCCAATGTTAACCCATAAACTCATGGTGTTGTAACTATATTAGGTAGTACAACCATTTTTGAAACTACACTTTTGGTAGCTTAATAACAGACTGCAACACATAAGTGGATCAGTGCAATACTGGCAATAAAATAACCCTGAAGGATTGCAAACAGCATTGCCAGCAACATAATAAAATTTGAAGGTTTAACTTAACATTAATATTTCATCATTGGAATAAGTAAATCCCAAATTCTATTTGATTTTCATTTGAGAATTAAGAGTTGGAAACAGCAGTACTGTGAAGAAATGGTTTTATAAGTAGTAATACTGGGGTAAAGGAACAAGCAGGATAAGGTAGAATATTGCCATAGCTTTTGACATCTAACCTAGTCAATTAAACCATCTCATTTTATTGATACAGCAATACAAAGCATATTTTTAAGGTATCAAGAATGACAAAAGGCTGTGCAAATGCTCCAAACTCTAGCAGACAATTTATTTATTCATGACATGTAATCTGCTACTCTAGTGGAAACAAAAAACATCTGGAACCAGCACTTTCAGTCTTTCAGCGATACGGAGGTTGCAACTAAAGAAACCTTCAAAATGCATATGTTTAGAAATGCTGAAGAAATCCGAGGAAAAAAAATTCAGTCAAATATGTTATCATAGAAGAGCTTA
Organism: Rhipidocladum racemiflorum; assembly: GCA_036346355.1. Classification (NCBI taxonomy): domain Eukaryota; kingdom Viridiplantae; phylum Streptophyta; class Magnoliopsida; order Poales; family Poaceae; genus Rhipidocladum; species Rhipidocladum racemiflorum. The sequence goes on along the minus strand of CM070578.1, from coordinate 12,290,955 downwards.
GATAATTTATAACAGCAAGCTACCTTGCACAAATTATCATCACTTCCGGAATATATCAGATGGCCAGTTTCATCAGCAAATGCTACTGTGTTGACATCGGACTGAAAAGACAAAAAAAACAATTGACACCATCAACTAACAAACAAAATATTACATACAGAAAGACTAACGAGGGCAAGACCCAGTTCCATTATACCCAACTAAACCAGTAGTGCAAGATGCCAAGACCACATGTTTTCATCTGCTAATGATAGTCCAACATCCAAAATATAAACATTCATACAATGGGATTGCAAAACAAAAGGGAGGTTCTTATCAAGTCATTATTTTAAATCCGAGGATAAATGTCCCAAGTGTTATTCATAACTTCCTAGATTATGTACATGAATCATAGTCGGTAACCATTTATCTTTCGGTCCACGTAGTAAACTGAGTTTGGCATCACAGCAAAGTTGCTAGAAGCAGAGTATGTGGGCACAGGAGCATTGTAGTTAAGGTTTGTATTACTGTTAAAAGCATAGTAGTACTCCCAAATCAATATTAAGAACAAAATAAAACTTTATTAAAAAGGTATAAAATAAATAAAAAAACATCGTAGCCATATTCATATTAAGAAGCAAATATCAGCACCAACAATTTAGTTGCATATTCTTTTTAAGTTGGTAGGCAAACCACTTTAATCAATATTAATCATTAAAAAATATCGTCAAAGACCCTTTAATTGTACAGGGTACAAAAAGGAAAGATAGATCACATATTGGTAAGCACAAATAAAGTTTCTTGGATGATAAGAGAGCAGAACTTAAGAACATATCACTCCCAATGAGACAGCCCCCAGGACCCCCCCCCCCCCCCACACACACACACCAGAAAAAGGTAAGTACGGAAAAAATTTAATCACGTAAAGATTAAAGGAAATACAACCCAAGAAAATAAACAAACTATCATACTGAGTGAGCAGGCAAACGCAATGTCAGTTTGTTCGCCTGAAGGTCATAGACATATATAGAATCGTCGTTACTGCCAGCAACAAGCTCTCGGCCATCAGAGGAGAATTTAACAGAAAATATCCCAAATGTATATCTAACATCTTCATGCTGTGAGAAATCCAATCCATCATGGAGGTCCTACAGAAAGATGAAAGAAACATTAACAATTTAACAGACAATATTCCAAATGCAACATCTTTGTGCTGTGAAAAATCTAATGCATGATGGATGTCCTACAGCAAGATTAAAAAAAATTAAACAACTGTGGACCTCTTAAATCGCAGAATAAATATAACATGGCTGAAGTCGTAACATGATATATTTATAAAATACCATAGATATGGACAAATACCATAAAATGAGACAGACGTGACACTATCTCAGTGAAGGGAAACCATCATTTTCCTTTTTTTTAAATAACATTTGTCAGAATTCTGTGCTGTAAGAATAGAAACAACAACTTCCACGACTAAAGAGCACATAAATAACATGTTAGACCGACACACTAAAAAGTCATTTCTGTAATAATATCTATCTATTTTTTCATGTTAAAATTTTCACTAGGGCCCTCAGGGGATCACTGGAAATAGAATCCATCTTCTCCATCGTCAGCATTAATTACTCTAGTCATAAGGGGAAGATGTATATATCAGCTACTCCCAGGGACAATTCAGACACAAAAACACACACTTCGTACACATAAAGCTTTCAGATGCTTTCTTGAGCTGCAAAATGATTTTTCACCAATATTAGATGCAAAAATATCAAAGGAAGGTGATTGACGAGCCTGTTGGAACTAGAAAATTCCCCAATCTTTATTAAACAAAGACTAAGCATAGCCTCACACCGTCACCTACACTTTACATAAAAATAACATAACATCTTCCAAGCTTCCAGAGTCATTCGCAACTAATCAAGATGAATACGATCTACAAAGATATCTATAAAAGCTGTATCTTGGAGCTTGTCAACAAATTCATACAATAACCCGTTAAATTATTATTTCTACCACCCTACAATGGATTGACTTATTTCAGCAAGAGGAAACGGATGTAGTGCCAATGCCCTCAGAAGTCCCTTCACTCCAATATATTTATTGCTTATCTATTTCACACCGTTTATTCACAATAGAAGTCATTATACCCCACAAAAGAACTGAATATCTTAAAAGGAAATGCAGTTATTGATTAACAGGAAAATCTGTATTAATGATACTTTAACTTGTTTACAGAGTCACAGACTGATCATCTGTAATGCAAAACCAAGCATACGCAAGTCCAAATCAAACCCAACTGTATTTCCAACAAGTTTTAGACTCTACTACGCATGCAAAAGTGAATGCACCTGAGTGCAAAAGTGCAAATCTTGATGAGAACTCACAGTGACATTAGCATATGATTCTCTTGCAGCAGTCCCAACATTGACAATATGGATAATAGGTGCCAGACTAGAGTAGACCTGCATATTGATAAGTCCTAAAAAGATCATTAATCCTACTATGCATTCAGAAATGAAAGAAAGACAGAGAGAACAGGTATTGCACATCTATGTAAACAGAGACTGACAAAGTAAGTCTGAAATGAAGACATAAAGAGCTAACTAGTCTGTATTTATTAAATCTCCAAGAGATGCTCATAAATTATGTGATCTAATGTCCTGGAAGCACTAAATGGACCGGATGAAGACTAAATTTTTTCCATATCTAGCCATTCATATTCCTTATTGGATTTTAATTAAAAAAAACACACATCAAAAGCAAAGCTATGCAGACATTACATACTGAAATTACACATATTTGAGGCAGTAACTCAAGTACTCACTGAAATAAAACTAATATTGGCATATCAACAATTTTTAAAATGTGGATTCTGCTTCATAGCTCCATTACTTTGTCATAATATTTTTCTTAATCATTAAAACTTACTCCAGTACATTTCACATTGGTAGCCAGACACAGATAAGGTCCAAATGTAAGCTACCAGAGGAATAAGAAAGCTATAATTCGTATGAACTGCAAATTTATATGTGGATGTTGCTAATCTTTGGACAATAGCCCGCATGAAACAGCCCATAATAAGCTCTTTCTTGTTAGTTAAGTTCTAGAGAAACTTACAAGAAACTGTTGATCAGGTGATAATGACGCATCACTAATTGTCCATCTCAAACTTCTAGCATGGATGTCCTTATGTACTTTCCAACCTTTGTCAACATCATATATTCTTATGTGGCTTCCCTGATAATGAAAACAGAAGGACATTACGAAAAACAAGTAAAATTGAAGGAAATTTCATTATGCTTACTGAAGCCTAATAAAGCCTTCACTATTGTTGGTTGGAGCATAGCATACCTGAAAACCAGCAACAAAAAGAGAACCATCGGCAGAAAACTGTGAAACATAAGCTCGTGAATCCATCCTGTCCACTATTTCAGGGCCATCCACTGGGAGATAACGACCGAGAACAAATGCACGATCAACTGAAGAGAACTTTCCATTTCCTGAAGAATTAACTTCCCTTCCAGATAATAACCTGGTTATTGGTAAAGTATCTTTGCTCATACCAATGGACTTGCGGATGCTTTCACTAGGTCCTGATTTTATTCGAGTCATATGGAAAATATCATTATGTAATTTTAAGAATTCATTGTTAGCTTGGACTGAACTAGATCCATCATTATTCTGCCCTTCATGTTCGTCGTATTCCTCATCCAGCCTACTCATGCCATAACCCATCCTTTTCAACTGTTACATATATCAATTCTCCTTTGAAATGCTCATCGATATGAAGACTCCAAAGCTTGCTTCTAGAGGGTGAAAAGATTCCAACAAACAGAAATTATTGTGAATATGCCAGTACACGACAGGATACTTTGGATAATAGAGAGCCAAATATGCTTGATAGAACCGGGTTATGTTTGCCGATTGCCATGACTATGTAATGTACTATGAGTAAGTGAAAATAATAACCCCAACTCAAAAGACCTTGCTTTCACTCCATATACTAAATTTAGCTGTTCTTTTTTAGGAAATGGAGGTATCGCATTGTCAAACGGTATATGAAATCAGTGAACTGTAAAGACAAATAAGCAGAAACAAAGAGATGTCTACTAACAGTTAAGCTAATATTACACAACTTGAAGGCTCAGTTTAGAAACATCATATGATGGAAATCAGTCAAAGCTACAAGTTGCAGCTAAAGTAATTGGCTACAGTCTTGTTACTATCGGTCTATCACGAATGTGTTCTACATGCAGACGAATTCTCTGCATCGTAAAAGTTAGCACCACATAGTGAGCAAGAACAAACAATAACATCTGATCTAGCATTCTTACTCAGGCAGCTCGCATCTATTCCTACCAATCCAATTAGTGAAAAATCATTACGAGTCGACATAGGTTCTACAAATCACCGCATTTTAATCGACACGGAAAAACCGGAAAGGCGCTGAAGCCGTCAGACCAATAAGAACCACCGTGCACTTATCTCTTCAGCCAAGCACATAACAAATTCAGGCGAAACGTGCCAGCCATCAACGCGCGCAGCTGCAAAACAGCACAGAACCCTCATCCCAACAATCACACCATCATTCACCAGAAACATGCTGCAATCAGCGGCTAAGCCAGCCAGCAGCTACGAACAGCAACGTCGCCCAAACACTACCCCGGCTTAGTACTACCAACCGCGCAAGCTACACCGATCCTCGTCCCGCCTCCTGCCCGCACTTCCATCGCAGGAGCACCACCGCATGTCCTAAACCCCTTACTTAAACTAACCCCCAACGTTCCTTCCACCCCAACCCACGCAAATCATTCGGACCAAGAGAGCAAGGAATTCGACGCGAACGGGACGAACCGAGAGGGCGCACTTGATCGGGAGGGGGCAGGCTGCAGAATCCAATCGGAATCGGTATGGAATCGAGGTGGTTTCCGAGTGCAACCAACCTCTCGCCGCGATCCTCTCCTCCCGCCGTGCTCGCAGGCAGCTGCTCCCCGTGAGAAGCGAGGAGAGCGATCTCTTTCTCGGATAAGATATTTTTGCCAACCATCTCGGAGTGGGTCCCACACACTGACAACCATCGCGAGAGGGGAGGAGCGCAGCGGAAAACGGGCCGGTAAGAGAGCTGGGCCGCTCGTTTACCCGCGTGCTGTTGGGTAAGGGCCACTTGCATGATGACATGATCCATGTCCAGCTCCGGAGATATTGTTTTCTTCCAATAATATGGGAAAGGACGAAACGTAGCTGCCAATGTGTTTGAAGTACTACGAGAAACCCTATAAAAAAAAGTACTACGAAAATATACTTGGATCTCAGAAAAGAAAAGCAAGGGAGAGAGAATAATTATGCCTATTTGTTTAGGTTTATTATGTTTAAAAACTAAAAAGTCAAAACATAAACAAATATATGGATTTTTAATTGGGTTTTTCAAAAACAATAAGCCTTCATATAACTAAAAGAAAAAAATACTAGTGGTGGCTGCATTTTTTGCTTACCAATGGTCGGTTTTATGTATAAAAGTAAACTAATTTTAAACGGTTTAAACCAACAACTAACTTTAAATTATAAACTAAAGAGTTTAAACCCTAGACAAACAATGCATTAGCCCCTGGGCGATCTCGGCCGTTCCGTTGCCTCGTGTAACAAGCTTCACGTCTGTCGTAGCAGCGCATGCATCGAAATAAACTTCTGAAGACACGCAAGATTAAAGCCGCGCAGGTGCTGGTGTCCTTTAAGACGATCGTCGGTACTGCTTGGGTGTCTCCGAGGTACTGCTAGGCTTTTAATTGTTTATTGTAATTACTGAACCATTTAGCTTGGCCATCGTATTAAGAAATTGAAGGAACTTCTCGCTTGGCCATGGATTGAAAAATGTGCTAAAAATTATTTCTTGGTGACTCCATGGTTATTTGCATCAAATTGACCGAGTGGTAATTCCGGCACCATTCGCAGGCTTCAGGTGGCAGACTGCAGCATGAGTCATCGTCCATCCCTCTTCCAAATACTTTTGGATGAATCGTCGCCGGACGATGATGACCAATTTTTTTTTGGCACTGCTCAAATCATTCAACATTATTCACAACCTGCACAAAAACATGGTGGTTATGTCCCCGGACATCAAGTCAAGTATCGGGACAGAGAAGGAGGGCACTCAAGAATGTATCAAGATTACTTAGCGGATGATCCTACATATGGCCCAACTGATTTCAGACGGAGGTTCGTATGTATTCGTTTGGTTACTTTAATTTATGTTATACATTATAAGATTGGTCTCTTATTGTTCTTGGTTACACAGGTATAGAATGAGTCATGATCTATTTTTACACATAATGCATGCAGTAGAAGATCATGATGGTTACTTCGTGCAAAAGAGAAATGCAGCCAATACACTTGGATTAACTTGCTTCTAGAAGGTCACTGCAGTATTCCGTATGCTAACTTATGGAGTACCAGCAGATGCTACGGATGAGTACGTTCGTATTGGAGAAAGTACTGTTATACAGAGTCTGAGAAAGTTTGTCAAGGCAGTGATTGAACTTTTTGAAGATGAATATTTGAGATCACCTGATGAGAGTGATACAGCTCGATTACTTGCAATTGGAGAGGAAAGAGGTTTTCCTGGTATGCTAGGTTCCATAAATTGTATGCATTGGAGGTGGAAGAACTGCCCTTCAGCATGGCAAGGTATGTACTCGGGCCATATGCACGAGCCTACAATAATTTTAGAGGCAGTTGCTTCCAAGGATCTTTGGATTTGGAACGCTTTTTTTGGTTTACCTGGGTCTCACAATGATATCAATGTTCTTCATTGGTCTCCAATATTTGCGAAGCTAACTGAAGGCCAAGCTCCACACATGCACTACATCATAAATGGTCACAATTATAGGATGGGGTACTACCTTGCCGATGGCATATACCCATCGTGGGCAACATTTGTGAAGACTATACCAGAACCACAAGGCAATAAGAGGAAATATTTTGCCAAAGCACAGGAAGCATTAAGGAAGGATGTGGAACGCGCTTTTGGAGTTCTACAATCCCGTTTTGCCATTGTTCGTAGTCCAGCTCGATTTTGGGATGAAGAGACACTAGGTGACATCATGAAAGCATGTGTTATTATGCATAACATGGTTATCGAAGATGAGGGAGAAGTGGACCGTGACGAACGTTTCGACTACGGTGGAGAAAATGTGAATCCTTCCCATGAGCAGCATCCTGATATGGACGAGTTTATTAAGACACAAAAAATTAGGGACAACGAAACTCACCATCAACTGCAAGAAGACCTTGTGGAGCACCTATGGCAACATCATGCAGATCAACATTAAGTTTTATTTTTTGTTGACATACTGCATTGAATTTTCTTTTGTAGACTCAATTTGCATTTTTTGATCAATTCATCTATCCAGACGAGGTATAAACATCATGTTCTTTTTTACTTCTTTTCTTCATTTCCACAAAAGAAAGTATCCATTTTGAGATCACATCATGCCCAGATAGCATATAAAGTAACTCAAATATTTATAGGCCCTGGCCAGGCCTTTTCGAAACTAATAATAACTCATGTTTAAGTGACATTTTTTCAGACAATCAAAACATATATATATATATAAAAATTCAAACAAAAGAAGAACAAAACAATTTTATATATGTACCTCAGCATCCTTTGGTTCTCCTCCAGATTCTGGAAAACAAACATGCCAATACTAAAGGTAGAAAAGCATTTCTGTTGTTGACTAGGTCCTGACAGCATATCTAAGTCTAATAAAGAGTGCAATGTAGTCAAGAATACGCATAATCAGTCCAATCTATTAGCATGACACTATGCACTTAATTCTAATATGAACTACAATTTGGACAAGTATAAAGAAAATATCAGCCCAATCAGCTAGTGGGCCACTTGAGCAAAGAAGAATTAATAGATCTTATTGGAAAAAGGAAGAAGGAAGCGGGAGACATAACAGCAATCCACTTTAGGTGGCCTTGCAGGTATACTAAAGTAATATTAGCTAGTGAATGGTAATGTACTAATGTGTAGTTCAAGATATTAATTTCCAAATAATCCACTTGCTGAAAGGTACCTTTTCCATTGGAGCTATTCAGAAACACGACGCGCCATGATCTCATCTTGCAAGCTCTTGTAGTACTGCTGCAGGCGGAAAGGCATCGAAGTAATGTCCATTCACATAATTCTCTCTTCTACCATTTTCTTGTGCTGTAATTCATGTTCCTTTATCTCCAATTTTTTTTGCCTCATTTGCAACCATCGCCTCTCCAGTCGCAGCCCTTTTTTGATTTAGCTCTAGCCTCTCTTTCTCTAGGGCGTACAACTGATTGTATCTGTCCACTTTCTTCTTTTCTTTCTCTGCACCACAAATGGTCTAATGCCTCCACGCAAGCATCACCTCCACCTCACCTCAATGCTTCTTTTGCCTTCTTCTTACCAATTGGTCTCTTGGAGCCTTCGTCTCTGGACGTACATTCTCAATGATACCATTGGTGCTACTATCAACAATGATAGCCGTGGACATTCCCAGTCTTGAATCCGTGTTGGCCTTTGGTTTTTTGTTAGCAGGTTCCTTCTGAGATGCCATCTGATTTCGCTTCTCATGCCACTTTGGTTGATTTTGCAAAATATTCCAACAATACATGTATTGGAATGATTTGTTGTCCTTGTCCTCGGCCTTAAACAGATCCATTACTTGAATAAGCTACACATGTCAATGAAGGTATAATTACTTAATACAAGTTCCCATGTGTCATAAAGACGTGTGCAAAATCCTAAAATTCAGAAGTATTACATTGTCTTGAAAAGTAACCCCGCTTTGCCTTCTACCCTCAATCCTTGCTAGACACCCACAAAACTTGTTCAAATTCTCCAGAATACCTCCCCATCGATGCAAAAGTGAACTCTAGCTCCGTTCTGATGTGAAGTCCTTGTTGGTGTGGTAGTACTAAAAAATTCTCTTCCAAATACCACCCTTCTGATTAGTGCCGCTCACTGGATCCGTACTAATGTTTAACCATGCTGACACAAGCAATTTATCCTCCTTTTCACTGAATTTTTTTGACCTTTTCTGGTTTGATCTTGATGAGGGAGTACTCTCAACAACGGGTGATGGATGCTCCTCAGGCAAGCTATTGAAGTCCTCCAAAGTCAGGTTATTGTTGGCCTCATCCATCAAGTTAGTATAGTATCCGGCTCCTTCCATTGTCAATAGCACCTACCAAAATTATGAAACATTTTTAGGAATAAATATCAGGCTAACCTTGCTTTATATGTATGCTCTCACAATATACTATAAACCATCAGGTAAACATTATCTAGAACATTTTCATGTTCTACAACCTATATTTTTACTTCATATACCAAGTTCTAAGATTATGATCATCTCATGCATAATTAGTAAACTTGAAGGAGCAAAACTAAATGAGGTTCCATTACAGTTTATTGCCCACCTAGCCTCCTGTGAAGACCAACCAACCAGCAAGATACTAGAACATGGCCTAGTAGTATGACAGCAACATAATAAAGTAGGCTTTAGGATAGCAAGGGAAAGTAGTACTTGGGATAATGCTTTAGGATCAAGAGTTCATGGGGAGCAGAAACTGAAACGAACAAAAGACAGTGCTTGGTAAATAACAAGTTATAACAAACATGAAAAATGGGTCATAGGTTGAGATATCTAGTACAACATCAACAATCTTCCTTTGGACCGACCATTAATTTGTGAGTGATATCCTCAGTTGCAACAAAATATTGACAATCAAGCATGTTAAATAATAGACTTCCTATGGGCCGACTATTATTCACATAAGCAAAATGTACGATCATCGCTGTCATGGTCCTGATATTTTTTCTTGTGAGTGAGCATGAGAGCAAATTGGTAAATGTCCTAGGTCATTATTTTTCCCCACTCTTTGTTTTCTCTCTCTCCCTCCCCACTCATCTCTCCCCCTCCACCCGGCCGCCGTTCCCTCCCTCCCCTGCTGGCGCCCGACGCCACCCCTGCGCCCAGCCCTGCTGCCGACTCCCTGCTGCGCCCTCCCTCACCCGGCGCCTCCCTCTCCTCCCTCGTCCTCCCTGCTCCAGCCAGCTGCCGGTGGCTCCCCCTCCTCCCGTGGTGCAGCGGCAGTGACCCCCTTCTCTCCCTCCTCTTCCCTCCCCTCCCTCTCCCTCTCTCTCTAGCCCTGGCATTTAGGGTTTGGATAGGGTCTTGTGTTTGAGGAAATGCTAGAATGGGTGTATGCTAGATGTTTGATGAAATGGTTAGGAGGTGGATGTTCTTGCATGCTAGGTGTTTGATGAAATGGCTAAGAGGAAGACACATCTAGCTTGTTTTGGGGTTGGATGTTGCGAGTTAGTAGTTATTCCTCGAATTGAGATGTTTATTTTTCGGTGGTGTTCGAGTCACTACGTGTGGGATGCTTTCATTTTGGGTTGATGTTAACTTAGGGATGGTTTGGTTTATTAGATAATGAATTGAATCAATAACCATATAAGGATTTGTGCGTACACATGAGCGTGTCAACTGTGTTGACTGATAGTGGTGTTAGTCGTTATATTTCAAGCCAATAAGTTCAATCAATGTGTCATATTAAGATAGCTATATATATCATTTGTATTTGGAGATATGGCAAATATATTAGTACCTGTGGGAATTATTGTAGTGCTTTTACACAGCATGTTAGTTCCTTGCCTAAGAGATCTCATAAATTGCAACAATTGTTAGCTGGTGATATCTCAAGGTAGATGGGCGTTTAAGAAGGTACTTTGCTGTTGGTGGTGAATGTTAATATGGAGTGCATGTTTGTTTGCTGTTGTAGTTCATAGACTTTAGATTTGAAGTATCAAACTATTAAGTTGAGTCGAGATGAGTTAAGGATGTGGGTGAATTGGAGTTGAGTTGGGAAATTGGTGAATGGTTTGCTATTAGACTTCGAGGAGTAACCTGTAACTGCTTGAGTTGAGCATGATGACAATGGCGCTATCAGTATACTTCTAGTGTGGCTAACGAATTCCTTGCATAGGAGATGTTGAAACGTGGTTGCACGGGATGTTGTGAATTAAAAGTGAAAACGCATCTAGCAAACCTGCTTTAGGCCATGAATGGTGAGCAATTAAATCGCTAACTATAGAGATTGTGGTTGAAATAGTGTTGGGCGTTTCGAAACTGTGCTTGGCTATTATTGTGGACCTTCGTGTTGTATTTCAAGTTGGCTTGTCGAATACTTGCATGATTGTCTTCAATTCTCGTTCCATGTTCATATGCACGGCATACATCTCATTCCATATGCATTTGTGAACGTGTAGAGAACGATCCCGCGGAGGGTGAAGTGGCCGCGATCGAGGGTGATCACGGTGAGCAGGTTGTCACTGAGACTCGGTGAAGCATCAGGCAAGCACCTATGCATCTTGAACCCGTATTAATTGTATTTTTGTGAATAAACTGCTTAATTGGTGAAATAAGTCTGCATTAGGAATTGAATTGGGTTAGGGTTAGATCCTATTTGCTGCACATTCATCCCTTGGATTTGTAAATACTTCCGTTGGATCTAGTATGGGTATTAAATGAGTCACTGTTTAGAATTGCTTAGAGGTCGGGATTTGGACCAAGTAGCGGAAGGTTCCGTCGCTTGAGGTCGTTACCTTACCCATGATGAAAAGAGTGGGCATGGAAGGGTGGTTGGAAAAGAAAAGATGAATTGGAGACCGGGCGGGAAGGTTGGGACATTGGGTAAGGAGACCCGATGTGGTAGTTCCCGTCTGAGTCGATTAAGGACCGATTCGATGGTTGCCCTTTGATTGAGCACACCCCGGTTGGTCGCATGCCCGATTATGGTACGGTAAGCCACTCTTTCTCTCATACGGAATCGATGGACCGTAACTTCCTGTGGTTGGACGTGGTTGAGGGCGAGGCTTAGGCCGACTCTCGAGCGCCAAGCCGGGCTTGGGGCTGCTCGAGGGGGTGCTAGGTTTTCGGGCCACAGGAGGACGCTTCAGCGATTGGGTATGATTGGGAGGGGGTTGACACTAGGCCCTTGTGGTAAGTGTCGTGCGATCAATGCTTCCCTGCAGGGTTAAATAAGCGATTCGAATTGCCGCGCTCTCGGATATGAGCAAGCTCTTTCATCGCACAGTCACGTAGTAAGAACTTGAACCGAGGTTCGCCGTCGAGCTTGAGCCCAAATAAATTGGTGATGAGATTAATTATTGTGAATTCATGATTGCAACTTCATTTTAGAAGTATGCGCTGTTACAACTGCTTAACTTGTGAATTGAGTAGTTAGGTAATTAATATAACAAATGTTAAGCTTTCTGCACTTTTACCTTCAGTCTGGTTCTTTGCTACATCCAAATGCATAACCTTTGGAGTTGGTCATATATGGACCCACGGGTAAGTCTTGCGAGTACCTTTCGTACTCATGCTTCTGCTTTGTGGTTTTCAGGTGAGGATCAGGTTGGCGGGTGTGAGTTCTGCCCATACTGCCTCTCGGTGACCGGGCGGGGCACCGAGTAGCGGCTTGGCGATGCCGTCACGTGGGAGTGTTGAAGCGAGAACACTTCCGGGGATTGCTTTACTTTTGTTTGTTGCGATGGTTGATTCTTTTGTTGTATAGATAGATGCGATTCGATGGGCTTTTGGATTTGAAAAATGGTTGGTCATGTGGATGTCGGGCTCCGTGTGTGTTTTCCTTAACTGCTGATACTATGGTGGTGCTGTGGATGTTGCTTTTACTTTCGATATATATATTGAACTGTGTTTTCTTGTCTGCTGAGTGGATGTCCGTAGAATCTAGAATGGTCATGCCGAAATTTTCCGATTTCGGAGTCTTGGTCTCTTTTTCTGTGTTCTAGTCTAGTTTAGAGTCTTGGTGTTGGGTAACTTGGTTTGCTGGTCGTCGAGTTTGTCTTTGTGCCGTTTGTTTCCGCTTGCGTGTTGGTTCGAAAGTTTCGAGTTCGTTGCCCCCTTTATGCAAATTGAGTTGATATCGTGTTGGAACCGGTATGCGGGGCGATCTGGCGAGTTCGGTCGCATCACAGGGAATACCGGGACGGTTGTCGAGTTCATCGAATGGAGATGACGCTGTCTCGATTGGACTTGGGTGTTAGCACTGCGAGCGCCACCGGCGATCCGTTGCTAACCTCCAAATCCGATGTGGACGACGGGACATTCGATAACCCGAGGATGGTCTGGACGGCTCCCTGACAATCGCGCATTGTTACAATGTGTACAACTTTCCTTTCGGCCAAAAAATGACTTTCCTTTGGGCCAGTTATTATTCGCACGAAAAAAAATTATACGTCATCTTACAATTTTGAAACAGATTAATTTGCACAAAAGAGGCTGCTTTGGCAACATAATGATTCAACCAATCTGTTTAAAATTGCAAGACTAATCTTTACGGTTCAGGGTAAACCTTCATTGCACAAATCCTAAGGAGTACTGACACAGTATTGAATCCACCATATATTCATGGCATATATCCATATGTGCATTGCGCACAACATCTAGCATAACAAAAACATTTATAAAATGTATGGCATCACAAATAGCTTAATCCATTTCAACAGAAACAATTAAAGTGCTAATCATGATGCTAATGCCAACTGAAGCTAGTTGGATTATTCAATGCACATACTGAAAGCTAAAGCTAATGGTCAGAAGAATTATACTTAGTGCCAGTACTGAACTTCTGTAGGAACCTAGTAGCTAATTGCAGTCATCCAGAACTGAATTCATTATAAAGGTAATCTAAATCTTTGCCATTGATCACAAGCACTGATATAACCCAAAAGCAAAAGCACGTATACCAAAACATAGTTCACAATAATTCAGGAAAAAGTCTATACCTTGATTCTGAATATGAACTTAATCCATAGTTCAACACGCAACCAAACCATAATCAACATCACAAATCAAGATTGATTCTAATCTCTAGCATAACATTACAGAAGTATGGATCTGGGTGCTCGCGGAGATAGCGAAGGCCAGAGGCAAGAGCATCGCACAGGTAGATCCGTCAGTCCATAGATAAGCTAGATGAGACTTTTGGTAGCACAAAAGTACATTTCAAAGGCGGAGCCAAGCGGCGCTGGCCTCGCTTGGCGGCCAGCGCACCTCTGGTGGCGGCGAGAATCCGTGAGTTGCAGGCCTGGCCTTCTTTGGAGGAGCCTCCTCGGCTGCAGGCGGAGGCGCCTCCGCGCTCCAGTCGGCGGAGCGTCGGGCCGCAGGGCGGCGGCTCCCCTCAATCTACCGAGGATGGGGTGGGGGAAGAGCTGGTATGGCGCGAAGCGCACGCGATTTGGCCGCGGGAGGGGCGCGAATCGAAGATTGGGAGCGCGGAGGCGACGCGGAAAAATGCGGTTGCCGGGGTGCTGTTTAGGGCGTGCGAAATTTTTGGGAGCTAGAATGAGGAACTATTGGAGTATGTATTTCTTCAATCAAGCCCAAAATCAAATTTTGGGTATGGATTTGAGGCACTGTTGGAGATACTCTAATCTTTTTATGAAATTTTGTATATAGGGATATAGGGATCCAAATTTGTGGAATGCTGTTGAAGATGGCCTTAGGATCACTTGTGCATATCAGACCACGGAATAAAATCTTGGCCAAATTTCACGAGATCTCAGTGAAATCTCAGACCTCGCTCGTGGATACGGTTCCAACTCCCAGATAAATGAAAAGAAATTCAAAATTTCCAAAATGCTAAATTAACTTCAAAAATCTCGGCGAGATTTTGTGTTTTTGGTCAATATTGCTATGTTTTTTTGCCGTATTTGGGACCAATTTTTTTTGTAGATAATTAGAATGTCATTTATGAGCAATACATGTAAATTTTTTTGCAATATATATACACACACAAATTATATATGTGCATGTGATGTGATGCATCTTTTGTCAATAAAGAGCAGGGGCATGACGTGTTTCAACTAAAAAAATGAGAATTCTATGACTTATATTATTAAGTTATGATTAAGATACATTCGTTAATATGGTTGGAACTTGGAACTAAAAGTACTTTACTTAAGTGAAAAATGTGCACCTTGATTTTGTGAAAGCCTTCGAAGGCCCCAAATCAATTCCTTTTGTGCCATATAGGAAATGTACATAAATTCTTTCATGATTGTTTGAATTTTTTTCCCATTTTTTCTAGCTGTGGGAGACCATTTTATAGTATTTTGCATTATCATAATTTTTAAAAATTCGTCAGAATTAATCATCATCTGAAAATTTTATGGGAGCATTAGTGATGCGGCAGGACCATCCAATTTTTTTTTTCAAATTTTTCTAATGCGTTTTGGATCAAATTTTATTCGGTTAAAAATCACTGATATTTCGGCGAGATATTGAATATTTCAGTAAAAAAAACGGATTCAAATTTTACTTTTTAAATTTCATACAGATTTTGTTTGAAATTTCTAAATTTCGCCGAATTTTTGGATTTCGGTCTCCTCCGAGATATAGTTCGAAAACGAAATTTAAAACCTTGTATCAGACCGAAGATTTCCCTGTCCAAATAACATTATTATATTCCTTCGATAAAGAACTCGTGCTGAACATTTGCATGCTTGATGTTTCTCCTTCGCAAAAGTTGATTGTTGGTGATTTTGCCATGTTACAACACTCGAAAGTAATTGTACTTGATCATACCAGCATTCTTTCAGGTCCATTTATAGGTGTGGCATCAATATGTGGCTCACAATTCGTCACTGCATAAGATTTTTTTTGACTTCCCTAGGATGCTACCCACTGTTTAACATGCTTCTATGAAGAGTCTCATCTGGCCCGGGGTAGGCCTCCATCAAGGCCCGGGTTAGGGCCAGGTTGGGCCTCAAGTAGGTCTAGTGGATATATCGGGTTTTGCTTAACCTGGCCCGCCTGGCCCACGTCAATAGCTTTTAGATTTGTGATTTAAAAGGATCTCATTACTTTTTAAGATATAAAAGGAGTTCTTTAGTGTTGTGCTCAAGAAGTTATCCAAAATTGTAAATGCCATAATGATAGATAATCCCAACAGCAACCGCTTTTGATCCAAACTGCAGTTGTCACCAAAAAAAAAAAAAAAAACTAGCGCACACAGTACTTTCTCCGATCACAAATAGTAGTCATTTTGAATATTGATATGGTCTCTAAAATTTAACTTTGACCACTAATTTTTATTATAATATATTTTAAAATTCAATAAAATTATAATGTTATGAAAATACGTTTCGGGACGAATCTATACATATGATTTTCATCCATTCAATCTAAATATTTGAAAAATATTAATAACTAAATTTTCAAAAGTTTAATTATACTTAGCTTAAATCGACTACTATTACTATATCGGAGGCAGTATATATTGATTTAGATGCAAGGCCTAGTCTTTCATCTGTATATATAGGTGACTGGTGAGTGTCATCCAGGCATGTGCATGTACCGCAATAATGGCAACAGTTCGTGCTTTTGATTAACCAAGGCACAGTGATTACAATAGAGAAAATTATAAACAACGTACACAAACACACACATACATACATACATACATACATATATACATACATACATACATACATATATATATACATGAAATCATATACGTACATGTGTGTGTGTGTATGTATGTATATGATTTCATACTCCATGCACTCTTACCTTCAGTATACGGCTTAAATAATATTGTTATACTTCTTTATCCTTTTAAGTATACTCTAATACTGACTATAAGATACTTCAAAGTGAATTCTATAAAAAAAATTGTTTATATACTCTTTTTATATATGGAAAAAGACATATAGCAAAAATAAAAGGTCCTGGTGAATTTTTATCAACCATGTTGTACTTTAGTATTTTAGAATTATTATTGGATATACTGAAAGTGTTAAAAGAGTATAATACGTTCATTTAAGTAGTATATTGGAGGTGTGAGTATATATTCCCGGTAGTACGGAAAATGCTTTATGTATATGTGTGTGTATGAAAATAGTTTCATACTTCTGGGAGTACGTACTCCCACTTTCATTATACTCCTCAAATGATGTTGTTATACATCTTTATCCTTTCAAGTATACTCTAATATTGATTATAAGATACTCCAAGTGAGTTTCACAAAAAATTTCATCAGAGTCAACTCTTTATAGCATATTTTGTTTATATACTTCTTTTACATGTGGAAAAAGGCATATAACAAAAACTAAAGATCTTCGGTGAATATTTTTCAACTATCGCAATGAAATATCCTAAAAAATTTATTCAAATATACCAAAAGTGATAAAGAAGTATAACACTTTCATTAAAGTGCTATATTGTAGGTGAAAGTATCTACTCTGGAGATTACGAAAAAGGCTTTATGTGTGTCTGTATAGGAAGCCTTTTCTGTACTCCTGAGAGCACATATTCACATTCCTAATATACCATTTAAACGAATATATTATACTCTTTTGTAGCTTTTAGTATAATTTAATAGTAATTCTAAGATACTTCAATGTGATTTGGTTGAAAAATTTTCATCGAAACCCTTTGGAGTATGTACTCCCCCCCCCACATATATATACATATATAAATAGGAAAATAGTTCCATACTTCTGGGAGTATGTACTCTTACTTTCAATATTCCATTTAAATGATATTGTTACACCTATTTATTATTTTGAGTATACTCTAATACTGATTATAAAATACTCCAAAGTGATTTCCATGAAAAATTTCATCAAAGTCCGCTCTTTATAGAAAAATTTGTTAATATACTATTTTTACATACGGAAAAGAGTATGTAGCAAAAAAAAAAGGGGCTCCGGTGAATTTTTTTTAACCATATCGCATTGGAGTATCTTAAAATTGTTATTGGAGTATACTAAAAGTGGTAATAAAGTATAACACATTCTTTTAAGTGTTATATTGGAGGTGGGAGTATGTACTCTGAGAAGCACGAAAAAGGCTTCATATATATATTGGAGGTGGGAGTATGTACTATTAGGAGTATGTACTCCCTATATATTAACTGATACTACACAAGTGGAAGTTGTTAACTGGTTCCTCCTGATTAGGAAGTTGTTTTTAACAAAATAAAGATAAAGAGTACATACATATGGGAGTATACTTTTAACAAAATATCTGGGAGTATACACACACACACAAAGATGCATGCATTGTCACGGGGACTTCGTACTAGCACCAGTTGTTAGTCAAAGGTTGAGAAGACTAAGCTTCTCTTCATTAGCCAATCAAGTTTAGTAGAGAGGATACGAGAAGATAAGAGGAACCCAAATGAGATCGAAGCAGCAGGAAGAGATGTTCATCGGATATTGGTTGTGACGCTGCCATTTATTGTGATGTGCTTGAGACATGCTTAGATGAAAAATCACACAAGGGCGCCGGCCCCATCGTGTGATTATCTCACTATTATTATATAAACCTCTCAGCATAAATGCTGGCGATTAGATCCTTTGTACTTTGGGAAAATGTCAAATTGAGACTTTTCGGTCTATCGAGCAAACGTAATTTCTACTACACGCACGTTAACACCGTATACCTGGGCAAACCCATTGCTTAGTCATTGAAAAGCCTAACTAGTTGCATCGAGGGCAGTTGGTCTTAGATCAAGGTAAGGTCTAATGTGGCAGTTATCATGAGATGTTGACCCAAATGTAGATACTAAGGCCCCGTTTGGTACGGTTACAAATTCTAGTAGAAATGGAAATGGTTCTAGATTCTTGGTATAAACGTTTCAGTTAGAATCAGAATCACTTTCTACAAACCGTTTGGTACGATTCCAGATTCTAGTAGAAACTAGTAGAAACGGGGTTGAGGGTGATTCAGCCACGGCGTGGAAAAAGAAGAAACGTTCCGAGGAGAATCGTTCCGAGTTTTAACCCGTTTGCCTGGGTTTCTTCCAGATTCTAGTAGAAACAACACGGTTCCAAGTTGCCAAACGGGGCCTAACACTCGGACTTAGTACAGTAAGTTTATTGTAGCTGTGTACCGAAGGACCTAAGTTTAAGATAAACTACCTTGGAACTGGGCAAGGCTTGCCTAGACCAGGGTTAAAGATTTCGTTTTGACCTCGTTTTTCGCTCAGTCTGCGGCAGCGAATTTCTCAAAATTTCAAACGAAATTTGAGAAAAACCAAAGGTTTCAAAATTTAAACAAATTTAAAAGTAATCAAATATAGGAGCAAAATTCAAACGAAAAACATCAAAATTCGGTCGAAAACAGCGAAATTCGCTTGAAAATGATTGTTTTTCTCGAAAATCAGCAGTCTGTTAAAAAATTGGAAAAAAATATAAAAAGGGAAAAATCGTAAAAAAAAAAGTTAAAAAAATTGTAAAAGGCCATTGTAGGAAACATGTTTGAAATATATAAAAAATATGGGAACACACAAAAATTTCCGGTATGATCTTTCATAAATATGTAAAAGTCCATTAATATAATTACATCACTTACTAATATAGCCATATCATGTTATTAATAGACGCGATAAATAATAATAGATGGGTAAGGATAAAATTCAACGTAAATTTAAAATGTAAGAAAATAGTAATGAAACGAGAAGTTTGAGTAGTTCACGCATGCATATAACAAGAAGTAAACTTTTCAATGTTAGATAACATTAACAAATTAAACTGTACCATAACAAGCTAATTTTTGTGCATACAAATATCGCTACTTGAACAAATAGTACCATTTTTGGGTCACGTCCATTGCTACTAAATATACTTCAATAAATATTACTACTAAATATTGCAACTAGACATAATTGAACAAATATTGCTACTTGACATACTTCAACAAATATTTCTTCTTGATATACTTGAAAAAATATTACTACTAAATATAATTGGACAAATATTGTTATTAAAATATGTTGAAGTAAATAGTGCTACTTGACATACTTGAACAAATATTGCTACTAAAAATACTTCTAATTTCTTTTTTTTTTGTCTTTTCTATTATCTACATTTTGAATGGCTCAAAGACGTCTCCAACTTCATTTTTTTTTAAAAAAAATATTTACACCAGACGTCATAAGGCTATTAATACTAATTATAGGGAAATTTTATCAAAAAAAATTCAATTTGAATTTGAACGAAAAATTGAACGAAATTCTTTTTTGAGGAGGAACGAAAAGGATGAAATTCGTGAATTTTGTTTGAATTTCAACAAAAAGTCGAACCTTGGCCTAGACGTACGTGCATCGATCGTAGTGTGTTATTTTGTTCAACTACTTACCTTAAAACCTCAATTTGTTAGTACATATGAGTAGGTTATCATGATTGTCGGCGACTGAAAAATCATGCCCGATCAACAGCACGGTCAACAGCCCCTGGTTCGAGCTCGAGGTGAGGGCTGAGCTGAGCCCCCCCCCCCCCCCCCGCCGAACGCGTTGAGGGCCGGGCGGCTTTCCCTCGACCTCGAGCAAGGAAAGCCGGTCGGCCCATGACCAAGAACTGAGGTCGAGGATTCCATTCAGAGACCCGTGCTGACGGTTGCCTGGATCCGTAAAAGCAGGAGTCAACGTGGACATGGAGCCTAGTTCGGAGCAGTTGCGATCCGGTTTAGGCGTGCATGAGGCCACTCCTTCCCAAGAATCTCGTCAGTCGTTTCCTGGTGGGGGAGGTGTACAAAACCCTCCGGGGATGTACGCGGTGAGAGAGAGAGAGAGAGAAACACAGGCACCCACTTGTACTCAAGCATAATTGATTTCTCCACCTCAAGGCAAGACTGGAGTAGGGCTATTACCTAGATTGGGGGCTCGAACAAGTATAATTCCTCGCATCCCTCGTCTTCTTCTCCTTGATCGGATCTTAGTAGCAGTAGAAGCCGATCTCCCGTGGGACGAAGCTCGCCTTTGGGTCCCTATTCACATACCCCCTCGGTTTCATCTCTGTGGTCAGGCGATCCTGATCGCCAACAATGATCTATACATGATTAAAGTTAGACCAAGTAAATTTGTATACGTCATAGTAAATCAATAGGTGGAGTTTGATGCACATAGTTGTTTGTGTTACAAAACAGTGCTTTATTCTTGTTTGACTTCTTTAACAACCTCTCAAGAGATATATTTTACCATTTTAATGTGTCAATAAATCAATCTCATATTTGGAGATATATGTTTCATTGATATATTTTTGATAAAAACTATTCGCATTAGCTTGACAATATATTGACAATGATTAACATATCTTTAAATATTTTTTTGTTAAAATAAAAAAGGAGCCTATAAGAAAAAATAAAGCCTAATGGCCATTAGCTGGTAACGATTTCAACTAGAGTTAAATTTAGCCATGTGGAAAAATTCCCCGACTAACTTGTTAAACTAGTCGAAGATAAAGTATATCTTCATTACCCATACCAATTAAGTATACGCAGGTAGGGAATAATCTATTCAGTTGCTCCAACCAACAAACTAGTTGGGCATTGAATAGTCTTTGCCCCAACCTAAAATTGATCAGAGAGGCGGTTATCTTTGCATAAGACTAGCGTGCAGAGGACACCCTCTGTAATAGGTACAGACAACCGATCGGAATTTACTCCCTTCAAAGAGACTCCTCTTTGTCAAAAAAACACTCTCAATCGAAAGACACATTTTGGCAAGAAGACATATAAAGATAACAACTACCATCCCTTTATCGAGTGTAAGTAGGAATCATGCGCAAGGAATCAAAGGAGGACACAACAGAACAAAGGAGAAGAACAAGATTAGTATTAGTATTTTTCATTTCCCAATTCATAAGCCTGTACTTTGTTATGACACGTGACTGAATAAAGAGCATTCCCTTTCTTCCTACCTTCATAATCTTGATTGACTTCACGCAAAGGTAACTCTAATTACATTCATAAGCTCGATCTAGGAACCTCCAGGTCTTGAACATCGACATATATGTCCGTGCCTACTTATGAGGTGCAAACTTGATAACATTTTTACTTCCGCCAGTTAGTATTATATAAGAAGAAATCCATATAACACCTTGAACTTTGGTCAAAAATCCATCCAGCACTTCGAACTATGGAACCAAACATTTGATCCCCAACACTTTGCAATCCCGATTCAAATAACACCATGACTCATTTTCACATAGTGGTATTGTCTGTGTGGCACAATGGGTCGGTGATTTTACTATGTAAGATGATATGCTGGCCAAGTTATGTTAATAATAGGTGGGGCGGTCCCACATGGGCTTCTCCTTCGCTGAGCTCCCAATTATGCTTCCATGGCTGTCGACCCTTTAGCTCCTTCCCACTCTATTTTGATTTGTAAGAGAAGCCCATATGAGCTCCACTTATCATTTACCTAAATTTGCCCAACGTGTAATCCTATGTGATAAAATTGCCCACTCATCACGTCAGGCATGCAATACCACTATGCGAAACCGGATCTTATTTGAACCAAATTGTAAAGTTTGGGGGTCAAGTATATTGTTGTATAGTTCAGTATACTGTATGGACTTTTGAGAAAAATTTAGGGTGTTATATGAACTTTCATATATTTGAATAACAAAATTAATCGCATCTGGAAAATATAAAAAATAAAAATTAAGTTGACTAATGATTTTTCACTATTTAGCGCTTATCAGTTTCATATCTGTCAAATGCGTTTGAGTTTGGTCTTCAAATTTATAGGGTCGTTGAAGCTCATCTCTCTTATGTATGGTAATTTTTTTGAGAATTTTTCAAACATATTATGACATGGTCAACAAGTAGAACTAAATACTTGTTTTGATAGTCCATTTCATTTCAGTATAGCACCACCTCATGTAATAGCTAATAAAATGTTATTTTTTGGATACTAAAGGCAACATATCCCGTGTAAACCATATTTGTCGTGTAAAATATATAAAACTACATGTACAGGTTTTAAAAATTCTCAAAAAAATTACTATACCTAAGGGAGATGAGATTCTACAACCCTGTAAAATTTAAAAACCAAAATCAATCTCATTTGAAAGATATGGAAAAACAAATTCAGCTGAATATTGATTTTTCACTGTTTAGCGCTGATCAATTGTATATCTTTCATTTTGTCTTCAAATTTTACAGGGTTGTAGAAGCTCACCTATCTTATGTATAGTAATTTTTTGTGAATTTTTCATATATTTACTACATAGCCGACAAACAGAACTAAATTCTTATTCTAATAGTTTATTTTGTTTCAGTACAGTACCATCTTGTGTAATGGCTAGTAAATATTGTTTTTTGAATTATAAAAGGCAAATTATCCAGTGTTTTTAAAAATCCATAAAAACCACATGTACATGTTTAAAAAGTTATCAAAAATTACCATACGTGAGGGAAGTGAGATTCTACAACTGTGTAAAATTTAAAAACCAAAACCAATCTCACTTGAAAGTTAGGGCTAAATCAAAGAAAGAAAGCTTCATGTATAAAAAAGAAGTAGCATTTAGGAAAACTTGATGATTTGTCCCATCTTTCTGGTAGATTTGATTATTTTCCCAATTACCCATTTGTTAGTGAGACATTATGGGGGGCAAATCATCATTTCTCACCAACTTAACAGGGGCAAATCACCAAAATCTCTTGTAGCATTTATTAATTGATTGGCATGTGTGAATAATTTAGACTCGTTTGTCCGACCGATGTATAGGATAACTACTCTACGCGCGGGTGTTCGTTACCGTGTATATATAATACTAGGAAGGTCAGCGCGGCGCATGACATGCATGCGACCGGTTATAACTCCAGAATTTTTAGAGGGTATTTTTTTGTGTTTTTTTCGAAGAAAAAACGGACTGAGCTGTATTTTCTAAATCTTCAGAGGGTCTTTTGGAGCGACATTCTTTAATAAAAAAAGTTTTTTCGGGGGAAAAAGGATTGGAACGGAAAAATGGACCAATGTGCATATTTTCTGGTTTTTTGGAGGTATTTTTTGCGGTTTTTCCAAGGGCCATAACTCCAAAATTTTTGGAATGTTGGATTGGAGGGTCTTTTGCGTTTTTTAATAATAAAGAAAGTTTTTTTCGGTAAAATGGATCTGAATGAAAAAATGGACCAAACGCATATTTTTTCGGATTTTTGGAGGTTTTTTTGTGATTTTTCGGAGGGCTTTTTCTCAAAAAGTAGGAGCTACAAGCAATTTCGGAAACTTGCAGGGACCTCTCGGCAAAAAAAATGGGGTGACACGCGCTGGCCACGGGCGGGGGCGCGAGGCCGCCACGCGTCGCAAGGAAAAATATGCGCACCGCGTACTCCCGCGGGGCTCGAACCCGCGCCGGCTGCGAGGCAACAAACGTCGTTACCGCTGCGATACATGGGTCACTTGGGCGAGCGAACGGCGCGTGCGTTCATTTTATGCTTTGGTTCGGCGTGGGGCAACATGGAGCAATCCCGGCCATTCGACGGCGCGATTGGACGGACAGAAGTGAGCGTCAACGTGGATGCTTTCAAAGCTCTCAAAACCTTCAGATTATAATATAGGGAGTAAATGCATACACTGCACAGCATAGCCGTAGTAGTATACGTCCATGGCAGAGGGCAACGTCCAAGTAGATGTATCATCTGGTGTACCTAACAACTATGGCTGCATCCAGTTCTCTTCTCCAACAAAAAAAACAAACTCACCCAAGAAAAAACAAAAGAAAAGGCTAGCAAGCAAGAAAAGAAAGAAAGGAACTCTCAAAGGGCAGGGCAGATCCACCAAAACATTGTGAAACCGTCCAAAAAAAAATGTGCAAACAAAAACCCAGGAGAGAGAGGAGAAGGGCAGGGAGAGAAGAGAGAGAGAGAGAGAGAGTCTGTGTGTGGAGAGAAAAATATTGCAGCTTAGCTGGGGAAGCGGGGGCTTGGGCGCCGGTGGGACCCACCGCCACAAGTTTTACTTTTTGAGCCGCCCGGTTTTGTCGTCTCCTCCGTCCGCCTCCCCCTATTAACCCCCTCCCCCTTCCCCTCTCCTCCTATTCCCCCTGCTCTCCCTGTGATTGTCTCCCACACCGAGCGCGCTCGCTCGCTCTCTCTCTATCTCTCTTTCTCTAGCCTTCTCCTCCTGCGGCCGCCGCCGCCGTCGTGCTCGCGCTCTCTCCGACTCTCCCACTGTTTGTTGTTTCCTACTGCTTGGCTTCTCGAGGTCTGAGCGTTGGTTGGTGGTGGGTGGGGATTCGGGGGCAGGTTCTTGGCCCGGAGGATATCGGCGGCGGGTGGGTGCCGGGTTCTCGCCGGACTCGGCAGGGGGATCCTCGGCGCGGTTCTTGACTCGGGCTGACCGCCGGGGCCCCATGCCTTGAGCCAAGGGGCAGGCTTTGTTGCCCGGGGAGATCTTGCAGCAGCTGAAGCCGTTCGGCGGCCCGCCCCACCCCTGCGCGACCCCGCCACCGCCATGGCCGGCAGCGACGAGGTCAACCGCAACGAGTGCAAGGTTCGTCGTCGTCCTCCGCTCCGCTCCGCTCTGTCAACCCCTTCCTTGCCTTTCCCGGACAGTTCTTGTGCCAGTTTGGGGGCTCGTTGCCCGGGCAGCATGTGTCCGTCCTTGTGTTCGGTTCTTGTTTTTGGTGTTCTTCCGTGTGGGCGCCGCACCGTCGGTGCGCGATTCCTGATTTGTGTGGCCGCTTTACGGTTCGGTGAAGAATTGGGGCCGCCCTGGCCTGCGATTTCTTGGTCAATCGCGGCCTTTTCCCCTTTGGGCTCAATCCAAATTTTATCCCCCTCCTGCTTGCCTCGGTTGTTTTAGGATGGTAATACAAACGCAGCTACCGAACAAAGAGTTGGAGCAAGAAATCGTTCGCGCCGTGTGGGTGGCAAAACACCCGCGCGAAAGCTTGCATCTTTTCTGGCAAGAGGCGGACGAAAGATCGCCTCTCGCATTGCGTTTTTATCCGAACGGAAAACAGCAAAGAAATAGGAGGGGGAGAGGGAGGGGTTGGTTGCTCATTGCGATTGTGAGGTCTCACTATTGCTATTGTTGCTGTTGGCTTCTTGTGCTGTGCAGACGGTGGTGCCGCTGAACACATGGGTGCTCATCTCCAACTTCAAGGTGGCGTACAACATGCTGCGGCGGCCGGACGGCACCTTCGACCGAGACCTCGCTGAGTTCCTGGACCGACGGGTGCCGCCCAATGCGCGGCCGGTGGAGGGCGTCTCCTCGTTCGACCACGTCATCGACCAGTCCGTCGGCCTCGAAGTCCGCATCTACCGCGCCGTCCCCAACAACGGCGCCGGCGCCGAGGGCGCCGCCGCGGTCACCCTGCCCATCCTGGACTTTCTGACGGGCGCGCCGTCGCCGGACCCGTTCCCGGTCATCATATTCTTCCACGGCGGCAGCTTCGCGCACTCGTCGTCCAGCACGGCCATCTACGACCACCTGTGCCGCCGGTTCGTGAAGCTGAGCAAGGGCGTCGTCGTGTCGGTTAACTACCGGCGCGCGCCGGAGCAACGGTACCCGTGTGCCTACGACGACGGATGGTCCGCGCTCAAGTGGGCCATGTCGCAGCCGTTCCTGCGGAGCGGGGAGGACGCGCAGCTCCGGGTGTTCCTCTCCGGGGACAGCTCCGGCGGCAACATCGCCCACCACGTGGCCGTCCGCGCCGCCAACGAGGGGATCAAGATATGCGGCAACATCCTGCTGAACGCCATGTTTGGCGGCAACGAGCGGACCGAGTCGGAGCGGCGGCTGGACGGCAAGTATTTCGTCACGCTGCAAGACAGGGACTGGTACTGGAAGGCGTACCTGCCGGAGGACGCCGACCGGGACCACCCGGCGTGCAACCCGTTCGGGCCGAATGGTCGGCGGCTCAGGGGGCTCCCCTTCACCAAGAGCCTCATCATCGTGTCGGGGCTGGACCTCACCTGCGACCGGCAGCTGGCTTACGCGGAGGGCCTCCGGGAAGACGGCCTCGACGTCAAGGTCGTGCACCGCGAGAAGGCCACGGTAGGGTTCTACCTGCTGTCCAACACGGACCACTACCACGAGGTCATGGAGGAGATCTCCGACTTCCTCGAAGCTAACCTCCTCTAGTACATATACAGCCGCTGATAAACTCATCGCACGTCTCGACACAATACTCCTTATAGGAAGCTGAATGGTAAGCTTGACTTATAGTATCTCTTATACTAGTGCTTTGGGGATCATCTCAAGTCCGGCAAGGGCTCGCAATGCCGTCGTCTTTTGGCAATCAAATGCGCCAAAGAGAAGCTCCATGTCTGATCAACTACAATCAATGGTGACTCTAGTGTTCGTCGGAGGAAGTCGTCGTCGTCGTTCCACTAATCGATTGGCTCGGTGTAAGCTTGGATCTTTGATCTGTGTCCATGGTTTGCCTGGGGGGGACAAGATAAGAGAGAAGAGTGCCACCAAATCGTGCGTATGTGACTCGGTTGTTGGAGAGAAGATTATTATTTCGCCGTCATCCTCTGCTGCTGCTGCTGATTATCTTTCAAGGAAATTCGACCGTCTAACGTTATGTGTACAGTGATCGGTCAACAAGGAGATGGAGGAGGGCCTTCTTTTTGTTGCTATTGATGTAGTAGTTTCTTCTTTCAGTTTCGGATTGGATGGTGCTCTCTCGCTCACTCTCAAGCTATATGTCTGAAATGCTCTCCTTCCTATGTGTACCTCCAATCTAGTGTAGGCTACAAGTGTAAAAGGATATCCATCGATGTACCCCTCACTCCTCTTTCCCCCTTCTAACTGTTGGTCTCTCTTTGATCATGTGTCCCCGACCCTGATCCTTCTGTATACATGTTAGAACTGCTAATGCTGTAATGCGTGTACTTTGAATGCCTCTGGTTTTCTCCACATGGGTGTCGGTGAACGTAAAGAGGAGGGAATGGATGCATGCATATATGCATATATGCATGTATGCGAGTGGTGGTTTTAGTGCTCCGAGGTGATAACTGCTTGTCCTTTCCTTGTGCCATGTGTCATTCTTTTTGTATGCAAAATTTGGACAGCTAGTATTATGCGACGGGTGTTCATGGATCCTGCCGGTTATTACGGAGGTGTGCGTCCGTGATGAGGGAAATGATCTGCTGCAAGCCCAGCTAGTTAAATCACGTCCCATTTCGGTGCTTCTTCCATTGGATGTGCGTCATTTCTCCCTTTGCAGTTGTTGGAGGTGGTGGTAAGTAGTAAGTAGTAGTAGTAGTAGTTGGGGGGGTATCAAAACCCTTCACTTTAATCCTTCCGATCACACTGCTGCTTTCTGGCTGGTATGAGCGTGACATTATTCTGCTCTGTGCATGACATCCTTGCACAGGGCCATGCTAATGCAATCTGTATCATTCAAGTTTTTTTGGGTGCCCTTGGAAGTCATCGCACGGACTAGGATCCGCTGAAGTCACAATCTCACAATGAAGTATCTACTGCCCGATGGGCGGGGCCGTTAGATGCTAGAATCGCCAAGGTTTCTAGGTGTGTTCATGTTCAAGACGACTTCAATGTAAGTAATAGTTTTGTTGCAACCGTGTAGTGCGTGTACTCGTATGAATCTTAGCACCGCGATGCATAGAAGCCTCCTCCACAGCCATTCTTCCTCGATGGAGCGTTTTTCCGATAAGATCTCCATTGCTTATTTGCTTTTGACTGTTCAAAACACGGATACCTAATATTTTAAGCTCCCAACTGTTCCCATATGTTCTTCCACGGTTGTAAAGCGGGAAAAGCATGGCAGCCATCATCCAAAGGCCGAGACTTTCTCGTGCACTCAAAGTCACGGAGTGCAGCAGTTGAATTTTTGACGCTTGGAAAGGTCGCAGAAGTCTCCTGAAAAAGACAAACAACGCCTGCCTTTGTTTTGTACTACATATATTTTCTATCTATCCCCGGCTATACCGTGGTGGTATCTGCGATGGAGCCTAGTCGCTACTACTCTATATATTCATGGAACTGTTTACTCATCTGCCCTTCATTCTTTTCCTTTTTTTTTTTACAAAAATAACTTCCTCCCGCAAAAAAAATTATAAAAATAACCTTTTTACCCAGGGTGACACATGACTTCTTTCGCGTGGTAGCACAGGAAGTGACACAGGAGCTGGCTCTTAGTGTGAGAGGAGGTGATTTGCCACAGTCCATAGGCTCGGAAGGCCGGTTGCCGCGAAGCCACGGTGCACGAGGAGTTTTGGCATGCACATGTACAAGCGAGTTTCGCTGGAGAGGATGGTGCTCTGGGGCTATTTTTGTAATTTTTTAGAAGAGAGATATTTTTGAAAAAAAAAGGAGGTCAATCAATAGTTGAGCAGTGCTTCTATGTTTTCCCTCCTAATACAAGTTGCACAAATCTTGAAGCAAACGAAAGGGTAAGTAATCACCATCTACCCTTCATTCATACTTTAATAGTTATGCAACTTTTAAAAAGAAGAGCATAGAAACACCTCTCTCAATAGTTCTATATTCACGCTTGGGGCCTTGTACCAAGAACGTCTAGAATCAGGGTTAACCAGATCGATGTAAGGTTAAAAATCGAAGTCTAGGCGGTACCGGTTTAACGCAAAAAATCGAATGATTTTTGTAATCAAACTTTTTGAAGAAAAAAAATCGATCGGTTTTCTCGAAAATCAGTAGATTTTCACCGAAAACCAATCGGTTTTCTCGAAAATTGGCTGGTGAATTGAAATTTTTTGCAATCAATTTTTTTGAGCAATTTTCATTGATTTTTTTTTATCGAAAATCGCTCTACTTTCACCGATTTTCAACAGGTTTACATGACATAATTTTTTTTATTTTTTTTTAATTTAACCGCCTTACTGATCGGTTTAGGGTTTCGAACCGGCTTGATAAGGTCAGTTTTCGCGATTTTTTATTCGGTTTTTGCGATAAAGTGAGCCCTGTCTAGAATCAAGCCTTCCGAGGTATTTACCTTGCATAATTTTATTCGAACATCTGCATGTTTATCAAACTTCTAGAATAACTATATGCAAGTTTTGACTAAACCATTAGGGCATGTACAATAAGACCACCTCAGGTGGCTCTTAGCATACACATCAGCTTTGGTCTATGTGGCAGATTGAGAAAAGAGGAGAGAGAAGAGAGCTGGCTCTTATTTAGTAGCTAGCTTTTTACAGGAGCATATGTAGATTATTTATGCACAAGAGAGAAGAGATAGTTTTTGCACAACATCTAGAGACAATTTTTAGAGATAGTTATCGTACAAGCTGGTTTTAGCTTATTATTAGCCTGTAGTGGGCTTAACTATTGTACTTGCTCTTAGTGATCCACGGATGTAAACCATATAATCATATAATCATAGTGATCCACGGATGTAAACCATATAATCATAGTGCTTAACTAAACATGTTTCAACACTAACCATTAATAAGCTAGTTAATTAACATAAATGTGATAACTAAATTATTATCATTGATGTGGTACTGTACATTCGCTATTCCCTTCCTAATGCATGTTGCCTCAAGAATCATTTAAAAACAACAAAATAAGAGTGGGCTATGACTCAGCAATTACGTAATAAAACAGTAACATTAACAAAAACAAAATTCGTAAATCTCATATATGAAAAATGTAACCGTAAACTATGAACTCTTTGACATTATTTTTCACTTTCTATTTCTCTATTTGTGCAATGCAATGTGGATGTGTTTTTGTCCATAACTCATACCGATATAGCAGAGTATTCACCCATCAATAAATCACTCTAGCTCCGCCCTCTTTCATACAGGATCTAACCTACACTCCCGTTGAATGCCTACTAAAATAGGTATTTATCTTCCTACTCTCGTGAAATGACTATCCGAGGTAGGTTCTTTGTATGAATGCAACGAATTTGAATTGAAACAACATTCTTCTAATATTAACATTAACCATTTAAGTATAATTTATCATCATATAAACAATATGTAAATTGATATAAATATCTCACAATATTACTTTAAATATTGCAATACAAATAACTTACAATAACAATCATCACAAACCACCATTCTACCATGTGCTTGCCTTTTAACCTTGAGTGACGGAGTGATGTGAAGAAGACACCAACCCCGTAGCAACACCATTCCAGGGACAAAGCCAATACGCACCTCAAAATATGTGACAATAGTACATAAACGTGGAACGGATTGACAACACCTATGCACAACCCGACCTAATTAACCCTGCTTTCATCGGACAATCCATCTGTTGTCTTGGTGATCAAACTACATAGCTTTCGTTTCTGGAATCCAAATATAGCAAACCATATATGTTTTAAAATCTACACAAATTTTTTACATTTTTCTAGTCACACAAATGTCCTAATTAATCCATGTAAACCCCTGTTTCCAGCCCCGAAGGCTTATATGATACACTGCTAGATGACATGCTTAACATTTTCCTACAATACAAAAGATGGCAAACCATAACACCTATAAAAACTATAAAAATTTATATTTCTTTTCCTAATTATGATCACAATTAAATTAATTCGAGTATCTATTAAACTTAACATGCCGATTAACACAACTGCGATTACTGACACTTGATTTTGTGCCATATCTTTCAGGCCACCTATCAAAATTTCATGGTCTAGCACTCTAGGAAAAGCTTAGGTAATTATTGACAACTCTCGTGTGGTGCAAATACCCTAATTAAGTCATATAATAATTTTAATCTAGACGTTATCACAGAACTGCCAATTGACAACGATTTATCGGACAACACGGTTACATGGGTTTTTTTCCCCTTCTTTTCTAATTCTTTATACAACCAAAGTCTCTCTCTCTCTCTCTCTCTCTCTCTCTCGCTCGCTCTCTCTCTCTCTCTCTCTCTCTCGCTATACACGAAAACAGGATATTACATCAGACGGCTCTCGACTTCTGCATGTAAAGTCAAGATATATTATACTAGATCGAACAAAGCTCGGCGTTTGGAGTTTCTCACCGACTCATCGTCACTCCCTCTATTTTTTATCCGTCGTTTCTTCTGTTTTTGTTGTACTACTGTTGCCGCCAGTCGGTGTCAAATTGGCGAATAAGTTTTCGTTTCTTGTAGGGACACTGGAGATTAAATTGAAAGTTGACATTTGCATTCTGGAAAGCAATTTTGCCGCCGAGGCGACGGCATGCCCCCTCCTGTCCATGCAAGAGAAATATCGATGATTTATGCAGCTTCGCTCGCAGGTTTATCGAATGACAATTCACCAGCGCAAGACGGGTAAGCTATCCTAAAGTTGTAAGGAACAGTCAATGGTGAACTGGTCTTTCTAAATTTACCCTCTACGCCGCATGGACCTCCCTACAAGCAGTCGTTGTTTTTTTAATTGTTCGTATGAAGTTTGAAACATGTTTATTCTTCTTTCCCTGCTCTTTTGCCATGTAATTATTCCCGAAGCACCAATTGTATGTTTCCCTTGCAGGGCATTGACGCAAAAACGAACTTTGCAGAGGGTGTTGGTACCAGTCACAAACAGTGCCGAACAGT
Source organism: Rhipidocladum racemiflorum (assembly GCA_036346355.1). Lineage (NCBI taxonomy): Eukaryota > Viridiplantae > Streptophyta > Magnoliopsida > Poales > Poaceae > Rhipidocladum > Rhipidocladum racemiflorum. The sequence goes on along the minus strand of CM070578.1, from coordinate 12,258,630 downwards.
ATGCCATGTGTTCCATTTTGTGCGGTACAATTATGCATCGGAAGGTACCGAATCGAAATCTTTCTGCGAGAAAAAAAATTCAGGCCCGCTTAATTCTGGATGGTTGGTACTCATGCTTTCTGGTTGGGCATGTGTAAAACGATTTGTCCTTTCCACGCCTAACGCTCTACCCGGCTCATTTAATTTTGCGTATGTACACAATGGAAAGGGAGCTTAATTAAGTGGTTGATGAAGAAACCTCCGTTTTTTTTTTTTTCTGGAGACTTGGACAGCCGAGAAACAGACAGTACCGATGAATAGCGAGCCAAACAGTCCGTCTACCACATGTTAACTCACACTTAGCCCCCGTGTTTTGTACCATGACGGTATTGCCGTTTGGTTTCAGCACCCTTTATTTCTACATATCGTCATGTTATTTCTAGTCTCCAAGGTGTAGTTTTTGAGTGGAGCACCGGTGGAATTTTTTTTTTTTCTCGCAGAATGTGTAGTAAATCACCGTTAATTGGGCGCAAGTTGAATCCTCCGATCCATCCGTGCCGTCACAACAACTCATCCTTGCACCAACTCTCTGCCGAGATGGTCCGAGCTTTTAGCAAGTCAAGTGATCCGCGACCCGTGGTGCAAAAAGGGTCTGTGATGCCGGCGACACACACGACAGCTGAGCCACCAGTGGCCAGCACCACCGCCAGCGCAACGCTTCTGGGCCGCACGTCTCCTCCGCATCGCTCACGTGCCCGGCTAGCTGCGCGCGCGCGCGCCACGCCCACCGCCGGGAGAGCGCTTGGCGGAACGAAACGCCAGGCGCCGACGGGGACGCGAGCGCAGCGGTTTTGCCCTCTGGTGCACGCGACGGGCGCGGCAAATCTGACGGCGCGCGCGGCCGATCGGCCTAGGCCTTGTTGGGTTTGGGAGCGTTGTGGGTGTACGTGTGAGGATCGGAACGCCGTCGCGGATGCATGATTTGGTGGTGGATCTGGGGGGGTGGGTGCATTGCATGAACGGATTGGGACGGCACGGGGGTTGGTTTGGGTTTGGCTACTCGGCTACCGGCACGCGTACGTACGTACGTACTCCACGAGGAGGAGGAGACGCTGGCTCTGGCTTGGCTCTCTTTTGTTTTTGGTTTTGTTCGCTTGCGGTGGTGGGGAATCCATCCAGCCACTCGCTTTTGGCGCCTTGCGCATGGTCGCTGCTACGTGTTTGCTTCCTTCCTTTTCCTTTTCTTGCTTGCTTGTCTGCCTCTCTCTCTCTCTCTCTCTCTCTCTCTCTCTCTCTCTCTCTCTCTCTCCTGGATTCTCTGCAGGACAAACAAAGTCGGCACTCCCTTTACATGGCAATTAAATGGGCGCCACCTCCACACACCCACCTCGTTCGTTCCTCCCTCCTGCTTCGACTTGTCCCGGCCGGGTGCTCTGGCTCTCTTCTGTCCACCAATGGGGAAGCCCACGGCCGGGTCCTACTGGATGTTGTTATACTTTTGGATGAGAGAGAGAGAGAGGGCATTCCTTCATCCACAGAATCGCAGGCACAAGTTGGAGTTTTGCTCCTAGTAGTAGGACTTCCTTTTCACGATCACATGCTGAGGCCTCAGATCCCTCGATCACGGGGTGCGGTAAAATCATTCGTATAAAGTGGTAGTACCATGTACAAGGATGATGGTGCAACTTGCAAGGATTCTCCGGGTCGATATAAATCGGAGAAAAATTTGCAAGTTTATAATAAGAAGAAAAAAAAGAACTCTAAACCAAGCAGGAAAAAGACTATTGATGAAGGTTGCTCTGGCTGTGGTGTGTGAGTATTATTACAGCTATTGTACGTGGTATATCAGGGTGGATCTACAAATGTATCGATCCAGGGCCGGTCCTGAGTTTTTAGGAGCCCAGGGCGAAATTATAAATAGAGGCCCTTTATAACATAAGCATCGAAATATTTTTATATTACCATGTATCAACTGAAAAGACAATATTCAGTGTATTATAGAAATTGTTACCAATAAATAAATGGAAGTACAAAAGTGAGATTATGTACCTCAAACATTTTGTAGAGATCATCTTAGGAAATATCTTCTAACATTTCTAGATGCAAAATCATCAATTATGCCCTTAACATTAATGTCATTCAATAATTTCTTCTCAATACATAAAGTTACCAGACCATTTAACCTTTCTTGAGATATTGTAGACCTTAAATAGTTTTTCAATAATTTCAATTTTGAAAAGCTTCTTTCAGCTAATGCCATAGTTATCGGCATAGTAAATAAGATCCAATAAGCAACAATTCCACAGTAGCTGCACAGTTTTCCAGTTTTTAGATAGACACTACGTGTTGTGTTCAGTCTCTGTCTCGGATGTGCTACAGTACACGCGATGGAAAATAGAAGTTCAGTCTAGTTTTGTTTCGATTTCTGCTTTGATGTGAAGCATCCCAACTCTTGTAATTGAGTCTATATATTGCAATGAAATCAAAAAAGATGTGAGCATTTCCACGTCGCAAAAACAAGTATGTTCTGTAGTTTTAGTTCGATTGTTGTTTTTTTATCTGAAAACAACGTTCAAGTCTGAAGCTTTTGCTAGTTAGTTTCAGCCAATAGTTGCACACGAGCATTTCAGCTGGAGCGTGTCCAGCCGGAGCATTTTCAGACAAGGAACAGAAAACTTGTCGCTCGCATCTAGTTCTTGGACTGATTACCAACAGCGATTGCTCTCGGCTCTCGTGTAGATGCGTAGTCTTCACATTAGGACGGAGTCACGGAGGGGCCCCGGTAATTTGGGGGCCCGGGGCGTGTCGGGACCCGAATTTGCAAATCCGGACCCTCTGTGTATTCAGCACTAGTCTAGGAACGCGCTTGTGAGGAGCCTCCCTTTTACAGTACAATGTACCGTAAAAGACAGGTTCTAATGTGCTTCCTGTGCTAGTCCCTGGATCAGTAGCTAGCACGCACATACAAATGGAAATCACAACCATACAAAATATCATTGTCATTAAAATAGCTATTTTACAGGATAGCCTTACAAGTTAGAATAATACTGCAGCGGAAAGAAACAGAAGTCTTGTAGTGTGCCCATCCAATCCCTCAGGCAACTGACAAGGTATAAGCCCTAGACAAAAATCATCGTCATTACCCCGAAACCTGCGTCAAAGCACGATCCTTCGAGATATTCTATTTGCCCACCTAAAAACAACAACGATAGCAAGGGTGAGTACATTGCGTACTCAGCAAGACTTGAAGTGTTTGCAAAACCTATGATACATGCAAGCTGATACAAAGTGGGTCTCTACGGTTGTTTGCATAAAGCGAAATTGACAATAGAATACTGAATAGTAATTTGAAAGCAGGTTTCATAAAACAATTGATGAATAAGTGAAGTAATGAGCATCTTTATCAACATATCCCAATTGATCATAATCATGTCCACAAATCCATCCAAAGCCAACACATGGCACAAACCACCATAATATCGACCTAGACACAAAGACCGCTATATTTGCCCACACAGGGCTGTAATTTGAGTCCAACATTGCCAACAGATGTCAAATGTTGGCTCATCTGCGGGGTAAATTCTATTTCAAATTTTATCTTCACATTTTAGCAAAAATTATTAAAACACCTTCTAACTAGTGCAAGTTCACCAAGTGCTCATAACCGAGAGCGCGGCTAATCGATTAGTTTTAACTCTGCAGAGTGGTACAATTTTACCCACAAAGAATGACTTCCCTTTTTGCAAGGCCTTTTAACACACTTCCTTTGGTGTGTCGCCAGGGAAAAATCATATATAACCTTTACATTACTATATCCCGATTTTGCACCAGCCCGGTGACGTTAACCTTTGCTATGGCGGCAGAAACAAACAAATCACATAAAAACATTCTCACCGGCAGTCCATCCCTGCCAAACCGTTTCTCCCCATAGCAAAGCGTACACCGTTGCATCGGCAGGCGTTATTCCCAACACCTCGGTGAGGGCACCCCTTCGAGCAACTTCTATCCAGAAGCCCGTGCTACTACGGCCTTCCAACATGCAAAACCAGTCTTAAGCAACTTAATTGGTTATAGCCGTCACCATACCGGCATTGTGGTTGTACGGGTAATCTTGGATCATGCAACACTGAGTTCGGTCCTTAATCCGACCCGGGCGACAATCTCCCCCTAGCTACGTGTGAGCACACCCTCACACAACCGGCTATTGCCAATAAGTCACCCGCGTCCAAATCATAGTTTTATTTTCATTTTTATTAAACTACCAGTATCTTTTACCGTTATATTCAACCTTTTTAAGTTTTTCAAGAACTAAACGTCTCATTCTAAGCTTGGCTAAGCATGAATAATTATTAAACGCGTATACCCATTTCACATATTCATGTGACAATTCATGTCCTAGAGCTATCAAAGGTTCACATGACAAGATTGATTAAGGATATCCACAATTGAGGGTCATAGCTACCACTAACCACAAATTAGCATTTTACTAACATAATGCATGCATGTAAAACATTGATGAAATCATTTCAAAATCTGGGATCAACATGTTCAAAGGGGGCTTGCCTTGCTATACGTTGTTTACAACGAAATCGAAGTCGCAGCTTGGAGTAGTCGGAGTCGTGTTGTTGTCGAGATCGGAGTTGTCGTCGAGTACGCGCTTAGACTCGTTAGCGGTAGCGTCAATTACGTCAGGTGCTACTTGTCATACCGCGAGAACATGGCAAATAGCAATAAACTCCAATAAGATAAATTCCAAAGAGGCAAAAAGAATACAGATAGAAGAACCAGATAGAAATCCAAATAATAAATCATCACACATAACAAACATGATTTCTGGGTTTAAGTTATAAGATTTCAAGTATACACGTTAATCTATCTTTTCTCATATATATCTTACTAACGATCTAGTTTACACCCTTACTAACTTTTTATGAATTGTCTATTCTTGTTTTACGAATTCAAGAAACTAAGATTGTTTAAATTAACAGAATTAAGACATTAGCTAACGCACTTATCGTATTCCGGTAGTACCGACTCTCGGATCGCGGTATTACAACTTTCTATAGTACCGTTCTCGAGTTCCGGTAGTACCGACTTTTAATGTTAAAAGGGCGCTAACTAGATTAAAGCTACCGGCTGAACTTATAAGGTTTTCGCATGATTATTACGACACGAGTTCTTACGCTAAGTACTTATTATGCTTGTATATTTGCAATATACACTATCGACAAACATAACACTTAGGGTTTTTGCGCTAATAGGATTCAGATGCAAAGCAAGAAGTAATCTAAATATTTTTCTAGAATATGGTAGTCTATATACTAGGGAGTGCTTCTAAGCCATTCTTCTTAACATTCTCATTTAGACGAGATATTCTACGGGCTACCGAAAAGACTTAAGTGTTATTAAAATCTACGTGATAGCTATTCAATTTTCGTTTTACATTTGCGGCTACACTTTAAAGAGTTCTTTAACCATTTTTCACGGACTAGCTGGGGATATCACTAAGAGTGTTTTAAAGTGGGTTCCGTGACTTTTCACTTTTATCCGAGACGTTTTTCAACTAAAGGAGCATTACGACTTACACAAATTAAATCCTACATTGCATGCAGATGAACTATTTTCGCAAGACTAGCTAGTACTGATCTAGAGGTATTTAAATACAGATATTAACTATGAAATGGAACAACCTTCAAAAGCATTACAATACCCTAAGCATTTTCACTCCATCGGGTGGGCTACTATTTCTAGGGGGTACTAAATCAGTGGTTTCATGCATGAACAAAGATTAACCATCTACTTCGCATATACATGGAATTAGGGTTTTCAATAAGCGAACTAATGATTCATTTAGATGGAACAAGCATCTATTCTTAACATGATAATTCCACAAGTACCCTACTGCTTTTAGGCTAAATATATGGTGGTTGCATTATGTCGGGACCCCGAATTTGCAAATCCGGACCCTCTGTGTATTCAGCACTAGTCCAGGAACGCGCTAGTGCACACAGTCTTAACATCGGTATATATCACAATCATACCAAACGATACTATCAAAGTACTTTATTTAAATAATCAAAGGGTTACTCGACCTTATGGCCAAGTTACAAATATATATGCCTTGCAAGGCGAAACTTATTAAAAGAGAAATAGCAGCAGCGGAAAATCAAATAAACTTCGTGGCGCCATCCAGTATACCACGAGCAATGGCGGGCTCGCATCCCTAAGTAGGCGGGTCTTCTTGGAAATCCTCCTCCGAAAGGGCGTAGTCTCCTCTTCAAGCGGTATTGTGTTGAGGCAAGGGTGAGTACTTGGTACTCGACAAGTCATGCCTGAGAATGCAAGCTAATATACTATATGCATGGCTTGGTACAAAGGAATAGCTCAAGGTATATTTGCGATGCTTGACTTTTGACAAGTAATAAATGTAGATTCGAAGCGGTAGAAATAAGTAAAGCATAAATAACTTTTCAAGAAGTTTAACAAATATTTTTCCCATCCTAAACCACATTTCCATCATCTTCATTGTTAAACCAACCCAACTTTTCAAATCCAAGTTATTTTAGAAAGTCTAACCCTTATTTGTAATTCCAGAGCATTGTCGATCACAGTGGACTCGGCTATTCAAATAGATTCTACACTCTGCAGAGGTTATGCACTTTACCCACAAGATACAGTCAAACACCACAAAGGCGAGTTCAGTAACAAAGCCTTTGGAAGCCTCAAACAACAGGTGGTCCTCTCAGGTTCGTGCTCTACACCATCCCTTCCCTTAGCCAAGGCGAAGTATGGGACCAACACACCGTTAGATGGGTATCGGCCACAGCCACGATACGCTCCCCGCACAATCACACAAAAGGTGTAATCGACACCCTGAGGCTCCACAAGTGAGTCCTTAGCGACTTAGTCAACTAGGGCCGTCCCATTCGACCATGTGGTTGCAAGTATGACCAGTTCAAAGGCTTGCAAGGTTAAGTCCTTAGAGTGACCAGGGCAAGACTACAGAAAAACCAAATCATCATCCCGGTGCCACACGGCCCACCTGATTACTCTTGCCACATGCCCGATCGAAAATTTATCAAACCCAGTTGATTACCATGCACCACGTGCCATCAACTTCACATGATACTTTTCCAAAACAGGTTCAATATATCATTAAGTCCATATTAGCATTTGATTATCCAAAATCATGTTATGAGCACGTAGCGGTCTAAGCGACATACTACAACGATCTAAACCCATGTTGGCAATTTAATAATGTCCAACTAGTAAACCACAACTAGGATGACAAAGGGTCATGGCACATACTTAAGTAATCAAGGTGTCATATAGCAAATTGGTATTTATCTAACCCCCATGTTTAAACAAAGTATCTTTCTAATTGAACTAGCATGCAATAGTTTAAATCAAAATAGATTTGAAATGGGATCAATATGGTCAAAGCACAACTTGCCTTCAAAAAGTACTTGCTCTTGGTCTTGAGTTGGATCCTGAGTCAACACTTCTCCCTCGAATCCTTAGGCACTTCAACGTCTACTCGTAAAGCGTGCAAATAGCAAATACACAAATGAACACTATGCAAAAGATCCCAAAACTCCAAATAAAATCCATAAACAGAGAGAACATAATTTTCTGGATTTTTAGAAGCTGGAATAAATCAAATTTGGAGTTAAAGCATAAAAGTTATGATTATTTAAAGTTTAAATAATCAATTAAATAATTTTACAGAGAAAAACTTTAGTCCAAAAATTAAATAAAATTCATATTTAGGTAGATCTCAATTTTATACAAATTTAGAAATTTGAATCACTCAAATCGGAGTTGAAACGCATAAAAGTTATAAGCGTTTGAAGTTTGAATCTAAATTTGAAATCATTATTCGAATTAATAAATCATTTTCTTTTGGAAATTAATTATTGCGTCGGCATGGACACGTGTCGGCTGTGATTGGTCCACGGTGACTGCGGCGTCGGCGCCAAACGGTCTCACGATGGCGTCGGCATGGCGTCATCATGCCACGTGGCATGCTCCGGGTCGCCACGTGTCTCGGTCCATGGATCGGGTCCACGGTGACGCCGGCCCATGGTGGACGCGGCCTATGGCTCTGAGAGGCTGACACGCGGGTCCCACCCGTCGATGGAGTCACGTGCCGCGGTGAAGCTTTCTCGGCGAGGCAGCGACATGCGGCCCGCATGTCGGTGACACGTGATCACGCCAGTTCGGCGGCACGCGGGCGGCTGTCGATGACTCAACGCACGCGGCGCGGCGGTGGCTACGTGGCATGATCACGGCCGTTGGATCTAGATCCAACGGTCTAGATCTACCCTAGGTAAACGCGATTTCCGGCCGCGTGGCGATCGTGGGCGTTGGATCTTGATCCAGCGGTCTAGATCCAATCTGGTCTTCTAAAGCCTCAGGAAGCGTGGACTCACCGTGATCGTCGGATGGTGATCGAGCGGCGACAAGCCATGGTCGCGGGCGCGCTAGTTGGCGGGTCTGGCCGGACTTGAGGGCGGCGACACACGGGGACGGCGCCACGGAGTAGATCCGGCGAAGGAGAGGTCGGGTCGGTGCGTCTCGGTCGGGGATCACGAATCGGGACTTGGGTGCGGCGGAGGTGGCTCGGCGGCGATGGTGACCAAAACCAGCGGCGCAAAGCAACCGGCGAGGAATCGCGGAGCCGCGAGGCAGCGAGGAGGTGGCGGTGGGGAGCAAGTTGTCGCGAGGCAAGAAGCGAACCTCGGGTGCTCCGGGCATTAAATAGCCCGGCGTTTCTTGCGAAGCAAAGCCCTAACCGTGTCCCGCTCGGTCACGGCGGAGATCACCGGCTCGGATTCGGATGAGGACGACGACCGGATGCCGTCCACGTGTCCCGCATCGGACGGTCCACACGCTCTCGCGACGCGGCGCACGCACGGCCGTTGGATCTAGATCCAACGGTCGTGGTCCAGGGTTAGAGTTGGGTTCGGCGACGCGGTTCGACCGAATCAAAAGGCTCGGTCGGGTTCGGGTCGGACTCGAGTCCGACTCGGACCCGAGGAATAGTAACCGACCCGGTCGGTCCTTTTCCAGCGAATTAATAATTAAAATAATTCCCAGTAATTCATTTAATTCATTAAAAATAGCAAATGACTCAGAAAAATTCCAGAAAAATTCTGGAAAATACTTTGGATCATTTTGGACTCAAATAAAATATTTCCAACAAAATTTTATTTGCAAAATTAAATTCTTTAATTATTTCAAAATGGAATAAATTCCAAATAAATCCAAATAAATTCCAGAAAATTCCAAAAATTCACCAAAGTGCCAAATCACACATGAATTTAAGAAAAGCAAAATTTTGGGGTGTTACACATTATATGTCCAAAGTCTAAATCATTTAATTTGCAAATATGTGAATTATTATACCTAGAGCAGGATTTAAATTATTAAGAGGATTTGGGCAACATATGGATCATCCATACTACCCTAAGTATTTTGATTCTAACAGTTAGCTCACTGTTTTTAGATTATCTACCAAGTGGTTCCATCAATTTGCAAAGTATTCTATTATTTAAACCATGCATATATGCATTTTAATGCCTAGAGCAAGCTTCTAATTAATAAAAAGAATCGAGCATAAGAAACCCTAAATGTTTTTGCATACTTGAGTTATTTACAGCACACGGAGTCTAACAAAATTGGTTTCACGCGAATCGGGGTTCGTTTGCTCAAATTCCATTTAAAGCACATAATCAATCTATAGTTTTAAATTTGAATTTAAATTCTAAACAGTGAGCAACAATTCAATATTTTTGCGCAACTAAACACTAGAGATTAAAATATGAATTTAGGAATTTATTTGGTTGAGTTTGGAGCTTCCTAGCAAAAGATATAAAGGAGGAGTAATAAGCAGATTGAATAGGAAAAAGAAAGGAGAAAAAGATTTTTATTTGGCTAGCATGGAAACCGATCCCAGGACCTGCCGTTCCAGACGCTAGCGCACTACCAAGGGGCTACGATGTTTCTTGGGGCAAGGCAGCTAAATAGGCCATTTAAGGTAGCAAGCAAGGCCATCTACTAAAATGAGGAAAGCCAACAGGTTTGGCAGAAGGGGTATTCGAACTCGGGACCTGAGGTACGCAGCGAGAGCGCTCACCACCGAGCTACGTTGTCACTTGTGGAGTGGAGACCCACTAATCCATATGAGGTAACCAGCCATGATTGCTCTATCTTTTGGCACGTGGTTCAATTTGAAGGTTGTCGTAGCCGCTCTGATGATCTTCGTGATCGAGGTGGGCTGCTGCGATTTGGAACGCAGATGGCTGAAAGAAAGAGGGTAGGGAGAACAGCTCAAGGGATGGAGGATAGTATTTAGCACAGGGTTGTAAGGGAATTGATCTGAAGCTTGCACGAGAGGGTTGAGAATCAAAACAATGATAGATCAATGGCTTGGTAGGGTTCCTCTCTACGAACTTCCATCCCAAATGCAGCAAGCGTACTGGAGCTAAAGGAAAACAGGTGATGTTGAGGTTGAATGGTGCTGCCATCCGGAAGGGAAAGGAATGGTTAGATTACAAAAGGACTTCATGGTTACACGGAAAGAAACGCTAGCTCACCGAGTGATGGTTCAGAGCGTAGCTCTCTGGCCGGCAATGGTAGAATAGGGAAGAACTTCGAGCAAGAGGCCTTCGGGAGAAACAAGATGCTAGGGGGTAGCTTGGCTAGTGTTATTGATGATGAAATGTTTCGGCGAGCAAGGAGGCAGGCGGTGTGAGTTTGATTGAGAAAGGAAACTTGGCCTCGGGTCTTCGGCGGCAAGGTGATGTAACGGGCATGGCGGCGGCGACAGCTTCCTTTGGAGCAAGGTGTGGCCACGCCGGAGTAGGTGAGGCGGCGTCCTCGAGGAAGCGCTGTGACCGTTGGGCAAAAGCGGTGAAGCGAGGAGCTCCAATGGCCGTAGCGTAATAGAGAGGAGGAGAGAAGGGAGGAGAAGAAAGGCCGGCGGTGGGGCGGTCCCATTGGCGATGAGTGGAGGAGTGTTACGCAAGGCGCAAGTAGCTAGTGAACTTGGAGATGGCTCATTTGGGCTTTATCGGCAGCAAAGCGGCGATTTTCCAAGGTTTGGATGGAGAATAGAATGTTGGTCGGTCGGCGAGGAAGAAGAAAAGCAGTGAGTTGACGGGATATGGAGGAGGCGGTATGGGAGAAACTTCGTCGAGGGCATGGAGAGGCTTAAGCGCACAGGTAGGTGGCTTCGGTTGGTTGCTGAGGAATGGAGCATGGAGCTAGGAGGAACTCGGTGGTGACAAATCAGAAAGGGAAAAGAGTAAGAATAGAAAAGAAAAGAAGGTCTTGACTGACATGGGGGCCAATCGAGCAAAAGGGACCAGTGTGATCGGTGGTGGAATTTGGCTTGTTGCTTGTGTTCACCAAGAGGAGGCGAATGGAGTTCATTTGGCTCGGTGCAAAGACGGTAGTAGTGGAGAGAAAGGAGTAGGTGGTTGTTGGTTTGTCTAATTCCAGTGCATGCGTGAGGAAGCCTGGTGAAATGGCAAGTGACGATGTGTTGCAATTCAACGAGTAGTTCCCATTTACGTACCTATTTATTTGATTATTTATTTGGCTTTGGGAGGCTGTTGCAAGCTAAGGTGTTATGGTAAAAGTTTTATTACCTAATTGCTTCTACTATTTTACTTTTACACTTTCACTTTTTACCTCTTTACCATTTTACCAAATGCAATTATTACTTTTCTTTTTGAAACTAAGTCCAAATTAAAGAGCTAAACTTATAAATCTAGATTTTTGGTTCAAACAAAATTTTGAAACGCACATTTTCTGCTAGGCCAAATTTTGGGATGTTACAGCGCTAGTGCACACCGTCTTAACATTGGTAAATATCACAATCATACCACTCGATACTAATAAAGTACTTTAATTAAATAGTCAAACTGGTTGCTCGACCTTATGGTCAAATTACAAATATACGCCTCGCAGGGCGAAACTTATTAAGAGAGAAATAATAGCAGCGGAAAATAAGATAACATCGTGGCGCCATCCAGTATACCACAGGCAACTGACTGGGCTCGCTCCCTAAGTAGACGGTTCCTCTTGGAGCTCCTCCTCCAAAGCTGGTGTAGTCTCCTCCTCAACTGGTGTTGTATTGCGGCAAGGGTGAGTACTTGGTACTCAGCAAGTCATGCACAGAATGCAGCTAATATACTACATGCATGGCTTAATACAAAGGAGTGGCTCAAGGTATATTTGCAGTAAAACAGCATTTTGACAAGTAGCATAAGTAGATTCGAAAGCAATAGAAACAAGTATAGCATCAATAACTTTTCCAGGAGTTTAATCAGCATCCTTCCCATTCCTAAACCACATTTCCATCAACATCATTATTAAACCAAACCCAACCTTTCAAGTTAAAGTTATTTTCAAGAAAGTCTAACCCTTGACTGTAATTCTCGAGCGATGTCCAATACCGCGGACACGGCTATTCGAATAGATTATACACTCTGCAGAGGTTATGCACTTTACCCACAAGATACAGTCAAACACCACAAAGGCGAGTTCCCGTAACAAAGTCTTTCGGAAACTTCTAACAATACAAGTGAGCCTCCCCGGTTATTGCACACTAACCCTTCCCTTAGCGAAGGCGAAGTTTATGCCAATCAACCGTTAGATGGGTACCTGGCCGCAGCCGATGACGCTCCCAGTACAACTTACACAAAGGGTGTAGTTGACAACCTGAGGTCCCACAGGTACGTTATTAGCAACTTAGTCAACTAGGTCCGTCCCATTACAGACATGTGGTTGCATGTTTGACCCAGTTCAAAGGCTTGCAAGGTTAAGTCCTTAGGGTGACCAGGGTAAGACTACCCGAAGAACCAAACCAACATTCCCGGTGTCACAACTGGCCCACCTGATCATTCTTGCCACATGCCCCGGTCGAAAACTATTTATCAAACCCCCAGTTGATTACCATGCACCACGTGCCATCAACATCACATGATACCTTTCCAAAACAGGTTCAATATATCATTAAGTCAATATTAACATTTGATTGTCCAAAATCATGTCATGAGCACGTAGCAGGTCTAAGCAATATACTATAACGGTCTAAATTCCCATGTTGGTAATTTAAATAATGTCCAACTAGTAAACCACAACTAGGGTGACAAGGGTCATGACACATATTTAATTAATCAAGGTGTCATACATCAAATTGGCATTTATCTAATTTCCCATAACCAAGTAAAGCATTTTCTATTTGAACTAGCATGTAATACATTAAATCAAAATAGGTTTCAAAATGGGATCAATATGGTCAAAGCACAACTTGCCTTCGAAAAGTACTTGCTCTTGGTCTTGAGCTGGCTCCTGGGTCAGCACTTCTCATTCGAATCTTTCTGGTACTTCAACGTCTACTCATAAAGCGTGCAAATAGCAACACACGAATAAACAATAGGCAAAAAGTGTCCAAACATCCAAATAAAATCCATAAACAGAGAGAACATAATTTTAGGAATTTTTAGAAACTAGAATCGCTCAAATCGGAGTTAAAACACAAAAGTTATGATTATTTAAAGTATAAATAATCAATTAAATAATATTACAGAGAAAAAATTTAGTCCAAAAATTAAATAAAATTCATCATTAGGTAGATCTCAATTTTATACAAATTTAGAAATTTGAATCACTCAAATCGGAGTTGAAACGCAAAAGTTATAAGCGTTTGAAGTTTGAAACAAAATCTGAAATTATTATTTCGAATTAATAAATCATTTTCTTTTTCGGAAATTAATTATTGCGCCAGCGAGGACATGTGGCAGCCTCTGATTGGTCTGCTGACGTCAGCCGGTTCATGGACGTGGTCCATGGTTTGGCTCGGGTCTACCGTGGACTCGGTCCGGCTCGCCACGTGAGGCGGCGGTGGGACCACTCAGGTGGCGTCATTCTTGGCGTCGGCGGGGACTCGGCCGGCTAGCGGACAGTGGGACTCCACCGTGGCGTCATGGGTGAGCGTCATGGTGCGATTGTCGACACAGGCCCGGCGTCGCTGACTCCACACACGCCGCGCGTGGCGCGGCGGCTCGGCTCCGGACACGTGGCACGATCGTGTCCGTTGATTTGAAAATCAGCGGCGCGATTAGATCGAGGTTAACACGTTGAAAACTACACGGTGATCGTGGGCCGTTCGATCTAGATCGGACGATCAGATCTAACCCTACGTTAACACCGCTCACGGCACGTGGTGATCGTGGGCCGTTGGATCTTGATCCAATGGTCCAGATCTGATCTGGATTCCAGGGTTTGGGGGAGAACGTGGGCTCACCATGTGCGTTCGATCTTGATCGGACGGCTGTCCGAGCTCGCGCGGTTGATGGCGGCATGGCGGCGCTGCTGGCCGGAGACGAAGGCGGCAACCTCCCGAGCAGCGTTGACGCGATTCCGGCGAGGTGAGTTGGCCTCCGGGTGCGTCTTGGCACAGGCCTCTCGGATCTGGACTCAGCGGTGATAGGAGGCGGATGACGACGGAGAGGACGGAAAACCGCGGCGGAGGAGTGCTACAACTCCGGCGAGCAATTACGGCTGCGGCAGGGCGTTCCAGGCGGCGGCGGCTAGGGCAAAAGGTGCGGGAAGTCAAGGCGATCCTCGGGACATGTCCCGGTCCTTAAATACCCTCGGCGTGCGTGCGCAAAACGGAAACCTAACCGGACGCGGCGGCTACGCGGCGGCGGAGTCCGGCTCGGATTCGGCGGAGACGACGACGCACGGCCGTCCACGTGGCACGATCGATGGTCACGATCGCCTTGGCGATCGGATCCGGCGGACTTCGGCTCAAACCGGTGCGGTCAATCCGGGCCGTTGGATTACGATCAGCGGTTCGTATCGAATGGGGTTCGGTCAAGTCACGTGGCACGGGTCGGACTCGGGTCCGGTCGGATGAACAGTACTTAACCCGACTCGATTTTCCAGCGATTTAATATTTAAAATAATTTCCAGTAATTCATTTAATTCAAGAAAAATAGTAAAATACTCAGAAAAATTCCAGAAAAATTCTGGAAAATATTTCAGGGCATTTGGGACTCAAATAAAATATTTCCAACAAATTTTTATTTGCAAAGTTTAATTCTTTAATTATTTCAAAATGGAATAAATTCAAATAAATTCCAAATAAATCCAAATAAATTCCAGAAAATTCCTAAAATTCACAAATGTGCAAAATAATATTTAATTTCATGAAAAGCAAAAATTGGGATGTTACAGGGCGGCCGCCCCGCTCGCCCCACCCAGGGCCGACCCTGATCGGGATAAGACATCGACGTCCTTTAGTTCAACACATACAATTCCTTTAGTATATAAGTACATGTTCTTTTTATTATAGTTACAAATTAGTGTTACAAGTTCGTAATGATCCCAGCAATTCTAGTGACCTTTTTCCTGGATTGACCCTTTATAGTATTAAGGTACACCTCTAGGATGCCAGTCTAATTAAGGTTTATTTTTCTAGCTGATTACTCGGGTCACCAATTCACATGAGTAGATTTGTCTTTGAAAATATATTTATAATAATAATATAATTTTTAATGCATTTTATAAATATAAAAAAAATTAATATTACATATTAAGAGAATTGCTAAGTAGCACTCGAGTGTTTTTTTTGTTTGTGAGCACTCAACTTTTTTTCCCTATAAAGCACTCAAAATGTGAGGAGAGATGGCAAATTGATTCCATTAATTAATTGAATATAGATCTAAAGGCTCAAAATTTGAGTGCTATTTAATAAAAAAACACTCAGGTACTCTCTAGACACCCCCTAATATTAAATTTGTGTTTTAGAGACTATGTTGACGTGCAAAATGTTATTTTTTTTTAACAAGAGGAGTAAAAATAAGGCTCGCAAGACATCATGGATTTATGCGCAATACAAGATTGGTCAAATTCCATAGAAATAAAGAAATTCTGCAAAAAAAGAGAGTATTTTGCAGCTCCAGGCCGCAATTGGCATGTGACAAAAGCGGTATCTATCGGTGGCGTGCTTATGCGCCTCCCCGTAGTTTAAGCACCGTCGGCTGGGTGCTTGGCATCATTTGCGTTGGACGATTGGAAGAAGAAGAAACGGCGCGGCCGGATCTATAGCTGTTGTTGGTGACAACGGCGAGGGATACGGCAAGGCGGGTGGACGCTTTGTTTCCTTTTGTCATCTGAATCGTTCGCCACGCCGTGTCGCTTCCGGAGCTCTAGCTTGAGACAAATCGCCACCCTTCTCTTCTGTTGATGGTATATTGATTATATGGTGGAGCACTACTACTATTTCTTTTACCCAAAAGAATAACTTATACTGGGTTAGTAGTCAGTACTAGTACTAGTTTATTGTCATATTTTAAAATGAGGTAGATATGGGAGAGTTCATGTTGGTCTCGCGGATCCCCTCGCTCGATGCGTACGTCGCACACACGCGAATTAAAACTAGTATTCAAGGTGTAAGACTATCTCCGGTAATTTTTCTTCATTTCATTCACTTCCCTATTCCCTTCTCCATATTCATTCCCTTTATTTCCTACTATCTCCAGCAGCATCCCCTCAAGGGATTTGTGAAGGGATTGGAGAGAGAATCCCTTTCTAAAGGGATTTACTGTTTGAATCCCGTCCGAAGGGAATCGTGAAGGGAATTCGCTGGAGCACTTGGGATCTGTTCGTGAAGGGATTTGGAGGGGAAAGGAAGCTGCTGGAGATAGTCTAACCTTAGGGAGCTCCCAGGAAGCGCCCGCCACTCAAGGGATTCTTGCCACAATTTTGTTGCAACCTAGTACACATTTAATATAAAAAAAATGAATGTTTTCTTTCGACGCGAATTAAGCCAAAGCTATTCGACGAGGTCAGCGTAGTGGTAAAAGCTGTGTTGATACTAGGGGATGAACAGCGTTCAAGTGTTTCTGTGGTAGGGGTTTAGCTATTTAGGGTATGTACAATAAGACCATTTTGATTGGTTTTTAGCATGTATAAATTAGTTTTGGTTTATGTAGAAAAGTGAGAAAAAATGGGAGAACAGATAATTGACTTTTATTTAGTAGCCAGTTTTGTATTGGAAGATAAGTAGATTAGTTATGTAAAAGAGAGAAGAGATATTTATTGCATAGCATCTAGAGCCAATCTTTAGAGATATTCCCTCCGTCTCAGATTATAAGGCCTATAATTTGAAAGGTCTTGTCCCAAATATAAGACGTGCATGTAGACTTAATGATGTCTTTCCTTCTATACCCTTATTTATACCCTTTTAACCACACGCATTATTTATTACCACCCACACAACGTATATCTTTCATCTTTTAAGACAAGTAAGTAAGGGCTTCTACGTCATTTTCTCTCATACATTTCTCAATTTTAATGCAACCTTAATCCTTGTGTAAAGCTAAACTACGCCTTATAAACTGGGACGGAGGGAGTAGCTATTGTACAAATTAGATTTAGTGCTTACTCTAGATGGTATAAAAGAAAGATAAAGTAAGTAGTGCGCTTTGTTATTGTATTTATTCTTATAATTTTACCACGGTGTATGGAAAATGAATGAGAGTAAAATGTGACTAAATGAGGCAAGCGATGGGGTTACAACTAATATCTTTAATGTCATCTGCCGTACACCACCTGTGCATGCCGAGGTAGAAAGAACGTTTAACATCTCGTCGAAATTTGGCGAAATATCGGATCTCGGAACCTCTCGAGTTTCATAATTCCGGTGAAATTAAGAAAACCCTTAAAAAAATATCAAAGTGCTACAGTACCTATAATCTCGCCGAGATCTTGGTGAATTTGACCGAAATCTCGACAAATTTGATCGAGATTTGACTAAAACTTGACCAAATTTTGACCGGATTGGATTATTCGTGTCATTTCCCATGTGAGACAGTCAGTAGATCATAATTCTTGCGAAATTAAAAAAACCCTAAAAAATTCAAAGTGTTACGGTGCGTAAAATCTCGCCGAGATCTCCATGAATCTTGCCGAAATCTCGGCAAATTTGACCGAGATTTTACTAAAACTTGACCGGATTTAAATTTTGTTTTTTGTATTTCGTTTGGATTTATTCCGAAATAACGAGATTTCAGTAAAATTTCGGTTTCGGTAGGTGATGAGATTTAATCCGAAAACAAAATTTGCAACCCTGGGTAGAAACATATGTGCTAGGAGGTTACGCAAGAGGAGGGCAAAATACTACTTCCTTCGGTATGGGATATGTGAAACCAAAATTTGTAAACTTTAGCTATCGATATTTTGATAGGTATTTAGATTGCTACATGAAAAATGATATATTTAGATTTATATTGAAAAATATTTTTATAATGTTATATTTTTGTAAGATTTATTATTATATTACAATAGAAATTAGTTGTTAAAGTCTTATTTTGAAAACTATGTCAATATCTAAGACGTTAGTTTTCAATTATTAGAGGGAGTAATAGATGATCGTTGAGGGGAGTCAAATGATAACATTTATAAATTTTACATTGCAAAATCGCTTACGTTAGTGCATATAATCCATGTGCGCACAAATCATGCGCATGCCAAGCCTCTCCTTGTACCTAGATCCGCCCTTGTTTTGCAACACCTCCCATGCTAACACCAATCAGTAGCGGTATATATCCAGTTACTATTCTTAAATCCTCAAAATTATCCTAGTAATTTTACTTCAAGCACTACTTTTTTTTTCAAAGTGACTAGAAAACTACTCCCTCCCGTCTTAAAAAGCTGATATTTTGAATATTAATATGGTCTTTAAAACACAACTTTGACTGCTAATTTAATTTTTATTATAATATATTTATAAAACTCAATAAAATTATAATATTACGAAGGTAATTCTCAAGACAAGTTTACACACATAATTTTTGTATATCTAATTTAAATATTTAAAAAATATCGGTAATTAAAATTCGAAAATTTTAGTCCTCACTAGATCCAAAACTCAGCTTATTTTTTTCCTTGACCGGAGGGAGTACGTGTTTGTTTGTTCTGCGCACTGGATTTCACTGCAGGGCTTTGCGAATGGCACCAACCACTGGTACTAATTTTCGCCCGTGGGGCCCCGGCTAGTCTAACGCACGTCGCTCGCCCACAGGATGGTTACAAAACCCGGCGAATCTTGGCACGCTTTTAAGCTCGCCGATTAGGACCATCTAACAAATTAATCACGCGAGCGAGCCAAGGGATATTCCCAGGTCGCGACGAGATGACACGAGCGCCACGACAAAAAAAGCTTAGTTAGGGTTATCGATGCGCCAGCCAATGGGCAAAAGGCGAGACCATCTGGGGTTATTCATTTATTAGTATCCCGTGCCGCCGCTCGCTCTCGGCGTTACCTCAGCTCCGTTCACATCGAGCGATATTTATCGGTGTCTCCGACGGGAGATTAGCATATATGCCACTTTCAATAAGTGGTATCGCTAAAATGCCACTCTAGCCCACTGTCATAGATATAGATGATCTCACATGTCAACGACAGCGGAGTGGTATTTTTAACGAAGTCACTGGTTAGGAGTGGCATTTTATCAATTTTTTCGTCTCCGATACGGCGTCATATCCCCGTGCCGTGGCATACCACATTTTTAGCGGCCTCACTTTTAGTATAAAATCGTGGTGAAACAACCTGTCACGCTTTTAGCATGAAAAGTGTGGTAAAATACAGTAGATAACCAAATGATGCTAGGTTTTTGGCACGCAAGATTTTGTCTGGGAGAAGAGAAGAGCGAGCCATATTACATGTGACAATAGCATCATAGGTGGTCAAAGTGTTGTTATGCCTACGAATAAGTAGAGTTGATGTGGGACTGACTTAATGAGACAATTATTAAGAGGAAAAGCATAGAAACACTCTTCTACTAATAAATGGTAATAGAAGAGTTGAAGAGGAGGTTGTCTTTAGCTATGTGTGTAGAACGCGGAGCCGACGTAACATAAGATTATGTTGGTGCTCTCGCCTCCCGAGAGACTTGCTTATCGGGGCAACGCGTTGCTGCCATGGATTTGTTAATTTATATAAATAAAAATAACTGATGGTAGAAGTACATTTCAAAGGTAAGAAAATCCTTAATTTTCTAAAAAAGGGGGAAAATAGTTATATAAATAAAAAACAATCAGTGCATCTCCTCCATTTCAATAACAAAAAATCCCACAACAATCCTACAAAAGAAAAAATTCTAGAAATTCTTACATTAATCAAAAGAAAAAAAAATGATCTCAGTTACTTATTTTGCCGAGACTAAATTATAACAGTACATATTAATTATAGAAAGTAGAGTTATATATCGAAGATAACTATATCATTATATCTAGCTATGTAGTTACATGAAAAAAATCTGCTAGTTAGAATAAATAAAAGTCACCATCAGTCGTCGCTAATTGCGATGCAGTGACTTTGCCCTTGGCGTCTAGCTAATCCCACCTTAATTAGCTGTTGGCGATTGAGACATGAGGCCGCGTGGTATGGTACGCGCGCGCGGGCATCACGACAAAGCGGCTTTCCGCGACAAGATGTGCAAGTCCAGCGGAGTAGTACAACGATTTGATTTTATTAAGATTTTCGATTTAATTACACGGAGAAGAGAAGCGTTCGCCGGTACGAGACAGCGCGCGTGGGGCCGTGTTAATCGCCTCCAAAGAATTGCTATTGGTAGTAGTAATTAATCACTATAGTAGGAGATTAAAGAAAGAGGCTAACAATTCGCCATGATGACCATGGGTTTACTGCTGTTAACAAAGTGCTCCCTCCGCTCACTTTTATTTATAAGACTTATTTTTTAAAATAATCTTATTTATAAATATAAAACTTGTATGTAGAAGACTTTTTTATAACCGTATTTATTCTCTCTCAACCATATACATTTATTTATTATCATCCATACAAAATATATCTTTCATCTTTTAAGGCGATTCAACAGATATCTAAGTCATTTTCTCTCGTACTTTTCTTAACTTTAACGTAATTTTAATTCTTGTGCAAAGTCAAAATACATCTTACAAAAAAAGAACAGATGGAGTAGGAGTAATATTGAGACCGGGCATGCTTGACCTGTGCTTGAGTTGAGTTAGGTATTGCAAGTGAGGCTGAGCTTGCAGTTAGCATTAGATTGGAAAAGCTCGACACTGACATGCTCTCTTTGCAATGTGTGTGTGTATACACTAGCGTTATTCTATTCTTAAGCGTAGAATATCTATTTTGCGTTTCAGTCAAAGAAGTGCATGTAAAGCACACCGTATTAATTGCTACCAATTCGGTAGTAAATCACGAACACATTTTACTATAGAACAAATGGTTGCAATTACTATCGAATCTGTTTAACGTGCCCAGCCAACTAATAAGTACGTTTACTAGTTTATACATAAATTTATTTTTTCTTTTAACCATAACTTTTCATTCGAAACTCCAATAAACGAACGGATTTCACCACTAGATTACTGACGAGGAGAGGAACATTATAATATAAGTCTCGCTAATAAACGTCGCATAAATCAAATTTTATTACTAAATGAACACTAGTTTAGTACTGTATGAACACCAATTTACTATAGAAACGTGTTGCTACTGAAATCAGAACCGTGGCCAACTAACTAGTATGCATTTATTAGTTTGTACATGAATATGTTTTTTCTTTCTTTTAACCACAACTTTTTAGTCGAAGCTCCCATTGACGAACGGATTTTATCAGTATATTACTAACAAGGAGAGGAACAAAATAATATAAATCTCACTAAAAACGTCGCATAAATCAAATTTTACTACAGAATAAACGTCACTTTCCAACTGTATGAACACCAATTTACTATTGAAACGTATTATGATTGAAATCAGAACCATTCCTAACTATCTAGTAACGCACTATTAGTTTGTACATGAATATATTTTTCTTTTTTTTAGCCATAATATTTTACTCGCAGCTCTGATTGACGAATGAATTTCACCAATCGGTTAATGGCGATGAGAGGAACTGTACGATATAAGTCTCGCTAATAAACATCGCATAAATCAAATTTTACTATCAAATGAATATCAACTTGCTATTGTATGAATATCAATTTACTACTGAAATGCATTACTACTGAAGTCAGAACCGAGGGCAACTAACTAGAAATGTGTTTACTAGTTTCTAAACGAATCTGTTTGTCCTTCTTTTAGCCATAACTTTTTATTTGCAGCTTCAATTGACGAACGAATTTCACCAGCATATTATTGCCGATGAGAGGAACAATATGGTATAAATCTCGCTAATAAACATCGCATACATTAAATTTTACTACCGAATGAACATCACTTTATTACGGCATGAACAAAAATTTACTATCATACCCAACATAATTGAAAATTCTTCACAGATCAGTTATTTGGCATTAAATATCCGTGAAAACTTGTACATATTTTCAAAAAAATCTTTAAAAATTACCATACATAGGGGATATGAGCTTCTATATCCCTGTAGAATTTGAATACCAAACTCAGTCGTATTTGAAAGATATGAAAAGAATAAATTTACTATTTATCACTAATTAGCGCCTATTAATTTCATATCCTTCAAATAAGATTGATTTTGGTCTTTAAATTTTACAGGATGTAGAATCTCATCTCTCCTACTTACAGTTATTTTTTTAAGAATTTTTAAAATATCTACATTTGATTTTCACAAAAAAAGAATTTAGTTCTGTTTGTCGGACCTTTAATAAAGTGATTGAAAAATTCTCAAAAATTACCATATGTAGAGGAGGTGAGATTCTACATCTCTGTAAAATTTAAAGACTAAAATCAATCCGATTTGAAAGATATGAAATTAATAAGCGCTAATCAGTGATAAATAGTAGATGTGTTTTTTTTTTCATATCTTTCCAATACAACTAGGTTTGGTATTAAAACATTACAGGGCTATAGAATCTCACATCCCCCTACATATGGTAATTTTTTTGAGAATATTTTAGAATTTGTACGTATAGTTTCCATGAACTTTTCCAGAATTAGAGCTCAACTGATTATTGTTTGCTTATGTTGAGCAATGTTATGTGATGTATTTCCTTTGTCTTTGATGGTTGCAGAACTTTAGAGCTAGGTCGTGGAGAGGCGGAAGATATTGGGACTAGGCTTGGAATGGCGAGGATAATGTTTGATGAATATAATACTTCTGTTAATTTTTGGGCGGAAGCTATTAGTACCGCTTGTCATTACACAAACTATCTTTATTTGCATTAGCTATTGAAAAAGACATCTTATGAACTTCTAATAAGTAGGAGACCGAACATTTCTTTTTTTCAAATTTTTTGTTGTAAGTGTTTTATTTTAAAAAGGATGTTCGGCTCTCTAAATTTCATAGCCGTTGCGATGAAGGTTTTCTTCTTGACTATGCTTCAAATAGTAAGGCTTATTGCGTCTTCAACGAAACTTCTGAATTAGTTGAAGAAATGTGTGATGTTGAATTTGATGAAACTAAAGGCTCTCAAGAAGAGCAAGAGAATTTGGATGATACAGGTGATGAAGCCTTGAGACAAGCAATGACAAATATGGTGATTAGAGATATCAAGCCAAAGGAGGAAGATCAAAATAATCAACCATCCTCAACTCAAGTTGAACAGTCTATCTCGACTACGCCAAGCCAAGTCCAAGTAATCGAGCTGTAAGACAATGAAGATAATCAAGCTAAAGGGATACCTCCAAGAATCCACAACCAAATCTCCAAGGATTACCCAGTCGATCAATTCTTAGGTGATGTTAGTAAGGGAGTTCTAACCCGCTCACGTGTCACTTCATTTTGTAAGCACTATCTTTGTTTCTTCTTTTGAACCAATTCATATAGATGAAGCCTTAAATGATCCAGATTGGGTGAACTCCATGCACAAAGAACTCAACAACTTTGCTCGGAATGATGTTTGGATGCTTGTTAAAGACCCAAGGAGTATAACGTCATTGGCACAAAATGGGTTTTCCGAAACAAGCAAGATGAAAATAGAATTGTGGTAAAAAAAAAACAATGCAAGGTTAGTTGCACAAGGTTTTACAGAAATCTAGGGTTTAGATTTTGGTGAAATCTTTGCACTCGTAGCAAGATTAGAAGCCATTCGCATCTTGCTAGCTTTTGCTTCTTTCTTGACATCAAATTATTTCAAATGGATGTAAAGGGTGCATTCTTGAATGGACAAATATCCGAATTGGTATTTGTAGAACAACCTCCTAGTTTTGAGAATCCTAAAAATCTTAATCATGTTTACAAACTCTCTAGTACGCTATATGAACTTAAACAAGCTCCTAGAGCATGGTATGAACAACTTAGAGATTTTCTAATTTCAAAAGGATTCAAAATTGGGAAGGTTGATACAGCACTCTTTACAAAAATCATTGATGGCGAATTCTTTGTATGCCAAATTTATGTTTATGGCATTATATTTGGTTCTACTACTAACGAAGATTTTTGCAAAAAAAATGGTGATATGATTTCTAGGGAATTTGAGATGTCCATGATTAAAGAGTTGAGCTATTTCCTTGGACTTCAAATCAAGCAACTTAAGAATGGGACTTTCGTGAGCAAAACAAAGTACATGAAGGATCTACTCAAGATGTTTAGCATGGAGGACGCGAAGCCCATCCAGACTCGAAAGGCTTCCAAATGGGCATTTGGACCTCAACGAGGGAGCTAAACCGGTATATTTAAAGCTTTATCATTCTATGACTGGTAGTTTGCTTTACCTTACCACGTCTAGGCCCGAAATCATGTTTAGCATTTGCATATGTACGATTTCAAGCATCTCCAAAAGAATATCATTTAGTGGCCGCAAGAGAATTCTTAGATATTGAAAGCATTCCTCAAATATATGCTTGTGATACCCTAAAGGTGCAAATTTTGATTTAATTGATTATTCGAATTCGGATTATGCGGGTTGCAAAGTGGGTAGAAAAAGCACCTTGAGAAGTTTTCAATTCCTAGGTAGATCCCTTGTTTCTTGGTTTTCTAAATAATAAAATTATGTTGCCCTATCCACCAATGAAGTCGAATATATTTCCGTCGATAGTTGTTGCGCTCAATTACTTTGGATGAGGCAAACATTGATGGATTATGGTATAAATTTCAATAATGTGCCTCTTTTATGTGATAATGAAAGTGCCATAAAAATAGCCAACAACCCAGCCCAACACTCAAGAACCAAGCATATAGATATCCGCCATCATTTCTTAAGAGATCATGTGACTAAAGGAGATATTACTATTAGCCACATTAGAACTGAAGATCAATTGACGGATATCCTCACCGTACCTTTAGATGAAGCCCGGTTTTGCAAATTGAGAAATGAATTAAATATCATAGATTTCTCTAATGTTGCTTGATCTTGTGAACTGTGGTTGAATTCCTTTTTTAGGCTTAATCATTCTTATTTTATTTTCATTTTCTTTAAGTTGGTTACACATTGAGGGAGAGTATCGTACCTTTTCATGTATACTACCCCCCAAAAATGTGAAAATATCAAACTAGTGCAAATTAATCTTTAAAAGAAAACTCTAAATTGTACTAGATCAAAATTATCTTCAAAATATGATATTTTGGTGTTTTTACAAAACTGTTGTTGAAAATTTCATTTTCAAATCTCTCTCTCTCTCTCTCTATATATATATATATATATATATATATATATATATATATATATATATATCACCTATTTTTATATAACTATGTACAAAAATCCTTCTTATCTTGAAATAAAAAATAAAATGCAATTTGGACAAAAATCATAGTTTTTCAACTCTCTCAAAATTCAAAAATGATCTATATTGATCTTAACAATGCACTTCTTGAGTCATCCCTCTTAGAATTAGAAACATGATATTTCTAGTCTTCTAAAAGTCTTTTAGACTCAAACAATTCATAGCTGTTACCCCCAAAGGGTTTTGGTTGCGTTCTATTTTCAAAATGATTTTTAAAGCTTTCAAAATCTATTTTTGACTAAAAACTACTAAAATTCGTGCTCTTGGACATTTGATTTAGTTGCAAATGCTCAAATATGACCTTTACTAAGTTATGAATTCACAAGAGCTATTTCTCAATTGTGTAAACTTTTCTTTCTCAGGCTGCTCAGTCAAGGTTAGCACTACCAGAGTTCTTTTCCCGGTAGTACTGCTCTGGCCAGCACTACCGCCCTAGGTGCGCAGCAGTGCCTCTTGTATCGGGTGAGGGCAGTTATTGCATCGAGGCAGTTTCCTTCTCTCTCTCTCTCTCTTGTGCTCCCATGCTTCTCATCTACAAGGTAATTCTTTTATCCCATTTCTTGCTCCTCCCGTGCCCTAATGTCATCTCTTGCTAAAATTAGGTTTTTGATTGGAATGTGGGATCTCTTATGCATGTTTACTTCAATCACTTGTCTAAATTGTGTGGAGCATGTCGATTAAGATCAACTTTAGTAATGCAAGTGCCCGATCCATCTTTTTGGGAGAATTGAATTTTTTGCTTGAAGATTGAAACGGCTGGCACTGCCGCTGGTGTCCACTCAGTGCATGGCCAACACTACCAACCCCCTAGAGTGGTAGTGTCGCCCTTGCACTGCTGTCACAGCATGGCACTGCCGAATGTCGTTTCTTCTTCAAAATTAATGCACTAAGCCATACACTATCTATCAAAAGCCTATTTTAATCCTCTTTGCTCAATCAATGCCAATGACCAAAAATCTTGGAAAGGCTCCCACTCCTCGCGGCGGTGGTGTTGTTAGAAAGTCAACGCGAGGGCGAGGAGTTCCCACTCCAGGCTCTGGCAGTGATAGCAGTAGCAATGATTCCATTACCATCGCTATGAGGAGGGTCCAGGCCAAAGAAGCTGTTATAAAAGAGCTTGAGGGAGGGTCAAGCTCAGCCAAATGGAAAGGGCCTGCAATTGAGTCCGAGCCAGAATATGAGGAAGAAACTAGAAGTGAAGAAGCTACTGAGGAAAGTGGAGATGAAGAATGTTAATCCTTTTCAGATTAAGGGGCCAAGCACTTCGTACTTCGAGGAGAAAATCAATACTTGTTGCCCAATGATGCCACAGATCCTAAGTTTCATTCCTTGTTCCAGCAGAATGTGTTTGAACAGATTTACAAGGGCACAGATTTGCTAATCAAAGATGGGTCAGTTGGGATCACATCAAGGATGAGCCAGACTTTGTGGGGATTCCTGAGCTGTTTGGTGGAGCTGGATTGTACCATTTTCTAGGGAGAAGGTGCAATTACAAGGAAGAGATAGTCAAGCGGTTTTATGCCACTTTGTTTATTCTAGAGTCAATGAACACTATCACTTAGATGACAGGGACAGAGGTGTACACTACCACCAAGGCTTAGTTCGAGCAAGCCTTGGGTATTTATCACAAGAACTTTCCTCAAACTCATGATGATCCAGTTCTGCGTTGGAATGCAATTATTCGTACTCTAATAACAACAATAAAGCAAGGGTGAGTACTGAAAGTACTTGCAAGTTACACGCGAGATGCATTTTAATGTAAAGCTGACAAATGGAGACTATATGGTTTAAATTTTTGCATAAAGCTAGTTTTCTAATAATATAAGTATTTTCTCAATGGCAATATTTTAAGAAAGAAATTTCTTTTTAAACAAATTTTATCACATGAGTCCATCCTTGAGCTAAAACCAAAATTTCCCACAATTGAATCAATCCATCTGAAATTCACTTTTCTGGACTTATTTTTTAAAACATAAAAATCTAATCCGTGAAAGGCCTGCTCGGCATGCCCATGACCGTGGGCATGGCTAATCGATTAGTTTTAATTCTACAGAGCTTGTACAACTTTACCGATAAGAGATAATCACTTAATATGTCAGCAATGATACACTTCCTTATGCGTGCAACTAAGTGATTTATCATAAGGCCTTTACAATAGATCATTCCAAAGTAGTCATACCCACTAAGGTTCTACCATTGAAAGGGCAGAACCACCCTAGTCAGAAGCCCCATATTGCGCCGAAATACAACCTAATGGCACAACCAACAATGGAACGTTGCAAATTAGTTAGCCAAGTCTGTTCCATACTAGATTTATGGTAGTACGGTTGCGTTTTACATTCAACAACTCATAGACCGGTCCTTAACTGATCAGTCAAGCTTTTTGACAAACCCAAAGACCATCTGTCAACCATTCTCGCCCAGTCTAAATCCACATTTTCATTTTATCACAACATGTAATAGTAACAAAAAGCATCATTTCATTTTTAACATAACTTTATTTGGCATAAATCCCCAAAATTCCTAATTTCAGTTCTAAGCATGTCTAAGCAATTCTTGTAAGTATTTTGATTAACATCATATCTCTAAGAGTATATTCTTAAAGTTACAATGGCATAATAGAATCAAATTACAAATGTGGTCTTAAAGCAATCGAGGCATAACTATTCATTTTAAATATTTGCTAAAATTATGCATGCAAATATATTTAAAACAAAATACAATTTAAACAGTTGTGTTAAACATGATCAAAATGTGTAACTTGCCCTTTGTCAAACCCTAGAAAAATACTTCTAAAATCCTTTGTGTGTCATGTACTAGTCCA
Source organism: Rhipidocladum racemiflorum (assembly GCA_036346355.1). NCBI lineage: Eukaryota > Viridiplantae > Streptophyta > Magnoliopsida > Poales > Poaceae > Rhipidocladum > Rhipidocladum racemiflorum. The sequence goes on along the minus strand of CM070578.1, from coordinate 12,230,113 downwards.
AGAAATGCTAGTAAACACAACAAAGATGATATCACAACATATCCAACGCATTTTATTAATAATTAGAGTTTACAATAAAGTGGCACGCATGCCAATAAATTAATACAACAGAAGTAAGAATAAAACGGTAGTAGAGCCCAATATAATTACCATAGGCAATCAACTAGGGTAGCGATCTAGTTCTTCTAGTCCTTACCATCGTAGAGATAATCCTTCTCTAAAAACAACAATAAAGTAAGGGTGTGTACTAAAAGTACTCTACAAGTTACATGGGAGATGCATTTTTAATGTAAAGCTGACAAAGCGAGGCCATATGGTTAAATTTTGCAAAAAGCAAGTTTTTTTTCAATACTATAAATAATTTTTCAATGGCATAATTTCAATTTAAAAAGGCTTTCCTTTTAAGCACATTTTACCACAAGAATCTGTCCTAGAGTTGATCCAACTTTCCCACAATAGAATCAATCCATCTGAAATTCACCTTTTATGAACTCATTTTTGAAAACATCAAAATCTAATTCGTGAAAGGTTTGTTTAGCATGCCCATGACCGCGGATGCAGCTAATGATTTGTTTTAACTCTGCAGAGGTTGTACAATTTTACCCACAAGACATGTTTTTCTCCTTTTGCTAAAATACACTTCCTTAGGTGTGCGGCAGAGAAAATCACAACAAGGACTTTACAATACACCATTCCATAGCAGTTGTGTCTCGTAAGGTTCTACCATTGACGGGTTAGAAAGCCCAATTCAGAAGCCCCTCTTGTGCCATAAAAACAACCAATGAATCGAAGTTGCAAATTAGTTACTCAGATCTATCTTGTACTAGACTCATGGTAGCACAGTGGGCGGTGGAGCAATGTGGAATGCGGCGTCGTGTGCCCAGACACACACACACACACACACAGATAGAGAGAGAGAGAGGGGGGAATCTTAGCGTTTCAGTGAAATGAGAGGGGGAGGAGACTTGGGGAGGGGCAAAACAAGATGATTGCGGGGAGAGGAGCTCAGTGCTCCCCTTTTATAGGGCAAGGAGGGTTCAAATGCGGTGTATGGTGGTGTTTAAGTGGCGCTTTGAGCTCGATTGAGGCATCAATGGCGGCTTGGCTTCGATGGCTGGAGGAGGAAGAAGGGGTGAGGCTTGGGCAGGTTGAGCCGACGCGGAGGCGGTGGCCTAATGGGCCAAAAGGGCAGGCCAACTGGCACGGAGGAAGGAGAGAGATGGAGAGGAGGGGCCCAGCCCGGGGAGATGGGCCAAGATAACGGGCTTCGACCGAAAGATAAAAAGAATTTCTATTTTAGATTTTGGTTTAAAATAATTCAAGAAATACCAAAAGGCCTTTAACATAGCAAATAGAGTTCAAATTATAGGAAAAATTCATAGAAATTCTTGGAGATATTTGAATTTAATAAAAAAAATCAGTTAAAGTTAGTTTTTATTTTTATACAAAAATTATTATTATTTGAAAATATGATTCTAGAAAATCAAAATAAATATTAGAAAATCTAGAAAATTAATTCATCCTCTAGAAATTCACAGAAGCCAATATAATAACATTTAAAAATTAAATAATAATATTTTTATCCTTTGCTTTTAGACACAAAATTCTAAAAATATTCTTTATTTATTCTCTCTCACATTTATTCATGTCACCCATAAGAAATCGAGAGAGAGAGAAAGCCCTTCCTGGGCTAGCATTGGCGCTTGTGCGGCCAGCTGTAGCGTACAAGCAAGGCAAAGGAATTCCCCTCCCGTCGTCCGTCCGTACGGCCAGCCGCCCGATCGGCGTGCCGCGTGCCCGCGCCGCGCGGGACCACCGGAGCCGAGGAGAGAGGAGCGGAGTTATTGGGTGGGCAAGGACACGCCTACATCATGCTTGCGACAAGAGGAGCTCCCAGTAGATTAGTAGATCCACTGTGGATATGTACGACCTCAATTAGGAACGCACCGAAGTTGCGAAAAGTAAGTACGCCCCGCGCAAGTTGAAGGGGAGGAAGCATGCTGCTCCATTCACGATTACACGGCCGGCGTGCAAATACGTGTCTCGTCGTCATTGCGGTGGCCGGTGGTGTGGTGATAATACTGCTAGGCGCTAGCAGTAGCACTAGGGCGGCGGTGCATAACGCGGCGCTCCCTACGATGCATGCCCAAGAATCAAGAGTTTCATTTTCCTTTAAATGATGTGAAACATCATTATGTTTGGTGACAAGACAAGATAATTATGAAGAGAGAGATAAAAATAGTTTCATGGGAGGTGAGTGAGTTTCATCCGAATGAAACCTAAGATACACGGTTACCTACACAAAAACTGATGTGATACTCTTAGAAACTGGAAAATAAAACTATGCACATTCCTATGGCCTAAGACCATCTTTTAGCCTCTAAGAGCGAGTATAATTAATAAGGTGCGGTAAGTAGGTTGTAAAGATTGTCACATCAGATTTATGATGAGTTGGAGGAGAGAGCAGAGGAGAGAGGAGAGAAGCGAGATGCAGATCTACAGCCGGCTGCACTACGGGCTCCAAGAAACTTGGTGAGAAAATGAGAGGATGACTGTGGGTCAAGTATTAATGGTTTTGTATGTATATATGGCTAACTATTATATATGTGGGTTGTTAGGTTGGTTGTACAATGAGATAAAGCTTATAGTTGGCTCTCTTATTAACCATGCTCTAAGACTATTTCCAGCAATTTCCCTTCATTCCCTTCTCTTCCCTCTTCTCTTCCCCATATTCATTCTATTTATTTCCTACCATCTCCAGCAGCATCCCCTCGAAGGATTTTGTGAAGAGATCGGAGAGAGAATCCCTTCACACAGATATTCTCTCTCCAAATATCGTTGAAAGGGAATCTGTTGGAGCACTTGGAATCTGTTCGTGAAGGGATTTGGAGGCTGAAGGAAATCCGCTGGAGATCCCAAGTACTCCAGCCAATTCCTTTCGCGATTCCCTTCGGACTAGATTTGGAGAGAGAATCTGGATAGAAAAGGATTCCCTTCGCGGTTCCCTTCACAAATTCATTCCAGGGGAAGCTGTTGGAGATGGTAGGAAATAAAGGGAATGAATATGGGGAAAGGAATGGAATGAAGGGAAATTGCTGGAGATATTCTAAGCCTATCTAAGTTTCTTAGGATCTGTTTGCTTTTGTTTTAGATTCTCTAAAAGCTAATTATAGATTGTGGTCGTAGAAAAATTATTTTTTTAAAAGTTAGAATAAAAAAACACATATGCCGTGAATTGTGGATTTTAGTTTATATGGGTGGACTGAATTGTGAGAATCGAGCTGTTTGTTTTTTATTCAACTTTTTAGGCCAGAATCTAGAATAAAAACAAAAACAAACAGCCCTAATACTATTTTCTTTCATTCCTTTTCCAAGTATTATGCATTAATCATCACACAAATTAGTCTCTCTCGTAATTCTAAAGCTCTTGATGAAAGGGTACTTTAATAATTTTTTAATGTCTTTCTCATCTTAGAGCTTTCTTAATCTACGTATCTAATCAAATACGCTTTATAAAATTCAACGGGGGAGTAGTTTTTTCTCCCTTATTACGCGCAAAGAACCATTGTAGTAATGCTTTGTTTGCATATATGAGGAATTATGAATGGTTGAAGAAGCGAAAGAAGGTAAAAGGCAAAGATTTCTTTTTTCCACTAAGGTTGCTTTGCGGCGGCTTTTCACCGGCAGTTTTGTTCGTCTACTTTTCGATGCAATTGTCTTTTCTATAGTTATATCGATAAACCAAGAAATGTTGAAATTGGTAAAAAAAAAAAAAGGTATACCATAACGAACCAAATTTCACAACAGCGAGTTAGTTCTATGACAATGAAACTGTGGATGTTCACTTATGGTAGATAGTGACGAAATAACATTCCTAGCTGGGACGATAGCACTGTCTATGTTGCTACTAGTCAAGCTGGAAAGAATCAAGACTGCCATGTTTGCATCCTTATCCGATCCAATAATTTACCTGGATGATTGTAGCTTTGTAGGTAGTGCTCTGGCGTACCTTTTTTAAGATATGATTGATGTTCGACATATCTGTTTCTTTCATGCTTCTTTTTTGTTCTGCCTACGTAGATTAGAGGGATAACTAGGGATAAAACTGGCTGGCCATGTGTGGTTAGATTTAATCTGCTGCCAGATTGAGTGCGACGAATACTTCGCTCAAGTTCTTCGCAAGAGGATGCAAGCACAGCTCGTAAAGTCTAATCCTTACATCCTTAGCCTTTAACTTTAATGACAAGAGGGTTCAAGCACAGCTCCTAAACTCTTATCCTTGACCCTTAGCCTATTGACAGTACCAACTGAATAATCTATGAAGGTAAGCTATCTCCATTGTTTGTCAACGTTTCAATTCACCGAATCCCATTATTCCATATCAGGCCAGATCAACCCAACCAACAAGATCTTATCATTAACATATATTTATCTGGATCTGATTCATCACAGAGCAATGCTTCCCTGCAGCTTTTCTGGCATTGAGAAATGAGAGTTAAAAAGAAATATATTATATATCTTCTTAAAGAAAAAAATGTTCCAAAAAAAAGGGCACGATCGTACCTCACTGATGCATTACAGGTCACAACAGACAGAGCAAGAATTGCGAAGACCAAACAAATTATAACACTTGGATTACAATCACAATCTGAAAGCAATATTTGACATAATAGCCTAGAATTATTTGCAGCTGCAAAAGGAGACCACGATGCATGGAACAAAGCATCAAACTATATGACAACAATATGACACGTTTGACAACTACATTTTCTGCTGAGTACAACTTGTATGATTGCCAAAAAGAATCATTGCACACACGTTAGAAACTGGTGCGAATGTTAATTAGTGGGAAAACGAAACGTATAGCTTCTACCTTCTGGGCTGAAAATGAAATAACGTACAAGTGGCTTGGCACCGCAACAATGTTTCGAACAAAAGTATACGCAGATCTGTAGTGGTATCCCCCACATGTCCTGTTCCTTCTTTTAACGTGATAGGCAAGGTCCAGTCGTTTGTATGACACTACAACCACTTGAGCTGCTGCTAAACCATCAAAGTGCTTTCTTGTTCATTATTGCTTTGCTGGTTATTAACTGCCTGCTTCAAGATTGGGAAGTTACATTACATGGCACTATTGTGGAGGTAACAAAGCAGCGTCCTCGGACTGCATGTGAACAGTGAACCTTCAAACTTTACAGCAAAACAAGCTTCCTGCATTCCTGACTCGCTCACAAAAACTCATATAACCTGGAGTAGAGATGCAAGTGCATTCGGCCATGATTTCCCAGTAGAACCTCCACTTCGATAAAGCCAAAAGGGCAACACAACATAAGTAGGCATCCCAGACTGCGTTTGCCATGTGGGCTGAGCTTTGACCAACAACCAGGGATGCACGGGAAAACCTCATCTTTGAATATCCTTTATCTGCATCATCAAATGTCCGAGGGTGATGTATCTTCTTGATAAGCACCAAAGATGGTACTTCTAAACTAGATTTTTAGCTGTATTGTCTCATGCAGAACACGAATGGGCAACAGAAGTAACAGCTTCTAATATATCCAAAGTCCACTTGTATAGGTCAACTTCAGGTTCTAAATTCCATAGAGTGCAATGCTCTTCAGAGCTCTAGGGTTTCCATGTGGAATCCTTTTACTCTTTTGAGCAGCAAAGGCATCAAAACCACGTAATATGATGTTAGCAGCCTCATGTTGAATTCAGAAACCTCGTCAGAAAATAATATTTTCCCCCAATAGGTGGAGCAGATAAATCCTACAAATGTATTAAGGTCACTAAGTTAGCTAGTTTACACAAGGTTTTAGTATAATACACAAACTTCAATGTAAATGCAAAATTAATATCATAAACATATAGTTTCAGAAGGTGCTAACTACTACGCATTTTAGTGGACATCGCAACAAGTTTACTCCACACGGTGAATGCACTACAATCAAGACTTATTTTGTCCCCTGCAATGTTCGAGTAGTTTAGAAATGATCAACAAATATATCAACTGTAAAACAGAATTTGTAAAATACTAGCACGCATGATTACAAGCAACCTAGAGATAGTTCACGGATATCCTTTCATACCAGGGTTAGGATTAACAACTGCTGGCAAATAGCTATTTTAACAAATATATTTCTATCCACAAGAGAGTTATGGCAGCTTATTTGAGGTAAATGAGTGCATACTGTGCAGTATGCGCCAAACCCCCATTTCATGCGTACCCATGCAAATCGCCCACTTTAACATCAAATTAGCTCAAAACACTACCAACAAAAATTGGAAGATAGCTCCTTATGAGATAAACAAACTTGTAAATTTTCAGTGTGTAGTAACACTTATCTTTTTTTCTCTTTTTCTTCCTTTCCTATTTATTTTGCACCAGATTTGTCATTTTTGCTGCTCCTAGTGTCGACCAAATTTGAGCTTAAAATTTAGCGTGATAGTACATCAATTTATCATCTATCTTTTCTAAAAAAAATGGTAATTGAAATACAAGGTGTGTGTACGCGCACATGCTTTTAGTATTAAAGAATCTTTTTCTCTATCAAACTATGTTCATTCATCTAAAGAAAGAATTTGCATAATACAACTGGTTGCTTTATTGTATATACGCTTTTGTCAAAAAAAGACCCTGTATTCATACAAATATGACCTGCCCACCATTTGAAAAATTGGGCTTAAACCATTACAATATGAGAAATCAACCACATAAAAAACAGGCAATAAAGTAAACATAAAGGTACAGAAGTGTTATGTTGGCAAACTAGCTGCTCATCCAATTTTCAGCAAATGGGATCAAGTTACCAGTTGTCTACACTCTTTAAATCAAGCTAGCAACAGAAGCAAGGCCTGTCCATGAAATTTGTCAGTTATGAAGATGTTATACTAAAATTTATTAATGTGACATGCCTATATAACTGCAGCAAAATAATATTCTAGAGAGTAAATGGTTTTCAGTTTATGAATTTGCTAATGAACGAGGGCAGTACCAGAAGTGGAACCTGAAGATACATCAGCTAAGATGCGTACAGAGAAATGATCTACGCAAGCAGGTAGCGTTTTATATCTAATTATTGAAATCAACAAAAGTGTACAACAAATTCAACATGTAGACTCATTTTAGTTGCTGATACAGCTTCATTGCGGCACAATTCATGTTCCAGAAACATTGATTCTATTTATTGTTTCTCGATTATTCTGGACTTAAGCAAAATCATCAATTGATTTACGCAAGGTTTGTAATAATCCCTTTCCCACCACCACGGTCCATCTGTATTTTCCCAATCATAATCAAGATTTGGGTCATGCTGCAAACCATAACACTAGGTCACTAATACATTGACCAAATTTGGCCAGTATTACCTGATGTATTGTGTTGTCCAGCTTCAGGTTAGCTATGATAAATGGTCTATCTAAGACAGAGCCCTGCTCTCTTAAATTGCATTTAAAGAAATTGCTATATCAACCATGCACATATAATGTCCTAAACGCTAAATTCATTTGTAAGACTTTGAAGATAGGAGTAGGACAAGGAGACATTTTCTTTTCATAGACCTTAAGTTGCTGCAGACATCAACTAGCATCTTGGTGAACTACAGTGGTGAGACTAGTCATGCACGGAGGGTTTCAAAAGTTATGAGCAGATAGAGATCACAGGCCAATGTCAATAATTAGGAACAAGACACCAGAATTTATTGGCATAAGAGAAAGAAAAAGCATGAGAAACAACGAGTTGGAGCAATACATCTTACTAGTAGGAATATCTAGCATAAATTGATGGCATGTTAGTGTATACCACAGAGATCTATCTGTCGCAGGACAACATGACATGCAAGCATGAATATCGAGTTGTCTTACGCACAAATAAAAAAACATTGGATAAGCAAGGAATACAAGATCATTAGCTGATTTTCCGAGCAAGTTTTGCACTAAGCGATAATAGCTCTCAGTGTGCAAATTGGCCAGCAATCGAAATGCCCAAGAACATCCTATATAACAGTTCTGAGGTTAGGAATTATTAGGGAAAATTTTTCAAATACAATCGGTGCTTAACATTCTCTCTTAAACCTTACTAACAATGCGCAACCCACAATCCAGTCCTGGCATATCTTTATGAACAAAGCTGGGTTTAAACTTTAAACATGTGATATATTATCTGTTAATCTTAACCCCATAAAGTCAGTTCTCACCAATTTCAAAGTTGAATGAATTTATAGCACTATTGGTTAAAATCTAATACATTAGGGTTCATTCCTTCAAAAACGGAAAATAGGAGTGGTATACACGTATTAATTTGACTTCATAAATCCATTAATGATGCCAATGCTATCCACTCTTGTTTAATGAATATAACTTGGTCTTGTCATGACATTTAATATGGCATGATGAATAGTTGCAGTTATTGATTCAAATCAAGTATTACTTTGTACATTCAATCAAGACAGGCTTTTTCACCTGCGCCACAGACACCACTGCTAAACAAATATCGGGTGAGTTAGCTGCAACAGGTTTGCAACATCAAGGAATTCCTAAAACTAAAAGCACCAAAATGGATCAGATAGATGATGATATATATAACAAAATATTTCCTACAAAAATACAGAACAATATGAGCATCGATAGCTTCCTCGTGTATCTATGCAAAGACAAGCATCTCTAAACAATGAAGCCGAACCCACAGGTCGTGCTGTAACAGCACCCAATATAGGGGTAAACATGGATGATGAGACATTGTAAATCTGGATTATATATCAAACTGATTCCTGGTATTTTTGTTCAGAGGCAAGGGTCTAATTGGATTGTGATACCAAGTAGGCTACAAAATAAATAAACATAATTCATCATCCAACCATGAAAATACGCAGGCTATTTAAGAAACTTCAACTAACAAAGTATTATTGTTTTTTGTTATCTCTTAGTGAACAACTAAAATGGTACAAAGATTACTTGGAAGAATCTCAGAAGCTTGAACACCATTATGAAAATCATTTATGATAACGCACTACACAAACTGATCACAATGTCAAGTGGATGAGGCATGTGGTTCTTATGAATATACCATTATTGTTTCTTACGCACAAAAAATGCACTAATACCATAGTTTAAAATTTAGGTGTGGCATTGTCTCGATTTTGCCCAACTTGTGTAAATGCAAACCTTAGGGGGTGTTTGACAGAGCTCCAGCTCCACTAAATTCTTGGAGTTGGTGGAGCTGGGTATTCCTAGCTTCACCAAATTCGTGGAGCTGGAGCTGTGGGTATATTAAGAGTGTTTAGATGGATAATCTTGTTTACATTTTAGAATAAAGTTATAAACTTAAGTCACTTTATTTCAATCTACAAGTTTCAGCTCTGAGGTGAAGCTGGAATCTGGAGCTCTGCCAAACAGGGCCTTAATATCTACATCTGGAGTGACAATAAGCCAATTTATGCAACAAAAAAAAGTACATAAATCTGTGAATAGCACAGTACATTAAGAATGGAGTATCTACTCACACTGTCATTGAACCAATACACCGAAGGGGTATCCAAGCCCATGCTTCCATATCATCCCAAGTATCGTATCGGCCTCAGCTCTCCGCCCACAACTCACATATGCCTTGTGCATGATCCAAAAGGTCTTCTTTGTCCGGTCAAACCTTAAACACTTCATCTCATCCAACACCCCATGCATCTCTGCCAGCCGGTGGTGCTTCCCATACATCACCATCTTGCAGTGGTACAAGCTCCGGCACAGCTTCCAGCCGGCTTCCTCAGCCTGCCGGACAAAATGTGCGAGTTTATCTACTGCATCGCACTGAAAATAGCTTGATATGATGGACCGCATCACCTGCGTTGTGGTGACTATGGTATTGCGTTCCAATGCCTCAGCAATCCGTCGCTCCATCCCCTCGACCAACCCTTCCTGGGCATACACCCTAATTAACAGCACACTCAGCCATGGCCTGTAATCCTCAGGACCCAACTTCTGCAACAACTCCTCAATCTTCTGAATCCTATCTACATGTGCAAACTTGCAGTAGGCACATAGCATTGCACGTATATGCAGCATGTTAACCTTGCCAGCATGCTCATGGGCACGCTCATAAGCCACTTCCATCTTATAAATCATCCCGGCATGGGCGTACCCTCTTAGCATCAGCAAATGCGTAGTGGTATCTGGAGCAACTCCACCTGCCATCATTTCATCGAACGCTGCTTCCATTTTGTCCCACATCCACACGGTGAGGTACCCAGCGATGATTGCATTATATGTGCCGACTGTGCGGGGTTGTCCGGATGCGTCCAGCGACTGAAGCGTGGCCTCCATGTGGTCAACGAGGAGGGAACGACCGAAGAGGGCGATGAGGATGTTGTAGGAGTCCGCATTGGGCGGTCCACAGCGCGGGTCGCGCTCCAGCGAGTGGAAAGCCTCGATGCAGCGGTCCGCGAGGCCGCTGTGCATGTACGCGGCCATGAGGGCGTTGTAGAGCGCCTGGTCGGGGCAGTAGGCGCTGGAGGCTTCAGCGAAGAGGGCGGCTGCGGCGGCGGGGTCGCGGGCGCGGCTGGCGAGCGAGATGGCGAGGGCGAACTCCGCGAGGGTGGACGGCGGGGAGAGCGTGCGGCGGAACGAGAAGACCGCGAGGCCGAGGAGGGGCTTGCGGCGGAGGAGGGAGAGGAGCTCGAGGGAGGCGAGCGCCGAGACGGCGAGGAGGGTGGGGAAGGAGTGGGCGAGGAGGGTGGGTGCGGGGTCAGGGTCGGTGAGCGCGAGGAGGGAGGCGGCGAGGGAGGAGACGGCCGAACGGAGATTGGAGGCCTCGAAGGGTGGGAACGGCGGCGTGGCGGTCGACAAGGAAGCAGTCCAGCGCGCGGGATCGGGCGGCGGCGGCGGCGGGGAGGAGGAAGGGGCCGTCGGGAAGGAGGAGGGGATCGCGTCGGGAGGGGTGGGTACGGATGTGTAGGGGAGAGGGGCGGAGTGGTGGAGGTGGCGGCGGATCAGGGGGAGGAGGGGGCGAGAGGAGTGGCGGGACATGGCAGGAGGCCGAGGAGGTGCTCGGCGGCGGCGGCGTTGCTGGGGGGTCTAGGGGATCGGTGTGGGGAGGGAGAGGAGCGCACGCGGCCGACTTGGCGGCGTAGCGTTTTTGCTGGGGTTTTTTGACCTGGACCTGTGTGGCCGTATGACCGTGTCGGAGCAAGCGAACTTGGACACGGCTTGGCCCATCTAGTTAACCGAAAAACTCTTAAGGCCTCCAGAATAAGTACAGAACGGGCCAAATGAACAGCCCACTTAGGTGCTATGACCTGATAAGGCCGGCGAAAAACCAACCGAGTTCGCCTTTTTGACGGCCCAGCGCAGCTTCAACTCTGCAATCTTCTTCTTTCTCTTTAGTATTAAACCATTGCAAAAACTTTTCAAAGAAAAATCAACAATGCAAAAATGCTCTGGGCCTCTGACCTAGTTTTTCCATCCACGATTTCACATAAAAATCTTTTCTTAAGACTCAAAGCCTAGCTTATGCTTTTTACTGATAACTTGAAGCCGCTCAACAAGGAAAATAACAACAACCAAGTTTTTTTTTTGTCCTAAACAAGTTGGAGTAAACTAGGAATAAAATCCGATCAAAATATTCATAAAAGTACAATCGAATAAATAAAAATAGATACCATATTTTCCCTCGCAAAAAGAACACTAGATACTCTGTTCAGCCAAGTGCAACGAGGAGCCAGGTTGGCATGTAAATCTGGAGAGGGATCCTTGGTAGTTCCTGCGCCCACATGCGTGAGCCATCCGATCGAGCAACCGAATGGTCCAAATCGTTTAAAAACATTTGTTACAGCGTTTGCTACAATACTTTTCGCTATAGTACTTCGGAGTCGATCTAAACCGTCGCTTTCCGATCCAACGGCTGGCACGTATCTGCTTAAGTTACAGTTATAATAGCAACTACATATGATCCCTGTCCTGTAAATCCTTATTCCCTACCGTTGTTTTCGCAAAGATAGTACTAGATATGTTTGAAATCTGTGCCCCGATTTTGAAATTGCATTATCATGACTTATTGTTCCACCTAGAATTCATTTTTTCCTTTGGCTTATTGCTCACAACAAAATCATGACAAAAGATAATCTGCGGAATCGAGGTTTAGACAAAGGGATGGATTGTAGCTTTTGTAATGATTGCGAAACTGTTAATCATCTTTTCTTTGAATGTATTGTGGCTGGAAATACTTGGAAATTAATTGGAGAGTTTTTTGATATTACAATTGGTTATGATTTTGAATCAATAGCTCGTTTTTGGTTGAGTAACAAAAAAAATATGGTTTTGAATACTGTTTGTTCAGCCACTCTTTGGAGCTTGTGGTATACTAGAAATAACTTGATTTTCTATTCTCAGAAATGGATGAGCATGAAAACAATTTGGAGAAAGATTCTTGTCAATCTAAGGAATTAGAAACCAATCTTCAAAGAAGTGATGATGGTGCGTATGATGCAGTTTTGCGATTGGTTAGATGCCAAAATCCAAAGACTTTTCCTGCTGGACGTGAGGAGTGAATGGACACAGTGAAGATTTGGAAACTTTGCCAAAGATTGAAGAGAATAATTCTGGTGCTGAGTTGTGTCACTATTAGTTTTGTTTTGTGTTGATGATGTTGCACTCATGAGATGATGTTCTGTACTCTGCGTATGCTGTAGTTTTTGTGTGGATGGTCGGTGATAGAGTTTGTTGTTTTTGTTCCCTGAAGGGGAATGGTGTGAATGGAGGATTTCACAAAGACTAGTTTTATGTTGAACTGTTTCTTGGTTTCATTTAATGGAACTGGGGCATTCGATGCCCTTTTGATCTAAAAAGAAAAATTGCATTATCATGGCAACATGGCACTTTTGTATCCTCGTTTCCAAGTTGCATCAATTTGCATCCATAATATCATGACACTTTCTTCCCGATGTATAGCAACACTAGTGTGTTCTATTTTAATCACCTGGCACCTTTTATAAGTTACTCATTTTGGACCAGCAGATTGATTAGATTGCTACTATCATGTAAAAAGGATCGAGGTGACTTGGTAAAGTCGCGTACATTAAAAAAAACGTAGCTACAAAGGAATAAGGACTAGGAGTTGACGATGTTATTAATTATAAACTAGCAAATTTATCCGTGTAACTATACGGCTAGAAATTATGATATAGTTATCTTTAATATACAATTCTACTTTATATAATTGAAATACAATTATATTGATGTATAACTCTAATATCTATATACAATTAATATGCACCGTTATAATCTGACCCCACCAAAATCTCGTTTTCTTTCGATTGATGTGAGAATTTTTAGAATTTTTTCTTTTTTTGGAATTATTGTGGGATTTTCTGGCCCTTAAAACCAATAAGGTGTCTTGAATATCACCCATTATTTTTATTTATATAGATATATTAAACACCATAGTTGATATCACCAAAGGATTTCGGATGTTTTAAACAACCAATTATTGGAAGGACTAATTCTATTGAGACACATTTTCGTATTTTCACGGTGGTGGACACATAGGCATCGAGAGGGGACCATGCAGCGACGGATTCTTGATTTTCACCGTAGACAGCGGGAGTTATAAAAGTATTGTTCGATGTAAAATATAAAAAATTATAATAGCAAAAATATAATGTACAAATTATTATTATTATTATTATTAGAGACAACGTCCATAATAATTTAGAGGTTTGCGAATTGGGATTTCAACTCTGCATGCTTTCTCTTTATTTGTTAATGCTCTACGTGCTATATTTCAAAAATCACGATTCATCGCTACAAATCAACGTAACGTTGATTGATTTATGAATTGAGAATTTCATATTAGAGAACCAAGAATGAAATTTACATGTGTGATTGCCAATGCCAAATACTTAATTGATGCCTGTTGTTTTATCATCATTTCCTGCCCTACCGGGTGCCGCCGCCTTGACCCGCCAATCGCCACTGGCATCGCACCTTCCATCCATAGCTCATGCTCGCCATGCCCCACATGGCTGCCCTGCAACACGCCACGTGCTGCTCCCTGCCCTGTCAGACACGGCCACCCTAACTTCCCAAGCGTCACTGATGTCACACCTTCCATTCTCGTCGGTGCTCGTTGTGACCATGGTGGCCAAAGCTACCCTGCCGCTCCATATGCTGCCGCCCACCCTGTAGCCTCCGCCCGTTAGCCGGTGTTGGTGAATGCTCGGTGCTTGTCCGCTATCTTGCTCCCTACCAGCTTGTATTTGCCCTATGGCCCTTGTCCTTCATTGCTGGGCTACCGCCTACCAGGTGTGTCGCCACCACAAAGAGAGTGAGAGATCGTGGGCGTGTGAAATTGAGAGTGGGTTAGGTGTTGGCATTGAGGAATGGAGGAAGACTGGATCTTGGGTGATTGGACCATGCAAGGAAGGTTGGGAGATAAAGAGGGTGGGTGTGCTGAAATAGATGTAGAAATTGAAATATGTATTTTTGAGACCACTTGCTAATATATACACTTAATACATTTATTACATAATTTGTTTTTATTAAAAAAAATAGATGTACATCTATACACCCGTAGTCATATGCTGAATCTCATTAGCCATAATAAAGCAAGTTCCTATCGCGTCAGAATTGAATTATACATTTAATGGATGCTATCAAACTCACATGTACAACGAACAAATATAGAATGCTCATGTATACGTCGATACAATGCATTTATGGCCAAATGTTACTAGGTAGAATGTGCGGCGCACACCGCACCATGTAAAATTTGCTCTGTTTTTTTTCTAAAAAAATGGATGCATAGGAACCGGCTACGAATTTGCGTAACTACGGGTTCATTTTTCTCGGATGATGTACATCTATACACCCGTAGTCATATGTTGAATGTCATTAAACATAATAAAGCAAGTTCCTATCGCGTCAGAATTGAATTATGCATTTAATGGATGCTATCAAACTCACATGTACAACGAACAAATATAGAATGCTCATGTATACGTTGATACAATGCATTTATGGCCAAATGTTACTAGGTAGAATGTGCGGCGCACGCCTCACCGTGTAAAATTTGCTCTGTTTTTTTCTAAAAAAATGGATGCACAGGAGCCGTCTACGAATTTGCGTAACCACGGGTTCATTTTTCCAGAATGATATTTAAAAAATGGGATGAGTAGGAGCCGTTTACGAATTTGTATAATCACGGGTTCTTTTTTTGCAAAAAATAACCTAAACGTAATTTTCGAAGGACCCTGACGCGAGAACGTAAAAAACGGTGGAGAACACATTTGCAAATGTACAGAATTATGACTTTTTTAAAAAATAAACGCTGTCAGGACTTAAACGCAATTTAATTTTTTGAGTGGGACTTTTTATGAATAGGGCGACGTGGTTAGTTGGCTGCTCCGTAAATCTTCAAAGCATAATAGATATGTTTTCTTGAGAAAAACAAAGAAAGGATCTCTTTTTTGCCGAGTTTAACACTCTATACGTTCACCGGTGAATAATACATGTTTCTAAAAATACTATAGATCGAGCTGCAAAAAAAAACTATAGAGATCGAGTTGGGATAAAAAAAGTCTAGAGATAGAGATGCACACGAAAATATTTTTCCCGTGAAAAACGGAGAAAGTATATGGATATAAGGAGCGGGGACCTATTTGTTATATTTTTTGACCTGAGCTCTATCCTGAAAAATTAAAAAATGGCTCGTTCGCAATTTGTATTTAACGGGAGCCTCTATCCGTAAATTAATGAACCGACGAGCCTAAACACAATTTGGAAGCTTTTTCTTACACTCACAAAAAATCTCAAAGCATCTATTTGTAATTTTACAGTAACCTATCTGTAATTTAAAGAATATCGAGGGACCTTTTTTGCAAAACTGCTGGAGGTGACGTGGAGTGCCTGAGCTGCCGGCAATTCTTCGACAAGAAATTGCAAATGACCTATTTGTAATTTTATAGGGACCTATCTGTAATTTAAAGAATATTGAGGGATTTTTTTGCAAAACTGTTGGAGGTGACATGGAGTGCCTGAGCTGCCGGCAATTCTTCGACGCTAATAGATGTATTATTATATGGTCTTCATTCTTTAATGGAAACTAGCAAGGATGACCATGTACTTTCATGTGTATTTATGAAATCTATTCGTGATATTTTAGTATTGTATATTATAGGAGAAAATACCCAATCTATTTATCAATGCTTGTCATGTATAATCGAAACTTTCTTCACCAAATACTCGCATAGAAAAATACAAAACATAGCATAACATAATATTTTTCATTTATATTATCGTCATACATCATACCTTTATTCCATTATTGCAATGATTGTCGACGTTACATGCTCATAATAAACATTACATAGCTTGTACTGGTTTAACTGAGTGAAAACCCGTCAATATACCACCCTCTCAATCCTTCCATTCTGCAGAGGTCTATCAAATAAAGGGTTCATAATTGTTTTTTTTTGGTGAGTTTTTTAGCATGTTATTTTTTTCTTCTTAGCAGCTTAAAAGATATGTCATGAGTTTTTGTATATAATAGATTAAGCTCGTGAGAAGGAGCAGTTTGCAACACATGCTTAGGAAGGGCATGCAATGCCTTGGTGGTGGGAGCGGGCATGCAATGCCATGGTGGTGAGAGGGATGGTGCTGTCTTTTCAACTCTTTGAGTTTCCTCTATGAGATCGACATGATGTATTTTATTTAATCGGAATACACATACATAGATCAACAGGATGTATTTTATTTAATCGGAATACACATACATGTGTATTTAATAAAAAAGCATGTCTCACGCTTGTTGATGGTGATCTAAGCCAATCTAACGAAATCCGAAAAACTCGGATCTAAAGCCACCACGATCACCTAACTGCGCAATGATCGGGAGCGCACCAACGTTACCTTGGTTACGGTCCCGGTACATACACTAGATTTAAAGGGGAGAGACCGGCTCTTGTTTGGTGTGACTAATCACGAGTTCATCCTCCCGACACCATTCGATCTAAGGTTATAGCGCAAGGCTACCGAAGGCCCTACACTACCACCGAGTGAACCTCGGTGCTCTCTTCCTCTTCATCACGCATCAAGAACATCACCGAGCAATCACTAATTGGCTTCTTCCTCTTCACTGGGTTAGCATCTAACGATTCATTTTTGCATTAATCTTGTGATCATGACCTAGGCTAGCTGAAGACTTAGACTCATCCCTTAGCAAATTACATAACATTTGGTATCAAATCAATCTAGTCTGAATCTTGATCCTATTTTGGCCCGGTTGAGGTATGCTTTTGTTGTTTTTTAGCAATTTTTGCCTCGGTTAAAGGTTGGTTTAGAGGTTTTCGGCTCGGCTTAGCATTTAGAAGGAGAGGATTAGCTCCAAATCTGAACCCAAATTCCCAAATTAGGAAACCCTAAAGCCCCTTTCTCCCCAAATCACGAATCAATAAAACCTAAAGCTCAAAGGGGGTTGCGGGCTTATCATTTGGTCGCCGCCGTTCTCACCATCGACCACGACGACGTGCGCTCGCGTCTGCTCAGATTCTGGTCGCTCACCGCGGTTCTCGCGGTCACCTCGCCACGCATCTGCACCTTTTGCCAACGCGCCCCCACGTCCGCTCAGCTCCTGGTTGCCGTCGCAGCCACCTCGCTGGTGTTGGCCCTCCTAGATCTGCCGCACGCTCCGTCGGCCTCACCTCGCCCGTCGCTTTGCCGAGCGATCGCTCGTTTTCCCCTGCCGCGTGCGTTGTGGAATTTTCGGGGAGACGAAGCGAAATGTCCTTTAGGGTTAGGGTTTTTCCCGGCGCTGTATGTGTCTGATGTGCATATTTTGCAAAATTTGGAACCAATTACATGTGTCTGTTGTGCATATTTTGCCAAAATTGCAATATGACCAGGATGGATGGAAGTAATATTTCTGTCGATGGAAGTAATATTGTGAACTTCGATCTTGATCAGTTCGATGGATGGAAATATTACTTGACTGCGATCTTGTATGTGCTGCTTAACTGTGATCTTGATCAGTTCGATGGAAGAACATCTTCATCTTGTATGTGCTGCTTAACTGCGATCTAGTATGTGATGCTTTCTATCAGCTTCTACCTGCTTGTTAAGCAGCACATACTAGACTGGGTGCCCCTAGCACATCTATATAGATAAAGATTGTAGATGAGTTTGCAACCTCACAACTGCAGTTTTTGTTTGTGGACATCATAGGATTCCAACATTATAAATTATTAACTATTATAATGCAGTATATGACAATAGGAAGTTCCCAAGGATTACCTCGACAGTCAGCTCATTCTAAATCCTCTGAACAGTAAGATATTGCCTAATAGACTTTAGTTGATCACATTTGTTGATATCCTCGTATATATACTGGTTGTTCCATCCTTCTGCGGTATAGAACTTTTAGGTTTTGATGTTGTGCCCTGACAACGTTCAAAACGCTTAGATCTATGCTCCCGTTGTTTCTTTACTACACAAGCAAAAATAGATTACTAAAAGACTTGAATTAATGTTTATTGTTTGAGATCATGTTTGATGATATGCATCTACCATGTTTTCATCGAATGCAATGATCTACCGAATGAATGCAATATGATTTTAGTGTTTGTGATGTTGGTTTGCTTGTGTAGATGGTTGAGGCTGAATGGTCTGAAGAACACACTAGGATTGTTTGTAGATTGTTTGCCGAACAAGTGAGGTGCGGAAATCATTTTAGCACCCATTTGAACAATCTTGGGTATAAAAATGTGATTGAAAAGTTCAACCAGGAGACAGGTATTTTGTACACTAGGGAGAAATTTAAGAATAAATGGTCCAAACTGAAGCTAGAGTACAATGCTTGGAAGGAATTATTGAAACAAACAGGTATATGTTGGGATGAGAGGAAGGGAACGGTTGACATGAACAATGATTGGTGGAAGATGATGAGAAAAGTAAGTGTGCAAATCGTAATATATTTGATCTTGTTTTGTTTGTAGCAATATTGTTTTTTACATATGTTTTCATGTTTGCAGAAAATTCCAGGATGTAGAAAGTTTAAAGAAAAGGGAATTCAAAATGATGATGAGTTGAAGGTTATGTTCGAAAACCTTAGAAATACCGGTGATGATCATTTTTGTGCTTCGTCTGGTCTCCTTCCTCAAAGTCCTATTCATTGTCTTGAGTTCGTGGATTCAGAGCTCGAAAGTGATCCAGAAGAAATAACTCCAATTAGCAAGGGCAAAGGCAAGAGATCATACTGTGATGCCAAAGAGAAGACAAAGAAAAACAAGACAAGCGGAGGCAAGTGGATCGAAGATGTGAAATCATGTGCTGAAAAATTGGCTTAGAATTGAATTTGCAAATATGTTTGTTCATGTGTTTTGTCAATTTGACAAGAAGCAGTAAGTTTCGCTTTTGCGCCGGACCAAGATCTCAAGAAACAGTAAGTTTTCCATCTACGACGGACAAACTTTGTTGGTCTGTCGTGGACATGCTTTTGAACTCATTGAGCCAAACTCAATTTTCCTCAAAAACCAGTAAGTTGTGCATGTACGACGGACAAAGTTTTTGGGTCTGTCGTGAACGTGTTTTTGAGCTCATGAGTCGAACTCAATCTTCCAAGAAACCAGTAAGTTTTGCATGTACGGCGGACAAACTTCTTTGGTCGATCGTGAATGGCTTTGAGGTTTGATTTCGCATGTACGACGGACCGATTTTGTTTGTCCGTCGTGAACGTGTTTTCGCCAGAATGATTTCTTCTTGGAACCGAAACTTTCACTTGTACAACGGACCGATTTTGTCTGTCCGTTGTGAATGGTTTTTTGAGTGATTTTTCATGTGTACGCCGGACCATATTTCCTTGTCCGTCGTGAATGCGTTTTTGCTGAATTAGGGTTTTGAGCAAAATTGAAGTAATTTGAATTTGAGATTATGAAATTTGTGATGATTTCATGATGCTTCTTTTGAAGTGGACTTTATGCAATGCTCATGTGAGTAGTTGCATGGATTGACATTGAGTCAAGTCGTGGACTTGTGCTCGGATTTGTTTTGTGGTTTGTTCATGTGCAGGTATTGCTCGAAGACGAATGTGGTCGATGACGGACCGAACTAGGTTCATGGAGGAACCGAGGTTCGGGACTAGGTTCAGGAGGAACCGAGGTCTTGGTGGTCAAGGATGTCATGCGGGACGTTCGGGCTAAGAGAATGGTGCACATGAAGAATGGTTAGTCACGTGAGAATGGCAGGAGGTCATTCGCGTGCAAAGTGTTAGTCACGTGAGTATGGCGGTGGCCATACGCGTGCAAAGTGTTAGTCACGTGAGTATGGTAGGGTTGCCATACGCGTGCAAAGAGTTGTACTCGGCCAGGTTGGGCCAAGTAGGGTTGTGTTGGATACGGATTCCTTCTAGGGAATAGGAATCGTATTCGTAACTCCTTGTGGGTTGGTGCTTTAAATAGGTGGGGTCTCTGTTGAAAGGCACCAAGTAGAGCTGAGCGCATCAAGCTTTGAGCTTGGTTTTAGGGTTTGTACTCTTTTGATGAGAGTATTTTAGACAAGAAATAAAGATCAATTCTTCCAAGATTTTTATGTGCTACAAGAACCACGTCGCTACAGTGTTTTCTGTTTTGGTTCTTGTTTGCATGCTTGTTCTAATTCTAGATTGGTTTTTGATCGTTGAGTTTCATCTTGATTTGATCCATCAAAAACCGTTCTAGGGTATTGATTTAGAGTTTCTCAAAGTCTAGTTGATTAATCTTTTGAAGATCTTGTTTAATCTTGAAGTTTTGATTAGATTGATTCTCGTCAAGTTCTGAAACAGCAAGCTTGCGAAGCTTATAACTTTTGATCCATAAGTCCGATCGAGCTTATTCTTTTTGGGTTCGGTTCGTACTGGAATCTAATTTCTTGTGACCAAATTTCAGATCGATCCGACGGTTGGATCTCCGGTAATTTGCGTTTTACCGAACCTCTGTTATTCTGTTTTTGTCGAAAACGAGGCAATTATTTGGTTCTGTTTTGGGGTGAACTTTTAATAGATCAAGAATTTGGTTTTAGCTTCCGCACAATCATTCACCCCCCTCTGATTGCTATATTCGTATACTTCGATCCTACAAGTGGTATCAGAGCAAGGTTTCTCTAATCTATCTTAACCGGTGATTAGATTAATGGATCGTTATTCGACAAAACCATGTGTGTTCGATGGTGTTGATTTTTAGTTTTGGAAGGCCAAGATGGAGGCGTTCATCCAAGCACAGGGCTTCACAATTTGGGAGAAGGTCTACAAGCCATATGAAGTCCTCGCAAGCGACAACGTCAACGACACCAATCGCACACATGTTGAAGCAAATAGCAAGGCGCGCAACTTGATCATCCAAGGCTTGGGATGCTGACTTTGATCGTGTGGTTCATCTTCGATCCAAGCATATGAGGTATGGAAATCTCTTTGTGATTACCATGAGGGTTCTAACACTTGTCAAAGAGGTTCGCCAAGATATTTACAAAAAAAAGAATACATGCGTTTTGAGATGAAACCTAGTGAATCTGTAGATGACTTCTTTGCACGTTTCAATAAAATTCTTAGCAATCTACGTCTTTGTTGGAGTTAGCTACACCGATCTTGAAAATGCTCGACAATTGCTTAGTGCTTTGGACATGTCGGTGTGGGAGATGAAAGTAACATCTATACAAGAATCTACTACCATGAGCACACTCACATTAGATGTTCTTTACTCTAAGTTGAAAACTCATGAGTTGGATGTTCTTGCCAGGAAGGGTAACATTAAATCAATTGCTTTGATCTCTAACCCTAACATGTCAAATGCAAATTCTTCTTCTAGCTTTGCCTTGTCTTCCATGTCTTCTTTAATGGATGAGCAACTTGAAGAGTTTCTGAAGAAGATCTGGCACTACTCTCTTCTCGCTTTAACAAAGCTTTGAAGAATGTGAGAATGAGAAAGAGAGGTGGTCCTCCAAGATGCTATGAGTGTGGTGACCTCAACCATATTCGCACAAATTGTCCTAAGCTTGCGGGAAAAACATCAAAGGAGGAGAAGGACAACGACAGAAGGAATGAGAAGAAAAGGTTCTCATCAAATGATAGGAAGAAGAAGAGCTTCATCAACCGCAAGGTGGTTCACTGAGTTCTTTCCGGCTCTTGAACAAGTCAATTTGAGCGATGTGGACTCGGAGAGCGGCGAAGATGATGCAACTCCAAGCAAGCATGATTTGATAGGATTATGTCTCATGGCAAGCGACAAGGATAGCTTCACTGAGGGCGACCACGGCAGCGACTTCAATGAGGTAGATCCCTCTTATGATGAATTAGCTATTCTTTGTTGCTCGTCTTGGAAAATTGCTTGACAAGCGTGATAAGAAAATTAAGAAACATGATTTCATTATTGAATCATTGAATGCTGAAATTGCTAGACTTAAGACTTTGATTCCTAGTGATGATACTTGCAAATCATGTGACTTAATTTACAATGAGCTCACCTTGCTTAGGAAAGAACATGCTCTTTTGTTGCATCTAAATGAGAAAAATGAGAAACATGTTGTACATGCTAGCTGTTCCAGCGATGATTTGCATAGTTCAACTTCTTGTTCTAAATGCTCAACTCTTGAATTAAAATTGAAAGATGCAAATGCTAGGGTTTCTCAATTAAGCTGATAATTTGCTTTCACATGAAATTCTCTCATGCTCAACTTGTCGCATAAGCAAAAGGAAAAGTAGATGTTCCTGCAATAATTGTTTAACTCTTGCTAAGAAAGTTGATTACTTGCAAAATTCTTTGGAACGTTTCACTAATGGCAAGAAGAAGTTGAACATGATTCTGGATCAATCTAAGGTTAGCACAAACAAGAGAGGTTTAGGTTTTGATCCTTATGCCACATATGAAACTAAACCTCGCCGTTGTTCAGGCTCCTTGCAAAATTGAGTTATCTAATGAGCCTAAGAAAATTGCTTTTCAATCTGCAGGTTTTTATCTTCTACTATGATGAATGCAAAATGTGCTTTTCTTGTTAAAGCTAAACATCATGTCAAGTACACTTGCACTCATTGTGGTAGAGATGGACACTTAGTAGATTTTTGCTTTAGACTAGCCAAACAAAGAAAAGAAGGAAAGAAGCGAGGCTAGGTCAAATTTCAGCAAAGCACATTTTTATGCGCCTAGAGTGATGAAAACACCTTCTGTTCCTACAAACATGGGAAAAGGCAAATCTGATTTTGTGCATAAAAATTATCGTGTTGTGCCTACTATTGTGCGTCGTGTGTCTCAAGATCTTGGATTCCCAAAAATCTCATTCCTAACCCGATCTTGAGACCTCGACATGTTTTGTTGCTATGTAGGCTTCTCGCGAGGAAGGAGAACATATGGCTAGTGGATTAGGATGCTCACGCCACATGTCAGTAATAAGAATTGGTTCTCCTCCTCACTCGTGCATCTCGTCTTTGAAAGTGTTACTTTTGGAGATGCTTCTTCCTCTTCTGTTGTGGCAAAAGGTACAATAAAGGTAAGTGACAAGTTTATGTTCAAAGATGTGGCTCTTGTTGAAAATTTGAAATATAACTTGCTTTCTGTCTCACAAATGCTTGATGAAGATCTTGAGATAAGCTTTAAGAAAAATGAATGCAAAGTGCTAGATGCTTTAGGTGATCTTGTGTTCAAAATTTCTCGTTTTGGAAGAGTCTTTAAAGCTGATTTTGATGCATCACCTTCTTCTAAGCATAGGTGTCTAATTGCCAATGTTTCTAAAGATTTATTCTTTTGGCATCGTAGACTTGGTCATGTTGGTTTTGATCATCTTACTCGTGTAAATGGTTTAGATCTTATACGTGGCTTGCCTAAGCTTAAGGGTGATAGCAATCTAGTATGTTCTTCTTGTAGACATGGTAAGATGATTGCAGGTTCACATCCACCTCTTACCATAGTGATGACAAACGCGCTCCAGACAGCTTTCTACATCTTGATGCTGATTGGACCATCTCGAGTTCAATCCTTTGGAGGCAAGCGGTATGTGCTTGTGATTGTTGATGATTTTTCTAGATACTCTTGGGTGTATTTTATGGCATCTAAGGATGAGGCTTTTAGTCATTTTAGAAGTCTTGTTCTTAGGCTTTCATTGACCATCCAGGAGCTCTCAAAGCTATTAGAAGTGATAATGGAACTGAATTCAAAAATGCTTCCTTTGATCTCTTTTGTCTTTGAAAAGGAATTGATCATCAATTTTCATCTCCTAGAGTGCCTCAACAAAATGGTGTAGTCGAAAGAAAAAGCGAGCGTTAGTTGAGATGGCTAGAACCATGTTAGATGAACATCTCTCTCCTAGAAATTTTTGGGCTGAAGCTATTTCAACCGCTTGTTATGTTTCAAACCGTGTGTTTTTAGATCAAAATTGGGTAAGACTCCATATGAGCTTCGGTTTGGACATAGACCTTCTGTTTCTCACTTTCGAGTTTTTGGATGCAAATGTTTTGTCTTGAAATCTGGAAATCTTGATAAATTTGAAGCTAGATCAACTGATGGCATTTTTCTTGGATATCCTGCTCATACTCGTGGCTATCGTGTGCTTGTTTTGGAGACTAACAAAATTGTGGAAACTTGTGAAGTTACTTTTGATGAGGCTAGTCCAGGCACTAGTCCAAGTGATGCAGTGCACAGCGCATACATTCAGGGGGAGAAAATCTTTGAAGATGATGATGATGTTGAAGATGAGGTCTTGACTCTTCCTAATGCACAACAAGCTGTAGCACCTTTGGCACCTACTACTACATCACCTACAGCTAATCATCCTCAAGCTACAACATCATCTGTACATACTGAAAATGAAGAAGGAGAAGGAGAAGTCTCAAAAGTCAATGCTCCCTTGCACATTCAAAAAATGCATCCATCTGAACAAATGATTGGAGACCTAAATGAGAGAGTCACTCGATCCAGGTTTATTCATTCTGACACTCATGCTCATTCTGCTTTAGTTGCCTCTTTTGAACCCAAAGATATATCTCATGCATTATCTCGATTTAATCTTGGATCAATGCCATGCATGAAGAATTAGAGAATTTTGAACGAAATAAAGTTTGGAAACTTATCTCACCACCTCCTGATTTTAATGTTATTGGAACTAGATGGGTTTTCAAAAATAAACAAAGTGAGGATGGTGTTGTTGTTAGAAACAAGGCTAGATTGGTTGCTCAAGGTTACACTCAAATTGAAGGCTTAGATTTTGATGAAACCTTTGCTCCTGTTGCTAGAATTGAAGCCATTAGAATCCTTTTAGCTTTTGCTGCATCCAAAGGTTTCAAATTGTATCAAATGGATGTGAAAAGTGATTTTCTTAATGGCTACATAAATGAGGAGGTTTATGTCAAGCAACCACCTGGTTTTGAAAATCCAAAGTTTCCAAATCATGTGTTCAAACTATCAAAAGCTTTGTATGGTTTGAAACAAGCCCCTAGAGCATGGTATGATAGGCTAAAAACCTTTTTACTTGAAAAAGGCTTTTTAATAGGAAAGGTTGACAAAACTCTCTTTTTACTCAAGCAAGGCAATGATCAACTATTCGTTCAGATTTATGTTGATGATATTATCTTTGGTGGTTCATCTCATGTTTTAGTGTCTGAGTTTTCAGAAACAATGAGGAAGGAGTTTGAGATGAGTATGATGGGTGAGTTGACATACTTTTTGGGATTTCAAATCAAGCAAACGAAGGATGGTACTTTTGTACATCAAAGCAAATACACGAAAGACTTGCTACATCGCTTTGGAATGGAAAACAGCAAGCCGATCATGACACCCATGGAGAGCACTTGCGCACTTGACCCTGATGAAGATGGTGAGCAGGTTGATCAAAAGGAATATAGAAGCATGATAGGTTCACTTTTGTACCTCAACGCATCAAGACCGGATATACAATTTCTTTGTGTGCTTGTGTGCTCGTTTTCAAGCTTCCCACGTGCTTCACATCGACAATTTGTCAAAAGGATTTTCGTGTATCTTCATGGAACTCAAGATTTTGGCATTTGGCTTTACGCTTCCTCATGCATTAGTTTAAGAGCCTTTTACGATGCTGATTTTGGAGGATGTAGAATTGATAGAAAAATTACATCTGGTACATGTCATTTCTTGGGCAATTCTCTTATTGCATGGTCATCTAGAAAACAATCTTACATTTGCACAATCAAGCTGCTTTGAATCTGAATATGTGGGCTGCCGCTAGCTGTTGTTCTCAAATTCTTTGGATAGTAGCTACACTTAAAGATTATGGGGTTAATTTGGATAGTGTTCCTCTTTTGTGTGATAACACTAGTGCAATTTGCATTGCTAAGAACCCTGTACAACACTCTAGAATAAAACACATTGACATCAGATTTCACTTTCTTAGAGATCATGTTGAAAAAGGCAACATTGTGCTTCATCATGTGGATACTGAACATCAATTGGCAGACATTTTCACAAAACCTTTGTCTTCTTCTGTTTTGCTTTTATTCGGGGAGAACTTGGGATTGTTCATCCAATGGGTTTGTTTTGAGGGGGAGTCTCTTTGCCAAGTTATTTCACTTGATGAGCTCACTTTATCATATTTCTTTATATGTTATGTAATTGAGCTAATATATGATAATCTAATTGTTTCACTTGAACTAAAAATGACATTGCGGAATTCCCTGGACTAATTGCCTATAGCTAAATACTCTGTGATATCTTACTCTTCTAGGCTTGATATTGAATCTTCTTGACAAATTTGGGCTATGAAGCAAGTGTGGTTTCAACTTTACTCTTTCATAAGACCTTTTAATCACTTTTGCATGTTTATAATCAAAGAAAAATGAAAAGAAAAGGGAATCAATAAAAAAGAGTTGTTAAAAGCAAAAGCCTCAAGTTATGAGCTTCAGGATGCTTTCCCTAAAAGATAAGATGTATGCTTCAAGCATGCCATTCCCTCAAAAGACAAGATGTATGCTTCAAGCATGCCACTCCAAGGAAATAAAAGAAGTATGCTTCAAGTATGCCACATGCAGTTCTTGTTTAAAGATTAAATTGGTCCACTAGATTGGAGTTGAAACTACTTGCTCGCCTGATTTGTTATTTGTTTCAACTTTGAGCCTTTGTTTTTCTACTAAAGGTTTTGCTTAGTACTTGGCTATAGTTGATTGAATTGAGGTTGAGATGCATGTCATTCCCTAACTTGTTAAAATCACATCAAGATCATGTATTTTGCATATTATGTGATATATAAGGTTATATGATCGAATGAGCTCATCTTTTCTTATCTTGGCACTCCTTGTTTCTCCTTGTGAAATCTTTGCTACAGGAAAAATAATGAAACTGTTCTCTATTTTGTACACTTGATGAATCCAATGTCAAAGGGGGAGAAATTTGGGAATAGATGAAAAGTTTAAGAAAAAGGGGTATGAGAAAATGGGGGATTTGTTTCTGGAATTTTGGGAGAAGTTTGGAGATTTTTGGAATTTTTGGGCACATTGCACATTCACACACATTTTCCTTCTCGGGAGATTTTGTTTTGCATATTTGTCAAAGGGGGAATTCTGTGTTTTACTTTTGGTCCTTGATCCTTTGGATTTCATAATCTTTTGTAAAGTGAATGACAAATGTTCAATTCTAAGTGGTGTTGCCAATGTTTTCATCAAGTGGGAGATTGTGAAATCATGTGCTGAAAAATTGGCTTAGAATTGAATTTGCAAATATATTTGTTCATGTGTTTTGTCAATTTGACAAGAAGCGATAAGTTTCGCTTTGCTGGCGGACCAAGATCTCAAGAAACAAGAAGTTTTCCATCTACGACGGACAAACTTTGTTGGTCTGTCGTGGACATGCTTTTGAACTCATTGAGCCAAACTCAATTTTCCTCAAAACCAAGATAAGTTGTGCATGTACGACGGACAAAGTTTTTGGGTGCATCGTGAACGTGTTTTTGAGCTCATGAGTCGAACTCAATCTTCCAAGAAACCATTAAGTTTTGCATGTACGGCGGACAAACTTCTTTGGTCGATCGTGAATGGCTTTGAGGTTTGATTTTCGCATGTACGACGGACCGATTTTGTTTGTCCGTCGTGAACGTGTTTTCGCTGAATGATTTCTTCTTGGAACCGAAATTTTCACTTGTACAACGGACCGATTTTGTCTGTCCGTTGTGAATGGTTTTTTGAGTGATTTTTCATGTGTACGCCGGACCATATTTCCTTGTCCGTCGTGAATGCGTTTTTGCTGAATTAGGGTTTTGAGCAAAATTGAAGTAATTTGAATTTGAGATTATGAAATTTGTGATGATTTCATGATGCTTCTTTTGAAGTGGACTTTATGCAATGCTCATGTGAGTAGTTGCATGGATTGACATTGAGTCAAGTCGTGGACTTGTGCTCGGATTTGTTTTGTGGTTTGTTCATGTGCAGGTATTGCTCGAAGACGAATGTGGTCGATGACGGGACCGGAACTAGGTTCATGGAGGAACTGAGGTTCGGGACTAGGTTCAGGAGGAACTGAGGTCTTGGTGGTCAAGGATGTCATGCGGGACGTTCGGGCTAAGAGAATGGTGCACATGAAGAATGGTTAGTCACGTGAGAATGGCAGAAGGTCATTCGCGTGCAAAGTGTTAGTCACGTGAGTATGGCAGGTGGCCATACGCGTGCAAAGTGTTAGTCACGTGAGTATAGTAGGGTTGCCATACGCGTGCAAGAGTTGTACTCGGCCAGGTTGGGCCAAGTAGGGTTGTGTTGAATACGGATTCCTTCTAGGGAATAGGAATCGTATTCAGAACTCCTTGTGGGTTGGTGCTTTAAATAGGTGGGGGGTCTCCTGTTGAAAGGCACCAAGTAGAGCTGAGCGCATCAAGCTTTGAGCTTGGTTTTAGGGTTTGTACTCTTTTGATGAGAGTATTTTAGACAAGAAATAAAGATCAATTCTTCCAAGATTTTTGCGTGCTCTGAGAACCACGTCGCTCTGGTGTTTTCTGTTTTGGTTCTTGTTTTCATGCTTGTTCTAATTCTAGATTGTTTTTGATCGTTGAGTTTCATCTTGATTTGATCCATCAAAAACCGTTCTAGGGTATTGATTTAGAGTTTCTCAAAGTCTAGTTGATTAATCTTTTGAAGATCTTGTTTAATCTTGAAGTTTTGATTAGATTGATTCTCGTCAAGTTCTGAAACAGCAAGCTTGCGAAGCTTATAACTTTTGATCCGTAAGTCCGATTGAGCTGATTCTTTTTGGGTTCGGTTCGTACTGGAATCTAGTTTCTTGTGACCAAATTTCAGATCGATCCGATGGTTGGATCTCCGGGAATTTGCGTTTTACCGAACCTCTGTCATTCTGTTTTTGTCGAAAACGAGGCAATTATTTGGTTCTGTTTTGGGGTGAACTTTTAATAGATCAAGAATTTGGTTTTAGCTTCCGCACAATCATTCACCCCCCCTCTGATTGCTATATTCGTATACTTCGATCCTACAGAAGAACAGATTAGTAAAATGGTGACTTTAAGTGAAAGGTCCACTGCTTCTGTTGAGTCGCTTGCAAACAAGGATGAGTGTTCTATCAAGGCGGTAATGACTATTGTGAAGGAGTGTGGTGCGATTTCTGGGACAAAGCAACACTTCATCGCTACTGAATTATTCACAAAGCGTGCTGAGAAAGAGATGTTTATGACATTAGACACTCCAAAAGACCGGTTGGCATGGTTCACAATGAAGCACTTGGTCAAATATGGGCCATGATGTCCTACTTTCTAGGGAAATTCATTTAAAGGGTATAGAATAAAAACATATTAATAAACGGGTTTAATTTGATTTCTTTTTTGATACAATGATTTGATTGATTTAACAGGAAGAAGAATTCAATTTGATTTCTTTTTTGCAATTTACACTCCGTGCTTTGTTTAGTGTTCAGACAAAAAATGTTGCTTAATATTAATTTGTGTTGCGACATATATGTTGTTTAATGTTGAATCTTGCACTTGGCATATATTTTGTTTTAATGTTGCTTTCTTCTAGGTTAAAGATGTCTTCAAGTGAAAGTGATAGTGATAGTGAGGTTGATGCGGAGGTTATACGTCAAAAATCAAATATTGTAGACCAACTTACTTACTGCTGCGACCGTTTTACATCAATATTACATGAAGCATTATGATAAGAATCCACCAAGGACTTCACAACTCAGTGGTTATGGATGGATTATGGAGACATTGAACACACCTGGAGAAAGTCACAGAATGTTCAGGATGAATGAAAGTTTTTTTTTCCAGTTTGCATGACTTATTGGTAAGCAATTACGGTCTAAAGTCATCCATCAATATTACCTCATTAGAATCGCTTGCTATCTTTCTGTGCATCTGCGGCCAAAATAGATCCAATAGTTCGATTCAAAATACATTCAAGCATTCAGGGGAGACAATCAGTAGAAAATTTGATGATGTGTTACAGTGCTTAATTCGAATGGCTAAAGATTGCATAAGACCTAAGGATCGAAACTTTGCCAATGTGCATAGTAGGATTAGTGGTGATCAAAGAATGTGGCCGCATTTCAAGGATTGCATTGGAGCAATTGACGGGACACATATTTTAGCGACACCACAATCTAGAGATTATGTTCGCTATATTGGCATATCTGGGACTCCAACCCAAAATGTGATGGCCGTGGTTGACTTTGATATGCGTTTCACGTATGCTTCTATTGGACAACCAGGATCTATGCATGACACCAGTGTGCTCTATCATGCTATAGAACATGATACACAAGTCTTCCCACACCCTCCGCAAGGTAAAAACTGTTGTTACATTACACAAATCTATTGTTATGTTACTGTCACATTACTTATGCTACTTCGTGTTTCATCAGGCAAATATTATGTTATGGATGATGGTTACCCAAACAGACCGGGGTATTTAGCACCGTACAAAGGACAGAGCAGAGGTATCATGTACCTGACTGGAGAAGAGGTGTGGCACCGTCTGGTCAGCAAGATGTATTCATCTATTTGCACTCTAGCCTTCGTAATGTTGTTGAACGTACTTTTGGCGTATGGAAGATGAAGTGGATGATACTTCTAAAGATGCCTACATACCCGATGAACAAACAGAAGATGATTGTTGCAGCAACTATGTGTCTCCATAACTACATTCGTGAAAATCATGCGCTTGACGTAGATTTCGAATGTGTGATGAAAATCCGGATTACATACCAACAATACCACAAAGATATGCAAGATATCAGCCGTCTCAAAATTCATCAAATACGGCTACAACCGATGCAAATGATATAAATATGGATAGATTTCGTGATGATCTTGCAAAGGCAATTATGGAATCTAGATCGTAGTTCCCTTTATCATTTTTATAATATTAATACAATGATGTATTTTGCTACCTCTTGTATTTGAATGGCCGAACATTGATACAAAATTCTGTAATGAGATTATTATGGATGCATGTATTTCATCGTCATTTCTTACGTTAAAATGTACTACAAATCCATCACAAATAGAAAGGGCACTTTGGTCATTTTCACCACTTCATCTTCTCTCCAGAATCTGAATCCAAACAGTTTCCAGACAGTGATTCTGATTCTACCTGAAACGTTTCTACCAAGAATCTGGAACCGTTTCCGTTTCTACTAGAATCTGGATCCGTACCAAACGGGCCCTAAATGAAAGAGAGAGAGAAACATAGTTCACATCATGATTCAAAATAATGACAAAATCTCTGATTTCGGCCTCCTCAGGATTCCAAACCTCAGCAATTTTTTTTTTGAAAAAAGCCAAATTGCTACAGTATTTTTCAGAAATTTTAGCAACTTTCATGTATTTTAGACCGGTTTGTATAGTATTTGGACCGGATTTAGGAGGAATAGATGTAAACATTTTGCAATAGACTCACAAATCATGTTTAAGCCCAGTTTGTTTAAGCTTCTGGATTATGGGAGAAGCTGCTTCTGATATGGGAGAATCGGGCCGAGCCGGCTACGACTTCTAGGTTTTGGACCGAGCCGGCGATAATCAACAAGAACCAGCGAGAATCGAGTTTCAGCCAGATTCTGATTCTATGTAGAAGTCAGCTTCTGATTCTTAGAGAAGCTATCTAGAATCCTCTCGTTCGGCAAATAATCCGTTTTTTTAAAGCAAAAACTGTCCATAAGCTGAACCAAATGGGGCTTTAGTTTAATTGGTATGTGGAGCACACTGAGGGCTGTAGGTTTTGGGTTCAAATCGTCAAATTGGCATGGTGTGTTGCTATTTTTTTTTATCTTCTAGTTGCAATTTATGATGAATACATGTAAAACTTTGTGCTGGGCACTTTAGCTCAGTTGGTTAGGACATATAACTCCCTCCCACGACCCAGGTTCAAGCTCCCTTTGTGTAAACGGTAGCAATTTTTTTCACCCTTGTCTAATTGGTTCTCATAAGATTTACTATCTGTATTATCACATTATGGATGTGTAGCTCAGATGGTAGATGACTCACTTGGCATGCATGAGGTTGCAGGTTTGATCCCTCACATAGCCAAAAAAAAATTTGGCGCTTTTTGAGAAAGTTTGAAAAATGAAAGTTAAACCTAGGATTTGAAAACTATGCCATCTCGACCGAGAGCACTGGAGCGGCGCCTTAGACCAAATGAGCCATCTTGATGTCCT
Source organism: Rhipidocladum racemiflorum (assembly GCA_036346355.1). Lineage (NCBI taxonomy): Eukaryota > Viridiplantae > Streptophyta > Magnoliopsida > Poales > Poaceae > Rhipidocladum > Rhipidocladum racemiflorum. The sequence continues at coordinate 12,197,504 of CM070578.1, read as the reverse complement.
AGTCTTACGAGAGATCCAAGCCGAATTGGTAACAAAAGACAAGGTGTAGAAAATCAAACAAAGCAGTGTCAAGATTTTAAAAAATTCCTTATATTTGATCATCATTTGAAAATTTTATAGGAATATTAGGGGCTGTTTGATTGCCTTCTCCCACGAGCCTGATCCGTTTGACTCAGCTAGACTAATGGGATATGGGATGCATAGATGCAGAGATCGTGTTTGGTTGAGTGCTTAGTAGGCAGGTATTTTGAAATTTATGTAGCAAGTCTGGTTTAGTTTTGTTCGAAAAAATGTTAGGAATCCATTTTTGAAATTGGTTCGGTAATTGAAGATGCTAATCAAAAGATACAAAAAAAAGTAAAAAAAGAAACTTACATACCCAAGTGGCATGGCATGCATGGTTTGCTATTATGGCTGACAGTGGCCCCTTGCGCAGAACACAAGGCACTCATGCGCTGCATCCAGAGATACGCTCATTTTCTCCATTTCTCCAAAGCCAGACTGCATGGAGAATCTTGCATCCAGAGAGCCAGGCTCAAAACTAGATGCAGGTAACCAAATATAAGAAAAAAAAAGTAAGATTCTGTATTTGTAGATGCAAATCATTTTTTCATTCAATTAAAATTTATCAAGATTTCAGCAATTTCAGATTTTTGACCGAAATCTCGAAAATAACGATTTAAAAAGTTTTAGATTTACATTTTGCTTTTTAAATTTTGTCCGGATTTTATTTAAAATCTTACCGAAATTTTAGACTTTGGCTCCTCCAAAATATAGTTGGAATACAAAATTTAAAACCTGGCTCACATCGATTCCTTTTTCTTCAAATGAGAGCACGTTGCATTCGCCCGAGCCAAATATCTCCACCCAGGTAGCTTAGCTTAGCCTCCAGAATCCAATGTCAACGCATGAACTGCACGCAATCGAAGCCTAGCCGCAGAACCGGACAACACAACAGCAGAAGGTGTCGACATGATGACAGGCGCGGGCCGCACCACATCCCCTCCCGTCCGTCCGCAAGATGCCCGTCGGATCGACGGCGTGGCCCCGGCCGCCGGCCTCCCGTTCCGCCGCGACGCCAGTAGCAGCAGCAAGACGGGGTCACTGTTGACCCTCAACCACTGACATGCCGGGCCCCGCGCTGTGGCGTCGAGATTCGATTGGCCCACTCGCCAAACATCCCACTGCACCCGCTCCTCCTGCCCCGCATCACCAACCGCGCACCGGCTGTGGGTCCGCCCGTCAGGGAGCGAGCGTGACCAGATAACGACCGCCACCTAGTCCTGGTCTGGCAACGCCGCCCACCAACCAAAAAGATGAGACGAGTGACCAATTCATTCGCTCTCCTCTTCGCCCTCCTCTCCCCTCCATTCGCCTCCGCAGAATCGTGAGAGGAATCCCGCATCGCGGGAGCCGCTCGAGCGCGGGATTCTAGGGTTAGGGTTTGGGGGTGGAGTTGACGGAAATGGACGCCTCCGGTTCGGGCAGCGGTCCAGGGGCGGACGCCGGCGAGCCCGTGTGGGACTGGGGCAACCTCCTCGACTTCGTCGTCCAGGACGATGACTCCCTGGTCCTCCCGTGGTATGACGCCATCGGGATCGAGGCCGATCCCACCGAGGCGGCGCTGCTCCCTACGGACCCTACCCCGCCGCTGCAGCTGGTGGAGGTGGAGCCGGAGCCGGTGCCACCGCCGACACTTCAGGCTGGGGGAGGCAGGCGCCGAGTGAGGAAACGCGACCCGCGGCTGGTGTGCCCGAACTACCTCGCGGGGATGGTGCCATGCGCGTGCCCCGAGGTGGATGAGATGGCTGCAGCGGCGGAGGCCGAGGACGTGGCTACAGAGATGCTGGCTGGCTCGCGGAAGAAGTCGAAGGCTGCCGGCTGGGGCAGCAGAGCGGCAGCTGGAGGAGGTGGTGGTAGTGGAGGAGCTGGCCGTGGGGCGGCAGCAGAAATGATTTGCCAAGTGCCTGGTTGTGAGGCGGACATACGGGTGCTGAAGGGGTACCACCGGCGGCACCGGGTGTGTCTGCGCTGCGCACACGCTGCTGCTGTCATGCTCGATGGCGTCCAGAAACGCTATTGTCAGCAGTGCGGCAAGTAAGCCACAGTCTGCCCACTCCTAGTTGCTGTATAAGCTTGTAGAAGACCCATTGGGATAGTAGGATAGATAAGTAATTGGGATAGTAGGATAGATAAGTAAATGCTTGAGCGTTTATACAATCGTTATTGCCTTGTCATTTGGTGTATTATAGTTCTTCTATAAGTTTGCGGCTGTTGGATTACTATTGCCATCATCCAAACATGACTTATAGTGCTTAAGTGGTGTTTAGATCATTTTATTAAGGACAAGTACAAACTCCACATTTTTTCAGAGAGCTCCCTCAAGGGAGGCATGCTGTTGCGGTTGATTCTGAGAAATGTTCTGTACGATTTTTACTGTTATCATCTTTTTTTGACATCAGATCATCTTGATAATACAACTTCTTTTAGGTGAATTTGCAGCACAACTTCGTAGGTGTAACCGTGTAAGTCTAATGATTATGTGAAAAAGCTACCAGCCCACTGCGCTGCACATTGCTATTGGATTTTGTTTCTCGTAGTAGGCTGGCTGGCTATACTAGTTCTGCCGCATGATACATTTTATGCATGGTTGCTACGCTGAAATGGCAAGGTTCATTTGAAAGCAAAATTTGCTGATATTTTGTCTGAGATGCCAATTATGGTTGTTTGATTGGTTTTGGGGTCAGACATCCTGGTGGAACCTTCTAGGATTAGCGAGGGTGCCGGGTACTCACATAGAGTTTCTAGAAAATTCCATTTTCAAGCAGAGTTTGTATGTTACTGATACATGGTCATTGGACTTTGTAAGTAAATAGTATGTAGTGTTCATTGTAATACAACTCATTTTTTAAGTCTAGTTATTTTTCATACAGAAGGCACACTCTGGTGTTTCTAATGCATGGATTTACTTGTATATGGTTTTGACATGATGATGTTGGGTAACTTATCAAATACACTGCAAATACCTCTGTACCTACGCGTCTCTCCATAACCCTTTTGAGCACTTAAAGTATTTTGGAACATTACTTTAGCAACTGTTCAAAAATCTCTGTGTATGACACTTAACTATGAGTTGATAAATTTATCGTCACTTGATATAATTTCCCGAGCAATCTATTGTCGACTACATTTTATGGCCAGTCTAACAATTGTGCTGGCTGTATATATTGTTCTTGTTGACTTGTAGTTGTCGTTTACTTTGGTGTGCTATATAATCAATCTATATCTCACTCTCCTCTCAATATATTTCCACTGCAGGTTCCATGTATTGCTTGATTTTGATGAAGATAAAAGGAGTTGTAGAAGAAAGTTGGAGCGGCACAACAAAAGAAGACGAAGAAAACCTGATTCAAAAGGCACATTGGAGAAAGAGATAGACGAACAATTGGAATTGTCAGCAGATGGTAGTGGTGATGGTGAACTAAGAGAAGGTAGCTATAAAAAAGTCACTTTTTCAATTTTGTCAGGCAAAATTACTTTTTTTTCACCTATTTAGCCAGCTTAGCTTAAATTTTTCTAGTTCCCCTGTTATAAACATTCCAAAATGTGCTCAAGGGATTATTCACGCGTGCTTAAAAAAAGAACAATTCATGTGCGCACCGCACCAACAAGTTTCCCAAACTATTTTCTAATAGGCTTGCTCTGGTAGAAGATTTTCTATTCAAAGTAGGAAACAAAAGATTTAGTGCTGTGCTCATTACCTTATAGGAGCAAAGAAAAGGACAAGAAGTGTTTAAAAAATTAACATTTTGTGAAAAAATGTTCTCAACATTTTACTTGCCCAGCAAAAATGGCATTCACTCTTTAGATAGGACTTTATTGACCAGGATCATGAAATATTTGGGGAACATGAGCTTCTTCCCAAATCCAGTCTAGTTCAATAAATTTGATCTGTTTAGGATACCCATTATTGATAGTGTACATTCCTTTATTGTTTGATTTGTGTAAAAGCAATTCCTTATACGGACGTCAATATCAGTGTTCTTAATGGTACTTGAAAACATAGTTACTGTGATCGTGGGTCGCCCCACGATCTACGATCCCGGATCGAGGATCTATATTGTGGGTCGTGAGCGATCTTGGTTCACTGCCGGGTGACAATTGAGGGGTAGGAGGTGAGAGCAGAGGAGGGGGAGGCATAGAGAAGGGAGGGGAGGATTAAGGAGAGTAGGGGATTGGGTGGGAGGAAAAAGAGAGGAGGCATGGAGTGGGAATGGAAGAGGATGGGATGGGAGTTGGACTTGGGGAAGATGACGTGAGGGAGGGAGAGAGAGAGAGCTCAAATAGTCATCTTACCTTTAAGTGTTTATGCAGGGTTAGCAATCTTGATATGCAGAATGGCTGGGTTATATAAGACACTTTAACGGGTGCATATGCCACACTTTACTTAAGTTAATGGTGGCTGCGATAATGAACCAAACAGGCTCAAGAGGAAAAGATCATTTGAAATGTGTTGCGGGTAGTTGATTAACATACTATTTTCTTCATATCCTTGGAGCCTTAATTGTCATTTCTCCACTACTTAAAAGAATGATTTGGTGGTGATGGTCTGCCTGCCCTGCCCTGCCCTTTCCTCTCATGCTGACACGTGGGCGTAGGAGGTCAGCGACAGCCCCCTCGCAACTGAATCCCATCTCACTCGCATCGCAGGTCGCAAACTCAATCCCCTTGTGCCTTTCCTCTTCCTCTCATGACTGCCTCTCCTCTCCATCTTCCTCCCCAATGCTAGTGTGTTACTCGGACATGTGAGTCTGAAACATTTTTATTGCCGTGTTGACACGCACCAGACGCTGCTCCGGCAATTGCAAGTGGCCGGTGGAGAGGAAGATTAGGAGAGGTGCTGCAGCCGAGCAGATTTGAAGGGAGAGCACGAGGGGAAGCCAGGAAGAAGATTGGAAGTGGAGGGAGGTTGTGATTTGTGAGGGAGAGCTCCCTTGAGAGGAAGTGGTGCTGCAGCCGAGCGGATCTCAAAGAAGGTTGTTGCTCTCTTCCAATCTCTGATGGCTGCTTCATCGAGAGAGAGAGGGGGAGAGAGAGAGAGAGAGAGAGAGAGATGGGGGGCCTGCACTGCTGCAGCCAGCTGCTTTTTTTGTTGCTTATTATTTTTTTCTTCTTCTTTTGAGGATAAAAGTAATAGTGGACAGTTGGATGCAACCCACAATGGGATCATTTGTGCATGGTACTAACTGATATGCTACTATACGATGTTTTCCCATGGGATTTTGTGTTACTCCCTTCAGTCACAAAAGAATGTTGTTTTGGACATCGACAGTCTCTCCAAAACGCAACTTTGACCACCAATTTATATTGTAATAGATTTATAAAACCTAATAACTATACCTTGAAAGTTCTTTTCAAGACAAATCTATACATGCCATTTTCATGTGTTCAATCTAAATCAAGGTTGTCATGGCGGTCCAGCTAGGCGTGGCGAGCCCGAAGCGCCAGGACACCTAGGCGCCTAGGTAGCCGCCTAGGCGGTGATTAGACGATGGAAATAATAAATAATGTCTCATATGACATGAAATTAACTAAATATACCTCATATGAAAGGAAATTAGAGGTGACAAGCAAGCAACTAAATAGTTCCAAATAGAAAGGCATAAATAGTTCCAAATAGGACAACAAAAGATACAACTAGTTCCTAATAGCACAACAAAGTATCATAGTTCATAACAAAGGTTAGGCGCCTAGGTAGCCACCTAGGCGGTGATTAGACGATGGAAATAATAAATAATGTCTCATATGACATGAAATTAACTAAATATACCTCATATGAAAGGAAATTAGAGGTGACAAGCAAGCAACTAAATAGTTCCAAATAGAAAGGCATAAATAGTTCCAAATAGGACAACAAAAGATACAACTAGTTCCTAATAGCACAACAAAGTATCATAGTTCATAACAAAGGTGAAAGACCACATCACAAAGAGTGAAATAGTAACAATTTCACTCATCACCCAACTCCAAATTATCCCTCTCAATATTTTCTTCACCGCTCTCTTGAGAAGGAATTTGAGGTGCTTGACTGAAGTCATCTTCAACATCCTCGTCATCGCACACAACATCCTCTTCTTCATCGGAGCCTAGCTTATGGGGGGTAGATGTAGCAACTCCACGCCCAGCATAAACTTGAACTTCATCTCCACGAGCTCTCCTAGGAAGGTTCCGACCCCGAAGAGAGGACGATGTACCGACAACTTCATCAACATGATCCCATAAAAGATCATCCTCACCGGCCTGCACTTGTTCGGCGTCCTTATTGGTCCATTCATTCTCCCATTGAAATGCTTCTGGGATCAAAGGATTAGAACCACTTTCTTCATGAAGCCTTTGAAACCTAGATGCGATCTTTGTGTTGTACTGAATATTAGACCAAGTCATTCAACCTCTTGTGCTCCAACCGTTTTTTTTGGTATGAATCTAAAGTAATAAGAATGGTAAAGTTTTAAGTTTGACATGTATCAAAAATGGTAAAGTTATAGGTTTGAAATACTTACAAACTCAAATGTACTCCAATTGCGCTCGCAACCGGAAGAGGAACAACAAAGACCAACAATCTGCTTTGCAATCTTTTGGAGAAGCAAAGCATGGCCACCATATGCTTTCCACCAATCAACTATAGACAAATATGAAGCTCTATGTTAGAAAGGTAAAATGACATATTGAATATACTTAGGACTTTAGTAGGACCTACGAGGTTTCTTTATTTTTTGTTGCATGATTGCTAGCTCGTTGTAGAAGCTACCACGGGTTTGCTCATAGTCATCAACTAAGACATCAACACTGCTTAGCAAGTCCCTATCACCATGACACATCTTTGCAATCACTAAATTAAATGTCATGCGTAGGTGAGCTGCATAATATTCATCCTTCTCTATGTTGTCAAAGAATCTAGATGGATTAAAAAACAAAGCGCCCCCATGTAGCTTTTGCTCTATTTGACTTTCCCACCGATTGTCAACAATGGCCAACACTTTCTTGAGCAATCTTTCCTTGCTTGCAGCTGGGAAAGAATCCTTGATTTTCTTCTTAGCCATGTGCATATCTATGGATAGTTCCTGCATTGCGGGCTTCTCATCACCATCAACAAGCTTTAGGACAATTAGGAGGGGTTGTGACGCTCTTATGCAATCTTCCAGTGAATTCCAAAATGGCATAGCGATTACAATGGTTTCTACATCCTTCCTGGCTTCTGTCCCAAACAATTTGGATCTATTCCAATCAACGCTAATAAAGAGCTTCCTCAAAGCTTCTTTATGCCTGTACATGCTTTGCAAAGTGAGGAAAGAGGTGGCAAATAGAGTAGTCACAGGTCTCACGAGGTCCTTCCCACCCTATATATCCCTCATTGCATGAAGAAGTCTCACATGCCTATAAATGAATGTTGTGACACGCTTTGCTTTGGCAATGCACTTCTTGAACTCCTTCATCTTGCCAATATCCTCCAACATAAGATCCAAGCAGTGGGCAACACATGGACTCCAATATAGTCTGGGAAACCTCTCCATAAGAATCCTTCCCGACGCCTTAGTTAGCCCTATTGTCCGTGACTACTTGTACAATTTTGTCCTCGCTTCTCCAGCAATATTGCATCATGTCGCTGACTAGATGCATCCACACTCTCCAAGAAGAAGGTCCCGTCTGAGCAATTGACAAGGAAATTAATTAAGTGACGACCCCTCTTGTCTGTGCATCCGTCTGACATCAATGTGCAGCCAAAATTCTTCCAAGCCAACTTTTGCTTCTTCCGTACTTCACCAACTTGTATTTTTTGATTTCTCAAGATATGGCATCCTCAACTCATGGTAACTAGGAGGCTTAAAGCCAGGTCCATACTATCCAATGGTCTCAACCATCTCCTCGTAGCTTCTTTCGTGTGCAATGTTGAATGGAATGCCATTCTCGTAGAAGAACTTGGCTACGTACATGCATGTCTTCTTCAAGGTTATTAAAACGTAAAACGAGAACGAAACGACCCACCCCCTTTTTAACTTTTAAACGTTTAAACGGACGTTGAAACGTAGTTTTAGACACCATGGTAAAACGAATATGAGAGCAAAGATATATCACATAAGGGTACCAAGTCAACACAAAATGCTTCAGTGCGTAGTGTATCTCAGTGGGACCCACCAAAAAATAGAAAAGAAAACCCTCTATCTGCTCTCACCCATCTACATCCTCTCGCAGCCATCCTCTCGTAGCCATCCTTCACAAGAATAGCAGAGAGACAGAGAGATAGAGAGGGGGAGCAGAGAGGACAGAGAGGGGGCGCGCGGGGCGACGCCGGACCGGGGAGGCGGCGCGAAGAGAGACAAAGAGGGGGAGCAGAGAGGATCGAGATCCCGACCCAGCGGGCCACGGCGCTGCGACGACGCGGATCCGGATCTCGGCGACGATAAGGCGACGACGAGCTCCGCGGTGGCGGGGCGACGACAGCGGCGGATCCGCGGGCGGTGGCGCGGCGCTGGCGGGCGACGACGCTAGGGTTCTAGTCGCCGTCGCCAGAACGCTCGGACGTTCTGGAGCTCGGCCACGTTCTACCGTTTACACGACGTGTAAACGACGTTCTAATAACCGTGGTCTTCTTCCTATCTTCCTTTGGTTTCATGCTCCGCTCGATGCTCATTTGAGAAGCCCCCTTTTGGTGTCTTTCCTTCACAATTTCTTCCAGTGTCTTCAAGAATATTTGGGGGAATATTTTAGCAATCTTGGTTGGTGGCTTGAAAAAGGCTGCAGAAGCCTTTCTTTTAGCAGCCATCCCAGAACTTGGAACTGAAGTGGCTTCGGAACTTCTTGTTGGAGAAGGACTTGGACGAGAGCCCCTGGATGAAGCTACCTCAACCCCATGGACTTCATCGCCATTGCCACCATAACCAGCATCATTTTCCTCATCATCTAAATTAATCTGCGACTTTCTTGAAGTCTTTCTCATCCACTTGCATCTCCTTCATGATGTTAGTTGTCGTTTTAGGGCACTTCTGCACATCCCCATAGCCCCCTATGAGATGTTGTTTCAACCTCTTGATCCCCGAGTGCAGTTGCTTGCCACAAAGAGAACATTCTACCATATCCTTGTCCTCAGTTGACCAAAACTCGTATTTCCATCCGAATCCTTAGACTTATTTTTCCTCTTCGGATCATTTCTTTGATCATATGCATCGGTAGCATCACTGCCCTCAGCAATGGTGGCACTTGTAGCTTGATCCGCCATGTATATGTACAAAGTCACACAATTATTCTACAAAGTCACAAGGGGAGAGGGGCAGCAGCAGACAAGGGCAGAGGGAGAGCAGCAGCAGCAAATGAGCACAACAGAGAGCAGCAAGAAGCAGAGCAACAGCAGCAAGAGGACGAGGGAGAGCAGCAAGAAGCACAACAACAACAACAACAACAATAACAACAACAAGAAGTAGAGCAGCAGCAAGTAGAGTAGAGAGTAGCAAGAAGCACAGCAACAGCAGCAAGAAGCATAGCAGAGAGCAGCAAGAAGCATAGCAAGAGGGAGAAGACTGACCTGAGGTGCATGCAGGTGGCGGCGGGGGAGAGTGGAAGCACGACGGCAGCGGGAATTAGCCGGAGAGGGGTGGCGGGAGCGACAAAAGTCATGGCGGCATGGCTGTCCACAGCAAGGCCCTAAGATTTGCTTTCTCTCTCCAACTCTCACGTGCAACCCAACTCTTCAGGCTCTCCCCTCCAGGCGCTCGCCAGTGTTGGCCCGACGATGCCTAGGTGACCAAGGCGTCGCCCAGCACTCCCAGGCGCTTGCCTAAAGACCTAGGGCCTGGGCGAACGGCCACGATGTCTTCCTCCAGCCGACAGGATGCCTTGGCGATGACTAGGCGACGCCATGACAACTATGATCTAAATATTGGAAAAGATATTGATAACCAAAGTTTAGAAAGTTTGATTGCACGTACCCCAAAAGCACATTCTTTTGTGACAGGAGGAAGTATTGAAATTTTTTAATATTATTTATTAAATAATATATTATTAGATGAATCTTCAAATACCGTGTATGTTCGAGTAACCACCCCTCCTCGCTCTCCTCTCCAGTTTGCTTCACCATCGCCCTCCTCTGTGCTATCCACATCCCATGGCGATGCCCCACTCCTCACCCCATCAGTTGTCTCCGAGGAACATCTGAGGATAGTGTCATCAAGTGGCTGGCTCCGCAAACAATTGGAAATTGATGATGGAAACCGGTGGCGGAACTACGAAAATTTCGATGGGTGTGCACATGATTTCAAATATTGATAAAAATCATAATTTTCGATTGTATCATGTTGGCTCGATGAACTATACCGGTTGATAAACCAGTCCAAGTCAAAAAAGTTTATGCGACATAAACCGCTCGAAAATCGGTGAAAACTGCTCGAAAATCAGTCAAAAATTGGTTTCCGAATTGTTTCGCTTAGTTTGCCGAATTTTCGAAGAAAACTGGTCAAAAATCGGTGAAAATTGCTCAAAAATCTGTAAAACCAGTCATTTTTCATTTTTTTACCGCCTAATTCAAGAGTTTGACTTTGAAACCATCAGTTTCTACCGATTTTCGACAAAAATCGGTGACGAGCAGTGGGCGATTTTCGAGCTCGAAATGGTATTGTAATCTTTTGGTGTGCACACTTCATACGTACAAATCTATAGTTTTGTGTACTCATTTTGTAATATCATAAATACAACATATATATTTGAAATTTCCTAAAAGTAATACAAATAGTTCTAAAGTCTTAAAAATCCCAAACCATCAAAATCAAAATCAATTCAATCAACAAATATAACCTATTGAAAATAGAAATATATAGCGTTTCTAAAATTTTTGGGAAGTCTTAGGGCATACTATGACTACCACAGGTACCAAAGATTGATGGAAACATTTTCACAACCTGACGGCAGTGGTGACTTTAGTTTGTTTTAGTAGTTTTAGTTTGTAGCAACGCACATGCATCCAGCTAATAACATACAAAATGCCCTATATAGAGATGTGTTAATATTGTTCAAATGATTGTTCTGTTTGTAAAGGCAGCTTATGTTCAGAATAACAAGGGAGTTTTGCAAAAACCCACCCATAAGTCGGGGAGTTTGTCAAAAACCCACCCGCATCTTGAATTTTGTCGATCACACACCTGCAAGTTTTATGTGGTTTTAATTTTTCACCCAGGGCTAGCTGACCAGTTGACTGTCTGATGTGGTGATTACGTGGCATTCCAGCGTGGACCCCTTTACCCTACCCAAACCCAAAGAGCGTGGTGATCATCATCTCGAACCCTTTGCGTTGCCCACAAGCAAGCTTATCAAGTCGTCGCCTAGGCGTCCTGGCGCCGAAGGAAGCTTGCCGTGCCCGCTCGCCTCACCTGGCCGGAGCAAGGCGGACGCCTAGACGTTCCAGGCGTCGCCTGGGGCGTTCAGGCGTCGCCACGGGAGCTCGGGCAGCGCATTTGGGCGCTGGGAAGGTGAGCTCGGTCGCTGCCCCTCCGCTGCCCTCCTCCAGCCGAAGGTGCGCCCGAAGCTGCTGCGCTTGGTCCACCGCCCTTTTGCGCGGGCGTCCTCCTCCGCTGCCGCTGTCTTCCTCCTCATCCCTGCCGCCTCTCCTCCCCCCACCACCTCCACCACCGTCCTCTCTGCCAGCCGCCGCGGAGAGAGTAGGCGTGGAGGCGCATCGGGGGGCGATGGGGAGGACAGGCGGTGGGGGGAGGAGAGGCGTGGAGGCGCAACGGGGGAGGAGGCGAGGAGGTGCGGGGGAGCCAAGGAGCTGGACGAACCGACGAAGAAATAGGGAAATAAAGGGTAGGAAGGAAAGGAAAAAAGGAGAGAAGAAAAAGGGAAGGAAAAGAAAGAAAAAGGAAGAAAAGAAAAGGAAAGAATGGAAGAAAGGAGAAAAGGGATGGAGCCAGTATTTTTTGGTGATATACTGATATTGGTTATATATGTATTGGTGATAAATTGATATTGCTAGACTATTGTTGGTCGCCTAATCCACGCCTAGGTGCCTAGGCGTCCAGGCGCTCGGCTGGTGGCTCACCTCGCCTTGTCGTCTTGATAACCATGCCCACAAGTCATCGAGTCGAGCAGGAAATGTTGCTCCGGGTTTGGGTCGATGAGATGACCCATCATGGTGTGCTGTTATAAAACAGTTCACGCTGGAATGCCACGCAAGTGCCATGTCAGACGGTCAGGTAGTCAACTCACCATGGGTGGGGACTTGCAACCACATAAAACTTGCGGGGACCGACAAAATTCGTGATGCATGTGGGTTTTTGATAAACTCCTTGACTTCTCGGTGGGTTTTTGCAAAAAACCTAAATAACAATACCCATGCTACTGCCATTGAGCCATACCTTTAAGCATAGTCCCTACCTCGGCATTTGTTAACAAATTAATAGAGCCCGACTTAAACAAAATATTGGTCTTGTTTTTTCTTTTTCTGATGTCTACTCAACTAAGCAAACCCTTGGTGTGATTCAGCTGTATAAATCTATTAATTGACTCTTTAAGTCTTAACACAAGGTTGTCCGATCTGCTTCTTTTCCTTCATTCCTTGCATCCCCTTTCTTCTAATTATCCTTTTCAAACATGATAGAAATTTTTGCTGTCTAATTTGGAACATCTTTGTTAACTTTTTTTGGTATGCAGAGAACATAGATGGCACTACCTGCGAGATGCTTGAGACTGTTGTTAGCAACAAGGTTTTAGAAAGAGAAACACCTATAGGATCTGAAGATGTGCTTAGTTCGCCAACCTGTACACAACCCAATTTGCAAAATGACCAAAGTAAAAGCATAGTGACATGCGCAGCTTCTGTTGAAGCCTGCCTTGGCGGAAAACAGGAAAATGCCAAACTTATCAATTCTCCAATACATGACACGAAGAGTATTTATTCATCCTCAGTATGCTCTTTTCTTTGTTATTACAAAGTTGTTTATTTATATTGATATGCTCTCTCTCTCTCTCTAATGGTTGTAGTAATGTTGTATCATCCATTCTAGTGTCCCACAGGACGCATTTCATTCAAGTTGTATGACTGGAATCCTGCAGAATTTCCTCGACGCCTACGCCACCAAGTATGTAATCAGACTATAATTTGTAACACAATGGCATTTTCAGGTCAAAGAATTTGTTCCGAGTCAATGCTAGACTTGAAATATGCAGGTATTCGAATGGCTGTCTAGCATGCCTGTTGAATTGGAGGGCTACATTCGTCCTGGTTGTACAATTTTAACTGTATTTATTGCAATGCCACAACATATGTGGGACAAGGTATGGATGTTTCTGCTAACGCAAAATCATCAATAATTCAATTAATTCACTACAAATGCAGACATTTTTTGATGAATCCAAATGAAGACATGCTACCAAGAATTGGCTTTAAAAGATCATTTTTTACTGTGTAACAATTATGAACTGCTAATTATAATACTGTGTCCAGTCCAAAATAGGTGACTCTATGGTATGTGCACAGTGAACTGTTACCTCTCCCTAGCATCCAATTCATATATGCATATTTTTTACAGTTATCAGAAGATGCAGCAAATCTTGTCAGAAACTTGGTAAATGCTCCGAATAGTCTTCTGTTGGGTAAAGGGGCCTTCTTTATTCATGTCAATAACATGATATTTCAAGTATTGAAAGGTGTGTGCCACATAACTTGTTATTCCATGACATAATGACACTAACCGTAGTTTCTACATCACATCATCATCTTTGAATTATATTGTTCCTACACAACATATATACAGTATATTGATATCAGTCACAGACACAGTTATAATTACTGGTTACAGTTCCAATTGTACTTGCAAAAATTAACATTGTTTGCATATGCTACTGCATGATGCAGAGTCTTTGAATTATGCATCTACCCAAAAGAATTTTCCCAGCCAATACCTAGGACTATTTCTCGTGACTAGATAGATTTCTTGTCCCTTGCACTGACATGCATAGTTCTAATCTGTACAAATAATTATGTCATGTTCAAGCATTTGAACCTTTCTTATTTACTGTGGGAGCTTGTGCCGTTTAACTGTATAGCTTATTGCAACTTCTGTTTTCATGAGAAAAGTACCTGACTAGAGGATCTATAATGACTACTTAGATGGAGCCACATTAATGAGTACCAGATTAGAAGTACAGGCCCCCAGGATCCATTATGTTCATCCAAATTGGTTTGAAGCAGGAAAACCTATCGAACTCCTCCTTTGTGGAAGTTCTCTTGATCAACCTAAATTCAGGTATGACATATGCCCTTGCACATTCTGGTGATTTCTGTTGGCTATTTTTCTATCATAACATATGATGTTGCTTAGCTGTGGTACAACATTTTTTATTTGAGATCTTTTATCGGTATATTTGTCATTTTCTAAGAGATACTGAGTTACCGACATACCGTGTCTCATCGCAAATTCTTGTTGTTGAAATTTGACCTTAGTTTTTATTACAATAAGTTTGTAAAAGTTATAAAAGGGTTAAATTATGAAATTTTATTATGATAAATCTACTTACATTATTTTCATGGGACCAACCTAAATATTTAATAAGATACTAATGAAATTTAGCAATATACCTGCCGCAGGTTGGCGCCAGAGAGGGTTGCATATATTAAGATTTTACTAACTGTGCTTGCCGCACAGTTATTTAATAAGATACTTAAAAGTTTGATCTTACACTTCCCACAGTGACATGAATTTATGATCGGAGGAGGGAGTAGCAGTATATAGGAAATATGTGGATCCAGAAGGTGTATGCTTGAACCTATTGTTTTAACCATGACTCCATGAGCAAATGTGAGGCTTGCTGCTTGGTTATGTTCACAAGGAAAAAACTGGATGGCTTGGATGAGGAGAAATGGCGATCAAAGCTATTCCAGCCATACTTGATTTCCCGAGAACCTTGTGTTTTACTTTTCAGTTACCTCGTTTAGTTTGCCAAGTTTTGAGTGAACTGCTCTTGGATTTTAGCTTATTCCTATCAACTTTGAGAAATAACTAAATGAACATGAGTGCAAAATGACATCAGTATGCAATTTATTTCATTTGGCTGTATTTCATTGATTTCTGCATGAAGTAGCATTAGCAGCCAAGTACAAAGATGTGTTCTTTATCTGTTCTTTTTGTGCATACCATTCTTTTTTGGTGGAAAAAAATGGTAATTGAAGTGCTTTTTCTTGTACTTGAAAAGAGAACAACCCAAATTTTATGGAAAATAGATGATGGAGATTAAGTGATGCAATTGCTGTTAGCTTAGAAAGGTTAACTTTAGAATGACTCCAAAAATGCAGTACTAGCCTGGTCTTCTTATGGCCAAACCCATATAGATTGAGCTGCTCTTTTGATCGTTATTGATCGAATGGAAACATTGTTTCTTGGCCATTTGCATTGCAGAAACACTCTGGTGGATCAGCAAGGTCCTTCTTTGGTTATACTTTATGCACCTTAATTGCTTATTGATGGGCTTTCTTTTCCCAGTTCTAACCTTGAGTTATGTGCACCATGATAGTCTTAGCTATGTTTGCAAGTTCGCATAAAGTGAATCCACATGAGACCTTATTCTTGTAGAGAAGCTATTTCTTGGCTCACAGCTATGTATGCTTTTGCTAGTCAATGCTCTATGGGTGTTTGATTTCTATTGAATTTGTCTTCTCATGGCAGATCACTTCTGTCATTTGATGGGGATTACTTGAAGCATGATTGTTGCCGTTTAACATCTCATGAGACCTTTGGTTGCGTCGAAAATGGTGATCCTATACTTGATTCTCAACTCGAAATTTTCCGAATAAACATCACTCAATCAAAGTCAGATACTCATGGACCTGCATTTGTGGAAGTAAGTAACTATCGCCTTTGACCAAACATATCAAATTTCCCCCATACTTTATAATCTGGTGCATATTAATCTACATTAAGTGCTTTTCTACTGATATCCATCTAGGCTGCACACTTTTGGATTTATGTTGTTTATGATGCATTGGCAATCCTATATAGACGGTGATCAGTGTGCACAAATTCGTGATATGCTTTGTACATTTTTTGCCAAGATTCACCTGAAGCGCACAAATTCGTGATATGCTTTGTACATTCTTTGCCAAGATCCACCTGAAGGATTGTACGGAATTGATAGAGAACCTGTTTAGGAGGCTTAAGCTTAAGCCAAACCCAAACAGTGTGTTATCGGAGCGGTTTCTGAAATAAGCTATCAAGAGACATCAGCCCCTCTGCAGCCGACAAGGATTTTATGAAGTACCACTCATTTTGGTTTGTGCACTTTAAAAAACATAGATGTAGAAAATGTTAGAATATGCACACTTGCAAAAAATTGTGCAAAAATATCATCATATGTGCACTTTGCAAAAAAGACAAGCAAAACAGACTAATATTACAAATACAAGATGATAATAATAAAACTATAGGAAAAGAAGTGAACAAAGTGGAGTCGTAGTTAATACTAATTTTCAATCCCCCTTTGAAAAAATTACATAGTATGTCTACATCACATCTGTTCTAATGTATAGTCTAAGGTATTTGTATTTTTTGGGAGAGCTTCAACAAAGATGACACACACTCATTTGGTGTACTGATGCACTGGCTACTGACCTATTGTTATAGCCACTAATAATATATGTGTATAAAACCTTGTAGTAGAACTAACATGGTTATTAAGGTGTCGCTTAAACATTAAGGAGGTCTGGGTGGGTGGTGTTGTGGGGGTGGGGGGTGCGCCACACTGTCTCCATGTTTGAGGTGAGTATGGCGTCCGACCTAAGGGCATGGCGTTTTTGAGGCATTGGTTGTCGTCGTGGGAGCATGAAGCGGGTGCTATAGATGAGATGAGGGAGGGATAAGGTAACATACTGGTTCGCCGCTTCTTCTACGCCACGCCGCCGCCTTCTCTGCTTTGGGTGCTTCCGAGAGTGGGAGTGGGAGAGATCTAGGGTAAAGGGTGAGGAGAGGATTGAAGGCGGCGGCTGGGTGAGAGTGGGAGAGAGCTAGGAGGTAGGGTAGAGGGTGAGGAGAGGATTGGAGGCGGCGGCTGGATGGGAGTGGGAGAGAGTTAGGGCAGAGGGTGAGGAGGGCGTGGGCTGGGTGGGACGGTCCATGGCCTGGTTTTCTTTCTCTTGTTTTTTCAATTTCTTTTATGTTATTGAGCTAAACTCTGTGTATGCAATACCATGTGTATGGCGTCGTCTCGCCGCACGCCTTAAGCACTTTAGCGGTAAAAAGGTGGCGAGTCACCTCGCTTTATCGCTTTAATAACTATGAGAACTACACCTTGAAATAACATCATCAAAAGAGAATCTAACAACAAATTTCATTCTTTTTAGGTTATTTTCATTTTTCCCAGGGTTCCCATGGTGCACTGTTTTAAGAACAACATTTACATTTCATTTAACTACATAATGGTGTTCCAAATGAAGTTGTCATTCTTTGACACTTCTGTAGTTGTATACGATGATCGCAGTTCTACTTTCTCAGTTCTATGAATTTTCTTTTGCAGGTGGAGAACATGTTTGGGTTATCAAATTTTGTTCCTATACTTTTTGGTAGCAAACAGTTGTGTTTTGAACTAGAGAGGATACAGGATGCTCTTTGTGGTTCTTCCTACCAGAGTGTATTTGGAGAGTTCCATGGTGCTACTTCTGATCCTTGTGACCGTCGGGAACTTCAACATACTGCAATGTCAGGATTCCTGATAGACATTGGATGGCTAATACGGAAGCCTTCTCCAGACGAATTTGAAAATGTACTGAGTTTAACAAATATCCAGAGATGGTTATGCTTGTTGAGGTTCCTGATACAGAATGATTTTATCAATGTTCTGGAAATAATTGTGAAGTCATTGGACAACATCTTAGGCTCTGAGGTTCTTTCTAACTTGGAAAGGGGGAAGTTGGAAGATCATGTTACAGCATTTCTTGGATATGTAAGGCATGCTCAAAACATTGTTAATCACAGAGCTAAACAAGACGAGAAAACGCTTGAAACAAGATGGGATGGTGATAGTGCTCCAAATCAGCCAAACTTAGGCACTTCTGCGCCACTTGCTAAAGAAGTAAGTGCTATTATGTTGCAAGCTAATATTAGTGATAATTAAAATAGATGTGATATATCTCTACTTGGGCACAGCTTTTCGTAATTGACATCTACTGATCTATGAATTATTTAAAAATAGAAGCTTTGTAGAATGTATTCTTTTCGAGAACACGCAGAAAAATTGTGTCATTCCATTAAGAACAAAGCAAGGATGCAGCGAAGGGTTCAGGTGGAGGCACCAGCCACTCCAACCCCAGAAACCTTGCAAACATTTCTTTATAGCACACGTTTCAGACCCTGGTCTCCAGCTTGGTAATGGCATATGCAAGTCTAGTCGAAAGCCTGGTTGACAGTTGGTTCATAGCTATTAATTGCTTGATTTAGGTTCTTAAGAGACAATCATAAATTAGCATTATGCTCTAAAATGCCATGTGATGGCTTTCAAACAATTTGCCAGTTGATCTCCTGATCTCATTTCATTACCTAGAAGCTGAATATTCTTTTGCTTGGCAAGAATTTCCATCTTTATGTGTTTTTTTACATTAGATTACATGAGAAAATTTTGCATTTCGATAATCAAGTGAGTTTGAAGGATATTTGGAGTTAACGATCAGTTAAGTGTTTTATGGAAAATTTCTACTTCTTCTGTAAATGTAATCATCAGCTCGTTATCAGTGTGTGCTACAAGCATGCAAGACATAGTCAGCACTACAGAAAATCAGGGGAAATCATGAGACTGACCACAACTCATTATACAAAATGTTTAGGTATAATGCGTTTTTGATCATTTTAGCTTCTATGTCTATGTTGAACAAGATGACCATTTGAAGGAACTCAATGCTGGACTTAAAAATGGATTCTTGGTTACTAAACCATTTGTGGCAATTCATAAATAATCAATTTTACAAATTATTTATCAGAGTGAGCGAGAGTCAGATTCTGTTTGATTGTTGCAATGTAGAGGCTCTTGTGGTTTTTTGTGGAAGTGTTAGAACAACTTAGCTGCGTTAGTGTTGCATTTGTAACCCTTTGTTTTTTGGAGCTGCACCTTTTTTATGTGGCAAAATAAACCGCTAAAATGTTTGGAAACCTTTTGCAGAATACTGGTGCCAGCGGTGAATATGATTTGCACTCAACCAATGCGGATTGTGAAGAGGAAGAAAGTGTGCCACTTGTGACTAAAACTGTCTCAAACAGGCAATGCTGCCACCCTGAGATGAATGCTAGATGGCTGAACCCCGCCTTGGTTGCTACTTTTCCTGGAGGTGCCATGAGAATGCGACTTGTCACGACTGTGGTGGTTGCTGCTGTATTGTGTTTCACAGCTTGTGTTGCCCTTTTCCACCCACATAGAGCAATGGAACTTGCAGCTCCAGTAAAGAGGTACTTGTTTAGCAACTCCTCATCATAGTTGATGTTAAATTAGATCGATCCTGTCGCTTTTCTCTGTAACAAATGTTCACCGTTGGATTGAGGCATAGCTTGTTGTACATTTATGATTGAATGTTTGGAGGAGGGCCAACAGACTGGTACTCTTCCCATCAGTGGGCAATTCGAGCTTGCATCTTTTTGTCAGAAATTGTGAGCGTAGATGCCTGAAGTCCTGAACTGCCAGTTATGGAGGAGTGCTGCAATGGATAAAAAGCAGCTGCCTCAGTGCTGTAAAGACCAGGTTTCATATTTTCAATTATTCGCGTACAATAACGGGTTAACTTGGAGGGCAAACTGATCTGGTTACAACATGAACATCTACTCAAATCCTAAGTCATGGTATGCAGCCTGGTGGCCTGGAAGATGTATCTGACAAATACTGAGCACCTTACATTCTCAAGCCTCAACGGATTACACGTTTTACTCTGTTTGCTGCAGTCGGTAGCACTAATATCGCTCCGATTCCCGTCAAGAGACATGTCATACGGATGGGCTCCAGTGATCGGAAGTCTGGCTGGGAGATTTGACAACGTTCTGAAAGGGACCATGCTGTTAGGAAATCGAAGATGCCTCTATGCGGCTAAACCCAAATTATTTGCGATCGAGCGGCAGAATTCTGGGGCTTCGTCGTGCTGCGCGCTTAGAACAGCGGAACCGGATGTAGCAATGGATGCGCACCACTGGATTGCTCTCTGACCCCGAGCCGGCGTGCGCATATGCGCTGGGCGGGGTGGCAGGAGTCGGTCATGCGGGTATCGTTTTCTGGCCTGGAGACGTTTGCCCGCGCCCGCGAGTATGCCGACTGACGATCGATGAGCATGCACGCCCGGCTAAAGAGGGAGAGTCCCACCCGGGCGAGGACTGTTTAGAGTATATGTATGGTAATATTATAAAATAGAGTGTTTTTATGTTTCCCTCTTAATACAAATAGTACGAAATTACTATCTACCTTTCATTTATACTTTAACATTTATGTAACTTTTAAAAAGAAAAACATAGAAACACATCTCAAAAGGAGATTGCATAGAATCAATTAGAATAGTAGATTGATTTGATCTCTATGTCACATACCTATAATCAAACTATCATTAAAAAGGAAAACTCTAGTTTGAATTTTAGTTCAAACAGTTAGTAAACCAGTTAAACTCAACATTCTAAAAGTTTTAAAAAAATTCGTATGTAATACATTGAGAAAATACCCGTTTTGAATCATGGAGCCCAGGCTAATTGATTCTATTTATGAAGCACAATAATTATATAAAATCTCTTTATGCCTGGCACTTGACCTGACCTTCCAATTGAATTCAGTGTCGAATTTGCTCAATATTGTGAAGAGAACAAATGCACGCACAGTTATTTGTTTGTTGAAATAAGTAAAATAAAGCTAGATATTTCCACCATTAAACCAAGATCCTGACATCGGGGTACTAACCATAACCCAGGTTGCAAAGAACGGCAGTCAGAATCATCCACTACAAAATGGTTTGGATGCTCTAGAGGAATGCGAGGGTGCGTCATGGAAATTGTGCTCAAAGCCCCATCATTATCTTCCCAATCTTCTTCCCTGCGTATCATCAGAATCCAGATTAAGAACATGCACCAAATAATGAATCGTATGGTTCTTTTCAATAAAAAAGGGAACTGTAAGCAGTACTATTAATGCATTAGAGGATACACCTGTATCCTTTGTAAGGTAGAGGTGCGTTTTGAGGGGCCGCCAAGTGTGTACATACATACATATATACATACATGGATCACGGAGAATACCCGTTTTGGACTATAGAGCCTACGCTCTATGGTGCCCCAAGTGTGTGTGCATACATACATACATACTACCTGGGGCATCATGGTGCTCGAGGTTTCAAATTTAGTTTTCGGTATATATATCTCGGAGGTGGTCGAAATACAAAATTTTGGACAAAATTCAGATGAAATCCAACAACCACATTGATGCATTAAAACTGCTGCGATCCAAATTAGCGATACGCATGAATTAGTATCACATACGTCAAAGATTGCTTATCATGCTAGTAGCAATCAGCAGCAGCTTGTCCAAGATCTCGTCAGGAGAGCAGGATGTCGATGAAGCTGTCTCACCGCGCGGCTCCGAGAAGACGTCGTCGAGGAAGAACAGGTTCGAGCGTCGCACTGAGTGCTTCCCAGAAACCTCTAGACTGCCCCCCGTGCAGGGACTCACACGGACGAGGCCGGAGACACCGCTCACCGGGTTGCCGTTGCACGACGAGCAGCTCGGCCGACTCAGTTCAGATCATGGCGCAGCACAATGGCAGAACAGGAAGCTAATGTCGGACCAAATCCGTGAAGGACGCCGCCGCCAAACGGCCCACGTACGTGCATACGTCTTGAGCGATTTAAGCGGTCAGCGAGAGAAAGAGATTAGCGTGGCTTCAGAGTACGCATGCATTCCGGCATGACTCGGATCAATGCCACCATTGGCATTTGGAATTAACTGGAAACATGTGTATACGTACGCACATAATTTCCAACAGTATGCACCAAGAATTTTCATAAGATGATTAAAACCACGAACCATTTGCTAACGTACGTGTATTTACCTTTGGCTACTTCTATAAGGAATGTGAATCCTGATGCACCAGCCTTTCCCAGTGGTTCTACATAGTCAGAAGGATTTGTGACCATAAGATGGCAATCCAAATATACCCTAGAAAATTAAGGATGGTTAGCATTGTCAGGTGCATATAGGAGTTGCTTTGTTAGATTTGATTAAAAATTCCGCGTGTAAGAACAGGACAATGGTTATCTGGGTAGGAAATGTAGCCTGTAGGCACGTACGTGTATGAACTAATGCAGCGTTCCAAACCTGAGTAAACAACCTACTATTATGATAGCGCGGTACGTAGCGCCTTCCAGCTCAAAGTGGGGAAACGATTTGAGAATAAACGAGCTCTTTAGCACCATCAGAAACTTCAACAGCAAACCATAGTTGATCGATCGTATCCAGTCAAAACTCAAAAGTATAGAGCAACTCACCCATTCTGCAAGAAGATATATATAAAAAATGTCAGTATAGGACACGCTTCAAATTTTGAACCTCTCATAATTAACACATGCGTTCCCTTTTGAAAAGAAAGAAAAAGGGATTCGAAACACAATCGCTGGCAGCAATCGAGTTCGCTGAATTTGTTATATCACAAGCAAACAACAAGCAGGCTACCGGGAACAAAGGAAGGATGGCTTTGCGGCAAGCACACTGCACTCGTACACTAGAAGGATAGCATGTGAAAGTAACATATACTAATGAGCACCGATATGCTCCGTTCTGTACCATACATCAGGAGACGTCGCGGTCGGAGGAACGGCGCCCGGCGCATGCCTGCAGCTAGCGCCATTGGCGAGCGAGCGCGGATTCCCAGGTTTCTCCACGATGGCACGATGTCCTCGGTCCCGTATCATCATCACTTAGGGCAAAGCATATGAGCAAGAGATTGTTCCAGGTTGATCTTTACAGCTTCTTCCAGAAAAAGAAGCTGATCTAAATGACTTGTTATTAGTGTTTTTACATCGAACAAGATTTCGGAATCGCCATTTTATTATTATGATCGTTCGTAGGAGCGATTTCGTGTGCTCTGTAGGCGGGCACTGTTTTGGTTTCGAGGGTGTTGGCTTTTGTCTTCGTTGAGCGGACTAACTAGGGGCCTGTCCCATTTTCAAGAGGACCGAGATAGCGGTAAGCTCCAAGACGGGTTCATTTTTTTTGCTACGGCAAGGCGCACAGTAGAGGTGCATTAGGCCTGTTCCGCACCGTCCCATCGCCAGAGAACGGCTTAGATTAGTAGTTCTAAACAGTAAATCACTGCAGATGGTTTGCGTCCTCGTTTTGTGAACTTTAAAAACATACGGTATTCATCATACAGGAACCTGCTCGGATCGGGATAGCTATTCATTCGTATGTTTAGATCAGTAGGGTGTTGCTCGACGGTGAAGATGTTATTAATTGTGAATCTATATTAAGCTATTTTAAATCGTGAAAAACCGAACACTTGGCAGGCAATCTGCACTACACGTCTCTACGAAGGGTGTTTCTTAGAGACGTGCTAGCACATATGCGACATGCCAGATGGTTTTTTTTAGTAAATCAGTAAAGTCGACCATGGATAATATAGTAATTCAAAATTGATTTAATAAATGAACAAAAGTCAAACTATAGATAAATGATTGGATCTACTAACTACAAAATTACAGATCTAAAGGTCTGATAAAAGTAAAAGTAATATTAAAGTGTTTGGTTGATTGCATATGCTACGACTACTAATCGCGGCTGACCGAGGGCCAATTTGTTTTTTACTTTTGATTCTAGATTCTGGTTCCAAAATCTTAATAAAAAAACAAACATGTCAATTTTAGGATTTGATTCTCATAATTCAACCCAACCACATATATTAGAATCCACAATCCACTTTACATGTGCTTCTATGATTCCAGCTTTGAAGAATCAGAATTAGCTTTTAGAGAATCTAAAACAAAAACAGACATGGCTTCGACGTGGATTTCGCTTCAAACTTCTCTTGGTATCAACCCGACTTTTCCTCAAGGATCTTCAGCTGGATCCCTTCGTTTCCGTGTCAGTATTTGCACCGTATTCCCATTCTAGTGATGGATCCTTCCATAGTTCAATATCAGTTGAATCTTAATTTTCCAAAATCGGTTTTATTATATTGCTGGTTGCTCCATAGCCGATTTTAGTGCTTCTAGATCCTTCTACGCTGACTTGGTCTTCCTGATTATTCGCTAATTCTATGTCCACGGCGTTGCCAGATCCAGTTGTCTTGCATCGATGGGGAGGAGGCAACGAAGGAGGAGACATGGTGGGAGGCAACCAGAGGCTGCAACAGCGCGTGTCTGCGGTCTCGTGCGGTGCTGCACCTCCACAGCCCCGATGCGCGCTCGTGACGCCGTGCACACCCAACACGCTGGCTTCGCCTCGCCACGGCATCCGTCATGCATGAAGGGTGTGTTTGGTTGTTTGCATGCACCATGTATAGCATGAGTGGATGCAATAAAATTTACTCATGCAACTGTTTGGTTTCCTGTTTTTTGGATCAATCTCGGCCCAGGGCGTGCAGCCTGCATCCGGCGTCCTGGCCCAAAGAAACGCATTCGACGGCCATCTCTCCCGTCCTGGCCCGTGGATGCAGCGACTTCTCTCGCGTTCGCTCGCTCCCTTCCTCCACTGGTCTCCTTCGTTCGCCCCCTCACTCGCCTAGGGTTACTCGCTGTCAGGACCCCAGCGACTTGACCCTGATCCTGAAGGATTGAATCACCAGATCTCCAAGAAACGTAAAGAAACAGGAAAGAGGATCAAGAGGAAATACGCTACAAGCTAACAAACTAAAGTACTGGAGATATTTTGATATGTGGAATCTTATCCTTCTCATTCATCGTTAGGCTTTTATAGCCATCAATACAGTAATAAGTTTTTAACTGAATGTAAAGCAGCGGTAAAGTAAACAGCAGTAAAGAGTAAATTGTTTTCAGGTCTTCTTCCATCAGCTAAACGACAAACACTATTCTCAGTCATCTAGCCGTTGGATACATCAGTCTTCTATTCAGCAAGTTTGCCCACCGTTGATGATGTCTTATGCAAAGTCGACGAAACGGTATAAGTGACACCGGATTCTCCTGTTCTTCGTTCACCTTCAGATGGCCCTGACATTTCCCCGCCGTTAAACCACAGCTTGTCCTCAAGCTCTGAATTCAGGAAAAGTGTTTTGGATAAATGAAACATCCTCCCAAGTCGTGTTGCTTTCTGGCAAATTGAGCCATGGAACAAGCCATTGAGTGATAGCAACTCCTTTTCTGGGTACAATCCTCCGATCCCAAACTGGCAATCAGTGTTGTCTCACTCTTCCTTCTGCATTTTTTTCCAGTTGAAACTTTAGCAGGTCCCTTCTCTTCCTCTTCAGATGACTTCTCTTCTTTCTTCCTTGCCTTTCTTTTGGATAAAAGACCATTTGTCTTGGCTCCATCAACAGCTTTAGTCGTGTTTGCATCTTTTGGATTCGATTCACTGGATTTAGTCTCTGGGAATAACTCTCTAGATTCTACAGGACCTTCATTGTCATTAACAACGTTAGAATGTTCAAGCACCTCAGGCTTAGTGGAAGACACAAGCTTGTAACTTTCATTTGGATTAATATCAAATGGATTTCCCCGCTCAGTGTTGATTTGTTCTGGCACTTCTTTATAACCAAATATCAATTCTTCAGAATCTTTTGCCTGCTTATCATCAGAAAACAGTTGGGTGCAATCATAAAATTGAATCAATCTTCCATCTTTGTGAATAGATAAAGATTTTTCCTTGAGATTCAATTCAATAGGACTGTGATCATAGATCCAATTAGCTCCCAATATAATATCATAATTTCCCATCCGCAATAATCTGAAAGTGGTGATGAAAGTTGTATTCTGAATTTGATATTGCAGATTGTTTACTTGTGTGTCTGATGTCAGTTCTCCTCCGCCTGCAACTCTGACTCTCTTGTTAGATATAGGAGTCAATGGATATCCATTCTTGATAGCATACTCATAATCCATGAAAGAGGTTGTACTCCCACTGTCAATCAATGCAATAGCTTGTTTGTTTCCTATATGGAGTACCAACGAAAAGGTAATTGGTCCTGCCAGGCCGTGTACTGCATAAGCTGAAATTTGCATTAGTTGGTCTGTTACTTCTAAATTGTCAGTGATCTCAGGACTGTCCGGTGTTGTCACAAATTTCCCATTCTCCCCATTGAATTCATTTTCCACCATCAACACATTTCCCTCATCACCTTGCATTAATAGAGTATGCAATGCATTCCTAATTTTGCACAACTGATTATGTCCAGGTTTCCAGGGCTCCTTGCAATGCCAACAAATTTTGCTCTCTCTTTCTCCTTGTTTTCCCTTCTGAAAAGTTTTCTTCTCCTCAACCAACGATTCTTGATTGAAAGTTTTCTGTGGAACAAACGTGTTTGGTTTAGAGTTTCCTTGACTATTTCTTTTAGCATTACAAGCTTTATCCTCTATTTTTGCATACCAATATGCCTCCAACAAGCCTTTTGGTTGATGACTACTTACACTGTACTTGATTTCTTCCTTCAGTCCCCCAATAAAACAGCTAAGCAAATATTGCTCTTGCAAATAAGGATGTTCTCTCTTCACAATTTCAACACACTTCTCAAAATAGTCAATGTACTTGCTAATAGTACCCAATTGCTTGATTCCCTGTAAATTTTCCACTGCTTCATGAATATTGGCTTCTGAAAATCGGTCACAGATCAGTGCACTGAACTGCTGCCAAGTTAATGACTGCCATGGTATTCCAATGCCCCTATACCAGGTTCCTGCCCGATCAATTAAGTGACCCACAGCTAAGTTCACCCATTGTTCCACTGGAGTCCCTGCCATTTCAAAGAACTTTTCGCACTGATCAATCCATCCTATAGGATTTTCTCCTGAGAATAAAGATAACTCCAGCTTAGGCCCCTTAATAATGGCCTCTGCATATTGATGAGCACTGTGATTTCCCCCATAATACATGTTTCTTTGAGCATCCCATATCTGAACACCCGGATAATGCGTATTCTGCGTTGGTCCTGTCACTGTATGAGCATTCATCTGGGAACAATTTGGGAGTAATGTTGGATGCACATACCGTGATGCTGCTTGATTTCCATTCCAGCTTCCGAACTGCCGCCCAGGACTCAACTGCGGCTGTATAGGTGTATTCATATTCGGCAGATTTCCCCTGTTCACCACATCTCCAGGCGTTCTTGCTTGTTGCGGTAATGAAGTTATAGCAGCAGGTGTAAATCTGGGTGATACACTGTTTCCCAAGCCCCTAGGTTCCATCAGCCCAGACTCATACATATTAAGTCCAGTTTCATTCCTGTGTACATCCATCCTGTTTGTTTCTACCACTACCTGGGATGGATTTTCATCATGGGCTGCTAAAGAGTTAAAAGATTCAACTGGATTTGATGACATACCCGATCTGCTTAACAGCAATTGCTTGATCTCCGCCACATCTGACTTCAGGACTTCCAAATCATTCAGCCGTGTATGAATCTTCTCGATTTCTTCCTGAAAATCCATACTACTGTCTTCAGATCTCCTCCTGATAATCCTTGTATACGCCAAGAAAGATAGTATGTCTTGATTGGGGGATTTTACAGTTACCCAACCCCAGATAAATATCAGTCACAGATGAAAGAGATCAATAAGTCAAGGAAAGAACTCAATGTTGCTTGCCGATCAGAACTCGGAATGATGCAAATCTTCAGTAGAAGAACTTGAGAGAGAAGAAAACTAGTGTACGTGGGAAGCTAACAAACTTCTAACAACTAAAGTAATAAACAGCCAGATTTGGGATTTTACGGATGATCCAACCCAAACTGTTCTTCCCAGTCCAGATCAATCCAACTTGAGGATGAAACCAATAACCGAGGAAAGATCTGGGCTCTGATACCATTGTCAGGACCCCAGCGACTTGACCCTGATCCTGAAGGATTGAATCACCAGATCTCCAAGAAACGTAAAGAAACAGGAAAGAGGATCAAGAGGAAATACGCTACAAGCTAACAAACTAAAGTACTGGAGATATTTTGATATGTGGAATCTTATCCTTCTCATTCATCGTTAGGCTTTTATAGCCATCAATACAGTAATAAGTTTTTAACTGAATGTAAAGCAGCGGTAAAGTAAGCAAAGATAAAGAGTAAATTGTTTTCAGGTCTTCTTCCATCAGCTAAACGACAAACACTATTCTCAGTCATCTAGCCGTTGGATACATCAGTCTTCTATTCAGCAAGTTTGCCCACCGTTGATGATGTCTTATGCAAAGTCGACGAAACGGTATAAGTGACACCGGATTCTCCTGTTCTTCGTTCACCTTCAGATGGCCCTGACACTCGCCTCCCTCCGCCACTCGCCTCCCGGTGCTCGTGCGCGTCACGGTGCCAGCCGCGGCGACGACGGAGCGACGCGCACCCGTCGACCTCATCACGCTGCTCGACATCAGCTGCGGTTGCTCCGGCGCCGCTCCATCCAAGAGGCTGGATCTGCTAAGGAAGTCCATGGATCTGGTCATCGGGAGGCTCGGCGCGGAGGACCGCCTCGCCATCGTGCCGTTCCACTCATCCATCGCTGACCCCACAGGCCTCCTGCATATGTCCGTCGAGGGCCGGTGCGCCGCCAGCAGGAAGGTGCAGTCGCTGGCGGTGAGCGGCGGCACCAAGCTCTTCCCGGTCCTGAACATGGCTGTCCAGATATTGGAAGCGCGGCGAGAGGAGAAGTGCCGCCAGGGCTTCGTCATACTCATCTCCGACGGCAACGACCGCACCATCTTCCGGGAGACCATCCACCCCAAGTACCTCGTCCACGTCTTCGGCTTCCGCAATGCGCACGACGCCAGGGTCGCTGTGTGACCATGTGCCACGCGCATACATAGATAGAGTGCTTGAAATCTTGTTTTTATCCAATGAATTAGTTGGTTCCTTCTTGCTGGGAGTTGACGTAGGCGAGGAACATCCGAGTCGGGCGGTTGTCGCCCGGTACTGCAGCGAGTTTCGATGAGTTCCTCAGAAGTTTTTCCATGTATGGATCTGTGCTATGTTCATTCAACAATTTTCAGATTTAATTTTCTTGTGTTAAGTCTGAGTCATACAAAGTCATATTGTCTTGGCTTTATGTGTTTTACATGTTAATGAACATTCCGTGAGCTGTTTCATCAATGTAACAAATGAAGCTCATTACTTCATCTTTTGGCTCAATTTTTTATGATTGCTTCATCTGTTCTTGATGTTTTCTTTGACCATTCTGCATGTCTATTCTTTTGCATCTAAATACATAAGACTAGTTTATCTTCGATGTGGAGTTCAACTTTATGACTTTTACTTATTTATGGCTTGTGCAGGCATGTTTAAGTTTATAAGCAAAAATATGAAATCAGGTGGTTTTCTAGAACAAATCGGTTGGTGATCCTGGGAAAACTGTGAGCTTCAATTGTTCTTGAAATTTGTGAGTTTGTGAGTTATACAATGTAGAAATTTGTGAATCCCTGTTGAAGTCCTAAACTCACTGACATTTCCTTTTGCGAGATGCTTGATCCCTCAGTTGTGCCAAGAGCAACCAGTGCTAGCTGATGTTCCTCTGATGTTCAAAGAGCAACCAGTTGCGCCAAGAGTTGTACTCGAGGGGCAGCAGCTTCAATGAGAACTATCATTGAAAGGACCAACGATGTCGCCTAGAGGGGGGGTGAATAGGCGGATTAAAATTTACGCAGCGGAATAAACCTGGCCGAGCTGGTCAACCCGGAGTCTCCGGGTTTTTGGTCCGGATACTCCGGCTTGTCCGGAGTGTCCGGTATTGAGTCCGGACTCTTCGGATTAGCTGGCTCGGGAGCGAGATAAAAACTACTCTAGCAAGCACAATAAACCACTAGAAGTATATAGCAAGAACAACCTACAACAATTGCTAGCAAGAATTTGAATTTAAAGCCAAGCAAAGAGCTAGATCTAACTTTACAAATTCAAATCCACTTAAGCAATACTAAGAAGTAAAAGTGAATGCGAGAGACACGAATTTTCACCGAAGTTCGGGTTTTTGAAGGGAACCCTACGTCTCCGTTGAGGTGGCTCGGTCGCACTTGAGCCGGGGTCTCTTTCAACCCGCTTTCCTCCCGGTGTTGCACAAATGCACTCGCCGGCTTCACTTCTTGTCTCTTTCCTTTCGGAGGCGAGACTTGCCTTCACAAACTACCGGGGCTCACCACACAAGTTGGTAGCTCCCGGTGACTCCTAGCCGTCTAGGAGACCTTCAACCTCCAAGAGAAATAGCACCACGAAGAATCGCTTGGAGGATGAACTAGTGCTCAACAAGATGAAATGAATGCACTTTGCACTTTTCTTCTTCCTCTCCACACCAAAAGATCAACAACCAAATTAAATGGTGGGAGGAAGTGGGGGCTCTATTGAATGCTTAGAGATGGTTACGAACGGCTTGAATGCTGCTATGAATGAGCTCAATAGAGATCCTAGCCGTTGGAGTGGAGTGGAGGCTTTAAATACTCTTTTTGAAAACTAGCCGTTACTCCCGTTTTTGAACAGGCCGGAGTGTCCGGACAAACAACCCGAGACTCGGGTTATCCGGAGACTCGGACCAAACAACCGGATACTCGGACCAGCCGAAACAAAGCAACCGAGAGGTCCAACCCGAGACTCGGACCAAATGTCCGGACACTCGGATTGAATCGAGAGACTCGGACAAAATGTCCGGATACTCCGGTTACCTGAAACGGTTTCAAATTGAAACTTTTCAAAACCAAGTGTAGGAGTGCTAAAGTGAGATGCAAGACTTGATGTTGAGCACATGCACATCCTAAAATCGATTTCTCGTCATACCCTCTTAATAGTACGGCTATCCTTAAGACACAATTGAATAAAAGATTACAACTTTGGTCTTGATGCCGTCCTTTTGATTTTAAGTAGTCGTGGGGGTGTCCAATGTCATTCCAAACTTCGATATAATCTCGATATCTGCAGTATTCTTGGATAAAACATTAGATCTCTTTAATTGTGTCGTCATTAATCACCAAAACAATTTGAGGGGCCTAGATGCACTTTCAATCTCCCCCTGGTGGGTGAATTGATGACAACACAATTAATTAGCAAATAAAATAACGAGAACAAGACTTAGGCATAAGATAAATAAGAGGAGCTCCCCCTAAATGTGTGCATTAGAGGAATTGAGTGGAAACAAATGCACATATTTATCGAGAGATAACCGAGAGCTCCCCCTTAAACACAGCATCCGAGAATACAACACAAGTAATTGAAAGTAATCCATGCATAAAATAAGCATTAAAGTCATTACATGGAATAACAGAGTTCACGACACGAAATAAGCAACACAAGTCCACAAGCGAATAAATAAGCACAAGAACAAACGCCTCTCCAACGCGACTAAAGAAGGCTAAAAGACAACGCGGCTAAAGGAATCACTCCCCCTTTGGCATCAAGACACCAAAAAGGAAGACACAGGAAATCACTCGTCATCTCCGTCGTCGGAGGCCTCATACTCAGAGCCCTCGCTGTCGACGTCACCAGGTATTTGGAGGAGCAGAGGAGGAGGCAATCCCAAACAAGGCATCGGCCAGTGGCGTCGCTACTCTCCTCGGAAGACCCGGAGGAATCATTTGGGAGATCGCCGCCATTGTGGCGACGGATGTCGCGAATGTCTTGACCATTCTTCTTGATCTGTCGACTCATCACCTTGCGCTGGTGGAGATGTCGCGGCAAAGAAGGAAGACGTGCTTGAGCATCCGTGAAGAGTGCCACTAGAAACCTCGATCGCTCAAGAATCGCGGCGGAGGCACGGCCGGGTAGAGGTAGAGCCTGAAGCACGACCTCACAGAAGTCTAGCAGCAGGACCAGGAGCATTTGGAGGGGCTGGAGTAGGCGAGGGCGGACCTTGTAAGAAAGATGCTCCTCATCTCTCGACAAACTTCAGCCCACTCCTTGAAGAGATCAAGGTCATCACGAAAGGTGCATAGCCGCGAATCGCCATGTTGCTCTGCGGCGTTCGCCTCATTGTTTCCCACAAGAAATCGACAATGTCAAAAGGGTCGGTGCTCTCAACGAGGTGAAACAAAGAGTTCCTACCATAGGCCCGATAGCGAAGCATCTCCTTCCTTTGGCAAAAGAGTGACTCTCAACATCTGTTGAGCACAGTTGGTATGTCCTTTAGACCCTTGATGGTCCCAAGCGTGAAGCTCTGGAAGTGTCATACAAAGCCTCAATTTGCTCAGAGTCATCACTTTCTTCTCATGAAGCTTTGGGTGGCATTGTATCCGAGGTTGAGCACTCGGCAAATCTCTTCTTGCTAGCCACATACCATATCTTGTCGGTCATCCACCAAAAGGCCTCATCATTCTTGTCAAAGTACAAGGTGGCATAAAACCGCATGATGATCTCATTGTTCGATCATACTGGGATGCCATGATGTTCTTGATCTGATGCAGCTCGCAAATCTGAATGATCGCGGTGGAGACTGGATTGCTCGCTGCAGCCATGTACTCCCAAATCAATTGTCTTCATGCGAACCACTTTGGGTGCTCAAGTGGGTATAGGACCGTTTCATAGTAATCTGATCAAACCGGTTCCAAAACCGCGGTCCACATACTCATCCTGGTGGAGCTCCAAAGCGATCTTTCTTCTGTGCTCCACAATGGCTTTCCCTTTACCAGGTCCTGTCCGGTAGTCAATTACTCTCATTGGATTTACGGACATTGGATAGTTCCACACGGGCTTGGCCTTGATCAGAGGACCAATGAAGTGCCCAGAAGTACGGAACTGGCTTCTTTTCTGATCACGAAGCCTGGCATGGGTATCAGCTGGATGCTCATCTGGATCAGGAGCTTGCTGAGGTGGAGGAGACAGGGCCAGTCTTGACCCTGAAGTGGCCGGCCTCGAGGTCTGAAACGAGTCTTTGACCACTCCAATTCTCCGCCTTTTCGCGGAGGTCCGAGGCTGTGGAGGAGAATCGGTGGGAGACATACTGGCGGGAGCACCGCCACTAGTACTCTTGAGGAGGATCGCTGCCACCAGCTGCCTGCTGAGGAGGAGGATCGCTGCCTCCGGAAGTTCCCTGGGAAGGGTCCATCTGACCAGATAAAGCGAACGAGAGGAATTAGCCGAGAGGCGACGCGAAAAAACAGCGAAGTTCAGAATCTGGCCGAGGCACCCAATCCGGAGAGTCCGGACAAAAGTTCGGATACTCCGGATTGCATCCGGAGACTCCGGACAGAAAGTCCGGACACTCCGGATCGACCCGGAGACTCCGGACTCAGAGTCCGGACACTCCGGATGTGCCAGAACGAGCACACGGGCGGGTGGGAATTGAGGAATTCAATCCGCACAAAACAGGAATTGGAACTAGATTGCCTCTAGGATGTTCAAGAAACGAGTAGGGCAAACTCTAGCAAAGAATTTCGCGGGAATAGGGCACAAAAAGGAACTCACCTCAAGAAGATTTGATAGATGAAGAACGCGGGTGAGTTAGGGTTAACGAATCTCCGATCTTGAGGGCAATGACGAGTCAATCGGCACCCTAAGAGAGTTGAAGCACACGGAGAGACCCTAAGAACCGCGAGATTTGTACCAAACCCGGAAAGAAAAGGTTAGGGCAAGAACATCCTTACCACGATCTTCAATCCAAGGGGATGGAGGAGGAGGTGGAGGAGTCCAAGAACCCTAGGAGCGAGAGAGGTGCACGGGAGAGGGAGAGGGGGAGGCGCCCGGTGCAAAAAGGAATAAAAAGAAACCGCGCGGGATTGGGGGGACTTAAACCGTCCGCCCCAACTCGGAGACTCCGGGATTTCAGTCCGGAGACTCCGGCCCAACCCGGAGAGTCCGAACAAATAGTCCGGAGACTCCGAATTATCCGGAGACTCCGGATTAAATACCGGACAGTCCGGGTTGCCCAGCTCGGTTAGGAATTAGACACGAAGAAGGATAGCTCAAGGAATTCGGCGGAGCGAGAGGGAGAAAGATTCCTAAGATGTCAACTTGATACATGACCAGCGAACAATAAAGCGAACAAACTATGGTCACATATCAAATGACAAGATCAGAGGATCAAGAGCCAACAACATTGGATAATTTCAAAGAAAAAGATGAATAAAGTTTTGAAATTCATTTTTCATTCACCAAACAATATGTGAGCACATGTCAAGCCACGTTACGAGAGTCTAAGATATTTAATCCACTTCTCAATTCACAGAACCTTTTCTCGTCAAAGGGCTTGGTAAAAATATCGGCTAATTGATCATTTGTACTCACATGTTGGATATCAATTTCGGCTTTAGTTGCGTGGTCTCTTAGGAAATGATGGCGAATATCAATGTGTTTTGTTCGGGAGTGTTGGACAGGATTGTTGGCAATTTTTATGGCACTCTCATTGTCACACAAAAGTGGAACGCTTTTGTAGGATAGGCCATAATCACTCAAAGTTTGTCTCATCCAAAGTAATTGGGCACAACAACTCCCGGCGGCTATGTATTCGGCTTCGGCAGTGGATAGGGCTACGGAATTTTGTTTCTTGGAAGACCACGAGACTAGGGACCTACCCAAGAATTGGCAGGTTCCTGAGGTGCTCTTCCTATCCACTTTGCAACCGGCATAATCCGCATCGGAATAGCCAACAAGCTCAAAAGAAGATCCTTTCGGATACCAAAGTCCGAAATGAGGAGTGTGCACTAAGTATCTCAAGATTCTCTTAACGGCCACCATGTGGCACTCTTTTGGAGCGGATTGAAAACGTGCACACATACAAACGCTAAGCATGATATCGGGCCTAGATGCACAAAGGTAAAGGAGAGAACCGATCATCGAACGATATACCTTTTGGATGACCGGTTTACCTTCTTTGTCGAGGTCTAGGTGCCCGTTGGCTTGCATTGGCGTCTTTATGGGCTTGGCGTCCTCCATTCCGAACTTCTTGAGCATGTCCTTGATGTACTTCGTTTGACAAATGAAAGTTCCTTCCTTGAGTTGTTTAACTTGGAATCCGAGGAAGAACTTCAACTCACCCATCATGGACATCTCAAACCTTTTGGTCATTATCTTGCTAAACTCTTTACACAAATGTTCATTAGTAGATCCAAATATAATGTCATCGACATATATTTGGCACACAAATAAATCATTATCAATATGCTTAGTAAAGAGAGTAGGGTCGGCTTTTCCGACTACAAAACCTTGTCCGAGAAGGAAGTCTCGAAGACATTCGAACCATGCCCTTGGAGCTTGCTTAAGTCCATAGAGTGCCTTGTGAAGGTAGTAGACGTGGTCCGGATGTCTTGGATCTTCAAATCCGGGTGGTTGCTCAACGTAGACCATCTCGGAAAGTGGTCCATTTAAGAAGGCGCTCTTCACGTCCATTTGATACAGCTTGAAATCATGGTGAGTAGCAAAGGCAAGTAATATTCTAATAGATTCAAGCCTAGCTACTGGAGCATATGTTTCATCGAAATCCAAACCTTCTATTTGAGTGTACCCTTGAGCAACCAAACGGGCTTTGTTCCTTGTCACGATCCCGTTTTCATCTTGCTTGTTTCGGAAGACCCACTTAGTGCCGATAACGTTTTGATTTGGTCTTTTGACAAGCTCCCAGACTTGATTGCGCTTGAAGTTGTTCAGTTCCTCTTGCATAGCCATCACCCAATCTGGTCTTCAAGCGCTTCATCTACTTTAAGAGGTTCAAGAGAGGAAACAAACGAGTAAAATTCACAAAAATTTGCAACTCGAGATCGAGTGGATACTCCCTTGTTGATGTCTCCAAGTATGTTGTCGACCGGATGATCTCTTTGAATGCTTTGATGAACTCTAGGATGAGGTACGGATGAGTCCAAGGCTTGAATAGGGCCTTCATCATCTTGGGTGGCATTGGAACCATCTTGAGCTTGATTGGACGAGGAGGGAATGTCGCCCGAGCATGACCCATCCGGAGACTACGTTATTGGACCCGGAGACTCCGGACTAATCCGGACACTCGGGTTTCAGTGCCGAGACTCCGGGTTGGGGAGCTCGGGTGAGATTCCAAATTTTGAGGTCTTACCTCTCCAATTGCCATTTTCTTTATAGCTTCACAAGGAGGTTCTTCCCTGTCAATCACAACACGATCAACTTGTTCTACTTGAGAACCGTTAGTTTCATCAAAAGTCACGTCACGCGAGATTTCAACGACACCGGTGGTATTGTTGAAAACTCGGTACGCGTAAGCATTGGTTCCATAACCAAGTAAGAAACCTTCATCTACTTTAGGAGCGAATTTAGAAGACTTAGCCTTTTTATTGAGGATATAGCATTTGCTCCCAAAGACTCGAAAGTAGGAGACATTTGGTTTCTTCCCGGTGAGCAACTCGTACGCCGTCTTCTTCAAGATCTTGTGGAGGTAGAGGCGGTTGGAGCTGTGGCATGCGGTGTTGATTGCTTCCGCCCAAAAGCTATCGGAAACCTTGTACTCGTCGAGCATTGTCCGCGCCATCTCGATGAGGGTTCGATTCTTCCTCTCGGCCACCCCATTTTGTTGAGGAGAATAGGGAGCCGAGAATTCGTGCTTGATTCCTTCCTCATCAAGAAACTCCTCCACGCCAATATTCTTGAACTCGGTGCCGTTGTCGCTCCGAATTCTCTTAATCTTTACTTCAAACTCGTTTTGAGCTCTTCTCATGAATTTCTTTAATGTCACTTGGACTTCTCCTTTGTCATGCAAAAAGAACACCCAAGTGAATCGAGAAAAATCATCAACAATGACTAAACCATACTTACTTCCCCCGATGCTTATGTAGGCGACCGGACCAAAAAGATCCATATGAAGCATTTCCAAAGGTCTTGTGGTCGTCATCACATTCTTGGCGGGATGGGAGGCACCGACTTGCTTGCCGGCTTGACAAGCGCTACAAATCCTATCTTTCTCAAAGACAACATTGGTTAGTCCGAGAATGTGGTTGCCTTTAATGAGTTTGTGAAGATTCCTCATACCAACATGGGCCAACCGGCGATGCCAAAGCCAACCCATGCTAGATTTAGCCATTAAGCACGCTTTCAAGATTAAGTCTATCCGTATTGAAGTCTACGAGATAGAGCTTACCCTTCAAACGCCCTTTAAAGGCTATTGAACCGTCAAGCCTCTTAATGACATCCACACCCTTTTCATTAAACAAACAATTATAGCCCGCTTCACATAATTGTGCAACGGACAATAGATTGTAGCTTAATGAATCAACAAGCAAAACATTATTTAATTGAAAATTGCTTGAGATAGAAATTTTACCCAATCCAATTACTTCTCCTTTTCCATTGTCTCCAAAGACAATGCTTGACTTGTTTGATCCATTTGAGTCCAATTGAGCGAACATTGCCTTTTCTCCGGTCATGTGGTGCGTACATCCGCTTATCCAAAATCCAACTCGTTCCACCGAGATATAGGCCTACAAAATGACATTTAGTTGTTGCTCTTTGGTACCCAAACTTGGTTAGGTCCACGACGTTAGTGACAAGCGATTTAGGGACCCAAATAGAACGAACACAAGGAGCATTCTTCGGCTTACGCCCAACATGATAAGCAACTACACGACCGAGGTTAGTCTTTTAAGCACATAAGAAGCAAAGAACTCGGAGTGAGCTTTGTGCTTGGATGTTCCTTCGCCTTTTACAAAGTGAATGGGCTTGCTTAAAGGAGCAACAACAATGTTGCTCTTTTGCCCTTTGGCGGAACATACCCAAGCCCTTGCCTCTTAGGATTACCTTGGCGCTAATGAGATACTCCTCTAAACCTTTGCTTGCCTTGTAGGACTTTTGAAGTCCATCTTCAAGCATCACCTTAAGCTTCTCATTTTCATGAGCTAAGACTTTCAAAGTCTCACGGTTAGTAGCACAAGTAGCAATATCCACATTAAAGCATCTAAGCTAACCGTTGCTCGTTGAGGGTAGTGAAATATTGGAGTTGTTGATTGAGGTAGAAGCTTTATTCGAGAGATCAACAAGCTTCACTTCAAGAGCCTTGCAAGCATCCTTTGCTTTTGCAAGTTGCTCTAAGAGTGAAGCATTGGTGATCTCAAGACTAATTGCTTCATTTTTGGTCAAATTTGAACTTTTGACCAAATCCTCATTTTTCTTCTTTTCAAAGGCTAAGCTCTTCTCTAGTTCAAGGTTCTTCTCCTTTTCAAAAATAAGGAGATCTTCTTGAGCTTCGAGAATGGCCTCCTTTTGCTCAACAACCTCCTCCAATCTTTCAATATCCTTAAGTAGCAAGTCTAATTTTTTAACATCAAAATCATCCATAGACTTAAATGCTACCTCTTCTTCATCACTAGCATCATCACAATCATCTAAGCTATAATCAACAATGGAATGAGTAGTGCTCTTAGATGATACCTTGTGCCCTTTTGCCATAAGGCACATTGGAGCATCTCCTTCGCCGTCGCTTAAGTCGTCAAAGAGACTCTTTGACTTTGTCGGTGGAGTGGCAATGGCGACGGTGGCGAGTCCTTCTTCGTTGTCGGAGTTGGAATCGGACTCGGACTCGGAGTCGGAGTTCCACTCCTTGCCGATGTAAGCATGACCCTTGCCCTTGTACTTTTTGTTCTTGTCTTTGTCCTTCTTCTTGAACTTGTCTTTCTTGTAGGGCTTTTCCTCCTTCTTCTCTTTGTGTGGGCACTCGGCAATGAAATGACCGGGTTCCCCACACTCATAGCACTTTCTTGAGGAGTGACGCCCTCTTGACTTGTTGCCATAGTTCTTGGAGTGACTACCCGGCTTGTAGCCCTTCTTCTTCAAGAACTTGTTGAATCTTCTCACGAGCAAGGCCATGTCTTCATTTGTCAAGGGGCCGCTTGACTCTTCTTCATCGCTTGAGCTCTCTTTGGCTTCTTGCACCACCTTGACGGCCTTCAAGGCGATGCCCTTCTTCTTGCCGGACTTGAGCTCCTCCACCACTTCCGCTTCCTTCACCATCATCTCATCCGTCATCAACCGGCCAATCACATCATGAGGAGTGAGAGTATCGAAGTTTGGCCGATCGCGGATGAGTTGCACAAGGTTGCGGTTGGTGGGGGTGATCACTCGAAGGATGATCTTCACCACGGCCTTGTCGGTGAGCTCGGTGCTTCAAGTCCCTTTGCTTGATTCACTAGCACCATCAAGCGATCAAACATATTTGTGTACGATTCACCTTCTTCCAAAGTGAATCGGCTTAGCTCCCCAATGATGAGTTCGATCTTTGACTCACGGACACTTGATACACCTTCGTGAGACACCATCAATCTTTCCCAAATGTCCTTGGCATTGTCAAGGCCATCGACCCGGTTGAACTCGGAGTCGCTCAAAGCATTGAACAAGGCATTGACGGCCAAGTCGTTGAAGTGTTGAGCTTTGCCTTCTTCGGAGGTGAGATTGTTGGGGTTTGCGGGCTTGAAACCTGTTTCAACAATCTTCCAAATACACGGATGAAGTGATCTCAAATGCATCTTCATCTTATGTTTCCATGCCGCATACCGAGTGCCATCGAAGTGGCGCTCGGCCGACGAGACGGAAACATAGGATGAGGAGTTTGAGACTCCAAAGGAGGAATAATCTAATGGAATAGCAACCCGATACCGGAACCCGAGGCTTTCTCTTGGCCATGGGTTTGGTAACCTTTCTATGTCCGACATCTTTGATTCTCCAAGCGGTTAAGCCAAAATAAAGGAGATTTGGCTCTGATACCAATTGAAAGGACCAACGATGTCGCCTAGAGGGGGGGTGAATAGGCGGATTAAAATTTACGCAGCGGAATAAACCTGGCCGAGCTGGTCAACCCGGAGTCTCCGGGTTTTTGGTCCGGATACTCCGGCTTGTCCGAGTGTCGGTATTGAGTCCGGACTCTCGGATTAGCTGCTCGGAGCGAGATAAAACTACTCTAGCAAGCACAATAAACCACTAGAAGTATATAGCAAGAACAACCTACAACAATTGCTAGCAAGAATTTGAATTTAAAGCCAAGCAAAGAGCTAGATCTAACTTTACAAATTCAAATCCACTTAAGCAATACTAAGAAGTAAAAGTGAATGCGAGAGACACGAATTTTCACCGAAGTTCGGGTTTTTGAAGGGAACCCTACGTCTCCGTTGAGGTGGCTCGGTCGCACTTGAGCCGGGGTCTCTTTCAACCCGCTTTCCTCCCGGTGTTGCACAAATGCACTCGTCGGCTTCACTTCTTGTCTCTTTCCTTTCGGAGGCGAGACTTGCCTTCACAAACTACCGGGGCTCACCACACAAGTTGGTAGCTCCCGGTGACTCCTAGCCGTCTAGGAGACCTTCAACCTCCAAGAGAAATAGCACCACGAAGAATCGCTTGGAGGATGAACTAGTGCTCAACAAGATGAAATGAATGCACTTTGCACTTTTCTTCTTCCTCTCCACACCAAAAAGATCAACAACCAAATTAATTGGTGGGAGGAAGTGGGGGCTCTATTGAATGCTTAGAGATGGTTAGGAATGGCTTGAATGCTGCTATGAATGAGCTCAATAGAGATCCTAGCTGTTGGAGTGGAGTGGAGGCTTTAAATACTCTTTTTGAAAACTAGCCGTTACTCAGTTTTGAACAGCCGGAGTGTCCGGACAAACAACCGGAGACTCGGGTTATCCGGAGACTCGGACCAAATGTCCGGATACTCGGACCAGGTGAAACAAAGCAGCGAGAGGTCCAACCGGAGACTCGGACCAAATGTCCGGACACTCCGGATTGAATCCGGAGACTCCGGACAAAATGTCCGGATACTCCGGGTTACCCAGAACGGTTTCAAATTGAAACTTTTCAAAACCAAGTGTAGGAGTGCTAAAGTGAGATGCAAGACTTGATGTTGAGCACATGCACATCCTAAAATCGATTTCTCGTCATACCCTCTTAATAGTACGGCTATCCTTAAGACACAATTGAATAAAAGATTACAACTTTGGTCTTGATGCCGTCCTTTTGATTTTAAGTAGTCGTGGGGGTGTCCAATGTCATTCCAAACTTCGATATAATCTCGATATCTGCAGTATTCTTGGATAAAACATTAGATCTCTTTAATTGTGTCGTCATTAATCACCAAAACAATTTGAGGGGCCTAGATGCACTTTCAATCATGAAGCGCTAGCTGATGTTCCCTTTGATGTCACAATGTTGTTAAAATATTTGTATCTATACCAGCTATGAGAACTCTATTTTTTGGATAATGTTGTTGAAACATACTTATGTTGGTTTCCTGTATGTTCAAGACAGATCATTTTTAACTTATATATGCTTATGTTGGTTGCTGCTATGAC
The DNA here is from genome assembly GCA_036346355.1 of Rhipidocladum racemiflorum. Taxonomy (NCBI): domain Eukaryota; kingdom Viridiplantae; phylum Streptophyta; class Magnoliopsida; order Poales; family Poaceae; genus Rhipidocladum; species Rhipidocladum racemiflorum. Next base: position 12,156,119 of record CM070578.1, on the reverse strand, counting down.
TGGTGTCTATTTAGCTTGCTGTGAGAGGTATCTCACCTCACCTGGAGTCACAACACCCAGCTAGATACATACATCCAACCAAATAGCATCTCTTGCATCTATTTCCCCTTCATACAGCTAACCAAACAACTTCTCAGCTCAACCAGGATCAACACATACAGCTAACCAAACAAACCATTTTGCATCCACTCAGCCTGTTCCATGTCAGCCTGCATGAATCATACGAACCAGGCTAGGGGCATGCAACCAACCAAACAGACCCGAAGATGCATGGAGGCCGCATGCATGAGCCTCCACCTCCGCACCTGCTGCGGCAGTACAGCGCAGAGAGAATCGAAGCGAAGGGCCATGAACGGAGTTGCAGCGGCAATGGATGTGAGGAGATGGAGGGGGAATTAGGGAAGATTGGTGCGGAGTGGTGGGCGGTTGGGATGAGGTGTAGCCGTGCGCAGGGGAAGGAGATGCGCGTTGTGGGGAGGGAGCAGTTGGGTGAGGGTGCGAGCAGTTCAACTATGATGCTAAACCCTTCACGGCGTTAACGAGAAACAAGGACGAAAGGAGGAAACTACAGTCACGGGAGGGGTGAACGAACGGGTAAACTCAACCATTTATGGTTTAGATAATATATATATATATATATATGAAAATGGTACCGTACTCCTGGAGTATGGACTTCTACTCTCATTATACTGCATAAATGATATTGTTATACTTCTTTATCTGTTTGAGTACCCTAATACTAATTATAAGATACTTCAAAGTGAATTCTACGAAAAATTTCATCAAAATTCACCATTTATAACATAACTTGTTTATATACTCTTTTTACATATATATTGGAGAGCGAGAAGCGTCTGTTAAACTATCTGCATACGGAACCTTGAAATCGTCATATGGTAGCTGTTGATTCGCCCAAGAGATACGGTACGTACTACAGCACAAGCGCTTTCAGGACATAGGAGTGCATCACAATTATCTGAAAAACACGTAACGAACATGTAGCTTTGTATGCATGTCGCACGGTGAGGTCGGCAAGGGCACATGCTGCGATCGAGCACAGAAGGGCCGCGCCGCATGTACACGAGGGAAGAGGCCGGCCGGCTAGGATTATTGCATGGGTGGGAACTGGGAACAAAACGGAAAGCGACGACCCAATCCATCCGGCAATTTATCTCCTTTTCTTGTCGGTGTTTCGTGCACCGGCAATACGAATTTTTGGTTAGTGGGGGTCGCGTGCTCCCTCTCCTCGAATGGTTGACATAGGAAGTCAGAGATTTATACTAGTTCGGGCCGAATGTCCCTACTCCAGTTCGGGTCGTTGGGGTGTATTGTATTCGAGAGACGAACCGAGGGTTACAGGCGAGACAAGGGGGCCGAAAGGATCGAACTCCCTTGTGCTCGATTTGGTTTTGCTAGGTTGCTCGCTTGGTTTGTTCGTTCGTCCGGTTGCCCGTCCGATCGTTCCGTCCCGGAGCCCTGCTTCTCCTTATATACTCGGAGGCAGCAGGTTACAGGAGAGAAAAAGGAAGGGATACTGTACGCCTTGGAGTCTGGTTTTCTGTCTTGTCGTCCGACCGACCTCCGCCCACTCCATGCTGGGTTGGTAGTCCTGCGGCGAGCGGTCTTCGACCGGGCTGACGGCGACGCGACTGCTCGCATTTAACACCAACTCCGGCAGTTAATGGTGTTTGACCTCAGCTTGGCCTCGAGAGGGAGCGCTCTCCTCCGTGGTGTGTCAGTGACGATGGGACCAGGGCTTGACACCCCTGCACACCCCCCTGACATTCTCGGGAAGGGACCGCCTACCCCGGTACAGACGTCAGGGCACGTCGCGTGCACAGGGCAGTTGGCCTGACTCCAGCGCGGGTCCTGTCGCTTCGAGCGCTGGTGGAGCTGGCCGACCACGCGCTCCGACCTGAGAGGTCGGACCCTGCCGGTCACCAGAGGCTGGTCCTAAACTCGGGCCGGACCCACTTTTTACGACCTTCGGGCCTCTTGCCAGAACTGGGCCTTCAAGGAGGTCAGCCCATTCGTGGTTCCGGGCTGATGGGGGTACCCATGGTATGTGCACTCGTCACTTCTCCTCCTTGAACACGACGACGGCGTCTGAACCTTTTATCGCCTGTTTGGATGCCCGCCCCGCCCGAGCCTGGCCCGCGGGAAACGGCCTCGTGCTCCGTTTCCGCGCGGCTAGCGCGACGCAGCGTTTTGGCCGCTTTTGCACGCGCGGAGCCAGGCCCGCGGGAGCGGATGCAGCCAACCAATCACGCGCTTGAGGCTGGTCAATGCACGCGCGGGGGCAGGCCGAACCGAAGCGGGCAACTAAACAGGCTCTTAATGTACTAGCCTCCCAGTTTTTTTTCTTCCAAAACTAGCCTTCGTAAAAAATTTCTAAAGAACAGTCTCTTTTCTCACCACGAAAGAAACGACATTGCCACGATTTGATAATGCGGGAAATACCTAGCTTCATAACAGTTTAGAAGCCAACTGGCCCCATCAACATACCATAATTGGGTAGCGTGGAAGCAACTTTTCGCGTACGAAGAACACGGCATCACGTGGCTCATGGCCACACCCGTATACTCAGCCATGTCCACGTGCCCATGCACCGTGCTGCTCCGCATCCATGCCCATGCAGTCATGCGCTTTCGTCCGCTCTCATCCATAGTCGTTCATGGTAGAGAAACAGGCTATTTTTAGAAGAAAAAAAATCATACGAAACTAAAATTTTAAAATACGTCCGGACTAATACAGCAAACAATTCACGGCGTCTAGGTGGACCGCCCGTACGTCCACCTCACACATATCGCCCTCTCGCGGCCGAATGCCGATGCAGACGTACATATATGCGCGTGTCCCGACTCCCGAGACCGGATGCGTCCATGCACGCCTGTCTGCCCTGCATCTTGATTCGACTTACCATCTGCCCTGCCCTACTACATGCAGGTGGATGCTTCTGCCCGTGCAATAGAGTATTTATTTTTATTCGCCAAAACTTGATAAAAAAAATAAACAGTTTAATTGTAGAAATCGATTCTTATAATTTAATCTACCTATATATACTAAAATCCATAATTCACTTTCTATATGTGCTTTTGGATTTCAGTTGTTGAAAAATCAGCTTCTCACCACCACAAATCAAATCAGCTTCTCACCACCACAAATCAAAATCAACTTTTAGTGAATCTAAAACAAAAATAAATAAACCCATAATTTTAGTTGCATAGAGCGCTCTCCGATAGAATATAGATGCATAGCTTCATGCAGATGCCATCTTATAGCTTACAAATATGGTGAGATATCAAATGCACCCACGCTATTACTGCAATCATAATCGTTTTCGGTTTGAGCGCCAAATCAACGCGAAAAACACAACACATTCTGACGTGAAATCCTTCTGCTAGAATTGGCTATCGAGCTTAACAAATTATTGTCGAACTTCTTTCAAAATTAACATAGTTCGACGTAAAATCATTTTATTTACTATTTAAGTGATTATTTTGAATTCAAGCTAACGAACCATCATTGAGCCGAGCCTCATTAAAAAATTTTTTCTCAAAATGATTTTTTTTTTTAATTTTAGACCTATTAATTACTGAATTCGAAGAAATTTTGACTCAAGCCCTAACGAGCTTTTTCGCTAGCCCTATCTTTGTCTCAGCTTCAATGGGTTGATGCTTCAGTCGAACACTTCTACATACGCACGCGCGCGCACACACACACATATTACCATATGTGTAAATCATTTTTATCATGTAAACTTCGTGAAAACCATATTACCATCTTTGAAAAATTATCACAAATAGGGGAGGTGAACTTATACATCCTGTAAATTTTGAAGACCAAAATCAATCGCATTTGAAAGATATGAAATTGACAATCAGCTAAATAATGAAAAATAACTATTTATGTTGAATTTGTCTTTTACAGGTTGTAGAAGCTCATCTTCCCTATACATGGTTTTTTTTAGAAGTTTTTAAAGCTTGTACATATATTTTTTATGGACTTTACATGATTAAGATAATTTACATTGGATATGTACCCATATATATACACACACGTGCCATTATAGGATAAACATCAGAGTAGACAGATGGGATCCACTAGCGTTGGCTTTCATAGCACGAACTGTTCACCCATCTGGCACTCTCCTCATTTTTTTTTGCAAAAATAATCCCTTACCAAATTTTCTTTTTTTGCAAAAATGGCCCCTTTCCCATCGTGAAAGGGCCAGGGAGCGATATCTGGCTCCTTCCGCACCAGGGCACTACGGGAGGTCGAGAAGCTGCGTCAAGAGACCAAGGTAAGAGGGGAATGCAAAGACAACGCCTACCACGGCAAGCCGCTTGTTGCCGCACTCGGAGCTATGGAAGGCGAGTTGCAGCGCTCTGAAGCTGCAACAGGAGGCGCGTCGCGCATAGGACGAGCGCATCGCACGTGGGAGGTATCTTCTATGGTACTGTAGCGCAAAAGGTACCTTCCGCGATGCGTAGGGGTTATTTTTGTAAAAAATTTTTTTGAGAGGAAGCTATTTTTACCAAAAAAAAAAGAAGGATCAGGTAAGTGAACACTTCCCATATCACTAACAGTCACTCCAGCAAAATAGAACTACGATCTTACTATATAATCCACACTTCCATTGTACATGTACTACTGCCGAAGCACCTATGCTACCGAGGCACGCGCATCATCACCAAAAAGCCTAAAAAGCAGCAACTAGGGCATCTCCACTAAGTAACCATCTCAGTCGTCTATTACCTATGATGTCACTTAAAATCAGGCCTGCTTATACGAGAGAAATGAAGTCATGAAGATGATAATATGCTCTCTCTTTATTCTCTTACACGAAGACATTCAGGGCATGCAAACCATCTCCATGATGAGAAGAGAAGGTGTGATTAAAATAATTAGGAGAATAATTTTAGAAACAAATTGTTAGAGATGATGTCTCTAGATGAGACGGAGTGATCAGAGAACTATCGTAGATGGCCTTAGGCCGCGAAAACGAGGATACCTAACTTCTCCCCAGAATCCTCTTTGACTCGCTTCAGACCACCAAAGCTAATACAAAATTAGCCCCCATCATTTGCATACTAATGATGCGATATCATAAGCCAAACACGATGCTAACAAATAGAAAATCCCATTCGATTTCATTATTTATCCCACAATAATTTTACATCATTATTCTGTATGCACCACAGGTCCACCACAACCATCGCCACCACGAATCCGACACTAGTACTTGCGGCTACAGACGGAGACACACGAGAGCGTCCAAACGCGCGTCCCGTGCGCCACGCTCAGAATCAACCGACGCTGTCATGCACAGCCGCCGCTGCCTCCTGCCATCCTCTCCACGGCGCGCCACAGGCGCCGTGTCTCGGGGAGCGCGTCCTCCGCTGGCAGCTCGGCGCGGCAGCACGGGCAGGTGTTGCGGCGAGCCAGCCACCGCAACGCGCACGGCAAGTGGAACCGGTGCCCGCACGGCCGTAGCCCGCACACGCCGCCGCCGCGCCCGGGCGTCATCTCCTCCCTGCAGATCGCGCACGGCGCCCCGTCCCCAGCGGCGGGGGGCAGCGCCAGCACGGCCGCGTACGACGCCCCTCCGCGCCTCTCGCCGTCCTTCCCCGCACCAATCCCGGCCGCCGCGCGGTCCTCCGACACGACGTCCGCGAACCGGCGGCACTTTGCCGCCGCGTCGAGGTAGGGCGCGACGGCGGCCCAGGGCGTGGCACCGATCCCGGATATGGAGAGCGCGGATCCCACCATGTCGTCGACGAGCAGTGCGTGCCAGTCGACGGGGGAAGGGGAGGCCGCGGCCGGGGAGTAGGAGTCGCACATGGCGAGGAGAAGGAGCGCGGCGTCGAGGTCGGGCGTGGGGAGGCGGAGGAGGTGGTGGGAGCCGTCGGGGGAGAGCGAGGGAAGTAGCAGGAGGAGGGAGCGGAGAAGGACGCGGCCTAGCAGCGCGGCCTTGGCGGGGAGCGGCGTGGAACGGAGCCGCGCGAGGGTTCGCGAGAAGTGCGGCGGAGAGAGGAGGAGGAACGCGAGGCGGCAGCGCAGCCGGCGCGCGTCGGCGGCGAGCACCCGAGCCAGGGAGGGGAACTGCGCGGCCGGCACGGATGAGAGGAGGGCGGCCATTAGGGTTTCCGACGAGGAGGCGGCCGGCAAGTGGACATGGCTGGCGTCCATCGGGATCGGGGCAGCTTGGGAGGGAGTGGAGTGGAGTGAGGTGGTGGGAAATTTCTTTTTTTGGGGGGTGTCGGTATTTATGCTGTGGTTTTGGAGGGCAATGGAGAGTTGATCGGTGGCGGTGTGGGATTAATTTCTTAATTTGGGGTTTGCGGTGCTGAAGATCTCTACGAAGTTGATCCCGAGATGATCGGCTGCAGTTGTGTACAGCTAGTAAACTAGGTCCTCCCTCCGTTGAAGAATAACCGGCCCTCTTGGTTTGGATGGGCTAAACTTTATATTCCCTCTATTCAATTTTATAAGGCTTATTTTTTAATACACACTACTACAGGACAGGCAATCCTTGCCGCCATATCACTGCCGGTTGAGCTAGAGCTGTCAGTGATAAAATATCACTGCCGGTTCGTAAGATCCGCTGCCCAGGAAACGTATCACTGCCGGTTGGTATAACCAACCGGTAGTGATAACAAACTATCACTACCGGTTTATACTCAAAACCGGTAGTGACATATCACTGCCGGTTCTAAATAGAACCGGCAGTGATATTGGAACTTTTACTACCGGTTTATTCTTTAACCGGTAGTGATATGCATTTTCCCACGCATCTGAGTGTAATTTGACATTATCACTGCCGATTATGCGTAGAGCCGGCATGTTATGGTAAATTTGGAATATGATAATACTAAAAACAGTGTTCGGGTGCTTTGTGAGGTTAAGGGGAGTGGGACGCGTTATATTTCAAATGCTATCATACCGACACTACGGTACTAGATCATGTAAGAACTCTGAAGTTAAGCGTGCTCGGGCGAGAATAGTACTAGGATGGGTGAGTTAAGCGTGCTCGGGCGAGAATAGTACTAGGATGGGTGAGTTAAGCGTGCTCGGGCGAGAGTAGTACTAGGATGGGTGACCTCTTGGGAAGTGCGTTAAAATCGACGATAGAACTCATTAGTTAAGCGTGCTTGGGCGAGAGTAATACTAACTAGGATGGGTGACCTCCTGAATCTCTTCGTGTTGTTTTAAAACTACCAGAATATTGAATATAAACATTTATATCACTGCCGGATTTGGTCTTTAACCGGCAGAGATATCTATTATCACTGCCGGTTTACTCTTTAACCGGCAGAGATATCCATTATCACTACCGGTTCCTGAGCCGGTAGTGATAATCCCAAGTATCACTGCCGACCAATCACTGCCGGCTCCCATAACCGGCAGTGATGGCGTTTTGGACCCGGCAGTGATGTACTGTTCTGTAGTAGTGATAATCTTATACATAAATATAAGCCTTGCATGTAAAAATAAATAGGGATATAGAAGAATAGACCTTATTAAATCTCCATGCAAGCCTTATATTTATGCATAAGATCATTAAAAAAAAGCCTTATAAAAGTAAACGGACGGATTAAATTTTTATCACTAATATTTTTCTAGATTTTAATTTGGTTGTATTAAAATGATACTGTTAGATTTATCGTAACAAATATTTTTATAACATTATACTTCCATAACATTTCATGATTGTATTATTATAAAAATAACAATCAAAGTTAAACTTTGAAGACCGAGAAAAATCAAGAGTGCCAAGTATTCTAAAACAATTGAGGTTAAAATAGTGCATCATTCATCACAGGTGGTGATGTCTTCGGCCATTGGTTCCATTGCATCCGTATCATATGGGTCAACCCTTTATTCCTAAATATAATTAATTGGTTCGCAAGGAACAGGGTCAGATCAGACCGCCCCGAACCATGCCCACACTTACTCATAACTCATAAGCACGATGCTAATACGAAATAAGGGATACAATACTAAAAAAAACATAGGATGATTCCATGATGGATCAACCCATCATAGGATGAGACTATGTCCTCATTTATGAGCGGTACACGCAAAAAAGAAGGCATGCAAGCATGCACAACTGTAAGTATCTAGGTCCCTATTTCGTATTTTGGTGATTAATGGCAGCTTAATAATTGGGACTAACTCTTTTGTCAATGATAAGTTTAAGTTATATTTCGGGATGGCTTGGATGCCAATTCGGGCTAAGCGTTGACCCCAAGTGAAAAATGAAGGCAAACCGTGAATTTAATTCGACGAAGATTAAGGACTTTGTGGTTAAAAATGATCCAAGAAGGTGTGGATGGATCATTGTAGTAGTAGGCCCGAGGTCCTTTGTTTTTTTTTTCTTTGGCCACACTATTACAGGGGTATAGGCTAGTAGCTTGAGTTTGCTTAGATTAATTAGCTAGTGTGATGCACATATAGAATTTTCTGTCGCTTGCCAAGGTTTTGTTTGACTTAAGAGAAGCCATTGAGTCACCATGAGATTGTGAGGGAAGATCAGACATAAGATTTGCAAAAGTTGAGCACTTGCCATTCGAAGGTCCATTGCTTGATGGAAGATTGAACATAAGGTTTGCAAATTTTGATCACTTGCCACTGGAAGGTCCATTGTTTGATGGAAGATTGAATAGAAAAAGTTGCAAAAGTTGAGAACTTACCACTTGAATGTCCATTGCTTGATGGAAAATTGTGCTGGAAGTTTGATCAGAGAAGGAAACTTGGGCGCATATTGTTGCTGAATGGTCCATCACATGGGGCCATGGATGATCCAATGTAGCAATGGCTAATTTTCCCCTTCTTTGAAATGACCATTCCAAAGTACCGATGGAAGGTCTAAGGGACTATTGATGGAAGGTCCATCAATTCACTTTTCAAAGGGAGCTATTAATTGGCAGCCGCTAGCTTTGGAATGCAGGATATATATGCATGCCATGGACTAACTATTCATCTCTCTTAGACCACTCTACAAGGTTCAACTATCATTTTAGAGAAGATCAAGAGCACTCAAGAGCATTCATGGGGATATCTTTGAAGAGGTAGCATAGGTCTAAGGTATGCGTCACTCTAGTTGCTTGACTTTGCTATGTTCAAATGAAAGTCTAGGCTTGTTACTTTTGGATATTGGTGTCATGTCTCCTAGATGACTTGGTGGTGTGGTTCTCAATGACCTTCCATTGGAGGTGCTTATGGAAGGTTGTGAAGGTTCAAAGCCCACCTATCCGGAGTAGAGAAGGGCGACCACGAGTGCCCTTACGCGGACTCAAGTAGGAGTGAAACTCTTGCGATAGTGCTCCAACAAGAACTAGGGGAGATAATTGAGTCTTCGAGACCTCGGTAAAAAATCATATGTCAAGTATCTCCTTACTCCTTATCTCTTTATGATTCTACATTTACATTATCGCAGTTTACTAAGTATTGCATTCTAGTATAGGACGTGAGTTAGGTTACAAAATTCTAGTCTAGGACTTGATCACTTGGGTTAGGTTACAAAACATGACTAGACTTGTGTAGGAGTTGCTAGGACACACTAGTGAGCCTTAGTCAACCTAAGTTGGGCTAGAACCCCCTTTAGCCAAACATTTTAAAAGATACAATTCACCCCTTCCCTCTTGGGCATTCCATCACTTCAGTAACCCACTCCATCAAACAACAAAGGGTTTTAATAAGGATTAAATAGATGATTTCTTCCATAAAATCATTCAAATTTTTGACCCAGATGTGCCTTGAAATTCATGCTTCAGTGATTGCAGTGGTATCCTCTTCGAAGCTTTGCAATGGATTAGGGTCAAAGAGTCACACCGGACCTCGACCTTAGATTTTCGGGTAGGTAGCTAGGGGCACCCCAGTTGTGAAAAATGGAGGTAGGCGAGCGGTATTGGCGAGTATGATATGCAGTGGACACTAGTAGCTCCATCAACCACTTTTGGAGGTGGGAACAGGTGGGAGTAACATGGGTGACTTAGAAGAGGGGAAGGAGGATGCCACTGACAACTGATGTTGGGATGGGTGCAATGGGGTAGGATAAGAGGGTGGGGAAGGGAGAATATAGGAGGAGCAGTGTTTCTATGCTTTTTCTCCTAATACAAGTTGTATGAAATTTGAAACAAGTGAAGTGGTAAGTAATCATCATTTACCCTTCATTCATGCTTTAATATTTATTCAACTTTAAAAAGAAAAGTATAGAAGCACTTCTCAGGATGAGGGTTGGGAAAGAAGGGTCACAAATTTTACTAAGTGATGTGTACATAGTTACATATGTGCCAACACCCTACTGTACGAAGTGTTTTGAGAACATGTGGTGGTCCCCATGAGTTCTATAAGTGTGGTGATGAGTAATTGACACATTGGGTTGAAATGTTTTGATGTTTGAGTTTGGTTTGATGTTTGAGTTTAGAAAGGGTTGGAGTATGCTAAAGGACCTCCCAATGATCAACAGGAGATTGCAATGAAAGATTGGACAGAGAGCATGTCGGTTGGAGTATGCTGATCGATGGACCTTCCATTGGTCAATGTAAGATCGAACAGAGAGCATGTAGTTTGCAGTATGTTGATGGACCTTCCAGTGCGACAATGGAAGTTTGCAATAGATGATTGTCCAAAGAAGATGTGGGTTGAGTTTAGAGAGGTCGACAAACCATTCGCCATGGGATAGCGGATAGTCTGCCAATGTACAAAAGTAGGGCGGAGAGGATTTTGTGAGAATCGCTTGTGTGGGTTGAACCTACGAGTTAAGGGTTAATGCATATAGATTGCATGTTGCATGTTTGAAATAATGTGGGTTAGGTTGTTAAGACCTTGTGCGTGAAACTGGTTACTTGGTCTATTTGTGGGCAGGTAGCTTAGAGTCAACTATGATCAACGGCAAGGTGGACTAGAACTTGGTTGGGAGAACCAAGTTCCAGAATGGTTCTGTATGCTGTGTGAGATGGTTGGACTCAACCAAGCTGCAAGATGGATAAAAACCACGAAAGATAAAGTTGTATCAAGACCTTATGCGGAAAGGTGGTGCAAGTGGTGCGCCAAGTGACTTGGGGGCCAATCATTCGGACCATAAGCAACGCAGCGGAAGGATCGATGGGAGATGCTTCTAGGCGAAGAATTTGTGAAAGGCCAGTAGAGGGCATTTTGGTCAATCGCCCAGTACCGGGAAAAGTAGTGGTTTGTAAATTGTAAAACAATGGCAGTGGCCTAAGCGCATTAGGTTAAGAGTGGAGGACAAGTGAAGTGGATCATTCACTTCATTTGTTTTGGAGGTTGTCTTGCCCTTCCTTTGTTTACCAAGTTCATCCCTGTCTCAGAGATCTTCCATCGACATTTCAAGAGACCTTCCATCAGGGTAGTTTTTCTAGCTAGTTTATTCTTTGTCTGAGACACCTTCCATTAACCTTTCGAAAGACCATCCATCAGAGTAATTTGTCTAGTTTGAAATCTTCTTTGAGGGATCTTCCATCAACGCCTTGACAGATCTTCCATTAGGTTAGATAGACTAGTTTGGTCTTCGTAAGTATATTCTTCGATGTGTGTTTAGGCTGTGATCTTCGTAGTTCCTTACAGCTATTGGAGTGGAAGAACCTTGGAATACTTGGGGCAAATGTTTTTCTTGGGTGAAAAGAATCGCTGGTATTAGATAACGCTAATTCGCTTTCTTGCACGTATCTCACATTTGCATCTCCACCTCACCCCCAATTATTGGTGTCACGAAATGGCCAACAGCGTATGTCGTTATGCTCATTCTCCCATGTCCCATGTCCTATCCCGGAGATGAAAGGAAGCAATCAGCGTCCCTATCTGATCCATGCATGCTCCCAGCATAGAGTAGAAAAATATCACAGTGCCAGATAACAACGACTAATGCAGTAATGCTCCCTGTATATACAGTACAAAGCATCCTTAATCTAGAGCTGTTTTACGGTACACTAAATTGAATATGAACCGTTCATTCTTTTCGATCCAATAGACCAGATTAACTAGAGTTTACTTATACTACACCTGATAGTAGAGTAGTAGAAACATCCTATACAAATCAACGGTTAGATGTGATTTCTACTACACATTTTATACTATAAGTATAATCCACCGTAAAATTTCTCTTAATCTATCCTTTTTCCCCTTGAATCCTTAGAAATCTATCCGCATAAGGCATTTCATAGACACGAGAGAAATGGTGTGTCCGCTCCAAGAACAAACATGTACCTCAGCGTCATCATAAAGAGAGAGAGAACTCCCCTTAGGATCGATCATTCGTCCGACGCCGACTATTCAATCATCTCCCTGAGGCATCTAACCACCAAATGAATGTACAAGCATCTCTATCGATCGGAGGCACCACACACTATCGCTACGCATTCGGCACCGTCATGATGGCGAGGGCCTCCCTTGCCTGCCCGAGGATGTTGAATACCGTCGCGGCGATGTGCGACGGCGTCAGCCCAGCCTCGGCCAACTGATCGGCCGGCGACCCGTGGTCGATGTACCGGTCAGGAAGCACCAGCGGCCTCCACTGCGCCACCCCGAAGAGAAATTCATCGTTAATTAGTCACTCGTGTCATCAGTGTTGCGGAGTTTTGTAGTGGTTGGGATCTTGTCGGGCGGGTGACTACGTACTCAATGCTGCTTACCTTAAGTTTGCCGTCAAGAAGGCCGTCCAGAGCCATGAACTGAGCGACGTGAGAGCCGAACCCGCCGATGGACCCTTCCTCCACGGTGATGAGCACATCGTGGGACTTGGCCAGGCTCCTGATGAGGGCGTGGTCCAATGGCTTGCAGAACCTCGCGTCGGCGACGGTGACCTTGAGGCCGTGGCGTGCCACGAGCGCCGCGGCGGCCAGGCAGTACTGCACCGCCGACCCGTACCCCAGCACCGCCACCCGGTCGCCCTCAAGCAGTATCCTGCCTTTGCCAACCTGCCAAGAACCGATCGGTCGTATGCATAATCTTAGAGAAAATTATCAGCAAGTGTGATCATGGAGTTGCAGACTATATATTTGTGCGTACCTCAAGGGGAACACCTTTGTAGTTTGGCGGCAACGGGACGCCAATGCCGTTGCCTCTTGGATAGCGGAAGCAGGACGGGCGGTCGTCGATGGCCGCGGCGGTGGCGACCATGTGGCAGAGCTCGGCCTCGTCGGACGGGGCCATGACGACCATGTTCGGCAGGCACGCCATGTACGTGACATCGAACGCTCCGCAGTGGGTAGGGCCGTCGGCGCCGACCAGCCCAGCCCTGTCCATGGCGAACCTCACCGGAAGCTTCTGGAGATCCACGTCGTGCACAACCTGTACCACACCGCGAAAACAGCAACAATGTCGTAAAAATGTCATACAAGAAACCGGAGATGAATGTGCGAAGATTAATGGCACACGCAAGTACGTACGTACCTGGTCATAGCCTCTCTGCAGGAAAGACGAGTAGATGGCGCAGAACGGCTTGAGCCCCTCGCAGGCCAGGCCGGCCGCGAACGTCACGGCGTGCTGCTCGGCGATCCCGACGTCGAAGCACCGGTTCGGGAAGCGGCGGAGGAAGTAGTTGAGCCCCGTGCCGCCGCCCATGGCCGCATGGATGGCGACGACCTTGCTGTCCTGCTCCGCCTCGGCTATGAGCGCCTCGGCGAAGTAGTTGGTGTAGGACAGGGTCTTGGCGGGGGACTTGAACTGCTTCCCCGTGGCCGGATCGAACTTCGCGACACCTACATCATCCAACCAAAAACACCACACTCCCGCGTATGATCCAACAAGCAATGCAAGCTTACAGTTTCACGCTGCGTACGTACATAATTGATAATTACCCAGCGAAACAATTGATCTTGTAGATGTGGTTCTTACCGTGGTACTTGTCGGCGGCTCTCTCGGCGTAGGGGTAGCCGCGGCCTTTCTCGGTGACGACGTGGATGAGCACGGGGCCGGTGGTCTTGGTGCTCTTGACCTCCCTGAGGATGGTGACGAGGTCGTCGATGTTGTGGCCGTCGACGGGGCCGATGTAGTAGAGTCCGAGCTCCTCGAACAGCGTCGACCCGGAGCCGCTGATCATGCCGCGGGCGTACTCGTCCACCTTCGCCGCCAGCTCGTGCACCGAGCCACCGATTTGCTTCGTCACTCCCTGGACAGCGAACACACGCGGGGAGAAAAGCGAGTCAGTCTCGAGAATCTGGGCCCTTTTCTTCCAGAATCCAACCCGGCCCGGTGAGACAGTGCCGATTACAGCCTACCTAGCCCGACAAATCCTTCCGACCGGCTCAACATTTCCAAGATACTGTAGCAATTTTAAGCACTTTGTTGGTTATGTACGGATCAAATTTGAAATGGTGATAAACTATCATTCGAGTCAAAGCTTGGATTAGAAAAAAGAACAGTGACACCATGCTCTGGTTGTCAGGTTGGACTAAGAGACGTCGGCTTGGTGAGATACTCCCTTCGGCTGTTTTGTTAAGACAAGATTGTCCAGTGGGCGGCACTAGATTGACATTTATAGGTTGCATCGCCGTTTCTGGTGGATATATCCATGCACGACACCTAGCAATAATATAGAGTACGTGGGTTGCATCTGACACGGCTTGTTTTGGCATATACGATGTTTGATTAAAAAGCTTGGAACGCCACCGCGACACTGACACGTATGCTAGAGACGTGCTTTAATTTTAAGGAATAATTAATGATTTATCCTCACTTGTATCATTGATCTCATGATGTCTCGCTGATATGCGGATCCTGAGATGATTACATATCAGTAAGACATATGAAGCAAATGATGAATTGCACTATGTAATTTTACACAGGCAAATCATCAGTTCTCCCTAATTTTAAACTGTTGCTGTTCGATTCTAATTTCCTTGTGATGCCCCAATTCAACTCCAAAGATATTTTTCAAGTATATGCCAGAAAAACTTGGGTTGAAATGATGCGCACATGACTTGTTAGAATTTCCTTTAAGAAATCCGTTGTAATTCGCCGCAAGTAGGGATTGAAGTCGTGTTATCTGTACCACTGCTATAACGTATCTTACCGGATTATCAAGCATAGTATTGAACATTTGTGAGGCCATACCTTCGCCACCTCCCTGAGCTCCCTGAGCTGCCTGCTGGACTGCAGCTTGCTGAGGGCGCTGCTCAGCGCGCCCACCGGCGGCACCGGCCCGTCGAGCGTCGCCGTCGGCAGCGACACCTGCTTGTTGTCGTTCAGTATCACGATCATGTCCGAGTCCAGGTACCCGGCGTTGTTCATGGCCTCGTACGCCTGCCCGGCGGTCATGGCCCCGTCCCCGATCACGGCCACCACGTTGTTCTTCCCTCCCTTGAGGTCTCTCCCCACGGCCATCCCTACCAATCACACAGATTCCACAAACACTCTCACGTACAGTACCGATACAAACACTCTCACGTACAAACACTCTACATATTATCATCAGCAAATTAACTTTTGATGCAGAGAGATGGAGGAGTTTGGTGACTACCGAGGGCGGCGGAGATGGTGGTGGAGCTGTGGCCGGTGCCGAAGCTGTCGTACTCGCTCTCGGAGCGCTTGGTGAAGCCGGACAAGCCGTTGGTCTGCCGCATCGTCGGCATCCTGTCGCGCCGCCCCGTCAGGATCTTGTGGGGGTACGACTGCACGCGAATAAAGAAACGGATGATTGGTCTCCGAGCTGCCCGGCACCTCACATGGCGCGCACGCTGTCCGGAGCAAGCGGCTAGCGAGCGTGCCATGCCATGTCGCTAGCTCGCTAAAGCTAAGCCAAGTTCGGCACTAGCTAGCGCATTATTATTACCTGGTGCCCGACGTCCCAGAGAATCCTGTCCTGGGGAGCATTGAAGACGTAGTGCAGCGCCACCGTGAGCTCGACCACGCCCAGACTGGACCCGAGGTGGCCGCCGGTCTTGGAGACGTGGAAGATCACGTCGGAGCGGAGCTCGTCGGCGAGCTGCTGCAGCTCCTTGAGGGACAGGTTCTTCATGTGGATGGGGTAGTTGATGGTGTCGAGCAGCGGGGTGGGCGGCCGCTGCGAGTGGTACTCTGCCTCCCTCTCCGACAGCGACGCGGCGACGCAGGACCTCCTCCTCGGCTGCGGCCATCCGGCATTGGCGAATGCAACAGCGGCAACAATCACAAACGAAACGAGTAAGAACATTACAGTCGCGGCAATCGATTCACTCAAGCAGGAGTCGAAAATGGTAAGTACAAACCACGAATTAACCATGCGCAGAGTAGACTAGAGCAGAGCAGAGGATGCGTGCCCACCTTGAGAGGCCTGGCCTGGAGCTTGTGGAGCTGGAGCTCGACCGCGGGGGCGAAATGGGGGTCCTGAGGCAGCACACCGAGGAAGCCTCGTGCAAGGGAGAACGTCGAGAGCGCCATTGCTCCTCCTCCTCGAGATCGCAACAGCTCAAGCCTCCTCCCTTTTTTTTCCCCTAACCAACAAATCAATCCAAGCACGTTCCTGTGCGTCCAAGAACTCGAAAGCAAGTGGCAAGCTTCTGCCAACACCGTCACCGCGCAGAGTACAAGAATGGGTGGGGGATCAGGAAAGTGGAGCAGGAGGTGCTCGGAGTCGGGGCGGTGTGCGTCTATACTATAGCGGTGCAGGTGCAGGTGCTGGGGCGATGCGGGATGGCCAGATGGCGATAGGCTCTGGGGGTTACCACCGAGGTGCGGAAGCACTCGGCCGGGCGTGTGGCTGGTATTCATTCGCCTGTGCCTGGAAGCTTTTTCGGTGCTCGTTCCTCCCTGGTCCCTTGGGCTGTCGCACCTAGCGCTCCAGCGATCGGGTTCGGGGCGAGCGAGGGCAATGGCCAATGGCTGTCCTACCAACGCGGCACCCCATTGGGCCAGCTCGACAAGGTATCACGAGAGGATAATACGAGATAGGATAGATCCATTGAAATATCAACTATGGAGACGAGGGAAAGAGGAAGAAGGAGCGGCTAGCGCCCATAGTGTTCCAAACTTCCAATTGTAAGTCCACTACTATATCCGTCGAATCTCACTTGAGACGTGATGCTTCGAATCGGGGAAACAAAAGGTAAAAAAAAAACAATTAGTTTTTAAGTTCGCAATAAAACGTAATTCAAATACAACAAACATGAAATATACATTCGATCCACCAAACAAAAATGCGCAACAAATAATGATAGCAAGTACAACAATGGTTACTAAGCGTGAAACAAAACCCTATTCGGTGGCAATGAACCGTATAAACAAAGGGCTGCAACAGATCATAGCCCCTAAGAGCATCTCCAAGAGAGAGCCCTAAAAATGAGGCTTAAATTTTAATTTAGGACCCCAACTAATTAAATTTAGGGCTCAAATGAAATATTCACTCCAGCAATTAGGCCCTAAAACTCAATGAAGATAGGGCTCAATCACAGAGTTGCTAAATATAGTTACTCTCATAGAGGTCCTAAAATAATTTGCTAAATTCTAACAATTTAGGGCCCTTGTTGGAGTTAATCTTTTCCCCAAAAGCCCTATAATTCAAATTAGGACCATATTTAAGGCCCCTCTTGGAGATGCTCTAATAGCAACCAAAAAATATCGGTGCTGTTATAAAACCGTGTTAGCGGAAGCGATAATAGGTCTAACCGAGATGATAAAGCGCAATCACAGACGACACTGGAAGCACGATATTTGTTAACGAGGTTCGGCCGAGGCCTACATTCCCGGGGCATGACTACGGGTGCTCCTCCCCAATTATCAGTAGCTATGCTGGTACCCAGGCGATACCACGGTCATGCCGCCACCCAAACCGAGATACCTAGTCGCCTTTTTGTTGTTACAACGGGGGTTGGCCTCATATTTATGGGCCCCTAGGTACAGAGTTGGACTAAGACTCTACCCTAGCCCCTAATACAACTCCAAATTCTGTACACATATTCGACACATATTCAACAGGTGCAACAAAACAAATGCAATAAAAATACTTACTATAATATTTGTTCGAGTACACACCGCAACAAAATGAAAAACTTCTTTCCATAATCGTGAAATGTTGCTGTAGCAAATCAAGAAAATGCATGCAACAAAATCCATCGAAGGGGGAGGTAGCAATACTGAGGTGAGGAGACGAGACCGAATGAGGAGGAGGCGGTGGCCCGATGCCTCGTCGTTGGTGAGCCAATGCACATTCTTCCGCCGAGCCCGGGATGTCTCACACCTCTCAAAGGCCATTGTCGACTACAGCAGTGGAGCACAACGGACCCTGAGGAGGTGCGCATAAGGGATGTGAACATCGGTGAAAAGAGTACCTGAGAGTAAGGGGTTGTGGGGGTAGGCCGATGGAAGACCTCGCCAGCCTAATCTGTAGAGGTTGTGGCTATCTATTGGATGCGGAGCTCAATAGGCCGAGTGGCGCAGGGACTCGTCACTGGTGGTGGTGGAGCTTGGGGAGGAGGAGTTTGGGGAGGTTCTTGTTGAGTATGTGAGTAACGACAGTTGGTAGTGTAGATCAGGGTTTCACTTTTCGTTTTGAACCCAGATTTTGACGCCCGATAGTATCAAATTCGCGAAAAATCGTTCGAAATTCGCTCAAAATTGCTCGGTTCGAAAATCAAATGAATTTAAAATCTAGTCAAACCGTCGAGTGAAATTCGCGGTTTTCGATAAAAAACCGCTCAAAAAGACTCGACAATCGCTGGCAATTGAAAAAACAGGGGAAAATGTAAAAAAAAAATTAGTGAAAAATTGTAAAAAAAATATTGTAAAATTTGTAAAAAGCTATTAAAGGCCAAAAATGATATTTGAATAATTACTTCAACAAATATTACTACTAAATATAATTGAACAAATATTGAAATATGCAGTGTGCTGTGGAGGTGTAGTCTAAAATTTTGATTCAAATGTTGCACTTATTGGATCAACTGTGATTTTTGTAGGTTGTAACAGATCTTGTAACAATATATTTCTTTTTATTTCTTATGCAATACAGTTGATTGTTTAATAGTTGCATTCGTGTTGAATATTTAGTTATGATATGCCTCTCTGTCTCTCTCTCTCTCTCTCTCTCACACACACAAATAAAAAAGGTTATGGTTTATATATGTGCTAGCAAGATATGTGCACATAATATAAAGGAAAGATGGACGGTTTATCACTAGAGGTCTCATATAATTCTATATTGATTATTGATAAGTTAAAACGGAGATTTTGATTTAGTCTAATGATTTATTAGCAGTTTACATGTGGTTTTAAGAAAAACTTAGATATGCTTTCTAAATACAAGTCATGATTTTATGGATAGTGCCCTCCTTGGCTCATGATGCTGGCTTTTGCAAAGAAATATTGGTACTAAATATACTTCAACAAATATCACTACTAAATATAATTCAACAAGTATTGCTACTAAATATAATTCAATGCCTCAAAAATGTCTCCAAATTTCTTTTTTTTCATATAATATTCACATCAGAGATCATAAGGCTATTAATACTAGTTATATAAAAATTTTGTCAAATTTTTCAAATTTTTCAATTTTAATTTTAATTTGAACGGTTTACCGAATGGTTTTCTTTTTCGAACTGGAACAGTAAGCTTGAAATTCGTGAAATTTCATGAAAACCGTTCAAAAAATGGAACCCTGGTGTAGATGCCCCGTTCGTTTCAGCTTCTGAACAGCTTCTGCTTTAAAAAAAAACGAATCATTTGCCGAACGGGAGGATTTTGGACAGCTTCTCTGAGAATCAGAAGCTGTTTTCTAAATAGAATCAGAATCTGGCTGAAACCTGATTCTCACAGATTCTTGCTGATTCTTGCCAGCTCGGTTCGAAACCTAGAAGTCATAGTTAACTCGGCCTGATTCTCCCATAATCAGAAGCAGCTTCTTCCATAATCCAGAATCCATAATCCAGAAGCTGAAACGATCCAGGCCAGATAAGGCTGTGCGGCTAAGTGCTCTTTTGATGGGATATGGGCTCAGGAGTAACTAGGAATGAGTGATTGATGCTTAGGTAAAATAGACGTCTGATTAGTAGCTAACCACTCCTTTTTTTTTAATAGTAAAGAGTAATAAGTGGTACGCAAATTTCAAATCAGTGTCTAGACTCTAGGCACGACTTGACCAAAATAATTGTACCTTTGTACTGTTGCATGCTTTGTCCGGTTTTTGTCACAAACATACTTAGAAGATCCATCTATAGCAGTTTTCTTGAACTTCATCCAGTTGAAATGGCAATGCATTATGTTGGTAGCAAAGCATTTTCATGATATTCGAAACATGTATTAGATAAGAAAAGATTAATGTGTAGTTGCTTCATGTATTCGTTCCATCATAAACCTTGTAGATTCACTTAGATGGTGATTTAATAAACACATATATACTTATCATTAAATGGGGGCATACCCATATAGAGGTCATGACTCATGAGTGCAGATGCTTATAACTACGTAAATAAAAAGGTAAATTCAACAATGACTTTGTATCAATCTAAAAAAATTTTAGTGCGCTATAAATGAAATCTGAATTGGATATCTTCATGGGAAACATCCTATACGAAGAGTATAAAATGCATTGCAAAATCAGCACATGTTTTTTCAGAACACAAAAACCAGCACGCTACCATTTGATAAATCTATATCGGAACATCTAAACTTTGGAAAGAATTAATGCATTACATATACAGTGGTAAGATTAAATATTTTCATGATACAAACTCATACTGTTTAAATATTTACTCAAAAAAATCACAACATGATTATTTGATAAATCTACCATGAGATAACAATGATATTATTATGTAAATACAATGCAGTACTAAAGACAACGTATGCAGACAATCGTTATCAACACGACGCTTCTATGCTTCACCCCTTTAATAAAAGTTGTACAAATTTTAAAATATTCAAAGCGGTAACTAGATGGAATCAACCATTAATTTGTGCTTTAAAATTTGTTGTCATTCTTGTAACATGATCTCTTTCAAAATGTAAGTAGTTAATGAATTAAAGTTTAGTCATTTTTCCCTAAAACAAAGTTCCACCTTTACAATTAGGGTCATCTCGTGGTTGCGCTTGTGTGATGTATTACGCTGTGGAATCTGGTTAGTTACGGGAATCTCTACTATTCTAAAGCACGAGTTGGTGGCAGCGGTCCGTTCTACCGTTTCCCGCTTCCAGTTATTTTGAAATGAAACAAACACAGTAATTAGTCAGCTTAATTGCCTTGGTATCGTGTACGTATTCAGCTTAATTGCCTTCAGCTTAATTGCCTTCACATTAAAACCAACGCAAGACAGTCATTTTCAAATGAAAGAAACACAGTGGTAAATGGCCTGCTTAATTGCACGCAAGAAACGAAGCGTTGGCATTTCATTAGCCACTTCCCGCCAGGCGCCAGTTCTCCTTCATTTTGAAAAATATCGAAATTCTGGCCGGCTATAATTCTAATTTGCGCTCCTCCATCTTGCGGTGATTAGTATCTCGTCTGATGTGCTGTGCCTGTTTGGTTCCTTATTTAATCTATCTTTTTATCCTTCTTATCAAATCTCCAATAATTTCTTTTTAGTTACATTGAAAGCCTAGGTATAATATTGTTATCTAGACTTTAAAGTCGCATGGCGTGATTGGTTATTCTTGTGAGCGGCACCAAATATCTCTACTATTCTAAAGCAGCACTTGGTGGCAGTGGTCCGTTCTTCTCACGTCATTAATTGCCCTATTTAATTGCTCTGCTTAATTGCCCTACACAAGAAACGAAGCGTTGCTTTAATTAGCCAGCTTTCGCAAGAAACGAAACGTTAAAGATAGATGTTTGATTTTGTGAAATATTTTTTTTTTATTTTTTAATCTTTATTTTTCGTTATCAATTTTGTTTTTCGTAGCAACGCACGGGCATGTAACTAGTCTTTACTTATTTCAGTAAGATTTATTGTTGTGTCTTCAAAAACAATGCTTCCAACTACCTGTTATGTCCAAAACTAAAATAAAATTGTTGTGAAACGTAGTCGTTCATACGCACCAATCGACAGCACGTTTACAAGAACACACGAACA
Source organism: Rhipidocladum racemiflorum (assembly GCA_036346355.1). Classification (NCBI taxonomy): domain Eukaryota; kingdom Viridiplantae; phylum Streptophyta; class Magnoliopsida; order Poales; family Poaceae; genus Rhipidocladum; species Rhipidocladum racemiflorum. Next base: position 12,134,112 of record CM070578.1, on the reverse strand, counting down.
AAATAGATACGCAAATAGAAGAACACATAATGTAAAGGGGAAAAGCTCTTTATCTCTCTATTATATTGATTTTTCTGTACAAGGCAATGCCCAATATATAGGAGAAAAAACCCTGGAGATCAATTCGGATTCGCCCACCAATGGATAGAGTCCTTCTATACAGGGACAAAGATTCTATTTATATCATAACACTCCCCTTGAACGAATACTGCGTAATGCACATGTCTCGTTAAAAACTCCTCCCAAAAACACAATGGGTAAAAGAGGGATGGAAAAAAGAGTACATTGCACTCGCACTCTGTGTTACACTAGTTGTCTTATTAAAAACCTTCATATGAGAAAACTTCAGAAAAACCCTCTAAGGAAAAAAGAGCACAACTTATAATTTTCAGGATCATGTAAAGGGTTATGGTTCAGGGTTTACTCCCCCTGAACTCTACATATCTCTAAGTTATTTCATTCCAATGCTAATGACTTTAGCAAGGACTTAGTGAACAAATCTGCTAGATTTTCACATGAATTAGTTTGTGTCGGGGATTGACTATCTGATAAAAGACCGTTGTGCCCCCAGAAGATCCTAAAGCTACCGACCATACAGCACCAGCAGAAGATGCTCGGAAAACTATCCGGGCAACATAACTCCCGAGCATGCGTGTCTACCCATTCGCCTACGACCATACCGGACGATCACGAGCGATCATGCTCGTGAAGGCCACGCCGTTACCCGGGCGGATGGTCGGGGGACCCGGTCTTGCCACTAGAAAGGAAGATGGCAATCAATCCGCCGGAAATCAAGGGCAGGTGCACCGGAAATTCAAATTAATTGCGCAGATCAAGGGCCCCGGATCGTGGGCGCTACGGTTATGGAAGCATGTCGTAAATCTAGGGGGTAGTTACCATGTATATAACACAGGTATCTTGTATTTAATCCCCCTAGCCCCTAGGCGGAAAGGGGATCCATCATTTGAATAGCAAAAAACGCCACCAGGCGACTGGATGTAGGGCTATTATCTCTATCATGAGAGGCCTGAACCAGGATAAAATCTTTGTGTTCCTGTCTGTTCTGACAGACCATCTTCCGCGTCTTCGATGCTACACCTTTGGCAGAAAGGGGTTTCGGTTGATCCCACATTCAACAAGTAAGCTCGGCGGGAGCCCGTTCTCCAATCGTCGACAAAATCTTTCTAATACCTTATAGGTATAAATAGACTAGCGTAAAAAAAAATTCTTCTCGTAAATGCTTTAGGTGCAAGCTTAAGAGATATTTGATTTTACCCAAATATTTCATCTCAAGCTCTGTCGTAAGGTAAGCATTTACTTTCTTTATTTCCTCTGTGGTTTCAATGACTTTCAAATCATTGGTTTATACCAAAATGACACATGACCCATTGTGGGATTTGTTTATGAACACACAGGGACAATATTCTTTCTTCAGGAAGAACTCACTAAGTCGATTGTAGTCGGTTGTACCACATTCTCCTTGACTGTTTAATCCGTATAGCGATCTCTTCAGTTCGACGCTATACATGTTGCAATTTTAGGATTTAAAATTGTAACTCCTTAAGGGATTCATATAAATACCCGTATCCAATGACTCATATAAATATAATGTCACTACACCCATCAACTGCATTGATAAGTTTAAGCTTGTTGCCATTAATATTAAATTTTTGAATGTTATTTCACTCATTACAAGAATAGATTTTATCATAATCGATGCTGGGCATTTGCGTGAATCCTTATGCTACAAGCCTCGCTTTATATCTCACCACCTGGATATTTTCATTTCTCTTCAAGATAATAAAAATTCATTTGATCATGCAAGAAACACTTTAGGAGAAGCCCGGTCAACGGGTCCAAAAAAATTTCCTCCTATTAAGCAAGTGTTGCATCAATTACTTCTTTTCATTTGATCCTATCTAAGCTCTCCCAGCACTATGCCATTGACTTTGGTTCTGAATGCAGATTTTAGCAACCCTATGGGCAAAATATGTTAACAATTGTAGTCCTTCTTTTATACAATTTTCCTACATCACTTCAGGGATATTTCTACAATTGATTTCTTTCAGCTCCCCGTGATTTCCCACAACAATGTAGTCTGGGTGTTCTGACTTTCTAGCGTTAGATTGTGCGGGCAAATATACGTTGGGGTTACCATCTCCAGGATAGCTCACTTCAGTAATTTTGTCAGCATCAGGTTAAGCTACTTTTACTGTCGCAAGTAGTGTTCTCATTTCTTCGATCTCTAGTTTTGCCGACGTCTCCGCAGAATTAAGTCTCGTGCACGGAGGCCTCCCCCTCGTACTATCATGAGGATCAATGGTGGGTTTAATATCCTTCTAAGATATTTGCACTCTTTTAGGTGTATATACTGCAGATATATGAGATCTTTCCACTCTCTTGTAATCAGTGAAGGTATTTGGCAAATTATTAGCTTATTTGTTGCAAATTTATTACACTTCGAACTTCAAGTTCGATCTTTTTAGTACGTGGAACTAAGTATTAGGCATTCTTTAATATGGTACTTATCTCCCCATAATACCGAAAAATGTTCTTAGTATAGTCAGTGTACTGAGCCATGTACAGATCCCCTATTATAGGCTCTAGGTGTTTAAATAATTGACGGAGATTCATAACCTACATATATATTGAACTGTCGGTGAGGTCCCATGGTGGTACGCTTTGGTGGATGTAGAACACACAATGTAAAGGGGAAAAACTCTATCTTTTTATTAGATTAATTTTTATGTGCAAGGTAATGCCCAATATATAAGAGAAAAACCCGTAAAAATCAATTCGGATTCGTCCATCAATAAATAGAAACCTTCCATACCGGGAGAGAGATTCTATCTATATCATAACAAAAAATAAGTGTTTTTTTTTTTCAAAAGTCACTGAAATGCCGAATGAAAGCCATAATATATTTTTGCAGTGTCCCAGAACTAAACAAAAACAAGCCCGCACCCGTACGTTGATGTGGGAACTACTGCTTTTATATGTGTGTAACATGCTGGAGTGAATTTTGATGCATCTGAAAATACTAATACATTTATTATAGTTTCAAATACGTAGATTGGAACAAATATAACACAGATCATCTACAAGATATATGGGCTTCACATGTCACCTTCTATTTTACATGGGCAGAATACGTTAGGTATTGGTCTCTTTTTGTTAATTTCGTCATCGCAGAACCGATGGTTTGAAGGGAATGAAAATTGAAATGACTTCAACGGTAATGGCAGCGCGTGGCGTGTTCTCCTAGCACTTCACGGAAGGTGAGACAGGCGATGCAGACGGCAAGGAAGGATTCGAAGGAGAGAGCATCAAACGATGCGTATGTGCGTGCATTATGCCATCAACGAATTGAGAAGCAGATCACCATGCACGCCGAAGGTGCACGCGTGCGCTCCAGGGCATGGAGGCGCTCGACATGCATCTGCACCCCGCGCGCCGGCCGGACGGACTGCGACCGGTGGTGAGAGAGAGAGAGCGGACGCGCGCGGCGGCAACCTCAGCTAGGAATGCTAATGGGTTTGAACTGATCTAAATTTTTGGATTAAATTGGTTCAAAACTGCAAATAGATTAGATTTATTTTGGATCTATAGCTATTTGAACCGGATCTAGACTGGATTGAGTCAGACTTGGATCTTATATTTTCTACTAAATTTTTCACCACCAGTCAAGTAAACTAATTGAAGTTGTCTTTAATTAGCACTCACGATTTCATTTTGTTTTACATATTTCAGCTATATGCTTTAAGTTCTAACTTTTAACTTATGTTTCCAGTAAGTGAGATATGTAATTATAGATCTAGTTTTATCACTTAAATATTGTAAGGTCAAATATTAACTCATCAAACAAACAGTTTGTTTAGATAAAGGCCAAATCAAGGTTCAGGCTTTTATTTAGGTCAAGATCAGACTTAGGCCTCACTCTTTTTTACCAGGTCTTTTTGACCAGACGAGATACAGATCTTCAAAAAAAATTTTAGGCTTAGACCAGATATATGCTAGACTTCGGCCGTTAGCATGCTTAACCTTGCCCGTCGCGCCGCGTTGCTCGTAGGCGGCGGTTCACGTCGCGGTCGCGGCCGGCAGGTGCGGGCATGTGTCACGGCGTGTGTCCGCTCTCATGCACGGTCGTCGGTTGTGCCGTGCCGCCTTACTTGGGTGGTTCAGGGCGTCACGCGCACCGGCAACACTGCGAGAGAGTGGGGCGGCTGATCGATCTGGCCGGGGTAACGTACACGCGCGACACTGTTGTAGTGAGGTCGGCGTCCCACAGCGCGAGTTTTAGGCGCGATTGGTTTACTACCCTGCTGCTGCCGTATTAACACTATCACAATTCACAAGTCATGCTAGCGCGACCAAGGTTTTACCTTTCGTTTTCGGTATATATTTTGGAGGTGGCCGAAATTCGAAATTTCAACGAGATCTCGAAATTTCGGATAAAATTAAGACAAAATTCAAAAACTAAATTTAAAATTCGTTTTTTTTTAACCGAAATTTTTGAGATTTTGGTCAAAAGCATCCAGATTTCAATCAAAATTGCTAAGATCTCGGTCTAAATCACCGAGATCTCGGTCAAATTGAACTGATCAAAAACAAGTCAAAAAATTTAAAAAATTTGTGGATGATTCTGATGTATTAGTAATTTTTCCATAAAATGTGTAGATGATAATAAAGCCTGAGGAATTTTAAAATTTTGTGATAATGCTAATGCCGTGATAAAAAACCTATGTCACAATTCAGGGTAGTGCTAATGTTGTTGATCATAATTTTAATTACATTGAAATGATTAAGCATTGGACATGATGAATGCATCACTACTATTTGATCACTACAGATCAATGCCAACGTTCCACATTTGTATGTTGCTACTATGTGCACTTTATATTGATTCTACTTACATCTACTTCTTGCAGCTTCTCCATGAAGTTCACCAAAGGCGTGGACAATTCAGTTCCTACTTCCCCATCTCAGCATACATCCAACAGAAACAATGATAGAACATCTTATGGTTACACCGTTCCATCTTTACCAAATACATCTATGATTAGCTTTTCTAGCCCAAGGTGTACACCAACAAGATTTCAGGACAAATCCCTTTTCATGGCATCTCAATCCCACAAAATGCAACTTATATTATTGCTAAAATTAGCGAGATCTCGGTCAACCTTTGAACTTTTGAAAAATAGTAGAAAATACGTTAACAATTTTTGGAATTTTTTATGGATGGTCTTGACTCCAAATCCAATCAAATCCCGCGCACAAAAAGTGAATTCCGATCAAAATGACAGAGATTTCGGCTGGGATTTGCGTTGTACTATAGCATTTTGAATTTTTTTTTAAAAAAATTATCCGATCGAGATTTAGGATTTCGGGGGAGGGAGGTCCAAAACCCGAAATCTCAACCAAGATTTCCAAAATTCTACCGAGTTTTTGAACCTTGAACGTGACCACACGAAAGTTTTTACTGTACTAACCTTGTAGACGATTTTTTTTTTGCAAAACTAATTCCCAACGTTTGGTTTTGCAAATATAGCCCCTCAAAGGAGCGCCCAAGGACGGTGGGGGGGGGGGGGTGACATCTGTCACCTCTTGAGATACCGTGGCACGAAACCGGCCGACCAACGCGGGACTTGGCAAGCGAGGCAGCCTGTCGCGCCATCGGTGAACAGAAGCAAGGTGGGGCTGCGCCCGCGTGTTTTCCGCGGTATACATACGCTGTTGCATGCTGCAGCCCTTCCATGGTTCATTGCAGTGTAGCACAGGAATATTTACCACTGTAGCATTTTAATATTTATTGTTCACACGAGGAACACGTTACACTCGATTTTATTCCGCGCTGAGGTAGCACAGGAGGAAGCCTTCCGCGCTTCCCATGCGTGGTACTGTATCCTCGCTCCCACCTGCAGCGACGGGGCAATCTCCTTCCGCGCTCCCTGGACGCAACAGAGGATACATGTCGTCAATCGTGCCTTTCGTTGTGAGGGAGGAGACTATTTTTACAAAAAAAACGTTAAGAAACTAAATTTACAACAACAACAACAATAATAATAATAATATACGGAAAGCCAGATATGCACAGTACAATGCGCGTGTGTGCTGGGTTCTCAAATCCGGTTCTCCAAGGCTAAGATTCTAGTGCATCGAGCATCTGCGGTCGAATGGGGCGAACACGCTCCAGCTCTTGAGTGCCACCGTTGTGCGAGACACGGAATGAGGAGGTTCTTTGTACGTGTCCTTTTTGTTTACTCTTTCCTCGTCATAGCTAGTCTAGTCTCGAGCGAGCACTCCGAAGACGAGGCTCAAAATCATTTTACCCTTCCTCGCCATAGCTAGGTTTTTCTAGACTCTCAAGCACTCCGAAGACAAAGACTCAATCGTGCAGCCCACCTGGTAAAAGACGCATCATTGAAGGCAGACCATTAGCTAGTGACAAGGTATATATCCGGCCGTGTCGTGTAACTCGTTTTGGTTTGGTTTTCACAGACCATCAGCCGCACGCAGCGCGTTGGGACTTGGGAGAGGCCGGGGCGGGGCGCTCCCGTCTCGTCGTTTGCGCGCCGTGTCCGAGACTCCGAGCAACGCATACTCCACTCCCTCTGTTTGGTAATACACGTCGTTTTGAACATAATGATGGTCAAACTTCCGAAATTTTGACTAACAATATATTTTTAAATATTTAAATTTAATACATAAAAATTATATGTGTAGACTTGTCTCGAGAAGTACTTTCATAATATTATAATTTTATTGGGTTTTGTAAATATATTATAATAAAAATTAGCGGTCAAAGTTGTGTTTTGAAGACTGTGTTGATGTTCAAAATAACAGATATTACCAGACCGGAGGGAGTATGAGATTAGATTAGGGGTGTACTACTCCGTATCTTTGTAAAGAAAAATCTAGGCAGATCTTGGGATGGGTACATTGATTGCGCCAAAGGGACAAAGAGGCATGGATCGTAAACTTATCTAGCTCGAATAAGCCGTTGAGATAACGAGGCGACGTTCTGCACAGGGGCTCGGCACTACGGCGTCGGAATATTTAGTACCACTGGCATTTCCAGTCACGTACGAATCGATGCACGTCGAAACGAGACGTGAAAAGACGTGCGCAGCAGCACCGCACTCGTGCATGCCTGCCACACCGCCGCATGGTCAAACATGGATTTCCGAGTAAAATATGAGCCCATGAACGACGGCCGTGAGCCACCTAAGAGTGTGCTATAGAGTATAGACCAGAGGCACATGCACCGGCAGCAATGCTTCGCCGGGTCTTGTCAAGTTGGCAAGAGAAGAAAATGCGCCATGTCTTCGGCTGCGGCACAAGATTTGGCAGACGAGCAGAATGTGAATATTTCGTAGCCCTAAATTTTTTTTTTAACTAGTCTTGATTTTTTTAAAAATAAATTTGACCTCAACATAGCCGACAAGTAGCACAGCATATATCACGATGCGACACGTGGCACTACAGCGTCTCCACTCAGTGACATGCCAAATAAAAAAATGGTAATAAGGTGGTACTATAAGCAGCATTGTTACAGTACACTCATGGTACAGTAGCACATCAATTTTTTTCGCTAGGCGAAGACTAATTCTGGGGAAAAAAAAATTATAATTTTATTAGATTTTGTAAATATATTATAGTAGAAAAAAATGCATGGCAGCTAGTTATGAAAAATAATTTTTTAGGGACTACAACAGTGAAAAGCTATACCCTATGCAAAAAGGCATGAAATGATATCATAAAATATGAATCAGAAAACAACTTTACCATTAATTTCTGCTACAATGTATTTATAAAACCTAATAAAATTATAATATTATGAAACTATTTGTGACCGGAGAGAGTATATTCTATACCATTTGATATGATATCATATTTTAGGTTTAGCCGTTCGTTTCTTGCCTTGTACAATTCTTGTTGGTTTCTACTTATTGTATAAGAAATAGAATATATATAGCTTTGTCATAAAAAGTACTTTCATAATATTATAATTTTATTAGATTTTATAAATATATTACAATAAAAATTAATGATCAAAGTTATTTTTGATCCATATTTTATAAGGTCATTTCATATCTTTCTATACAAGGTATAACTCTTTACTGTTGTAGTCCTAAATTTTTTTTTTGTCAGAATTAGCGACCATACGATTTTTTCTAATATAATGTATTTATAAAATCAAATAAAATTATAATATATTTTTTTTAGAACTAGCCTCCACTCAACGCAAAAAAAACTACTGTGCTACAGTACACACTGCATTACCATTTTTTTATTTGGCATGTCAGTGGAGACGTTGTATTGCCCTATGTCGCCTCATGGCATATATCGCGCTCGTTAGAGCCAAATTTGCACACACAAAAAAAACGATCAGGGCTAATTCTAAAAAAATTAAGGCTACTGTTTCCGGAATGTTTGGCCAGGCAATTAGTGACGTTGATGTTTATCATTCAGCAAGTCCTTTCTACATAAAGTATTTCTAGAGTGGTCCAGACTCGAGAGTTCGAGATAGCAGCTTTATCCCAACCGCTCGAAAACAAGAGCTAAACAAGTATGCTGAGGATATCATCAAATAACCAATAACATTTGAGGTATCACTGTCACTGAACTCTGAAAGATTGATTCAAGTTATCACTTATCAGTACATTCTAATGGAAAACGCTCAGCCGGAACAACCAGATCTCCCATACCACAATGATGAAACCAGAAAATTCAACAAGCGCTCACATATTTGCATCAATATTGAACTACTCTCGATATATATGAGGTGTATTTTGAGTTTGCATGAAAAAAAACATAAGAGAAAAGAGCTTACATATCCTTTTTAATTGTCTTAGAAGAGTAAGAGAGAATCAGAGAATATATTACGTGGGTGGTAATAAAGAAGAGAAATACTAGATGACATGTACCGTTTAATTAAACTGTTTGCCGTTGGATTAAATCAAAGAGACCACGTCTTATCCTTGCTGTTGCCTTTTGCATTATCTCATCCATTGCCCACAATTCCCGATCCCCTCTCTATCACCACAGTTAACGGCACTCCCCTTTCTCCATGGCTGACCGCATCCACCACATGCCTTTGCCGCCGTCCTCCCCGGCTCCTCCACAGGACAGCGGCCACACCGCCCCACCCCAGCTTCCACCGCCTGCCGGGAGCATACATCATCTAGGTCCCCAAGGACCAGGTCCTCCGCGTCCGCGCTCGCTCGCTGCTACAGGAAGCTGCCGCGTGCCCTGCCCTCCATGGCCTCCTCCGCCGCGCATGCTTTGCCACATGTGTCACCGTCCTGTTCCTAATCCTACTCGGCGCCACCGTCGTCGGCGCCGTGTGCCTCTTCTGCCCCCGCACGCCCTCCTTTTCCATCGCCCCCCTCTCCGTCCGAGGCCTAGACGCCCTCGCCCTCTCATCCTTTGCACAGGTGCAGCTCTCCCCGAAGATCGATGCCGGGGTTGGTTCGTAAGGACAACAGCGCGAACAAGAAGTTCGCCATCGAATACAGCAGTGGCAGGGAGGTCACCGTCTCAATACTCCAGCTGGTAGCTCGCCGCCGGCTAGTGGTGGGCGTTCTACCAGGAGCCGAGGAGCATGATGATGCTCTCGACGGCACTGAGGTCAATGGGTGTGAGCTTCACGGAGAGGGTGGTGTCCCGTGTCCGGTGGCTCCATGGCGGCGCAGTAGTGCCGTCGTAGCTTTGTGAGCTTACCGGAACTAGTTGAAACTTTTTAAAACTTTGGCTGAAACATGTCGAAACTGGTTAAAACTCACTTAAAATTTGAGCTCCAAAATTTAAAACTCTTTGAAATTTGCCCTTGAAACTTTCTTAAATTTTCTAGAAACGTGTAAAACATATTGAATCGTGAAACCTTTCAAACATTTTCATAAAAGTTGCCAAAACTATATTAAACTTCGATGGACGATGGAACCTAGTGAAACTCACCTATACTTTTGGGAACGCTCCCAACGGTATATTGTTATATAACACTACTCAATAAATAATGTATGTGATTTAGAGAGAATAAATAGAGATAAAGTAGAAAAGGTTTATTAAATCTACATGCAAACCTTATACTCCCTCCGACCAAGTTTATAAGGTGTAATTTTTGCTCGCATATAGACAAACAAGATATTAAATAACTATATTACCTCTAATTATTACTACCAAGCGCTATATCAATGCATGCATGTAGATAATAGAAAGTAAAGATGGATATTTATTAAAAATATAAAGGGAACATCACACTAATTTTGCATTGGAATATGAAATACACCTTTTATTTATAAATAATACCATTCAAAAAATAAACTTTATAAACTTAGACGGAGAGAGTATTTCTAAACGAGACCATTCAAATTATAGACCTTATATTTGTCACGGAGGGAGTATTGTACAAACTCATGTAGCTACTACATTCACTTGGGGCCACACAACTTTAATTCCGAGCAGGTTACTCAATACTCTCTTTGTCCAAATTTATAAGGCTTACTTTTTGAATAGTCTTATCTATAAATATAAGATGTATAACATATTCTAATATAAAATTAGTATGATATTCCCTCTATACCTCTAATAAATATTCATCTTTACTTTATATTCTTCAAATAAGTATATATTGAGTATAGTGTTGTCACAGTCTGTGATCCCGAGGGTAGGAGGACCTCGGCTACGTAGGTCGTAGCCGCTATCCGTGGTGGCCGGCCGGGTTATACCCCCTTGCTGCCGTTCTTCGTCGGTGGGTTATTCCCCCTGCCGCCGGCTTAGATAGGAGAAGAGAGAGGAATAGATGGTAATATCTTTCTTGCCTTTTAGTGTTTGATTTCCTGCATATCTATAGCCTCCGGCTTCACCAAAAGGAGTAACAAACTCCACTAATTAAGGATTACCAAAAATAACTAACCAAAAGGAGTAACAAACTCCACTAATTAAGGATTACCAAAAATAACTAAAAGATCTACTTTCCTCCTAGCCAGCGATGGACGCCGTGCCTGCGAGCTTGCCGCGCGTGTAGCAGCGTGTTCCTCGGCCCGGCGCACGTCACGGGCCCTATGGCGCCTGGTGTATACTTGTTTGTACATGACATCTCCCTCCCCGTCGAGAGCCAGATCGTCCTCGACTGGAATTAGAAACTTGGCGCGGAAGCGCGACGTCTTCCCAGGTTGCTGATGCGGCCGACGTGCCCTTCCACTGGATGAGCACCTGATGTACGCCGCGAGCCAGTCGGTACCGCACCGCGCGTTCAGGTTCTGGGCTAATGGCGCCATGATGCAGGAGCGGCAATGGTGGGGGCGCTGTTGGTGGCGGCCCCTGGAACTTCTTGAGTAGTCCCACATGGAACACATTGTGAATGCGGGCGCGAGGCGGAAGCTCCAGCCGAACTGCGACCTCGTTGATGAGTTCGACGACGCGGTACGGCCCGAAGAAGCGTGGCTTCAATTTGCCTCCCACAGCCTGAGGAAGAGATGACGCCGCGCGCTGACGTAGTCGGAGCAGCGCCCAATCACCAACCTGATAGGTGACCTCTCGGTGCGCACGGTCGTAGTGGCGCTTCTGGTACTCCTGTGCCTGCTCCAGGCGGTGGCGGATGTCGGCCAGGAACTCCGCGCGCTCCTCCATGCTCTTGGCGACGGCCGGCACCCTGGTTTCCCCGGGTTCATAGGACCAGATGGAGGGAGGATCACGCCCATAGACCACGCGGAAAGGGGTGTCCCGCAGGGACGTCTGGTACGCCGTGTTGAAGAGGAACTCCGCCCAGGGAAGCCACCGGTGCCACTCGCGCGGCCTGTCTCCCGTCAAGCACCGCAGGTACATGAGGATGACGCGGTTGGTCGACTCGGTTGCCGTCGGCCTGGGGGTGAAACGCCGTGGTCATCTGCAGCTTGGTCCCCATCAGCCGCATCAACTCCTGCCAGAACGTCGACGTGAACACCGTGTCCCGGTCGGAGACCATGGACTGTGGGACACCGTGGAGGCGGACAATGTCGTTGAAGAAGGCCTGGCGACGGATTCGGCGAATGCGGGTGTGCCGGTGGAATGAAATGGCGATTTGGCGAACCGATCCACCACAGTGAGATCAGCGACTTGCCGCGACCGTGGGAGGCCTCCACAAAGTCTAAGCGCGACATCGATCCACACGCCTGAGAACCGGCGGCGGAAGAAGGAGACCGCCGGTGCGAGTGCTCGGACTTGTAGCGTTGGCGGACTTCACACGCACGCACCGTTCTCGCACAACTTGCTTCATGTGAGAAATGGAAGTCACAGCGCGACCTATGGAGCGTCCATTATGCGCCTTCGTGTCCGTCCTCGTGGATGGCTCCCACGATCTCTTGGCGGCGAGGGAGTCGGTAGGATGTCTGATCGCCAGAAAAAATTGCACCAGGCCGTCCACGGCGCCAGGAGCCGATGGTGCCGCAGTGATCTCGTCCGGAGCGTGACAAGGGCTGGGTGGTCCAGCTGGGCCTGCCGGAGCTTGTCGATGAAGTCGAAGCGCGGAGCAGAGAGGGCAAGGAGCTCTCCTTCCACGGTGTCGCGCCGCGACAGCGCGTCAGCGACGGCGTTCGTCGCGCCCGGTTTGTATTCATCGGAGAAGTCGAATCCCGCCAGCCTTGCCAACCCGGTGGTCTTTGTGGAATGGTGGCTGTTACCGGTCCAAAGCAGATACTTCAGTCAGAGTGATCCGTCTTGACAGTGAAGCGGCGCCCCCAGAGGTATGGCCGCCAGTGGCGCACCGCCTGGACCAAGCCGATGAGCTCACGCTAGTAGGCTGCCAAGGCGTGATGTCGAGGCGCCACCGGCGGCAAGAAAGCGTCGGATGCCCCTCCTGGATGAGGACAGCACCAAACCCGTGGGACGACGCGTCGCACTCGACGACAAATGGCATGTTGAAGTCCGGCATAGCGAGCACCGGCGCCGAGGTGACCGCCTCCTTGAGGGCGAGGAAAGCCGAGGCAGCCTCAGGACCCCACGCGAAACCCTCCTTGAGCAGTGCGGTGAGCGGCGCGGCGATGGAACCGTAGTTGTGGATGAACTTGCGGTAGTATCCCGTGAGCCCGAGGAAGCCGCTGCAGACCGCTCGCCGGCGTGGTTCCGCCGATCGTGAATGGCCTGCACCTTGGCGGAGTCCATGGCCACCCCTGCCTCCGAGATCGTGTGGCCGAGGTAGGCGACTGAGGCGACCCCGAACGCACACTTGGAGCGCTTGACGAAGAGGGTGTGCCGATGAAGCTCGCTAAGAACAGCGCGGAGGTGACGCAGGTGGTCGGCCCATGACTTGCTGTAGATCAAGATGTCGTCAAAAAAAACAAGTACAAACCGGCGAAGGAACGGACGCAAAACGTCGTTCATGAGCGCCTGAAATGTTGCCGGGGCGTTGCAGAGTCCGAACGGCATCACCAGGAATTCATAGAGGCCGTCGTGTGTACGGAACGCCGTCTTGTGAACATCCTCCGGCCTCATGCGCACTTGGTGGTACCCCGAGCGCAAGTCCAGTTTGGTGAAGTATTTGGCGCCATGGAGCTCGTCCAAGAGCTCGTCGACGACGGGTATCGGGAACGCGTCCTTGACCGTCACCGCGTTGAGGGCACGGTAGTCGACAGAAGCGCCACGAGCCGTCCGGTTTCTTGACGAAGGACCGGCGAGGAGAATGCGAGTCGCTGCGGATGATCTTTGTTCGCGAGCATGGTCTCGCATCGCTTCAGCCTCCGTCTTGTGGCGGCCGGATATCTGTCAGGCCGCATCGCCACCGGCGTAGTGTCGATTCTGAGGATGATCTGGCGCCGACCACGCAGGCGGCGAGCCGTCGGCTCAGCGAACACGTCGGCGAAGGATGCAAGCGGCTCGTCGAGGAGGGTTAAAATCGAGACAGAGTGGATGCGCGGCGGTGTCGGCGGCGCGACGCTGCGCCAGCAGACCTGCTGGTCCTCCACCGTGAATTCCATGGTCCCGGCGGCCACGTTCCAGACAATATTACCCAAGGTAGCCAGCCATTGAGTGCCGAGCACCAGGTCATATCCGGCCAGCGGCATGATGTACAAGTCGACCACGAACGGCCGGTTGTCGATGACGACGGGCGCCTGGCGCAGAACGCCTGGACATGCGATCCTTTCGCCGTTAGCCCGCAGTCGCGATCGATCGAGGCGGCGACGGCAGGCGGCGACCATTGTCTTTGCGCCTCGCCGATGAAGCAGTGGGTGGAGCCCGTGTCGATGAGGGCGATCAACGTGGCCGCGCCCACCTGCACCTTGAGTTGGAGAGTACCGCACACTGGAACGCCGGCGACGGCGTGGAGAGAGTAGACGGGTGCCTCCTCAGCGGGCGCGTCCTCGGCCAGATCGACGCCGTCGATGTAGAAGATGCAGCGGCAGACTCTGTTGTGGCCGCGTGAGTATGGCTCGTTGCAGTTATAGCAGAGACCCAGGCGACGTCGTTCCGCCTGCTCCTCCGTCGACAGGCGCTTGGTGGGTTGGCCCCTTCGGGCGGTGGCGCGGCGAGGGCGATGGCACCAGATCGTAGAACGGCCGCGGAACCGCCGGACGGGGCGCGGCGCGGTAGGATGCCGAACGCCGCTTTGGGAGCCGGCGATTTATGCGGTCTAGTTCCACCAGCTCGATTGGCGTGCCAAGCTCATGGTCGCCATGGCGGCGGCCAGTGCGTGGATGCGCATCGATGGTGGCGAAGCGATGAGCGCCGGTGTAGAGCCGCACCGTGATCTTCGTCAAAGCGGCTTGGCCAGCGAGCGCTGAACCGGTTGAGTACTCTCGACGGTCCCGCGGCGGCAAGACTCGGATAGCTTCGAAGAGCGGCGCCGAGCGCAAGGCCGACCAAAACGCAGTTGGAGAAGCTCCTTGAAGCGCCCCCAGGGAGGCGTGCCTTCATCTTCTTGGAGCTGGATGAACCAGAACTGGGCAATGTCCTCTAAATTGTAGGAGGTCATCCAAACCTTCTCCTCCGGCATGGTGCGTTGCTGGCAGAAGTAGGATTCGCACCGATTTATGAACAGCAGCGGATCAGACTTGCCGTCATATCGGGGAAAATCCATCTTCTGGAACTTGGGCGGCCGATCGGTGTGGTGCTGGCCGTCAGTTCGGTTGCTCGACGCCGACGAAGCCGCTTTCTCCTTGAGGCCCGCCACATCATCGGACAAGGTCTTTAACATCTTGACGACGTCGGCGAGGCTTGGCTCTCCGTCACTCATAGCCGGATGTACAGAGGTGGACGCGGTGGAGGCTTGGCAGGAAGGTGGCGGGTTTGGTGGTGGTGGCGCGGCGGCTGCCGGAGGGCTGGTGGCGGTGGTGGATTGGTTTGTGCTGGAGCGTGGAAATCGACGCGACGCTGATACCAAGTTGTCAGAGTGTGATCCCGAGGGTAGGAGGACCTCGGCTACGTAGGTCGTAGCCGCTATCCGTGGTGGCCGGCCGGGTTATACCCCCTTGCTGCCGTTCTTCGTCGGTGGGTTATTCCCCCTGCCGCCGTCTTAGATAGGAGAAGAGAGAGGAATAGATGGTAATATCTTTCTTGCCTTTTAGTGTTTGATTTCCTGCATATCTATAGCCTCCGGCTTCACCAAAAGGAGTAACAAACTCCACTAATTAAGGATTACCAAAAATAACTAACCAAAAGGAGTAACAAACTCCACTAATTAAGGATTACCAAAAATAACTAAAAAGATCTACTTTCCCTCCTAGCCACTGATGGACGCCGTGCCCTGCGAGCTTGCCGCGCGTGTAGCAGCGTGTTCCTCGGCCCGGCGCACGTCACGGGCCCTATGGCGCCTGGTGTATACTTGTTTGAACATGACAAGTGTATAGTGTTTGGTGATAATAATTAGAAATAATAATTAGAGGTAAACTTGGACCGAGTGAGTATTATTCTGGACCATTTTACTTGGGCATCAAATCAATGTAACAGCAACAAAATGCTTGGCAGTTACAGCTAAACATGTTCAAGATATTTCAGAGCGGCGGTAGACTGATCAACGAAGATAACAAACAATCCGAACAAAGCTGCCTCTTAGGGAAAAACAACCCCGCTATGCACAGCACCACCATACGTCCATAGACTCACACTTCGCATTTCGTACAGAGAAGCAAGCATGCAAAGGAGGTCAATTTCAATGATAAAAAAGCACTGGGCAATACTTAGTCGGTATAAACGCGCAACTTCAATTATAAAACCAAGATCTAAGTTACAATAGTAACACAATCTTCAATGGGAGGACTGGTTAGGTATTGCAGGGCCTTCACACAACATAGTCCTAATGGTGATGCAATTCATTACGTTACATAGTGTAAAACATTAACAGGATAATATAATAATTTTAGCACTCTGCTTTGATTAAAAAAAACCTACTAGCACCAAAGGGGTAGGAAAATTGAGAAAGAGGAAAACTCATCTCAAAACTTGCTTGAATGTCTACAGCAAGACACAAAACATTGACAGGATAATATAATTATTTTAGCAGACTCTGCTTTTGATAAGAAGTTCCTCACACCAAGGGGGTAGAAAATTGACATAAGAGGGGGAAAACTCGTATCAAAACTTGTTTGAATGTCTACATCAAGAAGCAAAAGAGCCCTAATGGTTTGCAATCACAATAGACCTCAGATTATTTTAAGTCACATATAAAAACAGCGCAGGAGGACGAAACTCAAGTTACAGTTCATAACACAACCATTTCCTCGTTTCTGGAAGATAGAGAAGATGCTTATCCAAATGTCAAAGAGAATCCATTAGCACAAATGAAACAGGAAAACATTTTAGACTTATTGAGTATGGTCCCATTAAGAAACTATACTTGCATAGAGAAGAAACAGGGATTTGTTGAAGCAAATCTATGACCAATAATCCTTAAGTGAGCTTTTTTTTAGCGAGATAAAAGAGGGGGACAATCATCCATTTCAGCCAACATATCTTCAATTTCTTTCTTCATTTTTCATGCACAGCGATTCCATAGAAAGATGACTTATCTCAGCCAACAGTCAAAGATACACAAGCACAGTTCAATACATAAGAAGTAAAACTTTTCAACCAACTGCAACTGAGACCAAAACAAGAACAGAAACAAATGACATCTTTTACTCTTTTTTTATTCAATGGCTTCTTACCTACACGGTAGGGGAAACTAGGAAGATCCTCCCCTGCAGAAAGGCCACTCATAAGGTTGGGGTGATGGAGCAGGTTCCATTGGAAGATTGCCGTCATGCAACCCAGCGATGCCAGCACCACCAAGGTTCCCAGATGGCCTTGTGGATCTGCCACCCATGAACATTGTTGACCATGTGTCAGACAGCCATTCGCTCTTTGCTGCGGGGTTCAACAATGTTGTGTCAAGGCTCCAATCTATTGAGGTGTAGTCACAAGGTGCTGGCCCATTGGTTCTCCAATCAGGATGAGATATAGTAGAAGAGGACTCAGATGAGTTCCATCCTCTAAACAGCCCAAGTGACGACGCCACAGCAAGGGAAGATGATGTGCCTCCAGAACCCCAGGTACCACCCCAACCATTAGCAGCCAGCTCTATAGGATTGGAAACAAAACTTTGTTGATGGTTTGCATGCGTGAACTGCTTAACAGAATTAACGCTGTCCAAACTCATATTTCGTAGTCCATGCCCTAAACCACCATTCAACATCATATCCACACCTGATGCACCGTTTAAGTACCATTCCCTTGAAGATGGTTCAGATGCAAACATGCTATGGCTTGTGGATGGTAAGCTTTGCTTGGCAGCTGCAGATTGAGGACGCTGCATTACAATTACCGACTCTCGCAAGCTGCCGTTATGCATTGCACTTTTCACCTCATTGCCTGTTGCCACATGTCGTGTTTCTGACTTCATTTGAGATACTGCAACAGGCAAAGGAGATGAAGTCACATAAGAAACTGATGGAACTGAATTGGCATTAAGCCGCCTCTTCTCGGGTTGCACAAATTGTTGCCGGCCCATGTCTGGCTTAATTGGTGTAGCAAATGGTTGAAAGCCTTTAACTTCAGGTTCCTTTGGACCACCACCATTTAACAAAAGCTTGTAGTTTAAGTCCTTCTCATCTCTCCTCATTTGCTGAGCCCCTACTGAAGAAAATCCATTAGTTTGAGGCCTTGCCGGGTTCTGCACAAGCATGGCCTGCTGCTTGTTAGCCAAGCCACTTGAATCACTAGGCCTTTCAGACATAGATGCGGTTGTTGTTGATTCTTGCTTCTGCGTCTTCAAGACCTCCTCAGCCTTTTCTAGATCACCCTCACAAGAAACAACAGCCCTTTCAACCTCTTGCCTTGTACACTTAAATTTCGCCTCCAGACTCAGTGTCTTTGCAATCTCATCAGTTATATCAATCTTCAAATTAGCTCCAGACAGTTGATCTGCTGCAACTTGCTGCTTGGCTTCCTCACTGCCATCGAAGTTGCAGAGCCAGGCAACAGACTCCTCAAGACAGCCCTCATTCTGTATAAGGGCCATTGTTGCCTGATCTGCTGAGAAACCCATTGCAACAAGCTTCTGCGCGAGTGCCTCCAGTTTTCTGGAAATTAGGTATCCCTTGCAACGCTCATGTAATTCATGGGCACGCCTCTCCTTCTGTCTTTGATGCTTCTTCTCATTCTTTTGCCTGATTTTCTCACGTTTATCAATATCACATCCAGGAACAGGGTCCACTCGAGGCGCAGTGCTGGTTGATTTTTCCTTTGGATCTTCTGACTCACCAGAACAACTACCATTGTTGGAGGCACAATCAAAGTCCCCTGTACCATGGGAGCTACGAGAATGCTCGTCTATTTCATCTGTATTCCTTAATTTGTCATTACCCTGGCTACCCAGAAAAGAGGATGATGGTTCCAGAAGATGAAATTTTCCAGAAAGGTTGTAAGTACTTGCAACTGTACCATTCCCCATTGGCTTCGCGGCAACCTTAGGTTGCTCTTTTGCTGCTTTTGTAGCTGACCTGTCTTTTGACTTGGATTTGGACGCAGATGGCATTTTCAACAAATGATCACACAGTTATTTACCTGCAGTCAAGTTTTCAACCAAATAATTATCAGTCCAGGAAAACATATGTACAGCTTTTTCTAAATGATCATGACATAAACCCATCTAAGGAAGCCTTCTTACAAAGAATTGCATAGATTATAGTGTATGAAACTTCCTGATGACTATGACATTGGGATTTGTTTAATTGAGAGGCTGCCATTTAAATAATCACTATATGCCGACCGGCCAATCAGTGGAGTAAGTGTGATTTACCATGGAAGTGGAACACAAGTTGGTGGTAGAGATCCAAGAAACACCTAGATTAGGATCTTAAAAATTGACCCAGTATTTACGAGCCCTCCTCACCTTTGACATGTTAATCAGTACAAATTATAGCTTATGCTTGGATGAGCATAGCTCAACTACTTGCTTTCGTAAAGTATTCACCAATTGTAATTCAGATAACCAAATAGAGTTTCTAAGAGCAGTTTATGAACATAGCAGCTATTCGGGGCATAAAAAAGACATGTTCTCGTAAGCACATCAGACACTTTCAAGTTAGTGCAATTCAAGCATCTCTCCCTGGCAATGGTTAACAACTAAGAACACCTTTCATATAGGTACATGCATATAGAAATTTCCATGAAAGTTATTGCAGCAGAGCAAAACCTCTCCAAATTAAACAATGGGAACCAACTTGCATTTCATATTACATCAATAATATGGTCTTGCTCCTTTTTGTTATTGAATACCTGAAGACTGAAGATAGAGAAAGATAAAAGGGGACAAAAGCCCTCAAAGAACGGAGAATAGATTTCATTTCACCACCAGTCTTTGTTCATCTGTACCTGTCCTTCTCATATACTAACTACATTAAATTGTTCATGTTTGGTTCTCCTCATAATCAACTAACAGAATACAAGCATTTGTCTAAAATGTGTCTGATTTAGATGCTTGTGCCCTTTTATGCCCTCAAATCAAAACAAGAGTTTATGCTCAGTCATAACAATAGGTTTGACCGCATGAGCTTTTTGGCTTTTGCACTAGGTAGCCTTTAAAACAGCTTTTGCGTTTCCCATCCCCCTCTAAATTGTACTAATACCTAATTAAAAGTCAGCAAAAAAGAGAGCAATTCTCTACTCTTATGAAGCCTCCCAGCATAACAGCCCAACGGTTTCACCCCAAACCATAGCGAAATGGAGAGGAGCCCCGCATTCCAAACACGCCACCCCACCCCCTTCCTAAAATTCACAAAATTTCTCGACACGAGGCGTTCCTCGAGGCCCAGGCACCCACATAACACCCGACACCTCCTAATCGCGCGATCCCCTGGCGCCACACAGCCCGCGCCCACCCCCAAATTCCGCAGCGGCGCGCCGCCCGCGCACGCGCCCGCCGCTCCGCCGAGCGGTCGCATTCCTCCGCGCCCGCGGATCAAACCTCGGGGACCAGACGCCACGCCCAAATCGAATCGACACAGAAAGGGATCAGGGAGGGGGGAAGGGAACAGGGAAACGAGAGGGGCTTACCGACTGCGGCGGCGAGGGGGGTGTAGGGTTTTGGCGGCGGCGTGATCGAGAGGCGGGGAGGGATTGGGGGCGGGAGAGAGTTAGGGTTTGGTTGACGCGGGCGGGGAGGCAGGAGCCGAGACGAGGCGAGAGCGAGCGAGCGAATGGAGAGAGAGAGGGACGAGGGGGATCAACGGATCGGGTGGGGCTCCCCTCGCGGCTTGGCTGCCTGTGCGTGGCTTGGTTGGTCTGGTTTTGTTCTGGTCTGTCTGGCGTGTGCTGTGGGTCGGGGCTTGGAAGGCGCCTGCGTCTCGCCGTGCGCGTGTGGGGCGTCCATCGGGTGGTGAATGACCGAATGGACGGGTAGAATGGACAAAAAAAAACAGATGTAAAGGCAGATTTTTTAATCTTTAAATACGAATTGGTGGTGGTCATTTGTTCTCTCTCTTATAAAAACAGCGTGCACATATATGGATCATGAGATAAAAAAAGAAAGTAAACCAACTATATCTCTCTCTTTTCACCCACATCCGCTCCCTCTGCTTTGATCATTACCTACTTCCTCCTCCTTATGGCAACCCAAAAATGCAATTTAATTTTTTTAATATATAGTATGATTTAATTATTTAATTAACAAATATTTTTCTATTCAAACATACAGTTACTTGACTGGCTGAAGGGTTGGCCCGATTCATACGCCTAGTGCGGCCTAGCTGCATGCTGGACACGGTCCGATTGGTTGAGAGGCCGGTCGAAAGAGTAGGTTCGGCGCTCGCCTCAGAAGGACTAGGCACCGTAACCAGTAATCACGTGATTTGATGAGAAATCCCATCGTTTCACGGTTTAGTAGTGGTAGTTTACCAATGCATGTCGCGACGGGGCAACTCCTCCGTATAAAATAAGAGAATATTTGGCTGTCTTCTCTCACGAGCCTGGCCCGTTCGACTCAACCAGGCAGATGGGATACGGGATGCACAGATGCAGAGACAGTGTTTAGTTAAGTGTTTAGTAGACAGGTATTTTGAAATTTAATATTTTAAAATTTTATATAGAAAGCCTGGTCTAGTTTTGTTCGAAAAATTGTTAGGAACCCATTTTTGAAATCGATTCAGTAATCGGAGATGCTAATCAAAAGATATAAACAAAAAAGAAAAAAGAAAACTTACATACCCACGTGACACCGCATGCATGATTTGCTATTGTGGCTGACAGTGGCCCTTGCGCAGAACACGAGGCTGCCATGACCTGTATTCAGATATACTCCCATTTTCTCCGTATCTCTAGAGCCAGACTTCATGAAGAATCTTGCATCCAGAGAGCCAGGCTCAAAACTAGATGTAAGCAACCAAATATTAAAAAAAACAAAATTCTATATTTATAAATACAAATTTCTGTGCATGTAAACAACCAAACCGCCCGCAGATGGATCGTGCCCCTCGAGCATCAGTTGTCCTGGGCTTTGTGAGTACTTGCTGTGGGCTTGACTGGGCTGGGTGTGTGTCTACCTGGCAGACACTACTGTTCATATATGCTGCTGCTGCTGTGGATGTGTTCCGTCTTGGACCCCCGGTGTAATGTGCAACCCCCTAGGCCTGTATGGATCCGTCCACCGTGTGTAGTGTACTTCACCTGAGTGTTCACTTTGGTTACAAGATGGAAGAGAGAGCAAAGGCTGGAAAGCACTGGGACTGGACATGAAGTCCAAAGAAGCAAAATCAAGATAAAGCAAAAGCTAAAGCGCCAAAAAAGCAAAGCAAACGATGCCTCCCGGCTCTTCACCAAAAGCAAGCAAGGAATCGATCTGTGTTGCTTCGTCGCATGTAGTTCATACTACTATATACCCTTTCCCTTTAGCATGTACTTGATGTTCTTGCCACACTCGCTCGCGTTGCACTTGCACACACTTGGATCGTCTTCTTGCAACAGGGCAATGGCGCTATCATGTCCCCGCCTACGCCTAGCCGACCTACTTGCTCTATGCGCGTACGCCATGGCGCTGCTGCCGGCCGCCGCCGCCGCCAACGTGCCGATCACGACGTGCCGGTCCTTCTGCGGCAACATCACGGTGGACTACCCGTTCGCGCTCCGCCCGGGGTGCGGCCACGCGGGGTTCCGCGACCTTCTGTACTGCATCAACGCAGCGCTCATGCTGCACCTCCCCTCGGGCTCCTACCGCGTCCTCGACATCGACTACGCCTACCGCGGCCTCACCCTGCACGACCCGGCCATGTCCGACTGCCGCGCGCTCGACCGCTCCCCGGGGGGGCGAGGCAACGGGTTCGTCGTCGAGCCGTGGCGCGCGCCGTTCCTGGCGCCCGACCCGGACAACGTGTTCCTCCTCCTCGGCTGCCGCGCCAGCTCGCCGCTCTTCCAGGGCTTCCCCGACCGGCACCTGCCGTGCCGGAACGTGTCTGGGATGGGGTGCGGGGAGTACTACGGCTGCCCTGCGTGGGACGACAACGGGCGGGGGACGGCCGGACCAGCGTACAGAACGGCCGTGCCGCCCGAGTGCTGCGCGGTGTCGTGGGGCGCCATCCGGGCGGTGAATGTGAGCCGGCTCCAGTGCGAGGGGTACAGCAGCGCATACAGCCTAGCGCCGGTGCGGGCGGCCGGGCCCGGCGGGTGGGCGTACGGCATCCGGGTGGCGTGGGCGCTGCCGGAGGCCAACCGGGGGTTCTGCGGCGCTTGCCGCGCCACTGGTGGGGTGTGCGGCCACGACGGGGACAACCACGCCGACCTTTGCCTCTGCGGGGACTGGAACTCCACCTCCAACTGCGACTCCTCCGCGGACTCGGCACGGTCAAGCGCCGCCGCGCCGCGCGACGCCGTTGCCGCGCTTCGCTCGGCCGTTCTTGCCGCAGGTAAACATCGTTAGTATGCATGAATCGGAATTACGATGACAATTATGCTTTCATTTGCTGATACAGAGTTTGCCACCTTTGGTGCAGGATTCTCGTTTCTGTGGTGGTACGCATCGATAGAAAATCTGCGAAGGCCTGACGTTTGATCGACCAGATATGAACTGTTTTTGCCGCCATAATCAATTTCCGACGAGTGGTGTCCTGGTGTTATACTGTTATCTGCTCATTTCTTCCATATATTAGATGTTTCTTATCAAGAAACACACAAGCTTTTCTACATGCGGCGATACAGTGGATAGTTGAGCATAAACATAACTTGAACGCAAGGAAACGATTCCATGGTTCTAATGGATTATCTCTTCTCAGAGGGCTGGGATAAATGAAAGATGCAATTCCTGCCATCGAGAAATAAAATCTGTCCGTGTATTTCTCCGAACAAAATGATTTTCCAGGTTAGCTCGCCGTCTTCCCCTCCGATGGGCCGGTCCATTTCCAGTGGGCTGCCGATGGAAGCTCGACCAACGAGCCGCCCAGAGAATGCAATTCGGCCGAGAGCGAGCTCGCATGGGTTGGTTCTGAGCGATGAGGGGACACCATGCTAAAGGCCTAATGGGCTGAATCGGCCCAAGGTGTAATGCCAACCTGCACTGCATAGTAGAAATGGCAATCGGGCGGTATCACCACCTCATACTTAAATCTAAACCCAAATAAAGTGCCGCTTATCCGAGCCCACTAAACTTCACGGGCGCATATATGTACTCATGCCCAAACCCAGTAGGCACCCATGGGTAGAGGTGAGCACGCGACCAGAGGGGGAAGGGCAAGGCGGAGACAGCAGGCATACCAAGCCCTCACCGCCGCACGACCGTAGGAGTCTGCTGCCGATAACAAGGTCCTGGCCACCTACCTCGGCCTTAGCTTCGCGTTCTTCTTCGCCTCCCTCCCCGCCGGTTGTCCCGGGGCCCGCCACCTCGCCTCGCTCTAGTCACAGGGTTGCATGCTCGCCATGCACCTCCTCGCCACCGAGGACCAGCTCCACTAGCTGTGCGTGCCACCGTGAGGATGTTCAGCCCAACGCTTGCGCCGTCGAGATCTTCGCCGCCCACCGCGCAGCCTAGATGGAGGCCGAGCGTCGCCTCCTCGCGCGCTCCGCGATGGCTAGCAACGAGGCCACCTCCCTCTGCGCGCGGCTCACTGAGGCCGAGGCCGAGGCCACCACAACGAAACTTACAGATAAAACGCTGGTGAAATGCGCTGTACAAAGTGTCCTACCAAGGAAGAATCTTATGTAAGACTATCTCCAGTAGCTTCCCTTCCCCTCCAAATCCCTTCGCGAACAGATCCCAAGTGATCCAGCGGATTCCCTTCACGATTCCCTTCAGAAGGGATTCAAACAGTGAATTCCTTTAGAAAGGGATTCTCTCTCCAATCCCTTCACAAATCTCTTGAGGGGATGTTGCTGGAGATGATAGGAAATAAAGAGAATGAATATGGGAAAAGGAATAGAGAAGGGAAATTGCTGAAGATAGTCTAAGTTTCGTTGTGTCCCATGGACAAAGACATGCACGAGTGCACGACACAGCACATGGTGCCGGCTATATGGCCGCACCACTACGCCCCTACCGGCTACATGGCAACTCAGCTAATCACATGGGACTTTGCCTACGGCTACAAACAAACGTATGTTAGTCCTAGCCGATGATTTTTTAGCCGGAGGTTTTTTTTAGCATACAGCAATGGTGCCGAATTTATTAACGAAATTGGTACGAGAGGGAGATGATAGCCAAAGAACTATGACGCAGCAAGCTTAGACGTAAAATTGTTGAGTATGTTTGGAACGTATCTCTACTATTCTAAAGCACCACTTGGTGGCAGTGGTCCATTCTACACGTCATTAATTGCCCTGTTTAATTGCTCTACTTAATTGCCCTGCTTAATTGCCCTACTCAAGAAACGAAACGTTGCTTTAATTAGCCAGCTTTCACAAGAAACGAAGCGTTAAAGATAGATGTTTGATCTTGTAAAATAATTTTTTTTATTTTTTAATCTTTATTTTTCGTTATCAATTTTGTTTTTCGTAGCAACGCACGGGCATGTAGCTAGTGAATTCTTATTTCTTACTACGAATATTTCAATCCCTGCATTAATACAAAGAATCCACGCATGATCTCAACAGCCAGATTGCAATGTACGGTTGTTGATACTAAAAACATGACAGAGGGTTAATCGGTAATCAGCACACATAAACATTGGATTTAATGTGGTTATAGATGTGCCAGCCGATTTGATCCTATAATCAACAAGAGAAAGATGTAATTCAACTGGTCTTTAAGCCTATGTATTTTTCAATGACGATCTAACCTAAATAGCTATTCGAGCCGATTAGACGAAAAGTAACCGATAGATCTAAACAACTTGATTGATCTTATTAGATGAAAGATAAAAGTAGATTTTTCCCAAAAAAAAAACGATGCACAACAAGATCGAAGAAAAATCAAACATAAATGACGTAAGTTGACGAAATCAATAAAAGGCTTTTTGTTGATCGATCCCCCATACAAACTCCTGGTTCCCTCTTAATTTCAGCAGTGGGATAAAAGCTTCAATCGGACCAGACAAGTTTGATACAAATCATCTCAAATAATTTATTTTGCCGATCAACTTTTGAAGATACTTTTTGCACTCAAGTGTGGCCTTGATGCATTCCTTTTTTACTTCTGTCCCTCTTTCATGCATCATAAATCCAAAGAACTGTCCAGCCAATACTCCAGAAGCACACTTATATGGATTCATTTTCAACCCATGCACTCTCGTCTTTTTGAATACCTTTTCTAAATCGACTAGATGCTGGTAATCTTCTTTTGACTTTATTATGACATTGCCAATATAAATTTCAACACTTTGACCAATTAACTCATGAAAATTAAATTCATGGCACATTGATATGTGGCACCAGCACTCTTCAAACCGAATGTCATTACAACACATTCAAACAAACCCAAAGCACCTGGGCACCTGAAGGTTGTTTTGTGTATATCGGCTTCAGCCATGAATATATGATTGTAACTAGCATTGCTATCAAGAAAACTCATGATCTTGGTACCAGATGCAGCATCGATAAGCACATCGACTACAAACATCAGGTATTCATCTTTCGGTGTGGCTTTATTCAAATATCTAAAATCAATGCACACCCTAAGTTTACTATTTCTATTGACTACAGGAAAGATATTAGAAATCCACTCCGCATATCGGCAAGGCCGAATAAACTTTGCTTCTAATAACCGTTCAATCTCTTCTTTTATTTTTGTCATACATAGCTAGATTAAATCGTCGAGGAGATTGTTTAAATGACTTATAACCTGGTTTTATCGGTAGCCCATGTTCAACAAATTGCCGGCTTAAACCAGGCATTTCATGGTATTCCCGAGCAAATCAATCCCTATATTTCCTTAGCAAGTCGACCAATTTTTCTCTATACTCACTTGTTAGCTTTGAACTAATATAAGTTCGTCTTTTTCTATAGCCACTCCTACATCAATCTTCTCAAGCCGATCTGAAGACATAAATCATTGATATAATTTTTCAATGTCTTCAAAATCATCAATGGATTCATGGCTATCCGTTTTTTTACCGATAGCTTTGCACTTTATCCTGTAACATTTTTACTACTGACTTGGACTCCATCGATGCAAAAATTCATTTATCTAATCAAATGTGATTGGCCTCACGTTAATCGAGATCATACATGTCTGATTAATACATATGAAGTCACAATCTTCGAGTACTTTGCCTGGTACTCACTCAACCCTGTCATGTTGCCAGTTCGCTTCTGAATCAGCCATAGCATTATGAGCTGATGTATCAACTTGAATTACTTCAACCTCATCGTCATTCCATTGTATCAACTTTTGGTGCATAGTCAACAAAATGCAGTAAATGGCATGTATCCAATCACTTCTAAGCAATACACTATAGCTTCCTTTGGCATCAATCACAAAAAAAAAGCAATCAACAAACTTTTGCTCCCGACTAGGGCTGTAAACGGGCCGAATTTGAGCGGGCCTGGGGCTGTCAGGCTCGAGCTCGGTAAGGTCGAGTAAGCTCGGTAAGCTGATAAGCTCGGTAGGCTCGAGTAAATTCAGTGAATCTGGTAGGCTCGGTAACAAGCTCGAGTAAGTTCGACTCGAGTAAGCTCGAGAAAGTTCGGTTCACGGAAGCTCGATCCAAGCTCGAGTAGGCTCGCGAGCTATTCGAGCTCGGCTCAGTGAAGCTTGCGAGCTCGAATCGGGCCTAAACCGAGCCGAACTCGAGTAGCTCGTGAGCTCGAGCTTTTTTTTACAGCCCTACTCCCGACCGTGAGCTATGTCACCATAACTCCTTTGGTTTTCGGTAGCCGATAGTCTGCCCCTTCGGCTGGATACCAAACTGATCTCGCAACACCACGCTAATAACTTTGGTCCAATCAATTTCCTTGGCCGATGACACTTGCATCTATGGCATTCACTAATTATGTGCGTTATTGGCATGCTACCCCCTCCCCTGAGTTCAAACTCGGTTTGGCGCGACGCCTGAGCTGGTTGTGGTAAGTATGATCGCTGAAAGCATCTAGGCCCCCTAAAGGCTAGTTTAAATTATTTGTTGGATTTTGGTGCTTGATGATCAACTAAAATAGTGTTAGTAGTGTTTCTTCAGAAAGGATGATCAAGATTAAGGTTCTCTTGATTCTAGTTCTTTGACTTGGGCGTTGATTCAAGTCTTTTAGCTGTGTCTTTCTAGTTTTCAACCGTACTATAAAGAGGGATTATGCATAAGTTCAAAATCTTGGTTCCTAGGACTTTTCATTAAGACTACTTGGAGCTTAGGTTAAATCTCTTCAGATTCCTCTAAAAAATATCTTGTCTTGAGTTCATATCCCTTTCAAGTCGAAGTCTAACTGAACTCATACCGAGAGTTTCCCATTCACAACGGACCAAGTTTTTGGGTCCGGTGCAGATAGACTTTCTCTTTGAAACCAACTTCAGTGCATAAAGGCTACAACGGACCAAAAATTCCCGTGTACGAAAGACCCCTTTTCTTGGTCCGTAGTAAACTTAAAACTTACTGGTTTTGCTGCTTGTATCCAATTCCTTTCTTGGGTCATGATCAAGAAGTTTGCCTTTACTTACAGACCAAGTTTTTAAGTCTGTTGCAAACGTGCTCTTTGATATCTCTCAACGGACCACTTTTACTCAAAGCATGTGTACGACGGACCAACTCTTCTTAGTCCGACGTAAATGCGTTTTTCGCTGATTTGGGTCCGTTGTACGTTGAGCCTCTTGTATACTTTGTCAAACCTTGTCAGATACAATCATTTTGAGTTGTCTTTTCAGTCTGACATTGGCAAACGGCTACTTGTTGCCAATAACGGCTATAACGGCTATTTGCTTCCTGTAGCCTATTTAAACAGATCAGAGGCTCTCCCAAAATAGAACTTTTACATCTCTTTGACATCTAGCATCCCAAAAGCTCAAAAGCCCTCAAAGAGATCAAGCTCAACTCTGAAAACAAAACCTACTTTCTTACAGCTCCAAGAAAAGTCTAGTTTCAGTAATTTCTAGTGAACCAAGAGACAGGGCTTGTGGATAGTCTATTACTCTTGGAACTAGCTGTTCCTAGACGGTTTTTACGGTGGTTGTAGTGCGACCTGTCCAACCGTGATTGTGGAAGGCCACTGTCTTTGTGAGAGGTTTGGACTCACCTCACCGGAGTGGTAAAGAGTCACTTTAGTGACAAAACCAGTTCCTCTGTTGAGAGTCACTGGAGGAGCAACACTTCTGTGGAAGTGCTCCAACGGGGATGTAGGAGATTTATCTCTGAACCTCGGTGAAAAATTCGCTTGTCTCTGCTTATGATTGTTTACCTTAGCTCGTTTCTCTATTATCTGTTACTTGTTCAGTGCTCCTTGTTGCTCAACCTATTACTTACTCATATCCTTCTTTAAACTGCTAAATTGTCTTTAAATTACTTAGTTATTTTTGTTAAATTCTTAAAATTGCCTATTCACCCCCCCTCTAGGCCATACCGATCCTTTCAAGTGGTATCAGAGCGGGTTTTACCCTGTTCAAGCTTAATCACTTGGGTAATGGCCGAGGAAATGGGTCTGCCATTGTTAGTGTAGGAAGGGTTCCTGTTTTCGATGGCACTAACTATGCTTCTCGGAAAATTCGCATGAGGTGTTATCTTGAGGTCAGAGGTTATGACGTTTGGAGAGTTACTGAAAAACCTTTACCTCCACGCGTCATACCTGAGGGACAGTCCTCTTCCTCAGAACCTACTCCTGGGGAAATTAAAAACATGCAATATGATGCTCAGGCTAGAAATGCAATATTCTCCTGTCTTAGCATAGAAGTTTTTGATAGAGTGAGCAATCTGTCTACTGCTTATGATATTTGGACCACTCTACAAGAAATTCATGAAGGCACCTCTGATGTGAAAGAAGAAAAGTATTTT
This sequence comes from Rhipidocladum racemiflorum, assembly GCA_036346355.1. NCBI lineage: Eukaryota > Viridiplantae > Streptophyta > Magnoliopsida > Poales > Poaceae > Rhipidocladum > Rhipidocladum racemiflorum. The sequence goes on along the minus strand of CM070578.1, from coordinate 12,104,275 downwards.
GTTATTAGAGAAAAGTTCGATCAATTCAAAATGCTTCCTCATGAAAATGCTAACGATATGTTCTCTAGACTTAATCCTATTGTCAATGAACTTAAAGGTCTTGGTACTAAGGTTGATGATGTGGAAGTTTGCAGGAAAATGATAAGGGTGCTGCCTCGTGCCTATCACAGCTTGATAACTTATCTATCAAACAGTGGAGATCTCAAAAAATTGACACCTACTGAGTTACTAGGAAAGATTTCTGCACATGAACTTACTTTGGCTGAAGAAGATGCACCCAAGAAGAAATCTATTGCTCTCAAGGCCAAAGAAAAGGTACAAGAGTCATCCAGTGAAGAAGATGATAATTCAAGCTGTGAAGAGGACGAGGATGTCAAGAAACTAGCTCTACTTATGAGATCGGCAAACAAAATCATGAGGAGAGTTAATGCCAGAGACAGAGGAAAGGTATATAATCAGTTCTCCAAGAAAAATCCTTTCTCTAATATCACCTGTTTTGAGCGCAATGAAAAGGGACACATAGCTGCTCGATGTCCAAACAAGAGCAAGAAGAAGGGCAAGGGCAAGGGCAAAGATGAAGAAACCGAAGAAAATACCTACAACAGTCGCAAAAAGTTTCATCACAGAAAGAAGTTCTCCAAGAAACATTGGAGAAAGGGAAAGAAGGAGGCACATATTGGTGAATGGGTCTCAGATGAAGAAAGTTCAAGTGATGAATCCTCTTCTTCCTCCTCTGATGATGAAGATGGTTCAAGGTCTAAGGGGTTGGCTGGACTGGCTTTGGATGAATCTACTCCACCTTCACCTTCTCTATCATTTTGTCTTATGGCAAGAGGTGATGAGGACAAGGTAAATGATTCTCCTTCTTATGATGATCTAGTAGAGATCATTAAAGAGCTTAATGATGCCTTGTGTGCTAAAACTTCTAAGGATAAAGCTCTTAAGAAAACTATTGCCAGTTTAAATAATGATAATGACTTGCTTATTTCTAAAATCAAGACTCTTGAGTCTAAGTATGAAGAAGTGCAAGACAAGTTTCACTGTTTGGAGATTAGCCATAATGAGCTCAATATTGTTCATGATAATCTCACTCTTGCTCATAATGATTTTGTCATCAATCATGATTTACTTACAATTTGCTCATGATTCCTTGAATGCAACTCATATATTACTTGTTAAGACTCATGATGATTTGCTTGTCAAATCTTGTGAAATAGAAATGAGTAAAGAATTAACTACTGAGCAAATCAAAGAATGTTTCCGCTCATGATAAATCTATTACCTGTGATTTGACTTGTGATGAAAATCCTATTGCTAGCTCTTCTGCATGCTTAATGACAATCATAAAATGCTCTGTGTCTTTGAAAGTCTCATGTTGGAAAATCAAGAGCTAAAGTCAAAAATTGCTAAATTTGACAAAGGTCTTGAAAAATGTTTTCTTGGAAGTGTCACTCTTGATAAAATTCTTGGAGAGCAAAAAGTCACCTTGGGCAAAAGAGGCATTGGATATAAAACAGAAAATATGCCCAAGAAGGATTATTTGCCGAAATCCAAGATAAATTTTGTCAAGAAAAGCACTAAGTGCTGCTACTGTCATAGATTTGACCACAGTTCAAATGTATGCATGTTTGCAAGCACACCAGAAACAAAGGCAAAGAGAAATTGCATGGTTGATGCTCACTACATGTTGTTTAAAGATTTTAGGGGAAAAATGAATGTGAAGTTTGTTGGTCCCTCGAATCTTGATAGAAAGCTTAAAGCTGTTTGGGTGCCCAAATCCTTGCTTGTTAATCCTTTTGGCCCCAAAATTGTTGAAACTAACATCCATGGACCCAAAAGCATTTGGGTACCTAAAATCAAGAAATGATTCTGTTTGTTTAGGTGAACTACAAAAGTGGTGGTCATCATTGGGTAATTGACAGTGGATGTACTCAACACATGACCGGCTCATCAAAAATGTTCACCTCAGTTGAAAAGGAAAGTAATTCTAGTCACAAAATCACTTTTGGCGACAATAGCAGGAGAAAGGTAAAGGGAAATGGTAAGATTGCTATCTCTAATGATCATTCAATTGACAATGTGCTTCTTGTTGATTCCCTGAACTTTAATCTCTTATCGGTAGCACAGTTGTGTGATCTTGGATTCCATTGTACTTTCTCTCTTGATGGAGTAACTGTTGTTGACAAAAATGAAAAGCTTATCTTCAAAGGTTTTAGATTTCAAAATCTTTATCTAGTTGATTTCAATTCTAACTCCTCATGCATCTCGACTTGTCTGTTAGCAAAAGCCTCTCTTGGTTGGCTTTGGCATAGACGTCTTGGGCATGTAGGTATGTCAAATCTGAAAAAGCTTTTTAAAAATGAGCTAGTGGTGGGCTTGAAAGATGTAAAATTCGAAAAGGATAGATTATGCAGTGCTTGTCAAGCTGGTAAGCAAGTTGCAAACTCTCATCCTACCAAAAATATCAAGCTGGTAAGCAAGTTGCAAACTGATAGATGAGGCAGGCTCATACTATCACATCCCGAGCGAACCATGCTCGGGGAAAAGGGTCGGCACGAGCTGCACCGAGCGGGAAAAATAAAATGCGATCGAAACTCGTCTCGAGCATGGATCAGAGGCCCGGGGACGCTAGGCATGGATCAGACGCCTAGCAAAAAGGTAACTAGCAGACAGTGAACAAACACATGCTGCCGCATCCCATGCACGGATCAGGTGCACAGGGGAACTAGACATGGATCAGATGTCTAGGCAACTAGCAGATTGCGAGCGGACTCACACTGCCGCATCCCAAGCATGGATCAAATGCCTAGGGGAAAGATAACTAGCAGACTGTAAACAAACACATGCTGCCGCATCCCATACACGGATCAGGTGCACAGGGGAACTAGACATGGATCAGATGTCTAGGCAACTAGCGGTGCGGCGGACTCACCTTCTTTGCATCCCAAGCATTGGTCGGATGCTCGAGGAATCAGCAGACGAGACCCGGCTCGAGCCGCATCCTGGACATGGACCAGATGTCCAGGGAAAGAAACTGGTAGACCTGTGCTCAAACGCAGAGCACTCTTGGCCCAGAACAAGAAAAGTCCCCAAACGCGATGCTCGTTTGGAGGAATTTAAACACGTCCCCGAGCGATTAACGTGCTCGAAGGAAGAGACTCGCGCCCGAGCGAAGTGCGTGTTTCGGGCGCTGAATCGAAACGGGCCCCGAGCCGAAGAGCGTGTTTCGGAGGAAGAGACTCGTGCCCGAGCCGGCACGTGCTCGGCGCGAACGAGATCGATCCGAGCGAAGTGCGTGTTTCGGAGGAAGAGACTCGCGCCGGCGAAGTGCGTGCTTTCGGCTGAACAGATTAGTCCCCGAGCCGGCGCGTGCTCGGAGGAAGAGACTCGCGCCCGGCGAAGTGCGTGCTTCGGCGCGAACAGAACAACCCTTCTAAGCACGCAGTTTGATTGAGGTAAAGAACTCTTACATACCTTTCCTCATCATAATTTGTGTAGTATTGGTCGTCGGATGTGGAAGATGACGCCGGGATTCCTTTGGCAAAGAATTCGTCGATCCCCACTGACGGCGCCCGGTATCGACGATTGAAGAACGGGCTCCGCCGAGCTTACTTGTTGAATGAGGATCAACCAAAGCCCCTTTCATCAAAGGTGTAACGTCGGAGACGTGGGAGGCAGTCCACTAGAGCAGACATAAACACAAGGATTTTATCCTGGTTCGAGGCCTCTCACGGTTGAGATAATAGCCCTACGTCCGATCGCCTAGAGGCGTTTCTACGTATTGGATTGAAGGATACGAATACATGGATCTCGCCATGGGATCCCCTCCTTGTTGTTGGAGGGGCTTAAATACAAGGTATCGTGGTATATACATGGTAGCGCCTCCTAAAATCATGCTAGTTGCCATTTTGGACGTGTCCTTGATTCTCGCCATATTTGAATTCCTGGTGTAACTTCCCTGGATCTTTGACTAAATAACCACCACTTTCCTTTTTTATTGGTTGACCACGTCCTTCGGCGATCTCCGAGGGTCCCTTTGGTCCTGGTTCGACCGCCCCGTAGCCTCGTCGAGCACGTTTGTTCGTGCGCGTCTTTGAAGCTCGTAGCTGAGCACTTTTTGCCAAGGCATAGCGGGCATGCCCGTGTCCGAGCATGGGGGTGCTCGGGACCCATCCTTGGGTACCGCGTCCGAGGATGTTTATGGTCGGTGAGTGCATGAACGTCGGGGCAGAATAGTCCTTATGAATATCCCAATCCCCGACAGATTTACTTGTAGGATACTCCAGAGTCCATTTCCCAAGAGATCCAAGGAGTTCTGGTTTCCACTACGGTCGGAACTGGAGCTTTCTTTCTTTTAAAGACTGAGAGATGTCATCATCACTCTCTTCCTCCTCCTCACCCTGAACATGCGAAAATATGGGACAATTCTTATATGGAGTATCTCATATACCATATCATCTTTTGTTGTATACCTGTGAGGAAGTTCTTTTCTGTATTCCAACCAAAGTCCTTTGGACTTGAATCTGGTCGGTATTACTCTCGGATCAACACCGACTACTGTGGTGGATGTTGTATCCACAACATTTGAGATTGTCCTATATTCGACTGTTTTCTTCTTCATTGCAGGAGTCCATTTCCAAGGCATGTTAGAAATTGGCCCATGGGTGGCCCATTTCTTTTAATTCCAAAGCATGCAAGGTTTAGTACCATATTGGCTAGCCAAGTGGAGGAAAGGCAACATAAAAGGTACAGTCTTTGCCACCTCTTGATTAATGTGACACTTGGTATGAGAATAACATAGGGTGGACAGTGGCTGAACACACACACGCACGTACGCGCATTGCGTTTTTTCGCGTGAAAATCCGCATGACTTGCGACGAGCGACCGCGCCGTGTTTGTACTGTGTCTCCTGGCACTTTGAATTCACCTTTTTTTTCTCTCTATTCATTTTGTTTAAATGCGATTTAAACATTCTAGTAACTGCCGACATTACGCGATCGATTACTAATGCTTAGTCACATTACTCGCTGGCCATCGATGCGCGTGTATAAAAACACCTGGAGACGTCCAGACTTGACACACTCAATTCCTCCATTCTTCCCGCTCCTCTCTGCAAAAGTTGTACTGTTGTGTTGAGATGTTGAACCTCGCCGCCTTCCTCCTCGGCGTACATCGTGAAGGAGGGTGAGCGGTATATCCGAGCCATTGCCGCAGAGTTCACCTGCACGGGGCGACAATAAGGTTTCTGGGCAGCGCATCTGCGCGACCGCTCATGCTCTGCTTCCTCGATTTCGACTTCTTCCACGACCTCTTCTGTGCATCGTTCTGTTCTTCATCAAGCCCAGTTATTTACTGTGTGCATCACTATTTATCTGTGATATTTTTCTCCTGGTACAATTTGGAATTAAAAATATTGCGCACATTTCTAACAAGACATACACAAGAACGAGCAGAGACAGAGAGATTGCTACCATGTAAGTATGGTTTGCGCAAGAGAGGGAAATCAAACGATCATGGAAACGTTTTCCCTTAGCCTGAGCTCTATTCTTTTTTATTTCCTCCAAAATTACATTTTTTTCCCTGCCAATCCTTTCTAAACAGCAAGAAAAGGAAAACTTTCATGGGGCTGAAAAGCTTTGAAATTCACCTAAGATTCTAGGGTTCCAAATACTAACCTCCATATTCCTGGAAGGATTCCGGCCTCCTCAGCCCCCCACGTCACCCCACCCACTCTCTCCCCCTTTCTTGCAAAAAACACCTCAGGTTCTTTTCAATTACGGATAGGTCCTTTCTATTTACGAATAGGTTCTTTGTAATTTCTTGTGAGTATAAAATATTTTTTCCCGGTTCGCGTTTAGGTCCTCGGTTCGTCGTTTTACACAAAGAACCTCCCGTTAAATACGAATTGCGAGCGAGTCCTTTCTTACTTATTCAAAATAGCGAACAGGTTCAAAATTATAACAAATAGGTCCCTGCATTTTTCGTTCAGGTCCTTTCTCCGTTTTCCCCGAAAAAAATATTTTCGTGGTCCGTTTGCTCTCCGGAGCATGGGAAAAATGTTTCCGTGGTCTGTTTTTTCTCTGAAAAAAAAACAAAATATTTTCCGTTCACGTTCGTGGTCCGTTTGCTCTCCGGAGGTCTGTTTTTTCTCCGAAAAAAAAACAAAAAATATTTTCCGTTCACGCGCACGGCGTTTTTCCCGGAAAAAATATTTTTGTGGTCCGTTTGCTCTTCGGAGCATGGAAAAAATGTTTTCGTGATCTGTTTTTTCTCCGAAAAAAAAACATAAAATATTTTCCGTTCACGCGCGCGGCGTGCGCCGCGCTTCCTTTTCTAGTAAGATATTAACCCTTGCCGAAAGTAAGGTGACTGCTACAGTGCCTCTCCACATTCACACTGGATCGATCGGTCCCCTGATTTCCAGTGTGGTCACGCGGGCGGGATTTGAATTTTGAAATCCGAATCACCGTCTGGACGTGGGCGCTCTCGTCAATTCACGCAAAAAAGTCTTTTAAAACCGGTCTGTTACGAGCCCAGGGGACCTTCCCCACCCCTCCGTCACCGCAAACTCCCGATCGGACGGCCAGGAAGCGACACCGCAACCGCGCCCTGAAACCCTAAAGACCCCACGCCCCGCAGCGCCGCCGGCCGGCGCTTCTTCTCTTCCAGTACCCCCTACGCAGGCCCTCCCGGCCTCCCCTCTGCTGCGTACCTCGCGCCGCCGATCCCTGCCATCTCCCGGTGAGCCGTCTCTGTCTGCCTCCCCCCTTCTCTCTCTGCGCGCGTGTGCGATCTCTTTTCTTTGCCTGCTACTCGTCCGGAAGCTTCGCCAAATCCTCTATTTGCGGCGGCCTGCTTGACGTGACTCGCGGGGCCCTCGCCGTGGGAAGCGCACTCCGCCGCTCTCCGCCTCCTGTGGCTCGAGCGCTTCAAGTCAGGCTGTTAGGAATTTGTGGATGCGCTGGTTAAGATTAGAAAGATTGAAGTAGTCTGATGTTGTTGAAAAGTGAACAAATCTAGATATACCAGTGCTTGATTTCATTTGTAGAATGGATGTTTCTCAAATCTAAGCTACATGCCTTTGTTCTGCGATTCATTCACTCAAATCTATGCTGAAGTGAACGAATGACTTTGGGAACTGACAACTTATAAATTTGCAGTAGCTGTAAGCTTGGTTTGATCAAATAGATCAGCTTATTGTGGTCTGAAGCGATATATGCTCAATAGGACTGCTGGTTGTATACTAGCATAAGCCAGCTAAGCCGTATAATGTAGACCCTGAATGATGACTTAACAACATGACATATTCCTTTTTTTGTTGTTGTGTTAAACTCTCATTATTCTATAATTGCTAAATGAATTGTTGATCTTCTGAAGGAGATATTTGGATTGCCTTTATAAATTGATGTTGTTATTAAAGTGAAGGTCTAAAGTATTTTCTTTTTTCTAACTGGTGTTTAGTTGAATTCTTCTTGGTACGAATGTTTGGTACCTTTGGGACAGGCACTGCAATTGCTCCACTAATTACATTGTTAACTTAATATTGCATCACTAGCTTTTGCCTCATCTTCTGTAATTACAATTTACAGTCATGCTAATACTTGGTGATCTACAATTAGGTTGTTGAAGTGCCATATTTTCACATGGATTCAACGGCGCAAGATTTCCAACCCCGGACATTTTCCATCAAGCTGTGGCCACCGAGTGAAAGCACTCGTCTGATGCTTGTAGAGAGGATGACCAAGAACCTGTCCACCGAGTCAATCTTTTCTCGCAAATATGGCCTTTTGGGCAAAGAAGAGGCTCATGAGCATGCTAAGAGGATTGAAGAGATGTGCTTTGCTTCTGCAGATGAGCATTTCAAGGAGGAGCCTGATGGTGATGGGAGTTCTGCCGTCCAGCTATATGCAAAGGAAACTAGCAAGCTGATGCTGGAAGTCCTGAAAAGAGGCCCAAGGACAACTGCAGAACCAGAAGCACCTGTTGTTGATACACCTCTTGAGCCTGCTGATACTGTGTTTGATATATCTGGTGGCAAGCGTGCTTTTATTGAGGCGGACGAAGCAAAGGAACTTCTGAGTCCGCTTACCAAACCAGGAAACTCGTATAAAAGGATTTGCTTCAGCAACAGGAGCTTTGGTATTGGTGCTGCCAGTGTTGCTGGGCCAATTCTTGAATCAATCAAAAAGCAGCTCACGGAGGTAGATATCTCAGATTTTGTTGCAGGGAGATCTGAGGATGAAGCCCTTGATGTCATGCGCATATTCTCCAAAGCCTTAGAGGGGTCTGTACTGAGATACCTGAACATCTCTGACAATGCTTTAGGTGAGAAGGGTGTCAGGGCATTTGAAGAGCTTCTGAAATCACAGGACAACCTGGAAGAACTCTATGTCATGAATGATGGTATATCAGAGGAAGCTGCAAAAGCTCTATCTGAGCTTATTCCTTCAACTGAGAAGCTCAAGGTCCTCCACTTCCACAACAATATGACTGGAGATGAAGGTGCTATGTCAATTGCCGAGATGGTTAAGTGCTCCCCAAATCTAGAGAGTTTTAGGTGCTCGGCAACAAGGATAGGATCTGATGGTGGAGTGGCATTGGCCGAGGCATTAGGGACATGTACTCGTCTGAAGAAGCTTGATATCAGGGACAACTTGTTTGGTGTTGAGGCAGGGATAACTCTCAGCAAAACCCTTCCAAAGCTTCCTGATCTTGTTGAGCTGTATCTCAGTGACCTCAATCTTGAGAATAAGGGTACAATAGCAATTGCCAATGCCCTGAAACAGTCAGCACCTCAGTTGGAGGTCCTTGAAATGGCCGGAAATGAAATAACCGTCAAAGCAGCCCAAGCTTTAGCAGATTGCCTTACAGCAATGCAATCCCTCCAGAAGCTGACTCTGGCTGAGAATGAACTGAAGGATGATGGTGCTGTGGTGATTGCAAAAGTGTTGGAAGACAGCCCTTTAGACCTGAAGGAGCTTGATGTGAGCACAAATATGCTGCAGAGGGTTGGAGCCCGGTGCTTTGCCCAAGCAATCACAAACAAGCCAGGTTTTGTGCAACTGAACATCAATGGGAACCTCATCTCTGACGAAGGGATTGATGAGGTGAAGGCGATTCTGAAGGGTGGTAAGAACACGCTGGATGTTCTTGGCCCGCTAGATGAGAACGATCCTGAGGGGGAGGCCGAAGATGATGAGGAGGAAGAGGATGGGGACGAGGACGATGGTGGGCTTGACTCGAAGTTGCAGGACCTGAAGGTTGAGCAGTACGACGATTAGTCATCTTTAGGTTAACTAGCTCCTATCTTTTGCTCCAATTAGCTTCTAAATGTTCACCAGCCAGGTTAAACTTTTCACTTAAAATGAACGCACTGTGGCTCCATTGTTTTGAACCGAGTCAAACAGCCAGATGGTGTAGCCTGGCGGTTTTATCTTGTACTTTTGTAGCCTTCCATTGGAACTCCTTTCATGTTTCAGCAACAAATTGCTAGTCAGCTCATGGTCAGGTGAAGCTCGACACTGAAATCTATGGCGTGTCTTTGCTGTGATATCTTCGGAAGCTTTGTTGTGACATCTTTGGAATCTATGGTGTACAGATGCCTAGGGCATTGGCATGTATCGCGTGACTCGACTGTGCCTACGTTGGTATCAGCAAATTGATAATTCCCTGCTGCTTTTGCTAGGATGCAAGTTCCTATCACGTAGATAGAAACATTTGCGGGTAAGATTACGATTTTACTGAGTTACTACTGAATTATTAGTGGAAACAACAACGGTCTATAGCGACAGTCTATCTATTCACCATCTTAAATGACCAAACACAAGCCTAGCAGCGGTTGGCTGTTCTTCCTTCGTGCCTAAGGAACCAATGGCGAAAGATCTGCTCAATTCGAGACTTTTTGCCAAATACATGAACAAACTTTTCTCTTAATTGTGTCACGCGGTATTATCTCTTTTGAGATAAATAGTATATTAATTTAGTACGGAGAAACACGATTTTAAGAAACTACTAAATGAAAACTAAAATCGAGCTTGTAGCGATACTGGAGTATTCAATTTGCATGCTATCTCGGAGATCCTCTTTCCAAAAAATATGAACAAAAACATCAATCTATAAAGTGATTTTTTTAAAATCTTTCTCACTTTATTTTTTTTATAAATCTAACCTCTCTAGATCAAGGCAGCCATCTCCCACGCTTATCGGCTTCCGTGCTCCCCGAGCGCGGGAGGAGGCTGGCGAGCGCTGTAGCGGCCTTGCGCCGGCCGATGAGCGCAATTTTATTTAAGGGTGCGTTTGGTTGCCTGTACGAAGTGGTATATGTATGAGATGGTTCAAAAAAAAATCATCTATACGTTTGGTTGATTGAATAGAACCATCCCATCCTAGATCAAGTGATACAAATTTGAGAAATATTCTCTCTAAATACTGAACTATCTCATTCATCTAAAATAATAGAACCAAAAGGAACATGATTATCCTATCTCATTCCATTCAATATATTCCTATAAACCAAACACACCTTAGTGATACCCGTGTTCCCAGCCGTAACCCAATGGATAGATGGGTACACCTTTTAAATCCAAGGTTAAGACACGTGCATCCAAGTTACTAGTTATATGCCCGTGCGTTGCTACGAAAAACAAAATTGATAACGAAAAATAAAGATTAAAAAATAAAAAAAATACTATTTCATAAGATCAAACATCTATCTTTAACGCTTCGTTTCTTGCGTAGGGCAATTAAGCAAGGCAATTAATGTGACGTGGGAAGAAACTCTCACTTTATATAGTAGAGATTCTCGAGTTTTACAAAGCGGCGCGTCTCTAGCTAATGATGCTGAAAAAGTAAACTAGGAGGGCCTAACCGTAAAAAGGACGCGACGGCGACCCGGTAAAAGCCGTCATCCGTCGACGCAGAGTCGGTCTTTCTTGGGTTCCTCCTCCCTCCCCTCGGTCTCCTCGCCTTCCTGCTTCACCCCACTTCGCCTCGCGCGATCAAAGAGGTGGAACCCCCCAAACCCTAATCTCTCCCCCTGCGCGCCATCGGAGCCGTACTTCCAGGGACTCGGTTCTTGGGGGGTTCTGCTTCTGCGCCGGCCCTCGGCGTCTAGGTTCGGAGATGGGCGATCACACGGCCGTCTTCCTCTCGCTTCGTGAGCTCTTCCCCCAAGTACGATCGATCGGTTCTCCTTTCCATCTCCCATGAAGGTGTTTCTGTTTCTTGGATGGGAAGGGGCAGGGAAAAGAGGGATTTTTTTTTCTGCGGCGCGGGTTTGGGTTCTTGGTGGTGTAACCTATGGGAGAACTGGTTACAGATTACTATTACTTTTTGCGTGAAGAACTGGTCACAGATGGATATATATAGCGATTTCCAGTGGGGCTACGAGGTGCCGGTCACGGTGAGGCGAGATGCGATTTTAGTGTCTTTCCGGAAAATTTATTAGCGTGGGATTGATTCTTAGGGGCGTTGTGTGTCATGTGCATGGGTAATCCGCAACTCCGCGTTGCAGGGTTTTGTGTCGTCCACGGCTGCTGTCGGAGTGGTAATTATTATTATTATTTTTGGCCTCTTGTCTGCAGGTTGATACTCGTATACTGAAGGCCGTCGCCATTGAGCACCAGAAGGATGTTGATTCCGCGGTGGTGGCCGTCCTGGACGATGTTATGCCGTCTATGACAGGTTCCGTCGGGGCTTCTTGCGCTCTTCATGAAGCCGTGGCATCTATTACCGATTCTGTTGGAACTTCATCTGCTGGTCATGTTATGCATGAAACAGGAAGTCCATCGTCTGCTGGTAAATACAGATATTGAGATTATGGTCCTATTTGTTCAACTGCATAGTGTCAAATGTGTTTCATTTTGGTGCTTTTGTTGACATGTCTTATATCCTTGCTGATGGTGGACTGGTGGTGTTTTAAATCTTCTGGGTCTAGGATAATTCTGAGCGCCTAAAGCAAACTGCCCAAAGCAAATTCATGTAGTTTTGTCACTAGGGTAACTTACCAGTGAGTGACTGTGTGAAATTTAAAAGTCAAGCTTGTTTTAATTTAGAGCCAATCTGGACACAGTCCTTTTCTTCATTGAATTACAAGCATATTTTCTCTCATAATACTGTCAGTTATTACCTTTCCCATTTTCTGAATTTATTCTAATGAGTAGATTGTCACATCAGGGCATGATGTGCGTATTGATGAAGTTAATGGAAGTGTTGATTCTGCACAATGCACATCTTCCAGAGAGGTCATAACTGACATGCAAGAAAATGCTGTGGGTGAACCAGATGTGGGAAGGCCTCCATCATACCAAGGGATGAGTAAACAACTATGTTTCCCTTCCCATCCTGTCCCTGAACTTAATGATAATCAATGTGCTTTGACTTCCGACGTTATTGATAGAAATTTAAATCCCTGTTCTGAGAGAAACTTGGCTCATTCAGAAAATGAAGTTGTACATGGTGGATATTTATCGGGTGAGTATTTTGCCGAATCACTTATTGGAGAAAATGGGAATGGCAGCATAGACCTTAATGTTGCACAAGTCCAAGAGCGACATTCGAACAACACAATCCCAGTTTGGGATTGCATTGCCCGGGATAATAATTCATCGAAGCTTCCATGTGATTATGCAGACATGAATGATGTCGATGATCACTTTTGGGCAAAGATTTTTTCTGGTTTTTCCAACAACGAAGTTTCAACTGGAATTCTCAGTATTGAAAAAGATGCCTTTGCACCTGTGCTGAATTTCCCCATTCTGGATATTGGTGAATCCTCTGTTGGGTCTAATGAAGTCTTAGATCATAAGGATACCAGCAGTGATGGCATTGATTGTAACAAACAGCAGTCAGGGAATATAATTGAGAACGGTGACACATTCTTGTCTTCTAAAATTGACTTGCTTCCTGATCTTAATTTGAACCACTTTGCTTCCACGGCTTCAACTCATTCAAGCCATTCTGTTAGTATTGAGTCACTTGAGGATTCCATTGCTGATGTCAAAAACAATAAGGTACTCCATTTATCAAAACTTGCACTGCGCTAGCCTTTTCGAAACATTTGTTATGTGCAACTCTGTATATGCTTTTTTTTGTACATTCACTCCCATGTGCTTACACGTGTGTTTGGTCACATGCACCTGTGGGTATGTGGATTGCACTTTATTTGATTGATACACTTTCCTCTTATTTGGCGTGCACACTGTTTTGTTTTATCTTGAAAAATTGCATGGCTAGGGTGTTACATATCTAAGTCAATCTCATGACTTGCTTACTAAAAGCAAGTGAATGAAACACAAAGCCATTTTGGGTGATTGTTATGGTGTGTTAATACTAAATGTTTTGGATTGAAACGGCAGATTAAGCACGACGTGCACATTGCTAAAAGAGAATGCTTTACCTTTATATACACAAGTCAACCTCAATATCTCATGTTTCATGTACCAAAATGAAGTGAAAGATGAACGATGCTAAAAGTACCATTTTAGTTGATTGCTTCGATGGGGGTTGATAGAATGAGATGTAAGAATAATGACATATTAACCAAGATTATTTTGATGTAAAATAAAGAAGTGTGAAGACTCAATAGCCACTTCTTGAAGTTATTGGAGAATAATAGTAGCTTGCAAATGCGTCTTCGGTGTTAACTGGCTTGTTGTAGCCAGTAGTCAGACCAGGCTAAAGTTGGTTGAGTGAAATCATTTTGGGTGATGGTCAGGAGGAGTGGTCAGTGCATTACTTGCATATTGGCTATAATCAGGGATGTGCAGGAGTACTAGTGCTGACTAGCATCTAGTATCTTTAAGATGGAGTAACTAATTTCTACAATAGGAAAAAAATGTAAGTTTGTTCAAGAAGAGGTGGTTGTCCAGGAGCCACTTCGAGCCATCCTGGGGCCTGGGCTAACTTGATGCAAGCAGTATTCTACCTACAATTACTTCATATTTTCTGTAGCTACGACCTCCTTTAGTTTCTAAAGAACTAAACTATGCATGAGTTTCCTGAATTATTCTGTGCAAGAAACTGAATCGACCATGATTTATCTGTTTCATTTGTCTCTTTCTTACACTTACTAAATTTTATAAACCTGTAAACACTAAATTAGTTAAAAAAGTAAAATGTACCTTGTATATTATAATGGTTGATTCACAGAATATTATTGAAGTTGGATACTTATTCTTGTGCTGTGACATAATGCAGAATGATCTGTTTCCCTGTCTTGAATTGGTTACTAAGATGATTGAGGACGTGGAACTTCTTGAAGAAAAGGCTAAAGTGGCCAAGCGTGAATCATCTGTTGCTGGTACAGGCATTGTCACCAAAGTTGAGGAGCTGAAAGAAATGTTGAATCATGCAAAGGAAGCAAATGATATGGTTTGTCCTTTTTTTTTCATGACTCAATATTTCATAAAAGAGAACTTCTGAGTTGTCTAGCCTAAAGGAATCTGATTAATTGTGCTATATACAGCATGCTGGTGAGGTTTTCGGCGAGAAAACTATTTTAACTACAGAGGCACGGGAGCTTCAATCTCGACTTCAGAGGCTGTCAGATGAGAGGAATAGTTATCTAGTTGTAATTGAAGAGGTGTTATCTTAATGTTTTCGTTAATACCAACTGTATTTAGTACATATCTACTATCCCGCATGAAAACTGAAAAGTAAAGTGAATGGCGCCCTCGTAGTTTATGGTTGGCGTGATGTTAATTCTTTGATATTGGAAGACGTTCGAAAATTTTCTACTTCGACTAACCTTCCTACCAAAACATGGAATGGATGGTCTGCAATTCCTCATTTTTTCTCCGTTGTCTTCAATTGTTATGTTCTATAATCTGACATTTATTTTATGAAAAAAAACTCAGAAAAGAAAAATTGCTGATAATTTAAAATAGCTCGGTTAATGTTGGACACATAGTTACATAAAAATCATTTACAATTTTAAGTTGAATGGAAGCTAAATGTGATCTTTAAATTTAATCTATATAGATACGCCAAACTCTTGAGGAAAGATTGGTTGCTGCACAACAAGAAATTGAAGCAGCAGAGAAGGAAAAATTTGAAAAAGAAGCTTCCGCTCAGGCACTACTTAATGAACAGGAAAAGGAGATGAATTCTATTGTTGAAGAATCAAGAAAGCTGCAGAAAGAAGCAGAGGAGAATTTGAAGGTATTAATGTGCGGCTTTTATGAGTTGAAGTATTGCCATTTTGTTTATGTGTTATTTCTTGTTTTATAAGACATGCTACTTTACAACTTATATATATTAAATCATTATTTATTCAATCTAATAAAAATCTTGTGTGGGCAGTTTTGCTTTTGAGGAATCTATGCACATCTTGTCTTTTAGCACTGATAAAAGTAAAAATAACCCATGTTTAAGAATGAACAATATAATGAATTAGGCTGAAATTATTTTCAATTACTTATGTCATTATGTGTATTGTTGGATGGACAGCTGAAGGACTTCTTGGTTGAGCGGGGTCGAATTGTTGATGCATTGCAGTAAGTTCTCATTTCATCTCAGCTACTTCAACATTGCTAAGCTGTTTCATTCAGTAATAAATTGTCCTAGCTTATTTACTTCTCAAGTATTAATATAAATGTTTGACTGTCTGTGTTTGGAACTTTGGACTATTTGATCTTTTTTCATCTTTGGAGATGCTCACTAACATATTGCTCTTGCACCTTATTAAAAAATCAAAATAATACCTGTGCAGTTTGGTTATAACACCAGTATGGGGTTTGTATAATACTCTTTTCAGCCAAACATTGATTGGGATTTTGATGAGATAATTATCATGTATTATTTTTAGCTTTAGTGTAACATTTTAGCATTTTGTCTGCAGTAACATACCTGTCAGCCAACTCTAAATGATTCATAGCAAGGACAGTAGATAGTTGAAGCTTGAAACTGTTGTACATTTATAAACAGAGTATTGTAATTCATATCCTTGTCCTTATGCAGAGGTGAGATGGCTGTGATCTGTGAGGATGTGTCGGAACTTAAGAGAATAGTGGATGGGCGCTTGTCATGGAGCAAGCTGCAGCGATCAACAATTTCAAGCCTCTCCTCTTCGCCGCATTCTTCACTTCACAAGAGTGGGAGTTCCTCAGACAGGATCATTGAAGCAGTCGAGTCTACAGATAAACACACAGTCGCCGAAGGTGCTAGTCCGGTGGGTGAGGATCCGGAAGGCAATGAGAGAACAGTTGAAGTGTTAGATGGCTCCGACAATAGCAAGCGGCGGGATTCCAACGAGGATAGCTGGGAACTTTGCTGAAGTGAAGATGGTTTAAGAGTGGCAGGGTTGCCTGAGGATCCTTCATAAATAGCAAACCAGATATAATAATGTATGAAAGGTCTACTCGCCTTGTTTTCTGTTTGCTAATTTAGTGGATTTATGATGAATCTGGGAATTGTCTTGGAATAGCATTTGGGTCTTTTGTGAGGCGATGACTGAAAGCAGAGCAGTATTTGAGATGAGTTCAAATGCTGCTGCTGATCATGATATGTATATATGGACATCCTAGCTTTATTATACAAACTAGCTGAGTGCCTGTGTGTTGCAACGGCTGTGCTTCTCCGGTGACGGCAACACCGGATCCAGCATCCCTTCTCCTTGCTGGTGGCTGGATCCGATGTACTGTGGTCACGTCGTTGTTAGATCTGTCCTTCCCAAAATGTGCCGTCATTTGATTCGCTCATCCCCAGCTGCCCTCGGTGGTTCTTCCCTGGCAACGGTGGCTCGACGAGGGGAGAACGATGCCGACAGAGGTCGTGGGAGGTTGGTGGATGTGGATGACGGAGGTCACGAGAGGCTAGGCGGATGTGGACAACGGAGGCGTGGGTTAGGCCGACGACAACGGCATGGGGACAACATCGCTTAGAGATGGGAGGATGGAGTCATGGGGGAGGACAGTGGCACTCAGCGCAAACTCTAGTTGCAGGAGAGAGCCGGGCGAATGGGTGGAGAGGGGAGGAGAAATGAGTGAAAAAGTGAATAATTTTTCTTTTTATATATGAATGATATTAGTGGCAATTTTTACCAAGTTCGTTGGCAACGACTATTTTTTAACCCGTAAAAGCAAACAAAAGGAACTCCTAGATTAACTTATGGTTTTTAGGCCCCGTTTGGCAACTTAGAACCGGACCGTTTCTACTGGAATCTGGGAGAAATCTAACCAAACGGGCTAAAACTCTGAACGATTCTCCTCGGAACGTTTTTTCTTTTTCCACGCCGGGGTCGAATCACCCTTAACCCCATTCCACGCCGATTCACATAATCCAGATAGCTAGCTAAACGGTTTCCAGACAGTGATTCTGATTCTACCTGAAACGTTTCTACAAAGAATCTGGAACCGTTTCTGTTTCTACTGGAATCTGGAATTGTACTACACAACACCTTAGTTATATAAGACATTATGTTTTTTTTAAAAAAAACCCAATTGACGAACTACACATTTATTTTGAGTTTGATTTTTTTTTTTCTTTTAAGCCGAAGGAAAATACCAAACAACCGGGGCCATAGCCACTAGCCAGACACAGACAAACCGCGTCCGTATCGATCTTCTTAGAGAGGTGCTTCTATGCTCTTCCTTTTAAAAGTTGCACAACTATTAAAACATGAATGAATGGTAGATGGTGATTACTTACCCATTCGCTTGCTTCAAGATTTATGCAACTTGTACTAGAAGGAAAAGCATATAAGCACTTCTCATCTTCTTATCATCCACCGCCCGATTCAAAGTGCGGACGGCTCGGATTGGACATCCCGTCGCTGTCCCCTCTACGGCAACGAAACCCACCTGTCCCCCACTCGACTCGCTTTCCCCAACCCAGGAAGCAAAGCAAGCAGCCAAGCACCACACGCCGACGCGAACTCGCTAACCGATAGAAAGCTCGGGATCGGAGGAGAGCTCAGCCGCTCGCCGCGACGATGCTTCGACGCGGCTGCCCCGGCGCCTCCCTCGCCCTCGCCGTGCTCCTCGTCGCCGCCGCCGGGGTGGTGGTCCCCGGGGCCGCCGGGTTCCACCTCGGCGGCGACGAGAGCGGCCTCGTGCGGGGCATGCTCGCCGCGATCCGCGAGCTGGCCGAGGCCGAGGACGCCGCGCGCTTTGCCGTCGCCGAGCACAACAAAAACCAGGTGTGCCGCGGTCCCGTCCGGTCGATATGAATTCTGTCTTCGGAGTAAGGAATTGTATCGCCCTACACGGTGTTACAGTTTGGTACTTTGGTCCATGAGCAGAAGAAGCTAAATCCTGTCCCCAAACTTGCAAAAACGCTTTGCATTGGTTCGATCATTGCAAGTTTAATGACATTATGCACGATAATTGAACCACTTATGCAAGTTTGGAGATCCAATTGTTGAATACCAAAGTTTGTTGACCTAAGTGGAAACATGTGCAACTTTAGCAATTTACTCTTTATCCTGCGTTTTAAACAGCTAAGGGCGAGTTTGGAGACCTAATTGTTGAATTCTAGAGTTCGTTGACCTAAGTGGAAATATATCCAACTTTATCAATTTACTCTTTATCCCATGTTTTAAACAGCTTGAGTCCGTTAATGGATCTTCTGATGATCACACAATTGTTGCACTTTATTCGCTTATGACTGTAGCCGGTTGTGGATCGAGTTGCGCTCTGACATGTTGTTTGGGTGCTTCCTGAGATATTCCCTGGGGAAGTTGAATTTTAAGATTTTGTCATCAGGTCTTATGAGATACTGTGGTAAATGCTCGTAAGCATACGATGCTTGGTTTCTTCTGATATTAATCTTGTTGTGCAGGGTGCTGCATTGGAGTTTGCACGGGTTGTGAAGGCGAAGCGGCAGGTGGTGGCCGGGACTTTGCACGAACTGATGTTGGAGGTAGTTGATGATGGGAAGAAAAATCTGTATAGTGCCAAGGTATGGGTTAAGCCGTGGCAAGATTTCAAGGCGGTTGTGGAGTTTCGTCATGTTGGGGACTCTTCCCAGTCATCTATTGGTAGCCCTGGGCAAGGTATTGTTGGTCTCACTACATTATCTTAATAACTAAGAGTCTAAGACCCAAACAATAGTATGTTAGCATGCTTGCATATTTTTGAATTTTGAATAATTGTCCCAAAAATTACATATCTGATGTACCTTATGAATGATTAGCTAAGATTCCAAGGAGTTAGTTTTCATTTGATGGGGGATAAAATTAAAAGGAATATAGAAAGTAAAAAATATTTCAATGCTGGTATGAAAATAAATCGCTCGTCTTGTTGCTGCATGATCTGAGAAAAACTTCTGAAAAGCTAAAAAAACATGTCTTGCTTAAAAGGAATATAGAAAGTAAAAATATTTCAATGCTGGTATGAAAATGAATCGCTCGTCTTGTTGCTGCATGATCTGAGAATAACTTCTGAAAATATAAAAACCATGTCCTACTTGGCAAACCCCTGGATTAGGCCAGATCTGACCTAATCCAGCAGGGAAACTCTCTTGACTCTGGAGGCAAACAAAATTCCATGCATGTATAAAAATTTGGGAGAAGATCAGAATTTGGTAATTATCCAGTTCAATCTATTTAGAAGAAAGATATTTCCTGCTTATACAAGTGTTGTTTCCAGCTATTGTTGAGCTTTCTCGTCAAGTCCACATGACACCGAGGACTCACCTGCACAGCACTAAGAACAATGGACTCTCTGTCGACTCCTCATCATCCTCTTCTCAGGTGTGATCGGTCACCCCCTCTTATGTTCCCACACAACTCATCACTAATGCCATTTCCAGTCTTTTGCTGTTTGGTAAAACCTACCTGTCGGCAGGAGTGTCAAGGACTCTTAGTGCATCTTAATGGGTTAATCTGCGGCTTAGATTTGATGATTTACTGCCCAGGAGTAAGAAATAAGGGTTTATCCTGTTGCAGGCTAATCCTGTTCATTTGACAAATAGCCTGACCCAAATTAGCTTTGCATTGAGTTTGCAAGTTCTTGTGTAATAATTAGTACAATTTTGTGAACTTCACTAGTTAGCATGCTCTCATGTAAATAAGGATAATTTCACCCTCAGTAGTTTGTCAGCATGCATGTGGGTGTTGTACTTTTAATGGTACATACTTACATGGACCCTGATGCCCTGATCATAATTTTGAGTTCTTCTCTATTATCTTACTAAGCTCAAGAAAAAATATGGTCATTGTTTACACGTTGAGGCATACATATTCTTTTCACGTGGACCGTGACTCCCTGGTCATAATTTTGAGTTCTTCTCTACTATCTTACTAAGCTCAAGGAAAATATAGTCATTTTTTACACGTTGAGACGTACATATCCTTTTCGATGCCAACTCCAACATCTTTTTATCTATTTCTTCATACTTCATTTGCTTTTATTGTTTTTTGTGAACACATGTGACTAAAAAATCTATTTTATTTTCAGACATACTCGGTCTGACAGTAGGTCCGAGTAGGGGATGGAAGATTTGAAGATCGGAACCTGAATTTCTAAGATCTATAGCTTTTAGCATTTTCTGAACTGAAGTAATAGTTACTCATGTGCAAAGGCCCCCCCCCCCCCCCCCCCACTGTTAATAAATGATATGTAGATTGTAATATGCTGTTAAGAAGACATGCTTTGACATCTGGACTCTGTATATTTCTTTTGAAACGTTGGGACCTTCATATTTCACACGGTTCATTTCAATGCATTTACGCAAGGCATTACTGCTGCCTTAGTATGGAGTAGTACCGTATCGCTGCCGTATGTGTTGTTTTGATTTTTATGTTGATCCGGTGTTGCAGAAACGAACTAGCTCTGGTTTTAAGCTTGTGCGGTAGCGCTTTTCATACGGTCTGGATGTGCTTAAAGTTTACCAGATATCCAGACTGGCATTTATAACGCGAGCATTTTCGAGTAGTTCCAAGGAAACTTCGGCTCAAGGAAAGACGGTTTCAACTATGACATCCAAAAGGTAAAACAGTAAGTGCTCTCACAAAGCCACCGTTAGAGCATGTACAATGGTATAGATGTCAATTGTCTATAATGTAGCTCCACATCATCTACAGACAGCACTAAAAATAATTCATACAATGGATCATCTATAGAGTTGTCTGTAGTGGTCTCTTATTCAATTAACAGACTATCTATACAATGATACACAAAATGTAAAGCTGTCTGTAAGCTATCTATTAAATAGTAGACAGCAGTCTTCTCTCTCCTTCTTCTCTCTCCTCCACATCATTTAAAATCCTATGTGTCATCTCTTATAGACAGCTAAATATAACCATTGTACATGCCCTTACGCCAAACGGTGCCTCAATGTAAGTTTATCTACAGTCTGCTACACTGTCCTAGAGTATCGTCCTCCTCGGTCTCCCCGTTCTGGCCATATGACAGCTGCCTATCAGCCACTCTTAGGGCCGAACCTGTTTGTTTTTTATTTTGATTCTGGATTGTGATTTTAAAAAATAAATAAAAAACAAATAGCCCGATTTTAAGAATGGATTCTTATAATCCAACCTATTTATATACATTAAAATTTCACAATCCATTTCATATGTGTTTTTGAATTTTAACTTACGAAGAATCAACTTCTCTACACATGTAATTCAGAATCAGAGAATCCAAAGCAAAAACCAACATGCCTTTAAAATCTAAATCGACTCTACTGCTTGGCCTCTATTCATAATTGCCAAGTGTCGTGGTTTGCTGCTACCATAAGAAGAAGGATTCACTACTATTTATTGTTGCTGACATCTAGGTCTCACCGTAAGAAGAAGAAGAATTTACCGATTATTTGCCATTTTATTGGCCATGCAATTTTATATAGTAAATAATCAAATTTCCCAGAGAAGAAGGATAGTGTCCCATCTTTCAGCGCATATATAAAGACGGAAAGTCCAAAAAAAAAAAAAAAAAACCAAATCCGACAAATTCCGTCAAATCTACCGAGCCTAGGCCTAGGCTAGAAGGCTATGGGGCTGTTTGGTTTGTATCCATTTGTTGCCAATGCTTACCATGCCAAATTTTGGTAGTGTTGACCAAATTTGGCAAGCATTTGGTTTGCAACCAAATTTTGGCTAGATTCTTTTCTCCATTGGCTAGCCAAATTTTCCTAGTTCATTTTCTAGCCAAAAGTTGGCCAAACTTTGGCCATCAATTTGGGCAGAACAGCGCACCCGTTTTCAAACCCCTCCTCTCGCTGTCGGCGCTGGTCCTCTTCTTCTTCGCTTCCCTTCCTCCTCCCGCTCTTCCCCTTTCAAACCCCTCTCCTCTCGACCCACCCCTCCCTCTCTATATACACATAGGCGACGCGTTCCATACCCAAATCTGAGCTCCCGGATCGTCCCCGCCTCCTCGATCATGGCGTCGCCGCCGCCGCGCGTCTCCTGCGGCTCCCTCCTCCAGGAACTGCAGGTCCGATCCCTCGCTCTCTTCTGTGATTCGATTTCTTGGGCGCCATTTCGGTGCTAGTTTAATGGACGGGTCCACTGGATCTTGGTTTTGGCGTGCTTTCCATGCGTTGTTTGCCGGCAATTGTGGCTCCGGTGGTTCTTGGTGAGGAAGGGAGTCGGGTTCTTTTGGCTTTTTGCCGGAAATGGATGGATGTCGTTTGGCTTTCTGGCTACTGATTTGTGGTTCTTGGTGTTGGCTCCTAAGGACGGGTTGGAATTGGGGGACGATTTTGTGTTTCTTGATGCTTTCTTGGTGAAAAAAAAATGATGGTTAGATTGCTTCTTACTTCAGGTATTCGCTTGCGATCGTTGCATTTCTTGGTGTTTACTGATGCTTTTGGCGTGTATTGTGGTGGTTCGTTGGGCTGTGCTTATGATTGTGGCAAAGCATTGTCTAAAATTTTCTCTTTTGAGTTCAAGCTTGTTCCAGTATCTACTGGTATGAAGCGTCCAGATGTTCTTACTTCTTTTGTTTCTTTCTGCAATGCATTTGATGGGAATTGACATATACTGTCAACCTGTTGATACGACCCTAAAGATTGCAGCTATTGATTCAGGAACTTTGGGGAGAAATTGGTCAGGATGAAGTGGAAAGAGACAGGATGATATTGCAACTAGAGGAGGATTGCCTCAATGTTTACAGAAAGAAAGTAGAGCATACGAGAAAGCAAAAGGCCGACCTACTTCAAGCGCTTTCTTTGGGCGAAGCTGACATAGATAAAATCGTTTCTGCTCTTGGAGAGTGTGAATCCTTTTCTAGGGTCTGCGAATTGCTTTCATGATCAATTCCATCCATGCTTGTTGCTGATAGCATGCGTTTATGTGTTGTTGTTGGTCTTTATTCTTTATTTGTTCAGGTTGAGAAGCTTGGGGGTACATTAATGCAACAACTTGCAAAAGTAGAGCCAGTTTTGGTAGATTTGAAACGGAGGAGGGATGAGCGCGTAAACGAGTTTTTGACAGTTCAGCTGCAAATAGTTCGTCTACAAGCTGAAATTTCAGGAACTATTGATCATGGGGATCCTGCAGCTCCTTTGGTGGATGAGGCCAATCTATCATTAGGAAGACTAGGAGAATTGAAGACCCAGCTTAATGAGCTCCAGATAGAAAAGGTTTGTGCACCTGCTATAAAACTATGCTTCCCAGATTCCTTGAGCTTTGACCTTAAATTGACTCTACTTAATTTTCAGAATATCAGGCTGCAAAAGATTGATGTCCAGATCAAATGTATTCATGAAATGTGCAACATGATGTCTCTTGATCTTAAGAAAGCATTATACGAAGTTCATCCCACCTTTGTTGAGTTGGAAAGAATCAAATCCTTGAGTATAAGTGATGGCACACTCGAAAGGCTTGTGGGAAAAGTTCATTCATTAAATCAAGAGAAGAAACGGAGGCTCCGGAAGGTAATTATATTTGCTGTTCAAGTTAGTGATTTCATAAAAGCAGAAATCTGCATGTATTTACTTAGTGATTTGATAAAAGCAGGACTCTGTAATTATTTATTGCAATGTGTTCACCTTAGTGTGTTTTCTGCTACTGTTTGACCTCCAGTACACTAGGCATTTACCTTGACCTTTTCGTGTGATTCAGCTTACGAAAGCACGACTTTCATGAAATTTCGCAGAACTGTGCCATGGAAATCAAGTATCACATTTTCCTTGTTATCACTCTATTATGTTTCTTGCACAGTGCATGCTTTACTATTTGTCTGTTGTACAGTGCACAAAGTTTCTCATGATCATAATATAATCAGATGCCATCATATTTCCCTTTATTATCATTCGTGTCCAGAGTATGGTTTACTGGCTTTACTGTTCATAGAATTTCTCACAATAATGTACCATTATGTTTGCCAAGGATTTTTTCTACTTCAACCTCCCTAGCACGTTTTCCATACCCAGCAGTATTTGGTCCTCTTATGGTACAAGTACTCTATGTTTGTTTAGTTCTTTCCCTGGTAGTATCTGACAAATTTAGGAATCATTATTTTTTGTTCCAGATTTTTTACTGTATTAATATTAATGTTGTTGAAATTTGCACCCTATTGCAGTTGCAAGATCTTGGCAGCACACTGATTGAGTTATGGAACCTCATGGACACACCGACTGATGAACAAAAATGCTTTGACCATGTTACTTCTTTGATTTCAGTCTCACCCACTACAATGATGCCGCAAGGATGCCTCGCGCATGACCTTATTGAGAAGGTTACAATTGATTGCCTACCTTTTTTTTCTTTTGAATCCCCATGAAAGCTAGCTTCTTCAAGTTATGTTAGTTTTTGTGTAAAACTCTTTTCCCCTTGTTTAGGTGGAGGTTGAAGTTAAGAGACTGAATCGTTTGAAAGCCAGCAAAATGAAAGAGCTTGTCTTAAAAAAAATGACTGAGCTGGAAGAAGTCTACAGAAGTGTTCACATGGACATTGACAGTGATTATGAGCGGCAGATTCTCAATGATCTTATTGATTCTGGTTCACTTCTTCGCTGTGCCTTTTAACCTGAATATTTACAACTGTAGTTATTATGCACCGTTCTTTCTTAGTTGTGTTTTTCATTCAGTTTTTCCTTTTGCAAAATTTTTCTGGTATTTCTATGTTGTTTAATGTGGTCATTTCTGTCTCATCTTGAAATTCTATCAACTTTTTAGCCAAAGGCATTGGTATTAGGTTCTCTAACTAACTTTAAAAGTATTGTCTTTTACTATGTTTCATCTTGGTATCTCAATTTAGACAGAACTTCATTCTTGAGATAAAAATGGGATAGACTAAATTAAAAGAAAATTTATTATTGAATGGTTGGATGATTGAATTGCTGATTTGTAGAAACTTCTGGTTTGGCTGGTTTCTTAATATAGCATTCCCTATCCCACTAAATTTCTGTCATTTCATCTTTTCTTACATTAGGCTTTTTGTGCAATTGTTCTATGATTTGACTACTCATAAATCACAATTTTTTTTTTTAATTAGAGTGTGTAATTCTGTTCCTTATAACTCGTGCCTTTCCACGATAACATCTTATTTCCCTTGACTTATTATCCACCATAGTTACCTAGTTGGAATCTGTAGATTATGATTACTTTGTTTTTTTTTCTTTAATTTTATGATTACTTTGTTAGTTGAGGAGATGTGAACAGTGAAACCTTTAGACAATGAAACATTAAATCACTATTTATGGAGTTTTGAATCACAGGGAAAAATTCTCCAAAACCTAGATGATTTAGGCATCAAAGGGGACTATCATCATGTGAAAAAAAAATCATTTCATTTAAATAAAATTTATCCTAAAACAAATTAAAAAGAGAGTGTAAAAATAAACACCGAAATATTATATTTTTGTTTCTTGTGTTTTATTGATTTCTGCATTTGAAATATTCTAATAATGGCATATCGCTTAAGTACATGCCTTATTGTTTGAACTTTTCGTAATGGTGCGCATCTTTTTCCAGTGTTTTTCGTGGTTGTATTGCATTTGATGTTTTTACTAGATATTTCAATATTAATTAAATTAAATATGTAAAATTGTAAATGTACAGATGAGTAAGTTTTTCCCTCAAGTTAATTGTAGTGTTCATGGTTCCTACGCAGATGCTAGGTCCTTTTGCTGTACAGCGTCTGGGTACATTTTACTTTGCTAGTTTTCATGTCATTTCAAATTGAGTTTCTATATTGTTGTAAGGTTAATATGCGAATGCCTGTTTGCCTTCGCTTTTTAAATAAAAAATGGATTAGTTCCTGATTTGCCATGCTCCCATAACTATAGTGTACGACTAATCATATTTCTGGTCAGCAGTTAAGAATCTTATATAGAGGTTATTTGCTTCTCTCTTGTCTTCATGATTATCCAGTATTCAATTCCATCTGGATTTAGCGAATTCTAGATGGGATTTAATGAGTCACTTTTGATCATATGCTCTTTAGATTATTCCTTCGTGGTTTACTGCTATTTGTTTAATTTGATAATATATAAACTTTGGTTTGCAGGAAGAGCAGATCTCTCAGAGCTGCTTACAGGTATGGATGACCGAATTGCAGATGCAAGAGAGAATGCTCTAAGCAGAAAGGACATTCTTGAAAAGGTTGAAAAATGGACATTAGCATCCGAAGAGGAGGGCTGGCTTGATGAATACGAGAGGGTAACTTGAATTTTCATCGCATTCCCAGATGCCCCTCACTTGTTCAAATTCAACCAACTAGATATCTTCATTTGAAGTATTACAATGCTATGGCCCTGTTTGTTTCGGCTTTTTCATTGGTTTAAAAGCCAAAAAGTCTAATCGAAACAAATTACTGGTTTTTTAACCGAGCTTTAAAAAACCCTAAAGCCTCTGTATAACTATAAGCCAAAAGCCAGGCAAGATGAGCTTTTTTGGATGAAATAACTCTTTGCGACTAAAAGCCTCCAAAATTACCCACCAAATACTATCCTATATAAATCAAGAATCCCCTCATATCATTTAGGGTATTTTAGACTTTTCATCAATAAACTATACCATCCAACCCATTAATAAGCTAGGATACCAAACAAGAAGTTTTGACTTAAAAGCAGACGGCTTAAAAGCTCATTAAACCAAAGCTAGCTTTAAATCAAAAGCCAAAAAACCTAAGCCGAAACAAACAGGACCTACATCTGTCACATACCAATGCCTAATGCCATATCCTTGGTTTCCATTTCAGGATCAAAACCGCTATAATGCTGGTCGAGGAGCTCACAAAATCCTCAAGCGTGCAGAGAAAGCAAGGATGTTGGTCAGCAAAATTCCATGTAAGCCTGTATATTTTTTTGTGCTTCTACTATAAATATCTAATGTTTGTAGGAGCTCCCATCATTACAGGACTACATAAGTAGGTCATATGAAAATGCTGCAGTGCCTTCACATGATTGTGATTTTGGATCGTGTGAAGGATAGTTATGCTTACATCAAAGTTTAACTGTTGCTTAATCCGTTTTAGACGAATGCTGTGGTTAGATATTGGCTTTATTCCTTAGCTGATACTTCCACTAAAAAACTCAATTAGCTTATTTCTTCTGGAAACATGCTTATTGGTTATTTGCTGTGCCCCCTGTTTTAAGTTAAATTTACTATTATCACCTAATTTTCAACTTCAATATTATTTATTCTACAGCTCTGCTGGAGAATTTAAGTGCTAAAATTAAAGCTTGGGAAAAGGAGAAGGGCATTCCATTTATGTACGATAAGGCAAGTTCAAGCTCTTCTTTTCAAATGAAAAGGTTTATTTTTGTCGTTTTCATCTTTCTTATGTAAGATTTGTTGTGTTCACTTACAGGTGAGGCTGTCGGATAGTTTAGATGAATACACCTCAGTAAGACAACAAAAAGAAGAGGAAAAACGTCGATCACGGGTTGGTTCTTATTTTCCATGTCCTTGGTCCCACTCAATCCTGGTCACATTCACTGGTGTGCCCGGTTATTGTAGTTTGCCTCTATAGCATGTTCTGTTTGGGGCTAATCTTTCTGGAGATAAATGCTAACCTGGCCCAGCTCCAAGAATACAAATGATACAATAGTTGACAGTTCAAAAAGTTGAGCTGTTCGATGATTAAGATACTTTAGATCGCTCCTTATCCAATGGCATTGTCATTTGCAGTACTGCCAGCTAAATGTTTAATTCTTTTCTACACGATTCACTTTTTACAATGATTTGGAGAGTTAAACGGAGATACAGGATGGGTGTGGGGCTTTCCTGCTACGCATTTCAGCCTTTCAGGTCTAATGGGTTGTTTGACGTTCCCACTATTTTCAGGAGCTAAAGAAACTACAAGAACAGTTTGCAGCAGAACAAGGTGCAATGTTTGGAACGAAGCCAAGTCCTATGCGTCCTGTTTCGGCAAGGAAGCCTCTTGGACAGAGCTCTAACGCCAACATTGTTGGCGGAACACCGAACAGCCGGCGTGTCTCTACTCCAATGTCACGCAAGGGAGGCTTGTCTTCTGGAAAAGTGAAGGAGGCTGGCAAGACAGCTGCTTCTATACCAGCAAACTACGTTGCGCTTCCCAAGGATTGCTCAGACAATTCTAACCTATAAGTCGGAGCCTTTAGTCCGGCCTATGCTTTACCTTTCATACGCTTGATCCTTGTAGGTTAGCTGCTTGCTAATACTTAGTTCGGTGACCTCAACTTCCGATGCTAAACCTTTCAGACTTGCAAATTTCTATACCACATATAATTCTCGGTACTCTCTTTTAGAGCTTAGCGATGCTTTTGTGGGATATGGGAGGACCCCTGCCTCATTTGTTGTGTTCGGCTTTCAGCAAGTGGGGAACATTTTCCATATTCCATAGATTATTGCACGAGAAAATTATGCTGGTTTTGCTTAAGGTTACTTGAAGGATCGTCTAAAGAAATGTGTTACCTTATCCAAAAAGAGCTACTGGTTTAGAAATGCTTCCTTCTTCATTTTCAGTCTTTGGCAGTTGCTCCAAGTTGTAAATATCAATCTAGATGTTAACAGTGAAGTATTACAATAGTCAGAAATTTTTTTAGGTCTCAGCGACTACTCAAATTTTCTGAAACATAAGTGATTTCGAGGTTTGTCATTACATGAAGAGAACGATCCCATCGCCTTTGAGTCATGTCTCTGTTCCCTCATACTCGTACACAGCCTTCTCCATCAGTTGCGTATAATCGGTAGTCACTAGTCGGTATTACTAGTGTCATTGCAGATGACCTCACTCTCACTCAACCACACTATATGTTAGTGTGCCTCGCCTGGCCATTCCATTGATCCTAAAGGCAGTTTTGGTGGTTCGTGTCCCCTTCCCCCTTGCTCTCTTGTTGCTAATCCAACAGATAAAGTCACAGCGAATCACCAGCTAAAGAATCCGTGACATAAGCCCCCAAGATTCGATCCCAAAGTAACACTTATCTAGTCTACATTCGAGTCCAAGTCACGAGCGTTGCTCTAGTGAGAACCCTAATGAAATACGACCTCGGATTAGGGAATAGCATTCAACACTAGCTATTATTTCCAAAGCTCAGATGCAGACTGGGTTTGTCATTTCTGCAGTTCTGCCGTCTTGCGAAATGTGGTATCCTCGTTGGCTCACACAGATTATGTATTAAACTAGTGCAAAGTACATACAGCAAGCTGGAAGGAATTACTTCTTCCCTTGCAAAACGACACAGCTGAACTACAGTCTATAGTACTGACTTTTCTAAAGACCATGGTGATGTTTGTCTCGTTCGACAAATATTCAACGGAAAGTAGTTCACAAGTCTCATTTCTCAAACGCAGCAAGCATAAGCTGTCCCGGTCATTTCGTAAAGTTTAATCATGAAGGTTTGCTGCGGTAGACAATGTTACTTAGCGAGATAAAATTTTAGGTGTTAGTTAAAGGTTGCAGATTTCTTTGATTTTAATACTTAAAAGTTAACAGTATCAAAGCTCCCATTATCTCTATCCTTGGTTGAATATCTGCTTGGTCATCTATGAATCTGTTCTTTTATTGGCTTAGGTGATCCCTCAGGTCCTCAATAATATGTGAATCCAAAGCTTAGTGTTGGTTGTGATTTCGGTTAGAACTAAAAAAACCGAAAATTAGGGGCTAGACCTACCACACTCATGCTTTGATCAGGTGTGCACTAACAAATTTTTGTATCGGTCCCGTTAGCCGGCGCCATATAGAAAAGAGGGGAAAGACTGGCACTCGTTGAGATACGATTCTCTCGAGTTCGCTACTTCCCCGACACTTCATCCGATCTAAGTTCTTGGCGCTGAGGCTATCGAAGACCCCTACCAGCACCGAGACGATCTCGGTGCCCTCTTCTTCACCGTTGACCTACACTGGTGTTCAAGATCAACCGACCAGATCGCTAATGGCTTCCTCTACCTCACCGGGTCAGTGACTATTTTTAATTTTCGCATCTTTATGATCATGTTTTAGACTAGTTAATGACTTAGATTTAATTCATGTTGAATCTAACATTTCGTATCAGAGCGATCTAGTCTAATCTTGATCCTCCTTAGCCCGGATTAGTTCTTGTTTTGTTGATTTTAGCACTTAATTGTCTCGGTTGAGGTTGGTTTAGGATTATTTCGACTTGGTTAGCATCTAGAAGGAGGGGATCCGAACCCTAAGACTCTAAATCCGAACCTTAAAACCTCAGATTAAAAACCCTAATCCCCCAAATTTCTACCCAAAATCTCAAATCCAAAGAAAACCTAATAGATCTAGAGGGGTTTTGGGGGCTTACCTTGCCGTCGATCGCTCCGAGCGCGCGCGCCGTCGCCATTTCCTTCCTGAGCCTGAGTTTCGCCTGCGGGAACGACTGCGCACGAGCGCGATGGCCTGAGACTCTGTCTCGCCGGAGCCACGCGTGGCATCAGCTCGCCGCGCACTTATCGTCGCGTCGCTTCGCCGGAGCCACGCGTGGCATCGCTGTCACATTTTTTTCGGAGCGGTGAGAGGAAATGATGAGGGTTAAGGTTTTCACACTGGCGTTGCAATTTTGTTCTGATCCGGAACGATCCGAGCTGTCCATTGGTTTGATGGCTGCGATTCCATGCGCTCGGGCTGTTTTTCCGTTCTGGGCCGCAGTCGCGCTTTTGGGCCAGCTCGTGTGGGCTACACCGCGGCTGAGCTGAGCTTGCCTTTTGAGCCGCGGTCATCGTGGGGGCCATGTGCTGTGTGGGCCGCATGCTGTTTTGAGCCTTTTCTCGTTTTGAGATGTATGTTTTAGCCCATTTCAATATTTGTTTTTATCGTGTCTAATTTAAATTTAGCAATAATTATTGTTTAATTGTTATTTCCTAGTCATTAATATTTATATTATTTTTATGATTAATTTTTTGGACAAGTTAATTAATGTGGCAATTAATTTTATAGTTATTTCTGAGTATTATCTCTAATTAAAATGGAACCAACGAAAAGTTTTAGTTAGAGATTATTATGTAATGTTAAAATTGGGATTATGTCATAATCATGATCATATTCTAACCAACATTGTTAATGACCATATGTCACCATAAAATCTAGTACTTTTTCGTTTCTGCCCAACTGTGATGCAAGCTAGAATTGTTAAATTTCTTGTTATTAGCATGTTATTAATCAGACCAACGTAGGATTAATATTCATGCAAGACATTTATTTCCTCTAATATTTCCTGATTATATTTTACTTTGATTCATCCATGAACAACACTAATGTTGCCACTTACTTAAATAGCATTAAGCAACTGATTAGGATAATTTTTTTCTTTTGGAAAGAGAGAATTTTGATTGTCCTTCGAGTCATGGATTTAGACTATACCTTACGTGAGGACGCTTCGGTAGCTTCCTACTGCTGATGATGAGGGTACTATTGAGAAAAGGAAACTCTATAACTTAACAGCAGAGAAGTGGGAGCTGTCTAATAGCATGTCCCTAATGATCATGAAGAACACGATATCTTTTGGGATAAGGGGAGCAATCCCTGAATCTGACAATGCTAAGCAGTATTTGCCCTCAGTCGAGAAGTAATTCAAGGGCTCCTCACAAGTATACGCCACCACTTTAATTATAAAAATGCTCAACTAAGTATGATGGCTCCAGCAGCGTTCGTGAACATATCATGATGATGACAGATATAGCTGCTAAGCTTAAGGGCATAGATATAACTATTTTTGATGGTTTCTTGGTCCATTTCATTATGACCTCCCTTTCATCGGAGTATAATGCATTTAAGATCAACTATAACACTCAGAAGGAATAATGGACCATAAGCGAGTTGTTTGCCATGTGTGTCCAGAAAGAGAGGATAAAGGCCGAGAGGAAGGATCATGTTTACCATGTTGGTCATGGTAAAAGAAAGTTTTGAGGGGATTCTCAGTCTAAGAAGAAGTTATATTTCTCTTCTAAGGCTGAATCAAGCAAATCAAAGCCAAAGGAAAAGGTCACTGCTGTACCTAACTCTACTTCTTCTGTGGACCTATCTGTTTCTTCTACAAAAACAGTGGGCATATTCAGAAGGATTGTATAGGTTTCATGAAGTGGCTCACTAAGAAGGGTAGCGACATAATTTCTACTATTGATGAAACTCTTTATGCTGATTTTCCCCCTAATATTTGGTGGATTGATTCTGGTGCCACTGTGCATATTTCTAATTCATTGCAGGAATTCCTTACCGTGAGGACACTAAGAAAGGGGGAGCGAAGCCTTAGAGTTGCAAATTGAAAGGAAGCTGAAGTTGAATCTGTTGGCACACTATCATTAGCATTAGATAGTGACTTCACCTTTCATTTGAATACTGTTGTTTATGTTCCTACCATGATGAGGAAACTTATTTTAGTTTCTCTATTAGATGATGATGGATTTATTTGTATCTTTGGGAACAATAAATGCATTGTGAGTTTTGATCCTAATAATGTTGGTTCCGTGACTCAACGAGACAAATATTATATGCTTTCTCTCTCTGAATTTCTTATGTCAATGAATGTGTGCGATGCCACCAATAAGCGAAAGAGAAGTTTAGGTAATGAGAATTCATCAAAATTGTGGCACTATCATTTAGGTCATATTTCGAAGAGGAGAATAGAAAGTCTCATTAAGGAAGAGATACTTCACCCATTAGACTTCTTTGACTGAGATCACTGCATTGATTATATTGAGGAGAAATATGTAAAATAAATTAAGAAAGGAGCCACATGAAGCACATGAATCATAGAATTAATCCACACTGACATATGTGGACCCTTTCCTGTAACATTAGTGGACGGGTACGACTTCTTTATCACATTCACTAATGACTTCTCCAGTTATGGTTATATTTTTTTCCATTCGTGATTGATTTAAATCACTCCATAAGTTCAAAATATTTAAGACTAAAGTAAAAAATCAGCATAATCTAAAGATTAAATTAGTAAGATCAGATCATGGAGGAGAATATTATGGGAGACATGCTCCTTATGGACAAATTTCTGGTCCATTTGCTAAGTTTCTTTCATAAAATGGCACAATAGCCCAATATTCAACACATGGTGTACCTCAATAAAATAGAGTAGCTGAAAGACGCAACCACACTCTTGTGGATATGGTGCGTAGTATGATGAGTTACTCCAGTTTACTAATTGGTTTGTGGATTGAAGCATTAAATACAGCCGCACATATTCTTAATCAAGTTCCCAGTAAATCAGTGACTAAGACACCTTATGAATTATGGATTGGGAGAAAACCGAGCTTAAGATACTTACGTGTGTAGGGTTGTCCTACTGAAGCTAAAGTCTTTAATTCACATATTAGAAAATTAGATCCTAAGATAGTAAGTTGTCGTTTTATTGGATATCCTGAAAGACCTAAGGGATATTGATTTTATTGTCCATATCATATCACTAAATTTGTAGAAACATGACATGTTATATTCTCAGAGAATGATAAAATCAGTGGGAGCTCAGAGGCTAAGAAAATGGATCTTAAGGACGTTCGGACTTATGTACCATTACTGATAATCCAAGAGATTGTCCTTCATGCACCTCATACAGTTATACTTCCAGCTGAGAATCCTGGAGTTGATCCCTCACTTGAGGATTCTGGGATCAACAATACAACACCTAATGATGAGCCTCAATAGCCCCCTATGATAACTAATAAACCACTAAGAAGATCACAACAAGACAGAAGATCTGCCATCCTGAATGACTATGTCGTATACATGAATGAAGACGTAAATGACATAGGGAAGGTAGATGATTCCACCTCATTTAAGGAGGCCATAATGACAAAAGATTCATCTAAGTGGCTTGAGGCCATGCAGGATGAAATAAAATCTATGAGCATTAATGACGTCTAGGATCTGGTAGAAATTCCTGTTAGAGTCAAAACAGTAGGCTGTAGATGGGTCAACAAAACTAAGCATGACTCTAAGATAAATGCCGAAAGGTTCAAGGCAAGGCTTGTAGTAAAAAGGTTTACACAAAAAGAGGGGATTGATTACGTTGATATTTTCTCTTTCGTCTCAAAGAAAGATTAATTAAGAATTGTCACGACGCTTATTGCTCATTATGATTTAGAGCTACATCAAATGGATGTTAAAACTACATTTCTTAATAGTGACTTGCATTAAAATGTTTACATGGCTCAACCGAAAGGTTTTGTCGTGGAAGGTACGGAACATATGGGATGCCGACTTAAGAAATCCATCTATGGACTGAAACAAACGTCTGGTATCTTTAGTTCGATGAGACCATAAGAAATTTTGGTTTCAAAGAAAAAGAAGTGGATAATTGTTTATACATTAAGATTAAAGGGAGCAAATTTACTATCTTAGTAATTTATGTGGATGATATCTTGTTGGCTAGCAGTGATAAGGATATGTTGTATGAGACCAAAAGATTTCTTTCCACTAATTTTGACATAAAGTATTTGGTGATGCCTCTTATGTTTTGAGCATTGAGATTCAACGAGATCGGTCCAAAGGAGTATCAGACCTATCCCAAAGGGTATACATTAATAGAGTGCTTAAGAGATATAATATGCATAACTGTTTTGCCATGTCTACTCCTATTGTTAAGGGCGATAAGTTTGGAACATTCCAATGTCCAAGGAATTAATTAGAAACTGATCAGATGAAGGAGATTCCTTACGCTTCAACTGTTGGAAGCATTATGTATGCTCAAGTTTGTACTCGCCAAGATTTAGCATTCGTAATCGGGATACTTGGCAGATATCAATCAAATCCAGGGCTGAACATAGGGCTGTGCATACGGTATAGTTGGTAAATATAGTTCGGTAAATATGATTTTTTTTCTTCTTCAAAATACGGTAATTAAAATGTGATACTAAATATACCAAATAGAACTTTAGTTCGGTATTGGTGAATACCATAATATTTCGGTTCGGTATCGGTATAGGTATATACCATATTTACCAAACTAGCATGAATTATTCTTTTTTACTTATTGTTTTGAACATCGATATGGTTTATAATACACAACTTTGACCATTACCCTATCTAAGTATATGTTAGGAAAGATTATTACACACATTTGACTATTACTTTGACAAATCTAGTGATATTTTTTCGCTCAACCTCTGTTCCTTTTTAGTTGTGAAACTATACTTTATATACATTTGATCATTACTTTATCTAATTATACATATTTTTTCTATTTTGGTATTCGGTTTACTCACGGTTTTTACCCAAAAAACATATCCCGAAAATCAAAATTTTGCCATACCATACCGAAAACCATATACTGGTCAAACCGAGTTGACCGGTTCAATTTTTTTGGTATGGTTTTTTCAGTTTGGTAAAACCGTGCACAGCCCTAGCTGAACCACTAGATAGCCGTTAAAAAAGTTTTGTGATACATGCATGGCACAAAGCATTTCATGCTCCCATATAATAAGTCTGATACCCTTCGGATTGTGGGCTATTCAGATGCTGACTTTGCAGGTTGTGTTGATACTAAAAAATCCACATCAGGTTATATCTTCACACTTGCGGCAGGAGCCATTCCGTGGAAAAACTCCAAACAATCCCTTACTGCATCATCAACGATGCAGGCTGAGTTTATGGTATGTTATGAGGCTACTGGACAGGCTGTATGGCTTAAGAACTTTATCCTGGGATTAAAAGTGGTAGACAACATTTCTAAACCACTTTCTATATACTGCGATAATATGACCATAGTTTTCTATTTAGGTAATAACAAATCAAGTGATGCTGCCAAACACATTGATATTAAATACCATATTGTGAAAGATAGAATCCAAGATCAAACAATTGATGTCAAGCATATAAATACTAAGTTTATGCTTGCAGATTCACTTACTAAAGGCTTACCACCTAGTCTCTTTCGAGAGCATGTTGTCAGTATGGGTTTATTGGAAAGCCCCTGATTCTAAAAACAAGGACCATAAGAACAAAACCAACTTCCGTTAAGAATAAATAATTATCTCATCGAGATGGAATGGTATACTATAGATACTAGGGTTTTAGCGGTGATTTTGTTAACCGCTGTAATACTTTATCTTGGTGTGCTATTCTGTTGAGTATGGACTTATTATATTAACATTCAATCAAGTGGGAGAATGTTGGTTGTGATTTTGGTTAGAACTAAATGAACAAAAAATTAGGGGTTAGGCCCACCACACTCGCGCTTTGATCGGGAGCGCACCAACAAATTTGGTATCAGTCCCGTTAGCCAGCGCCATATAGAAAAGAGAGGAAAGACCGGCACTCATTGAGATACGATTCTCTCGAGTTCGCTGCTTCCCCGACACGTCATCCGATCTAAGTTCTCGGCGCTGAGGCTACCGAAGACCCCTACCAGCACCGAGACGATCTCGGTGCCTCTTCTTCACCGCCGATCTACACTGACGTTCAAGATCAACAGACCAGATCGCTGATGGTTTCCTCTACCTCACCAGGTCGGTGACTATTTTGAATTTCCGCATCTTTTGTGATCATGTTTTAGACTAGTTAATGACTTAGATTTAGTTCACGTTAAATCTAACACTTATCACTTCTGAAGCCGTGCTTCAACTTGTATCTTATAATACAGCAGCTAAACTTCCTGTGTAGAGCACCCATCCTGCAAAATATCATGTTTATAGCAGATTAGAGTTTAGGGCAGCGACAAAAGCATATTCTCTCGGAAAAGAAGGCGATTCGGATTTACAGGAATCGTATATATGCAATTTGAGGTGGCAACATGGTTTGGCCTTAGGCATATTACCGGTGGCATGATTTGACAAATCGTGCTTATGCCCTTGCCGTATCATTTCTGGCCTGGAACAGGGTATCTTAGTAAGATTACGACCTTGCGTAAGACTCTTATTATTAGCATCTCCTGTTTATAGCATTTTGCTCAGGTCACCATTCAGCAAAACGGCGTGGATTTTGGAGTGATTGGCAAGATCAGGCGAATGTATGTAGTCTGAGTGTGGAAACACTAATTCTGTGAGTGGTTTGCTTTATGTTAGCATTGCTTCTCTACACATACAATACTTTTCTGTTATTCCCAAGATGTTGACACATGTTTAGTGGAAGCACCTTTTTTCTTTCTGCCTGATTAGGGGATAAGTGCTGGATGGGCTCGGTAATCGTCTACTCCTAAACCAACTGAAGCAAGCATCTTACACGGTATGAGCTCACAGGAGTGCCTTTTTTTTGTGCTCAGGTATCTGAAATAACTATATGCCGAGAAAAAGAAGACGCAGAATTGTAGTATGAAACGCATCTCAAATAGGTAATGAGGCAGTGCCCTAAGAGTCAGATGTACGGTCAGGAACTTATCAGTTCTGCATTTGTGAGATCAAATTTGCTCGGGATGCGAGAAGTTTGAGGTGTGTTTTTATGTTTTTCTTTTTTAGAGTCGTACAAACATTAAAGCGTGAATGAAAGGTAGAGGGTGATTACTTACCCATTCGTTTGTTTTAAGATTTATGCAACTTGTATTAGAAGGGAAAAGGCACTCTCAATATTTTTTTCAACTTGTTGCGCTGTTAGAAACTGTCATTCTACCGTGATTATTCAGCTAAGGGTCGGTCTGAAATGCGAGTACTAGTAGGCTATGCTGCGTCATGATAAGAACCAGGGGCATGATATGCCTAACCTCGCACAATTGCAGTGCGAAACGTGTTTCAGTTTCAAGTAGCGAGTGATGCAAGATGCATTAACTTGCTAGAAGTGACTACTGCTTGTCATGTATGGCTGCTGCATTGGCACATCTGCAACTTGATATTCACGAAGCAATGGAAGCCAGGAAGGAACCTACAAGAGCTTATCGAATTCGTGTATCGATCAGATCCATGCCCGGCATTTAGAACGAGAAAAGACAGAGCATGAGAATTTTCTTTGGAAGGGAGGAGCAGGGGCATCAATTTCAGGTATTGTTCTTGTTCCTGCCAGTTGGCCTTTATGGCATCAACTTGCCCACTGCACTGGTGTAGGTGGAGATGGGACCTCAGATTGCAATTTTTATTTCAGTTAAAGAGATGCATGTTGGTTTAGGGCTGACACTGAATCTTTCAAGTGCATGCTAAGTAGGATTGATTTTGGGGAATTATTCCTCCAACCTCCATCACCACTTAATGCTGATTCTTTGGAGCTATCCTTGCCAATTAAGACCTCTTAGAATCACTATACATCATTGGTGTTGCCTAATACACCAATAGCATATATACACATATAGTGGAAGCATTTTGTTTTATTTCTTATACAATGGGAAAATTATTCTTGAATAATAAATTTACTAGCACGGGCTGCATGCTACACTATGCCGGTTGAATTTGGGTCTACCGCTCTGACGGCAAGAAAAACTTGCATGCTGGATGACTTCTTTCCTCGGGAGCAACATGAAAAAATATAAGAAAAACTGAAATAATAATAAAAATTCTAGAATCTGTGGGTCTTTTTGCAAAGGAGATGGCGAAGGGGTTGTCCGAAAATTTTCCTGAAGAGTAAGGGTTTTTTTTTGTAAAAGAGCCAGCGCAGGAGTTGACTCTTTTTTTCAGAACCATGAGGATCTTTTTGCAAAAGTGCTGGCGCATGAGCTCTTCGCACTTTTGCATAACACTGAGCCTTTTTTCCTCCGAAAGATCAGGCAATGGGTTTTTCACAAAACGTGACATGTAGGGGCGGAGAGAGCACATATTCTCTCCGCTTTAAGGATGTTACTAGGTAGAGTTGCACACTACGCAACATCGGGTGAATTTTAATAGAGTGCTCATATAGGACTTTATGGGTTTTTTTTCGCAAAAACAAGGATGCAATTTTTTTGAAACCACGAGAGTTTTTTTGCAGAGATGAAACATAAAAAATTCTAAGGAAAACCGAAATAATCATGATTTTAAAATTCGCAGAGGCCTTTTCGTATGAACGGCGAATGAGAGGAAGCTATCAGAGAAAGTATGGGCTGTTTCATAAAAACGGGATGCAATTTTCTGAAAACATGGATTTTTTTTAGGCAAAAGAGGCCTACCTTGGTCCGGACATAGTTTCCGGAACCGTAAGCTTTTTTTTGAAAATGGGTTGGTCCGAAACTGGATGTAAATTTGTGGAATTGTTTTTTTTTTTTTTTTTTTTTTTTTTTTTTTTTTTTTTTTTTTTTGCAAAAGAGCCTATAGAAGGTTCTCAACATAATTGATGACGTGGAGGCTCGGCTGCGCGTGGATTCATTCTGGGTTTAGGAGTTAGAATATGGCTATGCGCCAACCGCCGCATCAAGCTGATAGTTAGCGAAAACGCACATTGATATTGCGTTTACGTATATAAAAATGAAAAGATGTCATAGAAAAAAATGAACAATGCAGAAAGAGATTTGCTTTTGAGGTACTAAGTTCTAGCTCTTTCAGAGTTTCAGGAGTGCTGCCTGCCCAAACCCAATCATATGAGAGCTCAAAGACTACGATTTCTTTGTGCACTAGCTAGCAGTTAGTTGCATAGGATAAGAAACACATCCACAAATCCACAAGGAGCAAGGTAACTTGACATGATTAAACACCTACTTGACACAGGATTGGAAGCTGAGGCATAATGGTTCATATTTCATCATGAAGTGAGGGGGTAGATGGTACAAGAGATGGCTGTCCCAAACTGAAAGCATCTGCTTAGCTAAAGAGAGGTTACAAAACTCTCCCTCACCGCATCCTCCTCAGCTTCCAATCCATATTACTACTACTAGTTTACTACCGCTACCACCATTGCTTACATCATGGGGATGAACAAAAGCTAGAAAGCGAAGGGTAGAATGACGCAAGATTCACCGATTAATCGGCCTATTTCTAGATTAAATCTCGTCCTTGCCCTGCATCCGGGATTCCTCGACCGGGACCGTGATGGCGACCACCGCGCGGTGCTCGTGCGCCACCGCCTTGCCGTTGGCCTGAGCCTTCTCCAGCTGCACCTCGTCCAGCTCCACGATGTCCATGATCTTGCCGTTGCCATCGACGCCCTTGATCGCCACGGGGATCTCCATCGCTTCGGTTTCCTTCTTCTCCATGTTCTCCTTGTGCTTCCCCCAGAGCACAGAGTAGAGGCCAGCGACGATCAGCACGGACCCGACGATCCTGGAAACCCGAAACAGCAAGAATGTGACCATGCGCCCTCTGAGATTTGAGTTTTGAGTTTGAGCTTGAGCTCTCTGTTTCATGGTGACCAACACTTACCCTCCAAGGTAGATCTTCTCTGCGAGGATGAAGGACCCCATGATGGCCACTATGATCATCATGAGGGGGCTGAAGGCCGAGGCGAAGACCGGCCCCCTGCTCTGGATCACCAGCCCTTGCACGTAGTAGGCAATGCTCGATGTCACGATACCCTGTACATACATATGTGCAGAGATTCCTGATCAGAGTCATCCCATGATCTGTACAAGCTAGCGGAGCAGAGGAAGGTTTGCGAGACTGACGGCGTAGGCGGCGGCGAGAAGGTTCATGTCGAAGCCGATGCTCCAGACGGAGGTCCTGTGCTCCAT
Organism: Rhipidocladum racemiflorum; assembly: GCA_036346355.1. NCBI lineage: Eukaryota > Viridiplantae > Streptophyta > Magnoliopsida > Poales > Poaceae > Rhipidocladum > Rhipidocladum racemiflorum. The sequence goes on along the minus strand of CM070578.1, from coordinate 12,063,452 downwards.
GACGAAGGTGACCACGATGGCCTGCAGGGTGCCCACGAAGCAGATGAGGGTTGTCAGGGTCAGCGGCGCGTTGTACCTCTTCAGCGTCGCGGCCTGCGAGAATTTCAGCAACCATTGTTAGGACTTGAAGCTCCAACGTTCTGGGAGCTAAGCACGCATGGCGCCATGGCGACCAGCCATATATACAGACCTGGAGGATGAAGAGGGAGGCCCAGGCGAGGGTGGCGATGATGAGGAAGATGGAGCCCCTGAACCAGTCCTTGTCGGCGGCGGCGTCCTGGTGCGGGCCATGGAGGTGCATGTGCTTGGTCCAGATCAGCTCGACGACACGCCCCTTGTAGAGCGTCATGAGCATGGCGCCGGCCACCGTCACGAGCGTGCCCACCACCTTAGCCACGCACCTCGCCTTCTTCAGGTTCACCTTCTCCATCCTGTCAAACAACATCCCATTCGTTCTTCGTCAACGCCGCAGCTGACCCACATCATTGATCCACAAATGCACGTGTTCTTTTCTTGTTTAATCTCGTTGTTCTTTGTGTTCTTGTCCTACTCCTAGCTAGTGAGACTACGTATGTACCTGAAGAGCACGGCCATGACGAAGGTCATGGCGGGGAGCATGTTGCTCATGGCGCAGGAGAAGGTCGGCGAGGTGAACTTGAGCCCGGCGTAGTAGAAGTTCTGGTCGATCACCGGCCTGCGCACAGCCACGTCGAGCCCGGTTAATTAATTAGCAGGGTCACAGTGCCAGAACAGAAGAGTCTGAAGAAACAGAGTCTCCATCTCTTGGGTTAATCGACAGCATGCATGCACGCACCCGAGCAGGGCGAGGACGAAGATCTGGACGAACGCCCAGAAGGACATCCGGGGCCTAACCTTGCGCTCGAGGATGAGCGCGAAGGGCGCGATGGAGAGGGTGGCGAAGGCGTGGCGGTAGACGACGAGCACGTAGTGGCTCATGCCGTGGTTGAGCGACACCTTGGTGATGACGTTCATTCCGGCGTAGCCGAACTGCAGCGAGATCATCGCCACGTACGGCCTGCACTTGTGCATCAACGACGACGACGGCTCACTCCCCTGCTGCTGCATCGCCATTGGCGCGCGCCGGTTTCAGCAGCGAGCGCACAGGCTAGTAGGGATCGGATCGTAGGCAAGAGCTAGCGACGGGTGTCCGGCCGAGGAGTGGAGTGGTGTGCTCGCTTCTCGCCTGAGGAGGGAGTGGCAAGCGGAGGGCGCGTATTTATAGCCATTTTGAGCGCGGCAAGCCGGCAACCGAGCGCGCTGTGCTGGTTGGTTCGTGGTGTGGGCCAGCTCGCGCTTACGTACGTCGCGCGCGACGTGCATGATAGTAGCGGAGCGGCGCCGGCCGGCCGGCTTCGGTCTCCGCATGGATGCTCTCCTGCAAAGGTCGAAAGGCATGATACACTGATGCAAGTGCTTGTTGAAGTGTGCGGTATTAGCAGTTTTCTAGTTACTTTAATTTCAAGCTTAATAAATAACTAGACAATAACATTTCTAAAAGAAATACATAGAGACAGGAGTATGATATTAACATATATCAATGCACAAAAATAGCTCATGTAATTCAAGTATATCTAAGCACGGCAAATGACAATGAACAGTGGCATTCAACTAGCAACATAGCTCAAGTTGATGAATTATTTGCTCTCGGATGTTGGGCTACCTAAATTAATTAACATGCATCATCGCCAATAGGGGCATGATTACAAATTAATTTGTGACAATCTTTCTAAACACGTTACCAAACTCAGATTTCAAACTTGCCAAATTAATATGAATTAGTATCAATTGATCACTCTAATAGTTCATATATATGTTTACTTATCAAACTATATTAATTTTGAATGCAACAACAAAACTTGTATAGATAGGAAACAGTAGACAGATTATACATATAGAATTGAACTTAGAACATGGAAACAATTGAATTGAATAAAAGAGTTAACTAGGCAAGAATTAAATATAACAATAAACTGACTATATTGTCACAAATTGTCCACCTCGACATGCAAGGTCCCCTAGATAGATAAATGTCTAGCCTCTTTCCACAATGTAAAGAAAATGGCATAATATCGAGTATAGTCATAGAGCATTGGCTCGCGGTAAGCGTAACAGGCAAGGCTCGTCAAAAACGATTTCACAGAAAACAATATCGCTGCTATAGTACCACAGAATAACCGACGAAGGTTTCAGAGATATAATGCCGCAAACCACCAAGTGAGGTAATTCACTGAGTAGTCCCGAGATACAACCAAAACCGCACAGAGCCACATAATTCGTTTCTTATCTGAGAACAGACCTTGTCAACCAAGAACAGCAAGCCATGAAGGACTCGCTCCAAAGAAAAGGCAACAAGTCATCGAATATACATCCACCACTCAGCCGAATCAACCGCACAAGCAAGCACGGTCAACTCAAAGATTTGGTAACTGGGAGCACCAAGAGTTCCTCGCCGTCCATTGAGTGTCTCAAATAACAGATCATCGTCACCGTCCTTCGGTCACCACAGGTTACACGCAAAGCAGCATCCATATGGTGAATGAGGACGGATCGGGGCCGAAAACCACACGAGGGAGTCGAAAAATCGGGGGGGGGGGGGGGAGGGGCTCACTGGAGAAGAAGAAACCGAAGCTAGATTATAAATCGGTAAAGAGAAGGTAAATCACGCCGTTCGTCTTTATCCCGAGGTGGAACATGGATATGGGCTTTAAAGGAGCACAGGAGGAGGAGGAGGAGGAAGAGAAGGAGAACCGATCGACGGAGGAGCTGCCAGCTGCCGCTAGGGGTGGATAACGAGCCAACTCGGCTCGGTCAAACTCGTTAAGATAATGAGCCAGTTCAACTCGACTCGCTATCGTAATAAGCTCAAATCTCAGCTCGACTCGTTAAACTCGCGAGTTGGCTCGTTAAACTCGATATTGCCATCTGAGAAGAGGATTGCTGTTAAGACTATATGGTATGCCATGTGTTATCATCCTCGCCTCACACGTATACAGTTATATTTGTCGATTTGGAGGACTCGTTAAACTCACGAGTTGGCTCGTTTAACTCGTTATCTAAACGAGTTCAAATCACAGCTCGACTTGACTGGTTATGGAACGAGTTCAAGCCGAGTTTGCGAGTACTTGTTTAACTCGTGAGTTTCGAGTTTTTTTTTTCACCCTTAGCTACCGCCGCACGATGCGATCACCATCGTCGCTCTCCCCTCTCCCTCTGACTCGCTCTCCTGGGGCTAGGGCAGCAAAGAACATGCTTTTAGCCCCGCCAACTGAGCTAGCTCAGCCAGATGGTCCTTGCCGACCCCAATAAGCCCATTTTTTTCTTTTCAGAAATTTGGGTAAAACCCAAATTCGTACCACATGCTTGTGTGTCACTGGTGAGTGGCGACTAGTTGCTGCTGCATCTGGAATTGAGATCGACCGCTTCTTGTCAAGTAGAAGGTGAATCAGGTGAACAAGCATGCAACTTCATTTCCTGCCCGTCAGATGTGCTTGGACATCCGATGTATGGAATTAAATTTCACTGATCCCCTTTGGTGTCTTCGCATACATCAAGGTGTTTGTACATCGATCAGGCGCCTGATAGGGACAAGACAAATTTTCGTTATCTACTAACTAAAGTACACACCTCTCCAAGCATATCTAACGGCCATAAAATTCAACCTACTTTTTATAGTGAAAGGGGCATTTTCTGAACTTGTAGAAAGTGCACAGGAAAGGTTAAGCGTGCGCTACAATAATTTGTAGTTTTCTCCAGGAGAAACCCTACTGGCCAATTAATGGCTTTAGTTTGGAGTTACAGATTACAAATAAGCAGAGGAATGTTATGCTCATAATTATGCTAAGCAGTATTCTGCCGTTGCCAGTAGAAAAAAATGGGGCGACTAGATTATACATGGAGACCATTCTATACTTTCTGGCTGCATATGTGATTTTGCTACACCACTATCCAAGTATCCAAATGGGTAGAAGCTAGCAGTACATGGATGTGATCTTTTTCTTCTTCAATTTTTTTTATGGCTAAACATGCATGCAAGCGTGAAGCGTTGGATTGAACGGGGCATAGATAAGATGGAAAACGCATGTGGATTGGATATGTGCGGGACTTGAGAGTTGCATATCCGCGTGGCGGCGAATAGGGAGCGAGCCATCGGTCATAGACTAAATCACATGATAGCGGTCGAATTCGATGCAATGTAGATTGTTGCAGGTAGACGAGCTTGATCGGTCTCGGTAGAACTTCGTCGGTTGCATTGACGAGGTTGGTCTCAAATTGATCTAGAACTTTGGCCTTGTAGAGACTCGTAGAGCTTCGTGCTGATAATGTGTTGTAAAACGTAATCGTTCACCCGCAACAATCAACAGCACGCCCACACGAACACAAGCAAAACAGGAAGCACACACGAAAGTATAGAGGGGCAAAAGTCTCTCTTTATTAGGTTGATTTTCCTGTACAATCCAATGCCCAATATATAGAAAAAACACTATAGAGATGAATTTGAATTCATCCATCAATAAATAAAACCCTTCCAAATATAGACCAGAATCACAACAAGAATAGACATTCAGCCTGAGAAACAATACAAGGACGGACGTGTCATCATGATGCTTGTTCCGGCTGTCGTGGAGGCGTTGCTAATGGCTAATAAACAGCCACGACCGACTCTATCTAACTGTTAGGAAACTGATTACGTATCCTATATGGACTCTACCTTATCTCTAGCAGAACCGCTATATATAGGAGGCAGGGGCTACCCCTTTGTACAGACAAGCATACAGAATAATAAAGCAGGCCCGTTCCTCCTCATATTGTGTCTCTCTTTCTCCCTGTCTATTCTCAACTTGAGATCTATTAGGCAACCCCGGACTATTCGATAGCGAGGTTGTCTAACACGTTATCAGCACGAAGCTCTACCCGGAGATAGATTGAAAGGTGAGAAAAAGAAATCGTGTAGCGCCCAATGGAGGAAATATGCATTGTTGATAGTGGCACAACAAATACCATCTTAAGAGAGTCGAAATACTTCCAGACGATCACGAAGAACGCTGGAAGGATTACGACAATCGCAGGAAGCGATACGCATATAATAGGCTCAGGAAGAGCCACAATTATATTGCCAATGGGTACAACTTTGGTAATTGAAGAAGCCCTCTTGTACCCTGAATCAACTCGCACTCTCTTAAGTTTCAAGGATATCCGCGCCAATGGGTTTCACGTAGAAACCAATGAAGAAAATGGCAAAGAACACTTGTGCATTGTGAAGCACGCGGAATATGGAAAGATGGTACTAGAAAAATGTCCCTCATATGAATCTGGGTTGTACTACACGAAAATCAATGCACACGCAGTGTATACTTCTTTGAAGACTGTCTTTAGAAGCTCTGAATTATTTGCTTTATGGCATTGTAGATTAGGTCATCCTGGTCTTAGATTGATGAGAAATATAGTTAACAACTCACAAGGTCATGGCATTAATGTTAAGAATTTCCCGAATCACGAAGATTTTGTGTGCCATGCATGTGCCACCGGGAAATTAATAACTAGACCCTCTGTTATGAAAGTGCAACATGAAATCCCTGCATTCCTGGAACGCATTCAGGGGGATATTTGCGGCCCGATTCAGCCCTTGTCAGGGCCGTTTCGATACTTTATGGTGCTCATTGATGCTTCCTCGAAATGGTCGCATACATGTTTGCTGTCAACAAGGAATCATGCATTCGCAAAACTGATCTCGCAGATCATCAGAATTAAGAATGCTTTTCCTGATCATCGCGTGAAGTCCATTCGAATGGACAATGCCGGCGAATTTACTTCCAAGGCATTTGATGATTATTGCACAGCAACGGGAATAACTGTTGAGCACTCTGTACCGCACGTCCATACGCAAAATGGGCTAGCTGAAGCACTAATAAAGAGGATTAAGTTCATTGCCAGACCGCTCTTGCAGAGTTGTAACTTGCCCAACACTTGTTGGGGACACGCAGTCCTGCACGCAGCGCTCATCAATTATAGACCATCGGCCTACAACATCCATTCACCAATGCAATTAGTGCAAGGGGTCATCCCGAAGATTTCCCATCTTAGAAAATTTGGTTGTATGGTATATGTACCTATACCACCCCCACAGCGGACTGCAATGGGCCCTCTCCGCAAGTCTGGGATATACGTTGGTTATGAGAGTGCATCCATAATCAGGTATTTGGAACCCATGACTGGAGACTTACACACAGCCCGATTCGCTGATTGCATCTTTGACGAGGACCATTTCCCGTCATTAGGGGGAGAGAATCAACCATTGGATGAAAAATGCCGGGAAATAGTATGGCATTCCACTGGGATCCCCGCGCATGACCCTCGCACTAATGAAGCAAATCAAGAAGTCCAGAAGATAATTGATTTGCAGAATTTAGCAAATGAACTGCCTGATCATTTTTGTGATCTGAAGAGCGTGGTTAAGTCGCATGTACCAGCAAGAAATGCACCAGAGAGGGTGGAAATACCAAAGAAAGCATAAGGTATCCCTCATCCTGTTCAGAGGCCTCAAAGAAAAAGAACAGGAGATCTGGCTTCTCAAACCCAAAGTACCCGGAGACGTCTGGGGAAAACTGGGCGAGAGGACTTACCACAGCCAATCACAAAAGTGCCCCAAAGCAAGAAGGGGAGCCAGTTGAGACCTGGCACTGGAAAGAAGCCTGTGGAAAAGGCAATTCCAGATCTGAACCTTCCATTGGAAGAAGCCGCCGGAAATAATGTGTGCGCACACATTGGCGGAGAAAAACTAAAGGAACTTGCTCCTGGAATGGGAAATAGCAATGAAGAGCAAGTAGAAGTGCACGAAGCACCCCATGATGAAATGGCCATAAACTTTGTAATAACGGGAGAATCAATGAATAGAGCAACAGCCAATGTCGATGCATACTTTGCAAAGAAGATTGCCACGATCATTAATCATGATCCCGAGCCCGCATATCTCGCAGAGTGCAAGAAAAGGCTCGATTGGGAAGATTGGAAGAAGGCAATCACCGCAGAGTTAGTCTCTCTGAACAAAAGAGAGGTGTTTGGGCCTGTGTGCCGCACGCCTCCCCATATAAACCCCGTAGGTCACAAATGGGTTTTTGTTCGCAAGAGAAACGAAAACAATGAAGTTGTAAGGTACAAGGCAAGGCTTGTCGCTCAAGGTTTCACTCAACGTCCTGGGGTTGATTATGAAGAAACCTATTCTCCGGTCATGGGCGGAATTACCTTTAGATACTTGATCTCAATGGCAGTCAACTTGAAGTTGAAAATGAAGCTAATGGATGTTGTCACAGCATATTTGTATGGAAACTTGGATTCGGAGATATACATGAAAGTACCGGAAGGTATCCCTATCCCGAACCAAGACAGAGCAAACAGAAACCTATACAGTGTGAAATTGGAGAAATCACTGTATGGACTGAAGCAGTCAGGAAGAATGTGGTACAATCGCTTAAGTGACTTTCTTTGCAAGAAAGGCTACACTAACAGGGAAGATTGTCCATGTGTGTTTATACAACGATCCCCGAATGGATTTTGTATAATCTCCGTCTATGTAGATGACTTGAACATCATTGGGACGGATGAAGAAATTGAAGAAGCATGCACATACTTGAAATCTGAGTTTGAAATGAAAGACTTGGGTAAAACCAAGTTCTGTTTAGGCTTGCAGCTTGAACATGTCCAAGGCGGAATCTTGGTACACCAAGCATCCTACACGCAGAAAGTGTTGGAGAGATTTGGCTTTGAAAAGGCATACCCCGCAAAGACCCCAATGGTCGGAAGGTCACTCCAAGCAGACCTAGACCCGTACAGGCCTAAAGAAGAGGGGGAGGAAGTCCTGGGAGCGGAATTCCCATACTTGAGTGCAATTGGAGCGCTCATGTACCTTGCGAATAGCACTAGGCCGGACATTGCGTCGCCAGTGAATTTGCTAGCAGACAAAGGCGTAACCCACCAAAAGGCATTGGAAAGGGGTGAAGGACATCTTCCGTTACCTTCAAGGAAGCAAAGACCTCGGCTTGTTTTACAGAAGAAACAATGAATTGAATTTAGTTGGCTACGCCGATGCTGGGTACCTATCGGACCCGCATACTGGCAAGTCACAAACTGGGTATGTTTTCCTTTGCGGTGGAACAGCAATTTCTTGGAAGTCGTCTAAGCAGACTCTTGTCTCGACATCGACTAACCACTCAGAAATCATTGCATTATATGAAGCCTCTCGGGAATGTGCATGGCTTCGAAGAATGGTTCACCACATCCAGAAGTCATGTGGTCTGAACATGGAACAAACCCCCACTATTATCTATGAAGATAATGCAGCTTGTGTTGCACAAGTACAAATGGGATATGTGAAGAGTAACCTTACAAAGCATATCAACCCCAAGTTCTTTTATGCTCATGAAATGCATAAGATGAACGAGATAAAGATACTGCATACTAAGTCGTGTGAAAATCTCGCAGATTTATTCACTAAGTCACTCCCGGCATCTTCCTTTGAAAGATGTATTAGAGGAATCGGGATGATGAGGCTTAGAGAAGTGCAGATTTCAGGGGGAGATTTTTCACATACTCCTACATAAATCTCAAACATGAAGTTTGAGTACCCAACGTAAATCTTGAAGATTAACATTGAAGTTTGGGTGGATTGTACTCTTTTCCTTAAGTAAGTTTTTCATTGAAGTTTTCTTACGTAAGGTTTTTGATGAGGCAATCCGTGCAACACAGCAAGCGTGTGCTATGTACTCTTTCTCCAATTATTTTTCCCACTGGGTTTTTATGGAGTTTTAATGAGGCATATGCATCTCGCGGTGAAGAGTCCAAGGGGGAGTGTTAGGAAACTGATTACGTATCCTATATGGACTCTACCTTATCTCTAGCAGAACCGCTATATATAGGAGGCAGGGGCTACCCCTTTGTACAGACAAGCATACAGAATAATAAAGCAGGCCCGTTCCTCCTCATATTGTGTCTCTCTTTCTCCCTGTCTATTCTCAACTTGAGATCTATTAGGCAACCCCGGACTATTCGATAGCGAGGTTGTCTAACACTAACTACACATCTGTCATCGATGCATGGAGCTCGATCGGCTGCGATTCTTCCGGCAATTTGCCTGGTTCTTGGTGCCAAAAGTTTCTCCAAAAGATCAACAATCCTCTTGCACTTGCATGTTTTGCACGCAGTGGCTGCGTTGCCAGGTATGCTGTATGCACAGCGCGGGCCACACATTTATCCTTGAGCCTCACAGATCCCACAGGAAAATTCCTCGCAACCGTATTATTCCCAGATCATTTAGCTTCCAGGAAAAAATCAACAACCCCTTCGGGATTCCTCGAGGAATAATGAACGAATGAATCGTACGTTTCATATATATGGATACGTCGGCCGGAATCGTTGGACACTGACGGCCGGCATGCATATATACGGCACATACTAATGCCGAGAAATAGATTCCGCTGTCAGACGTTGCAAGGAATAGATGCGGTACATTGCTCTGGAGTGGACTTTGTGGCGGGAGACGATGTTTGTTGTTTCTAGCTAGCTAGATGAACCCGTCGGAGTCGATGCTAGCTGACGGAGCATGCACTTGGCACTTGGCAGTAGGTGTGGCCTTAACCGTGCATGCGGATACGTGGAGCCGTCGTCTAAGATTTTCCGCTGCGATTCCGCGTGTAATTTGATGGGACAAAATTCCATCTTGGGCTCGGCATGTGAGATCATACGGTGCAAACACACACACAACACGTGAGGAATGGGCGGCCAAACCGTGTTACACCTTATTCTCTAGTTAACACTAGAGTTCGATCGACTCTTGCCGACTGGGTCTTTAGTTGTGTTGATCTTATACTGTAACTTTTTTTGATCTTAACCTTTTAAAATAATAGATAAAGGAGAAAAAAAAATATTTATAAAATTCTAGTTGTTAATGGGTGCGTTTCTTTTAAGGGCCAATTGGTTATTTGCCACTCCAGGAATTGAAAATTGGATGGCATGTTAAAAATCATGCCATTGAGTGGCATTTTTTTCAACATGGCATCCAATTTTCAAATTGAGGAGTGGTATATATCGAATAATTCCAGGTTCAAGCCACAAGTGGATGTATGAGTAAGGGTATGTTTGGCAAAAGTTACTTTTTTGGTATTTTAGGCCGAAAAGCAGTCGTAGATTTTTATAAAAGATCATTTGGTAAACAGCTAATTTCTCTCAGTAACAAGTTCTAAAAACAACACGTCCCATCTTGCTTTCAGCTTTTAGCTTTTTGCTATTTATACGTGGTTTAATCATTTAAAAACTGACCCGTTTAGAGATTTCACTGGCTTTTCGAAAGCAGGGCCTAAAAATTACACGGTCGTAGGCAAGTGGACCTCTGCTGTGCGTCCTTTTGTTAGCTCTTGCCTAGGTTCCGAGAGGCGTTGGTGATTTACCAAAGATCTTGGAGGGCAAATGACACTATCAAACTGTCCTAGAAAACATTGCCGGTGGACGGGTGGAGCATGAGGAAGAGGGAAAGGCATTGCGGGCTATAGTAATAGCACGCTGGATCAGTACAAGATTGTCGACATTATCAAGGAGAAAGGCTTGGGGCCAGGGTTCGAAAAATCGACGAAAATCGCTCGATTTTCGCACGTATCGCTGCGGCTCGATATCAAAAACCGGTCGATAAACCGATCCGATTCAAAAAATAATTCAAAAAAATTTAAAAATTCGAAAAAATTTACGTGTCAAAAGCCGGTCGAAAATCGGTGGAAATAGGTCGATTTTCGCCAAAAATCGTCGAAAATCGCTACAAAAGTCGACCGCACAAAAAAAATCAACATGACTGTCGATTTTCCACCGATAATCGTCGATTTTCCACCGATAATCGTCGATTTTCCACGTTTTTTGAATTTTTTTTGAAAAAATCTGAATTTTGAATTTTTGCGATTTTCGACCGATTTTCGGCTCGATTTTTGCGATTACCGAAAATCGCATGTAACGGTAAGGTGAACCCTGCTTGGGGCCGGGCAAATGCATCGCTTGTCTCAAAAGAACTTTTTTTTTTATCCTGCATTCGGTTATGTTCCTACGTACTAGAAGAGACCATTATTGTGCAGCTCAGATGTTTGCTCCTCCAATGCTAACAACTACTAGCGCTAAATAGCAATCATTTTTACTCGAAAAAAAAATGAATCTGACCCAGGATTTCAGATACCGCAACTGGATCGAAAACCGGAGCTTTTCTCGGTTTTTCTAGATCTTTAATGTTTGAGATATGTCCTAGAAGCAGTAATACACTGTGGAAGGAAGGATTGGATGAATTGGGGGCTGGGGATGAACCAGCCAGAGTTCGAAACAACGAAATTAGCTAGGCTGGTTTCGTTTTACTGGTCGGTCACATCGGTTTTCTTAACCCTAACGTAGAGGTAATGCAAGGGCAATGAATGTCGGACTCGTAAGGTCCTCGCACTGTTTTTAATTACACATGCAGCATTTTAATTGGACTAACACCCGATATATTATTGTTGACGCCGAAAAATATGACGAAGAATTGATCGACTTCAAACACACGCAAACACAAAGTTTAACTAGGGTGCAGACGTGCTAGTCGATTTGATCATGCAATCGGCAAAAAAAAATGATCTAAATGACTATTTCAGCCGATTAGGTTTTTGATAATAAACTGATCTAAATAATTATTTAAGCCGATTCGATCACAAGTAACGATAAATCTAAGAGAGGTGCTTCTATGCTCTTCCTTTTAAAAGTTGCACAACTATTAAAACATGAATGAAGGGTAGATGGTGATTACTTACCCCTTCGCTTGCTTCAAGATTTGTGCAACTTGTACTAGAAGGAAAAGCATAGAAGCACTGCTCTAAATCTAAATAGAGCCTAATGAAATTGAGTAGATGGTTGATAAAGGTAGATTTTTTTTCCGAAAAAGACGATGCACAACAAGATCGGAAAAAAGCAAACCTGAATAAATTGGCGTAAATCGATAATGATCAAAATCAGCAATGCGCAACTTTATTGATCAAGACGAATTACAGAGGAAAGATTACAAGTCTAAAGCTACTTCTAGTCGATGAAAAGTAAGTAAAGTGGAAATGAGTTGATTGATCTTTGGATGTCTTCTTGTTTTGTCCATCGCCCTTTTCCAATGCTTGCAAAAATATGACTCGTATCAATCTCAACCTCCAAAAATAATCTTTTACGCTGAAGCGATATTGGCTAAAGCTTTTATCCATATTTAACCTCATCATTCTAAATCGGCTATAATTGCCAAATCGGTTGTATCTGTCATAACCATTATGGGTGCCGAATTTTGATGTTAACAATTATAGAAAACCTTATAAGTTGATCCAGACTCTAAAATAAGTTAGACACTAATCCGAAACGAAATATCTACTTAGACTTCCCAACCAAGCTTGAGGGGGGTAAAGTTACACGCGCTTGCGCGAAACACATCCTGTGCCCTGCCGCACACCTGTAGCCTAGCTGCCTAGGACTCCACAGAGAGCAATTATTCCTCGAATCCCTTTCGTGACCTCCAAGTGGGCGGCAACATGGCGTGAATCTACACGTACCGCAGCCCTAGATAGTTCGGGCTTGGGAGCAGGACACAAACACACATGCGTCATGGGGGCCGCCTAATAAGCCATAGGCAGATACTGCTCCTGCGAAGCATCTTAGATAGACCGACCGACCAGGTCGGCTTAAGTTGGTCTAAAACTATAAACGAATTAAATTTATTTCGGATCCATAGATATGTAGTCGTGAGAGTGAGCTCTCTAGCTAAAGAAACTGGCGGCCATTGCTTGCGTGGACGTCGGATGTACAGTCTAAAATATGTACAACACTTGATGCAATCCTAGTTACCACTGCAGTCAATCACTCAAATATCCTCGTACGGTCCTAGCTAGGTGCATCGTATATTTACAATTGCCAACGGCAATAAGCCAATAAGGGGGGTGGGACTTTGAAAAGAACCCGATCGGTTGCTCGAGCCAGTGCTGTCTCACAAGTCACAACATCTTAGCAGCTTATCAAGATAGGAAACCAAAATTACGTTGGAAATGGCCGAAGGCAGTTGCCACGCCCATGTTTTAGAAAAAAAAAATCTCTTTTTTCTTCCTGCCCAGTCCGCCTTCCCTCCGGTCCAGCCTGACCCTCTTCCCTGCTTCTTCCTCCTCCCGCCCCCCCTCTCTCCTCTCCCGCCTCCGGCCGCCGCCGCCTGTCGCCTGCGCTCGCCCCCGCCCTTCCCATAAGATCATGCCCACGCAACCGCCTCTCCTCCCACCCCGCGCCTGCCGCCGCCACAACCGCCGCCATTGGCTGCCGCCCAAGCGCCCCCCCTATATAACCCCCTCGGTGCCTCCCTCTCTGCCCCGCTCCCCCCCCCCCGCCTTCCCCTCCCTCTCCGGCGCTGCCGCCCTACTCCGCCGCCCCGTCGCCGACCCTCCTCCGCCAAGACGTGCCCAGGCCTCGGCCGACGAGCTCGCCTCTGCGACCGCCGCTCCTCCTTTCCCGCCCCTTCGGCCACCGCGTCGTCCTGGCCACGCCCCGCGCGCTGCACGTGTGCTCTGGGTGCACGGCGCGCATGAACTTGATCCACACCGGGCTGGCGGGCCCACCTGTCAGTCTAACAGGATATTTCCCGTTTAAAAATAATTTCGTGAAAATCATTTATGACGTCAGCATTGCGTCGTAATTCAGTTTTTCTTTTGAAAAATAAATCCGAAAATCCGAAAATATGCCGCTGATGTCAGCATGCGCAATAATTCAGATTTTTCTGTAGAAAATAGTTCAGAAAATTCCTTTTTATTTGTTTTTAAACTTCCGGGAGCCCGTTTTCGCCCGTTCGAACTTTGTTTGGCTCCGTTTTTATTTATAAATTCATCTAAAATCTTAAATTTTAGATTGATGCTAGTTTGGTATTTTTTTGAATTTTTTTTAATTTAATTGCTATTCACGTGTAGATTTCGGAGAGCCCGAGAGTATCCATGCAATGATTTCGAGCAGCAACTCGTCGAACCAAGCTAGTCACACCACCTTGATCATGTTGCTCCCAGTTTGTAACTTGTATGTTGAATTTTAAATTATTGCATGCCTATGTGTTGTAAACGTTATTTCCTGACACAACTTTAAATGCTAGTTATACCCAATATTGGTATACCACCGTTGAAATTGAATTCCGATACCATTGTAACCTTAAGAAAAGATATGAATTATTATATGATAATAATTAGACATTGCTTAGTCATGCTTAGAACTGAACTTAGGAGATTTTGGGAGTTTGTGTCAAAATAATGTTTCGTTAAAAATAAAAGTCATGATGTTAGTATTGTTGGAATGGTTAAAAATAAAAATGTGATTTAGATTGGGCGAGAGATGGTTGGATAGTGGTGTGCTTATGATTTTGAGTTTGTGGAAAGTCTCGTCTAATCAATTAAGGAGCGGTCTGAGTTTCGCTGAATGTAAAGCCTAACCATATTACCACAAGTCTGGAATGGGACAGATCTAGCTAACCGTATTAAAAAATACCATGGACAGTCATGTCATTTGGTGGTAGTGGTGTGGTGAAAGTGTGAGCTGCCACTCTGGCGCAAGAGGGGGCTTCTGACTAGAGGGATTATTTCGGTGGTGAAGCCTTAGCGGGCATGACTACATGGACGGGTTATTATAGGGGCCTTATTGTGATTTCCTCTTTCTCTCACCAAAGAAAGTGTGTTAACATAATGAGAATATCATGTCTTGTGGGTAAAGATGTACAACCTCTGCATAGTGTAAAACTAATCGATTAGCCACGCCCGCGGTCATGGGCACGCCAAGCAAACCATTTGCAGACTAGAATTTGTAAAGTTTAAAACTTGAGTTTGTAAAATGAATTTGGAATGGAGAGAGTTCATCAGGGATAAAACTTGAAAAGTTCCAGGAGTAATTCCTTAGTCGAAAAGTATTTAAATTTAAGTTTTTTTTTTAATTATGAAATTCGAAATTATTTAGAATATTTAAAAAACTATCGCTTTATGCTTAAATGAACTATATAGCCTTCCTTTGTTGCCTGTACATTATCTTGCACTTTTCGGTGTGATTTGCTAAGTACGTTTGTACTCACCCTTGCTTAATCTGCTGATTCAGATAAGGAGTTTTACGCCAGTGAGGATCTCGATAACTAGGCCGCTACCCCAGTCGATTACTTGTGACAAATTTGCTGGGTTCTACTACGGTTTTATTTTACTTCCGCTGTATTATTCTATATTGGCTTGCACGCCATTTATGCTGTAAAACTCTGATAATTAAATAAATAAAATTTTACTTTGGATATGCTGTGTTATCATTTTACTATGTGTACTACCTTTTTTTGGACTAGTACAGAATACACGAAGGATTTCGGGGGTATTTTTCCGGAGTCCAAGTCCAACAATAGCTTTCATGGCTCGATGGTATAGCGTCTTTTTAATTTGCACCATAACTCTTTAAGCTCTTCAGATGAAAGACAAGATCAGTTGCAAACTCCCTGTTAAACACTAACTAGATTCGAGATATTTGGCACAACCTAACTATCCATCCTCTTACCAAATACGTACATTTATGGTTGAAAATACAGTCCGTGCATCTGCGGCCAGAGATAGACGACGAAATAATCTGGACACAAACTCCTAGTGGCATCTACACAACTACATCGGCATACACATGCAATTCGCAGGAAGCACCTCTAAATCCTTCCGTGCTATAGTCTGGTCAGCGTGGGCGCCATCGCACTGCAAAATCTTCCTTTGGCTTGCACACCAAAACCAGCTATGGATGGCACAACACCTGCAACATAGTGGGTGGCCAAATCAATATTTCTATCAAATGTGCTGCTGAAACCTAGAAACCGTACGTCACTTGTTCGTAGAATGCCCCCAAGTCTGATGCTTGTAGACGGCTGTTGTCCGAGGGGTTCGATTGCCATCTCTCGTACCGAACCGGTGGGAAGCGTCTTCCCATCTGGAACAATGGAACTTGTACCAGATAAACCGCCAACTGAGTTTTCGGAAAGGCGTTAGAACCTTGATTATCCTAATATATTGGCAATGGTGGAGAGAACGCAACAATACAGTTTTTCAAAACAAATAGCAAGCCATCAAAAACATTCTTCAATCTATTAAAGATGAGATCACAAACTGGATTGTCGCCGGAGCAATACGCCTAAAAAAAACTAATGGAGTGACATAATTAATTTTCCTTTCTTTTTTTTTCTCTGTAACCTCTTTCTTGTGATGCAGTCTCCTGCACCACATACACCTACTTTTTTTCTTCCTCTAATATAAATCATAGCTCGGCTGTCTTTCGAAAAGAAGATAGGAAACAAGATAGATACATGGACAGAAGAATCTTTAGCGGTACGGCCGACGTAGCTCGTTCTTTTCTTTCGCAGAAGAGTTTTTTTTCCCCTCGAGAACGCGCAAAAAGCAGATGAACTTGCACGGCTGCTTGCTTACTTGCTTGGCATTCCATTTGGTTTGTGCATGCAGGAGCAAATCAAGGCCTCTGCTGCGATGCAATTCGTAGCATCTCTATTCACTATTCAGAGACTTATGTGCCTCTCGTGCAGTAACTGTTCTGTCGTCTCTGCAATAGTTGTTCTTGCCTGTCGCTGTAATTCCTCTACTTGCATTGATTGGTTTCTCAGATGCCGGGAAGAAGCATATCTTGCATGCAAGCTGGTAGACAGTATCCGGTCAGTGCATTGCACTTGGATGGCGGCTTACTCGTGCTCGAATTTTTTTTTCCCCCTCTGCCTACTGCTGGTTTGATTCGAGCCTGCATATATATATTCTACCGAAATCTGTGGGAATATCGGAGGAAAACGAGAGTTGAAAGAACAAATCTTGGAGTGACACATGCACGACAGCTAAATTGTATCCTGTACAAGACTAACGAAAATGTGTTGTGTGACTATGCAATATGCATCCCAGCTGAGTCCTGAAACTCATACGTACTCCAGGATGGAAAACATACAGGTAGGAGGATAAGTAGGCAATCCTAATCATGGAAGTTGAGTTCACAAGTTCCGGTCTCAAATTCTTCTTCATAGTTTGGAGACACGACTAGTTTAGACTCCAAGTTAAAAAAAAAAAAAAAAAAGTTCCACATAAGTTTCAAAGGTTGAATAGATTAAGGTTTCCCTCTGTCAGTCTCTCACTTTTGACCTAATCATTTCTGCTTTACGTGAAGCTAGAACTGCGAAAGTGCGAAGCACGGCTGCTGTTGTTAGGAAAACTACAGTCCTCGTAGGTGGTTGGTTGCGTACTTGCGTGTTAGCTCCAAAGTTTTGAACAACGCCGTCTCTCTGAACCCGCCAAAAGCATAGTTTTCCAACAAAAGCGCTTGGCTTTCTGGGCTCTTTTGACCGTTCAGGGCGATAATTAAGCAAAGAAGCAAATATAATTATGGATGATCTGGATGTGCTTCGGTTCACAATGGTTGCCACGCCTTCACCAGACTGACCAAAGTAAAATACTTTTACGTCAGTTATATCTGCTACTTTAAAGAGCACAACTCCAATCGGAGTACAAGAAGGAATTAAGCATCATTGAACACATATATTTCACATTGGCAAATTACTCATACCTGCCGGGATTCCTGGTTTCATAATACAGTCTGAAGAATACATCATTGGCGAAGCAAAGAAGCAATTGGAGTGATCAATCATTTCTGCAACGTGTGCCTTCCTTTGTTGCATTGTACTGCGTGTCATGCCGCCGGTGTCGGTTGTGGCTCGTGACGTGCTCTTTCTTCCTCTGTTGTTATTGCCAGCTCTCTCTGTTTAGCCACCAAACAGATGCATTAACTCGGTGGCTTTTCTAGCTAACTGTTAGTAGTATATTATTTAGGCAAGATCTATTGGGAGCCTCTATTTTAGTTCCTATGTGGAAATCACAAAGAAGGAATCGAACTTTGCTCCGATTTGTAGGGATCGACGCCTGAAGGACTCAAGGAGAAAGTAGGGACTTGGATAAAAGGAGGAAAAACTAACTACTATTATCTTCTGTCTTCACATGTCTTTGTTTCTTGAGTAATCATTCATTGGTACATTTTGGAAGTTTGCCAACGAAAGATAGTTACAACTGTCTGCTCGGTAATTACTCTTAATCATTTCTACTGTACCATTACTGGCAATCTCTAATCTATAGGTTTAAGGCGATAACTTGCATATATAACATCTACTTCTTCCAACATTGCATCCTCGAAGCCATCCACCATCTCATGTCCTCCCATATAAGCACAGTTCTTTGGGCAACAAGTCCCTAGCGCATGTGAAGTGCACGGCCTTATTTGTTTCCTCTCCTCAGTGGACTTCAGCTCTCCTCTTTGGACTTTCAGTTATGTACACGAGATTTTTTTTTCAGCACTATATGGCCATGAAGCAATGCTAAAATGCAATGGGCTTTACCACGTCCTTCTATACACTTAAAGAGTGAGCATGATTGAGAAATGCAAATCAAATCCTTGCTCTGCCTCCACCATACTTTGCTGCTCCGTCCTTGATGCCCCCATCGATGGATGGATCCCTTTTGCACCGCCGGCCTGCCTGCTTTCTTGCTCCATTGTTCGAGCTAGACAGTATGAGTGCGTCCTCTCGCCTTTCCCTTTGCTCCGTGTCGTCGTCGGCGTCTTGATTGCTCACTCGTTCATTCAGGATACATATTCAAATCCCTGGTCGGAGATTCGTCTTTGCATCGCCAAAAAGCTTGGATCTTTGCGTTCAATCAAGCTCCCACTCAAGTGGGATGGTGCTCTTCCTTTCTTTTTTTCTCTCTCTAAACTAAACTCCATGAACAGAAAGAAAACTCTGCATTTTGCATGCGTGGTTAGTTGGCTTCCATTGGATGCATTTCGTTCTGAATTTGCAGTGGCATGCATCAGCACTAGCTAGCACAAGCATGCACATCTCTTCTTCTTTCAGGCACAAGTACTCTAATGCAACAGGCTATGAGCTAACCTACATTGCCTAAGGACATTGTTTGTGCAAAAAAGAAAAAGGCTTTGTATTCAGTGGAGCTTACCTCACCATGGTGGTCCAAATATCTACAGGTGCTGGTCCAACATTAGCTATCGGCCTGAGAGACAAGCCTACCAATGCAAAGCGAGCGAAGATCCATCAGACAAAAGAAGGGTGCATATCGAAAGGGCCCATTGGCTTCTCTGATTCCATTTGAGATAAACTATTGGTTTCTTTATTTCCTTGTCACAGAAAAGATCCGTAAATGGCCTGTGACAAACTGAGGTCGACTCGTCGTTGTGTTCGTGCATTATGTAAAGCTTAAGCAGCATAAAGAGCTCTTGATCATTGGAGTTATTCATGTGAGACTTGTTAGTGTTAGCACTGCAAAACGGGAGACAAGATTTAATGTGGAAAAATCTCATGCACGAGAAAAAAAATTGCGGGAAACAATTGTTAACGTCAAAAACTTGAGGTAAGGTTTCTGACTTCAAACACACCAGTCGAACACCTGGTTCTTAGCGTGCCAATCGATTTGACCTGCAATCAATAAGGTGAAAGAAGAGTAAATTCGATGAAGGCCGATATCACACGGGAATCGGCTTGACACCAATCGGCAAAGAACCGATTAGGGGGTAAATAGACTAGCCGATTAAGGCTAATCTAGGGTAAAGGCAGATTGGCTTTGAGAGGTGATACGCAACAAAACAAAGCAAATCGAACCTACGGTAAAGTCAACAAAATCAACAATCGGCGATGCGCAACTTTATCGATCTAATTGACTTACAGAGAAAAGCTTGTTACACGAAAGAAAAACTATAGTATGATTGTGGTTGTGCGTTGTTGCCATCCCTTCTGGCCTAAGCCCGCTTTTATACACTTTGGTCGATCCGAGTCCTTCCTTGTTACGGCAACAATAGTCCGTGTCAGCTATGGTTTCCTAAACGGTCTCCAGTTTCCAAACAATCTCCACCGTGTGCTATCCGAACTCTCTCATGCCTTAATTTGCCGATATCTCCATACACGCCAAATTTTGATGCAAACATATGCCCCAATTTTTGGAAGATAACTTGTTGTCTTCCAAAAATTATATCGGCTTTCTTTCGATCGTCCTTTTAAAAAAATTTCTCGGTAACCATTCCATTAATGGCGCCATAAAAACCTTGGTGCGCTTTAATAGCATGTGTAGCTTCAGAAATTTTTCCCGCCGCTTCAACTTTTCACCGTGGTGTAAATATGCAGGTCCCTCCACGGTCATTTCCATGCCTTCAAGCTCTTGAATCATCAGCAATCGGCTTCCTCTTTCATCGAACCATCCCATCACCCCCAAGTCAGCTGAATGGACTCTTCTCAGGTACTCATTCCGATTCCCAACAGCAATGACCAGTATTACTTAGGGCCCGTAGGGAATCTAGAAGCCGACAGTGTAATTAATCAAGAAATCCCCCATCTTGCTTTATCGGCTGCTGGATACAATGTAGCAGAGTGGGGAAAAAGTTTCAGAGCTTGCCCGACAGCCCTCAAGGGATGGAGGTCCTGGTATATTAGAATATCGGCCCAAAAGAGAACACAGTGGGAGCAAATGGGTATAGCCGATTGTCTTCCCTTGAGCTTGGCCGACCCAGAAGCCAATGAGCCCTTAGCAGCCACGGCATGTTATTTTTGGTCAGATTCCTTTAACGCTTTTCTTTTCCCGATTGGCCCAATCGGCCTAACCCTCCTAGATATGGCTGAATTATGCTACCTTAGGCCTGATGGTGAGCAAGTATCAGCTTTCAGCGGTAAATCCAGATACAGACTGATCTAGTCCAAGGGCGAAAGGTGGCGCAAGTATATACAACACAACGACAAGGTGAATGGGCCAGTATCGGACGAGGAGCACGTAGCATTCCTCAACTTGTGGTTGGATATGTATCTATTATGCGGAGCCTCCCTTGGACCAACCCAAGTATACCAATTGATAGTAGAGCAGCTAGTAGAGGGCCGTCGGCTTGCTTTTGGCAAAACCTTATTGGGGGTTGTCTATCAGATGATGCACATCATACACTGTCGGCTTTTCTCTGGATTTTCCAAGTTCATCATCGGCAATATCGGTGGTCCTTTGTGGTTTATACAAATCTGGCTGCACTGCATCTTCAGCCGATCGCTCATTCCCGATCCTTCAGAAGATCCCGGATTCCCTCGAGAAGACTATCCTGAGGAAGCAACTCCCCGGTATACCGCTAGTCGGTCTCAAGGAGAGAAATACATGATGTGTTCTATCGGCGAATCAAAGATATCCCCAGCTGGACTGCACAAATTTCTGACATTTTTTCCTGAATTTGGACAACATTGTCTTCATCCAGTAGGACTTATTTAGCTATAGCAATGTAGCCAATTATCAACGTCCGTCCTTTCTGCACCTACACACGGACAGCTCCTCCATGCCCCAATTGACTTTGGACTTGTACAAGCTCTTTATTTCCCCCAGTATTCTTCATGTGGGCGTGAACACAAGGAATCGGATTTATCAGCCTTCTTACGAATTTTACCACCCTTCAGTCTATGCTCGTCAGTTGGGCTTTGGCCAAGTAATCCCTAGCTTGCCTCTCCTTGATCGACTTCAACCTCGAGCTAGGGTGACAAACAAGCTAGCTGCTGAGATCGTCCTAGAAATAGTCGATGACCTCCAAATCATAAGTCTTCCGCACTTTCTTCTCAACTCTCGTCGGGCAAGCCGATTTACAACATGGTGGTCTTCCGTGGCAGAGGCCCTCCTTCTAGATAGAACTCCATCGGCCATCATTTCTCTCTTTTTGCCTGACTATCATGAGCCGATGGTAGTTTCCGATACTTCAAGCGAGAATGATAGCTCTTCAGGTTATACTAACTCGTCGATAGCCGTAGAGGTATTAATCTTTTCATGCATCCTTTTACACTTGCATTTTCTTTCCTCGTAGGCTAACCAAAATTTTGCACTTTTTCATAGGCCTAGACCTCGAAAAAAACTAGCAGCAAGAGGGCAGCCTCATCGGCTCCATCGGGCAGCGCTCAGCCGACTAGGAGGTCGCACCAGGGGACGGGCATTACGGGCTACTCGTCCGGCAACTTGGGAGTTCAGAGCCCATCACTATCGGACATTGAAAAATAGCAGCTTTCAGCGAGTGAGTATTGCTTAAATTGATGCTATCCTTTAATCTCTTTTGTCGTAACTTATCTTGATCGATTAATTTCTTTAGAAAAAACAACAAAAAAAAAATACAAGGTTATTGTAAAAAAAGCCTACCAAGCCTTCGGAGCAGAGCGCTGAAACCTCTCTGGGCGGATCGGCTACCGGGGTATCTTCTACTGCCTAAACTTCTCTCATATTTCCGCGTCCAACTCCTCCTAACACTTCTTTACACTTTTCAGCCGTCACCATCAACACAAGTGGCCGGTGTCCTAGCCGATATTCAAAGCACATCATCGGCTGTTCCGCCACCGCCTGTCCCAACGCCTATCGTCGCGCCTCATTCTCTGATGCCAACAACGGACCCAGCCGACCTGCTGGGCTTCACCTTGGATGACCTGGATGACCCTGAGGTGATGGCCACAGATGATTACTCAGTCGATATCCGCAAGATCATCGATGCCTCCTCTATAGCATCGGTTGTGGTGACTTCGGCGCCTGGTATGCAAGAGAGACTTGACCGTCTTTTCTATGAAGTCACCCAGCCTGAAGCGGGACTTTTGGCCGATACGCAACCATTGAGGACGGCCATGGCGGCGGTTGAAGCTAATCTCCCCCTGTGGCTATGAAAGCTCTTCTGGACGTTTGCCACCTGGATGGACAAAGGGAGACCGTAGCAGCAGCCAAGGCCAGGATCGTTCAACGTGAAGTGCAGCAAGCCGATCAGCGGCTTTTGGACGAGCTAGTAGCCAACGCCAAGTCCAAAAAACAAAAATTTGATCAAGATGTTGTGAGCTACAAATCAGCAAGCACCAGATTTCGGAGCTTGAGTCAGCCAAGAAGCAACTTGAGGAAAAACTTGCTGAGATCAATCAGTAGTTAACCGATGGCCAAACGCGGGCGACGGAATCTGCTTCTCAGCTTGCCGACCAAAAGTGCGATATCGGCCAAATCGTCCAGCATCGCTCTGGAGCCAGATCGTCCAGCGCCGGGTAGGGTTTCAAATTTCGTTTTGGATTAAATCTCGTCACCTACCGAAATCCGAAATTTCGTCGAGATCTCGTTATTTCGGAAGAAATCCGAACGAAATACAAAAACCAAAATTTAAATCCGGTCAAATCAGGTCAAAATTTAATCAAATCTCGGTCAAATTCACCGAGATCTTGATGAGATTCACCGAGATCTCGGTGAGATTCAACGAGATCTCAGACTTTGAATTTTTTAGGGTTTTTTCTATTTCGCTGGAATTATGATCTACCGACTGTCCCACATGGGAAACGACGCGAGGAATCCAATCCGGTCAAGAAATTTTCAAATCTCGGTCAAAAAACCGAGATTTTGCCGAAATTATAAAGTACTGTAGCACTTTTAAAATTTTTTTAGGGTTTTTTAATTTCGCCGGGATTATAGAACTCGAGGGGGTCCGAAATCCAAAATTTCGCGGGGTTTCGGTGAGAATTTGAACCCTGGCGTCGGGACGATGATGTATTTGGTGTTAACGTCGGCTAGAGAGATATACTTTCCTGTAGTCATTCTCTTCGTTGGGTCCCACTGGGCGTGCCAAAAGTGTGTTGACGTCAAAAACTTGAGGTAAGGTATCTGACTTCAAACACACCAGTCGAACACCTGGTTCTTAGCGTGCCAATCGATTTGACCTGCAATTGATAAGGTGGAAGAACAGTAAATTCGATTAAGGCCGATATCACACGGGAATCGGCTTTACACCAATCAGCAAAGAACCGATTAGGGGGTAAATAGACTAGCCGATTAAGGCTAATCTAGGGTAAAGGCATATTGGCTTTGAGAGGCGATGCGCAATAAAACAAAGCAAATCGAACCTACGGTAAAGTCGACGAAATCAACAATCGGCGATGCGCAACTTTATTGATCTAATCGACTTACAGAGGAAAGCTTGTTACACGAAAGAAAACTGTAGTATGATTGTGGTTGTGCATTGTTGCCATCCCTTCTGGCCTAAGCCCGCTTTTATACACTTTGGTCGATCTGAGTCCTTCCTTGTTACGGCAACAAGAGTCCGTGTCGGCCATGGTTTCCTAAACGGTCTCCAATTTCCAAACAATCTCCACTGTGCGCTATCCCGACTCTCTCATGCCTTAATTTGCCGATATCTCCATACATGCCAAATTTTGATGCAAACATATGCCCCCCATTTTTGGAATATAACTTGTTGTCTTTCAAAAATTATATCGGCTTTCCACCATCGGCTTTCTTTCGATCGTCCTTCTAAAAATTTTCCTCGGTAATCGTTCCATTAATGGCGCCGTAAAAACCTCGGTGCTCTTTAACTGTATGTGTCGCTTCAGAAATTTTTCCCGCCGCTTCAACTTTTCACCGTGGTATAAATATGCGGGTCTCCCCACGGTCATTTCCACGCCTTCAAGCTCTCGAATCATCAGCAATCGGCTTCCTCTTTCATCGAACCATCCCATCACCCCCAAGTCGGCTGAATGGACTCTTCTCAGGTACTCATTCCGATTCTCAACAGCAATGACCAGTATTACTTAGGACCCGTAGGGAATCTAGAAGCCGACAGTGTAATTAATCAAGAAATCCCCCGTCCTGCTTGGAATCCGATCGGCAAGCTAAAGGCCGAGTAGTGTGGAGGCGCGTTGCGGGCAGGCGGCGGGCGGAACGGCAGGTGACCGTGGAGACGGCCGGAGCTCAGGATACTTTGCATCGGGCGAGCGCACGATCGGAGGTGGTGCGTAGCTAGCAACGTCACGCAAGACCGAGCGGGCGTCATGTGGCTCGGACGGACGACAAGGGCCAGAGATTGGGAGTGACGGCCGGTGCGGAGGGTCGACACTGAACTGAAGGGTGCGCCACTGACAGGTGGCACTGGTGGCCGAGGCGCGGAGGCGCCCCGGTGTGGAGGCCGAGAAAAGGCAGCCGAAGGCGGGGCGGTCACCCGAAGGAGGCGATAGGCGATCGGAGGTTGGCGGTGGACGGCGCGTCGCACGAGCGCCGTGGCGCGGAGACCTACCGAGCGTGGAGGACATCGTCGGGGAAGATGATGGCGCCAACAGAGAACGAATCCGAGAGTAGTAGGCCGAAGTGGGATGACAGCGATGCTGACGCGCACAGAGTAGATCAGAAATCCTGATACGCTCTGAAACCATGCGATGGCCACCCCGGGTGTTTCCTCCTCTCCGGCGCAGGTGCGCAACTACGTAGATCTTGAACCCTAAGCTCCGATATCGTTTGTTAGTAGTATGGTAAAATAGGAGATTTTACATGAGAAAACTTCACAAAAGAGAAAAAAAACCACGAAAGACAATCTATTAATTTTGTTGCATTTACATGTACATAGGGGTAACATTATATAGCCAATAGAGTCCGAGTTGTGCTAGATGTGGACTCCTCTTTAGATATTAAGCATATCTCTAATAAACCTATTTGAATATTTGAGTTATCTCTAACAAGACCGAAGAGTTTTAAGTCCCAACGTTGAACTGAAAATTTTCAAGAAAGATGACAAGCTTTTTATATAAGGCTTTCAACAGTTCCAAGAAGTTTTGTTGGAAGCGAGCAGCGGGCGTAAACGCGAAAAGTTCTGAAATTATCCTCCGTCTAGTGCCGCAATCTTTCCGAGGTTCATGATTCCGACAGATTCGCAGATGTCCATCATCAAAGAAACGTCTTGGTTTTTCACTGGTGTACACGGGATGGTAACTCTCTCTCTCTCTCTCTCTCTCCCAGAAAGAGTTCACAGCGACGCTTGGGAAGAACGGTTCGGTCCGCAAGCTCGACAAGCAAGACTAAACAGAGCTACCGTTCTGATTGCAAGCGTATGGAATTAAGACGCATGCGATTAAGAAAGTTCAAGGTCGTGTTCAGAGCAAAGAGGAGCAAAAGAGACCACCACTCCAGTCCAGTGTGTGTTCGCGTGCGTGTTTGTCGATGGACGAACAGGACAGGATAACAAGTGCGGGCAGGAGTAAGGATCAGACAGGGACGGAACCGGAATCCTGTTGCCTGCCTCCATTAAAGCGATCGAGCTCGTTTCTTCTCCCTGGCGAACGATGAATCTAGACACTGTTGTGGGCAAAGGAGGAGATGGGAAGGGGAGATGTGGTACGCCTGCAAAGCGCGGCCATTTCGTCCAGTCTTGGGCGGGGCTGATGGTGATGATTGGAGTTGGAGACTACTGCAAGCCGCAAAGTTAAATTCTGGGATCTGCATGCTTGCAAAGGTTTTGGATCCTAAGTGGCCTAAATGAACCTACAGAAAGGATGGAAGTAGGACACGCTTGTCGGCATCGACGGCACAAATTTACTGGACTTCATGGAGTAATCAAATATAGTCAATTAATCTAACCGTTATAACCATGCATGTTCTATAAGATGATTAAACGGTGTATATTTTTCTTTCTAATTTTCTCTTAATTAATGAGAGAAATTCTACGATTCTGGACTTTTGTTTATCTGTGGATATCCAATTCATACTTATATCACCTACATCAATGGTTTGTTTCCAGTAGGGGAAGCTCAGAGCTGTCAAGTTGTTCATTATTGTAGGATCGAAATATACTAGTATAGCAATCAGAGGGGGGGTGAATGATTGTGCGGAAGCTAAAATAAATTTTTTGATCTACTAAAAATTCACCCCAAATCGGAATCAAATAATCGCTTCGATTTCACGCAAAAACAGATTAATATACGTTCATTAAATCATGAATTCCCGGAGATCCAACCGTCCAATTGATGTGAAATTTTTACTGTATAAACTAGATTCAATTTAGAAACTAACCCAACAAGAATCGACTCAATCGGATCTACGGATCAAAAGTTATAGGCTTCGCAAGTTGACTGTTCCAAAAGTGACGCGAATTGATTAAACCCTAATTTCGTGATTAAACAAAATCTACAAGAAATTAACCAACCAAACTTTTTAGATCAATAACTTGATGCCCTATAAAGGTTTGGAATAGATCAAATCAAAATTATCATAAAGGAAAAATGAATCAATCTATCGTGAACACTGATTAGCAAATTACCTTCGTTTTTGTGCCGGAGAACTTGCAATGCTATAGTACTATTGTTGCTACAGTAATCGCTAGTTACTGTAGCACTCATAGATCGGATGCTGCAATGCCTTTCAATCTCCAATCTGCTACTTGCACCAAAGAACAAGATGGAATAGCAAACAATTCGATCTACGTGTACAGCAGTAAACAATTAGCACAACTCGTTTTTTTTATATAAAAAAAAAAAAAAGGGTTCCAACCAACCTAACGTCAACAACAATTAGAAGATACTTAACTCTTGGTTACACCAATGATTAGCAGTAGGCACACAAGATGCAATCAAGGAAAAAGAGAAACTCACGAACACAGAAGGACTCGCAAGCAGAGACCACCAATATCAACGCGATCAAGAACAGCAGACGAACGGCCCGTTGCTTCTTCTCGATATCTTGACTAGGAAATTGAAGGCTCCGCCTCTGTTATACAACCTGCTCGAACAGCGCCGACTATGCCTGCTATTTTTCTTTTGTGCGGCTGCCTTACTTTGCTTCGTTTGAACGCCGATCTCGTCTAGATTCCAGGCCCGTGCGCGCTTCCCACACGCGTACGACAGCGCCCACAAGAACCCGATGACAGCACTTGTTCTATTTCTATTTTATGCGCTCTGGTCGCAGGACACAAGGTCGCATGCACAGGCGCCGCTGAAGAAAATAATCTTTATTTTTTTTGTCTAATCTGGTTCTGATACTCTAACAAAAGAGTACAAACCCTAAATCCCTCACCCCATAAACAGGGGGCACCTCCCCCTATTTATAAGAAAACCCTAGAAGAGTTCGCATGCATCTCCACTTGGCCCAACATGGCCCAATACATGCAAGCTACCTCAAACGACATAATCGCACGCCAGACGCCCACCTGCCGTACTCACGTGACTCACTAGCAACCACGTGCACCGTTCTCTAGTCCGAACGCTCCGCATGACATCCTCGACCACCAAGACCTCGATTCCTCCCTGAACCTAGTCTCGAACCTCAGTTCCTCCATGAACCTAGTTCCGGTCCCGTCACCGACCACGTTCGACCTCAAGCAACACCTGCACATGAACAAACACACAACCGTGTACGAGCACAAGTCCACGACTTGACTCAAGATCAATCCATGCAACCACTCACATGAGCGCATTGCATCAAGCAAAACAATTACCATGCTATCACAAGCATATCAAATAATCAACTGAAACAACACATGCACATGCACCACACATGTCATAAGCACAACCACTTTGCAATACCAAATTCATCATTAATCCAATTTTTCATCACATGATTTCACAATTATTACTTCCCATTCCCATTCCCATTCTATTTCTGTGCAAACCCTAGGCGAAAGTTCTGAATTTGGCTTGAAAACTGCAATTTTGTATTGAATGTTTTCGACATGTTTGTGTGGAAAAGTAACTTCTTTTAGGACCATGTTTGATTCGGAGTTAAGGGGTGGACTGAAGGTGTAACCCGTCAAAGACCAGTGGGTTCGGAAGAATTAGGTCAATCCGTTGAAAACCTTTTAACCTGTTAAACCAGGATTAAACTAGCACACAAAAATATAGAATAAGCTAAGTTACCTCGGTAATTTTCATTGCTAACCTAGCTAGCGCATTTTGGCTAACTAGGTTTGTGACCGAACACGAAAAATCAGTTAAGCTAATCTAGGTGGGTTATGCGAACCTAGGTGAGTACGTTATGCTTAGCTAGCACAATTAGTTTAACCCTAAACTAAATCTGAATGCGTGATTTCTTTAATTGTATGTTCGATATTCTTTTCTTTTTTTTGTGGGGAGGAGGGGGTTGTGTAATGTCCCCTGGCGCTCAGAATCAGGCGCGTGAGACGATCACGCTGTGGGTGGCAACGAAGAGAAGAACAAGGCAACAAGGAAGAAAGAAAAGGGAAAAGGGAAACAGAGGTAGAGGACGATAACAAGATTTCATTTCATATTTTCCACGTCTCCCTTGGTTGGTACTGATCTAACACTTATATCACTCTCACCCTACCCAGTGGGACCCACCACAGGTGTTACAGGTTGCTTGACAGAATTGGAGAAGTACGACGGGTCAGCAATGGGGCACAGCATGCTAATCAAGTATCGCACGAATAATATACAGTTCGTGCCTAAAAACTACGGACTCTCTCTTGGGACAGCCGGCAGGGGTGCTGCCTTCGCCGACGGATTCAACATGTCCCTTGGATGTAGAGGGAGGGCAAGAAGGTGGTGATCCGAAGGTGGGCGGTAGCAGAGGACGCTGGGCGGTGGAGGAGGGAGGTGGGCAGCACGGAGTGAGGAACGCCGAGGCGACGATATACTGAATATTAGATTGAATGGGGCGGGGGATGACGATGGAGAGGGAGACGGTGAGATAGCAAGGTCGTCGTCGGTCACCGGTGGGGGAGAAGGGGGCGGGGAGAGGTGGAGGAGGGGCGCATAGCTGCAGCTAGCACTAGGGAAGAAGGTGGGGAGGGAGAGGGACGAGAGGTGAAGCTGTGGTGGTAGAGGAGAGGGAGGGTTGGACTATTGTGGTGGTGGATGCTATACCGTCGGGGTGGCTTCCCAATGGTATATCATGTGTTAGTTGCTCTCTAAGTATTATTTAAGACCCTTTTGGTTTCATCGAGCCACTAGTTTGTTTTATAGAGATGCGTTTGATTCGGGCTAAAATAATCAGGTTAGTTAACTTAGCCTACCTAGACACGCCAGGTTAGCTTGACCTAATCTTGTGTTGCCAACTAACCTGGTTAGTCAAATTCTGTTTGCCATGACTCCATGCGTTAGCTGGGTTAGTAGCAGAAAAATAAAACTCGATCGTGTGAGGGTTCGAATGGGTGACCTAATTTTTTTCCAATTATTTTGTCAACTTAATCTCGAGTTAGGGGGCTAAAACACTTTGATTGGGTTAAATTAACCCTTCTTAACCCACATGTGCTTGGCAAGTTAAAACCACTGACCCACTTCTTAACATTGGACCAAACAAAGCCCGATAGAGTGATAGGTTAATCCTTAGTGAGTGAAAAATAAGAGGGTAAAACGTAACATCTATTAACTCATAAAAGTAATAGGATGTTTTGTAGGCCATCTCAGGGGACATCCAGCCCGATTCATTGCGGCCTCTCACAGACATACGTAAAAATCACTCGGTTCCACAAGCCCACAAGCCCACAGGCGCTTTATTGATAGTACGGACGGCCAGTCGCGCGCCGCAAGCCCACTTCCTTCGTCACGCAAAATTCCGCGCTCCGGACGAGACGACGACGGGCGTCGCCAACCGCTCGGCCTCCTTCAACGCCCTCGTCGCCTCGCTCGCGCGCTCCGGCCGTCCCGCGCAGGCGCTGAGCACCTTCCGCGACATGATGGCGCGGGGCATCCCGCCGGGCCACTTCACCCCGCCTCCCGTCCTCCGCTCCTGCGCGCTCACCAGCTCGGCGGCCCTCGCTGCCTCCTCCCACGCGCTCTCTGTCAAGCTCGGCGCGCACGGAAACCCCTACGCGGCGTCCGCGCTGGTGGTCTGCTACGCCGGCCTGTCCAACCTCCCCGGCGCGCGGAGGCTGTTCGACGGAATGCACGAGAGGGTCGCCGTCCTGTGGACGTCCTTCTGTCCGCGTACGCGCAAGGCGGGCAGCCCGAGGCGGCGCTGCGGTTCTTCGAGGGGATGATGGCGGCCTGGGTGCAGCTGGACGCCTGGACGTGGTGGTCATGGTCAGCCTGCTACTCGCGTGTGGGCAGCTCGGTTCGCCACAGGAGGAGCGTGCACGCGTGCTGCATCTGGAGGTTCCTGGCGATGTCTCTGTCGCTAGGGGCGTTTTGCATTTGCTGAGAGGCTGTTCGCGGGAATGCCCAGGCTGGATGTTATCTCGTGGAGCGAGCTGATCCTTGGCCATGGTTTGAATGGGCGTTCTGATGTTGCGTTGAGGCTTTCTGATGAAATGGAGGCCGAAGCACTGGAACCGAATTCGGTCACCTTTCTCAGGAATGGCACTGTCAGCTTGTGCGCATTCAGGAATGGTTGAACAAGCGTATGCTCTCTTCGGGGGGATGGAACGGCGCGGTGTTGAGCCTGAGCTGAAGCATTACTCTTGCATGGCTGATGCGTTAGGAAGGGCTGGCCGTGTTGTTGAGGTAGTGAAGCTCTTAGAGGAAATGCATTTCCAACCTGACGAGGCCATGCTTGGAGGTGTATTAGCAGCTTTGCCTGAACGGATTTCAACGAGATTAATGGGCATGTCTCCTGCAAAGAGCGGCTGCTACATGATCTTGGAAAACATATATTCAGATGCTTGGAGGTATGGTGACGCGGAGAGGATAAGGGGCTTCATGAAGTAAAAGTCGACAAGCTTCATAGGTATAATTCAGTTGAATTAGGTGCTACTGTGTCTGAATCAAAATCTGGATAATTAGTTTCATATGATTTTGATGTACTTAAGCAGTCGAGCCAATCTGGTGACATACACTTGGTGCAGTATGTGCTTTGAGGAAAAACAGAGGTGCTTAGTTGAAGGAAAGAGCACATGTGATGTGTTGGCAACTCAACATTTGAGTGACTGTCCTGTGCTCTCGAGAAATGCGGGGAAGCCACTTCTCCAGCCATGTCAAACGGTTAAAACATTATTTATGTACAAACAATTGTAGTCAACAAACTCTACTTTTTACCACTAACAATTATTCACACAAAAAAAACTCTTCCAACCATTTAATGGTAAAGTCAAACCTAAGTTTATTTAAATTATATCTAAAAAAACTAGCCTACTGTCGAGGGTTGAGAATGCAACTCGGCTCGGTCACAGGCATGTTCTGCGATTATCGATTAGCCTCAATCGCGTTTCGGCCGAGCATTGTGTCGCATGGGCCTCAGTCGTGCCATCGCCTCGCAACTGAGCCACATGGCAGGCCGAGGCCTCAATCATGGTTTCATAGCGTGAATGGCCCAGCCACATTAGTTAGTCGCTACTTCACCGAGTGATTGAGCCTAGTCGTGTGGTGGCACAATGGTTATAGGTTATGTTTGTAAAAAATTAAAAACATGGTTTTATTTATGTCATTTAAAAAAAAAGTTTACTCTAAAGAAAACTCAGAACCACACGCTATGGTGCTGCCACGAGAATGCCGAGGCCTAAATATGGAAATCCTTTTCGACACGGAGAATTGCATGTTACACGAGCAAATTTGGTAGTGCGTGTCTGCGTGAAGTAGACGACAAGATAAAGAGTTTTTGCCCTCTTGCCCAGCTCTCTATCAGAAGTAAGGGTGTATTGGAGGAGAAAATTGTCATTCTGCCACTCTCAAGATGCGGTTTCACCCAAATGCCACTCCGGACATTGCACACTATAAAATGCCACCCTCAAGAGTTGGAAACTCGCTGGCATGCCATTTTGGGGCTTTAAAATGATTTTCAGCCTATTTTCGTGTTGGAGTGACCATTTTGCCCTTAGGCCCACTCGCAGGTCTTCTCTCGTGTTACTTTTCTCGTCTAGGTGCGCGGTGCATGCCTTGATGTATAACTCATCCGCTGCCCACTGGTTAGGGCCTTCTTCACAAATATAAAAATATTATTTAACGAATTTTTTCTTTTATCTCTCTATTTATTTTCTGTCAACTATATGCATTTATTAATTACCACTAACACAAAGTAGTGATAATATTTATCAAATCTCATAAATAAATAAATATAGTTAAGAGAATAAATAGAGACGTAGAATTAAAAAAAGGGTCTCGGAGGAAGTATCTATCTACCGATTCTACCCGTGGGCAGAAGTGTCATTTCACAAGGAAAATCCACCGAAATAGACCAAAATGGCATGGAAATGAAGTGAAATCGAAGGGAGTGTCATTTTGGCGATTGCAATGTCCGGAGTGGCATTTGGGTGAAACCGCATCTTGAGAGTGGCAGAATGACAATTTTCTCGTATTGGAGCGGATACCTGGATATTGTTTATTTCATATCCTATTTAATATTGTTTTTGAGAATTGCAGTCGAATACGGATAATATCGGACATGAATATAAATGCGAATTGTCTCGGTCATGAATACAGGTCATGGATATTTAGGAAGATATCACGCAAAAACATAACTCATATGGGTCGCATGTAAAAGAATCAATCAATCGTACATGTTTAAAATGCAACTCATTAGGAGTTCAACAAGCAAATTTGACTATAACAATTAAACTCAAAAGTATTTTTTTTAAAAAAAAATCCTTATGTTGAACATATTTACCTAAATTGTTTGGAATTATTCTAAGTTTATTTGCTATTTTTCTTGACTTATTTGGATTTTCTATATTTTCTAAAAATAAAAACCTAATTTAAATATTTGAAAAAGCCTGTGGGCCAATTTCTCTCTCTGGCCTACTCTAGGCAGGTGAGAGGGTAATCATGTGATCTATGGCTTCATATGCTTGTCTATTGAGCTGATATTCGCATATGCAAAATAAATTTTTCGGATATTATCCGATTAAAATTTCGAATAGGTTCGATATATACTTTGCCCCCGAAAAGCTATCACCTCGTTTTGTGGGAGCGACTGAGTTGCCAAGCATTTTTCATCTCTCTCTTTTTTCCTTTCCTTTCCTTTCCTTTCTTTTTTGCTGCCGCAAATACCCCGTCTTTTCTATTTGTATTTCGTCTTATGTTCTAACTTGTAAATACCGGATGGCATGAAAGTTTTCCAAGAAGTTGGGTCTTGGTGATTTGAGCTCAGTGATCGCTGGAAACTGAATTAAGCGGTTAGCCAACTTGGACGGCACGCAAGTAGGGCCCTAGGCGACGCGTCAGATGACGACCGGTCCGTACTATCAAAATTGATGCATAAGTTGGTAATCTAGTGGTGTTTGGATTGCAGCCACAGTAGTTGTAAATATTTGGCAAAATAGCTAGGCTTGCATTTGGGGTTTCAGACCAACTAGACTGCCAAATTCTCATGGTTGTGCCTATGACACGATGACTTCATATGAACATTTGTTAGAAATTGGTCCATGGGTGGTTCATTTCTTTTAATTCCAATGTATGCATGGTTTAGGCCCTGTTTGGTACGGTTCCAAATTCTAGTAGAAACGGAAACGGTTTCAGATTCTTGGTAGAAACGTGTCAGGTAGGATTATGTGAATCGGGTGGAACGGGGTCGAGACCGATTCGGCCACAGAGTGGAAAAAGAAGAAACGATCCGAGGAGAATCGTTCTAAGCTTTAGCCCGTTTGGTTGGATTTCTTTCAGAATCTAATAGAAACGGCTCGATTTCAAGTTGCCAAACGGGGCCTTAGTACCATATTGCCTAACCAAGTGGAGGAAAGGCAACTTAAAAGGTGGAGTCCTTGCCACCTGTTGATACTTGGCATAAGAATAGCATAAGGTGAACAGTGACTAAACACGCGCGCACGCGTATTCGCGTATTTTCGCGTGAAAATCCACGTCGTAGTGTGTCTCCTGGCACTTTCAATTCACCTTTTATTTTGCTGAATCTTGCAATATCCCTCTATTCATTCTATTTAAATGCAATTTAAAAATATATTTCAATTCAATGTAAGTGTCATAAACGCCATCAGTTTCTAGTGCGTTAATTGATATTCTGCTGTCAGTTATTAGTAACTGCCATATTGAACTGACATAATGTTGTCAGATACTAGTGCATGTATATTTAAATACTTGGAGACGTCCAGGGCAGCGACGCTGAATTCCTCCTCCATTCTTCTTGCTCCTCTCTGAACTCTGTACTGTTGTGTTGAGCTGTTGAACCACGCCGGCCTTCCTCCTCGGCGTGCACCGTGAAGGAGGGTGAACGGTATCTCTGAGTCATTGCTGCAGAATTCACTTGCACGGGGCGATACTAAGGTTTTTCGGCAGCGCTTCAGCGTGACCGCTCTGCTTCTTCTTCGACGTCGACTACTTCCACGACCGCGTCTGCGCTGCACTGCTTCTAATTCTTCAGCAAGCCCAACTGTAAGTCGTTCGTGTGATCATTCGACTATATTAATTTACAATAATTAAGCATATTTTGAAGTACAATGTGTTACTTGTTGTTTTATGCATTTCTAATCTTTTGTTATATTTGTCTCAATATAAAACCCGGAATAAAAATATTGTGCATATTTCCAACAACATTTGCAGTTGCAAAATATGCTCAACTTGAGTCTTGGTTTGTTGATCTTGTCACCGGGAATATTATGGTTTTAATGGATTATAAATTGGACACCTGGTTTAAGAAATATAGTCATTTGAAGTTTGTTAATTGAACAATTTAAAGTATTTAATGCTACCAATCTCCAACTGCCACCTTAACGAAGCAATGGCCACTAGGGGTGCAATCAGAGCAGATACAGACAGATATCGTTCATCCTGTACATATTCCAATTTTTTCTCTAAATTGGAGTCAAATATAGATAATGCCCGACACTAATAGGGATGGCAATTTTGCCCGATTATCTGTGAACTTGTGGTAAAAACCCTAATAGAGTTGAATATGTTCCTCCTTTATTGCTCGTAGGCATATTCGTGGAGGCAAATCTTCGCCCGATGGGCAAACGGGCATAGGTATGGGGGAGCTTCACCGGTGCCCGTTCTACCCGATTACCCGATAATAAGTATTGACAAGTTGACCATGTTTGAAAAATCCTAGAAGCATTCCAGGGTTCCACCCTTCTTGGCCCTTGATTTTCCGTCAGCAAGTTAATTTTTCTTCTATGCCTTATCCTAAATCCTCATATGTTGCTTGTGATTTGTGTTATGTTACTTATGATTTGTGTTGAGCACACATATCTGTGAGCTATACTGCATGTTTATTAGACGTTGACTATGAAAAGTAGTAGCCAACCTTGGTTGAACTGTTGTTTTTCTTTTAATATATTTATTACCTTTATGATGATATGTTGGTTGTATAAAATGGCGGTGGGCACACGGGTATGCCCGCGTGTATCGGGCACCCACGGACGACGGGTATGAGCGAGGTTATTCACTCACCACCCTTCGCAGGATAAGCCTGTGGGGGAGATTTTAGCTGGTGGGCATGGGTATGAGCGAGCATTACCCTTGCCCACCGTGCCCGATTGCCATCCCTAGACACGAATACGAATGCGGACTGTCTCGTTCATAAATATGGAGCGAATACATGTCAAGACGAATGCAAGTAGTCTCGGTTACTGATATTTTGTTGGATATCGCGCAGAAATAGAACTCATATGTGTCTCACGTAAAAGAATCAATCGATCATACTACATGTTTAAAATGCAACTCATTAGGAGTTCAACAAGCAAATATGACTGCAATAATTAAGCTCAAAAGTATTTTTTAAAAAAGTTCCATATTTTCAATCTTATTTACCTAAATTGTTTGAAATTATGCTGAGTTCCTTTGCTATTTTTCTTGGCTTATTTGGATTTCCTGTAATTTTTAAAAATAAAAAACTAATTTTAATATTGAAAAAAGCTTCATGGGCAAATTTCTCACTCTGGCCCACTCTAAGCGAGTAAGAGGGTGGTCATGTACTTATGAACCTATGGTTTTATGTGCTTGCCTATTAGGCTGATATCCAAATATCCAAAATAAATTACCAAATACTGTCCAATTAAAAATCAGGATAGCTCCGAATCTAACAGACAATTTTGTCCCGAATCTGTTTTCATATCCGACAAAAATTATCCATATCCGACTCCAATATCCAAACAAAATACGGATATCGATTTTATACTTCAAATAAGATATGAATTTATTCAGACAAACAGTCGGTTGGAAACTGTCGGCTTGTTTGCACGTTTGCACCCCTAATGGCCACTAGTCTCGCCAAACTTTTGGCGACCGAATCCTTCGGCTGCGAAATTGCCCGGGTTTTGCAACATTTCTGGTGAGCCTTACCAATTTTTCTTTGGCACTCCAAATATTAGTAAAA
Source organism: Rhipidocladum racemiflorum (assembly GCA_036346355.1). Taxonomy (NCBI): domain Eukaryota; kingdom Viridiplantae; phylum Streptophyta; class Magnoliopsida; order Poales; family Poaceae; genus Rhipidocladum; species Rhipidocladum racemiflorum. Next base: position 12,026,394 of record CM070578.1, on the reverse strand, counting down.
ATCCAAATACTGATCAAGTTTTGATAAAAGGCTTTTGAGGGTTGCAAACCAAACGCCCCGTGCTCCCCTTATTTCAGAATAATTGACATATTTAACAAACCGGCTCCTTAGCACTGATTCGGCACGCCTGCCTTCCTTTCTTGTCGACAGCCATGGATGGAGAAGGGAGCAGGAAGAGAGGGGCAAAACAGATTTTTCACCCACCTTCTCTCTCAATGGGATAATTGATACGTATCCAGATTTAATTATTCGCATTTGGTTCTGAATCCGACCTGAATTTCTTTCCGAATTCGACTCCAGATCAGACGGGAATTATCCGGCCCGTGTTTACCCCTACATATGCAGCAGGTTAGGTTAGCTGACATGATATATACATACATACATACATACATATATACACACACAGTATACTGATATGATACTTGTAGTAGTGTAGCCCCGCAGCCCCCGCTCTACCCCTGCTCCTGGTCCACCCCATGCGTGATTGGATCTGAAGAGCTCAAGAAGATTCAATGGTTTCGTCTTCGGACCCAAGGCGTAGACCAAAGAGCATCGGTTGCGCGCGCACACGAGTCACACGACCTGGCTAAAGTGGCGTCCCCACACGCTTAATTATATGGCAACATATCATATGAAATTAAGTTTTCGATGCAATCATTGTGCAACTGAAGTACCAAATATCGTGAAAAATTCTGAAAAAATGTGTAGATGTACTCTTGGACATACTCTGCCCCTGTATAAAATTGCAAGTTCAAATTCATTATATATTGAGAATTATAAAAAAGAGAACAATTTGACAAATTTGAAGGGTTCAAAATTGATAGAATTTGTAACTCTCAATATATAATGAATTTGAACTTGCAATTTTATACAGATGTAGAGTATGTTCAAGAGTACATCTACAAATTTTTTTAGAATTTTTCACGATATTTGATAGTTCAGTTGCACGATGATTACACCAAAAACTTAATTGCAAATGATATGTTGCCTAATTATATACCTAAGCCCTGTATGATTCAACGGTCCACACGACTTTCGAACGCGACTCACGAGAAATGTGCATGAAACCGCCCTGCTATTCCCTGCGAAACTTCAGTCTAAATCAGCGGCAACCACCACCACGCTACCCTGCCTTCTGCCACCGCCTACAAAACCCCACCACCCGCGCTCCTCCGTCCAACCATCGATCGCACCCGTTACGCACACCCGCGCGCGCATCACATCACATACGAAGAACACACTTGCTCTCCTCCGGTCGCGTGAGCCACGCACGGTTGCAGCTACAGCACCAACGATGGCCACTGCCGCCACTAGTGAGACGCAGCAGCAAGCGGCCGTCGTTACGCAGAGCCATAGAGTGGTGGACGAGGTGTTCGGGTGGCTGCGCGTGCTGGACGACGGCACCGTCGACCGCACGTGGACCGGTCCGCCGGAGGCGCTCCCGCTGATGCAGCCGGTGCAGCCCTACGCCGTCCCACGCGACGGGCACACGCTCCACGACCTCCCCGGGGTGCCCAACCTCCGGGTGTACCTCCCCGAGGTCGCCGAGGGCGGACGACGCCTCCCCGTCGTTGTGCAGCTCCACGGCGGCGGGTTCTGCATCTCCCACCCGTCCTGGCTCATGTACCACCACTTCTACGCGCGCCTCGCGTGCGCCCTCCCTGCCGTGGTGGTCGCCGTCGAGCTCCCCTTAGCCCCCGAGCGCCGCATGCCCGCGCAGATCGACACCGGCGTCGCCGCACTCGGCCGGCTCCGCTCCATCGCTCTGTCCGAGGCCGGCGCTCTCGACGACCCGGCGGCAGAGCTGCTCCGCTCGGCCGCGGACTTTTCCCGGGTGTTCCTCATCGGGGACAGCTCGGGAGGCAACCTCGTCCACCTCGTGGCCGTGCGCGTCGGCGAGGACGGCACGGACAATTGGGCTCCTCTCCGCGTCGCCGGCGGCATCCCGATCCACCCGGGGTTCGTGCGCGCCACCCGGAGCAAGTCGGAGCTGGAGGCGAGGCCGGACACGGTGTTCTTCTCGCTGGACATGCTGGACAAATTCCTCGCCATGGGGCTGCCGGAGGGCGCCACCAAGGACCACCCGTACACGTGCCCGATGGGCCCGCACGCGCCGCCGCTGGAGTCCGTGCCGCTGCCGCCGATGCTGGTGGCCGTGGGCGAGAACGACCTCATCCGCGACACCAACCTCGAGTACTGCGACGCGCTGCGCGACGCCGGCAAGGAGGTGGAGGTGCTGATCAACCGCGGCATGAGCCACTCCTTCTACCTCAACAAGTACGCCGTCGAGATGGACCCCACAACCGGCGAGCGGGCCCAGGAGCTCGTCGACGCCATCAAGCGCTTCGTCGCCCGCCACTAATTAAGTGCAACAACATGATCTCTCACGCGCCAAGATGCTTATTCGTCATGTTTTTCTCGTTTTTGTCCTGTGTGTCTGCCATTGAGGTCGACCAACGCGCGCGCGCGCGTGTGTTGTGTACGCGCGTATAGCTTTTGGGCTGGGCTTGACCGTAGTCGTGCTCGTGCCTGCTAGCATTTCTGTAAGTACGCGGTGGTGTCATGGTGTGTGCCGCATTGCCTCCACAGCCGTTGGATGTCACCTAGGCAACGTGCTGTAGCATTCGTGATCAAACAGCTCAGCTGTTTCACTGTAATAACTCCGTTGTAGTTCTGGGATATTCTCTGCATCAAATAGTTAAAATTGGATTCCTAAACAAAATAGTTGAAATTGGTATGCCAAGAAAATGTATGGATGTCCATGCTTTTTGTGTACCTGCTGTCCATTGCAAGTACTTTGCTTTAAAAGTAAAAAAAAAAAACTTTAACTTGAATCGAGATGGTTCCGTCTCTCTGTTCAGACTTCAGATGTGCATGATATTTTGGGCATGACACAATCTTTAATACGCATATCAAGTCTTCCAATGATACCTTTGCGAAAACATATTATAGAAGTACTCTCCATTACAACTTTAATAACATCGTATTGACATGATTTCTATAAGTAGTTTTGTATTTTGTAGTACTTATAAGCTAGTGATCAAAGTTAGCAAAGTTTTACTCTCTCTATTTTGAATACACGTCATTCAATCTTTCAAATTTGATTCCCAAATATAAGTAAGTATATATATATATATATATATATATATATATATATATATATATATATATATATATATATATCAGATTTTACTGTTACGCCGGCAATTCATTCTCCAGTGATATTTTAGGAGGGTTCAACAGTTTGTAGAGCCTATGCATTTAGTAAATTAGTGTTCATTTGGCAGTAAAATCTCATTCATATGTCATTTACTGGCGAGACATATTATTTTGTTTCTCTCGTTGTCAGTAAGCTACCGGTGAAAACCGTGCATGAATGAAAGCTGCCAACAAAAAGTTATGACTAAATCAAAGAAAAAATATTTTAGTACAAATGAGGAACCGTGTTTATTAGTTCGTTGGCCACATAACTGATAGATGTAGTCAACACAACGAATAGGCGTACGTTGGATGGTTTGGACACGCTCATTCAGTCGACACGTAGAATAATTATTCTACACTTGAGTGCAGAATAGTGTTTTCGTTTGTGTGTGTGTATTGTGTGTGTAGCCTGTCCTGTACTTCTAGTACATACTGTCACCTTCCAATACCACTTAAATGAATATATTATACCTATTTATCACTTTTAGTATATTTAAATACTAATTCTAAGATATTTCAATACAATATGGTTGATTTTTTTTTTTTGATATATACCTGTCGACGATTGGGGAGCAGGCCCCCGCTGAGCTTACTTAGTTGACTGAGGGATCAACTTTGTCCCCTTTTTGCGTGAAGGGTTGCTCTGATGGATGCTTGATTTCACCGGGCCCAAACGCACTCAGAGAACGACACGGGGATTTATCCTGGTTCGGGCCTCTCACAGAGGAGATAATAACCATACTCCAGCGTGGTGTGTATTGTGTATGTGTACTTTTGCTTATGTGTCTCCCTCCAATGTCCGGGAGGTATTTATACTTTACAAGGGTATCGCGTCGGTTACGACCCACTTCGTGCACGTCTGACCGTGTCCAACGTGGTCGCAACCGAATCCTACTTCTCCATCACACCCACGTCCTGGGCGCAACGACCCTTCGGGGTGGCATGATTATCGCCTTGACTAGTCATAACCCCCGACCATGCAGCCAGAGCTCGAGGTCGGGCCGAGCTAATTTGACACCAACCCGAGCAGGTTTGCCCGAGCAACATGCTCGGGCACTAGCCAAGCAACAAGCTTGCGCCGGAAGGGCAAGGAGCTCGTACCGAGCGGGCAAGTCAAGCAGCGATGCTCGACCCTTCCTAGGTCATCTTCGGGGACGACCTCCGAGGTGCACGGGGCAGGGACGAGCTCGGTCGTCGTGGCATTATGGTAATTAGGGGAATCATCCAATCCCCGACAATACCCTTTTTCATATGTAAAAGGAGTATACACATAAATTATACTATAAAAAGTGGATTTTGATGAAAAATTTTATGAAACTCACTTTGGAGTATTTATAATCATTATTAGAATATGCTTGAAAGAATAAAGATGTATAACTTATTTATTTAAGTGGTATATGAGAAGTTGGAGTACATTCTACTCACAGGAGTAGTTCCTCTCACATCTAAAATACTACCTAAATGAATTTGAAATACTCCTTTATCATTTTGGGTACACTCATATACTAATTATAATATATTCTAATATGAGCCGCATAAAAAGTGCATGGAAGTACATAGTTTTTAGCGTATTTTGCAAATACTTTCATATACGAACATAAAAAATAAGTATATCTAACAAATGTACATACCACCTCTCAATATAGCTACTCTTTTATACTCCTATACTCCCTATAATGTGATATATACACACACACACTCTCTCTCTCTCTTATGAGTACATACTCTTACTTTCAATATACTACTTAAACCAGCGTTTTATACTTCTTTGTTATTTTCGGTATACTTAAATAATAATTCTAAGATACTCCAATGTGACATGGTTGAAAAAATTCATTGAAGCCCTTTATTTTTGCTATATATCTTTTTTCAAATGTAAAATGAGTATTGTCGACGATTGGAGAACGGGCTCCCGTCGAGCTTACTTGTTGAATGGGGGATCAACAGAGCCCCGTCGCACGGATCGAAGAGGGCGTTCGAGCGACGCGAGGTCGGGAGAAGGAGGCCGGAAAAAAGGGGGGACGCGGTGTTTTTTATCCTGGTTCGGGCCTCTCACCGCCGAGATAATGACCCTACTCCAGTGTATTGTGTTCTATCTTTCGTGTGCCCTCTCCATTCTGAGATCTTGAGGGGTTTAAATACTATGACTAGAGATGCGAAAAAGTAATCGCCTCCGGATCACGCTATGTATCCATATCCGTGATGTCGCCCTTGATTCAGCGTTATTTGAATTTGGGTATGATTTCCCTTGATCTCCGGTGATTGGTTGCCTCCTTCCTTCCTCGCGGCTCATTTGAGCCCTCCGACCAAGACACCCGAGCAGGTCGTGGCCTCCACGAGCATGCTTGCTCGTGGGGTGTGTTTGGTGCTTCGCGAACGGAGGCGCAAACGCTGTATGCTTTCGGAGGAGAAGGAGGGATGCTCGCTTCGTTCTCCCGAGCATCTTCCCTTAGTGCCGCTTGGTCGGCGGGTTTAGCTTTTCACGGGTACCGTGGTCTTTTGCCAGATAGCCAATCCCCGATGGCTAGCCCCGAGGTTCAAGTGGGGAACCCTCGGGCTTCCCTTGAGCCTAAGAAGACTTGAGGGGATTGAATTTCCTTTGGTCGTGGGCTCACGACCATTTTACGTCGGGAGACGAGCTTCTTTACCCGCCGCGTGCTTGCTCTGCCTTGGCAAGCGTCGTTGGTCGTTTCATGCGGTTCCTTCTCCGAGAAGCCTCCTCGTGATGCGGTAGTTTCTCGGGAAGCGGCGCTTTTTCCGGCCAGTGTGTTGTCGCGATAGGCGGCGATTTTTATCCCGCCTCTTCACTATCCTTTTAACCCTTTCTACCGGAGAGGTCGGAGTCCCATTGCGTCTCTTTGCTCGTCTTCGGCGAAAAATCTTCCAAGAGCCCTAGCGCCCAAGAACCCTTTTCGCTCTCCTTCCTTCTTCGGCCATGGCGCTGCTTCAAGGTTAGCCGATGACCCGAAGGAGGCTCCAGTGCTCACGGACGAAGGGGTACGTCGACCCAAGCTCGGGTCGAGTGCCCGGGATGATGCGGCGCCAGACCGCGGAGACGGAGATCGCCTCTCTGCGAGTTGTACGCCATCAACGGGCTTCGTCGCTCGAGAGCGACTTCCTCGCCTCCGTGCTTGCCTTCTGCGGTGCGAGATCTCTCATCTCCACCCCAACTCCATCCTTTCCTCGCAATCTTCTCCCACCTTTGCGAGGCTTACGTGGGTGTAATGCCCACGGCTAGCCTCTTCTTTCACTTCTATTCCCTTCCGCACCGGCCGGGATGGTTCCGCATTGCGTTTATCTTCGCCCGCCCAACCGACCATACGAGTACCCTTCGTTGCTCAAGGACTCGGTGTCGGGTTGGGCCGACCTCAATTCTACCGGAAGAAGGCGGAGGAGGTCCCGATTGGTCTACTGGGAGGACGCTCCGCCATCGAGAGGCGCGCCCGCCTGCGGTAACCCGAGGAAGAGCGGGTGCTCAGACGATCGGTGAGCTTGCCCAGATGGGGCTCACTGGTCGGGATATCGCCGGGACTTTACCTTCAACCGGTGTCCCCTCGAGGCGCCGCGAGCATCCCTTCTTCGAGGTGACCGGGTGGCACGACTTCACCCGCGAGGACAACGCAGTATGTTCCTGGACCTCTTTCCCGAGCATCGCCGCTTTACAGTGAAGCTGCGTTATGCATCCGTATATGCCTTTTGTCTTAGTCTTCGGTTGTGACGCAGACTCAGAGGACGGATGGGTTAGCGATAGGGTCGCCGAGATGTTCGGCGCCAGAAGGAGAAGGAGCCGACGCCCAATCGCCAGGTCCCCAAGAATATTTTTGACCGCGGCGACGCGGTAAGTACATTTTCCCACTTCCGCTCGAGGGCATGTTTTCCGAGCTCATTCCTCCCGATTGCTAAGGTGAGAAGGTCGCCCTTGAGCTTGCGGTGTCGAAGGCCGCCGCCGCCAAGAAGCCGACACGCCAGGGGTTCCGTGAAGAGGCGGCGGTCGAGGTCGCCGAGCATCCGCCTCGCCTCCCGCCAAGCTGGCCGAGGCGCCGAAGCCGACCAGGACCCCTACCTCGCACCTTGAGTACGCCGACCGCCAGGAGGTGTTTAACTCCGCATTTGGTTCGATGACTTCAAACGGAAGAAGCCGAGCCGATGAGCCGATCGAACAGCTCGCCGAGCAAAGCGAGGAAGGCCGAGGAGGATGCCAGGTCTCTCCCACCAAGGAGCGGTGGAGAGGCAGATCAGGGCCCTCCAGGACTCACTCGGGTGGTTGATGCCCCAGGAGGAGGAAGAAGAGGAGGAGGCCGCCTATGCTCGGTTAGAAGGAGCAGGAGGTCGACCTCTCAAACCGCCTCGACGCTTGGAAGAGGTCGACATGGACGATGTCGACCGGGCGATGGCACGCCGCCAATGACGCCGCAGAGAGCGCTGCGTGGTCGTGGCCGAGGCCTACGAGGCCGCCGCGGCAGTGTCGCCCGTGGGCCCGGCGAGGAGGCCGAGGAGGATGGCGCCGCCACGGGCGAAGGTACGTTCTTCATTCTCTTATTCCGCTCTTGTCTTGCGACTTTCTTGAGCTAACCCCACCCTGTTTGGCGTGGGCGTGATAGCTCGGATGTCGTTTTGGACTTCCGCCGATGGTCGAGGAGATTATCAACTCCGCGATGGACGCCGAAGCTCGACCGCGTCGTCGGCCGGTGATGGCCGAGACGGGAGGAGCCGGTGCTAACCGGACTCGGTGGAGCCCGAAGCTTCCTTCGGCGGGACCGTGCTCTTCGGCGGCCGTGGAGCCTATCCCGGCCATGGAGGAGCAGGAGCCGCAGGGGATCGAGGACCAAGACGCCTTGGCCTTGGCCCCTGCGAAGAGATGATCGCGGCGAGGCTCAAGCGCCGAGCCAGGGAAGGAGCTTGGTCGCTTCCCGACCAACACTCTTGGCCATGAGCCAAGGAGAGGAGGAGGAGGAGGTCGTCCCTGGCCTAACCCCTTTGGTCCGGGGCACCAGCGCCCCGCCACGGAGGTGCAAGGCGGAGGTGATCGTGATTGATCAATCGCCTCGGCCATGCGGAGCATCGGCCGCCTCCGACTATGGAGGGACAAGAAGCGAGGTGATCGCCTCGATCCAATGCCTTTGGTCGGAGAGCATCGGTCGCCTCCGGTGAAGAGGAACAGGAGGCGGAGGTGGTTGCTAACGACCAATCGCCTCCCATGAGCATGGAGTGGCGGCGCTCGTGGTTGGCGTTCGACCCCGGCGTGATGGCCGACCATGGGGAAAGGCGACCACGAGCCGCTTGTGGGACGAGGATCGCCGGGCGACCGGTTGATCGAAGGTGGTGACGCCGTTGCTCTCTGGGAGCACCGGGTGCTCAGAGGAGCAAGACCTTGACGCGCCGGCCGGATGACTTGGTCAATCCCTTCTTTCGGCCGGCGCGACCGACCGCCACGGCCAGGACAAGCCGGTCACCGGCTCTTCCGGTAAGTTTCCATGTTTCTTCTTTTTCTGCCGCGAACGATCTTCCGGGAGTCCGCTCGGCTCTTTCCCTTCTCCTTTCTCTTCGCTCAAGTTTGCCGCGAAGGCTATGGAGGATATCGATGCCACCTCGGTCTCGGCAGAAGAAATCGGTCGTACCATGCGAGCAAGACGCCAAGATCGCCGATCTTGAGCGTCGGGTCTCCGAGGTGCGCGAGGCCGACTGAAGCCGGAATCGGCGAGGAGCCTCATCGCCGGCTCCGGGACCAGCTCTTCCAGAGCGAGACGGCCGAAGAGCACTTCAGAGCGTATGCGCCGAGCTTGACGAAGAGCCGGTGAAGCTTGGCAGGACCTTCGCCGAGCTCGGGAGCGCGAGGAAGCTCAGCTCAAGGAGGCGCAGCGCCTCGGGAAAGCGCTGGCCGAAGGTCGCGGCAGCTGAAGGTCCTGGACCTAGAGGCGGAGGTCGACTCCCTTAAGGACGAGCTCGCCGCCTCCAGGCCTGGTCGTAGGACTTAGCTCTTTCTTTTATTTTTATCTTGTGTAAAACCTCAGAAAGAAAAACAACGTTTTGGATTAAATGAGCATATTCGCAGGAGTTTGGTCCTTGCCTGCTTTTTTTTTTTTGCTTGAACTCGCCAAAGATAAGCCCGTATGATCCTGCTCGCTAAAAGAAAGCAAGTTCTGCATGGAGCGTAGATACGAGCAAAGAAAACAAGTTCTGCGTAGATCAAATATCATAGACACGAGCAAAGGAGCCTTGGTAAGGAGGGACTAACGTTCCTATCATACGTAGCCCCTACCATGGACAAAGGTCGTGTCCTCACCGCTATGCGAGCACGAGTTTGTTCATGGGAGTTTTTAAGGGTCGCTTTGGTCGTAACGATTTTTTGAATTACTCGAATAGATCGGTTGCGTTTGAGTGAACTGTGAGCACAGGCGGAGCAGGCTTTAAACCAACAATACGTAGAGCCACCATACCCGAGTGGTCACCGACCGCTTAGAGTGGATGTTCGCGCCCGACCATGCATACAGCGAAGAGCTACTGTGGAAAGTGGACGATTAGGCGAGCATCGGCCGGGGCCAAGGGAGATGGCGCGCACATACTTGTTGGATAAGTTCGTCTTAGTCTTTGGTAGACGACGATGCTCGCTCGACAAAGCGAGGACGAAATTCGAGAAAGAGGGAAAATGATTTATTGGAAAGAACGCAAGGGGCGCGAGATAGGAGTACTCGTCTAAACGTAGAATTTACGCAGCTTGATCGATGTTCCAGTCTTTGGTGAGCTCTCGACCATCCGGCATCGCGAGGCGAACAGCCCGGCGCGCTGGCCAGTAGACATGACCGTGTAGGGTCCTTCCCACCTTGGGGTCACTTTGTTGGCCTTCGACAGTCTTGAACTCTTCGTAAGACCATGTCGCCGACTTGTAGGGCCCTAGGCCTGATCGCCTTGGCTGCATGCCTACGAAGAGCTTGTAGGTAAATTGCAGGCCGAGCAACGCCTCGTCGCGTGTCGCCGGACGAGGTCCAGGTCGACGAGGCGCTCAACCTCTTGATCGATGGAATCGATCGATTGCACCTTGGGGAACCCAAAGACGATTTGGCAGCGAGAATGGCCTCCGCACCGTAGACGAAGTTGGAAAGGCGTCTACTTTGTGGCTCGACTTGTCGTGGTGCGGATAGACCAAAGAACGGCGGAAGCTCCTCCACCCATCGCTTGTCTTTGGTTGAGGGTCTTAAAGACTCTCTTTTATGCCTGGACTAGCCGCCCATTTGCTCGCTCATTGCTCCGTTACTCTGTGGATGTGCCACGAGCGAAAGCAGACCTTGGTCCCGACCTCCTCACATAACTTTGGAACAGTTCATCGGTGAATCGGGTCCCATTGTCTGTGATAAGACGGTTGGGTACCCGAACCGGGTTACCACGTTGTCGCGGAGGAACCTCTTGGCGCTGGCCGAGATGGTCGAGCAGGCTCGGCCTCTATCCACTTAGTGAAAGTGTCGATGGCCACGAGCAAATACTTGCAGCCTTTCCGACCTCGGGAAAGGGTCCAAGGACGCCGAGCCCCTGTCGAGAATGGCCACGAAGCGGTATGGTTTGTAGGGCATATGCCGGTTGGCGGAGTTTTGCGAGCATGGAACCGGCATGCTCGGCGGTCGTTACGATTGACCGCGTCCGTCAAGGCCGTCGGCCAAGAGTAACCCAATCGGAAGGCTTTGCTCACAAGCGTTACGAAGACGAATGAGCTCGCGACATTCCTTCGTGGATATCACGAAGAAGGTATCGCCTTCCTCCTGGAGACGATTTGGAAAGGATTCCTAATGCGCCTTTTCCAGATAGGTCGCCTTCGATCGATCTGTCTTGAGAAGATCGCCTTGTTAGCCGGAACGCTCGGCTTCTTCCTCGGGCAATGTCCCATGCGCAAGGTATTGGATGAATGGCGTCATCCAATTTGGCGCTTTGCTCGAGGAATGAGACCCTACCGCCGGTCTCTGGTGCCTCCTCTTCGAGGGAATGGAGGGCTTATGTAGGTGCTCGACGAGCACTCACGAGCGGCGGTTTGGGAGGAACCGACCTTAGACATTCGATCGGCCAGGAATTATCCTTCACGGGGATGTAGATTACTTCGAAATTCTTGAAGTATTTCTCCATCTTCCTTACTTCGGCCAGTCATGGCGCCATTGAGGTATCGAACACCGATACTCCTTGTTGACTGGTTCACGACCAACCGTGAATCGCCTTCACAAAGGAGCCGTTGGACTCCTAGCGATTTGCATGCTCAAGTCCGCCAAAAGGTTTTCATTCGCCGCGTTGTTAGTCGCGGCGAAATGTAGTTGGATGGCGATCAGAGTCGCTCTCCGTCCGGGAGACCAAGATGACGCCACCGAGCGCTCGTATGCTCGGGATCCGTCAAAATACAAGGTCCAGGAGTTTCCCCTCGAATCATTGGTCCTACTGGTGGTGGTGCCGAGCCGACCATTCTCGCCACGAAATCAGCCAGGACTTGTGATTTTATCGCCGCAAGGGCCGAGAATACCGGCTCGAACTCGGCGAGTTCCATTGCCCACTTGGCTATGCGACCACCGGGCGCCCGATTTTTCAGATTTCCTGAGTGGGAAGCCGGCCACCACGATCTTGTGTGCTTGAAAGTAGTGACGCAACTTCCGGAGGCCATCAAGAATGAGTACAGAGTTTCGGACCTCGGTAACGCTCCTTTGGTCCATGAAGTACTTCGCCGACGTAATAGATAGGTCGCCGGCACCATCTCTTTCATCGCTAACACCGAGCTCACCGCTGCGCGGGTTGCCGCCAGTATAATAGCAATTCTTCCTGCCGTGGGTGTGACGAGGACAGGCGGCTTGGAGAGGTACTGCTTTTAGCTCTTTGAACGCGCGATCGCCTTCCTCCGTCCATATGAAGCCATCATGTTTATGAGGGCTTTAAAGAAAGGTAGTCCTCGCTTCCCGAGTCGGAGACGAACCGCTTAAGCGGCCATCCTCCTGGCCGAGCTTGTACTTCCTTTACGCATGTGGGCGACCTCATGTTCTCAATGGCTTCGATCTTCTCTGGTTAGCCCCAACGCCATGTGGCCCGACCATGTAGCCGAGCACCTTGCTGACCTTCACGCCGAATACGCATTTTTCTCGGATTTAGCTTTATTCGATGCTTATTGAGGTTACAGAAAGTTTCTTCTAAGTCAAAGAACGCGTGACTGAAGTACTCTTGCTCTTGACAACTATGTCGCCGACATATACCTCCAAATTTCGACCTATTTGGTCTCGTGGAAAGTCTTCTGCATGAGGCGTTGAAAGGTTGCTCCCGCATTTCTCGTGACCGAAAGACATGGTCGTATAGCGTAAGGTACCGAACGGGTGATGAAGGAAGTCTTTCCTCGTCTTCGCGCGACAGTCGATTCGATGATAGCCTGAATAGGCGTCTAGGAAGCTCATGGTTCAGTGACCCGCCGTCGGCCCACCAATTGGTCTATGCGAGGCAACGGATAGTTGTCTTTTGGGCACGCCGCGTTCAAACCCGTGTGGTCGACGCATTACGCGCCACTTGCCTCCTTTCTTCCTCGACCAGGATCGGATTGGCTAGCCACTCGGAGTGCTCAATCTCTCCGATGAAGCCACTTTTAGGAGTTTATCAAGTTCCTCCCGGATGATTGCTTGTTTTTCCGGGAAAAGCGTCTAAGTTTACTGTCTCATCGGTTTTTTGTCAGCCGAACCGCTAGCTGTGCTCGACCACCTCCCTTGGGACTCGGGCATGTCGGATGGTTCCCGGCGAACACATCCGACCTTGCTCTGAGGAAAGTGACGAGCTCGAGTTCCTATTTGGGATCTAGGAAGATCCCAAATGAACGATTTGGCCGTTCCGACTCGCTGAGCGAACAGCCTTGGTCTCTCCTCCGGTTGGAGGGCAAGTTTAGGCCGGAATGCTTCGGCTCTTGGTCGTGGCCGCGAGCGGGCAATCGACCGACCATATCCAGCGCTCTTTCGTCGCAATTGAGTGCGGACTTGTGGTTCCCTTGACGGTTATGACTCCGCTTTGGCCCGGAATCTTTAGGCACCGATACGCGTGATGCGAGGCGGCCATGAACTTGGCCAAGGCCTACCGCCGAGGATGGCGTTGTAGGCCGACTCAAGTTTACCACCTCGAAGGTGATTAGCTCCGCTCGAAGTTACTTGGGCCGCGAAACTTACGGGCAAGACGACCTGCCCCAGAGGTTTGATCGAGGTGCCCGGACTATCCTCAAGAAGGGCACGGCCACACTCTTGATTTTGGAACGAGGAATGTGATCTCGCCCAATACCTTGGTCGCAATAAGGTCCAAAGAGCTCCCGAGTCTATGAGGACCCGACCGACGACAAGATTGGCCGATGGTGGGGTTCACGACCATCTAAGCCTCTCGGGGTTTGGTCATCCCCAAGGGACAATCGTCTCTGGAGAATGTGAGGGATACCTCCGACCATTTCACCGGCCAGACCGAGGCTTACCCTGGGTGACATGGTGCACTTCCTTGCAGCCTCCTTTAAGTCCCGGCGGACTTGTAGAAGTGAGTGAGCCCCCGAAGATGACCGCTATGTGATTCCTTGGTTCTTGATATTCCATTTCATCCTCACTTTCCTCGGCGGCTGTTTTCCTTTGTCGCTTTCACCTGCTCGAAGCGTCGGCATGGGACCCCCGCCGTGAAATCGCTTCCAGACGGTAGGTCCACGTTCGGCAATTCCGTAGGTCGTGCCGTGCGCTGGTGAAGTGGGCGATGAGGTCGCCTGCCGGTCCGCTTGGTCGCCTCGTCGGTCCGCTTGGTCGCCTCGCCCTCGAGGCCTGGTGGTTGTCCTCTTCCTCGAGCATTAGGCCCACGGCCGTGTGAGCGTTGCGGGTCGTTGTTGTTCCACCGGCTACCATGGCCGGCGAGGGTTGCTTTTTCTTCTTCTTCTTGATCTTCTTGTCTCTGAGTCGAACCCTTTTGCTAGCCGAGGTCTCTAGGCCAGCCGAGGCGGCGACTTCCCTTCATCCAAAGATTTTCTTCCATTGACGGCTTCATCTGCGTTGGCGATCGATCGGCCATTCGGAAGAGCTCGTTCGCCGTTAGATCCGGGTGGATCTCAGTGTCCTGTGGTGAAGCGCGACGTCGCACTCGAACTTGAAAGCTCTGACGGCGGCCTTGTCCGATATGTTCGGATCGAAGTTCGGACTGGATGAACCTCTCGACGAATTGTCGCAGGTTTCCCGTCTGTCAGATCAAGCGCCCAGTCGCTCTTTTCGGCGGATGTAGCGACTGCGAAATTCGCCGAGTGCGCTGAGCTGCCTCAGACCGTATGGATCCTTCCTTTTGATTGAAAAGCCACGTCGACGAGCTCCGTCGGGGACCGTCGGAAGGTAATTTGCCATTACCTCATCACCTCCGGCGGCGAGGATGGCGGTAGTGTATATCGAGAGGAATTCCTCCGGTTCGGGTCCGTTGAATCTCTCGACGTGGCGGGCTTGAACTGTTTGGCCATGCGACGTCCGGAGGGAGCTTCGTGAAGGCGGCGGCCGGCTTCGGGGTTTCGCGACGAAAACCTCGGCCACGGCGGCCTCCACGCGGATCTTCCACCCAACGCCCGCGGCGCTGGCCGAGTCGGAGAAAACCTCATGCGCTTGGTCGTGGCCGATGACCGCATGGTTGCGGAGTGCTCGAGCGCCAGACCGGGCGACAGGCGATATCGCCCGAGGTTGCTCTGTGGATCGCTCCGGCCTTTCCTGATCGGGTCGGCGACTCGGGCGATCTCCGAGCATGGCTCGAGATTCATCTACGTGTGAACGCACGGGGAGCGTTGTGATGGTCCCGGACACACTCGGGCATCCGGCCATGGGGAGGATCCGAGACTTTAGCTCGGCGGCAAGCCTCTCCAAATCTTCGGCCACGACCACGCCATGGCCTCTAAGTCTACTTGCTCTGGAAATCACAAGAGTCACGACGATCCGCCGCCAAGGCCTCAGCCGCCTCGCTTCGTGAATCAAGCGGCGGCGAAGCTTTGACGGCGCCCGAGTGCGACGGAGTTCGGTACCCGCGAGAGTTCCTTTCCGTGGAGGCGCACCTCCCCTTTGCCTGGCGGCGAATGCTCGCAAGCGTCTTTCCCAAAGACGCCTCCAAGTGGCGTCTGGCCGCCTCATAGTGGTCGTGCCTGGCGGCGTCCGAGGATCCCTCTCGGGCTCGCGTGGCTCCCGACCATGTTGACTCGACGAGAGCGAGACGAAAGCGATGGGGACATCATTGTATCCCCTTGGGACGCGGTCTCTCGGTCGAGCTCTAGGTCGTCTGGTATGTCCAGGCCATCGTAGAGCTCGTTGCAGTCATCCTCGGGGTCTCCGAGGGTAATGTCTGGGAATGGAGGATCCGCCTCGCATTCCGTGTCCGAGGAAAGGCTCCTGCACTCGGTGTGATCGATAGGATCGGTCACCCCGGGCACGTTGTCGGCGGCGTAGTACACGCCGTCATCCTCAACGTGGTCAAAGACACAAAGGTCCCGAGTGTCTCCCGAGTTTGGCATCCTCGAGGATCTTGATCCGCGACGGAATCAAACTGCGTCCCCACTGACGGCGCCAAATTGCCGACGATTGGAGAACGGGCTCCCGCCGAGCTTACTTGTTGAATGGGGATCAACAGAGCCGTCGCACGGATCGAAGAGGGCGTTCGAGCGACGCGAGGTCGGGAGAAGGAGGCCGGAAAAAAGGGGGGACGCGGTGTTTTTTATCCTGGTTCGGGCCTCTCACCGCCGAGATAATGACCCTACTCCAGTGTATTGTGTTCTATCTTTCGTGTGCCCTCTCCGGGCTCCGCGTGGCTCCCAGCCATGTTGACTCGACGAGAGCGAGACGAAAGCGATGGGGACATCATTGTATCCCCTTGGGACGCGGTCTCTCGGTCGAGCTCTAGGTCGTCTGGTATGTCCAGGCCATCGTAGAGCTCGTTGCAGTCATCCTCGGGGTCTCCGAGGGTAATGTCTGGGGAATGGAGGATCTGCCCTCGCATTCCCGTGTCCGAGGAAAGGCTCCTGCACTCGGTGTGATCGATAGGATCGGTCACCCCGGGCACGCGTTAATCGGCGGCGTGGTACACGCCGTCATCCTCAACGTGGTCAAAGACACAAAGGTCCCGAGTGTCTCCCGAGTTTGGCATCCTCGAGGATCTTGATCCGCACGGAATCAAACTATCGTCCCCCACGACGGCGCCCATTGTCGACGATTGGAGAAGCGGGCTCCCGCCGAGCTTACTTGTTGAATGGGGATCAACAGAGCCCCGTCGCACGGATCGAAGAGGCGTTCGAGCGACGCGAGTCGGGAAGAAGGAGGCCGGAAAAAGGGGACGCGGTGTTTTTATCCTGGTTCGGGCCTCTCACCGCCGAGATAATGACCCTACTCCGGTGTATTGTGTTCTATCTTTCGTGTGCCCTCTCCTTATTCTGAGATCTTGAGGGTTTAAATACTATGACTAGAGATGCGAAAAGTAATCGCCTCAGGGGATCACGCTATGTATCCATATCCGTGATGTCGCCCTTGATTCGCGTTATTTGAATTTGGGTATGATTTCCCTTGATCTCCTGGTGATTGGTTGCCTCCTTCCTTCCTCGCGGCTGTTGGCCCTCCGACCAAGACACCCGAGCAGGTCGTGGCCTCCACGAGCATGCTTGCTCGTGGGGGGTGTGTTTGGTGCTTCTGCGAACGGAGGCGCAAACGCGTATGCTCGGAGGAGAAGGAGGGATGCTCGTTTCGTTCTCCCGAGCATCTTCCCTTAGTGCCGCTTGGTCGGCGGGTTTAGCTTTTCACGGGGGTACCGTGGTCTTTTGCCAGATAGCCAATCCCCGACAAGTATATACATAAATTATGCTATAAAAAGTAAATTTTATAAAAATTTTCTTGGAATTCACTTTAGAGTATCTTATAATCATTATTAGAGTGTGCTAAAAAAGATAAAGAAATATAATTTCTTTTATTTAAGCGGTACATACTCTCAGGAGTATAGAACTATTTTCATATAATATATAGAGAGAGATACTCTATTTGTCATGGGTTGGATCTTGTCACGGGATGCTTACAATGCTAGCCCAAGAAACTAATCCCCTTTAGAAGCTGTAACCATTGTGCAAATGTGCACGCATGTGCAGCAAAGTAAGTATAGTTATTAACAACATCCACCCGAATTAATTACCCTTCTGCTTAATTGATCTTAGACTATATTTAGTAATTTTTCTTCATTTCATTTCCTTTCCTATTCTCTTTCCCATATTCATTCTTTTTATTTCCTACTATCTCTTACAGCATCCCCTCAAGGGAATTTGTGTAGTGATTGGAGAGAGATACCCTTTCTAGAGAGATTCACTGTTTAAACCCCTTCCGAAAAGAATTGTGAAGGGAATTCGCTAGAACAATTGAGATTTGTTCGCCAAGGAATTTGGAGGGAGAAGAAAAGCCGCTGGAGATAGTCTTACACCAATCCGCCGGCGCCGGCGCCATTGTTGTGGACGGAGGAGAGCTCGCACCCCTTCTCGTTATCATCGTCTTCCGTCATCTCCAATGGCTTCATGGTGTAGAGATGGAAGCAGAGGAGGTAGTAGCCAAGGTTGAGCACCATGAGGCAGGTGACGAGCCAGTAGTAGGAGTCGAGTCTGCCCCGGTTGATGTTGTCCTGGAGCCACTCGCCGCCGCCCCGCGTGGCGCGCTGCACCGCCGTGACGAGCACCGTGCCCATGTAGTTGCCGAGGGAGTTGGAGAGCCAGAAGAGCGCAGCGGCGGTGCTGCGCATGCTCTCCGGCGCCTGATCGTACAGGAACTCCATGTGCCCCACCGACGAGAAGCCGTCCGCCACGCCGTGGATGGCGTACTGCGGCACCAGCCAGAACACTGTAAGGGGGACGACGGTGGTCGGCCTGTCCAGGAGCCCGTGGTCGGCCGCGGCGCTGCGGCGCTTGGCCTCGACGAGTGCTGCCGTCGCGACGCCGAGGATGGAGATGGCCAGCCCGGCCGCCATGCGCTGGAAGTAGGTTATCCCAGACGGCAGGCCAGTCACGCGGCGCGCCAGGGGCACGAAGGCGCGGTCGTAGAGGGCGAGGGTCGCGAGCATCGCGGTGGTCGTGAAGATGGACATGGTCGCCGGCGGGATCTCGAAGCTCCGGGTGACGTGGCGGTCCATGGTGCGCGCCTGCTGGATGGTGAAGCTGTTGTTGTGCGAGCCGGCGGTGGCCAGCAGGATGCCGGCCGACCAGATTGGCAGCATGCGGACGATGGACTTGAGCTCCTCCACGCGGTGCACCGTCGACAGCCGCCACAGCTCCGGCTTGCCGGACCCAGCGATGTCCCCAGGCGTTACGATCGCGGCCCGGTCGAAGAACCTGAATCGACTCACATGCGCGCGCGCGCGCATTGCACAACAGTTAAAAAATCAGTCACCCCAATCTCTCAACGTTAGTGAAAGCGTGTGTGATTCCAAAAATGACACAGAGAACAGTGAGCATAGCGAGGAATCACTGTCAAAGTAACATGCGCTCTCGCTTTAATTTGTTCTCTTTTGTGGACTGATAACGTAACCACCACCAAAAGTACCGGACACGCCTAGGACTCCCATTCATGCACGCAGATGTGGAGGCACACCACGTGCACGCTACTATGTTTTACGGTGTCAAGAGAAGGAAATGACACGGCAAAACATGCAGAAGCGAGGCGAAAAGATTAGCTTACCTGAGCTGGTTGGTGTGCAGGAGCCTGCCGTTGGTGGAGATGAGCGCGTCGAGCTCCTTGTCCTGGTACAGCATGCCGGGGTCCTCCGGCACGGCGGCGCTCCGTTTCTTGAACGCCGCGGCGGCGACCTGCGCCAGCCGCGTGAACGGGCTGCCCCCGGGCTTGAGCCGGACGTAGAGCGGGTACCCGACCACGAACACCACGATGGAGGCAAACATGCCGATGGCCGGGATCCCGAACCCCCACCCCCACCCCACGTTCTCCTGGATGTACACCACCACCGTCAGCGCCAGCAGCACGGCGAACCCCATCGTGAAGAAGTAGAGGTTGAAGTACCTCCGCTTCCGCCCTGCCACCGCCTCCGCGCCCCCGCCACCGCCGTTCTTGTCCTGCTGCTCGAACTGGTCGGCGCCGAAGGCCACCACGCACGGCCGGATGCCGCCGGAGCCGAGGGACGTGCACAGCAGGGAGAGGTACAGCACGGCGAGCTGCCACCCGGTGGCGCGGCGGCACGGGGCGGTTGGAGGGGAGCATGGCGGGGGCCGGAGGGAAGGGAGCAGCGCGGACACGACGAGGCCGAGCATGCCGAGCTGGTAGAAGAGGGAGCCGGCGATGATGGTCCAGAAGCGGCCGGCAAACGAGTCGGCGGCGAGCGCGCCGAGGATGGGTGTGAGGCTGGACGTGCCGCCGAAGTTGGTGAGCGTGTTCGATGCCTCCACCAGCGGCAGGTGCAGCTGCTGCGTCAGGTACGTGATCAGGTTCGCGCTGAACCCGGCCGTGGCGAATCTGTCGCAGATCTCGTTCACTGCAACACGGACAAGTCTTCATGAGAGACTCTCGGCAAGAATCGTACGATCCATCTGTTCGTTCTCTCCGTGTAGTGAGCGATTCGTGTGTACAACTCTTTGCTTGCCTCGTAAAGTTTGGCCATTTCTGTTTTGTGAAGCCGTTTTGTGATCAAATTAACCATCATTCACCTTTTGTTTACCGTGCGAGTGTGACAATCAGATTGGGTGAGAAAAATTATGCACAAATGCTCCTTTTGCCAAAAGAAAGAAAAAAAGGAGTGTAAAAGCTAGAACGAAACACGCTACAAGACACTGGATCCAACAGCAAAGCGTACGTCTTGGTGCAAACAAATCATATAAAATGCAAACACGGGCAAGGGATAGCACGTAATCTTCGCTAGATGCGTACAGCTAGCTTTGGAATGTACTGAAGTTAATTACCGCCCAAAATGGAAAATACATATTAGATTGCAACTATTTCTGCCCAAGAAATCAGCTCTACAGTATTAGCTTGTCTCCTCAATTTGTTCAGGATCTTCAGGTAGCAAGCTCATGCGAGTAAATTTCTCACCTAGTATGAATGGCATGGTCCTGAAGCCTCCCTGGTTCCTCTTCTTCCCTTCTCCATCCCTCGCGGTTGCCATGGCAGAGAACCAATGTTGACCAAGGCACTCACCCCTTGCTCAACCGAGTGTGGTGGTGTGGTGCTCAGAGATCTTGCAGAGCATGCAGGCCTCCACATGCCCCTACATGTGATGTGAGGATGGGGCCACGTATATATAGGACACACCGCCTGCAGCCCAAGGGAGACAGGGAGGCCGACCACCCGTTACTGCACAGTGCTGGTCACACCAACTAAGCGTACGGTTTGGCCTGTTATCAGATCGATCTGTATATCTCTCTCTCATCTATCTTCTACCTATGCATCTATCCATCTATGTATTATTATATTAACGGTCTGATTAGAGGAAATAATCCGTATTATATATAATACAAAATTAACTGCAATTCCAAATAAAAGTAAGATTAGAAATCTAATTTCCATACAAATTCGTACGTACACTTCCTACATAAATATAATTAATAGTAAAAATTAAGCAAAAAAAATATCTGTATAGTAATTTTCAAAAAAAATAAATGAAATTCGGAATTAAAAATAAATTAAGAGGCTGATTATCATACAAATTTCTAAGTAAAATTCCAAAGTAAGTATAATTTGGAATAAAAATAAACAAAAATTGTCAAATTGAATTTCATAAGAATTTCAACCAAAGATAACTAAATTTAGAATAGAAAGTGAAACAAAATTGACAATTTGATTTTCATACAAGATCGTATTTAAATCCCTAAATAAATATAATTTAGCATAAAAATTAAAGAAAATTAGCAGTTGGATTTTTATATAAATTTTAACCTGAAATTAGGAATAAAAACTACAATAAAATTATAAACTTGATTGTGATATGAATTCTAAAGTAAAATACCTAACTAACTAATTCAAAATAAATATTAAATAGAAATCAAGATCGATCTGTGTACATAATTCTTAACAATAATTGAAAAGTATGAATAAAAAATGAAAGAAAATTTGCAGTTTAATTTCCATACGAATTCTAAAGTAAGGTCCCCAAATAACTAAAATCTAGAATAAATTAAATAAAATTTGCAATATGATTTATAAATGAACTTCATATAAAAAACTAAAATTTTGAATAAAATTAAAAGTTATAATATGGATATCACGAATTTTGTCAGAAGAGACCACACATTGCCTCAATAGGAAGTGAAAAGTCATAGGCATTATGTTATAGATGAGAGCAATATCGTGTTGCTCACCAGAGTCGTTGAAGATAAAGGCCAAGGATGAATGAGCCATGTAAGTGTCGACGTTGTTGAAGAAGTCAATGGCCAAAGAAACTTGATGACGGTGAAGCCTTAGTAGAAAGGAGATAAAGTTTTGCATTGAAGATGAGCTACAGACGACATGGAACCATTGGTTAGCTAGGAACGTGCCATCGCTGGTGAGGGACACAATGTCACCCACAATTGTGGGAAGATTCTTTATATTGTTAGACAACGACTAAAACAGATATGCTAGCAGCAGAGAAGATGGGATGTCACCATAGTTAGCGAGGAAGCAACATCGTTAAGTTTGCCAAAATCGAATAAGAGAAGGGATCGATATGGGATTAGCAGAAATCAAGCATGTATAATATCTTGCATGTGTATGTACATACATAAAAGTCGAAGGAGCCAAAAGCTACGATGACTAGTGGTGATCGTTGGCGTTGTTGAAGAAGTTAATGGCTAAAGAAGCCTTATGATGGAAAGTCTTGGTAGAGAGGAGATGAAGCTTTGCATTAAAGATGAGTTACATACGATATGGAGTCCTTGAGTAGTTAGGAACGTACCATCGCTAGTGAGGGGCCCGATGTCACCCGTGATGGCGGGAAGATTCTCCATATTGTTAGACAATGACTAAAGCAAACATACTAGCATCAAAGAAGATGGGAGGTCGCTGTAATTAATGAGGATGTAGCATCGTTGAGTTGGCCAGCGTCGAATAAGAGAAGCGACCAACATGATACAAGCATACATCGAGCATATATAACATTCTTCATATGTATATACACGTATGCATTTACAGGATAGAAACATAGGAGCAACGAGCTTGGAATAGAGATGTCGCTACTGTAGGAATAGGCTTACGGCCACCGATGAGAGTGTGATGGGTGTCCACAGTATGGATAGGCGACGATTGCACATGTATAAATGTTGATGTCGCAACATTTAGCATTAAGTAATAATTGGAGAGAAATAGAAGGTAGCTATGTGGTAGAGTATTGCATTGGAAAGGGTAGCAACTGAGAGTGATCGATCAAAGAATTGGACTTGCTATTAGAGATTGAAGCAAAAAAGTTGTGAGGCAATAAAGAAGCGATGGAAAACACACGGTTATGTGGGGCAATCGACGTGTGACGAAGATAAGTTCATTGTAGGTCTGGTCACCTATAGTGCATCGGTGTAAGCGTGAGAAATGTACTTAATACCATTAAAATAATTAATATATTGATTGAGATTAAATAGAGCTACATGTGCCGCATACATTTTTTTTTTAAAAAAAAGAGTTACTAATGGAGAAAGAATAGGGTTCTGTAGCTACATGATCTATACATGATGAAGAGTTGCTACGCTTCTAAGAACCCCATCAACTTATCATGCTCAATTATTTTCTTCCATCAAAGCTCATACTTCAATTATGTTCCTCAAGTTGTATTTTTCTTCAAGGTTCTATTGTCATTTCTAATGTTTATGATGTTTTAAAAATCTAAATAGCCTACAAGGTATGTTAATATATTCTCAAGCATATAAGTTATATCATTTGATACTACAAATTTTTTTAAAAAAATCTACTCACACAAATGCGCAGGAGTATATTAAAAGCTCATGCTAGGGGTCTCTTCAGTTGCTAAGGAAAAAGTAAAATAGGCTAGAAATTCCCACAAAAAGTAAAACATCTAGCTAATTCGATGGATCCTAACTAAGTTGAACTATAATGGCCATTGGATATTATCATTTAAAGAAAAACATCTAACCGTCTATCTAGCGGACTCAAGTTATAACGATGTAGGTTAAAAGAAAGATTTCATACTATGTATAATAACAAAATAACATAAATATAGAATAAATATAAAAATAAATTAGCTATTTGATTTTCTTACGAACTCCAAATTAAAACACTACATAGCTGAAATTTAGAATAAAAATTAGCATTTGGATTTGTATACAAATTCTAGCATAAAACTGAAATTCAAAATCAAATGAAAAATAACAACAAAAAATAACCGAAGAGTAAAATAAAAAATAGGTGTTATTTTGTTAACTCCACGCTAAGTGAAAAATAAAATTTTTTGACCTTTTTCAGAATTAAAATTATAGAAATATGTTGGTTCAAAAAATAAATAAAGTAAGGAATTTGATTTGCAGTTATATACATACGTATATATATTATTAACTATTACGTAATGACATTCTAGACATGTTTTTTTTACAATCGTATGCTAAAAATTCTCACAAAAATTAAAAATGTTATGACCTATTGTTTGGTGGTCCTCCTCGGAATGGAGGGATTCAACTGGTTTTTATGAAATTACTAGTTACATGCCCATGCGTTGCTACGAAAAACAAAATTGATAACGAAAAATAAAGATTAAAAAATAAAAAAAAATTATTTCACAAGATCAAACATCTATCTTTAACGCCTGCTTTCTTAAGTAAAGTCGACTAATTAAAGCAACGCTTCATTTGTTGCGTAGGGCAATTAAGCAGGGCAATTAAGTAGGGCAATTAAGCAGGGCAATTAAGCGGCAATTAATAACGTGGGAAGAACGGACCACTGCCACCAAGTGCTGCTTTAGAATAGTAGAGACTATTGAGTAGAAACTATTGAGTAGAAACTGACTGTCACTTTATATATAGTAGAGAGTAGAGATAGAGATATGTATATGACGCTTAGTTTCTTGTTCCCTGGCACTATTGAAATTTTTTCAAAATGTTCAGCGGGAACTGGTTGCGTCTTGCTGTTTTAATGTGAAAGCTGGCTAATTAAGCTGGGCAATTTACCAAGGCTAAGCTTTGTTTCTTGCGTCAATTACCAAGGCAATTAAGTGTGTTTCTTTCATTTCAAAATGACTGGAGAGCGGGAAGGTAGAATGCACGCTAAGCTTTGTTTCTTGCGTCAATTACCAAGGCAATTAAGTGTGTTTGTTTCATTTCAAAATGACTGAAGAGCGGGAAGGTAGAATGCACCACTGCCACCAACTGGTGATTTAGAATAGTAGAGATTATTGTACTACAGGACCTTTATGCTGCTGCAGGCTGCAGCTATCTCTATCATTCAACACAACGGCCGGACACCTATTGATACCGGCCATTCCCTTTCTTTGCCTAGCTGAACTAACACCAGCCGAAAGCGCCTCCCATGTATCTTCAAAGCCTTCACAACAATAATGGGAGGAAGACGTACACAAACTATATGTGTTACCGCCTAGTTTTTTTGCTGGCAGAATAGTTCGCTATGCCGCCATAGAAATTGAGAAAAAAAAAAAGGGAACGTGATGCTTGCTGCGCTTGGAACAATTTTCCGGCGGCAACACTACGCATTCACGGGCACGGCGACGGAGACGGAGACGCTCCGCTGCGCTATTTTTTTTTTTTACTGTCTCGGCGGAGGCCGTGTCACGGGGAAGGGTGGTACGTGTTGGCGTCAGGCTGTGGGTAGCCGGACACACCACAGCTCACGGAAGTGACTGGTATAGTGGTATGGTACCACACAACACAAGCGTACTCCTCAGTTCACAGCCAGTGGGTCTTGATACTGTACCTCCTATGTGTAGGTTTAGTACAAGCTGCTGCCTAGTTCGACGGCACGGAACCAAGGGTGACCACGGTGTGTAAATCACTGAAGAAAAATGCTGCAGATACGGATTTTTGTCTTCACCTCAAGAACAAGTCGCAGACGATGGATCGTCAATTTAATTTCACCAGTTCACAGAAATGTTAAGGGTTAAAACATTATTCTTACGCTTAACGTAAATGATCGCCGGCTCTGCACTCCTCAACAAGTCAACAACTAATAATTGAAATTCCAACTTGTGGAGCCAATAAGTCGTTCTCAATTTGGTTGAATAACGAAAAATATTGTTCTCAATATTTCCATCTGATTCTGAATCAAGCTTTCGTCAGCGACAGTTTAACTCACGAATCATGGCAAGAAACGCTAAGTCATGAAAATAGCTTTGAAACCCTAACGCAAGATGAAAACGTCGTTATCAATAAAATCCGATGCTCAACTATTATTAATGTTTTCGATCTTATGCGTTACTAATTACTAAACCTTGACAAAGCTTTTGCTTGTTGAGATGGTGTGCAAATGATAGTAGACTGGGGGATCTCGGTCGTGATCGTTGAGACGGATTCTCTCAGTCTCGTGGGGTTGTGGAGATCAAGGCATGAGCACTGGGCAAGTATCTTGCTAATTCTGGTGCAGATCCAAGAGATAAGTAGGAATTTTGATGTTTTTGATATAGTTTTTGTTCGTTGTGATACTTGTTAGGAAACCGGGTTCGTATCCTATATGGACTCTTCCTTATCTCTAAGCAGAACCGCTATATATAGGAGGCAGGGGGTCACCCCATTATACACAAGCATACAGAATAATAAAGCAGACCCGTTCCTCCTCATATTGTGTCTCTCGCCCTCTCTCTGTTCTCCAGTTTAGATCTATTAGGCAACCCCGGACTATTCGATAGCGAGGTTGTCTAACACGTTATCGACCTAAGCTCTCACCGAGAAAGATTGAAAGGTGAGAAAAGACAAGAAGCGAAGGATCATCGACGACGACGAACGTCTACTACCGGCGATTGATCGCCCGATCCGATCTGCAATCAACTCGCCATCAAGCCGGCATCCACTCGGATTGCCGAAATAAAAGTCCTACGCGATAGTCTACCGGAAAGCAGATTGAAAAAGTGAGAAAAGGTGAGATGAGAAACGGGGGCTCATCAAATTTGTGCATGCATCTATTCTATGCATCTAGGTACTAGTAGCATGAAGCTACAGAAACAGAGCAACTATCACGTAGCATGAAGCTACGGGGCATATCATTGGATCGGCTCGAAGACCGTCCAAGATCGGGCGACCATACACGGCAAAGCCCGGCCTCCCTGTTGCGCTCGCAGCGCTATCCCCTTGGCTCGAAGCCGACTGCGCCGCCGGCGACGCCCGAACCGTGGCTTCCTGCCCGAGCGCATGAAGCGTTGTTGCCTTGGTCAGCTTGTAGCGCACCACTACACCGGCCACGAAGCGCCGTTTTTGGCTCCACCTGGTCTAGCACCACCATGCCAAAGAAGCCGTCGGCCTGCTCGAAGCAACCAGCCCGCATCGCGCATGCCCCGGCCACCTCAGCACGCAGCCGCGCATCGCCACCGAACGGCACACCGCGCTGGCCACCTCGGCACGCAGCCGTTCCCGTGGCTTGAAGCGCCACCGGCCGCGACCGTACCATGCCTGAAGCGCGCCTCCCATGGCCGAGCCGTTTTGGGTCATCTTTGACGGCGATGTTGCTACTGAAGCACATCCTCCGCGCGCAGAGCTGACCCCGCGTCTACCGGCTCGAAGCCGTGCACGACTGAGGCATCGCCGATCTAAAGAAGCCGTCGGCTCTGCGCTCGAAACGCGCCCCGTGGCTGGCTCGAAGCCACCGTCAGTGGGCTCTGCATCCATTTGGCCTGAAGCTGCCGTGCGGCCATGGCTGCACCTTTATTGTCGCCAGCCACCTGCCGCCGATGCTCCATGTGGCATGAAGCCGCAAAGATCGCCTCGCTGCTATGACGCCGGTCGCGCGCCGCAGTCGCTTTGGCCTGTCGCCGCCTGCGCGTCGCGTTGGACCGTCTCCGTTGCGTCTTACGCACCAAGCCAACTCCGCCGCCAAGCTAGCGCCGACACGGCAAGAAGGCTGCGCACCAGCGAACCACTTTGCACCGGCTGGGACGGCGCCTGCTCCTAGTCGTTGTTTGTTTGGACGTTGAGTCCAATGTCCCATGGACTAGAAGTCCATCCGATTGAAGGAACCAGACGGGCATGATTTCCTTTGCAAACTGGATTGGATAGCTTTCTTTGGTGCACGTGGGTGGGGGGCAAGGGGAAATTACCCCTTTGCCCCCCCTTTTTTTTATCTCTTTTAATTGTTTTCTTTTTCTGAAAATCAATTATAGAATTCAAAAAATTGATTAGAAAATTCCAGGAATCCTGAAAATTTCCAGAAAAATATGAAAAATATCTAGAAAATTCCAGAAAATTACATGGATCTGCTTTTAATTTTCCTTAGCCTTATTTTCTGCTTTTATGAATTTTTGCATGATTTTTTTGCAATAATTGCTCTATTTAGAATATCGGAAATTCCTGAGAATTTATTTTCCGAATTTATGAATTTATAAATTATGTCATGTTGATATTTGCTGAAATTCAATTTCCTGTTGTAAAGTAATTCTGAAAATTGCTTCGAAATTAGCAGAAATTATGAAAAGTGTTAGGAAAATTCCAGAATTTCTCATACAACAGTTTATGAGAACATGAGTGGTTGGGATTTGATTTTGGTAATGAATAAACAGATATGAGACAATTGGTGTCTAGGAAAACACACATGAGGCTTGGTTCTTTAATTGGCACCGGAAGCGGAAGTGCTCCCTCCTCATGTGAGCCCTAGGGGCAAAGTTGACTGGCCAAGAGTCAAATTGACAGAGATATTCATTACCTGCTTTCGTTTCGACCAACAAGAATTATATAAGTTGTAATTAGACTTATGCCATGTTTAATTCATGTTGCAATTTATTTTCATTTATCAAGTGATCTTTGGAAAATTGCTTGTATAATTAATGTAAAATTGCCAAATACTAAGAAAAATTCGGAAATTTCTGAGAATTTATTTCCGCATTTATGAATTTATGAATTGTGCAATTATTGTTTATTCTGAATTTATGAATTGTGCAATTATTGTTCTGTTCCATGCATTGTATTTATTGTTTTAATATAATTTATTATGAAATTCAAGCACGCAGCACGAAGCGGCCACCGTCGCGCCAGGAAGGCCGACGCGCATGGAACTGAATGCACCACGCGCATGAAGCCACGTTAAAATCGATCGCACGAAGACGATCGTGCATATGAATCTGATCGTTTGCACGAAGCCGATCACCTACATGCACGTAGTTGTATTTCTGAATATTTATGAATCATGTATTTATGAATCTTGCAATTATTATTTTCTTTTAGTTTGCTGGAAACTCATGAGAATTCAATTATGCATTTCATTGAATCTAGCAGCCATTTCCTATTAGATTGCACGCAGTAATCTAATGGAAGAACCTTATGAATGTGCAAAGGTGTGGCATTATCTAACGTGAGTTTTTGAAGAACTGACATGAATTGTCAGAATTATCTCACATAGACATCATATTGCATAATGAATAGTAAGCTCTCGAAGAGCATACTTTTCTCATGAATAGAATTGCAATTTATTCTTTATTCCAGTATTCTTTATTTACAAGCAATTTTTGAATTACTTAGCCACTGTATGATTAGAATTATTTTTCTTTTCATCTAGAAATCGTGTAGCGCCCAATGGAGGAAATATGCATTGTTGATAGTGGCACAACAAATACCATCTTAAGAGAGTCGAAATACTTCCAGACAATCACGAAGAACGCATTTGGAAGGATTACGACTATCGCAGAAGCGATACGCATATAATAGGCTCGGGAAGAGCCACAATTATATTGCCAATGGGTACAACTTTGGTAATTGAAGAAGCCTCTTGTACCCTGAATCAACCCGCACTCTCTTAAGTTTCAAGGATATCCGCGCCAATGGGTTTCACGAGAAACCAATGAAGAAAATGGCAAAGAACACTTGTGCATTGTGAAGCACGCGAATATGGAAAGATGGTACTAGAAAAATGTCCCTCATATGAATCAGGTTGTACTACACGAAAATCAATGCACACGTAGTGTATACTTCTTTGAAGACTGCCTTTAGAAGCTCAATTATTTGCTTTATGGCATTGTAGATTAGGTCATCCTGGTCTTAGATTGATGAGAAATATAGTTAACAACTCACAAGGTCATGGCATTAATGTTAAGAATTTCCCGAATCACGAAGATTTTGTGTGCCATGCATGTGCCACCGGAAATTAATAACTAGACCCTCTGCTTTGAAAGTGCAACATGAAATCCTCGCATTCCTCGAACGCATTCAGGGGATATTTGCGGTCGATTCAGCCCTTGTCGTGGGCCGTTCGATACTTTATGGTGCTCATTGATGCTTCCTCGAAATGGTCGCATACATGTTTCTTGTCAACAAGGAATCATGCATTCGCAAAATCGATCTCGCAGATCATCGAATTAAGAATGCTTTTCACGATCATCGCGTGAAGTCCATTCGAATGGACAATGCGGTGAATTCACTTCCAAGGCATTTGATGATTATTGCACAAAGAACGGGAATAATCTGTTGAGCACTGCATCGCACGTCCATACGCAAAATGGGCTAGTGAAGCACTAATAAAGAGGATTAAGTTCATTGCCGGACCGCTCTTGCAGAGTTGTAACTTGCCCAACACTTGTTGGGGACACGCAGCCTGCACGCAAAGAAGACTCATCAATTATAGACCATCGGCCTACAACATCCATTCACCTATGCAACTAGTGCAAGGGGTCATCAGAAGATTTTCCATCTTAGAAATTTTGGTTGTATGGTATATGTACCTATACCACCCCCACAAATTTGCAATGGGCCCTCTCCGCAAGTCTGGATATACGTTGGTTATGAGATTGCATCCATAATCAGTATTTGGAACCCATGATCGAGACTTGCATACATCCCGATTCGCCGATCAGATCTTTGACGAGGACCGTTTCCCGTCATTAGGGGAGAGAATCAACCATTGGATGAAAAATGCCGGAAATAATATGGCATTCCATCGATCCCCGCGCATGACCTCGCACTAATGAAGCAAATCAAGAAGTCCGTAAGATAATTGATTTGCGAATTTAGCAAATGAACCGCCTGATCATTTTGTGATCTCAAGAGCGTGGTTAAGTCGCATGTACCAGCAAGAAATGCACCAGAGAGGGTGGAAATACCAAAGAAAGCGAAGGTATCCTCATCCTGCTCAGAGGCCTCAAAGAAAAGAACAGAAATCGGCTTCTCAAACCCAAAGTACCGGGAGACGCCTGGGAAAATCGGGCAAGAGGACTTACCATAGCCAATCACAAAAGTGCCCCAAAGCAAGAAGGGGAGCCAGTTGAGACTGGCACTTTGGAAATAAGCCTGTGGAAAAGGCAATTCCAGATCTGAACCTTCCATTGGAAGAAGACGCATGAAATAATGTGTCCTCACACATAGGCGGAGAAAAACTAAAGGAACTTGCTAATGGAATGTTAAATAGCAATGAATAGCAAGTAGAAGTGCACGAAGCACCCCATGATGAAATGGCCATAAACTTTGTAATAACGGAGAATCGATGAATAGAGCAACGACCAATGTCGATGCATACTTTGCAAAGAAGATTGCCACGATCATTAATCATGATCCCGAGCCCGCATCTCTCGCAGAGTGCAAGAAAAGGCTCGATTGGGAAGATTGGAAGAAGGCAATCACCGCAGAGTTAGTCTCTCTAAACAAAAGAGAGGTGTTTGGGCCTGTGTGCCGCACGCCTCCCCATATAAACCCCGTGGGGCACAAATGGGTTTTTGTTCGGAAGAGGAATGAAAACAATGAAGTTATAAGGTACAAGGCAAGGCTTGTCGCTTAAGGTTTCACTCAACGTCCTGGGGTTGATTATGAAGAAACCTATTCTCCGGTCATGGGTGGAATTACCTTTAGATACTTGATCTCAATGGCGATCAACTTGAAGTTGAAAATGAAGCTAATGGATGTTGTCACAAAGATACTTGTATGGAAACTTGGATTCGGAGATATACATGAAAGTACCTAGGAAGGTATCCCTATCCCGAACCAAGACAGAGCAAACAGAAACCTATACAAAGGTGAAATTGAAGAAATCACTGTATGGGTCAAGCGATCGGGAAGAATGTGGTACAATCGCTTAAGTGACTTTCTTTGCAAGAAAGGCTACACGAACAAATGAAGATTGTCCATGTGTGTTTATACAACGATCCCCGAATGGATTTTGTATAATCTCCGTCTATGTAGATGACTTGAACATCATTGGGACGGATGAAGAAATTGAAGAAGCATGTACATACTTGAAGTCTGAATTTGAAATGAAAGACTTGGGTAAAACCAAGTTTTGTTTAGGCTTGCAGCTTGAACATGTCTAAGGCGGAATCTTGGTACACCAATCTTCCTACACGCAGAAAGTGTTGGAGAAATTTGGTTTTGAAAAGGCATACCCCGCAAAGACCCCAATGGTCGGAAGGTCACTACAAGCAGACCTAGACCCGTACAGGCCTAAAGAAGAGGGGGGAGGAAGTCCTGGGAGCGGAATTCCCATACTTGAGTGCAATTGGAGCACTCATGTACCTTGCGAATAGCACTAGGCCGGACATTGCGTTCGCCGTGAATTTGCTAGCGCTGATGCAAAGGTCTGAGAACCCACCAAAAGGCATTGGAAAGGGGTGAAGGACATCTTCCGTTACCTTCAAGGAAGCAAAGACCTTGGCTTGTTTTACAGAAGAAACAATGAATTGAATTTGGTTGGCTATGCCGATGCTGGGTACTTATCAGACCCGCATACTGGCAAGTCACAAACTGGGTATGTTTTCCTTTGCGGGGGAACAACAATTTCGTGGAAGTCATCTAAGCAGACTCTTGTCTCAACGTCGACAAACCACTTAGAAATAATTGCCTTGTATGAAGCATCTCGAGAATGTGCATGACTTCGAAGAATGGTTCATCACATCCAGAAGTCATGTGGTTTGAACATGGAACAAACCCCCACCATTATCTATGAAGATAATGCAGCTTGTGTTGCTCAAGTGCAAATGGGATATGTGAAAAGCAATCTTACGAAGCACATCAACCCCAAGTTCTTTTATGCCCATGAAATGCATAAGATGAACGAGATAAAGATACTGCATACTAAGTCGTGTGAAAATCTCGCAGATTTATTCACTAAGTCACTCCCGGCATCTTCTTTTGAAAGATGTGCTAGAGGAATCGGGATGATGAGGCTTAGAGAAGTGCAGATTTCAGGGGGAGAATTTTCACATACTCCTACATAAATCTCAAACATGAAGTTTGAGTACCCAACGTGAATCTTGAAGATTAACATTGAAGTTTGGGTGGATTGTACTCTTTTCCTTAAGTAAGTTTTTCATTGAAGTTTTCTTACATAAGGTTTTTGATGAGGCAATCCGTGCAACACAGCAAGCGTGTGCTATGTACTCTTTCTCCAATTATTTTTCCCACTGGGTTTTTATGGAGTTTTAATGAGGCATATGCATCTCGCAGTGAAGAGTCCAAGGGGGAGTGTTAGGAAACCGGGTTCGTATCCTATATGGACTCTTCCTTATCTCTAAGCAGAACCGCTATATATAGGAGGCAGGGGGTCACCCCATTATACACAAGCATACAGAATAATAAAGCAGACCCGTTCCTCCTCATATTGTGTCTCTCGCCCTCTCTCTGTTCTCCAGTTTAGATCTATTAGGCAACCCCAGACTATTCGATAACAAGGTTGTCTAACAATACTAACTTGGCAACCCACAAGTCCACAACGGCTAAGCAATCATATCCTCGGATAATCCGGGCTGTACTTTATTAAATCATGTTCCGGAGAAACGGACTGTATTGATTAAATCATGCTCCGGAGTTTCTTGTAACGTTCAGCATGGTCGTATTCTTGCTGATTAATGAAGATAAGCTCTTGGTCTAAAAAATAAGACAAGGATCATGATTACCAGGCAGCAAGAAGAGATACTTCCAAACAATTTTGTCTGATTAGCTGCAAGCTGCGTATTGTTTATTGGTCCTGCAAAGAAAAGAAAGGGAATGATAAGTCCGATTGCGCGTACGTATCCACACTAAGCACACTTTGTTTCGGTTTTTGTACTGGTTTAAAAGCCAAAAAGCATAAACTAAAATAAACGGCTGGTTTTTTAGCCAAGTTTTAAAAAAGTCTAAAGCCTATGTATAATTATAAGCCAAAAGTCAGGCAAGATGTGCCTTTTAAGTTTTTTTGATAAAATAACCCTTTGTCACTAAAAGTCTTCAAAATTACCCACCAAATACCATCATATATAAACTAAGAATCCCTTCCCTATCTTATTTAGGGTATTTTAGACTTTTCATCGATAAGGTACACCATTCAACCCATCGATAATAAGCCAAGATACCAAACAAAATATCTTAGCTTAAAGCAGATGGCTTAAAAGCTCATTAAACCAAAAAACTAACTTTAAACTAAAAATCAAAAAACCGAAACCGAAACAAACAGAGCATGTGCTGATCTACATTGTCATATTATCACTGCTGTCAGGACTCAGGGACGCGAGAGAAAAGGTGTAAATTGTCAGTCTGCCCAGACTGACTGATGAAGCATCAAGCATCACGGATTCACGGGCAAGCCAGCCGAATCGTTGAAGAAACAATGAAGCTTTAGAAAGTACGAAGCTAATTGTATGGAGAGAAGCTATCCTGTACTGTATGAACTGACAGACAGCTTAGCAATTGGCAATGGAGCCTGTACTGCGTATTATTGGTGTGCAGATCTCAATCAAAAGTCTGAATCATGCCTAGATTATATGCATCCTACTATTGTTGAGGTTTTTCTTTGACCTCTCGAGTCACGAGATATGATGAATCTAATGTCTAATGGATGTAGCCGTTCCACTCAGACTTCTGTTTGCTTGTTATATTGTCGTTTTTGGCTTTGTCCGTGTGCCCTGTGTGTAATAAATAATAATAGACTTGCTGGTTCTTTTCGCTATCTGCATATGATTGACATGGGTGCTGCGATTAGGGGTGAAAACGGGTCGGATACAGGTGGGTAATAGGTTATCCCATATCCTACCCTAATATTTTTTTCTCGGATACGGGACGGGTACGGGTACGGATACGGGTATTTACAGAACGGGTTAACAACGGATACCGGGTATTAACGAGCGGGTAAAAAACGAGTATCGGATATTTTGTCGGATAGTACACGAAATAGGTAGAATGAGAACAAGTGATGAAACATATAGTTCAATAATCATGTTGTTTAACATATAGCAGTCTAAGTAAAATATAATGCAACATAGAATTCAACAAGACGCATAGAGTCCAATTAATACATAACCCAACAAGACACATAGAGTCCAACAAAGACGCATAGAGTCCAACATAGTCCAACACATAGATTAAAAATTACACATATAGTCCAACACATAGTGACAAATAGAGTTTACTTAACATAAATGAACACACAAAACAAGGATCATCATGCATGCATCAAGATATCAAGTCTCATGAATGTCCTCCATTTCCAAAGCAAAAAAGATAATCGGTGCAGAAAATGCAAAAAGATCGGCACTGCATTCAATTCGCTTTATCTCGGATAGTATCGGGTATTGCTCATCCGTATCCTACCCGTGCCGTATGCATCCGATCGGATGCAGTGCACGTACTACCCGTTTATTTTCGGTACGGGTATTACCCGTCTGTTTCGGATAGTTTTTCCTTAAAATACGGATACGGCTCGGGAATTACCCGACCCGTTTTCACCCCTAGCTGCGATCACTCGATGCTCAACAAATCAGCCTATGTTGGGCAAACAGCCTTGAATCCCATGTTTCTTTCACATCAAGTGGCATCGAAGCGTCAAAACTTGGTATCAGGACCGAGGAATCGGTGGTTGTGTTGTTCTTGACGTTCAGCATAATAGCGCCGTCGAGCTCAAGCTGCCAGCACCGCTCCCATTCAGGCTTGGTTTCGTTGCCCATGCCGCATTAATTTTGGTACTTTTTAGTATTAACTCAATGTAAATTCTAGTACCTTATAAGAATAGCAAAAAGCATCGTTATATTTACTTACCTAATGCAAACATGATCTGTAGTCTGCACACGGCTATTATCAGGTAATCATTCACCGGCACGAAGGCAACTAATTAATGTATATCCACGAAGGTGCAGCAGCCATGTCCAAATTACCGATCAAAGGCAGTACTAGTAGTGCGTCACAGCAGGCTCGACCGCGACAGCGACAATGCGATACGGCGAGGTTGGAAGGCAGGCACGCTGGTCCAACGTGTCCTGACATCTCGATCGCCGATCGGCCGGTCCCCTTCACAAGTTCTCAATGATTGGAGAGCACCTAACTCGCTTTACAAGTGCAGTGTAGGCTAGCATGATGCGGTGGGCGGCTGTGGCGCTGTGCCGTCCCATCCAGTATCCAGACCACCCGGACCGTCCAGCTTGTTCGGCTCCGGCGCGCGGGCGCGGGTCCGGCCGTGCGCGAGGAGAGGATAAGATAGCGTATTAGCGTTGGTGCGTGGCGACTGGCGAGGGTGCAGGGCGGTGCACGCCGAATCGAATTCTCCACGACGTCGCGTCTTGACCGCACCTCGCGCGGACGCGCTCGAGGAAAGAAACGTTGCTGCCGTTGGGCTCGCGGCGCGCGCGCGGGAGTGGAGGGGGGGGGGGGGGGACAAAATTCAGCATGAATGATACACTGTCAAGTGTCATTCATGCTGAATCGTAGGGTTCTAGCTAGAGGGTTTGTCACATGGAACCAGGGACTAGATCGTCCGATTGATAAACAGGCGATCTAGATCTTTCAAATCTACGTGCTACAGTGTTTTGCTGCAGTAAACTACGGCTACAGTACTTTTACTATAGTACTTTCGAATCAATCTAAACTATCGCTTTTCGATCCAACGGCTCGTGCGCGATTCCTTAAGTTGCAGTCCCTTGATGACTGTACAGGAACCGTGTCCTTGTCACATGTGCCCTGATCTAAAAAAACAATCATATATATATATATATATATATATATATATATATATATATATATATATATATATGGCAACATATCCAGTGAAAACCCTCCTTACCGTGAAAACTTCGTGAAATCCATGTATAAAAGTTTTGAAAAATTCTCAAAAAATTACCATACGTAGAGGAGGTGAGGTTCTACAACCCTGTGAAATTTGAAGATCAAACCCAATTGCATTTGAAAGATATGAAAAAGACAAATTGCAAAATGAATAGTGCTAAATAGTGAAAAATCACTATTCATACTGAATTTGTCTTTTTTATATCTTTCAAATGCAATTGAGTTTGGTCTTCAAATTTTACAGGTTTGTAGAATCTCATCTCGCCTACATATGAGAATTTTTCAAAACTTTTACACGTGGGTTTTACGAAGTTTTCACGGTAAAGGGGGTTTGCACTAGATATCTCCCCTATATATATATATATATATATATATATATATATATATATATATATACGGTCCAATCTATTATCAACTACTTTATCCTAACGGTTCAACTCATCATCAAATACTATATCTCCTCTTTACCCCCTCTTATGATCTATCCAACGCATTCGTCATCTCCCCATATCTATGTCATCTCCTCCCTCTCTCCTCTCACCCACCTCTACTCTTGTTTTTTTTCCCGCACTACAATCTCCCCTTGCCGTCCAATGCCATTCCCCCTCATCGCCCCCCACAACATAGGTGCCAAATCTAGCGATCTTTGGTCACGCAAGTGTCGGATACGGTATTACGGCACCGCACCACCAGCTTCAACGACCGAGGAAGAAGACAATGAATCTCAACGACCCTCCAGTAGTCTTTTTCCCTAAATAATTGTGCGTACCAGATCCTCGCTGGCGGTCGACGCTCACTCCTCATTCTTGGTGTCGTCCATGGTGACATATCGACGGCTATGGCGTCCACGACTCCACGTGTCCAACGGGACAAGACCTGGGCTGGTATGGCACGATGTGCCCTAGGCCTCAGGAGGCGAGTCGGGCCGACACAATAAGGCCACCGTGTCATGCAGGCAAGCCACGACACAAAGACCATTGGGCCCATGCCGAGCCGACCCAAGGTCCACCTCTAAATTGCTCGATGGCAACAAATCCTATTTGGATCAAGGTCGGCGTCAATACAGAACCTCGAATCCAGGCTGGTGGCACTGGGGATGGTAGCTCTGCACTTGATCCAGTGAATAGGTGATTGCTAGAGTGGATATAGCTTGAGGAAGAGGTCGCTGGCCTAGCTTTGATGGAGCACCAGATCTGACAACAACGACGATGAGAATGATGGATCTGGCGGCGGAAAAGCTCGATCTGGCCATGGCTTGATGAATCAACGGATCCAGCATAAGAGGGTGATGCCAAGCTCGACCTGACGTGCATTCAGATGGAGGAGGCCAGAGGAGGTGACGTTGCAGTGGTGAAGAATGAGCTAGGCCGAGTCTAACGAGGGGGCGAGGTCATCGGGCATCGATTTTTGAACTAGGAAGGATATTGAGAGTTTGAGAGAGATGGTGAGAAAGAGTAATGAGAGGAAAGAACCGACGAATGGGACCCAAATCTTGATATAGGCATACCGTCGTCGTCTACCTCACTGGTCGCCCGCCCTGTTCTCCCTCTCTCATTCTCACCGTTGCCTTCCATCTATGGGGCGACCGCCCTGTTCCCTTTCTCTCGTTCTTACCGATGCCTTCCAAATTATCGTCTAGAGGCCTCGTTCGACTTCGGACTCTCCTTGCGCCACCATGTCCCTCCTTTGCCAGCCTTATCCCTGATCTGGCCAAATCTGCACCAGTAACGCCTAGATCTGACCTAATCAAAGATGATTATGCTGAGGTGGCATGTTCAAGGGTGGCGATGGCTTGTGCGAGGGGTTGCAGTGGGGTCGCGAGCGGATATGACGCAAGGAGCGATGATAGGCCTGCAGTAGCCATGAAGGGTGGGGTGGCAGCAACTTGTGGCCATGACGGGTGAGGGCGTCGGCAGCTGGTGTCCATGGCGGGGTGATACGACCGCAGCTTGGCTGGCATGGTTGTGGTCGATGGATGCCAGTGGCCCCACGACACAACCATGGCATAGTGTTATGGGGTCAATATGGTGGGTCCCACAAACAGCGTATTTAGACACTATTCTCCTCCTCAATGCAAGTTTTTTTTTGTTTTATTGTGTGTTGAATTGTGTGTCCAAGCCATGTTTCCCATGAGACACTACTTCCCTCTATCTCTTGTTTAATTTCTATTCCACCTTATTATCATTTCTAGTTGACATGTTATAGATATTGTTGATCAGAAGCATTGGGAATGACCTGTACTAATTAGCCATTTTTCTCTAGGGGTGGGCATTTGTTTAATTTGGTTTTTTTTCGGTTTGGTTTATTCGATTTAAAAAAGTTTGATTTTTGGGAACTGCAAACTAAACCAAACCGAACAACTTCAAAAACCTAACTGAATAAACCGAACAAATTCAATTCAGTTTATTCGGTTTTTTGGTTAAACCGAATTTCAAGATGCTAGCAACAGGCAATATAGAACTTAGAAATCAGAATATTGTCGAACACTGATCATTCATGTGGAGCAAGTTATCTTATCCCAACTAAAGATTGGTGCCACTGAATTGGTGCTCATCACTGGGAGTTATATTATCCCAACTAAAAATTGTTCATACATGTTCATTTAGCACTTAGCAAAATATGTAGCTTCAAGAATCAAGCATGACTACTTCACAGTATATGGGAGGCTAGCAAATACAACTCATAATACAATTGGGTACTTAGGTATAACATAGAGGGCTAAAGTGAACTAACAAGTAGCAAATACAACTCACAACGATGGCCAATGGGGGACTGGGGGAGCACCAAAGCATATCTGACATGATGACATCGACACCGAGGGAGGAGGCGCCGCATTGAGGGCTCACCGATTCGAGGTGGGGCCGAGGTAGGGAGAATCGACGCCGAGGAAGGATCCTGAAGGAGGCGTCGGCGCCAAGGATCGAGGGATAAAGGGAGGAGGTGCCGTGTCGAGGGCTCGCCGGCTCAAGGCAGGGCCGAGGTAGGGTGCGTCGGCGTCGAGGGAGGAGCCTGGAGGCGGGGCCGCGGGGGCAACTGAGCGAGGGAGGCGGTGGGGGCGGGAGGGAACCGAGCTCGGGGAGAGGGAGGGAGGCGATGGGGGTGAGGGAGGGAGCCACGCGCGCCTGAGAGGGAGAGGGCGAGGGAGGGAGAGGAGTGGACGTTGAACGAGCGAATGGAGATTTCTTGGGAGATGAGGATTTGAGGGCTCTGGAGAACGAGGGAATACTGGGTGTGATCGTGCCAGGCTAGGAGCCAGAGATGGGGATTTCTCTTGAGAGTGGCACACACATAGGTAGTAGCTTTCAGTTTATTCAGTGAAACAGTTTATTCGGTTTTCAAACTTTCAAAATCAAACAGAAAATCGAATAGTACCAAAATAAAAACCCAAAATCCGATTTTTTTCAATTTTTTTATTCAATTCTTTTTCGATTTCAGTTAAAAAGTGCGCACCCCTACCTTTCTCCTACATGTGAAGGTAGCGCAGGTGGGCATTGGATTGGAGAACGGAGAGGAAACAGTGTCAGACACCTTTCTTCGATGATGTAATTTGCCAGTACGCCAGCCCCTAATCCAGAAAATTGGAGCAGCCCGGCCTGTTTAAATATTGGACCACAAAGCTCCAGAACCAGGCCGGGCCATGGATCGTCTGTGCGTGACCCATTTAGCGTCAGTTGAGCCCCAGGTGCATGTCTTGAGCCCTTGACCGCATTGGTTCCCCGAATTGAAAGGGCCCATGGCCCGTATGGCTGCTTAACTATTTGGAGCCCAGTCTACGAGTTTGTCTACCGAGATTTCCCTATCCATAGTATAGGTCGTCTCTGACGAACTAAGCTCGGCCAGTTTGTTCTGTACCTTAAATCATTGAACTCCCTCCAGAAAAGGAATAAATCTATTTTGAACTTAACTTTTCAAAAGTTCATTTAATACTTTCAACTATAAAATCGGGTATTTAGCACCTAAACTTATAAAATTGAATCAATTTACACTTTAAATCAGTTTTGGAGAGCCGTTTTGCTATTGAGGATCCAACTCATGGTGGTTTTTGCCAAACCAGTGGTCATGTCATCGAGTTTTAGCAATGGGGATCCAATTCAAGGGTATGGACATCCACATATTCAACCTCTTCCTCACTCATTTTCTCTCTATATACATTCGATTTCTTTCTGCCATCATCACTTCTCTCATTTGAATCCGCATAAGCAAAAATGGATGGCATGGGTGCCAACATAACAAAAACCATTTTAAGTTGGATCTTCGTTAGCAAAATAGCTCTCCAAAACTGGTTTAGGGTGCAAATTGACCCAGTTTTATAAGTTTGAAGCGTTAACTACCTGGTTTTATAGTTGAGTATGTTATATGAACTTTTTAGAAAATTCAATAATGTAAAATGGACTTGTTCGTTACAAAAATAATCATTGAATCAACGTTGACCAATTGTGTAGTTTCAGAAAAAGAAAAGAAAAGATAACCAATTGCGTGATGCTCCATCTAAAAGAAAGTGCGTGATGCTCACTTATAATGGATTGCCATTGCTAATTAAATATATATATATATATATATATACACATATATACATACATACAGCATTGGGTCCCTTCTATGGACTGGAAGAACCGATTTGCTGACTGCGAGTCTTTCATAGTCTCTATATAAATCAACTACGATCTGTCGTCAGATCTGAAGGTCTGACCGTTTGAGCTCGCTGATTGTGCACAGTTGCACTGCACCTCCGATGCATGCTTCGCTGTTTGGTTGTTTGCCTCCAATGCGTGCTTCGCTGTTCCCAATGCAAGCCGCGTTGAGTTAGCTCACTGACAGACAGACTACCGAAGGTTGCAGCGTTGCAGTCTTAGATATATTGCCACTTGCCATTTGTTACTTCGGTGTACTGTTTTATTTCAGCCCTCTATGCTCTATCCCACTGCTACTTTAGTACTCGTATCTAGAGTTCCAGAGCAGAGGACGGTTTACATCTTCCATGGCGGCTGCAGCACCGGCTGATGGAGATGGATCGTCGAAGAAGACGAAGCAGGGCGGCTTCAAGACAATGCCATTCATACTAGGTGATTGCTGGTGCTTTTGTGGGATCTAATTTCTTTCAATGGAATCACATTTCAAGCGTATGATTTACATTCTGTGTCATGTGTGTCGATGCAACGCAGCGAACGAAATCTGCGACAGATTCGCCACGGCCGGCTTCAACGCGAACATGATCACGTACCTGACGCAGCAGCTGCACCTGCCGCTGGTGGAGGCCTCCAACCTCCTCACCAATTTCACCGGCACGGCGGCCTTCTCCCCGGTCTTCGGCGCAATCATTGCTGACTCCTTCGCCGGCCGCTTCTGGACCATCGCCAGCGGCGGCCTGCTGTACCAGCTCGGCATGCTCGGCCTCGTCGTGTCCGCGCTCGTCCCTTCCCTCCGGCCGGCGCCGTGCGGTACTGGTACTACTACCCCGTGCCAGCGCGCGGATGGCGGGCAGCTAGCCATGCTGTACCTGTCGCTGCTCTGCACCGCGCTCGGGTCCGGCGGCATCCGGCCGTGCGTGGTGGCGTTCGGCGCCGACCAGTTCAGCCTGGGCGGGAGGCGCCCCGGCGGCGAACAGAAATGGAGCTACTTCAATCTCTACTTCTTCAGCATGGGGCTAGCCGTGCTGCTCGCGCTGACGGTGGTGGTGTACATCCAGGAGAACGTCGGGTGGGGCTGGGGGTTCGGGGTCCCCGCCATCGCGATGTTCGTCTCCGTGCTGTCGTTCGTCGTCGGGTACCCCCTCTACGTCAAGGTGAAGCCCGGAGGGAGCCCCTTCAAGAGGCTGGTGCAGGTCGTCGTCGCGGCGTTCAAGAAGAGGAAGGAGGCCGTGCCGGAGGACGCCAGCTTGCTGTACCAGAACAAGGAGCTCGATGCTCCCGTCGCCGCCGACGGGAGGCTGCTCCACACCAACCAGCTTAGGCAAGTAATCGATCTTGACTAATGAGTAGACTCCATGTGCATCACTAAGTGGCTCTGTTTTTTTTTTTCATGTGGTTCTTTTTTATTTGGGAGTGTATAGTATCATCCGGATATTTTTGTTTTAGCTAATATTCAATTTTTTTATCTTTATCAAATCTTTTTTATTTTATTTTGACTTGTACTTGCCCCACGTGAAGGTTCTTGGATCGAGCGGCTATACTGACGACGGCCGACCTCGCCGGCTCCGGCGAGCCGGACCTGTGGCGGCTGTCGACTGTGCACCGCGTGGAAGAGCTCAAGTCCATCGTCCGCATGCTGCCCCTGTGGGCGGCCAGCATCACGCTCATCGCCGCCGGGTCACACAACTTCACCTTCGCCATCCAGCAGGCGCGCACCATGGACCGCCACCTCACCACGCGCTTCCAGATCCCGCCGGCCAGCATGATCATCTTTACCACGCTCACCATGCTCGTCAGCCTCGCCCTGTACGACCGCGTCTTCGTCCCCGTCGCGCGCCGCTACACCGGCCTGCAGTCGGGCATCACCTACTTCCACCGCATGGGCGCCGGGCTGGCGGTCTCCCTCCTCGGCGTCCTTGCGGGCGCACTCGTCGAGGCTAAGCGGCGCGCAGCCGCGGCCGATCATGGGCTACTGGACAGCCCCAACGCCGTCGTGCCGGTCAGCGTGTTCTGGCTGGTGCCGCAGTACGCGCTCCACGGCGTGGGCGACGCGCTCTCGACGGTGGGGCACATGGAGTTCCTGTACGACCAGTCACCGGAGAGCATGCGCAGCTCGGCGGCTGCGCTGTTCTGGCTCGCCGGCTCCCTCGGGAACTACCTAGGCACGGTGCTCGTCACGGTGGTGCAGAGCGCCAGCAAAGGCGAGTGGCTCCAGGACAACATCAACAGGGCCAAGCTGGACTACTACTACTGGCTCGTGACCTTCCTCATGGTACTCAACCTTGTGTACTATATCGTCTGCTTCCATTTCTACACCTTGAAGTCGTTCGAGGTGGACGCCAGAGACGAGGTGCAACGGCGGCAAGATGGCGGTGAGTATCAAAGTGGAGAGCGGGAGGTTGAGCTCTATGCCGGCCAGGTTGGGGCTTCAAGAAATGTAGGCACCATGTAACGGTGGGAAATAAATTCTGTCGAGTTGGTATGCAAACTTCTTCTCGTACATACCTAATGCTGATGGATGTCACGTGGAGAATCCTGCAATTCAACACCATGACTTAATTCAGGTAGAAATAAATACCTGACGCTTATTTCGATGCAATTTTGGTTGCTTAATTCAGACTTAATATCATGGAGTTGGATTGCAGAATTATTCATGTGGCATCAATCAGTGTCAGATATGCACAGGAAGAAGTTTGCATATCAGTTCCACGGAATTTATTTCCGTAACGTTGTAAGCTTAGGAAGCAATTAATTAGCGTTAGTGTACTGTAATTTGGTGAGGATTTGTATTGAGAAGCGAGCTGGCATTGCATGGAATCCTTTTTGGCAAAAATTGAAATGTTTACCAAAATGGATTTTTTTTTTTTTGCAAATATAGTTTCGTGTGATAAAAATTTACAAAAGTAGCTCTTTTATTAATCCGGAAGAGTCAATGGGAGTCCCTGTCGTGCTATAGTACCACAAAAGTTAGGTGCTGTTGTAAAACGTAGTTGTTCACCCGCACCAATTGACTACACGCTAATGCAATCACACAAACAGAGTAGAAGCACACACAATATAAAGGGGGCAAATTACTCTCTTTATTAGATTGATTTTTTCTGTATAAAGTAATGCCCAATATATAGCAGAGAATCCCCTGGAAATCAATTCGGATTTGCTCATCAATGAATAGAGTCCTTCGATACTGGGACATGGATTCTATCCATATCATAACACTCCCCATTGAACGAATACCGCGTAATATATGTGTCTCATTAAAAACTCCTTGCAAAACCCAGTGGGAAAAAGGGATAGAGAAAAGAGTACATTGCACTCGCTCTCCGTGTTACACTAGTTGCCTCATTAAAAACCTTCATGTGAGAAACTTTTGTGAAAACAGTAAGTTTCCCATCTACGACGGACCAAC
This sequence comes from Rhipidocladum racemiflorum, assembly GCA_036346355.1. NCBI lineage: Eukaryota > Viridiplantae > Streptophyta > Magnoliopsida > Poales > Poaceae > Rhipidocladum > Rhipidocladum racemiflorum. The sequence goes on along the minus strand of CM070578.1, from coordinate 11,982,080 downwards.
TTAGCAAACAAATAAGTCCACGACGGACTGAGAAAAACCAGTCCAGCGCAAATGGTACTTTCACCATGGATTGAGTTCAAATGAAAAACCATTAGCGACAGACCATTTTTACTTAGTCCGATGCAACCTTGAGTTTGCACTAACATGGTCCGGCAGAAATAGAAAACTCTCTGTTTTTCACCAAAATCGGTCCGGCGTACATTTGTGATTATCTGTCTCTCTATTCCTTGTCTATTTCAAAAGTTTCTAAATCTTTTTAAAAAGAAAAATACTCATCTAAGTTTGAAATTTTAAAATTTATCTAATCATAGGGCTTATCCTTGCTAACCATCCTTGATTTCGAGACCCTAATCATTTCTTTGTTCACTCTTCATGGGTTTCACCAACCAGAGTAAAAAGGAGTTGTCTTTCACCCACCAACCACCTTCTTTAAGGCGCTCTGTTTTCAAAGAAGAGTTACTTTTCACCGTTGCAGTTATTCCGTTTTGGGCAGTTTCTTCTTCCAGATATCCTCAAATTCTCACAATCGCCAAAAATCCCCAAAACTACATCCTCTTGCGATTTCTCTCGAGTAGCATTCTCTGTCTTCACCGAAGCAAACCCTAATCAGGTGGTGTCAACGGTGCTCCTGTCTGCTCAGAGAGGTGCTCCTAGGATTTGGTAAGTTGTTCAGACTTTCTCTTTCTTTTGCGCAAAGACCAAACCCTAGACTTAAAAATCCTTAACTTAAGGTCCTCTTTCTCTTCTTTGTAGACCTAGTCAATTCATGCGCCAGTAAACTTGGTCTGAGATCAGTTTGAGTCTGTAGTGTTTGAGAAAATGCCTAGGTCGAAGAACCCTGACAAAAGAGGCCTTTTGGACAAACTAGTTGATAAAGTTAAAGTGAAGAAACAAAAATCAACTAGTTCAGGACAGTCATCTCATTCTCAAGGACCAGTGCAATTTAGAGGACACTCACACTCCTGGCAGAATACATCAAAAAGTGACGACTGCTAAACCCTCCAGAAAAGACAAACAACATGTTCAGTCTGATCAAGAATCCTATTCATTAGAGGACAATGAATATAAGCCAAATGGGGAATCCTCTTCAGATGAAGTAGAATTATTTGATGAAATTGACATGATCACAGGTGCTGAGTTGGGAGCCTTAGGAGGGAAAAGTTAAGATCAATTAGACTTGTAAATGAAAAGAACTGGTTTCCTTTCGACAGACCTCCTCTGGATGAAGATTTCATTGCAACCTTGCACAAAAACATTTACTTGGGATACAAAAACAGAACTAGCAAAAATGGAAAGGCATTATCTGCTCTGTGCAAGCATCAATATGTTGACTGGAACCAAATTTACGCAGTGTTGGGTTCTTACAGGATTCTTGATTATGTTAGATCAACACCTGGCCTGTTAGAGTTGATGTCTTCTAGAACTCCTTGGAATGAAAATAGAATTCTCGAGTTCTATGCATCCCTCTTAGTAAATAAGAAAAGGCATTACATTTTGTTTACAATAGATGGAAAAATCATGAAAATTAAGATCTCATTTTGAAGCTGCCATAGGAGCCTCCAGCCCTCTAGTCAACAGGACTAGAATTCATGATAGAATGTTCCCTAGGAATAGATGGAGGCAAGTGGGTGATATGCCAGACTTACAGGTGTCAGCACACATATACAAAAATATCAATGAGGCAAATTTCAATGCAACCAAAGTCAACAATTTGTCTCCTGAAGCCAAAGTTCTCTTGCTTCTACTCAAACACACTATCTACCCAAAAAATGGATATAAATAGGGTGTAACCCCCACTTTGGCCTGGCTATTACACTTGATCCTGTCAAAACAACCCATTGACTTAATAGATTATATTCTTGGAGAAATGGAAGAAGCCATCTACAGAAAAATGGGGAGTCCACTCCCATTTGCACAGCAGATCTCACAAATGCTCTTGGCCTAAGGAATCATATCACAACAGGAAAAGAGTAGACTTTAAATGCTTTCCTAAACAATATAAAATGAGTATGGTTATTGGGAAAGGTATTAGAGGGACTAGACCACCTAGTCCCCCACCAGCAGTTCAAGAATATGAGCCGATTGCTTATCATGATAGTGAGGACGGTTCACATGGTGCAGATGAAGGAACTGAACAAATTCCAAGCTTTTCTACTTACAGTCAACATAGCTTTGGCATGGTGTTCCATCTCCAGTACCCAGCACTCTAGCAATAGCATAGTTAGGAGATGAACCAACTCAAGTGTTGGGACTCAAACCTCAGGGGTCAAGACAGCCTTCTGTTGGAGCGAATGTTGCAACTCAGATCTATTTAAGCTCCCAATCTCTCCATGAAGAAGAACCTGTGCACAACTATGGTGGACACTTCAGTCCCAGTCATCATTCTCCAGTTTCAAGTCATCATGTTTTACCTCAAGCAGAATATTCAGCAATGAGATTCTTCTCTCAGCATGATGAGCAAGTTGAAATGGAAGAAGTTCAAGCAATTGACAGACTCGGAGAGCTTACAGCTGATGCACGATTTGTAGAAGGTCAACACTTCAGACCTGCAGCGCATGATCATGAGGCAGGAGAGTCAGCATTTCCTCAAGATTTTACAACATCTCATCATTCTCCTCCTCCTAAACCTCACTATGAGCAGCCTCCAGCATGGAATACTCAACCAGAGTGGTTCAATATCTTTGAGCAATAGTATAATGCAGATCTAAGAAATGCTCAAGAAAGATTTGTTAAAGAATAAAGATTGGCTTTTATGAGACACAATGAACAAATGGTTGCCTTTCAGCAGCATCATTTACAAACTCAAGAGATGCTGAACAAGTTCTATCAAGAACAAGACATGATAAGAGATGAGAGCTATAGAAGGTTTGATATGACCAGAAGCAATCAATGGGATTTGATGTAATGGGTTACTCAGGTTAATACAAATCAGAATATGCTCAAGGACAGACTATATGATATCAACAAAAAGCAGAATGCTCAAGAAGCTAAATTTGATCAGTTTGCTGAGTCTGCTCATACCAAGCTAAATACTCATGGAGGTATGCTAAATTGGTCCGGACACTCCCTTGATGATTATTTGGACCATTTTGATGATACACGGGTAAATCTAGTCTCTAATCAAGAACAGCTTGTCGAATTCATCCTTGACCAGACAAATCCAGTCATGGACTCTCTTCATCAGCTTCAAGAAAGTTTTCAAAATTGGACAGCCGGTCCTCAGCCTGGAGATCCCTGTTATCCTAGTTGGCATGATCAGGCTATGGCATCTCCAAGGCATTCAGTAGTAGAAGAAGAAGCTCATTCATCTCCAAGACACTCAGAACAAGGAACTGCAGCTCAGACTTCCCCAAGGCATAGCATCAGCTCTAGAGCCTCTCATCTATTCGAAAGGACTTTCTCAAGGCGCAAGAAGTGACCTCTCTTTTTGGCAATTGATGCCAAAGGGGGATAAGTATCTTTAGGAGGTCTTTTAGGTCTAAGTCTATTATTGTCTATTGACTGTAATCAACTGGTTTGTTGTTCACCTGTTTGCTTAAATGAGTTTTTGGACTATTTAATGTTTCTCTAAGATTATCTTTATTTCATGCTCTATTATGTTGATTATCCCTATATTGTGTAAATTGGATATGTTTTATTTTCAAATGCTTCTTTATCTTAAGCACTTATTCAAGGGGAGCATTATCTATTATACTTACTTCATCAAATATTTTACCTGTTCTGTCCAGACTAACATTTCTTTGCAAAAAATAGTAAGTCTTTTTCTCAAAATTCGAAAGTGTTGTCATCAATCACCAAAAAGGGGGAGATTGAAAGCATCTAGACCCACCAATTGCTTTATGATGCATTTTATGGGTTTTGGTGATGATGATCAAGTCAAGTACCTTATGTGAAGTGGAGGTTTTTCAGATCAAAGGATAAAGGCTAAGGACTTTTGCTTCTAAGTTCTGACTTGGGAGTTGATTCAAGTCTTGTAGCTAGGATTGCTTTAGTTTAGCCGTACTATAAATAGGGATTATGCACAAGTAAGTACCTTGGTTCATAGGCTAAAATCTTTAAGAATATTGGAGTAAAGGTCACAATCTCTTTCCCTCAAAAAGGATTTTAGTTCTTCACTCAGTCCAGCAAAAATCCTTTCACGCCGAACCAAAGTTTCTCTTAGTCCAGCGCGAAAGACTTCTCTTTTGAACTCATACCGAGCGCACACCGTTCACGCCGAACCATGTTTTTCGGTCTGACGTAAAGAACGAGTCTTTTGAAATCAAACCGAGCGTGTGTCGTTCACGCCAGACCATTTTCTTCTAGTGTTCGATGGACCAAGTTTTTCGATCCGACGAAAATGGGAAACTTACTGGAACTCCTTGTCTATTCTAAGTTTTACCTCGAACCAAAACCAGAAAATCTTCCTTCTACACCGGACCAAGTTTTTCGGTCCGGCGCAAACGTGGTTTTGGTTGGTTTCACGATGGACCAATTTCTGCTCAAGGCATGTGTACGCCGGACCAACCTAAAACGATCCGACACAAATGGAGTTTTCAATCAAATCGGTCTGGCGTGCATTATACTTAATTTAAAGCTTCTCAAAGCTAGTCCATGGGACAAATTGTTTGCCACATCTTGTTAATCTAACAATGTCAAACGACTAGTATTTTGCCAGTAATGGCTATATTCCTTTTGCACACTATATAAGCCGTACCAGGGCATTCCAAAAGAAGGATTTTTGCCTCTCTTTGACATTTTAGCTTTGTGAGCTCAAAAGCCATAAAAGAGACTGATTTTCACACTTGATCAAAAACCTTAAAGTAATATTGCTCCAAGCATAATCTAGACAGTTTTGTGCTAGTGAACCAAGAGTAAGGCTTGTGGTTAATCTATTTGTTGGAGATAAACTTACCGGCTCCCGGAGGAAGGTTTCGTGTCCCGCGGGAGGTCTACGTGTCCCGCGGGAGGTCTACGCCTCCCCAGGGGCATACCCCGCGGGAGTCCTCGTGTCTCGAGGGCGGTCTACTCCTCCCCGGGGGCATACCCCGCGGGAGTCTTCGTGTCCCGCGGGCGGTCTACGCCTCCCCGGGGGCATACCCCGCGGGGAGTCCTCGCGTCCCGAGGGCGGTCTACGTCTCCCCGGCGGCATACCCCGCGGGGAGTCCTCGTGTCCCGAGAACGGTCTACGCCTCCCCGGGGGCCTACCTCGCGGAAAGTCTCCTCACGGGAGACTTGAGTGATGTCACCAAGTCCCCTGTGGGGCCCGGATGTCAGGGTCCACTCCCTCGAGACGGTCCCGTGGGACCCACTACTTCCCCGCCAGAATGACTAAGATGCCCCTACTTAGGCTAGTCTAATAGGGGTATAATGGTACTTTTATGTAACCAGGCTGGGTGCCTATAAATACCCAATGTAACCCCCTCATGTAAGGAGGGCTCTCATTGAATGCAAAACCAAAAACTGGAGTGTCCCTCGGGGAGTCTGGACAAGGGCACATCCCTCTACTCCCAGGAACACAAGCGAGGAGTAGGGTGTCTTTCTTAAGCGCCCGAACCTGTATAAATCCTCGTGTCACATTTACTCTCGTGGACGACGGCCCGTGAAACGGCCGGCGTCCGCCCTCATTTTCTGTGTCCTGTTTCCGAACCTACGACACTATTACTCTTGGAACTGAGAGTTCCTAGATGGCTTGGATGTGGTTTGGTATGACCTGTCCAAAGAGATTGTGGAAGGCCACCACTGTTTGTGAAAGGTTTTGACTCACCTCACCGGAGTGGTGAAAGAGTCACTTAGTGGATACCAAAGCTATTCAAAATAGCCTTTGGTGGAGCTATACTTCTGGTGAAGTGCTCTAATGGGGACGTAGGAGTGAATCTGAACCTCGGTGAAAAATCCTTGTGTCTTCTGCTCTTATTTTTTGCATCTACTTTGAAGCACTGTTTTATTGCTTATACTGTCTTGGAAGCTAGTCTCTCAGTTGGTGTTCTAGTAAAACCAGCTTGTTTTAAGCTTTGTTTGACAAAATATCAGGGTTCTCTTCAGTCATTATTTTTGAAGTTTGTAAAAAGCCTATTCACCCTCCTCTAGGCTCATCCTTGTTCCTACAACTGTTTAATCTGTATAGCGATCTCTTCAGTTTAATGCTATACATGTTGCGATTTTTAGGATTTTGAATTGTAACTCCTTCATGGATTCATATAAATATCCGTATCTAATGACGCATATAAATATACAGTCACTACAGCCATTAACTGCATTGATAAGTTTAAGCTTGCTATCTTTAATATTAAATTTTGAAATATTATTTCACTCATTACAGGGGAATAGGTTTCATCGTAATCGATGTCGGGTCTCTGCGTAAACCCTTATACTATAAGCCTCGCTTTATATCTAACCACCTAGACATTTTATATCTAACCACATAGACATTTTCATTTCTCTTCCGGATGAAAAATCCATTTGATCCTGCAGGGAACACTCTAGGAGAAGCTCGGTCAACAGGACCAAAAATGTTCCTCTTATTAAGAGAGCACTGCCTCAATTGCTTCTTTTCGTTTGACCCTATCTGAGCGCTTCTGGCACTCTGCCATGGACTTTGGTTTTGGGTTTAGATTTTGGCAATTTTAGAGGCAAAATATGTCAACAATTGTAGTCTTTTTTTATACAATTATCTTACATCATTTCAAGGATATCTCTTTATTAATTTTTTTCCAACTCCTCGTGATTTCCCACAACGATGGAGTTTGGTTGTTCCGACTTCCTAGTGTTGGATTGTGTGTGCAAATATATACTGTGGTTATCATCTTTAGGATGGATCACTTCAAGGATATTACCATTTGGGATTTTCTCAACATCAGGTTGAGCTTCTTCCACTATCACAGGTAGTATTCTTATTTGTTCGATTCTCTACTTCTGCGGACGTCTCCGCAGAATTGTGTTGTGCGAGGGATGTACTTGCACGTAGATAGGGAGATATTCTCGCTTGAGGCAACCTAAGGACCGAACTTGATGCTATCATTTGAGTTAAATTGTGCAACCACATGCACTAGTTATGGGATAGCTTTAACTTAGTAGGTTAGTTGGAGATTAGCCTTGCATTTTGGTAGGCCGAAATAGTATGGACGAACCGATAGACTGGTGTCGTTCTAGGTGCTCCCTTCACCGAGACGTTGTGACCAAAGCATTCCAATACATACGCCTTGCAATGGGGAGAACGAGGGCGATGTGATGTGAAACCATCGTGATTACTAAAATGTACGGCTAGTGACTTCTGCCGCCATAGCAAGGGTAGATATACAACAGGCTAATGCAAGGTTGGGCTCTAGCAAGTTGAAAAGTTTCGTCATAGTCTAGCAAAACGGGTAATTTTGTATCGCGTGGCATAGTTGATATGATTGTTAGAATATGTTATGTGGGTAAAGTGTACACTCTCTGTTGAGATTTAAATCTAATTAATTAGCCGTGCTCACGGTCAAGAGCAGCTCAGGACATAATATCAAGTATAGTATTTTTGTTTGTTTTCGCAAACACTTTGGAAAAAGGTAGTATGGTGACTTGGTTGTTGGTATGGTGGTTTGGTTGTGATTACTTGTTATTCATGATCGTGGAGGGTCGTGAAATGTTGTATATATGCTTTACTTACAGTATGTAGTTCCTTATCAAATGCTCTTTTCGATACTGTTGTTATTTATCACACTACATGCTTACAAGTAAAATTTGCTTCATGCTGAAAATTGAACCTAATGTAGAAGCTTTCTTCCTTTGGAATAGCCATGCATGTATAATTACTTCCGTACATTAAAGTCTTGTGAGTACATACGTGTACTCACCGTTTGCTCAATCTAAAAATGTTTAGAGGAAGGTAATGAAGATGTTCCTGACGATACTTTTTACGAAACAGGGATAAACGACTTCTCGGATGGATGAACGAGGTCTTTCCCCAGTCGGTTGCCTTTTGGGTTATGGGTGGCACATCGATGTCCCACTTCTGAACTTGTGTTTATTTCCGCTGCTTTTTACTCTCCATGTGATATATTTGGCCGGTCGGCCATGGACATGTAATATTAAGTAGATATAATAGTTTCTAGTCTACTTTTATACCATTTATATCTATGTATGTGTGATGAATTATCTCGAATACAAGATATTTGGGTGCTAGGCATTGATCTTGGGAACTAGCACCGGACACATATGCGGGAAGCTCAGGTTGGTTTCGACCAGTTGGCACAACAGCGCGAGCGTCGCGCCGATTGGTTGGCCTCAATCCGTGTACGATTTTTAGATAAGCGGTCGGAGTTCTTCCGGGTTGCATCTTTATCCAGTCTGATGCAACCGTAAGAATTCACATCGCTAATCTAAGACTGGAGCCCCTACATTGGAATTTTGAAATTTTAAAATTCTAGTTTTGGAATTTAAATTCTCAAAATTTGGATTGAAATTTTAAAATTCTAGTTTTGGAATTTAAATTCTCAAAATTTGGAAGTCTAAAATTTAAAAATTAAAACTTGTAAAATTCAAATTATAACATTTAAATTCTCAAAACTAGAGTTTTTGAAATTCAAAATTTTAAATAGTATGATTCAAAAAATTTTAAAAAGGAATTTAGAAATCCAAACGTGAAAATTTTAATCTTGAAATTTAAATTATCTGGATTTAATATTTCAAAATTTTGAATTCAAATTTTGATATTTTGGTTTCAAAATTTATATTTTGAAAAAAAATAGATTTGGATTTTGAATTCTTGAATTTGAAAATTTGACCATGGACGAATTAAAGCAAATGATAAATGCTCAATAGCAAATATCCCTTTCCCCTGGTAATCTAAGGTAGACACCATTTTCTGTGGGAAACAGATTCTTGCAATTGATGGTAATCTGATTTCCAAGGTAATCTTGGATTCATTGGTCAAATTACTAGTTGCTTTACCGAACAAGGTAATCTCATAGGATTACTAAAGAATTCTTGGGAATCCTCTGAGCATTCCATCAACCAAACACATCCTAAGGAGGCTTGCTTGGGAAGCCTATTTTCGATCGAGCTCCATGTGAATGGGTCGATATTTTAGACTAAGATCCTGACCCATTCACATAGATCCTGGCCGAGAACTAGCCTCCCAAACAAGGCCTAAGCGAATACCTTGTAATCTTGCTCGCGCTCATAGCTTGAGCCATAGCCAGCGTAGGCGGAGTGCTTGGGCGAACCTATCTAGTTCCAGAATTCCTAGGCCCCTCATGTTGAAGGGTTGGCAAACTGTTGTCTAGCATACTTTGCAGTTGCCACTGTGAAGTGCTCCATTGCCTGCCCATAGGAATTTCCTTCTTAGTTTGTCGAAATCTGCGATAAATTTTTTGGGTGTCTTGATTGTCGTCAGTAGGTAAATTGGAAGAGAGGTCAGTACTAATTTAACCACAGTGAGGTGCCCCCATCGTGAGATGGCACGCTTGCTAGCCCGCCAATCGTCGCGCCGCTTTATCTTGGATGGGCTGTAGGTTGACACGATGCAATCGACCCAGAGTGAGAGCTATGCCCAAGTATTTCATAGGGGAACTCGATATTCCTCCATTGAATGACTACAAGGTGTTTTGAAGGCCAAGGCTGTGGCCTCTAATTGTGGCTATTGTGCTCTTTTGCAGGTTGACTCAGAGGCCGAGGCATCCCCAAAATGTTGAACGATGACAATGGTTGCCTCTAGCTCTCCCTTGACCTGATTTAGGAAGATTACCGCATCATCCGTGTAGAGGGAGACTCGGAGTGAGGGAGCGCAACCTTTCAAGGATGATAGGACGCCGTCCTCGGTTGCTTTGGTGAAGATGTAATGCAATGGGTTGATGGCTGCTATGAAGAGACAAGGTGATAGGGGGTCGCCCTGTCTCAATCCACAGAGATATCTAATTTGAGGTCCTCACACCCCGTTGAGGAGTATAGACGAAGTAGATGTTGCGAAGGAGATAGATAGCCACTCTCACCATCGAGGACCGAAACCGAAGGCTTGCAAGAGGTCTAGTAAGTATTCCCAGGATATAGAGTCAAATGCTTTTTCAATGTCTAGTTTTAGCATTAATACAGGAGTACGAGTCCGATGGTAAGCTCTTGCACAGTTTTGGACCCACAGAATGTTGTCATGAATACATCTCCCTTTGATGAAAGCACTATGGGAATGTGAAGTAAGTAAGTTTATGTGCCTCGAAAGGCACAATGCTAAAACTTTTGAAAGTATTTCTGCAATAGAGTGAATAGGGCTGATCGGTCGGAAGCCCGCGGTGCTGCTCGATACCTCTTTCTTTGAGATTAAAGCAATGGAAGCTATGTTGAGGGGTCCGAATGCTCCTGCCGAGCAATTTTGAACATGAGCTTCTTTCTGCGTCAGGGGAGGAGGGTGGTCGCTGTGGTCGGAGCAAGCCACAACGAGGGGTTCATGAAGTGGGTGGCCGCTGTGACCAGAACAGGCCGTGGCGTGAGGTTCCTAGGGGGTTTGGTGTGAGCCATCCAATGCTGAGTTGCAGACAGGTTTTTTCTTTCTTTCTAGAAATACTACTTCACGGTATACCGTTCCAACGGTATACCACTGAAACTCATGAAACTCGTGAAATTTTACACTGAAACTCATGAAACTTAGCAGTAAAACTAATAAAATCTGAAACTCATGAAACAAAACACTATAACTCATGAAACTAATCACTGAAACTAATGAAACTCAGATATACCGTTCCAACAATATACCGTTGGCTAGTCCTACTCTTTTTTTTTGGGGGGGGGGATATAGCCCCATGTGTTGAATGGATTCGATGCTTTCCCTCCGTTTGAACCGGTTTAACCTCATGTTGTAGATGGCCTTAATGCCCCAGTGTGCTAAGTGATGTATAAATATTACATAACTAAATCAAGCATAGAATCTTTTAGGATAGGAAGATATACATTTCTCGAACGATTACATGCCCAGAAACACTATAAGAAAATCTACTATTTTATTATACGATATGCTACTACATAACTGTATGATCTACAATATGTTACTTATTATGAGACTGACATATAGAACTCATATCAATATATTAGTAAGACATCACTGACATATTGTAAACATGAGATTTTATTTAGTGATAAATAAGTGATTACTCCGGACACTATTTATGGGTTGTGTTCGGTTCGGGTTTTCAAGGGATCGATTACATGGAAAGGGATTCCGTTGCTTTTCCGTTTGGTTGGGTTGGGCTGGGCCGGGCTGTAATTGGATACCACGCAATCAGCTCGCAGCACAATAAAAGACCCATAACGCTCCAAATCGAGGGGAGTGGAGTGTTGCCGTCGACTCCCACCCCAGACGACCCCCTCCCTAGTCTAGTCTCGGGTTTCCGACACCATCATGTAACCCTTGATTATTTGCTCTATATATTTTACTGATATGTAACCTTAAGATCCACGTATCAGTAAGATATTATAAGATAAATGATTAATAGAACATATAAGTGAGAGCAAATCATCGATTATTCCGCGATCAATCCTCTCTTCGATGAGCAACCTCTTCCTCAATCTGTCCAATATATAGCCTCCACTCGTCTCCGCATGGCGGCGTCCTCCTCTCTCCGGTGGCAGCCCGGGACGCGGTGGCGAAATACGTGCGCACCAGTCGTCGGCCGCGAGGAACGCGAACATCCGCCTCCCAGTGACGGTTTGGTGTTGCTCCGGCCCTTGTCGAGGCATAGCGCGGCGAGCGACCGTCATGGCATCCTTGCTGCCTGCGTCGGAGCAGAAACACGATGTCTTGCTCTTCTTTCTACTCACGTCGCGGCCACGCAGAGGAAGACGTCGTCTGCGCCAACCTCTCCTCCAAGGACGTCACCATGGCCAGCCTCTTGCACCTTCATTAGCCCCAGGGGCGGATCCACTAAGGGTCACCGTCATGCACAGGACACCCGGTCCAACAATTTTTCCTTTGATATATCCCATATATGTAAAGTGCAGGACCCCTGAATGGTTGAGCCCAGCCCAGCACGAGGGAGTGAGGGACACTGGACCCAAGCCAAACAACAGCCCAAGTCACTAGCAAACAGGGCCTGCAATCTGCAGCGCCTTGTCCTCACGAGCGTGCGGCATGCAGCCTAGAAGGTGCCCTTCATGAGTCATGACTGGTTGCAACTTGCAAGGCCCAATGAGGGAATCGTAAGGGTCATGAACACTAAAAAGCATAGCACAGATGAATAGATTATCTATTCGATTCAATGCAAGGTAGCATGGCTCGCTCGCTGGCTGGCCGTCGCTCGCTCGCTGGCCGTCGCTCGCTGGCTTTGATCACCGGCCGACTCAGACTCATCAGAGCAGAGCAGGTCTCGCCGGCGGCCCGACGCCATACTTTGAATAAGGTACCTCAGATTTCTCTCAACAATTTTTTTATGTCAAACAATCATTAATTTTGTTTCTTACAGATTCAATTTGCTAAGGTTGGTTTTTTTTTTGGGTCAAACTGTAGGGTTAGAGTTTTAAATTGTGAACTTGTGTCTTGTAGTACAGTAGTAGTACTTAGAAATTGGATTATCCTAGTAACAAATCAGAGGCAAATTTGGAATTTGTGAGTGATCCATTTGACGACCAGACCATCTTGCACAATGTCAAGTAAGTAAACCTTACATAATTAATTATGAATCAATGGATGTATGCTCGTATTATTCTGCAATTTAAATATGAAATATCTAATGGAGTATTCAAATAATTGTAAAATGACAGGCAAATTTATGGAAAGATTTCTTAAAAGGAAAGCGCCGCCACATGAAAAGAATGATACCCCATCGCAGGAACAAAATGATGCCACTAATGTTGAAAATTCACCTCCACCTCGAGAAGAAATCAATTGGGAAGAGGAGATTCAGTTTGATCCTAGAAAAAGGAGGAGAATAGAGGAGTACCTTCCTAATCAAAAGGATGTGGTAAGAAGAAAGTATTTGGATAATGGACCTTGCCAACCTCGCACTTTTGATTTTCCATATACAACAATTGGTGGTAAGAATAGAAGATTTAATCCTGAATGGTTTAATGAGTTTGGAGGTTGGCTTGAGTACAGTGAGTCCAAAGATAGAGCATACTGTTTTTCTTGTTTCTTGTTTAGAGGTCGCAATAAGAAGGAAGCTGGGTATGATGCATTTGTTACTACTGGTTGGTCTAGTTGGAACAAAAAAATGGGACTAAAAAAGCATGTAGGAGATATAAATAGTGTTCACAACCAAGCAAGGAGAGATTGTGATGCTTTGTTGACACAAGACCAACACATTTATGTTGCATTGAATAGCCAAAGTAATATTGCTAAGGCTACTTATTATACTCGACTAAATGCCTCAGTTGATGTTGCTCGAGTGTTATTGAAGCAAGGATTGCCTTTCCGAGGACATGATGAGTCTGAGGAGTCCTCCAATAAAGGAAACTTCAAGGAATTTCATGCTTATACAGCAGAGCAGAATCCAAATGTAGGCAAGGTTGTGGGCAATAATGCTCCAGGTAACAATTTGATGGTGTCTCCAAACATTCAAAAGGACATAGTGCATTGTTTTGCAAAGGAAATATTGCAATCTATTCTTGAAGAAATTGGACATGATGTATTTTGCTTGCTAGTTGATGAGTCTAGGGATGTGAGCTGCAAAGAACAAATGGCGGTGGTCTTGCGATATGTTGATAAATGTGGAATTGTTAAAGAGAGATTTGTTGGCCTTGTTCATGTAAAAGAGACAACTTCTTCATACCTCAAGTCCTCTATTGATTCTTTATTTGCAGAATATAAGTTAAGCTTGAAGCAAGTTAGAGGCCAAGGATACGATGGTGCTAGCAATATGCGAGGTGAGTTCAATGGATTGCAATAATTGATTATGAGAGAAAATAGCTCGGCATATTATGTCCATTGTTTTGCTCACCAACTTCAGTTAGTTGTTGTGGCTGTTGTAAGAAAGCACAAGGGCATTGGTAATTTTTTTGATATGATTTCTATATTATTGAATGTGGTTGGTGGATCTTCCAAGAGAAGGGATATGATTTGAGATGTCAATCAAGAACATGTGCGTGAGGCCTTAGGTTGTGGATTACTTAAAACTGGGACAGGGTTAAATCAAGAGCTATGTCTTCAAAGACCCGGAGATACTCGTTGGAGTTCTCACTATAAGACTCTTAAGAGTATGGTTGATTTGTTCCCAACAATCGTCAAAGTGCTAGAATACGTGGAAGAAGAAGACAAGGATGATAAAAACAGAACGCAAGCATGGGGTCTTCTAATTTATTTCCAGTCATTTGATTTTGTGTTTTATTTGCAGCTTATGTTGACTATCTTGATAATCACAAACACCTTATCATTAGCTCTACAACGGAAAGATCAAGACATTGTGAATGCTATTGATTGTGTGAAATCAACGAAAAGCCATTTGGATGGCCTTAGGAGACATGGATGGGAATCTGTTCTAGGTGAAGTATATGCCTTCTGTGAGAAGCATGATATTTCTAAATTGGAAATGGGAGAAGCATATGTGAATCCAAAGAAGATGCGCCAAAAAACTGGAATTACCAACAAACATCATTTTGAAGTGGATTGTTTTAATGATGTTCTTGATTGGCTACTTCAAGAACTCGATAGCCGCTTCAATGAGAAAAATTCTAAATTGCTTGTTTGCTCGGCCGCTTTGAGTCCAAGAGAATCATTTCATGATTTCAATTTAGATAATTTGATGAGTCTAGCTAAATTTTATCCCAATGATTTTGATGATGGGGAATTGAGGGACCTTAAACACCATCTTTGCCTCTACATTGCCGATGTGCGGGTGGATGATAGATTCTCTAACATAGAGACTATTAGTGACCTTTCTCAAAAAATGGTGGAGACAAGGAAACATATTTGCTATCCTTTGGTGTATCGACTTTTGAAGCTAGCACTAGTTTTGCCTGTTGCCACTGCTACAGTTGAGAGATGCTTTTCAAGTATGAAAATTGTGAAAACACATTTGCGCAATCGCATTAGCGATGACTTCTTACGATTTAGCCCCCAACGGGAGAGACTCCCTTGCTTTGATTGGCGACAGATCAAACAGACGCCGATGATGGGCAAGGAGAATTGCGTCAAGAGAGTTCTTGTGCAAACGCAGAACTGGTATCCAATACCTTCCACAAGTGGAACCAAACAATGTAGGTAAACATCCATTACACCACCAAATTCCCCTGTGATCTGATTCCCATTACATTTACATTACCATTCTTGAACCAAACACTACCTATGTGCCAGAGATTTATTAAAATCGAGGCAATATTACGGTAAGAAAGATACATCATCTAATCATACCATTATTCCATCCCATTTCAACTCTTCTAGCCGGGGATAGAGATCGAAACACCATGACGTTCTAGCTAGTTGAAGATTGCACCCTTCTTGACGTTCTCGGTGCCATTGCCATTGCCATGGTAGAGCTCGACGTCGTCCTCGCCCTTGACCGTCTCCAATGGCTTGAAGGTGTAGTACTTGACACAGACGAAGTAGTAGATCAGGTTGAGCCCCTGCAGCCCGACGACGAGCCAGTAGTAGTGATCCAGCTTCCCTCTGTTGAGGTTGTCCTGGAGCCACTGCCCGCTCCGCCGCGTCTTCTCATGGACGATGGTCACCAGCAGCGTGCCGAGGTAGCTCCCCACCGAGATGGTCAGCCAGTAGAGCGCCGCCGCGGTGCTCCGCATGCTTTCCGGCGCCTGGTCGTAGAGGAACTCCATGCGGCCGACGTCCATGAAGGCATCGGCGATGCCGTGGATGGCGTATTGCGGCACCAGCCAGAAGACACTGATCGGCAGGGTGGCCTTGGGGGTGTCGAGCAGACCGCTCGTGGCAGCCACGGACTTGCGCCTCCGCTCGACGACCGCGGCCACCATGTTGGCCAGCATGGCAATGGTCATGCCGACGCCAGCGCGCTGGAGGTGGGTGATGCCGTTGGGGCGTCCAGTGAAGCGGCGGAGCACGCGGACGAGCACGCGGTCGTAGAAGGCGAGGGTAAGCAGCATGGCGAGGCTGGTGAAGATGAGCATGGAGGCAGGCGGGATCTTGAAACGCGGCGTGATGTTGCGGTCCATGGTGCGCGCCTGCTGGATCGCGAAGCTGCTGTTGTGCGACGCCGAGGTGACCAGGAGGATGCCAGCCGCCCAGATGGGCAGCATGCGCAGGATCGACTTGAGCTCCTCGACGCGGTGCACCGTCGACAGCCGCCACAGCTTCGGCTGGCCAGACGGCAGCACGTCGCCGTCAGTCACTATGGCCGCCTTGTCAAAGAACCTTATCGAGAACAAAGTACTTAGCTCGTGCAGCTAAAACTATCGGACATTTAATTTCATCGCATTGCGGATCAAGTTTTAACTTACTTTAGCTGGTCAGTGCGGAGAAGACGGCCGGTGGTGGAGATGCCAGCGTCAAGCTCCTTGTCCTCGTACAGTAGGCTCGGGTCCGGGACGACGGCTTTCCGCTTCTTGAACGCGGCGGTGGCGACCTGCGCCAGCCGGATCAGGGGGCTGCCACCGGGCGGCATCCTGACATACAGCGAGTACCCGGAGACGAAAGCGATGACCGCGGCGAACATGGCGACGGTGGGCACGCCGAGCCCCCACCCCCACCCGACGTTCTCCTGGATGTACACGACTGCGGTGACGGCCGTGAGCTTTGCGAGTTCGATGCCGAAGAAGTAGAGATTGAAGAAGCTCCACTTGGGGGCCTTGCCGCCGCGGCCCCGGCGCCTGTGCGCTTCCAGCTCGAGCTGGTCAGCGCCAAACGCCATGACGCAGGGGCGCGTGCCCCCGGCGCCGATGGACGTGCAGAGCAGCGAGGCGTACAGCACCGCGATCTGGAAGGAAGAAGCGCGCTGGCAGTCGGCGGCGTGCTTGGAGCAGGGCGGCGGGCGGAGCGAGGGGAGCGTGGCGGAGAGGGTGAGGCAGACCATGCCGAGCTGGTAGATGAGGGAGCCAAAGGTGATGGTCCAGAAGCGGCCGGCGAAGGAGTCGGCGATGAGGCCGCCGATGAGCGGGGTAAGGTTGGCCGTGCCGTGGAAGTTGGTGAGCGTGTTGGAGGCGTCGACGAGCGGCAGGTGCAGCTGCAGGGTGAGGTACGTGATCAGGTTCGAGCTGAACCCCACCGTCGCAAGCCGGTCGCAGAAGTCGTTCGCTGTCATCGTGCGCAAACATGGCGGGAAATTGTTACTTAAAAATGGCAGGCTACTGCCATCGCTAGTAGACAGTAATACTCCGTTGTCATTTTTTTTTACTGGTCGTTTTGGATATCACAAAGTCTACAATACACGAGTTTCATCCTTACTGCTTCTAATTATATATCGGTTAAAATTATCGAAAATACAATGGTATCAAGGTACTTTCAATGAAATCTAAAAGTATCTCGCGCGATAAATATAAATACTTTTACGTATATCAGAGATCAAAGCCATTGATTGCGCAAGTTCTAGGATGATCAAAGTCATTGGTTAAATCTAGGGACCGGTAACTTTTGATACGGCTGGTTTTGGAACCATGATGGTTATTATTTTATTTTTTTTGAATTTAGGCCAGAAGCTCTGGCAATACTGTAAAGAAGGAGAGAATAACTGCTGAGTTACAGACGCGAACACACGCACCCACACCCACACACACGCCACACACACACACGCGAAAGCACTCAGCCGGTGAGCACCCGGGCTGAGCCAAGCTCGAACCCGAGTGGCCAGCTTGCCCACCGCAAGCCTTAGCCACTGATCCTCATGGTTAATTTATTTTGGATGCACGCAGATACTCTGAAGAATTGAAAGGTGAATGTGATTCATATCAAGAAAAGCGATGATAACGATGACTAGTTGGCAACCTTGAGAGTTGAGATATCTATAAAGCCTCGTATTCGGAGGCTCGAAAGGGGATGCTTTTGCCATTAAACGCCTTCGATCGTCCGCAGTAAAATAAAATGAAATAAGAGGTGCACAGGGACTCCTTTTTCATATTGCAAGACAGAAGAATATTGAAAGCTTATATGTGTATCTGCCTCATCCGAGGAAGAATTGATCCATTATAAGATTAACCTGTAAATTTAGTAGAATGATATCATTCCTTATTTTATACTAGACTTATGATTACGCGGGACAAATCTATTATATTTCTCAAACCAAACAAGTGGGCTAGATTTAGAGTTAGGGTCGGGTGGTCCATTCACCGTCCGGTACTTCAAACCAAATACCCCATAATAGAGAGTATATTGATCCACTTAAAGGAAGGTTGAGAGTCTAAACCCTAAAAGGACAGGCCAGGATCGACACGATGTGCCTTATTTAATCATTTAATCAGAGTACATACGTGTGTGTGCACATTAGTGAGAAAGTACGTGTCCACACTTCGTGGGACCTAGAGCCTTCACAAAATTTCTAATGTTGAATTTTATTTTCGACATGTAATGATGTAAACTCACCTACTCCCTCTGTCCCACAAAGAGTGCATTTCTAGGTTTTTTAAGACAAATTAGTGTGCAAGGTAAATGACCAATATGACCCTCATTACTCCATACACAAGCATGCTGATGCTTCGATTTCCACAGGCACTTAAATGAGCATGCATACACTTACAGCTGGGCCCTACAGACTAAAGATGCACTCTTTATGGGACAAATTTTGAACACTAGAAATGCACTCTTTGTGGGACAGAGGGAGTAGCTACCAGCCAGGGTCTTCATAAAAGTTTTCCGTAGATCGGATTCTGCATGTAGCAACGGTATTGTTATTGTTTGACAAGGCCGCTAATGGTTGGTTTCCACATGAGAGCTACGGTTTGGCAGTTTAGAATTTCACCATTCAGAAAGGCGACCCCTTGATACGCTTCCCCATGTCGAGTTCTTGGGTGTAGCTCCAAAAACGTCATTTTTTCGTTGCCTATTAAATGCATGGAACGTTGTGATTTGTCTTGGCATGTCGTTTTGAGCTAAATAGACTGGGCTGACTTCAAGTAGGAAGCATTATCGCTTGGCCTTGATATAAATCAATCATTCTCGTCTTCTCTTGTGCCACAACCCACAAGCACTGCCTGAATTTTTTTTTTTTTACGGTAATGCTTTAATTTGGTTCTGCCGTCTGAGGAGGTGTTTCATCCGGACGCAAAGCTCCTCATACTTTATTCTTATATTCATCCATATCATTCTAAACCTAAGCCACCCATTCTAACATATCAGATGTTGATCGCCTAGTACAGTCCCCTTTCCCTCTGGAACCTTCCTCCACTCGCTTCCTCATCTCCTCAATCTATTCTCTTCACGTAAAGCAAAGCACGAGCTCCCAATACCCTATTCCTTGTTTACTTCAGAACCATAAGGTGAACTTGCTTTTTAATTTCCATTGCCCTGATTATCTTGTTCTCCCTCCTCCACGGCTTGCAGCGCATTAGGAGGCTCACTGGTGTACGCCATGCTTGATGAAGGGGGAGGAGACTAATGCAACGGTACTGGTTCGGCCTTGACCCTGTCAGATTCGGTCGCTGGTGATGAGTAGAGGACCAGCGACGCGGTTGGCGATGAAGCGGTGATCTAGCTAGGGCTAGTCTCATCCTAGCTAAATGAGCATATACTAGTTACATGCCCGTGCGTTGCTACGAAAAACAAAATTGATAACGAAAAATAAAGATTAAAAAATAAAAAAATTATTTTACAAGATCAAACATCTATCTTTAACGCTTCGTTTCTTGTGAAAGCTGGCTAATTAAAGCAACGCTTCGTTTCTTGCGTAGGGCAATTAAGCGGCAATTAATGACGTGGGAAGAACGGACCACTGCCACCAAGTGCTGCTTTAGAATAGTAGAGATATGTTGAGCAGAGTGTTGTTGTTAGGCATCCAATGCAACACTATCGAGACAGTGATTTTTTTTAAATCTTTCTTCGGTGTTGCTTAGGGCATCTCCAATGGTGTAATTAAGTACCAGCTATAAGAAGTGTACATGTCATCTATAGATAGTTAATAAACAACCTCTCCAATGGACTAGCTATAGCATTGTCTACAAAATTAAATATGGACCCATATGTAAGAGATGATAAATGCCTTGGAATCAGCTATAGCCTGGCTATAAGTTAGTAGTAAGCATATATCTCTCTCTTCCTTTTCTCTCATCCACCTAAGCAAAATGCTAAGTTGGCACCCTTATAGCTAGCTGAAGTGGCACCATTGGAGATGCCCTTATATGTTTTTACAGTGTTGCAATTAATGCCACCATAAATTGTTGCATACGTTGAAGAAATTTATTACATTGCTTTCTCACCCAAATTTTAACGAACAGCACTGCCCCCTTTTTTCAATAATTGGTTTAGTTTGAAGATGGGCAGATATGCATTTACATGTGCACCTAGGAGGTTAAATCGTGTACGCATGTAAATGGAGGTCATTTGATTATTGCCTCAGTTTTTTGTGTGCCCTAATTAGCAGGGGCTTGCATGTGTTGACTTCGACTAGCTTGTAGGTTGTATGCTGTGATCGAGCTGGGCGTGCATTGCCAACAAAATAAGATACTACTCTCGTTGGCATAGGCTCAATTGCAGCGGATGTGGACGGATATCACTTAATTTATATTATATTATATTTTGAGATGTGCTTCTATGCTCTTTCTTTTAAAAATTGCACAACTATTAAGGATGAATGAATGGTAGATGGTGATTACTTACCCCTTCATTTGCTTCAAGATTTGTGCAACTTATACTAGAAGGAAGAGCATAGAAGCACCTCTCTTATATTTTTTTTAGGAATCAAAGTCGGATACAGATAATATTGTATACGAATATGAATGCAGATTGTCTCAGTCCCGAATATGACGCGAATACATATCAAGCTGAATGTTGATAGTCTTAGTCAAGAATATTTAGTCAGATATAGCACAAAAAAAGAACACATGTGTGTCACATATAAAAAGATCTATCAACCGCACTACATATCCAAAATACAACTACACTAGGAGTTCAACCAGTAAATTCGACTGCATCAATTAAATTAAAAAGTATTTTATGAGTTCCTCAATGTTCAAATGTATTTGCCTGACTTTTTCAGAATTGTTCTGAGTTTATTTGTTATTTTTCTGGGCATATTTGGATTTATTGTATTTTTTTTAAAAAAATAATAGAACTAATTTAAATACTGGAAAAGTTTTGTATACTGATTTCTCTCTTTGGGCTACTTTGAGCTAGCGAGTGGCTATTCATTATTTATAGGCCTGTAGCCTCGTGGGCTTGACTATTGGCCTAACTAGCTAAGTCATAATTCATGGACCTAAAGTTTACTTGATATGTGTACCGGATACTATCTAATTAAAATTTTAGATAACTCCAAATCCGATGGATTCTTCTATTCCGAATCTGATCTCATGTTCAGGAAAAATTGTTCAGTTCGGAATCCAAAATCTGAAAACTAGCCGGATATCCGGTTTTTCACTCTGAATTTGATCTGAATGTTTTCGGTTAGCCGATCGGTTGAAACTATCCGCTCAGTTTGCATCGCTACTCGCTAGCAATGAGTTACCTCTAAAAAAAGAACACAGATGAATTCAACCGTTTAGGCAGCTATAAAACTATGAATGGTAAATAACAAAAACTATCATTCTTTAATATCCTTATTATATTATTAAGGAAGAATAGTAAAATAAAACTGTTGATTTTTTTCAGAAACAACAACTAAATCAAATTAACATGGTGAGACGAATATGTCATGTGCATTGACTCATGTGCTCTCGGTTGTTGTTGAGCAATTACTCAGACATGCAGCACTCTTTTTCGCTACAAATTCGAAGGGTGGTATATCGGGATTTGTATTGGAAATACACTATAAATGAGAAACTGCGGTAGTTTTCCTATTAAGTTCTAACCAAAATAAGAACTAGTATTCTTATTAGTCTCTAGATCATGGTAGTGCTGCGATTTTTACAGATCAGATGCTTATAAATGCTCGCAGATAAGTGACGCTAAAGATCAGCAAGTGTAATGAAGGTTTACTCAAACTTGTTCTATGGGCAGGCTCCAGTGAATCATAAAGCTAGAAAAAGTGGAACTATCTTCAGGCACCAAGCAAAAGAAACAAAAAAGGGAAACAAAAAAAACAAAAATACTATTCTACGGTATACCGTTGCAATAGTATAGTACGTGAAATTTTTACACTGAAACTCATGAAACTTAGCACTAAAACTTATGTAACATGAAACTCATGAAACTAAATAGTGGACCTCGTGAAACCAGATGAAACTTATCACTGAAACTATTGAAACTTAGGTATACCGTTGCAGCGGTGTACCGTTGCCTAGTTTTGCTAAAAAAAAAAAATACTGGAGTAACACCAGGAATCTAAGGCAAACCACTAGTTAATCTATCTGTGGGATAAAAGAGAACCATTTATATGAAGCTTAATTACCAGGAGCTTCGTTTAACCTTACTTGCAAATATAGTTTGATTACGCTTTTCAAGAGAACATAACAGATTAAAAAATGGAGTGCTGTAGTAGCAGGAACTAGCTAGGAAGGGATCAATCACCTAGGATGAACGGCATGGTCCTGAAACCGCCCTGCTTTGCCTTCTTCTCCTCGGCCACATCCTTCTTCTCTCCTCTTCCATCCTCGGCCATTGTTCTTGATCTCCTCCTCCTTCAGAGAAGAAGACTCGCGGTCGTTGCAGGAGCTTCTCTCCACTGGAGCAGTGCAGAGCTATGAGCTATGGTTAGGCACTGGCTACCTTCGTTGCGTTTGTGAGAGATGGAGATGTCTTGTACGCACGCTTTTATAAAGGCATAAGGTTAAAGATTGGATTTGGATATGTCCGTCCCCAGAAAAGTCTCAAGAAAGGCGAGGCATCCAGTGATCCAGCAGGGCCAGGCACCAGTGCACCACCACAGGATGATTGGGATGTGACGCCGTTGATGACCTGCATCCACTGCAGTCAGATCTTGGTAATCTTGATCGGTTCTAATTAAGAGTAATAACCACCGCTAGTACTCTCTTTGTTCTCAAATACATATCATTCTAATTTTCAAGTTTTATTTCTAAATATTTATCATTCTACAGTTTTAAGATGATATTTTACAAAAAAAAATTATATACCTCCCATCTTTACTTATTTGCAATATTATTTACTACTATATACTAGAGTTAGATAATACAGTCTTTTATAGATGTCTTAGTAAAAATGTAAGAATCTAATAAGGAACTGTTCCTCCCGATTTTCTCAACCATGTATGTAATTATTATTATGTCGTTTAATCCATATTCTGAAGATCTGACACGGAATGTGCAGTCAGCGTGGGTTAACCTTTTTCTGAACGTACTTTCATGTCCAGCTGCAGCCAAGGCAATGGAATTTTTTTAATACAATACAATATTTGATCCGTTTTAACAAACCTATACAATACGTCTGTGTATTTACTAAAAAAACAATCCATAAACAAAATTTGAAATTTTGTTTAAAATTTACCGAAATTTCAAAATTCGTTTTCGGTGTATTTGAAATCTGAAATTTTGAGTATATATTAAACGAATTATGAAATTTAATCTGAAATTTCGGGTATAAGATGGGCCCCATATCCAAAATATGGTGCTTTGGCAAAGTCTAATCAAGTAGATGGTTAATCTAGATGGTTTGTTAGAAATTTCATATTTCATATTCCAGCCGCATGCATCATATTCCAGCTCACGGGCGGTGCATCATATTTCATATTCCAGCCGCATGCATGCAAGATTCCTGCTGTCCCTTAGCCGAAGCACCATACCCGAAATTTTAGAATTCATTTAATACATACCCGAAATTTCAGATTTCAAATACACCGAAAATGAATTTTGAAATTCCAGTAAATGTTAAACAAAATTTCAAATTTCGTTTATAGATGATTTTTCAGTAAATACGCAAACGTATTGTATTGATTTATAAAAACGGATCAAATATTGTATTGTATTAAAAAAATTCCCCCAAGGCAATCTGATGGGTCTGTTTTTTGTTTTAGATATCGTGATACATCGCGATCATATATAATGTCACTCCCATCATATTTCATGAAGTAGCTAGGCAGCGACTAAAATGTCTGCAGATTAAAGAATGGAAAGATTAAACATGACCTTGTCGCGGCGTGTCCTAGAACTTAAGCGCTCCTGTGAACTTGGGGAGGACAGATCTTGAACCCTACTACAATCAGGATAACATTTGTTTAGGAAATCAAGCTAACATTATTTAGAATCAATATCGTCTTCCTCGTATATGCTGGCGGTTTAAACAGTAAGCACCAATGCTATTATTTGCTTCCCTGTTTGTATGCGGTAGAAAGTCCTTACTCCCTGGTATGATTATTAGCAATCTATCACCACCTAAGGAGTAATAGCTATATCAACCATTAGATCGTGAGAAATTAACGGCTCATAATAAAACTGGTGTACCCTAAAATATCTCTTGTGTAACAGTATGAGTAAGTAGATCACCGTAAAGAACGCTTCACAAATATCTCTTGTGTAACAGTATGAGTAAGTAGATCACCGTAAAGAACGCTTCACAAATATCTCTTGTGTAACAGTGTAAGTAGATCACCGACCTTTCCTCAACAGCTTAACACTGACTCGGTGAACTCGTTTATGCATAGCACTCAAACACCTGATCACCGCAAGGATCACGTCAACTTTTTTGCATCAGCGTCCGATCGAAACGAAACTTGCTTAAACGGTTAAACCCAACGAGCGAGACTATATCATCCAAAGATAAAACTAAATACACAATTGATAATATTTTAATATTACTTCTATAAAATCTTACTATCTTTTAATTATAACATGAAAAGTGTTAGTTATAGATAATAATTCATATATAATTATTATTTTTCTATGTATATGGCCACTCTTCATGAAAAAACAGCTACATTCTCTCTTTACATGTATAACTTATAGATAACTGACATCGCACCATTATATATATACACTGTTATATCAACATCATGTACATACAGTAATAATGTCCGATGCACCCGGCTCCCCTGTAACGTGATCCAATTTCAGGGAAGCAGTGACGTCGCCTTAGAAACGCCATGGCATATGCATGACCAGAGGTGGGCATCGTGACGTGATGGGCCAGCCCGGCACGGGTCTATCGTGCTTCGTGCTTGAACCAGGCTGGGCCGTGACGGCCCGTCGTGCCATGCCGTGCTGACCCGGTTCGCCTTTGGCGAGCCTAAGCACGACCCATTTGCACTTCATGCCTACTTTGTGCCGTGCCGGCCCAGGCATGGCCCATGTGCACTATTGTGACGGAAGAAAATGAGCAAAAAATGAACGAAGCTGAGGCAGTTGACACAAAATATTAAGAAAAAAAGAAACTAAAATTTATTTATTCTTGGCCATTGCTCTCTCTCTCAGTCGCTCTCTCTCTCTCTCTCTCTCTCTCTCGCCCGATCAGTCTCTCTCTCTCAATCTTTCTTGCTCTCTCTCTCTCTCTCGCCCAATAAGCCTCTCTCAATCTCTCTCATCCGATTAGTCTCTCTCTCTCTCTCAATCTCTTAGTCTCTCTCGTTCCATCAGTCTCTCTATCTAAATCTCTCTCGCTCGCTGTCTCTCTCTCTCTTGCCCGATCAATCTCTATTGCTTGCGCTCTCTCTCGCTCAATCAGTTTCTCTCTCAATCTCTTAGTCTTTCTGTCTATCTCTTAGCCTCTCTCGCCCAATCAGTCTCTCTCTTAATCTCTCAATCTCTCTCGTCCGATCAGTCTATCTATCTCAATGTCTCGCTCTCTCTCTTAATCTTTCTTTCTCTCTCTCTCTCTCTCTCTCTCTCGCCCAACCACTCTCTTTCATCCGATCGGTCTCTCTCGTCCGATCAACCTCTCTCGCTCTCTTGCCTGATCTCTCTCTCTCTCTCTCTCAATCTCTCATTCTCTCTCTCTCTCAATCTCTTAGTCTCTCGCTCGCATAACCAGTATTCTCTCTCTCTCTCTCTCTCTCTCTCTCTCTCTCTCGAACAGTCAATGGCTTCTCCTCAACATCAATAGCTAAACTAGTGGTAAAACCAAGATGAAAATAGAGGATGGGCTTAACGTCTCAAATGATTAAGATAATTTAAGATAAATATAGCAAATATAGTCTTATGTAATTGGAATTTGTACATAAATAAAAGAGAAGCACACACACAAAAAAACAAAGAAAGTATGTAATACAACTATATTACTATATTACCAATCCAAATCGTTTATATATATATATATATATATATATATATATATATATCAAAAATTGCAAAATATATAATACAACTATATTACTAACCATATAATATCAGGACATTAATAGTTGTGAATTTAAAAGTATTAACTTATTAACTATTTGTTATATGCATGCAAAACTAATATATTTCTACACTACTAACTTACTAGCTACCAGCCTACCACTAGTCCACTACCTTCTCGTTTCCCCCCAAATCAACTAGACCGAGCGCCCAAATCTCTCCCTCTCCCTCTCCTTCGACGTGCCCGCGCCTTTGCCCCCCCCCCACCCAGCCGCCGTTGTGATGCTAGAGCCGAGGCGGCGAGGCACTGGAGTCGAGCGACGCGGTGAGGGAGCCAAGGCAATGGGGCCTCAACCAGCAGCGAGGAGGCGAGGCGACGGCCTCGGTCCGGCGAGGCGGCACAACCATGCGGGCGGGTGGGCGACCACGGCAACAAGCGACACCATGGCGGCACGACAATGGGCAGGTATGCTCCTCCACCCCTCCACCTTCCCCTCCGTGGGTTCGGCCACATGCCGCGCTAAGGATGGGCTCACTGTACCACTCTCCTCGACTCATGGGCGATCGCTCCCTCCTCAGTGGCATGCCGACGTGCTGTTGGTATACCGTGCCACCCACTGTACCCACTTTCTCGGCCCGGCACGATTCGATAAACAGTGTCGAGCCGGTACGATATGGTCCAACTCGTACCGTACCGGGTTTTAGGCTGGGCTGGCCCGCCGTGTCTGGGACAGACCCATATGGGCACGGTCTAGATGCGCACCTCTCAGCATGATGCCGTGTAGCGTGATCCAATTTCAGGGAAGCAGCGACGTCGCCTCGGACACGCCCTGGCCTATGCATGACAAGCCGGTCGTCGCACACCACCGGCGACGTCGACGGCTCGGCAGGTCATAGCACAGTGGCTGCACCACTGCAGCGACTGAGTGATCTTTTCTTTTTCTGCACCTTCAGGTGGCACAGAAAAAGAGACGGGCACTGTTGCTACTTGCTGCTCCTATCAATTGCTACATGGTCCAAGGCATCGTGCGCTGCCTCTCTTGGGCACTTACGGCTATTGAGCAGAATCGCTCGTACCACTTTTTCGTAGTTGAAACTAGGTTACAAATGATGGGAGGCAAAGATATTTCTCCAGCGTTTCTGGTGGCACAAATGGCCACTTTAATTGCCCAGTACTACCTGAAGTACTCTTATTTTTTTTCTTCGTTATCAGCAGGTTAATACTCTAAATGGCTGCATATAGAAAACTTTGTATCATGCCATGTCCCGAGTTTAGTTCTAGCCAGTTGTCTAGCTGTCTAGAACAGCATGGTAAAGCCTGAAACCTGGTTTTGCTGGGTTCAATTTGTAAATTCCTCTCAAACAGCATGAACCTGTCTCTAATGCCATGCACTTTCTTCAAACATAGCATGGCCTACACGGCTACACCTTTTCCATAAGCACAGAAAAAGGTGGCAAGCCACAAGCGAAGGAATATCTAGCCACTGAGCCAGAGAGAGATCCAATGGTACAGTCGACAACGATAAGAATAAGGGCAGCACAGTGGTTGATGCTGATATATAACCGAGCTTTTGGTTTAATATAATCACACTCCTAATTTTGGTGCACGAATTTCAAAATTATCTCTGAGAAGTCTTAGGTATAAATATAATACCCTGTTGTACAAGAAAATTAATCAATCAACTAATAAAGAGAAAAGTGTTGAGATACTCTATATCTTATGTTCAACTATTATGTGATTGTTATTCGGGTATTCTCAATATTCTTGATTAGCATTGGAATTGATCTACGGCAATCAATTTATTATTCAACACATTATCAGTATGAGTCCAAGATTTAACGGCATGTCACTGGATTCATTCTTTTCAATTTTCATGCTATTAGATTAATCATGTAGATTAATTTTTGCTCTCTAGACCCATATGGTTTTCTTACTAATTAGGGTTCTAGATTGATTTATTGTATATGGTAGTTTTGTTCATAGTATAGTCCATGTACGCTCGCTATTGCGTGTGCACGTTGGTCGAATTGCACGTGAGCCTGTCGCTCTGTGCCACGTGACCCCGAAACTGTCGTTGCATGCAGAGAGGCTATCATCATCGCGTGCCCTGAAGAGAGCTGGCCAATGCCTGCGCTCGCCTGATGCGCACCGCGCCTGAAACGCTACCCGAAACCGCCGCTCGACATGTTGCCGCCACCAAGACCGTGCAAGGCGGCAACACGCAACGACTGGACTATGGTTAAAAAAAGAGAGAAAGAATTAAAATCCTCTAGTGAAAAAAACCCTAGTCACGTCGGTCGCTTTGGGCCACGTGACCTATCGGCCACTACGCCTCGATAAAATTTCGACACAATAAAGAAAAAGAAAGAAAAAATGGATTTGACCCAATATAGCTAGACTAGATTGGATTTGGCCCATGCACTTAAATGGGCCGCATGGTCGTCGGTAATTTGGCCCAAAGATCAAATTCTTTTGGATCGTGTTAGTTTTGCAGTTTAACCCCTGGGTTTCAGATATTCTTGCGAATATGGTAATTTTTTAGAAAAAGACATTGAAGTTCGACATACTTATAAAAATTTATCGTGATAAAGAAATTTTACATTCTGGACCATGAAGTTTCCAATAATCCTAAAAAATATTTAATAAATGCTAAAAATCTATATTAAATCCTATAAATTGGATTTCTAGGGTATGGGCTTCCGTAAATTATTAAAAGTTAGATCTAGCACACGTTGGAAGCTTCATATCACTGGGTTTACTTTTCTATCATAATTACCTATTTGTACATATTGTGGATTTATTTTTTTGTTATTTCAATAATTATGAAACTTACTTGATAATTAGCAAAAAAATATAAAAATGCTAGAAAAATTATAAAAAAATTATAGATAATTATCTACTAAATAGATATAGACCAAGTTTTATTGATTCAAAGAATGAGCATGCAATATATTGATTTTACTAGTAGCAAAAATTCATTTTTGAATGAATATAACATAGGATATGTCAGACATTACAATGAGGGCATTGGCTGAGCTTGCCATGAATGACAGCAATTACCTAACCTGGGCAATGGATGCCAAGACTAACTTGACAACTCGATCTGTTGGAGCTATCATTACCCAGCCTAAAGCTGGCGCTCTTGCTCTTCTGGAAGCTACCAAGTATGTGGCTCTACACTTCCTAAGGCATAATCTACATGAGGACTTGAAGGCCAAGTATTTGATGAAAGTGGACCCGCTAACACTATAGAATTCCTTGAAGGAACGCTATAACCAGCAAAGATCTACCCTGCTGCTAGAAGCACAGCGCGAACGGACCCTTCTACACTTTCAAGGACTATAATATCATGGCAGCATACAACTCCATCATGCACAAAATTATCTCCAAAATGCATTTTTGTAACCATAAGGTTACAACTGCTAAGATGATAGACAAGATCTTGTGCACCTTCCACTCCAACATGAGGATATTGCACCAACAATACCATCGTGCCAAATATCAGAAGTACTCTAAGCTTATCCACACTTTGCTAGAAGCATAGAAGTATGATGAGCTCCTAATGAAGAATCATCATATAATTCCCAATAGGACATATGCAATGCCTGAAACACATATCAATGCTCAGTAGTCTAGCAATAACTATGGCCGTGGAAAGACTAAAGTCATCAAAGGGGAAAATATAAGAATGGTGGAATACAGGAGAGAAGAGGCAAGCCCTAGTGGAGATGTAAAGGTAAAGGGCCAAGGAGTTTTTAGAAGCAAGACTCAGCCAACAAGACTGCTTACCAAGCACAACCCTATTTTAGGTGTGGATGCATTGATCATTGGTTGCCTAACTGCCACACTCCAAAGCATGTGGTGAACCTTTACATGCAATCCACCATTAAAGTCAAAAAGGCCCAGGGAAATACTGTTGAGACACACTTCACCGCTCAACCTGCTGTTGACACGGAGCTGAGAAGAGTGATAAAATGGTTCATGATTCAATGAAGAAGTTCCAAAATGATCTTCTCGGATACGGAAATATTTTCATGGATGAAGATGAGCTTCTTGGATCTGAACTCGAGGAGTCCCAGAAGGATACCAATGGCTTATATGGAGACGCGAACTAGTCTTCTAAATATTGCTTCACTTTGCTAGTCAATGTCACATATTCCTTATGAGTTTCCATAATAGTGTCTTTATCAGTTTAGTTTTAGATTCTGAATGAACATTAGTATACGCTCTTGTTGAGAGATTATCATTTAAAGTTGAATAAATTGTTATTTCTCAAAATATTCGATTCATTTATTATGATATGTTTGTTCTATATTTTTGCAATATACTCCTGATGCAACAATTGTTTGATTGCTAAATCACACTTCTAGTATAGAACAATATATAATCCAATAGAGGAGAAAGAAATCTGTCTTATAAACAGATGCACCGCAAATTCAATTCTTAGATAAACTAAATATTTTCAAACTTTGACCAAGAAAACCATTATGACCATCGCCAGAAGCAATACCCTCATTGTTGGCACTAAAAGATCCATCATAGTTCTCCCTATGGATATTCGTATAATAATAAAAGATGCTCTCTTGTACCTTGAGTTTAGTCGTACTCTATTAAGTTTCAAAGACATCCGTTTGAATGGTTTCCACACGGAGACACAAAAATGAAGATGGTACATAATGCCTACTAATGACTAGGTTTAACGGGTGCAATAAACGTGTGGTTAAACAAGCTTCCTTCGTCTAGTCAGAATTATACTATACATATATAAAACCTGAAGTTAGGCTGGGATAAAAACAATAATTAAAATATAAAAATATTTAAGATTTGGCAAGACAACTGGGTCATCCTGGGCTAAATATGATGAGAAAAATTATCAATAATTTTGTTGCCATAGCATAAAAACTATAGACTTTTCTAGACCCGAAGACTATTTATGCCATGCTTGTGCTAAAGGAATGTTTATAATTATAACCTCTCTTATGAAAGTTAGGAAAGAATCATTGAGTTTCCCGAGAGAATTCAAAGTAATATTTGTGGACCTATCAAGCCCCTATCGAGCCCCTTCAAATACTTTATGGTACTAGTAGATGCTTCTACTAGATGGTTCCATATATGTCTCATCTACTCGAAACCATGCTTTTGCTAAATTAATCACCAAGATTATTAAATTAAGAGCCTCCTTTTTAGATGAAAAGATCAAGTCCATCCGAATGGACAATGCTGGTGAGTTTACATAAAAGAAATTTAATGATTATTGTATGGCTTTAGGCATTAATATAGAGCATTCAATACCTCATATCTGCACACAAAATAGCCCTACAGAATTATTAATTAAGAGAATAAACTTATTGCTATCTCAATCTTGCAGAATTGTAGGCTACCCAGTAATTGTTGGGACAACACGGTGCTGCACACTGATGTAATAATTCAACTCAAACCAATTGCATATATATGTCAACACATTTCCCCTTTGTAGGTAGTGTGTGAGAAAGAACCAAGTATTTCTCATTATTGAAATTTTGGTTGTGTCATATATATGTCAATCTCACCACCATATCGTACATCCATGGGCCCTCATCGAAAATTAGGGATCTATGTAGGTTATGAATCTCTATCAATTATTAAAAACCTAGAGCCTATGATAGCAGATGTGTAAATGACTCGTTACATCGACTGTATTTTTGATGTGGATATTTTTTTTGGCATTAGGGAAAACAAGTACCACATTAAAGAATCCAAATTTGAAGTTCGAAGGATAATAAATCTTTAACAAATAGCTCATAAGCTGCCAAATGCCTCCACTGATCATAAGGGTGTAACAAAATATCATATATCTACAGTAAATGCACCAAAAAGTGTGTAAATACCTCAAAAGTGTATTGGATCCACTTTTACCCCTCATGATAAGAAAAGGGAGAGACCTTTGTGCGCACGGGACTCAATTCTGTGGAGACATCCACAGAAATAGAAAATCGAGCAAGTAAGAACACTCCCTAAGATAGTGGAAAAAACTCAACTTGATGTTGAGAAAATCCTTGAAGTAACCCATCCTAAAGATGGTAACCCTCACCTACAATTCTCCAAATTCTCGGGCTTATGGCCTTGAGATAAACAGTCATGCGTATTTTTCAATATGCAAAATTCGTGCCATAAAAAAAACGGTGCCTTGCCTATGAAAACACCCTCACTAGCCATCCTTTTCTCCCTAAATGGTGAAGTCTAAAATGAGAGACCAAACTCTGATACCACTTGTAGGATCAAGGATAACCGACTAGAGAAGGGTGAATAGGAGGTTTTTAAAATTCTCGACTCTAATTGCAATAATCTAAGCAAGTAAAATTAGAATTGAGAATTTTAACAAATAAAGCATAAAAGCTCTAGGTTTATCTAAGTGCACCAACAACCTAAGTCTAAGCAAAATATACAATCCTAGAGCAAATATCAGACACTAATTATACTAAGAAAGTAAATTGCACAAGTAAACAAAGAAAACAAACCACAAGAGAGATTAACACTAAGAATTTATCTCGTGGTCTCGAAGACTTGTCGGTCTCCCCTAATCCACGTTGAGGTAAGCTTGAACAACTCAAGATGGCTCCTTGTCCAAATGAAGCCTTCGTCGATCACTCGTGGTAGCTCTTCCTTGCTCCGGGTAGGCGAGTTCCTTGCCTTCACAACTGGGCCTTCTCACAAACTTCTTTGAGAAGATCACTG
The DNA here is from genome assembly GCA_036346355.1 of Rhipidocladum racemiflorum. NCBI lineage: Eukaryota > Viridiplantae > Streptophyta > Magnoliopsida > Poales > Poaceae > Rhipidocladum > Rhipidocladum racemiflorum. The sequence continues at coordinate 11,949,157 of CM070578.1, read as the reverse complement.
GTTCCAAGTCTCCAAGCCATCTAGAAGGCAGCAACCTCCAAGAGAATGAAGTGATGATGCTTGCTTGAGGTTGAATCAAGTGTCTAATTGGTTCAAAGAAGTAAAATCACAGTTGAATTCTCCTAACTCTCTAAAAGAGTGAATTTAATGCTTAAGGGAGAAAGGAGACTTGCTAGAGCTCAAATGTATTCAATGAGTCACTAATAAGCTCTATGAATGCAGGTGTGGGAGTATTTATAACCCCCACCAAGAAATCCAATCGTTGGGGCAGGTTTCTAAAAAAATTCAACATTTACGGTACTACTAGCGTGCAAAGTACGGTAGTACCGTCCCATGTCCAACGGTCGAGTCAAAGCATTAAATGCGGTACGTAATAGCCGTTACAGGAAATCCGGTATTACTGACATTCAAAGTGTGGTAGTACCGACTTTTGAAGTGAGATCGACTCAAAAATAGGTCATTTGTGTAAAATGAGTATCGGTGCTGTATTTGCGGTACTACCGGGTTCCGATAGTACCGCTATTTTTAATGCGGTAGTGCCGATGTTCAAAATGGAGCAAACTGCCCAAAAACACCCCTTTCTGTAAAATAACTACCGCTCAATTTATGCGGTACTACCGACCTTCGGTAGTACCACTCTTTTAGCTGTGGTAGTTCCGGATGCAGGAAAATCACAAAAGGAGTGCTTCTATTTAAAAACTATCGTCCATATGCTCGGTGCTACGGCCAAGCGGTAGTAGCACAATTTGCACCACGGTACTTCCGGCCCAGAGAGAAGAGATTTAGCACAAAAAAGTTCTTCTCAGGAAAATATCTACTGCCGTATAAAACCAGGTACAACCGCAGTTTGTACTGCGGTACTGCTGGAAATGCTGAGAATGCAAGAAGACTTTCAAAGCTAAGACTAGATGCAACTAGTATGATTTTAAAAGGATTTTAAGCCAGTTTAGACTTCATCAACATCAAACTACTAGCCACTACTCCCTCTTGATAGTACAGGTTCTATCCTAGTAAACCCATCTTTTCTTCTAACTTCGAGATCAGTAAGAATATAAAAAAGGTCACAACTACTCTTGTAACTTGACTTTAAACTCTAAATCTTCTTTTCTTGATCCCTTTAGATCACAATGCTTTTCCTTTTTCATATACCGTGAAGTGGACCAACCTAATCTCACAAACTCAAGAGAAATTGTAAATCCTTTAACTTGATTGTTATTAATTACTAAAACCAAATAATATTAAGGGGGCATAGATGCTTCACACTTATGTATCTTGCGAATTTCACCATACCTAATATTGCATTGTGCTGTAACCAAAAGGTCTCACTGACATGTGAACTTTAGAGCTACATATAAGTAAGATATATAGGACAAATCATCTATTGTACCTACCAAATAAGAACAAATTATCAAATCTTTCAAAGTATTCGGTGTCAGCACTAGCCAGTAGTCTCTCTCTCGCAATGCCTCACGAGCAGTAGAGATCAAGCGAAGCGAAGGAGCTTTTGCCGTGGCCTATGCCTGCTGCATGCGCGAAGACCCTGGCTGTGAAGTAGGAACCGGTGGAGAGATGGCAGGGGCTGTTTGCTGTGGGAACGAAAGGGATAGTTTTGGAATGTAGGAATTTTGCAAATAAACAGTGCAATTCCTACCAAAAGCTCTATAAAATCCATATGTTTCAAACGGGGACCGAATCGTTTCCTATGAAATGGCTACGAAAATCCTACGCAACACCAGCGTTCGAAACACACCCTTAGCTATGGCATGCATGCCACTCAAACAGTTACTCGATGTACATGATTGCCCAATTAAGCATCTGCATAGGAAGTACGTATGTCTATGCAATGCTGGAGAGCTTCTGTCTGGTTGATTGCATCACAGCGTCTCTAAGTGTGGCAAATATTTTTTAAAAAAAAATTGGCCAGGAGCACTGGCAGTTCATTAAAGAAGAAGAGAACAACAACCGGACTACAAACGCACACACCCCCCCACACACCACCACACACACGCGCCCGCATCCAGCTCTAGCGAGCACGCGGGTCGAGCGAGGCTCAAACCCGGGTGGACGGGACGCACAACCACGCCCCCAAACAACTGAGCTAAGCTCAGTTTTCAAGTGTGGCAAATATGGCATGCCATACTCAGATAAGCCGATCGTGTCTGTACTTGCTTTCGGTTAAAACGCGGCGTTCATCTAAACAGTACGTGTAATAATGATGTACAAAGCACCAGTGAAGATATAGTTGACCGCCGGAGTGACAAGACCGATACTGGAATGGGCGTGTTTTCGACCACCACTTGGCTCGTGCAGCCGGTGCGGCCAACGACGAGGAAAGTGCGCGTCCCACGACTCGATCTGATGCTGCCTTGAGGCGCTGGAGAGTGGAGGCGCGGAAAGATCAAGATGGGTTTGGAAATAGTTTTCAACCAGCAATTGACGCGCCTCGGTATTACCTCACTAGCTGCGTCATTGCCCCAAGCGCAAAGATGGGTGGGAAACATGAAGAAAAGAGAGATGTAATGGATACTGATCAGAATCACACAGAGGTTCAACAAGCTAGTCCTTCTGTCAATCAAGATACAAAATCAGAAAACAGTAAGTCTGAGGCTTCTAAAGGAAAATCTGTGATTATGAGTGGTTCAGTTATTTCGAGTAATCTGGATAATGGAAGGAAATCTTGGCTACAGATGTTTCAATCCAATGTCAACAAAGCCTATAAAGATGAGATAGTGGATGATAACAGAGCTCTCAATATTCTTAGAGATTTGGAAATGATTGACTCTGAGGGGGAGTTTGATGAATACAAAGAGGAGATAACAATTATACAAGAATCTTTGGATGTTGGATCCCAAATACAAAAACCCATGGAGGAAAATCTGTTTCCTCACTTGATTACAAAAGAGGATAATGATAGTAAAAAAGATATGAATGATAAGAGTCAAAGTGGAGGATTTCAAGGTGATGAAAGCTCTGAAGTTATGCAGGGAATGGCTATGAAAAAGAGACAGAAAAAATGGGGGCCGATCCCAAGCAAGAGAAGAAGTAAGAGGATTGATGATCAGGGTAAAACAGTTTTGCAAAAGGCGCAAGAACTTCAACAACAAAAGAATCTGGAGAAATGCCCAAAACCTAAAGGTATAACATCTAAAAGTTCTTTTGATTCCTTCTCTGTTTGTGAATTAAATGCTTTAGCTAATACTGTGGATATTATGATGGGAAAATCAGAGATAGAAATATTGGATAATATAATTGTTTGCAAAGAACATGATGCTGCTAGAGTGGAGAAATTTGAACATAGTATCTCTGTGGGAGATAGTTCTCTTGATCATGACATAGTAAATAATGTTGATAGTCAATCTGAGAAGGCTAAAAAGGCTGAAATGTCCCCTGTCCCTCTGAAGGAGGTATATGAGTTTGATGACAGTAGCAATCTGGAAGAATGGACTAATATTAGTAAATCTAAACGGAGCAAGCACTCCATGAAAAATAAGAAGATATGAAAGGTTTATTTTGGAATATTAGAGGTTTAGGACAACCTGGGAAGACACAATGTATAATAGATCTCATTGTAAATAATAATCTGGATTTTATTGGTTTTCAAGAAACTAAGAGGGATAATTTTAGTGTTTCTTTCCTTAAGAAAATCAGTGGTTCCAAGAGTTTTAATTGGCATTGGCTCCCAGCCAAATCCACTGCTGGTGGTATTTTGGTTGGAATTAGTTCTGAAAATCTAGATGTGGTGCATGTTGATATTAGAGAATTTTCAGTTCAATGTTTAATTAAGAACAAGGTGGATGATTTATATTGGAGACTTGTTACGGTATATGGTTCCCCTTATGAGGAGGGTAAACAAGTGTTCATTTCCGAACTGCATGAAATTCTTGTGGTGGATAATCAGGTTCCAACTATTTTTGGAGGAGACTTTAATTTGGTTAGATATAAATCTGATAAAAGTAATGGTAGGGTGGATAATAAATGGTGTGAGAAGTTCAATGAGTGGGTAGAGATATGGGGAGTTATAGAATTGCCTTTGACAGGAAGGCGTTTTACATGGTCTAACAATCACTCTAATCCAATCATGTCTGTCATAGATAGAGTTTTCTGTAGCACATCCTTTGAGGAAAAGTTCCCCCTAGCTCTACTCTTCCCGCTTGCTAGAATTGGAAGCGATCATTCACCGATTCTGTGGGATTCGGGGAATGGGGGTGACTTGGAAGAAACCAAATTATAAATTTGAGAAAGGGTGGCTTCTACATGAAGATTTTGATAATGTAATTTATAAAACCTGGACTTCCTCTTGTAAAGGGTTGAATGCCATTGATAAATGGCAATATAAGATCAGGAAAATTAGAAAAGTAACGAAAGGTTGGAGTTTGAATATTGATTCTGAAAATAGAAAGAAAAAGAAGTTACTGTTGGATGAATTTAATAAACTAGATGTGCTTTCTGAATCTAAAATTCTTACTTCTACTGAGAAGGATAGATTTTTAAATACTAAAAATGAATTGGAGAAAATATGGGCGATTGAGGAAACAAAAGCTAGACAAAGAGCTAGGGAAAGAGATATTAAAGAAGGGGATAGGAATACTAGATATTTTCACGCTGTAGCTAATGAGAGGAGAAGAAAGAATTATATTATTTCTTTGGAGGGGCCTGATGGGCCCGTCTATGATAATAATGGTATGATTAACATTGCTTGTGACTATTATAAATCACTTTTTGGCTTTGAAGCCAAACCTAACATTAATCTAGGGGATAATTTCTTTCATATAAATGATATGATTACTGTTGAAGAGAATTTGGCCTTAGAATCTGATTTTACTGAGGAAGAGATTAAGAAGGCGGTTTTTGATTCTTATTCTGATGGTGCTCCTGGCCCTGATGGTATTCCTTCTTCTTCTATCAGAAATTTTGGGACATTATTAAAAAAGATCTGCTGGATCTATTTAAAGATTTCGAAAAAGGTGATCTAGATTTATTTAGACTCAATTTTGCTATGATCTCCTTGATTCCCAAGGAAAATGATGCCAAAAACATAAAACAATATAGACCTATTAGTTTACTAAATTGTAGCTACAAAATAATCACCAAAGTACTTACTAATAGAATTGGTAGTATTTGTGATAGAATTATTCTCCACAATCAGACGGCTTTTATAAAAAATAGATATATCTTGGAAAGTGTCGTCATCGCTCATGAAGTGATTCACAAGATTCATAAAGAAGGAAAAAAAGGTCTTGTACTTAAACTGGATTATGAGAAAGCTTATGATAGAGTTAATTGGAGTTTCCTTCTAGAGATTTTGGCTAAAAGGGGTTTTGGGACTAAATGGCAAAGGTGGATTGCCTCTATATTACATAAAGGCTCTGTAGGAGTTAAAATTAATAATGTTGAAAGCAACTATTTTCAAACTGGTAAAGGTTTGAGACAAGGCGATCCTTTATCTCCGATTTTGTTTAATTTGGTGGCCGATGTCTTCTCTAGAATATTATATAAAGCTGCTAATCATGACTTGATCAATGGTTTATGTAAGGAGTTTTGCCCTGGAGGTATAATTAGCTTACAATATGCCGATGATACTCTCCTTTTTGTTGAGAATAATGAAAGAACTGTTTTACATCTTAAATGGTTCCTAACTTGTTTTGAGCAGATGTCTGGGATGCGAATTAATTTCCATAAAAGTGAACTAATTTCGATGGGTTGTGATACTAGTGAGACTAAAAAGTACGAAGATATCCTTTGTTGTAAAGTAGGTTCATTTCCTATTAAATACCTTGGCATTCCTCTGCATTGTGATAAAATCAAAAAGGAAGATTTTCAACCCCTAATTGATAAGATGATGAAAAGAATCGCGGGTTGGAGAGGAAAACTTCTCTCTCATAGTGGTCGATTAATTCTAATCAAGTCTTGCCTCTCTAGTATCCCTCTGTATCTTCTTTCTTTTTTCAAATTTCCTAAATGGGCTTTAGACCATATTAACTCCCGCATGGCAAATTGTCTCTGGAATGATTTTGAAGGTCACAGTAAACTCCACCTTGCTAATTGGAATTTAGTTTGTATGGAAAAAAGTTATGGAGGGCTTGGTTTGCCTAATCTTAGGGATCTCAATATGTGCCTATTAGCATCTTGGATTAAAAGATACAGTTCCAACGGTAATAGACAGTGGAAAGATTTAATCAAGTTTAAATATAACACTGAGAGTCCTAATATTTTTTATTGTGAATATGATCATACCTCTGCTTTTTGGAAAGGGGTCCTTTGGGCTATGCAATCCACTAAGTTTGGGTATAGATTGAATGTGGGTAATGGGAATAAGATTAAGTTTTGGGAAGATATTTGGTGTGGTTCTTCATGCTTAGCTACCCAATTTTGGGATCTTTATACTTTGGTTAATGAAAAAGGCTATACAATTGCGAATATTTGGGATTGCAATAATCTGAAATGTACTTTTAGAAGAACTTTCTCGGAAAAGATGATGAGTAGATGGTATGAGTTGGTTGATGTGGCTAGTAACATAAATTTTACAAATGATGAGGATACATTGATTTGGCAGTACAATAATAATGGGATCTACTCGGTCAAATCTCTCTATACTATCATCAATTTTAGGGGTATTCTACCTGAATTTATTTCTGCAGTATGGAAGTTGATTGTCCCTCCAAAAATTCATTTCTTTCTCTGGCTTCTTTCGCATAACAAATTAATGACTAGAGATAATTTGTTGAAAAGAGGGATTGATAAAGGGACTATGTGCAGTTTTTGTAATGAGAATGAATCTGTTGTGCACCTCTTTTTTGATTGCATTGTTGCCAAAAACACTTGGAGTGTTGCTGGAGATCTTTGTCATTCGAACATTGGTTGTGATTATGAATCAGTTGCTCGTCTCTGGTTAAACAATAAGAAAAAAGTTGTGCTAAATACTATTTGTGCTGCTATTTTGTGGAGTTTGTGGACTAATAGAAATGGCTTGATCTTTGATTCTCAGAATTGGCTGAACATAAAAACAATATGGAGGAAAGTGCTCATGGTACTAAAAGAGTGGAGCCCTCTATACAAGGAAGATATGTTGGAACAAATAAATCTGTTTTGCAAGGGATTAGAAATGAAGATTCGAAGTCCTCTGTTGCTGGCTTTGGAAGGAACCTGATCAAAGAGGAAGATTTTGTGGATAGGGATTGCAAGGAAGAAACGGTTCCAGAGGAGATGAGATCGTTTGCCGCTGTCTTTGGTGTGGAGAACAAAAATTAGAGGGATGATGGAGTGCAGATGAAGACTTTCGGCTACCTCGACACAGATTTTGTCTCTTTTCTGTTTTTTTTTAAGGATTGGTCTATATCCTCAAGGAAAAAGCGCTGATGCTCCTGATCGCAGCTGTCTCTTTTATGTTTTTGTGGTTGTCTCCTTTACTGTAAGCTGGGTGCAGCCATTGTTTGGAGAACAATGGTTGATTTTGGAGTCTTTTGCTTTAGTTTGTTTTGCTGATGGCTTAGGGCTGGGCGATCCTGATGATATGTTTTTTGGCCTTTGGGGTCTGGGTGTGGTCTGGGCATTTTGATGCTCTGTAATTCCGCCAAAATGCTATAACTATTCTCAGTTTCATTGAATGGAACTGGGGCATCAATGTTTGATGTCCTATTGATCAAAAAAAAGATCAAGATGGGTGGGCTACTGTAATGATGTCTAAAATCGCTACATCGAGACCGGTTACTTGCACGTTTCTTGATGCAGCAGGTAGGCACAGGGAGAGCGGTTGACATGGCGTGGCATCGTATGATGATGCCACGTGGTCTAGCCCGCCGGTCTACAGGGCATAAAACAGCCGAGGAGAACACGGCGCAAAATTTGCTAACCTCTTGACAATCTGTGCATGAAACATAGAGCAAAACTTGCTACCTTCCTAACGAATTGGCTGATGTTAGTTGTATGAAACAATATATCGGGAGTTCATTATATGCACGTTGTTGGTCGAAGACCAGTATGAATGATGAAAATGACAAAACTTAATTCAAATGGTATTTATTGTTCAACAAAGTAGAGTTACACTATACAAAAAATAATATATATTTATATATCAACGTGTGAGTAGCTTTTTCTTTAATAAAAAAGCTACGATCTTTCCAAAAAAAATATTGTGAAATAGAGCCGCATCATGAAACATATTATTTAAAATGTATTTTACATCATATCTTAAGTCTGAACTTGTCATGTTCTTATATAAAATATGCGATGGGAACTTTTCCATTTCAAACTTTCAACTGGATTGAAAGCATATTTCACCTGGATTGTGAAAACTTTCAACTAAAGAACTTTGAACACCCACATCGTCACCCAGGAGCCATCAGCGATGTCTAGTGACACCTTGGATTAACTAAACTGATTAGGATTGAAAATTAAAGTTCCGACGGTATTGATTTACCGTAAAAATCGTTAAAAATCGAAGGATTTCGAAATCAAGTGTTTTGAAAAATAATAAAAAATAAAAAACCGATCAGTTTTCGATGAAAATCGACCAACAAAAAAAAAACTACTAACGATTTTGTCGATGATTGGAGAACGGGCTCCCGCCGAGCTTACTTGTTGAATGAGGGATCAACAGGGGCCCTTCGCGCGAGAGGGAAGTTAGTGTCCGAGCAATGCCCAGATGAGGGAGACACGCGGTGTTTATCCTGGTTCGGGCCTCTCACCACGGAGATAATAACTCAACTCCAGTGTATATGATTTGAGTTTTGTAAAGCTGCGTACACTATTTTTTCCTCTCCCCTTTTTCCACAGGGGTTAGGAGGGTTTAAATACAAGGTCCTAAGTCGTATACATGGTAACTACCCCCTATAATTACGCCATGCTTCCATATCTTCCATGCACGTGATCCGGAGTCCTTGAATCGCGCCTCGTTTTGAATTTCTGGCGCACCTACCCTGGATCTTCGGCAGATTGGTTGCCAATTTCCTTCCTGGTGATTTGATCGAGCCCCTCGACCATCCACCCGAGCATCCGCTAGGCCTATCCGAGCATGGTTGCTCGTACCTGCCCGGCGTGCTCGTAGGCGAGCATTCGGTATTTAACAGGTGGATGCGTATGCTCGTTGCCCGAGCATAGGGTTGCTCGGACGCTCTCCTCGGGCATTCCCCCGAGGGTATTGTATGGTCGGTGGCTCTTGGGCTGCTGGGGCGAGATGGTCCTCATGGTAAATAGTTCAATCCCCGACAGCTAGCCCCCGAGGCTCAAGTGGAGAACCACCTGGCCCAGGCTTCCCCTTGAGCCTAAAAGACTCGTAAGAGGGATTGGTTCCTTGCAGCGAAGCTCTACTGCAGCATCCGAGCACACCACGATCGTAGGCGGGCGTACTAAGCCACGGTCGAGCTTCCAACCCGTCGTGCGACCAAGACGTTGTGCTTGGGCAAAAGACCGATTGGTCGCGTCGGTTCCTTCTTCGAGAAGCGTCTCTGTAACGGTCATGCGGTTTCTCAGGAGACGTGCATTTACTGGGCAGTTTCGGCCGTAACGGACACACGTCACTTCGCGAAAGGTTGCGGTGGCGTTAAATGCGGCTTTTCACTGCCTTTTTAAGCCCGAACAATGCGGGAGGTGACCTCACTTCGCCTTTGCTCGAACTTGCCCAAGAACCCTCGTTCTTGCTATCTCCACTTCATGTTGCAATGGCGGGATTCGGTGTTAGCCAAATGAGCCGGAGGAGGCTCCAGGCGCTCGTAGATGAAGGTTACGTCGACCCGAACACCGCTCGAGTGCCGGGTAGCGACGAAGCACCGGCGCCACGGGAGGGAGAAATCGTCTCCTGTGAGCTCTTCGCCATCAACGGGCTTCGCCTGCCCGAAAGTGAGTTCCTGGTCTCCATGCTCACCTTTTGTGAGTGCGAGATTTCCAACCTCAATCCAAATTCCATTCTCGCTCTGACAATCTCCTCCCATCTCTGCAAGGCGTACGTGAGTGTGATGCCCACGGCCAGCCTTTTTTTTCATTTTTACTCCTCCTTCTGCACCGGTGGGAACACCCCCGCCGGCTGCATCTACCTTCGTCTTCGGACCAGCCGACCATATGACTATTCTCTCGTTTCTCTGAAGGATTCGGTGTCGGGCTGGGCCGACCTTTGGTTCTACCAGAAAAGGGGGGAGGGAAGCCAACTGACCTACACCGGGGAGGTCGCCCCGGCCGTCGAGACTCCGCGCCCACCCGTGCAGCCTGAGGAGGAGCGGGTCCTTTGGACCATCAGTGAGCTCTCCTAGATGGGGCTCACTGGTCGAGATGTTGCCCGGGACTTCGTCTTCAACCGGGTGTCTCCCCTGCGGAGGCGGGAACACCCCTTCTTCGAGATAACCGAGTGGCAGGACATCACCCGTGAGGTGAATGCAGGTATGCTTCTTGGTCCCCCGTTGGTATCCGCTTTGGGCCGAATAAGGCCTGGTCCCTTACATCTGGTTTGCCTTATAGCTCCGAGAATGGCCTGGGTCGAGGAGAGGGTCGCCGGGATGTTCGGCGTCCCAAAGGAGAAGGAGCTAAAGTCCGATCGCCAGTTCCCCAAGAACATCTTCGATCGCGACGATGTGGTAAGTTTCTTTGCGTGTTTTCGCCCAGGGAATTCTGTCCCGAACTTACCTTATTTTGTCGTGGTCGCAGGAGAAGGTCGCCCTCGAGGGTGACTCCGATTGGGTTAACCCATTCTTCCGGGCTGGCGCGACTGACCGTCAACGGCTCCAAGACAAGTTGGTCAGTCGGGCCCTTCTGGTGAGTTTCCTTCTGCTGGTGCTTCACCCTTTTTTCCACGACCGGTTTTTTAAGGCGGTTTGTGCCTTCTCCTTTGTAGTTCGCTACCAAGGCCATGGAAGATATCGACGCTTCTACCGTCTCTGCGGAGGAGTACTGGAGATATCACAGCGAGCAGGACGTCAAGATCGCCGACCTCGAGTGCCGGATTTCTGAAACGCGTGCTGCCGACCAAAGGGAGATGGACCTCACGAAGAAGTCTGGCGCCGAGCTTCAGGACCAACTCTCCCAGAGCAAAACGGTGAAAGCCACCTTGGAACTCAAGTGTTCCGACCTTGAGGGAGAGTTGAGGCAACTAAGGCAGGAGGTCTTCGACCTGCGTCGTGCCGTGCAAGCAGCTCGAGAGTGTGAAGACGCTCAACTCAAGGAGGTACAGCGCCTCCGAGAGAGTGCCGCCGAAGGTCGCGCAGCTCGAAGGAAGGTCTTGGACCTCGAGGCCGAGCTTGATTCAATCAAGGAAGAGCTCGCCGTCCTCCAGGTCGAGCGTCGGGGCGACCCATAGATGTACTTCAGTTGTGGATCCCCTCCCTTTGTGACGTGACGATCAACGATCTAAAGATAGAAATCTTGATTTTGTCTTTCTTCCTGCCTTCGTTCTGGATGCTTTTGAAATGGTTGAAGGTCGTCCTGTAGAATAAAGGAGCAACAACGGGAGAGAACACACTTCGAGAAGAAGAGGTTAAAATCCGTAGTTTTTTCGTAAAAAGACACGATTGTTCGTCTCTACTAGCCCCCGCTATGGACAAAGGTTATGCACCTGAGTTGCGAGCACGGGTTTGCTCATAGGAGAGTTAGAAAAAATTTCGCGCGTGACCTTTCGCACACGGCCGAGCACCCTTATGCACGGGTCGTGCATCTGAGTTACGAGCACGGGCTAAGTTGCGAAAGAAGCACACGCGCACGGCTTCTTTCTCCATGCGTCCAAGCCATGCCCCTAGTTTGCGAGCATAGTTGCTCACGTGGTTAGGGATAAACGGGCCTTGCGCCAACAATGCACACGTTGGCCCAACGGATAAACGGCTCTATCTTTTCATGAAGATGCTTTACTTTCATCTGGTAGTGATAGTGATGGTTGTTCAGCCACAAATGAATCTAAAATTTCATCCACATCTGAATCTGAAATTTTTGAAGCTGTTGCAAAAAATGCAAAATTTGAGATAGTTTTATCTACTATTGATAATGATTCTTCTAGTAGTTCTACTTTACAACCAATTTCAGTACCTAGTGATTCTACTTCACGGCCAGTCTCAGTATCTCCTAGTACTAATGATCATTGTATTGATCGAGATAGAACAAGAAGAAATATTCAATTACCTGCTAGATATCGTGACACTGGTGATATGGCATGTTATGCTCTTTTTGCTGCACAAGATATTTACGATACTTTTGAACCTTCTTATTCTGAAGCTATCTCATGTGAAAATTCTTCTAAGTGGTTGACAGCTTTGAATGAAGAAATTTTGAGCCTTCATAATAACAATACATGGGATTTGATTAAGCTTCCAAAAGGTAAGAAACCTTTAAAGTGCAAATGGATTTATAAGAAGGATGATATTACTGGAATTGAACTTGCAAGGTGGAAAGCTCGTTTAGTGGTAAAAGGTTTTGACCAAAGGGAATGTATTGACTTCAATGAAGTTTTCTCTCTTGTTGTTTGGCACTCATCAATTCGGGTTATGCTTGCTTTTGTTGCTTTATTCGACTTGGCATTAGAGCAACTTGATGTTAAAACTGTCTTCTTACATGGAGATTTAGAAGAAGAGATTTTTATAACACAACCTAAAGGTTTTGTTACTCCTGAAAAGGAGAATTTAGTTTGTTATTTGAAAAAAAAAATCTCTCTATGGACTAAAACAAGCTCCAAGGCAGCAGTATAAAAGGTTTGATTCTTTTATGATTGCACAATGGTACTCTCGCAGTAATTATGATAATTGTGTTTACTTCAAACAGTTTTCAAGTGGTTTTTTTTGTTTATGTGTTGCTTTATATTCATGAAATGCTTATTGTTTCACATGACAAGTCATTGATCAAACAAGTAAATGCATATCGGTGCAACGGTGTACGCCTGGCTATGGGGAGAAACGATTATTTTTTATTGAGCTCAAAATATTTATGATTTATGTGATTGTTTTGTTTCAGCCGCCATAGCAAGAATTTAACGTCATCGGGCTAGTGCAAAGCTAGGTTTGAATAACGTAACCATTATGTATGATCTCTTTGCGACACACCGAAGGAAGTATGTTAAATAGCTTTGCAAAAAGAGATGATCATTCCTTGTGGGTAAACCAGTACACCTCTGCAGAGTGTAAAACTAATCGATTAGCTATGTCCACAGTCATGGATAACTTGAAGAACTGACACTAGTTAGATGTTTTTTATTTTTATAAAAATGGGGTAGATTATATGGAAATAAGTGTTCTTATAAATTTTCTTTGTATCTTATCTAATTATCGCCAAGCGATGGCATTAAACGTTTTGTTACTCATGAAGGGCTGTGAGTATATTATTACATTTCTGTTATTTATTACTTGTTATTTTATACACTCATCAAATTGTTTTTATTTCATTTAAGCTTTCAATTTACTATTCAGTATTTACAATTCAAAGTTCCGCTTTATGCAAAATAACCAAGCAACCTTTCAATTGATTTAGCTTGCATATATTTAGGTTTTGTAAAAATCTTGCGAGTACTTTTGTACTCAACTTGCATTATTGTGCTTTTTAGGTGATGAGTCAGATATTCCAGAAGATGCATATTTTGATGTAGGTTACGGGTTTGATAACAATGAATCTTTTTGAGGTTTCACCTTGTTAGTTGCCTGTGGAATACTGGGCTTAGTTGGCACACTTCAAGATTATTAAATTTCCACTGCTGTTTACTTTTGTTATGTAATATTATATGTCAGAATTTTCGCTGTAATAAATTATAAAACTTTTGTATGGCTGTATTTTCAAATTGTGACGATGTGTGCTAGCTACTGATCTTAAGACTAGCACAATATACACTCTAAAACCTTTTTTTTTATGTTGCACTATAACATAAAAGGGAAGGTCTCACACTTTTATTGGCATCGCGGCATGAATGAAGCTTTTGTTGCAAATTACAGCTTGTCATGCACCGGTTAAGTGTACAATGTTAGAACAAATAATCAAAGTCCATCAAACGGCCACAACTACGGTAGGGCTAGCCAGCAATTGATGCCATATCGATGGCACACAGGCATAGGCATGTGCATCCATGTGGCAGATCGGTTTGTTAGTTTTTCATCCAAATTAACTTGGAGAGCTCAAAGCTCAAGGATAGATGCATCGGCTTGCTTCAACTGCTCCGATAGGTAGCTGACACGGAGGCTTGGCCGACCGGGCGTACCTACGCCATGGTAAAAAAGGACGGAGGAATTAGAAAAGGAATTTGTGACCAGAACGAACGGAAGCAGGGGAGGCATTAACCCAGCAAGGTCAAAACTAGACCTTCTCTTCCCTTTTTCTCCCCCCATTCCATCTCCAAGACATCTTTGCACCTTCTTCTTGGCGTCCAGCAATGTCGGAAGATGTGAGCAGACATGGCGAAGACGTTGCAGGCGAGCAGACGGGGCAGGGCGGCCTCAAGACTATGCCGTTCATTCTAGGTGAAGTGTTCTTCCCTGCCCATTATAGCCTATATATATGTTCTTGTCGATCAGATGATTCAGATAGCTGCACGAGTGATAATGTGGTGTTGCCTGGAGTCGAGCTAAGATTTGCGCGCTGCAGCGAACGATTTCTGCGATCGGTTCGCGACGATCGGCTTCAATGCCAACCTGATCACGTACCTGACGGAGGAGCTGCACCTGCCGTTGGTTCAGGCCTCCAACACGCTCAACAACTTCCATGGAACGTCCAACCTCACCCCGATCATCGGCGGCCTCATCGCCGACTCCTTCGCCGGCCGGTTCTGGACCATCGCCACGGGGTCCCTCATCTACCTGATCGGCATGGTCAGCCTCAGTGTGTCAGCTCTCCTGCAAACGCTCCGCCCGCCGCCCTGCCGCGGCGAGGCCGGCCAGGCTTGCCAGCGGGCGTCCGCTTGGCAGCTGCTCGTCCTCTACATGTCGCTGCTCTGCACGTCCATGGGCACCGGGGGCACGCGACCGTGCATCATGGCATTCGGCGCCGACCAGTTTGAGCTGGACAATCCGCGGCACGGCGACGCCGCCGCGCCAAAGTGGAGCTTCTTCAACCTCTACTTCTTCGGCGTTGAGCTGGCCAAGCTGACGGCCGTGACCGCAGTGGTGTACATCCAGGAGAACGTTGGGTGGGGCTGGGGGCTCGGCGTCCCGACCATCGCTATGCTCGCCGCAGTCACCGCGTTCGTGTCGGGTTACCCGCTCTACGTCAAGATGGCTCCTGGGGGCAGCCCGCTGACACGGCTGACCCAGGTCGCCATCGCCGCGTTCCGGAAGAGAAATGTCGTCGTGCCGGACGATGCCAGCCTGCTGTACGACGACAAGGAGCTCGACGCCGGCATCTCCGCCACCGGACGGCTGCTCAAGACGAACCAGCTCACGTAAGTCGTCTTCCCATTCACATCAGCCACGTGGCATGTCGTGCCAACGTATGCTAAAAGGTGCCACGTGTATGTCTTCCGTTAGCTTTTTTGACCGGGCCGCAGTTGTGACAAACGGTGACGTGTCGAGCACCGGCGTCCCGCGGCCATGGCTGCTCTCGACGGTGCACCGCGTGGAGGAGCTCAAGTCGATCATCCGCATGCTGCCCATCTGGGGAGCCGGGATCCTACTGGTCACGTCGGCCTCCCACAACCACAGCTTCGCCATCCAGCAGGCGCGCACCATGGACCGGCGCGTCGCGGCGCACCTCGAGATACCGCCGGCCTCCATGCTGATCTTCTCAAACATCGCCATGCTCGCCACCCTCGCGCTCTACGACCGGGTGCTGGTGCCCAGGCTGCGGCTCCGCACGGGGCTGCCCACCGGAATCACGCACCTCCAGCGCACGGGCATCGGCCTGACCATCAGCATGCTGAGCAACGTCGCGGCGGCGGTCGTGGAGGGGGAGAGGAAGCGGGCAGCGGCGAGGCACGGTCTCCTGGACAGCCCTGGCCAGACGGTGCCGATGAGTGTGTTCTGGATGGCACCGCAGTACGCCATCCACGGGGTGGCCGACGCGTTCATGGACGTCGGCCGCATGGAGTTCTTGTACGACCAGGCGCCGGAGAGCATGCGCAGCACGGCCGCGGCGCTCTACTGGCTGACGATGTCGGTCGGGAGCTACATGGGCACGTTGCTCGTGACGGTGGTGCACGAGAAGACCAAGGGGGAAGGGGAGTGGCTCCAGGACAACCTCAACAGAGGGAAGCTGGATTGCTACTACTGGCTTGTGGTGACACTGCAGGTCATTAACCTTGTGTACTTCGTTATCTGCGCGAAACTGTACACGTACAAGAAGCTAGAGAGAGTTGATCGTGAGAGCACGAGGGGGAGAGATGAGAAAGGAAGCAATGAAAAAGATGTAGAGCTTCAGCCTCTGCTATCATCTGATCCGAGTCTGACGCAGAAAGATCTATAGACTTTAGAGAGTAGTTGTAATTGTCAGTCTGCACTGAAGGGGTAGAGTATTGCCTCAGGGGAACCAGAAATTGAAACTTTGAAAAGAGAACTTCCTTGACGCAAAAATCGTGTGTACATCAAGACCGAAATTAAGAGAAGAATTTTGGCTAGCTTGTTAGAAGAATAGTTCACGGGCCTTTTGGAACGCAGAAATTTCCCATGAATTTTTTTTTTCATTTTCGGTAAGAATACAGGAGTCGTTTGGACGAGCTCTCCTGCACCTAGCTACCAGAGGCCACCGAAACGGTGAAGCCAGAGTCAATTTTACATGGGCAGGTCAATGCGAGGTGTGTTGCTTGTCTTTCGTGAGGACGGGAGCAAAATTGTGAAGCGGAGAGATCTCGAATGAGCTAAAAATTATGACAAACACCCCAATTTCGAACTGGAGCTTAGCTGCTGGGATTGGAGCTAGAGGGCTCTTCAGCCAGAGCTCGGCGCTCGCCTATAACACAAGTATTTTGGGGGCAAACTGAACTGAAATTGGGCAACTAAGAAAATAACCCTTCGACAACATTTTTTAAAGCGTTTTGAGTCTAACAAACTGCAGTAATAATGCGTAACTAATTGATCAATGTAATAAGTAGGACTAAAAATGTTTTAGCCAACACCCAATGGATCGAAGCCTGCCTCGAATAGGAACTGTCCAGGATATGCTCGAGACCAGGTTGAGGCCTACCTCGGATAAAAACCATGGACCACCTCTACGCCTTGTCTGTATTATATTAGAGAGTAAATTGCACCGTGGGTCACCGAATTTGGTAGGCTATTTCACGAACTCACAAATTGCATATCTAGATCACTGAATTAATTTGCATGTGTCACTTTATATCATTAGTATACCGATCAAACTACAATCAATGGAATATCACATTGACTTGTGCCACCGTGGCACATGTACACAATGATACATACGAGGACAGATATAACCATTGCAATTCAAGCTAATCCGCTAGTTTTTGTGGCCTTTCACAATTTTCTCCCTAATTCGAAGCCCCTATGAGCTGTGGCGACTGAGGCGATCGCAAGGGCGATACACATAGTGTCGCTGGCAGTAAGGAATTAAGATCAAGCAAAGTCAACGATAGTGATTAGGGGTGGTAATGGCCCCATTCCGAAGTGGAATTCTCCTATTCGGGTGTGGGGATGGGGGGTTTCCTCCCCACAGGGATATAAATGGGGAAAAACTATCCCCATCGGGGAAATCGGGTTTCTAGTACTACCTGTCGATACCCAGCCCCGACCCCTAATCTCAGTTCGTTTCAACTTCTGGATTATGGATTCTGGATTATGAAAGAAATTGCTTCTGATTATGGGAGAATCGGACCGAGCAAACTGCAACTTCTAGGTTTCGAACCGAGCCAGCGAGAATCAGGTTTCAACCAGGTTCTGATTCTATACAGAAATCAGTTTTTGATTCTTAGAGAAGCTGTCCAGAATCCTCCCTTTATGCACATAATTAGTTTTTTTTCTAAAGCAGAAGCTGTCCATAAACTGAAACGAACGGGGCCTTAGTACTAGTAGTATTCGGTCCCAATCCCAAATTCCCAACTTCCATTCGGCATTTCGGCGGCCGTCCCAGGCTTCCTAGGCTCACAACCCGAATCACCTCTCCTTCAGATCCGCATCGTTCAGTCGTCTGATCCACCCAGCCTCACATCGCCACCGGCCAGACGCAGTCTCCCTCCAGATTCGCCGCCGGCCTGCCGCAGTCTCGCTCCAAATCCGTCGCCGCATCCCCTCTGTGGCTCCCTCAGTCTCCTTCCTGAGCTTCCTCGGCCTCGGAGACCATCCGGACATCCCAGACCCAGCACTCACTACACCTTTTATTGTTGTTATTTGGTTTGTTTGGTAATTTCATGTGTGTCTTTGAATATGTGATTTTTGTTGGAACTTGGATTAGTTGTGTAGCTTCTTCAGCAATCTGTGATTTGTGCTGGAACTCAGGTTCTTAAAAGCTACGTATTGCTTGTGTACTATTTAAGGGGTTGAAAACTGAATACACTTTCGTTTATCCATGCCGACAAAACGAGTCGAGCCGAGGTAATCGGAGTTGATAGAATGAGCCGAGCTGATAAGAGAGTCGAGCGACGACAGAATCAAGATGCTAAAGACTTGGATGGACGCAACGGAAAATTTAAGAAAATAATAAAAGAAATAATAGCCGCAACACTAAAAAGTAGTAGCCCGAAAGCCTGAAAAGGCAGCCCAAAAGCACTAAAAAATAAAAACCAAAGCCGAGGAGCCAAAGCCGAAGAGTCGGAGCCAATCAAAAGAGCCGAAAAGCCAGAGCCAAGCCGAACAAAGCTAAAAAGCCAAAGCTAGAGCCTAAAAGCCAGAGCCACTAGAAACCGGACCCGGCCGGTTTCAAAAACCGATTCACGAAGGAACCAGATCTAATCATCGGCAGAGGGGCGACTCGGGAGGCGGCCAGGAGTCTGAGACTCGTCTTCCTCACTGGTGGCTGGACAGGCGACGAGACCGGCTCGCCGAGGCTCAGATCCGGTGGCGCCACTCGGTGATGGCGCGGAGGACGGCCTTGCGCACTGGCATCGGGGCAGGTGCGGTGACGCAAACGGAGGCGAGCCGAGGTGAGGCGGACCGAAGACGGAGCGCAAACTGGCCTCCGCGCGGAGGCGAGCGGCTTGGGCGACGAGGTCGAGGCGGTCGGCTCTGGCGGCGACTGAAGGATGGCGCGCCGATCGACGGCGGCACGGCAGCGGTACAAAATCAGAGGAGTTGCAGAAGATGCCGGCGGCGCGTTCGTGAAGATGAGGCGGCGACAGCACGCTGAAGGAATCCACAGATGGCCGAGCATTCAATGCCGATGGATGAAGGCTACCGGTCGACACGAATCCGGACGGAGGAGGAGCAGAGGCGGCCGGTCTAACAGACGCGGGCGAGAGCCGGGAGAAGTCGCGGTGGGTCAGCGCAGCCGTCGATCCAGATCTGACGAGGCAGAGACGGCAAGTGCAACGCAGGAGCAGCCGGTGCGGCCGATGGTCAAAGAAGGCGAGCGGCGCGGATCCAAGTGGGTGGCCACCCCCGGGAGTGGAGATTGCTCCTCTCGGGGGCATCAGCAGCGGAAGATGGGAGACTAGGGTTTCGACCTTCGCTCTGATACCATGTTATGAATAGTACTCGTTGTATTCAATATAAGGCTAATGGCCACAATATATAGAGTACACGAGGGTACAAAAGGAAAACCTAAATAAGAAAAACATGCATAAGAAAAACCTATATAAAGGAATCATCTATATAAGGCAATATATCCTTAATATATATGTGCCCTATGCGACGATAACACAAGCATGCTATATCATTGATCGCACCTGGCTTAGTGTGCTAATGACCTAGAGTTGCCCATTTAAATGAATTTAGTGACCTAGATATGCAGTTTGGGAGTTAGATGACCAACTTGAACCAACTAAACAAGTTCGGTGACATGCAACAAAATTATGGATGATCCCCGGTTATATTTCGTTAGTATGCATCAGATTCTACTAACCACTCACTCCGTTCTTTTCTATTTGATGTTTTCTTTTTACTATCTCGCAAATGACTGACTTTTTTTTGTAACTTCTTATTAGTATGAAGTAATAAAGTTAGGGAATAACTATTTCTAATCCTATTTAAGTATAACCATTGGATCAATCTAGAATACGGCATACAAACATCTAGAGTTAACAAATAAAATAAAGCAACTTATAAATAGCAAAACCGATAAAAGTTATACTATTATGAAAGTACTTGTATCGACAAATCTACTGATATAGTTATCATATGAGCAATCTTGATTATTTTAAACATATTGATGGTTAAAATTTAGAAAGTTTGCCCGCATGGATCTAAACATTAAATAGAAAAGAATAGAGTACATATTTTAACAATCTCTCATTTATAAACATAAACATTGTATCTTATCAGTAGATTAGAATTTAGAAAACCATAAAAAGGTTCATATTTTCTCGTGATCTATATCTACATCAAGAAAATATACACAAGAAGACTGCAGAAATAACTGGAGCAAAATCTTTGTAAAGTGCAGTAGCAGTACAAGAATAACTTAGAAATGTAGCCGCATTTTACAAAACTAAAGAAGATCGAGTAAAATCTTTATCTTTCAAAACAGAAGTACTCAAGCTCCTCAAGATTAAGATGTCATCCTGACAGAAATAATTGTAAATTAACTGCTATAAAGTACCGACTATCCAGCCCCAAAACTTCCACAATTTTTTTTATTTATCATGTCGTAAACTCCTGTAGTATCCCTACTGTCCTCTTCTACATCAATTGGGCTCAAAATTTTTGAGTTCACTTATCACAGCTTTTCTCCATGACAAAATTTTCCTATGCAATTTGCTAGCATGATAAAAAAAATGAAAATTTTGGGACGTATGAGTATGAATAGGCATCCGTACTCAATATTTTACAAAACCTGTTTGCTTTTGTGCTTTGCCAAGAATTGACTCTATATCACCAGGAAACAGAGAAAGCTGTTTGGCTAAAGCAAAACCGCAATACATACCATCCACAGCAGCACTTAATATGCCCCCTGCGTATCCAGCACCTTCCCCAATAGGATACAACCCTTGCAGCGATGTGCTCTCGTATGTCTCACTATGTCGTGAAATTTGCAAGGGGGAGCTTGTTCTAGTCTGGAACAGGCATTAAAATGCAATAAATTACGGGAAAGGGTGGGTGCAAAGATATCATTATAGATAAGTTCACCAACAAGATATAAAAGTCCAACCACTAAAAAAGGAAGAAAAGATGAAAGATTGCATACTGATGAGTGTTTTCTCATAAATTAACTTATGCAGTGGACACAGCAGTTCAATACTGAAAAGAAGGGAATAAGGACGTACAGTACCACCGATACAATAAAAGACACCGCATCTTTTCGTGCAGTAGAACAACAGATAATGCCGAGCAAGTTTAGAAAAAGGGAACCCAATATGACCACAAGACTGGTGATTTACACATAACAGCGAACATCCAGAGAAACTGAATGTATTTTGGTGGATGTTTGAAAAAAAAAATCACTTAGACTAGATCTACTTACTGACTTACATTTGTCTTGGTGTAGGGGGTTCTGTCAAATTCTAAAATCATTTAGCAACAGGAGTTAGAAGTTGTAGGGATTTTCATAGCATTGGAATCGAATATGGAGAAGGAATGAGGGATAATGACATAATGTTGAATAAAGGCCAGGAGCAGATGCAAATGTGATAACCGAAGTGACCAGAGAAGGTTGAGTGGGAAAATTGAGAGGAAGGTGGATGCAGCTCAGTTGGAGGGAAAGGTGCACATTTTCAATAAGTACAGGACATAGAGAATCTAGGGACAGTGAATAAAGTGGATAAAAGCCTAGAACCTAGGTATGATTGCAATATCTAGATGATGGCGATTATTTTAAAGGGGAATATGAATAAGCCTCCTGGGAAAATAAACCAAAAAATGACCACTTTACCCTGGCTCAGCAGGCCCAAAGGAACTAAAATTAGACCTTTCCATTTCATAAATATTGCTTTGGTGGATTTACAGCCCTAACTTAGATTTGCCCAGATATAATTAACCAGAAAGGAGGCATTTCGGAGAGAATATACTTCAACTATTTTGTCTTTGCACCAAGCTAGAATTAACAGGTTCCAATCTCACCAACTTTCACAGGCTGCAGTGTAACAGCAGATACCAGCTGCACTAACAGGCCACCTTGCTGGCACCAGTTAATTACAATTTTACAAATTTAACCTGGTTCCGCGGGCTCTTTTCAGGAACCAAACTAGGATTCTACATTTCCCAAACTCAACTGCAATGCATCAGTTAACTTATGCATCTTTGCCCTATTATAATTAACCAGAAAAGAACGAGGTCTTTCAGAGAAAGCATGCTCCATTATTTTGCTTTTGCACCTAGCAGGCCACAAATTTGCAAGCATACGGACAAGCTGCTATCAGACTAGCTCAGCTACCATCAAATGGTCATGGCATTGGTGGGATTAGACTAGCACTAGACTATCTGATGTTTAACTACATCGTGTTTCAGAATTCATCACATGAAGCAATATAAAAAAAATGTAAATAAATTAATAAATCAGCTTATTGCATTGCATACCTCCACACCATGAAGTAAGGCCTCCCTAGAAACAAAGCCTGGAAGCTGAAAATATTGCATTGAAAATGGTTCAGGACTAGATGAAATTTAAAAGGAAAAAAATGGATGTGTAGCACCGAAAAATCCCAACTTTTGCAAATAGAGGAGTGAGGTGAAACTTCGGTGGTACTAAAATGAATAGGAATGTTTTGGTCGTATTTTTCCAAAGTCATGATATTTCGGTGCTGCACAGCCAAAATTTCTAATTCAAAACCGTAAAAGGAAATAATAGCATATTTCAAACCTCTTTGTCAATCATTATTATCGATCGTTGTAAAGCTTCAGTTATGTAAGGAGGGAATAACTCATGGAGTTTGGATGAATGAACTCCTAACCTGTAGCTTGATGGTGGGAGAGTTGTAACTGGAACAAATAACAAAGTAAATAAAAGATAAATACGTATCATTACTACCTTATAAAACCTTAGCATACCGTTAGTACCTGACAATTTGTTACTAATAAAATCTGTGACACACTGTGCAGGGACAACAAAATTCCCTCCGCCCATCATAGCCGCTCTTCTTTCGAATTCTCTCTGTTTTCAAAGTGTACAAATATTTTGTAAGCTTACAGAAGGGGGAAACTGTCATCAAAGTGCAGTACAAACAAACAAAAAAAGAGTTGTTGAGCTATAGAAAGACAGGCATCTCACATTTATGAGTAACTAGATCGTGTACCAGGCTACCAGTGCACAAGCATGGTAATGTTTTAGCATACCTCACACTGAGGTAAGCTTTAATATTTTCATCGATTATGTTGCAGATTCTTTTTCTCCATATATATTTATTCACCAATTTAATATCGCAATTGAGTCAATATTTGTAGGTTGCAGCCTAACAGCCTGTTTTTTTAGCCCATTTGCATATTTTGAATACAAAAAATCATCAGCATCTTGTGACCAATATTTTTTTGACAAAATCGGCTACAAGACACTGATATTTTGTGGCGTTTGCTTCAGGACACCAGTTTTTTGTGCCTTTGCTGAAACACGGTACTAAATTGTGGCTATTTGTTGAAACACACTTCAGCCATTAAAATATCATTTCTGGCCAAAAGATGAGAGGGATGGTTGGCGAAAAGTCCATCTTGCTCTTCGGGTCCAGGCAAAGGCACCAAAAACAGTGTCCTGGAGCAAATGCCACAAAATATCAATGTCCTGTAGCCAATTTGGCCATAATTTTTTGTTCTGATTAATGTGATGGTCTACGTAACATGGTAGTTTGGTAATACATTCCATGACAGAAAATTGGCAAATATAACCATCTAAAATCTAAACGGAATCCTTTCATACCCTTCCAAAACTGTTAGCAATTCAAATACTTATCTTTTGAATTAAAATCCAAATATATTACACGCACTATCTGCAATAATAGTTAATAGTGTCCTCTTTCATACCCACTTTGGATACATCATTGCTACAACTACAAGCACTACCCATGCACAGTGTTGGCATGACCAGAAAGATCATCCCAATCCTATGCACATATCTTGTTGGGCCTACCTCCATCTTCAGCCAGCACCTACAGACTATGCAGACACAACTCACAACTCCCTGCTCACACCACGCTACACCAAAACCCTTGATATTATGCCACATATAACCACTAGGGCCTAGGCCCAATTCATCTAAGCCTTTGTAGACCATAAAAATCTAGTAGAATCAGAAAACACTGGCATTGTTTGCTAGATTAGCCAATTTGACTATAATAAGTTCAAACATTATGCAGCGGCAGTTATGTTCACCTACCTAGGCTAGGGTACTGGAATGGGCAATAACATGAGTCAAAGGCAGAACGATTAGCTTATTTTTCCCAAAAGTCAAACAGCAATCTACGTACTTTAAAATTCAAAGCAACAAAGGGGAACATCTTATATAGTTCCGAACAAGTGCAGCAGTGCACCTGACATTGGAAAAGGTAAAAGAATCAAACCCTAAAGGAACCAATTATGTCCAGGTGGATATATTTATACTCTTGCAGTGCAAGTGGTTGTCTTCTAGACATTATCTACAGCATCCTGCATACCTTTGCAAAGCTATGATACCATTTGTAATTGCATACCTTTCAATTTTAAGGCACATAATCCAGAGGGTTAGTGTAGCCAATTGTGCATGGTGATGGCAGTGCAATTATTGAATAATTTATAATTTCTGTTGGTATCTAAGAGAATTTTAACAAGTACCTGGAATTCAACACCTGCAAGAGAACCGTGGGATCGAAATGGTTTAAAATCATGAGATGACACAGTGACCACAAGAGCCGAGTTTGCCCACCTGGATGCACGCCGCGAAAATGACATGCCATTGATGCACAATTCTGATGGGTTTGTGCTAGTTAGAACAACCTGCAGGCGTGCCTCAGTATTTGAAGAAACAGGATTGCAATACTCAATAATATATTGAAAAAAAAGAGGTGTGAGTAAAACAACAAAAACTAACTGACCTGTCCACCAGGACACATGCAAAACGAGTAACAGCTGCGATTTTGTTCCAATAGCTCTATATCATTCTCTGCATCTCTTTCACCAACAGACTTCACTATCTTGTAATCTGCTACAGGTATCCGCCCACGTCCTCTTTGTACTTCAGCAGCCAATTCAGAGTACTGCAAGTGATGACAATACCACACATCATATAGGTTGTTTTCAACACAATGTGAAAATACAGTACATGTGATTTTCAACACAATGTAAAAAATACAATATGATACTACAACCTTCTACTCATAGATGTTGTAGCTGTATCAAGCTGGCAAATAAGTGAATGCTTACGAGTTACGACATGATCACATGATTACTAAACCCTCAATAGGTTAATACATCAAAGGAGCCTGGTAGCAGCAACTACACAAACCTCTACAGAAGATTTTACAAATACTACAAAATATTACTGTTATCGCAGCATAAACAGTTATTTTGTGAGCATCCATGTCGTAAAACCACTGGTGGATGCAAGGCCTCGGCTGCCCTTGGCCACAGCCCAGCAAGCAAGGTCAGTGCAATGTTTATATAAATGAATTCCTCATCAGGGTATAGTTCACTGTCTACTTCGATTTTGCTGCTATTTCTATCATAAAACTTAAACATCATGCAGTTTCTCTTTTTCCTTCACAGTTTACAAATGGATTGCTCCAATACGTAATGTCACGGTAACATCCTAAACCTCGAGTGGCCAGTTTCATTTTTTCCCCTTAATTTTTAACAGGAGTTCACGGAATGGCGGAACACTAAATTACAGAAAATCAAATATCATGAATGAAATAAAATAAATCATCTTAGGTGAGTTTCATTCAAAAAAACACTGATGTGGACAAAGGAAAAATGTCTTACTTGGATGCTGTTTATCAGTTCTTGTGGGTGCTCAATTCTTAAGCCAACCTGTAAGAACAACATATGTTTTAAGTCACATGGACTGCAGAGAAAAGTAACTTACTATTATTTCCTCATAAACAAAATCTGGTAATTGAGAAGATGAAGTGGCAAAAATACATAATGCTACAAGAAGGGGAAATGTTCAACCACTCTGCACTTCAGTAATCTACAGCCCAAGTCCTACCTTAGGCCGAGTTTGATTAAAGAAAAAAATTAACCAGTTAAAATGTCTACCGAACTAGTTTATGCTAACTAAATTATTTTATCAACACCCCAACTTCTGAAAGTTATGTTTGTGGTGTAAAGGAGAGTAAATAGGGTAGCAAGATACTGTTGGCATACCAAGCATCGATATGACATGCTCAAAGGTTAAATGGTTTATGTTTTTACTTTGAAGCATGTACTTTTTTTCTGTCTAAATCATATGGTTTATCGATTAATGTACTATCTCTCTTTTTGTTTGGTTCAAAGACTAATGTGACTCTGATGTAACTCTAATATCCAACCCAAACATGGCCTTAAATTCCTCTCTATAACCTGTCTGCGATGTGACCATCAGATGATCAGCTTAAGTACTAGCAAAGTAGGAACTGCTTTAAGTAGCATAAGAGAACTTACAGAAAAACTCTTAGGGCTTATATCTACATTATGCCTCAGAAGCATACTGTATGCATCACGCGCTGAATGACCAATTGCCAACACAACTGCATCAAATGATAGTTTCTGGTCAACAGAACCTGGTTGCAGCCTTGAATCAGAAACCACAACTCCTTTGACCTGTCCACCTTCCACTATAAGGTCATCTACTCGAGTATTAAATCTTATCGCAACCTGTAGAACGAATATAAAACAGAATACATCAATGTATGGAGGTTTTCAGAACAAAAGAATAACAAAGCATAATGAAGACAGAAATGTTTAACTCACACCCAACTCTCTTAAGTGGTGCCTGAAATTCCGCAGCAGGGGAACAAGTTTATCTGTACCCAAGTGAGGTTTCCCATCAACTAAAATGGTTGGAGGGGCTCCAAAGTGAACAAATGTTTTCATAACCTGAAATCCAAGACCACACAGCAAATAGCTTAAACACCCAAAAAATAGTCAACTTTGGATAGGAAGTCTAGGGTATTATTTTACGCAATGCAAGCTCTTCTATTTCTAGATGGCTATGAATTCAAAATATCGGCTGAAACAGGCCATACTATCCATGACCAGTAACTCACTGGTTACTACCAGGATTTTGAACCCTGGTAGCTGTCAGATGCTAATGCTTGCATGATTGCATCAATAATTACAAAATAAACTTTCATAGTTGAGTTCGTAATTTTTTATTTTTTTGTCATTCAAAAAAAAAACTGCATTCTTGAGCAAACAGAATGGTTAGCAGCAAACTTTTATGTTAAACATTTATTGAGGTAGAACAGGAAGATTCTCACAGCCTGAACACCATCAGTGTTTCTCCCTATCCTGGTTACGAGCTTCCCGTCACTCCATGTACCTGCACCACCCTGCTATGATTAAGAAGAGGAGATCAAGAATGGATGGGCTTAAGTTTTAAAGAAAAACATGGACTAGTAATTTGATCAATTCTTCCAGTTCTGTAGTGGGTAACTGATACTCCAAAAATATAGGTGTTACCGTATGCCATCAGTCCAACTTATAAAGATCATTTGATTAAATAACCTTTCAAAAGTTACAATAATGCATAAAAAAGTAGAGTTCAAATAATCAAGAAAGGAGTTCACAATTCACACATATTATTCAGTAAAGTTAGTTTTTAAATTCTTAATTTATCTGCAGTAAATAAATATCAAGATTATTGCACAATATTTTCTGCATAATTCACTCAGTTCACTTAAAGCATCCTCGAATTATTCCAGATGCATATTAAGTCTAAAATATGTCTCTGTACATTTTTTACGTTATATAATTAGGGTAGACAATGCATTTTCTTGGGATGCAATAGTCCATCCAACAGCTAATATCAGCTGATTGGAACATGTATCCAAGAAGAAGAAAATCCCAATGCTATTTCATGTACAAACATCAAATAGTAAACCACTTTTTCTCAAAGGTACATGTACCCAAATGACATGATAGCCAATGTATGTTTACTAAAAAGATATATAGTCATCTCTTAAATAATTCGCTTATATTGTCAACAAACTACCAATTTGAATACTGATAAAGACAATTCTGTGATTATTCAGTGATGTATTGGTAGTAAAATAGGAATCAATAGTATACCTCTCCAAAGCAAAAGTTACTTTCTGATTGGAGTACTCGTCTAACTGCCAGTGCACCAATGTCACGCCCTCTTTGTTCAACAGGTTGACCACGCTCTAATAAGGTAACTTCTGCTCCAAGCTCACCTAGCACAAGGGAAGCAAACAAACCGGATGGTCCACTTCCTACAACTGCTACCCTTGGTTTCTTTTGTGGAGAACAGATCGAGCCATTATTAACAGCATCCCTTATTCCCAGTTCATCATCGGAACCTTTCTTATGAACATTAAGCATACTGACCAAATCAGCTGCTACCTTCTCATCAGGCATGTATTCTACTGCTCCAACTTTGGGATCCAATCTAGCAATAAAATCCCATGTCCTTGGCTCCATATCCAGAAGCTTCTTAACATCCACATCAATAGTATAAACAAATTGAGGTTCTTTCAGGACCTGTAGATGCAAAACATGGATCCTTTAGTCCCAAAGAAATAATGCAGATGAAGTGATAAACCAATCAGCGTATCAATGGTATAAATAAATTTTTCAACACTAGTAGAAGCAACATATGATTACAGGTGCAACGCAGATAAAGCAATTGGAGTAACACTAACACAGGACCATGTACCAACAATTATTATGATAAGTTCCAGATATCATTAAATATAACTTCAAATATTAACCAGTTGCTGCAATAAGGAAAGTTCACAAAAGATTGCAAGTTCGTTCAATTTAGAAGAAAATATACACAACAAAAATAACTTCAATATAAAGCCTGCAAAATAGATAAATAGTAAACTAAAGTTATCAGACAACATAAATAAATACAGCTAGTGTGGAGCACAAGTGCACAATCAGAAGCAAAACACCGTGACTGCTGACTGGATCTAGTCTGTGAGACATGACGCAGGACTACACTCTCAGGAACAAAGGAATAATTAAGCAAAGGAAATAACAAAAATGGTAGCAAAGCAAGAACATCAAGAGAAAAGGATCTAGCATAGAAAACCACAATTCTGAACACAATATCAAGTATAAAAATTGTCACTATTCCAACTACACATTTTTTTTTTCTGAAACCATATAAAACGATTCTGGCACTCCACAAATTGTCGGTATAAGTCTGTCTAGAATTGTTGGGAACTTAGGGTGCAATTACGCAAATAAAGGATGAAGCTTACTACAGTGGCTTTCTTTTTAACTGCATGAATATTTTTACAACGTTAACCCAATTTGTCTGCATCATTTCAGCAGTTCCAACAGCAAGCATGTGATTACAACTAAGTTGCCATCGCATCTCCAGGCAGGAGGATAAATATTAAGATAGGGACGATATCATGGATTGAACCTTTCGAGCATCAAATGACTTGCGGATAACAGAGAAGGCCTCTTTAGGGAGCATAGATGCAACCTGCAGCACAGGAGAATAGATTAGAGTCCCATAATTATAGAAAGAGAGGTATAACAGTCTAACAGCAACATCAACAGCGTAAAAGATGAGCATAACGATATGAAAAAATGCAAATGCGAGAGCAGCAACACTTACAAGGACAGGGGATATAACATGAGTAACAACAAATGAAAACAAAGATGGACAATCAAATTATAAGGTCAACGTATGCTCAAAGGCATATCATTAGATTAACATTTGAAGTTGCACCAGGCAAGCGGCCATTTGGATAATAAGTTTGAGAGTATACAACACTAATCCTTCCGGTTAATGCACACATCCTATGCATGATTCGACACAAAATTGGGAACATTGTTCAAAACATGTAGGAAAGGGAGAGGCAGCCGCTGTTAATTCAATTGAAAACCGTAGCTTAATTCAGACCTATTCCTCGACAGAAAAGCAACAAATTACACCTCAATCCCCATGCCACCACGGCAAACTTCACTCAAAATCCTTGAGAAAGGAGGTTACCAGCAACACAACTCAAGGGTTGCACCATTCGACAAGAGGAAATAGAGTAATCTCGTCAACTAAATAGCACGCGCTAAGTCATTTTTCTTCCAGAAACCAGCATTAACATCCAGAGCATTGACTCATGGGAGCGTATTAAGTCTACGCTACGCACCTAAAACCTCTGTTTCAGCAACACGTTGATGATTCACCTAAAACCTCGCGAATTCATGGCATTTTGCCACCATATCAGATATTTCGAAAAGGCAGTAGACTAGCGTACCGGGAACTTGAGGGCTTTGGCGATGGCCTGGAGGAGCGGCGGGGAAACGCCGGTGAAGTCCTTGCCGGGGTCTTCGCGGGCGGGCACGGCGAGCTTGGAAAGCCGCCAGTAGCCCGCCTCCCGGCCCCCGCCGCCCTCCTCGGGGGCCGCCTGGCGGAGTAGTTCCTTGTGGCGCAGCTCCAGCCGCTTCTTCTCCGACGGGTACCGCCGCTTGCCCGTGCGCTTCGCGCAGCGCACGGTGGCACCGAGGGCGCCGCATCGGCGTCGCGGGAAGGAGTTGGTCGCGGCGAGGCTGCTGCGGCTAGGGTTCAGGCCCAGGGGGTGGGGAGGCGGGAGGGAGAGGAAGGGTAGGAGTTTGAGGCCTGAGGCGGCGGCCAGCGCCATGGGTAAGGGAGAGCGCGTGTGCGCCCCTGCGGATAATGTGTGTGTCAGCCTGTGCCCGACCGTTTCTTCGGGGCCATTTTTATGAGATGGCAAGTTGGCAACCATTTGTTCCACGAATACATTTCATGAATTGGATTGGAAATTCAAATTCTACATCAGATGCATTAATAGGTGGGGAATTTCAAGTAAGTTTCGTTTAAAAATACATACGGATATATGGATGATAAGATGAGATCATGAGCGGATACTACTGTAGAAGATAGGATGTTCAGGATAAAATTGTCGAGCTTTTTCCTAAAGCCGTTATCCTTTAGCAAGCTTTTCGCAACCTGTTTAGAACACAGGTATTTTGTAGAAATCAGCACAATTTATTTAAAATTTCTACCGAAATTTTCATCCAACTTACCTAAAAGATTATCCAGACCAAAGTTTAAGCAAATGTTTTTGATTAACCGGAGGTCGATTTGTCTAAGATAACAGATTTGTCTAAGATAACACGGGAACAAATTTGTAAGAACTTAGTATATTCATCCAGCAGTAAAAAAACAACAAATATATTTTGTACTCGAGTTCCCCCCCATATTACATTTGCCGGCTCCAGCAATCAAACAGTACTACATGGTTTACATCAACGTTACCGCTAGAGGTAGTACAGCATAAGAACCTAGCAGCACAAACTGCACGCATTAAGTAAACTTGCAGAACCACATTGCACTCGTCACACCTGAAACCTTCGACAAACTTGAATAACCTCAGGCCGAGTGTACAGAAAGTTTAGTCCTTGGTTAGAACGCAGCATCAGATCATTGTATAAATCTATCGACCGTCAGATTTGGTGAACTACCCAGCCGCTCAAGCACCAGAATACTCCAATGACCCCCATGGTTATTGGTTAGTTCACAAGATGAGGGCTGGCACTCTTGAAAGGAAGCGTGCAGGAGTAAGTGACATATCTGACACCATCAATAAGAACAACAACAAATATCCTAGAGAGGGGCTTCGTTGATATTCTCGGATCACTGTCACCATCACCAGCCTCCCTGGGATCAGCTAGCACAGAGACAACTACTGATGATGCTGGCTTGCTATCAGGTAACTTGCTGCTTTCAGAAGTTCTGTTAAAAGGCTCCATGTTGTTCACCATTTTTCCAGTGAGTGGAATCGCCTGGTTATACATGATCCTCCTATTTTTCAGCTTGCCACGATAAGCAGGAGCAGGTGTCGGAATCTTTTGGGTAGCATTAACACTTGAGGAGTTCACAATTGGAGAAGCAGGTATAATGCCACCAGAATTGGTAGAAGCAGTGGAAATGTCGAACTGAAATACCTCACTGCACATTCCAGAATTTAATATAGGCCCTGAAAATTGTTACATAAGAATAACAGAGTAAGAGACTATGTATTAACACTCAAGGAGTATCAATCAGAGTTGAGTTTTCTATAACAGATACCAGTCAAGTGTCAACAAAAAACAAGAATATCTACCTAAGTATTTCACTGAACAGCACAAAATGGACACAAAGTTCATCCTCAAAAGTTCACACTTGTTAATCTACAAGCTAGTGAGCATTTAGCACAGTTTATTTTCCCAAGAAAAGCAACAGCTACAATGGAATCTTTAGCTAATACAGCAAAACTTCATGTATGAAGTCAAAACTCCAATTCTGAAAGATGCAATAACTTTGCTCACAAGTTTATAGTATGATTAAAGCAACACATCATGGTTCTCAGATTTTGCTAGCTTAGGCAGTAAATGTAGTTTGTACAGGCAACAACTCTAAGCACTGATCTCAACTTCAGGAAGGAATGAAGTCCCCAGTCACAAAGAGCGAAAACAGTGAACAATATAGGTCACCCTATCCAACTATCCAAGCTGAAATTCCTCTTTTGTTTTTGCGTAGAAACAGGAGAACTACCAATTCCTCTGTGCAATATTGTCTTATTTACATGACCACAGAAGTTTTAATAAAATTAAGGATTAACAACACTAAGGCTCTTCAAAGTCCATAGACCATAAGACATGGTTATCACCATTATAAGACATTTTTCCAAAAAGAAGGCAACAAAATCACTACTATTTATGGAGCTAACTCCTATGTAATTGCTAAAAAAGGACCTTGAATATAGATATAGTTCCCGTCCTGGCTAGTTGCAGCGTCATGTTACTTGTTGACAAATGACAACCTTAAATATAGATAGAGTTCTTGTTTCCTGAATAGTTACGATGTCATATTATTTGTTGGCATATGAAGTAGCCCATTCCCTATATAACAAGCATGCTACTTTTCTATATGACATATGGACAATCACATCGGCCTTTTAACTTGTACTTTTAACTTGGTAATATTCTTCAATCTGAACATTTGATATCTTGGAGGAAATGAATGTATGTTCAAAATAAACTACAACGACTATGTTACGATTTACATACGGTATCTCTTAAATAACAAATGCAAGAACTTTCTTGACTAAAATATCATATCACAATGTGTGAATGCAGAAGAGGAAATAAAATTCTAACTGCAGTACCACAATAAACAAGAAATCAAGTTTGGTAGTAATTGCTCTGCTTACCTGCCATTCCTTCACGGAACCACTGTGGCAGTGGTCCATCAGCCGGAGATTTCTCCTGTGGATTCATATCCTTTCCAGGCGGTGACAGATAACGAGTTATCGCTACACTAGTCTCTTTGTGTTCTATACCTGCCTGATCACTATTATCTTTTGAAGCTCTATGTGCCACCGCTTTCTCGCTTGCAAGCACAGAATGAATAATCAGATTGCCGTTGATCTTAACATGCTTTCCATTCCTCGGCACATACAACAAAGCTGGCAGGACCTCACTTGAGTTATGTGCAGGCCGATGTTTCTGCTCAGCTCTGTCAGCATTGCCCATCATCTTTCCGAGATCAACACCGATCATGTCACTATTGTTTAAACCACCTTTAGGTCCTTTACCATGGTTAGTGACACTCAACACCCTAGCATGAGCCTGACTAAAATTCCTAAACATTGCGTTGTCACTCCCCCTTGTCATTCCAAAACTGTGATTGAACCCTGGAACGAAGGCACCAAAGACAAGCGCAACAAACAGCAAACCGAGAAGGCTAACACTTGCCACCTTCTTGGTCTTGGTCTTGCTCTTGTTTTCAACAGCCTTCCTGCTCTCTGGTTTCTTTACCACCTTGGATGCAGGCACGGGCTGCTGTGGCTTCAACCGGGGGATTGGGACAAGAGGGACATGGGAACCATGAGGCCGCAGAGCATACCCAGGCACCCACGGGAAATGCATACCGGGCAATGGTGCCGGTGGATACACCCCACCAGGTGGCGGGCAATTCCCACCGCCACTACCGAGTTTCTGCCGCAGTGTGGCGTTCTCGGTCATGACGAAGGAGATCTTCGAATTGAGGTCATTTATCACCGAGTGCATCGACTTCACCTTCTCCTCCAGCTCCTCCACGTACCGCTTCTTCCTCTGCCGCGACAGCTGCGCGCTCTCGCGATTTCGCATCAGCCGCGCCGCGCGCCGTGTGTCCTCTTCCTCGCCGACCACGCCTCCCTCGTCGGAGTCCACGGCAACCCGCGACGCCGACGCTGACGGAGAAATCTCGCCATCCCCAGATCGGCGGCACTTGGCTGAGTCCGAGCCCAGGCCAGGGGCCGCCTGCTTCCGCTTCAGGCCCCAATTGGGGGCGCCTCCGCTCCTCCCCTCGTCCGAATGCTCGTGCTTGACCTCGCAGCTGCCGTTGGCAACGGCGGAGTTGACGGCGGAGGTGGTCGGGGAGGACGAGGACGCAGTGGGGCCGGATCCGGCGGCGGAGCCCTCGCCGGAGTCGTCGCGGTCGGGGGACCGTAGGAGGAAGTCTTCGACGGAGAAATCGACGGGCAGGTCGAAGTCGAGGTCGTCGCAGTTGCCACCGGCCCCAGCGAAGTCGCCCAGCGGGAAATCGCCACCGGCGAGGGGGAGGTCCGGATCGAAGACGTGGGGCGGGTAGTGGCGGAGGTCGAAGTGGTAGGGGTCCAGGAGGGCCGGCTCCGCCATGGCGCGTCTCACTTCCTCGCGCTAGGGTTTTGGCATCAAGGTGCAGGAAGTTCCTACTAGGAATTTGGAATTCGCAACTCGGGAGCGGAAGTGGACCGAGTCGGGGGGGGTTGACGCGCTCGTGCTCGGGACGTGCGGATCCGGATTTCCCTACCCATTTCCCAAACGCGATTGTTTCTAGTCCATGACGAGTGGGACCCACTGTTAACCGGGGCCCATAAGCCATCGAGGGTATGTACTCGTCGTGGTAGGTGTGACTTGTGTGGGGAAGTGGCTAGATCTAGCGTTGCCGTTGGTGGAGTGCTTAAAAGCGCCGAGACGACACGAGTAACGCAGAAGCTAAGCCGCCTGGAACTGTGTGCGCTCGTATGTGGGGTCACGCGGCCTCCCTGTTACTCTGTTAGGTGCAGCGGAAGTGGGTAACGGTAAGGGATGTAAGAAAAGTGGTACAAGGGTTTACTCGGGAAGGTTCCGGTGGGTGAGTGGTGCAGCAAATGTGCTGTTTTTGGATAAGTAATCTTAATTTATTTGTTTCCATAATCCATATGCATCCTGTCAGATTTGCCTATTATCACTTCTATCCTTTGTACTACAAAAGCTACTCCCTCCGTTTCTTTATGTAGGGCGTATTGTGTTTTGGCTCTTGTACCAAGAGCTAGCGTGAATTTCCTTGAGTACCCCTAATAATTGGAGACCCTCCATTTCTTCCATTTGCTTGATGCATGCATGCGGGCTGTGGCAGCCAAAAAGTCACGAGAGGGTAAGACGGGAAAAAACGAAATTAATATGCATTGGAAACTGTAATACGCCTTACATTGTGAAATAAATCTAGATGCAAAGGGCGCCCTACATAAAGAAACGGAGGGAGTATTTAGTTCGAGGAATTTTTCTTAACCCAGTAAGATTTTGTTGTTATAGCTTCAAAAGGATGCTTTCAACTAAATACGTGGCTTGCAAGATTAACATGGGCGGAGTTGGAAGTTGGTATTATCAATTGTCTGCCTTTAGAACTGGATCTTCTTAACTTTGTCTTCGTCGTACTGTATGGTCTTAGTGTGTAGTTTTCGTATTTTGCAAAATAATAATAATAATAATAATAATAATAATAATAATAATAATTGTCGTCGTCGTCGTCATTCCTTATGCTTGCGGCCGTTCTACTGATAAATTAGCAAGCTACTCCTATATGGCTTGCCGTTATAAAAATAGTTGTTTAGCCCTTGTGCTTAGCATATTGTTAGTATGTTTTTGATGTTACAGGATACAACCACTCCATGGCAGTATGTCAACATTGCCCAAATCTGGGTTACGACATTCTAGTGCAGGCCCATAAATGAAGGTTTCTTGCACATGAATACATAATCAAGTTGAAGGAAACACCTGAAATCTTAGGTCATGCCTAATATTAAAATGTGTAGATAGATGCTTAAAAGAGAGAAAAACAATACCATATCACAAAGCATCTATCTAAGCAGTCCCTAAGGGGCCGTCCGATCGAAAGTAAACGGTTTTGATCGGCTAAAAGCACTGTTTAGATTGTTTTATTTTGCGAATATTGTTCATGATGCTGTAGCAAAACACTGTTTATCTAATTTTTAGCCGATCTGGACCATCCGATGCTTTGATCAGACGATTTGCACATGTAGAGATTGTTTAAGTTGCAGTCCCTACAGTGACTGCACTGGATCTCTCTCCCTATATACGTATAAGCATCTGCTAAGTATAGACACTTAATTAAACACCGATGCTTCAAAAAAAAGCACCTTATCATCCTACATAGCAAAAAAAAATCAGTTTTTTTTGTTAAGCATCTCCTTAAACGTCTACATTCTACATGGCCTTGTGGTCTTATGGTGGTTTCTTCGTAAGAAAAAAAACATGGAGAAACGTACCTGAAAAAACAATTAGTGACAGAGAAGGGTGTATCTGCAAAAAAAACTTATTTCTTACTCCACTTATCCCTATCGGGACGTGTGGATGGAAGGAGGTTGGAACATGCATGTGAGCTTATCACCTATCCGGGATGGGTTGAGGACTGTGTGCATTAGATTTAGATGTGTCTTCATCATTTTCGGTTTGAGCTTTCCCTTGCGTAGAAGCAAGACAAACGATCAAAGGCTAGTCTAAAAGTTGTTCCCATTCTAGCTAAACTGAAACATAATTGTCATGCTAAGGTCTAAAATCCTGACCTATCCACATGGATCGCTGCCGGGAATGGACCTCCAAATAAGGTTTAAATTTAGAAGTGGGCTATAAAATTATCTACATATTGTGGTGTTGTAAGCTTGAGGAAATTAACGTTTAGTAAATACTTTGCCTTTTTTTCACGGGCTACATATAGGGGACAACTATTTTCTCACATGGGAGAGAAATGATTTTGTTGTTTTCAGTTGTAGACCTAGTTTCACAAGATACTATTGGTGGCAAAGAAGAAGAAAAATTGACTACCCATGGCTGAGATAAACGCATGGCAACCACATACCACAGGCTGTTTGTCTTGGAGGAGCCACGAGCATAAAAGATGAGCATGGAAACGGGAGCTGGAGGTGATATCGGACAAAAGTAGAGATAGTTGCCGAAAACTTAAGACTTTGTACTCGGCCCATGGGCATGTAATTGGGCTGATCCTTCTAAAGTACTCCTCCGTTATATGTCTTATTTTTTCGTATATGTAGATAAGAAGATATTTAAATGACTAAATTACCTTCTATTAATAATTAGCATTATATTCAATATATATACGTAGAAAATATAGAGTAAAAATATATATATTTATTAAGGTATAGAAGAAACGGCATACTAGTTTTGTACTGAAATACAAAATACATTGTGTATTTATGCACAAAACAATTAAAAAAATACGCCTAATTGAGCTTTGAACCTAGTCCTATATAACGTTGTGCTAGTGAGTGGGTCCGCCTTGTAAAACGCATGGCACCCCAATTCCCAACATCCAAATTACCCGACTGTCTCTCTCAACTC
Organism: Rhipidocladum racemiflorum; assembly: GCA_036346355.1. Lineage (NCBI taxonomy): Eukaryota > Viridiplantae > Streptophyta > Magnoliopsida > Poales > Poaceae > Rhipidocladum > Rhipidocladum racemiflorum. The sequence continues at coordinate 11,911,427 of CM070578.1, read as the reverse complement.
CCGTCCAAGAAAAAAAAAATGGAAGTGTACAGGTATCGTCCGGATGTTTTTTTTGTTTTAGCTAACATCTAAATTTTAGACCGTTTGATACATCACACGGATATTACCGACCCGTTAGATCAAATCATAGGATCGGATGTAATCGATACTCCCAAATCTCAACAATGATCCGATGATCCTAGATTTGAGTGATTTCAACAATAAAAACATCCGGATGAAGTTTATCAAATCCCCAAAAAAAATATAGCACCCTATGCCACACTGCTTTCCAAATTTCGTTTTCGGTTCAAATTTTGTGACCCTCCAAAATCCGAAATTTTGGTGAAATATCGTTATTTCAGAAGAAAAAAAAATCGGATGAAATTCAAATACGGCATTTTTGGAACCGAGATTTCGGTAAAAAAAAATGAAATTTTATCAGAAATTGGCGAAATCTTGCTAAATTTCAACTGAACTAAAAATAGTTCAGACGACATCAAAAAAATTGAATTTTTTTTGGATGGTTCAAACACATAACTAACGATCCCATAAAAAATTTTAAATGATGATCAAGCCTGAGAAATTTTAAAAAATCTAACAGTGTTATTATCCTGATAAAAGGTTGACCAACAAATTTTTACCGAATGAAAAATGGTGCAAAATATGTTAGAAAATTTTGAAATTTTTGTGGATGGTCCTAACACATCCATAATATTACCATAAATTTTTCAGATAACGATCAATCTTGAGGAATTTTCAAAAATTCGAACAGTGCTACTGAAGATTGGCCGACAAATTTCAACTGAATGAAAAATAGTCAAACCATGTTAGGAATTTTTGAAATTTTTTTGGATGGTCCTGATTCATCATTAATATTCTCATAAAATTTTTACATGGTGATCAAGTTTGAGAAATTTTTAAAAATTCTGACAAACGCGGTACTTAATTAATGAACACGAGAATTAATGTGCATAGGCTAACTGAATGATCTACCGACTGTTCCACATGAAAAACGACGTGAAGAATCCAATTCGGTCAACTTTTGGTCAAATTTCGGTTAAAAAACCGAGATTTCTGTCAAATATACCAAAATTTTGCCGAGATAATAGGTACTATAGCATTTGATTTATTTTCAAATTTTTAAAATTTTGCCGAAATTATGAAACTTAGGGGATCCAAAATCCGAGATTTCGACGAAATTTTCATCAGTGATGCCACATTAGTATCCGTAGCATCCCTCCTCAAATTAAGGCACGCGCAAGCATAAGTCTTGAAACACCCCATCTTCTACACCCACGTTTCCAGTTTTATTAGGGCTAAACCAATCAACTTTGGCCTCGCGGCCCGCGGGAAGCTGGGAACACAATGGCCCCGGTGAGAACCGAAGCAGTGAAGCTCTGTGGGGAAATATTTGCGGCGGCCGGCGCTGCGCTAGGAGCCTCCGTCCATCCATCGCGTGGACTGCCCAACCATCTCCAGATCAACAAGTCATCGAATTTGTTGTTCTCCATGTTAGGTTTGGCTCACGTACGATCTCGCATACAGCGAGTCCTCTGCACATCCCGAGTTCAGTTCTGAGATGATGACAGCCTCGATGGTTGCACGAATGAATAGAGTATATGCATGCTGCGGTGCGCGAAGCTCTCAAGATGGATTCAGGTTAGTGCTGCACTAATAAACTAACTCCCTGCCATTCCGCTCGTCACCCTTGCAGTTGCAGCTCGGCTCGACCTGCTGCTTCGTTGCCGTCGTGGATGTTTCATGTTTCGGCGTTTGGCCCTCTCGCAGTCGCAGGCCATGTCAGGCCATGACGACCTAGACTGTGTACGCGGACGGCGGATTCTTTCCCGGGGCGCTTGAGCGCCTAGACGTACGCCGAGAGCACCGCGAAAGACAAAGCCTTCTGCTGTCACATCGAGCCGGCGGCGAGCAGGCGGCCGCCTCTCCCATCAGGGTTGGGTAACGCAAGGATAACTTGGCAGTTACCAATAAAGAAAAGTGGGTTTAGAGACGGTGTCTGATGGTAATATAATTTCGCATCATTTATAGATATAACTAAGGACAACTCATATAATAGACAGTCTATATAGCTGTCTGTAATGATTTCTCGTATAGTTAATAGACTGTTTGTACAACGGTATAAAGAATATAAAGTTATCGATAAGATTGTCTGTTAAATAGTAGACAACATCTTTCTTTCTCTTTCTTCTCTCTTATCCACATCACCTAAAATCCTACGTGACATACTCTTAACGGCTGACAAGCACTATTGCACATACCCTGAAGGTGGGGTGTTTGAAGATATATGTTTTTCCTGTGACTGCACGAAATTGGTGTGTACTTCAACTAGAGAGAGGAATTCGAAAGAGGCTTATCTTTCTGCAGTTTGCACCGATTTTGCGATGTGTTTGTCATAATATGTTTATAGAGTTCTTTTCTTCAGAAGTGGTAAAGTCGCAATCATCCCAGACTAACACAAAATCATCAGCAATTGCACTCTAACAAACCAACAGTAACTACACGTGATAGCTACCACAATGACAGTGAGGCAATTCAGATCGCACTGTTTGAGAAAATCTTTTGCCATTCCATAGGCCGGTTGGGATTTTGACCGAAAGAGGTTGTGACGAAGGCGTCATTTCCAAACGCATTGTTGATGTGAAAAGCTCGACTGCTCAACGAGGTAAGCTGGTAAGGTACTATCCCTCTGTTCAGAAATATAATATGCATTTTAGTTTTATATAAGAATCAAGATTACACTAAAATTGAAAAAGATATAAAAGAAAATAACTTAGATACCCCACTTAGTTGTCTTGAAATATAAGAGCAATATTTTTGTGTAGTTGATAACGAATAAATGTATATGGTTGAGAGAAGATAAATATGAATATAGTAGTAAAAACTTCTTTAAATCTGTATGCAAGCCTTCTATTTCTAAACAAGACCATTCAAACTACATGCCTTATATTTCTAAACAGGGAGAGTAACAAACAACTTTAACATCGTAGCGAATGGTAACCGGGCATGTTGGTTGTCTCACGTAAGCTAAGTTTATAAATCGTAATATTTTTTTTTGGCCGATCGACAAAAAGATATTGAAAATAACTAGATTACTCTTAATTATTATCACTAAGCACTTAATGTTGATAGTGTCATTTTTTATCAAAATTTTGTCATGACAGTCATCAACCAAACCCACCTATATACTTGGACAGGAAGGGACCTGCAGCAGACGGCAAACTAAAGGGAATGGACTATAGCAACTAATGATGCGCAGTGATCTTCCTTCAGGTGCAAACGTGGTAGCCTAACTCTAACTGTATGTTAGGGCGACCCGTTGGATCGAGATCGGACGATGTAAGGCTGCTCCAACTCAAGTAATTGGTCCGCAGTTCCGCACCGTCGAGTTTGAGACCATGCCATCCGCCAGCTGCGCCTGTGGCTTAACCGTCCATCGTTGTTGATCCAAATCTAAGACCGCGAGACGTACGTCTTCAGCACACTCAGAAACTACGAGACTTGTCCCACGAGTGTGAATGGTCCAGGGCGTCTGACGCACACGCACGCTGCGAACGGCAGGGTGGAACCGCTTCGTCCTCCTTGATGCCCACGCACCGCGGTCTGCAGTAGTGTCGGTGTTTCGTGCACCGGCAATACGAATTTATGGTCGAATGGGGTCGCGCGCTCCCTCTCCCCGAATGGTCGACTCAAGGAGTCAGAAGATGTATACTGGTTCGGGCCGAATGTCCCTACTCGGTTAAATGCGGTGTGGATGTATTGATCTTTGGGAGATGGACAAGGGGTGTACAAGCGAGGCGACTGGCCTACCGTCCGATCCCTTGATGTTTTCGCTTAGGAGTCGAGGCTACCTAGAAGATCGCTTTCTCCACCCTCCTCCTTCGGTCCCGCCTCTCCTTATATAGACGAGGAGGCAGTTACACGGAGTTGTGAAAACTACGAGGAAAGGGGCCTGCACGCCTTGACGCCTGGTTCTGCCTTGTTCGATCGACCCTGCCGTCGGCGAGGTGGTTGGTGGTTCTGCGGCGCATACCTTGCGTAGTGCCGCCTGCAGGTGGCGTGTCGCGTGGTGCTCCCGCCACCCTCGGTGGCTTTAATGGCGCTTTGACCTTGCCTTGGCCTCGGAGTGGGCGCACTGCATGCGGTGTGCCAGGCGATGGGGCGGGCTTGACTTCTTCGGTGGCTCCTCGGCAGTCTTGGGAAGGAGCCGCCTACCCCGACACGGATGTCGGGGACGCCGCGCATAAGGCAACCACTGACATCGGGCGTGGCCCCGCCGCTCGTGGCGCTGGGTGGAGCTTGTTCGCTCAGGCGCTTTATTACTAGGCGGTCGGGTCCCGCCGACCTCCCGAGGTTGAGGGCGCCGACCGCCCAGGGTCGGCCCCGCAGTGCCTGGTCTTTTCTCCGTGGCCCAAGTCTTTGGGCCTCCGCCATGATTGTCACCTGCTCGTGTTTCCGGGCCGATGGGGTACCCATGCCATGGGTACTCGCCAAGAGCCCCCGAGCCCTCGAGCGGTTGGAGAGCCTGGCCGGGTTTACCCGGCCGATAAGTGGCCGCGACCCCGAGGTCGGCGACGCCTTTGGTCTGGTCGCCGCTTGTCTGGCCGTGGCTCGCCAAAGAGCCCGGGCAAGCGCGAGCGCACCCGGTGGTGTAGTTCCGAGCCCCCGAGCGGTCAGGAGCCGGCCTGGGGTTTACCCGGCCGAAAAGTGGCCGCGGACCTCGAGGTCGGCGACGCTTTGGTCGGGCCGCCGCTGTCTGGCCGTGTTCGCCCAAAGAGCCCGGCAAGGCGAGCGCACCGGTGGTGTAGTTTTCGAGCCCCCGAGCGGCCAGTGAGCCGGTCGGGGTTTACCCGGCCGAAAAGTGGCCGCGGACCGAGGTCGGCGACGCTTTGGTCGGGTCGCCGCTTGTCGGCCGTGTTCGCCAAAGAGCCCTGCGCTGGGCGAAGCGCACCTGGTGTGTAGCCGAGCCCCGAGCGGTCGTGGAGCCGGCCGGGGTTTACCCGGCCGAAAAGTGGCCGCGGACCACGAGGTCGGCGACGCTTTGGTCGGGCCGCCGCTGTTTGGCCGTGGTTCACTAAAGAGCCCGGTGTGCGAGCGCACCGGTGGGTGTAGCCCCGAGCCCCGAGCGGTCGTGGAGCCGGTCGGGGTTTACCCTGGTCGGACTCGCAGGCCACGGTGCACGTGGGTCCTCAGTCGTGAGCGAACGACGCTTACCTTCGTCGGCTTGAACGCCGTGCTCGTGGCGAAGCTATTATCGGGTAATCCGAGTGGAACCTTGGCGATCCCCTTGAGGGGTTCGCTTCAAGCGACGTAGCTCTGCGCGGCGTCCGACTACCGGGGGCGTTCCATAAAAACCTTTCCTTACTCGATCCCGTGCCTGATCGCCGGTCGTCCGCCGACCGAGCGCGCGCCGCCGCTACTCATCGATGAGTTCCGCGAGAGTGTGAGGTATGGTCTCGACGCGAGTCACAGTTGATTGGGTCGTCCGCCGACCTATCTCGAGGCCCTCTGGGGCTCACCGCGACTTGCCCTCGCTTTTTTACGTCTTTGGGCGGTTGCTCCACCGGGCCGGATTCGGTCAGAATCTACAAAGACGGTGCCGGGCCTCGGTGCGAGCCTATAGGCGCTTGCCCTCCCGAGGCCGGGCGCCCATGGGCCGCTTTGCATACCTTTCGGCATGGGGCGCCCGCCCATCGTGAATCGGGCGAGGCCCGCGATGTCGCGCGGCGCGGGCGCGAGGCGGCCGTCTGTCGAGCGATTAATGCGCAGTGATTTAAATGGATCGCGCACGTTATCGGGTGACAAGCAGGCGGCAGCGACGGCTCATGCGATCGTTGATTTGCGTGAGGAGGCGTTGATTTCGCGCGAGGCGTCCGTTCGCCTGGCGCCTATAAAGGAAGGAGTGGGTGGCGTGGTAGACGCCAAGCCTCTGCTCGCGCTTCGCAAAAAAGGAAAAGGGAAGAAAGAACACGAGGGAAGAAGAGGAGCTTCCGCCGCCGTCGTTCCTCGCTTCTCTTCGCGCATTTGGAGATGTCGCGCCGACCGCACTCGGCCGGCGTGGTCGCTATCTCGGCCTGGAGAGGAAGGAGTTCCTTCCTCCGCTGCCCGAGTCCTACCGGGCGAAGTTCACGGCCGACCGAGGTCCTCGAACTTGAGGACGGCGAGATAGTCTCGCTGGCGCCCTTCTACGAACGGGCTTCTGACTTCCACTCCACCCGCTCGTCCGGGGTTGCTGCACTATTACGGGGAAGTTCATCACCGAACCCGAATGGAGTCCTCCATATTGCGGTCTTCATGACGCTGTGTGAGGCCTTCTCGGGATTGAACCCCATTGGGGCTCTGGCGCCACTTCTTCTTCGCGAGGTCGCCACGGACACCACCGGCCTCCTCGAGCTCGATGATCCAATCAAGAACCATTGCAAGCCGCCCCACGCCGATTTGAAGCTGCCGACGCCTAACCGGGGTGGCATAGCGAGTGGTTCTACGTCCGAACCTCGACAACAAAGGTTCTCCCTTCGGTGGGAATTTACCAACGCCGCATCCTTGTTGGGGCCGGGGTCCCGAGGCGAAGGACCTAAGAAGGTGGACGCGATCCTTGAAAAGCTCGCGGACTGAAGCGGCGGCCTGGACAGGCAAGGTGGTCTCAAAGACGTTCATGGAGAGGCGATCCGACCCCTCAAGGACAGGTTGCGCCCCATAATTGAGTACATTGGGCCGACCGACCCTGCAAGGTCGTTGAGCGGAGCTCCTCCGCCGGAGATCTCGCGCGTGTCCGCATGATCTCCATCGCGGAGATACCGAGCCGCGGGCGAGGCGCCACGCCGTTTTCGGCAGAGTAATCCTCCGGACTTGGTACGTCCGGTGGCTCCTCGCTTGCTTTTGTTTTGTTCTCGCTTCCTCGCCCCTCATCCGAGCGTGTTCTCGCAGGGGCTTGGTGGATCGATCTCCGCCTCTTGCTGCCGGGGAAAAGGAGTTGAGGGCGGCCGCGCCTCGAAAAGGAGAAGGTGACGCCGCCCGCTTAGCTAAAAAAAGAGGCCACCAGACGCGGAAGAGAAAAGAGCGCGGACGGCCGCTGGCACAGGGCGCAGGAGGTCTCGGAGGAGACCTCGGAGGAGACCTCGAGTGAGGGTGACGAGGAGTCGCTGCCGAGCGAGGAGGAGAAGTTGCTCGAGGCGGTCGCGGCCGCGACGTGGGTTCGGGGCGGGGCGATCATGGCTCCTCGGAAGAAACCGCGGGCGCAGGGTTTATCCTGCGGAAGCGCAGATCCCTGTCGCCTCCTCGCAGGGGTCCAGTAAAGAGGGCACGTCAGGTGCCGGTTGTTCGCTCCTTCCGGTAAGTGACTTACGCAATTCCTCCGGTGCTGACTTCTTCTGCAATTCCTGACCGACCGCTGTACGCAGGGGCCTCACCAACGCTGGGAGGGCGCTGAGTCCTACTTCGGCGGTGAGGAATCGCTTCTCCCGGCCCTCCGCTGGGCGGCGGCGGTGGTTGTCGAGCGGGATCGCCCGGATGCGCCTCTCGCGGTAGGGGCCTGGCCGAGGACGCCGCCAGAGGGGACGATCCGCCGCCGCCGGATGCGACCGAAGCGCGTAAGCTCCGTCGGGCATGCTTCCGCCTGCGCCGCCGCTCCGCTGAGACCGGGCGGTCCTCGCTGCCCCGCTTTCCCCGTGTTGCCGATCGTGGAGGTCGCGCGAGCCGCCGCCGGGGGAAGCACTGGGGTTTGCAGCGTTCGCAACACCGGCGGGACGAGATCCGCCGCCCCCGCCGCCGGGGCCGCCGCCAGTTTCGGCGGTCCGAGTGTCGCTGAAGGGCGCGCAGTCGGCCGCCACAGGCGTTCCGGCGGGCGGGAAACTAAGTCGTATGGCCGCCGATCGCCAGAGCCGACTTTGGCCCGACCCGGCCGGGGTCCCGCGCTCGCTCGATTTACGGCAGGCGTAACGCGCGATTGGGACGCTCGAGGAGGAGATGGGAAGGATCCACGCCGACCTTACCCTCGTTGTTGACGCCGCGTCCAAGGCGAGGAAGTCCATCGCTCAGGAGTCCCGCTCGGCCAGATCGGTAAGTCTGACGGGGATTTGTCTCTTGTGCGTCTCTTGACCGGGAAATGGAGACTGACCGGGCGGGTAATCGCAGCGCTTGACATCCCGAGCGGTGGACAAGTCAATGTTCCTCCGGCACTTGCACGGCCGGGGGAGTGCCGTAGGGAAAGAGCTGCTCGACGCTCGGAGGGCGCTTGCCGCCGAGCAAGGAAGGGCTGCCTCGGCGGGTCAGCGGCTGGGGGAGGTTACCGAAGCCTTGCGGGAGGCTCAGCGACTTGCGGAGTCGTTGGCCACCGAGGGAGAGAGGGCCAGGTCGTCCCTGGCGGATGCGGAAGCGGCCAAGACTTCTGCAGACAGTGCGGCAGTATCCGCCCGGGCGGAGGCCGCCCTCTATCGGGAGGAATGCGAGTCGGTCCGCAGGGAGGCCGACCAGCTTCGCGCCGAGCGGGATCTCGCTCGGGGGGAGCTCGTGACGGTGAAGGAGCTTGCCGACCGTGCTACGGCCGACCGGGAAGCGCGTGCCAATGTCGAGGAGGAACTTCGCGCCAAGGAAGCTTCCGTGGCCGGTGAGTAGTTCGTTCTTCCGGGAGTCACCACGGCGAGCGTCCCCTGACGTCGTTTTCGTCCCTGCAGATCTGCGAAAAAGCCTTAGCGACGTGCTGGAGTCGCGAAGGGTGGCGGTGGAGGCACGACGCCGGCGGTCGAGTCACGCGACTTCGCCCTTTTGGACAAGCGGTGGCGGAGAGGGATGCGCCGATACGACGCCCACCGACGGCCTCCATGTGGGCGCCCAGGCCGCTGTGGACCGGTGTTCGGGCTTACTGGCCCTCAAAGCACCATCCCCGCCATGCTTGGATGGATCCTCGAGCGCTGCCGAGGCGTCGGTCGCGAAGCGGCGGTGCTTGGCGCTTCCTCGGCCCTGGTCAACACCGTCTCTTATTATGACGGCGACCTTGAGGCGGTCGGAGCGGCGTTGCTGCTGACGAAGCGACGAAGAGGTCGACGCTGTTCATGGCTCGGGTCGATCCGTGCGCCCAAGAGATTGCTTACCGAATCTCGCCGCGAAATCCTCCGTCGGAAGGGAGGAAGATTAGTTTTCCTTCTTTTGCTTTTTGGCAATGTATGTAATGAACATGATTACCCTGACCGAGTTCAAGTGTCGGGTTGCTTTAAGTTATTTTGCTCGTCTATCCCGTGCTTTTTCTATGAAATTGGGCAATCTTACGACCATAGTCGCAGGGCCGCTGGGTGCCCCGAGAGCGTAGGTGTTGCTTCAATCCCGCCCAGAGATCACGGGATAGGACGAGCTATCTCGAGCGATAGCTTTGCGGAGGGGTGCCTAGGTCGGACCGCCCTCTTTGCGGCTTGCGCTTGGTAGGTTAGATCGACCGAAGGCGGAGGTGCTCCGACCGTCCCTGGCGTCTCTTGCTCGGAGGACTCGTTTCCCCAGAGTGCTACTGGGCCGTAGCCGCGAGGCGAGGGGCCGTAGTACTTTTGGGCTAGAGGAACAAGTCCCGAGGTAGATAGCTCGATCGGTCGAGTACCGCTTGGGTTAGCGACCCTGGTCGATCAAACTATCTTATGCTCGGCGGCTTCCTTTGGCGTTGAATGCTACTTGGGAGCCGAGTCGCTGGGGCTTAGGTTGTAGCATTCGGCTCGAGGAGGTTGCCACGAGATTTGTTTGATCGATCGGCTCGCCGATCTATATCGAAAGGCTCGCCTGATCGCCGCTCGGCCCTTCGCTCAGGTAGCCTCCTTTTTGCGCAAAGTGCTACTTCGAAACCGTAGCCGCAGGGGCGTGGGCCGTAGCATTTTGGTTTTGAGGAGGTTACTATGAGGGGAGCTCGGTCGGAGTGGTAACCGGTTATTGATTTGGGTCGCCGACCCCTGAGGTCACAGGGCAGCCCCCGAGTGGTGCGTGGGGACTGAGGGTGCAGTCGCCACGCGCCGCTTGAGCTCGTGGCGGGTGTGCGATTTTTTTCGAAGAGGAACTTTATACTTTCGAGGATAAGGGTGGATTTAACTCGCCTGGGGGATCGTGCCGATTTCGGAACTGACGCTGGGTGCTTTGTATTCTGCGTCGTTGCGTGACCCCAAGGCGCTTCGTCTTCTGCTTCTCCCGCACTGTTTTGGCGACTTGGGGTGCTTCGTCTTTCATGCCGCAGGTTATAAAAGGAGAGGCGCCATAGTGCTTGTTACTTCGCCAAGACTGCCGCCAAACGAACTTGGTTCGCGTGCTATGGCGGACCGCTACACACAACTTCGAGAGGAGGTGGGCGACGAGCAAGCCTGGCTGCGGGTGGTGGCGGAGGTCGAGGCCGAAGCCGTGCGTGGGGATGCGCGGCGAGTCGGCATCCTTGTCGCGGGCATTCCCCGGCTGTGGGAGGTGAGGGCGCCGCTGATCCGGGCAGGATCGAGCGACGCCACGCGTCGGCTTACCGGGTCGGGCGCACACCAGGAGGAGTTTCGCGCCTTTGCGGAGTAAAGGGGCCTTGGCGAGTGGTTCCTTTCGGGTTTGGGCTGATGTTCCTCCATAGATAAATAAAGTGCTGCTTCGCTTCCCGTTCTTCTTTCTTCTTTGAGGACTTTTGCGCTTATGATTCGCCCATATCCGTAGTCTTTTGGGATCGCATGATCCACAGTGAGGTTGGAGGCGGAATTTCTTGCGTGTTTGCGCCGAATGACCCGGCCCAACCGTAGGGTCGGTTGTTCTTGTGTCGGCGGTTTTGCAATGCGCAGAGTATCGCTCGACCTTCGCTGGGCGAGGTCGCAAAGATTTTGGCGGCAGGCAAAAAGATGGAAAAAAGGGAAAGCACTTGGTTGGTGGTCCGAGAGTTACGGCTTCCCTTTGCTCAAGTGTTTTTCGAGTGGTAACAAAGAGGGGGGAGAGATTGACTAAGAATAGAACTTTCTCAGCTTCTCTATGTTCCACGCGTTTGTCACGAGATTTCCTTCGGTGTCCTTGAGGCGGAAAGTGCCAGGTCGGAGGACTTCCGCGATGGTGAAAGGGCCCTCCCAGGGCGGGGAGAGCTTGTGCCTGTCCTTCGCGGATTGGACTTGGCGCAGCACTAAGTCGCCGACTTCGAACGAGCGGCCGCGGACCCGTCGGCTGTGGTAGCGACGCAGCGCCGATATTTAGCCGATCGCAAGACCGCGACATCCCGAGCCTCGCCGAGTTGGTCGAGGTCATCCTGCTGCTTCCTCGGTCCCCTGTGTGTCGTTGTAGTTACGCACTTGGCGCACCGTACTCAAGGTCGGTCGGGAGCACAGCCTCCGCCCGAACACTAAGAAAAAGGCGTGAACCCTGGCCGACCGGGTTGGTGTGGTTCAGAGACTCCAAAGAACGGGCGGTAGCTCTGGCTGCCCACCGTCCCCGCGAATTTCTTCATCGGCTGAAGATTCGCGCTTGAGTCCTTGGAGGATCATGCCGCTGGCTCGCTTCGGCCCGTCTGTTGGCTCGGGGTGTGCCATCGCTGCCCGATCGACTCGGATGTTGAAATCGTTGCAGAACTCGAGGAACTCCTTTCCTGTGGAATCGCGTCCGGTGTCGGTGATGATGGAGTTGGGCACCCCGAAGCGGTAGACAATGTCGCGGAAGAAACTCGCTGCCTGCGCCGATGTGATCTTTGCCAATGGCTTTGCTTCGATCCACTTTGTGAACTTGTCTACGGCGACAAGCAAGTGAGTGAAGCCCCCGGGCGCCTTTTTGAAGGGTCCGACCAAGTCGAGCCCCCAAACCGCCGAAGGGCCACGTGATGGGGATCGTCGCAGTGGCTTGCGCAGAAGATGCGTCTGCCTGGCGAAGAATTGGCATCCTTCGCAGGTGCGGACGATTTGGGTCGCATCTGCTACGGCGGTCGGCCAGTAAAAACCTTGTCGGAAGGCCTTTCGTACCAGGGACCGCGGCGCGGCATGGTGCCCGCACACCCCGTCGTGGATGTCCAGCAGAAGGTGCTTCCCTTGGTCGGTCGGGACGCACTTCTGAAGGATTCCGGACGGGCTCCTCTTGTAGAGGGCGCCGATCAGACGAAAGACTTAGCCCGCCGAGCGAGGCGCCGAGCCTCGGTGGTATCGGTGGGGAGCGCCCTGCTCGTCAACCGATCGACAATTGCCTCTGATCGGTTTCGACGCCAGACGCCAAGTCCGACTCCAAAGGTGGGCATCCGCCGAAGATCATGGGGCCGCGCCTTTGAAGTCGGCGGCGCCCTCGGCCCTTCGGGTCCAACCGGATTGAAGGGTCGCTGAGGTCGGAGACGAAGATTCCAGGGGGAACCGCCCTTCCCGAGGCAAGGTTGGCGAGGAGTCGGCTTCACCGCTGTAGCGTCGGTAGCTATGATGGAGCTCAAACCCTTGAACTTCTCCTCGAGCTTGCGGACCTCCAGGCAATAGGCGCCATCCGAAAGGCCACGGGGCTCGGTGGCTTTCATCACTTGGTCGACGACCAGCTTGGAGTCGCCGTGAACGTTGAGCCGTCGTGGCGCCTGGTCGGGCGGCGATCCGAAGGCCATTGACGAGGGCTTCAGACGGCGACATTGTTGGTGGCGTCGAAGAGTAGTCGTATGGCGCATCGGAGTTTGTTGCCGAGTGGGGAGATGATGACGACTTCGCCGCCCTGCTTCTTGGTGTAAGACCCATCAAGTACATCGCCCAAGATTACTCGGTCCTCGACCGCCGCAGGACTTGCGCCTCGGTCCACTCGGCGACAAAGTCCGCCAAGACTGGGACTTGATCGCCGTCTGGGACGACGATATGTCGAGGCCGTTGAGCTCGAGAGCCCATTTGGCGATCCTTCCGGCTAAGGCCGCGGTTGTGGACGACTTCTCCGAGTGGTGAGGAGGTTACCACGGAGATGGGGTGTCGATCGAAGTAATGGGCAAGCTTCCTCTTGGTGATGAGCACCGAGTACAGAATTTCTCAGATCTCGAGGATATCGGACATTTGTTTCGAGAGCACCTAGTCGACGGCGTAGACCGCCTCTGCACCTTGAGAACGCGCCTTCCTCCGCTTCGCTCCACAACTAACCGCTGGCCGGACGACCGAGTCGTGGCGGGCGATGTAGAGGAGCAAAGGCTCCTGTGGCTCGGGGCGACCAGGACCGGAGGTGAGGTCGAAAGGCCTTTAGTCGACTAAAGGCTTCCCGAGCTTCACGGTCCAGAAAAGCGGTCGGACTTCTTCATCACCTTGTAGAGTGGCATCCCGCTGTCACGAGGCGGATACGGCGACTTAGTGCCGCGAGGCATCCCATCAGCCTTTGAACTCCTTTCAGATCGTTGATTGGCCCCATCCTTGCGAGAAGCGGAGATCTTGTCACGGTTGGCTTCGATGCGCGCTTCGGAGACGATGAATCCCAAAGAACTTGCCCTTTGGGACCCCGAAGACGCATTTCTCGGGGTTGAGCTTTATGCGAAACCGTCGGAGGTTCGCAAAAGTCTCTTCTAGGTCGGCGATGAGGTCATCGGTCTTCCTGGTTTTGACAACGATGTCGTCGACGTAGGCCTCGATGTTACGGCCAATTTGGTCTGAGAAACATGCCTGCATACACCGCTGGTACGTGGCGCTGCTTTTTGCACCAAAAGGCATCGTGGATTTAACAAGACGAGCCGTGACGGTGATGAAGGAGGTCGCGAGCTGATCGGACTCCTTCATCGCAATCCGTGATAGCCCGAGTAGGCATCCAAAAGAAAGGGACTCGCACCCGGCGGTGGAGTCCACGACCTGGTCGATGCGAGGTAATGGGAATGGATCTTTCGGACAGGCCTTGTTGAGGCTCGTGTAGTCAACACACATTCTCCATTGCCCCGACTTTTTCTTTACAAGGACGGGATTGGCGAGCCACTCGGGGTGACGCACCTCCCTTACAAAACCGGCGGCCAAAAGTTTGGCGATCTCTTCCCCAATGGCTCGTCGAAACGGCGGAGGCGCTGGGCGATCGGTCTGGATCCCGGTCGAATGTTCAGGGAGTGCTCGGCGACCTCCTTCGGGACTCCTGGCATGTCCGAGGGTCTCCAAGCGAAGACGTCTCGGTTTGCTTGGAGGAAGTCGACGAGCGCCTTCCTATTTGGTGGTGAGGGCGCCCCGATCCGCACGGTCTTGGCGGGATCTTCGGGATCAACAGCGACCTCCTTCGTGTCCTCCGCGGACTTGAAAGAGCTAGGCCCCGACTTGCCGGAGTCGGGGGCGGATCCGGAGGCCTTCTCCTGGAGCTGGGCGAGCTCGGCGGAAGCGACGACCGCTGAGGCTACCGCACGCTTCGCCATAGCTGTAGGCGAAGCCGAAAGATGTGGCCACGGTGATGACACCTTGCGCCCTGGCATCTTCACTTGAGGTAGGTGTAATTGGGGACCGCCATGAACTTCGTAGCATGGTCGCCCCAGAATCGGCGTGGTAGGAGCCGGGAAGTCCACAACCTCGAAAGTGAGGCTCTCGCGGAAGTTGTCCTGCTCCCAAAGGTGACGGCAGGCCGACTCGCCCGAGGGGTGGGCCTGTTGGCCTGGCACGACGCCGTGGAAGGGCGCCTTGCTCGGCCGGAGGATCGAGCGAGGGACCTCAGGGCATCCAGTGGTCTCAACATACATGATGTTGAGATCGCCGCCGCCGGCCCATGAGCACCTTGGTCAGCGCCGTCCCTACGATGGGGTCGACGACGAAGCGGATAGCGCCCCGGTGCGGATGTGGTCGGGTGGTCGGTCCGGCCGAAGGCGATCGGGCATTCACCACCTCAGTAGGTGGGCACGGCGGGGTAGCCGTGTGGACCTCTCGGTGGGTGAGCTTCAACTGCCGCTTGTCGGCATAGCACTCCGCCCCTCCGAAGATCATGAGGCAGCCGCCGAGTTGTGGGAACTCGCCGATCGCTCATCGCTTTTGCCCCGCTGCCGGACGGGTCGCGCTTCTTCCTTACCCCGCGATGTCGTGGGGTTTCCGAGAGAAACCGCCAGGACTTCGCAGATCCGATACTTGTGTTTAACGGATAGTCATGGTTCGCACGGACTATCCATCAATTTTCGAATCGGTCCGGGCGCTGCCGAGCCTGGCTGCTTAGCAGTCGGTCGGCCGGGCGACTATTCGCCTTTAGCCTCGCTTCCCTTCCGCTTCCTTTTGTCGGGCGGTCGGAGGGGGCACCGGCCCGAGGTGGCTGTCTTGTGGGCCGTCTTTCTTTCAAAGATGGCTCCCACGGCCTCCTCGCCGAGGCATGGTTGGTGGCGATGTCGAGGAGCTCCTTGGTGGTCCGGGGCCGTGACAGCCCAACTTGTGGACTGTGGCCTCGCACGTGGTGCCGTAGATGAACGCCCGACGACGCCGGGCGTCGCGGATGTCGGGGAGCTCGTTGCCTGGGAGAAGCGGCGGATGTAGTCCCGAGGGTCTCCCTGGCCGCCGCTTGCAGCTCTTCAGATCCCAGGAGTTGCCGGGGCGTTTATGCGTTCTCGAAATTTCCGACGAAGAGGTTCGCCAGTCGGCCTACCGCCGATGGTATCTGCGCGGTGTACTCGAGCCATGCTCGAGCCGAGTCCGCAAGATAGATGGGGAGGTATCGATAACGAAGGAGTCGTCTGTCGCTTCCCCACCGACAGCGAGCCGATAGTCTTCTAACCGCACATCGGGTTGGTAGCCCCGTGTACTTGGCTATGTTGGTCGGAGCCCGAATCCGACCGAAGTCGGCGTTGCGGATGCGGCGGGTGAACGCGCGCGGCCCAGGACCGTCGAATCCTGGGTCGGGATGGTTGCGTCGCCCGCTATCGGCGACTTGCGAGGGCGCTGCTGCGTCGGTTGCTCTCCTTCGCGCCTCGAGGGTGGTGCGGAGATCATACTTGTCCCCAGGCGATGGCGCACCGGGTGTATGATGCCTGGGGAGTTCGTGGCGGGGCCGTCTTGGCTGGCTCGCCGACCCGTGAGGGGAGTGGCCCAGTGGCCCGAAGTGGCGCCTTCGTCACGGAGCTGAACCTTGGGCGTCGGAACGACAAAGACGCTCTACCAGTCCCCGGAGGTTCTGATAGGTGGCCTTGGCTTCAGGCTCCGTTGGCTCAGGCAGCCCTCGGAGCAGCATTGCCGCCGCGGCAATGTTCTGGTTGGCGTGAGGGAAGAACGGAAGGTCGTTCACTTCCTCAGCCAATTGCTGATGCACCTGACGCGCGCGGGCGCGCGCGCCGGAGACGGGTGGTGGGTTAGGCTGACGGTGCTCCAGTTCGGCCTGGAGCTTGTCGAGCTCGGCCTTTCGAGCTTCTAACTCCTCGCGCTGTCGCTGAAGGTCAGCGAAGCGTTGTAGGTGCTGTGCGTCGTCTTCCCGCCGGGATTCCTCCCGCCGCGCCTCGTCGTGTGGGAGGAGAGTCCCGGGGGTAACGGGGGTGGAGGATGGCTCCGCCGCACCCGTCATGTTGCACTCACGGGGGTACGCCCTGCGAGGGGGGTACTCCTTATCGGAGCTGGAGCCGTGGCTGGAGGAATCCGCTAGTAGGTCGTGGAGGGAAGCCGGCGCGTAACCGGCCATGGCCACGAGTTGAGAGCTCGTGGAGGGTGGAGTCGCCGCTCGCCGCAGTCCGTAGGCAATGTTGCCGGGGGTAGTGCCGGCATGATGGCCCGCCGCGCGGCGCTTCATGGGCCTCGAGGGCCGAGGTTGCCGAGGACGCCAGCAATCGCATCCAGGCTTATGGAGGGCGTCCCGGTCCTGACGGCAGCGGGACGAGGACAAGCTCTCGCCGTAGTGACGATGAAATCGAGGGCGCCAAGCGGATCCGGCCCCTCGACATCGGCGAATCGTTGTGGGAGGAAGCCATCGAGGAGGAGAATGGGAACCCAAGATGAGGATGTCGGTGAAGACGCGAGAGCCCCTACCTGGCGCGCCAACCGCCGGTGTTTCGTGCACCGGCAATACGAATTTATGGTCGGATGGGTCGCGCTCCCTCTCCCCGAATGGTCGACTCGAGGAGTCAGAAGATGTATACTGGTTCGGGCCGAATGTCCCTACTCCAATTCGTGCGGTGTGGATGTATTGATCTTTGGGAGATGGACAAGGGGTGTACAAGCGAGGCGGACGGTCAGCTGTCCGATCCCCTTGATGTTTTCGCTAGGGAGTCGAGGCTACCTAGAAGACCCATTTTCTCCGCCCCTCCTTCGGGTCCCGCCTCTCCTTATATAGACGGAGGAGGCAGGTTACACGGAGTTGTGAAAACTACGAGGAAAGGGGCCTGCACGCCTTGACGCCTGGTTCTGCCTTGTCCGACGACCCTCGCCCGCCCCGAGGCAGGGTTGGTGGTTCTGTGGGCGTCTGATCTTGCGTAGTCTTGCCTGGGTGGCGTGTCGCGTGGTGCTCCTGTCAGCCTCGGTGGCTTTAATGGCGCTTTGACCTTGCCTTGGCCTCGGGAGTGGGCGCACTCCTCTGCGGTGTGCCAGGCGATGGGACGGGGGCTTGACTTCTTTGGTGGCTCCTCTGACAGTCTTGGGAAGGAGCCGCCTACCCCGATACGGATGTCAGGGGACGCTGCGCATAAGGCAGCCACCTGACATCGGGCGTGGCCCCGCTGCTCGTGGCGCTGGTGGAGCTTGTCGCTCAGGCGCTTTATTACTAGGGCGGTCGGGTCCGCCGAACTCCCGAGGTCGGAGGGCGCCGACCGTCCAGGGTCGGCCCTGCACAGTCGGGGTCTTTTCTCCGTGGCCTGGGCCGGGCCTCCGCCATGATTGTCACCTGCTCGTGTTTCCGGGCTGATGGGGGTACCCATGCCATGGGTACTCGTCAAGTAGCGGGGCTATGAAACTTTAGGAGATCGTGCAAATAGATGGCCTAGAACGAAGGTTGACCAATCCTATGCAGGAGATGGATCCGAGATGGTGGTGTTGATACGTGGCTAGCTAAGGATGCTAATGGGCCGAATCTAATATTTTTTTTATAGATATGTATACAGTGTGGTCCAAAAAGGGCGAGGTTTTTTAGATCAATAGGGCAGCAGAATGCCCCAGTTCCATTGACTGAAACCACGATCTGTTCAACATAGAAAATATCATTTTGAGCGAACCTCAGCTCACATCTGCCCCTTCAGGGAAACAAGACAAAGACCATTAACAGAACAAAACTACGAAACTGCAACATGCAGTCAACAAAGCAACATCAACCCAGACAAACAAACTTGGCAAAACATGGTCACCTCTCACAAGCGCCATAACAGTCATATAAGCAAAAACTAGTGATAACAGAAAGCTTCAGGAAAGTGTTGTTCTCTCGTTCAGCAAAGATCTCCATAGCCATATTCTTGCGTCCAGCATGCAAAGTCTTGGGTTCAAAGCTTAATAGAATTAGAAATCAAGTAAGCTCCTTCAGAAACTGCCTCAATTGCTATCTTTGTCCACATTATCGGTACCAAAAGTTATATTTCTCCCAAAGCCAGCTGCAGAGGTGCATTTATTTTTGCTTCTAGCTGCTTGGAAAATAGTTGTAGTTGGGTCATCTTTTCCAGCTTGTACAAAGGACTCCAGTCCTTTATGGTAGTGAGAATCCTTCGCCAGATTGATTTCATATTCATCCAAACCTGAGACTGAAAAATCATTTTGTTTCTGTCATTCCAGAGACTCCAACAAGTGGCAGCACAAACAATATTTAAAGCAGCATTACGTTTGTTGTTTAACCAAAAACGAGCAATAGATTCATAATCATAACCAATCTTCATACCAAAGAAATCACCAATTATATTCCAAATGTTTCTAGCTACAACACATTCAAAGAAGAGATGGGCAGTCGATTCCTTTTCATCACAATAACTACACAAGGATCCTTTATCTATTCCTCTTTTTAACATGTTGTCTTTAGTCATAACTTTATTATGAGAGAGAAGCCAGAGAAAAAAATGAATTTTAGGGGGAACATAAAGGCTCCAAACAGCAGGAATGAAAACAGGTAAAACTCCTCTAAAGCTGATAATCTCATAAAGAGATTTAACTGAATATATGCCATTTTTGTTATATTGCCAAATTAGGGAGTCATCTTTATCATTCAATCTTATATAGCTTGTTACTTTTATTAAATCAAGCCACTTAAGCATCATGTCATCAGAGAAAATTCTCCTGAAAGTGCACTTTAAATTAGAGCCGTCCCAAATCTCAGCAATTGTGAGCCCTTTTTCATTAGTCAGAACATAAAGATTCCAGAAATGAACAGCAAGGCAAGAGGTGCCGAACCACAAATCCTCCCAAAATCTAATTTTTTTACCATTGCCCACCGTCCATCTATACCCAAATCTTGAAGCCTGCATAGCCCAAATAACTCCTTTCCAGAACACATAAGAATTATCAGAAACACAAAGAAATATATTGGGTCTCTCAGTTTTATACTTGAACTTAATTAGTTCTTTCCATTGTCTATTATCCTTAGAAACATATCTCTTAATCCAGGAAGCAAGGAGACACATATTTTTATCTCTAAGGTTAGGAATACCAAGCCCACCATATTCCTTCATCATACAAACTAGATGCCAATTTGAAAGATGCATTTTGTTGTGACCCTCAAAATCATTCCAAAGGCATTTTGCCATATGGGAATTGATATGTCTTAAAGCCCATTTAGGAAACTTATAAAAAGATAGAAGGTACATAGGAATGCTACTTAGACAGGATTTAATCAAAGTCAAGCGACCACTGTAGGAAAGTAGTTTTCCTCTCCAACCAGCAATTCTCTTTAGCATTTTATCAATAAGTGGCTGAAGATCCTCCTTCTTAACTTTATCATAATGGAGAGGAATGCCAAGATATTTAATGGGGAAAGAGCCTATTTTACAGCAGAGAATTCTTTCATAATTTTTTATCTCTTCTTCACTACAACCAATAGGGATCAACTCACTCTTGTTAAAGTTAATTCTCATACCCGACATTTGTTCAAAACAAATCAAAAACCATTTAAGACGTAAAACAGAACTCTCATTATTTTCCACAAAAAGGAGAGTATCATCGGCATACTGAAGGCTAATGATACCTCCTTGGCAGAAATCATCGCACAAACCTTTTATCAAATCCTTATTTGTGGCTTTGATTAAAATTCTAGAAAAAACATCAACAACAAGATTGAATAAGATCGGGGATAGAGGATCTCCTTGTCTCAAACCTTTACCAGTCTGAAAAAAATCACTTTCGACATTATTTATTTTGACTCCCACAGAGCCTTTATTAAGAATAGAATGAATCCAGGTTTGCCATTTGGACCCAAAACCTCTTTTGGACAAAATATCCAGAAGGAAACTCCAATTAACTTTGTCATAAGCTTTTTCATAATCAAGTTTAAGCACCAGACCTTTATCTCTTCCGCGATGAATTTTATGAATAACCTCATGAGCCGTGACTACGCTTTCTAAGATAAACCTATTTTTAATAAACGCAGTTTGATTTTGAAGGATGATTCTATCACATAAAGGACCAATCCTGTTAGTTAGGACTTTGGTGATAATTTTATAGCTACAATTCAGCAAACTAATAGGCCTGAACTGTTTTATGTTCTTAGCATTACTTTCTTTCGGGATAAGAGAAATCATGGCAAAATTCAGCCTAAACAGATCTAAAGTACCTTTTTCCAAATCTCTAAAAATATCCAATAAGTCATTTTTAATAACATCCCAGAATTTTTGGTAGAATAAAAAAGGAAGACCATCTGGACCAGGAGCGCCATCTGAATAGGAGTCAAAAACTGCTCTTTTGACCTCCTCTTCCGAAAAATCGGCCTCTAACAAATTATTTTCCTCATCAGAGATCATATCCTCTATTTCAAAAAAATTGTCTCTTATGTTAATGTTTGGCCTAGCTTCAAAACCAAATAAAGACTTATAGTAATCACAAGCGATATTAATCATAGAACTAGTATCATGAACCGGTCCATCCGGGCCCTCAAGAGTAGTGATGAAGTTCTTTCTCCTCCTTTGATTAGCCACAGCGTGAAAATATCTAGTGTTTCTATCTCCCTCTTTAATATCTTTTTCTCTAGCTCTTTGTCTAGCTTTAGTCTCTTCCATAGCCAAAATATGATCTATTTCTTTCTTAGTAAAGTCCCATCTATTTTTTTCATTATGATTAAGCGTTTGAGATTCAGAAAGGATATCTAATTCATTGAACTCCTTCAAAAGTAAATGCTTCTTCTTTTTCAACTTAGATTCAACATTTATGTTCCAACCTTTAGTAACTTTCCTTATTTTTCTAACTTTGGTCTGCCATTTATCTAAAGCATTCGTCTCTCTAACAGGAGTATTCCAAGTTTTATACACTATCTTATTAAACTCCTCATGAAGCAGCCACCACTTCTCAAACTTATAAGAAGGTTTATTAAAAACCACATCATCCCCAGAATGCCACAAAAGAGGGGTGTGGTCACTACCAATTCTAGCGAGAGGGGATAAGATCGCTAGAGGGAACTTTTCCTCAAAAACAGTACTACAGAAAACTCTATCAATAACAGACATAATTGAATTACTCTGATTATTAGTCCAAGTGAAATGTCTACCTGTTAAGGGCATTTCCATAAGACCCCACATGTCTATCCATTCATTAAACTTATCACACCATTTGTGATCGATTCTACCATTATTCTTATCAGATTTAAACCTAACCAGATTAAAATCGCCACCGCATATAACTGGGGTGTGATCATCTTTCACGAAAATCTCATGAAGCTCAGATATAAAAGATTGCTTTCCCTCTTCATACGGCGAGCCATAAACCGTAATAAGTCTCCAGATAAAATCATTATCTTTATTCTTAATAAAGCATTGAATAGAGAAATCTCGAATATCAACCTTCAACACTTCCAACAAATCTGAATTAGTTCCAACCAAGATACCACCTGCAGTGGATTTGGCCGGAAGCCAATTCCATTCAAAGTTTTTCGAACCGGCAATCTTATTAAGAAAAGCCATATTAAAATTTTCTCTCTTGGTTTCTTGAAAACCCACAAAATCTACTCTATTGTTACTGATTAAATCCATAATGCATTGAGTCTTCCCAGGTTGCCCTAAACCTCTAACATTCCAAAAAATGCCCCTCATTGAATTTTACTTTTCATGGGGTGCTTGCCCCGTCGATGTCTGTCTACAGTAGTCCATTCTCTTATATTAACATCCTCTTCACAAACCTCCTTCAGAGGTATAATAGGGGATTCTTGACAGAAAAGATCTTCTACAGCATTATCATCATTTCTTTCAAATTTAGAATCCTTATCATCAGAGCGATCTCCAACAGAGAAGCTTTGTCCAAAATTTGCTATTCTACTAGCATCAAATTCTTTACAGACTATTATATTATCTTTTTTTTCTAAATCTGTAGAACCCATCGTAATATCTATTTTCTCGGCTAATACATTTAAATCTTGGACAGAAAGCGAATCAAAAGAATTTTTAGTAAGCGTACCTTTAGGTCTAGGTCTGTTTTCCAAGTTTTTTTGTTTTAATAGATCTTGAGCTTTCTGCAAAACAGATTTGCCATCATCTCCAATCCTTTTACTCCTCCTCATACCAACAACCGGGCCCCAACATTTCTGTTTCTTGAAATTGGTCTTATCCTGAACTATCCCAACATCTTCAAAAGTTTGCTCACTGAGAGTTTCTTCGAAAGCAGTATCAAACTTCCCCTCAAAAGTATCCCCTGAATCTTTCCAGCTGGAGTGCAAATGGAAAACAGAGTCAGTGACTTTTAGCTCATCAATGTTATGTTTCTTATGTATGGAAGAAGCATCAACATCTTTATCATATGGAATATCCCCATTCGAATCGATCCATTTTTTATCCACTTCATCCAGCATATCTTCTGAATCAATCATATTCAATTCTCGAAGGAATTTGTAACATCTGTCATTGCCAATCATCTCCTCATTGTAAACCTTACTCATATTATCCTGCAGTATTCGAAACCATGTTTTTTCTCCACTGTTTTCATTTTTCAAACTTGATTCAGACATCAAAACAGATTTATAAGGTTCAGGATCATCAACAGACTTCCCTTTAGACTCTCTACTTTTATCACCAGCAGTTCTGTTATTATCTTTGTTAGATGAAACCCCCTGAATGGAGCCAGCCGAAGATTGATGAAGTTCAGCGTCCATATCATCCCCACCATCATTTTCCTTAAGATTTTCATCGTCCAGATCGTCCAAATCATCATCCTTATCATCATTTAAATCATCATTCCCCCCTACATCTTGAGATTCATTTTTTTCCACAGTTACATATATCATAAAGAGGTTTTTCTCAGCACCCATCATCCTCTGATTTGGGATCTTAGAAGGATCCCTGCACGCAATTAGGATTCTAACAACTTCATAAAAACTCTTGAACATCCCAGTCCAATCCACATTCACAAGAATCCCAAAACAAGAAGCTATTTGTTCAAAAACTTTCCAAGTGCACCATTTAGGAGGGATGCCTCTAATTTGAATCCAGATCTCTTGTAATTCATCAAAAACATCAATCTCTCCTTTCCAGACCTCAATGTAAACTGTTACACCCGGCTTATTCAGGTTAAAGCTAGGTAATAACGCCAGATCAACAACCTTTTTTGTGGAGGAAAACGAACCAGGAACCTAAAACTTTCAAGTTGTCTAATCTACCATGGCCAGTTAGCATCAAAAATGTCAGCCAAATTCTTCTCTAACTCCCCCAGAGAGATTTCCCCATGATCGATTGTCATGATACCACAATTTTGGAATCTAAAAGTAGAACTTCTACTGGATTCAGGGACTTCCAGATGGTAGAAACCCAAACCATTTGCTGCACTTCCAAGGAAACTAGCAGATTTCTGAGGAAGCAGCCGATTAGGACATACCTCAACTAAATGTCCCGGTTCTTCACAAATGAAACATAGCTTTGGATTCTGGCAGTTACCAACTAAGTGACCCGGTTCCCCACAATTATAGCAGATAGCTTTGACATAGGAACGATCTACTTCCACAGTTTTTGAAGGAATACCTTTGTTCTGAAGATTTGAACCAGAAGATTGAACCTGCAGTTCTGCTGCTGGAGTTTGACCCTGGTGACGCTGGGGTTGAGGAGGTAGAGGTGGACGAACTGGGAAGCCCGTGTACCAGTGATTTGCAGATCTACCTCGCTGAAACCTCTGACCTCTGAAAGGCGGAGGAGGACGCCATCCACGTCCACGCCCTCCTCCAGCACCCCTTCCCCAATGATTCCATCCCGATTCCGCCATCTTCGCGACTGAAGCAAATGAAGGATTACCCTTCCCTTTTCCGCAAAAATCCTTCACAAAACTCAAGGATCGGGGGTTAGCAGTGAGAGAGTCTCTGGAGGAAATCGGAAAACAATCGGAGACAGAGAAGTTGCCAGAAGAAATCAACGATCTACGAATCCAGACGAGCACGCTTCGCGTCGTCTGAACCCTAGAACGAGGGGGAGGAGATTTGGGGACGATCCAAAGCTGTCCGAATATATCTTCTAGATCCTCCACTCCATCTTCGACTGCGTCAGAGTCATGGCCACAATTCCGGATTTGCCCTTCGACAGATGGAGTGTTCGATGTTGCTTCCGATGGAGGACGTAACGATCCAGGTGTCGCCAATCGGGAAACTGAAGGAGCAGAAGGTTTGAATACTAACCCGCGGTCGACGACGATCTCATCATCTCTGCTTGTCTTCATCCTGCCCTCCAATTTTCCTCCGGTGCGTCGTGCATGCCCGTGTCGAGCCTCCGACGGTGATCGAGGAGCCGGCTGCTCCGGTCGGGTCGGCGGACGGCGGAGGAGAGCTCCAAGCCTCGTCGCACTATTCGCCGACGTGTATTGAGCTGATGATTGGATGGCGTCGCGGTGGTGCTGATGCGGTGAAGCGGAGGGCGGCGAGCCGGAGGGGTTGCCTTCGGCCATCTTTTCTGGCGGCGGAGCGCGACGGCTGCGAGGTTTGGTGGTGGGAGCAATCAAACGGGACGGGAGGACTAAAGGAGTGGCCAAAAAAAGGGCGAGGTATAATCCTGATCTGGGCCTAAACAAAAGTTTGAACCTTATTTTGGGCCTTTATCTAAACAAATTATTTGTTTAATGACTCAATAATGTATCTTGCAATATTCAAGTGATAAAACTAGATCTATAATTACATATCTCACTTACTGGAAACATAGGTTGATGTAAAACAAAAATAAAAGCATTTGTGCTAAAGACAGCATCAATTAGTTTACTAGACTGGTGGTGAGAGATTTAGTAGGAACATATAAGGTCCAAACTTGACCCATGCTGGTCTAGATCTGGTCTAAATAGCTGTGGATCTAAAATAAATTCAATCCATTTACAATTTTAAACTGATCTAATCTAAAGTCTAGACCATCCAAACCTACCCTGTTCGTTGCACCGTCCGTCCGCCGCTTTGTCGTTCAGATAAGGACCTGGAAAAAATACGGCCTGAATTCGTAGGATCGCTTGCTGCAGAGAAATCCCTCGACGCGCGCTCCCATGTTTTAGCCCTTGCCCGCGGTTTGGTCTTTCCGAATTATACTTCTGGCGTACGTCTCCATTGCTTGCTTCGCGATGTTTGTTCGACAGGTAGAACGTCGCCAAGGCGAAGGATCTCCCGCTCATCTCTCTGTATTGGCGTTGATTTGTGACGAGGAGAAAGGATCGATGCTCTCTCTCGTACGCGAGTTGCTGGTTTAATTCTGAGCTGAAGTAAACCAAGAAGCTAGGCCAAGCTGACTCTGGTTTCTCCTCACCATTTTCTGATTCTCTGTGTTTATCGGATGCTGCGAAGCATTTTCATTCCCTGAGACATCGGCCTCCTACATATCCATGCATGGTTGGTGACATTCCTCGTTGGATCCTTTTTCAGTTTTTCTTTGCGTGGCATGTACGAGGACCAGGCAAACTATATCAGCTCTTCGTTATCACTGTCCAGACAAATTCTTAGTAAAATAAGTGTCTGATCTATGTGTCGCCATCGCTGTCTCGTAACTCTGGCGTTTGAAATGATGCGGTGGAAAAGCTATCGCCGCGTCTACCCACACCGGCAATTACCTTCGTATAAATAAAAACCAAAACCTATCAAAAAGATGCATTTTTTTTTTTGTTATCCAGGGTTGATTTTATACCGATGCTAATGAAGTTAAGGTAAAATTACTCATCTCTATCACGTATAAAAGAGCTATTTAAGCTGAAAAGATGATGTCAAGTTATAAGCCAAAAAGTTGAATCCTGAACGACGTGACAATAGAATGGACAATGGTTTAATCAGTGGCAAATTGTACGAGGGGTTATTCAGAGGTAAATAGTAGATTTTTAATCTCAGCTTCTGGGTTATGGATTCTGGATTATGGGAGAAGCTATTTCTGATTATGGAAGAATCAGACCGAGTTAACTATAACTTCTAGTAGGTTTCGCATCGAATTTGGTAAGAATCGTGAAGAATCATGCGAGAATCGGGTTTAATTAGATTCGATTCTATTCGTAAAACAACTTCGATTCTCGCAGGTTCGGCCCGTAATCCTCCCGTTCGATAAATAATCTGTTTCTTTTAAGCAGAAGCTGTTCAGAAAAGGCCATAATCTTGCTCAGACCGTGATAGAAGATCCAAGTCACAGACCGGAACGAATAAAAATCGAACTCCATCTTAAAATAGTCCTATCCTTATTTCAAAGCGTCGGATCTCACACGAACGGTCCAAGCATCCAAGCGCTCAACGCACCGCAGATCCCACGCGGCGTTAAAAATCCGGAGCCGTGCTCGCGTTGGGAACCCCTCTTTTTTTCTCTCGGGCTCTGCTTCGCCTTCTCCGCAAGGCCACAGCCACTTCGGGATCGGGAAGCGGAGGGGAAGGGAGAGGCAGGCGAGGAGCCGTACCCGGCCGCAGCTTCCCTCTCTCCGCCCTGGCGTACCCCCTACTACCCCCGCCGCACGATGAGCTCCTCCGCCGCCGCAGCAGCTGCGTCCCCACCCCCGTCCTCGCCCCCCGCCGCCACCGAGGAGGGACGGCCGAGGGAGGTGGACAGGAGGGTAGCCTCCCACGTGGATCCCTTCCTCGTCGAGGCGCTCGACAACCCTCGCCATCGCCTCGTGGGTACGTACGGGTTCACCTTATCCCTTCTCCAACTCTCTAACCATCTCGCGCGGCTAGGGTTTCGGTGTGGAGGGGTGATTTCTGCGTGGATGTGTCGTTTGCGGTGGGTTCGTGTCGATGGGCAGTGGGACGTGCGTGCGGATTCGTGCTCTACTTCTGGGGTTTTGCTTCGTGGTGAATTCTATGTGTGGAATTGGGGATTGGGAGCCCCTGTGGTTGGTGGTAGCTCTGAGAGGAGTGAAATAATTGTTGTTCTGGAATTCCTGCGAAATTTAGTTGAATTTGGCCAATATGTCTATCTGTTAAGCTTGTAGCGTGGTGGCTTGCGTAGTTTCCTTGTTGCTACCTGCTACAATGCTGATTATGCTGCTGTTATCCACACCTATGAGCGACAGAACCATACTAATGCTCCCAGCAGTTTTGCTGTAGTGTTGGCTCTGTGTATCTGAGTATTGCTGATAATGGTTAGCATATGCTTGTTTATTGTCGCCTAGAGCTTTAATTGATTGGGGCCACGCTGATGTTTTAGTAATTGTTGTGGGGTATCGGTGTGTTACTAAAAAGGGGGGAAGTGATGGACTCTTAAGAATCAGGGATGTATAAATATATGACTGCCATTGAGTTTAGGTTATAGTTTCAATCAAGCATAAGTTGAAATTCATCATTTCGCACTATTGGTAATATGAGTGACTTTCTGCTGACTGAATGGAATGTGCTTGAACCTGTTAAAACTCGGGTTGTGAATAGGGGTGATAATGGGCTGAAGTCTGGCACAAGTCTGGTCCAAGTCCAAATTTTTGTTTCTTTAATCCAGTCTAGTCCAAATCTAAAACTAATAAGTCTATGTCCAATCCAGGCCCAAATAAAGGCTTGGACCTTGATTCAAGCCATTTACATGTAAAATATTAATGTAGATGTGACCAAAATTAACACATAATACATGACATACCATGATTTAGTAGAAAAATGTAAGGTTCAACTCTGGTCCAATCTGGTCCAAATAGCTATAAATCCAAAATGAGTCCAATCCATTTGCAGTTTTGGGCCGGTCTAATCCAAAAGCCTAGACCGGTCCAAGCCCATTGTCACCCCTAGTTGTGAAAGGCAGGTTGAAGCTCATGGGCATCATTCTGCTAGTGTCATGAAACTGAACTTGTCAGGTCATGTCAGGCTTTTAAGTGTCAATATCTCTGAGCAATGTATGAATGGTAACTCATTTTATGTTTTGATGGTAAGTTAATTGTTCAGTTCTTGAGGCATGTCCTGTTTATACTTGTTCTTCGTTCTCAGACCTACTGTGTTCCACTACTCGAATGAAAATCAGTGAATTAGTGTTGAATGAAAATATTTTATGCTGAATTCCACAAGTAACTGCTATTTTGGTGGTTTACATCAGTTAAGAAGATATATTTCCAATCAGGCCTTTCTAGTTACTTGATGCACCGTCAATATCCCCTTCAGTATACAGATAATGTGATACCGATACCATATTTTCTGATATCGCTGCTGGAACTAGAAAAAGGCTGCAGGGAGGGAGAATGGTGATCGGTGAGCTTAATCTCAACATTTCCATGAGGCGATGAGGATGAGCGCCTTTCACTTGCAGCTGACCTTTCCTTCACTTGCAGCAGTTTTACACTTTTAACTTCTTCCTTTTCCTTTCTTTTCAAGTTTGTGTTGGTGATGGATTGAAATAACCCTAGAATATGAGATTTAGGATCATTCCCTTATGTTTTTCAGCTTTTTTTAGGCCTAGCACCTTTTGCCCTTGGGAGTGAGATTTGGTGCCTCCTGCCTTGAGCAGAAGGCACACACCTCTCCTAAGGCGCGCCTGGTGTCGCATGAGGTGCTTTGCCTCGCTGCGTCTCACCCAAATGCCTAGGCATGCACCTTTTGCATCTCTGACAGCACTGTGTATATCTACATCAAACAACAAGTTATGCAAAAATCTACCTGAAATTTTACCATGGAAGTAGAGTATTTGATTCTTTTTGAAGGTCCTACTTGGAAATTGCTCTCTTTTTTTTGGCTGTTTTCTCAAATGGTATTTGCAAGGAGGAAATGGAATAACTGATTGGGTGAATCCTTGCCTGAAAATATCTTGCCATGGGAGCTGACTGGGTGGTGTAACTAATGGAACAAAATGATTTTGGGTTGTAAAACAGTTATAGTTCTGGTATATGTGATTGAATTTTGATTTATGGGATCAATTTTCGGTTTCTAAGATGTTTTATGGTTGATGCAATTCAGATCCACTTACAATGGTTATTTCTACAAATTAATCTGCACTGTTCTTTTTGTGATTCATTTATTCCGCAATTGTTTTTTTGTAGATTTGATTTGTTTTTTTATATTACATAGCTCTTCATCTTTCGTCTTTTATTACTGTATAATCATTTTTTCCCCTCTTGTACTACAGTTTTGCGGATGGAATTGGATATACAGAAATTTATGCAGAATCCTCAACTGCATGAATTTGAATTCCAGCACTTTCCAACTTCTTACCTCCGCTGTGCTGCTCATCGTGTTGCACAACATTATGGTTTAGAAACTACAGTAGCAGATAACTCAGTAGATGGTTCGGTTAGCAGGATAGTTGCAAGAAAAACACCTGAAAGCAAATATCCAGTTATTGCTTTATCAGATGTTCCCAGCAAACAAGCAAGAAATGACCATGAGGCAGCAGAGAGGCTTAAGTTCATCATCTGTCAAAGGCCTAAAGCGTTCCAAAATGATGCAGCTGGTGCTGGAGCCAATAATGGTGCTGTAAAAACTGTTGAAGAGAGGATAGAGGAATATAATAAAGCACGAGCCCGCATTTTCAACGGTTCCATTCCTGCAGATATTGAAGACATAAGTGATTTCGGAGCTTTGTCTGTTGGCGGAGATGAACCAGTGAATGCTGAGCCTTCTGTTGATGAGAACAAGGTCAGCACGATGAACAGCCGTTCCAGGGTTGCTGTTTTTAAGGATGCTGAAAAGGATCGTAGCGATCCTGACTATGATCGTAACTACAAAAGGTTAGCATATCCATCTGTTAAATACTGTTGCCACTAGTGGTCTTAATGATGAGACGACGAAGCAGTAACATGTTTACCTTTTCAGGTATGTTAGAGGCCCGGTGCCTGGCTTCGGTATGAGCCCAGGTGCCTTCAATTTTGTTGCGCCTCAGTTTATGCAGTATGGTGTTGGTTATGTGCAGTCTGCTAGCATGTCGAGAAACCAACCTTCTGTGTACTTTGGTCAACCTGATTTATCTATGGGATCCTCATCTGTAACTGCTGTTTACCCACAGTGGCCTACCCCTGCAATGATGTATCCCCATTGCTATGACAATCTTGGCCATACGATTTCTCAGGTTAGCCTGTCACCGGATATCCTTGCGTATGATTTGTAAGTTTCAGTACTTTCTTAAGGATAATATCCAGCTAAGATGTTCCTTGCATGGGAAGTACTCAGATATATTTTGTATGAACGTATTTTCTAATTTTGCAAGAGTAGGATGTCATCTCTCTGAAAGACTAGGATGTGCTGTTTCTATTGCAGGTTCCGGTGTACCAGTCCTTCAACCATGGCTAGGAGTTCTACCTGCTGGATGTTGGGAACGAAATTTGTTAAAAACTTCTCTATGTTGTGTTGTCATATGTTACGTGAAGTCTGTTTTGGCGTCGAACTTTTTCTATTGTGTAACTATTGTGTAGCGTCGATGGTAGCTGTATAAGAATTCCAATTTCGATGAGACTAATTTACAAATAGTGGTCTTTTACTCGGTAACTCAGCATCTATTCAGGGTATCTAAAACAGTATTGGACTGGGAACAGCTAGTTGACTAGCTAACAGTACGAGTTCATGGATGGTTGACGTTTGCCAGCGGCAATTGATTTTGTACCAGTCCATACGCTGTTGCAAGGAACCCAGGTGTTCAGTCTTCAGAAAAACTTACGTTTTGGTTCTCTCTTTCATATTCCATAGAGAAAATGGTTAACTTAAAAAGAAAAAAGAAAAAAAGAGAGCAAATGGCAGGCTTACGAGTTCAAATCTTCTTTGGTCTCGATGATTAGCATATGTTCAATTAGATTTATATTTAAAATGATACGTTGTCAAAGCATCTCCACGAGAGGTTTTAAATATGGTTCTAATTTAAATTATAGGGTTTTTGGGAAAAAGATTAACTCAAACAAAGACCCTAAATTGTTAAAATTTAGCAAATTATTTTAGGGCGGAGAGTAGCTATATTTAGCAATTCTGTGATTGAGCTTTATCTTCGTTGGGTTTTAGGGCTTAATTGCTGAAGTGAAGGAGCTCTAAATCTAATTAGTTAAGGTCTTAAATTAAAGTTTAAGGCTTATTTTTAGGGCTCTCTCTTGAAGATACTCTCAGACCCAATCGAATTTGAGGGGAGTCCAACTGAAATTATTTGAGGAATTTTGGGATAAATTGAAGAGGAACAAAGCAAGTGTTTTATTCTACTTTACTGTAACACCCCGTTTGGATCCTGTAAATTGAATTCGATTGATTCATTTGTATTACAAATCCTATTCCTGTATAATTTTAACTTGATTGAAGCAAATTCTCGTTCCAATTTTTTTTGGTTGGGTGTCCTTCAGAATTGAAATAGAAGTTCTTCTTTCTACCGAAACAAAAATCAACACTAAAATTCAGATCGCATTCACATGATCTAGCACCAATCCTCGCACCAACCGCGCCGCAGCCAAGGATGCATGCTTCCGCGAAGGATGGACTTCAACGGCAATGAAGAACGCCCTGCTCCATCCAATCGAGCCACTGCCATGACTACACGGGAGGCCTAAGAGCGTATGGCAAAGCGGACGAGGAGAAGATGGTTCGGGAGACAAGGGTTGGAGTTGGGTCCAGCCCAAGGTTTGAAATCGAGGGTGGATTCAACGATTCCAATTCCGGTGGCAGCCAAACACAAACACCCC
Source organism: Rhipidocladum racemiflorum (assembly GCA_036346355.1). Lineage (NCBI taxonomy): Eukaryota > Viridiplantae > Streptophyta > Magnoliopsida > Poales > Poaceae > Rhipidocladum > Rhipidocladum racemiflorum. Next base: position 11,879,445 of record CM070578.1, on the reverse strand, counting down.
CTCCTCCTGAAATCTGATTCCAATTCTACGATTCCGGCCTCAATCACTGGATGCCAACACAGGGTGTAAGAACTAAAGACACTAGAATTTAGCTCTCTCCTTTCTTGCCTTGTCCAGTTTTGCTGCACCTCTAGAACAGCGCTTCCACGAGAGAAATATGCGCCGTTCATTCGAGAGTTCCTATTGCGGATTTCACGAACGACGGTGTCGCCAAGTCACTCGAAGAATCACTCGCCTGATTCGAGTGCCCCGGTGTGGGGATTTTTTGCAAGTGGATAGAGTCGCCAACCCTCACCAAGAACCAAAGAAAAGTCATGCAGATGATCCACGGGACAGTGGGACCGATGCAGACTAAAAATACAGCTGACCAAACGTTTTCAGCTCTATCTGATTGGTAAGGGAAATTGTTCAGGATGCTATTATAAAAAATATTGCTGTCTTACGGACCTATGGATATTGAAATTGAATAGGAGGGTGAGATGACATGCGTTGGAGGCCCGATTCATACCATTTTCCAACAATGGGCTATTTTTGGGCTCTTGCTCCATAGTTTTAAGACTTTGATGCCCACGAAATGTCCAGCAGGCTGGACTCGGCTACTAGACTAGTACAGCTGTACTCATTCGCAGCCTGTAAATTACAGAAATGTATCCTATTCCGATCCAAGACAGAGCAAATAGAAATCAATACAGTGTAAAACTAGAGAAATCACTGTATAGACTAAAGCAGTCAAGAAGAATGTGGTACAATCGATTGAGTGACTTTCTTTGCAAGAAAGGCTACACAAACAGCGAAGATTGTCCATGTGTTTTTATACAACGATCCCCGAATAGATTTTGTATAATCTCCGTCTACGTAGATAACTTGAACATCATTGGGACAGATGAAGAAATAGAAGAAGCTTGCTCATATTTGAAGTCTGGATTTGAAATGAAAGACTTCGGTAAAATCAAGTTTTGTTTAGGTTTGCAGCTTGAACATGTTAAGGAGGAATCTTGGTACACCAAACGTTCTACATGCAGAAAGTGTTAGAGAAATTTGGTTTCGAAAAGGCATATCCGACAAAGACCTTATTGGTCAGAAGGTTGTTACAAGCAGACCTAGACCCATACAGGCCTAAAGAAGAGGGGGGAAGTCCTAGGAGCGAAATTCCCATATCTGAATGCAGTTGGAGCGCTCATGTACCTTGCGAATAGCACCAGGCTGGACATTGCATTCGCTGTGAATCCACTAGCTCGGCACAGTGCATAACCCACTAAAAGGCATTGAAAAGGGATCAAGGACATCTTCTGTTACCTCCAAGGAAGCAAAAACCTAGACTTATTTTATAGAAGAAACCATGAATTGACTTTGGTTAGTGAAAGGACCAACGATTTCGCCTAGAGGGGGGGTGAATAGGCGGATTTAAAAATACGCAATGAATTAAATCGCCGAAAGGAGTCAACCCGGAGTCTCCGGGTTTTGGTCCGGATACTCCGGCTTGTCCGGAGTGTCCGGTATTGAATACCGGAGTCTCCGAGCTGAGTGGCTCGGGATCACAACACAAGTTTCTCAAACTTGCACAAGATACTACTAAAAGTAGATAACAATAGCAACCTAGAACAAGTGCTAGTATGGATTTGAATTAAAGCTAGACCAAGAGCTAGATCTAGGGTTTACGGAGACAAATCCACACAAGCAACACAAGCAAATGAAGAGAGAGCGAGAGAAACGATTTTTCACCGAAGTTCGGATTCTTGAAGGGAATCCTACGTCTCCGTTGAGGTGGCTCGGTCACACTTGAGCCGGGGTCTCTTTCAACCCACTTTCCTCCCGGTGTTGCACAAATGCACTCGCCGGCTTCACTTCTTGTCTCTTCCCTTTCGGAGGCGAGACTCGCCTTCACAAACGACCGGGGCTCACCACACGCGTCAGTGGCTCCCGGTGACTCCTAGCCGTCTAGGAGACCTTCAACCTCCAAGAGTAATAACACCACGAAGAATCGCTTGGAGGATGAACTAGTGCTCAACAAGATGAAATGAATGCACTTAGCACTTTGCTTCTTCCTCTCCTCACCAAAATGAATCAACAACCAAATTAATTGGTGGGAGGAAGTGGGGGCTCTATTGAATGCTTAGAGATGGTTAGGAATGGCTTGAATGCTGCTATGAATGAGCTCAATAGAGATCCTAGCCGTTGGAGTGGAGTGGAGGCTTTAAATACCCTTTTTGAAAACTAGCCGTTGCTCCACGAATTGTACAGGCCGGAGTGTCCGAACAAACAACCCGGAGACTCCGGACCAAATGTCCGGATACTCCGGACAAGCTGGAACCAATAGTAACCGAGGGGTCCAACCCGGAGACTCCGGACAAAATGTCCGGATACTCCAGAATGAATCCGGATACTCCGGACTGGTCATCCGGAGACTCCGGGTTACCCAGCTCGGTTGCAATTAAATCTTTTTGCAAAAGCAATGCATGAGTGCTAATTTTAGATGAAATACTTGATGTTGAGCACATGCACATCCTAATAGGCGATTTCTCATTGTATCCTCTTAATAGTACGGCTATCCTTAAGACTCAAATAAAAAGAAAATTACACTTCATCGTCTTGATGCCGTTTTATCGAATTTTGACGCGCTTAGGACCGTCTAATCTCATTCCAAGCTTGATGTGATCTCGATAACTGCATTACTCTGAGTTGAAGCGTTAGATCACTTTAATTGTGTCATCATTAATCACCAAAATAAAATGAGGGGCCTAGATGCACTTTCAGTTAGCTATGCCGATGCCGGGTACTTATCAGACCCGCATACTGGCAAGTCACAAACTAGGTATGTTTTCCTTTGTGGTGGAACAATAATTTCCTGGAAGTCGTCTAAGGAGATTCTTGTCTCAACGTCGACAAACCACTCAGAAATCATTGCATTATATAAAGTCTCCCAAAAATCTGCATGGCTTCAAAGAATGGTTTACCACATTCAGAAGTCATGTGGTTTAAATATTGAGCAAATTCCCACTATAATGTATGAAGACAATGCAGTTTGTGTTACTGAAGTGCAAATGGGATATGTGAAAAGCAACCTCACAAAGTACATCAATCCCAAGTTCTTCTATGCTCATGAAATGCACAAGATGAATGAAATCAAGATACTGTACACTAAGTCGTATAAGAATCTCGTCGATTTATTTAATAAGTCACTCCCATCATCTAATATTAAAAGGTGCGTTAGAGGAATTGGGATGATGAGACTCAGAGAAGTGCATGTCTCAGGGAGAGAATATTTATATACTACTGAATAAATCTTGACATGAAGTTTGAGTACCCAAAGTTGATCTCGAAGATTAACATTGAAACTTGGGTGAATTGTACTCTTTTTCTTTAATAATTTTTTCGCAGAAGTTTTTTTACATAAGATTTCAATGAGGGCAATTCGTGCAACACAACAAAGCGTATGCTATGTACTCTTTTTACAAGTATTTTTTTCATCGGGTTTTTTTTTGGAGTTTTGATGAGGCATATGTATATCGCGGCAAAGGGTTCAAGGAGGAGTGTTGGGAAACCAGATAGCCCACGAAAGCCCATATAGTCCTTTAGCTAAAACCCTCGTCGTAAGCTATAAAAAGATGAGGGGTCCCCATTGTACACATGAAAATCAGAAATAATAGAATAGTTCCCCCTCATATTGTGTCTCCCTCTCTCCCTCTCTCCCTCTCTATTCTCCACGTCAAATCTATCGAGGAACTTTGGATTTCTCCATAAAAATAACGGAACTGTCGCTGAAACATGGGGGCGAAAATGAGACATATCCAGCGGAAGTAGCGGGTTTTTTTCTTCTTCTTTCCATGGCTTATCTTCCAAGCCAGCAATTCGATCATTCCAGAGGCGGAGCTGCCGCCGGGGCGTAGGTGGGCCTGGGCCCCGGTCGGCACGATTAGCGATCAGAAGGTTCAGGCGCTTTAGTGATAGCCAACCCAGCGAACGAATCAATGAATCCAACTATCAGGATCGGTCGAATCGAACAGTGGAGGCGTGGAGTGATCATGTGAAATAGTTAGTGGTATGTTGTCATTCATAAATTCTTGCAAATTACCAGTATTACATATTGTACTTATTATATAGTAAATTTGTAGAGGTTCACTTCATTCTTGACCCTCTCCTTTAGAATTTTCTGGCTCCGCCACTGGATCATTCCATGGAGGACTATTATTAGTACTCACTTGGCGTAAGGATAAGCACCGTTGGCTTTCCATCATGCAAATCCGACGATTACGGGCGATGAAATCGTGCGTAAGCAAGATTAAAAAAAAACACGCGCGTGCGGTCGTACAAAACCGTTGCCCAAACCACGAGAAAAATTTGAGCCCGAGCCCCCCCCCCTCCTCTGTCTACCCCCGGCCCCAGAGACGGAGAGATTCTGGGACACCTACCACCTCGTCGCCGTCACCTCCTCTCCTCCTCCAACAGACAGAGTACATCAGACAAAGACCGGACGACGCTGCCGCAGCGCGCCTGTCCGGCGGGCACGCTGTAGCTAGTCAGTCGCAGCCAAGGCGAGTCATGGTGCGCGATCAGATCGCCCACAGGCACAGGCGCTGCTTCTTTCCGCATGGACGCATGGATGCATAGTTATCAATATTCAGTAGTACATACCGATCGGTATAGCTATTATGTACCATTTTGACATATTAACCGATACAAAATAGCTATGTATCGTATTGGTCTTGATATCTATCCGATACCGATTATACCAGTTCGATACCAATCAATACCGATTATACTGGATTTGATACCAATCAATACAAATCGTACAAGTGAAATCGATAATATGATTACAACTTATGGTACGTATTGACAGGTTTGGAAGGAAGCATCTTTCCTTGACAGGTAACGACTCGGGGCGCCGATCCAAGCAGACACGCGTGGCCATGGGGCCGCAGCCCGACTGACGGACGGGCGAGGCAAGAAAAGGACAAACTCAGATTCTGATCTCCCAGCTGCCCCTGCGCCTCATCAGCAGCCACCAGGCCCACCACACCACGCACCCACGGTGGGACCCGCACGAGTGGTGGCCCCCACCGGCCTGTCTATCGCACCCTGCTGGCTGCTGCTGCTACCACTCCCGTTGGCTGTTTATCTGCAGATCTTAGCTTGTGACTTGTGAGGAGGACGGATGGTTTTGTTTTAGAAAATTTTATAGTATATTATATTACTAATACACGATAGACGAAAGAAATTAGATTTAACTATTGATTTATTAAGAATATTTTACTACTATACTATTAAACAAAATATAAATAAATATTAGTTAATGCGGTCTATTAAATTGAAAAGAACAAATAATTCATATCGAACTTTTAGTGTGTTTCCATGGGGCACATTTCTCCTGTACTTCATCTCTTCTGGGGTGTGATTCGGATTTCAGAGTGAAGGGTACATTGGTTGGGAATTGGGGTCCTGAGCTGGCCGGATTTCGCAACTGAATGCTTATATCCAAAAGTGCATTTAGGTTTTTTCTTTATTGGGTGTGTTTCAACGATGAATGAGATGGGATCGCATAGGATAGATGAGATGATCCTGGATGAGATAGTATATGGAGGGTGTTTTGTTACTTTAATAGAATGATACAAGATTTTTTGTTGTTGTTTGGATGGAATGGTATGGGATGATGTTTGGTTAGAGGGATGATATTAGTATGGTAACCTTCGTCACTAGTGGTACGGAATGGTTTGGTCAATTTGGAGGTACGGGATGGTACACATATTTAAAGAATATTCATAGAATTTGTATCACTCCGTCTCATACGAGATGGTTCCATACACTCAACCAAACGCATGTATCAAAATCTTTTCTAAACCATCCCGTACAAATTCCTTCTCGTTCACCCAACTAAACGCACCCAAAATTTGCGTAGATATTGTAGTAGCAATTGTGGAGCAAAATATTGATTCTCACTAAGATGCATATTAAAAAACCATCAATTTTACGGGAGACAAACCTGTTCCTCCAAAACTTACCATCCATAAATGAATATTAAAATTATAAGTTTTTTTTTACAAACTATTAGAAAACTACATGCTTTAGCTCTTCCACACTGCCAGACTCGTTATAAAAAATAATCAATTCTTAAACCTGTAGTTTCGTGGTATAAGTGTCTTAAAATCTTTAGTTTGTAAAATAAAAACTAAAACATGTGATTTTCTGATTTTTATATAAAAAAACGTATACTTTTTTGTAATCTACTCTCAAGGAATTCCAAACAGAGCCCGAACTATTAGTGGTGGCGCATTCTCTGTGGAGAAATCAGAAACTCTGAGAATGCTTGACTTATTGTTTTCCGTAGCCTATCCCTTGACGGATTAGTCACGGCTACACGGGGGTGGTTTGGGTTTTTTTTTTGGCTTATTTGTCTTAATCTTTCTTATGCTCCAAGCGAAAAGGTTAACCTTATTTAAGGGGTGGATTCTAGTTTATGGGTTAATAAGTTGACGCTGAAACTAAACCAATACTAAAGTCTAATTGACTTTGAAGTTGCTCATCAGTATGTTTTAACTTCATTCATGCATATATAACTACTATGCTTAGCTCACATGTAGAAGCAGTCTTATAACAATCATTTGTCTATAGCTGAAGTTTCCCTGATAGAGAAGTCTCTCTCTCTCTCTCAAAAAAAAAAGTATGCCGTACACATTAATTATAGTTCAAAATCTCGCCGAGATTTCAATCATCTCGGCCGAAATTTCATTCGCCGCTTAAGGCCGAGATTTTAAATCTCGACCGAATAAAAAAAAATTAAATGCTACAATAATTTTCAAAATTCGGCAAGGTCTTGGTGATTTCAATCGAAATCTCGGACATTGTAACCGGATTTCGATTTTATGGGCCGGATTTGATTGAAATTGGGGTCAAAACCATCCACAAATTTTTTTACATGTTTTTAACCATTTTTCGGTCATTTCAATTTGAATGAAATATCCGTGATTTTAGCCGAAATATCAGATTTTCAATTAAAAAATGACCAGATTTAAAATTTAGTTTTTGAATTTCATCAAATTTCATTTAAAATTTTATGATCATACTAAAATTTCAGATTTCGAACACCTTCAAGATATATACCGAAAACAAACGTGAAACTTGAGTTCAACGTAACCAATAGCGCCAATGGAGAACAACTCCATAGAATAGTAGCAGCTATTGTGGACCTTATTTGGCTGGTCATACTCAAACACGTGTCTTTCTTAGAAAAAAGAAAGAAAGATTTCGTACATTTCCGGACAAAAAGAATACATCAATCAAAGATATAGCCACGAGGATCACGGATCGCTCACTGGTAGGTAACAGAACATAGAAAAACACAAGCAAAAATCCTTCCTTGTAAATAAAACATTAGGCGTTTACTAGAAGACGCACTTGTATGTAGTGTATGTGCATGATGGTGTATGAGCGTGTCTCTACCTTGTAATCATAAAAATAAAACATTATACTTTCTCTTTTCTAAGCAATTAAAAAAATAGAAATATAACATGTACAACATGAACAAACAAGTTAATTGTCGTAGTTTAGATTATTCCCATGTTTTACTGGGTTAACTTGGATTCAGAAGTTAAAAGTGCTTTTTACCGTGTTAAACTAAATCCTGCCTAATCTAGTGGTCTCACCTAAACTAAATCTTAACCCCTAATCAAACATAACCTGGGTATTATAAGCATCTTATTTATAACAGGTCTCACCTATTTATAATTTGTTAATTAACATCCTTTGTACTCCTTCCGATCACAAAGAGTTATCGTTTTGAATATCATTGACACGATCTTCAAAATACAGCTTGATCACTAATTTTTATTATAATACATGTATAAAACCTCACAAAATTATAATATTATAGAAGTACTTTTTGAGATAAATATATACATATGATTTTTATGTATCCAATTTAAATATTTAAAAAGGTATTGACAGTCAAAGTTTTAAAAGTTTGATTGCACCCATATCCAAAACGACAACTATTTGTGATCGAAGGGGGTACAACTAATATGGATATTTGCACACATTATCTAAGCCCATTTGAAAAGGAGCTAGCCAAAACAGAGTAACATAGAATCCCAATAAGAGCATGCACAATGGTGCGATGTCAGCTGTCTATATGCTTTACCATGTAAGATTTTTACTAAAATAGAAGAACGAGAATGAGGAGAGCGTATAGCTATCTTTTTATGAAAAGACATCACATAGACAACATAAAAAACTATTACATAAGTTACCATTTATAATAAACACCTTTTCATATTATAATTAAAAGACAGTAGAATCTTATAGAGATAATTTTAAGGTACTATCTATTTTAAAAATTGTTTTTAGATAATAAGGATGAGTATATAGATAATAGTCGTCTATACTGTTATACACGCTCTAACAACCAACATGCAGTAACAGTGAAGTCGCTCTAACAACCAACTTGCAGTCACAGTGAAGTTCCGTATCTGCAAGTTGATGGTTTTGTACCTGAATTTTGCACTTTCCAAATTGCAATGATAAGTGGATCGTGTCATTACCAAAACTAGGTCCATCCGATGCAGCTGGGTTGATCTAATGTCACTTTGTTAGGCCCTCTAAACTCATTCTAATGGTCCCATTCTTCCCTGGGTTGTTTTGCCCCTTTTGGCCGCACATGGTGCTCTAGAAATAAAGATCACCGTGCAACACAGCCTCTCTGCCTCCAATGGCGACAAGTCATGGCTCACTTCTGCAATTTGATACTCCTGGAAATGCTTCTATTATGGTTAAAAAGGTGGCCTATCCGGTGCTAATTTCTAGCTTTGCCCAGAGCCCCAGACAATCTTGGTTGGATCCATCTACCCTCCATAAAGCACCAATTCCCTCCTACCAACCATAGTACTCCCTACTGACCTACTTGCTAAGGAAAAATTTTGGTGCCGATATGAAATTGTTAGAGCTCGACCCTTTTCTAGCCTATCTCCCTTTATTTTATTACTAATCTAATATCATCACCTCCTTTTCTGCATATCTGGCCTCCTCCTCACCGTGGAAGCCGCCTCCGACGTTCCCCATCCGTGGCAGCCCGCCTCCCACGCTCTCCGCCACGGCAACCCGGTTGCCACGATCCCTGGCCGTAGGGGTGAAAACGGAACGGAAAGTTCCCGACCGTTCCGAAGAAAAACGGAAACGGAAGCTCTTTTTCGGAAACGGAAACGGAAAATATCGGTACGGAAACGGAAACGGAAAATTTTTGTCAGAAACGGAAACGGAAACGGGAGAGCCAATTCCGGCGGAAACGGAAACGGAAATTCGTATAAGTGAAACCGAAACTAAAAGCGAAACGGGCCGGAAAGGGAAATGGGCTTGGCCCAAAAATGAGAAGAGAGTTTATATTTATTTTCGAATTAAAATAATTTCATAAATACAAATGGTTTTATATAAAATACTAAATAGAGTTCAAAAATTCCACAAAAAATCTCAAAAATACTTTGGAATATTTTGAACCTAGAAAAATTATTTTCAGCAAAAATTTTTTATAAATAAATAAATTTTATAAATCTAAAAAATGCAAAATAGTATTTATAAACTCCAGAAAATCCAAGATAAATCTCAAAAAATCATAAATGAACATCGAATAATAATATACAAATTTTAGAGTGCTAAACCTTTGTAGTTGGTGGAGCAATAGAATATCAATGATAATTATATGGATGAGGACATGATGATCTGTATGGGAGACAAATAATGTGCCATTAGCTGACAAACTTAAGAAAAATTTTCTAGTGATATCAGTGAACATAACACCATTCTTGTGTCCACCTTAGAGGTGGAATGGGCTATATTGTTCTTGTGGTCATGTATATTGTAATTCTCTACTATGTTCTTGTGGAATTTTTCGCTTTCGTTTCCGTATCCGTTCCGTTCCGTTCCGATTTTGTTTCCGTCACTATCCGTGTCCGTATCCGTTTCCGGGGTTTCCGATTTCGTTTCCGTTACCGGTAAAAAATGTGGAAACGGAAACGGAACAGTCATTTACCGACCGTTTCCGTACCGTTTTCATCCCTACCTGGCCGTGGCATCGGTCCGGTTGCCAAGCTGGCTAATCGCTGAAGCTGCCGCTCCCACGCCAACCCGTCTGCTCCCGCGGCTCGCTAGCTACCACACTCTCAGACACAGGAGCGGCTTCCGCTATGAGGAGGGGACCAAATCTAAAAAAAATGAAAAAAAAAAGATGAGGAGGACTAAATTTGCAATAAATAAATAAAATAAGAAGAGAATGCTAGAAAAGATATGAGTTCAAATTTTTACCAACACCTTGCACTACCCCCTGCTAGCGAATACATACCGAGCCTCTTAGCGGATTGATTTACAGTTGCAGTAGGACTTGTCTGTAGAGGGAGGACTACTATTTATAAATCTAATGAATGTACTGCAGTCCGTGGGAAAAAATGATACACCCTTCGGTCACAAGTAGTTACCGTTTTGGACATACTTTCAAAGCTTTGTCTGTTAATACGTTTTTTATATATTTAATTGGATATATAAAAATCATATGTATAAATTTATCTCAAAAAATACTTTTAAAATATTATAATTTTATTAGATTTTATAAATATATTATAATAAAAATTAGTGCTCAACATTGTGTTTTAGAAATCGTACCGATATCCAAAACTATAACTATTTACGACCGAAAAGAGTATGCTTTATGGACCGTCGATAAGTACACGTCATCTTAAACCTCTTTACAAGTGAATGCCTGCGAAAATAGTCCCGGGTAAAACCCAACTCACATGGTTAAAAATAAAAATAGGAATAATCTGATATATGCCACTCCTCAATCTGAAAATTCGATGGCATGTGTAAAAAATGCCACTCAATGACATGATTTTCAACATGCCATCGAATTTCCAATTCCTAGAGTGGCAAATATCCAAATGCCCCTTAAAAATAATTACAGCTTTCCACCGCAACAAACCCGCTGGACCTGGGAAACCGAAAACCCATCGACGTCAGAGGCATCAGATGCCGAGGCGACTCCGTCCATCGCCGGTAGCTTTCGTCGTCAGCCACCGGGTAGAAAAATCCCCCCTGGCCTGGGTCCGATAAAAAGGCGTTGGATCGCTAGCTTTTGGCAGAAGCACATTCCCCTGCGCCGGATCAGCGAGTTGGCGTTTGACGAGTAGGAGCCGGGAGGGATACACCTGTTCATTCAGCGCATTGGCAGCAATCTGCATCTGCATCTGCTGCTGCGCGTTAGGTTAGGTCCCAGCCAGCCATCGTCCTTGCTGCTGCGCGCGCTGCCGTCCCCTTCTCCTCCAGAACTAGCAAACCGGCCTTTCTTTCTCTCTCTCTTTATCTTGGACAGAAAAAACTGGCCTTTCTCGGAGCGCATGAGAGAGGGGCAAAGGTTGCAGGAAAGGAGCAAAAGTGGATCGGGTGGATAAAAATAAGCCAAGTACCAACTGGCCTTTTGTTACCCCAGTTGTTACAGAAGCAATAATGCAGTTGCCACAGTGGTACAGATGAGACGGGAACTCTTTTGGTCCTCTTTTCCTCTTCTTTTCTTGCGGCTGCTTTTCACCAGTGCTAACTTGCTGCTTTGCTAAGCAGTGCGAGGCGAAAAGGAGAGCGTCAGAGCGATTGGAGAAATCGTGTGAGATTTTAGGAAAGATGCTTTTTGCCGGTTTCTCTCGTTTTCTTGGAGGTGTTTGTTGTGCCAGCATTTCCGTCTACCTGAATGATCAGGCTTTTGGTCGCGCAGCGCGATTTCCGAGCAGTCAATTCGTCATGCAAAGAAGCGAGGAACCAAGAGGGCCGGAAGAAGGGGATGTACTCTTGCGGTCTCGCCAGCTTAACTAATTTTGTAGACTGAGTTAATGCATGTCTAAGTCTGGTGCCATGTTGCCGATCCAGGGCCAAATTGCATGTGACCGACTGACTGACGACGACGACGACGACGACGGTTTGAACTGTTCAGAGAAGGCACAGGACTTGCGACTTAATTGTGAGGATCTAACCCACTAGAACTTCTTAAAAACCTAGAGCACGCTCTCTCCTTGAGCTACAATTGGTTGGCGGAGGTGCGCTTATTCTATTTCATGATGCAATTTCCTCCCCTGTTTGGAGCATAGGTATTTGTTTGCATCAAAATTTGGCAAAACAGATTTTGTGGAGATCGGTTTTGATAAGGGATATGTCGGTTATAGCAAGTTGATACCGTTTCGGACTAGAGGGCCGCGATTCAAAGGAAACCGAGTCCGATACGGGTAGGATAAGGGATCGAGTCGGGTACGATCGGACTTAATATGGTAAGGAGAGATTGAGGCCGATACGGGTGATTGAAGAAACCGAGAAGGATACGTTCAGGCCGAGTGCTATATAAGAGGACCAGAGGCGAGAAGGAAAAGGCGTCCAGAGCCAACCCACAAACACCCTTTACTTTTCCCTTATTTTCCTGTCAACTAGGAGTAGTCTCTAGTTTTGTAATCCTTCCTTCGTAATTCGCTCAATCAATAAGAGTTGCGCATCGCCGATTATTGATTCCGCCGATTTACGCCAATTAAGGTGTCTTTTCTCCGATCTTGCTGCGCATCGCCTTTTTCGGGAAAAGCCACCTCTACCCCCATCCAATCAACCCCACCAGGTTGATTAGATTTATCGGTTACTTTTGTCTCAATCGGCTTGAATAGCCGAATTGGACTTGATCTTCATCGATTCTATCCAGCTGATCAGAGCTAGGCCGACTATCGATTTGGTATCGGCCTTGGTCCGATTCACAATTCTTATCAATTGCAGAGATCTATCGGCTTATTACCGATTCAATCTAAGCCGATTATCTTATAATCGGTTTTGAGTGATTTTTACCTTCTCCTTATCTGTTACTCAGGTCAAACAGATTAGCACGTCCGCGCGAACCTCAAACCCGGCGTTTGTCTCGTGTGTTCGAGGCTAAGAACCCAACTTCACGTTTTTAGCGCGAACAATATCTTTAGTGAAATATTAGGGAGCGGTATACCGTTCCCTAGCTCTCCAACGGTATGGGAAGTCAAAATACGTAGATAGTACAAACAAGACGTGCACACGTGTACCTTAGTTGTTTGTGACGTTGCAGAACCTCCTGATCTCTCCCTATGTCCCCGTGAGCACCTGGATGCTGCCCATCTTGATCAGCGACGCCATGAACCACACCATCCACGATATTGGGTCTGCGGTGTTGTTAGCCACCTTCGCCGTCGTGTCGTTGAGGGTGAGCAGCGCCGCGTCCGACATGAATAACACCCGCCTAGTGGGGACGTTCTGGTAGTACTGGTTGCTCGGCGTCGTGGGTGCCACCATGTTGTTGTTCACCGTGGGGTCTGCCGCATAGCTGGCGTTCATCGTCGAGTCCACCATGGGGTATAGCCGGTTGTCGAAACCATGGTTTCGAATTTCGCCGAAATTCGGTGGGTCCCGAAATTTTTTTATCCCTCGTGAAACTTAGCTATGAACCTCGTAAAACATTATAAAATTTTATGAAACTTATCTATGAATTGAACCTCGTGAAACTCAGCTACGAACCTCGTGAAATATATGCAACCTCATGGAACTTCTCCGTTAAATTCAAAATTTTGTTCAACCTTTTCTTCCTCAAAATTACACCAAATTTTCGAAATAACTGAATTTTGGTGGGTGCAGAAAAAGAGAATTAAAACTAAATTTGAAACCTGTCTATGTATGTACAGGTACACATACTACCTGGCACCTGCATATGCATGGCATATGTACCTGATGAAACTTATTTGTGAAAACTAATAAAACTTGTCCGTGAAATATCATGAAACTTATCCGTAAAACCTAACGAAACTTATCCGTGAAACCTGATAAAACTTATCCGTGAAATATCATGAAAATTATCCGTAAAACCCAATGAAACTTTAATATAAAATATTATGAAACTTATCCGTAAAACCTAATGAAACTTATCCGTGAAACATTATGAAACTTATCCGTGAAACCTGATAAAACTTATCTGTGAAATATCATGAAACATATATGTGAGTTGGCTCATACTGATGGTTGTGTCTATTGCCGTGTTTTGCTCGGGATATTTCATGGATAAGTAAGCAGGAGGTTTTGCTCGGCGAGAGAATCGACTAGCATTTTGAAGTACTAGCTGTCCCGTCGAAATTGGTTCCGACGGTATACCGTGCTGTAGCTGTGTCCTTTTTTTTGGGTAGGGAGGTACATTTGGTGATAGCTAATTGAAAGTTCTTTTTAAAAAAATTCACCCCTCACTAGTGAAGGTCAATCGTGGTGAAAGAAAACAAAACTAGCGAAGGCCAATCGCTAATTTGGGCCAGCATGTTCATACGGTTATGCGCAACACATTATCTTGTGCCATCATGCTCAATCCAGGGAACACTACGGAAGTGGAGCTACGGCGAACGTAGTTAGCTACACGGCTCTCCAATCGTTTGATCGTGTAATCAACGGTCTAGGTAAAAAAAACAAAGACAATCAAATTGGGTAATTGACCACTTTTCAACTGTGCTCTATCGGACGATCTCGACACACGCAGTTGCTACGTACTACTAGTAGCTCTCTGCTGATTCATTCACCAGCTCGTGGAGAAGCCTTGGCCATATTGGTCACTTTGCATATTTAGTCTTTATTTGAACAAAACTTCATACCTAGCCCTCTATTTGACCATAAAAGGAGCGAATAACGATACGTATCACTGCTTCCATGATCGAGGAGAGGCAAGATTAGCAATTTCATACGAACAACGACCAAACTTGCAATTTAGCCAAGGTAAAAAAAACCAAAGCTTTGCTTGTGCAAAGATCAGATTCATAAACCAGAAGGGAAAAGAAAAATGAAGGAAGATCATGCAAGCAACGCTCTCCTCCCCCATCTCCCAAGTAGACCTGGGCATCATGTCTTGCCGTGTCGGTTTGACTCGTTGCCATCTTTGTGTCGTTTCGATCTAGACCTAATCCATTTACACTATTGTGAGGAGAGAGAAAAAGCCAAAAACCCACAAAGCCAAAGCAATGGATACAAAATATTGAGAGAAAAAGAACTAAAATTTATTTATTCTTCACAAAAGACGTGTCGAGACAATGGTTGATCTCTACTCGTGAATTTCATTGCGACCTATTCAATGTTTCGGAAGATGAATTAGACGTCTTATATTCTAACTTCTTTCACATGTTTTAAGCGCTCAAACCACCTATGCTTATTACATTATTGAGATAGTTCTTCTTGTTTCAATTTTAATGTTTAATTTTTTATAATATTTATCAAAATTGTAAAAAAGAACTCATGGTAAAACAATGCCATATTATTATCATGTCCATCGACCCTAGGGGTGAAAATGGTACGGATAATTTCCGACCGACCGACTGACCGAAGTGTCTCGGATAGCAATTCGGATAATTTTTCGAATATCCGAATATTTTTTACGGATACGGATCGGATATGGATAAAATGTCCCGGATACGGATACGGATACGGATATTACGGATAATTATCCGTTGGATATTATCCGACAATTTTTACGGATATAATCCGCGGATAATATCCGAATTCTCACATTATAGCTTAGCTCGGCTGGTCGGCTTGACCCAATGGCCTGTATGGCCGTATGTCACCACTCAAGTCACCAAATAGGGGCAAATGGGCTTCACCACTCAGCCTTAGGCCCTTAACCCTTGACATGAGTTCGGCCCGGCCAAAGATTCATCAAACCCTAGCTGTAGGCTCCTCACTTCTGTCCTTGTAGAGTTTGTCGCCGCCCGCGTCCCAAGCTCCCAGCCCCCCGGCCGCCGCCCCAGCCTCCTGGGCCGCCACCGCCTCAGCCTTACTCCTGGGCCCACGCTCGCCCCGCGCCTCGCTGTGGCCTGGGCCACCACTCCTCGGCTCACTGTCGCGAGGGCGCTGCCCGCCGCCGCCACGGAGACTAGCTCTCCTCGCTTCCCGCTACGCCGCCAATGCTCCTCTCGTGAGTCGTGACTTGATCGCTTCGCCGCTCGACGTCCTTGGCCGGCGTCCTTCGGCTTCGCTCGGCGTCCTTAAGCCCTTGCTTCTCGTCGACATCCTTCACCGCTTGCTTCTCGTCGCCGCCGCCGCCATCTATCGCCCGCCATTCCCTCCCGACGCCGCCGCCATTCGCCGCGCCGAAGGACACTGGGAGCACCGTAGTTGTTCAGTTAAATCTGGAACTTCTTTGTGCTATCTCATCTTTCAATGATAAGCATATTAATGTGTTGGTTCTCATCCTATTTGCAATCCAGATTCTCAATAATAAATCTCTGTATTATGGATGCTTAGTGCTATGCATGTGCTTTGTTACTTTTGTTTACCTCTATGAATGGTGTGCAACTTCTATGGATGATGTGTGTGCAATTCTGAGATGTGACTCAGTATATTGCTATAAACTGTATGGTTTTAACGGTCTTGATGTCTCAATGTCCTATACAATTTATTTTGGTTTCTTATCGATAATATTCATTGTAGCCCATCACTCCGTTTGTATTTAGTGTTTACGCGTATTATTCGAAAAATATCCGTTCCGATGATTATCCGAACTTATTTTATCCGTATTCGTTCGAATATTATTTATATCCGTATCCGGCACTATTCGTGTCCGAATCCGTATCCGGTACTATCCGTGTCCGAATCCGATCCGATAAAATTATATGGATCAAATACAATATAAGTGGTTTCCGATCCATATCCGATCCGTTTCACCCCTAATCGACCCTATAACATGACGTGCTTATCCAAATACAATCTTTCAAGATGTGCCGTGCCGAGCCGTCCCGTTCCGTCCGAAGGATCCCAACGCTGGAACCGGAGGGGACAGGAGAAGCCTCTCGCTCACCTGAACAAAATCCACACACCTCGCTTTCGCCTGCGCCTGCGCAGTTGGGTTCCGCTTCGCTTAGATTTTTCCTCGTTAACCCCGTGGTCACTCTCTCTCGTGGTCACATCACTTAATGCCTAACAACAGCATGCCCCTATCCTCGGAAATTAAATGCCCTTCTCTTCTCACACAGAGTAGCATGGCAGCAGCATCTGTGAACAGCTTTCTGTATAGCTTCTGTTTTAAAAAAATAGATTATTTATCAAACGAAAAGATTCTAGACAGTTTTTTTAAAATTAAAAGCTACCTTCTATATAGAATCAGAATTTAACTAAAATCTGATTCTAACTGATTCTTGTTAATTCTCACTGGTCCAATCCGGAGCCTAGAAGTCGTAGTCGACTCGATCTGATTCTCCTATAATCAGAAGCAGCTTCTTCTATAATCCAGAATCCATAATATGCTCTTCTTTTTAAAAGTTGCACAATTATTAAAACATGAATGAATGGTATATGGTAATTACTTACCCCTTCGTTTGCTTCAAGATTTGTACAATTTGTATTAGGAGGGAAATCATAGAAGCACTTCTCATATTTTATCATGTAAAGTTATATATATATATATATATATATATATATATATATATATATATATATATAAATTTTTTTTTTTATTATTATATGAAATTAGAAGATCAAACTCAATCGTATTTGAAAGATATGAAATTGACAAACATCAGGATGAATAGTTATGAATTTATCTTTTTTATATCTTTCAAATTTGATTGATTTTGGTTTTTAAATTTTACAGTGTATTAGAAGCTCATATCTCCCATGTATATTAATTTTTAAAGAATTTTTATAAATTTATACATATAATTTTCACAGAATTTACATGATAAAAATACTTTCAACCCGATATCTCCTATATCTTTGGACTCGTCAACGGCAATAGAGATAGTAGTACTACTAGATGGCTATGCAAATGCTACGGGAGATTTATATCAAATCAGATTAACAATTGTGTGGTTTACTAATTTAATCCATTGCGAAGTTTGAGATGCTACATTGCTGCTAGTACTGAAATTGCATTACCTAACCAACTACTCCATCCGGACAGAAATAGTCCATAAAATACAGTTTTAACAACTAATTTTTATTATAATATATTTATAAAATATAGTACAATATAATATTATCGAAGTATTTTTTGAGACAAATATGCATATATAGTTTTTATGTATCTAATTTAAATATTTAAAAAGATGTTAGCAATTAACATTTTAAAAATTTAATTGTACTTATGTCTAACACGACAACAACATGTGAGTGGAGTGGCACTAAATTACTGCTAATTCTGATGGACAAAGGAGCATCGGTATCCTATCAACTTAGGAATGGATGAGCTGCCTATCTTGCTTAACACTTTAGCAGTGACACATCACACGTACATCCAATGGGAGCAGACGAGGGCGTGATGCAGAGCATGGAAATTTTCACCTGAACAGAGTTCTGTGTACAAGAACACACTTAATCACCACTGTACTTGCACAATTCAAGGTTTTTTCTCTCTCACCGCTACAAGAAAATCAATAAGCTTTTAAGGTCGCGCAGGCAGATTTACAAAGTGATTACTACAAACAAACTACAATTCGAGTTGCTCTGATCATGTTCTCAGCAGCAGCATAGCCGAATGTAAGAGCTAAAGCGAGACAGATAGATAGGGTGCTAAATTAAGCTACGAATCTCTTTGACCGTGCAGATGATTGAGCTCCACAGGAAGGTCGAATTATCATCATGCCGATGCAAACTTATTCATCTCCAGGGTGGGTCCTTGCCATTATTCAACCCTGCCTATATCATCACTACTCGCCTATGCAATCTGCAATGGTAGTTGATTGCATCACTTCCTTGCAGGGGTCACAGGCTCGCAAGCAATGGTGCCAGCACTCAAAGAACCAAGTGGTTGTCACCAAGATGAGCAGAGCAATTTTGACCCCTGTATCCTCGGCGCAATCCGCAAAGATTGAGTTTTTCTTCGATGACGAACACGAAAGTACCAAACTGTCACAATTTTTTTACCCTCTAAATAATCCTCTCTAAGGCTAAGTTTATGTCATCAACAGCAAGAACTAGGGAAGGGGAGAAGTGGAAGTCAATGACAAATACCGTAGCAGCGACACAGGAACAGAAGCAGGAGCAGCAGTAACAATGGGGGAAGAGAAAGGTAGCAGTATGGATGGGTGGATGGAAACATGGAGTGCTACTTCCCAATAATTCTTGGACTCTATGATGCGAGGAACCTTGCTCGATTTCTACGCCGATCTTCGGAAGTAGCGGCGGAGGCAGCAGTTGCAGCAGAGGGGGAACAGGGAGCAAACGAATTTTATATACCCGAGGACGGAGGCCATCCGCCATCCGATGCCCATCGCCGTCGATGTCCAGCCTCAGTGAGTCAGTGGTCGCCGGACGTCGGGAACAGCGTCAGCTCGCGGCGCCCGCCGCCGCCGCCGCCTCGAGATCCGAGCTCCAGCTCGTCGGCGAAGGACGAAGGCGCCATCATCCCGATCCCGGGTGGACCGACCATGCGGTGCATCCCGGGCGGGCCGACCGGCGGAACGACGGCGCGGCTCAAGAACCCGTGGTCGAAGCCGGCGCCGGGCCCGGCGCCGAAGTGGCCGAGCGGGCGTGCGGCGGGGTGGTGGAAGTGCCCGATCTGCTGCGGGTGGTGGTGGTGGTGGTGCGCCGCGGGGTGCGCGGCCATGGGGGCGAAGGGCGTGTACGGGTCGACGCCTGCGGCGGCGGGCGCGCGGCCGGGCGGGAGGAAGGGCACGGGTCCGGTGGCGAAGAGGTGCTCGGTGGCGGCGTCGGTGCCCGAGCCGGAGGAGTGGCTGCCTCCGGCGCCTCCCCCGCCGCCGGCGCCCCCGGCCCCGTTGCCGAGCCCCTGCATGCGCTTGAGGTAGAGGCGGTACTTCTGGAGGTGGGAGGCGACGTTCTCGCGCGTGAGGCCGTCGACGCTCATCAGCTGCATTATGGTCTTGGGCACGGCGTTCTTGATGCCAAGGTGCGCCACCGCGTCGACAAACCGCTTGTGCAGCTGCGGCGTCCACACCAGTCGCGGCCTCTTGAGCGTCCGCGCCGGCTCCTCCCCGGCGCCCCCTCCCCCGCCGCCGCTCGACCCGGCAGCCGACGACGCCCCGCCGTTCATCTCGGGCGCGGCCGCCCCGGCGGCGCCGTCCACGCCCCCGACTCCCCCCGCACCCCCGCTGCCGCCCCCGTGCGACGGGATGTCGAAGGCGACGGCGAGATCGGGCGTGATGAGCGACTGCGACAGCGGCATCAGCTCCTCCGGCGGCGGCAGCTGCTCCTCCCACCGCGCGAACCAGCTCGGTTCCTCCTCCTCCCTCATCCTCCTCTTCTCCTCAGCTCAGCTCAAACAAAAGGAGAGCAATTCTCGCTGTCCCCTTCTTGCCGCGGTGGGGTACTAAACTAGCAAATACCACCGCTCCTCCACAAGCAGCAAGCAATCAAGCTAGGAAGGAAGCAAGGGAGGAGAAAGGATGGAGGGGTTACTTCGAGGTGGATCTCTCTTCTTCTAAGCTTTCTTCTTCCCTTCTCTCTCCTCTCTCTTGTTTCGGCCTCTTTCTTTTCCTCCTCTGCTCCCGCTGCTGCTGCTGTGCTATCTATGATATCCCTCCCTCTCTCCCCTCTCTCTCTCTCTCTCTCTCTAGGCTGATGAGTGAAGGGAGTATCTGATGAGTTTGGGAGTGGTGCGGTGCGGTGGTGCAGTTTAATTAGTGGGACGCCTGCCTGCCTGGCTGCCTTAAAGCTATTTTTGTGCTATCCGTGGTTCCTTTGTTTGTTTGTTGGCTTCCGAATTGTGATTCTCCCCTCTTATCTTTTTCTCTCTCCTCTCCCTCCCCTCTAGAGAGAGAAACGAGTAGAAATCCAGCGACTTTGTTTTTTTCTCTGGGATTTCGGTGCAGGTAGGGTGAGGGAGAGAGATGGTCGCCAGGCCAAGAGGAGAGCAGTAGAAGAGAGAGAGAGAGAGGGGTCGGAAAAGGTGGGATCTTGCAGGGGGAGGAGTAAGTTTGTACTGGTGCTGAGATGGGACCTGGAGTTGGAGGGGAATTACAAGCGTGGGATTCTTTCTTGGAGTTCAGTTGGGATCAGATGAGAGGCGACGACGACGACGACATCTTAGCTGGAGTTTGGTTTGTCCTCATGTGGGCGTGCGGCCGGATCACATCTCTCTCCAACTCGGGGAGAATCACGTGCCGGTTGGGCCTGCCTTGGCTCGTGTATCTTCGAGGTGGATATCGCTCATCGCATTGCTAGGGAAGGGCTGGATTTTGTTTGTGCACAAACCTAGGTGTGAGTACAGGCATTGAGCATCTACGAATGTAGGATTTGGTTAGATGAATCTGATGGTGTGCTGACCAGGATTCAACTTATCTTATTTAAGATAAAAATCACTTAAAAATCGTTAGAAATTGTATGGTTTTAAAATCCAAAATTTTGAAATAAAAACCAAAAAATCTTCCGATTTTCTCTCGATTGTTCGGTTGAATGTTTCTTAAAGCCGATTTTTGAGCGATTTTCTTTCAATTTGCACCGAATATCGCGATATTTACGTGCTATAATTTTTTTGAATTTAACGATTTATTGGACGGTTTTAGATGTCTACCCCCCATACGACCGAAAATCGCGATTTTCTCGTTATTTTCGCAGATATTGTAAACCCTGGTACTAACTGCTCCCTCTAGTTTTAAATAGTCATCCTTTTTGGACATAGTTAATTAATATTTATTAAAAATATTTAAATTGGATTTCTAACAATTATATATGTAGATTTTTCTCGAAAATTAATTTCATAATATTATAATAGTATTGGATTTTATAAATATATTATAATAAAAATTAGTGATCAAAGGTATGTTATGGAGACTGTGTTTATGTTTAAAAGATAACTATTTGTGATTGGAGAGAGTATTAAGCAATGAGAAGAGCTTTCATTTTTTTTATCCTCAATTTTTTATGGCATTTACTTTGGGCACGGTTTCTGGTTTCTGTTTTAGCTGGAGGCCTTGATGGGTTTTGTTGTTTCTACTTTCACCTCACGTCATTGGTAGCTGGAGTCTCGAGGATAGGGGAGAAGTATTCCGTTGGACTGGATTGATGATGGTATTATTGCAAAATTAAGGTTCGGTTGAATTTAGTCGGGAAAATGTGGAGTTAGAATGGGAAGGGGACTAGGGGAGTATTAGAGTTGGTTTGCCATCTACTCTAGCATTCCATTTCCAAATTAGACTACAAAAAATATGTAAGGAATTGTAAGGATTTTTTTTGGCGGGGGACCTAGAGTTCCAACTAGGATTCAACCCTTCTTAGGTCCCGGTTGGTACGGTTCCAGGTTCTTGATAGAAACGTTTCAGGTAGAATCAGAATCACTGTTTGGAAACCGTTTGGTACAGTTCCAGATTCTAGTAGAAACGGGGTTGAGAGTGATTCAGCCACGGCGTGGAAAAAGAAAAAACGTTCCGAGCAGAATAGTTCCGAGTTTTAGCCCGTTTGGCTAGGTTTCTCTCATATTCTAGTAGAAACAGCTCGGTTTCAAGTTGCCAAACGAGGCCTTAGTGAGGAGGATGCTTAGTGAGTAGGATAATGGTAGCTGACAGATCTAGGGACGGACGAAGAGGAAGCAGGAACATTCACCGCTAACATCAAGTAGACTCGCTAGAGGGGGGAGGAACATCCCAAACTGCTGCCACATGGCATGGATCAGCATCGAATTTGTTAATACCGTACCTAAGGTTATACCAATTTAACTCTTGAAATGATACACTTCGGTAACGATCCATACCAGCATACCGTTTTTGGGTTTAGTATAATACATACATATATATATATATATACTTATAAGTATATATATATATTTAATTATATGTATACCAAAGTTCACTTATAATATTACTCCAAATACATAGTAGACTATCAAATATACTCCCTCCGTCCAAGTTTATAAGGTGTATTTTTTTTAATGATCTTGTTCATAAATATAATGCATATTTCATTTTTCAATGCGAAATTAGTGTGATGTTCCCTATATAATTAGAGTGATGTTCCCTATATACCCCTAATAAATATCCATCTTTACTCACTACTACACAAAGGTTTATATTAATAGCCTCATCACACACGGTTTTGAAAAACCGTCTGTAACGAGGAACATTACTGACAGTTCTATATTGCAATCGTCAGAGACAACATCACAGACGATTATATTAATAAACCGTCTGTGATGTACATCAATATCACAGACGATTGTATTATAAAATCGTCTTTGATGACTATTGTATCTATCACAGACGGTTTTAAAATAAAACCATCTGTGACATGTGGTCATCACAGACGATTCTAACTACAAACCGTCTGTGATATCTTTCCCTAGGCTATAAGTAGTTTCTGTACAGCTTTCTCGCCCTATCGGCCACTTCAGCTCCCTCACGCTCTAGCTCTCTCCTAATCCTAGCGGGACCTTAGCTTGGGCGGCGCGCATCCCCCCACCTCCTCCGCTCCTTTGCCGACCTCCTTCGCCCACGGCTGAGCACCCCTGCCCCGGGCCAATCTCCTCCGCCCCCCACGGCCAAGGGCCTCCGCTTGTAAGTTTTTACCCCTAGTTCTCTGCAACATATCAAGTGTATATTTAAACTAAGCAACTTTGAGAGGAAGCGTTGCTTGAATGTGGACACAACATAATATTTTTTTGGAAATGAAAGCAAATGTTGGTGAGTATGATCCAGATTCGATGGAAACCAGCTGAAGCCACACATTTATCGCCGTTCTTTAAGAAAAAAAGTTTCCTGTGAATTGTTGGATGTTTAGCTTCTAGTATTGTTCTAGTTGGTTATGGATCTGTTAACATGGGATATGTCCAGAAATCAGTATGGCTAGGCCATTAGAGGAGAACTGGGTGGCAAATGGTCTTCTAAACTTGGGCCTCAACTATTTTTCAAAAGAAAAAAAACAGCTGAACAAGTTGCTTTTGTATTCGTTTCTAGTTATAATTCAGTTGTGCTCTATGGTTGTTCCATGTTGTATTGTTGTTGTTGTTTCTCGATATAGATTCTCATTATCCGCTCTGTCGTCACCTCAAAGTTGTCAGGTGCATTTGCTACTTTTGCTTTTCAAATCCATACCTTCATTCTGAATTGTCTAGCAGCAAGCTAATTATATTATTCAACTTTACAGAGGATTTTATGCCATTCCATTGTTGCCACACCCTTGCTAGTTTTTTTAGCTGCTTCTCTCTGTGTTTACCTGGAAGGCATCAATGGTGAATCTAAAGCTTAGTGTGGATTTCTCCGAAAAACACATTCATTTTGTTTGTTTCTCTTGTGTTTCACCTGCCAACTGAATGGTTCATCTGCAGGTCATGGTGATACTAGCAATGCAAATTGCCTGGTTATACTGCGCTACTAGCAATGCAAATTGATGAACTGTTCCACGATACATTTAAAAAAAAAACATTTTGAGAAAACTCCCATAGTACAACTGTGTTTTTAACCTTTATAGGATTTAGCTCACTGTACTGATTGCCTAGCTATGGTATGATTTTACAATAATGTGAACTGATGGAATTATGTTCCATGATACAATTTACTCAGCAATAATCCAACATGTTCGGCTGTACTATCTCTCTCACATGTAGGAAGTGCTGCAGCATTGTGAAGAAAATCTTGGGAGGAGAAGAACTTGGCAAGTGTAAAGGAAAGCTGGAGATGTAAGATTGACTTGATCTGCATTAGAATGCTTTCTCCTTTTCTTATTAATGGAAGCTGATGATAAAAAAATGCATTGTTTTCAATGATGCATTAATATTTTTAGCTTGAGTGCCCATAAATTAATTCCTTAATATATTGTCTCCTGGCTTTATCATTAATATTTGCTCATCTTGAATACAATAACTTAAAAGTGTCTTGCTTGCTAAGTACCTCCTTGCATCTGTGAGAGCAAATGTTGATAGATTCTAAGGTAAAATCTAATTATGTACACAGTTTGTCCTAAGAGTTGCTATGTTCTGATTTATCTTTTCATTTTTTATGAAAGGATTGAGTGGATGGATAAATCAGAGGATGACAACTTTTAGGACGAATTGTGGATGGATTGGATTTTACCTTGGAATCCATCAACATTTGCTCTTACAGGTGCTTGGAGGTACATATAGCCATCACAAACGGTTCTATGACGTAACCATGTTCTATCATAGAACCGTCTGTGATAATATAATATCAGAGACGGTTTTATGAGAGAACCGTCTCTGATGTTAATTTTCAATGACAATTCGAAAACCGGTTACGATGTGTCGTTGTTATCACTGACACATGGTTACAGACGGTTCGAAAAACCATCTGTGCTAAACATTTGTGTAGTAGTGACTTCATATCCTCTACATACATGTATTAAATATAATGACTAGTGATAATAATTAAAGATGATCTAGTTATTTTTAATATCTTCTTGATTTATGTACTAAGAAGAAATACGTCTTATAAATTTGAATAGAGTAAGTACCATATAATTCGATAAATTATATTATTAATTTCACCGGTATAACTAGCATTGAGTGATATCAAAAACGATGTAGTTGGTATTGATTGGAATCAGATGGCATTGACCGGTCCGGTCATTCGTCGGTGGACTCTCGTGTGGGCTCCCCACCTTGCTGTCGCCGCTGGAGTCGGAGTTTGTATTGGAGGGGGGGCCGTGTGGGATTAAGTCGGACGAAGGATATCAGGTGAAAAGAGGAACGGAGGCGGCGGATAGAGGGAAGAGGGGCAGCAGTAGTACACACAGATACGTCCGGACATTGCTGTTTAGTGTCTATGATGCACCCTGACCACAAATTTTAGTGGCATATTTAAGTTCAATTACACTAGAGTAGCTCCTTTCATACAGAACCCGGACCACACGATTCCCGGCTGCTAGTATCAGTAGATTTAGACGTGTGATTGTGTGAATATGGGGAATGATGCCAGGGTGGAGTTCAAGATTTGTACCACGTACTAACAAGAACAGTTGAGATGTCAACTATGGACATGCATCACCCTTCAGTTATGCACTGTACCAAACATATGTTCCTTGTCGTTGTTCTTGGTACTACAACATGGTAGCCCATAGAATATCTGATCAACTTTACCACTATAGGCCAGCAACCCTTTCTTTTCTTTTGTTTAATCCTATACCTCTCCTTTTCACAAAACATTGGCCTTGGTGAAAAGGAGGCAGGCAAGCATGCTCTTGGGAAAAGAAGAGGGCCAGCAACCAAATCAGCTCCTAATCATTATCTGCTGGGGAAAAAGAAAACAAGATGTAGATCTGAAGGTTAAATCCCATGATCCTTGTGGGCAAGAATGCCATGGAAAAGGAGATGCGGATCAGCAGCGGGGGCGTTGTGCAGCCCAGTTCACGCTCCACTCTTGCTCTTCTTTAGTCGCCATTTGCCCTACCAGTCCTGCAGTCCATCACCCAAAGCTGAGCACGCGCCAAGAACCCCAAGTACGTGCATGCCCATAATGTGGCGCCCAAATAGCCTCGATCGAATTGGTGCCTTCTTGTTACAGAAAGACCACATCCATGTACAAACGAATATATCCGTGCGCAGCTCGCATGAGTCACTGCCATGTGGGCCTCCTCCGCCTTGCCTAGCGGCTGTCAGCAGTGCACAGAATTGAAACCGTTGGGAACGTACCTGCAGCTAGCAGCGCTCTAGCTTGTGAATGGTTGCTGCTAGCAGATTCCAGATCAATATTGGCACAGATGATAAGCTCTGAAACCGTGACATCTTATCCCAAACACTGTGATGGCCTCCAACACATGGATATATGGGAATGGACAGACGGACATGACCGCCGTTAACGTTGGAATGTTCTTGCTTTCGTAAGTTGTATAGTGTTTTGAGCTCTCGGGAGCCACTTGAACGCCTGATGGTGATGGATGTGTGGAGGAGAGGAGGAGGAGTGGGTGTCGATCGAGGGACTCATGGACATGCACCGAGAGGGGTGGTCCGGGTGGGATCGAAAGCATTAGCATTGGCAGTGACTCGGAGAGCATACGACCACACTCCTGCTTGTATCGAATCATTGGGCAAATTACCTTGTAAATTGCATCCTGTGCGTCGGGTCAATCTGTCGTACACTCTTCACAGAAGTCTTAAATATGAGCTCTTTCCTCTGGTCGATCCGCGATGAACAACAGATTAGATACATTAATTGTATTGGAGCTGCTTGAGTTTATCCGGCTATTCAACATGCCACCGGTTTATTTAACTTGCATACTCTTCTAGCAAGACAAATTATAGTTTATTAGTTAGGGGCATAGAATAGTATGAATTATATTTTCAAGAAATTGCGGCGACCCGCATAATTAGTCCGAGGTAATGGCAGTCACAGTGCCCTTACTCTGGGATAATCATATGAATCTAGGCATATTGGCTAATAAGACATCAAGCGGACCAGGCATTTTATTAGTAATACGCCAATTCAGAGTGTTGCAACAGAAACAATAATTAGTGACTGAAATGGAAACTTTATTACCTTTCATTGCCACGCAGACTACATGTTCATTACTGTAATTCCATGTACAATAAAATATAATACATGGATACTAATTACCTAGAAGCTGCCATTAACTAATGCATCCCTCTGAATCCATATTCTGATCAGTTGCTTGTCGACCAAATCCAATATCTAGCAAAGAGAGTTATAAACGGTTAGTACAAAGATGTACTCAGCAAGCGTTAATAGCAACATAATCATAATGATTTTTATCCACCGGAATTCTCCAATTCCAATTAAAATGGGTTTTATCAACCGGAGTTCTTACCAACTCCAATTCAAAATGGGTTTTATAGACCGGAACTCTCCAGTTCCAAACAAAATAGATTTTATCACAGGAACTCTCTAATTAAAAAAAAAATGGATTTGATCAACCGGAACTCTCCAGTTCCATTCCTCAAACCACGTCTCAAATCCATTTATCCAAAATAGGTTTTATTAAGAACATCTTGGGCATTGTTATTTGCAAAACTTCTACTAGCACTCGTATCCAAGGCTCCTAGCCTCCAGTCCAGGAGACAGGCATGAATTCATGATTTTATACCCTGCGCGGGTTTTGTATCACTTTCCCATAGCGAACTCAACCGAAGTCGAGAACCCAGAATGTTTATCACTACTTTGGTGTTAAATCTCCAACCCTGGTCCCATTTCCAGTTGTGCTCTTGTCGGTGTTTCGAGCACCGGCCAATGAATTTGTATAGGTAAGAGGGGGGTGCACGCTCCCTCTCCTCGACGGCTTACTCGGGTGAGCACAAGATGTATACTGGTTCGGGCTGAACGTCCCTACTCCAGTTCGTGTGGGTTTGATTGTATTGATTCCTCGGTTGTCCGTTGTTTTACATGCTCGCTCCCTCCCCCTTTATATAGGCGAGGAGGGAGGTTACATTGTTGCTTAAAAAAGAAAAAGATCGTGCTCTTAGCCGCCCGCAAGTGGCGGTCGATGGGATCGGCCGCCGGCTCCCTTGCCCTGCTGCTGGTCGGCGTAGTTGCTGCGCCGCTCGTAGTAAATGCGAGAGTAGGGGACTTGTGCCGCTGCGTCATCAATATTACGGCCAGCATTTAATGCGCTCGATACGCAATAAATGCTGTCGCTTCTTCAGGGATTTCGCCGACTTGGTCATGGTTTCGGTTTCTCCTCGGCAGCCGTGGCTTTGGGCCCCGACCGGCCTGGTTCGGCCCACGCGCCTTTTCGGGCCGCTGGGGGTACCCATGGCATGGTACCGCCAAGAGCCCCGAGCCCCGTTGGTCGGAGAGGTGCCCGGGGTCTTGTTTCCGTGCCGTGATGCCGTGATTCGCTTGGCCTCGATCAGAGTCTCCGACCGGTAAGGCGAGCGCACCCGTGGGTGTAGTCGAGCCCCGAGCCGGGTCGGAGAGCAGGTCGGGGTTTTCGCCGGTTTGGTCGGGAAGAGTCTTCGATCGGTGCTTGGCGAAGCGCACCGCTGGTGTAACCCGAGCCCCGAGGCCTCGGGAGAGCCTGGGGTTTCGCTTTGCTTGGTCGTTGCTTTGCGGTATCGGGAGGTCCGATCGCAGATATATCTGTGCCGGGCGCCTTCGTTCTTTGTGTCAAGGGTGGTCGCCGGGGAGCAGATGGTAAGCGGCCGTGGCATCAGCGCCGGCGGTGGTCGCCGGACCGCACCGCCGGGCGCGCAATGGTCGGGTCGTCGGGCGCCATGGTCGCGGCCGCCGGGCGCTGGTGGCTGAATGCCCTGGCGAACACATGGCGCCGGTCGCGGCCGCCAGCGCCGCAGATGGTCGATCGCCTGGCGAGCACGTGGCGCCGTCGAGCCGCCGGCGCGCAGCGGGCTGGTCGCTTCGGCGGACACGTGGCGCCGGTCGTGCCTTTCGGCGCGATGGTCTGATCGCTCTGGCGAGCACGTGGCGCCCGTGTTGGGCGCGCAGCCGAAGCCGTCGCCTGGCGGACACGTGGCGCCGGTCGAGCCGGGCGCGCAGCTGGGCTGGTCGTCGGGCGCCATGGTCGCGGCCGCCGGGCGCTGGCCGGTTGGTCGCTCTGGCGAACACATGGCGCCGGTCGTGGTTTTCGGCGCGCAGATGGTCGATCGCTGGCGAGCACGTGGCGCCCGTGTTACGCGCAGCCGAGCCGGTCGCTCGGCGGACACGTGGCGCCCGGTCGAGCCGCCGGGCGCGCAGATGGGTCGATCGCTCTGGCGAGCACGTGGCGCCCGTGTTGAGTCCCATTTTTACGCCCGTCCACGGTGGGGACCAGGAGGGGTGAGAAACGCCGCTGTTTTCGTTGGCTCGAGCGCCGCCTCGTGGGGCTACAAGCGAGTGATCCGGTGGAACTCGAGGCCCCTCGCGAGGGGGTCCCTAGCGACAATCCCGGCGGGCGTCCGACCCCACTGGGGCGATCCATAAAGAATCTTTCCTTACTCGATCTCAGATCAGACCTTGGATCGTTCGCTGATCCAAGGTGCAGCTGGCTGCCACCCGTCGACGGGTTCTGCGGGAGAGCGTGAGGTGTGATCCCGGACGTGAGTTAAGGCGATTGGGTCGTCCGCCGACCCAACTAGGGGCCCGCTGGGGGCTCGCCTTGTCCTCACCTCTTGCCCATTTTTTGCTGTGGTGGATATCATCGCCGTCTCTTGCCTTAGGGACCTCAGGGGTCGGGCATAGGTCGGTGTGTGTATCACGTGGTTAGAGAGTTAGGAAATCGAGAGAACGCCACCGTGAGGTCAGTTCTCGACCGATCGTGGGTCGACTGCTTGGGCACTTCCTTTCTTCGTCAAGCACTACTTCAGAATCAGTAGCGCCGGCGTAGGCCGTAGTACTTTTTGGTCGAAAGTTTGGCCGTCTTGGGAGGACCCGACGATTGGTTGTGTCAACCCGACCCGCGGGACTCTTGTAGCCCCCGAGTGGGGCGGGGCGGTTTGTTTGTTACCGCCGCGCGCCACTTGAAGGAGTAATAACGAGTGTGTAAGAAGAAGGTATTCACTTATCTTTCTTTGTGGCTGGCGAGGTTTTTGTTCAACGCGGGGAATTGGCGGTGCTTCGGTTCCCGCGTCGCTTGCTTTGGCGCTTCGGCTTCTACGCCATCAGCTTCGAAAAGGTGCGGTCGTCATGAATGCTGGCGGGTATCCCGGCGTCGCTTCGCTTGTTTCGGATCGCCTATAAATAGGCGGAGGGTGGGCGCTGACTTCATTCAGCGACGTTGAGACGAGCCGTCGACTTGCTTTTATGGTCGCCTCGCTCTCTCATTCCCGTTCAAGGATGAGAACCCACCGATCGATGAGATCGATCGACTCCCTTCAACGAGGCAGAGGACGAGGAGGAGTTGGGGCGATGAGTGGCCGCCTTATAGTGGCGGCCGTCGGACGACGGGTTGGATCGAGGCTTTGGAGCGGGAGGCGGAGGAGGAGGAGAGCGAGAGCGGGCGCGACAAGCCGCGGTCGTCGGCCGAGGGAACCGCCACCGCGAGCGCTGAGCAATTGGGGAGCGGGCACCGCCCTCCCAGCGCTCCTTCTCCTTCCGGAGCCTGGAGTCGATCGCGACATCTAGGCTCAAGGCCGACGATCGTGGCCGATCGCCTGATCGTGCTGCCAGTACTCTTCTCCGACGGGCGGTCCCCTGTCGGACTTCAAGCTCCCGGGACCATAGAGGTCACACAGGGGTAGGGCCGCCGCTTCTTGAAGGTGCGTCCGGCGGATCGGGGCTCTCTCGCTGCGGGTTCGGCGACCGGCTATTTTTTTGTCGGCCGCGGCAAAAATTGAGCGAAGCCGAGGTCAGGCTTGGAGAGGGACGACAATTCCGGAGATCAACTGCCGGCGGGGAAGACCCTTAAACGAGAAAAAGCTTTCTTGGTTTTAGACTTTCTTGTTCCCAAAGAATGTAAATGCCGTCGAATTGGAAGAAAACAAAGGTGTTCGGGTTTTACACGTATTTTTCGCTATTTTTCGGTTTGTTGCTGGTAAGACATGCCGGGGCCATGGTTCTTGGGTCTGCGGGGACCAACCGACCAGTGATCGACATGTTCCAGCGTTTTCCGAAAAAAGTAGGAAAAACAGGTTTTAGCGCGAGCGTTAGTTCGCCGGGCAAATCAGATACCATCCTCGTTTCGTCTCTTTTTCCTTAGCGAGATACCACTTCGCAACCGTAGCGCTGGGCGAGGCCGTGGGTACTCGGTCGGAAGAAAAAAGAAGACCGAACGATCGGGTGAATGACAGCGGTTGAACGGGATGTCGACCCGAGTGGAAAAAATGCTACGCGTAGGCCCGGTAAAAAAGGTGAACATGGTAATGAACGAGGTAGAAAAAAGGGCTAAGGGTAGAATCGTCTTAGCTTTTCAATGTTCCAGGCGTTTGACAAGATGTTGCCATCGGGATCCTTGAGCCGTGGCGCGGGTCGAAGGACCTCTACTACTGATGAAAGGGCCCTCCCAAGGAGGAGAGCTTGTGCTTGCCTTTGTTGGACTGAACCTGGCGCAGAACTGTGTCGCCGTGTTGAACGCCGCCTCTAACCTTGCGGTCGTGGGTAGCGTCGCAGTTGTCTGGCCGGGTATTTGGTCGAGCGAACGACGGCGACATCTCGCGCTTCATCGAGCTTCGGCCGACGTTTTGCCGAGACTCGAGCCCGGTCTCGTTGAAGGCCTGAACCTTTGGGGCGCCGTAGTCCAAGTCGGTTGGTAAGATGGCTTCGCTCCGAATGCCAAGAAGAACGGCGTGAACCCGGCCGACCGGTCGGGTGGTCCGTAAGCTCCAAAGCACGGAGGTACCTCGCCGCCCAACGCCCCGCTGTACCTCTTCGATCGATCGAAGATTCGTGGCTTGAGCCCTTGGAGGATCATGCCGTTCGCGCTGCTCGACTTGGCCGTTGCTCGTGGGTGGGCGACGGCCGCCCAATCCACGGATGTCGGTTGCCGCAGAGCTCGAGAAACTCCTTTCCGTGAATTGGCGTTCCGTTGTCGGTGATGATGGAGTTCGGGACTCCAAACCGGTAGACGATATTGCGGATGAAGTCCGCTGCTACCAAGTGATTGTTGTGATCGGCTTGGCTTCTATCCACTTGGTGAACTTGTCTATCGCAACCAACGGTGGGTGAAGCCCCCGGGCGCTTTCTTGAAGGGCCCGACCAGATCGAGTCCCCAAACGGCGAAGGGCCAGGTGATAGGGATCGTTTGGAGGGCTTGCGCCGGGAGGTGAGTTTGCCGAGCGAAGAATTGGCACCCTTCGCACGTCCGGATGATCCGTTCGGAGTCGGCTACGGCAGTCGGCCAGTAGAAACCTTGTCGGAAGGCTTTCCCGACCAGGCTCCGTGACCCAGCGTGGTGTCCGCAAACCCCGCCGTGGATGTCGCGGAGTAGCTCTCTTCCTTGGCCTACCGGGACACACTTCGGAGGATTAGGAGGGGCTCCTTCAGAGAGGTCGTTGCCGATCAAGACGAAGGATTTTGCCCGACGAGCGAGGCGGCGGGCCTCGGTCGGTCGTCGGGGAGGGAACCGTCACCACCGATCGATGAAGGGATTCCTCCAATCGGCCGGGTCATCGTGACGTTGCAACCCGGCTCGACCAGCTCAGCCTTTGTCGGGTCGCTTGGCCGATCGTCCGGCGATCGGTTCTGGATGGATGCTTGGTGTAGGTCGAGGGCGAAAATTCCGGCGGATCGGCCCTCTGCCGAGGCGAGACTAGCCAGGTGATCGGCCTCTCCGTTGTTCCGTCTGTAGCTATGATGGAGCTCAAATCCTTTGAACTTCGCTCCAGCTATGCGTACCTCGACAAGAGGGTCGCCATCCGATCGTCGCGAGGTTCTCGCAGCCTTCATGACTTGATCGACGACCAGTTTTGAGTCGCCATGCACGCATAACCGCAGAGCTCCGAGGTCGGCGGCGATGCGAAGACCGGTAACGAGGGCCTCATACTCGGCGACGTTGTTGGTTGCGTCAAAAAGTAGCCGGATGACGATCAAGCTTGTTCAGTGGTGAAAGAATGACGACCGGCCCGGCTCCGTTTTGGTGAAGGACCCGTCGAAGTACATCGCCCAAGCACTTCGGGGTCTTCGAGCGGAGGTGGGGCCTGGGCTTCAGTCCACTCGGCACGAAGTCGGCTAGAACTTGAGATTTTATGGCGGTCCGAGGGACATAGGATACGTCATGCCCGTTGAGCTCGAGTGCCCACTTGGCAATTCTTCCGAGGCGTCGCGGTTATGGATGACCTCGCCGAGTGGTAGGGAAGTTACCACGGAACGTGGTCGGTTGAAGTAGTGTACCCGGCTTTCTTTTCGTGATCGAGCTGCGTAGAGCATCTTACGAATCTGCGGTACCGTGCCTTGGACTCGGAGAGTACTTCGCTAATGAAGTAAATCGGCGGCCGGATCTTAAGGACCCGCCCTTCTTACGCTCGCTCTGCGACAAGTGCCGTCTTGACGACCTGGGTCGTGGCGGCAATGTAGAGTAGCAGAGGCTCTTCGGCGCCGGGCGACCAAAGATCGAGGGGTGGTCAAGAAAACCTTTAGCGCTGGCCGAAGGCGCCCCGAGCCTCCTTCCGTCCGGTGAAGTGGTCGGATTTCCTCAGGAGTTTGTATAGAGGTAAGCCGCGTCACGAGGCGGACGTGAAGCGACTTAGGCCGCTTAGGCATCCCGTCGACCTTTGGGCCCCTTTGAGGTTGCCGATCGGCCCCATCCTTAAGATCGCGGAGATCTTGTCTCGGTACCGGCCGATGCCGCCGGAGATGATGAAGCCGAGTAGCTTCCCCTTGGGTACCCCGAAAACGCATTTCTCGGGGTTGAGCTTGATGCGGAACCGTCGAAGGTTCGCGAAAGTCTCCTCCAGATCGGCGATGATGTCGCTGGTCTTCCTGGTCTTGACAACGATGTCGTCGACGTATGCTTCGACATTGCGGCCGATCTGGTCGGAAAGGCAGGTCTGCATACATCTCTGGTATGTAGCCCCCGCGTTTTTCAGGCCAAACGGCATTGTCACGTAGCAGAACGAACCGTACGGAGTGATGAAGGAAGTCGCGAAATGGTCGTCTTCTTTCATCGCGATCTGGTGGTACCCTGAGTAGGCATCCGAGAAAGGGCGAGGATTCGCACCTGCGGTGGAGTCTACCATTTGGTCGATGCGGGCGGAGGGAATGGATCTTTTCGGACATGCCTTGTTGAGGCTTGTGTAGTCGACACACATTCTCCATTTCCCGTCTTCTTTTTACAAGCACAGGGTTTGCTAACCACTCGGGGTGGCGAACTTCTTTGATGAACCTGCGCCAAGAGCTTGGCTATTTCCTCTCCTATGGCCACGCGCTTTCCTTCGTCGAAGCGGCGCAGACTGGCGGCGTAGTCTAGACCAGGCCGGATGTTTAGGGAGTGCTCGGCGACTTCCTCGGGATCCCGGCATGTCGGAGGGCTTCCATGCGGCGCCCCGGTTGGCGCGGAGGAAGTCGACGAGCCGCTTTCCTATTTGGCAGAAGCGTGGTCCCGATCCGAGCGGTTTTGGTCGGGTCCTTTGGGTCGACCTCGATCGTCTTCGTGTCCTCGGCGGACTTGAAGGAGCCCGGTCCGACTTGCTAGAGTCGGAGCGGATCGGGAGGTGTCTTTCTGAGGCCGGCGAGCTCGATGGATGCGACGACCGCCGAGGCCAACTTCGCGAATCGTCTTTCGCAGCCGTAGGCGAGCTGGAAAGACGCGATTCTGATGATCACCCCATGCGGCCGGGCATCTTGACCAGGTAGGTGTAGTTGGGGATCGCCATGAACTTCAGCGTAGCATGGTCTCCCAGGATGGCGTGGTAGGAGCCGGGAAAATCCACGACCTCGAAGGTGAGGGTCTCGGTGCGGAAGTTAACCGGGCTCCCGAACGTGGCGGCAGGTCGACCGCTCGAGCGGGTGGGCCTGCTGGCCAGGAACGACGCCGTGAAAGGGTGCTCTGCTTGGTCGAAGGCTCGAGCGGGGGATCCCCATGGCGTCGAGGGTCTCAACGTAAAGGATGTTGAGACTGCTACCGCCGTCCATGAGCACCTTAGTCAGGCGCTTTGTTCCCACGATGGGGTCAATGACGAGCGGGTACCTCCCTGGTTGCGGGACGTGGTCGGGGTGGTCGGCCCGGTCAAAGGTGATCGGGGACTCCGACCACCGAAGGTATTTAGGTACTACTGGGCTTGCGCGAACACCTCTCGGCAGCGAGCTTGAGCTGCCTCCGGTCGGCGTAGCTTGCCGGTCCGCCGAAGATCATGAGGCAACCGTCGGTCTCGGGGAAGCCGACGTCTGCCTCTCTGATCTCGGTGGTCGGCGCCGAGTCTTGCCTCTTTCCTTTGCCCCGTGGCGTCGTGGGGGTTCCGGAAGAAAACGCTCAGGACTTCGCAGTCCCGATACTTGTGCCTCGACGGGTATCCGTGGTTCGGACACGCGTACTCTCCATCGGCTTCTCGAAGTGGTCGGGGTTGCCGGCCTTGCGGCTTTCCCGAGTCGGTGGCGCGAACCAGCAGGCGGTCCTCGCGGACTGTTTGCCGTGGCGCTTTCGCTTGTCGGGGCGGTCGGAGGAGGGCTGGGCTCGGTGCGATCCTCGCCCGACTTCCCTTTGTCGAAGATGACATCTACGGCCTCCTCGCCCGAGGCGTGGTTGGTGGCAATGTCCAGGAGTTCCTTGGTGGTCTGGGCTTCGCGACACCCCGGTTTATGGACCAGGGTCTTGGAAGTGGTGCCGTAGATGAATGCCCCACGACATCGGCGTCGCGGATGTCGAGGAGCTCGTTGCATTGTTGGGAAAAGCGTCGGATGTAGTCCGGAGGTTCTCCACGGCTGCCGCTTGCAGCCTTTCAGTCGAGGAATTCCCTGGTCGCTTGTAGGTGCCCTGGAAGTTGCCAACGAAGTGGTGCTTGAGGTCGGCCCGATCCGGATGATGTTGGCGGGCGGATATTCGAGCCATGCCCGCTGAGTCCGCCAAGTAGATGGGGAGGTATTGGATGACAAAAGGTCGTCCGTCGCTCCCCACTTGCGGCATCTGGCCGGTAATCTTCGACCACACATCGGGGTTTGTAGCCCTGCGTGCCAGCTATGTTGGCCGGCGCCGGAATCTGGCGAGGAACTTCGCGGCTGCGAATCCCTGGCAGAATGCCCGTGGCCGGGGCCATCGGGGCTCGGCTGCGATCACGCCATGAGCGGGTCGGCGACGTCTGACCGGTCGGGTCGTTCCTCGTTCTTCGCGTTTGGAGGGTGGTGCGGCGTCGCGTTCGTCCCCAACGTTGGTGCACCGGGTGCGCGATGCCTGGGGTTGTCGGAAGGTGACGCTGCCCTTGTTTCGCTCGACGGCCTCGGATGGCGTCATGGCGCGGGCCATCCGAAGAGGCGTCCAACGCCGCGATCCGTGGCCATACAGCGTCTGCCGCTGGCCGCCGCTTCCACCAGGCCGGAGGTTACGGTGGGTAGCCTTAGGCTGCGGGATCGTCTGGCTCGGGAATGCCGCGGAGCGGCATTCTTCTTCTTGGCGGGCGATGTTTTGGCCAGCGTGGGAAAAAGCGATGAATCGTCCGTCCCCTAGCTACCGGTGGTGGTGGACTGGCGTCTTGTGGCCTTGCGCCAGTGCAGTGGAGCAGCGGCGAGCATCGCTTCCAGGTCGGCCTGGAGCTTGTCGAGCTCGGCCTTTTGAGCCTCCAGCTCGTCGCGTCGCCGCTGAAGGTCGGCGCGGCGAGCACGGTGATCCTCCTCGGTGTGTTGGCGGAGAGTCTTCGGCGTGGCCGGGGTAGCAGCGCCTGCCGCGGTGTCGGGGTCGCGGTAGCGTGGTCTGTTCTTATCTCTTCCTCCGCTAGAGCCGTGGTCGGAGGAGTTGTCCGAGTGGTGGTCGTCGGGTACGTGGCCGACCATTGCCACGAAGCGCGAGGTCGCGGCGGGTGCGACCGCCACTGCTCGATGCCTCCGCATCGCTTGGGGTGATGGGGCCTCTGGCGTGCTTCGGCGTCGGGGTCCGCGCGGGGACCTCGAGCCGGAGGTCTCTGAAGGCGCTGGTGAGGGCGTCAGGGTCCTCGGTGGACACTTGGCGCCGGAGTATGGCGGGGACGATCACTATCTGTCCCGCCGTGGTGGTGACGAAGTCGAGGGAGCCGAAACGGATCGACGCTATCGGCATGGCGATGCCGGAGAAAGAAAGGGAACCGTCGAGGAAGCTAAGCAGGAAAATGGCGGCAACGTCGTGCACGAGCCCCTACCTGGCGCGCTAACCGGTGTTTCGAGCACCGCCAATGAATTTGTATAGGTAAGAGGGGGTGCACGCTCCCTCTCCTCGGCAACTTACTCGGGTGAGCACAAGATGTATCTTGGTTCGGTGAACGTCCCTACTCCGATTCGTGTGGGTTTGATTGTATTGATTCCTCGGTTGTCCGTTGTTTTACATGCTCGCTCCCTCCCCTTTATATAGGCGAGGAGGAGGTTACATTGTTGCTTAAAAGAGAAAAAAGATCGTTCTTAGCCGCCCGCAAGTGGCGGGCTGATGGGGCGGCCGCGGCTCCCCTTGCCCTGCTGCTGGTCGGCGTAGTTGCTGCGCCGCTCGTAGTAAATGCGAGAGTAGGGGACTTGTGCCGCTGCGTCATCAATATTACGGCCAGCATTTAATGCGCTCGATACGCAATAAATGCTGTCGCTTCTTCAGGGATTTCGCTGACTTGGTCATGGTTTCGGTTTTTTCCTCGGCAGCCGTGGCTTTGGGCCCCGACCGGCCTGGTTCGGCCCACGCGCCTTTTCGGGCCGCTGGGGGTACCCATGGCCTGGGTACCCGTCAGCTCTAATTCGAGACTGGAGTCAGACAACCTGCCCTGGTTGACATTTTGTTACCCTACGTTGAATAACAATATACCATCTCGAATAGAGTTACTCATATACCCTGGAATGGCCAGTTGATCTCCTCCTCGGAGATACTCATCCAATGGCTTTAAATATAGCGCCGGATAACCAATACCGGTTATCAACTTGTCCCTCACCAGGCATCCAGCAATCCCAGCTTCACAACCCTATTTAACTAATCTTACCCAGTGTGGAGATTTATACACCATCATA
The DNA here is from genome assembly GCA_036346355.1 of Rhipidocladum racemiflorum. NCBI lineage: Eukaryota > Viridiplantae > Streptophyta > Magnoliopsida > Poales > Poaceae > Rhipidocladum > Rhipidocladum racemiflorum. The sequence goes on along the minus strand of CM070578.1, from coordinate 11,841,016 downwards.
GGACAACTTTTCTGGTTGTTTCCACACACTATGGTTGACACGAATTAATACAGATCATTGTACGAGTGAAGTGGGTTTTAACCTTATATTATATCTATATGTAGAGCGCCCCACCAGCAACCTCAAACATGGCACCTTCTACCCACCATTTAATAACTCACCCTGACTTACCGTCGGTTGAGTAAGAGTCTCAATCCGACTACACTCGCAGTCGATTCCACAATCGATTTCAATTTTAAATAAATAGATTTTACCATGCATCAGTGAATTTTCACAAATCCTTTATAAACCCATTTCATAAACATGGACAAGGAAGCTTGCCTGGATTATGGTGGGAATATACATCCTCACACGGTTGCAAAAGATGCTCTTTTGTCAGATTTAAACTGATACCTTGAAAATATAAAATACTATCATTTAGATAGCGAATAGGTTTTCACATGTTTTAGGTGTCCAACCCTATTTCTTCAACTTCTGTTAAATTATTGCATGCTTACGGTATATTTCATTTGATACTTTGAATTATCATATTTTAACTGTATATGTTTTAGTCTGGAACGATTTGGCTTATTACCTTTTTAGTTTGCTGTCAATTTGATTTGAATTACACCTTAGCCTAGGTAGGATTTAACTGTTTTAATCAATATGACAGTTGTTAGTTAGTTAATCCTTAAATTCATTATCGGATTGAGTTCATTCCCCTCTTAGTTGATTTATTTTATTTCCTTAAATAATTGTAATACTGCTAAGCCAATTTATGATCGATTTATTAAATAATTTTCGGAATCGGACTCTTTTCTGAGCTATAGTAAGGTATATTCGTTGGTTTAACTTTATTTTCGATTCTTAAGATTTGATTCTAAACTTATTCGATTCATCGAGCTATCTCACTATTTAATTAAAAGGGAACTTTTAGTATGATTTCCTCTTAATGTGCGTACATTTATTTACCCTTAAGCAACCTTTAACTATCATAACATGATTATGACATAACGGTCTTAATGTAATTCATTTTATTAAATCTTTAATCCTAATAATAACATTCTTATTATTAGTACTATTTCTTATATTGGTTATTATTATATTTTACCGCCTTCTTGTCGGTCTTTTCCTTCACGGGTCATTTCTCATCTTTTCTTTAACATGATTTAATTTGACGCACATATGTTATTCATTTAGGTTTGTAATACATATATTAATTTATCACCTTTTGACTTGGACTGTTTTAATTCTAAACATTACAATTTGCTGTATTTTTAGGTTGGTGTATTTTATTTTAATGTATTGTAATTTAGTGTATTTTTAGTCTGATGCATCGATCTTATTACAATTACCCACTTCTATTCATTAGAATAGTTAACGATAAGGTTTAGATTTTCAATGGGTCTTCTACTTAGTTTAGCTTTTATTTTGATTCCTATTAAATGCGTACTGCATATATTCATATTAGTTGATTTGTGTTGCAATTAGTTTGGTCAATAATCCTCATTCATTTAAAGTATTGTTTGCCTAATTATAGTATTACAGTGACTCTTAATAATATTATTTTATTTACCTGGTCGCAGATTAGCGGTCTGATTGGAATTAAATTCTGAACTACCTGAATACCATATTTAGTGGTAATTAAATTTCTGCCTATTTTAAGCACCCGGCATGTTTAATTTATTATTTTAGGAATTATAATTTTTATTTGGCAATTTTTAGGGTTTCACATGATTTTATACGGTCGCAGTTCATTAAGTTGGTTTACCAGCTGAGATTTACGTTTCCAATTGATTTAAATTATTTCGATTGATTCTTGAGGTTTAACAGGGACTAATGTTGTCATTCAGTATGCTTTGTTCAAAATTTATTGTTTATATATTATTATTATTATTATTATTATTTTCTCTTCTTTCCATTTTCTTTTTCTAATCTTTTTTTCTTTTATTTCTTATTTCTTTATTTCTTTCTTATCCATCCAGCCGGCTTCTACTTTTTCTCTAGTCCTTTCTCCTGGCTCTCCACTCTCTACGCCTCCTCTCCCACCAACCCGGTTTGGCCTGGCCATCAGCCGATGCTTGCCCACCTCGCCGGCTTCTCGCCTGCGCCGATGGCGCGCGCCGCTGAGCCGCCTCTTGCAGGCCGGTTCTAGTTCCCATGGCTCTACTCCCCCCTTCCAATCCGGTTCGCCACCGCTCCCCTGGTCGGCGTCGCCTCGGTCCTCCGCTGCTCTCCAATCATGGTTGGGCTGGCCTCTCGACCGCCGAGCCGATTGGGATCCCGGCCTCTTCGCCTCTACTGGTATCCTTCTACTTCACCCTCATCTGAGGCCGATTCGGTTTGCACAAATTTCGGCTAGGGTTTGGTAATCCTTAGCTTACTCTCCCTTTCCCCTTCTCCTCTGGATGTCGATCCCCCCTAATATGTGATTAATGTTGGTAATATGATGTTTGTGATCTGAATTTTGCACTAGATGGGTTTACACTGAGATCACACTTGCCTGGTCTGTGATGTGCTTGAGTGATTAACTGAAGATCCATTGCACTGAAGTTATTGTGAGATGGATGAGCTTAGTAAATGATGAATGGATTGATACTAGGCTGTGTTGGGTGATCCTTGAATGTCTAGGTAGAGCATGCTGACATTGGCTTTCTAATGATTCGTTTGCATGGTAAATGATGATCTTGATGCCATGTTATGTTCTGATATTCCTAATACTTGGTTATAACATGATGACAATAGCTTCAACTTAGATTACATAGTAAATGATTTATTGTGAGTTGGATGACGTTATGGCGATGACTTTAGTTCGCAATATGCCGGGGGAGTATATGCGAGTTAAAGGGACACATAACGTAACCCCAAGGGATTTCTTTGATTGAGACCACGGTTCCTATTGTTCTTCCTTTAAGCTCTCTATTGTCAATTCCAGTTCTAGCTCATTTCTATTCTTGCTGGGTATGATATGATGCTTCTAATGGGATTGAACTTGTGGAAACTTACTTGGATGGAAAAGGAAGATGAGTTGGGAAGAAGAAAATAGGTGGCTGTATTGCTCATGGCTTGATCTTGCTGCCCTTCTGGTCTCCTGGGGTTCGGTTCCCTTGGCTTCTGAAGCTCGGTCTTCTGGATCTTCCAGCGCCAGCCTCCTGAAGGCTTGGGGCTTGGCTTGGCTGCTTCTTACTTGTGTGGATGTTCTGGGGGCTTACCTTTGTTCGGCTTTGTCTTTTTGTTTGGCCCTGCCTGATTTATGTAATTCAATTTGTAATGATTATTATGCATCCTTACTTGGCTGATTTGTTGTTATTATCTTTAATCACTCCGCTAGTTGATTTATTAATCGATTGTTAATTGGGCGGGTTATTTCAGAAATAGAAGGAAATGTACAGCCAAAAAGAATTTGGGTCACCCCCTCCCCCACAAAAAAAGGTCAAACTGGATGGATCGAATAGGTTCCAATTACAAGATATAGTACTTGCTCTAGAAAAGAATATGTTCGCGCCAAAAACTCGAGGTAGGGTTCTCAGCCTCGAACACACAAGACAAACGCCGGGTTTGAGCGTGCTAGTCAATTTGACCTGGAATTGACAAAGTAAAAATCGTGAATCAATTAGAGCCGATAAATAAACGACTATCGACTTAACACTGGTTGGCTAGAAGCCGATCATGAGATAACTGGAGTAACCAATTACGGCTAATCCGAGGGTAAAGGTAGATCGGCTTTGAGAGGCGATGCGCAACAACACAAAGCAAATCGAACCTGGGCGAAATCGGTGGAATCAACAAATTGGCGATGCGCAACTCTTTATTGATCTCGTCGACTTACAGAGGAAAGATTACAAAATTAGAAAAAACAACGAAAAAGACTGCAAAAGTAGATGCGTAATTGTGTTGGATTGATTGATTCCCTGTCTTCTGGCTCGTCCCCTTTTTATATGCTTCGGCCGATCCGAGTCCTGCATGGACACGGCAACCGAATCGGCTATGACTCAATCTCTTTCCTTTCCGTTTTGGCAACTGAGTCTTTGTTGATCACGGTGCATCTTTACCCGTTGCATACGCGTCAAACTTTCCATATCTTGAATTGGGCCGATATTTTCTGTACGTGCCAAATCTTGGTGCAAACAGAATCCAACCAGAAATTTTTATGTGATCAATCAAACTTCTTTTTCCCCAAATATATAACACACCATGCCCTAAAACAAATTCGGTCGACGTCGAATCTTATCCCCTTGATTAAACAAGCCAGCATACAAGTTCTTTCTCCCTTGTATCCCAAACAATATTTATTTGGACAAGTCATCGATCCTTTGTTCCTCCTTATCATCATCATCACAATAATTGATTATAATTTCATAGAGATCAACCATGGTTGTTATTTTAAACCTGCAGGTACGGCCGCGTTCATGTTCGGAAAAGCCGTGGATTGATTAACAATCATGCCATGGCTTGCTTTGGCAGTAATAAACAAGTGGAAGTTAGAGATTTTGAGCTATCAACAAGCGTGGAGATTGCATAATGACAGCGATTTTGTCCGGTGATGGCGACCTTCAGACTCTTTTCATTTTATTCACTGAGAAGGACATGATGGTTTGACACCACAAAGTTGTTCGTTTAGCTGCTTGTACAAGGTATTGATGTGGCACAACTAAATCCCATACCCCAAACCTTGACTTCTTCTATCCTCTTCAAATGTTTCCAGTAACCTCAGATTAGATAGGACAAACTCATGATCCTAGTTACCATCATGTTCTCAAATCTACCGAGTAGTATTTTTGGGGACACATGTTTTCGTTTACACTAAATCGTCAAACTTAAAAGTAAACGTTCTACTTTGCAATTCTGAAAAAAAAAATTCATGCTACTCTGATCTGACGAAATTTTATCCCAGATCGCATTTTGCAATGTCTAACTTTCTGTATCGAAATTTTATCCTTGGATTCTTGGCATTTGATGGAGGGCCTGGATCAGAGACAGTAACTTCCCGTATTGAAATTCTGTGTGCTCTTAGATAGTTATTGGTGGGCAGAGCATCTGCAGATTCGTCTAGAGAATCTAACTCGTGAAAACTGAAAAGCTTGCAAATTTCCTGGAGTTAGGCCCGAAGTTTCACGCACAAGTGAGGTCCAGTCAAACTGCGGCCACACCAGCTTTCACTTAGGTTTTGGGAGGGAATAAACTACAACAAGCATGCTTGCTTTGTGATGTGAAAAGTAACATTCCCTTACTGATAATCCCTTGTAGTTTAGTGCAAAGGCTGGTGCAGCTCTCATCTCTACAGAGAAGAGGATAAAAAGTTGACTGGGAGTTAAGCATTGGCCTAGCCCTGGCCTCTCTGCCTGCTAGTTTGGTTGGTATTTGTTAATTACTAGTCACCATCATCACAAGCAGCTGAAAGCTCTTTCATGGACTCGACAGTCTCTGCCTCTCTGGTGCTGTTTGTTTCTCAGTTCTCACACTTCCAAATGGTCCGGGTGAAGTGAACAGTGACAGCACTTGGGTGAAGGATTTGGATTAGCCCTCCCTTCTGTTTTCCTTTTCGAATTCCTTTATGCTATTGTAAAGATCATTCGAGTTGAAAAAGGACCGATGTGTCACTAGCATATGGTTTCAGGACTTGCTTGTTAGCCACACATACAATGCTATTTTCCAATATGTACGTGGTACCAAGATAATTTTCTATCTGTTTTATTTTTTGTTGTTGAGTTTAACTGAAGCAACAAAGATGATTAAATCTGGGATGTGTAATGGTGGTGACCAGATGTTCATTGGTCAGGGACCAGTAGACAAGACTGGGGTTGTTATCCACAGTTGTCTTTTTCTAGAAAAGAAGGAAAATGGGTGGTAAAGAGATAGATAATCTTCAGGCCAGTCTTCTTGCAGGACAAGGTCACCTTTGGATGCTTGCTGTTGACTCAAGTTCCCAACTAGTAACAGCTCCATTTCCCAGACAACGAATAGCTTTTACATGGAATTTGGGTATAGTATTGCCAAGAACATTGATTCACAAAAGGCCATAGAATCTAAGCTGCAGACCTTGTACTATTTCAATAGGAGATGAATCGGGAAAAAGAAAGATAAAAGAACTATTAGACAACGTATGGTTAATCACATCATGGCACAAGCTAAGATGTCAACAAATTTTTAGTACTCCACATGCCGTGTTTAGTCTCAGAAATCAGATCATCTGCTTAGACTATCTCCAGTAACTTCCCTTCAGCCTCAAAATTCCTTCACGAACAGATCCCAAGTGCTCCAGCGGATTCTCTTCGTGATTCCCTTCGGACGGGATTTGGAGAGAGAATCTGGATAGAAATGGATTCCCTTCGCGGTGCCCTTCACAAATTCATTCCAGAGGAAGCTGTTGGAGATGGTAGGAAATAAAGAAAATGAATATGGAGAAGGAAATAAAATGAAGGAAAATTGCTGAAGATAGTCTTACTAGTTATTATGAATACTATATTCTTGCTACCAATTTCAGTCTCTATTAGTACGTGTCAGGGAAACTTGCTAATGATGCATGTGCGTCGTCAGGCGCACATCCAGTTGCTTAGTGCTGTACTGGTGTACTGTTTGTTGTAAGGTCGTACTCTTGTTGTCGCCTCAAACTATAAATATTCTTCTAGATGTTAAGCCACCGGTGTTATAATACTCCAAGGACCATGCCATGCGTCCCTTGTTGCTTCCTCCGTTGGCAGGTAAGGGATGCACGCATAAATAGTGAAGTGATGGATGGGCCAAGCTCATTTGGACAGGTAGACAGAAGGAATAATTACAGAAAGAAACTGCAATCTCTGACTCAGTGGTTAGCCACATTGCAAAAAGAAAAGAGAGAAAAACTTCTGATTTTCTAGGCTAGAGTTTTCTTGTATCCCTCATAGTTAAGCAGGAAGCTTCGCATGACCTGAAGGACATCATCACACCCACCCACGAACCAAAATCTTGTAGGTAGATCAGTATGTATCCAAGCATACAGAGACAATAGATGCTTCTTGCCGGGGATACAGCTACCAGAAGAAGCTGCCATTAGATATATTATATCCCCAGCATATGCTCGGCTCCTCCATGAACAGCTATTTAATTGTTCAAGGATCAAGATCTCACACTCACATCAAACTTCACTATTACTATTTTACATAAACATGCGTACACCTGTCCACGAGACGGCGAGATAAGATATAGTGTACCGATCATGCTCGCTACTCCATTGGTGCAGCTGAGAGAATCTGATTGCATTTTATATGTGCGCCACTTGGTGGTGAGTGATCAGCTCGTGCCGTAATGGGAGAAGCGACTAATCTATCCCGGAGATATGGGCTTAAACCTATCAATATCTGATATATACAATGTGGTGGGCACGTTGTCTCGAATGTGTTTGATCGTAGGTACACTGGATCTGGGAACAGAATTCAGAACTATATATATATATATATATATATATATATATATATATATATATATATATATAGGAAGCCTTTCCGTACTCTTGGGAAAGCACGTATCTCACCTCCAAAGATACCACTTAAACAAATATGTTATACTCCTTTGTCACTTTCAAGATACTCAATAATAATTCTAAGATGCTACAATGCGATATTGTTGAAAAATTCATTAGAACCATTTATTTTTGCTATATACCCTTTTAGTATGTAAAAAGAGTATATACAAAAATTATGCTACAAAGGGTGGACTTTGATGAAATTTTTCGTAGAACTCAATTTGAAGTATCTTATAATCAGTATTAGAATATACTCAAAATGGTAAAGAGGCATAACAATATCATTTAAGCGGTATATTGAGAGTGGGAGTATGTACTCCCAGGGGTACGGAACCATTTTCCTATATATATATATATATATATATATATATATATATATATATATATATATATATATATATATATATATATATGAAAATGGTTCCATACTCATGGGAGTACGTACTCCCACCTGAAGTATACCCCTTAAATGGTATTGTTATACCTCTTTATTTTTTCAAGTATACTCTAATACTGATTATAAGATACTCCAAAGTGAGTTCTACGAAAAATTTCATTAAAATCCACTCTTTATAGCATAATTTGTTTATATACTCCTTTTACATATGGAGAAAGGTATATAGCTAAAAAATAAAGGGCTCCGATAAAATTTTTTCAACTATATCAAATTGGAGTATCTTAGAATTATTATTACAGTATATCAAAAGTGATAAAAGAGTATAATATGTTCGTTTAAATGGTATATTGGATATGGGAGTATGTACTCCTAAGAGTACAAAAAAGGCTTCCTATATTTTTTAGATCAAAAGGACATCAAGACTAAGATGCCCCAGTTCCATTAAAGAAACTGATAACAAAACCAGTCCAATCAGCTCAAATTTTTTCCCACACAGCAAAACAAAACTCCTCCATAGAGGAAACATAAGAGAACATAAGCCAATCACATTTTGTCTTTCACTAGATTACTAAAATAGGTTGCAAAAGATAGCAATTCCTCGGGGATAGCATCAGCACCCAGTGCATCCTCTTCAGAACCTTCATATGTGGTGTGTGTGTGGTACAATTACTTGGGACACCATGGTGCTTAAGCATTATGATCCAAAACAGGTATTTTCTCTATTTATTTGCATTCGATTTTTAAGAAAAAATTAAAATGTTGAGTTTAACTAGTTTACTAACTAGTTCAAACAAGTTTGAACTGAAATTCGAACTAGAGTTTTTTTTTAAATGATAGTTTGAATGTAGGTATGTGGTGAGTATATATATAAATTAGCAAAGCATATGATTTAAATTCGTTCAAATCTTTGAATTTGAGTATATTTTGTCAAAGGTATGTATTTCATTTGAATTGTTATAGATGGGTATATACCCTAAAACTAAAAGTTTCAAAAAATATGCCCGAATTGACTTGAATTCATGCATTTAAAATCATGGTGCCCCATTACAGCGTCATATGTGTGTATATATATAATGTATGAAAATGGTTTCATACTCCTGGGAGTATGTACTCCCACATTCAATATACTGTTTAAATGATGTTGTTATACCTCTTTATCATTTTAGGTATACTTTAATATTGATTATAAGACCCTTTAAAGTGATTTCTATAAAAAAAAATCATCAAAGTCCACTATTTATAGTATATTTTTTGTACATCCTCCTTTTTATGTGGAAAATACTATATAAGAAAAAAAAAAGGTTTCAATGAAATTTTTTGAACCAAATCACATTGGTGTATCTTAAAATTACTATAAAATTATACTGAAAATGATAAAGGAGTATACCATGTTTTTTTAAGTGGTATATTAGAAGTGAGAGTATGTACTCTCTGTAGTACAGAAAAGGCAGAAGAGTGCGGAAGATTGCGTGTTGATTCAGGGTACAAAAGGGCTTCTTCAATTACCAAAGTTGTACCCATTGGCAATATAATTGTGGCTCTTCCGGAGCCTATTATATGCATATCGCTTCCTGCTATTGTTGTAATCCTTCCAGCGTTCTTCGTGATTATCTGGAAGTATTTCGACTCTCTTAAGATGGTATTTGTTGTGCCACTATCAGCAATGCATATTTTCTCCATTGGGCGCTACACAGTTTCTAAATGAAAGAAATATAGTTCTAATCAGACAGTAGCAAAAATTCAAACATTGCTTATAAACAAAGAATACTGGAATAAAGAATAAATTGCAATTATTATTCATGAGAAAGAAAAGGTATGCTCTTCGAGAGCTTACAATTCATTATTCGAAATTAACTAATCAACCACAATTCTAAAGAAAATGCCACTAATGTTATTCATGCACTGAACGGAATATGTAAAGTTTGCATTCACTTTTGCCTCTATGTCATCTATAGAGGTGTTTTCTCCATTAGCCAAGAGCTTGGCTGCTTCAGTGATATCTAGGCTGGGCTGCAAGGATGAAGCATGTGGGGTGTCGACATCCATGACATCATCATTGCCTACTTCGGCAAAATTTGCCTCTACCGGTGCATTTCCTTTGGCCTTCTTCTTGGCCTGATATGCATTGACCACTTCGTTGGATTCCCGGCATATTTTTGATCAATGTCCCCAAGTGCCACATTTGAAGCACGTTTGGTTCTGTTGTCCATACGACTTAGCATGTGGCTTCTCCTTGTCATCCTTCTTCTCTTGGGCTATAGACTTTCCTTTGGCCTGATATTTTTCTTTCCCACCCTTCTTGCCCCTCTTCCTGTGGGTGAACTTTTTCACCTTATAGCTGTTTGCATTGACTTCTGGTACAATGCCCCTTCCAAGTGGCTGTGAGACGAAGTTCTTGCGAAGAACTTCATCTTGTGATTTCGCAACTTGCATAACATCAATCAGTTCGCTATACTCCATGTATGAGTCCTGACGATAGCCGTGGGCACTCTAGATAGCATTAGAGTGAAAAGTGGAAAGGATTTTCTCAATCTTCTCCTCATCAGTGATCTTCTTGCCACATAGGGAGAAATTGGTACAGATTCTGTATAAGGCAGAATTGTACTCGGCTACTATTTTGTAGTCCGCAAACCTCAGGCGAACCCAATCTTGCTGTGCTTGGGGCAAGATTGTGTACTTGAGTTTCTCGAACCGCTTCTAGAGTGTAGTCTAAAGCTCAAGTGCACTCTCTTCAGCCATGTATTCATTCTTCAGGGTGGCTGAAGATGGTGCCTGAGGAAGTGCAATGCATGACCGTTCTGCTCGGCAGTAGGTGGTGCGTCCTTCGAGGATCCTAAGCCGATGGCAACTCGGAGCTTCTTGTCGCCGAGTACGATCTTTAAATCGGATGCCCAAGTGAGGTAGTTCTGACCATGCGGGGCCAGCTCTTCAAACTCACGGTTCACAATTCCAGACATCTGCATGTTTACAAATTCTATAATTAGATTACTGCGTGTAATCTAATAGAATGTGGTTGCAAAATTCATAAAGTGCAGAAAAGCAAATTATCGTGAATTTCCAGTAATCTAAACAAGCCAATCATTGCAAAAATACATGCAAATGTTCATAAATGCAGAAAATAAGGCTAAGAGAAATTAAAAACAGAGCCATACAATTTTCTGGCATTTTCTGGGATTTTCAGAATTTTCTAGAATTTTTAATCATTTTTCTGAATTACTAATCAATTTGGAAAAAGGAAAAACAAAAAAGGAATAAAACCGGGCCAAGGGGGTAAAATCCCCCTCCCCTGTGCGCAAAAACCCGGATTCAATCCGGTTTCCTCCGGTTCGGGCCAACTTGTTTCTTGTGACCATGGACTTTAAGTCCTTTTTTTTGTTGGACTTCGTGTCCTGGGACAGGGAAGCCGGAGCGGCGGCGGCTCGTCGAGGCCAGCGGCGTAGCGGCGGTGGGGCCAAGACTGGACGCGATGACATTGCGGGCCCCGAGCGACGGCTGGTGCGCTTCGAGCGCAGCGGAGGCGCGGCAGGCTCGGCAGCACGCTGCGGTCGGGAGCAGGTCCAGCCGGGACCAGGCGCGAGCTGGGGCGGACCGATTCGGGCCGCGTTCGTCGCGCGGGCAGCGAGGCCAGCAGCGGGTGCGGTGGGGCGGCCACGCCTGCGAGGTGAGGGCTCCGGGCGCTGGCGGGCTGACGCGGTTGGGCGAGTGCATGCGACGATGCCGGTCGGTCACAGGGATGCGCTGCAGGCGTGGGGCGTGGTGGCTGGCGGACATGCGACAGCGTCTCATCTCGGCGCTTTGTGGCCAGAGCGGCGCAGCGGCGACCCGGCACCGGTGTAGCTACAGGTCACGCACGACGGCGACGATCCGGTTGCTCCGTGCGTGGCGCTGGTGTGCTACGAGCACGATGGGCGCAATGCACTACCAGCCGACAGCGCTTCGAGCGCAGCGCGCGACGGCTTCAAGTGGTGACATCGCGCTGTGGGGAGGCGGCGCTTCAAGGCTGGCAGGGATATGTAGCTTCGTGCTACAGTACAATGGATGATGGTACCAGATTCGAAGAACAATGGCTCCGTGCCAATGTAGATGGAATCTACTGTGAATTGGGAAACAAAAACATCGCGAACTCATAGCTTCTTGCCACGTGGACGCGTGTTAGAAATAAAAACAAGTGATTAGATGCAATCACCTGATTCTTACCGATTCTCACCTTTCAATCTTTCTCCGGGTAGAGCTTCGTGCTGATAACGTGTTAGACAACCTCACTATCGAATAGTCCGGGATTGCCTAATAGATCTAAACTGGAGAACAGAGAGAGAGGGAGAGAGACATAATATAAGGAGAAACTACATTACTTTATTATTCTGATTGCACGTGTACAATGAGATGAACTCTTGCCTTCTATTTATAATATACAGCTAGGATTTCGGAAGAGTCCACATGTGCCAGAAGCACGTGTACAATGGATCACGATGGGCCGAATTTCCTAACAGCGATAATTGTTTGGGCGGAGGAGGGGTTTGTTGGCCGGGATCTCTTTCCTTACCCGTGTAATCGTGTTTGGTGGCAGGTGTTCGGTGCTAGACCGCGACAGCATCCATCGATCAATCCTTTCTTTTCGTGCTCCTGACTCACTCAGTTTATCCACCGTAAAGCAATCTTATAGATACACGGAAACTGACCCTCCCTTCAGAAATGTAGTGTGATTGTATCATCACGTGTTCTTCTCATGCATGACGATCATAAGATAATAAATAAATCGTACAACACTGAGAAAATAATAGATAAATCATAGAGAGCACCACTCGCTGGATGCGGTTTCCTAGGAAATTCCTACGAAAATCCTATGTTTTAAACGAACACTGAGATTACTTATACTTGTTGTACAGCAGCGCGCCGATTCTTATACGGGGTTTATACGGCAATTTCGTTCTTTTGTCGTTCATGTAGGAGTGGCGAGTTTCCTGCGTGCGCCACTATCGCAACGTACGCACACTCGCACTGCTACCTGGCGACGTCAGGCGTGGCTCGCGCTGCAAGCCCAGAACCGGCCGGTTTCTTCAACAGTATTTTATCCCCTGTCCCTGCCGTCGTTAATCACCGGGCATCCTTCAGTCAGGAATCAGCTGCGGCTTACTAGCACCGAGCTATACCGTGCTCAGTAGCTGATACGGCGCTTTCACCCAAGCTCCTTATCCGAACTGTTGGATCAACAGACCATAGATTATACTGTAGTTATCTAAAGCTAGCTCTGAGTTTCTCATGTCATACGCTCGCTGATTATACAATATACACAGCCTCTCGACGGAAAATTGGCAGTCCCGAGCCAAACAAAACGGAGTTCATCCCGAGATAAAAAAAAAAAACTCGACCATAGCCCTCCAATTATATGGTGCTCATGCTTTCAACTTTATTCAGGCCATGACCGAAAGTGATACTGACCAAACTGATTCACTGTTTGGATGGGCGGGCAGCGCACGACCCATTACCGAGCGCTCGGCCCAAAGAAAAGCTTCCCAGCTGGCAGCTGAGAACGCTTTCAGCTTCTTCAGTAAACCTTTCAGCCAGTTCCGGACAGCTTTAGATTACAAAGATTGTAGATTATAGCCAATTATTTGAAAAAGCGGCTGCCTGAAAGATTATGAAGCTTTTATATTATAGTCAACTATTTAGAGAAGCTGCTGCCTAAAGAATTTACTGGCCGAAGAATCTTCCCGCTCCAGATTATAGCTAGCTTCAGTCCTCAGGCCGACGGAGGCTCGGGCGGAGCGGCGGAGGGGCCGGCTGGCAGAGGGGCTCACGTGGAGGGATGGCGGGCCGGCAGCCGGAGTGACGGTGGGCCAACAGCCAAAGGGACGCCAGAGTGGCGACGGGCTCCAACGCGCCCAGCCTCCTTGCGTGGCTCTGCTCGAAGCAACAATTCTCCACGAGAATCACCCATCAGGAAGCTTCTAATTTTATGTACAAGCTAGTTTTTGATCGTGAGAGAAGCTGTTCAAAATTCTCTCGTTTGGCAAACAATCCGTTTTTCTTTTAAACACAAATTGTCCCGAACGAGAATCCATAGAAAGTTGCATTGGAACGCTCTAGTATTTCTTTGTGAATTTTGTTAGAATCGACAGAGTTAAAAGCAAGAAGTAGATCAAATCGAAAAGAGGAATAAGAGACACAGATTTAGCATAGAAAACCCTTGAGAGAGAAAACCACAAGCGTCTACTGGCAAAATCTCACTATTTCCTTTAGTGTTACAAAACGCAGGGGATTATAATCTCTCTTATCTTTTTTGTGGCTTATAAGAAAGTATATATGGTGGCGACTTGATGGACCAGTCTGGACTCCGCTCCGCTTTGGCCCAAGCCTCCCGGCGACGGGCCTCCGCTACGCTCCGCCAAACTCGGTGTTCTGTATTTGGATCATATACCAACAAATTTTGTTGAACACAGCTGTTACAAGCAGCGGCAGAGCCAGGCCACGGGCAACCCAGGCCTTGGCCCGAGGCCTGGCCCAAAAATCCTATGTAAATTTCCTAAAATTTTTTATAAATTCACAAATTAGCCCAATAACCATTAGGCCAGCCCGAGGCTTGGGCCTGGACTGGCTTTGCCCCTGGTTAGAAGATATGCACCTACAGAAACAGGCAGTGCTTATTTCTCTAAGGAGTAACAACAGTGCCTAGTGATCTACATTCTACAACTTATGAATGGTTGCCATGTCTGCAGCCTCCTCCAGAGTCCCTTGCTACACATGATTCTACCACTCCATGGGGAAGTTGTTGACCACCAGCCTGAACCTAAGGGTACAGCTTAATGCGCATCCTCCCGAGCGAAACGAATTGGTCAACTGGCAAGTCTGCAGCCTGTATTCCCAGTTCATCAAATAGCTTCCCTGCGCTGCATTTCTGACCCCTGAACAAAAATACAAGATTGCAGCTGGTATTCAGTAAGGTGGAAGCAACAGTATGGATGCTGCAAATAATGATGTACCGATTTGTCCTTCAGCCTTCAGGCCAGATGGATGTACCTAGGCACTTCTCCTCAATGAACTCAGATTAACGGTACAGAGGGGTGGCTACAGCATGTGTTTGTCCAGACAAGTTGCGGTGAAGGATATAATATTACAAAATTGTCTGATGAACAAGCTTAAGAAACATTTGTTTGAAAAGCTAATGTAGAAATGAAGTAGGCAAGCAAAGGCAGAAAAAACTGTAACAGATGAGTAGATGACTCATGTCTAGTCTGTGTTGAACTGTTGATTTATATGCTTAAAAGCAAGACGTTAAAAGCTAGGTAAATTTGTGCACAGCACGGCAAAGTACAAAGCTGAACATTGAGTCATTCAGTGCTCCAACATGACCTAATTTACCATACATTCATAAACCAGCATTCCTAAAACTGGTATTGGACCGCATAACACTTTTATGGGTAGCACCAGATCCTGATTGGTTACCAGCGGGAACTGGCTGAAGGGGTTGACCAAAAGAAAAGCTTTTGCTCAGCCAAATGTAGGGTGACTGACAAAACTTGGGTGTCGAACTGGAGATTGCACCCTCCGAAGAGGGCCCTTACCATGCGCACAGAAGGTTAGAACTACAAAATCTTTTGTACAAGTGCAAATGATTTTTACAGGAGATGTCCGTGCTTCCTCATGTTAGCTGATACAAATCATGTAAAATCAGAACTGATCAATAATGCTCCTCCTGTAAACTGAACTCCAGTACTAATGTTATAGATATACAAGGATTGGATAATGTATTCTATAGGAAACGGGCAGCACTTAACTCTGGTTCGGACGCGGCAGCAGAGGAACCTGCGCCTGAGAATAACAGAGGAGGGTAGAAAGAATAATTAGTTAGCAATTAGTTATCTTATCTCGTAGTTGGTTACCATATCCAGTAGTTGTTTGAATTAGATAAGGATTAGGAGATCTGCTTGTAAGGATCTATCAGAGGTACCCTCTTATTTAAGGGAGAAAGAAAACAATGAAAAGGCATGCAGTTTTGTGCCACAAATTACCTTCTCGGCGGTGCCTTCCAATATACCGTTTAAATAATATTGTTATACATCTTTATCATTTTGGGTATTCTTTAATATTGATTATAAGACCCTTCAAAGTGATTTCTATAAAAAAAAAATTCATCAAAGTCCACTATTTATAGTATAATTTTTGTACATCCTCCTTTATACGTGGAAATGGCTATATAAGAAAAAAAAAATAGAAAGGGTTTCAATGAAATTTTTTCAACCAAATCACATTGGTGTATCTTAAAATTACTATAAAATTATACTAAAAACAATAAAGGAGTATAACATGTTTTTTTAAGTGGTATATTATAAGTGAGAGTATGTACACTACCGGGAGTATGTACTCTCAGTTACCCTTACCACAAACAATGCTTCTACTGCCTAATTCAAATGGGCATGCTAATCATGCAACAAATCAAAGGTTATTAAGATTATACTCCACAACAGATGCATGATAACAGTGCGCATGCAAGCCTATTATTAATGGGAGTTGTTATGCACTCCCTATATATTAACTGACGTTACATAAGTGAAAGAATATTTCATAAGTGGAAGTTGTTAACTGGTTCCTCCTGATTAGGAAGTTATTTTTAACCAGATTGAGGTTGGGAGTACAAAACTGGCTTCTATATATGAAAATGGTTCCATACCCTGGGAGTATGTACTCCCACTCTCAATATACTACTTAAATGATGTTATTATATTTCTTTATCCTTTTGGGTATACTCTAATACTGATTATAAGATACTCTAAAGTGAGTTCCTCAAAAAATTTCATCAAAGTTCACCATTTATTGCATAATTTGTTTATATACTCTTTTTACATATGGAAAAGGGTATTATATAGAAAAAAAATAAAAGGCTTTTTTTCAATAATGTCGCATTGTAGTATCTTAGAATTATTATTAGAGTATATTAAAAATGATAAATGAGTATAACACATTCTTTTAAGTGATATACATATATGAAGCCTCTTTTCTACTCCCGGGAGTAATTACTCCCTATGCCGTATCTCACAACATAGGGAGTATCTCGCGCAACGGAGGGTATGTACGTGTAATACACAAGTATATAAGACCATCTAGGTGGTATTTACATTTTTTCAGAGGTGGTATGTACACTTTTTAGACATACTCCTTTTTATGTGCTTATATGAAGATATTTGTAAAATAGGCTAAAAACTATGTACTCTCTTGCAATTTTTTCATGTGAATCTCATTGGAATATCTTATAATTAGTATATGAGTGTATCCAAAGTGATAAAGGAGTATTTAAAGTTCGTTTGGGTGGTATTTCAGATATGGGAGTAATTACTCCCGAGAGTAAAAAGTATTTTTCATACACACACACACACACACATACATATATATATATATATATATATATATATATATATATTGCAATTACCTGGGACACCGTGGTGCCTGGACACCATGATCCAAAACGCATATTTTTTTTCTATTTATTTGCATTCAAATTTTTTTTAAATTTTAGGATGTTAAGTTTAGCCGGTTTACTAACTAGTTCAAACAAGTTTGAATTGAAATTCGAACTAGAGTTTTTTTTTGGATGATAGTTTGATTGTAGGTATGTGCTGATTACATATATAAATCAGCAAAGCATGTTATCTAAATTCATTCAAATCTTCGAATTCAAGTGTATTTTTTTTTCAAAGTTATGTGTTTCATTTGAATTGTATTAGATAGGTATATACCCTAAAATTGAAAGTTTTAAAAAATATACCGAATTTGTCTTAAATTTGTGCATTTAAAATTATGGTGCCTGAGCACCATGGTGCCCCATTACAGCATTCTCTCTCTATATATACATATATACATACATACACACAAACATATATATATGCAGCATATATAGTGTTAATGGGCCTATGGGTGCTAACATGCTAACTCCCGTCACTAGCCGTCGGATGAAGAATCTGCGGCCTAGATTGATCAAGGTAGAACCCCCTTTGATCAAGGTGGGAAGACGTATTCGCGAGAGAGGAAGGCACTCGGGCGGGCAAGAAAATAGGCCTTCTCGCGTGGATTTAGGCCGCAAGAAGGTGTGCCTCACGAGGAGATGGGTTTGGTGACAGGAGGCGTCGTGCCGCGCGCGTTCGGTTGTTGCGCCGAGTGGGCAGCCCTGGCTACGTGATGGGCTTATTTTTTTCGCCGCTTTTTCACAGGCCTCGTTACACTCCTTTCTGTTTCAGCTGGGCCGGGGCCACCCGTTCATACTAGATAGACCATCTTTATGAAGGGCATGGTCAGCTCAGAAAAGAAATCTCTTTTTTTAAAAAAAAAACTCAAAAAAGAGTAAGGGTATGGGCCTAATCTATTCAGCTACACGCTGGAATGGATTGGATTCTCTTTCGCTGATCATCTTATGTTCGGTACATAAGGGATAAGGCTTTAGCAATGGCTAATTTGTGGGACATATTATCTTGTGACAAGTGGCGGCATCCCTCTCTTAAAGTCTCTATTTGTGATAAGTAGCATCACCTCATTCTATCTCCTATTTTATTTTTCCCTCAAAGGCCCTCTAATTGTGATAAGTGTCATTATCTTCTTCATCCTCTTTCCTCATCTATTTCTTTCCCCTCAAACTAGAAATAGTTTTGTCTTTTAAATTACTTCCTAAAGTTTTTTTGAAAACAAGTATTTTTAACCACTTTTGAAAGTTTTTTAAGTGGAACTTTTCGAACTAAAAGTTTGTTGAATATAAACTTTTTGATTCGTATGTTTTTGAATTGAAAGTTTCTGCATTTGAAACTTTCTAATTTGAATTTTTTTAGTCAAAGCTTTACGACTTGAAATTTTTCGATATGAAATTTTGCGAGTTGAATTTTAGATCAAAACTTTTTGAACAAAAAAAATTTTGAACCAATTTTTTTTTTAATTGAAAGTTTTCTGAGTAGAAACTTTTTGTTCTGAAATTTTTGGAGTTGAAACTTTCTAGTTTGAATTTTTTATTTAAAATATATTAAGATGAAACTTTCTTATTTGAAACTTTTGAATTTGAAAATTTTCGAGCTGAAACTTTCAAATTTGATAATTTTTTATTTAAATTTTTTCAAGTTGAAACTTTCTGATTTAAAATGTTTTGATTTATTTTTTTAGTTGAAACTTCATATTAAGAATGTTCAAAGTTAAAATGTTCTAATTTTAACATATTATCAAAGAGATGGATGAAAGGAGATGGGGAAGTGAGTAGGGAAGAGGGAAGGAGAAGAGGTGAAGGTCAAGATGAATGGAGAAGATGACACGCAGCATATCCCAGGAGTGTGTTCTTAAATTGTTAGTTAGAGGATACTTCAAATCAGTCATACCCCAAGACTTCACATGTGTTCCCTTTTATCCTTTTGAGACTAGCCGTACAGGGAAATATTTCTTAAGTGTTTATATGTATTACCTCTCGATATAAATTGCATAAATCTTCAAGCAAATGAAGGGATCAGTATTCATTATCTACCCTTAGATCTGGGCAACGGGACATGTCTATTTGGATTGGACCTAGGCACGATCGATTGGGCTGTGCTTGGGCCGGCGAGACACGAAAGCAACCTTTTTGTAAAGAAACACTATCTATAGTTCAACCCGTCATCAACTATTTTACCCCAGTGGCCTAGCCTTTCATCAAATACTACTTCTCAGATTCGACTCCTCCTATGACCCATCTAGAGCAGTCACTATCTTCCTGTACCCTATCATCTACTTTTGCCCTCATCCACCGCTCCCTCCTCTCCACACGTCCACCTCCCCCACCATCCCGTGCCATCCTCTCTTCACTGTCCCTCGCTGTCTCGATGCCAAATCTAGCGGTCTTCGGTCATGTCGTCATCGGACATGGCTTTATGGCACTACACCATCAGCTTCGCCAACCGTCCCGATGAAGAAGATGGCAGCGACCGGAGTGGAAGAAGACGACGACGGAACCAACAGTTTTTTCCCCATGAATAAATAAAATTTAATTCTTTTCCCCTAAATAATTGTGTATGCCATATCTTCGCTGGTAGTCGACGATTACTTCTTGTCCTTAGTACCGTCCACGGTGACAGATTTATGGCGGTGGCGTCCATCATCCATGACTAACGGCACGGCGGCGACATGATATGCCTTGGGCCGTGCCTAGACCTCGTCGGAGGCAAGTTAAGCCAACACAGATTGTGCCTTTTAGCCACGGTACATAAGTATCTAACTTTTATTTATAATTTAATATTTGTATAACTTTTTTAAAAGATATACTTAAGTACCCTCAATATTCTTTACCCAATCGTGCGGGGCTGCCCTGCCCCTACTAGAAGACTAGCGGCTCCATCATGACACAACGGCGACGTCGCACGGGCACATGCACGGCACAGTGGCCGTGGCCGGTAAAAGGCGAGGCTACCTACGCCGTAGCCGTGCAGGCAATTGCTAGCTAGGCTAAGACGTGCACTCCATTGAGCAATTGAGGGGCTGTGCTGTGCTGTGACTCACGATGTCACCTCCAACATGGCCGCTTTTGAACTTTAGTTGTCAGCCGGTTACTATTCGCGCCTCAGTAACAAGTTAACAAGTCATCAACGATTCGACATGAGGTGTAAATAGTCGTGGACCGGTCGGTGATCACAGGGTAGCATGCGTATGCTTGGTTGGCTTCATCACTTGGCCTAATCGAATAGCTGTTAAATTGGAGGTAATGTGAAAGACACACTGTTCTACAGAGTTGGTACTGCACTAGCTAGATGCCCCTAGCTAGTCATGATTAGTGCAAGGGTGCTTGTGTGCATGGTAATGTCTATTGTCCTCCTTGAGCCCCGTGACATGAAACCACATGCATGGATTCGCATTGTCAAAGTTTTGATCCGGTCTTTCCAGAAGTGTTTTCGTAGTAATTGAACGTGTTTGGACCCCTTTTTTTGTAGCTAGCTTAGCTTGTTTAGTACTAGTCCCCCATGCTTGGTTTAGTGGTTAGTGCTACTATAGTTTGGATTATTGGGTACACGTGCACATGAAATCATGAATACAACTTTAGTCAACACTCTCAATGAATAGTCAAGTGGTACTGTATTAACTAGTAGAACTCCCTCCATTTGCAGTCGCTGGCAGTTTCCATCCCCAGCTACTGTTGCAACTCTTGCCTTCATCGTGTTCCTCAACTTTAGCTTGACCAGAAGCTAGCACAGCAGTGATCATAAGGGCAGAGTTCGGGAAACCACGTGCGTGATGTTTGTTTGTTTGGCTTTTACCCTATCGCTTTTCTACATTGAAAATTTCGAGTAGCACACTACGTACCCTCGTTGTGATATGAAAGTGATCGATATATACAGTGTAGGACAGTCCGAGTGATTAGCTAAGCTACCGCCTCTCACCGTCACTGGACGGCCGGTCCAACCGGTATGTACTTGGGTATTTCCTCCGGCAAATGCACGGCCGCGGCTGAGAAAACCAACCGGGCCCCGGCACGCACCTGCAAGAGGCGCCCGGTACGTAGGTACGCGCGCGGCCGGGGGGTACAACACGTACCCCCGGCCACTTGTTGCGTGCGGGCGCGGCACAGTGGGGTTTCGATCGGCCGGTGGCTCACGCACCCGTTGACTTGGCGCACCGTGGCCACCACGCGAGCGGCAGCGGTTGAGTCGACGGCACGAAGAAGCCAGGGCTCACGCAAACGGCAGGCAGCCGCACGAGCGACGGCCCGACAGCCCGATCGACAGCGCGCGCAGCGTATTCCAACGTGACGGATCCATGACGCGCGCTTGGTTGTCATCCAAGCCAGCTGGGTTTGGGCACGAAAGGGTGAGACTTTTGTAAATTATAAAAGTTCATCCACGCTAACAAAATCATATGAACATAAACACACATAAAGTAGGAGGCAAAGTTCTCTTATTTTACTATATTACATCTATCTTTACAAGAGATGCCCAAACTGATTCGAGATAAATTCGGATTCGTCCACTAGATAGAGCCCTTTCATACTTATACTAGGATTCCATCTATATCATAACACTCCCCCTTAAGCGAATACCGTGTAATGCACATGTCTCAATAACTCTCCCCTGAACTCTGCAAGTATCTAAGTCATCTCATTCCAATGTTATCAATACATCTTTGAAAAATAGATTTTGGTAATTACTTAGTAAACAAATCTGTTAGATTTTCACATGAGTTAGTTTGTAATATTTTTACCCCACCATTCTTCTGGAGTTCGTGAGGATAAAAAAAAGGGTAATATGATTCGTGATATTACTCTTTACATAACCCATTTGCATTTGCTTAACCAAACACAATCATGTGAGGCTTCATATAAAACTATAATATCTGAATAGTTGATAGAAGTAGCTACTAAGGTCTACTTAAAATACCATCAAGAAATGGCAGAAGCACCTCAGAAAAATACAAAACCAGTCTTAAATTTGGTACTGTGGGGATCAGACAGATAGCCAACATTGTATATTCTACCATGGTTAAGTTTTGGTTCTTCTGGAAAAACAATCCAAGTTCTTGAATAACTTGGAAGTATATGAGTAAAATATTGACACTAGCCCAATATCTACTAGTTGGGACTATACTGTTTCATGCACCTAAATTTAATGCGAATGCAATATTAGGTCTTGTGCAATTTGCAAGATACATAAGTATGATACTTCAGGTCCAAAGACTTTCTCATTTTTCATCCTTGTCTCAAAAAGGATTTTTATCCACTTTAAGGGATGTTACAATCATGTGGTTTTAAAAGGATGAGATTTATTCATATTAATTCTTTTCAATACCTTTTTGGCATAGGTAAACTGGTGTCAAAATTTCCTTCTAGAAAATGTTTTAGTTGCAAGCTTAAGCAATATTTGGTTTTACTAATACGATACGAGTACAAGGTGGTTGGTTATACCCGCTAGGTACAGACCCGTTGCCATCTCTAAGCACACTAACGAAACCACGTAAACAGGAGCACATATAAAATAGGGGGACAAAGTTATCTCTTTTTACTAGATTAAATCTCTTTTCCCGAGGATTGTTTAATATATAACCAAACCGACTAAAAATACATTTAAATTCGTCATTTAATAGATAGAAATGTTTTCGTACTTTAAACTAGGATTGTATGGTAACAAAACGGTCGACGCGACGCTCCCGATGCGACGCCCCTACACGGAATCTGCGCTCCGGGGGCCGGCCAGAGGCATATTTGCCCATGGGCCACGGAAATGCATGGAGCTCGACGCGGACCTGGATGTGACGCTCCATCCATCCATCCGTCGCCTTTATGTTACCGTCTGCACGCATATGTTTCCGTATATGTATTTCTTTGCGTGCTGCTTATCGACTGGCGATGCTAATAGTAGTGCAAGAAATACTGCGTAGTAGAGTAGTACTTTCTTAGAGCAGTACTTTGGGCGTTGGAGCGGAGTCTGGGATACCGACTGGCGACTACTGAATCCTGGCATGGCAGTGGCGTACACGTCCCTATTGAAGGCAGAAACATCGGTATGTGCACGGAGGTTGGAGGAGTGGTAGGTAGGTATGAGTTTTTATGCGCGAGCATGGCCTTGAACTTGAGTGATACTACCTGGCAGAGGGCCCTGGCCCTGGCCAGGTCCACGTGTGATCGTGTACACGTACTCAGGAATCTCGATGTCTTTGCAGACGGTAATACGGTACCACTGTCTGCAAGCGGTTCCTGAACGGATTGCACATAGAAACGACGATCGGCAGCACTCCACGGCCCGGCCCGGCCCGGCCCTGGCGCATAGCTGCTCGTCTAACCCCCTGCGTGAAATTAGTAGTACCAGGGTTAACCAAACTGAAACCGAAAAAACCGATGGAAAACCGAAATTGGAAATTCGAAAATATCGAGCCAAAAATCGCTGGAAAATCGTTAGAAACCGAAGAGTTTCAAAACCGAGCATTTGAACAAAAAACATTCAAAACAAATTTAAAAAAAACGAAAATCATTCGGTTTTCTCGAAAACCCATTGGTTTTCTCGAAAAACCGATCGGTTTGCTCGAAAAACCGATCGGCGAGTTGAACGTTTTGGGCGATCGGTTTTTTGAGCGGTTTTCGTCGGTTTCTTCGAAAAACCGCTCGGTTTTCACCGGTTTTCGATCGGTTTACATCGCATAAATTTTTTCAAATTTTTTGATATTTTTGAATTATTTTTTTAATTGAACCAGTTTACCGACCGGTTTAGGATTTCGAACCGGCTCGATACGGTCGAAAACCGCGATTTTCGAACGTTTTCGTCGGTTTTGTGAACCCTGAGTAGTACCCTTTGCGTTTGTTTCTTTATTAGTTTTTCTCTCTCTCTTTTTTGGAAGGAACTGCTCCTATCATTTGAACCATCCATTGTAAGAACAGGCGGTCCAAATCACAATGCGTTCTTTTCTTTAACTTTTTCTTTTGCTTTGGCTATTGTTGTGTACGTACATAACACATCACCATCTTTGCAATGGATTTTGCTTTCTTTTTTTCGAGGACGCGCAAAAGATCCGAAATTCCGAATACAAGAGCCCAAAACACGAAGAGAGAAAATGGACGGAAGGTTTCCCTCTCGAACTTTTTACTGTTATAGTCTTTTAAAAAATTAGTACTTGTGCTCCCCCCACCCAAAAAAAATAGCCTCCTGGCGCGCAATCCCACACTCCTTGTGCGCTATAATGCTAAGGACATCTGCAATGGTGTAGTCAACTACTAGCTATAAAAAATGTACATGTCATCTATATATAACTAATAGACAACCTCTCCAATGGACTAGCTATAGCATTATCTACAAAATTAAATATGGGCCCATATGTAAGAGGTGATAAATGCCTTGAAATCAGCTATAGCCTGACTATAAGTTAGTAGTCAGTCTATATTTCTCTTTTCTTTTTCTCTCATCCACATAAGCAAAATACTAAGTTGGTACCCTTATAGTAAGCTAAAGTGGCACCATTGCAGATGCCCTAATGCAGCGCTCGGGGAGCACTGCATTAGCTGACACTGCGTACAAGGGGCGCTGCAAGCTAATAAAGTGGCTCCCCAGTTGCAAACAGTATATGCGGTACTGTAGCACATATTGCTACAATATCACACACGATTTTTTTAAAAAAAATTGTATTGCGGTTGAAAAAAAATATTTCATGATCATCTGCAACAGTAAAAAATATTATTGATGGTCCGAATAATTATTGTCGATAATTGGGCCCGTAGAATTTGTGAAAAGAATATATCATGTTATATTCTGCCCCTCAGAATATGGGTCCTCAAATATATTTTGCGGGTCTAATTGTGTTATATTTTTACTACAAATATGAGCCCATAAAGATATTATTTGCGGTTCAGATTAATATTATTTTTTCAAAATTATTTCGGTCATGAATTGGACCCCTGAAATGAAAAGCTGAAAAGCTCTCCCCTCTCAACGTAGCAAAACGCGCTACAAGCTACACAGGACTTGAGCACTCTCACAAACGTTCCAGTTGCTGATCTCATCGTAGTTGCGGTTTTCAACGAAATGCTTTTTCGAACTGTAGCGGTAAGGTCGAATTTCGCAAAATTCGAGCGAAATCCAACGAAAAGTTGAACCCTGGTAACCTCTCGTAGCTCAGAGCCTCAGACTGCTTGTCCTGAAAAACTCTTCCGTTCCTTTCTTTCCAGGTGCACGGTGCACCATAGTAGCGACATGACTAGTGAATCAAAAGCCTACTCGATCTTCCTTTGGCAGTTGTTCCCTGGCTGCTTGCACCAGCTCAGAAGAGGCGATGCAGACTATTCAGTTGGCCAAGAGCTTTTTTTTACGGAACACTAAATTTAATATAGATATTTATTCTTTTCGATCTAATAGGTGGGATTAGCTGGTACTTATTTATACATTCTCCGGTAGTATAGTAGTGAAAATACATTTAATAAATCAATAACTAGATTTAATTATTACTATACATTATATACTACCACGGAACGATTGTTCGTAATTGCCTGGTCCATGCGCAAACAACGAACAAATGATCCACCGTTTCTGATTTTCGCCAGCATAGTTTGCATGTTCCATGATTGCCTGATTGGCGATACCTCTTCTTGTTAGCCGATCTGCTGTCCAACAACGAAGAATTTAGCGATATTTTGAAGTGCTTGCAAGCCCGGGAAAACAATATGTCGAGTGGATATGTATGGCGTTCGCGGCCGGCCCCTACTACGACGCGCAGGCCGGCTCCTCCGCCCATTACTTTGTAGTACTACTATTGATGACCATTGTTTTGTGCGCATAAATGTTTCCCTGCTGAGGTCTGCGCTCTGCAACAATGTAGGGACGGCGAAATGCCGAGGCTCGATGCAAGTGCAACCGTGTGTAGGGTTTACTTCCACTGTAAACTTCGAAAATTCTAGCATACTATTGCCAGCCCGATGCAACCGAGCATCCGTTACACCATACATTGGGCGTGTTTGCTTGCTGCCATGGAGCGTAGCTGCTTGGCCAGGAGCTTGCCGCGACCCGGTTTGATCGCCGACCTGGCTTTTTTTTTCAAATTTTTGGAGGCATACCCAGCGGCAGGGGCGTACCCAGTGGAGGGGCTCCGTTGGGCTCGAGCCCACTCTCCTGCTGTCAAACCCTAAACACCCTCTTTAGCACCAACACTCAGTTTTTAGCATAGCAACGGCGAATGCATATGCGTTCTGGTGCGGTTTGAGGAGGAAGAAGTTTTGCTAGGTGTTGAGCTGCTTCCTAGGTCATGTGGTCTGATGGATCGTTGCCTGTTAAATGACTAATTTTGCAATTGGTAACTTCGGTTAATGTTTGGAAAACTGGACTCTAACCCTAGACACGCATAGAGACCATAAAAGAGAGGGGCGGTGGCTCGGCACCTCTCCTTTGCGAGGACATGGCAGCTCATCGAGTCAGGGACGTTTGACGCACGTCGTGGAGAGTCGGCAATAGCGAGGGCACGGCGAGTGTCGAGTGGATGCCAGTGAGCCGGCGAAGGTGCAAGCATGAGACAATAGGAAACCCACCACGACGACGGCTGGCGGGCAGGGAAGACGGCGCAACATGAATTGTCAAGTGGGTAATCGGCTGAGTGGGCTAACCGCGACAGCAAATAGGCAATGTTAGAGCAAATAGACAATGTGAGTCCCTCTTGTGATATATATATATAGGCAGCATATTTGGTGCAAACTCCCTCTTCCGTGAAAACTCCATGAAAACCACGTGTAAAAATTTCAAAAAATTCTCAAAAAATTACCATGCATAGGGAAGGTGTGGTTTTACAACCCTGTAAAATTTGAAGACAAAACTCAATTGCATTTGGAAGATATAAAAAAGACAAATTGCAAAATGAATAGTGCTAAACAGTGAAAAAACACTATTTATACTGAATTTGTCTTTTTTATATCTTCCAAATGCAATTGAGTTTTGTCTTCAAATTTTACAGGGTTGTAGAACCACACCTTCCCTATGCATGGTAATTTTTTGAGAATTTTTTAAAATTTTTACACGTGGTTTTCACGGAGTTTTCACGGTAGAGGGGGGGGTGTGTGTGTGTGTGTATATATATATATATATATATATATATATATATATATATATATATATATATATATATATATATTAACAATTGTAATGGTGCTAATTGGTTGATTATAGATAATAGCTGGTTTGTTTGATTGATTGATGTTAACTTGTTCATAGATTTCTAAAAAGTCTGATAAGCGAGCGTTGCACAAATATTTATCAAAATAATAAAGTATTGGTAGTAACCCTTAACTGATGAGAATACAACACAATCTATTTAATATGTTTGTCTCAATTTAGCCTAATTTCTTTAATTCTACCGTCAAATTTTATATTTGCTGCGGCACTGCCTGAGGGCACATAGTCTCAAGCACATGCTTCCAAGTTCCAACCAAACAAACTACTCTCTCTATTCTCTATTTTTGTCTGAACAGACAAAAATCATCAAATTTTTAGTCTACTCTCCGATATAACCTTTTGCCAGAAACGCTGTTTAGACCTCCAATCAAACAAGCCCATGGTCCACGCTCCCACGGGGGCCCATCTCCTACTGTTCGCAAAATGTCGTGTGTTTCTACTGACTTGCACGTGGTTGGAAGGAGGTTCAACCGAGAGGGTCAAGCACGTAAATTACGTAATCGAGTCCCGTTCATCAGGTGAACATGAGCGGTGGGTGCATGGCTGCATTCATGAGTTCCTTTTCAGGAAAAAAAAAAAACTGGATCGGTAAGTTTGTGTAAAGTTCTAGATTGACTTGAGTACGTAGAGTCGTTGTCCCCAAAGCACTCATCTGGTTTCCGCTGCATGCTTTGTCTTTGCTCACGATCAATTGCACCCATGAAACACAAAATGTGATGTACTTATTCAGAAATGATGAGTATACCTGCGAACAACGTCGTCGGTCTTACCACCGCTGTGCGGACGGTTTTAAAAATTTGCGCATCCCTCGAGGGGAAAGAGAGGAAGGAATATTTGCTCATCCAAAATCTCACTCGGATAAAATTTAAAAAAAGAATCAAAATGTTTCAGTAATATTGAAAATCTCGGCGATATCTCAGGTATTTTGACCGCATTTCAAGTTTTTTGTGCCGGATTTAATTGGATTTGGGGTGAAGATCATCCGCAAAAATTTTCTAACTTGGTTTGAACCATTTTTCGCTCAGTTGACATTTACATAGCAGGGCATATAGCTTATAATATTGTTAATTTGTTATACCTCTGTCGATGTTCAAGATCGGGAGTCCCTAAATCGAGCTTATGAATGTAATTGGGGCTGTCTTTGCGTGAAGTCAATCAAGATTGTAAAGGTAGGAAGAAAGGGAATGTTCTTTATTCAGTCATGTGTCTTAACAAAGTGCATGCCAATGAATTGGGAAGGAAAAATACTAATCTTGTTCTTCTCCTTTGTTCTGTTATGTTCTCTCTTGATTCTATGCGCATACTTCCTACTTATAATTGATGAATGGATGTCAATATGTTATCTTCTAAGAGGTGTGCGACGATGATTAATCTATCTGAGGTCCATAAATGGTTACGATTTTTTAAAAGTCAATCACATCATCGTAAATGTGGCCCATAAAACGAAGAGACACATTAAATATCTCACGATTATTTAGTCAAAATTACAGTTGACCATGGTAAACAACTTCCCGACCTACAATATTGGTCGGACAAAAACTTATCTTATACTTCTGATCCGAGCCTTTATCAGATTGGGAACGGTTCAATATATAAACCTTTATAGGTCGGACATAATACATTTTATCATACCAACTTAGATAAGATCGGGTAAAAGATAACTATCGCCTCGATCTGATTCAGGTCGGCAAGGAATCTCTATGCAAGGATAAAAGTGCGGAAGACGCTTTTTCTAAGAGGTACAAACGACCATTTGGAAGTTACTCCCTACGAAAAGATGACTTTCTGATGAAAAGACAACTCTTCGGTGAGAAGACACCTTTTGACGGGAAAATACCCATCCGAAGATGACAACTGCCATCCCTTTTGATGCTATAAATGCAATACTCCTGGAAAGATTAAAAGGATGAAGAAATGTCTGTAAACAATAGAGTTGGGTAGTCTATACTCTGTAAAGAACACCCGTGATATAATGCAATTCACATTCACTTTCTATTTCTTTCAATTTTGTTTTGTAGACAAAGACAACCACAATTACATCTGTAAGCTCGATCTAGGGACCTTGTATTTTGAACATTGATAGTGTCTTCTTGTCAAAAGATGTCTTTCTATTAGGTGTATTTTGATAAAGATGAGTCTCTTCGTTGAGAGTAACTCTAATCAGTTGTTTTTACCTGTCAGAGAGAGTGTCATGCTAGTCTTGTGCGAAGATAATTGTCTCTCCAACCAGTTTCAGGTCAGTGCAAAGATTATTAAATACCCAACCAGTTTGCTGGTTGGAGTAACTAAATAGGTTATTCCCGACCTGCGTATATTTAACTGGTCGGGGACGACCAAATAAGCTATTCCCGACCAATATATATGTATAGCTGGTCAGGGTAACGAAGGTATACTTTATCTTCGACTGATTTGAAAAACTGGTCGGGGAATTTTTTTTAACGTGACTAAATTTAAGTCATAACTAGATAATGGGTTTTGAGCTTTATCTTTTCTTATGTGCTCCTTTTATTTATGAGCACATAGGCCCAAAAATTATTTAAGTGCATATTAATCGTCGTCAACCTCTTCTTGTAAAACATTGAAAGGACCGGGATGTCGGCCTAGAGGGGGGGTGAATAGGCGATTACAAAATTATACCCAATTAAAATTAAACAAACAGAGATAATGCGGAAGCGAAAGGTATAATTAAGTTTTGCAACTTAAACAATTTAGCCCGAGACAATTAACTCGGAGACTCCGGATATTTAGTCCGGATACTCCGGGTTATCCGGATACTCCGAATCAATGTACCGGATACTCCGGATGATCCGGATAGTTCGGATAAAATACCGGATACTCCGGGTTGAGTGTCTCGGCCAAGAATTCAAGATCTGAGCAATCTAGAAGCAATCCACTTGAACAAGAAGTAAGTAAATACTACCAAGAACCTATATCAAGTGGAGAACGGGAGCCAAGCACAAAAACAAGATAGATCGGGGCTCCTAAATAAATCAACCCTATACAATCAACTCAATCACACATATAGGAATGAATTCAAGCAAGTAATGAAAGAGATGAAACCGAAATGAAGATGGAGACACGAAGATTTTATCCCGAAGTTCGGATCCTTGAGGGATCCTACGTCTCCGTTGAGGCGGCTCGGTCACACTTGAGCCGGGTCTCTTTCAACCCTCTTCCTCCGGTGTTGCACAATGCACTCGCCGGTCTTCACTTCTTTGATTCCTTTCCTTGCGGAGGCGGAATCGGACCTTCACAAACCTTCGATGGCCTTCCACACAAAGCTTGGAAGCTCACCGGCAACTCCTAGCCGTCTAGGAGACCTCAACCTCCAAGAGCAACAAATGCTCCCGAAGAACTCACTTAAAGTCCACCTCAAGTGCTCAACAACTCAAATCAATCCTCAATCCAAACACCTCTCTCCTCTACCCAACCCTTCACTCAAAAGGGGATCACTAAGATCTAAGGAGTAGGGAGGAGTATTGGGGGCTCAAGAACTCACTTAGAACACCTTTAAACCCAACAAAAACATCCCCCCAACGGCTACCTTGAAGTGAGCAAGAAAGGGGCCTTAAATAGAGGAACCCAAAAAACTAGCCGTTTGGGACCGAACTGGGCAACCCGGAGACTCCGGAAAAAACCCCGGAGACTCTGGATCATCCGGATACTCCGGAATCATCCGGATACTCCGGATAACCCGGAGACTCCGGGTTACAACCCGGATACTCCGGATCTCCCAGACAGCACACGGCAGTCCGACGAAAACGGGCATAACTTTTGATCCCGGACTCCGATTTCGGCGAATTCGGACTTTTCGGAAAGCTATGAACGATGGCTATCCAACTAACAAGGTCTCACTACCCAAATCCCAAAGGATAAAATTTGATTGCACAAAGAATCCACAAGGTGACCTCAAATTCTCACTTTCCGATACTAGCAACACTTCTAACCCTCACATCAACCCATCTACACCTAGGTGAACAAAGTGTGACTTGGGTTTCTTAACATTAGACAAGGATAGACCACTTTTGAGCACTTGAGACTTGTCTAAGTGATTTCAACGATTGCATCCCTCTTAATAGTACGGCAATCCTTAGACTCAAATTTAAACACAAAATCTAAGTCTTACACTAAGCTTACATGCCGACTTCTTCCGGATGCACGGTGCATGATGACGCTTCCACAAAGATTGATGATGCCATTCTTCTTGTCAACCTCAACGCGCTTCACCTCATGAGACTCTCGTCCTCTCGACCTTGACCTCGATCATCACCAAGACGATCCTCCATCAAGTCGAATCTGACTTAGTCCTCAGCTGTTGGTGACACCGCTGTCTTGTTGACTTTGACTCGCTTATCATCCTTCAAACCACTTGGTCATCATACACACAGCTTTGGAACCTAATTCTTATCAAAGCACTCAGCAAACACATTAGTCCCACAAGCTCAAAAGATATGAATTAGAATTAAATGAATGAGATGAAATACAACAAGTGTTTCATATAAATAGGCATGATATCAACGAAAACACTTGACATAAGAATTGTTCTCTACTAAGTGCAGCATGATGAATATGTGATTGATCTATATGCACTTAGAGAGATAATTGCCAATAAGATGAATCATTTAAATCAAGGCAAGGATCACATACTTTGCTTAAATGAAACACATGATAGAATATACATGAATTGTACATGTGCAAATAATATTTGGAATGAGAGTAAATGATGTGATCCAATTCTAGATTAAACTTCACTAGGAGAGGTGCATTAGAAGATATACAACTAAGACATGTATGCACCAAGTCAATATGAAGCAATGAAGTTTAACTCTAGTTAACACAAGCATATTAAAAACAAAACACATAATGAACTCAAATGAATATATATATACACAAGCAATTATGACATGAATCAATGTGCACATATGAAATCAACAAGTTACTTAGAGTTCAATATGCATTTGCTAAAGAGGAATGCAATGACAAATATGGAAGGAATACCGAGATTGCATACCTCATTTTTGCTTAACCATCCCAATTGATTTTCCTCTAAAATAGATGAGACTAATATTCAACTAGGCAATAAACATGTTAGTCTCATAACAATATAAATATATTAGAGGTTTGTCATTTGTTAAGCACTAAGTTAATATTTATACAATTACATTGATTGATATTACATGCGTTTGTCATTAATCGTTTGTCATTAATCACCAAAACAACATAAGTGCCTAGACGCACTTTCAAACATGTTCGTACTCCTCCTTTTAATTATGTTTTTGCATATTCTTGCAATATATGTTGAATTATTTATATGCATGCATTTTATTATGTATCAATTTCATTTCGTATCTACAATATACTCATTTGGATTATGTATTGGTTTTATTTCATGCCTTTCATTTGTGATGATAATATATATTGATTGTTGCCAATTGTAACTCTCATAATAAAAAAATCAATCAAAATGTTGCTAAAATTTCTAACTTTTATCATGACAGTAGCACTATCAGAATTTTTAAAACTTCCTCAGGATTGATCATTATCTGAAAATTTCATGGGAACATTAATATTGTATCAGGACCATCCACAAAAAATTGCAAAAAAATTTCAACATGTTTTGAACTATTTTTCATTCGATTGAAATTTACCGAGATATCGTTAATTTCTACTAAGATCTCGCAAATCCTAGTCTAGAAAAAGCGGATTTAAATTTTATTTCTTGAATTTTTGTCAAAATTTGTGCAAAACTCTAAAAACTCGCGGGGATTTCCACAGGCCCACAGGTCAAAAAGATCGCCTCGCTCTATCACGCGCAAGGCATCTAGCCGCGATATTCCGTCTATGAATCTACTAGGAAAATTAAGTGCCACTTCGCACTTGGGTATTACTGATTTACCGTTTGTTCTACTCGATTTTTTGGTTGGTTTGGCCTATTTCTACTCGTCAAATTGTGCAATCCAACCATAATTTTGGATGAATGCTACAACAACTGGAGACCAAATGTCTACGTACACGCATGGATTACTTCTCAACGTAACGACATGCTCCGCCTAAGGCTTTTCACTTGACAGTCGTGTTCACATCCGCTGTGCTGCCTATTAGAGGATATTGCACTTTCACCAATGTATATATATATAAGAAATATTGTATTACCCCTCTTCATTAGATCATATATTGTTCTTTGAATTGTGTGTCTTACTCTAGACTATAATAGTAAATGGTATTAGAAATAGCTAAAAGTGCGGGATATACAAAGAAAAGATAGTAAAATCTCACCTTAAAATTAGAGAATGATATATATTTAAAAAGAAAAGAAAAGAATATGTATTTAGAAACAGATGAATTAGCTAATTAGACACCCTCAATGTTGTGATCAGGCAGATCTCAATGTTCTACCCGACAGCACTGGTTTTTGAACAGCGAGGGAGGGAGAGAACTCCGGTGAAACACGAGCTGACGTAAACCCAAGAACTAGAGAGAACCAACCAAGGTTTCAAATCTCGTTTTGACTCAAATCCCGGACCTTCCCGAAATCCGAGATTTCGGCGAGATTCGGAAATTTCGGACAAAATTCGGACGAATTGCAAAAACAGATTTTCAAATCCGGTTTTTATTCCACCGAGAAATCCGAGATCTCGGCCGAGATCTCGCCCGAGATCACCGAGATCTCGGCAAATTTGAACCGGCCAAAAATGGGTCCAAAACACGTCAAAAAATTTTGAAATTTTTTTTGGATAGTCCTGACACATCACTAATGTTTCTATAAAAATTTGAGATGATGATCAATCACGTGGAATTTTTAAAAAATCTAACAGTGGTAAAGTCATCTAAAAAACCGTATGTAAAGTCAGTTTTTGATTTTTCAAATGTAACAAATGAACTTCTAGTTATTTAAAAAGTTTTATATATGTTCCTATTATCCTATGTATTATACAGAAATATTTTAACTGAGAAATTGAAAATTTCGGCAGCATTTTAACTAATTTTCGGATTATGAAAGTGACAATTGGCAACAATTTATACATATAGACATGAAATGATAGACATGAACAATTTATACATATAGTCATGACAAATGATAGACATCAAATGAAAATTAACCTAATGAAGATTGAAGCATCACTTGACACTTAACAAGTTGTTGAGAATCACTAATGCAGACAACCAGTACAAGAATAGCAAAAGAGCAGCTACAACTCACCAACACAGTCAAAAAATAAAATGCAACCAAGCTATGCAAATACATACTGACCAAGTTGCCGGCAAGACAGAAATGGCATACTACTAATACTAATCACTAAAACAAGCAGCATTTACAGATCCATGAAAATCAATCGAGCAAAAAAATTTCGAACTCACCGAGATTTCTCAGTTCTACCCCGAGATCTCGCCTTCTGTCACCGAGATCTCGCCTCCACGAGCCGAGATCTACCTCAACGGTCGCCGGATATGGCCGGAGTTGGCCGGATTTTGTCAGATTTCAGTCTATACAGTAAAGTTCTTCCCTCCTGCGCTGAATGAGTGTGAAAGAAGTAAGGGTACCCGTGAGCAAAAAGGGGAATGTGCCCTTATATAGTTCAATAGTGGAGGTCAGATGATATATTACTCTGTATTCCACCTTGAGCAAGAAAATACAGACAGTGCAGTTGGTTTCCAGCGCTTGGCTAGGCATTGAGTAGAGCAGCAAGTCAAGGGTTCGAATCCCATGTCCCTAGAATTTTTTTTTCAACGTTTTTTTCATAGGAATAGTTCATATTACTCGTTATAATGCTTTAGGAAAAAAAACTAGCTCAAATCCGGTAGAATTTGAGTACAATCCGGTTCAAAATTTAGAAATTTCGCCCAATTGACCCGAGATCTCGCCGGGAAAAACGAGATACAAATTTTTTTCAAATTTTTTCGTTCGAGCGGGATTTGTAATTTCGTCTAGTTCCGAAAAGCGAAATCTCGTCCGAAAAAAGCGAAATTTCGGCGAGATTTGGATCCCTGGAACCAACCACTATACTAGTAGTAGAGTCTAGTACCACTTCCTTCCGACGGGGCTCATCGTGGACCATTTAACTCGGCGTCTGAACGGGGATAAATGCGGACGTGCGAGGCATGATTTCGATTGGCTCGAATGCGGCAAGAATAATGATGCCGTCCTTCCTGCGCTCTGACGCAGCGTGTGCACAGTGCAGTATGTGCAGTATAAGCAGTAGTCGCCTGTGACACAAGGATGGCAACGGGCGGGGGCAGTACGTACCCAACGCGTCCGTGTCTTCGTCCCGTGTGGAGATTTTTATGGAGCCTGGAAGTAACTGGCTAGAGTTAAGCTACGTCACGTGAAAATTTTGATCTAGGTTTAGGTTTTTTTTATTAAAAAAAAAACGATAAGAGAATTTTAACATAATTTGGTTCTCTCGAGACGGTTTTTCAAAAATAGAGAATTTTAACGTAACAATACCGTTTCGACCTCGGATTTCAACAAGCCGGCAATACCAAAATTCTCAAAAAAACCAAATGGTTTCGAAAGTCAAACAAATTTGAAATCTGATCAAACCACGAAGTGAAATTCAAACAAAAAGATTGAAAACCGCTCGAAAAATGGCAAATTTCGAGCTGTTTTTGGCGAAAATCGGCCACAAGTTGAAAAATTGCAAAAAAAAATGTTGTAAAATTTCAAACTCCATTTTTTTTTTAAAAAAAAATTGCCACTAGAGGTCATAAAGCTATTAATACAAATTTTAGGGAACTCTTGGATAAATTTTTTTAAAATTTTTGAATTTGAATTTGAACTTGAACGGTAAACCAAACAAAATCCTTATCCGAACCGGAGCGATAAGAGCGAATTTCATGAATTTCAAACGAATTTCGACCAAAAGTGAAACCCTGGGCACAGGCACCCGCAGCGGCATATTGTGCGCCTTCGCATCCACTGACATCGTTTTACTATGCAGTTCCTATTCGATCTCTGCTGTGTTTTAAACAAAGTCAGAGACTCAGAGGTGGCGACGGTGCTACTTCGGATTGTCTTTCGCTATCTCGGGCCTCAATAGGGGTGGGCATTCGGTTAATTCATTTTTTTCGATTTAATTTTTTTTGGTTTTTGAGAAGTGTTAACCAAACCGAACCAAAAAAACCGAATTTGTTTGGTTCAGTTATTTCGGTGTTTCAGTTCACCAAAACCAAGCAGTAGGTCCCCCAACTGACCGACTCTCCGTGTGTTGCTTCTGCTCACCACCCGCGCTTGCCGCTCGTGCTCGCTGTCCCTGCCAGTGCAATGCCTCCTCGTCACCCGTGTTCGCTGTCAACTACCCGCCCGTGCTCCACTCCGCCTCAAGCCCTCAACACATCGGTCGGCTATGTAGAAGTAGGCCATGGACCATGGTGGCGAACATGGGGAGCATCATCGTTAACATCGGGGACCGAAACACAAGCTCCCCTGTGCCCGAAGTCGTTGGGTGCCGCGGGCCCTCTCGGATCTGCATTGGCCCACCTATGCGGCTGGTGGGGCCGTCGCTCCGCTCCGCCCTCAGCACGGGCCCGCCAGGAGGTGTGAGGGAGGGAGCCCAAAGGCCGGAACAGCGCACGGAGAGAGGGGTCGGTTGGCCAGTCGCGCGTGGAGAGAGGAGGCAGCCGGCCAACCGAGAGGGCAAGAGGGAGGGTGGAGTGGCCGTAGCGCCGCAGCACGAGGGATGGCTCGAGTGCCTGACTCCGGATGGGGAATTTTGACGGCAGGGAGGGCCGAAGAGGAGTGATGATTTGGTTAGCAGGTTTCTAGTATTACAAACCGAACTAAAAAAATAAAAACCGAACCGAAAACCAAATAAACTAATTTTTTTAATTAATTCAGTTCGATTTGATTTGGTTTATCGGTTTCGGTTTAAAATTACTCACCCCTAGGCCTCGGCTCTTATTTCTAACCAGTTAGCCGCTACGCACTGAATGCTGCGGTGCTGCCCGCATGGCAGCTCCCCAGCTCAGTTGTGTGGATCTGCAGGCGCGCTGCAGCAGCGGCAGCTCGTGTGGGCGCTGTGGAAATCGTTTGTCCCGGTGCCTGGTTTGGTTTAATCCGCTGTCCGTTGGGAATGGAGGGTGTATGCGAGTGTAGATATTTCGGAGCAATTGAGTTGTTTCCTGAGAAAAATCTAATGAAACTCTTGCACTTTAAGCAAGCCTTGGTTTGTGTTTTGCGATACAGATTAATTGAAACCAGGAGCAGAAGTTTGACGCGAAGCGGAATATTTCGCTGTAGGGTGGTTTGTGTTTTGAGGGGAATCGCTTCGGTTCAGAGTTTCGGTTCGCCCTCGGCCCTTCACATGCTTGCATTACCATGCATCCTACCGAGATGCAGGTTTCACTTTTCATCAAAATCCGCTGTACCGTTTCAGTTCGGAAAAGGATTTTATTCAGTTCACCGTTTAAGTTCAAGTTCAAATTCAAAACAATTGAAAAAAAAATCCAAAAGTTCTCTAAAATTAGTATTAATAGCTTCATGATCTTTGGTGTGAATATTTTTTTGAAAAAACGAAGCTTAGAATTTTACAAATTTTTTTTTTTTTGCATTTTTCCCGATTTCTCCCTAATTTTTTAAACTATCGCCGATTTTCGTCGAAAACAGCTCGAAATTCACCGCTTTTATAGCGGTTTATGACCTTTTCATTCGAATTTCACTCCGCAGTTTGACTAAATTTCAAATTTGTTTGACTTTCGAAACCGTTTGGTTTTTCACAAGTTTTATTCGATTTTTCGTGAATTTTAGTACTACCGGCTTGTCGAAATATAAGATCCAAACAATATTATTAACCCTGCCGAGATGATCAATGATGCGTTTGCGCAAGGCATGCAATTAATGACCATTCTGCGTGAGCAGGCATAGTGACAAACGCACGCATTGATCAATTCTTAATAGAGTAAATCAGAGAAGTTAAAAGAAGTAGGCATTGATACTAGATCAGCTTACTTGATCTGTAGCTCTTAAATGCTAGGGAAGCTGGATGTATTTAGGTCCTGTTTGGTATAATTGGGGTTTTTCTGAAAAGTAGTTTTTTAGTTGGGCTGTATGGCTGCCGGCTGAATGGCTGGGCTTAAAAGGTATGGTATTTGATAGTTTGGTTTTTTAGTATAGTTTTTAGGTGTGAGGGACGCTGTTGGGAATAAGGGTGAGAGGGATGTGGTTTGGGATTTTATATTTAGTGGGAATAGATAATTTTCTTCAAACGCTAGTGGTAAAGTCACAACTCTAATCCATGAAAATCGTAGGAAGTTACCTCAGACCAGTTTTTGGCTTTCAGTTTCTTCTAATACAAATAGGTGTTGGATTTTGACTACAAAAAACTAGTCATTTAGAATAATTTCAGTTTTCAGGGGACAGAAGTCGCTCCAAACAGACCCTAAAGCACCCTCGTCCTGACCCACATTTTAACCTCCGCATTTAACTCGGGCCAAACGTTAATCACCTTGCCTTAGCCTTATACCACGAGTAGTATTTGTCATGTACTACTCCATTTGCTACCGATTAAGCTCATATAAATATAATATCAGAATAAAAACATGAGGTATAGATCTGTAGCACTATCATCTTTATTCATATTTTCTTGTACGTATACTGTGTGCTTCTTATACTCCTACTTATATATATATAGGAGAGGAGAGGACTTTTCTTGGAGGGGAAGAAAATGTAGATCATAGAGTAATCTACTATAGCTCGGAATCTTCATTAGAAACCTCATAAAACTCTACTCAGAAAGTATCTATACATATATGGAATAAAATATTCCATAACACCCTCTTTTGGACATATTTCTAATGCTATATTCATGCCGCATTAAAAACACCTTCCGAAAATCTAGTGGGAAAAAACTGACAGAAAAAGTACATCACTGACATATCTCAAGCCATTGCACATGTTGCTTCATTAAAAACCTTCAATTAAGAAAACTCATCGTGACAAAACTCAATCAAGAGAAAAAAAGCATAGCATACCATCCCAAAGTTGATCGCATATAATGTTCAAATATCTCCTACTAAACATTTTAACTCTCTAAGTCTTTTCATATCTTTGTCTCTTACATGCTTCTCAAGCATGAAATTTGGTAAGGTTTTGATAAACAAATCAGCTAGATTCTTACTAGTGTGAATCTTCTGTATTTCAACATTTATCATATCTTATTGCTCATGGGAATGGAAAAGCTTAGGAGATATGTACTTTGTCATGCTCATCTTGACATTACTGCTTTTCATTTGTGTAATGCATGAAGCATTATCTTCATGGTAATCATAGGGATTTTATACATCTCTACATCACAAGACTCTTGGATACGATGAATTATTCTTCTAAGCCAAATGCACTCACGAGTTGTCTTATAGTGTAATTATCTCAAAATGATTAGTTGATGTTGCAACTATTGACTGCTTTATTTTTTTATGGAAATCACAATTCTTTCGCTTCGAACAATATATCCAATCCTAGATCTAGCATTATGAGGGATCAGACAAATAGCCAGCATCAGAGTAACAATTTATTTTAGTATCTTGACTTTCTAGGTAAAAGAGTCTAAGATCCACTATACATTTCACGTACCTCAAAATGTGTTTTACTTCCTGTCCAATGCCTCTTCATGGGCTCAAATGAATATATTGCCAAACAATTCATTTAAAAAGCAATGTCTAGCCTGGTAAAATTGGCAAGGTATAGAAGTACACCAGTAACACTCAAATATGTAGTCTTCGGCCCAACCACATTCTTATCTTATTGTCTAGGACCATACAGATATCTCTTATATCCAATGTTCTAACGATCATGGGTGTACCAAGTAGTTTTGCTTCATCATGAGCAAGCTTTTCTAACATCTTACTGGTGTAGGTAGCTTGGTGCAAGAATAACAAAATTTAGTTTCATCCAAATCTTTCTTCTTGAACTCCCTTTTTTAGCATGAGCAACCTTCGATGATGCCCTTATTGGTTTCAATGATGCCCTGATTGGTTTCAATGATGTTTAAATCATTGTCCGACGGTGTTGAACTCTATCAAGTTCTTATCCAGATTCAACCAAAATCTGACCCGCTCCGATTTGGATTGAATTCAGATCATATCCATCTTTTCGCCCGAAATGTGTTAGGGTTAATATTCCTGATTAGATCTATTTCGATCACAATACCAATCCAATCGGGACATCAACCGACGGCGACGGCACCCGCTCTTCCCCATCGTCACCAACGATGACCTCAGTGGCTCGGCTCAGACGTTGTCCACAACGACAGTAGCAGTGTCGTAGTGTTTCTCCACTACATCGTCCACAGCAACGGCAGTGGGTTGCACTATTTCTCCACCACTCTCGGTGATATCGGCGACGCTAGCCCTCATGTGCAAGCCTGGTGGCACTTCCCTGGCATCGCACCAAATCAGCTTTGGCTCGCGCTCGCCCTGGTTCGGGCGATTTAAGGCAGGCTCATGACCCCGAGCTTAACATGGACACACGGTAGTGCGTCTCAAGTTCAGCTTGGCTCAGTCGGCATGGTGTCGCTCGCTCTCCCATGCATGGTAGTGTGGCGGTGGTGACTCATCGGCATTCTCTCTCAGTGGAACATGGTGGCAACATCTTAGCCCCTCGCACATGATGAGGAAACCAATGATGACAGTTTGGTCGATCCGTGCTCGTGGTACAGCCACGTTGGCGGTTCCAGTGGGCACAGACATTGCACATTAAGGGCGATGCTCGGCCGTGTCCCACACACGACGGTGACGGTGATGGCGTCCCTAGCTTGGTTAACTAGGCGAATTAACAATGCCGTTGTGTAGCGTCTTCCACATGGCAAGATCATCAATGACATCCCACACAGATGGCACGGTGTCTCACTTGCTCTCATAGTGTGACGGAGATAGCATCTGATAGGCCATGCCACGACACGATCTTGATGGCGTTTTGGCATCCTTGCCACGGCGAGTGGCGGGGAGTGTCTTGTTGGTTGAGTGACAATCGTGCACAAGGCACAACACCTTGTCGGTCATGCCATGACGTGATTCGATGGTCGGTGCATCAATTTGGCAGTGCCATGGTGCTGCCCATGCCAAAGTCGGGGTTTAGTATATTCTAATCATACCTAAGATAGAAAATAGGTTTATTAGAGGAACAACGAATTGGGGAGAGGCCAAATGAATCTGGTGACCTTTTTATTGTACCAGCCCCTCAGCCATTTTTTTTTCAAAACTAGCCCCCGTCTCAGGAAAAAAATTCCAAAAATGGGCCCCTTCACCATCACGAAAGACTCGACAGGTGATGCGTTACATCTACCGCGGTCTGGAGGCACAGAAGCAGGACATGCCCAACAAGATGCCGCGGCTGGGGAGTGCGAAAGCAAACTTCCATGCTCGGGCGCCGCGGAAGCACACGCGCGCCCGCTCTTTATTGTGCGTAGGGTTGGGCATTCGGTTTTTTTGGCTTATACGGTTCAGTTTATCCAGTTTAAAAAAACTCAATTTTTGAGAACTGAAAACCAAAATGAACCAAACAAATAGGAAAACTGAACCGAATTAACCAAATCAATTCGGTTCGGTTATTTCGGTATTCGGTTCACCGAAACATTCCAAGTAGAGCACTTCAAAACAGCTCTGCTCTAAGCTCCCCGTGCGTCACGCCGTCTGAAAGGATCGGTATGGCCTAGAGGGGGGTGAATAGGCAATTTTAAAACCTTTTAAGATCTATTAAGCAGAAGGTTCACAGATTTAAGACAGACAAAACAGATTGAGTACCAAAAGACAGTAAACAAGTATCAAGAAGTAAAGATAAAAACAAAGTACATATACAAGAGAGATTTTCACCGAGGTTCAGAGATAAAATTCCTACATCCCCGTTAGAGCACTTCCTCAGAAGTTTTGCTCCACAAGCAACTAACTGTAGTAGTTCTGGTTTTGTCACTAATGTGACTCTTTTACCACTCCGGTGAGGTGAGTCCAAACCTCTCACAATGATAGTGGCCTTCCACAATCACAGTTGGACAGGTCGCACTATAACCACCACTGAACCGTCTAGGAACAGCTAGTTCCAAGAGTAATAGACCATCCACAAGCCCTGTCTCTTGGTTCACTAGACACTACTGAAACTAGACTTCACTTGGAGCTGCAAGAGCGTAGGATTTTTGCTTTCAGAATTTGAGCTTGGTCTCTTTGAGGGCTTTTGAGCTTTTGGGATGCTAGATGTCAAAGAGATGTAAAAGTTCTACTTTTGGTGAGCCACTGAACTGTTTAAATAGGTTACAGGAAGCAAATAGCCATTGTTGGCAAAAAGTAGCTGTTTGCCAATGTCAGACTGAAAAGACAACTCAAAATGATTGTATCTGACAAGGATTGACAAAGTATACAAGAGACTCAATGTACTCCGGACCCAAAACAGCGAAAATGCATTTACGTCGGACCAAGAAGAGTTGGTCCGTTGTACACAGGCTTTGAGCAAAAAACTGGTCCGTTGTGAGACAATGAAGGACAAGTTTACGACAGACCGAAAAACTTGGTCTGTCGTAGAAGGCAAACTTACTGGTCATGAAACAAGAAGGGAATTGGTTTCAATAGCAAAACCAATAAGTTTTATGTTTACTTCGGACCAAGAAAGGTGGTCTGATGCGAATGAAAGATTTTTGGTCCGTTGTAGCCTTAATGCACTCAAATTGGTTTCAAGGGAAAGGCTATCTGCACCGGACCCAAAAACTTGGTTCGGCGTAAATGGGAAACACTCGGTTTGAGTTCAGTTTAAAGAAATAATACAATTTGACTTGAAAGGGATATGAACTCAAGACCAGATTTTTAGAGGAATTGATCTAAGCTCCAAGTAGTCTCAATAAAAAGTCCTAGGAACCAAGATTTTGAACTTATGCATAATCCCTCTTTATAGTACGGTTGAAAACTAGAACAACATATCTAAAACACTTGAATCAACTCCCAAGTCAAAGAACTAGGAACAAGGAAACCTTAATCTTGATCTTCCTTTCCGATGAAATCTAATAAAGCTAATTTAGTTGATCATCAAGCACCAAAACCCAACAAACATTTTAAATAATCCATTAGGGGGCCTAGATGCTTTCACCGTCGCCTCATGCTGGCTACGGCCTCCCATCACTGTCAAACTGCCCGCACCAGTGCGACGCGCACTCCGTCATCGTCGCTGTCCCTACGCCTGCTTTGACGCCCAACCGGAGGGGGAAGGGGAGGTAGGGGCGGTAGGCCGGAAGGGAAAGGAGAGGCAGGGGCGGTGGTAGGCAGGGTTTTGAATATCGTTTCAGAGTCAATTTTCGAGCAGGCATCGGTAGCGAAAATCATCGAATTTCGCTCGAAATTCGAAAAAAAATCAAATGATTGCCGAATTCAAACGTATTTGAAAACTGGTCAAACGCATGAGCGAATTTCCATCGAAAAGCTCGAAATTCGATCGAAAAGTACCGAAATTCGATCGAAAAGCTCGAAATTTCGACAATAGATTTAAAACAATTGAAAAATATAAAAAATGAGGAAAAAAATACAAAAAAATAAAAAAATATTTGTAAAATTTGTAAAATGCAATTCACATATTAAAACTTGTCACATATCAATACAAGTGCAAAAAAAGGCATGCACGTAATTAAAATATTAAAATGTACCCTATCAAGATAACACTAATATATTAAAAAAAATACCATATATTTGCTATATTTTAAATAATTAAAAGTTGTCACATACCAATACAAGAAAAATTTTCAATATTAGATAACATTAACACATTAAAATATACTTCTAATTTCATTTTTTTGCCTTTTCTATTATCTACAATTTGAATGGCTCAAAAAATCTTTAATTTATTTTTTTTTCAAAAAATATTCACATCAGAGGTCATAAAAATATTAATACTTATTTTAGAGAGTTTTTGGCTAAATTTTCTTAATTTTCTGATTTTTTTTTAATTTTTTGAATTTAAATTTGAATTTGCTCGGTATTGAATTTCGCTTGGGCTCGAAATGTCGAAATTCGTGAAAATCGATTGACATTGCGAACCCTGGTGGGAGGCGAGGGAGCAGGAGGG
Source organism: Rhipidocladum racemiflorum (assembly GCA_036346355.1). Lineage (NCBI taxonomy): Eukaryota > Viridiplantae > Streptophyta > Magnoliopsida > Poales > Poaceae > Rhipidocladum > Rhipidocladum racemiflorum. Next base: position 11,796,488 of record CM070578.1, on the reverse strand, counting down.
AGGGAGGCGGTGGCCGGTGGGGGCGAGGGAAGGAGCCGTGCGACCTTTGACGCGGGTGGCCTCCGCCGCGAAGACGAGTGCCACCGAGAGGACGCCATGGAAGACAACAATCACACGAGGCAAGAGACACCTAGGGAGGAGACCACCGCAGCCGCCATGAAGAGGAGGGAGGCTGCGGGCGAGATCGGCGACCAGATTTGGAGACACCAAGGCAGGAGGCATGAGGGAGGAGATTGTCGTAGCTGCCATGAAGAGTAGGGGGGCCGCGGGCGAGATTTGGACCGGAGAGAAGAGAAGGCGGCGACGAGGAGGAGGTGAGACGACGACCGTGGAGGAGGCGACGGATTGGGGATTACTTTTACTAGCCTACTGGAGTACCAAGTCCATATACAGTAAATCGGTTTCTGGCTTCCAGAAGCCGAACTGAAAACCAAATAAAACCAAAATAAAAATCGAATCGAAAACCGAAAACTGAAAAACTGAAATATTCGATTAAATCGGCTCGGCTCGGTTCGATTTTTCGATTTTGGTTTAAAAATGCCCACCCCTAATTGTGTGCACAGCCACGCCTGTGCTACCCCTGCGTTGCCTATTGCGTCACATGTTGCCCGCTGCCGCACGCGCTCGCCCGCGCCTGCGCGAAGGCTCCCACGCTACCAAACCGTGGCAGTTGACATGTGTCACCTGCCGGGTCTTAGGCGGTAGGGATGGGGCCATTTTTTGGAATTTTTTCAAGATAGAGGTTGGCTTTGGGAAAAAAAAAAATGCCCCGATGGCTTAGTACAGTAAACACTTCAAATCTGGCAACTGAATTGACCAAGAAAAATAAAGCAACAACCTTCGAAGCATGAGCTACCTTCATTCAAGAGCACTGCCATGCTTATAACGTGTTGTATATCAAGAACATCCTTTACGGCATGACCCACAATTTAACCTTCACATTTAATTTTGAGACATGTACAGTAGAGTGATATCTTGCTGACGTAGAAGAAAGAGAAGGAGAGAGAGTATAGCTTATCTTTTCGTAAAAAGATAACTATATAAATAATATAAAATACTATTCCATAAGTTATTATCCGTAATAAATACTTTTCTTTAAAATAATTAAAAGATTGTAGAATTTTATACAAACAACTTTAAGATGTCTTTAATATTCTTTTTATATGATACGAGTATATAGACGAAACTGTTTCTATTGTTGTAGATGCTCTTAATCAACTTGCACTATACGAGTACTTCACTGTTCATTCACTCAATACTTGTGATCTATAGTTCGAAATTAGTTAATACTTAAACACAAGAGTTACCCACAGTAAAAGTAGAACACCATCTGGATCACGTTGCCGCTGAATCCAGAGAAACTACGAGCGCCACCACATGCCTCACATCTAAAGAAGCAAAGCTAGAGAAAACACACAAGATTCCCAGCCACAAGCATGGCACATAACAAACATAGGGGGAAAAAAACGACACCTAGACAGACTGCGCCCGTCACTATAGCGGTAGCTGCGCATTTTAGGATGCCTCACCACATGGCAAGGCACGACACGGCGAGCTATACTACTAGCTAGTTACGACCAACACAAACCACGCTACAACGTAGAACATTGTGCGATTATATATCCACGGCGATATCAGCCGGCGGCGCGGCGGTGGGGGCGTCGGTGGTGGGGGAGGTGGCGGTGCTGGCGCCGGCGGCAAGGGCGAGCAGCATCTGGCGGAGGCCGCGAGCATACTCGAGCAGGCGGTCGACGGCGGGGATGGTCTCCCTGACCTCGTCCTGCGCCTCGAAGTCGCGCAGCCAGGCGTGGAAAAGCGGGAACGCCTCCGCGTCCACGAGGCGCACGCCGGTGACCTCCTCGAAGACGGCCAGCCAGTAGGAGCCGCACCCGAGCACGACGTCCAGGAGGCCGACCTCGTCACCGCCGAAGAACCGCCGCCCCTTGAACGCCCCCTCCCGCAGCTCCGCCTCGATCAGCGCCAGGTTCTCGTGCACCTGCCGCACCGCCGCCTCCTGCTCCTCCCCCGTCGACGCGAACACCGCCCCCACCGCCGGCCCAAGCTACATTCCACAGAAACAGTCGGACCTATCAGCCATTTTTACAAGAAACCACGGATAGTCCACCAAGAACCGTGTGTACTACGTGCGTGCGTACATACCTTGTCGTCGGCGAAGTGGCACCAGAAGCGGGCGAGGGCGCGGTCGAGGGGGTCGGCGGGGAGGAGCCGACGGGTGCCCGGCCAGGCGTCGTCGAGGTACTGCAGGATGATGACGGACTCGGCGAGGGCGCGGCCGTCGTGGACGAGCACGGGAACCTTCTTGTAGACGGGGTTGTGGCGCAGCAGGGCGTCGCTCTTGTTGCGGAGGTCCTCCTCGGCGTAGTCGAACTCGAGCCTCTTGAGGCGCAGTGCCAGCTGCACCCGGTGCGTGTACGAGCTCGCCCACGATCCGAACAGCTTCAGCGAGGGCGCCGTGGTATTATCGTTCTTCTCCATGGCCAACTACCTGGAGCTTGGTTGGATGCTCGAATGGTGAATGGTGTTTGAGAAGATGCGGAGTGGTGCTCTTGTCCTTGGTTTGCGTGGCCTTGAGGTTTGGGGAGATGGGTGTTTATATAGAGGGAAAGGCTGTTTTATGTGGGTCCACATGGAGGTGAGGTCGACTGGAGGTGAGGTTGAAGGGTGTGTCGTGTGGTGTTCTGGGCCAGGGGAACCCTAGGCGAGTGATGGGCCGGGCAGGCTTCGGGGGCAAGCACAGCCGTGCGCTGGCCCGTCGTGGACTTTCTACTCAGCGGGGAGGTGTGAACCTGCTCTGTTTTACTTGATTTGTTACTTTTTTAAAAGGAGAAATTTTACGGTGATCATTGATTTATCATGGATATTTATATTACTAGAGAAAATATAAATAAATATTGAGAGGTGTTTCTATGCTTTCTTTTTAAAAGTTGCACAAATATTAAAGTATGAATAAAGAGTAGATGGTGATTACTTATCCTTTCATTTGCCTTAAGGTTTGTACACAGTAGCGGAGGACGGGAAAAAATTCTGATATGACGAAATTATTATTTTTATATACCTTTATTATCCGTTATTGTTCCTTGGACGTGTGCATCTCCTATCCTAATCTTAACATCAATTTTAAGGTAAGGTAATAGGATATCATCCTATTCTCATTTCGATATTAGGTGTATTATAGTGGCGGAGGACGGAGTAAAATTATGATACGGCAAAATCGGTAGGATGGAATATTAAACAATATCGTAATGCCAAAAAAATTCATACAGAGTGTCGGTGTTTCGTGCACCGGCAATACGAATTTATGGTCGGATGGGGTCGCGCGCTCCCTCTCCCCGAATGGTCGACTCAAGGAGTCAGAAGATGTATACTGGTTCGGGCCGAATGTCCCTACTCCGATTCAGGCGGTGTGAATGTATTGATCTTTGGGAGACGGACAAGGGGTGTGCAGGCGAGGCGGACGGTGTGTCCGTCCGATCCCTTGAGGTTTTCGCTAGGAGTCGAGGCTACCTAGGAGGCCCATTTTCTCTTTTCTCCGCGCCCCTCCCTCTCGGGCCTGCCTCTCCTTATATAGACGGAGGAGGCAGGTTACACGGAGTTGGGAAGACTACGAGGAGAGGGGTCTGCACGCTCTTGAGGTCAGCCTGTCTTGTCCTGGCCAACCCCTGCCCGTCCCGAGGTAGGGTTGGTGGCCTGTGGCGTCTGATCTTGCTTGATCTTTGTCGAGGTGGCGTGTTGCGTGGTGCTCTTGTCGGCCTCGGTGGCTTTAATGGCGCTTGACTTTGCTTTGGCCTCGGGAGTGGGCGTACTCCTCTGCGGTGTGCCAAGCGGCGGGGCGAGGCTTGACTTCTTCGGTGGCTCTTCCGGCGGCCTTGGGAAGGAGCCGCCTACCCTGGTACGGATGTCGAGGGGCCAGCTGCGCACAAAGCGGCCGCGACATGGCGTGGGCCTGGCTCGTCTTGCAGTGGAGCTTGAGCTTCAATATTAGGCGCGGCGCATGCCGACCGCCGGAATCGAGTCCGCCGGCCGTCGGTCGGCCCCGCCTGGTCGGGGCTCGTTCCTCGCGACCCAAGTACCTTTCGGTGGTGCCGGGCCTTGGCCGTGATAGGTTAGCCCGTTCGTGCTTAGGTGATGGGGTACCCATGGTATGGGTACTCGTCAAGAGCCCCCGAGCCGGAGCGGGTCGGAGAGCCGCTCGGGGTTTAACTGGCGGCGGTAACCGTCGACCGAGGTCGGTGATGCTAGGTCGTCGTGGCTGCACGGGAGCCGTGCACCTAGAAAGAGCCGGTCTTGTGGCGCCGGTGGGTGTAGCCAGAGCCCCCGAGCGGGTCAGGGAGCCGGTCGGGGGTTTACCCGGTCGAAAAGCGGTCGCGGACCCAGAGGTCCGCGACGTCGTTGGGCCGGGCCGCCGCTTGTCGGTCGTGCCTTAAAGAGCCGGTCTTGGCAGGCGCCATGGGCGTAACCCGGAGTCGAGGCCGGTCGAGTTTACGATCGAAAAGTGGCGCGGACCCTGGTCGGCGACGCTTTGGTCGAGCGCCGCTTGTCGGTCAAGCCCGTCAAAGAGCCGGTCTTGTGGCGCCGGTCGTGTAACCCGAGCCCCGAGCGGGTCGAGGAGCCGGTCGGGGTTTACCCGATCAGCGGCGCGGACCCTGAGTCGGCGACGCCTTTGGTCGGGCCGCCGCTTGTCGGTCGTGCCCAAAGAGCTTCAGTCTTGGCGCGCCGGTGGCGTAACCGAGCGGTCGAGGCGGTCGGGGGTTTACCGGTCGGACTCTGGCGGGCCACGGTGTTCGTGGGTCCTCAGAGTCAGGTGAGCGAACACGCGTTTACCTTCGTCGGTTTGAACGCCGTGCTCGTGCGAGCTACTATCGGGTAATCCGAGTGGAACCTTGGCGATCCCCTTTGAGGGGTTCGTTTCCAAGCGGGCGTAGCTCGGCGTGGGCGTCCGAAACCGGGGCGTTCCATAAAAACCTTTCCTTACTCGATCCGTGTCGGACTTGGGTCGTCCGTAGGCCGGGCGCGGTGGCCGCTACTCATTGATGAGTTCCGCGGGAGAGTGTGAGGTATGGTCTCGGGCGAGTCACGATGATTGGGTCGTCCGCCGACCCAGCTGGAGGCCCTGCAGGGGCTCACCGCGACTCGCCCTCGCTCTTTACGTCTTTGGGGCGGCTTCGTTCGGTGGTGGATCGGCCTTCGTAACCCACGGCCGACGGTGCGGGCCTCAGTGCGAGCCTACAGCGGCTTGCTCTCCCGAGGCCGGCGGCCCGATGGGCCGCTTGCATACCTTTCGGCGCTGGCGGGCCCATCGTCATGCTTGGCGAGGCCGCGATCTTTGTCTGGCGCGCGGCGCGAGGCGGCCATCCTGTCAGAGCAGTTAATGCGCAGTGGGATTTAAATGGACTGCGGCACGTTACCGGGGAAGCGGGCGAGGCGGCAGGCGGACGGTTTGCGACCGCGTTGATTTGCGTGAGGAGGCGTCGATTTCGGCGCGGAGGCGCGTCTGTTCCCGCCTGGCGCCTATAAAGGAAGGAGTGGGTGGCGTGGTGGGCGCCAAGCCCTCTGTTCGCGCGCTCTGCAAAAAAGAGAAAAGGGAAGAAAGAAAACGAGGGAAGAAGAGGAGCTTCCTGCTTCGTCGCGTCGTTCCCTGCTTTCCTTCGCGCATTTGGAGATGTCGCTGACCCCGCACTCGGCCGCGGCGGGTCGCTATCTCGGTCTGGAGAGGAAGGAGTTCCTTCCTCCGCGGCCCGAGTCCGGCTGGCGAGTTCCGCCGGCCGGGACCGAGGTCCCCGAACTTGAGGACGGCGAGATAGTCTCGCTGGCGTTCTTCTACGAGCAGGGCTTGGACTTCCGCTCCACCCGCTCGTCAGGGGTTGCCGCACTATTACGGGGAGAAGTTCACCACCTGAACCCGAATGGAGTCCTCCATATTGCGGTCTTCATGACGCTTTGTGTGAGGCCTTTACGGGATTGAACCCCATTTTGGGCTCTGGCGCCACTTCTTCTTCGCGAGGCCGTCACCGGACACCGCCGGCCTCCTCGGGGCTCTGATGATCCAACTGCGCAACCACCGCAAACCGTTCTACGTCGATTTGAGGCTGCCGGCGTCTAACCGGGGTGGCATAGCGAGTGGTTCTATGTCAGGAACCTCGACAACGGTGCCCCTTCGCCGGTGGGAATTTACCAACGCCGCATCCTCGCTGAAGTGGGGTCACGACACGAAGGGCCGGAAGAAGGTGGACGCGATCCTTGAAAAGCTTGCGGACCTGGCGGCGGGCCCGACAGGCAAAGTGGTCCTCGATGCGTTCATGGAGAGGCGCATCCAACCCCTCAAGGGTCGATTCGTCCCATGTTTGAGTACATTGGGCCGGCCGACCCGCAAGGTCGTCGGGCGGGAGCTCCCTCCGTCGGAGATCTCGCGCGTGTCCGATCTCCATCGCGGAGACACCGAACCGGCGAGCGGGCGCTGCGCCTGTTCTCGGCGCAGTAATCCGCGAACCTGGTACGTCGGACGGCTCCTCGCTCGCTTTTGCTTTGCTCTCTGCCGCCTCCTTACGGCGTGTTCCGCAGGCTCGGTGGATCGATCTCCGTCCCCTTGCTGCCGGGGAAAAGGAGTTGAGGCGCCGCGCCTCGAAAAGGAGAAGCAGGGCGCCGCCCGGCTAGCGGAAAAAGAGGCCACCAAGACGCGGAAGAGGAGCGAGCGCGGCCCGGGCCCCGCGTGGCGAGGAGGTCTCGGAGGAGACCTCGGAAGAGACCTCGAGTGAGGGTGACGAGGAGTCGTTGCCGAGCGAGGGGGAAGAAGTCGCCGGAGGCGGTCAGCGGCCGCGACGCGGTCGATCGCGGGCTGGCGGCGCGGCTCCTCCGAAGAGATCGAGCGCGAGGTTTATCTCGCGAAGCGCTGGTCCTGTCCGCCTCCTCGCGAAGTCCGGCGAAGAGGGCACGTTAGGTGCCGGTTGTTCGCTCCTCCCGGTAAGTGCCTTGCGCAATTCCTCACAGTCTTGACTTCTTCGCAATTCTCGACCGACCCGGGCCAGACGAGGCCTCACCGTGGCCGAGGACGGCCGAGCCCTACTTTGGCGGTGAGGAACCGCCCCTCCCGATCTGTCGCGGGCGTGCGGTGGTTGTCGGGAGCGGGATCGTTCGGATGCGCCTCGCGGTAGGGCCCGTCAGCGGGGGACGCTGCGAAGGGGACGATCTGGGCGGCTGCCGGATGCGGCTACGGCGAAGCCGCCGGGCGTGCTTCCGCCGTGCCGTCGATGAGGCCGGCGGAGTCGCCGGCCTGCCTTCCCCGTCTTTGCCGACCGTGGAGGTCGGTAGCGAGCCTGTCGCCGGGAAATCAGGATTCGCGGCGTTTGCAACGCCGTGAACGAGATCTACCACCCCGCCGCCGGCCGCCGCCCGGCGGTCCGAGTGTCGCCGATGGCGCCTGGCCGACCGCCACAGCGTTCCGTCGGCGGGAAATCAAGTCGTATCGCCGATCGCTGGCTGACTTGGCCCGCCCGACCGGCCGGGGTCCCGCTGCTCGTTACGACGACGACGCAGAACGCGCGGATTGGGACGCTCTGGAGGAGGAGATGGGAAGGATCCACGCCGACCTTACCCTTGTTGTTGACGCCGCGTCCAAGGCGAGGACGTCCATTGCTCAGGAGTCCCTTTCGGCGGTAGTAAGTTTGTGGGGATTTCTCTTGTGCATCTTCTTGACCAAAATGGAGATCGGCCAGGCGGGTACTTGCAGCGCTTGACATCCCGAGCGGTGGACAAATCAATGTTCCTCCGGCACTTGCACAGCCGGGGGAGTGCCGTAGGGAAAGAGCTGCTCGACGCTCGGAGGGCGCTTGCCGCTGAGCAAGGAAGGGCTGCCTCGGCGGGTCAGCGGCTGGGAGAGGTCGCCGAAGCCTTGCGGGAGGCTCAGCGACGTGCGGAGTCGTTGGCCACCGAGGGAGAGAGGGCCAGGTCGTCCCTGGCGGATGCTGAAGCGGCCAAGACTTCTGCAGTCAGTGCGGCAGCATCCGCCCGGGCGGAGGCCGCCCTCTATCGGAAGGAATGCGAGTCGACCCGCAGGGAGGCCGACCAGCTTCGCGCCGAGCGGGATCTCGCTCGGGGGGAGCTCGTGACGATGAAGGAGCTTGCCGACCGCGCTACGGCCGACCGGGAAGCGCGTGCCAAGGCCGAGGAGGAACTTCGCGCCAAGGAGGCTTCCGTGGCGGTGAGTAGTTCACTCTTAAAGTCACCACGGCGAGGGTCCCCTGACGTTGTTTTCGTCCCTGCAGATCTGCGAAAAAGCCTTACCGACGCGCTGGAGTCGCGAAGGGCGGCGGTGGAGGCACGAGACGCGGCGGTCGAGTCGCGCGACTCGGCCCTTTTGAATAAGCGGCTGGCGGAGAGGGATGCGGCCGATACGACGGCCCAGCTGACGGTCCTCCACGTGGGCGTCCAGGCCGCCTGCGACCGGCTGTTCGGGCTTACTCCGGGCCCCAGCGCCATCCCCGCCATGCTTGGGTGGATCCCTGGCCAGCGTCGGCGTCGGTCGCGAAGCGGCGGTGCTTGGCGCTTCCTCGGCCCTGGTCAACACCGTCTCTTATTACGACGGCGTCGACCTTGAGGCGGTCGGGAGCGGCGTCGCTGCTGACCGAAGCGACGAAGAGGTCGACGCGTTCATGGCCCGGGTCGATCCGTGCGCCCAAGAGATTGCCGGCCGAATCTCGCCGCGCGAAATTCTCCGTCGGAAGGGGGAGGAAGATTAGTTTTCCTTCTGTTTGCTTTTTTGGCAATGTATGTAATGAACAAGACTGCCCTAGTTGAGCTCAAACGCCGGGCTGTTTTAAGTTACTCTGCCCGTCTACCCCGTGTTTCTTTTATGAATTTGGGCAATTTTTCAACCGTAGCTACGGGGGCCCACAGGGTGCCACGAGGCGTGGCGTTACACCAGGTTCATGCGAAGAGGACACGGGGGAGGGCGAGCTGCCTCGAGCGATTGCTTGGTGAAGGAGGTGTTGGGGTCGGACCACCTCCTTCGCGAAGCTTTGGCGGGTTGAAATCTAACCTAAGTGGGGGTGCTCCGACCGCCCATAGTGTTTCTTGCTCGGAGGGCTCGTTTCCCTCCGCAGAGTGCTACTTCGAAGCTGTAGCCGCGGGGGCGTAGGCCGTAGCACTTTGAGCCGAGGGAAATAGCCGCGAGGTAGATAGCTCGGTCGGTCGGGGTGCGGCTTAGGTTAGCGACCCGCGCGTTTTTAAATGATGGTCGGGTTGGGCCGGCGTATAAGTTGTAGCATTCGTCAACCTATATCGAAGGCTCCATCCGACCGCTCGGCCCCTTCGCTCGAGTAGCCTCCTTTTTGCACAAAGTGCTACTTGAACCGTAGCCCGGGCGTGGGCCGTAGCATTTTGGTTTTGAGGAGGTTACTTTAGGAGGGGAGCTCGGTCGGAGTGGTAACCGGTTATCGATTTAGGTCGCCGACCCCTGAGGTCATGCAGCCCCCGAGTGGTGCGTGGGGACTGAGGGTGCAGTCGCCACGCGCCGCTTGAGTTCGAGGCGATTCTTTCGAAAAGGAACTTTATGCTTTCGGGGATAAGGGTGGATTAACTCGCCTTGAGGACCGCGCCGATTTCGAGCCGACGCTGGCGCCGTCTTCAAGGCCAAGCGTGACCCCAAGGCGCTTCGTCTTCTGCTCCTCGCCGCTTTGGCGACTTGGGGCGTTTGCCTCGCGCCGCGGTTATAAAGGAGAGGCGCCAAGGTGCTGTTATTTCGCCAAGGTCGCCGCTAAACGGTTGCTTTGCGGCGCTATGGCGGACCGCTACACACAACCGAGAGGAGGTGGGCGACGAACAAGCCTGGCTGCGGGTGGTGGCGGAGGTCGAGGCCGGAAGCCGTGCGTGGGGATCTTGTGGCGAGTCGGCATCCTTGTCGCGAGCATTCCCGGCTGTGGAGGTGAGGGCGCCGCCGATCCGGCAGGATCGAGCGACGTCACGCGTCGGTCGGTTGGCTGGGCGCACACCAGGAGGAGTATCGTGCCTTTGCCGAGTAAAGGGACCTTGGCGAGTGGTTCCTTTTTTGGGTCGGGCCGGTGTTCCTCCTGTGAATGAATAAAGTGTTGCTTCGCTTCCTGTTTCTTCCTTCTTGTTTGAGGACTTTTTTGCGCTTATGATTCGCCCATATCTGTAGTCTTTTGGGATCGCAGCGGATCCAGCGTAGGTTGGAGGTGGAATTTCTTGCGTTTTTTGCCGCCGAGATGACCCTTCCAACCGTAGGTTGGTTGTTGTTGTGTCAGCGGTTTTTGCAATCTGTAAATCTTGCCCGGGACCTTCGCTTTCGGGGCGTAGGTCGCAGTACTTGCGGCAGGCAGAAAGAGGGAAAGCACTTGGTTGTTCGAGAGTTGCGGCTTCGCTTTGCTCAAGTGTTTTTAGCGTGGTACAAAAAGAAGAGAGAGGCCGACTAAGGATAGAACCTTCTCAGCTTCTCTATGTTCCAGGCGTTTGTCACGAGATTCCCTTCGGTGTCCTTGAGGCGGAAAGTGCCGGGTCGGAGGACTTCCGCGATGGTGAAAGGGCCCTCCCAAGGCGGGGAGAGCTTGTGCCTGTCCTTCGCGGATTTGGACTTGGCGCGACACTAAGTCGCCGACTTGAGCAATGGCCGCGGACGTCGGCCGTGGTAGCGACGCAACGCCTGCCGATATTTTGCCGGCAGTAAGATCGCGGCGTCTCGAGCCGTCGAGTCGGTCGAGGTCATCTTCTTTGTTCCTCGATTGCCGTCTTATTTGTTGTAGTTCTCGCACCCTTGGTGCGCCGTACTCAAGGTCGGTCGGGAGGACGACCTCCGCCGAACACCAAGAAAAAGGAGTGAACCCGGTCGGCCAGGGTTGGCGTGGTTCGCGAACTCCAAAGCACGGGTGGTAGCGCGGCGGCCCATCGTCCCGCTAACTTCTTCAGTCTGCTGAAGATTCGCGGCTTGAGTCCTTGGAGGATCATGCCGTTTGCTCGCTCGGCCTGTCCGTTGGCTCGGGGGTGTGCCACTGCCGCTTGATCGACTCGGATGTTGAAGTTGTCGCAGAACTCGAGGAACTCCTTTCCGTGAAGCTGCGTCCGTTGTCGGTGATGATGGAGTTGGGCACCCGAACCGGTAGACAATGTCGCGGAAGAAACTTGCCGCTGCGCCGATGTGATCTTTGCCAATGGCTTTGCTTCAATCCACTTTGTGAACTTGTCTCTGGCGACAAGCAAGTGAGTGAAGCCCCGGCGCCTTTACGAAGGGTCCGACCAGGTCGAGCCCCAAACCGCGAAGGGCCATGTGATGGGGATCGTCTGCGGGGCTTGCGCGAGGAAGATGCGTCTGCTGGCGAAGAATTGGCATCCTTCGCAGTGCGGACAATCTGGTCGCACCGCTACGGTCGGCCAAGAGAAACCTTGCTCGGAAGGCTTTTCCTACCAGGGACCGTGGCGCGGCATGGTGCCCGCACACCCGTCGTGGATGTCTGCGAAGGTGCTTCCCTTGGTCGGTCGGAACGCGCTGAAGGATTCGGACGGGCTCCTCTTGTAGAGGGCGCCGATCGGGGCGAAAGACTTAGCGCCGAGCGAGGCGCCGAGCCTCGGTGGTATCGGCGAGGAGCGACCCGTTTGTCAATCGATCGACAAGCGGTCGCCTCGATCGGTTCGATGCTCAGGGCGCCCAAGTCCGACTCCGGTAGTGGGCATCGGCCAGAAGATCAGTGGGGCCGCCCGCCTTTGGGGGGTCGGCGGTGCCCTCAGCACTCGGATCCAACCGGATTGATGGGCTGCTGAGGTCGGAGACGAAGATTCCAGGGGGAACCGGCCCCTTTCCGGAGGCGAGGTTGGCGAGGGAGTCGGCTTCACCGTTATAGCGTCGGTAGCTATGATGGAGCTCGAAACCCTTGAACTTCTCCTCAAGCCTGCGGACCTCGAGCAAGATGGCGGCCATCCGGCGTCGCGGGGCTCGGTGGCTTTCATCACTTGATCGACGACCGGCTTGGAGTCGCGCGAACGTTGAGACGTCGTGCGCCCGGTCGTGGCGGTCGAAGGCCGTTGACGAGGGCTTCATACTCGGCGACATTGTTGGTGGCGTCGAAGAGTAGTCGTATGGCGTACCGGAGTTTGTTGCCGAGTGGGGAGATGATGACGACCCCCGCGCCGGCCCCGTTCTTGGTGTAAGACCCATCGAAGTACATCGTCCAGTACTCCGGGTCTTCGACCGCCGCAGGGACTTGCGCCTCGGTCCACTCGGCGACAAAGTCCGCCAAGACACAGGACTTGATCGCCGTCCGGGACGCACGATATGTCGAGGCCGTTGAGCTCGAGAGCCCATTTGGCGATCCTTCCGGTAGCGTCGCGGTTGTGGACGACTTCTCCGAGTGGTGAGGAGGTTACCACAGAGATGGGGTGTCGATCGAAGTAATGGGCAAGCTTCCTCTTGGTGATGAGCACCGAGTCTGATAACCACGTATCTGGGGATATCGGACCTTTGTTTCGGAGAGCACCTCGCTGACGAAGTAGACCGGCCTTTGTACCTTGAGGACGCGGCCTTCCTCCGCTCGCTCCACAACAAGTGCCGTGGCGACGACTGAGTCGTGGCGGCGATGTAGAGGAGCAAAGGCTCCTGCGACTCGGGCGACCAGGGCCGGAGGTGAGGTCGAAAAGACCTTTAGTCGACTAAAGGCTTCACGAGCTTCGTTGGTCCAGAAAAATGGTCGGACTTTTTCATCGGCTTGTAGAGTGGCATCCTCGTTCGCCGAGGCGGGATACAAAGCGACTTAGTGCCGCGAGGCATCCCATCGACCTTTGAACTCCCTTCAGATCGTTGATTGGCCCCATCCTTGCGATAAGCGGAGATCTTATCTCGGTTGGCTTCGATGCGGCGCTGGAGACGATGAATCCCGATAACTTGCCCTTGGGGACCCGAAGACGCACTTCGGGGTTGAGCTTTATGCGAAACCGTCGGAGGTTCGCAAAGTCTCCTCCAGTCGGTGATGAGGTCATCGGCCTTCCTGGTTTTGACAACGATGTCGTCGGCGTAGGCTTCGATGTTCACGGCCAATTTGGTGCGAAAAACATGCTGCATACATCGGGTATGTGGCGCTGCGTTTTCGGACCAAAAGGCATCGTGGACGTAACAAAGACGAGCCATACGGGGTGATGAAGGAGGTCGCGAGCTGATCGGACTCCTTCATCGCAATCTGGTGATAGCAGAGTAGGCATCCAAAAGGAAAGGGACTCACACCGGCGGTGGAATCCACGACACAGTCGATGCGAGGCAATGGGAATGGATCTTCGGACAGGCCTTGTTGAGGCTCGTGTAGTCAACGCACATTCTCCATTGCCCCGACTTTTTCTTTACAAGGGCGGGATTGGCGAGCCACTCGGGGTGACGCACTTCCCTTACAAAACCGGCCAAAAGTTTGGCGATCTCTTCCCAATGGCCCGTCGCTTCTCTTCGTCGAAGCAGCGCGGTGACTGGGCGATCGGTGCGATCGGTCGAATGTTCGAGGAGTGCTCGGCGACCTCCTTCGGGACTCTGGCATGTCCGAGGGTCTCGGCGAAGACGTCTCGGTTTGCTTGGAGGAAGTCGACGAGCGCGCCTTCCTATTTGGTGGTGAGGCGGCCCGATCCGCCGCGGTCTTGGCGGGATCCTCGGGATCAACAGCGACCCCCTTCGTGTCCTCCGCGGACTTGAAAGAGCTAGTCCCCGACTTGCTGGAGTCGGGGGCGGATCCGGGGGCCTTCTCCTGGAGCTGGGCGAGCTCGGCAGAGGCGAGGACCGCCGAGGCCGCCGCTGCCGCTTCATAGCTGTAGGCGAAGCCGAAAGATGTGGCCACGGTGATGACTCCTTGCGGCCCTGGCATCTTCAGCTTGAGGTAGGTGTAATTGGGGACCGCCATGAACTTCGCGTAGCATGGTCGTCCCGAGAATGGCGTGGTAGGAGCGGGAAGTCCACAACCTCGAAAGTGAGGCTCTCGGTGCGGAAGTTGTCCGGGCTCCCAAAGGTGACGGGCAGCCGACCTGCAGAGGGTGGGCTGTTGGCACAGTGCGACGCCATGGAAGGGCGCCTTGCTCGGCCGGAGGGCGAGCGAGGACCCTCAGGGCATCCAGGGTCTCAACATACATGATGTTGAGGCTGCTGCCGCCGATCCATGAGCACCTTGGTCGAGCGCCGTCCCCACGATGGGGTCGGCGACGAGCGGAGTAGCGTCCGGTGCGGGATGTGGTCGGGAGTGGTCGGTCGGTCGAAGCGATCGGGCACTCAGGCCACCTCAAGTAGGTGGGCACGGGGTAGCCGTGTGGACCTCTCGGTGGGCGAAGCTTGCCGTCGCTTGTCGGCGTAGCACTCGCCCCTCAGAAGATCATGAGGCGGCCGTCGAGTTGTGGGAACTCGTCGGTGGCTCATCGCTTCTTTGTCCCGGCGTCGGGCGCCGTCGCGCTTCTTCCCCTTACCCCGCGACGTCGTGGGGTTTCCGGAGAGAAACCGCTTCAGGACTTCGCAGTCCCGATACTTGTGCTTGACGGGATAGTCGTGGTTCGGGCATGGACTATCCATCAACTTCTCGAATCGGTCGGGTGTCTGCCGAGCCTGCTGCTTGGCAGGTCGGTCGGCGGCGGTGACCATTCGGCCTTCGCGGCCCTGCTTCCCCTTCCGCTTTCTTTTGTCCGGGCGGTCGGAGGGGGCGCCGGCCCCGAGGCTGGCTGTCTTGTGGGCCGTCTTCCTTTCGAAGATGGCCCCCACGGCCTCCTCGCGGGCGTGGTTGGTGGCGATGTCAAGGAGCTCCTTGGTGGTCCGGGCTTCGCGACCCCAACTTGTGGACGAGCCTCGCACGTGGTGCCGTAGATGAACGCCCGACGACGTCGGCGTCGCGGATGTCGGGGAGCTCATTGCCTTCTTTGGGAGAAGCGGCGGATGTAGTCGGAGGGTCTCCCGGCCGCTGCGACTTTTCAGGTCCCAGGAGTTGCCAGGGCGTTTGTATGTGCCCTGGAAATTTCCGACGAAAAGGTTCGTCAGGTCGGCCCAGCTGCCGATGGTATCTGCGGGCAAGTACTCGAGCCATGCTCGAGCTGAGTCCGCAAGATAGATGGGGAGGTACTGGATAACGAAGGAGTCGTCCGTCGCTCCCCCAGCTCGACAGGCGAGCCGGTAGTCCTCTAACCAGACACTGGGGTTGGTAGCCCCCGTGTACTTGGCTATGTTGGTCGGAGCCCGGAATCTGACCGGGAAGTCGGCGTTGCGGATACGGCGGGTGAACGCGCGCGGCCCAGGACCGTCGAATCCTGGGTCGGGATGGTTGCGTCGCCCGCTATCGGCGACTTGCGAAGGTGCTGCCGCGTCGGTAGCTCTTCTTCGCGCCTCGAGGGTGGTGCGGAGATCATACTTGTCCCCCAGGCGATGGCGCACCGGGGTGTATGATGCCTGGGGGAGTTCGTGGGGCGGGGCCGTCTTGGCTGGGCTCCGCCGGCCCTGTGAGGGGGAGTGGCCCAGGCGGCCCGAGGTGGCGCCCGTTCGCCGGGAGCTAGAACCTTGGGCGTGCTGAACGACAGCACGCTCTACCAGTCCCCGGAGGTTCTGGTAGGTAGCCTTGGCTTCAGGCTCCGTTGGCTCAGGCAGCCCTCGGAGCAGCATTGCCGCAGCGGCAATGTTCTGGTTGGCATGAGGGAAGAACGGAAAGCCGTTCGCTTCCTCGACCAATTGTCGATACACTGGCCTTGGCGCGCAGCCGGAGGTGGTGGTGAGCTAGGCCGACGGCGCTCGATTCGGCCTGGAGCTTATCGAGCTCGGCCTTCGGGCTTCTAACTCCTCGCATCGCCGGAGATCAGCGTTGTAGGTCTTGTCGTCGTCTTGGCGCCGGGATTCCTCCCGCGCTTCGTCGCGGAGGAGGAGGTCCCGATGGTAACAGGGTGGAGGATGGCTCCGCCGCACCGTCATATTGCACTCGCAGTGTAGGCCCTTCGAGGGGCACACTCCTTGTCGGAGCTAGAGCCGTGGTCGGAGGAATCCGCCACAGGTCGTGGAGGGAAGCCGCGCCAGAATCGGCCATGGCCACGAAGTTGTGAGCTCGTGGAGGGTGGTTCCGCCGCTCGCCGCAGCCACAGAGGGCGGTGTCGCCGGAGCAATGCCGGCGCGTCGGGCCGTCCGTCGCGGCCCATCACGAGCCTCGGTGAGGTTCTTGAGACGTCGGCAATCGCATCCAGGCTCGCGAGCGTCCGGTCCAGGACGGCGAGGGACGAGGACAAGCTCCCCCGCCGTAGTGACGATGAAATCGAGGGCGCCGAAGCGGATCCAGCCCCTCGACATCGGCGAATCGTAGTGGGAGGAAGCCATCAGGGAGGAGAATGGGAACCCGAAGATGAGGATGTTGGTGAAGACGCGCGAGCCCCCTACCTGGCGCGCCAACTGTCGGTGTTTCGTGCACCGGCAATACGAATTTATGGTCGGATGGGGTCGCGCGCTCCCTCTCCCCGAATGGTCGACTCAAGGAGTCAGAAGATGTATACTGGTTCGGGCCGAATGTCCCTACTCCAGTTCGTGCGGTGTGAATGTATTGATCTTTGGGAGACGGACAAGGGGTGTACAGGCGAGGCGGACGGTCGGCTGTCCGATCCCCTTGAGGTTTTCGCTAGGGAGTCGAGGCTACCTAGGAGACTGTTTTCTCTTTTCTCCGCGCCCCTCCCTCTCGGGCCCTGCCTCTCCTTATATAGACGGAGGAGGCAGGTTACACGGAGTTGGGAAGACTACGAGGAGAGAGTGCACGCGTCTTGAGGTGCAGCCTGTCTTGTCCGGCCAACCCCGCCCGTCCCGAGGTAGGGTTGGTGGCTCTGTGGCGTCTGATCTTGCGCTTGATCTTTGTCGAGGTGGCGTGTTGCGTGGTGCTCTTGTCGGCCTCGGTGGCTTTAATGGCGCTTGACTTTGCTTTGGCCTCGGAGTGGGCGTACTCCTCTGCGGTGTGCCAGCGGCGGGGCGAGGCTTGACTTCTTCGGTGGCTCTTCCGACGGCCTTGGGAAGGAGCCGCCTACCCTGTACGGATGTCGAGGGACGCTGCGCACAAGGCGGCCGCGACATCGGCGTGAGCCTGGCGCTCGTGGCGCAGTGGAGCTTGAGCTTCAATATTAGGCGGCAGCGCATGCCGACCGCCCGAATCGAGTCCGCCGACCGTCCGGGGTCGGCCCCGCACAGGTCGGGGCTCGTTCCCTGCGGCCCAAGTACCTTTCGGTGGTGCCGGGCCTTCGCCGTGATAGGTCAGCCCGTTCGTGCTTCCGGGCTGATGGGGGTACCCATGGTATGGGTACTCGTCACAGAGTATATAAGGAGCAAAGTATTCGAGTTCAATCTACTGGACATCTTGCTAAAATAATTTTTCAAATCCACACATGAAATCATCAGGGTAAATATTTCATAAATATTTTGTGTTACTGACAGAACATGTGCTAAAAGTACTAAGGATCCACGTGACAGAGCAGGTATGGCAGGTGCCATACCCAGCCATACCTGCTCCTCCGCCCCTGTTTGTACAACTTGTATTGGGAGAGAAAGCGTAGAAATACTGCTCATACATATTAATAACTACATGAAAAAGGAACATTTGTTCATCCGGCTGGGTAAAAAAGTTGTTACTGGGCGGTGAAGATGTCCTCGTTCGGCGCTAGCTTTTGCCTCGCATCTCTGGAGGATTTGCGTCCGCCTTGCTGAAAAAACGAGACACAGCGATCGAGGAAGAACTCTGATCCAGGGGTCCAAATTTCGGCGAAATTCGGCGAGATCCCGGCGAAATCTCGGATTTCGGACCCCTCCGAGATTCAAAATCCCGGAAAATTCAAAAAATTTAAAAAAATTCAAATCTCGGATTTCTCGGCGAGATCTCGGCAATTTCGGGCGAAATCTCGGCAATCTCGGGCGAGATTTGGTATATTTTTGCCGGATTTTGATTTTTGTGCATTCTATTTGCTTGGGTTTAGGATCAAGATCATCCACAAAAAATTTCAAAAATTTTTAACATGTTTTTAACCATTTTTTGGTCGGTTCAATACGTCGGTTAGGACTTTCCGAATTTTTTAAAATTTTTCAAGATTGATTATCTTCTGAAAATTTTATGGGAATATTATTGATGTATTAGGACCATTCACAAAAATTTTCAAAATTTTCTAAAGTGGTTTGAACTTTTTTAATACATATGAACTTTTCTAGTGCATTGAAACAGCAGAGAGAAATGATATCTGATACTGACATTGATAGTTGGAATCAATCTGTGTATGCCTATGAGAGAGAAGTGGAGTGGAAACAGTGGTACAAAACCCACTTCAAAATTATTGAATGACATATATTGAAAAACAAAATTTAAAACCTAAGATAACATGTATTTATAAATGGAGTGCAAGATTAACTCACCTATGTATATATGGCGAGGATTCACATATACATGATCAGTGCTCATATTTATGGCATTGATCTTTTCTTATTAGTCAAAATTCAAAACTGCAGGTGGTTTCAAAGAAAGAACCTCCCTCAGAACTGCAGGTGGTTTCAAAGAAAGAATCTCCCTTAATACATAGGAACATATATAAAACTTTTAAAATGACTTGAAGTTCATTTGTTACATTTGAAAAATCAAAAAATGATTTTATATACGGTTTTTATCACGACTTTACCACTATTAGATTTTTAAAAAATTCCTCATGATTGATCATCATCTCAAATTTTTATAGAAACATTAGTGATGTGTTAGGACTATCCAAAAAAAATCTCAAATTTTTTTGACGTGTTTTGAACCATTTTTCAGCCAGTTCAATTTGGCCGAGATTTCGGTGATTTCGGCCGAGATCTCGGATTTCCCGGTAGAAAAAAAACCGGATTTGAAATTTGGTTTTTGCAATTCGTCCGGATTTTGTCCGAAATTTCCGAATCTCGCCGAAATTTCGGATTTCGGGAACCTCCGAGATTTGACTCAAAACGAGATTTGAAACCTTGCTCTGATCTCGACTAGCTCCCCAATGCATGCTTTGGCTTGCAGAGCAATCCGGCGGGGCTAGCTGCAGTAAATTTCTGATACGGAGAGTAGGTTTTTCCACCGTGCGGTGATCTCTGTAAGGGATGGCAGCGGGGATATATTTCGCTGGGGGGTGGGGGGGGGGGGTAGTAGAACGTTTGTTTCTGAGAGGAGGAAAATCTTTTGTGTTTGTGGTCTCGACCCGGTATGGAGGTCACTTTGCCCTGTTCTCTATCTCTATCGGGGGTATACAAAATTATATCTGTTAATATAGTATATACAAAATAAAAAAAGAAATAATAAGATCATTCATAAATCGAGGATGCAGCTATGAACTGATTAGTTTGTACAAATAATATCACAAACTGATTAATATCAAAAAAAAAAATTGTAATGAGGAAATGACATATATTATATATACTAAGAGTGTAGACCCACCTGCCATAGATATGCAATGCCCACATGGTAACAAAGATGGGGAGTTGTGTAACGCTTTAGTACCCGTTTACCCCGATGGTGACAAAATTTTCCGTTAATAGTTTGGTGGGAGAAAAACTTAATTCTCCCGTGTACGATAAATCCTTAATTCTCCCGTGTACGATACACGCCTTAGGTCCTGTTTGTTTCGGCTTTTTCATCAGCTTAAAAGCCAAAAAAGCATAAGCCGAAACAAACGACTAGCTTTTAAACCGGGCTTTAAAAAAGCCAAAAACTCCTGTATAACTATAAGGCCCCCTTCGGGACAGCTTCTGGATTATGGATTCTGGATTATGGGAGAAGCTGCTTCTGATTATGGGAGAATCGGGTCGAGCCGGCTACAACTTCTAGGTTTCGGACCGAGTCGGCGAGAATCAGCAAGAATCAGTGAGAATCGTGTTTCACCAGATTCGATTCTATCTGAAATCAACCACGATTCTCAAAGAAGCTATCCAGAATCTTCCCATTCGGCAAATAATCAGCTTTTTTCTAAAGCAGAAGCTGTCCAGAAGCTGAAACGAACGGGGCCTAAGCCAAAAGCCAGACAAGAGGAGCTTTTTTGGGCTTTGTTGAATGAAATAACCCTTTGTCACTAAAAGTCTCCAAAATTACCCACCAAATGCCATCATATATAAATAGAGAATTCATCCAACATCTCATTTAGAGTATTTTAGACTTTTCATCTATAAACTGTACCATCTAACCCATTAATAAGCCAGAATACCATACAACATGTCTTGGCTTAAAAGCTCATTAAACCAAAATGCTAGCTTTAAACCAAAAGCCAAAAAACTTAAGCTGAAACAAACAGGGCGTAAGTGTGGACAAAACCCAAACAGCTCGTGTGAAAGTTTAGTCAAAGTGCATGTAAAAAGCCCGAGCATGGGTTGATGCGCTTGACTAATATGTTTTGCGAGTTGCGAGTGCGACAAAGGATTCTTATGACGCGTTCGACTGAAGACCACTGCTCCCTAGAATAAGCCCGGCCAAGCCGGCAGGCAATCAGCAATTTATAGTCTGCCCAGGAGGCCAGGAGTTCGGGACTCAATCGTGCCTGTGCTAGTCTAAGCCTGAACAGATCGATCAGTAGCTAGCTTTACGGTCGTTTATTTTGAACTATTCATGTATATAGTATTGTAGTTTTTGTTGGTTTTTTTTCTGGCGAATCTAACTCTCCTGCAAGAAAAATTGTAAATTTAGCTTCTCGAGTGAGCACATAAAAATTGACAAGAGGGAAGTGACACCGCGGTTATAGCACATAAAAATTGGCAAAAGAAAAATTGTAAATTTAGGTCCCAGGCCATAGCAGTTGGGCACCGGCGCAGGAGGAGGAGACCTACCGGGCAAGGCACTACTGAACCTTCTTTTGCCGCTGCAGGGCAGCGCGGAAGCGTGCCGGCTACTGCCGCGATAGGGAGTGCAGTGCTATTGCAATTTGTGATACGGTTGCCGAAATTGCAAAGTACTACTCACTAAGAATGGCTTTGAGCTTCCACAAAGCCACAACCGGCTAGGAAGCCATTCCAAACAGAGCCTTAGTTTTATGCAGTGCTTCCACCTGAGTCCCGCAATCGTCGCTCCTACCGCGCTGGCCGGCCGCGTTCGCACTAAGCTGCCACAGGTAGTAACACATGTCACCACCCAGTCCTTTCGCGTTCTTCCGATATGCTATTTCTATATAAAAAAAAAAATAAGAGCACCTGGCTACTTTCGCAAAAAAAAAATGAGCACAAGGCTACTACAGTGAAAATTTCGTTTTATTTTATTTTATTTTCTTGTATAGAGAAACTATAGGCGTCACGTTGTGCTGTAAAATACAACACGGTGTGTAAATAACTATCGTTTTGGATATCAATACGGTGTGTAAAATACAGTTTTGATCAAGAAGTTATATTATAATATATTTATAAAACCCAATAAAATTATAATATTATAAAAGTATTTTTCGAGACAAATCTACGTATATATAATTTTTATGAATCCAATTTAAATATTTAAAAAAATATTGATAGTCAAAAGTTTTAATAGTTTGTGATCGTAGGGAGTATAATGTTATTTAGACTGTGCGTGTGCAGTGCCAGCGAGCGTACATACTCAAAGGGACGTGACCATGGCAATGGGGAAGGGCAAAGCAGGCGACAATCGGATGGTGAAAAGAAACAGGACCCGGCTAGATAGACGGCAGGATCAACCAAAAAGCCCCCCGTTCCCACGAATTGTCATCCATCCATCAGGCATTATCCTCTTCTCGCGTGCGCGGCACGACCTGTCCCGTACTTTCCATGAACATTCCACAGCACCTTTAGCTAGTAGTAGTACCACTTCATTTATTTCCATACATGCGCGTGGTTGGATTGAAAGCGCGCAGCACACGCTGACACGTACGCATTGCTCGATCCGTTTGTTCTCGCATCGGAGAATTAACTGGGGCACGGATGCATGTCTCTGAGCGATCTCGATCTCTCATCTCTCATCTCTCCAAGGGCTACGGCGACCGGCCTGTGAGATGTCGTTGTCTGCTGCAGTGCTTTTATCACTCCGGCAAGCAACGCATCCGGAAGACGATTCAAGCGACTTTGACGACTCGAGACCGAAGGGTGGTACGTGCGGTCTGCGTCCCGGTTGGGCGAAGGATTCAGCTGTCTCGAGACCGAAGGCGTGGACTCCGCTGGCTCACTGCTATAAATGCACCATGCATGTATGCGCATCTGGTTGCGCTGCAGACGGCGCAGGCTTCCGCGGTGCAAGATACGCATTTAGAGGCCACTTGATTGCGGCGTACTACTCCCTCCGTTTCTTTTTATAAGGCGTATTTGGTTTCATTAGGACAAGGCTTTGACCAATAATTACTCTATTAGCATATAATTTTTATGACACAAAATTGATATTAGCAGATTTGTATTCAAAAGTACTTATATATAATTATGATTTTGTATTGCATAAATGATATATTAATGAAGTAATCGTTGGTCAAAGTCTTGTCCTAACGAAATCAAATACGCCTTATAAAAAGAAAAGAAACGGAGGGAGTATATTGGATCGCTGTGTGCATGTGCGATGTGTCGCGCGCGCGGTTGCGTTAACTGCCCCGCCCGTGCCGTCCTGTCTGGCCAGCTAACTTCTCTCGATCGGTAGAAGTAGAACACGGGAGAGCGGATCGTCAGGAATGCAGCAACGACTGAGGATCAACTGGTCTCTGGCACTCTGTGGTGTCAACGACGCATGCATGCGTCTAAGCGTACAAATTTGTACGGCACGGCGCGCAGTGAAGCAGCTGCATGCACCTCTCTTCCAGTTGTCAGAGCTTTGGCCCGTGCACGCGTCTATTACATGTACGACGACTGCCTCCTTGCGTCGTGATCTCGATGTACATGGTCGATCGACGCGCAGACGAGCTTGAGTTGGATTTCGTCACTGAGCTTGCAAGCTGAGATCGGAGAACAGTGAACAGTTAATGGCGAGGGGTGGGGGTGGGGGTGGAGAGAGAAAGAATGAACGAAAGAGAGAGATCATAGAGAGAGAAGCTAGCACGTGCTAAACCTGGAGCCTTATGTTGGGAGGAAATATTTGGAGGCCCATAACGCCCAGCCCATGCCACACTGCCCATGAGCTGGTGAGGCCGTGACGCCCAGCTAAGTGTCGCAGTGTTTTCTGAAGGCGCTCGAACGTGTGCGCTCGGTCGGCTCGACTAGCGTACCCTAGTGCTTGGCGATTAGCGTACCCTCGGCAGGCTGGTCTGCTCAGACTCTTGTGTGTGCGCGCGCACACACACTGCTGCTAGTAGGGCGCCTGCCCAGCTTTACAGTTTGGCCGCACTCTGTGTGCTCGCGCGCACACACACTGCTGCTAGTAGGGCAGCAGTCAGTGCCCACTGCCCAGTGCTGCCAGCGGCCGGCCATAAAGCCATGTACGTGCGGGCAGATCGATCGATGGCAAGGTTCAGGATCCCGTGAAATCTCGAATTTCAGCTCTCTTGATATCCATAATTTTGGCGAAACAAATGATTTAGGGGGGGAAAATTAAATCTCTACAGTAATTTCAGAAATTTCATCAAATTTCGCCAACATTTCACATATTTTTACCGGATTTGGGATAATAAGAATGCAGCTCATAACATTGCTAGACATAATATTCACATGATGGAATGTAGCTCACGCGGTGGAGTGCTTGCTGAGCGTACCAGAGGTTTGGGGATTGATGTGATTAATCTCCGCAACAATGTATTCCATGGTATTATTCCTTCTTTTGGGACTCGGCCAAACTTTATCGATCTGAATCTAGCCAAGAATCGGCTTGAAGCTAGAGATTGGCCTTTCTTATCCTCACTAACAAATTGCACACAACTGGTACAATTACACAACCTTCAATGAGTCTTACTGAGTTCCATTGCTTGCTTTTCAGGACTAGAGGTATTGTTGTTAAGATAAAATAAAAATTTTGGCACCATACCACAGGAGATAGGGCACGGTACGTTTGGCCAGACCATGCTAGGCCTGCCAATTGGGCATGGTGGGTGGCTCAACAAGGCATGATACAGTGCCTACGATTGTGGCACATCATGCATAGGGGGTGGCACGTCGGCCCACGACAGGGCCATGGCGGAGGGGAAGGCATACCTGGGTGGAGGGGAAAGTGGAGGGCGTTGAGCTGAGCCGCGCCGCCTCGCGTCACACCCACGCCAGTGACCATGTTGTGCCCAAGGTTTCAAATCTCATTTTGGGTTAAATCTCGGCGAGATTCGAAAATTTCGGACAAAATCCGGAGGAAATACAAAAACCAAATTTCAAATCCGTTTTTTTTTTCAACCGGGAAATCCGAGATCTCGGCCGAAATCACCGAAATCTCAGTCCACATTGAACCGACCGAAAAATGGTCCAAAACACATAAAAAAAATTGAATTTTTTTTGGATGGTCCTGACACATCACTAATGTTTCCATAAAAAATTAAGATGATGATCATACATGAGGAATTTTTAAAAAAACTAACAGTGGTAAAGTCGTGATAAAAACCGTATGTAAAATCAGTTTTTGATTTTTCAAATGTAACAAATGAACTTCAAGTCATTTGAAAAGTTTTATATATGTTCCTATCACCCTATGTATTATAGAGAAATATTTTAATGAACAGTGAGGTGTAGTGATCGTCACGTTCTCTTTTTTTATGGTTGGTGAAGACTCATAGGTTTTAAGTTGGAACAGAAGAAAGCTACACAAGCATATTGCCCCAAATCCCATGTCGATTCTCAAACCATTCATTCCTTTCTTGTGATTAAGGCATGATGGAAAACCTATGAAATGACATGCCTAATCAAGATCATGCTCCATGTATTCAGACAAGATTATCCAAACAAACATATCTAGCATCCACTTAACTTGAATGAGGCTCTAATAGTAAGCATGATCGACACAAGATGAACCAAACAAGATGAGTCTTCAGACCGCATGATCCACATAAGATGACAAATAGTGCTACTAAAGACGGACTAATAAATTTTACCTAAATGAAAAATAGTCCAAACTACTTTAGAAAATTTTGAAAAATTTTGTGAATGGTCCTAACACATCCATAATATTCCCAAAAAAAAATTTAGATGATGATCAATCATGAGAAATTTTAAAAAATTCGGATAGTCCTAACCGACAAAAAAAGGTCAAAAACATGTTAAAATTTGTTTAAATTTTTTGTGGATGATCTTGACCCTAAATCCAATCAAATCCAATGCACAAAAACTAAAATCCGGTAAAAACCAACCAAATTTCGGACGAAATCGCCAAGAAATATGAGATTTGAATTTTTTTTTTACCCGACCTGGATTTTGAATCTCGGAGGGGTTCGAAATCCAAAATCTCGGACGAAAGGAAAGAACGAGATTTCTGATTTCGAACCGAAATTTGGATCCTTGGCTGTGCCCGCACCAAAGGGTGAAGGGGAGGGGGAAGGCGTCAGAGGGGGAGGCCGATGTGGGAGTGTGCCGGATGGGGGAAGGCAGGGGGGCGAGGAGAAGGGAAGGGGCATGTGGCACGAGCGAGGGGAAGCCGAGGGGGCACGCCGCAGGGGGCGGTGCCGCATGAGGTAGATCTGGCATTGGTGGGGCTTCCTTGAGATAGAAGGAAAAGGGAGGAAGATGGGGGAGGTCGAAGGCGTGCTCGGTGGAGGAGATGGAGCTCAGTGGAAGGAGGAGGCACCCTCATCTGCCTCCAACGTGGCTGCTGGAGCAGAGGGAGAAGGAGGCAGTGGACGAGGGGACGGAGGAGGCGAGGGGGTGGCGGTGGCCGAGGGTCACGAGGGAGATGGAGGGAGCTAGCAGGCCGCATGGGTAAGAAGATAATGGAGAGAAGAAAAGGAAGAAAATAGGGAAAAAAATAAAAGAAAGAAAGAAAGAAAGAAAGAGAGGAAGGAAAAGGGAAAATGGGGGAGAAAAAAGAAAGGAAAGAAGGAGAAAAGAAGAAAAGAAGAACAGAAAAAGGAGTAAAAGGATATAAAATAGAAAAATAAGAGAGAGAGAGAGAGAGAGAGAGAGAGAGAGAGAGACTGATCGGGCGAGACAGAGAGCAAGCGAGAGATTGAGAGATAGAGAGCGTGAGAGAGACAGTGTAAGACCGATTGGGGGGAGAGAGCGGCGGAGATTGAGAGAGAGAGAGATTGATCATGCAAGAGAGAGAGAGAGAGAGCATGCGAGAGTAGAGGTGGGCACTGGGCCGGGCCTTTTTGGCCTGTAGGAGAAGGGCCGCTTATAGGATCAAGGATAACCGACTAGAGGGGTGAATAGGGGGTTTTTAAATTCTTTTGGCTCTAATACAATAATTAAGCAAGTATGACAAAAATTGCAATTCTAAAACAATCAAAACCTAAATAAGCTAGGTTTCGATAAGTGCAGCAACAAGCTAAGTCTAAGCAATAATAGCAAATATAGAGAGATGATCTAACACAATGATCACAAGGAATGTAAATTGCACGCATTAAAGGGTACAATGATCAAACCACAATTGAGGCACAAGAACTTTTTTCTGTGGTGTCGGAGACTTACCGATCTCCCCTAATCCACGTTAAGGAAGCTTGAATGAATCAAGCCGGCTCCTTGTGCAATTGAGCCTTCCTCAATCACTAGTGGTGCCTCTTCTCTCCTCCGGGTAGGTGAGCTCTGACCTTTACATTGATCCAGTGTCTCTTCACAATCTCCTTGAAGAGATCACTGGTTCTCATGCCTCCAAGTCCCAAGAGAATATACTATGACACTCGTTTGAAGATGATCAAGTCTTCTAATAGCTCAAATTGAATGCACACACTAGGATGCTCTCAAGTACTCACAAATGTGAAATTTAATGAACTAGAATGATGCGAGAGTTGCAAGGGTTCAAAGGATGTTCAATGAAGTCTCTAACCTTGCACTTGGTACAGGTGAGGGGTTATTTATAGCCCCCAACAAATTTTCTAGCTGTCTAGGCCAAAATTCCCAAATTGGCACTACCGCCATGTATGAGCCAGTAGTGCAGTGTCCAATGCAACGGTCAAATTTTGCATTTAATGCGGTAGGTAGCAGTAGCCGTTGCTATAGTAACCCCGACACTATCGCCAACTAAGGCCTAGTAGTGCCGCACTTTGAATTTAGAATTTATTACCTAAGCTCGTCACTATTAAATAACTACTGTCAACATTGCAGTAGTACCAACCTAATGCTCAAGAAATGTCGGTCAGCCGAGAGAAGAGAAAATGGGAGTCTCTGGAATAAAACTACTGCCATCCAAGGGGAGGTAGTACCGCTCCCAGGCACCGATAGTGCCGGTCAGAAGAAAGGCACAAAAAATGTGTCTCTCGAATAAAGCTACCACCTTAAAAGGGGCGGTATAATTCCACCATCAAAAAATGTGTCTCTGGAATAAAGCTACCACCATCAATTTGTGTGGAGTTTGATGACCTGATAGAACACAAGTTTTTTATAAACAACAATATAATTCCACATATGAATCCTATGAAATTCCTGCATTTCAAATTGGGCATGCATGATCCGAAGCATTTTTTTTTGGTAAGAAAATTGGGCATGCAGAGGTTGGCCTTTAAGAAGGACAAATAACAAAAACAAGAGAAACATTTCATTCAATCTCATGGCCATTGGAATATTATGTTTATAAGGTGTGAGCCGAGCTCTTTTTTTCGTAAAGCAGGATGCTGGAGCTTATAAGTTGTGAGCTAGGGGTGGGCATTTTCATGTCCAACTGAATCACCGAATCGAACCGAATAAACCGATTTTTTTATTTTATTCGATTTTCAGTTTATTATCCGGGTTTTGTTTTGACGTTATTCGGTTGTCGGTATTCAATTATGTTTTGTGATTCCGGGAACTGAATTTACCGAAGACCAATTAGTCAGATCCCTACTCCCTCTATCCCACAAAGAGTGCATCTTTAGTCCGTAGGGCCCACCTGTAAGTGTATACATGCTCATTTAAGTGCCTGTGGAAATCGAAGCACCAGCATGCTTATGTATGGAGTAATGAGGGTCACATTAGTCATTTACCTTGCACACTAATCTGTCTTAAAAAATCTAGAAATACACTCTTTGTGGGACAGAGGGAGTATTCCCCCACCAGGCCACCATCGATCGAATCACCCATTAGCCCATACACAGTGACACTCACGCGATCACGTAGGGACGCCAATCCCATCCCCAAATTCGCAACCCTAGTAGACCCCCCATCCCGCCATCTGCTCAGCTCCATCCCCAACCATTGTCATCCCATTCTCATAGTCGCCGCGCACCTGCCGTCACACTTCCATCCTCCTTTGTCACCACCGCCATCCCCCATCCCGCCATCTGCTGGCTGCAGCCATCCCCCATCCCGCCAACCGAGCGTGGCCCTCCAAATTCCAGAGCTAGAGTTACGCCTCAGGGAATCCATCTCCGAGTGGCGATTTGCGATGATGAGCGACTTGGAGGTGAGCACTAGATCTTAGCGAACACCCCAATTTGTTTTGGGAGATCCAATTTGTACTTATTTGTTCTAGGGTTTTGGAATTTGTAGTTAATTTGGAGGTATATTTCTGTCCCATATTGATTGATTTAGGTTAGTAATTAGTTTGGGTGTTGAATAATTCTAGTAGTAGCCCATGTCACCTAGCTGTTTGTGTGTAATCTCTTAATTCTGTTTAGGAATTTTATTCTCATATGGGTCTAGCCGGTATGCGCTGTCCCTATAGTTCAGTGTTTAGGAGGCAAGGTTGATCTCAGCTTGTTCCTATAGTCCGTACGATTTTATTACTTTTGTTTCCACTGTTCATTGAAAAGAGTGGCTATTTGATCCTATGATACAGTTCAAACTACAGTATAATTTATAGGAACTTCTAAGCTTCTAAGAAGCAAACAGTGAAGCTACTTGATCCTATGATATTCGAGAAAGAAAAAACTAATGTAAGATATATTGATTGACATGATAGCAGCAGGGGGACACTAAGGTTGTTTGAAACTTTACAAATACGAGCAGCAGCTAAGTAAGCATTTCCTTGAGAGTTTTCGTTATGTACCTTTGTTCTGAATATTGCCAATCCGGCTCATGAACTGAAATTCCTTTTCCAGAGCTTAGAGGAATGTCTTTCCAGGATTCTCTTGAGAAGAGTAAGTGACTTCTCTGTTGAAGCTTGAGCATCATGCCATTGGAACTTCACCCCTATCTTTTGCCCCTTTTGTTGGAACAGGAATCTTCTTTGTGATTTTGGGTATTGTGATGTTCATCCCTGGGTTCAACTACACAAGAATGCCTACTATCCTTACAAGGGTACAAGGGCTTTTCTTTTTCAAACATCCCACAAATCTAAAGAAGAGGTGGTGCACACTGGTTTGGGTCCTCTTCTCCGATGGCTCTACTGATAAGTATTAAGTAAACACCCTTAGTGTGGTGAACTGAGATATTGTCCATTGTGTGATTATGGTGCTATTGTAGTATTGTGTGAAGACTATTCAGTTACTGCACTGTGCTACTTTGCTCAATGTCTGATATATGTATTGACATATTGTTGTTGGCACACTATGTGCTAATGTGTCAATGACACGTGCCATGATATCATTTTTCGGTTTACCGAGAGATCAAAGTAATTTATCCGATTTTTTTTAAATTTATTCGGTTCGGTTTTCTATTTTTGTCTCAGAATTTCGGTTGTTATTTTCCAAGAACCGATTTTTTTTA
Organism: Rhipidocladum racemiflorum; assembly: GCA_036346355.1. Classification (NCBI taxonomy): domain Eukaryota; kingdom Viridiplantae; phylum Streptophyta; class Magnoliopsida; order Poales; family Poaceae; genus Rhipidocladum; species Rhipidocladum racemiflorum. The sequence goes on along the minus strand of CM070578.1, from coordinate 11,766,850 downwards.
CACCGAAAAATCCAAACCGATTTAACCGAATGTCCATCCCTAAGCCGAACTATTTTTTCATAAAGACGTATTTGAAGGTTTTGTTTCCAAGACTCAAAACGGCGTATTATGTTCGATTATGTTTTGTAGAGACGTGATTTTGTTTCAAAATGTTATTACAACTTCAAAAATTCATCTTAAAACATTTATACATCCCAAACATTATATAAAGATATCTAGCCATGTAAATAAACGAGCCGTAAACTCCGATTTTAAAACATCTCAATTTTCACGCCAATAAACTGTACACCATGAGGCATCAGCCTCAGTGCCTCATCTCATCCAGGCCCGCCCCTAAAACCCTCAACCGCATTTTACGGTCCTGCCCCTCTGCCAAATTTCATCGCTCCGCCGCCCCACCACGACTTTCCCCAATGCTGGCCGCCGTCCGCCGCCGCCTCCTCCTCGCCCTCCCTCCACGCTTCTTCACCGCCGCCTTGTCCACTGCCGCAGCGGACCCCACGGTCTCCTACCTGATCTCCACCTGCAACCTCTCCCCCACCGCCGCCGCCCGCGCCGCGCCCTCCATCCGCCTCGCCTCCCCGGGCTCCACCGCGCAGGCCGATGCCGTTCTCGCGCTCTTCCGCCGCTACGGCTTCTCCGACGCCGACATCTCCGCCACCGTCCGCAAGTTCCCCATCGTCCTCGTTTCTGACCCCGACAAGACCCTCCAGCCCAAGCTCGACTTCCTCACCTCCGTCGGCATCACCGCGCCGCTCCTCCCGCGGCTCATCTCCCTCAGCCCAATCCTCCTCCACCGCAGCATTCAGGACCACCTCGCCCCGCTCTTCGACTCCCTCCGCGAGGTCCTCGGCTCCGACTCCCGCGTCGTCACCGCGCTCCACCGGACGCCGTTCGTGCTCCGCTGCCACCCCAAGACCACCCTCAGCCGCGCGCTCCCCGCGCTCCGCGACGTCCACGGTATCCCCCCCAGCGACGTCTCCAAGCTCATCGCCCTCCAGCCAGGCGTCATCCTGCAGGGCCCCGACCGCGTCGACGAGATCGTCAAGGCCGTCAAGAACACCGGACTCATGCCTGGCGAACCCATGTTCATCCACGTCTTCGCCGTCCTTTCCAAGATGAAGACTCCCACACTGGAGAGGAAGGTCGCACTTTACCAGAGCCTCGGCTTCAACAAGGACGGCGTCATCTTAATGCTGCGGCAGTTCCCGAACTCGATGGCGATCTCGGAGGAGAAGATTAAGAATACCGTCGGGTTCTTGATTGACAAGGTCGGGCTGAGCCGTGAGGACATCGCGACCTACCCCGCGATGATCGTGCGGAGCTTGGAGAGCCACGCCAGGAGGTGCTCGGTGCTCGCCATTCTGAGGAGGGAAGGGAAGCCGGAGGGGCAACACCGGGTGCCCGTGGCGCTCGTGAGCACGATGAAACGGTTCTTGCAGGTGTTCGTGCGGCGGCACCAGAACGAAGTCCCCGATGTCGTCCGGGCTATCAACGGCGACATCCCGTTCGAGGGCTTCGGTGGGTTGGAGGAGAAACCACAGCCGCGGGGGAAGATGAGCTTATGATGCCGTATTGCCATCAGCCATTGGTGTTTGTTTGTTCTTGATAAGATTTGCCAAGGCAGTGTCCTGAAGATTGTCTTGCTCTTGCAACAAGATTTCCAGTGGGTATGGAAATGTCAGGTCATTCTTTTGAGCTACTCGTTGTCATCTATTTTGGTTCACCATTAAAGAGTTTTCTGAGCTGTTTGTTGTGATAACTTACAATCTAGCTGGCAGTGTAAAATCCCATCGAAGTGTATGGGTAGCTAACTTGAAACATGTTTAACACCCGAGGTTTGGGTTTCAGTGATCAGAATGTGCATTACTAGATGTTTTGAGTTTAGGACTGGTGATGTCAAATTATCAATGTATCGTCAATTGAAATGGAATTTTCTCCTTGACAACATTTGCATCTTGTCAAGAATAACACAATGAAACCTTAGCTTTTAGTTTTTCCCTGCCTTTTACGTATGCTCGGTTTAGTCAAACTAAATTTGTTCTTGCTTGGTTGAGTTTATATCGAGTGGTGAATCTGGAACCTGTGGATGAAATCATAGGAAGTCCACATTTTCGACCAGGTATTAAACTGTTAGGACGATTTCTGTGCAGAAGGAAGCATGTTAAATTTACTCCTTTAGCATTTCTTTGTTCCATGGAGTGCGTTTGAAGACATTGCATTTGCATCAATAGTTGATTACAGTTAAGCGGTACGTGGCCAGCTCCTTTTTGAAACAATGCCACAGCCAAAAATATTTGAGGGTTGAGGAAAGAAAAGAAGTGAACACGGTGATATGCACCAATTGGAAAACCAAGCATGGGAATGCTTAGCAAATTCTTGCTTATACTGGTGGGAAATGCAATTTCAGCCTATATTTTACTGGAAACAGTTCAATTTTCGTAGGAATAGGGGGAAAACCCCAGGTTCCAGCGGTGCTAAATGCGCAACAAAATTATTTTCCTCGGTTAATTTTGTGGGAGCTAAGGGATTCTTGACAGGAGATGTTCAACCATCGTTACCAAACTTATCAATAACCATATAACAGTTATATATCATTTCACAACAGAAACCGGTATATAGCAGCCTGCGATCAATACCAGCCATACCGGCTCGTTAGCAGTTAATACCGGCTACACTAGCTTGATACTGAACAATTCTGTTGATATCTACGGAATTGTAATACCGTGTGTTGAACGCATTGAAATTTTATATATACTAGCGAGACACAGAGATCCACACTTTTCCATTTTTTTTTACTCAGAAAGTATCAGAACCGAATTCATGGGGTAATACTTCCTGCTCCAACGCAGACCTTCAGTTCGCATCATGCAAGAGCGTCGTAAGGAAGAGCTGTGTCGGTCTATCTGTGCTCTCATGAAGATGTCATAATAACTCTTCTAATAGCGGTACTCGTGCGCCTTGCTACCAATGTTTTTCCCTAACGTTAGATTGTTTCCTTATATGCTTATTCCTTTTGATGCACTTTGTCTGTAAGACTTGCTACCGGCCTCCCTATTTTACAATGTAATATGCTTTTTTTCTAGGCCTATGTTGTTCATCTGTTTGTGTGTATATATATATATATATATATATATATATATATATATATATATATATATATATATATATATATATATATATATGATGTTGTTTGGTCTCTTTGGCTTATTTTCCTCTATTGTTTGAACGTTTTGCTCTTATATGCTTATTGCTCATGCTTCGCTATTTCTGCCTGGCCTTTGTTTGAGCCGTACTATTCTCCTCTATCGTTAGCTTGTTTTCTTATATGCTTATTCTTTTTTATGCACTTTGTCTCTTAACACTTGCTACCGGCCTTCCTGTTTTACAGTGTAATGTGTTTTTTTGGGAGCCTATGTTGTTCGTCTGTTTGTTATATACGATACCATTTGGTCTCTTTGACTTATTTCCCTCTGTTGTTAGCCCGTATATACGATATGCTTATTCCTTCTTATGCACTTTATCTATAAGACTTACTACGGCCTTCCTATTTTACAGTGTAGGACTCAGTGGAGTCACCCACGTTGCCGACAATCGAACTGGTAAACAACACTCTTTCTCCAAATGCATCATCTTGGTTTGTTCCTACAGGCTTTGACGCCGGCTCCATCCTGTTGCTACAATGTCCCACACCAAGATATACCAATATTACTGGGATGCCACCAACACTGACTATGGCCTAGTATATATTATGAAACATCGCTAGTTCTATTTACCCTGTGTTACTGGTAGTGGTAGGTGGTCACATCTCACACAGTACAGCTGGATTGTCGGCATTGTAGCCTACTACAGCCAGGGTTCACATTATCGACGATAATCGCTCGATTATCGCCGATAATCGCCTTATCGACGGCGGGTGAAATTAGTTACCGAGCGGCAAACCGAAAAAATTCAAAAAAAATTCAAAAAATTCAAAAATTCAAAAAAATTTATATGACGCAAATATCGTGATTATCGAGACATATCGAGCGATTATCGCCAAATATCGGTCGAAAATCGCTACAAAAGTCGTCCGCACAAAAAAGTTCAACACGGATGTCGATTTTCCACCGATAATCGTCGATTTTCCATGATTTTTGATTTTTTTTCAAAAAAAATCTGATTTTTGAATTTATGCGATTTTTTGCGATTTTCGACTCGATTTTTGCGATATCGAATTTTACTGTTCATCCGAAAATCGCCACGTCGATAACGTGAACCCTGACTACAGCTCGCTTTTCAGCGATGAAATGGACAAAGTGCTAGCAACAAAAACGTTGCGGATGGCTGGGTGTTGCTATCATGCTAACTAGGAAGATTTGCGCGCTTCACCGCGCCGTGCGAAATTTAATTCAAGTTTTTATTTCTGAAAAAAGGCAGGAATATTTAAAATAATACACGTTTTGAAAAATATTAAAGATCGCTCTGGACAATACTAGATTTCGAGTTCTCAAAAAAAAAAATAGATGACGAGTTTAATACCCCATGCGTTCACTGGGTAATATAAGAGATCGAGCTGCAAAAAAAAATTTATTTCCCTTGTTTTTTCACTGAGAAAAGCGAGGAAAAACGAATAAAAACGGAGAAACGACGGACGAAAAACGAATTTTCATATTTTTTTTGGAAAACGACCAACGAAAACAACATTTTTTTTGGAAAAAGCGAGGAAAAATGGGCCACGAAAATAATTTTCCCGGGAAAAATGAGGAAAAACGGACAAAAATGGAGAAACGACGGACGAAAAACGGATTCCCATTTTTTTTTGGGAAAACGGCCAACGAAAACATTTTTCCCACGCTTCGGAGAAAAAACGAATCACGAAAACATTTTTTCCGGGCAAAACGGAGAAAGAAAACGGTCTTCCATTTTTTTTTTGGGAAAACGGCCAACGCCAACATTTTTCCCATGCTCCGAAGAAAAAACGGATCACAAAAATATTTTTTCCGGGCAAAACGGAGAAAGGAACGGTTTTTCATTTTTTCTGGAAAAACGGCTAAGGAAAATATTTTTCGCATGCTCTGGAGAAAAAACGAACCACGAAAACATTTTTTCTGGCAAAACGGAGAAAAGACCCAAACGTAAACCGTGGGGACCTATCTGCTATAATTTTGGACCTGTTCGCTATTTTGAAAAATTAGGAAAAGGCTCGTTCGCGATTCGTATTTAACGGAAGTTTCTCCCTATAAAACGGCAAATCAGGGACCTAAACGCGAACCGAGAAAAATATTTTACTCTTACATAAAATCGCACAGGAATCTATTCATAATTTTGAAGAATCGGAGAGGGGATTTCGCAAAAACGGTGGCTGCCACGTGGCCCACCCGGTTGATCGGCAATTCCTTCCTCTATAATAGAGGTTATATATATATATATATATATATATATATATATATATATAGGAAAATGGTTTCATACCCTTGGGAGTACGTACTCCTACTCTCAGTATACCGCTTAAATGATGTTGCTATACCTCTTTATCCTTTTAAGTATACTCTAATACTGATTATAAGATACTACAAAGTAAATTCCACAAAAAAAATTCATTAAAGTCCACCCTTTATAGCATAATTTGTTTATATACTCTTTTTACATATGAAAAAGGGTATATAGCTAAAAAATAAATATCTCTAATTAATTTTTTTCAACAATGTAGTATTGTAGTATCTTAGAATTATTATTGAAGTATACTGAAAGTGATAAAGGAGTATAATGTATTCGTTTAAGTGGTATACTCGAGCTGGGAGTACATACTATGTACTCCCACTCTCAATATACTGCATAAATGATGTTATTATACTTCTTTATCTTTTTGAGTATACTCTAATATTAATTATAAGATACTCCAAAGTGAGTTTCACGAAAAATTTCATTAAAACCCACACTTTATAGCATAGTTTGTTTATATACTCTTTTTGTACATAAAAACGGTATATAGCAAGAAATAAATTGCTCCGATGAATTTTTTCCAACAACGTCGCATTGTAGTATCTTAGAATTATTATTGGAGTATACTGAAAGTGATAAAAGAGTATAACACATTCGTTTAGGTGGTATACTGGATGTGGGAGTACGTACTCTCAAGAGTACAGAAAAGGCTTTCTGTACTCCTGGGAGTATGTACTCCCACCTCCAGTATACCACCTAAATGAATGTGTTATACTCATTTATCACTTTCAATATACTACAATAATAATTCTAATATACTACAATGCGACATTGTTGAAAAAAAAATCATCGGAGGCCTTTATTTTTTGTTATATACCATTTCCTATAAGTAAAAAGAGTATATAAACAAATTATGTTATAAAGGGTGGACTTTGATGAAATTTTTCGTGGAACTCACGTTGGGGTATCTTATAATCAGTATTAGAGTATATTCAAAAGGATAAAGAAGTATAACCACTTCATTTAAGTAGTATATTGAGAGTGGGAGTACATACACCCAGGAGTACGAAACATTATGGCATGTTCCATTCCAACAGATAAAGAGGCATGATCTCCGGAATGGTACTGACAAAGTATGATCTTTACCGGTTATGTGTGTAACAAAACTAACGAAAGTACTGGGTCAGTAATGTGAGCAAAGCAGCTCCTCAGAAGTTAGAAGCAACCTCATCGGTGGACATTTCGAAAAATCATAGCGAACGGTATGCATCCGTTACATTAACCCTGCCGATGCCGAAGTGAAAGGACCAACGATGTCGCCTAGAGGGGGGGTGAATAGGCGGATAAAAAATTACGCAGCGGAATAAAACAGGACGAGCTGGTCAACCCGGAGTCTCCGGGTTTTGGTCCGGATACTCCGGCTTGTCCGGAGTGTCCGGTATTGAGTCCGGACTCTCCGGGTTAGCTGGCTCGGGAGCGAAATAAAAACTACTCTAGCAAGCACAAGGAACTACTAGAAGTAACAAGCAAGAGCAACCTAGAACAATTGCTAGACAGGATTTGAATTAAAGCTAAGCTAAGAGCTAGATCTAACTTCACAAATTCAAATCCAAATAAGCAAAACTAGGAAGTAAAAGAGAGAGCGAGAGACGCGATTTTTCACCGAAGTTCGGATTCTTGAAGGGAATCCTACGTCTCCGTTGAGGTGGCTCGGTCACACTTGAGCCGGGGTCTTTTTCAACCCGCTTTCCTCCCGGTGTTGCACAAATGCACTCACCGGCTTCACTTCTTGTCTCTTTCCTTTCGGAGGCGAGACTTGCCTTCACAAACTACCGGGGCTCACCACACAAGTTGGTAGCTCCCGGTGACTCCTAGCCGTCTAGGAGACCTTCAACCTCCATGAGAAATAGCACCACGAAGAATCGCTTGGAGGATGAACTAGTGCTCAACAAGATGAAATGAATGCACTTAGCACTTTGCTTCTCCCTCTCCTCACCAAAAGGATCAACAACCAAATTAATTGGTGGGAGGAAGAGGGGACTCTATTGAATGCTTAGAGATGGTTAGGAATGGCTTGAATGCTGCTATGAATGAGCTCAAATCAGATTCTAGCCGTTGGAGAGGAGTGGAGGCTTTAAATACCCTTTTTGAAAACTAGCCGTTACTCCCGTTTTTCAACAGGTCGGAGTGTCCGGACAAACAACCCGGAGACTCCGGGTTATCCGGAGACTCCGGACCAAATGTCCGGATACTCCGAACCAGCTGGAACCGAAGGCAACCGAGAGGTCCAACCCGGAGACTCCGGACAAAATGTCCGGATACTCCGGATTGAATCCGGAGACTCCGGACTGAATGTCCGGATACTCCGGGTTACCCAGTTCGGTTTTAATTTGAAACTTTTCAAAACTAAAAGTAGGAGTGCTAATTTGAGATGCAGTATTTGATGTTGAGCACATGCACATCCTAAAGTCGATTTCTCGTCGTACCCTCTTAATAGTACGACTATCCTTAAGACACAAATAAATAAAAATGATACAACTTGGGTCTTGATGCCGTCCTTTTTCCTTTTAAGTCGTCATAGGGGCGTCCAATGTCATTCCAAGCTCGATATGATCTCGATCTCTGCAGTATTCTTGGATAAAACATTAGATCTCTTTAATTGTGTCATCATTAATCACCAAAACAATTTGAGGGGCCTAGATGCACTTTCAATCTCCCCCTTTTTGGTGTATTGATGACAACACAATTAATTAACAAATAAAATAACGAGAACTAGACTTAGCTATGAGATTAAAAAGAGGAACTCCCCCTAAATGTGTGCATTAGAAGAAACTAGAGGAAACAAATGCACATATTTAACGAGAGATAACCGAGAGCTCCCCCTCAAACACAACATCCGAGAATACAACACAAGTAACTGAAAGCAATCCATGCATTAAATAAGAATTAAAGACATTACAAGGAATAACAGAGATCACGACACGAAATGAAGCAACACAAGCGAGTAAAAAAGCACAAGGAAACGCAAAGCGTCCAAAGCGACTAAAGATAACGACTAAAGACAACGCGACTAAAGATATCACTCCCCCTTTGGCATCAAGACACCAAAATAGGGAGAAACACTAAGGATCACTCGTCGTCGCCTTCGTCGTCGGACGCGGAGTACTCGCTGCCGGGGTCATCTCCAGCGGCAGGCGGAGAAGAGGAGGTGATGCCGAAAAGCTGATCTGCTGAGGTGGCATCGCTACTCTCCTCGGAAGACCCGGAGGAGTCACTGGGAGAGACTGCTTCGCCATTGTGGCGGCGGATGCTGCGAATGTCTTGACCATTCTTCTTGATCTGCCGACTCATCACCTTCTGCCTGGTGGAGATGTCGCGGCAAAGAAGAAAGACATGCTTGAGCATCCTCTGAAGAGTGCTGCTTGGGACCTCGGACTGCTCAGAAGGAGTGATAGGGGGCACAGCAGGAGCAGGTGCAGAGGTGGAAGCCAAAGCGCGACCTCGGCGAAGCTAGCAGCAGGACCAGGAGCAGCTGGAGGGGCTGGAGTAGACTGAGGACGGACCTTGTAAGCAAGATGCTCCTCATCTCTGACAAACTTTAGCCCACTCACTGAAGAGATCAAAGTCATCACGAAGGGTGCATTGCTGCAACTGGCCATGTTGCTCTGAGCATTCTGTCTCATCGACTCCCACATGAAATCGACAATATCAAACGGGTGGGTGCGCTCGACGAGATGAAACAGCAAGTTCCTTCCATAGGAACTGATGGTAGAAGCATCTCCCTCCTTGGGCGAAAGAGTGACTCTCAACATCCTGTTGAGTACAGCAGGAACATCCTTCAGACCCTTGATGGTCCCCACTGTGAAACTCCTCGAAGTGTCATACAAAGCCTCAATCTGCTCAGGAGTCATCACTTTCTTTGCATGAAGCTTTGGACTGTCATTATATCTGAGATTGAGGACTCTGGCAAACCTCTTCTTGCTAGCCACATACCAAATCTTATCAGTCATCCACCAAATGGCCTCATCATTCTTATCAAAGTACAAGGTGGCATAGAACTGCATGATGACTTCAGTGTTCCAGTCATACTTGAAAGCCATGAGGTTCTTGATTTGATGCAGCTCGCAAATCTGAATGATCTCAGTGAAGACTGGATTGCCTGCAGCAGCCATGTATTCCCAGTCAATGGTCTTCATGCGAACCACTGGGTGCTCAAGTGGGTATAGGACCGTCTCATAGAAATCAGACTGAAACCGGTTCCAAAACCGGCGGTCCACATACTCATCCTGGTGGAGCTCTAGAGGATCTTTCTTCCTGTGCTCAACAATAGCTTTCCCCTTTCCAGATCATGTCCGGTAATCGATTATTCTCATTGGGTTCACGGACATTGGATAGTTCCACACAGGCTTGGCCTTGGCTAGAGGACCAATGAAGCGCCCAGAAGCACGAAACTGGCTTCTCTTCTGATCTCGAAGCCTGGCATGAGTATCTGCTGGATGCTCATCTGGATCAGGAGCTTGCTGAGGAGGAGGAGACAGGACAGGTGCTGAAGCTTGCGCTAGCTGGCCACGAGGTCTGGAAGTGGGTCTTTTGGCCACTCCAATTCTCGGCCTTTTTAGCGGAGGCCGCGGAGGAGAATTGGTGGGAGACGCGCCCTGAGCGGGAACACTGCCACCAGCTGCCTGCTGAGGAGGATCGCTGCCACCAGCTGCCTGCTGAGGAGGATCGCTGCCACCGGAAGTACCTTGGGAAGGATCCATCTGACCAGACAAAGTGAACGAGAGGAATTAGCCGAGATGCGACGCGAAAAACAGCGAAGAGATGAAACTGGCCGAGGCACTCAACCCGGAGAGTCCGGACAAAAAGTCCGGATACTCCGGATTGCATCCGGAGACTCCGGACAGAATGTCCGGACACTCCGGATTGACCCGGAGACTCCGGACCCAGAGTCCGGACACTCCGGATGTGCCAGAGGGAGAGCACGGGCGGCCAAGGAAGGAGCAATCCAACTCGCACAAACCAACAAATTGACTCAAGATTGCCACAAGAAGATTGGAATGAGGTCTAGGGCACAATCTAGAACAAGATTTCGCGAAAAATAGGGCACGGATTGGAACTCACCTCAACGAGATTGAAACCGAGAAGATGCGGGAGAATAGGGAGATCGACTCTTCGATCTTGAGAACCTCCACAAGACGAGCCACACCCTAGAAGAGATGAAGCACGAGGGAGACCCTAAGAATCCGCAAGAAAACGATCCAAACCCGGAAGGAATGAGATTAGGGCAAGAAGAGTCTTACCACAATCTCCAATCCAAGGATGAGGAGGAGTCCAATACCCTAGGAGAGAGAGAGATGAGCACGGGAGAGGAAGAGGGAGAGGCGCCCGGTGCAAAAGGAATGAAAAAGAAACCGCGCGGGATTGGGGTTAACTTAAACCGTCCGCCCCAACCCGGAGACTCCGGATTTCCAGTCCGGAGACTCCGGCCCAACCCGGATAGTCCGGACAAATAGTCCGGAGACTCCGAATAATCCGGAGACTCCGGATTAAATACCGGACAGTCCGGGTTGCCCAGCTCGGTTAGGAGTTAGACACGAAGAAGGATAGCTCAGGGAAATCGGCGGAGAGAGAGGGAGAAAGATTCCTAAGATGTCAACTTGATACATGACCAGCGAACAATAAAGCAAACAAACTATGGTCACATATCAAATGACAAGATCAGAGGATCAAGAGCCAACAACATTGGATAATTTCAAAGAAAAAGATGACTAAGGTTTTGAAATTCATTTTTTCATTCAACAAACAATATATGAGCACTTATCAAGCCACGTTACGAGAATCTAGAATATTTAGACCACTTCTCAATTCACAGAACCTTTTCTCGTCAAGGGGCTTGGTAAAGATATCGGCTAATTGATCATTTGTACTCACATGTTGGATATCAATTTCGCCTTTGGTTGCGTGGTCTCTTAGGAAATGATGGCGAATATCAATGTGTTTTGTTCGGGAGTGTTGGACAGGATTATTGGTAATTTTTATGGCACTCTCATTGTCACACAAAAGTGGAACGCTTTTGTAGGATAGGCCAAAATCACTGAAGGTTTGTCTCATCCAAAGTAGTTGGGCACAACAACTCCCGGCGGCTATATATTCGGCTTCAGCAGTGGATAAGGCTACGGAATTTTGTTTCTTGGAAGACCACGAGACTAGGGACCTACCCAAGAATTGGCAGGTTCCCGAGGTACTCTTCCTATCCACTTTGCAACCGGCATAATCCGCATCGGAATAGCCAATGAGTTCAAAGGAGGATCCTTTCGGATACCAAAGTTCGAAATGAGGAGTGTGCACTAAGTATCTCAAGATTCTCTTAACGGCCACCATGTGGCACTCTTTTGGAGCGGCTTGAAAACGTGCACACATACAAACGCTAAGCATGATATCGGGCCTAGATGCACAAAGATAAAGGAGAGAACCGATAATCGAACGATATACCTTTTGGATGACCGGTTTACCTTCTTTGTCGAGGTCTAGATGCCCGTTGGCCTGCATAGGCGTCCTTATAGGCTTGGCGTCCTCCATTCCGAACTTCTTGAGCATGTCCTTGATGTACTTGGTTTGACAAATGAAAGTTCCTTCCTTGAGTTGTTTGACTTGAAATCCGAGGAAGAACTTCAACTCTCCCATCATGGACATCTCAAATCTTTTGGTCATTATTTTGCTAAACTCTTTACACAAATGTTCATTAGTAGATCCAAATATAATGTCATCGACATATATTTGGCACACAAACAAATCATCATTAATATGCTTAGTAAAGAGAGTAGGGTCGGCCTTTCCGACTACAAAACCTTGTTCGAGAAGGAAGTCTCGTAGACATTCGAACCATGCCCTTGGAGCTTGCTTAAGTCCATATAGTGCCTTGTGAAGGTAGTAGACGTGGTCCGGATGTCTTGGATCTTCAAAACCGGGTGGTTGCTCAACGTAGACCATCTCGGAGAGTGGTCCATTTAAGAAGGCGCTCTTCTCGTCCATTTGATACAGCTTGAAATCATGGTGAGTAGCAAAGGCAAGTAATATTCTAATAGATTCAAGCCTAGCTACTGGAGCATAAGTTTCATCGAAATCCAAACCTTCGATTTGAGTGTACCCTTGAGCAACCAAACGAGCTTTGTTCCTTGTCACGATCCCGTTTTCATCTTGCTTGTTTCGGAAGACCCACTTAGTGCCGATGACGTTTTGCTTGGGTCTTTTGACAAGCTCCCAGACTTGATTGCGCTTGAAGTTGTTTAGTTCCTCTTGCATAGCCATCACCCAATCTGGGTCTTCAAGCGCTTCATCTACTTTAAGAGGTTCAAGAGAGGAAACAAACGAGTAAAATTCACAAAAATTTGCAACTCGAGATCGAGTGGATACTCCCTTGTTGATGTCTCCAAGTATGTTGTCGACTGGATGATCTCTTTGAATGCTTTGATGAACTCTCGGATGAGGTACGGTTGAGTCCAAGGCTTGAATAGGGCCATCATCATCTTGAGTGGCATTTGAACCATCTTGAGCTTGCTTGGACGAGGAGGGAATATCGCTTGAGTCATCCCCATCTGGAGACTCCGGGTTGGGGAGCTCGGGTGAGTTTCCAAATTTTGAGGTCTTACCTCCCCGATTGCCATTTTCTTGATAGCTTCACAAGGAGGCTCTTCCCTGTCAATCACAACACGATCAACTTGTTCTACTTGAGAACCATTAGTTTCATCAAAAGTCACGTCACGCGAGATTTCAACGACACCGGTGGTATTGTTGAAAACTCGGTACGCGTAAGCATTAGTTCCATAACCAAGTAAGAAACCTTCATCTACTTTAGGAGCGAATTTAGAGGACTTAGCCTTTTTGTTAAGGATATAGCATTTGCTCCCAAAGACTCGAAAGTAGGAGACATTTGGTTTCTTCCCGGTGAGCAACTCAGACGCTGCCTTCTTCAAGATCTTGTGGAGGTAGAGGCGGTTGGTGCTGTGGCATGCGGTATTGATGGCTTCCGCCCAAAAGCTATCGGAAACCTTGTACTCGTCAAGCATCGTCCGCGCCATCTCGATGAGTGTTCGATTCTTCCTCTCGGCCACCCCATTTTGTTGAGGAGAATAGGGAGCCGAGAATTCGTGCTTGATTCCTTCTTCATCGAGAAACTCCTCCACATCAATGTTCTTGAACTCGGTGCCGTTGTCGCTTCGAATTCTTTTAATCTTCACTTCAAATTCGTTTTGAGCTCTTCTCATGAATTTCTTCAAAGTCACTTGGACTTCACCTTTGTCATGCAAAAAGAACACCCAAGTGAATCGAGAAAAATCATCAACAATGACTAAACCATACTTACTTCCCCCGATGCTTATGTAAGCTACGGGACCGAATAGATCCATGTGGAGCATTTCCAACGGTCTTGAGGTCGTCATTACATTCTTGGCGGGATGGAAGGCACCAACTTGCTTGCCGGCTTGACAAGCGCTACAAATCCTATCTTTCTCAAAGACAATGTTGGTTAGTCCGAGAATGTGGTTGCCTTTAACGAGTTTGTGAAGATTCCTCATACCAACATGGGCTAACCGGCAATGCCAAAGCCAACCCATGCTAGATTTAGCCATTAAGCACGTTTCAAGATTAAGTCTATCCGTATTGAAGTCTACGAGATAGAGCTTACCCTTCAAACGTCCTTTAAAGGCTATTGAACCATCAAGCCTCTTAATGACATCCACACCCTTTTCATTAAACAAACAATTATAGCCCGCTTCACATAATTGTGCAACGGACAATAAATTGTAGCTTAATGACTCAACAAGCAAAACATTATTTAATTGAAAATTGCTTGAGATAGGAATTTTACCCAATCCAATTACTTCTCCTTTTCCATTGTCTCCAAAGACAATGCTTTCACTATTTGATCCATTTGCGTCCAATTGAGCGAACATTGCCTTTTCTCCGGTCATGTGGTGCGTACATCCGCTATCCAAAATCCAACTTGTTCCACCGGAGATATAGGCCTACAAAATGACATTTAGTTTTTGCTCTTTGGTACCCAAACTTGGTTAGGTCCACGCACATTAGTGACAAGCGATTTAGGGACCCAAATAGAGCGAACACAAGGAGCATTCTTCGGCTTACGCCCAACATGATAAGCAACTACACGACCGATGTTAGTCTTTTTAAGCACATAAGAAGCAAAGAACTCGGAGTGAGCTTTGTGCTTGGATGTTCCTTCGCCTTTTACAAAGTGAATGGGCTTGCTTAAAGGAGCAACAACAATGTTGCTCTTTTTGCCCTTTGGCGGAATATACCCAAGCCCTTGCCTCTTAGGATTACCTTGGCGCTTACCGAGATACTCCTCTAAACCCTTGCTTGCCTTGTAGGACTTTTGAAGTCCATCTTCAAGCATCACCTTAAGCTTCTCATTTTCATGAGCTAAGACTTTCAAAGTCTCACGGTTAGTAGCACAAGTAGCAACATCAACATTAAAGCATCTAGCGCAACCGTTGCTCGTCGAGGGTAATGAAATATTGGAGTTGTTGATTGAGGTAGAAGCTTTATTCGAGAGATCAACAAGCTTCACTTCAAGAGCCTTGCAAGCATCCTTTGCTTTTGCAAGTTGCTCTAAGAGTGAAGCATTGGTGATCTCAAGACTAATTGCTTCATTTTTGGTCGAATTTGAACTTTTGACCAAATCCTCATTCTTTTTTCTTTCAAAAGCTAGGCTCTTCTCTAGCTCAATGTTCTTCTCCTTTTCAAAAATAAGGAGATCCTCTTGAGCCTCAAGAATAGCCTCCTTTTGTTCAACTACTTCCTCCAATTTTTCAATATCTTTAAGTAGCAAGTCTAATTTTTCAATATCAAAATCATTCATAGACTTAAATGCTACTTCCTCATCATCACTAGCATCATCACAATCATCTAAGCCATAATCAACAATAGAAAGAGTGGAGCTCTTAGATGATACCTTGTGCCCCTTTGCCATAAGGCACATTGGAGCATCTTCATCTCCGTCGCTCAATTTGTCGAAGAGGCTCTTCGACTTTGTCGGTGGAGTAGCGATGGCGACGGTGGCAAGTCCTCCTTCATTGTCGGAGTTGGACTCGGACTCGGACTCAGAGTCGGAGTCGGAGTTCCACTCCTTGCCAATGTATGCATGACCCTTGCCCTTGTACTTCTTGCTCTTGTCCTTCTTCTTGAACTTGTCTTTCTTGTAGGGCTTTTCTTCCTTCTTCTCTTTGTGTGGGCACTCGGCAATGAAATGACCGGGTTCCCCACACTCATAGCACTTTCTTGAGGAGTGACGCCCTCTTGACTTGTTGCCATAGCTCTTGGAGTGACTACCCGGCTTGTAGCCCTTCTTCTTCAAGAATTTGTTGAATCTTCTAACGAGCAAGGCCATATCTTCATTTGTCAAGGGGCCGCTCGACTCTTCTTCATCGCTTGAGCTCTCTTCGGCTTCTTGCATCACCTTGACGGCCTTCAAGGCGATGCCCTTCTTCTTGCCGGACTTGAGCTCCTCCACCACCTCCGCTTCCTTCACCATCATCTCATCCATCATCAACCGGCCAATCACATCATGAGGAGTGAGGGTGTCGAAGTTTGGCCTGGCCATGATGAGTTGCACAAGATTGCGGTTGGTGGGGGTGATCACCCGGAGGATGATCTTGACAATGGCTTTGTCGGTGAGCTCGGTGCTTCCAAGTCCTTTTGCTTGATTTACTAGCAACATCAAGCGATCAAACATCTTTGTGTAAGTTTCTCCTTCTTCTAGAGTGAATCGGCTCAATTCTCCAATGATGAGCTCTATCTTTGATTCACGGACACTTGACACTCCTTCATGAGTGACCATTAACCTTTCCCAAATGTCCTTGGCATTGTCAAGGCCATCGACCCGGTTGAACTCGGAGTCGCTCAAAGCATTGAACAAGGCATTGACGGCCAAGTCGTTGAAGTGTTGAGCTTTGTCTTCTTCGGAGGTGAGATTGTTGGGGTTTGCGGGCTTGAAACCTGTTTCAACAATCTTCCAAATACACGGATGAAGTGATCTCAAATGCATCTTCATCTTATGTTTCCATGCCGCATATCGAGTGCCATCGAAGTGAGGCGCTCGACCGGACGAGACGGAGACATAGGATGAGGAGTTTGAGACTCCAAAGGAGGAATAATCTAATGGAATTGCAACCCCTATACCGGAACCCGAGGCTTTCTCTTGGCCATGGGTTTCGGTAACCTTCTCTATGTCAGGCATCTTTGATTCTCCAAGCGGTTAAGCCAAAGTAAAGGAGATTTGGCTCTGATACCAAATTGAAAGGACCAACGATGTCGCCTAGAGGGGGGTGAATAGGCGGATAAAAAATTACGCAGCGGAATAAAACAGGACGAGCTGGTCAACCCGGAGTCTCCGGGTTTTGGTCCGGATACTCCGGCTTGTCCGGAGTGTCCGGTATTGAGTCCGGACTCTCCGGGTTAGCTGGCTCGGGAGCGAAATAAAAACTACTCTAGCAAGCACAAGGAACTACTAGAAGTAACAAGCAAGAGCAACCTAGAACAATTGCTAGATAGGATTTGAATTAAAGCTAAGCTAAGAGCTAGATCTAACTTCACAAATTCAAATCCAAATAAGCAAAACTAGGAAGTAAAAGAGAGAGCGAGAGACGCGATTTTTCACCGAAGTTCGGATTCTTGAAGGGAATCCTACGTCTCCGTTGAGGTGGCTCGGTCACACTTGAGCCGGGGTCTTTTTCAACCCGCTTTCCTCCCGGTGTTGCACAAATGCACTCGCCGGCTTCACTTCTTGTCTCTTTCCTTTCGGAGGCGAGACTTGCCTTCACAAACTACCGGGGCTCACCACACAAGTTGGTAGCTCCCAGTGACTCCTAGCCGTCTAGGAGACCTTCAACCTCCAAGAGAAATAGCACCACGAAGAATCGCTTGGAGGATGAACTAGTGCTCAACAAGATGAAATGAATGCACTTAGCACTTTGCTTCTTCCTCTCCTCACCAAAAGGATCAACAACCAAATTAATTGGTGGGAGGAAGAGGGGACTCTATTGAATGCTTAGAGATGGTTAGGAATGGCTTGAATGCTGCTATGAATGAGCTCAAATCAGATTCTTGCCGTTGGAGAGGAGTGGAGGCTTTAAATACCCTTTTTGAAAACTAGCCGTTACTCCCGTTTTTCAACAGGTCGGAGTGTTCGGACAAACAACCCGGAGACTCCAGGTTATCCGGAGACTCTGGACCAAATGTCCGGATACTCTGAACCAGCTGGAACCGAAGGCAACCGAGAGGTCCAACCCGGAGACTCCGGACAAAATGTCCGGATACTCCGGATTGAATCCGGAGACTCCGGACTGAATGTCCGGATACTCCGGGTTACCCAGTTCGGTTTTAATTTGAAACTTTTCAAAACTAAAAGTAGGAGTGCTAATTTGAGATGCAGTATTTGATGTTGAGCACATGCACATCCTAAAGTCGATTTCTCGTCGTACCCTCTTAATAGTACGGCTATCCTTAAGACACAAATAAATAAAAATGATACAACTTGGGTCTTGATGCCGTCCTTTTTTCTTTTAAGTCGTCATAGGGGCGTCCAATGTCATTCCAAGCTCGATATGATCTCGATCTCTGCAGTATTCTTGGATAAAACATTAGATCTCTTTAATTGTGTCATCATTAATCACCAAAACAATTTGAGGGGCCTAGATGCACTTTCACGAAGTGAAACGTGACATCTAATAGATCAGTACAGAACACCGTCACCGAAACGAGCCCGTGAAGTAGCATCCATCCAGACCACCATTCGATCGAAATCCATTCAACCGCGTATCACAGCAAGAGGCTGGGGGCGTGGGGAGGAGGCAGCCGTTTTGTTAGGGCATATACAGTGATATAGACGGTAGCTGTCTATAATATATCTTCATATCATCTACAGACAGTACTAAAGATAACTTATACAATGAACTTCTAGATAGCTATCTGTAATGATCTCTTATATGATTAATAGATTGTATGTACAATGGTATACAGTATAAAGTCGTCTGTTAAATAGAAGACACCATATTTCTCTTTCTTCCTTCTCTCTCCTCCACATCATCCAAAATTCGATGTGACGTACTACCTCTGTCCCACAAAGAGTGCATTTTTAGTGTTCAAAATTTATCCCACAAAGAATGCATCTTTAGTCCGTAGGGCCTAGCTGTAAGTGTATGCATGCTCATTTAAGTGCATGTGGAAACCGAAGCACCAGCATGCTTATGTATGGAATAATGAGGGTCACATTAGTCATTCACCTTGCACACTAATATGTCTTAAAAAAACTTAGAAACACACTCTTTGCGGGACAGAGGGAGTACCTTTATAGATAACTGACATGTACCATTGTACATGCCTTTAGCGCTCGTCGGGGGTGGGGTTGGTAATGTGTAACATCCCAAAATTTTATACTTAAAATAAAGATTAAAAATATATTTAAAATTTAAAATCTTATTTTATTTGCTTTTATGAATTTTCATAGAATAATTCAATTTTATGGATCTTCTAAAATTTATTATGATTTTCAAGGATTTAATCTGAATTTTCTAGATGTTAAATGGTTTTTTTTCATACTTTCAGGAAATAAGAGTAATTTATGTATAAAAATAAAAATTAAATTTAAGTTGAAAATAATTTTATTAAGTTCAAAAATAGCATTGGGATTTTTTTGTGATTTTTTCAATTTTTCAATTCTATTTGTTATTTTCTAGAAGCCTTTTAAATTTCAGCATTAATTTAAATTTTTAAAAAAGAATTAAAATCAGAATTACTCTATGGGTTAAAGCCCATTCTTTTGGCCATTCATTTCTTCTTTTTCTCCTTGGCCCAATCCACAGCCTTTCTCCCCTTCCCTCTCTCCTCTTGGCCCATGCAATCGGCCCAACTCCCTTTCCCACTTGCCCTACTCCTTGGCCCAACCCAAGTCGCCCCCACCCCTTCTTCTTTCCTTGCACTCGAACCAGGCACGAGTCGAGAGCCAACCGCCATGGATATTTTTTTCAAGCTCCAAAAAAATCATTTGTTTTTCTTCGTTTAAGTGCTCAATCAACTGACTGGCTCAATAATGCCACATTTGTACCACCGGCCGTTGCAATCCTCGCGCTCGTGACCACCTTATCGGTGCCCCGTTTGCCCTATAAAAGTGAGCACTGAGTTTGCCTTGTCACGCTTGTTCCATTTTAGCCACTCCCGAGTCCTCTCGTCCATTCTTTTGTTCGGAATCACAAAGAACCAGAGCACGAACCGAATGCCGGCACGTGTCCTAGTGATCTCCCCATCGCCCTCAGAGCTCCCATTCGCTGTGTCAATCGCATCACGGGGTGCGCCTCATCTTCCTCTCTCTATTTACCCCCTCCTTCCTCTCCGATTCCTCCTTTTCCTAGCCAAAATTTAACCATTTTTCACCGTCGGTCGTCGCCACTTCACCGCCGTTTCCACCGCCTCCCAGCCCCACCGCCACCGGCGCTAACTTCGACCATGGGGCACCGCTGGCTGAGCCCCTAGCCCCTTCCCTTGTCCCTTCCCCCTTACGCCATGGCCAAAAGACAGAACCTTTGCTCTCTGTCCTATCTCGTGCCGTGAGAAGCCAGGAGAGAGAGAGAGAGAGAGAGGAAAAAGGGAGGAAAATAGAGGGAAAATTCAAAAATTTCAAATTTTGAAATCTAAAATTTAACTATAAAAACCTTAAAAAATTTATTTAGAAAAGAATTTTCAAATTTTCAAAAATCTTTTCTTTTTCATTTTATGTGTTTATAAATATTCTGAACGCCTGTTCTTCCTGTTTTAACTCCGATTTGGCCCATTTTTGCTCCTGGAATCATATAAAATCCTAATATACCTATTTGTTCTAGTTTTGTATTTTATTTGAATTTATTCAAATTTATTTAATTTTGGTTGGTTTTCAACGAATATATTTTGAAGAGCGGAAAGAATTTGCGATTATTTATTCAAATCATCAAGACTTTGATCCAGGCAAGTTAAACCCTTGATCATGTTGATCCCAAAATTTTTAATTACTGCATGCATAATTTTGTATTAGTGTAATTTAAATGCTTAGTTACTCCTAATTGTTATGATCCCATTTGACTATGATGATTCGTATACTTTGTCACATTAAGAAAAATCTCACTAATTGGTACATTAATGCAGTATTAACTAGTGCTATATAGTAACTGGCTTAGATAAGCTTAGACATGAAGTTAAGATATTTTTCGGAAGTTGTGCCAAATAAAGATTTCTATTTAAAAAAAGGCTATTCCTTGGTATTGGGTTATCAAGGAATGTATGAAAAGTGATATTGTTCAAAAGAAAGTAAAAATGAGATTTAGACCGGGCGAGAATTGATTGTCAGGTGGCGGCCTATGGTCTTTGGGTTAGTCAAAAGTTTGCCTAGTTAATTAAGGACCGGTCGAGTTTTGCTGAATGTAAAGTCTAACCGTACTACCACAAGTCTAATATGTGACAGATCCGGATAACTAATTGCAAAGCTCCATTGATGGTCATGTCTGGGGGTGTTCCTTAGGCGCAAGAGGGGGCTTCTGACTACGGTTGTTTTAACCCTATCATTAGTGAAACCTTAGCGAGCCATGATTACTTTGGAATGACGCATTGTAAAGGCCTTATGGTAATCACTTAGTCACACGTCTAAAAAAGTGTATTATATCTGATATATTAAGTTGATTATCTTCTTTGGGTAAAATTGTACAATCTCTGCAGAGTGTAAAACTTATCGATTAGCCGCGCCCACGGCTATGGGCATACCGAGCAAGCCATTCACATACTAGATTTTAAGATTTTTCAAAAAATAAGTTTAGAAAAGTGATTTCAGGTGGATTGATTCCATTGTAGAAAAGTTGGTTCAGCTTTAGGATGGATTCCTATGTTGAAATTTGTTTAAAAAGAAAGTACTCTTTAACTAAAAGTATTCCATTGAAAAATAACTTACAATATTGAAAAACTAGCTTTATGTAAAATATAGACCCTATTTGGTAGAGTTCCACCAAATCTATGGATCTTGTGGAGCTGGGTATTCCTAGATCCACTAGATTCATGAAGCTGGAGATGTGGGTATATTAAGAGTGTTTATGTGGATCATCTCGTTTATATTTTAGAATAAAAATATAAACTTAATTCAATAACCATATAGCTTTCTTTTGTTAGCTATACATTAAATTGCATCTCTTGTGTAATTTGTAGAGTATTTTTTTTTGTACTCACCCTTACTTATTATGTTGATTCAAAGAAAGAGTTTTACGATAGTGAGGACCAAAACGTCTAGACTACTCTCCTAGTCGATTGTTTGTGGCAACTCAATTAGGCTATCACTATTTTATTTTATGCTTCCACTGTAATTTTATTTTCGGCCTGCTTTCCTCGCTGCTTACAGGACCTGCCACCGTCGCTCACAACGTGTCACTCATGGTCCGGCCACTGCCACCGCTCACCTTTTCACGATTTTGCCGGTGATAACTAGAGAGAAGTGGTTGCGGGGGAATGTGTGAAGGAAACACATCGTGCCGACTGCCGAAGTGCCGATTAAAGAAGAGATGGAAAAGGAAGAAGAGCTGAGCGCGCCTTAGGGCATGTACAATGGTAGAGACAGCTGCTGTCTCTAACCATTGCCATGTCACCTATAGATAGTATTAGAGACAAGTCTACAGTGTTGTCTACATGATCATTTAATGCCAGCATGGAGTCAACAAAATATGGTGATCAAGTGTGCATGTTTATGTTTGTAGACTACATGATTATATATTTTTTATATACAATGAACAATATCACATTTTAAAATAAAAGAAGTATATAAATAATTCATAATTTATTTTTTTCGTGTATTTCATTAGTACCCGGTAGAAGCTATCCTAATTGCACGTATCAAAAGAAAAAATATGATTAATTCAGATTTTGAATACATTAATAAGGAATTGAAATTATAAAAAGGTAGAACATATAGATAAAAAGTACAGCATAACTCATAAATAAGTAAATTGTTCAAGTACTGCTCCCATATCGTTGCCAATTATGATCAACTAAATCCTTCTTTAGTTGGATATGTCCTCCATATTCTTTGGTATAGAACTCGTGAGCCTTTTCCATCAATTGATCATCGGACTGTCCACTTGGCCAAAGATGATAAGCCTTCATCCAACAAGATTGGTATTGATTGACTAATTTGTTTAATCTGTGCCAACGGTCCTTCGCTTGCTTCCACTCTCTATGACGTTTTTTTTGGGTGGTGCTATTGTATGCAGCAGCAACATCCTTCCAATACTGATCGTTTTTCTTGTTATTACCCATTATTGGATCATTTGAATTGTTCAACCATGCACTCATCTACATTGTGAAGGAAATTTGTTAGTGCCATGTGTAGCATAAGTACATATGAAAGTAAAATAGAACGAAATATGAGGTACCAATCTTTGGTCCTCCTCTACTGTCCAACTTAAGCGCTTCTCAGTCCTACGTTGTGCATCATCATCTGAATTGTCAACATTGATTGGCTTGGGTTGGAAATTTGATGGGCTGTCCAAATTATGTATTGATTGACTGCTCGTAGGTGCTTGAGACTGGACGTTGGATGTGATAGGTGGTGATGTCAGAGGAGTGTAATTCAAAGTGCCACCGACAAAGTGAAAATTTTGAGCTCTGTTTTGCTCAGATAAATCTTGTGACAATGGATTTCGAATAAAGTTTACAAAACCACCTTGAGGACGATACTCCTTTCCCCTAAAAAAATAAAGCAGTACTGTCGGGGAGTCGGATAGACCCCACAGAATTACCTCGGGTGCCATGAGGGGCGCGGGCTCACTGCTGCTCGAACTACCGGAAGGCCGTTCCCCTGGACGATCTAGTCGGGCGCCACGAGCAGCACGAGGTCGTCCCCGTCCTGGTCGCAAGGAGTTGTTCCAAGGGACGGTCTAGCCGGGACCTTTTTAGGAGGTCGCATGGCCGGGTGGACCGATAGCTCGTGCTCAGGCCGGGGTGGCCGAGTTCGAAGTTAGACGTTAGCCGACCTGACGTGATCCCGAGGTCGGTAACCACCCGCTGCGTAACCTCCGCTAGTTCGTTGCGATCCTCGCGGGGACGTGACAGGAGTGTAGGATCCGTTAGTTACCACGTTGGACCTGGTCGGACGTGGAGTTAGTGGGTTTGAACAAGCACGCCCCTTTGTAAGCTATAAAAGCATCCCCACCGTGAAGGGGACAGAGATAACTTTTTCTGCACAAAGATATACACAAGCTGGAGTAGGGCTATTATCTCCTTCCTGAGAGGCCCGAACCAGGGTAAAACTACAGTGTCTCTGCCTGTTGAAGCCCAGTGAGTCACTCCTCCGAGTATCTCATCACGCAAGAAGGGGTCGCGGTTGGTCCCTCCACCAACAAGTAAGCTCGACGGGGGCCTGCTCCCCAATCGTCGACAGCTGGCGCCGTCCGTGGGGACCGACTTTCCCTTTCGTGAGGAATCCCGGAGGATGACAAATTCCCAAGATCGCCAGGGCCTCGGCGCCCCCGGAATTGAGGAAGAAGACAAGCAGTTCTTCGGCAATGGGGCCACCAACGTCGCTGGCCTTAGGAATCACGACGGTTCCCGGAGCTTCTCCGTGGAAACCGCCGCACCGGAGCAGTTCTTTCGCTCCCAGCTCGACGCCCTCTTGGACGACGAGTATGACGGGCTCTACGATGGTCTGGACATCCCCGACCTTTTCGAGCTCGACCAGGGGACCGCTTCACGGGGAGACACCGTGATGTCCCCCTCGCGATCCGTCCAATCCCGTAACGTCTTCGTTGCGGAGGAGGATGGAAATGTCGAGCAAATCCGCCAAACGCAGCGTCTTCATCGCTACGAGGCGGCCAAGGAGCACTGCAGGCATCTCTCGACCGGACGCCGCCAGCTTACGGCGGCAAGTCCGAGGTGTCCTACCGATAAGACCAGGGCGAAGTTCGTGAGAATTTCCACGCCAGACGGGACTCGGAGTTCGCGGCGACGATTTAACGAGCTCGTCACCCCGCTCCCTCTCGAGCGGAACGCCTTCAAGCCCTGGCCACGGTGGTACGCGACCTCGAGAGTTTCTGGCGAGTCGACCTAGAAGCCATGGGTGCGGCTGTGGCCGACGACCTCGAGGAAATCGCCACAGACATAAAGGCGGCGGAAGCCTCCCGAGAAAGGGACGCCCAGAGCAATTCCTGGGAACGCCGCCGCCGGGCGTCTGAGCGCCTTCACCAAGCGACTCACGGTAGTACCCAGAGTGGCCGGCTGAGCGGCCGGGCTCGGGAGGGCACCCGGAGCAATTCCCGGGGGCTCCCTCGGGACCAGCGGAATGCGAGCCACGGGCAGAACCGGACCGAACATTCCTCTTCGGGCCACTCTCCATCCTACAGGCGTAGGGAGATATTCTCTCGCCTGGGCCCACTAACCTCGGGCTCGGATGGTAGGGATCGCCCCGACCGCCGCGCTCGTAATGACCGTCCCGACAGTCCCGTTTTCGGGTGCAGGGTGTTCGCGACGTCGCTACGACGTGTGACCTGGCCAACAAGGTTCAAGCCGGGTCACATCGAGAGATTCGATGGGACTCAGAACCCCGACGAATTTCTCTCGATCTACACCACGGCCATTCTAGCCGCCGGGGGTGATGAAAGGGTCATGGCTAACTACGCCCACAAGATCTTGGGCGGGCCGGCTCGACGCGTGGCTATTCAACCGAAGGAAAACTCGATCCGGTCCTGGGCCCACCGAGCAAAGACTCTCCGAGCCAACTTCGGAGTCGCTACGTCCGCCGGGAAGGAGCGCGACCTTGAGCGCCTGACATGACGGAGGGCGAGACCTGCGCCCGATTCGTCAGCCGCTTCATGCAAGTGCGCAATTCCATCCCAAGCATCTCGGATGAGGCGGTCGTCCGGGCTTTCAAGTTCGGGGTCCGAGACGTGCGCTTTACTCAGGACCTCGAAATTCACCCGGACATCACAGACAACGAGCTGTTCCGCATGGCTGACCGTTATGCCAATGTGGACGAGACCGTCCAATGGAAGAAGCTGCTGGACGAGGGAAAGCTGCCCCCTCAGCCTGGGCTCGAAGGGGCGTCAAGCCGAAAGAGCGTGAGCTCGATCGAGAAAAAAATCAAAAAGAAGAAAAAACCCTCCGTCTCCGACATGGTGGCGGCCATCGAACGACAACGACAACGGCCGACCTCGCAATCGTATAAAGGAGGAGCCGCGAAAGGGAAAGGCCGACCGGCCAATGAGCAAATGAGCAAAACCGGACGACCAAGACCGCGGCGACCAACGCGACGGGCTAGCGCCTATTTTTGCCCGCTTCCACCAAAGACAGCACGACCGCGGAATTGCGTAACGTGGGCCTCCCGCCGAGCAATTCTTGATGGCAAGGGTCCCATGCCCACGCTCCCAGAGCAAGAAGGAGACGTCAAGGGCAAGAAGCCCGCCGAGGAGGAAGATACGGACATGGAGTACCAGGAGCCGAGAAACCACATCGCCGTGATATTTGGGGGCTCCGCCGCCTATGGGTCTCGACGGGAGTTGAAGGAGGCCGCACGCGAGGTACTCCGTGTCACCCAGGGGAAGCCTCCCGTTCAACAGCTCAAGTGGTCCGAGCTGCCCATTACCTTCTCCAAAGACGCCCGCTCGGGATAGCGAAACCCAGAGGCTCCGATGGTCGTTAGCCCGACGATCCGCAATACCGTGGTAGGACGCGTGCTTGTGGATCGCGGAGTTCCTCGACCTGATATCGGCCAGGGTCCCGGACGAGATGCAAATTCCTCGGTCCAAGGTCAAGAGCGTCGTAGTCCCTTTCTACGGATAGTCCGGCACCTCGGCCAAGCCGCTCGGCAGATCGTCCTGCCGGTAACCTTCGGAAGCCCGAGCAACTTCCGAACGGAATTAGTCACCTTCGAGGTGGTCGATTTCGAGTCAGCCTACAACGCCATCTGGGCCGACCAGCGCCGCCAAATTCATGGCCGCCACGCATCACGGTACCAATGCCTGAAGGTTCCGGCCCGGTGGCGTGATCTCGATGAAGGGAAGTCCGGCGGCCCTAAAGCTGCGACGAGAGGAGCTCTAGAAATGGTCGGCGGCTGCCCAGTAGCGGACCCGACCAAGAGCCAAGGAGTTCCCGCCAGGCTACCCTCCGGCCGGGGAGAAACTAAGGCCATCCCACAGACGACGCAGAGCCAGGCAAGGTCGTACATGTGGGGGCTTCCTGGACCCTAAATAGGAACTCGAGCTCGTGACCTTCCTCCGAGAAGCGCGGACACGTTCGCTGGGAACCGTCCGACATGCCCGAGTCCGAAGGGAGGTCGCCGAGCACAAAGCTAGCGATTCGGCACGACAAAAGCCTGTGCGGCAGAAGCTCAGGCGCTTCTCCCCGGAGAAGCAAGCCATCATCAGAGAGGAACTGGACAAGCTCCTCAAGGCCGGTTTCATACGGGAGGTCGACCATTCCGAGTGGTTGGCCAACCCAGTTATCGTGAAGAAAAAGGGGGGCAGGTGGCGCATGTGTGTCGATCACACAGGGCTGAATGCCGCATGCCCGAAAGACAATTTCCCGCTACCTCGGATAGACCAGTTGGTCGACGCAACAGCCGGCTCCGAGGCGATGAGCTTTCTGGACGCCTACTCAGGCTATCACCAGATCGGCATATCGCCCGACGACGAGGAGAAAACTTCCTTCATCACGCCGTTTGGCACATTCTGCTACACGACCATGTCCTTCGGTCTAAGGAACGCTGGAGCGACCTTCCAGCGCCTCATGCAGAAAACCTTCTCAGACCAAATAGGTCGGAACCTGGAAGTATATGTAGACGACATAGTCGTCAAGAGCAAGATGGCCTCGGATCATATACCCGATCTAGAGGAGACTTTTCATAACCTCAATAAGCATTGAATAAAGTTGAACCCTGAAAAATGTGTGTTCGGGGTCAAGGCTGGCAAAGTACTCGGCTACATGATCGGTCCGCAAGGAATCGGGGCCAACCCTGAGAAGATAGAGGCCATCGAGAACATGCGGCCACCCGCTTGTACGCGGGAGGTGCAATCCCTGACCGGAAGGATGGCGCCCCTAAGTCGTTTCATCTCGCGGCTCGGGGAACGCGGCCTGCCTTTCTTCAAGGCGCTCCGGAAGCACGACGGTTTCGCTTGGACAGAGAAAGCAGACCGCTCTTTCAAAGAATTAAAGCTATATTTGTCAAGACCCCCGGTCTTGACCACGCCGAGAATGGGAGAGGTTCTCTTGCTCTACCTGGCCGCCACACCCCAGGCGGTAAGCGCCGTCATAACGGTAGAGAACGGGGCGGTGCAACGCCCAATCTACTACATCAGCGAAGTCTTACACGGACCAAAGGAGCGTTACCCCGAGGTCCAGAAGCTCCTTTATGCGCTCCTCGTGGCCTCGAAGAAATTAAGACACTACTTCCAGGCCTACAAAATTCGAGTCCCGACCAACTTCCCGCTTAAGAGAGATTCTAGGGAATCAGGACGCAAGCGGACGGATCGCGAAGTGGGCCATGGAGCTCGCCGAATTCGAGATCGAATTCTCGACCAGGGCGGCGATTAAGTCCCAGGTTCTAGCGGACTTCCTAGCCGAATGGACAAATCCTACCCCATCTGAGTCCAAACCCGACTGCACCGAGCAGGCCGGGCCGGGTCATGCACTGACGGATCCCGAGCTTACAATTGCTGGGGCCGGAGTGGTCCTCGAATCCCCAGTGGAGCGGATCCAAGACGCCCTCCAACTACATTTGGCGCAACGAACAACGCGCAGAATATGAGGGTGCTAGCCGGACTTGGGCGTGCGGGGACGCTCGGGTCCAACGACTAAATCGCGAAAGGCGACCAGAGTGGTTGTCATCCATGTTAACAAGGAGTATCGGTTCAGATGACTCAATGGCGCTTTACCTGGTTGAAGTAAGGAAGATGGAAAAGTACTTGAAACTTCAAGTACTATACATCCTCAGGAAGGACAATGCCCTGGCCGACCATCTATCGAAGGTCGGTTCCGCCCGATTTCCCGCTTTCCGTGGGGTGCTCATCGAGCACCTCTATAAGCCCTCCATACCCCCCGGAGAGGAGGCAACCGAGACGGGTGGTACCGTCTCCTTCCTCGAGCAGGGTGCGAGTTGGATGACGCCATTCATCCAATACCTCGTGCATGGGACACTGCCCGAGGAGGAAGCCGAGAAATCCCGGCTAGTGAGACGCTCCTCGACCTATAAAATGGTCGAGGGTCTCTTATACCGCAAAGGCGCGCTTGGCGTCCTCTCCAAGTGCATCACCCAAGAGGAAGGCAAATATCTCCTCAAAGATATCCATGACGGGATGTGTGGAGCTCACTCGTCCTTTAGGACCTTGGTGAGCAAAGCCTTCCGGTTGGGTTACTATTGGCCGACGGCCCTGGCCGACGCGCGCTCAATAGTGACCACTTGCCGACCTTGCCAGTTCCATGCCCGGAAAGTCCATCAGCCGACATACGCTGCTGAGACCATGCCGCTAACCTGGCCGTTCTCGGTTTGGGGCATCGACATACTCGGTCCATTTCCCCGGGGAAGGAGGGGTTGTAAATACCTGTTCGTCGCAATCGACACCTTCACTAAATGGATCGAGGCCGAGCCTATATCAACCATCTCGGCACAGGCGGCTAAAAGGTTCTTCCGCAATAATGTAGTAACCCGCTTTGGCGTTCCGAGCCGCCTCATCACGGACAACGGCACTCAGTTCACAAGCGAGGTGTTTCAGGCTTATTGCGAGGAGGTCGGGACCAAGATATGCTTCGCATCCGTGGCCCACCCGCAGAGCAATGGGGCGGCCGAGCGCGCGAACGGGCAGATCGTCCAAGGAATCAAGAAGAGAGTCTTCAAGAGCCTCGATCGGCATGGTCAGGCCTGGGTGGACGAGCTACCCCCCGTCCTCTGGTCAGTCCGCACCACGACGAGCCGAGCTACGGGGGAGACCCCCTTTCAGCTCGTATATGGCGCGGAAGCCGTCCTACCCGCCGAGGTTGTCCTAGGATCCCCAAGGGTGAACCTAGCCGATAGCATCGACGCAGAAGGTGAGCGCCTTCTCGACCTCACGGAGGCGACTCGTGAACGGGTTCTGTTGCGATTCGCGGTTTACCTGCAAGCTCTCCGCAGGCACGCCGCTAAATCGGCATTTACCAAGGACCTTGCACGCCGGCGATCTCGTTCTCGCGACGGGTCCAAGACCTGTCAAAAGCCAACAAGCTAACGCCAAGATGGGAAGGTCCTTACACGGTCGTCTCAACAGCACGCCCGGGGGCTGTCCGCCTCGCAATGGAAGATGGTCGAGAACTAGCTAGTACTTGGAACATCGACCAACTGCGTAAGTTCCATATCTAACCAAACCAACCTTACTCCTTTAAATAAAAATTCGACACTTGGCCTCTCGGTCTCCCTCGTTCTCTCTCGCTTTCTCTTTCTCTCTTTAAACCTCCCGCGAAGTGCCGTGATCAAACTCGATCCGGTATCAAAGAGCGAGCTCGGACCTCAGGGCGCAAACGGACAAGCGTCCTACCGCCTAACATCGGACCACCAGAGCTCAACCCCGAGGGTTTCCTTCTCCGTAAGATGACCATCTTTTCTCGGCAGGCCTCCGCCGCAGACAAAGGGTCGCATGAGCACCCCTCGACGGTTCCCAGCTCAGATCGGCCGGTCCCCGCAGGGTTCTATTCCGTCAACAAGGTCGTGTTTGCAGCCTCCCCCCACGACCTCCGTTGGCGGCGGGGGCTGTAAGGATACCGTGTGGCTACGACCTAGAGGATCTTTCGCACGAGGTAGTCACTCCCTAGTACGATCGTTCGCTAGATCGCGTGACTATCACTAGATCGCGTGGATCGACGAGCCCGTCGAGTAGGGAGCAACAGGATAGGGCATATCGTTGTCGTTCCGAGGGAGACAAAACAGAGAAAAATAAAAGGCATCTATTAAACACGATCGTATTATGCCCAACTTGGCAGCTTTTTCGCTAAAGTTTTTTGCAGGAACAAGTTACAGGAGGCCGGCACGCTTCTCATCCTGCAGAGCGATGAGCTCGTCCCGCACGGACTCAAGCTCGGACTCGAGGTCAAGCACCCGCCGACGAGCTTCACGACCCTCGCTTGCCGCTTGACGGAGCCGTTTGGACTCCTCCCGTTGCTGGTCGATCGTCCGTTCGGCGCCGTGGCGAGTCACGCAGGATGCCACCGCCGCCTCGAGCCCCGACTCGCCGCCGCTCGCTCGAGGCGCTCCTTGAGGAAGAGCGGACTCCTCCATCTTCTCGCCGAATCTCGGCCTCGAAGACCTCGGCTCGGCGACCAGCGCTCGAGCTCGCGATTCTAGCGTCTTGCTCGGCCTGGTGCTTTGCGGCGACTTACGGCGACGGTCGCGGCGTGGAAGTCCTTCATAGTGGTCTCCAAGACTGCGCGACAGGGTATCTCGGTTACGATCGGTTTTAGGACAAAAGCACGAGTGCGAGGAAAACTTACCCAAAAGAGCCGAGCCTCCAGCCCTCCTGGAACGACTTGGTGGTCCTCCGCCCGATTGGTTCTCCCTGGGCGGGCAGGGGATCCTTCGCCCCAATCCCTTCTCCTTCGTCGGGCACAGGGGCTTGAGTCCGAGCTCCCTCGTCCCCTGGGAGCAGAGGGTCTTGGCCCTGGGCATCGGCTTCCATCTCTTGAACGGAGACGGCCTCAAGAGTGAGGATCACCTCCCGCTCTTCTTCCTCCCGGGCAGGAGTTGCGCTCGGGGGCTCCTCCCGCTCTTCTTCCTCCCGGGCAGGAGTTGCGCTCGGGGGCTTCTCCCCTTCAGCATCCGGGTCCGCGGTACTCCGCCCGGGCGGCGTCTGCGGCGGGAGGAACTTCCTCCCGGTAGGCACGGCATCCACGGGCGCGAGGTCGCCGACTCGGGGCACCGGTCGGCAACCGAAGGATCGGCGTCGACCGAGGCGGCCTCGGCCAAGACAACGGCTCTTCCT
Organism: Rhipidocladum racemiflorum; assembly: GCA_036346355.1. Lineage (NCBI taxonomy): Eukaryota > Viridiplantae > Streptophyta > Magnoliopsida > Poales > Poaceae > Rhipidocladum > Rhipidocladum racemiflorum. The sequence continues at coordinate 11,735,411 of CM070578.1, read as the reverse complement.
CGTCGGGCGGGCCCCTGCTCGGGTTGAGGTCCCCTCGACGCCGGGCCGGCGTTGATGTCCGCCGGGCGTCGTGAGCTCGGGAGAAGCCTCCGCGATCTCTGGCGCCTCGGCAATAATGTCGCTGGCCGGCGGAGTCCTCGCGGAAACTTCGGCGACATGCTCGCCACCACCGGGCTCCCCCGCGTCATCATCACCACCAGGCTCCCCCATATCGTCGTCCTCGTCAATTATGATATGGGGGATGCCCTCCCTCGCGGCTCGGGCATCGGCAGCCGCAATCTTCCTCCTTGTCTCCTCTTCAGGAGACACGACCTCTGAGGGCCGGATCTCCGCGGCAGCTGGCTCCTCCGCCCCGACGCCGTCACCGTCGGCTCGTGGGAGGCCCAGGCCTCCGCGGCCTCGGTTCCCACCTCGACCTCCTCGCCACAACGCGGCCTCGGCGGTATGGCAAGCTCCTCTCTAGCACGAGGTCAAGAATTTCGTCAGCCATTGCTCCAAAATCCCATAACTCCGCACCAGCTGCCACACCCACTACAGACGGTGTGGGGTTAGTGTGATGCCGGAGGGGGATGAGAGAAACGAGATGGGGCTAAGAGGCTGACCTCGTTCGGCATCTCTCAGCTGGCCTCGAGCGCGATCGAGGAGGGCAGCCATGTCCTCACGTGCCTTGTCGGCCCTGGCGACGGAAGGGTCGACCTCTCCCAAGTCGGCCTCGGTCACGGTCGGCGTTGGGCGTGGTTGGGACGCGATGGGCGACTGCGGGACCTCGGGACCAGGGGGACGGATCGGCTCGTCCCTTCTCCTCCTCGTCATCGGAGGGGCCGAGCTCGAGCTCACCCGCGCGAGCTCTGCACGAAGAACCGCGATCCGGCTCTCGATTGCCTCCTTCGCTATTTGGACCACCGCTGCCTCCTTCTTCGCTCGCGCGGCAAGTAGCGTAAGCGAGCCATCAGCCGGGTTTTTTCGGTATGTTCATCCATCCAAAGTTTTAGTTCGCTCACCTCCCGCCGATCGGCATACTCCAAATGTCGGCGGGGTGAACGGTCGTCTGAGCCAGGACGCTGCGCTGAACGCCGAGGCGGAGACGGCGTGGCGAAGGAGATCGGTCGCGGCTTATGCCCGCCAATTTTTGGTCTTACGACGACCCCCCCCACCGCGATGCCGGTTGATCCACGGCGACCTCGAGGCGACCTTCTCTGCCAGAGAGAGTTTTATGAGGTCGGGGCACCCTGGAGAGACTCGGACCAAGTAGGGCGTCAAGAAAGGAGGGCCAAATCAGCTTACCGCCTCGGTCGGTTGAGGACGTTATTCGGGATCTGGCGACCCTCTAGGATTTCCTTGCCCTTGGGGGTGCCGAACATTTCGGACACCCTCGTCCACCTGATCCTCCGGTGGAGCCGCTGCATCGAGCAAGAGGAAGTGGTAAGATCGAATGTCCTCTGCATAGGAGAGAAGGCCGAGGTCGGTGGTATACCTGGCGTGACTCCGTGTGATGTCCTCGCCACCTCAACCTTGAAGAAGGGATGCACCCTCCTCCCGAGGGGCGACACCCGGCTCGATGTAGTCCCGGCGACATCCCGTCCGGCCACCGAGCAAGTGAGCTCGTTGATCAGCGACAACACCTTCTCCTCCTCCGGCTGCAGTCGGCCACGGGGTCTCGGCAAGACGACCCGCTCCGAGTAGGAAAGCGAGCCGCCCTCGGCCTTCCTCGAGATAGAACCAAGAGTCGGCCCACCCGACACGGAGTCCTTGAGCGTGAAGCTCGGGTACTGCAGGCGGGTAGGTCGGAGGCGGAAGTAAAGCGGCCGGCCTGCGAGGGGTGCCAGGCGCGAAAGGGTGTAGAAGTGAAGAAAGAGATCGAGTAGGCTCGACGCCCACAAACCCCTCACAGAGATGGGCAAAGATGGCCATGATAAGTATGGAATTTGGGTGGAGGTGGGCGATCTCGCACTCACGAGGAAGGCGATGCGGCTTCAACGAACTTCGCATTCCGGGGCGTCAAGCCCGTTTATGGCGTAGAGCTCGGTGGAGACGATCTCTCCTTCCTCCGGCTCGGGCTCTCCTCGGCACCAGCGGCTCTCCATGAGCCGGCGTCAAGGTACTTCGGCTCGAGAATCTCCGGCTTGCGCCTATCAAGCTTCTTTGGCCAAACTTCGCCATGAGGATGGAGGGGATGATCGGAAAGGAGGATGAAGCGCCAAACGAAGAAGTAGGAGGCGCACTAGTTGATTGAAAGGGCAAGTGGATCTAGGGTTTCTCTTACGGGGTTTAAAACCAAGCGAGAGAACGAAGAGGTTCCCGCCGTTATGGTCGAGGAAGCCCTAAAGGCGCGAGGCGATTGAGACGTCCACCACACGAGGGAGCGGCAGCGTGGACACGCAAACCAAGGTTGTCTTGCTGGGCGACGGTTCCCGAGGGGGAGCGGTTCGTACTAACCGAATGAAGCTTCCAAGGGAAGGAACCGTCGGTAGGATGGGAACTAGTTCGCACGCCCAAGGCACGGCGGGACCGAGCTCGTCTCTCGGGGCGGACTAATAGCTCGGAAGTCGGGGCAGCTGTTCGTCGCGACCAACCTGGCTGGCTCGGGAGACGGTAGGCCCGAGAGGAAGGTTTTTTTCTTAAAGCCTTCTTCCACTCGAACCTCGGGGGCTAGCTGTCGGGGAGTCGGATAGACCCCACAGAATTACCTCGGGTGCCACGAGGGGCGCGGGCTCACTGCTGCCCGAACTACCGGAAGGCCGTTCCCCTGGACGATCTAGTCGGGCGCCACGAGCAGCACGAGGTCGTCCCCGCCCTGGTCGCAAGGAGTTGTTCCAAGGGACGGTCTAGCGGGACCTTTTAGGAGGTCGCATGGCGGGTGGACCGATAGCTCGTGCTCGGGCCGGGTGGCCGAGTTCGGTTAGACGTTAGCCGACTGGCGTGATCCCGAGGTCGGTAACCACCCGCTGCGTAACCTCCGCTAGTTCGTTGCGATCCTCGCGGGGACGTGACAGGAGTGTAGGATCCGTTAGTTACCACGTTGGACCTGGTCGGACGTGGAGTTAGTGGGTTTGAACAAGCACGCCCCTTTGTAAGCTATAAAAGCATCCCCACCGTGAAGGGGACAGAGATAACTTTTTCTGCACAAAGATATACACAAGCTGGAGTAGGGCTATTATCTCCTTCCTGAGAGGCCCGAACCAGGGTAAAACTACAGTGTCTCTGCCTGTTGAAGCCCAGTGAGTCACTCCTCCGAGTATCTCATCACGCAAGAAGGGGTCGCGGTTGGTCCCTCCACCAACAAGTAAGCTCGACGGGGGCCTGCTCCCCAATCGTCGACAAGTACTAAGTTCTAGCTAACATGAACTTGAGTTGTGGCAAATTAAATGTTTAGCAAAAGCTAACATGAACCTGTGTCCAATATAACTTGGTACGGTGGCCAAGAATTATTTAGCGGCTGGTTTAACAAGGTTACCAATTTCTGTAGGTTTTTGTTCAGATATGTTGTTGCTAGTTAGGCTGAGAATTGTTAGTGATGTGGATAAATTGGAAACTACAGAAGGAAGCAGTCCACTAAACCTATTGAAATCTAATTCCAAACATTGCAAGTGGGAGCAATCGGCTAATGTTGTCATTTCCAATCATCAAGTTCTTTTGCTTCAAAAGCATTACTAGGACTTAATTATAATGGCATGATTCAGAGGCTCATGGCAGAGACATGGATAAGCCAGAATTGTTGTTTCACATGATATGAGATGTTTCTTGCCGCAGCTTTTGTTCTTATGGTAGAGTATAGACATAAGACTCTTTGGACAAATGTAATATGCTGGTGATCCACAGAGAATGATATGTTTCTTTTCTTTTCCCCTCATTTTGCAGATAAGACCTGAAATGGTTAGCACAGAAGTCCCAATTCCTCTACAGACAACTGCACAGAAGTTTCTTCTCTAGTCCCCTGAAGATGTTTACATTTGCTTCCATAGAAGTAACAGAACATAAGATTTGCGATGCAACTGGGACTCATATATTAGTTGCCATGATTTTGCATGCTGTCCCTATATGCTCAGTGAACTCAATACCCAGTTCATGAAAAATAAAATTACTGACGATTGATGATTTGTATGGCATGAAAATAAAATTACTGACGACTGATGATTTGTATGGCATGAAAAATAAAATTACTGACGACTGATGCTCAGTGAATAGAGATGGCAACGGGGACCCGAAACCCGAAACCCGACGGGTATTTACTCTATTAGGGGCCGGGTATGAACCGTTTTTCATACCCGCGGGTATATTAACGGGCAAAAACTATTACCCAGCGGGTAGAACGGGTACGGGTCCGTACTACTGTTGCTACCCGCGGGTCCCAATTACATATGAGTGGCTAATATGGAATATGTCATGTATATATAGGTGTGAATAAGAGTGAAAAAGTTGCTAGCTGATGTTGTCTAACTAGACAATAGATCGACGAAATGTTTTTTTGGGGCCGGGGATCTCTACGGCCCATTTGTCAAGCATTTGGTGTTAACCAATGGTAGTCTTTGCTAAATCTGTGAGCTACCTTTGTTCTACATGATCACATATCGTCAAGGTGTCAATTAATACAGTAGCTAGGTGACATAAACGAAAGCATGCACAACTTTGTTTTAGTACAGTCAATATGATAGCATACGATCTTACCGGACCCAGCATATTATATATTGTATACAATCATATTGTGTAACCCTTCGAAATATGAGTATTATATGCAAACAAAATAGAACTTTTGTCATGAAACACGAGTCGACTTTGGTGCGGGTTACTCATGGAGTCCCGTTACCATTCGCGAATGCGAATGCGGGTAAATTTTGTACCCGTATGCGGGTATGGGTATTGTAGCGGGTGGATTTTTCTACCACGGGTACGGGTACGGGGTGGTGATACCCGCCGGGTATATACCCGTTGCCATCCCTATCAGTGAACTCAATACCTAGTTCATCAAAAATAAACTTACTGACGACTTATGGTTATGTTGAGCATTTCTCTCATTGTTTTTTGTTTGTGTGTGATTTGTATGGCATGGAAGATAAAGTTTTCATGATGTAAAAATTGTGTAGCGGTAGAAGCACTGATAATTTCTCATTTCACAAAGAAAAAATATTACCAATTTTTGGGATCTGATGGAGAAGGGTGCTCGGCCATTGGAATCGGTGGCGCAGCCCGGCCCCTGGGCGACGGTGGAGTCAGTGGTGCGGCGGTCGCGGCCCTCAAGCACGTGAGGCGGTGCGGCGCGGTCGCTCGACGAGGGTGGAGGCGGCAGCGCGGCCCCTTGACGAGGGCAACGGCAGCGCGGCGGCCCGGCAACTCCACCAGCCCCTTCTCCTTTTCGCAGCTTGGACGCAGATTTGGGGGAAATCTGTTGGTTTCGCGCGACTGGATGGAGAAAGGATTGAGTGGATGGGGAAAGGGGAAAGGCTGCGTAGCTCATCCGTGAATATGATCCGTTGCAGTCGATGTCGTCTCCAAACCGTCTCTAAGCCGTCTGCACGCCGTCGGTAAATTTTGGTTTTTGCGCTAGCGTCGTCTGTTGCATGCGAGACGTGGCAGATCTTAGAGATGGCTTAAAGACTGCTGATGTGTACTGTTGTACATGCTCTTATGCAGTCCATTTGATCGAACGGCTCGGACCTATTCCATCGTTGTTTGTCTCGACGGTACAGCATCTTTAGTTTTTATTTTCTTTATGCATATAAGCGTTTTTTTTTTTTTTTTTTTTTTGCAGAGTACAGTACAGGGGTTGGGCATTTTCTGAAATCACGAGGCATCAATTAAGGCTCCGTTTGGTACGGTTCCAGATTCTAGTAGAAACAGAAACGGCTCCAGATTCTTGGTAGAAACGTTTCAGGTAGAATCAGAATCACTTTCTGGAGACCGTTTGGGACGGTTCCAGATTGTTGGTAGAAACGTTTCAGGTAGAATCAGAATCACTTTCTGGAAACCGTTTGGGACGGTTCCAGATTCTAGTAGAAACTAGTGAAACGGGGTTGGGGGTGATTCAACCACGGCGTGGAAAAAAAAGAAACGTTCCGAGGAGAATCGTTCCGAGTTTTAGCCCGTTTGGTTGGGTTTCTCTTAGATTTTAGTAGAAACAACTCGGTTCCAAGTTACCAAACGGGACCTAAAACTGTCAGAAAGGGAACCCGGTAACTGCATCGAGTCGTTGGACAGCTGGGCTCTCCCACCGAATGCAAGTGACCGGTAAAACGCCGTTCTCATGTGCTATTGCTTGGAGAACGTATAAGGCCTTAGCAACTAATGAATCATTCATAGCATCAAATCCTAAAGAACCCACAGAGATATACCCAACTAATATGTGCTTAGTTTGATTCGAATCGAGACCTTAGCCACAAAACAGATGTACCAGTACCACACTGGTTATGCTAGCCATCTCGCTTAGCAACTAGCCAGTTATGTATAGTCTCTTTATTTTTATAACTAAAATTGACCTCAGTTTTACTTGGGCGGGTTATGTATCTTAGACCACGCATTTCGTTTTGCTGATTCCTCCATTGCCGTGCTAGATTAGAGCGACACAAGCCGCCATTGGGTTGGGCGAGCAGCCGAACGTGAGATCCCGGGCCATCCGCCGGCGGGCAGCGCCACATGGTGGTACGCTGCTGATAGATAGAGTGATGATAGGGATCAAGACTTGAAGAAGACCGGAGGGATCCTATGCCTTGGCCTCTGTTGCTCGTACCAAATCGAGTCATGGATCTTGGCTGCTTCTTCCTGCACCTCACACAGGCTCACACCGTCTCACCAAGGAGAAGTACAAATCGCTATTTACACGCAGACATAAGGAATAAACAGTACACAATCACCAGAAGTGTGGTGTGCCACTGGTATACCAGTCAGCAATTATGCTCTGTGAACATGCATAACAAGGGCATCTGGATACAATTATCTCGGAACCGAGCAAGAGCCACACCCTTGTGCTACAGTAGATGTGTGTGGTGTTCACTGATAGGGCCAAGACCAGCTATACTACCAGCGAGCAATTATGCTCTCTCAGTGAACATGGATAGGGGCAGCATCTTGATGCAGTATCAGGGATTCCAGCAATGCAGATGCTCACCACATTATACTACATGTCTACATGTAACTACCGGCTTAATTTGTACGCTTGCGTAGCTGCATGTGAAGTACAGCTTCCCAAAGTACTTGGCCACTTCGTCATAGCTCGTTGCACAGGCTAAACCAAGACTCTGAATGCATGATTGCAGGTTTGCAACATGCACAAGTATTGGAGATCGATATGTCTGGATCAAGGAGAGGTGGCAGATCAGAGATTAGATACCAGAAGGGATCGACGCCTGAACTACGCGACACGCAAAGGCGGGTAAGACAATGATCCGGGAGCTAATTTGTTGCCAAACTATAAACTAGTCGCCACCTTCCTGTGGTCGCTGGCAAAAAAATGTAGTATCACCTTGCGTTGCGTTTTGCGTTGTGCTTGTGCATGCGTCGCTGTTCTGGACAGCTGTGGCCTTCGGCTGCCGCTGCGCTCGTAGACAGCGCCAGAGCGAACTGCCTGTAATGGCCGGGATCTCATCAGGAGTATAATGCGTTTTTCTGACTCAGCAGTCGGTGATGAACGAAATGGCTTCTGTTTCTAATCTTGACTTGATGGTATATTCAGATTTGCATCCCCTGATATTTGAGCTCTTTTACAGTAGATTATACTTGTAGTATATTATAGTAGTATAAATTAGATTTAATCATTGATTTGGTGGGGTATTATGGACTTTTACAGATAAAAATATTACAAATGTATGAGAGTTGTTCCAGTGTTATAAAAAATACAACTATACGTCTATCATAAGAAATATAACTATATAACAAATACAATTATATACTTTGATATAAACACACGCAATATAGTACCTAGCCAAGCAATTACGTCCAAAATTCAGAATACGCCAATGTTGAGGTGTCACGTCACGCCAATAACGATGAGAGAAGCATTCAACAAGTGCAATGTCTTGGTCCGTTACAGACGACGGGAAGGTATGAATAAAATCTGGGCGAAATTTTTGTGAGATTTCGAATCTTAAATGGAACTCTAAATCTTGGATAAATGAAATTTCTTTTCAAAATTCCAAAATGCTACAGTTTTGTGTTTTTTGGCTGAGATTGCTATGTTTTTTGTCGGATTTGGGACTATTTTTTTTTTGTATATAATTAGAATGTCATTTATCAACTTAAAAAATGAAAATTCTATAACTTATGCTATCAAGTTATGATTTAAACACATTCATCAATATGGTTGGAACTTAGAACTAAAAGTATTTTAATTGATCGAGGCGTGTTACTTTATCTACCATGAACTGGTGATACTGATCCATCAAGCTAGTATTTCTTCAGTGAAATTATGGGCACGTTTGGATCCCTTGCCAGAAGTTTCTTTGCCCAACAAGGATATACGTGTTAACCTTTTGCCTTGCTCGGGCGAGCGAGCAAATTCGGCTCTCCTGCGCAAGTAAGGGTGTGTTTGGTTGGATTGTATAGGATATGGTCATCTAGTTTGTATGGGATAAAGCTATTCAGATGGTTATTTAGTTGTGTGGATAGAGATGAGCCAATTTTTTGTTTGGTTGGATAGATGAGGATGGATGAAATGAGCTCTTTTTTGTTTGGTTAGATGGATGAGAATGGATGGGCTTAGTTGTAATCAAGGTTTCAAATTTTGGTTTGAAATTTTATGGACAAATTTAATCAAAATTTGATTGCAATTTTATTTTTTGAGGCAAAATTTGAATTTTTGGATAGAACTTGACAGAAATTTGAATTTTTAGACGAATTTTCAAACAAAAAATCATCGAAAACTGAATTTTAAGACAAATTTTGACCGAAATTTGAATTTAACCGAGTGCACTTCTTCATGCGGCAAACTGGACGAGTCCGTCCGATCTTTTTTTGGGATAACTCTATCCATCATCTTGAGGGAATATTCTAAAAACCCGGATGACTATATCCCATCCATCCATTCATCCAAACAATTGGATGACTTCAAATCCATAGATAGCCATATTCTATCCACCCTCGTCCACTCAACCAAACACCACCTAAGATTTTCCTGCACTGCCTCCCTCACTTCACTCCGGGCCATAATTGAGCTCCTTCGCGTCGGATCGAGCTTGTCGTCGCCGAAGATCACTCATGTGCCACCGAGCGCTCCACACTCCCATCTGTCTTTGCCGGCCACTGCATTGTCATCCCGCGAGAGATTGGCGAGCAAAGGATCCAAACACACCAAATAGCTTGCCTTGCTTCGCCATGCTCGGGTAGAGGATCATATCGTGGGAATAACTTAGGGTGTGTTTGGTTATTTGTATTAAGTGTTATTGTATGATATGGTTCAAAAAAGGTTATCTATGTGTTTGGTTTCTTGAATGGAACATCTGATGGTGAGATACAAATTTGAGAAATATTCCTTATAAATGCTGAATTATTCCATTCACCCAAAACAATGAAACAAATGGTACAAGACCTTTCCATCCCATTCAACCTCATGCCACCAACCAAACACATCCTTAGCATTAGGGGTGAAAATGGTACGGATAATTTCTAACCAACTGACCGAAGCACCTCGGATAATTTTTTGGGTATCCGGATATTTTGTTCGGATATGGATCGGATACTGATAAGTGTCCTGGATACGGATACAGATCTCGGATAATATCTGAGCATTTTTCGGATACTATCCGTCAGATAATATCCGAATTCACGCCTCTTTAGCTTAGCCTAGCTTGGCCCATATGTCACCGGCCGACCCATCTAGACTTGAGTTGAAGTGGAATCCTAAGTCCCTAGCCGACTAGCTGCCACTTTAGTTCCCTCATTCCCTGCCCGGCCCCTACCTATCCAGTCCACCTCTCCAAGACGCCAACTCCAGGTCGTGGCGGCGGCGGCTGCTAATGGCCATGGCCCCTAATGGCCTGACCGATGCTTAGTGTCATGCATGTGCTTTGTTACTTTTGTATACTTCTATGAATGGTGTGCAACTTCTATGGATGATGTGCAACAGTACAGGTGCAATTATGAGATGTGACTCAGTGTATCACTATAAACTGTATGGTTTTAACGGTCTTGATCTCTCAATGTCCTATACAATTTATGTTGGTTTCCTATCGACAATATTCGGTGTAGCCCATCACTTCGTTTGTATTTAGTGTTTACGTGTATTATTCGAAAAATATCCGTTCCGATGATTATCCGAACTTATTTTATCCGTATTCGTTCGAATATTATCCTTATCCGTATCCGGCACTATCCGTATCCGAATCCGATCCGATAAAATTATATGGATCAAATACAATATGAGTGATTTTCGATCCATATCCGATCCGTTTCACCCCTACTTAGCATCATCGTGTACATTGAGTTCAATGTTTTTGGTCTTTTTGGAAAGTAGAAATTTCACAATGAGCGGTACAATTCCTGTACAAATCCTATGGAAACCTTATTTGAAGCTTATAGTTTAAACGCTTGTGCATTTTTTTCGCAATCAACTCTTGTGCATTTTCTTAAAGGATACAAATTCAATTCACGATTTCATCAATATAAGTCTTTGATGGAAAGATTCAATATCAACTCTTGTGCATTTTCTTAAAGGATACAAATTCAATTCACGATTTCATCAATATAAATCTTTGATGGAAAGATTCAATACATAGGAAATTTAGTTTTATGCACATGAAGAGAACAGGCAGCAGGTGTGATTCAGACGAACTCCATGGAGTGGTTGAAATCTCTACTATTATAAAGCAACAGTTTGTGGCAGTGGTGAGTTCTACCCACGTCATTAATTGCCCTGCTTAATTGCCCTACTTAATTGCCCTACGCAAAAAACGAAGCGTTGCTTTAATTAGTCAGCTTTCGCAAGAAACAAAGCGTTGCTTTAATTAGCCAGCTTTCGCAAGAAACGAAGCGTTAAAGATAGATGTTTGATCTTGTGAAATAATTTTTTTATTTTTATCAATTTTGTTTTTCGTAGCAATGCACGGGCATGTAACTAGTGTCACCTAAGAAACTGGAAATCACCATGGTCCAAAAATAAACTGGAAACCACCAATAATTCTTCAATGATGGCCCCGTCGTATTATTCTAACTTGCGATTTTGACCTCTGATCACCAAAATTTCCATTTCCACCCCTGCCCACTCGGAAAACGCCACTCCTCCGGTTCTTTTGCTTCGCATCCACGCCCATGGGCAAAAGCATCATTTCGCCCATCCCCGCGCCAACCGGAAAAATTTCAAAATCCGAAAGCCCCAACGGGCCAGCCCTAGCCGACCTTCTCAACTGTCCGATCCTCGCATCGGACGGTCGGATCTCCTTGCGCGCGCCCTTGGAGGGAAATCCCCTGGGCCGTGAGATCCGGTGCCCTAGCCCCACGCGCCGCTATAAAAAACCGCCCCCCATTTATTCCCCCACTACCCAAGAACACGCAGTCCCCAATCCAATCCCAACCTCTCCCACTTCCCAGAATTAGCCCGATCCGATCGGTCGTTGGCTTCCTCCCCCTGAGGTAAATGCCGCAGCGGAATCTTAGCTCTTCTCCCCAATTTTTTTTTAGCTTTCCGGTCGATTTCGTCGGATTCTTTGCGGTTCGTTTGGTCCGATTAGTTCGTTTCTTTTGGGGATTCTTGCGGCGTTCTTGTTCTTGGTTGGATGATCACGAGTTCTTGTTCTTAGATTTGAGTCGGGAGTTCTGACGGATTTTTTTTGCAGGTGAGAAGAGCAGCGTAGGAAGGAGAAGATGAGGGAGATCTTGCACATCCAGGGCGGGCAGTGCGGGAACCAGATCGGGTCCAAGTTTTGGGAGGTGGTGTGCGACGAGCACGGCATCGACCCGACGGGGAGGTACGCCGGCACTTCGGACCTGCAGCTGGAGCGCGTGAACGTGTACTACAACGAGGCCTCGTGCGGCCGGTTCGTGCCGCGCGCCGTGCTCATGGACCTTGAGCCCGGCACCATGGACTCCGTCCGCACCGGGCCATACGGCCAGATCTTCCGCCCCGACAACTTCGTCTTCGGCCAGTCCGGCGCCGGCAACAACTGGGCCAAGGGCCACTACACTGAGGGCGCAGAGCTCATCGACTCCGTCCTCGACGTCGTCCGCAAGGAGGCCGAGAACTGCGACTGCCTCCAAGGTCCCTTACCTTACCACACCATACCTTCGAAGAAATGCCTGTCTCCGTGATTCTAATGAAAAATTCCTTTCCTTTGTGTGTGTGTGGTCAGGTTTCCAGGTTTGCCACTCGCTGGGAGGCGGCACTGGGTCCGGCATGGGCACGCTGCTGATCTCCAAGATCAGGGAGGAGTACCCGGACCGGATGATGCTGACGTTCTCCGTGTTCCCGTCACCCAAGGTGTCCGACACGGTGGTCGAGCCATACAATGCCACGCTCTCCGTCCACCAGCTGGTGGAGAACGCCGACGAGTGCATGGTGCTTGACAACGAGGCGCTGTACGACATCTGCTTCCGCACCCTGAAGCTGACCACCCCTAGCTGTAAGCAGATCCGTTCCATCAAGTTTGATTACCTGCTTGTACTTACATTAGTAATGTTAATAGTAAATTATCGTTATTTTGGCAATGCGGTGGACCATGTTACTAGTAAGTCATCTTAAGCGGTGCTTTGTGCTTTCTAATAAACAAGGTTATTGTCAATTGTCATCTTAGTTGGCCTCATTTTGTGATGCAAACTTTGATGTTAGGAAGTAATCTTAATTAGTTGCCTGCAGCTAAACTAGTTTGGCTTGTAGAATGAAAAATAGTGTTGAGTTGATATTGTATATTGTATTTAGCTTAATTCATGTTGTTTGATACTTTGGCCACCAAAGTTGGACATAATTGGAGCCAAGGCTAAGCAAACCGATATTGAAAAAACCATTGGAAAACCAAAATTCAACAATCGAAAATCGTAGAAACCGAAAGGTTAAGAATTCAAGTTTAGAAAAAAAAAATTCAAAAAATTGAAAACCGACCTGTTTGATTGAAAACTAATCGGTTTTGACCGCCCGATTGAACAATGCAACGTTGCAACACGATTTCGACCGGTTTTTACAGAAAATCGATCATTTTTACGTTGTATAATTTTTTTTGAATTATTTTATTTTTTTAATTGGATTGGTTTTGAATGACGAACCAGCTTGATACGGTCAAAAGTCGTGGTTTTGTGAACCCTGACTGGAGGTACTCCCTTCGGTCTTAAAAAGCAGACGTTTTGTACATCGATAAAATTATCATATTATGAAAGTATTTCTTGACATATCTAATTTAAATATTTAAAAATATATTCAAAATGTTAGTTTTCTAAGACTGGGGAGAGTATTTAGTAGTGCGTCCGTAGCTGCCTATTCTTCAATACTGCGCGCAGATATTGAATTCTTAAACTGATAAATGTGCTCATGGTGTCAGATATAGGGTATGACTTTGGTACTCTTGCATCACGAGAAAAATGTTTTCCTTATTCACTGGACTTAAGTGCCAAATGTATGTTAACAAAAGAATTTTGAATTGAACCAAGACATCATTAAAGGCAGTGGCTGTAAACTGAGTGAAGGGGCCTCGGTTTAAATTGATTAGAGCAGATAGGATAATCTGTTTAGTTATGCTTTGCTGGTAATGCATTGTCTCGGAGTTTTTCCCCCTGTTAGAACATAAAATGTGTTATGATCAAAATCCAGCTAGCATGTTTAACTGTTTGTTGTACTCTTAAAATGATATTCTGATGTGAATCTTGTTTCTTCGAACAGTTGGTGACCTGAACCACTTGATCAGTGCCACCATGAGCGGTGTCACTTGCTGCCTTCGCTTCCCGGGACAGCTGAACTCTGACCTCCGTAAACTTGCTGTCAACCTGATTCCCTTCCCGCGCCTCCACTTCTTCATGGTGGGCTTTGCACCGCTCACCTCGCGTGGCTCGCAGCAGTACCGCGCCCTCACCGTCCCTGAGCTCACCCAGCAAATGTGGGACTCCAAGAACATGATGTGCGCCGCCGACCCTCGCCACGGCCGCTACCTGACGGCGTCGGCCATGTTCCGTGGCAAGATGAGTACCAAGGAGGTGGACGAGCAGATGATCAACGTGCAGAACAAGAACTCGTCCTACTTCGTGGAGTGGATCCCGAACAACGTCAAGTCGAGCGTGTGCGACATCCCGCCGCGCGGCCTCTCCATGGCGTCCACCTTCATCGGCAACTCGACCTCCATCCAGGAAATGTTCCGCCGCGTGAGCGAGCAGTTCACGGCCATGTTCAGGAGGAAGGCCTTCCTGCACTGGTACACGGGCGAGGGCATGGACGAGATGGAGTTCACGGAGGCGGAGAGCAACATGAACGACCTCGTGTCCGAGTATCAGCAGTACCAGGACGCGACCGCCGACGAGGAGGGCGACTACGAGGACGAAGAGGAGGCCGTGCAGGAGTAAGATCTATCGGTGCCAGTTGCACCATGGTATACCGCCATTTATTTGGTTTTCCCTTAACTGGAGCTTGCGTATGTTTGAAACACTCCCCCTGTTGCTGCTGCTGCTGCTGCTTCTGTCGCTACAACTTTGCTGCTTGTTTGTATGCTATCGCATCTATGGGAAGTGGGTACTGGGTTCTTATGATGGCATGTTGCCTGTCTGATGATTCGTTTGTTTGCGTGATTTGTTCTGTATGATTTGCCATGCTAGTGGATTGGAATTAGGATGCTTGCTCTAAACATTGATGATGATTCAGAACTTCCTGTCCCTGATTCACTTCATTTTCCCCCTGAAGGCTCTGGCTAAGTTCACTTGAATTAGATAGACTCGAGTCATATGCTACGATTGGCAAATTTCACTCTAAATTTTATAGCTGTTGGTTCACGCAACACAAATAGACAGAAGAGTTTTGAAGGATTTAGGCTGGGTTTGGAGCGCTAGAATTTTTTTTTTCCATTCCCGTGGGAATTGTGAAAATGGGGCTGTACACTGTTTCGTACGGAATTCACTGTTTCCAAAGAGACAAGAAGTTCTATGCATTCCCGTGGTGACTCGACGTAGCAATCGTGAGTTCGTGAACGGGGGAGGAGGGCACCGCCGACGCCGACGCCGACGCGGCGGGGATGGACGCCGTCCAGCGCCGCCTCATGTTCGAGGAGGAGTGAGTGCATCGCACCTCCTCTCGTCAACCCGCCCCAACTCTGCTATTGTGGAGTTGTGGTGGTGTGCTTGTGGAGTTGTTGTGAGGATTTTGCTGTCGAATTGGTGCGTTGCTCGGTGTCGCATGCTAGTGCAGAGTTATGAACGAGAGCAACAGTGCGAGTGTGGTATGTGCGAGGTGCTCCTTTTTTGCGCAGGATTTAAAGCGATATAATTGAATATGTGGTTATTACGAGTATTCTCTCGAGGTTGGATGATTAGCGTAAGCCCTTGAAACTTTTCCTTGGGCGTCTAGCTTGACGCTGTTAGCAGATTGACAGATTTAGGTTACGTAGTGACAAAATTATAACTGAGAAAGATATAGTTAGTCGCTTCCGTTTCATCTCCTGTCAATAGAAATGAAGAGTTCAATTTACCATGCAGGTGTATTTTAGTGGACGAACAGGATAATGTCATTGGCCACGAGTCCCACGTATAACTGTACGTGTTAATCTTTTCCTTCATTTTTGTGTGATTGCGTTCCGTAAAGCATGATTTTAACACCCATGCTGGGTTGTTTTCTTTCGATACTCTGTTAGATAATTACTCTCATACATGTTTGGACGCAACCATTGAGCTGCCAGATATTTGTCGTTATTACCCTCATACATGTGATCTTGGGTTGTTGGGTGGACACTCAAGTTGGCTTAACTTTTCCTATGATCACAGACACAGTCTCTTGGGAAGAATTTGTGTCAAGTACTATTCCTCCTAATAAAATTTGGCTGAAAATGTCATGCAATCATCACTGGATGAGACTAACGGCCAGCTAAATAAGATTTTGAATACTTTACTGTTGAAGCAAAGAGATGAGCAGCGTTGGCAATTAAGAATTTTGCTGAACACTATTTTGCAGCCAAGGTAAACTTTTGGTGGAACTTTGAGAGACATACAGCAGACAGCGAAATGATATGAGCAGTAGCATAATGAAACGGGTTGTAACAAGCCGAGCTTGATTAATAATGGAAAAGGGCGTCTTGCTTTCTAGATGTGCCCGAGTGATCAACTCATAGTTTGGGTTGAGATGGCTCACAGTCAATCAAGCTGGAAATTATCAAGCCCATGTTAGATAATTGTGCACTTTCATGACTAATGATTAATTTAAATTAGAAAAGCAGCTATCAAATTATGTGCATCATTTATACTACACATTACCAGCTACAATCAGTAGCTCAGAGGTACTAGAGGAATTTCGCTTAGATGGGCTTGCGATGAAACTGGAGTTGGGGTACTAGAGAACTTGGCTTAGATGGGCTCGTGATGAAGCTGGTATTAGGGTAACTAGGCTAATAATAGTGCAAAATTTTGTATGTGCATGCATTGAAGTCTGCATTTTTAGCTTGGTTCAGCATGGGTTCAATTTGAAATTAGAATCAAGCGATTTGGGCGGGATTCGGTCGAGCGACGGCGAGTCTCCGCGGTGGGGTTTCCCGGCGATGGCGGTGCGGTGGTTGGAAGCTACAGCGAGTGCTGACAGTGTTCAGCGAGAGGTGCAGGTGGAGCTGCGGCGAAGGAAGCCGAGTTTCAGCGGCTTCACGAGTTGAGGGAGCCGAGTAGGGGAGTGGACGAGGGCGAGGGCGAGAGGTGCAGGTGGAGTTGAGGAAGCCGAGTCGGCGAGAGGTGCAGGAGGAGTGTGCAGGGCAGACAGGTATAGGTCGGTTTTGGAGCAGGTGGCTGCGACGGGTGGAGGAAGCCGAGTCGAGGTGAAGGAAACCAGAAGCAGGAGGTCGGAGCTCTGGAGCCAGGAGGAGGCAAAGGAAGCCTGTAGGAGCCGGCTGATCATCAAGCGGCGGTGTTGTGGCGACCTCGGCGGTGCATGGAGGTCGCCGGAGAGGTGCAGGATGGTGAGTCTGAGGCGTCGGTGCTAGAAGCGCTCAGGACGGTGGGGTTTTCGTTGTTGTGGCCGAGGGCGGCGCAGATTTTTGTTTAGGCTGTTTTCCGCGTTGGCGGGTGAGCTCGGCAGTGGTGGCCGAGGGTTGAGTTTGTTCTGCTTTTTGGCGGAATCCTTTGTATTTCCCTCTTCGGAGGTTTTTCTCCTTCTTAATGAAATGACAGTGCTCCTGTCCTAAATTTCGAAAAAAAAATTAGAATCAAGCTCTATTTTTCTTTGTTGCAGTTCTATTTTGAGAGGAGCCTATATTTGGGCCAATCATGCTTAGCTGGTTGATCTCGAGTTTTCCTTTGTCTCGGCCTAGTTGCCGCCCCTTGGATTTTCTAAATGGACAAAATTTCTTTTCTGACATAGAATGGTCATATTGAAGAAATCCCTGAAAATAATTGAGATAACTACTCATTATTTCTCTTCAATTCTTTGAAATTTGTGTAGTTAGGTTATAACCACAATTATAGTCTTTATAAAGAGATGATCACCCTTGCTCCTGATTATTGCATACATTAGTACTGGAGTTCAGTTTACAGGAGGAGCATTATTGATCAGTTCTGATTTTACATGATGTCTACCAGCTAACATGAGGAAGCACGGACATCTCCTGTAAAAATCATTTGCACTTGTACAAAAGATTTTGTAGTTCTAACCTTCTGTGCACATGGTAAGGGCCCTCTTCGGAGGGTGCAATTTCCAGTTCAACACCCAAGTTTTGTCAGTCACCCTACATTTGGCTGAGCAAAAGCCTTTCTTTTGGTCAACCCCTTCAGCCAGTTCCCGCTGGTAACCAATCAGGATCTGGTGCTACCCATAAAAGTGTTATGCGGTCCAATACCAGTTTTAGGAATGCTGGTTTATGAATGTATGGTAAATTAGGTCATGTTGGAGCACTGAATGACTGAATGTTCAGCTTTGTACTTTGCCATGCTGTGCACAAATTTACCTAGCTTTTAACGTCTTGCTTTTAAGCATATAAATCAACAGTTCAAATGTTCAGCTTTGTACTTTGCCATGCTGTGCACAAATTTACCTAGCTTTTAACGTCTTGCTTTTAAGCATATAAATCAACAGTTCAACACAGACTAGACATGAGTCATCTACTCATCTGTTACAGTTTTTTCTGCCTTTGCTTGCCTACTTCATTTCTACATTAGTTTATCAAACAAATGTTTCTTAAGCTTGTTCATCAGACAATTTTGTAATATTATATCCTTCACCGCAACGATCTGCGACGAAAGTGACATTTTCACTTGTCTGGACAAACACACGCTGTTAATCTGAGTTCATTCATAAGTTGTAGAATGTAGATCACTAGTCACTGTTGTTACCCCTTAGAGAAATAAGTACTGTCTGTTTCTGTGGGTGCATATCTTCTAACAGCTGTGTTCAATAAAATTTGCCCATCGCCGGGAGGCTTGGGCCGTAGCGGAGCGGAGTTTAGACTGGTCCGCCCCGCCGGGGACGCCCGAAAGGTGCGGGGGTGGAGCCCTCCACAGTATTGATCATTATGGATTTGTTTTCGAGTAAAACCTTAGGTCACCATCATATATACCTTTTTGTAAGCCACAGAAAAGGGATAAGAGATATTGTAATCCCCTACATTTTGTAACACTTAAGAAAATAGTGAGATTTTGCCGGCCGGCGCCTGTGGTTTTTTCCCACAAGGATTTTTTACGTTAAAACTATCTCTTGTTTCTCTTTTTGATTTGATCTACTTTTTACTTTTGTGCATGTCGATTCTAACAAAATTCACAAAGAAATACTAGAGCATTCCTATGCAACGTCCTATGGATTATCGTTTGGGACAGTTTCTGCTTAAAAGAAAAACGAATTATTTGTCAAACGAAAGAATTTTAGATAGTTTCTCTTACAATCAAAAACGGGCTTGTACATAAAATTAGAAGCCTCCTGATGGGTGATTCTCATGGAGAATTGTTGCTTCGAGCAGAGCCACGCAAGGAGGCTAGGCGCGTTCGAACCCATTGCCACTCTTGTGCCCCTTCGACTGGCAGCCTGTTGCCACTTTAGCCGCCGGCCCACCATCCCTCCGCATGAGACCCTCTGCCAGCCGGCCCCTCCCTCGAGGCCGCTCCGCTTGAGCTCCTTCGCCCGTTGGCCCCTCTGCCGCTCCACCCGAGCCTCCGTCGGCCTGAGGACTGAAGCTGGCTATAATCTGGAGTGGGAAGATTCTACGGTCAGTAAATTCTTCAGGCAGCAGCATCTCCGAACAGTTGGCTATAATCTACAATCTTCATAATCTTTCAGGCAGCCGCTTTTCCAAATAATTGGCTATAATCTACAATCTTTGTAATCTAAAGCTGTCCGGAACTGGCTGAATGGTTTACTGAAGAAGCTGAAAGCGTTCTCAGCTGGGAAGCTTTTCTTTGGGCCGAGCGCTCGGTAATGGGTCGTGCGCTGCCCGCGCATCCAAACAGTGAATCAGTTTGGTCAGTATCACTTTCGGTCATGGCCTGAATAAAGTTGAAAGCATGAGCACCATATAATTGGAGGGCTATGGTCCAGTATTTTTTTTTTATCTTGTCCAGATTCCAGAAGACCAGGATGAGCAATGAATGCATTCTCTGTAATTCTTGTGGCACTTCACTTGTAGGCTGTAGCACGAGTTATTCGATCAAGTCAACGGTGAACTCCGTTTCCTTTGGCTCGGGACTGCCAATTTCCCGTCGAGAGGCTGTGTATAATCAGCGAGCGTATGACACGAGAAACTCAGAACTAGCTTTAGATAACGACAGTATAATCTATGGTCTGTCGATCCAACAGTTCCGATAAGGAGCTTGGGTGAAAGCGCCGTATCAGCCACTGAGCTCGGTGTCGAAGGCTACAAGGCACGGTATATCACGGTGCTCGTAAGACTGAAGGATGCCCGGTGATTGACGACGGCAGGGACAGGGAATAAAATACTGTTGAAGAAACCGGCCGGTTCTGGGCTTGCAGCTCGAGCCACGCCTGCCATCGCCATCAGTCGCGGTAGCAGTGCGAGTGTGCGTACGTTGCGATAGTGGCGCACGCAGGAAACTCGCCACTCCTACATGAACGACAAAAGAACGAAATTGTCGTATAAACCCCGCATAAGAAGCGGCGCGCTGCTGTACGACAAGCATAAGTAATCTCGGTGTTCGTTTAAAACATAGGAATTTCGTAGGAATTTCTTAGGAATCCTCATCCAGCGAGTGGTGCTCTCTACGATTTATCTATTATTTTCTCAGTGTTGTACTATTTATTTATTATCTTATGATCGTCGTGCATGAGAAGAACACGTGATGATACAATCACGCTGCTACATTTACGAAGGGAGGGTCAGTTTTTTTTTTTTTTTTTTGAAGATAAGGCAGGAGCTCTGCCGATTCAATTAAGAAGAAAAAGTGCTTACAAACTAATAAGAAGAAACAAGACTAAACAACACAGTCGAGGGGACACCGGTTAAAACTCACATGAGCCAACTACATCGTGGGGCTATTCCTTGTTGCTAACCTAAAGTTAGATACATCTATTTCGAAAGAATAGGGACGAAGATTGCTTTACGGTGGATAAACTGAGTGAGTCGGGAGCACGAAAAGAAAGGATCGATGGATGGATGCTGTCGCGGTCCCGCACCGAACACCTGCCACCAAACACGATTACACGGGTAAGGAAAGAGATCCCGGCCAACAACCCCCCTCCTCCGCCCAAACAATTATCGCCACTAGTTGGGGCCCCAGGAACCTGAATTATTATTGCCTTATTGGTGCCCCGTCTTTTGTGCCCAAGCCCCTGAGGTATCACCAAAATTTTCTCGAATTTCTTTCCAGGTTACTTGCAACTGTTTCTGTCCTCCTCCTCCTCTTCTTCTTATTGTCTCGTTTTTTTGAGGGAATAAATAGTTATTGATTCTCACCGCTCGGATGCAACGCACCTGTGCAAGCATTGTGCTTTGACTTTCGGATTGGTTAAGTAAGAGCTAGTTGCTAGTCCATACTAAGCAGCAGGTCATTTTCTGAGCCAAAGCTGCTTGTGACTTGTGAGTTGGACGATGGGTTCCTTTTGTCGTGTGAGAAAGTTTTGCTCTCCCTGTCAATGCTCTCCTCCCCGGTACTATATTACGGTCCGGATGTTTGAAGCTCAAGGAGCCTATCGACCTATCACTTCATCGTTTTTGCGGGAAAAAAATCCCTCCATTTTCTTGAAATCTTACACAATGCCAAATTGATGGAAACCGGTTTGCGAGATTGGGGACTAATATGATGAAGACATGCACCCGACAAATCAGATACTTCATCTCAATCTGATTCAATCCAAGGAGCCGAACTTAACATCTACTGTTTAAACCGGATCCAACCTCAGATAATTTTGTTGGGACATAAACACACATCCAGCGTTTGAAACCTTGGATTAGATTGATCCAGCGGTGACTTAATTATACCATTACGTATCCCGTCCTCGCATCGTGTAACTATCACCTACCAAGAGAAGGACGGCGACAAAAAAGAGACAGAAGGACGGCGACAAAAAAGAGAGAGAAGCGGTGGGCATTGAGGCTTGACCACCGGCAGCGCACTAGCAAAGGTGGGAGCCCAAGCCGCAAATCCCTTCGCCGCGTTCCCATTTCGCCCCATGACTCACTCTGTCTGACCGGACCAGCCACGCCACGCACCGGCCGACGGCTATGGGCTTCTCGTCAGCGCTGAAGTAAGCGGAAACCTCCGTGCATTCGGACCTTTGCGTATATTCTTTTGAGAGAAAAAAAATCGGTATAACACACTAAACTTTAATATTCGTCTAGCACCGTAAACCACAAAACCAGCCATTTGATATCTTGACCAAGGATTCAAATTTCGGATCGAAATCTGAAATCTCGGCCGAGATTTCGGATTTCGGACCCCTCCGAGATTTAAAATCCCGGCCGGATAAAAAAATTCAAAAAATTAAAAAAAAAAAATCGAATTTCTCGACGATTTCGGCAAAAATTTGGTGGTTTTTTTTGCCGGATTTTAAATTTTATGTATTGGATTTGATTGTATTTAGAGTCAAGATCATCCACAAAAAAATTCAAAATTTTTTAACATATTTTTAACCATTTTTTGGTTGGTTCAATTTGTCGATTAGGATTGTCCGAATTTTTAAAAATATTTCAAAATTGATCATCGTCTGAAAATTTTATAAGAATATTATGGATATTTTAGGACCATTCACAAAAATTTTCTAAAGTGATTTGTACTTTTTTATTCAAGTGAATTTTGTTGGTTCGTCTTTAGTAGCACTATTTGATTTTTTAAAAATTCATAAGGATTGATCATCATCCAAAAATTTTATGAGAACATTATGAATATGTTAGGACCATTCACAAAATTTTTCAGAAGTTTGTAATGTGGCTTGCACAATTTTTCATTCTGTTGAAATTTGGTGGTCAACCCTTTTATCAGGACAATGACACTGTTAGATTTTTTAAAAATTCCTTGTGCTTGATTATCATTTGAAAATTTTATGAAAACATTAGTGATGTGTAAAAACCACACAAAATTTTTTGATTTGTTTTAGACCATTTTTTGGTCGGTTCAATGTGGACCGAGATCTCGGATTTCCCGGTTGAAAAAAAAAACCGGATTTGAAATTTGGTTTTTGCATTTCGTCCGGATTTTATCCGAAATTTCCCAATTTCGGTGAGATTTTGGATTTCGACCACCTCCGAGATTTATACCAAAACGAGATTTGAAACACAGCTCTTGACCATTGCAATTCAGTTCAAATAATATATTGACCTAGTTTTACATAGTGGTATTATTCACGTAGCATAATGAGTAGATGATTTTGCCACATAAGATGACACGTTGGACAAAATTAGGGAAATGACATGTGAGACTTACAGAAGCTTCTCTTACAAATCGAAATAGGGAGAAGGGAAGCTATAAGGCCGTTATGGAAGCATGATTGGGAGCTCTGCGAGGAGAAGAGCATCCGGGCCCACATGTTTTAATTTGGATAACGTGTAATGTACATGGTAAAACTGCACATTCATTGCGTTATACAGGCAATATCACTATACAAAACCGGGTTATGGTATTATTCAAACCGAATTGTAAAATTTGGAGAGTCAAATGTCTAGTTTCATAGTTCGGGGTGTTGGATAGACCTTCAAACAAAGTTTGAAGTATTATATGGACTTCTTTCTATTTTCATCTTTGATTTTCTTTCTAATGAAATTGCAAATTGTACGATCGATATAGACTAATATAGCAATCATAGGGGGGTGAATGATTACGCGGAAGTTAAAACAAATTTTTATTGATTCTCAAAAACCCTTAAACAAATTATAAAAAACTGTTTCGGTTTCAGCAAAAACAGATTGACATATGTTCACTAAAACATTAATTACCGAAGATCCAATCGTTGGATTGACGTGAAATTTTAACTGTAGAAACTAGATTCAATTTAGAAACTAACCCAATAAGAATCAGTTCAATCGAATCTACGGATCGAAAGTTATGATTTTCGCAAGCTAACTATATCAAATAATAACGAAAATTGATCTAACCTTAATTACGAAATTAATCAAGATTAACCAATCAAATTTTTAGATCAATAATTTGTTGTCCATGCAAGATATATCCCATCTGCAATATAGTACCATATTGTGTAATTGTGACCGTTGATAGTATAATTCACTTTCGATGCTTCTCCTTCTGTTAACTTTGCGAAGAGAGGGGAGCGGTGAAGAACATTAATTTCATTATGAGGTCCTAGTAAACCAAAAAAGGCATGTCAAATCCATAGATCTTGTGAAGCAACAACTTCTATAATTATTATTGGCTTGTGTACATGCCTAGTATACAATCTATGCTGTGCTGTAGGGCAATTTTTTCACCCCCAGCGCATGCAATCTATGCTTAGCATTTCAAGAAAACCTCTTTCCTCACCGTTTGGATGTAATCTAGCAGTATCATTCTCATTAGGAGATCTCAAATACTCATCTCCAAAGAGGACAATAATAGCTCGCACAAACCTTTTAAGACTCTCTATAGTAGCACTTTCTGCAATCCGCATACAATCATCAATAGCATCTGTTGATACTCCATAAGTTATCATCCGGAATGCTGCAATTATCTTCTACACGAGAATTCCAACACAATTCCTTTTTTGAACAAAATAATCATCATGGGCTTCTATAGCATGCAATATGTGAAGAAATAGATAACGATTCATTCTAAGCCTAGCCGAAAAGAAGAATGAGCCATAGACAAGATGATCAATTAAAAATATAAAGAAATAAAGTATTTCTCATTGTAAACCTGTGCCGAAAGAAGATTGGGCCATAGACCGAAGGATCAGCAAAATAGCCTCGGTATAGCCTGGCATGTCCTTCCTCTCTATTGTGATCTACGTATTGATGGTCCAAAACAGAACCCCTAATGGCGTCAAGCATTCACACACTCATCTTGCTCCTGTGCTAGGTATGTTACTGTAAGAAGAGTTTCCTCTTCATCATTCGACGATGAGTCTTCTGAGAGAAAATGTTGGACTTGTTGGAATAAAGTGGGATTGGCCCAGATCAACTAATTCCTAGAGAAAATCTCAAAGGCCCATATGAGAGAAAGAGGATGGTGAAATCTTTTAGTCCCACCTTGCTAGTGAAAGGGGAGGAACACCTGTGGCTCTCTATATAAACTATCTATCGGCCACCACCAGGAGTGTGCTTGAGGTTTGAGAGTTGTTAGAGTTTTGCCACATCTCACTGTTGCGCTACCATCGTAGCCTTCTCCATTCCGAACGCCGGCGTGCACCTGCGATCGGGAAAGCAGGTCTCCGGAACCCTTCGCCTTCGAGATCCTGCACTGGGAGAGGGCGAATAAGGTTTTTAGGAAGCGCTTCGCGCGACTGCTCAAGATCTTCACCACGGGTCGCCTTCATGTTCCTGCTGCTAGGCGTCGCAGTGAGCGGCTCCTGCGACGTGCCGTCAATAACGTCGTCCACGTCAACGTCGTGACTGCACCAGCCGCGGCATCTGCAACTTCTTCTGCTCAGTACGTTCAATCTGTCCTAATCTCGTGGTTAATCATGTTTAACAAGATGTTCATGTTGTTCGTACTGTCTAGTATGGTAGAGAAATACATGTTATGATTTATATTCGGAATTTAATCTGAAAATTGTCTAATTACTCAATAGGACTAAGTCGAGACGATGCGTTGTTGGCTTACCTAATCATAAATGAGGCCACAGCGCCGCATCACATTTCTGTTCTGTTTTACTACCAACAAATATCCAGCCGATCAAACGATCTAGTATTACTTCTAATAGCTGGCAAGCCTTTCAGATCACGCAATTAGGATCATCTGTTAGGTGCCATTGTAAAGTCGGACATGTAGTTATGCGCCATTGCACGAGGACCGCCTATCTTGTTCGCCCTTGCGATCGATATGACATGCCTGTCGAGTTTTGAATGAGCAATGCTATACACGCTGCTAATCGATCCGCTTTCGAACAAAATACGACTTGAGAGTGCTTGCAAAAAGGGGGGAAAAAGAAGAAGAAGAAGAGGCGAGTATCGAATGAAGATGAAATGTAAGTTCGATCATGGCTCGCGTAATACGTCGTGGATACCACGGATCAATCTTACCCTCTGTTCATAAATATACGTCGCTTTAGGGCATGCGGTGAAAGAAGCGATGAGAGAGATGAGAGAGATGAGAGAGAGAGAGAGAGAGAGAGAGCTGCAGCAGCATCGTCAATTCGTCATCACAAGCAAAGCAAATGTGAGGAGGTGGAAGGTGGGTGGGAAAGGACTTTTGGAGGAACGAGTCAAAGAAAGGGGCTCGCAACCAAAACGCACATGCGAGTGGGGGATCCAAAGGTAAGAAAAAGGATAAGAGCGTGGCCTTTTGATATGTCACAGATACCGGCAAATCTCGTGCCGTTGCGTTGTAACATGCGGTAAGCGACGATGATACCATCGACGTGTTGGTTTCGCCCACGCGGTACGCATCCACGACATTACAAGGATCTGTTTGGTCTAGGTAGCTTCTTTAGCAAATCAACTTGTATGATTCTAAACGGATAAGCAGTGGCTTGACGCGGGGGATTCTGTAGTAGTATTCCTGTGGTAAAATTCCAGCCTGACGTGTTTCAGCGGAACGAGGGTGTCGGACTCAGTACACATATAGAAAATGTTCGTATCAAGTTCATGCTAGTTTTAGTTTTAAAAGAGGATGACCTCGGTGGAACAATGGCTGGCTCAACAGGCGACGGACAAGGAGGAAAGATGAACGAATGGGGATGGTGCCATCTTGGGTGGCCGCTGGTGCTAATGGCCATGCAACCACTCCGCTGGTGGAATCCACGCTCCCCCAATTCAATCCACGCATATGCATCTTGGATTTTTACTTTTGCTCCATTCCAACCTCCTTTCCATTGGTTTGAGAATCGGACGAAATTTTCCATGGAACAGTCAGAATTTTCGCCTCGCCTTGCCGTGGTAAAGACGGTTGATATTGGCATGTTCTCAACGTTGCACATTCAACAGCAGCAAGTGAGAAGTTCCTGCTCAAATCCGGAGTCTGACCAATGACTACGTACATTATTGCCATCAGAGGAAGGTTGTCGCAAAGGCTGACCTTAAAGCTTGCATGTGAAGAGCAAATAGGCCAGCCACCAGAAACATAGTCCACAGTTGCAAGGGAGGAGCAGGAAATATACCAAGAATGATGTTTCACTACATAGATTCCTATAAAAGTTGAGGATAGATGGGATGTACCTAATATTGATGATTATTCTATCTGGTATCTACAGCTTCCTTTGAAGAAAAGAGGAAGAAAATGACCAGCCGATACAGGATGAACTACATGTCCACTCTCCAATTATCCAGACATGACTAAACTCTCCTGAACGCAAGAGCTTCACTCATTGCATCCGGGTGCAACCCTTGCGATTTCAAGGAAAACTCCCAATCAGAGGTGTTTGTGTTCAAAAAGATTGTTTCAAGTCCTGGCAGCTAAGTTCAGCTGTTTTCAAGTCCGCATGCATATGCATTCGAACCGGCCAGGTACGTCAACAATTCAGAAGATGAGAAAAAAAATCGCAGAAAAATTAGCGCCGGCCATTTGCCCAACTCCTAATGTGATTCCTTGACTTCATCATAGGTTGCCTGTTTTGATGCTTAGGCTTTGGTATGTCACCCAGCTCCATCACTTGTATCGTGCGCTGCTTTTTTGCTGCGTGGATGGAACAGTAAGCCAATTAGGTAAAACCTCAAGATTATAGCTCTACAGGTGATAAAATACTGGGCAAGAAAAAAAAAGGGAGAAGCACAAACCATTTTCATGTTCCTGGTATCGCTCCTGGAGTCTCCGCTTCGCTGCTTCCAGCCTCATGTTACTTTCCAAACCATCATAGATCTTCAGCTTTGCCGACTCTAGCTTGACTCCTGCTGAAGGTTGTGCAGGAAGCCTCGATTTCTAGAGACAAAGTACAGATATGTGAGTCATGAAGTCGTAAACGTCGTTTATAACTTAGGCCTAGTAGCATGTAATACTTACATCCATATGGCCCGTTGCAGGTTTTCTTTCAACCGCAATGTGCTCTTGAGTCTGTCTAGGTTTCATCTCACCGGAGGGTTTGTGCTGAGGAGCTGCCCTTAATGGTCTCCCAGGTCCAGATTCAGAACTCAAGGGCTTAGATTGCTTGTTGAGCATGCCATGGGGTTTAACTTGCAAACTTGAACTTTGAGGTTTTTGTGGGTTTGCTTGCCTCATTGATGGCTCTTGCCTTGCCAATCCTTGCCTCCTCAATTGAACATTTTCAACAGCTCCAAGAGAAGAACGAGGAGGCTCTTGCTTTCTCACCATTGAATGGGTTGCAGGTCTCCCACCATTATTTTCTCTCTTGTTTCCAAGGCTCACATTATTGTTATGTCTCAAGTCTGTCATAACAAGTATAATTTTAATATCACAATATACAGAACACGAGAATAAGCATGGGAAAACTAAGCAGTCCGTGCTGTTGTACTCACTTCCATCTTCATCCATTTCGTCAAAGAACTTCAGTTGGGAAGACGAGCAGGGAAAAAATGACAATGCAATGTTAGCTTTTTGTTCAATACCAAAACCATTCAGATAGAAGGAACAAACTATATTAGTACCTCAGAGAGTTGAATAGCAGTAGTCTGGGTTGCAAAGAATGCCCCTTCATCCAAAGGTGGAGAAGGAAGCCCTTCATCATCAACGTCGTCCACAACAGAAGGATATGAAGAGCCCGGAGAGTTGTCTACAGATAAGAAATTGCATGTTAAACTAAAGAAGTGAATATTTACTTACAAACTTGTGGATGGAATAAGACATGAAACAAATTCACTTCCGTTACCTGCAAGGGCGGCATTAGTAGTACTGACCCATTCATCAACCAACACTTTCCAACCTCTGAAACACAGTAATTGAAGATGCGGTTCAGAAACACAGTAAACCATTCACCCAGGCAGTTCAGGACTAAAGAGTACGAAGCTAAAACATTTTATGACAACTTTAGCTGGAGTAGTAGCATGTTTTGCTGATCAAAATCTTCTCGGTGCATTTGAGTAGTAATTTGTTTCACCAAACTCTATAAATTCAAACATGAATTAGCCCTAGAGACCAAAATTCAGTACAAGCCCATGAAGCTTACTCAATGAGAGTGTGCACGAGGCGACGAATCTGCTGCGAGTTGTGCTTCCGCAGCCCATTAACAGCCCTCCCAATCTCAGTAGCCTACAATGAAACGCCCTAAAGATTAGCAAACCATACATCCTCAGACACATCACATAGCTCATATGCACTATCCAATCAATACCTTCAGCGTGGAGACAGACAATTGCATCAACTGCAGCCTCCTCAGCGATTCGAACAGAGTAGCATCCGACTGCAACAGCACAATTTTTAGTTCAGATGAATGTTAAGTACTCCCTTGAGTTGATAAATGACAACTTTAGCAATAGAAGAACTGAAGACAGAGATTCCATACATGGTCTTCCTTGTGCAAGAGGAGGTCCTTGATGCGGAGGACCTCCCCGACGACCTGCGACTCCTCGTCGATCTCGTTGGTGAGCGCCTCGAGTTCCTCAACCTCTTGGTCTTCTTCGTCTTCCGCCTCCTGCTGCTCCTCTTCCTCGTCGTCGTCATCGTAGTTGTGGCCATAGTTGCTCGCCGCGGCGCGGCGGAGGCGCTCGTCGTCGGAGTCGGAATCGGAGTCTTCGTCGTTGCTGTGCCCCCCACCGGGCGCGCCGAGGCTGCTGCTGTCGACCTTGCTCTCCTTCTCGGGGACGCGGCGCACGCTGCCCTTATCCTCCTCCACGGGTGTGGAGGGGGGTGGGGTGACGGCGCTGGCGCTACAGCCGTGGCAGGACGGCGGGGCGCGGAGCACGTTAAAGAGCCTCTCGGCTATGCGGTCGCGGCGGCGCAGGAGCTCCTGCGGCGCGTCGGCGGCGGCGACGAGGATGGCGTTCTCGATCACGTCCCAGATGCCGGCGCCGGCGCCGGCGCCAGCGCCCCGGAAGAACTCGCGCCAACGATCCAGCCCGTCGGCCATCGCCGCCGAGACCTCCCCCTGATCGCGATTCCGATGGCACAAAACACCAAGAACCGATGCTTTCTTGATTATTTCCTCCCTGGCTTATCTTTTTCCCCTCCTGTTCTTATCAAATTACGTAGCAACCAAGAATCTAATCCAACCCGATCGCGAATCAGATGCCCCCGGAATCCGCAGCCGGGAAAGCGAAATTCGCCGGGGGGAAATCAATCAAGAAACAGGGGGCAGCACGCAGAGGCTAGAACGAATCGGGCCGGAAGGAATCAAGAAAAACAACAGTATCACCAAAAACCCGATCTTTCTCCTCCCTTGGCCCCCGTTCCTTGACGACTTGAACAACCCAACGCTTAAGCAAATCTTATCTGGCCCTTGCGGAAAGGGGAGGAAGACGACGGTGCGTGGGAGGGACAGGCAAGGCAAAGCAAAGGAAGGGAAGCGAATGCCAGGCAGGGGCGGGACGAATGGACAGCGACGCGGATGGCAGAGTACGCAACGCAACGCACAGCCCACGAGAACTACACAACTACCAAGCAACTCTTCCTCCTCAGTCCTCCCCTCCTCCCCTCGCCCATCCTACAGTCCTTTCTAGTTTGTTTACTACTTCTCGTGGTTGTTTCTTTCATCGACTCCGTCTGACTTGGGGCACTCTTTCCCTTTCTCTCTTGTAGCTTTGTTTATTAGTTACCACTCTAGTACTCCTCAGTTCAATGCGTATATTTTAAATAATTTTTAAAAAATCATCTCATACATGTATTACTTGGTACAAGCAACCAAACAAACCTGAGAAAATTCATAGCAACCAATTACTACCCTGCTAGTTGCTTATTGAATCTCAAGCAACAGTAGATGTTTCACCACCGTAGCATACTTACCAAAAACTACCCTGGCAGTCGCTCTTTTTTTTGGGGAGGGGTGGGTGTTAGGGTTGGTAGCTAGTTAATTGATGATTAGGCTTTGGATTAAGAGGGGGGCCTCTTTTGCGGTTTGCACCCTGGGTTCCTGCGGTTGCTGCCAAAAGCGCCCCCGGCGGCACTTGCCAGGTCGCCATCCCTCGGGCTTTCCTTTCCACGGATGGATTCCCGATCCTCGAGTGACATGTGTTCCTCGCTTTCTGTGAGAGGGGATTATGTGTTTCCTGCTTTCTCTGGTTCAGCGCATCACATCTCCCGCCGGTCGTGGCTTAGCTTTGGATGGAGGGAGTGTTGAATTTTTGCTGTGGCTGCCTGGGTAGCTCAAGGGCCACCTGTCCATGTGGGTTCGAGAATTAAAAAAGTTTGGCATTAATGAGCTTCTCACGACTAGAGAGGTGAGCACATGTGTTTCAGCTGCTCGTACGTACAAGGATACACACACTGACCCATCCACGGATAGCCAAGGAGGGCAAGACGACGGGAGACCACGTGAGCAGCAGCAGCCAAACCGAACTCCGGAAGCACGCGGAAAAGGGCAGCATTTTGCTAGCGGCACGGCGGTTCGGGCGAATGTTCGCGCGGCCGGTGCCAACCGGTTTTTGATCCCGCGGGCGGGAACAGACCCCAAACCGGCGAAACCGCGGGGGCGTGAGCTTAGCAGTGACCTCAAAATAGAAGGCTGACTGCTCTGAACGGCAGCGACCCAGATTACAGTACACGATGTCACCGTTTTTCTACAGCCTTGATTTTTTTTTTTAAAAAAAAAGATATTATCTTTTCAATGTAATTATAAAAATAATTTCATCTTCAACCGTAGAAGCGTCGACAAACGAGACGTGTAAATACGCTCACAATTAGGCCATATTTGTAAAACAAGTTTATCAAAAAGCTAGAAAAATGATGATTTTAGAGTACACATCAAGGTAGAAGTACAATCTTGCATGTGCATTTGAGATTGGAAATAGCTAGCTAGTGGCTACCACATGGTATACTGGATTTAGTCCTTTATTTATCTCGTCGTATTTTCTACCATTCAAAACTTACTTTTAAAAAAAAAAAAAAATCTTCACGGTGATTTAAAAACTTTTACTCTTCATTTTACATGCCAATCTATCAATGGTTTTATACGAGCTATTTGGGTATTGTGTTTTAGAAATAAGGTTTCGTTTTTATTTTCTGTTGCAAGCAACTTGCTTGTTAGTTCTTGAGAACTTTCTTGAGAACAAGCAACTGAACAAAGTGCATGTAAAACCTAAAGATATCAGCTGTGATATTTTAAGATAAAATTACTTCAACTTAGACGACAACATATAAAGATTAGAGAGGTGCATCTATATATCACCCATTGATACAAGTTGTATGAATATTAAAACAGATGAAAGGACAAGTAATCACATTTATCTTTTAATCATGTTTTAATATTTATGTAACTTTTAAAAATATATACGTAGAAGCATCTCACAAAGATTAACCTACGCACAAAATGTGTCGACGACTAGTCTTCAACTTTAACTTGGCAAACCGACCATGTCTACATGCGCGTCATATGTTTATGCAGTGGAGGCATCAGTGGGGCTGGAGCCCACCCCGTCAGCCCAGCACAAAAGACCCACTGCGATGGCCCATGCCCCATACGACCATACCGCGTAGAGGTCATATGAGACGTGAAAGGCAATTTGTTACTTATCATCGTTATTATTATGTTGATATTTGTCTTGTTGTGATTGATTCCCTTGCTACAGAGTTAGAGTCGATTCAATGAAACTTCTACAGAGCTTTTGAGATGCATTGCTTATCTAGATCCGAGAGATTTATTTGTAAACTTTGATCCAGTGACGCCACATTGGGCGGATGTTTTGGACGGGAATAGGACTGGCACAATGCAGAAG
Organism: Rhipidocladum racemiflorum; assembly: GCA_036346355.1. Classification (NCBI taxonomy): domain Eukaryota; kingdom Viridiplantae; phylum Streptophyta; class Magnoliopsida; order Poales; family Poaceae; genus Rhipidocladum; species Rhipidocladum racemiflorum. Next base: position 11,702,985 of record CM070578.1, on the reverse strand, counting down.
CGGAGACTGTTAAACATGTCAAATTATGGGAAAGGGTAGAGGCACACGGGCACACGGCATCTCAAGGAAGCATGTTTTTTTTTTCTCTTTCCTTTTTTGGCGATGAAAGAGAGCTTGACTGGACTAGACTGGGGTTGGGTTTATGCAGCCACTGGGCCTTAAAGTTGAAAAACTAAGCCCAGTACATCTTTCTCAGGGCATCTAGTTTGCCATCAGCTTGCAGAATTGGGTGAAATGGAGAGAGAGCTGCATTCCTCCTTAGTGTCATGAGTGTACTTACTGGCAATTCAGATATATAGCTGCATTCTTCCTTGGTTGAGTATACTGCAATGTATATTTTTGCAAACACACCGCGTCTGAACTCGTAGCACTGCAACCTTTTCCGATAGAGTTCTTGCCCTTCCTCCAAACTATTCGTGTTCTAGGGTCTGGATCTTGCTCAAGTATTTCTAATTGGGAACCACGTAGAGTTTTATATGTAATATAGAGTCATACAAAGGGTGTTTCCTGTAAAAGCACTATCTATACGTACGTAGAGTTTGAATTGGTCTCCCGCTTCACAGTCTCTGGAACTCCAAACTAGGCCTGATTCGATCGCGCAATCAGGTACTTACTCCGTCTAAATTTACAAGGTATATTTCTTCTTGGCATATAGATCAAGAAGACATTAAAAATAACTAGATTATCTTAGATTATTATCACTAAGCACAATACTTAATGCATGTATATAGATAATATAAAGTAATGATGAATATATATTAGAGGTATAAATTAGAATACGAGGACGGAGGGAGTACGCGATAAGCCAGGTGTGATCGCAAACAAGATCCGCGATCCAATTTGCCCCGTCTTGTTGAACGAGCCATCGGCCGACGTGAGGCGTGGAGTTGAACTTCGTGGGCCGGACGTCCGTGTGAAATAGGTTGAGATTATTTACTTTATGGTCGCCCCGTAGATGGCCTAGTAGTTTTCTTAATGCGCGAGTCTAGGTGGAATTGTAGGCAGGGCCTTCAGTGCGACCCAGATTCCGGTGTCCACAGTTCCATCTGCACGCAAGCAACGCAACTAGCACTGGCTATTTATTAGTGTGCTTCTTTATAAATTAATATTGTTTAATATAAAATTATTTTATTTATTATTTAGGTAGTTATTTCAAATTTGACCTAACGAGTCACTATCGAGCCGAGCCTCATTAACCTTTTTCGTTTGAAATAGATTCATTTTAATTTTAAACTAATCAACTACTATAATCAAAACAATTTTGATTGAGCCTAACGAGTTTTTTTGCCACCCTAGATGGAACCAACCACAAGGATGCAGATATGCGCGAAAAAAAGCCTCAAAGCTCATGAATTAGTTCTCTTTGTTTATGGCACGACTTTTATCAGGCTCTTGAAATAAGCGAGTCGAGTTAAGTCCTCTTTTCTACTAAGTCAGTTGAGCTTATGAACTGTCGTCGAATTTATGAAACCACGAAGAAAGATCTATACGTGATAGAAAAAAACCGATGAAGGATTTGTTCTTGAATAAACGGAACTACGTGGTTTTTTTTGCTATAAAAAGATCTAAACATGATTTTAGAATTTTGAATTTGGAATACGTGGTTTTTTTTGCTATAAAAAGATCTAAACATGATTTTGGAATTTTGAATTTGGAATTTTGAAAGGCCCTTTCAAAAAAAAAACTTGACACGTGGGCGGTTCGGTTGCTCTCCAATTCCACGCGCTTTAAAGAGAAGTAAGTCCTCTTTTCTACTAAGTCAGTTGAGCTTATGAACTGTCGTCGAATTTATGAAACCATGAAGAAAGATCTATACGTGATAGAAAAAAACTGATGAAGGATTTGTTCGTGAATAAACGGAACTACGTGGTTTTTTTTGCTATAAAAAGATATAAACATGATTTTGGAATTTTGAATTTGGAATTTTGAAAGGCCCTTTAAAAAAAAAACCTGACACGTGGGCGGTTCGGTTGCTCTCCAATTCCACGCGCTTTAAAGAGAGTATAATATATATAATATATGTTTGAGTAGGGCTTGGGCTGGATGCGTCCCCGGGTCGGCCGTGCCGCGAGTCAGTCAATGCTGTGTGCTCTGCTGGAGGGAGCCCGGAAATACCGAAGATACAACCGAGATTTCCTCCGCCAAACCACCCAAAACTGAACCAACGAGCGCGGCACGACCTAGCCGTTGACTCAGGCACTCCTTACTATCGTTCGTCAACTCCTCCTAATCCCCTAAGGGCCTAAACGCTCGCAACCTCGGCCTCCGGCGGCGCGGCGAGATGGTGGAGGCAGTCGGTTGGCTGGTGTCCCCGGTCATCAAGATCGTCGTCGACAAGGCCACTTCCTGCGCCTCCGACAGGTTCAGGTGGCTGAACGGCGGCGTCCACGATGCGCTTAAACGGCTGGAGAACGCGCTGGTCCAGGTCCGCGCCATGGCGGGCACCGTCGAGCGGCGCAGCTCCAAGGACAACAAGGACCTTCTCCTGTGGCTCCAGCAACTCAAGGACGCCGTCTACGAGGCCGACGACGTCCTCGACGACTTCGGCGACGAGACCCCCCAGCCCGACGCAGACGGCAAGGTCAGCCGCTCTCGCTCCTCCTTCGGCAAGATCGGCAAGCGGTTCCTCGGCGCCGACGAGTCCCTCAATAGGCTCAAGGACATCATCGAGAAGCTGGACGCCCTCTACGCTAGCTGCGTGAGGCTGATGCAAGCGGCGGGGTTGGAGGCGTCGAGGACATCGGGCGAACCGAGCTGCCACCGCTGCTCGGACGGCCGCTCCACGGGCTCGGTGCGCCCCCATGAGCAGTTGATGTTTGGGCGCGAAAACCAGCTGCAAGAAATGGTGTCCTGGCTCGTCAGCCAGTCCGATGGCCAGGCTCGTCAGCCCGTCCCCATCGCCGCAATCATGGGCCACGGCGGGATGGGGAAGACCACGCTGGCGCAGCTCCTGTTCAAGGACGAGGAGGTGGACTCGACCTTCGATCTCAAGATGTGGGTCCGGCCTGCCGCCATGGACGACGAGCTTGAGCTCGCCAGGCAAATCTTACAGTCCGCGGACATCAAAGTGCCGGAAGGCATGAGGAGCTTCGACTGGCTCCAGAAGAGTCTCTGGGAGGTTGTCTCGTCGCGCACGTTCCTGCTGGTGGTTGACGACGTCTGGAACAGGGAGGACATGGGGGAGCATGTCTACAGGGAGATGTGGTCGAAGGTGTTGGCGCCCCTCGGAAATGGGAAACCGGGGAGTAGGATTGTGGTGACCACCCGACGTAAGATCGTGGCGAAACTGCTGGATGCAAGCAAGCAGGTCTGGCTGGACGGCCTGCCGGTGGACGACGTCTGTTCGCTGTTGGAGAGATGCGCGTTTGGCGAGGAGGACATCCACAAGCAGTATCCCGTGCTGCGGGAGATTGGGAGGAAAATCGCCGAAAAGCTCAAGGGTTCGCCATTGATGGCGAAGGCCGTCGGGCAAATTCTGGAAGGTAGCCGCAGCGTCGCCCAGTGGAGGAAGGTGCTTGAGATGGACATCTTCGGCAACGTTTCCTCGACGCTGGAGCTGTGTTATCAGAACCTGCCGGAGCACCTGCAGCCGTGCTTTGCAATCTGCAGCATATTCCCCAAGAATTGGAGGTTCAAGCGCGATAAATTGGTCAAGATTTGGATGGCTCTTGATCTCGTCCGGCCAGCCGATGGGGATGTAGGAAGAGACTACTTCGATCAACTTTTCGTCAGGTCCTTCTTCCATAAGCAAAAGGCCGGGCGTTGGAGGTACTATTACATTCATGACCTGATGCATGATATGGCTGAGAAGGTATCTCGGTTTGACTGTGCGAGAGTGGAAGGTGCGGGGAACAGAGAGATCCCAAAGACAATTCGGCACCTATCTGTGTACAGTGATGCTGTGGCGCAGCTCAAGAACCTCTGTGATCTCAAAAGGCTGCGTACACTCCTAATTCTCAAGCATCCTGCATCGTCCTTGAATCAACTCCCAGGTGATCTTCTCGCAGAATTGAAAGGCCTTCGTGTGCTTGGTTTGGAAGGCTGCGATATGGTTGATTTGTCGGAGAGAATTGGTCATCTGAAACATCTTAGGTACCTGGCTCTTTGCAAAGCAATCACAACGCTTCCACAAACAGTGGCAAAGCTCTCTCATCTCCAGACCTTGAGCATTCCCAAGAGGTCCCGCCTCAAGAAGCTCCCAAAAGATATAGTAAACTTGAAATGTCTGCGGCATTTAGATATGGATACATCGAAAATTGTTGGTATTGGCAAACTGGTTCACCTTCAGGGATCAATTGAGTTCCATGTTAAAAAGGAAAAGGGGCATACATTAGAGGACTTGAATGATATGAGTGCTCTTCGCAAAAAACTCCATATCAAGAACCTTGATCTTGTAACAAGCAGACAAGAAGCCTGCCAGGCCGGACTAAGCAAGAAGCAGAATATTAAGGTGCTCGAACTGGAATGGAACTCTACTGGTAAGAGCATCCCCTCTGTTGACGCCGAAGTCTTGGATGGCCTTGAACCGCATCAAAATTTAGAAGAGCTTCATATCAGAAGATATCATGGTAACAGATCACCAAGCTGGTTGAACATAAGCTTAAATGGGAGAACCTACCTTAAATCCTTGTATCTGACCAATTGCAGAAAGTGGGAGGTCCTGCCTCCTCTGGGACAACTTCCTTGCCTTGAGGTTTTGCATATGAAAGAGATGTGCTCATTGAAACAAATCAGTTGTGAATTTTATGGGACTGCTTCGGTTGCATTTCCATGTCTAGTGGACCTTGAATTCAATGATATGCCGCAATGGGTCAAGTGGACCAAAGAAGGGAATAACATGAACATATTCCCTAAGCTACGTAAGCTGAAAGTCTTAAACTGCCCTAAGTTGATCAAGGTGCCTTCTATCCCCCCTTCTGTGAGGAAGGTTACAGTCGAAAATGTAGGCTTTGTTGCTCACGTGAAGCTATCCTCGTCGTCGTCGTCATCGAGAGCTTACAATTTTGAATTAGAGACGTGCTCTGCCGGCATCCTTACAGATGGCTTGCTGCACCAGCAACAGGTGAAAGCAATTGTCGTTTTGGCTCTGAGGCACTGCCAAGATGTGAAGTACGAAGAGCTTCATGCACTTACTTCACTCAAGAGGCTGCAAATATCTCATTTAGACATAACTGATGAGCAGCTGGGTACTTGTTTGCGAGGTTTACCATCCCTTACCTCGCTGGAGATAGTCAACTGCAGCAACATAACATCTCTTCCACAGATTGAGAGTCCAAGCTGCTTAACAAAGTTCCAAGAGCTACACATTCGGCAATGCTCACAGTTGTCTTCTCTTCATTCCTTGCCGAGTTTTGCGACACTGGAAAGTATGTTGATCGAAAATTGCTCCAATCTCACTGCAGAATCTTTCCCTACCAGCTTCAACAGCCTCAACTCTCTGACAAAACTGAGCATAATGCACTGCACGGAGTTGGAGTCATTGCCAAGTGGCTTCCCATCTTCGCTGCAAGTTCTTTATCTGATTGGGTGCAAACCGGTGCTATTGAGCCAACTGCAACTCAAGGATGGACCAGAATGGGATAAAGTAGCCTATATCCCGATAAAACAGATCCACTGATCAGATGCTCATTGTGCAGGTGTGTTTGACATCATTAGTGTGTCCATTTCACCATCCTTCGAGAATGGCACCTTTCCTATAGAATAGTACTTGTAAGTTATAATCTATAGAAAGTGTCTCTTTCCATTGCAATGATGCTGACAATGTGTTTGATATTCCAATACGCAGGATGAGAGATATCAGATGAATCATGCTCCCCAACAGCTTGCTCTCGGCTGGAACCATGACACTGTTTCTGTAGTTTCACTAAAATGTATGTGTTGTGTCTGTAATGCTAGCATTGACTGATTTATGTCTTCATTTTCATTTCTATTGTAGGCAGTGCACTTCACCTGCACATACGAGAACATCCATTTGCTGCAATTTACTGAGTTGTGAACAATGCATTTAGCTAAATCAAATTGGTCTCTAAGTAATGTTGTACTTGAGAGGTGTGCTTCTATGCTTTTCTTTTTTAAAGTTGCACAAATATTAAAACATGAATGAAGAGTAGATAGTGATTACTTACCTCTTTATTTATTTCAAGATTTGTGCAAATTGTAAGCATAGAAGCACTGCTCGTTGTTCTTTCATTGCGAAAAATTCTCTTCTTGGCCTGATTGGTAAAACGGAAATAATTTGTGTACTGACAAACTACAAACACTGAAACAAGTATATTCAGCCCATTTAATTCCTTGCATCCGCTGACAAACGTATACAAACTCTTTGATATGCAGCCATGACCCACCTATTCCTAATACACACAGTAAATCACAACCCTCACAAGTGCAATTTCTTTGAAACTAAACCACAATTACAATTGCTTTTTCCCCTTCGTGGAAGCACTCATTTATTTCACTTTGGTCAACAAAAAATTTACAAACAAAGATGCACATAGATAACAAATGTAGTCTTAACTTTCATGTTGTACTTTACGCATATCTGTTTCCCCCAGTATCCAAGGAAGCGCATGCTATGACTGCTATCTGCTATGACCAATGGGAAACTTGAAAAGTCCAATGTACAGAATCACCAAATGGAGCCCACACTCGATCAAAGCAATATGGCATCGTAATTGCACTCTCAAATTACCATCTCTTTTCTTCTTTCTTACAATAGCTTACAAAATGAGAAGGAAAAATAAGTTAAAAAACACTATACAGAGTTTGTCAGGACACCAAATATAGGAAAAACTGCCCGCTAGTCCTCTAATAGAAGGGCTTTAAAGAGTAAAGACTGCCTACCCGGTGAGCATTAGTGAACAAAATAGCAGGGAACAGTTCAAAGTTCTGACAGATGTCAACAACCAGATCCTTGCTCCACGAAATTATAATGACAGTCTTCTCGTAAATTATTTTGGTATCGAATCACCGAAATACATGGATACAGATTTGAGTCGAATGACTTATTGTGCTTATGGAGGGATTGAATTCCATGTACTGCTCCTTGGCTACTTAGCAAAGTTCAATTCTGAAAGCACATGAGGAAGTTGATAATATTATTAACTAGTCAGATTCACAGGTTTATTCCTTGCTGACAGGATTGATTCCTTTGAAGAATGAAATTCAACTCTTATCAAACACCAACCACGGCCTTCATCAACCTTGTGTCTATAACAAGTTTCAAGATATCGATATGTAACCAATTTGCCAACATTTTCAGGATGACTACCATGAAATAACAAAAGAGGCATATCCAGCACTTCGAGATGACTAAGTCTGTATATACACTTGGGAAGTTTCTTAGTTATGCAGCACAAAGCTAGGTAATGGAGATTAACCAACTGAGTAATGGTTTCTGGTAATTCTACAATATCAGACTCACTAAGATCCAGAACACGCAAGTTTTTAAGTTCAGCCAGAAATTTAAAAGGGAAATGACTCAATGATAATGAAGAGCTTCTTAGAACTAACAATGTCCGCAGACTTCCCAACCTACACTTGCTCTTGAGCTGTAATAAACAATCAGTTGAGACAGACAAGTGACGGACTGTTGGTAGAATCACAATAGGAACACGCTCATCGATTTTGATGCAGTCATGAGCAGAAAAATGTTGTGCCAAATCATGCATTAGGTCATCTAGGAAATAATATGTTTGCTGGTCTTTATTTGCAGTCTGGAAGAAGGACCGTGATAGGAGATCATCAAAGTATTCTTGTCCTAAATCCTCCGCCCATTTTCCTTCTTTCATTGATGGTTGGATGAAACCCAGAGCAACCCAAATCTTGATCAATTTATCTCGATCAAACCTCCAGTTCCTTGGAAATAAGCTGCAGTACGCAAAACAGCGCTGGAGGTGCCCAGGCAAGTGTTGATAACTGAGTTGGAGCGAAGAAATAATAATGTTATCAATAATTTCCGTGTCCAGCAGTGTTCTCCATTTTCGTGTGCTCCTGGCATCCCTTAGCATTTGTCCAAGTGCTTTAGCAGCTAAAGGTGAGCCCTTCACCATTGAAGCAATGTCGTTCCCAATCTCTTGCAATTCAGGAGGAACATGCATGCTTTCTCCGCCCAAAGCAGCCTCCTTTAACAACAACCAACAATCACTGCTCCTTAATCCATCAAGGGGAACCACATGTGTTGCATTCAGAATTTCAGCCACTAGCTTCATCCGAGTGTTCACCAAGATCTTGCTCCTGCTTGCAGCAGACCAAAGAGGCGCCAGCACCTTCTTCCACACGCCTCTATTCTCCAGCTCAGTCTTCCCCTCGTCATTCCAAATATCATCAAGGACTAGGAGGAACCTCTTTGACACGACCGATCTTTCGAGCTTCTCCTGTAGGCTTTCCAAACTGGCAAAATTATCACCATATAATGTATCATCCGCTCCACCAATGGACTGTAATATCTCCCTGGTGAGCTCGACCTCATCCGATCTATCCCAGACGCAGACCCACGCTTTCAGATCGAAGTGTCGTTCGATCCTCTCATCGCTATACACGCGCTGCGCAACCGTCGTCTTCCCCATCCCACCATGTCCAACGATCGCAACAACCGGAGCTGCAGAACAGCGCGCATCACCAGAAACTCCCACGAGCCAGCGGACTATCTCGCCGCACTCTCTCTCACGCCCAAGCACCTTCCGCTCCGCGAGCACAGAGCCTGTCACGCGGTTCGGCGACCTCACACCACAGCCTGTCTGGTCCGATTCTACCGCGCTAACAAGGCGCTCGGAGCCGTCGTGGATGCGGTCGATCCTACCGACCAATCGCCTCAGCTCCCGGGAGGGCCTGCTGAGGGTTACGCAAGAACAGAGAGCGGGGCCGACCTTGCAGCGGCGGAGCTCGTCCAGGAGGTCCTCGGCGTCGGCGACGGCGTCCTTGAGCTGGAGGACCCAGGCCAAGAGGGCGGGCCCGGGCCGCCGCTCGATCGCGTCGGCGACGGGGTGGACCCGGAGGAGCGCGGCCGCGAGGTCCCGCAGCCCGACGCGGGCCGCGCGGGGGCAGGCGTCGGCGTGGGAGAGGAGGCGGTCGGCGAGCGCGGAGACGTCCCGCGACACGGGCCACGGCGCTGCCGCGGGCGCGGCAGTGAGCATCGGCGCGAAGGCTCGGCTCCTTGAGCGGCTGGGTCGCGTGGGTTTGTGGATGAGCTGGGGCGGGGGGACGTCTGGCACGGCGGAGACCGGTGGTTGTGTGCGCCGACGAGCAAGCGGTGTAAGAAGAATCTGGGGAAATTCGGGGCGTTGCTTACGCCTTTCAGGTCGTCGCATTCAGACGGTAGGGTAGGGCCTGGTTTGGCTTGGTTGACTACGTCAAGTCCAACGTCGGTTCAAACAAACCGAGTCGGGCGCGGCCGTCCGGCACGGTCACGACCCAGCCGGTCTTGGTCAACCTGCTTTCGTTCCCTGCCTGGGCGCTGGCGCAGTGGCGCTTGGGGTCGACCCAATTCACCTTATCTTATATAGAATTTAGATGATTTGAAAATTTTTTTTTACTATTAATAACGATTAGCAGAGGATTGTTCCGTCATGCTAATTGCTGAGCGCGTGTTCCGTGCTATTATTCATTATGAAATTCGTGATCATACATGCATCCTCTGCAACTTCTGAAATCCAACGTCAATCTTTGAAGGCAACATCTTCGATATTTGAAGCAAAACAAATATTCTTCAAGGCAAGACTTAATGTATGAGCAACACTACGCGTCCGCTGGGTGTGGCTGTGCCTTTGTTCAATTAGCACCCCAGCAGCTCTGCGAACATGATCATTATCTGTGATCACTTTCAACCATGTCCACTTTAATATTTTCAATTTACACATATTTTTCAATGCATGAATGATACATATAAATATCAATGTTCAAGAAGGCGCTAGGCGCTAGGCGGGCGGTGATCCATAGCCTAGCGCCTAGACGGATTAGACGGGGATTAATCGGAATTAGGCGGCAAGTCCTAGGCGGAACGCTATGACATATAAAGATATAATAGTTGATCAAAAGGATACAAGCAACAAGTCACATAAACAACATAGGCATAAGTTTTCACATCACAAGTCACAAAAGCAACATAGGCATAAGTAACATAAGCAACTGATGTATGATGTATTAATGTTAATGATCAAATGAATACAAGTACCTAACTTCCTAAATCCTAATATATTCAACATTTCCAAATTCAAGTCTTCTGTCTTCAGCTTTTCAACACTAAACAGAAGGGAGGGGGAGAGCGACTTCAACAAAGGGGAGGGGAGCAGAGGGAGAGCGCCGGCGGGGAGGGGAGCAGAGGGGAGAGCGCCGGCGGGGAGGGGAGCAGAGGGGAGACCGGGAGAGCGCTGGCCGGGTGGGGAGCAGAGGGAAGGAGGAGGCGGGCCGCGGTTCGTCGGAGGAGAGCAGAGGGGAGGGGAGGGGGAGGGGGGGTACCTGAGCAGCGGTTTCGGCGGCGGATTCGGCGGCCCACGCACGCATGGGCTCAACCCTAACTGGCGAAGCTCGGGACGTCCACACACGCCCGCTGGTTTTTCTTCTGAAATTTTGCCTCGCCTGCGGTCTTTTGGAAATCGGCCGCCTTACCCCGCCTAGCCGCCGCCTTACCTCCGCCCAACCGCCGTAACCCGCTTCGCCTAGTCGCCGCCGACCGCCTAGGACCGCCTGGAGACCGCCTAGGCGAGGTGACCGCCTAATCAGCCGACTAGGGCGTCGCCCATGCGGCTGGCCAGCGCCCAGCGCCTAGGCGCCGACTAATCGACGCCTAATGCCGACTTTTGTAACAGTGATAAATATACTGAAATCGATTTAAAGACATTTAATGGAAATTGATCAAGGGAAAACTTGCCTGAATTTGGATTATAATACTCGGCCTCACCCCGAGTCTGCAGGTGTCTTGAGGGATTCAATTCAGGCCCTAGCAATATAAAATATTAAACTACATCAATTAAATCTATAATCAATTTTTACGGCGTCCAACCTTCTATGGGGGTTAAATACCACTACAAAGCTGCTGCCCAAGTAACTAAAACCCTCTAATTTGACCCCAATTTTTATTATTTTGGCAGCATTAAAAATCATTAAATCTAATTAATACAAGATTTGCAATCTTATGCACTTACTACCTATTTAAGCATCGTCATCTTCTTGAGACAGCTCGTGCTCTTATGCTTGCTTCCGCTGTTCCATCTCACTTCTGGGCTGAGGCTGTTTCTACTGCCATCTACATGACTAATATCCAACCTTCTTCTGCTCGTAAGGGTGGGATTCCAGTGGAGCGTCTTGTGGTATGCCTCCTGATTATTTCGAACTTCGCCTTTTTTGGGGGTGTGTGTGCTACGTTCTTCTTGCACCTCGTGAACGTACCAAGCTGATTGTTTAGTCTGTTGAGTGCGTCTTTCTGGGATACAGTGCTGAGCATAAGGGTTCTCATTGTTGGGATCCTGTTGGACGACAGATGCGGATCTCACGGGATATCACTTTTGATGAGTCTCGTCCCTTCTACCCTCGTTCTTCTTCCTCTCCTACATCTCTTGTTGAGCCACTGTGGGTGAGGCCGAGTGGTATCAGCATTGCTCGAGATCCAGTGAAGCATGAACTCACCAAGCATATTGGTGTTGATGTTTCTTATATGCGGTCACATGTACAAAATCAGGTTTGTGGCTCTTCAGTATGTGCCTTCAGAGCTCCAGCTGGCAAATTTCTTCATAAAGACACAAACTAGAGTTTATCATAACTTTTATCTCTCCAAACTCAGTGCTGTAGATCCACCATGAGTTTGGGGGGGGGGGATTAGACAGTATCTCTTTATATCCTTGTATAGCTATTGCCTAATATAGACTTTTCCATTATACCCTCATGTACGTGTGTATATATACTGGCCTATTACCCCCATGTTGAATACAAGTGCTATTAATAACAATTTAATTCACACTAGTTTGTAGTCACTAAAAATTGGTAGTAAAAAAGCTATAATTCATGCAAAGACATCAAAACTAAATTTACGAAGTAAAAAGGCAAATGCCTATTTGTTGTTCAGTATTAAAAGAAGGGAAATGTACATAAGCCCTGAAAGATTAGGTCCCATGATAGTGCAAGCTCGTATCTGTTTTGCTTAGATCGTATACAAAGCCTAAAAGAATCTATGATGCAATAAATCTTGGCTAAGAGATCCTAAAAAAAAGTGTAACAAGACAGGCATTTTCATTCACGGGATGGGGCCTTGCCGAATGCCAACAGAAAGCTTGAAATTTAGGTTAAACTAGTAAGAGCCGCGCGCTTCGCCGCGCCGTGCGAAATTTGATAAAAAAATGAGGAAAAGCGGAAAAAAAACGGAAAAACGACGGAGGAAAAACGAATTTACATTTTTTTTTTGGAACGGCCAACGAAAACATTTTTTCCATGTTCCGAAAAAAAAAACGGTTCACGAAAATATTTTTTTTCAGGCAAAACGAAGAAAGAAAACGGCTTTCCATATTTTTTTTGTGCGGAAATAGCCACCGAAAACATCTTCCCCATGCTTCGGAGGAAAAACGGATGACGAAAACATTTTTTTGGGGCAAAACGGAGAAAGGGAATGGTTTTCCATATTTTTTGTTTTGGAAAAACGTGCAACGAAAACATTTTTCCCATGCTCCGGAGAAAAATCGGATGACGATTTTTTTTTCCGGGCAAAACGGATAAAGGAAACGGTCTCCCATTTTTTTTTTGAGGGAAATAGCAACCGAAAACATTTCCCCCATGCCCTGGAGGGAAAACTGATCACGAAAATATTTTTTTCGGGCAAAACGGAGGGAAACCGATCACGAAAACATTTTTTCGAGCAAAACGGAGAAAGGAAACGGTTTTACATTTTTTTTTTTTGGAAAAACGGCTACCGAAAATATTTTTCGCATGCTCTGGAGAAAAAACGGACCCCGAAAACATTTTTTTGGGACAAAACGGAGAAAGGACCCGAACGTAAAGCGCGAGGACCTATTTGTTATAATTTTGGACCTGTTCGCTATTTTGAATAATTAGGAAAAGGCTTGCTCGCGATTTGCCCTTAACGGGAGGGGCTCCATGCAAAACGGGAAACCAGGGACCTAAACGCGAACTGGGAAAAATATTCTCCTCTTACATAAAATCGCGCAAGGACCTGGACGTAATTCGAAAGAAACCAAGGGGCTTTTGGCAAAAGCGCCGGCCGACACGTGGGGGGGGCGGTTGGCCCCCAATCTTAGCCCCCATAAGGTGGGCTACCATGTTAAGCTTCTCCCCATCCTTGTGCCACAAAATAAGGATCCTAAAACCCTAATCCCGGTTGGAGAAACCACTTTACCCAAATTACCTCTTCCTGCTAGCGCTGCAAAAGGAGATTATAGGGGGTATCGGGCCAAGAAATTTCTGAATGGAGATGGATACTGCTTGCCGTGGCGGCGGGCAAACCCTCATCGTGAGACTCCGGACGCGCGAACCTCGCTTGGTTGGCTCCGCGATGAGCACTTAATAGAGGCCTCTTTGCAACACAGGAATGTAAAAATACAGGAATAAGAAAAACATATGATTAATCACAAAAATTGCTCTGAAGATGTGTTTGGACTTTGGATGTCTCACATGAAAAATGCAGAAATTTTGAGATTAGATGTTACTCCCTCTGTTTCATAATATTTATCCACAGCCCACCATATGTCTAGACCCAAAAAACACTAAATCTAAAAAATAATTAATGAAAAATAACCATACATGTCCCTAATAAATAACACACTACAACCACTTAACATCTTCCAAAGAGTTTAAGTAGGGATAGAGAGCAAAAAATTACAATAACTACACTTTAACTTCCTTTAAGAGATAAATATATTAAAATTGATACTCCTAATGCTATAGATAAATATAGCGAAAGAGAGAGTGAAGAAGGAATGTTCATTGGATTTTTTGAACAAAAATAACATGAGGTTTGAGCTCATGTTTGTTTTCCTATGAATTAGGGGTATAGAAATTCATTCTAAATGATTTCTATGTTCCAACTTCCAAATAACCCACCCCCCTCTCTCACATATATATATAATGAAAATAGTACTATACCCTTGAGAGTATGTACTCTCACTCTTAATATACCGTTTAAATAATATTGTTATACCTCTTTATTCTTTTGAGTATACTCTAATACTGATTATAAGATACTCCAAAGTGAGTTCTACGAAAAATTTTATCAAAGTCCACCCTTTATAGCATAATTTATTTATATACTCTTTTTACACACAGAAAAAGGGTATATAGCAAAAAAAGGGTTCCGATGATTTTTTTTCAATAATATCGCATTGTAGTATCTTGGAATTATTATTGGAGTATACTGAAAGTGATAAAGGAGTATAACACATTCATTTAAGTGGTATACGGGAGGTGGGAGTACGTATTCCCAGGAGTACAAAAAAGACATATATATACTCTCTCTCTCTCTCTCTCTCTCTATATATATATATATATATATATATACACACACACACTAAGGATCTGAATCCTCAAAAAAAAGATCCTTTAAAAATCCTACAAACCAGAGAAGCCTCAGATATGAGTATAACCCGTGTTGCTAAGACAGGGTTTAGCTTGGATTAGAACCACTTAGGCTCATGCGAGCGTTACAGTTTTATTTTTCATATGAAAGCCAACCTTTATTCTTATGAATACAACTGAGGTCAAGTCAATTACTTCCCCCAGTTGAAAAAGAAAAAAGATGATTGTTTTTAACATGGCGCAGTCTTCCATATACATCTTCAACTGTTAATTTTTTTGTTACCATAAATAGTCCAAAGGGAAACGTCCAATTTGTCCTTTTGAACATTCACAAAATGTCATGAAATCATAGTGCTTATATGCTTTCCCTCACAATACAAATTACACAAATCTTGAAACAAACGAATTGATAAGTAATCACCATTTACTTTTTATTCATGCTTTAACATTTGTGCAATTTTTTTTTTAAAAAAAAACATAGAAACACTTCTCGTATTAAAATACTTTTGACGATGAATATGCATATATCATTTTTTCCGATTAATCTCAATATTTTGAGATATACTCCCTCTGTCCCACAAAGAATGCATTTCTAGCGTTCAAAATTTGTCCCACAAAGAGTGCATCTTTAGTCCGTATGACCCACCCAAAGCCCATTAATTCCCACAACTCCACTCCAAGATTTGAAATTTTTGGCTCCATTGCATGTTTAGTGACTTGGCATGGAGTAATATCCCACTAATCTTCTGCATGCAGAGCTGTAAATGTATGCATGCACATTTAAGTGCCGGTGGAAACCAAAGCACCAGCACGTTTATGCATGGAGTAATGAGGGTCACGTTAGTCAGAGTAAATATGCACTCTTTGTGGGACGGAGGGAGTATATATCAATGGCCGAATTCAAAAGGTCAAAAAGTCTGTTTAGACTAGAAAAAATGTTTCGACCAACAACAAAGTGGGTATCTTTACAAAACAATGATCTCCGCTTTCCCAGAGGAAGGTACAGTAAACACAAACACCGGTCACAACACATACATCACAAGATGTGAAAATTTTCGAGCTTGCTTGCATACGCTATATGTAGATTGATCGTCAGGGCATTTTGGCTAAATAATCTATCTACCATAAGCTGCCATTTCACACATTCGCAAGTGCAGGCTGCAGACTTGCTCATCCTCTGGTACAAAGAAGGATAATGTGAAATGGCCTACCAAAGAGGGACTACTGCATCTGCATAATGCCATTATTCCATAATGAAGGAGTAACAAGCTACCCCCATCACCAAATTGGTTGCATGAAAAGTATCCTTTCTGCTAGTAGCACCTCCCAAGGGTGCAAACCAGCCAAACTACAAGAACTATACACTGCATGCAGTATACTGTTACTGATTAGTACATCATATAAGCCACTTTACTCACTTGAGCACGGTAATGCCCATGGAAAAATAAAAGCCTACAGAAGAGAACAGCCATGCAATCGTGTTTGTCTTCTGCGATAAATGGAGCTGCAATTATTGGGCAACAATGAGCTCATCCAGGGTTTCTCCATCTGTGCTTAGAGGTGGCAGGATCAAGTCATCCTCCGCACTGAAATGATACTTTTCCCCAATGGCTCTAAGGAGCTGGTAAACCTCAAACATGGTTGGTCTCTCCTTTGGGGTGGAGAGTGTGCAGGAGCATGCGACTTTCAGGAATTGCATTAGCTCGCTGTCGTTGTCCTTCCCTATCAACGACTTGTCAATTGCATCTTGGAGAAGCATGTTGTTCAACAGGTAGGTGATCCACTCTACGAGGCTCCCTCTGAAATTCTCTGGAGCAGTGGAAACATGAGTAGGCCTCTCACCAGTAATAAGCTCAAGCAGAACCACACCAAAGCTGTAGACATCACCCTTGGGCGTGGCCACCAGGGTGCGTGCGTACTCCGGCGCCACATAACCAAGATCTCCAAATTCTCCGTTAACAAAGGTACTGAGATGAGTGTCTATTGGATTCATAAGCCTAGCCAACCCAAAATCTGATATCTTTGGTTCGTAGTCGTCATCCAAGAGGATGCATTTGGAGCTTATATTACGGTGAAGGATTCGAGGATTGCAGGTGTGGTGAAGATACGCAAGGCCTTTTGCTGCACCAATACCAATTCTTAACCTCAGCGGCCAATCTTTGCCTCCTCCTTGGTTTAACAGATCGTACAGTGAACCTTTGGGCATGTCCTTGTAGACTAACAACCTCTCCCTCTTAGCAATGCAAAATCCCAGGAGAGGAACCAAGTTGCGATGCCTTACTTGGCCAAGTGTGTTCATCTCTGACGTGAATTGTGATTCAGAATGCTGCGAATCTTGTAGCCTTTTGACAGCAAGGAAAGAACCATCAGGTAGCACTGCCCTGTACATAGTCCCCGTCCTCCCAGTACCTATGATGTTTTCTTTGCTGAATTGTTTGGTAGCCTTCATAAGATCACTTAGTTTCATCTTTGAAACTGGATTCTCAAACATAGAAACCTGGATAATTAAGAAAGCCATGTCAATAAGAAGCTTTTGTTAAAGCTTTCGTGAACAATGTTACTCGAAATTGCCTTCGTGCTAAAAGAAAGAAAAAGAAAAAAAATAGTAACAGCAAAGTAGCTTACCTTGATGGTTTTTGTGCCTGTGATGCTCTTTGCCCACTTATTTTCATCATCATCCTTTGCCTTCTTGGCTGGTAATTTCCACAGAAAAAAGAGCACAACTGTTACACCAATTATGATCACAACTACCACGCCTAAAACAGCTCCGATGATTAATGCTCTGTTCTTGCTCTTCGATGAAGCTTGGCACTCATCCAGCGGAGCTCCACAAAGCTCTGGATTGCCAGCAAAATTTGATGCCGAATAATTCTTAAAAATAACTGGAATAGGCCCTGATAGCTTGTTGTTTGCGACATTGAACGAGGCTAACCGGGGAAGAACATTGAACTGCGGTGGAATTGGACCACTCAATTGGTTATGTTGGAGATTGAGGGTGTTTAGGTATGTTATATTTGAGATATTTGCTGGGATTTCGCCCCAAAAACCATTGTAGGAGAGGTCCAGCGATGTCAAATAAGGTGTTTGCCGGGCAATGTCAAGGGGAATCTGTCCTGTGAAGTTGTTACTTGACAGATCCAGCGCAGTCATACTGGTACAATTCTCAAGACCTTTAGGAAATGCACCCTGAAGACCCAGGTTGCCGAGACGCAATGAAAGAACTCGGTTCTCATCCGGGTGCCAACATTCCACACCGGTAAATTTGCATATGTAACCATTAGAGTTGTTGCCGAAACTCCATGAGGATTTGAGCACACCGTTGGGATCTATCACGGATTGCAGTACGGTTTTCAAGCATTGAACATCAAGTTCAGAACCGAAACAAGTGGCACTTAATATCACGAGAAGAACAACCCTCAAAGCAGCATAATGATCTGTCATCGAGCACTTCTGCGAACCAATGCAACCTATCGTTGATGAGCAACACCACTTCACAATTCAATCTTCACCTACACGTAATTATAATACAAGTTACAAAAATAGATATGTGCATACTACTGCTTGGTGACAGAAACCATATTTCGAACTGGAAGTTGCTGTGCCAGTTTTATCTTCCACATCTAAAATGGAAATTTCGATTTGGTTGCAATATTGACAAACCAAAAGAGTATCAATAACATGCGGACAACACAAGTCGAGAACCGGACCTCACTACAGCCAAAGCAAGTAACACAAGTTGCAAACCATCTGCTAGGATTGGCAACAAAGAATATAAGTGCAACTGGATGCATGGTAATCCCTAACAATAACTGTGCAATCATCTGATGGAGGCTGGTGTTAACTCCTGAACTATCAACTGAGGCCTCAATTCTACTATAGAACAAAAAAAAAAAACAATCAAAAGGCCTCCATATATAATATCTTGATTTCTGGTATCCAAGACAAACGGCTCTAACCGCAAAAGGCCCTACCTTTCAGAAAAGAAAAGAAAAAAATCTCCCAAAAGAAGCCACCATCCAAAGAAACACACACAGAGAGACAGACATGCTATCTTTGTTTCTGATTTCACACCCAGGGGCCTTCAACAAAAAGCACTTGACAAACAACGGAAAATTTGATAATTTGCCCTGAAGTTGATGGGCGTTTGATCATTTGCCCAAAGTTGGTCCTTACACTTCCTCAAGGCTTGTACCACACCAGCAGCATGCACAGAATTCCTCCCCCCAAATTACACCGCCAAACTATGAACACCCGAAATTCGATCTTCTCTTGCCATAGCTGACAACTCCATGAACTGCTGCTGTACCCCCAAGAAACCCTCACCCACTCAACCAAACCAGAGCTCGCAAAGACCATATCACACCACAACAAGCACACAAGAACTTGTTGAAAAACTACAGAAGCAAACAAAAAAAAGAAAGAAAGGAAGTCGATGGATGGCTCACCTGAAGCTGCTAGCCCTCCTCGCCCTGGTGGGAAGGAACCGGGCGGGTCCAAGGCACGCAGCGGAAGCGAGGAGGGAGAGCAAGCGAGCAGGAAGAGGAAGGGAGAGCGAGAGAGAGTCTCGGCCACCCGTCAAAAGAAACCGAGGCGAGAGTTTTTCTAAGCGCGTGGGGGCCCAGCGCTGGTGGGTGGGCCCGCGAGACGGGGCGCAGTGTGTGTTGAATCCTTTATGGAGGAGAGAACGCGCAATTCCACGGACTTTAGAGTGAGACAGAGACTTCGTGGTCAACTCTCCCAGTCAATCCGCCTGCTTTCTATCAT
This sequence comes from Rhipidocladum racemiflorum, assembly GCA_036346355.1. Lineage (NCBI taxonomy): Eukaryota > Viridiplantae > Streptophyta > Magnoliopsida > Poales > Poaceae > Rhipidocladum > Rhipidocladum racemiflorum. Next base: position 11,683,710 of record CM070578.1, on the reverse strand, counting down.
TCTACGGAGTTCTTGGTTTTTTTTAAGCCTCAAACGCATTTTTTTATAAAATTTGGTCTTATTGTAAATAAATTTATAAAAATAGTCTCCTTTGTAATCTGAAAAAAACGAATACGACACGTCTCAGCTATCACGTCCGTAGACCGCGGAAGCTATAGTGCTATACAACTCCACCCGTCTGCCATTGAGCCGGTGTAGTTTCAGAACTGACATCCATGCCCAGTGTAGTTGTATGATTAATTTTGTGCCAAAACCATCAAATTTGTAGCAGTCGTTGCATGTGCGAGCTGGATGGCCAGGAACCCAGGAGGCCAGGACTAAGGATTTTTTTTGTCTCTCCATGAGGACGAGACAGCACAGTGTACTGAACTACTGAACTACTGATACCATGCATCATGCCTCACAGCCACCTGAAGCCAGGGGTGTGAAACCTGCTGCTCACTCCGTCCAAGTTATGTCCTCTATTTTTATTTGTTACAAAGACAAATGAGATATTGAAAAGATTAGAATACCCTTAATTATTGTATCTAATCACTATATTCAATATACATAGAGGATATCAAGTAAATCTATATATTTATTAAGAGTATAAAAAGAAATTATACTGGTTTACATTAAAACGTGAAACACACTCTATGGATAAAATTATCAAAAAATATGATCTTTAAATTTGAACGGAGTGAGTACTTTGCTAGGGACCGGTCAAGTCAAAACTGGCGGGGTCTTTGATGGTATCTCTGTCCAGTGTCCAGCCTTGAATGGCAGAACTCACCCCTTGGAATGGTTTGATTGGTTTCACATGAGACATGTGTACATGACAATGGGTCGGTCGATGCCTTGTAGTTGAGTCATAGCTGAGTGCAAACATCTAATTAATCATGACCGTTCGATCGAAATATTGATAGTTTTGGTTGAACATGCACGGCAAGGAGCCAAGGATGAGTATTTGCCAGCTTTTTTTTGTGTGGAGGGAGTATTTGCTATTTGGAGGCATGCCCTTTCTCTTCTCATTCCTAGATTCTGATTTTACGTAGATGATGTCTTCTGATTTTCAGACAAATTGTTCAGAATTCTTTCGTTCGATAAATAATCTGTTTTTTTTAGGTAAAAGCTATGCAGAAACTTAAACGAACGGGACCTTAAGTCCATCTAGTCTTGCAGTGATTTTCAAACAAGTAAACATAAATGTAAATTTCGATAAATGTGAAAAGTCTCTGTTTATATATATTGGCACTTCGGCGGTACAGGCGGCACTTCAGACCCACTTCCACTGAACCAATTCACACACGGACCCTTAGGCGCAGAGGAAGGTGTCCAACGTAGTATGTACGCTGTATGATAGTAGATATGCCCCCATCGTCATTTCCTAGTGTGGATCTTGATTCTTGAAGCACTAACCCGTGTCTGGGTTTCCTTTTGCTGCTTGGTCGTCTGAGCCACCTTACCACTGATAGAGAATAAAGATTGGGCCGTCTACCAAAAAAGAAAAAAAAACGACCAAAGGGCGGACTCTTGGTGGTTCACACTCGCACTAAGCGGCAGATATCTCCTGGCAGAGTGGTAGCCTGTTTGGACGCAGGACTCGTACTTTACATTTTTCACTCTGAATGTTTAAGCACTGTTCATTTGGTTTTGATGTTAATGGCAAATTTAATTATGAGATTAATTTTTTTTATAATCATAATATTGATTAGTCTCAATTGTTAATTAATGACAATCTTCTTGTGAGACTAACTATTTTGTTGAGTTTGATTCTTATTAGTCTCATTTGGATGAAAAGATGAAAATATCAAAGTCTCATCTTATTAAAAAAAATGAAAATCCCAAAGGTATGCACCTAATACAATTCTATTATTTCTAGATGCATTTCTTGGATTCAAGAAGAGGATGAAAGACAAGAGACCTAAAACCAGACTAAGTCGCCATCTACGACTTCTTGGTACGCTCCAGCTTCTTCATAGTCTGAAGGGGGTTGGGGTTGCAAGGGTGAGTACAGAATACTCAACAAATCGTACGGAAACGGTTGAATACTATATGTATGGAATAACAAGGGATGGTAATAGGTTTAAGTATCTGGATGCAATTTTATTTTCTAATTCATTTTACAATTGAAACATGAACCATAAATAGTAGTAAAGGGGGTTTTCACAAGTTCAACACTTTATCACAATATCCACCTTCCAAAATATTACTTGAGCTTAGTTATTGGTATCACCCCAGTTCAAACTTAACTTCATTTACCGGAAGTACGGGTAACCGATTACGATTGATTAACTCCACAGAGATGCTCAGCTTTACCCACAAGATATCGTCAACCTTTAATGTCAATCGCGAGTTTACATGCAACTTAATTGCATGTGGCTTCGTTAAACCATTCCTGTGTTTAGTTGTTAACTGATAGGTATACAGCTACCTTGGACTCACAAATCCCCATTAGCACCTACCGTTGTGAGAACCATCGAATGACACTCCGATCCATTCCTGTTCCACCCCTTCCGTATACTCCCCTGCCGGGGAGGCCGATCCCTATTCTCCTCAGAGAATAGTACCACCAAAATAATTAATTTTATTTCAAGAATGTTTAATGTACTGAGCTATGTCGGAGACAGGCCCACCAACCAGTCCGACCTGTGGTTGAGCGGAAACTTAAGTTATTTACTTTGCTCAATGGGTTATTAACCTTACACTGCCAAAGACCAAGCCTTCCAATCCACAAACCCATTTCGGTACTCACAGTACCGGCGACCAGACAAACCAAGGCTTACTCACCAGTCGGGGATTGGATTTTCATCCACTCCGGGATTTATCCAATAATGCCCCCCCCACTGTAGCACTTTTCGCAAATCAACCAAGCCAGCAGCTCGACAACATCTTCTATCACAAATTTCAAGACTTTGAATTATACTAACCTAAATTAATATCTAATTTATCAGGTCCTAGTAATTACCTAGGGTTACAAGGATTATTAGGATTCAATATTTTTCAATGAAGTTCCAAGAGCAATTCAGTATTAACTATATATCATGTCATTCCAAAGTAACGGGTCTTCATATTTCACCATACAGCAAAATAATGCGATAGAAAATAATTAGTAACTATAGCATGACATGATTCGGATCAACATGATCAAAGGTGTATGGCTTGCCTTGCTCGGCGATCGGGTCAGAAGAATCGCAGGGGAAGTAGTTGTTCCCAGCGTCCGTCTGGTCCAGATCCTGCTCCGGGTACTGCTCCTGCTCCGGCTGTGGCTCAGCGATCGGATCTAACGCGGAAGAGTGGAACAACATAAATAAACAGAAAATACAAACCGGGAAAGAAAAAGGAAAAAGAAACGGAAACCCGAAAAATTTGGTCGGGAGAGAAAGGAGGGCAAAACTGTCATTTTGGGGATTTTGGAGGCTTCGGATTTTGGAACGGATGGCATTTTTGGACTCAGTGGCGCGAAACGGTTGAGAATATGTATTTTGGGCAATTTTGAAATTTTCGAGAATTTTTGGGATTTTTCTAGAGTTTAAAACGAATTTTCGGAATTAATAAATGAATTAATAATCTCGAAAAAGGAAAACACTGTTTAAACAGTGTTGGGCTGGCTTCCCATGGGCGAAATGGGCCGTGGCTTTTGGTGGAGCGTGTGGGCGAGGCCGCGCAATTGGAAACGACCCAGCGGAAGGGAGGAGTCTTGGGCCCGACACAGCTTGGGTGACAGGCGGGGCCACGGTGCGATGACGCCCGTCGGTGGTGGGCGGTGAACGCAGTGAGGTTAGGGTTTGGGTTTGCCATGGGGTGGCGGTGGCTGGTTCTAGGGCGGCGGTGGTACGGGACGGTGTGGCGGCGGCCGGAAGTGCAGGGGATGGTGGCGGAGCTCACCGGGGCGAGGTGAAGGGGAGTGGTGCGGGTTGAGGTGAGCCCGGGGGCGGCTTTTATAGGCGTCAGGGTGGAGGGCGGGGCCGGCCATGGCGCGGGAGGGGCGAAGCTGGCGATGCGATGGGGCTGCGTTAAGGTGACGTGGAGGAGGCGACGCGGCGCTGGTTAATGGTGACGTGGGCTCAGGCGTGGCCACAGGCGAGGCGGCGCGACGCTTTTGTCGGAGCCGGAGGAGGCGGGTCTGATCGAGGAAGTGGACCGGGCCGGGGGTTGGCTGGGCCGCAGCAAGCCGAGGGCGCTGGCCAGCTCGGTTTGGTGGGGTGGCTTGGGGGCTTGATGGCAAGGCTAAGGGGTGGGCCAAGGGAAAGAAAGAAGGCCCAAAATCCAAGCAAAACAAATCCAAACCGAAAATCAAACAAAAATTCAAATAAAAGCCAATGGAATTCATTTAAAAAATTTTAGGGTCATTTCAAGTGACATTTGCATTAGTGCATTTCTAATGCGCATATTATGTAGAATGTGGCGCGACTGATGCACTGCATGCATTCCTATGCACACTAGTGCATTCATACTTAGTTTTCCTAATACTACCTAAAACAAAGTCCAAAGCTTTCCTGGAACGCCCGCCTACCCACATGTCAGGTCGGCAGTTCGCGCACGCCCCGTGCTGCGCTCACGGGCGAAGCTTCCCTCGCTACTCCCTCGCGAGAAACTTCCTCCCCCGTCACGATGGAGTGCGCCCCCTCTTTCCCGGTGGCCAGTGGCGAAGCCACCGAGGGTGCCGGGGTGGGCCTGGCACCCCCCAACCGAATTGGGCCAAGACCCCCCCAAGGCCCAGCAGCCAAATGCCCAGATCCCATATGCCAATATGTGGAATTTGATGTGTTTAATGTTGCAATTGATCAACAATTGAATGAATTAGAAGATCGATTTGGTGGCCAAACGACAGACCTTTTAGCACTTTGTGTCTCCTTGAATCCAAGACTTGACTCATTTGACATAGAAAAGGTATGCACTCTAGTGGAGAAGTACTATCCTACATATTTCTCAAATCAAGAAAGAATGCAATTAGAGTGCCAACTACCGCATTTTCAACTTGATGTTTGCAACCATCCAGAACTAAAAAATTTATCATCTCTGGCTGATTTAACAAGTGGATTAGTTAAGCCGGGTAAAGATTATTCTTATCCGATGGTGGATAGGTTGTTGAGATTACTCTTGACTTTCCCTGTGTCAACTGCGACCACCGAGAGAGCCTTTTCAGCTATGAAAATTGCGAAGACACGTCTTCGAAACAAAATGGGAGATGCCTATTTGCGAGATTATTTGGTCATTTACATTGAAAGGGACTTAGCAGCAATGATTAGTTCTGATGATATTATTAAGGCCTATGATCTAGCTAATACTCGTAGAGTTAAATTTAACTTAATTGAGATGTAATTTTCTTTCGCTTGGCAAAATAGATGCTATTTTATTTTGCTATTTATGTAATGGAGATTATATATATACGCATCATAGTTAGTGGTGTTGCCTATTTTATCTTGTGTTTTCGCCCCTGCCGGTGGCGCCCCCCCTCCTTGCAGCCTCCCAAGTCCCAGCCCCACGCGTCGCCACCACTTGCCCCTCCTCCTCCCGATGCCTTTCCTCCCCGCCGTCACCTCCTGCGCTGAGCCCATGGCTACCGACGGCTCCGAGTCCAAGAAGGCCAGGCGCAGCTCGGCCTACTCCGCTCGCCCTCTTGGATCCCCTACCCTCTCTCCTCCTGATTTTCGCCGTTTGCCTTGTCCTCCATGGATCCCGCGTCCGATGCTAAAGGAAGCCCACGTGCTCCTTCTCGAGCCCTCACGGCTCACGCCACATCTTCGCATCCTCGAGCTATCCTCCTCGCCTGATCTCTCACGCCGTCTCTCCCGCCCCCGTCACATCCGCGCGATGAGCTCGACGCGGGCTCGCTTCCGCTGCCTGTGCAGCTAGGAGACCGGCGAGGAGCTCCAACGGTACTCGATTCGCCCTCCTCATCGAGCCCCCACGCTGCCTCCATCGCCTCCGTCGCATCCGCGCGATGGGCCTGAAGCGAAGTCGCTCCCGCTGCCCATGCAGTCGGGAGGGATCATCGAAGAGGGCCTCCAACAGTGCGATGACCCGGACGCTAAGGAGCCGCTCATAGCCATCAACCAAGATTCAGATGTATGGCGTCATGCAGAGCATGTCTCGTTTAGGGTATTTGCTAAACCTAGCCCTGCCTTGCAATTTTAGCCTTTCTGTTCTTTCATACAATTCCTATTTCTCTAGCAAGAAGTTGAAATTTGATTGCTGTGGTGAATTAGAACCATTTACCCACAATCGAAAGTTGTCTAATTATACCTCTTTCTATATTCCTTCTATTTTCTTTCACCTTTTGGTGGCTTTATGATTTCTACAGCTTGAAAAGTTATCTACATGATTCTTTCCATGCCTCCTAGATTCCTGCTCGGACCACCGAGCGTTCAATTAACTCTCATGTGAGTTTTTCTGGTCGAATTACTTTGCGTTTGCTTTCTGATCCTTTTGTATTTCGATATATTTAAATGGTTATTAGCTCTCACATTTTGTCAAGGAAGATGACCCACTGACTACATCAGTCAGTTGCCACACTGATGACCTTGCTTAGTGTTGCTCATCTCATACTTTTGATCTCAATGCCCTTGCATTTGAAGACTCCGAGAATTGGCCGGTGTTGTCGACGGAGGGGCACATATTGATTGCTCATTTTGATATAAGCAGCCATCTTAAAATTCTAATCTACCCATAAAAAAATATAGACCAGACTGATGTTAGCATTAATATTCGATTTCTATTCTCAACTCTGTGTATCGCATTCATCTTGTTTATGTTTTAGACAGCACGCATCAGCCATGGTAGGGACCAAAGTGATAGTCTTTAGTGCCGGTTCTGGTCGTCATTTTCTAGATGATACGAAGGTAATGGACGTTGTATTTCTCAAGGATCTTGTCTGCTTATGTTGCATAGCCTTATGTCAGTTTGAACTTTTGAGCTAACTTATATCCTTCAGATATTGAGCTTAGACAAACTTACATAGGATTCTGTGAAACCGAAAGTTTGTGTATCACTGGGTTCTTACATGGTATGGTAGTATATATTCAGCATTTCCAGTTGCTATAACTTTAGCTGTATAGTGCATATTCTTGTCATCGTTTGCTAGATGATTCGAAGGTAATCGATGTTATGTTTCTTAACGATCTCATCTGCTCATGTTGCATGGCCTTATGTAAGTTTTAACTTTTGAGCTAGCCTCATGACCTCATCTTTTAGATATCCTACAGATAATGAGCTTACACAGGCTTACATCAGATTCTGTGGCACCTAAAGTTGATGTATCACCAGGTGGACAATCTCCAAAATTTCAATCGTGTAAAGCTTATTGTTTTGTATACTTCTTGCAGCTCATTGTTGTCTTACTGCTTTGCTCCTTTCTTCGATTTCTTACATGGTATGGTAGTATATATTGAAGATTGTCGATTGCTGTGGCTTTAGCTGTATGGTCAAACCCAGGCATACCCACATACAAGTTGACCTAAACTCTGCATGACAGAAGGAGCTTATCTTTATTCTCCTAAAGAAATAATGCATAAAGTATGTTGCTCTTATAAGATGTCTTCTGTAATAGCTGCCTATCCTTATTCAATATCGTTTACCTTATACATAGTAAGGCAAAAAGGTCTCCATGCTCTAGATAACTAGATGAGATCATGAGATGCAAATGCATGGTAACGATGTTTAGTAAATGTTTCCAGATAATAGATGATGAGGTGCCAGGGCAAGCGAGTAGTCTCACTGTTGGTGTAGAAAAGTTTCCATCAGAACCAGTTGCGGTAGAGAATCATCAGAACCGGTTGCGGCAGAGAATGTGGGATCGATGGCGGTTGTCGTTGTCATGTGGTCCTCTCATATGATGGTTGCCAACTGTGGGGATTCACACATTGTGCTCTATCGTGGGACTTGGAGCCCGTGGCTTTGCCAATTGATCATAAGGTAAGTAAATTCCTTCTGTCTCAACTATAATCGATTCCTCTTGCGATTCCTCATTTGGTGGATATAGCTATGTCAAGTAGAATTAGGAGTAAGATGTAGAGTAACCGTGGTCTATACCATAAGAGCTTACCTGTCCATCAGAACCTCTGCTATTAATTCATAAAAAAGGGGAAGCCAAAGCTGGTGCCATATGCTGCTTTTGTATTTTATCCTTATTTTCTTTTTTTATTTGACATACATTTGCAGGTTGACAACACAGCAAAGAATAAAAGATGCTCAACTTGGAATCTCGGTTGACAAGCCTAAAATAGAACTTCCAGATTTTCCATCGTTCATTCCATTTTTTCCTCCCTTGGTAAGGATTCGTTCCTTTTACAGATCCAATGTTATAAAATTATTGAGCATCAGCATTACTCACTAATACTTTGCATGTCATGGTACAATGTATTGAAGACTTAAAGTTGAAACTTGAAAGCAGTTGTTTACAAAAGTTTTGCTTCCTGTACTACGCTACATGTTTCACTCTCATCACTGGAATAATGGTCATTGATAGATTTTTTGCGCCAATTGTAAATTACATCCTCAATTCTTGAATAGCCATCGCTGTTATCCTCATTGATTTCCTTGTATAAATCAGGTGGATGTTTCGCAACCTGATGTGCTCTCCTTGCAGCTGCAACTTAAACTTGGTCTTACAGTCACATCTTATGTGGATTATCGTTCTTAAAAACAAAAACTGTTTTTCCATCATACTCCCTCCGTTTCTTTTTATAATACGTATTTGGTTTCATTAGGACAAGGCTTTGACCAACAATTACTCTATTAGCATATAATTTTTATGACACAAAATTGATATTAGCAGATTTGTATTCAAAAGTACTTACATATAATTATAATTTTGTATTGCATAAATGATATATTAATGAAGTAATCGTTGGTCAAAGTCTTGTCCTAACGAAACCAAATACGCCTTATAAAAAGAAACGGAGGGAGTACTAAGTGTTTACTGAATTTATTCTTGTGCAAAACAATTATCTTTTTTAAGAACAGAGACTTATTTGGTCGTTTCTTAAAGATAAATGTCTGATGATTCTTAGATTCGTTTTTTGTTTCTTGCACGATACATACCTATCAAGTAGCCTTGGTTCTACAGTGTGCCTTCCTCAAATCTTGCTATTGCTTCATGCCGGGCTTATTACATGTTCTCCTTCAATATATTACTATTCTATTACTATTCTAGGTCATTACCTCATTTGCGTAAACATTTATAGTACATATTAGTGCATATCGCAAATTCTCTCTTTTTCTATCTTTAAAAAAAGAGAACATTTTTTTAATACATTAACGTATTGAGCCACGCCAGCGTAGCACGAGAGATGTTTTGAGATACGAAACTGCTGGCGTATCGTAGTTAACAAGCGCTCTTAGGGCATCTGCAATGGTGCCACTTTAGCTTACTATAAGAGTGCTAACTCAGCATTTTGCTTAGGTGGATGAGAGAAAAAGAAGAGAGAGATATAGACTGATTACTAACTTATAGTCAGGCTATAGTTGATTCCAAAGCATTTATCACCTCTTACATATGGGTCCATATTTAATTTTGTAAATAATGCTATAGTTAGTCTATTGGAGAGGTTGTCTATTAGCTATCTATAGATGATATGTACATTTTTTATAGTTAGTAGTTGACTACACCATTGCAGATGCCTTTACATTGCGCGTGTCCCTAGCTACATGTAGCCCAGATGATCGATCAGCCAGCTAGTTGGTGGGGGGAGGGGGGGGGGGTGGGGGAAGAAAGAAAGTCTGCATGCATATGGTGCGCGCACCTCGTGATTTGCATATAAAATACCTCGTCATCCCATCTCCGCGTTGTTTAATCCCACCAAACCATAGAAAAATCGGATCATTAGACGGACCATAAGCGAGCGCTTTTGCTATGGCTAGTTGGCGCTAGCTTCACATGCACGTACGCAGAACCAGGATTAAGTTGACGTTTAATAATTCTTCTAGGATACGAACGAGTACTCCCCTCATGTGTTTTGCCTAACTAAACTAAGACCATTGATTAAGAGTTACTACTAATCAATCGGAAGAACGGAAATTAAAGCGTTTTTGGAATAGTACTCAAGGAACCAGTGGATTTAGGATTTTCAAATTAAGTGTTCAGAGTTATAAAAAATATTGTTCAATATAAAATATAAAGCTTTACAGTAGTAAGAATACAAAAGTATAAATTGTTAAGAATACAAAAGTACAAATTGTTCTTACCAAGGGCAAAACCTGAAATAATTTATAGATTTGTAAATTGAGGATTTCAAATCTACAAGCTTCCTCTTTATTTTTAAATGTTTTACGTGCTACATTTAAAAAATTACGATTCGGCGTAACGCTAATGGATTTATGAATTGGGAATCAAAGAATGAAATTCACCTTTGTGGATGTTGATGCCGAATGCTCAACTGTTGCATGGTATTTTAGCACCACTTCATACCTCGCCAGATGCCCTGCCGGTCACCACCGGCGTCGCACCTTCCATCCCCAGCTCGATGCTCGCCGTAGCCACAAGGGGGTGCCCTGCAACAAAGGTTTCAAATTTCGTTTTCGGTATATATCTTGGAGGTGGCCAAAATCCAAATTTTCAACGAGATCTCAGAATTTTAAATAAAATTCGGACGAAATCCAAAAACCATATTTCAAATTCGGCTTTTTTCAATTGGGATTTTCGAGATTTCGGTCGAAATCACAGAGATTTCAGCCGAAATTACCGAGATCTCAGTCAGCTTTTGAATTTTTGAAAAATGGTCAAAAACACATCAATTTTTTTAAATTTTTTTGTGGATAGTCTCGACCACAAATCCAATCAAATTCGACCCACAAAAATTGAAATCCGATCAAAATATACGAGATTTTGGCCAAAATCACCGAGATCTTGCCAAGATTTGGGCTGAAAAACGAAATTTCAGCCGAGATGACTAAAATCTCAACAAGATTTTGAACCATGCCTGCAACAAGCTGTGCGCTATGCCCTACCTCACCAGACACCACCACCCTGAACTGTTGGCTATTGCTGGTGTCGTACCTTCGATTTCACAAGTCGGTGCTTACTGCGGCCATAGGGCCAAGGCTGCACTGTTACGCACCGCTCCTTGCGCCACCACCTACCCCTGCCATCCATCGTTCGCCAATGCCGATGGCTCCTCAGCATTGTTTGGTGCCCCAGACTCTGTTGGCTTGCACTTGCCTCCTCGTCTGTCGTTGTTGAGCTATGGCCACAGAGAGAGCGAGACATGTGTGTGTGTGTGTGTGTGAGAGAGAGAGAGAGAGAGAGAGTGGGGCATGTGGAATGGGAGGGAGTTGGGTGTTAGGCTTGAGGAATGGAGGAAGACTAGGCCTTCGGCGATTGAGTCGCGTATGCAAGATTGGGAGAGGGGGTGAGTTGGACTGGTTAAAATGGACTTGAAGGTTAAAATAAATATTTTTTAGCCAACTTACTAGTATATACACATAACATACCTATTATATACTGTTTTTTTGCCAAAAATTTTGGGTGTACATATGTACACTTGTCGGACCCCAGAAAAGCACTTTTGAAATCCTTTGTGTATTCTATACAGTCCAGAAAAAATTAGTACACATAACAAAGATGATAACACAACATATCCATCACATTTATTATTAATAATCAAAGTTTACGATAAATGTGGCACGCATGCCAAATAAAATATTACAACAAAAACAAAATAAAACCGGTAGAAGAGCCCAATAGATTCGCTATAGGCAATTAATTGGTGCAGTAGCCTAGTTATCCTGGTCCTCAACAACGTAGAACTCTTCTGAATCAACAGAGTAAGCAAGGGTGAGTACAAAAGTACTCCACAAGTTACACGAAGATGGATTTTCATGTAGGGCTCACAAATTAAGGCTATATGGTTAAATTTTACACAAAGCAAGTTTTTTAATATTATAAGTAATTTCTCAATGGCATACTTTTAGATAAGAAACAATTTCTTTTTAAACAAATTTTAACATAGGAATTCGCCTTGGATTTATACCAATTTTCCCCACAATAGATTTAATACATCTGAAATCATTTTTGAAAAATCTTAAAATCTAGTCTGTGAATGGCTTGCTCGACATGTCCATGACCGTGTGCGCGGCTAATCGATTAGTTTTACACTTTGTAGAGAGTGTGCAACTTTAGCTACAAGACATGATCATCTCTTGTTGCCAAAGCTATTAATACACTTCCTTACGTGAGCAGTGGAGAGATCATGATAAAACCTTTACAATGCGCCATCGCAAGCAGTCTCACCTTGCTAAGATTTCACCGCTGGTAGGGTCAGAAAGCCAAGTCCAGAAGCACCCTATTGCACCACTCAAACAGCCAAATGGCACGACTAACATTAGGACTTTGCCTGAATGGGATCAAATATGGTTAAGAATGTGCAACTTGCCTGAATCGAAGGGAAGATGATCAATATCATCAGTAGCAGGTCCTTTTAGCCCTCCGAAAACTATACGTTAAAAATCAACTAAATTTAAATGAAATCCAAATAAAAAAATACAAAACTGATATAAATAGATAGAGTATGGTTTTATATTAATCTAGGAAGAAAAATAAGTTAATTGGACTTAGAACGAAGGAGATCTGACCTTTTAAACCTCACATAAAATGCTAAAACTCTAAAAATTGATCTCTCCGTGAACTTGGAGAAGGAATAGTTGTCGGCGGTGCTTTGATGAGCATTTTCAAAATCTAATTTTACCCATTATAGAGGACACCGAGAGGAAGCTCCAGTAAAATTTATGGTCGGATGAAGGTCAGGAGTGGCCGGGAGGGCTCGCCAAAAGTTCACCGGAGTTTGGAAAAAACGGTTTGTATAGGGAGATCCGGAGATTGGATTGCAAAAACTCAAGGTTGAGGGTGTGGGGAATGACGAGAGGAAGCTGGGGTTCAATTTATAGGGCAATCGTACCAGCGAATCGTCAGAAAACACTCAGCGGAGTTATAGCCAGAATAGTAACAATCGACGGAATTAATTGAGATGAAACATGTGTATTTAATTCCGGTACACTGTAACCGATGGTTGGGCCGGAGAAAGCGGATCAGGTTGGATCGAATGTGAACATTAACCAATTTAATTAATTTTCTAAGACAATTAATTTTCTATTGAAAAGTTAGAGAAAAATCCAATTAAACCGGGAAAATAGCAAACAAATTCTCCTAAATTCGGGAATTTTTAAGAGAATAGTTTCAGAAATTTAAGCACAAATAAATATTTTTAAATAATATAATATTTTTATTTTTAACAAAGTAATAAATTTTTAAATGCTAAAAAAAAATACTTTTTGCCTTGGAAAAAATTAGAATAGCTCCAAAAATTCTAGAAAAATTCATATAATTTAATTAGGTTCTTTTGAACTTACTAAAATTATTTATACTTTAGATTTGGATAATTTTTGCTTCAAATGTTTATTAAAAATTGCAGATGGTTTTAGAAAATAGCAAATATTGTTCAAAAATTTGGGAAAATTTCACAGAAATTTTAGGAGAGATTTTGAACTTAATAATATTTTCCAATCTAAATTTTTTTATTTTCATATATTATTTTTTTATTTCTGAATGTAGGAAAAAACGTTTTGATACTAAAAATGTTCAAGGAAAATTATTAGAAAATACAAAAAATCAAATTATTCTCATAAATTCCCTAAAGGCCAACAAAATAATATTTTAAATTTTAATAACAAATTATTTTTTCATAAGCAAAATTCTGAAATGTTACAACACCCATATCCCTACACTAGATATGCCCATGCACGGAACCGTCCAAAAAGTAATTTACAGTGTGACAGCCATATCGTAATTACGAGCTAGCTAGCTTTATATAGGGCATATCCCTACACTAGATATACCCATGATGGCATTCCTCAAAGCAACCGCAATTGTATATATGGAAGAAGCAACCGAGGAGTCTCATATTCCTCAAGCAACCGCTAAGCAGCCGCGTATATCACATTTTTCCTAGAAAATAAGTTCCAGCTCACCTTATATCCTCATCGCAAGAAAGGAAAAGCTGAAAGGGATAAAATAAACAGAAAAACTAAGAAACGGTATACTGTAGGAACGGTATACCTCTGAAACTCATGAAACTTCTGAATTTTTACACTGAAACTTATGAAACTTAGCATTAAAAACTGATGAAACTAAACACTGAAACTCATGAAACCAGTACTGAAACAGATAAGTTTTATAAGTTTCACGACTATACCGTTGCAACGGTATACCGTTCCCTAGTCTCCCTCTAAAATAAATGCCCTTAATTTTTTACTTTTGGGGGGTTTTGCGATTTAGGCAAACCAAAATAACATAATCGGAGGCAGACCAACGAGTCACGAGGCTAAGAACCATCACGTGTCGGTACACATGAACAAGGGAGAAAAGGACAACTGCATGTGAGCTACCAAACCAAAACCAATTACTCCAGCAGATACCAATCCAATCCATTATGGTACCAGTCCTCTTTACTACCGCTGCACACCATGACCGGCTCCCGCCAGAAAGGAAGGAACAGTAGCGTGGAAAGATCCTGAGTCACTGATGTACAGCTATGATATCTCAGATCCTCCTCTCCCAGCTGGACTCTCTCTCTCTCTCTCTCTCTCTCTCTTCGAACATTGCTTCTTATAGCTCCTATGATATCTCAGGCTTTTAGTTGATCGCTATCCAATTGATCATTCTCTTCCATTTAACCCTGTATCCCACCATCTGTCACTGATGTAGTACAGCTATGTGTGTATCTACCCAACGCTTTAAGTACGCACAATCGCAAGAGACACCATCGTCTAGATTAGAATCGGTTCTCTGCAAAGGTCATCCTCGATTCCTCGGTGAGAAATGCCAGCATCCTGTCCTGCTTAGAGTCACCAAAAGCAGCCAACTCCCCCCACCCCACCACCAATTTCTCCCCTACCCCTACCCTCCACATACCAGCTCAGATCTCCCCATTTGCCACTACATGCTCATGAGAGCATTTGTGTTTATCTGGTAGGTGGGCTCTCTCCACCGTCGTCTAGCCCTGCCGGCTGCACCCTCGTTCGTCCAAGTTCACAAAGGTAGGAGCAAGATGATATCACCTTGTTGTTTTTGTTCCAAAAGTTGGCAAGGCAGAAGTAAAGGGGCGCTGAAGTGGAGTCTTTTCTTTTTGCCGCATTACGATTTATGGATAGCTCTGCACTCCCCACCCAGATTGACAACGCAAAAGGCCCGCCTACCCTCCAACGTGGCCGGCGCAGCGTTGGATTTAGCAGGGATCGATAGTTTCCGCAGCTAGCGTGCACTGCATTCGGTGGGTGTGGGATCCTTGTCACTCAATCGTCAAGCTCCATACATTCCCTGCCTACTCTATAAAGCTGCGAGTACTGCAGAGAAAGGTGACACGTACCATGCCGGCCGGTGTTCTGCAGCCTGCAGGGACGACGATGGCGCCGGCGACTCTGAGGCTGCTGCTGGCGCTCCTGGTGGTCGGGTCCCGCGCTGCCGCGGACGGGCGCGTCGACCTGTGGCCAATGCCCAAGTCGGTGAGCCAAGGGGCGAAGACGCTCTACGTTGCCAAGGATCTCAAGATGTCCACGGCCGGGAGCAAGTACTCCGATGGGAAGGCCATCCTGAGGGACGCCTTCCAGAGGATGGTGGCAGTCATAGAGCTGGATCATGTCATCAATGGCAGTTACAAGGGTTTACCTGTGCTTGCCGGTGTGAATTTACTTGTCCATTCGCCGGACGACGAGGTACGTCCGATGAGCTGCAGGGTCGCTTGGTGACGCTTCTTTCTTTTTGTGCTCAGCATTTTGCTGATTGGTCTTGTGCAGCTCAACTTCGGGGTGGATGAATCATACAAGCTGTCCGTGCCTGAAACTGGAAATCCGCTGTATGCACAAATTGAGGTTAGTAAAACAAGCTGTGCTCAATGCCTATGCAGTCGACATTATACAATGGATAATATAAAAGAAGAAGAGTTTATCCGTCGTCCTCTTTTAAAAGGATAGTAAAACAAGCGTGCCCTTTCCCTCAAAAATCGGAAAGAAACCCCTTCCACGCGTACATCACTCCTCTGAAAAATTGAAAAAAATATATATAATTTTGATAAATATCACCAAGATGTTTTGTTTACTGAAATCACTTAAATCTGAGAGCATTAGGTCATTGTTGAGATTCGAAAGTATCCATTATATCCAATCCTGCGATTTGATCTAACTATTAAATTTTTAATGCTAATATTCAAAATTTAGATGTTATTTAAGACAAAAAAAAAACATCCAAGCCTCCAAACTTTCACCTATTCTTCCGAAATACGTTCCAAAATCCTAAGAATAATCACTACCAACCATGCATACACTTTCACAAAGTAGATCGAGACGGAGGGAGTTGGAAGAAATGGCGGTCAGCGGCGGTGGCAAGGGGATTCGGTGGGCAGCGAGGGGACCAGGCGGCCATCGGGCTCCTCCGGTGACGGTGCATTTTGGATCTGTCGCTCTTCCTGGGCATCGGCGGCGGGCGCCTAGGCTGGAAACGGGGAGGCCGAGGAGAGGACTGGCGTTCACGACGTAGGCAAGATTCATGGCCCCTACTGAAGTGCTCCACGGCAGACGAGAACGTGTGACTGGGGTGGCAGTGACGGGGCGGGGCGACGTGGGGAAGAAAAGTGACGGCGCCGGCGAGAGCAAAAGGTGGCGTGGGCACGACACGGCTGCACCGTGGGAGGAGGGCATAGCAGGGCAGGGAGACAGAGGAGAATAGGAGATGGCGGCGCCGGTGGAGAGAGCGGCGAAGGACGGAGAGGGAGGGGAATGGGAGGCGGAGGAGGCTCGAGTCTTGATCGTGGGAAGGGCGATCTCCACGCAATACCGACCGTCCGATCGCGACTGTATAGAACTTTATGTTTCCATCAACCAATTTCCTACAAAAATCTCTAGAACATCATGAGCGGCTTAGATTTTTTTTTTTTTAATTTAGGTTACATTTTATGATAGAGAGTGACTAGGGAACGGTATACCGTTGCAACGGTATAGCTATGAAACTTATGAAACTTATCAGTTTCAGTGCTGGTTTCATGAGTTTCAGTGTTTAGTTTCATCAGTTTCATGTTTTATCAGTTTTTAGTGCTAAGTTTCATGAGTTTCAGTGCAAAAAATCATAAGTTTCATGAGTTTCAGAGGTATACCGTTGCAACGGTATACCGTTTTTTAGTTTTTCTGTTTATGATATGTATCAATTTTTTTCGGATCTCTTGCAACGCACGGGTTTCTTATTAGTACACTGGAAAAATGACATTTCTCTTGATTTCAGTTTTTTTTTTCTTTATGAATGCATGAGAAAGAACGAATTCCTACTTTACAGATAACTAAACAACATGTTCATGTCACGTGCCGAGTTTAATTAAGAATGCACTAGCATTTTTCTAGAAGAATGCACAATAGTGGTCACTTGCTTTTCTTTTTTTTTTCTAGAAGAATGTACAATTATATAAATGTAGATGATTGGATACAACAAAATATTTTGTTTTTGAGATTAATATAGGAAACTATTTTGTGCTTGATACTGTAATAATAGCTATTTTTATCATCTCTTCTACACGTGGAGCTGCCCTACCACCTGCACCACACTCGCTTGACTGCCCCTGGAGCCCTGGTTAACATAGAAATATGCCAGATGTACCCCCGATATATGAATTACGCATTAGCTTTTGTAAAGAAGAATAATCGTGCAGTATCCATGGAACAATGTCATGTACTTGGATTACAAAATAACAATCTGCAGTAATCTGTTCGATTTTGCACAACGCGTCTGAAGAGTAAAGTTTGGCAGCAAGTACAGTAATCATTCTTGGTGCAGGTCACTGCAATACCTATTCACTGTACAATTGTGACACATAATTGATATCACCTCAATACATTTTGCAGGCTCAAACAGTTTTTGGAGCACTTCATGCTTTGGAGGTAACTTCGCACGATTAATCCACTTAAAGTGATGCCCATACACAAAATTCGAACAGTATTATTACTTCCAGATAATCTGACAATAAGTTTTGTATCACTGCAGACATTTAGCCAACTGTGTAACTTCGATTTCAGTTTGAGGCTAATTGAACTTCATTCAGCTCCTTGGACCATCGTGGACTTGCCGAGATTTCCTTATCGAGGGCTTATGATTGGTAAGATATCATGTGAAGTTTGCCTTCATTTTACCAACAGTAATTATATTCAGGGTAATATAGCTACTAAAGCGTACTCCTCAGGGCTAATTCCAAATAGTCCAAGTAGCAAAATTTCATTGATTCAAAGTTGAAACATCAACTGTTTCTTTCTGCTCTTATATAAATCACCTATATATTGACCATTTCATAAGTCTCTGGAAACTAACAGAGTTTTTTCGCCTTTGGAATTCATTTCGTCATCATCTAGTTTCCATTTCTCACATCAATCAGTTTATATATAATATTGTCTTGTCAACCATCATTACAAATAAATCCAAGATTGGTTAGCGCATGATTTACACTTTATATATTTGCTATGCTTATTTGCATAATGCGTATAAGAACCTTGTGTATTTTTCATATAAAAATTATGATCTCATAGCTCATATGTGGTTCTCACACTGCTTGAAGAGAAGTACGGATATTAACTTGTGCATTGTATGCTGCAGATACTTCAAGGCATTATCTTCCTATCCCAGTAATAAAAAGTGTAATTGATTCAATGACCTACAGTAAGCTGGTACATTTGACCTTTCCACGTGCAAACAGATTCCTCTATCCTAACTGTTACTTATTTCCTTTGATTTATGTTCCTTAAATTAGTTTTAATTACACCATATGATATGTTTACTCTATCATCACACAGAATGTTCTTCATTGGCATATCGTGGATGAACAGTCATTTCCTATTGAAATACCTTCATACCCAAAATTATGGGATGGTGCATACTCTTATTCAGAGAGATATACGATGGATGATGCTATCGACATTGTACAGTGAGTTTTGCTGTTGTCATCATACTGGAACTATTTCCCTTCAGTTATTGCTTGACATCTACCATTACCTAGGCTACTAAGTACCAAAAGCTAAAAGTATTCAACGAAAAAAAACTAAAAGTATGCTGGCAAAACCATTCAAAATAACGTCTAAAGAAGAATGCAAAGGAAACTGAACAGAAAATAAGCTTCAAATCTCTAAATGTCAACCATCCTTTGTTGAAACTGATGTTCTCAACTGTAGAGATCACTTATCTAAGCTGCCAGATTTACCCAAGTTAAGATAACTTATCAAGATTTTGCAGGTATGCTGAAAAACGAGGTGTGAATATCTTGGCTGAGATTGATGTCCCCGGCCATGCTCTCTCGTGGTACGACATTTAATTTTGTGCAGTGCTGTTCTTCTCTAGATATGTTCCTTGAACTTCAAGTTTTACTCATAAAAAATGAAAGCCTTTGTTTTTGCTGTAGTATGTACTCACAGTACATTATTTGAATCCAGAAAGTAAAATTTAACTTAAATATAAAACAACAGAGATACAAAAATAGATATACCTGAAAGGAGTAAAAATTTGGTGCATTTGTCTCGTTTCAGGGGTGTTGGATATCCATCATTGTGGCCATCACCTAGCTGTAAACAACCGCTTGATGTCAGCAGCGACTTTACATTCCAAGTAATCAATGGAATTCTTTCAGGTGATACACTGTTTATCAACAAAAATCATGCTGATTTAGATCTATTCTTCAGTTTTTACTTCGAAAGAATAACTAGAATACACCTTCGTTGCAAAAAAAAAACAAAACAAAGAGAATATTTTAGCAGTTTATATTAAATTTAGCAAAAATAAAAGGTTGATTAGCCTGAATAATAATGAAAACATTGGGAGAGGAAACATAAACATAATTATCTCATATAATAGTGATCATTTTTTGTTGGCCTTTCAGATTTCAGCAAGGTTTTTAAATTCAAGTTTGTCCACTTGGGAGGTGATGAAGTCAATACAAGTATGTTTGCACAAGTCTGTACTCTGCAGAGCAGCAAATCTACATATATTAGAATCTATTCAATATTTGTTCATTACTACAAATTTCAGGTTGCTGGACTACCACACCACGCATTAAAACATGGTATGTACTCGTCTAGAATAAGAGAAAATAAGAACCTCTGGTAACTTGATATGTGCTTTTGATAGTACTTTGTGTTTATTGTCATCAGTAAAGACTGCCACTTGTATCAGTTATCTAAACAAACCAGAATTGTTTCTCCTGGTGTACAGGTTGATTCAACATGGTATGAATGAATCTGATGCCTACAGATATTTTGTACTGAAAGCTCAAAAGATAGCAATATCGCATGGCTACGACGTTGTTAACTGGTGCGGTGACTTGTATCACTAGTTTTTGCATATCCAAATCTTTCAAATAGCTGTTGACAAACACTTTATCATGCTTGTAGGGAAGAAACATTTAACAACTTTGGAGACAAGTTGGACCGCAAAACTGTGGTGCATAACTGGTATTTCCTATCCTAATTGCCTGTTGGCACCATTATATAAGACATTCATCAGCATCCTTGTTAGAAAAATAATAACAAAAAATCATGCACTCGAGACCAAGTTCTACCACGAAGTCTCTTACAACAGACAATTTTGACCTTATTAGGCATAGTATCCTCACTTGAACTCACAGTATGTGTATTTTATTAAACACACGAGTGCACACCCATTCATAAAGACAAATAATTAACAGTAATATCTGTATTGAGTAATGTCCAGCATGTAATATAAACAGAGGAAGCGTTTCATACTCTAAACATAAAAAAAATTATTAAATTAAGAGAGTGACTAGGAAACGGTATACCGTTGCAACGGTATAGCCATAAAACTTATGAAACTTATCAGTTTCAGTGCTGGTTTCATGAGTTTCAGTGTTTAGTTTCATCAGTTTCATATTTTATCAGTTTTTAGTGCTAAGTTTCATGAGTTTCAGTGCAAAAAATCATAAGTTTCATGAGTTTCAGAGGTATACCGTTGCAACGGTATACCGTTTTTTAGTTTTTCTGTAAATTAATGGGGATTACAGACGTTCATTAAAAAAGAGGTGACGGGGCTACAGGAAGAGATTCAGTAATGTTACATATCGCATTTTCTCCTAATTAAGAGGTACAACCAAATCATCTGCTTGTGCAACTATCAGAAATTAACAAATGGTCGTTTTTTTACGATAAATTAACAGGCTTGGAGGCGGAGTTGCAGAGAAAGTGGTTTCTGCTGGTCTGAGATGCATTGTAAGCAACCAGGACAAGTGGTACCTAGATCACTTGGATGCTACATGGGAGGGGTTTTATTTGAATGAACCACTGACAAATATCTACAAACCGGAACAGCAGAAGTTGGTTCTTGGTGGTGAGGTATGCATGTGGGCTGAACACATAGATGCGTCCGACATTCAGCAAACCATTTGGCCACGTGCTGCAGCAGCTGCAGGTACGATCAGCTAAATAATTTTTGACCTTCTAATTATATATAAAGATTACGCATTTAGCAGATCCATTCTTATACCATATTAAGGTACAGTTACAAGGAATATCACCTATATGTTCTTTCCACAAGTTATCTCCCAGCATAATACTATATAACCTCATGTTAAACTCGTGAAACGAACTTTTCAGTAGTATTCCGGTTGATCATCTTAAGTTCATAATGTTAGCAACATCTACACCTAGGTGATGGATCATAGATTTGTGCATCTAAAACTTTGAGCGTGTAGTTGATTCTTCTGTCAGAACAGGGATATTTCAGGCAAACCTTGTCTGAAAGAACAGGGACCATTCTGTCACTACAGAACCGGAGAAGCTTAGTTTCCCTAACTTGTGTATCAACTTATAAGTAATCACAAGAACAGAACTGAGATGTGGTCTGATAACTTCTGAAATTATTTGTTGAGCAAGCTACTTATATTTGTCAAATATAGAATGAAGAGAGTGACTAGGGAACGGTATACCGTTGCAACGGTATAGCCATGAAACTTATCAGTTTCAGTGCTGGTTTCATGAGTTTCAGTGTTTAGTTTCATCAGTTTCATATTTTATCAGTTTTTAGTGCTAAGTTTCATGAGTTTCAGTGCAAAAAATCATAAGTTTCATGAGTTTCAGAGGTATACCGTTGCAACGGTATACCGTTTTTTAGTTTTTCTGTAGAATGAAATGCAGAAAAGCTGCCTCTCTATCAAGTTACTTTTGACTCACCAATTCACTTATTAATTTGTAGAGCGGCTGTGGACTCCCCTTGAGAAGCTTGCAGTTGCAGCGGACATAACAATGGTCACTCCAAGATTGGCACGCTTCAGGTGTTTGCTGAATCAAAGAGGGGTTGCCGCTGCACCGCTAGCTGGCTATGGCCGCTCAGCGCCATCAGAACCAGGTTCCTGTATAAGGCAGTAGGATGTTCGTAATACGTAAGTATTACTGATACATGACTAAAGATGAATTCAGGCATCCTTCTTACCGCTTTGGGCAATTAAAGAAGAGCTCATATCAATGTAAGCAGGAAATTCTGTGGTCCAAGTGAATGTATCAATAATATCGCGTTCTCTTTCTGATGCGGTAATTGTATCCGGTTTGAGATGTGTTCTCCCGTTTTACTTCTGGTGTGCTATCGCAATATGCAAGGTCTTGGTTTCATTCCACTAAGGAAACCAAAACCTACTTTTGATTTCATTCCACAAGGTCGTAGACTCGTAGCACCTGTTCTAGAAAAGGTGTTTCACCCACTGATGCACAGGTCGTCCAACTGCTCAAGGAGGCCACCTGCTAGCCATTGCGAACACCCTACGCTCGTCTGGCTGGCCATGCGCGCGGCGCAAATCCAGCCCCGAACATGTGCACGTTGCGACACCCTCCACGGTCGATCCAACGGCCACCGATGTCCCAGAGCAACGCCTACTCTGCTCATCATGGGTGCGCCGTGCGGTCGATCGACACACACACCTTGAAGGCACGGGGCGACGGGAGCGTAGTTGCGGAGCAGCCTCCAAAGCGGCCTCCCAGCACAAGGGGGTGGCGTGTCGAGTAACCGCTGCCTTCACGTTGCCCAAAATGTCGTGGTCTTTAATATATCTAATTGTACCCGGTTGTTCTTGATGTTGATGATGAGAAACGGTCCGATATATGTCTACAATAGTCTATATATTGGTTTTTGTTGAAATTCCATCTCTCTGATCCGACTCTTCAATTCTCAATTAAATTAAAATCGTATTGATCAACCCAATTTTAAACCGTTGGATCTAAATATAACCGCCCACCACATTCTCCATCGTCCTATCGCGCTCTCACCTCCAACCGTTTTTACTCCCGCTCCCGCGCTTCACCGTCCTCATCTCCTGGTGTTGGTATCGAATAGCAACCACCGCCTTTAGGGTGGTATTGTTGCGAATGAGTTGAGTCAGTAAAGAAAACTTGAGGGTATATGTATTCACTTGATTTTAATTTATTGGGTTTGATATCCGTAAGTTGCCTGGTTTTCTGAACATTAAGCCAATCATCCGAGCCTTTGAGTTAGATTTGAGATACGTCTAATTCTAGATTGATCAAATGGTTCATAATTCCCTAAAGAAAGACATGTCAAGAGCCGTGGTTTTTCCACATGTACATGTGAGTACATGCACTATCAACGCCATCAACTGTGCCTGGAGACTGTGAACTTGGATGAAGCGTTCTCACCTCATGCAGAGGCCGCGTACCTTTGTTGATATATAGCTGGCAAAACGCAGCTGGGAGTACATGGTAACAACGAGAAATCAGGGGAGGCATTCCTATCTTAAGCCTTCCTAATTCTATCTTTCTATCTTTACATACATACTAAATATATCTTATCTAACACTCCCCCTCAATCATAACTTACATAAGTTAAGATTGTACTTAAACATTTCTAGCTTACGACTACACAAAGCTTTAGTGAATCCATCAGCAACTTGATCATTAGTTGAAATGAACCTTACTTCCAATAGTCTTTGTGTCACTCTTTCTCGCACGAAGTGATAGTCAACCTCTATATGTTTTGTTCTAGCATGAAACACCGGATTTGCAGATAGATAGGTTGCTCCAATGTTATCACACCAAATTTGAGCTGCTGGTGGACTAGGAATTTTCATTTCCTGCAACAGTGTTTGAATCCAAATTATTTCTGCCGTTGCATTAGCTAGTGATTTGTATTCAGCTTCGGTGCTTGATCTAGATACCGTAGCTTGTTTACGAGCACTCCAAGAGACTAGATTGCATCCAAGAAAGATTGCAAACCCACTTGTCGAGCGACGGTCATCAACACTTCCTCGCCAACAAGATCGTAAAAAGCACTAACCAGAGTAGAAGACTCTTTCTTAATCTTTAGACCAGTACCAAGAGTATGTTGCAAATATCTGAGGATTCTTTTAACTGCTGTCCAGTGAGTTGTTGTTGGTGATTGAAGAAACTGACAAACTTTGTTCACTGGGAAAGAAATATCTGGTCTAGTGAGAGTTAGGTACTGAAGTGCACCTACTACACTTCTATACCGTGTTGAGTCTTCTTGTCCAAGAGCTTCCCCTTGATGTAATGACAACTTTTCTGATGTGCACAACGGAGTCACTGCCGGTTTACAGTGTAACATGTTTACCTTCTTGAGCAAGTCTGTTGTGTATTTGTTTTGAGACAACATAATACCATCTTTCGTCTTTGATACTTCGATACCAAGGAAGAAATGCAAGTCACCGAGATCCTTTAGAGCAAAATCTGTTGCAAGGTCTTTAAGTAAAGCTGTCACTGCACTTTGTGAGGAACTGGTTACTATAATATCATCCACATATACTAACAGAAATATTGTAACTAATCCCTTGTTATAGAAGAATAGTGAAGTATCAGCTTTAGAGGAGATAAAACCAAGTTGTTGTAATTTGTGACTTAACCTTGCAAACCATGCCCTTGGTGCTTGTTTAAGGCCATAGAGAGCCTTGTCTAGCTTAAGCACGTGATGTGGCATCAATTTGTCTTCATATCCTGGGGGTTGCTTCATATAGACTTCTTCCTCAAGAACGCCATGAAGGAACGCATTCTGTACATCTAATTGCCTGAGACACCATCCCCTGCTAACTGCAATAGACAAAACTACTCGAATAGTTGCAGCTTTAACTACGGGACTAAAAGTGTCCTCGTAGTCAATTCCGTACCTTTGCTTGAACCCTTTTGCAACTAGACGAGCCTTGTACCTGTCTAGAGTTCCATCGGCCTTTCTTTTGATCTTGTAAACCCATTTGCAGTCAATTATATTTCTTCCTTCTTTAGCTGGTACAAGGTGCCAAGTTTTGTTCTTGATCAACGCACCATATTCACAGTCCATGGCTTCTTTCCACTTTTCATCTGCTAGTGCCTCACTAACACTCTCTGGTTCACCTGAAACGGTCAGGAGATTATACCTGACTTTGGGCTTGGTGATCCCACTTTGGGACCGAGTGTGTGGGCGAACCGGTCCAGGGACTGCCGACGATCCAGCTGGTTCAGCTTCCAGGGGAATATGTGCTGCGATAGATCAAGGGCGTGTCATCTGTATCGGTCGCGTCTCCCTGATTAGTCGAGGGAGCTGTCAGAGAATCACGCGCTGAACCAGTTGGCGCCTGTGCTGGTTCACCTGTTGTTGTGTCTGTCATAGCAGGGATATCCTCCTCTTGTCCATTGCCATCATGTTCCAAAATTTCATGTAAGTTCTGCTCTGAAGTTTCATCAAAAACTGCCACATTTTCACCAGAAAGATTAGTAACATTAGGGAAGTTAGTATGCACACTAGTTAACTGATCACTTGAAACTACTCCCCCTTGATCAGAACTAGGAAGTAAATGTGGAAAAAGAAGAAGTTCAGAGCGAAGGGGAGCACCGGCATGGGCATGGAGCTTAGTGAATGGAAAAATAGTTTCATCAAAAATGACATCACGGGAGATATAGACACGACCTGTGGAGACATGTAGGCACTTATATCCTTTGTGTATGGGGCTGTAGCCTAGAAAAACACATTGTTGAGAGCGAAACTCTAGTTTTCTAGAGTTGTAGGGACGTAGATTAGGCCAGCATGCGCACCCAAAGACACGGAGAATGGAGTAGTCTGGTTTTTTATTGAACAACCTTTCCAGAGGTGTAGAAAATTGTAGAAGTTTGGCAGGAGTACGGTTAATCAGATGGGTGGCCGTGATAAAGGCCTCATCCCAGAACTTGAGAGGCATGGCGGCATGGGCGAGAAGGGACAACCCGACTTCCACAATGTGGCGATGTTTTCGTTCGGCGGAACCATTTTGTTGATGAGAGTGGGGACAAGAGACGTGGTGTGTGATTCCTATTTTGGAGAAGTAGGAATGTAATTTTTCATACTCGCCGCCCCAATCACTTTGCATGGCAATGATTTTTCGATCTAGGAGTCGTTCAACAAGAGCTTGGAACTCTTGAAATTTTTGCAAGACATCAGACTTATGTTTAATCAAATATATCCAAGTGAACTTGCTATAGTCATCAATAAAACTCACATAGTATTTTTGTTTGCCCACAGAAGCAGGAGCAGGACCCCAAACATCGGAAAAAATAAGTTCTAATGGAGCAACAGAGACACTTGATGACACGGGATAGGGGAGTTGATGACTTTTTGCCTGTTGACAGGCATCACACACCGACTCATTATTGGACTCATCGGAATACAAAAGTTTATTCTTAGAGATAACTTGCCGAACGATATTATGGGATGGATGACCTAGCCTATCATGCCACCTGGCCAAGGAGGGTTTTGTGACGCTGAAGACTTCCTTCTTCGTGCTGGATATGGGCAAGGATGGCAAAGTGTATAGGCCACCCTCACGCTTGCCTTGATGCAGAACTCTCCGTGTGATTAGATCCTTAATCAAAAAGAATTTTGGATGAATCTCAAAGAAGGCATGATTGTCAGCAGAAAAACGACAAACAGATATTAGATTTTTTCTTGCATCTGGTGAGTAGAGAATATCATTAAGATGGAATTTGCGATGGGGAGTATGTATTTGAGTGTGACCAGTATAACTAATGCGCATACCTGAGCCATTGGCTGTTTGGATCTGATCTCCACCGTAATATTTCTCCCGCACGCTTAGTTTGTCGAGTTCACCAGTGACATGATCCGTTGCCCCTGTGTCGACGTACCAATTCGTATCAATCCCATAGGACTGATGAGCGAAATTGGCTGCCTTCTCTTGCGGGATGAAATCAGGATCAAAGCGGTGCCAGCAAGTTCCAACAGTGTGTCCCATCTTGCCGCAGAGCTGGCACGTTGGGCGATCGCCTCCTCGTCCTCCAGATGGTGCTTGTCCACCACCACGGATTTGTCCACGGCCACGACCAGGATTGCCACCAGTATAACCCCGGCCATGCCCACGACCGCGCTGATTTCCGCCTCTCCCGAAGGAGACGGAGTTTGCTGAAATTTGGTAAGTTCCTTGCCGAAGGTCATGTCTTCCTTCAAATCCTAGCAGCTGCCCATAGAGTTCAGCTACTGTGACTGGTTCAGTCCGTGCGGCAAGAGCCGACACCACTGGCTCAAACTCAGCGTCAAGCCCAGCGATTATGTACGCCACGATGTCTTCTTCATCGAGCTGCTTTCCTCCGGTCGTCATCTCATCACCTAAAGCTTTCATCTTGGCTATGTATTCATTAACAGACATGTTACCTTTCTTTGTAGTTGATAGCGCGATCCGGGTGTTGATGGATCGTGCACGGGTTTTTGCAGAGAAGATTTCCTCAAGGGTCTTCCATAGCTGCTCCGCCGTTGTGACCGACACTACTTGCGTCAGGATGTCGCGCGTCAGGGTCGTCATCAGATAGCCGAGAACCTGTTGGTCCTCTGTTATCCACCGGACATATTCCGGGTTCGTCTTCTTGACAATCTTGTCGCCCTCTTTTTCGTCAATCTCCTTTGTCGGGGCTGCGATAGTGCTGTCGAGGTAACCAAACATCTGGGCTCCCCTGATGGCGGGAAGAACTTGTGCCTTCCATAGCGGGTAGTTGTTCTTTCCTAGCTTCTCTGTCACCGGTACGCCAAACGGCGACCCGCCGGCCGGAGCTGAAGAGAAGGATGCGCTCATGGCTTTAACAGATGTATCTATGAGGAAAAAAGCTCTGATACCACGTGAACTTGGATGAAGCGTTCTCACCTCATGCAGAGGCCGCGTACCTTTGTTGATATATAGCTGGCAAAACGCAGCTGGGAGTACATGGTAACAACGAGAAATCAGGGGAGGCATTCCTATCTTAAGCCTTCCTAATTCTATCTTTCTATCTTTACATACATACTAAATATATCTTATCTAACACGATGTACAATTTTAAAATTCAAACCAACATTCCATCTTCTAATTATTGAGCATCTCTTGTACAAAACTTAAGGCGCTTTTGAGAGTTAAGATAGTACATGTACATGTGGTTTTGCATTTTGGTCACAAGAGCCATGTTCTAGTATATAGAGCAGTGCTTCTATGTTTTTCTTCTCAATATAAGTAAACGAAGAGATAAATAATCACTATCTACCCTTCGTTCATACTTTAATATTTATACAACTAAAAAAACTGGCATTGACAAGTGTGCTAAACGATTGATTCTTGTGGGGGGAGCTGCTATATTATGGGCAATTTGGTGCACTCGAAATGATCTCATCTTTCAAAACAAACGTTGCTTTTCTTTTATGCAGGCCACTTTCAGGGGTGCCATCGGCTCGGTTTTGGGCATTATTGCAGTCTGAGAACAACAGGGAGACCATGCGAACGGTCAGCAGGGCGTTGGAGGTTGTGGCGTTGGATATCTTCGCCAAGAATGGATGGAGAAGCAATTATAGAATTTGCTTTTGATTTTCAGTTCTCTCAATTATATTTTCTTTTCCAGCTCTATGGTTGTGCTACTTGTATGAACTCGGTTGTGTGCTTTGGCAGAGACCAGATTAAATATCCTTTATCTAAAAAAACTAAAAAAAAAAGCATAAAACACCTCTCTCTACTATATTAGAAAAAAAGCTAGCCCACTTTAATCTCACTGGAAGGCTCGTACAAGCAGGCCGCCCCAGAGCACAATAAGCACAAGGCCCGCGTATGTAGGCCTCCTTGCTTGCAGCCCGGTCCGGCCCGGCCCGACTAGTCCCACCACCGACGCAACTTCCGAGCCTCCCCTGAATCGTCCGGCTCCCGAAGCACGACGTACGCCACCGGTTCCTCGCCGCCACCGGATCGAGAACACGGCGAGGATATATACATGTAGGTTGCCAATACGGGGGAGGTTTTGCCGGGGAACACCGTCGCCGTCGGCGGCCGCACCATGCGTTAATTCTTGAGCCTTGGCAAGTGAGTGCTTCTCTCCTGCTCGGTGTGGCTCTCTTCTCCGTTAATTTGCTGCATGACCTGCGGTGGTGCGGTTGCGGGTAAACAATGTGCAGAAGAAATTCACGCCGATGGCCAGTCTAGATTTTAGGCAGGACGAAACTGCCAGGGAACGTACATGGTGGAGGAGACAATCACGTCTGCGTCCATCGAAAAGTTAGCACGTTCGACATGGTCGCCAGTCGCGGAGTCAGAGATAGAGGGGACGGCGGCCGGGCGATCGATGCATCCACCATCCATCCATTGCGTGCATTGATATGCACTGTGACGTACGCTGGCTCAATCATCTCGTGGCCTGGGTGGGGAATATTCGACAGCTCGCGTTTGGTGTACAGGGGTGTTGTCCGTATTGTTGTGGTAGAGGTTGGATACTGTTGCTTCTGAACTCCTATTTCTGGCCGGACATGGAGGATGCAAGAGAAGAGAGCTTGTTCTCTTCCTTGGCGAGGGAGCTTGGGGCCGGTGAAATCTGTCCAAGGCATACACCGCATTGCTCTCTACATGTCTGACCAGGAAGGAGAGGGGAAGCGCTAGCTTTTAAGGGGGACCCAGATCAGACCCTGTTCTAGGCTTCCTGAATTTGTCAAGTAATTCTAGCTAGCTAGATCATCCATCGCGCCTCGTCTTGGTTCATTTTTTTTCTTCTTTCTTCAGGTTTGTGATCCGGTGGATGTGCTCTGATTATTTGGGTTTCAGTTACATGCGTGTCGAAGGCATTTTCTTTGGGTTTACCATGTCTCTGTAGAGTTCTTTGCAGTATATATATTGTGCTTTGGAATTGTGATTGGGTTCGACTCTGTGTTGTCGGCAGCTTGTATATAATATATGGTGGCAATTATGCGCGAACTGGTTGACTCACCGTTTGGCAAACACCACATATTGAGCCATTGGAAGGCAGTAAAGTACTTTTCTTCTTTCGTCTGACTGGTACGGCTGTGTGGATAAAAGTTCTGAACAATATGCATCTGTAAGGCCTTCTGTAGTTCTGTGTTTCCCACAAGATAGAGTAGAGGTAGCTATGTAATGAATCCTGACAACAATTAGCATGAGGTAACCCCCCCCCCCCCCCAAAAAAAAAAATAAAAAAAAATAGCATGGTGTAATTAATGGTGTTAGAAGTAATACTTCAATAACACATAACTCCGTTTTTTTTCTCTAACCCTGAAACTTGGGGAAAGCTGTATATATATGTTCATCGTTGGGATTCAAATGGATCAGCAAGCAAGGAATTACAAGTGTCAATCCATGTGCCAGCTTCTGTACGATAACAGTACGACATTAGACAGTTGCAATCGGCAGCACAGTGAACTGCTGTGTTGAGACAGCTAGCTGCATTATTAAAAGCTCTGCTGGTTACTATATATCCATATTGGCCTGTAGATCGATGTGCGTGCGGTGTTGCTCTTTATGACTCAAAAAACATTCAAACATAAAACAGGTATGAATTGATCGATCGAGTTGGAACATACTTAACTTTCTGATTCCATACATTGTGTGCTGCAGTGCCATGGTCGACTTGTTTGGAGGCACCATCCGATCTGATCCGTCGCCATCAACGCCATGATAAGTGAAAGCAACAAATGGTCAATGATAAACATGCATGCATGCCCAAGGTCTCTACCGTTTTGCTCAACGTTTAAGCCATGGGAGTAGAAGCAGATGGGATGGCTGCAGGTAAGATGATGAGCCTGCTGTTACTGTAAGCACTCTGGACTTTTTTTCTTCTTTCTTGTTAGAATCGATTGGCACAAAAGTAAGAAGTAGATAAAATTGAAAAGAGGAATAAGAGACACCGATTTAACGTGAAAAACCCTTGCAGGGAAAAATCACGGGCGTCGACCGGCAAAATATCACTATTTTCTTGAGGGTTACAAAACACAGGGGATTACAATCTCTTATCTTTTATGCGGCTTATAAGAGGGTATATATGGTGGCGACCTAATATCCTACTCGGAAACATATCCGGCCCAAACCTCCCGGCGACGGGCCTCCGCTACACTCCACCAAACACAGCCTCCTTATTCTGAATTTAGATCATATATCAACACTTTTT
Source organism: Rhipidocladum racemiflorum (assembly GCA_036346355.1). NCBI lineage: Eukaryota > Viridiplantae > Streptophyta > Magnoliopsida > Poales > Poaceae > Rhipidocladum > Rhipidocladum racemiflorum. Next base: position 11,652,324 of record CM070578.1, on the reverse strand, counting down.
TTTAAAGGATACACTCTTCATTTGATTATAGTTATTTATATAGTGTTGTGGGTAGTCTCTCCTTCGATTTAGTACCGCAGCCATTTATAATACTAGGCCAATAAGAGCGGCGCACACCGTGCGCGTGAACGGAAAATGATCTCATATTTTTTTCCCGGAGGAAAAATAGATCTAGATGTATTTTTCAAAATTGTTGGAGGCTCGAGAAATATTAGAGATCGCGCTGAAAAAAAATACATATATTTCTATTGACAAATTTTTTTTTTTTGGAGAAAACGGAGAAATGACCCGGATGTAAAAACCAATGACCTATTTGTTATATTTTTAGACCTCACCACTGCGCTATCCCGAAAAAGTAGAAAAGGGCTCGCCCACGATTTGTATTTAACAGGAGGCTTTTTCCGTAAAGTGAATGCTCGAGGAGCCTAAGAACATCCGGAATGTAACGGAGGGAGTATTCTGTTTGCGTGCCTTCAAAGAAGGAAAACCCAGTCTTTTGACCGTCTCGTGAGAGCACGAGTGGATTGTTCACCTTTCTTTGGTAGTTTTAAGTTTTTTTATTAAGTAGTTAGTGCATAAAACTCAACATGGTCAACGATTTATGTCATTGACCCAATCATGTCGCTGGAAATACTCCCTCCAGTCACAAATAGTTATCATTTTACATATCAGCACGGTATATGAAACACAACTTTGATCACTAATTTTTATTATAATATATTTATAAAATCCAATAAAATTACAATATTATCAAAGTAATTTTTTAGATAAATCTACACATAATTTTTATGTATCTAATTTAAATATTTAAAAAGATATTGATAGTCAAAATTTCGAATGTTTGACTATAGTTATATCCAAAACGACAACTCTTCGTGACTGGAGGGAGTATGTTGTCTAAAACGACAATTATTTGTGACTGGAGAAAGTATATATGTACGTATTTTTCCTATATATGTACCCTTGGACATTTGTAAATTCAGTAGAGGTCAAGATTCCAAAATTTAACAAGATAACCTATGACCTTGTTGTGTTTTCTTTTTTAAGATCGACCTTGGTGTTATTAACCTATGACATTGGTGTTATTAGCACCATGCACGCTCTAACCCAATTGAACTATACAGCTAGTACTATCTAGTAGGCCTTTTAGAAGGATTAACATTTGCAATTCTAAACAATTTATGCATCCAAACAGAATTTTGCGGCTATATGCAAGGTACAACGTAATGATCAGTATACAGGATACATACATGTACATGTATGGCTGTACTAAGATAAAAGGAAAAGGTTCTCCTTTTGGTTGCTCATACGAGACAACAAAAAGGAAATGTCTGTAGTTCATGAAGCTCCTTCTTCGACACCCACACGCTTCCATTCCATTGCTGCTCTGGGTTTTCTCACAGCCTTTCCTATCGGGCTAATCAAGACAGCAACACGTGGAGTCAGGCACGTACATGCATCGATCAGTACTCACTGGCACCATCACACGCTCACTCTGGATCATTTGCTGATGAGAGAGAGAGAGAGAGAGAGAGAGAGAGAGAGAGAGAGAGAGAGTGTACTAGCTAGTGATCAAGCCATGAGAGAGAGAGAGAGAGAGAGAGTGTACTAGCTAGTGATCAAGCCATCGATCTCTTTCGCTGTCTGCAAAAAGCATGTAGCTAGCGCAGCAGCAAGAATTAGATGATGAGCACGCCATGAAACGCGGGGTAGTGCACTGCATGCATGCCTCCCCTGCAAATATAATCCCTTTTGTTCCTCTTCGATCTCTCCTCCTTGTAATCTTCTGCTCACCTTCTTCCCGTGATACTTCATACTCACCGCCCCCCCCCCCCCTCTCTCTCTCTCTCTCTCTCTCTATATATATATATATATATATATATATATATATATATATATATATATATATATATATATATATATATATATATATATATATATCTAAGTGTACAACGAAAAGGCTGCAAAGGATTTCGGTAGTGGCCTCCCTAGGGGTGGCAATTGGGATCCGTTCCTCGATCCCCGGCGGGGAATTTATCTATTAGGGGACGGATATGGAAAGAAATCATCCCCCCACGGGGATAGAAATAGGGAAATTATTCCCCCATCGAGGATGGTGGGAACGGGGACGACGAATTTTTTTTCCCGCGGGGACTCGGTTGGGGATCCGAATTTAGCTTAGTCCAATTTAGTTGTTAAATTGCAAACATATTCTCTAGCCTATCATATTCACATTTTCATAAACGAGACAACATAATCTTCAATGAATGCATGCATTCTTTTTTTCCTTGCCTGTTGATATGATTTTAGAGTTAAAATGGCTATAAGAGCTCTTCTCTTGTGTGAAATTTTCGCGGGGATGGGTCCCCGACGGGGCCCCGATACCCGAACGGGGATGGGGACAGGGGGATTTTCTCCCCCGAGACGGGGAACGGGGACGGGGAAAATTTCCAGTCGCAGGGATGGGGACGAGGAGGCACTCCTCGGCAAGGAATGCCCCCGTTGCCACCCCTAGCCTCCCCTAGCATCTACCTGTTCAACACCACAAAAAAAGGGCAAAGTAAAGACACAACACTACTGCAGAAATGTATATATTAGATATTTCATCATAGACGATTTTTCAAAATCATTTGTGATGAGGATCATCACTGACGGTTCTATAGCGAAACCATCAGTGATATCATCACAGACGGTACTATTCATAAATCGTCAGTGATATACAGCAATATCACAGATGATTTTAGTATAAAACCATCAGTGATGGCAACTGTAGATATCACAGACGGTTTTAAACTAAAATCGTCTGTGATATGTATCCATCACACATGATTCTAACTACGAAACGTCTGTGATATCTCCCCTTAGGTTATAAGTAGTTTTCGTACAGCGTTCTCGCCCTATTAGCCACTTCACCTCCCGCACGCGCTCTCTCTTAATCCTAACATGACCTCGGCTTGGGTGGCGCGTACCCCCCCCACCTTGCCTCCTCCTCGTCCTCCTCCCGAGGGCGCCCGACGTCGACTCCCCTCGATCTCGTACCCCTCCCCCGGCGTACGGACCTCGGCTGCCCCTGGCCTCCTCCTTGGCTCAGTGACGAGCGACCTCGGCTCCCCCGGCCTACTCCTCCTTTCCCTAGCGTCGGTACCTCGGCTCCCCCTGGACTCCTCCTTCCCCCGGCGATGTGTGACATCGACTTCCCCCGGCCTCCTCCTTCATCCAGGTGACGATCTAGGGATTGTTTTTTTGCTTAATGAATAAGTGGAGCTTGCTACTTTTATGTATTGCGTAGAAGTTTGTATTACCCTGTTTCGAAGTAGTACGGCATAGGCAGAAATGGCCTAGTTTACGTAGTGTTTTATAGCTTAAGTTATAGTGGTGTTTACTGGTATATTGTGATATATGATTAATAGAGATGTTTGTATTACATCTGGTGTAAATAACCATATTGCTAGCATTTTGTCAATGCTATATAAATTGATGTTTTTCTAGAACCAATGATCATGACTTTCACCTTGTTAAAAAAATTTTCTTTTCAGAAATTGGTTTTTGATAAGCAATGTCTTTGCTTTTGTGATTTGCAGCTAGCAGAAGGACGCAACTGTATTGCTGACGAGCATTATTTGCCAACCCTCTTTAATGTTAATAATAATCATTTGAAGGGATATTTAACTTTATTTTTTCTTGGCTCCTTGCTTTTTTTTCTCTCATATGCTTCCACTTTAATATTCAAATGGTAGATCCTGGTAGAATCTCTAATTGGTCAGTGACAAATGTTGATTGGTCAGAGGGAAAATGGCATCCAAGGTCATACAGTGCTGGTGATGTTACGTGTGAACTCTAAAAGAATATAACGATATGCTTATATCTTGCTAAATGAAAACATATGTTTTTTACTCCTAACAAGTCATCTATACATTCCCATGTACTTCGCTGTTGTGCAGGCTATCAATGAGAATTTTCACATTACATGATGATAAGGTAAGCTTAACGATTTCTTCTTGTCATCCAAGCACAATATAGGGATTTACTGTTATTGGGATTTGGTGATGATTACTGTGGTCCCAGTACTTGTCTGCGAACACTTGAAGATATTTTGGTTTTTGAATGTTTGCATGTGATTACTATCTATGGATGGAAGTTAGGATACTTAGTTTGTGTTTACAAGTGATAATAGTTGGTATTATGAGAACTAATGCACTGTGATATGTTTTCAGCTGTGTGCTGATATGCTTTTTCTAGAGAAGAATGTGATGTGCATGTCTGTAGCATTGTGAAACTCCTTTGATGCTTGTAGTGCGGATATTGTAATATTGTAGTCTGTTCTCCAAGTCTAGAGCTTTCAACCGGGTGAGCGTGGGCCCGTCTGGCAATTAATTTCAGGGGTGGCGGACCTAATTGCGAGTGTTAGGGTTAAATTTAGTGGTGTGGGAGGGTTTTTCTAAAATTCTTGCCTCCTCTCCCCACCTAACCTTATCTCTTCCATCCTTTTTCCTTTGGCTGGCTCTTTTTCCTTGGCTGCCCAGCTCCTGGCCGCCCACCCCTTTTTCCATCTGCGCCATCCTCCCTGGCCAGGCGTCACCCTAGCCCTTCCCTGGCCGAGCGCCAGCTCCCCCCTTACCCGGGCGTCGCCCCAGCCCTTCCCTGGTCGAGTGCGCGCCCCTGCCTCTTCCGTGGAGGTGCCGAGGTGTTACAGATATTGCCATCTCATGTGATTTCTCGGTGTTTCCCTCATCAAGAATCAACCCATGAAAATAGTATGCAGTAGCCTGGCAAGAAAAAAATAGACTAATAACATTAGTTTAAATGTCTATAGAAGGAAAAATAAAGAGATATATATATTAAAAATCTGTTTCTGTGTAGAGGATAATGTGTATGATTTGTTCAAGGCTTCAATTTAAATGCCTTATTGATGGCTGCATTCAAATGTTTTCACTTCATCTGTGTAGAAGAGGATTTGTCTTGTTTGCTAAGTTCCTCCTTGCATATGTGAGAGCATATGTTGATGGATTCTAAAGCAAAATTTAATTCCATCCACAGTTCGTCCTGAGAGTTGCCATATTCTGATTTATTTTTTCACTTCATCCTCTCATCCCCAGGGTTCCCATTATCGTTTTCGCGTTTTTTGAATGAACAGTGATTTTCGATAATCGCAAAAAATGAGCCGAAAATCGTCAAAATCGCATTGTTTCAAAAAATAAATTTTTTTTTGGGAAAAAAATTCAAAAATCATCGATTTTCGCTCGATGTTTGGCGATAATCGCGATATTTGCCTCGAAAATCAGCCGGACAAACGAACTTCCCTGTGTGTCGATTTTTTGAGTGATTTTCGCTCGATATTTAGCAATAATCGCTCGATATGTCTCGATAATCGCGATATTTGCGTTGTATTATTATTTTTTAATTTTTTAATTTTTTTTTTGAATTTTCTCGGTTTACCGATCGGTAATTAATTTCGTGCGCGTCGATAAGGGTGATAATCACGATAATCAGGCGATTATCGTCGATAATGTGAACCATGCTCATCCCCGAATGAGAATACCATAGGTAATCTATTTTCACTCTGGTTTTGTACAAAAACATTATTATTTTTCATGGTTCTCTATTTCATGAAATATGGATTTAATTAAGTTATATATACCCGATGGCTTAATCAACTCTATATTTGACGGAATAGAGAATCATGGAAATAATCCTGATTCTATATTTGATGGCATAATACTAGAGTGAAAATAGGCTATCTATGGTATTCTCATTCAGAGTACTTGAGGATGGAGTGGATGGATAAATCAGAGGATGACAACTTTTAGGATAAACTGTGGATGGGTTGGAATTTGCCTTGGAATCTATCGATATTTGCTTTCATAGGTGCTTATAGGTATATAACCATATGTGATAATATACTATCAGAGACAGTTCTGGGCTATAACCGTCAGAGACAGTTCTGGGCTATAACCGTCTGTGATAATATACTATCAGAAACAGTTCTAGGCTGGAATTGTCTTTGATATTAAGGTCCTGTTTGGTACGGTTTCAGATTCTAGTAGAAACAGAACCGGTTCCAGATTCTTGATAGAAACGTTTCAAGTAGGATTCTGTGAATCGGGTGGAACGGGGTTGAGACCGATTCAGCCACAGAGTGGAAAAAGAAGAAATGATCCGAGGAGAATCGTTCCGAGCTTTATTCCGTTTGGTTGGGTTTCTTTCAGAATCTAGTAGAAACGGTCCGATTCCAAGTTGCCAAACGGGGTCTAATTTTCACTGATGGTTTAAAAACCGGCTGTGATGTGCTATTGTTATCACTGACACATATTTACAGACAGTTTACAAAACTTTTTGTGACGAGGTTAGAACCATCTATGATAAGCACTTGTGTAGTAACGCGGTATAAACTGATGGGCAAACTTTAAAAAGGAATGGTCAAATGGAAAAGGAGCCTTGGACTGGGACTCTGGGAGTGCGTGTGCATTAGCGATTGAGCATATATCCGGCCTTGGCATTGTCTACTTCAATGCCCTCCATCTCCCTTTGCTACCTTCATTCATTGTGTGGCATAGTGATAGAGTGCCATCTCTCTCTTTGGGTGTGCGGTTGGGTGTGTGTTGACAACCATACTCCTACTTGAAAATAATATCGATAATTTCTTATTATATTTGTTGTAGTGCAAAATTAATGTGTAGCTAGCTAGCTGAGAAACTATCAACACCGTAAGAATTATGCGTGGCAATCATGCATCGAACAGAGCAACAAATCAACCTGGTATGATTGTATCAACGAAAAATCCATAAACCCATGAATTAGCTGTTTTTTTTAAAAAAATATCCTCTACATGTCATTTTTAGGGGTGTTTGGTAGAGCTCCAGCTCCATCAGAATCATGAATCTGGTGGAGCTGGGTATTCCTAGCTCCAGCAAATCTGTTGAGCTGGAGCTGCGTATATATTAAGATTGTTTAGGTGGGTCATCTTGTTTACATTTTAGAATAAAAATATAAATTTAATTCACATTATTTTAGCCTACAAGTTTCAGCTCTGAGGTAGAGCTGGGATCTGGAGCTCTGCCAAACAGGGTACTTTGTTCCCATAAGTTAAGTTGTTGTACAAATACTTTTCAAGCCTAGTGCTAACACTATTTTTCATGGTTTTTATTATCTATGGCCCTCATTTGAGTTATGACAATGCTTATTTCAATTATTTCAATGATTTGAGTGGTTTTGGTGCTCGAAATACATGATTTCATTAGTAATATTTTAACACAGAAATTGTGTATTACAAATACCGAAATCGCTCAAATCATTGAAATAAGTTTTAAAATAACTTATATATAAGTACTAAGTCAATGGAACAAGTATTAAAGATAATGAAAACTACAAGAAATAGCGTCAAAGCTAGGGTGTCATAAGAGATATTTATACGATAACATATCTTGTGAGGGAGCAAACTAGATGAAAATGAGACACGAGGGTCAAATTAAAAAGGCACGACGGGGGTATTTGTGGATTTCCCCCTTGTATCAGCCAGCACCGACAATCTCATGAGCACACACGCGCCATGCCCTAGCTCTAGCTACGAAACCAACGGATCAGGTCACCAATAATTTACTCCCAAAACGAACTTCACTGCTTGCTACAGATCGATCGAGCACAAGGATGCCTGCGCAGAATCGCTTGCAGACTAACCAAGCAAGCAATCTATCTGTCCGTAAATTGCATATACATTCCGTTAAACCACTGGACTACGTACGTACTAGCAGTACATAATCGCACATGCGTATGGATACAGTTATATGCTGCTACTATTAGATGAGCTATAGGTCGGAAATATGGTTCAAAATCTTGCCGTGAGTTCGGTTATCTCAGCCGAAATTTCGTTCTCTAGTCAGGGCCGATATCCCAAATCTTGGTTGAATAATATTTTTCAAAAAAATCCAAAATGCTACAGTAAATTTCAGATTCTCGGCCGAGATCTCGGTGATTTCGGTCAAAATCTTGGATATTTTTATCGGATTTCAATTTTTGTGGACTGGATTGATTGGAATTGGGGTTAAGACCAGTCTCAAAAAAAAAAAAAATTGATATGTTTTTAACTATTTTTTGGTCGTTTCAATTTGAACGAAATCTCGGATTCCCGGTTGAAAAATGGCCGGATTTGAAATTTGATTTTAGATTTCATCCCAATTTTGTTTGAAGTTTCGGATTTCGACCACCTCCAAGATGTATACCGAAAACGAAATTTAAAACCTCGATGGGAAGCATGATAATTAAGTTTCGTTTACTCATCTGATGAGTGCTAGCAGTACGTAGTTACGTACTATATGTGTTGGACAGAATACTGAAATTTTCTGCACAAATGTTGCTGCAGGCTCCATCATACCGGTCGATGGCTATCAAAATGGGGCAGATGTGATGTGAGTCACACTATGCGAGGTTTTCAGTGCGTGGTGTTCATCGCTACTGCAGCTTCACTACAGTACAGCCCATTCTGTTCCTAGCTAGGGCCTCGACAGTTCCGTGCGTGCACGATTTTCCAGGCGCTCATCGGCAGGCAACGCAATCAATGTGCGGTGGTGGATCACACCCCTGTCCAATCGCAGCCGTACATGTTGCGTGCACGATTTGACGCAACGTGGGTAGGGCCTTTTCTACTGTCGGAGTCCTTGAGCTGGGCACCGGATCCGTAGATCGTTTCCTCCAATTCCTCGTCACTCATGCAAGTCAAATCGTAGTTTCCTTTTTCTTTTTCTTTTTTTTTTAAAAAAAAGAGCAAGTAAAATCTTAATACTAACACTGCAAGTCAAATATTTCTTTCCTTTTTTTTTAAAAAAAAAGAAGAGCAAGTAAAATCTTAATACTAACACTGCAAGTCAAATCTTTGTTTCCTTTTTTTTTTTAAAAAAAAGAAGAGCAAGTAAAATCTTAATAACACTGCAAGTCAAATCTTTGTTTCCAGTACGTACACTGCTGCGTGGCTTGGGATGTGAAGCACAACGCCGCCTAATGTCCAAATGTGTGTGTGTGTCATTTGTATAGTATAAAATAGAGCTTATTTGAATCTGAGGCCATACAAAACGGAACATGCATGAGGAGGAGGATGGTTGATTGGCTTCTTTCAACTTGGTCCAAGTCTGCGTGCGATGGGCGTACCGGCATTTTCAGAAATGATCTAAGCGGCGAAGGGCAAAGCTAGCTAGCCTCCCTGTGGTCTTGGGGTTCGATCGAGCTCATCTCTCGTCGCGTGCAGAGATGGCTTGGGGGACATTAATTCGGTGGTGCATTCATCTGGGCCCCGCGACGCTGATCGGGTATAATCAAGACGAGAGAGAGAGAGAGAGAGAGAGAGAGAGAGAGAGAGAGAGAGAGAGAGAGAGAGAGAGAGAGAGAGAGAGAGAGAGAGGGGAAGCATTCGCATTTAGCGCACAGGATCATACTCTCCTACTACATTTAACTGTATTAAAAAGTTTAGAAAAGGGAATACTGCTGTATTTTGCGATGCGTATATACGGAGAAAACAGTAGTGCACTCTGTTTCTCTCTCAAAAAAAATCTAGGGTTATATAGTGCACGCACTGTGGAGATGTATGCTAGAGGCTAGAGAGACAGGGAGATTGTGTTGGGTATATGGAACCATGAATGCAGGGATATATGCGCATTGAATATCTCCTGTAGAACGGCATTTTTGGGTGGCCTGCTCAGTGCTCACCTGCTTTCATTGATCTCTCTCTCTCTCTCTCTCTCTCTCTCTCTCTCTCTCTCGTCTTCTCTGTCACCTCCCTGCAAAATGCCTTCTGCCTCCTCAAACCACCCTTCTTCAAGGCGCGCGAGAGAGGGAGGAGAGGGGGAGAGAGAGAGAGAGTACAACACAATACCTCCACAAAGGAAAGCAAATGTAACTTAGGTCCTGTTTGGAAGCAAAGTTTTTTAATACCATTGTATTACAAAGCCATGTCATGGAAATTATTTTAGCATAAATACCATGGTATTACAAAACCATGGCATGGAAACTGTTTGGAAGCAAAGTCTTTTGTACGATGAAGTGATACCAAAAGCTCAAAACTCCACTATGAGTGGAGTTTTCAATACTCCAAAAATACCATGGTATTGGCAATACCATGATTTTCAAAACAGAGTTTTTTTGTTGCTTTCAAATACCTTATGGCCAAAAATGCCATGGTATTCTCCAAAACCATGATTTTGCTTAGAAACTATGAAAATACTTTATCGCCAAACATGCCCTTAAAATCTGTTTCAAAAAAAAAAAATTGTCACTTGAAGTGGCACGGTCAACCAGTAAGGTAGCCTTCGGCACAGACCACTTGTTTCATGCACACAGTAGTTCTGATCACCAGCTTTTCTTTGCGATTGGCAATTGGCCATTGGTGCTAGCTTGCCTGCTGCACTGTATCAGTATGCATGCATTGCAACTAGCATGCATGCTACACCAACACAGTGGGACGATATGCATGCCTTGCCGCTAGCCAAGCTAGCAACCTCTAGGCATTCTCTGTATGGAACATATAGACATGCATTTAGTGCAAGAGGCATTACCTATGGGGTTTTCCATGCATGAGCGTCTCATGTTGTTTCTAGAGAACACTTGTTAATTTATCGTGTAAACCACTAAATAGCCAGGGAAAAAAGATGTCCACAAGTAAGCCTTAAAATAGAGATGATAGGATGTGAACCCTAGTGTTCATGAAGACAAATTGGGTGCCACGTCCTTGCTTACCAAGTCCCTGCATTTATCATTTTTATTCATATAGTCATTGTGCAACATTATTAGCCCACTATGATCATGATCCATTTGGGGCTCAACAGTCACACACAACTGTTTTGTAATCTACACTAACCAGTATCTGGTCAGGATATGACTTTCTGATGGTGCTGCATGCTAGCTACCTCATTGCCTCCTTTGCCCTAGCATGGAGCCTAAGAGAGGTCCTGGTGGTAGCTAGCTGCTGTAGTCAACACCCTCTGGAGAAAGCAAAGTGTTGTTGCAGTGAAGAGGCGTACTGCATGCTTGTTTAAAGACTACTTCTAGACTCAACTTTCTACAGAAGTCATTTACGATCAAGGTCAGGAGTCAAAGGCAAATGTATAAATAGTTACTTAATACTTCTCTTCACAAAACATATGATCCCAAAAAATTGCACTTATCAAGGTCAAGTCGATCCAGCAGCAGTTATCAGTTCTATGTTTTATCCACTACATTTTAACACTCCATATAAATGAGTCATGGTAATGGAAAAATCAGGGACAAGAAAGCAGCACTAGATCACAATGCAGCGAAACCACACCAGCTAGGAATACATATATGGTTCGACTTTGTGGATGGAACAAATTAAAGCGATACAACAACAAGAAATTAAACAAGCAGTACTAATTGAAGAACTCCTCAGTTTTCTTCTGCACGTAAAATGGAGTAAATAGCATAAGCCCTCCTAACGGTCTATATATTTGACCGGTTTTGTCTTCAGCTCTTGGTGGTGTCCTCAAGTCATTTACCTGGATTATATTGACACGAGTGCCACAAAATTGCTTTAGAGGGTCAGAATAGGGAGCAAACTGAGCATAAACTTTTTCTGCATCCCCTTAGTTTGCATAATAATTCTAGCTTAATTGGCCTCCAAACTAAGGTAAACCGGTACTGTTTGAAAAGTGTAGTCACAAGCGAATAGAAAATAAAATGGAAGGTGCTTCTATGCTTTTCTTTTTAAAAGTTGCACATATATTAAAACATAAATGAAGCGTAGATATGATTATTTACCTCTTCGTTTGCTTTAAGATTTGTTCAATTTATATTAGAGGAAAAAGTACAGTAACACTACCCAAATAAAATACAAGCGAATAGAAAACAAATCCAGTGATACTGTGTGTATACGGAGAAGACCAGGTTGTTAATTCCTTCTATACAGTATAGATGACGACAACAGAACATAATTTTGAGACCAACCGGCCGACCATGATCAGGTAGCTGTAGGTTGGCAGACAGAGTGTTGACCAAGATACCAAAACCTTAATAATCATTGTTAAAAACTTTCAACCTTTCTTGTCGTCTTCACTTTAACTTAGGCAAGTTAATTTGCATGCATGTATGACATGAAATATCAACCAGTGCACAGTCTTTCAACCGGGGCCCCCTCTGGGGAATTGTTTCTGTTTTAGCACGCATCGATCCCATTTCAAAATTCCAAAGGCTAGATGCGCACTGGAATACTCTCACGCATGCATGCATGGTTCCAAAATCACATTTTAACACGAAGATTCTAATCCTTCTGCTCGCATAAGTATGCAAGCTCTAAACTTCCAATATCAAAAGACATACTGAAAAAAATACACATCACAATTCACAAAGTGAAATACGTTTTTACTGTACACACACAAACATGCATGCTGCGGCATCTGCGTACACATGATTAATTTAATTATCATGGCATGTGGTTAATCATGGCACAGTACTGTTGTTATACCCCCAAGCTAGATGATTTGATTCAGACTTCCAGTACAACCATGATCAGAAGTGATGGATATCTATTGGTTAAAATTAAAAACTATGTAGTTTTGGTAATTTCAATAACTAAATTCTAGATTAGTAGAGTTTGGGTTCCTTCGTACATATCCCCGCACAATTAGGCATCGATCCTCACATTGCTAAAAATTTTGCTCACTGTAGGGAATGTATGTATGGAATTAATGCATGCACATATATAGCTGGGTTAGCAGTGAACACTCAACTGTAGGCAATCAGAAGCCAGGTATTCTTTTTTTTTTTTAAGACTGAAGCGGGATATTCTTGATGCATATACTCCAAGTTGTATGGGAAGTAATGCTTAACTCTGTATCAGTTGAATGGAAACTACATGCATGAGTACGTATTAATATACCAACAGGGCACAATGCCAACTTAATGGAAATTGGAGGAGGTGTGCAAACTCCTTCCCGTGCATACCTAACGGTGATTGATGCCACGTGGACAATCTTACAATTCAACGTCACAATATTAAGTGAGGAGGTGAGTTCAAGCAACCAAATTTGCATCGAATTAAGTGAGGAGGTGAGTTCAAAATCCTCACTTAATGTCGTGGTGTTGGATTGCATGATTGTCTACATATCATCAATCAGCATCACGTACGTATGCATGGGAAGGAGTTTGCACACCTCCTCCACCGAATTTATTTCCCAACTTAATTGTGCATCACAAACCGTACTTGCACAGTGCCTTTACATGAATCCAAATTAATTAGCAAATTGAACCACTTGGGATTTGCCAGCTAACTAGCTAATTAACTAGCTAGCATCCTTATCAGGCATGCATGCATCTCAGATTCTCAGTGGTAGTACTGTTACTACTATATGGAATGGGAAAAATTGATTAGCAGATCATGAACAGTGAACATACATTTGAGAGCAGAAGAACACTACCAAACAAAACCATAAATAAAACCTAACAATTATGCATGGGAGCGAAGGAAAATCGAACCTGCCAAAGATCGATGGATCGAACACTCCACTACTGTGCAGCGGTGGGCCGCTCATCCACGCCGGCCGTGCCGGACTTCAAGAACGGCCCCCCGCCTAGCGGCCCCAGACTGGATACCGGCCCGCCGCCCATGGCCGACGAGTACCCGAAGTCGTAGCCGCCGCCTCCATTCACGCCGAGCCTCGCCACGGTACTCTCCCCGTCGTAGCTCCTGGCCAGCATCTGCACGGCGGCGAATTGGTCGTGCCCGAACCCGGTCCCGACGCTGACCGCGCCGATCGCCGCCGCAGTGGAGTGGCTAATATTGATGAAGTTCTGCGAGCAGTTCGGCACCGTGTTGCCGATGAAATCCGCCATCGACGGCGGCCCGTTGGACCCGACCGACGCAGAAGCCGCTGCCGCGGCAGCCGCCTACACGGAAACGAAAACACTCAAAAAAAACTCACAATATGCAACACATATGCGATAATGCGAATACAGATATACATACATGACTGCAAATATACAATATTCTACCTAGGTTATATGTGAAACAAGCAGCTGGGTGGTGTATGTATGTATGAGTATGAGTATGACCTGGTATTTTGAGATTTCGTATCTGGCGCGGGTGAGCTCTTGCTGGAGCTGGCGGAGCTGGTGCTGGAGGACGGAGATGACGCCGACGCAGCCGTAGACGGGGTCACGGAGGCGCATGTCGGCCTCGTAGGCGAGCGAGTTGACGGCGTCCTCCCGCTGGTAGGGATGGAGCTCGTTGAGCAGCTTGGTGACGTTGCTGGCGCCGAAGACGCGGTGCACGTGCACGAACTTCTGCGGGTTATCCGGCGGGAAGTAGGGCGCGAACACGCAGTCCGGCTGGCACTTGCGTCGAAGGAACTTGCACGCCGCGCACGGCGAGCCCGTGCTACCGGAGCTCGCGCCAACCGCCGACGACGAGGCCACGGTGATCACCGAGCCCGATGATAGCGGCACCGACGACGCCGACGAGGAGGCCATAGATCGATCTCTCTGGAAGAAGATCTAGACAAGAGAGAGAGAAACCATTGGTGAGGGGTTTCTCTATTTGTCTTCTGGAAGTTGGGTATGAGAAAAATGGGAAATTGAAGAAACAAAAGGAAAAGAGGGGAAAGAATCATGAATTTCATCCTTGCTAAACCTGAACAGCTGGCCGGCACTGCCGAAATGACATGGAACTATTCTACGAAAGTACAGATCATTCTTCGTCCCCTCCACAAAATAAGAAAACAATTAAAAAAAGGTTACTGTAAAGCTTTCTCGCGAAGAAACAAGAAGAAAAATTTCTTCGTCGCTTTGTTAGTTGTTACAGATATCCATGATCTTTATTTTCTTTTCATTTTCATTTTTATGCTTTGCAAACGTGAAAGGTTCTTGCGCACATGTGCTATCTGAACTCCAGAACATCTAGATCAAGACCAGTGTAAATAACATTTATGTTTCTTGGGACCAATAGACAAAGGTTTAGACTTAGTTAATAGCTAGGAACCAAGAAGGGGCATGAGAAAAATTCAAGAAACTAAGAGAGGAAGAGGACGGGAAAGAAGATACAAGAAAGAATCAAAAGCAAAAACACTATTGGATCGAACGCCAACGTACGGTGAATGACAAAGTACAAACCCTTTTCGTGGGAGGAAGTTTTCCGCTTGCTTCGTGCAGCTGCCGCTGCCGCGCGCTTCGTCCCGGCCACCTCCAACTCACGTTTGGTCGGCCACCTCCTATCTCTTCTCCTCCCCTTCCTGAGTCCTGACCCTCTCCTACTCCTACTTTTCTTCCTCAACGACTTCCTTCTATTTAGCTGCTGCCTTGCTCAACCTTTTCCTCCCTGACGTCCTTTTTCTTTTCCTCCTCTCTTCCTCTAGCTACTTGGTGATTGGTGTTGGCTGTTTGTTTTAGAGAGAGAATGGAGTATGAAAGTGACGACCAAAAGACGGTGAGGTGTGTGGTATATGTTGAGAGGGAGGGAGGGGGGACGATATGGGGGCGTGGAGGGCTCCAAAAAGAATTATTTCTGTCTTCGTCATTGGATGGTGGGTATATAATTAAGGAAGGAAGGGCTTCGGATTTTGGGTGTTCTCCAAGATCATGCTGATTCTCTGCGATTTTTTAGGTGGGATTTTGGCTATGTAAAATCGAAAGGAACTAGCTACGATGCTTAGTATTACAAAATAAACTCAATTCTATTAATTATGGGGTGTTCAAGATATTTTATTATAGAAATATGTAGCAATTAGCACATTTTTAATACAAATTCGCTGTACATTACTCGACTAAGAGTATTTAGGGGAATAGTCGAATTTCTAACCATCGGTTTCCTACGATATTTGCGAGCTAGTGATGTTTTTACGTGGCTTCGGCATCTTCTACGATCCCAGCGACGAATTTCTCCCTTTCTCTTCCTCTATAGAATTTTTTTTCTATGTTCTGTTGAAGTCGGAGGGTCCAAAATAGTTAGATTAGTGTAACAATATCCAAAACCTTAGCAAATATTTGAAAAACAATTTAAAAATTATTTATTGATTCATATGAATTATTTATTCCATAAGATATAATTTATATGTCGTAATGGGACTTTTTTTGTAAACTTTTTTTTGGGGGGAGATTGACGATTTGCCATCACAAAGAGGTGCACTTGAGCATTTGCCACTGCATTGCCTCACTTCTATGTTGTGCCAGGACCAACATGTAAGTGTATCAAGTGACAACTTCTCAAGGGCCAATCTTTATAGTGGTAAATCATCGATTTTATTATACAGCTATGTTCTTAAGCTTAGTTAATTTCCTGTTGAGCTATTAATGTTTAGTGTCTGTACGTTCTGTGTACATTTTAATAACGTTTATAATCTGATCCCTCTATAATTTATTTTCTTGAACTAAAAAAATTAAACAATGGACAAAACACCTAATGGTGATTATTTGTTTATAATTATTAGATTTATATATTTCTTAATGTGTGAAGAATTGTCACAAATAGTGTGTAATTACACAGCAAGTATATACTATAAATCTATAATGTATGCACTGATATTCCTACAAACTGGCTATCGAGATCTATTATGTGACTAACCTGCACTATATTATAATTTGATTTATATAAATAATTTTTATAAATTTTACCTTCTTATTAATGTAGGAATTTGGTACCCTCCCCAATGGTAGTGCACCTCCAATTGATTTATATATAGTCACTAGAAATTAATGTGTGAGACCTTTTATATGTATAGCCTTTAAGTTAATGTTGTGATTCTTTAAAAAAGACACTGCATCAGTTGCCTACTTCAATATCAAAGCAAAAGTTTACTATGTGATCCTAGGGTATAGGGTATATATGGTTCGATTTAATTTGAATATAAGGAAAATGACAAAATCAAAATGGCCATATGTGCATAATAGAATATCCAAAGCATATATCCTACAACAACACTTCCATACCAAGCCCTAGCTAATCTCTAGCCTCTACTACTACTCTTCCCGGCCCTTCCTCTCTTCGCGCCAACACATCAGGAACCCTAGCTAGCTAGCTAGCTCTCTCTATCCCCTCTTCAACTCTGCGTGCTAATAAAAAACACCAGCCTAAAATACAATATATCATTTAATGCATGTAGCAAGAATATACATGATTGAGGCCCCTCTGTCCTTTTCTCGCCACTGCTCAGCCCTCACACATTCAATACCATGATGGTCACAACTCATATTGCGTGGGCACTATCATCATGACAAGGGTTAATTTGACATTTGTAACAATGTTTTAACGCAAACATCACCGATTAACATTTAACCATGCGCGTAACTATATAGCGGTACCGATCGACTGCTTATACTTATCAGTACTAAGCACTCCCTCATGAGTTGATTTGTATAAGGGGTGCACTCGCGTGTGCGTGTATTTTCTTTGTAATTGCAAAAAAAAAAAAAAAAGTCATCATGAAAAAAACACAAGCTTATATTGTTAGGCATAGAAAGAACATGCATCATTAAAAAAACTTCCTCTGGGACTAAATAGAAGTCGCTCTTACGTGCGCTGTACAGATTTTAAAACTTTGATCATTCATATATGTAAAAAATATATAGATTAACTATATGAAAAAATATTATAATTAGATTTTTCTTAAAATAGTCTTATAACATATAAATTTTACTATTTCACTAGTGCGTTATTATAAAAATCATAATCTAAGTCTTGCATTGATGACTGTGAAAAATCATTTCTTTTAATGGACACTAGAGATAGAACTGTACATATATATCTGTTGATGAAAATATTTTTTCCCGGGAAAACGGAGAAAGGACATGTACACATATTTCTTTTGACGAATTTGGTTAACACTTTATCATTACCCGACTAACCTCCTTCTGTCGAGTTTAATACTCTATGTGTTAACCAGGTAATAATACATGTTTCGAAAAATATTAGAGATGTCAACCTTCTTTTATCGAGTTTAACACTCTACATGTTCATCGAGTAATAATACACATTTCGAAAAATATTAGAGATAGAGTTGGGAAAAAATTTAGAGATTAGAGATCGAGTTGAAAAAAAAATCTAGAGATAGAACTGTACACATATTTCTGTTGACGAAAATATTTTTTCCGGGAAAAACGGAGAAAGGACCTGGACGTAATGGCTAGAGACCTGTTTGTTATATTTTTGAACCTGATCGCTATCATGAAAAATTAGAAATTGTCTCTTTCGAGATTTATATTTAGCGCAGGGGGTTCTGTAAAGTAATGAACCAGGGACCTAAATGCAATTTGGAAATATTTTTCTTACCCTCACAAAAAATCATAAAGGACATCTTTGTAATTTACAGGGACCTATCCGTAATTCAAAGAAAAAGGAAGATACTTTTTCGCAAATTGGCATGGAGGAGAGGCCTCCAATTCCTTCCCACATAATAGAGTTGATATTTCAAAATACATGAGTCCCTACTGTAGATAATTAAGCAGTATTTGCATGTTTTTAACTTGTATTTTTATAACTATAGGTATGTCAATGAACGTAATTAATTAGATTATTTCAATCAATAACAAAAAAATAATTTAGTCCAAGTTTGCTACAACTAACTCAAATCCAAAGCAGAGCTCAGCAACCGCATGCAGGTCAAAAAAATTTTAAAAAAAAATGCGTACTGTTCTTTTTTATACCCTACCCGTTTGTGGAGTTAATACACACGCTCAGGGGGTGTTTGGATGAGGGGTATTTTCTTGAAAGGTTTTGGGATTTAGTTCAAATTTGAACTAAATCCCAAAACATTCCAATGAAATACCTCTAATCCAAGCAGGGCCTCATGCATTATTTGGTGATTAATACTCAACATATACAGTAGTAAGCTAGCTCTACCCAATCATTAGATCGATCTCAAGTAAATGGGCGCGGGAATAGGATCCAACCCCAAATGAATTTGTTCTTTAATTCAACGATCGAGGGCTAGTAGCTCGCACCCACCCTGGCGAATTCCAGCTGCTCCACGGATCGATCTGACGCATGAGAGGGGGTGCCAAATCCTTACCTCGGCAATAAATCCCCTCCCCTCCAATTTAATCTCCACATGATGAGATGAGCATATTTCAGAATTCATCGGGCAGCAGCTAGCTGCAGCTGGGGCACCGGTGGTACCGAACGTACGTGCTAACTTTGACGCTCGTCTCTTGCAATTTACTGCCGCGCGCACCCTGCATCATATCGATCGCCTGCCCGCTGGCTGCAGCCAATTCAATTCTTCTCTTACATGGCTTAATTCCCAGGCATGCTGCACGCTGTATGTAACATTGATTTTGTCGGTTGGGCCGGCCGAGAGCCCTCTTATAGGCTATAGCCAGCCAGCCTCGTCGTCCTCCTCCTCGCATCATCCATCGTGCATGCATGATTGCTTGCTTGTCAAGTGCCCCATCCATTCCATGCATGATCCATCCATGATCCATCCATGGCCCGGCCGGTTTAGCTTTGCATTTCCATGTCGATCGATCAGTTACTGTGGTCCAAGCATGCTATAGCTAGCTAGCTAGCTCGCAGGTAACCTTAACCGTTCTATGCTGGATATATAGCAACTACTAGCTAGCAAGCTCAGCCCCGCCCGACGATGCCATTTGGTTTTACCACGCACGCACTCATGCATCAGCAGCGGGGGGGATTAATTAAGGAGCTAATTAAAGGAGCTTAAAGCTGCAGTACCAGTGGTACAGTCTAGCGGATGTGTAGGGCGGACCAGGGGCATGTACAGGCAGCCGGTGGTGGCCCCAGCCAGGGCGGCCGGTGGATCGGCGGGCGTACGTGGTCCTCCCGGCCGCGTCCGGCCGGCCGGTCGGTCGAGACCTGTCGATCCATCGGCGCGAGAGATATGTGCAGTGCAGCAGTTGCTGTGTGAGGCATGCACCTATTTTTATTATGGAATACCAACTATGGGTTCATATGTAGACAATAATACCATGATCAGTGACTAATTAATAAGCACATTTATAAAGTTGAAATCGCATCTATACACAATGTATTACAAATAATAGCGGAAGCAATCATACAATATGACCTATAATGTCAATCAGAGTATAGCGAAAAAAATCAAAAGTTTTATAGTGTGCCATATAACCCTCAGGCAACAGATAAGGTATAAATTCTAGAAAAACTCGTCATAATATTTTCTCTATCCTGCAGTATAGAAAGTATCGTCGGGGTTTTCTGTACCTTCACCTTGAAACAACAATAATAACAAGGGTGACTACATTACGTACTTCGCAAGACTTTGCAAACCAATCATAAATGCATGTTATATGAAAGGAAAGGCTTCCATTGTTATTTTGCATAAAGCCAATTTAATTGTAAATATTGAATAGTAGATTGAAAGCGAAATTTTATAAAAGTAATTTGATAGGTATATAAAATAACAAGTATGTACGCATAAATATAGCAACTCATAGTCCTCCATAACGTAAGCAACAATTCATCATTTCCCTGCCAACACATTGCATAAAACCAATCTATGTCAACACATGGCACAACAGCTGAAAACAATCTTTGCCAATACATGGCATATCATTGAATCATCTAAAGGGTAAATTTCAACATATATTCATACCCAATTTCCAACCCATTTTATGAATATATCAAAACATCAAACTATGTAATGACGGTACCAAGTGCCTTTGACTGTGGGCGCGGTTTTTCGAAAAAATTTACGCTCTACAGAGATGTACTACTTTACCCACAAGCCATGACCTTTTTTGCCTCTATTTTCACGCTTCCTTTGGTGTGTGGCCAGAATGTTCATGACAAATTTTTTTGCATTAACTAGGTTAACTTTGACTAGTCCAGTCATGATAAATCCTTGCTATGGTGGCAAAAGATATTTGTACCCTCGATACGACAAATGGTTTCACATCCCACTATCCCACTTTTACCCATAGCAAGGCTTACACTGTTACATCAGCAAATATTTGTTCCATAATCAACTCAGTGTGAATGTCTCTTCGAGCAACCTCTATCTGAATGCTCGTGCTACTCCAACCTTCCAATGTGCAAAGTTAATCTAGATAACTTAATTGGTTTAAGACCATCCCATTCCAGTACATACTTTGTAGTTGTACAGATATCTTGACTTAAAAACAACATGATAGTTTGGTAATTAATCCAATCCGGGTGAGAAATCTCCATCTATCCACGTGCATGCCCATGCACTTCCGGCTATTGCCAACACTCGCTCCGTGCATGCCCATGCACTTCCGGCTATTGTGAACACTCGCTCACGTCAAATAATAGTTTTATTTTTATTTTTACCAAAATACTATCGTCCATATTTTTCATCATGTCCAATATGTACTTCTATCACGAATAGTATAACAAGCCATTCATGTTCCCAGTTCTAAAGCATACTAAGCAGATGCATGTATGAATGAATATACCTATTTTGACATCATCATGTGTCCATTCATAATCTAAGGTTATCAACGTTCACAAGTCACTATTGATTAAGGAAATCTCACAAAATAAGGAATACTTCTACCAGTACCCATAATACAACAATGATATATGAAATATAATGCATGCATAAAAGTTTTGATAAAACAATTTTGAAATATTGTGATCAACATGATCAAAGAGGGTGCTTGCCTTGTTGATTATTGTCTTTGAGGTCGTAGTTGACATCTTCGACGACGATTTCTGAAACGTCAGAGTCTATATGTCGTTCGTCGAGAAATAAAGCAAATAACAAATTTGAATAAGGGCAAAAAGAAGACAAATAGAAAATCAAATGAAGACTGTTACAGAAAATAGGGGGGTTTAGGCTTGGCTAGGGTTACGGTTTCACTATTTATGTGTGTGTGCTTTAATTTTTCTTTTAGTCCTAACTTATTCTTAGTGGCATTTAAGCATGAATTAAGCTCATATTTCATCTTATAACAAGAATCCTTGGTTTTTATAGATTAGTTAATCTTATCTTTCGAATTCAAGAAGCTAAAATTAGATATATATATATATATATATATATATATATATATATATATATATATATGTATGTATGTATGTATGTATATATATATGTATGTATGTATGTATGTATGTATGTATATGTATATGTATATTTACGAATTCAAGAAGTTAAAATTATTTGGATTAATAAAATTAAGACATAAAGTTACCATGTATTGTGCCATGTATAAACTAGTGTTTTGATAGTTTTAGATGTTGATCTTTACAACTTTTGATGTTTGCTTGAAAAGGCTATGAATGGTTAAACTCAAATGAGCCACAAGGTTCTGATAATTGTCAACGGATGTTTATATGGTATATGCCTAGGTTACTTATTATAGGACATTAGTTCATGGTTTTAAGCTACGGCCTTATGAACTTTAGGGATCATTTACTATAGTTATGGTCAATCAAACTTTTGATGTTGCAAAGGTTTATCCTATGATATACTTGTGATCAAACAAAGTTTGAGCCTAAGCATTTTTGCCCAAACAGATATTTCATAACTACTTAAGTTTTATATGTACCATTATTCTCTATTGATATGTGGGTAGCTATTAAAGGGCCTAGTATCATGGTCACATTTTCAATGTTTTAGAAACTGGTTTCTCTACATTTTAGGCCTATAGAAAATGGTCCTCTCTCTCTCTCTCTCTCTCTCTCACACACACACACACACACACACACACACACTCTTGAACTCTACTTGTATAAGACCTAACTAGTTTTAGGTGCTAATAGTGATTTTTTTATTTAACTTTTTCTAAATAGTGGGTAAGTTTCACATGTTTTGTGCTAACAGAGATATCATTATGTTTTTAAGTTTTTAGAAGCTAATTTTGGGGGCCTTATGGTATCTAAATTCTAAGTTTCGCTAGGGTTCATTTTTACGTTACATTCATGAGCAAATAAAGTCTAAGTTTAAGTTGCTATTATTATAGGAGCATAAGTTCATGATTTTAAGAAGGTTCTAGTGATAAAAAAAAACTCCTAGGGTTGTTTTCTCATTACTTAAACTTGTTTGCTCATGTTATTAATCCTAAAGTTTGTATTGTAAGAATTTAGGTTCCTAATAGTAATTAAATGCAAAGCATGTTTTAAACATAAATATATTTATAGTATTAGATGGTCTTGACTTATAGGACTTCTAAAAAATGGTTTCTATATGTATTAATATTTATTTATGAAAGTTAGGTATATCCTATTGTTATTATATGCATAGAAATAAAGCTATTTGTAAACTTGGTTCAATCTTTCATCAAATATGAAATATTTTGTATAAACATGATTATCATGGTATAATCTAGGCCTAGGAATTGATTCCACTATACTTTGAATTTGCATATAATAATAATAATTATTTGAGTTTTCAATGCATTGAAAAGTAACCTGTTTACAAATTTAACTCAAACCAAACTCAGATCTAAATATTTTTTAACGAAATAGGTTGATTATGATCCAAGGAATCTAACAAAACTTGTCTCATGCATTCAATTTGGAATTCATTTGCAAAAGTTCTATGTTTAATACATTTAAACCTTCTCTTTATATTTGACTTTTAAAACTGTACAATGGTCAAATTAAAAAAATTTATATATTTAGAAACTACATGATTTATAATGAATTTATAAACTATTTCACTATATTCAGACTTAAGATGCAAAAGTTATGCTAATTTGAATGTTGTAGGTTTTGAAAATGCTAGAAAATGGAGAGGTATGCTTTCAACCAAGGAAAGCGCATTTTGGAGTCCCCTTGAATTCCTGTTTCGGTGTTGCACACTGATATGCCGGACCCATGATGCAGTGGGTTGGCTTGATTTGTATGAGTGGTGAGGCTGCCTGCATGGGCTTGCTTGTCATAGACTGAGAGCAGAGCACGGTGGCGCCTTGCTCACCAACGATGATGCAAAGGCGTTCGGTCGTGGCTTGGGGAGGCATGATTGAGACCATAAGGTCCTAGGGCGGTGCTCGATTGAGCTTGGTGACTGTCGAACAGGGCCTGCAGCGGCGCCATGCAGGGAAGGCGGTGGCGGTAAACCGCGGTGGTGATAGGAATGTGCTTACGCTCGGCTAAACGGGGACTAAGCATCTACTAATTTCATGAGATTCGTTTTGGTACCTTGGGGGATGGGGGAGAGCTCGAGGACTGTTAGCACTGACCGTCGGAATTGAAGATGGTGTTGTTCGGTGTAGCAGTGTCACGGTGGGTTTGGACTGTAATTAAGTGGGGGGAAAGGGTTATGAAGTGCCACAATGTTATGTCTAGCTTGAATTGTATTTTACCTTACTAATTTCACCAAATTAGGTTTCAGCCCAATCACCTGATGCTTGTGACAATGGCAGAATTCCAGTGACTTTGGGGGTTTCGGCCCTGAGCTAGTGGATGTGGAAGCTATAGAGGTACGTGGTAATGGAGCTCTAGGAGTTCTCTTGCTGGATTTTATAGCCCTTCAAGGCGGTTTGGCGACGCTCGATGTTTTGCGGCAACCAAAAAAGGGTTATACGACATCAAAATTACGCAGTCCAAGCATGGCCGGGATGTGTCGTAGCAGAGGCGGGTCAATGCGACATGGACGTGGCCCGAGCCAAGGGTTGCGACCCCTTGACTGGAGAAAAGACAAAGAGATAGAGGCGGTGGCACAACTGGCGTTGCTCAGTCATGCGTGAGGAAGAGGAAGATGGGAGAGGCTATCCTGACGTGTGGGTTTGGGAAACTGGTGGAGTCCACGTGATAGTGAGTGTCAAAAGGGCAAAAGGTTTACTTCTGAGGACAACACTCATGAAATCATTTAATTCTTCAATCAAATTGTGTCCTAATTTTTTGAATAATTTTATATGTGGATTTTAGATAGTGTTTGCTATCCAGTAAAAATTTTAAGTTGAAATACTTTGTGTAAAAATTCTAGTAATTCTGACAAGCTGCTCTTTCCATTTCAATCTTTTCTGTTTTTCATTTATTTGTATATTTAAAAACTATCAAAAAATTTTGTAAATTTTTGGGGAGACTCATTATGGTTTAATTTTTCTTGTACAAAAATTTAAAATTAATATATTTTATATTTATTTTCTATAAATTCTGAAATTGCCAATTCTAGATTTTCAAGTTTTCGATTTATAACTTTTTAAAGGCATCAAATTGAAGTATTAATTTTTTGATATTTTTACTAATAATTTATTTACCCCTGAAGAAGAGATGGTAAAAACTTTAGCTTGCGATAAGGTCTATGGATTTTTATTTTAATATGATTATCTACTATTTTTAGTCAAAACTCTATTAATTCACTTTTCATTTCATGAGTAAATGGATTCACATGGCTTTTGACTGCATTAATGGTGTTCTAGATATTTTGTATAACTAAATATAATTTTTGTAGATTTTATTGATATATGTTTTTATTTACCTTTCACTAATTTATTATAAAAGACTTTTCTTTTAAGACAAAAAAATCCAAGTAAACCAGAAAATGGCAAGAAAAATTCAGACTTGAGCACAACCAAAATTTAGAATCTCCATTTATTTTAGTTTTTTTTTAATTTTGAGATGTTACATGCTGGACGGTTGCATTGCATGCACGATCTATCGGCCGGCGTACCATAAATGTGAGCCCAAGCAATAAATAGCCGCGCGCGCCGCCCTCCGCTATTCATCCGACCGGCCGGGACGGGGCGCGGCTCCGACGCACCCCGCGGCGTGGCTCGCGCGCGGGCTCATCATTCCTCCTCGTAGGTCCTAGTACTCCTCGGCTGGTGCGTGTCCGCGCGCCCATCCCATGCATGTGAGGATCCACGACGTAGAGGCACGGACGGACGGTCCAAGCAAGGCACCTAATGATTAAGATTCGTGTACAAGTAACGTCGAGGTGAAACGTACGTACTTACGTGCGAAAAGTTTGGGTTAGAATTTGAGCTACTTGCAGTACTCGATCGGCTACAGGTGGCGTCGGGACGTACGTAGGTGTCATCTGGCCCCTTTTCGGCACGTACGTTGGATCAAGCTTTGGACGGCTGCGATCGATATAGAGATCGAGCTAGCGATCGATGTTCTCGAAATGCCGTGAGGTGCTACGTACGTGACGACGACATGGCAAGTCCGGTGCGCTCATGCTCCGACCAGAACCGTTCAGGCGGAATCCGATGGACGGCATGCATGCATGCACATCTGGTTCGTCATCGTGGACACCATTAAGCTTTGTAACACGAAGATATACATGCTCTTTATATCTCAGGCCTCAGGGATGGATTGGGCTTTCAAAGAAACTGCATGCAGTTTCAGCCGTCCAGTTCAAGCTAGCTCTGCAGATGCGGTGACGCAAGTTAAGAAACACCGGAACGTATCAGAGGAGACCAAAGGTACGTAGTTTTTAACTCTTGTCGATCGAACCAGAGACCGGCCGGCGCCAAGCAGCGCGATCTCTGTGAGATGCACAAAATCCGTGCCCTTCGGAGGGTGCATCAGTGCATGCATCACCGATTTCTGGGGTGAAGCTTGTATGCTTTTACCCAGCTCGTCCATGTCTCACCCGATATCGTCTCTAGTCATTTCAAGATTCAATACCGCAATGATAGGAGATGGACTTCATTTCTCGCGTGCGACAAGAACTTTGCTCGTTGGTGTTAGACAACCTCGCTATCGAATAGTCCGGAGTTGCCTAATAGATCTAAACTAGAGAATAGAGAGAGAGGGAGAGAGACACAATATGAGGAGGAACTGCTCTGCTTTATTATTCTGTATGCTTATGTACAATGGGGTGACCCCCTGCCTCCTATATATAGCGGTTCTGCTTAGAGATAAGGAAGAGTCCATATCGGATACGAATCCGTTTCCTAACACTCCCCCTTGGACTCTTCACTGCGAGATACATATGCCTCATTAAAACTCCATAAAAACCCAGTGGGAAAAATAATTGGAGAAAGAGTACATAGCACACGCTTGCTGTGTTGCACGGATTGCCTCATCAAAAACCTTATGTAAGAAAACTTCAATGAAAAACTTACTTAAGGAAAAGAGTACAATCCACCCAAACTTCAATGTTAATCTTCAAGATTTACGTTGGGTACTCAAACTTCATGTTTGAGATTTATGTAGGAGTATGTGAAAAATCTCCCCCTGAAATCTACACTTCTCTAAGCCTCATCATCCCGATTCCTCTAATACATCTTTCAAAAGAAAATGCCGGGAGTGACTTAGTGAATAAATCTGCGAGATTTTCACACGACTTAGTATGCAGTATCTTTATCTCGTTCATCTTATGCATTTTATGAGCATAAAAGAACTTGGGGTTGATATGCTTTGTAAGGTTACTCTTCACATATCCCATTTGTACTTGTGCAACACAAGCTGCATTATCTTCATAGATAATAGTGGGGTTTGTTCCATGTTCAGACCACATGACTTCTGGATGTGGTGAACCATTCTTCGAAGCCATGCACATTCCCGAGAGGCTTCATACAATGCAATGATTTCTGAGTGGTTAGTCGACGTCGAGACAAGAGTCTGCTTAGACGACTTCCAAGAAATTGCCGTTCCACCGCAAAGGAAAACATACCCAGTTTGTGACTTGCCAGTATGCGGGTCCGATAGGTACCCAGCATCGGCGTAGCCAACTAAATTCAATTCATTGTTTCTTCTGTAAAACAAGCCGAGGTCTTTGCTTCCTTGAAGGTAACGGAAGATGTCCTTCACCCCTTTCCAATGCCTTTTGGTGGGTTCTGCACTGTACCGTGCTAGCAAATTCACGGCGAACGCAATGTCCGGCCTAGTGCTATTCGCAAGGTACATGAGCGCTCCAATTGCACTCAAGTATGGGAATTCCGCTCCCAGGACTTCCTCCCCCTCTTCTTTAGGCCTGTACGGGTCTAGGTCTGCTTGGAGTGACCTTCCGACCATTGGGGTCTTTGCGGGGTATGCCTTTTCAAAGCCAAATCTCTCCAACACTTTCTGCGTGTAGGATGCTTGGTGTACCAAGATTCCGCCTTGGACATGTTCAAGCTGCAAGCCTAAACAAAACTTGGTTTTACCCAAGTCTTTCATTTCAAACTCAGATTTCAAGTATGTGCATGCTTCTTCAATTTCTTCATCCGTCCCAATGATGTTCAAGTCATCTACATAGACGGAGATTATACAAAATCCATTCGTGGATCGTTGTATAAATACACATGGACAATCTTCGCTGTTCGTGTAGCCTTTCTTGCAGAGAAAGTCACTCAAACGATTGTACCACATTCTTCCCGACTGCTTCAGTCCATACAGTGATTTCTCCAATTTCACACTGTATAGGTTTCTATTTGCTCTGTCTTGGTTCGGGATAGGGATACCTTCCGGTACTTTCATGTATACCTTCGAATCCAAGTTTCCATACAAATATGCTGTGACAACATCCATTAGCTTTATTTTCAACTTCAAGTTGACTGCCATTGAGATCAAGTATCTAAAGGTAATTCCGCCCATGACCGGAGAATAGGTTTCTTCATAATCAACCCCAGGACGTTGAGTGAAACCTTGAGCGACAAGCCTTGCCTTGTACCTTACAACTTCATTGTTTTCGTTTCTCTTGCGAACAAAAACCCATTTGTGACCTAGGGTTTATATGGGGAGGCGTGCGGCACACAGGCCCAAACACCTCTCTTTTGTTCAGAGAGACTAACCTCTGCGGTGATTGCCTTCTTCCAATATTCCCAATCGAGCCTTTTCTTGCACTCTGCGAGAGATGCGGGCTCGGGATCATGATTAATGATCGTGGCAATCTTCTTTGCAAAGTATGCATCGACATTGGCTGTTGCTCTATTCATTGATTCTCCCGTTATTACAAAGTTTATGGCCATTTCATCATGGGGTGCTTCGTGCACTTCTACTTGCTCTTCATTGCTATTTCCCATTCCAGGAGCAAGTTCCTTTAGTTTTTCTCCGCCAATGTGTGCGCACACATTATTTCCGGCGGCTTCTTCCAATGGAAGGTTCAGATCTGGAATTGCCTTTTCCACAGGCTTCTTTCCAGTGTCAGGTCTCAACTGGCTCCCCTTCTTGCTTTGGGGCACTTTTGTGATTGGCTGTGGTAAGTCCTCTCGCCCAGTTTTCCCCAGACGTCTCCGGGTACTTTGGGTTTGAGAAGCCAGATCTCCTGTTCTTTTTCTTTGAGGCCTCTGAACAGGATGAGGGATACCTTCTGCTTTCTTTGGTATTTCCACCCTCTCTGGTGCATTTCTTGCTGGTACATGCGACTTAACCACGCTCTTCAGATAACAAAAATGATCAGGCAGTTATTTTGCTAATTTCTGCAAATCAATTATCTTCTGGACTTCTTGATTTGCTTCATTAGTGCGAGGGTCATGCGCGGGGATCCCAGTGGAATGCCATACTATTTCCCGGCATTTTTCATCCAATGGTTGATTCTCTCCCCCTAATGACGGGAAACGGTCCTCGTCAAAGATACTGATCGGTAAACGGGTGTATGCAAGTCTCCAGTCATGGGTTCCAAATACCTGATTATGGATGCACTCTCATAACCAACGTATATCCCAGACTTGCGGAGAGGGCCCATTGCAGTCCGCTGTGGGGGTGGTATAGGTACATATACCATACAACCAAAATTTCTAAGATGGGAAATCTTCGGGATGACCCCTTGCACTAGTTGCATAGGTGAATGGATGTTGTAGGCCGATGGTCTATAATTGATGAGTGCTGCTGCGTGTAGGACTGCGTGTCCCCAACAAGTGTTGGGCAAGTTACAACTCTGCATGAGCGGTCTGGCAATGAACTTAATCCTCTTTATTAGTGCTTCAGCTAGCCCATTTTGCGTATGGACGTGCGGTACAGAGTGCTCAATGGTTATTCCGTTCTTTGTGCAATAATCATCAAATGCCTTGGAAGTGAATTCACCGGCATTGTCCATTCGAATGGACTTCACGCGATGATCAGGAAAAGCATTCTTAATTCTGATGATCTGCGAGATCAGTTTTGCGAATGCATGATTCCTTGTTGACAGCAAACATGTATGCGACCATTTCGAGGAAGCATCAATGAGCACCATAAAGTATCGAAACGGCCCTGACAAGGGCTGAATCGGACCGCAAATATCCCCCTGAATGCGTTCCAGGAATGCAGAGATTTCATGTTGCACTTTCATAACAGAGGGTCTAGTTATTAATTTCCCGGTGGCACATGCATGGCACACAAAATCTTCGTGATTCGGGAAATTCTTAACATTAATGCCATGACCTTGTGAGTTGTTAACTATATTTCTCATCAATCTAAGACCAGGATGACCTAATCTACAATGCCATAAAGCAAATAATTGAGCTTCTAAAGACAGTCTTCAAAGAAGTATACCTTTGCGTGTGCATTGATTTTCGTGTAGTACAACCCAGATTCATATGAGGGACATTTTTCTAGTACCATCTTTCCATATTCCGCGTGCTTCACAATGCACAAGTGTTCTTTGCCATTTTCTTCATTGGTTTATACGTGAAACCCATTGGCGCGGATATCTTTGAAACTTAAGAGAGTGCGGGTTGATTCAGGGTACAAGAGGGCTTCTTCAATTACCAAAGTTGTACCCATTGGCAATATAATTGTGGCTCTTCCTGAGCCTATTATATGCGTATCGCTTCCTGCGATAGTCGTAATCCTTCCAGCGTTCTTCGTGATTGTCTGGAAGTATTTCGACTCTCTTAAGATGGTATTTGTTGTGCCACTATCAACAATGCATATTTCCTCCATTGGGCGCTACACGATTTCTAGATGAAAAGAAAAATAATTCTAATCATAAAGTGGCAAAGTAATTCAAAAACATTACTTGCAAATATAGAATACTGGAATAAAGAATAAATTGCAATTCTATTCATGAGAAAAGAAAATGTATGCTCTTCGAGAGCTTACAATTCATTATTCAAAATTCATTAACAACCAACGCTCGTAGTCTGCAAAATTTCAGGCGAATTCAATCTTGCTGTGCTTAGAGCAAGATGGTGGACTTGAGCTTCTCGAACCGCTTCTGAAGTGCAGTTTATAACTCAAGTACACTCACCTCAGCCATGTATTCATTCTTCAGAGTGGCTGAAAGGTGATGTCTGAGAAAGGGCAAAGTTTGATCATTTTGCTCGGCATTAGGTTGTGCGTCCTACGAGGACCATAAGCCACATTTCTTCTTGCTCGCAAGCATGATATTCAAATTTGATGCCCATGTGAGATAGTTCTGTCCATTCGGGGTCAGTTCTTCAAACTCACGTTTGACAATGCCAGGTATTTGCATATTCACAAGATTCTTTCTTTAGATTACTTCGTGTAATCTAATAGATAGTGGTTGCAAAAATTCATAAATGCATAAAACAAATTCTCATGAATTTTCAGTAAACTAAAAGAAAACAATAATTGCAAGATTCATAATTACAAGATTCATAATTACAGGATTCATAAATGCAATATTCATATATACACAGATTCATAAATATTCATAAAAATTCATAAATACAGCTTCGTGCATGTATGTGATCGGCTTCGTGCATGCGATCAGATTTATGCGCGCGATCGACTTCATGTATGCCATCGGATTCATGTGCATGATCGACTTCGTGCGATCTGTTTCATGTGCACGATCGGCTTCGTGCATGCGATCGGATTCATATGCATGATCGACTTCCTGCGATCTATTTCATGTGCGTGATCGGCCGCGGCAGCGATCGGATTCATACGCGGCGATCGGCTTTGTGTGCACGATCGGCCGTCGCGATCGGCATAAGCGGCCGTCGCGTCTTGTGTCGATTCCATGCACGTCGGCCTTCTTGGCGCGACGGTGGCCGCTTCGTGCGGCATGCTTGAATTTCCAATGAATTATATTAAGGTAATTTTTCATCATTACTTGATAACAGAAAATAAATTCCAACATAAATTAAATGCGGTGTAATGCTAATTACAACTTATGTAACTCTCGTTGGTTGGGAGCGAAAACAGGTAACGAATATCTCTGTCAATTCGACTCTTGGCCAGGTCAACCTGCCCTTAGGGCTCACATGAGGGAGGGAGCACTTCCCGTTTCCGGGTGCCAATTAAAGAACCAAGCCTCATGTGTGTTTTCCTAGACACCAATTATCTCATGTCTGTTTATTCATTACCAAAATCAAATCCCAACCACTCAGGTTTTGTTGCCAATTAAACGTGCATGTAGTGATGGCTTCATGCCCACGTACTGTTGCTTCGTGATAGGGCTTCGTGCCGATGTACTATGGCGATCTGTAGCTTCATGCTACGATCTGCGAAAGTTGTTGTGAACTTGTAGCTTCGTGCCACGTTGAAGAACACGGTACTTAGATGCGTAGATTAGATGCATACTCGTAGCTTCATGCCACGATTAGATGCATTCATACTATGTACTAGAGAAATACCGCGAACTCGTAGCTTCGTGCCACATAGATGCGCGTAAAGAATTGAACGAGCTATTAGATTCAATCTTCTGTTTCTCACCTTTCCAATCTATTCTTCGGTAGGCTATCGCGTAGGATAGAGTCGCGTAGGACTTTTTCTTTCGGCAATCCGAGTGGATGCCGGCTTGATGGCGAGTTGATTGCAGATCGGATCGGGCGATCAATCGCCGGTAGTAGACGTTCGTCGTCGTCGATGATCCTTCACTTCTTGTCTTTTCTCACCTTTCAATCTTTCTCCGGTAGAGCTTCGTGCTGATAACGTGTTAGACAACCTCGCTATCGAATAGTCCGGAGTTGCCTAATAGATCTAAACTAGAGAATAGAGAGAGAGGGAG
This sequence comes from Rhipidocladum racemiflorum, assembly GCA_036346355.1. Lineage (NCBI taxonomy): Eukaryota > Viridiplantae > Streptophyta > Magnoliopsida > Poales > Poaceae > Rhipidocladum > Rhipidocladum racemiflorum. Next base: position 11,619,628 of record CM070578.1, on the reverse strand, counting down.
AGAGACACAATATGAGGAGGAACTGCTCTGCTTTATTATTCTGTATGCTTATGTACAATGGGGTGACCCCCTGCCTCCTATATATAGCGGTTCTGCTTAGAGATAAGGAAGAGTCCATATCGGATACGAATCCGTTTCCTAACAGTTGGCACTGTTTCGAACACGGGAGGGCGATTAAAAACTTCTCTCTCTCTCTTAAAAAGTCGGTCGTAAATCATCGTAAACCGTAGGGTCAATAATTCAAAAAAAGAAAAAGAAAAAGCAAAACAATAAAAAAACCGATCGATTTTGACAAAAATCCGACCAGCTTTGACCGGTTTTGATCTTCCGATTGAACACCGCAATGTTACGACACGATTTCAATCTAAAACCGGTTGGTTTTTATGTCGTATAGTTTTTTATTTGAATTTTTCGAATTTATTTTAATTAGATCGGTTTATTGACCGGTTTTGGATGATGAACCGACTTAACACAGTCAAAAACCGCGGTTTTTGACTGTTTTGTGAACCCTGATAATCGGTCTGTCTAGATTACTCACAGAGGATCGACCTATTACTGCAGCCAGATTTTGTTGTAGTGAACTAATTTTGACTTACATAAAAGATAATAAGATATATCATGGCGTATAGAAGGAATGAGTAATTATTAAGCCTTATATACAAGGTATTATAAACCTAGTTAGCTAATAGGACATCCACAGAGAGTATGGACTCTAAATTAATGATAGCCTACATGGACATAATTTTGCAAGGAGAGGTTAGAAGTATACCCTACGTTGATTGTTGCTAATAATGCGTATAATGTCTGGTTATGGCATGTACAGTGGTATAGACGGTAGCTGTTTATAATGTATCTTCATATCATCTACAGACAATACTAAAGATAACTTATACAATAGACTATCTATATAGCTATCTGTAATGATCTCTCATATGATTAATAGACTGTCTGTACAATGGTATACACAGTATAAAGTTGTCTATAAAGCCGTCTATTAAATAGTAGACAACATATTTCTCTCTCTTCCCTATCTCTCTCATCCGCATCATCCAAAATCTGATGTGGCATACCCTTATAGACAGCTGACATGCACCATTGTACATGCCCCTTAGAGAAAATGCTGCGCACAAGTCAAGTTTCCCAAGCTATACATGCGGCCGTGCGTAGGGGTGGGCATTCGGTTTAGTTGTGTTTTTTGGTTTTAAATTATATTCAATTTTTGAAAACTGAAAACCAAGCCAAACTGAATCAAATTCGAAAACCGAACCGAACTAACCAAAAAAAATTGGTTCGGTTAATTCAATTTTTCGGTTAACCGAATTTCATATAACCATATAACCAGCACACTGCACACATCAAATTGCATTCAAATCGTGTAGAAGAACTGAAGAAGCAGCAGCATCAAAGCACAATTTGTAGGGTATGCCATTCTAGAAATACATTCCAAGCCAAATTTGATGCTAGTATAGCACAAATAATAGTACAAAACACTAGTGCTTATTGCTTAATAACGGTACAGAACAACACGTCTGATCACTGGAAGGCACGCCCCAATTCATGAACAACACTAGTGCTTAATGGACCATGGAGGAAAGAATGTGCGACGGTCTAGAGCCCAGCACAAACAGGGGCTCAAATCTTGTGCATCATTCACTAGTATATACATTTAATAGACAAGTTCAACCCCACAGATACGCCCATATGAATATATCTGTTACCCTTACCCAGACCAATGAGGTGTGAGGATCTCTTCCCCTTCGATGTTTTGGTCCTGAAATGACGCTTTTGTTAGTTTATTTCTGCTCCTTTTAGTGTTTGTGTTGCTTTTCCCGTCTTTCTTGGTTCCTACGTGCATTTTATTGAAACTCATACTACATATATTTGTGGAATTGAACTTTATTTGCTAATAAAAGTTTATGCTATTAATGTTTATTTTTTATTATTATAAAAAAATCAATGATTTTAGTGACATTTACAAATAAAAATTACTTCACTACAACCTATAAGTTTGTAGGCATGTTATCTAAAATTTGCTCCAGATCACCTCCCAAATTATAGGGTTGGCCCTGGTGAGCGAATGGAACGGGGAGTGAGTCCTTGAGGAGAGTTTGTGCGTGCGCGTCCCCGCCACCCCGGAATGGGCGATCCATTGATGTGCTGCCTCCAAAATTAGAGCTCTTACACTAAAGTCAATAGAATCATTAATTTTTTTATTCAATAGATTAGATTAGCAAATACTTTATTCGTCCAAGTTTATAAGACGTATTTTTTCTTGGCACACAGATAAAAAAGCATTGAAAATAATTAGATGACCCCTAATTATTATCACCAAGCACTATACTCAATACATGTAGAGAATTTAAAATAAAGAATGAAGAATATTTATTAGTAGTATAGAGGGAATATCACACTAATTTTGCATTGAAATATGAAATACACTTTATATTTATGGACAAGACCATCTCCCTGATTTCTACTGCTCATCATATACTGATATACTGCCGGGTGCAAATTTGCATTGTTGTAGTGTGCAATTTAAACATACTTCTTGATACAAAAAATGGCTAGTTGACAATGATTCGCATGTTAATACCACGTACGGTGTTCATATCAGGGTTAACAAAACCGTTCAAAAATCGTGGTTTTCGACTGTATCAAGCCGGCTCGAGATTCAAAACCGATCGGTAAATTGGTCCAATTTTTTAAAAAAAAAATCAAAAAATGTGCGACGTAAACCGGTCAAAAATTGGTGAAAATCGCTCAAAAATCAATCATCGAACAATTTTAATTGGCCCGGTCGATTTTTGATTTTTTTTTTCAAAAAGTTTGATTTCGAACCTCTTTGATCATTTAAGATTTTCATTTGATTTTCGCAATAAATAATTCGGTGCCGCCAAATCTTCAATTTTCAGTATACCGCTAGTATATAGGAAGCCTTTTTCGTACTCGTAGGAGTACGTACTCCCACCACTAGTATACCGCAATATATATATAGGAAGCCTTTTTCGTACTCGTAGGAGTACGTACTCCCACCACTAGTATACCGCTTAAACTAATATGTTATACTCCTTTATCACTTTCAGTATACTCCAATAATAATTATAACTTACTACAATGCGACATTCTAAAAAAAATCATCGGAGCCCTTTATTTATTTATTTTGCTATATACCCTTTTCCATATGTAAAAAGAGTATATAAACAATAATAATTCTAGAACTCACTTTGAAGTATCTTATAATCAGTATTAGAGTATACTCAAAAGGATAAAGAGGTATAACAACACCATTTAAGCAGTATATTGAGAGTGGGAGTACGTACTCCAAGGGTATGAAACTATTTTCATATATATATATATATATATATATATATATATATATATATATATATATAGAAGTGCTTCTATGCTCTTCCTTTTAAAAATTGCACAATAACTATTAAAGCATGAATGAAGGGTAGATGGTGATTACTTACCCCTTCGCTTGCTTCAAGATTTGTGCAACTTGTGCTAGTAGGAAGAGCATAGAAGCACTGCTCATATATATATATATATATATATATATATATATATATATATATATATATATATATATATATATCTCTACTATATAAAGTGAGAGTTTCTTCCCACGTCACATTAATTGCCCTGCTTAATTGCCCTACTTAATTGCCCTACGCAAGAAACGAAGCGATGCATTAATTGCCCTACTTAATTGCCCTGCTTAATTGCCCTATGCAAGAAACGAAGCGTTGCTTTAATTAGCCAGCTTTTGCAAGAAACGAAGCGTTAAAGATAGATGTTTGATCTTATGAAATAGTATTTTTTATTTTTTAATATTTATTTTTCGTTATCAATTTTGTTTTTCGTAGCAACGTACGGGCATATAACTAGTATATATATATGTGTGTGTGTGTGTGTGTGTGTGTGTGTATAAAGCCTCTTTTTTACTCCTAGTCTAGGAGTAATTACTCCCTATGTTGTATCTCACAACGTAAGAAGTATCTCGCACAACGGAGGGTATATACCTGTAGTATACAAGTATATGAAGGTATTTGCAAAATACGCTAAAAACTAGCATTCTCTTACAATTTTTTTCATGTGGACTCATTGGAATATCTTACAATTAGTATATGAGTGCATCCTAAAGTGATAAAGGAGTATTTCAAATTCGTTTAAGTGGTATTTTAGATATGAAAGTAATTATTCCGAAAGTAGAAAGTATTTTTCGTATATATACAGAGAGACGCACTAACACACACAAAAACTGGTGTGAAATGCGTACCGTAAAATCAGCGTGACCAATGGCAGTACGTACAATTGACAGCAACCTCCCCTGCCATCCCGACGGACGGGCGGGGCCCACCATCTGGGCGATGGCTTCCAGTTTTGACTTCAAACGCAGGTGATCAGTCACGCACGCACGCACACGCACGCGCGGTCCATGGATGGACGGAAGTATGCGTCTGCCTGGCCAGCTCGATCGGCTGAGCTGAGCTGAGCTGAGGGCGCGGCAGCGTACACAGTACATACGGAGGACTGGAGGAGGAGGGAGACGATGGCTTGACTTGTCAACGTCCAAGCGCAGGCCAACAGTGCCTGCGCTAGCTGGTGGCTAGTACACATGCACGCATCTCTCTCCTCCCTGGCCTTCGGGAGGAAATGCGAGGCTCTTAGTTTACACTAGTGTATATATATATATATATATATATATATATATATATATGCCTTTCTCTGATCGTTCTTGGGATCCGTACGCATCTTGCACCATTCCTCTGTTTGCTTCCTCCGCTTGCTATTGCCACCCATGCTCTTCTCCGACGTATGCTTGTATTTCTTGTTCTATAATGTAGCCGCATTACTATGGATCACCGCTTTCTACCCCCCCTACGGTGTGCTCACTTGGTCTAAGTTTACAGACATTTTTTTCTTGGCATATAGATCAAGAAGATATTGAAAATAAATGGATTATCCGTAATTATTATGACACAGCACTATATTCAACGTATGCATATAGAGAACACAAAGTAAATATTGATATTTATTAGGGGTATAGAGGGAATATCATATTAATTTTGCATTGGTATATAAAATGCACTATATTTATGGACAAGACTATTAAAAAATCAGGATGTCTAGAGAGAATCTGAGTGTTTTTTTTTTTGCTAAATAGCACTTAAATTTTAAGCTTTCAAATCTAAATACAACTGATAAAATCAATTTGCCTCCTCGATCTCCTCATATTTAAGTACTCTAGAGATTAAAAAAAACAATTGCTCATAAAAAAAAATTGAGTGTTATTTAGCAATTTTCTTAAACAATACGTCTAATCTTAGACAGAGGTACGTAGTACTTACTCGGTTTATAGTTAATTACGTGCATTCAGTACAAAAGAACTGTTCCGTGACTCACAAGTTCGTTACTTAGGACAATATTTCCATCATCGAGATATATTTATTTCCAGTTACCATGCCTGGCGAATGATAACTCCATTCAATGCATATCCACTTCAGGACCAGAATTGGGTGCGTAGGTGGCCATGGCCTCTACACCTCGTTTTTCTCGGGATTGAACAAGGAATTGGAGAATTGGAATTAATTGGTCGTTTTGAATGCACGTTGTTTGGATGCCCTTTCGAATTGGAAGTGGAATTATCGCTCATTTCCATCTGAATTAGGGGACAACTGAAAGAAGCCACTTAGGATTTAGACCTCATCTCCTCCGAATAGGTTGAAATTGAACCCGCACAATCCATCCATGAAACGCTTCGAAGGCTCTCGCACTCTTCTCTATCTCGATCCTCTCAGGCAGAACCGGACCATCGCCGCCGCCGCCGCCACTGCCGGCGAGCGATCTCCCCACGACTGCCGCCGCCTAACCCTCTCCACTCCAGCTGCCGGTGTTAAGACCCACTTCGGCGAGTTCTGTTCCGGCTGTCGGCGTTGACACTTTGCACCCATTCCGACGAGTACCCTTCCAGCTGCCTGCATGGAGATTCCCGAGTTCCCTTTCTATCTCCTTCAATGACCTGACGACCCGCTGCCGCGGCGAGGGGGAAGCCCTGAGTGACCTCCGGAGGCGAGCTCCCAAAGACCTCCGCTGCCACGTACTGCATCTCCTCCATCCTTTCCCATGACCATCTAGCAAGCAGCTGCTCCAGGTCCAGCCACAACTCCCGGCGTCCAGATATAGGCATTCTATGGTTCTCCTCTCCATCTCCTTCTCCAGCCACCACTCCGTTGACCACAGACCACCCAGCAAGCGCTCCGGCCACCATCCCGGCCGACGTCCAGATCTGGTCACCAGCTAGCCTCCTGGTTCTCTTCTTCCCCCCACGTGTCAATTCTTTTCCAAGTTGCATCCAAACAGAAATTTGAATTGCCTTGGGAGTTCATTTCCATGTTGTGATTTCTTTGGCAACCAGACAGAAATATTTGAATTAGAGGCCAGTTCCAATTTTGGTAGAAATTGGATCGGGGCTCCAATGTGCCATGAGGCTAATTCAATTCCACAAACTAAATGGAATCTAATGGCAAATATACAATTTACACCGATATATATTGCACGGAGCTTTATAACAAATCCGGTAACCATAAAGCATACCATCACCAGGAGAGCTCTGGGAGGAGGCGCGGCAATGGGTGGTGCGCTGGGACCCAGCGTGGGCTTGCGTACGGGCAGGGGGGACAAAACGGAGGGAGGCAGTCGGACACTGATATATATCTCTATTATATATATAGAGAGAGAGAGAGAATATGGCGAGCTAGTGAGCTATTACTCCCTACTTTGCCCAGCCATTCTCTCTACTTGCATCCTCTCCCTCCTCTGACCACTGCCTTCTCTCATCTCTGCAGACCGCAGTGCAAGCTCATGCATGCTCTCATCTTTCTCTCACTCTGTAAATATGTATAAGAGTATCTCCAATAATTTTCTATAATTTAACTCCCAATAATCCTGGATTTAGAGTTTTCTAAAGATTTTGGGCCTTAAAAAAAGACCATTCTCCAACAGTTCCCATTTCCCCCTCAAAAATAGTGATTGGGAAAGCACACGAGCGCCCAATATCTGGCCACTTCGGCCGGAGTTTTTAGGTGTGCAGAGAGATTGTGATTCCGACAGGGTAACTACTAGAGCGATAATTTTTTCATTTATTCTTAAAAAATAATTTTAGGAATAAGTTTTGGGAACTATTGGAGATACTTTGATGTATGTTCTCTTCCTTGTCGGGAGTATAGATCAGAATGATGAATGACAGTGAATGGATCGGATGTCATATGTACTGCTTGCGTGAGCCGATTGATGTGCCGTCCCATCTCTCTCCCCCCCTCCTTGGCCGCCCGTACTTTTAGTTCTTGTTCCCTTGTTAACTTCCTTCCTATGACATGTACTCGCGTTTCCTCTCTCGGCCACAGATTATTTGTTTGTCTCTCTGCTTAACATTCTAAACTCATCCACTCCGATATATTCAACGGTTGGGGCCTGGCCATTTAAACTTAGCTTGAAATGTGAGAATTATTCTCGATTTTCACAGAAATTAAAGTATTTTCTGCAAAATTATTCACAGAAATTAAACTATTCCTGACCATTACTTGGTTATGACTTGGTTAAACTATTCTCGATTTTCACATAAATTAAACTATTTTCTGCCCAAGCCCATTACTTGGTTATGACTTGAACCAGATTCAAAATTATTCACGTGAAGATATTCCCGACCATTATACAAAGTACTAGTCGAAGATATGGTGTATCCTAATTACCCCGACCAGCTATACACACGTTGGTCAGGATGGCTCATTCAGTTGCTCTGACCAGCAGGTCGAGCATTAAACAGCCTTCGCCCTGACCTGGAACTGGAACGAAGTTACCTCCGCATAATACTAGCGCGCGAAAGACGCTATATCTGACAGATGCAGACAACTGATTAAAAGGTACTCCCTACAAAGAGACGTCTCTTTGTCAAAAGATTCCTTCCGGCATGAAGACGCACTTTGGCGAGAATAGGAGACCCACGCAAGAACAAAGATGAGGATGATTGCATACAAGAAATAAGCAAGATTAGTATTAGTGTTTTTAGTTCTCCATTCAAAAGCATGTACTTTGTTAAACACACGTGATTGAATAAAAAGCATTCACATTCATCCTATCTTTATGGTCTTGATTGTTTATATGTAAAGGCAACCTCAAATCACATTCGTAAGCACTATGGACGCTCAGGTCTTGAACATCGACAGTAACGTCAGCGTAAACTTGACCTAACGCTATTACACTAAGCAATGACATGACCAGCAAAACATGCTCGACATCACGACGGTGACCGCTTACCAGTACATCACCAAAATATCTGTAAAATATGCCTATCCACGATGCCATGGCATGTCATCTATCCCCAGCGGTGGAATCGAGAAATTTTAGAGGCCCGGCAAAATCTAAGGCTCTCTCCAAGGATGGCCGGGAAAACGGCCTTTTTGGATATTTAGAGGCATATTCAGGCCTGTAGCCATCCCAAGGAGGTGTGTTATGTGCACCTCTATCAAAGAGGCCTATATGTAGAGGCCGTTCTCACGTGTGCTATGTGCGAAGGAGAATTCAGGCCTTGGTTGCGAATCGATCCAATATAAAGGCCCAAATCGAATGCAGGCTGCACTGTTCATGGCTTGTAGAGGCCTGGTTTTCCAGGCCATCCTTGGGTTCAGCCTAACTACCTAACAGTCTATGACGAAGATTTATTTTTTAAAAAAACCAGTTTTCATAGCATTTACACCGACGAAACTGCACTTCCATAACACATTATCACAGAGCTCACACCCACCCTGCCCGAGAGATTAATCCGCGTCTATCCCTTATCATCGATCACACTAGCACTCCCAAGTAGAAACCCAACTCGATCATTCGATCACAAAACCCCTTCCACCGTGGATCGCAATGATGCCCTTCCAGAAAGCAGCGTGATGCCGGGTGCGCGTGCCAGCACACCCCGGACAGGCGTACTTCCGTGCCGTCGCCGTCGGAGAGGGCGACGGCCGACGGCCTGCCTGCCTGCCTGCCGCCGCGGCCCACCCATGTTTGAGAAGCGATCCAAACCTCGAGCGATCGAGCTTGTGCGAAGTGGGTACTTGGCTTCGCTTTTGTGACGAGTGGCCGTGATGTTGTTACTCCCTCGCGTTCCGAGGACGCCAGCCGAGTAAAGCCGGAGCAGATGTGTACTGCTGTTTGGAGTACTGGTGTTAGGGTTGCTCATTCGGATTAGTACTAACATAGATTGTGTGTTCGAGCCTGCCGAGCACGCTGGGCGTTTGGTTAATTCCTTGTGTATGGAAATTTGTTTGGGTTTATGTGAGAACAATCAGAAGAAGAAGAAGAAGAAGAAGAAGAAGCTGGGAATAGTATTAATAGTAGTACAAATACGTCCTGAACTTCTGATAAGTTGCTGAGGAAATGTTCTAACTTTTTTTTTTGTTGTTGTGAGGAAATGATGAAGGACAAATGGAACGAGAAACGGAAAAAAAAAGCAGGGCTGGTTGGTTGGGGGTTTGGGATGCAAATACATGGGCCGCTCCTCCCTTGATGGGAATAGATGGGGCCCATTGTGAAGGAGATGTAGCGGACCTCTTTTGTTCTTTGGTTATTCTTCTTTTTTTTTTCTTTCTCCTTTGATTGCGAAACATTTCGCACAGCGTTATTAATTTTACAAAATCTTCCAGTTGGGTGAAATGACATTACTGACCATTAGTATGAGGTTATTATTAAAATAAAAAATTTAAAAACAATCTCCTATGATGCTATGTGTTATCTTCCCATCCATCTCCACCCCTCCCTCTTCCCTACTCATTTCCCCCCACACCCCCTTCCTTCCTATCTAACACAAAAAAATTAAATTAAAAAAATTCTAACTTTGAAAATTTTAAACAGAAAGTTTCAACATGAAAAAAAAATCAACTCAAAATATTGAGCTCAGAAAGTTTCAACTAAAAAAAATTTAAATCGAAAATTTTAAATTAGAAAATCTCAACTCAAAAAGTTTCAATTAAAAACTTTTAGTTCGAAAAGTTTCGATTCAAAATTTTTCAAAAATGCTTAAAAAACACTTATTATTCGAAAAACCTAGACAAGAAAATTGAAAAACAAAAATTATTTTAAGTTTGAGATGAAGAGGATGTCGCTAAGTGTCGTGACGAAAGAGCCTTTGAAGAGAAAAGAAAGAGGAATGAAAAAAGATGATGCCACTTATCATAACAAAAGTTCATCCTGTCCAATGATTTGTTTTATAAAAATGATCTCAAATTAGTAATTTCTTTTAGTAATCCCTACCAGGGATGTATCTAGATCTCCATGCACCGTGTCCGTGGCAAAGACACAACAAATGAAATCCCTACTGATCAATTGGGCAAGAAGGCTACATAGTTTAGAATAAAATAAAGTACTAAACTAGAACAGAAAACCACTGGCTAAGAGTTGTGATACCAAAACAAATTACCTGAAAGCCTCTCATATTTTAGTTGGACGCTTCCGAAGGTGAGTGTTCTATATCACTCTATTCTTCTTTAGTACTCCCTCCGGTTTGGTAATACCTGTCGTTTTGGACATAATGATGATCAAACTTCCGAAACTTTGACTAACAATATGTTTTTAAATATTTAAATTGGATACATAAAAATTATATGTGTAGACTTGTCTCGAGAAGTATTTTCATAATATTATAATTTTATTGCGTTTTATAAATATATTATAATAAAAATTAGCGGTCAAAGTTTGTGTTTTGAAGACCGTGTCGATGTCCAAAACGACAGATATTACATGATATACACATAAAAATTAAAATAAGTATAACGTACCTTAAGGTTCCAATGCAACATAGTGTCAATACTAGTATATGGTACTAAACTACTAATACCACATTGTTCGAAGTTGGTGGCATTTGCGGGTAACTCTCCGAACTTCGAGAGCACTTCTATTTGGTGGTGTTCCATTCCAGATGAAAGTAGGGGAACCCTCACTCCAAAAATTTGCACTACAGGCCACTCCACATTCTCTTTACTCCCACTCTAACAATTTCTAGAGTTGAACTGTTTGGTACAATTTTATTCAACTTCTATTAAAATTCAGGAGTAGGAGTTATGCCAAACAGGCCTTTGTAGGGTAGCCGCTGGCATCAATGCTTGAAGCCACGTTTTGTGTTTAGCTTCCGTCGAGGGAGCACACTAGAGATGGCCTGTACATACATGCGTATACGGTATATACTACTCACAAGTCTATACATAATGTGATTTGCTGGAATAGTAGTATACGGTAGGTTCTACAGAAAATAGTAACCAGCAAACTAAGATTCATGCATGGAGGAGTATTATTGATAACAATTGTCCATAGCGTATTGTACATGCCTGCCATGCACTAGCTACATCATAGTAAAATTGAGGAGTTAGTTCAATTGAGGAGTACCCAAATCATAGTAAAATTGAGGAGTTACAGAATGGGAAGTGTTTTTCTATATGTTACAGAATGAGGCGATATATGCGCTCCTAATCAAGCAACACAACTGAGCTGAGCTGGTTACAGGCGCTGGTTTAGAGATCGGCGATTCCAGAGGGCCAGGGTTCGAATCCCATGGTCCACCAATTTTTTTTACAGTTTTTTTCCTGCTTTTTCGTACATTGTTTGTTCATACAAGTCTAGTTAATGCTTCAAAAAAAATTTGGTATCAAATCCGGCCAAATTGCTACCTAATCCGGTCCAAAATTTTGAAATCTCACCGTTTTTCCCGAGATTTCGCCCGTTTATTCCGAGATCTCGCCCGAGATACAAAATCTACTGTTCACTTTTGATTTTTTTTTTTTGAATTTGCTCATTTCGCCGGGATCTGTAACTTCGCCATGGACCGAAAACCGAAATCTCGTCCGAAAAAAACGAAATCTCGCCGGGATTTGTAACCTTGACCCTAACAAGTTAGTGTTAAGATAATAGATAGAAAAAAGCCAAATTCTTTTTAAAACAATTTACAGAAATAATACATCAAATCAAAAAATTATAGAACTACGTGCCTGTCGTCAATTCAAACGGACGGTTACAAAGGGCTATCGCTAATGGTTGCAGGTCTCTGTTGCCAATTGAAATGGCAACAGAGTCTTTGTCGCTATTTCAATTGGCAGACCTGTCCCCAATTCAAGCGACGACAAATGGGTATTTTTGCGGTTTTTTGATTTGGTATATTATTTATGTAAAAAAAAATAGAAATATTATTTTAAAAAATAATTCGAAAAAAGCCGGATTGCCGAACCGGAAAACCCTAGCTGAAGTGCTGAACCCACCTCGAACCCAAACTCAGACGGTTAGATCCAACAAAAACCCCACGAGCGAAAATCCCCAAACCCTCACGCTTCCTGCCGCCCCCTCCCGGCGAGGCCGCCATGCTCGCCTCCGTCCGCTCCCTCCGCCGCCTCTCCTCAAGCGCACTCCGCCGCCTCCTCCTCCTCCAGCCATCATCACCCTCATCATCTCCACCTCTTCTCCCGCCCGTCCGAACCCTAACCCGCGCCTTCCTGCCCCGCCTGGCGGGGCCCCGCTTCTCCACCGCCTCCTGCTCCTCCACCCCCTCCCGCCTAGGAGAATGCGGCTCGCTTGGCACCCCGGCGATACCCGAGTCGGAGGAATCCGAGGTGGAGGTGGAGGCTGCGGTGGCGCGGCATGACACGGACGCGTACGCGGCGGTGGAGCTGGCGCTGGATTCGGTGGTGAAGGTGTTCACGGTGTCCAGCGGCCCGAACTACTTCCTGCCGTGGCAGAACAAGGCGCAGCGCGAGAGCATGGGCTCCGGTAAGCAACCGATCTTAGCAGTCTGGTGTCGGAGTAGTGTGTTTGGATCTCTGCTACTGTGGTAGGTGGCTAGGTGCGGTGAGCATGTGAAAGGAAGTGGCAATTTCGATTTCGTGGATCGGTTGAGTGTTAACTTTCTGTTGAATCACAAGAACATCTTGGTGGGGTACTGGGGTTAGCCCGCACCTGAAATTTATTTAGAAGACTGCTAAATTGCAGTGCCAATCAATGTTACAACAGGCAACAAGGAAGCATCTCGCGTGTAAACTTTGTGCCCTTGTTCTCGGTTGTATATTTCAGTTAGTATGAACTGAGTAGATGTAATAGAACGGGAAAATATGGAATTTTTAGCTTTATTTACAAGTTACTATAACTGGATTTTCTACTATATTACTGGATTTGATTCGTGAACTGTTTAAATGTACAAGCTGTACTACAAAACATATAGGTCTGACTTCAGATAATGTGAAACATCAGTCATTTTTGGGCTCCCGTGACAGCTGAACAGGGTCAAATCTGTTGAAGTGGACTTCATTCTTTGATTCATCTGCTAATTTCATGTCCCTGTTGTAGGATTTGTAATTCCTGGAAAGAGGATTGTCACAAATGCACATGTGGTCGCTGATCATACTTTTGTTCTTGTGAGGAAGCATGGATCACCTACGAAGTACAAGGCGGTAGTTCAGGCTATTGGCCATGAGTGTGACTTGGCCCTTTTGACTGTTGAGAGTGAGGAATTTTGGGAGGGGATGAACAGTTTGGAGCTTGGAGACATTCCCTTTTTGCAGGAAGCAGTCGCTGTGGTTGGCTACCCTCAAGGTATGAGTTTGAAGTTGACAGTCCGATATACTTTGCAGTATTTATAGTTAGATGTCAAACTTGTTAGTTATATGATTTCATCCGCTGAACGTGTTCAATTTAGGTTGGGCATACGGCAGACCTTGACCATCTTGTTTGCAAGGGCACAACTGAAACATGTTAACACTATGAATGAACATGATCTAATTGATCACAAAGAGTTCTAGTGGACAACTCAACAAATCATAGCTTACACATGATGTTGCTAGAAAGTGAAAACTCAAAGATGTTCTTAGTAATTAATTATAAAAATTACTTATTTATGTTCTTTCAATTGTAAGGTTTCACCTTTATCCATTATCCACTATTATTTGTATAAACAATAACATATATTTCATTTGGACTATATTTTTTATATAAAGGCTTTTAAAGTACAATTCAAAAAATGTATTGTTTTTGACATACATGGTAGATTTTAGAAACTTTATCTCTGGTAGAATCAGGTAGGATCTTAGATTATACTGTCTGATCCTAGGATGTAATCTTGTCCAAGCTTCTTCAATTTGATTCAAGATCCCTATCCTGACAGATTCTAATTCGAATTTGTGTTGTGTCATAAAGATTGCTTACCACTACTATTTGTGCGGCTCAGCTTGCTCCAATGCTATTGCTAACATAAATTGTTGTGTAGGACCTTCTCACTAGAGTTCTTGTTAAAAACAGAAAACTGTGTCAAAATGTGGACTGCTATATGATTCTTGTACTTTATATGGCTCAGGTGGAGACAATATTTCTGTTACCAAAGGGGTTGTCTCTAGAGTTGAACCAACACAATATGCCCATGGTGCTACTCAGCTCATGGCTATACAAATAGATGCTGCTATCAATCCAGGTAATAGTGGAGGGCCTGCAATTATGGGTGATAAAGTAGCTGGAGTTGCTTTCCAAAATCTGTCAGGAGCGGAAAACATTGGGTGAGTCCTTGACTAATTTCGTCTTGCACCGATTTTACCTGGAATTCTTTGCTTAACCCGTTCTTTTGCAGGTATATTATACCTGTGCCCATAATTAAGCGTTTTATTTCTGGAGTGGAAGAGAGCGGTAAATATTCTGGGTTTTGCACTCTTGGATTATCTTGCCAGGCCACTGAAAATATTCAATTGAGAGAGTGCTTTGGGATGCGTCCTGAAATGACTGGAGTGTTAGTGAGTAGAATAAATCCACTATCTGATGCTTACAGAATTTTGAGGAAAGACGACATCCTTCTTGAGTTTGATGGTGTGCCTATAGCAAATGATGGGACAGGTGAGCTTAAAAGTTTCTACACGCGCGGTACTTCAGTATGCATTAGCAACCTCTTTATGATTTCTTATATGTTTATATCTTTGAATGCATTACTTATCTTAGTTATCTATGTATTATGTTATCTGTAAGACACTAACACTGGCATTGGTATGCTTTGCTACATGTTTTTGCATACCCACTTTTGTGCAAATTGATGAATCTATCTATGCACAATTCTGAAACTAAGATCTTGAGGTTTTTTTAATACCTGCAGTCCCATTTCGGAATAGAGAGAGAATCACCTTTGATCATCTGGTGTCCATGAAGAAGCCTGAAGAAACAGCCATTATAAAAGTACTAAGAGATGGCAAAGAGCATGAATTGAATGTCACACTTAGACCTGTAAGTCCTTGCAATGTTACTTGTACATTTTATCCGAGCTTTTGATTAACTGGGGTGCTTTTTTTTTTTGGAGGATTTCTGGTTAATAAATGTAATAACGATGTTCTGGCGTTCTTCCTGTTTAGTGTTTATTGCAACTAGTTTCACTAGTGGTAGACATGGTGGTGGACTCAACCTTGAAACTCAATCCCAATACTGACCTACAAAAGTAACATCCCAGTCCAACACCTATTACCTGTTCAGCTGTTCTAGAACCCAACCCACAAAACACTGTTAAGTTTGTAACTCACTGAATTCACTATGTTAGCCTAATGGTAATGGGTTCGCCTATTTTAGACCTTTTATAGAGCTGTTTAGATAGGGCTGATCTGACCAGATTTGTTGGGCAGCCCAACCCATCTCTTTTGTAGGTCAATAATAATCCACAAAAGTGGATCCATTGGTTTCACACACACTCTTACTCTCTCTCCCTCTCTCCCTCTCTCTCCCTCTCTCTCTCTCTCTCTCTCTCTCTCCGGCATTGGCTTTGCACCCGTCATTTCTCTCTGCACCTTTGTCCCCCTTGTTCTAATGCTTTTCACATGTAGACAGTGCAAGTGATCTTATACATGTGATTCTTCTTATGCAGTTACAACCTTTAGTCCCTGTACATCAATTTGATAAACTACCCAGCTACTACATTTTTGCTGGTTTTGTTTTTATCCCGCTGACCCAGCCTTATCTCCATGAATTTGGAGAAGACTGGTACAACAATTCACCACGCCGACTATGTGAACGGGCACTGCGAGAGCTTCCAAAGAAGACTGGTGAACAATTAGTTATCCTATCTCAGGTACTATTACATTAATCCACTATCTACTCATGTTTCAGTTTGCCGTTTCAGGATCGTATTAGGAAATGCTTTGCATCACACCATTCCCGTAAACCTGTTTACTAAATAATTCATGTTTCAGGTCCTCATGGATGATATTAATGTTGGTTACGAAAGGCTTGCTGAACTGCAGGTATTTTGCTATAAGAAAATCTCTTACTACACGAGCACAAATGTAAATTATGTCGTATTGCACTCCAATCATTTATAGTTCTCTGAACTGATCAGGCTGCGTAATATGATCAGGTAAGGAAGGTGAATGGTATGGAAGTGGAAAACTTGAAGCATCTGTGCAGCCTTGTGGAAGGCTGCACTGAAGAAAACTTGAGATTTGATTTGGACGATGAGCGGGTGATCATCCTGAAATACCAGAACGCAAGGCTTGCCACGTCCCGGATCCTAAAGCGGCACAGGATACCGACAGCCATGTCGGCTGACCTTGTCGTTGAACAAGCGACTAACGGTGAGACAGAGGCGTCATGCGCTAGCTAACACATATTCTCGCTGACGATAGCTACGCGGTTTCCTGCGGAATAACAGATGTCAGCAAAGTTCATTTTCCTGGGACACATGCGATAGGCCGAGGACTGCCCGGAGTTGTCCATCGGTTGGCGGCTCCAGTTTCGCTCTCAGTTTTGACGCAAGGAGGGGTTGGTCTGCAGCAAATAAGAAATTAAGAAGCCAAGTTCTTCAGGCTGAGATGCAACACTATTTATCATTCTTTTGACCCCACCATCTGCCATTCATTTTTGTCACCGTAACGGTCGTGACGCCCCCACGTTGAATTGAGATTATGTACCATCACAAAAACATAACATAGGAATCATGGTTGCAACACTGCTTCTTTCATGCTGTACATGTTCTCTTGATAGATTAAGGCTCAGTTCGTTTTATCTTTTGGATTCTGGATTATAGGAGAAGCTGCTTTTGATTATAGGAGAATTGGGTCGAGTGGGATGCGACTTCTAGGTTCTGGATTGGGCCGGTGAGAATTAGGTTTTAGCCGGATTTTGATTCTATATGGAGAGTAGCTTTTGATTCTTAATGAAACTGTTTAGAATATTTTTGTTTGGCAAATAATCTATTTTTTTAAGCTGAAGCTGAAAGAAAGGACGTTGGATGTCATGTGGGGAAATTTCTGGTTGACACCTGAGCATTTGTGGGCATGGGCGTGGTTGGGCCTAGGTTGGACCGTCTGGCTTCAGTGTTCTATAGTCTATCGGACTGGCCCATATGGGCCTCGTTCGGCTGCACTTACTTTGGGCTGGGCCGTGTCTATCCTCCCATTGCTTCTGGTAGCTTCTGTCTCTCTTCTCTGGACCGTTCACTTCACTTCAGCCAGCCAGTGCTACTGCTACCTGCCGCAGCCTAAGCAACAACAAATCTCTCTCCAAGCTCAGAAGCAGAAGTAGATTAGGCGTCCAAACCTTCGTAAGAATCGCTAATCTCGCAACCTAGTTCTTGCGGCGGCGGCAGCCACCTTCGAAGATTGAAGCCTATAGGCTAGAGGAGAGAGGGGCCGCGCACACGTACCATCCGGGGGAGTCGCAGGATGGAGCTGCGCTTCTCCCTGCCCGCGACCTGTTCGATGTTTTGCCTCAGAGAAGCGGGGCACCCCAATCCCCACCCCATCTGCTTCCGCGCGGTCCCTGCGCGCGCCGGGAGCCTCGGCCGCTTCGGTCCTTGCCCGCGCGCCCCGAGGCTCGTGCTCGCCCCGGCGCCGCGGGCGAGCGACTCCAAGGCCGTGCAGCTGGTGCTCGGTGGCCAGGCGCGCGACGACGACGACGACGGCGACTCCGCGTCCAGCGACAACGAAGGTGGCGACGGCGAGGACGGCCCGGCGCCCATGACGGACGAGGAACGGAGGACGCTGCGGAGGAAGATACGGGAGATGATGGACCGTGTGCCCGAGACGCGGGAGCTGACGGACCCGGAGGAGAGGAAGGCGAAAATGAGGGAGCTGCTGACCAAGTACGAGCTGGTGGTCGAGGAGGAGGACCCGGACTGGCCCGAGGACGCCGAGGACGGCATGGGCTTCAGCCTCGACCAGTTCTTCGACAAGATCACCATCAAGGCCGAGAAGAAGGACGACGACGAGGAGGACGATGTGGGGCATCGCAGCGACAAGGAGATCGTTTGGGAGGATGACAACTACATCAAGCCGATCAGGGATGTCAAGATCAAGGATTGGGACGACGCCGTGTTCACGGACTTTGGCCCGCTGATTGTGCTTGTTCATAACCGGTACAAGAGGTATCTGATTCCTTTGCTCCCACCCAAATGCTTGAGCATTTCGATTTTCGGTGGAAAACATTTGATGTATGATCATGATGCATCTCACGATTCTGCTAGTCATCCAACAACTTCACGATGGTTCTAGTCTTGAGCATCCCCTTGTCCGAATAGGAAAGCTTATGCAGCATCCGATTTTTGTTTATTTTAAGTAAAATGCACCATCCAATACGAGTTTGACAAAGCATGGATGCTGGCCTTGTAGACCACAGGAGAACGAGATGGCAAGGGCTGAGCTCGTTAAGGCGATCGAGATGTTTTGGGAACACAATCTGCCTTCACCGAGGGTACATAGCTCCTTGCAACATTCTTCCAGCGGTTTCGGACCGTTCTTGCGTGAGCATTCCGCCTTCTGACCGCTCTTGATCATCTGCAGTGTGTCGCGGTCGATGCATGCGCCGAGCCCGACCTCGTGGATGCCCTCAACGTGTCTGGCTTCCCGGAGGTCCTCTTCACCAATGCCGGGAGGATACTGCACCGTGACAAAGGTATCCGTACCAATGCCATGGAGGAAATATTCCTCCGGTTTAACACCGGGCATTTGATCAATCGCGTCGTGATGTTTCCTGACCTTGGAATCTCTCCTCCTGTTAGCTGTCCGGTCGGCCGAGGAATGGTCGAGGATGATGGCGTTCTTCTACTACAAGGCTGCAAGGCCGCCGTGCTTGAGTGAAGCAGATGGTCAGGGTGAAGAGAAGGTCCCTCTGCTGTCATGACAAGTTGAGAACGAACGTGGATGGGTAGCTTTGTATAATTGTATTGCTACTTCACATCAGTCTACGGGCCATTTGTTGTTGCGGTGCTGCTAGCTAGTTAGGGAACATTAAAAAAAATGGCTACATTGATTTGCTGTTCTACTGTACCATGGATGGATCTCGAGCTTTAGCAGGGAAGCGAACGCCACGGTGGTTCTGTACTTTCTTTTTGTTTTGCGAGGAAGTGGTGTTATACGTCGATGGCAGAGGTTTGGCGATTTTCGTATTCGATATAAGATTTGACCTGTATTTACAAGAATCAATTGATAATTTATCATCACTTATATGTACTGTTGATTATTTGTCCTATGATATCTCACTGATATGCGAGCCTTAGAGCCATATGTCAGTGAGACACATGAGACAAATGATCAATTGCACCATAAAAAAAAAGGGAAAATGATCAAATCTCCTTTGAATACCTAGAAATCCAAATTCCGATTATCCTTTTTCTGTTTTTTAAAAATCCGGTTTTAGCGTATTCGAAATTTGAAACACCGGATAAGGGTTAGAACCCATACCCGGTTATGGGCTTCCGGGTATGCAATGCATACCGGGTTTATGGATTTCCGGGTATCATGTACTTCGATACTTTGTATGCCTTTGATCTGGCAAGAAACCGAGTAGTTGTGCAGAAACCTGAGCAGAAGGAAGCAAATGGGATTGGAAAGGGAAAAAATATTGAAATATACAACATGTAATAAAAAATTTCGAAACTATACAATATTTAAAAAAAATTGCAAAAGTGACATCGCAGCCGCCATGTGGGGCGCACGCCGGCAAGACGGCCACTGGCTGCCGCCACGAGGACGGCGGCAGACCAGTGTGGCTACGGCAGCTCACCGCATTGTCGCCCTCGGCCCCACGGCCCTGGCTGCCGCCTGTGCGGCGGCAGTGTGGCAGCCAATGAGCCTCCCCGCCCCTGCACCGGTCCCACTGCCGCCGCCACAGGCACGGCGGCACAGTGTGTCCTCCGCCGATGCCCCCTTCCGACCCCGGCCTCGCAGACGGCTCCTCCGCGCAGTGTCTCCCTTCCACCCGTTGCTTGCCGTGAAGGACAAAGACTTTCATTTTTAACGCGCCAATTCATTTGCCTGGATACTTTGGACGCCAAAAGGTGCATGCATGTGGTTGAAACAGTGGCCGGTGGTTGAAATAGCACAATGTGTCACGTCAATTTCTGTCGTGTTGGAATCCAATGCCGCATAAAATCAAGATTACGGCTAATAATAGAGCTAAGTAACGCGCTTAATCCGTAATAATTGTCATTTATGTAAACGTCACAGTGATGAGCTTTGCGCCTATAAAAACCGGGGGGGTGCGTCGCTCTCCTTACAGAGCAGAGTGTGAAAGAAGAGTTTGAGAGCATAGCGGTGCTTGCTTTGAGAGCTTGAAGGCAAGGCCAAGAAACCGAGAGCGCAAAAACAGTAGATTAAATAGTCGGTGGTTATAGTTTGTTGGAATCCATTCGTGATATTTATTTCCCCTGACTACTTCTTTGAGTTCATATTGTTGTTTTTACTTCGTGTAGATACCGCCATTGTAGAGAGTGCACACGGCGACCTCGACGCTATTCGGGAAAAGTTGGAGGAAGGCAAGCACCTCCTTTAGTCATGTTCATACCACATTTCATATAAACTAGCAATTTATGTATGCTCACCGTATATTTTGAATCTGGTAGATATATACCCACATTCCATATAAACTAGTAATTAATCGTAGCAACTAGAAATATCTATGTTCGTAGAAATATTCAAATGGAGTAAAAAGTTGAATTTAATATTCTTGCATAAAGATGGGTGTCTGAGTATCCGCAGAGGTCAGGACCCTCTGGCGAGCTTCCACTCCAATGATTATTCGTTTGAGCGAAGGACTGTTCTTATTTTTGGACGTAAGCACTACTTGGACCCGAAAGGAGTTGAGCTCCTTTCTGAACTTTACAACTCGAACGAAAGTACCCGCATAATCCGACTTAAAAATGGGTGGCGCGGGCTTCTGGACATTGGTAAGTTATTTTGCCTTAATACATATTTCGCTTCTTATTGTGGTTTTTTCTTCGTGTAGATACCGACCTTGCAGATAGCGCACACGCTGATCTCTACGCCGGACCAGAAAACTCATAGCAAGGCAAGCACCTCCTTCAATCATGTTCATACCACTATCTTAGCCAGATTAAGTTGTTATGAAGAAATGTATGTACGCATGTGTTACATTCAATTAACACCCTATATATGGTGACCTACTTTAATACTCTGTGGTTTGTTTATTTTTTTCACAAAGTTTAATAATTTTTGTTTATTCCATACATGATTTGTATCTTATGTGTATTTTTGACGAACATTTATTGGGTCAAAATTTGGAGTTTTGATCTTCTATTCTACTTGGAGAAGGTTAGTTACATCATAAATAATAGTATGTTTTGGTCAGTGCAGTTTTAGTGACCAACTTGTTAGGTTAGATTACCGTATTTACGTTTGTGCAATTTATTATTGTTGACGACATTGTAGTGTTATGCTGTAGTGAAATGTTACGACGGTATTAGGAAACATTAGTACAATGCTATTATGATATTATGTTTGTAGCAGTAATCTATGTGATATTATGTGCGGAGAACGTGAATTAACCGTGACACCTAAAAATGTTTACGTAAGTAAGAATATTACATGAATTAACAACCTTATTTTGGGACCATTAGTCTATCCAGAGGACAGGACCCTCTGCGGAGGTAACCTTGTGCTGTCTGGGAGGGCTGGAACCTCCGATGACCATCGGCCTGTTTGTATTTCACACGATCGTCACCTTAAGCATAAAGCATAAGACTGTGTTTTTGTTGGACGTAATCACAACTTGGACCCGAAAGGAGTTGACCTCCTTTCTGAACCTAATTACTCGAACCAAAGTTGCTGCTTAATCTGACTTAAATATTGGTGGCACGAAGTTCTGGACTTTGTTAAGTCATTTCGCCTTATTACTTATTCGACTTCGTATTGTTCTATTTATTTTTGGACGTAATCATTACTTGGACCCGAAAGGAGTTGACCTCCTTTACGAACCTAATAATCGGAACCAAAGTAGCCGCTTAACTGACTTAATTTTTTGACCCGAAGGAGTCTCTCGCAGAGGTCGGGACCCTCTCGCCGAAGCTTCGTCGAACGTTCCAATCGTATTTATTTCGCATGATGATTCGCTCCAGCGAAGGACTGTTTTTTTGGACGTAATATCTACTTGGACCCGAAAGGAGTTGACCTCCTTTCTGAACTTTACAACTCGAACCAAAGTATCCACTTAATCCGACTTAAATATTGGTGGGCGGAAGTTTTCCTTTATTACTTATTGGACTTCTTATTGTTCTTTTGCTTCGTGTAGGTACCGACAACTGCAGAGACCGAACACGTTGACCTCGACGCTGCCGTAAAAACTTCGAGCAAGGCAAGCATCTCCCCTTATATCATGTCGCTAGCACGCTTTTACCAAACTTATGTTGTTATGATGAAATGTATGCATGCATCTCGCTAGTAGTATTTTACATGATATTATGAGTGTGGAATGTGGTTTTAGGATTTAATAAATGCATATGTCTTGTGCTAGTATGTTATATAACATATACATAATTATATGTTGGCATACATTTCAACTGTACGTAACCATAACATTAATGCTTTCGTAATTAAAATTTGAGTAATGCCAATACGTTTAAAGATGTTAGCGGTGCGTGTGTGCATTTATTGTTGACTACAATTATGTATTTCTACAGTCCTCGATGGCGATCCCGCTTCATATATGGCATGGGGGGGAGCCCGAAAAATTGCAGGGCCCATTTGTCAGCATGCATAATTGTGCACACATAGAGACAAATTTAAATCCACCGATAGAGTTTCGTACAGTAGCAAGAGCGGTTGCACGCTCTCTTAGTGTTGACCGTACGTTGTACAAGCTCGTGGGTAGATGGGGTTAGGCCCCATGTAGTGCCAAATAGCTTGCTTTACGTGTACAACCTATTCGAGCTCAGAGAACGAGTGCCTGGCGATTCTACATGGAGAAGGCCGCACAGAAGGGTTCGCACTAGGTGTTCACGTGAAGATGGTCCCTCGCACCCCCGCTGGGGAGGCATGGACGAGCCGAGCCCAGGAGGAGGACATGGGGGTCAATGCGGACGAACAACCCGAGCCCGAAGAGGAAATTGCGATGAGCTCGCGGCAAGTCCCCGCTCAAGGGGGCTTGGCGAGGAGCTGGCGAGATGGATTCGCCCGTCCCTCGAGGTTGATGCGGATGCCCTAGCGGATGACCCTCACCCTACTTATGGTGACGGTCCCGACGAAGATGAGGACCGGCCAAGAATCGCATTTTGCACTTGCGAACCCTACCGATCGTGGTTCGCCCGCTTGGAGGATATTTCTAGGCGTGGGCAAGACCATAGCGATATAGAACTTCGATCAGGAGTTTGCCACAAAGGAGGAAGCGATGCATACGCACTAATTACGCAGGCCGACCGGCGTGACCACCGTGGTGACTCGCTTCGGACCTGCACAGCTTCGAGCTTAAATGTAAGAAAGAGCGGCGGTCACGAATACTATGTTCGTGCGAATCGCCTAAACATCAAGCACCATTTCGTTATAACTCGGTACACACCGCACACATGCAGCAGGCGCTTGTTGAACACAAGCGGTGTGGTGAAATCAAGATTCATCGCAAATCACGTTAGACGCGTCTTTGAAGGCCGACATTAGCCTCAGGCCCGCAACCATAATTGCCGAGATGCGAGCAGACAGGGATGTCCATAAACTACTTGCAAGCTTGGCGAGCAAAGCGGATGGCTTTGAAAATCTTTGTTTGGTAGTTTTATGGAGTCATTCAATTGGGCTCCACGACTACTAAGGCGGATAGTCGCAACAAACCCGGCTCGAATATGCTATTCTTTGCCGAACCCGCAGCTTCCCGATGGAACGATTGCTCGGAACACTACTACCTCCTCAGGGTGTTCGGGCGTTCGTCCGTGCATCACGGCATTCAAAGAATCGCCGTCTGTTATATGCGTGGATGGGACATTTCTGTCGGCGATACAATGGCACCCTACTCACCGCCTAGTCGCCGATGCAAACAACCGGCTACTACCGGCTGGCTTCGCGTGGTTGAGGGCGAAAGCAACGATACCGGTTCTGGTTCCTATCCCTGGTGAAGACCGTGTGGTGCGGGATAGGCCCGGTGTGCGTCGTATCGGACCGTAATGCAGCTGCTGAACGCCCTCGATAGAATGGCGGAGGATGAAGATTGCCATTGCCCGGTGGAGAGACGTTCAGCGTAGATGGTGCATGCGTCACCTTGGGGCGAACTCATACACCATGTGCGGGAACAAGAACATGGTGAAGCTATTCAAAACCCTATGCATGCAAAACCAAGCTGCGCAAGTTCGACACGATATTTAACCAAATTAACGAGCGCTCAAAGGAACTGGTGGCGGAAGAGACCACGGAGGGCACACAGGTAATTGGTGGCTCGGAGGTCTCCGTGACGGGCGCAAGATGACATTCGCTCAATGGATAGCTCGTAAACCCGCCGAGAGATGGGCCTGGGCGCACGATACAAATGGTGCTCGGTGAAGATAATGCCCTCTCTAGTACGGTAGCACATCATTTGACAAAGACTCTTTTCCACCTAAGCGGTATGCTTCGTTCTGCAGATACTCCATCATGACGATTTAACTTCGCCGAGTCGTACAACAATGTGTCGCGGGGGCTCGTTGCCTACCCATTTGCTCAATCATTGAGCTCACATTTTTAGGACCGCGAAATACTTTGTTGATCGGCAAAGGGCGGCGTACAATCGCGGCTCAACCTTCGCTCCCGTGTCGAGGCTTTGTTACAAATGCCGTGAGGCGTAAAGCTCAATTCCACCGCGACGCGCATGATGGACCTCGCGAGAACATTTTTCTCGCCGAGTGCAAGCGCAAGCACCGTTCGGGATACTCGCGGGGACACAAACCGTAGATGCCAGCTCGCCCGTATGAGGCGATCTGCTCATGCAACAAGCCTCGCTTAGAGCACATCCGCCGCGACGCGTGCTAGCAGCGTGCCGTGACATGGGGGGCAACGACGGCACACAATATGTCACACCGTACTACCGTATGGATGCCGTTAGAGCAACATGGACGGGGCATTTCGAACCGTTCAACGTCGGCAACAACTACAAGACCTCCGAACCCCCTACGTGGCTCCCGTACCCCACACTAAGGCGCGATACGCCAGGTAGACTGCGCCCGCGCGGTTTGAGGGTGACATGGATGCGTCTCAACGAGACGATGGCCTTCGGCTGGCCGTCGCATCTGCAGCACAGGGCATGACCGTAGAAGCCGCCCAAACAGAGGGTGATGTTGTCCAATGTAATATTTCAACTATACGCTTAGACATGCAACATCTTCCTACTACCTTCCTTTTGCATTCTCTTCGTGAAATTTCAGTTATGTAATTTATGAACCTAAATTTCTTTGGGTATGTACAGTGGTTTTGAAATTTCTTCTGATGTTATTTTTCGTATTTCATTGTTTCATTCCCTGGAGATTATGCAGGCTTGTTATGGAGTTGCCGTGAGTCATGCGATCGAAGCATGATGACGACCACAGGGCTCGGAAGTGGGCCTCGGCCAGACGGTAACGCCATTACTACATCGTCGTAACGTATCGCATAGCGTCACGCACCTTCGTTATGCTAAGCACGTTTACTTGCTTTGTCCTTGCAGCTTAACACTCTCCGCATGCGTGGCTCCCGTAACATTAAGACATTGGACCCTCGGTTCATATACGGCTGGGGCGACGGCCGTACATTAGCTTCGCATTTACAGTGCGTGGAGCCTCTGAAGGAAGGGCAGTGGACCGATGCCTAGGATCGACGGGGCCCTTATCACCGCGTTGGTCGACAGATGGCGCCCGAGACGCATACTTTCCACCTCCTTCGGCGAGATGGCGGTGACCCTCAAAGATGTCGCCATGTTATTTAGCCTTCCACTTTCAGTAAACCCCTCGTAGTGCGCAAGCCCTCCAAAGAGGCATGGAAGAACTATGTAGAGGAAAGGTAATAAATGTGAAAGCACACCGACCACACTTATCTCGGGAGCTAATGTGATTTGCTAACATGTGATTTTCTTCGATGCGTGTTTGGCACAACGTACACGGAAGCTGTGATCGTGGAGTCTCTTTCACATGGCTTGATCTCCGGAGGCTGGACCATGTCTCAAAACGCCGACCCTGGTCGATAAATAGGCATTTCGAGGTGTACCTCTATTTCCTCCTTGCAGAATTTTATTTACAAACGGAAATGGTGATTCCGCTGCCCCCACCTCGTTTGGGTCGCCGGGAATTAGCCGAGCAAAGTGCGAGAAGATGCAAAGACCGGACTTCTACGGTGGGGCTCGGCGGTTCGCAGACACATATCGCGAGATGTGTGCGGCTGCCCGCCACGGTCCACACCAACTTCAATAATGGGAGGTTGCCCCTCGCTTCTCTGATTGTGGTCCTGGTCGTACCTACCCATAGCGCGACCAAGAGTGTCAAAGCGGTACTACCCAAAGTGCCGTCGATGAAGCTAACGTGCATCCACTCGCAAGGCCAACCTTGGGTTACAAATGGATGCATGCCCGGACCGATGGGCCCAGAATCAGACCGCGGCTCCTACCCTCGTCTCGTGGGGACCTAGACTTCTTGACATCGGCGCAGTCACGTGGGATCCCTTTTCCACCCAGGCCGCGACGGAGGTTGCGTCGGGAGGCCGTATCTCCAATCTGCGCACGGGAGCCTCGGTATTGGATGACGAAATGCTTCCTCCTGTGCATGAGTGCCGTTGAGCCATACTTCTCGGAGAGCTGCGTTCGCCAATTTGGGTACCGGCAGTCTTTCCTCCACCGCCTCCAACAGACTCAAAGCTCCCATGGGTATGTCTCTACATGTCACATTACTTTCACGCCATCTTGTGAAAACCATTAATAACGTGTTGGATTGATCCGCAGGAGGAGTACATCGGGCACAACTACAAGCTGGTCGCACGGAATAGCCGGCATATTGAGAGGTGGAACTCGATGGCCACCGAGGACGTCTGGAACCCATCAGCGCAGCCCACGAGACGGACACACTTGGGTACCTTGATCTGCAGACCTCGCACAGGCGGTGCTCCTAGACAGGGGTGTGGCGATGCCAGTGCAACATGGCTATGCTGAGGAGTACGCAGAGCGCATGCACACACTGGTACGGATTGCACCTATCACATATTAAAAACGGGGGATATACCCAATTAAACATTCGATACGTATTAATTTGCAGAGGCGTGAGGCGGAGTACATGCATGACCAGGCGGACGAGATCCTCACGCAAATACAGGAGCAAAGAACGTCAATCAAGCAATCGCCTACGGAACCTTCTTCGCCAAGACGGGCCACCGCGATAAGAAATGCGGTCGAGATGTTGGTGGCCATAGACCGTCTACCCAACGTGATTACGAGGATGTACCGTACGAGGCGCCGCCCGCACCGAGCCCCCTGATGAGGAGCATGTCCATGGATAGACGTGCAACGCCTGTGGCTCCTCGGCGGCAGCAAGACCCACCCAGAGCATCGACTTCCTCCCGGGTCCCGAGCCATGAGAGCGGCCGGGGCCATGGAGGCGGGTACGTTGAAATAGGTGCTGGGGCAAACGTTCAAGGAGGAGTACACATCAACATGTCACCGTCCCCATCATTGCCGCAGGAGTCTTTTAGTACCCCCGTCCAACATCAACAAACATGGGAGGACGTGTCGAGGGCGTACGATGACCTTATGGGATCCGGGGCTACATTCACTGATTTGCTCGCGACGACGTGTTTGCAATCCCTAGGGTTGGAATCGCGTCCCAGTAACCCCGAGGAGGCCGGTGGATCGAACTGGCAGGAGCAGCAGCCTTCGGACGTACTACGCGCATCAGGGTACCATGCAGACCAGTCGATGGCTGCATGGGGCATCCACAGCGCTGTCAGACGCGGGTCCACCAGGCGATTCGACGACTGAACGCGAGATGCACGGTTAGGTCCAGCGCAGGCGGCTGGACTACGTGTCCCCCAAGCGCCCAGAAATTTCACACCGTCGGACTACGATAACCAAGAACGTCGTGGTAGGGGGACGCGCAGGGGAAGAGGAAGGGGGAACTAGATCGTGTTGTATGAGACTTATGTTAACTTCTTTAATCTATGTCATTCAAACTTGTCAAATTTCTTTTGATTTTTTATGTTGCTCAAATGAAAAACTTGTCAACATGAAAAAGTTGCGTCTTGGAATTCTCTACAACTTTCATGTAGATCAAAGAATTATTCGAGCACAGGAAGACCTCCAAAATCGTGAATTACAGAAGGGTCCGTCGCGAACAGTTTTTGGTGTCCGGCGCAAATGCACTTACCTTTCCGATTATCTATGATTTTTTATATTGCTCAAATGAAAAACTTGTCAACATGAAAAAGTTGAATCTTGGAATTATCTACAACTTTCGTGTACACCAAAAAATGATTAGAGCACGGGAAAATCTCCAAAATCGAGAATTACAGAAGGGTCCGTCGCGAACAATTTTTGGTCCGACGCAAATGCATTTACCTTTCCGATTTTCTTTGATTTTTTCTGTTGCTCAAATGAAAAACTTGTCGACATGAAAAAGTTGCGTCTTGGAATTCTCTACAACTTTCATGTAGACCAAAAAATGATTGCAGCACATGAAGACCTCCAAAAATGCAAGTTACTGCAGACCATTCAATTTGGTCCGTGACATACGTGACAAAGTTGATATTTGGTCCGTGGTAAACATGAAATGTATAGGTTTTAATTTCGTCAAACGTATGTGCGTAACGGACTAAAGAGCAAATCAGCTGCATTCTTCAGAAAAAATAGACTCAGACGTGATATTTCACGGCCGGCCGAATGTGCTTAAGTTGTCATATTTTTGCGCGTCCGTTATAATTAGCCCTTTTCAACTATACGAAAATACGTACAACGGAATGTGTAATTACAATGTTTTTCCATAACATCGTAGTCAGTATAGAGAAGAGCAAATCAGCTGCATTCTTCGAAAAAATGGACTCATACGTGATATTTCACGGCCGGCCGAATATGCTTAAGTTGTCATATTTTTGCGCCGACCGTTATAATTAGCCATTTTCAACTATACGAAAATACATACAACGGAACATGTAATTACAATATTTTTCCATAATATCGTAGTCAGTATAGAGAAGACCAAATCAGCTGCATTCTTAGAAAAAATAGACTCAGACGTGATATTTCACGGCCGCCGAATGTGCTTAAGTTGTCATATTTTTGGCGCGACCGTTATAATTAGCCCTTTTCAACTATACGAAAATACATACAACGGAATGTGTAATTACAATGTTTTTCCATAACATCGTAGTCAGTGTAGAGAAGAGCAAATCAGCTGCATTCTTCCGAAAAAATGGACTCACACGTGATATTTCACGGCCGGCCGAATATGCTTAAGTTGTCATATTTTTGCGCGACCGTTATAATTAGTCCTTTTCAACTATACGAAAATACATACAACGGAATGTGTAATTACAATGTTTTTCCATAACATCGTAGTCAGTATAGAGAAGAGCAAATCAGCTGCATTATTCCGAAAAAATGGACTCATACGTGATATTTCACTAGGCCGAATATGCTTAAGTTGTCATATTTTTGCGCGAATCGTTATAATTAGCCATTTTCAACTATACGAAAATACATACAACGGAATATGTAATTACAATATTTTTCCATAATATCGTAGTCAGTATAGAGAAGACCAAATCAGCTGCATTCTTCCGAAAAAATAGACTCAGACGTGATATTTCACGGCTGGCCGAATGTGCTTAAGTTGTCATATTTTTGCGCGACCGTTATAATTAGCCATTTTCAACTATACGAAAATACATACAACGGAATATGTAATTACAATATTTTTCCATAATATCGTAGTCAGTATAGAGAAGACCAAATCAGCTGCATTCTTCCGAAAAAATAGACTCAGACGTGATATTTCACGGCCGGCCGAATGTGCTTAAGTTGTCATATTTTTGCGCGACCGTTATAATTAGCCCTTTTCAACTATACGAAAATACATACAACGGAATGTGTAATTACAATGTTTTTCCATAACATCGTAGTCAGTGTAGAGAAGAGCAAATCAGCTGCATTCTTCCGAAAAAATGGACTCACACGTGATATTTCACTAGGCCGAATATGCTTAAGTTGTCATATTTTTGCGCCGAATCGCTATAATTAGCCCTTTTCAACTATACGAAAATACATACAACGGAATGTGTAATTACAATGTTTTTCCATAACATCGTAGTCGAGTATAGAGAAGAGCAAATCAGCTGCATTCTTCCAAAAAATGGACTCATACGTGATATTTCACTAGGCCGAATATGCTTAAGTTGTCATATTTTTGCGCGACCGTTATAATTAGCCATTTTCAACTATACGAAAATACATACAACGGAATATGTAATTACAATATTTTTCCATAATATCGTAGTCGGTATAGTGAAGACCAAATCAGCTGCATTCTTCCAAAAAATAGACTCAGACGTGATATTTCACTACTAGGCCGAATGTGCTTAAGTTGTCATATTTTTGCGCCGACCGCTATAATTAGCCCTTTTCAACTATACGAAAATACATACAACGGAATGTGTAATTACAATGTTTTTCCATAACATCGTAGTCGGTGTAGAGAAGAGCAAATCAGCTGCATTCTTCCGAAAAAATGGACTCACACGTGATATTTCACTACGGCCGAATATGCGCTTTCTGTCTGGCCGTCGCCTAAGTCGATGTGCCGCAACGGAGGGATGGGCACTACCAGACACTTCGAGCTGCAGCTTTGCTTCGCCATACCCCTCCCATTGCGCTGCAAACGCTTCCACGTGACGCTTGATGCCGGATGCAGAAGCTCTGACCAGGCCCCCACCGCGCATTGCAAACGCGCTCCCACGTGCCGCTTGCTCGTCTTGGACCCTCGCTCGCTGGGCCAGGTCGCCACTGTCTTGTTTGTCCCTTGTGCCCTCCCTATAAATTACAACGCCGCATGCATTTCTATCGGGCAATCGTGAGTGAGTTCAGTAAGTTGCGACTGAGTTCAACCCACAACGCGAGTGTTTCAAAGGTCTTATTTATGAAATTTATTTTCGACGGTCAGTGACATTGTTGTGTTGTTGGGTCAAGTACGATGGATATTGATGGCTTCTTGGGGGCTTTCGTGCCATCTGTTCCTTTTATGTTTTTGATCAAGTACATTTCGCTTATGCTTGAATCCTACTCTTCTAGGCTGAAATATAATTGTTTCCAATGTGTAGATGGACAAGGATCCTGAGCGGCTCAAGAAAGGCCGGGCCTGGACAATCAAAGAAATAGATGGCATCGCGGTGACCTGAATAAAATTGCTAAAGACAACTTGATCCCGGCAACAGTTCAAGCGCCAACGAATTCAACAGCTTTTGTTATCGACATCGAAGCTATTGCTAGTAGCCTCGAACATGTCGCCATACAATCTAACGAATTGCTGTGTCAAACCCCACACCACCACAAGAGGACACTAAGCTCGTTGCCAAAGAGGAGGACACCGAAGGTGTAGACCTGCATCGTTGTCTTCCATGTGACTACGAGATCGATGACGAGGGCAAACGCGATCACGTGGCGCTTTTTAGAAGAGGAGGGTATTGATGCAGATAGTGATGATTCCGGAAAGTTCTAATCTGCACTGCGTGAGTTGTTCAAATAATATGTAGTAGTCATGTACCCGTCATGTACGTTGGCGATGTCACGGTATTCCAACGTTGTTTCTCCGTGTTGTGATGTTATGTCGTAACTTATATATTTCAACGTTGTATTTTCCGCCTTTAATATCTTTTGTCGTTACAAGCCATACGAAACGGCACAACACGGATACACCAACACAACATACGAAGAGTTAATTTAACAACTTCATTCCATTTTAATACTCGTAAAGACGTAGTACATGCAATTTTCCGCGACCGTTATATTTAGCCCTTTTGAACTATACGAAAGTACATACAACGGCAGGTGTAATTACAATATTTTTCCATAATATCGTAGTCAGTACACAGAAGAGCAAATCAGCTGCATTATTCCTAAATAATAGACTCACACGTGATATTTCACAGCGGGCTGAATATGCTTAAGTCGTCATATTTTTCCGCGACTATTATATTTAGCCCTTTTGAACTATACGAAAGTACATACAAAGGAAGTTTGTAATTATAATATTTTTCCATAATATCGTAGTCGATACACAACACCAAATGGGCTGCATTCTTAGAAAAAATGGACTCACACGTGATATTTCACGGCCCGCCGAATATACTTAAGTTGTCATATTTTTCCGCGACTATTATAATTATCCATTAAGTTGTCATCATCCAAACTTTCGTTGCATTGGCCTGAGACGTCCTGTCAAAGCAATCACGGCAAAGCCTGGCAGGATATATCATGTCATCAAATGCATGCGTGGCAGAGAATGCCTTAGTCGTCATGTCAAAGCATAGCCGCCAAAGCCCGATTGGCACCTCCTAGCAGACTACAAAGCCGCATGCATTTGTCGCTTCCAAGCACAGCAGAGCCGCAGCGAATCCGATGCTCGCGGATTCGTTCTTGCTTCAAGTCCGCTGCTTTATCAATTCAGGCTATTTAACCCCTTCCTGGCTTCCCAAAGATTGCATCAACCGAACGATCGCTCCAATACAACAAAGAGAACCATCCCCGCAAACCAAACGAGCAAAGACCAATGGAGTTTCCTCGCCCCAAGGCACGGCGTTGTCCAAACCATCCCCGACGGCACGGAGGTCCCCATGTGCCTATGCGGGGATCCTTGCCGCTTCGGCAATCAATAGACAACTCATACACGCATTTCACGGTATGAGGTAATCTGGAGTTGCCGCAACCACGACTACGAGCCAAAGGCGGGGATGCGGCTGCGGCGGAGAAGCCCGGTATGTTCATACTCGCATTTTGTGTTGCATCGAACCTGCATGTGTCTAACACCATGTGATGTGACCAATTGCAGCCTTCCATCAGGCGAGTTCATCCGATTCTACGACGCGGAACAAACTCTCGAGATGGAAAGGATGCGGAATCGGGAGTACTCGCATCGGAGGGCTATGGTGGAGCAAAGATGGTGTGAGCAGGATCAGAGGAGAAGCGCAAGCGGCGCCTGAAATGATGCTTGCACAGAGGGAGGCCGAACGGCAGCGCCATGCCGCGAGAGAGGAGGCTGAGTAGAGAAAGCGTGAGAGGGCAGCTAGGGCCAGGGCGGCAGGAGCTGAAGGATTGCGTAAGGGAAAATATCCTCGCTGCTCTCAGTAAAATGTACGACAAGGGGCCCTTCTTGTTGTTCCCTTTCCCTAAGGCATGTTAGGTTTAGTCCCAGATATGCCACCGTTGTTTACCATTCGTAAGCCGCACGTAATTTATCCGCCCATCTTTGACAAAAACTACATGAAGTCTCAAAAAAATTATTTCACAACTATCGTTACATTGTACTAATATAATATTACACATTTTTCGGTTTTTGCATTTCAATATGATCCGTTCGAATAAACAGAGAAAACTAAAAAAAATTCTGCGAATTAATGAGACAAAAATAAATAAAGGTCGTAAGGGAACCGCCGCTATTTTTGATATTTTTATTTCTTGTTGTATATTTCTACGCTTTTTTATTTACATGTTGTATATAAAACCGCTTTCCCAATCGACCAACAGAGCCAACCGCTCGAATATGGACGCGAATGACAAAGGTAATGTCCTATACAATGGTCAAGTCTAACATTCCACTAAATTTTAAGTGATACGGAATAAACCAAAGAAGGAAAAAGAGAATGAGACGGTATTATAGATAATCTATTGTATGAGTTATTTTTACATAATATAATAATATACTATAAATAACAACGCCATATGAGACGGTATTATAGATAATCTATTCATAGGTGTTGTATTAGCATTAAAATACAACAAAGATACTACTATTCCGCAAAGGTAAAATAGACTCAAACAAGAATACGAAATTAAAAGGTATTACAAAATTATCATTACGATAAAGGTACACAAATAATATTTAAAAATACAATTCAAAGCATATTCTTAATCCGTATGATTTGGCGAAAACTTATAAAGTTTTCTTATCAAATTTGGAGTTGTCTAGCGAAAGTTATTTGCATTTCAATGTCCGGTCGAATAACTCTTGAAAACTAAAAAATTCAACTAAATAATCAAATAAAAATCAAAAAAATTGGGGACACGTGGCGGCGCGAGACGGAGCCACCTGGCTGCCGCCGTGGGTGGCGGCAGCAGGGCTGCCGCCATGGGGTGTGGCGGCCGCCGTGCGGCGTGGCGGCCGCCACGTGGCGCGGCGGGAGCGGTGGGCAATTTTGATAATTTATTTTTTTGTTGTATATATTTGCTATTTTGATTTGTATGATGTATATTTGAGCTTTTTTTCCGATTGGAAAGTAGGAGGGTACCCTCCTACTTTTCTTGTCAGTATGAAGTACATGATACTTTTTTATTCTTTGAGAAACTCATCTTTCTTTTGAAGTACATGATATTTTTCTTGTCGCCCCATACCCGGTTTCTCAGAAATAGAAACCGGTTATGCCTTTTATACCTGAGTTTTCACGAACTGGTTATGCAATATTTGGATTTTTCACGTACCTAATACGCAATACCGGGTTTTCCGGATTGCAAATACGCAATATCCGGTCTTTAAAAATCTAAATACGCAAAAATCGGAATTTGAAATTCCGTGTATTCAAAACTGGAATTTTTCTGTAAATACGCAAAAGTATTATATCGTTTTATGAATACAGATTAAATCTTGTATCAAATACAAAATTTCCCCAGAGGTTTCGGATCCACTATCTTATGCGTCGATGGCAGTGATAACGTAGGGCACCGACTTAGTTATCACCAGATGTCCCCACAGTGTTGCCACCGGAAAATACCCATGGCTCAGCAAGCGTCCCTAAAAATAGTGCAAAGGTCAAGCACACAGTGGACCAAGGCCATGCGAAACGACAATAATAATATCCTACTGCAAGATAACGAGACTCGATCTTGAATGAAACAGCGACATAAAAGCATAACAAACTGGAACAACTCTCAAAAATAGAACGTAAACTGATAAAGAACGACATATCGATACAGAGCAACATTGATCAACAACCACTAAAAACTGGTCCTAAGGTACACAAAAAAGTTGAAGCATATGAAAAGATGAACATTATGTGGCTGTGGAGATTAGAGGGAGCCGTGGGATCCACGTTTATAGCTTGGTTGACTCACGGAGAGAAAAAAGAGGGAGAGGTGTTTATATGTTTTTTTTAAAAAAAAGTTGTATAAGTATTAAAGTATGAATAAAGAATAGATGGTGATTACTTGCTCTTTCGCTTACTTCGAGATTCGTATAATTCGTATTAAGAGGAAAATCGTAAAAATAAATCGGTTACTTGTGTTTGTCCTTGTTGGCAAGCAATGGAAAATAATTCAACATCAGCTCTTTATCTTGGTTTCCTCGTGCGTATACAACACCTAACAAATCAATCCTTTGCGCCGACTTGGAAATTTCCTTCGTGCGTGAGGACAGCAAGCATCGATCCCATCCTCTCGTGCACGTATGATGTGTGTCTCAATCTTGGACCCGTAAATGATCCTAAAATCTGCCAAATTTTGGTGACAACGCGTGGTTCGAGTTTGTGCTCCAATCTCCACGGTTTTGACTAAGCCTCCGCCTTCGGAAGTCTCTCACGGTTTACTAGTTTCATCCACACATATTCGGCTCTCCGGATGAACATAGGAACTGATTACCAGTACAGTACAAGCACATCACGAATAACTATGTAGATGATACTTTATACGGTATTGCTAGGAATCAGACGCTTGTTTTTTTTTGCAACATTTTTTTTGTATGTGTGAAACATTTTTGTTGTACGTGTGAAACATTTTTTTATACGTGTGAAACATTTTTGTTCGACAAACAGTAAAAAAAATGTTTCATACGTTAAAAAAATGTTTCATCGTATAAAAAAATGTTTCACGAGTACACAAAAAATGTTGCGAAGGCGTCCGAAAAAAGCAAAAATCGGACGTCCGGATGGAAGTACTCGCCTACTTTATATTGTATGTACCATTGTATAGATTACTTATTAATTATATAAAAGATCATTGTTTAAGTTGTTCTTAATTCTGAGTATAGATAATATAAATCTCTACTATATAAAGTGAGAGTTTCTTCCCACATCATTTCATCAAAATTACCAGTTCTGCCATTCTTTAATTACCCACCTCTTTAATTAACCACTTCAGGTGTGGATGGAAGACAGCACACACAGTTTTGCCATTCTTTAATTAACCTCTTTAATTGTAGAATGTAGACCATTAAGGTATTATTTGCACAACATGTTTTTTTTCTTGTTTCATGTTATCGTAATAGCACGACAGCCGTTCAAAATGTAGATACCGTTGTAACGCACGGGCACCTTACTAGTATGTATTACAGGCAACGACTGTACATCGCTAGTAAGCCAAATGGACGAACTACTCCAATTTGGGCCGGGCCGGAACTCGCATGCCGGCTTGGCTTCCGGCCCGGCCCAAGTCCAGAGCAAACACCATAGGAGCTCGACGGAAACTGTCCAGATTCTCGTATCCTCACCGGCTCACCGCCTGCGACCCTGCGAGGCTGCGAGAAGCGCGTGCGTCGGCTGTCCTGGCCTTCGCTCTCCACGCCGGCGAGGCGAAGGGAGCGAGAAACGGAGAGCCTTTCGCTTCTTCAAGATCGGGTCGATTTGGTGAGCATCTCGTCTCGCGGGGATCGTTGCGGCGAGCCGCGACGATGGATTGCACTCGGCCCAGGAGGGTTCCCATCAAATCCCGCCGCCCCGACTGGAGAGAGGAGGTTCGTTCCGTCCCCCAGCTCGTCTCGCCGGCGGTATAGGTTGTTGATTCTTGATTGCTGCGCAGTTACGAGGCGTAATGTTATTGTTGGATTGCTGGGGGCTAGTTGTTGGGCGCCGGCGCCGTGGGCGCCAGGTGTTCGAACGATTGCCAACACAGCCTCGTGCCCTAAAACTGCCTGCAGATTTCGAGTGTTTGTGCTATATTCTTAGGATTCATGATAGGTTTGGTAAGAGTCGAAGCTGTATGGGCGTATGGCAGTTCTGATTAAATGCGCTCGTATTGCGTGCGTACTCTCAATCGATTGTTGTGTTCTTTGTATCATATTGCCCATAAGGTGGGCTTGTCATGGTATAAGGTGTTATGCCCCGCGCTGGGTGTTCAAGGTGTAATGTTACTGTTGGATTGTTGGGTTAGTGGCTCGGTGCTGGCGTGACGTCACCCTGCGTACAAGTGCATCGGCACCCTGGATCTCAGTGCTGCATGGTGTCATCTGCATCATATTGCCTAGTAATTTGACTCATCCTTTTAGGAACCATGACAGGTTGTGTGTTTAAGGTTTAGGCCTTGTTTGGAATGTGGGAATTTTCCCCATTCCTGTGGGAACTGAACTGTTTCCTATGAAATTCCTGCATTCTAAACGGGCCATTATGGTTATAATATGGCTGTTCCAATGAAATGGCTTGTCAGTCTTGCATACTATCTTTTAATTGTCTTGTTCCTTCTACTCGTATTGACCATAATATGTGCTTATCCCCTGTTGTACTACCCACAGCTTAGGATAAATTGCCTGAGAAGAGTAAAAAAGGAGAGAGCCCACTTTCTCTGGAAGATCAGGACCCAAGGGCAGCTTCCTGCTAATGACATGGTATCTAAATATGGTACATTTTTTCAATCAGATTTTGTGCAGCTCCATACAGTTTATGTACCTCATGTAAATAAGGGCTACAAGATATTCTTTAGATATTCTATTGTCCTCTGTACTAACAATGCAAGTTCATAGTATAAGTTACTATTTTCAAAAGGGAAAAAGATCAAGATGGATCAATCTCCATGTATGATACCATTTCTGAATGCTTACAATATGCTTCTCCCTGCATAAGGCAGGTATATATACTTGAATGTTGACTCTATTAAACATTGCCTGGCAATTATGTTGTTAGAAATTATCATAACTCTTGTTCCTTTCTATTCCTGTTCAAATTTGACATACTGACTTGTTAACACAGCAAGGGCACAGTGTTCTAAATAAAGGTCGTTAAAACGGTTAAGGTCCCCTGCCCGTTAAGTTTATAGACATTTGAAGTTTTGCCCGTTTTATCTTGCCGTTTATTCGGTTTAATGGCTGTTAACGTTTAATAGGTTTGATTTATCGAACCATTTATTTTTATAAGGCCATTTACTATATAAACACTAAAAGGTGGGGTGGCGTTCACCGTTTACTGTTATTTAGAACACTGCAAGCAAGGACATAAAAAGGCATGTTAAGGACTCCAGAGTTATGCAGTTATGACTGATTCCTGATTACACACTGCATCCCTAATGATTAATTATCTAAATGAATCGATGTCTAATCCTGGTTCCACTTGTTCTGATTATTTTTATAAAATGTTCATTTTTTCCTTTCGAAAAATAGACAATTAGACATATTGAAGCTGGGCACGACAATAAAACTGAGTGCTGAATACAATGTTACTAACTTACTATCCCCGATTGATAAATATGATCACATTGTATCTTGTATATTTTGCATACTTCATGTTAACATCATATGTGTTGCTTGAATTTCTTTATTTTGTGTGTATGTCTGATTTATCTACATATATGTCGACTGACAGAACAAGGTGGAATCTGCAGTCAGGAACATTATCTCTGACGAGCTACAGAAACTCAAACAGTGTGTGGATGGAGAAGAGGACCAAGAAATTGATGTGATATGGGAATATCGAGGACCACAGGCAACTAAGCCTGCTGAATTTGAAAGTGAAGATGTATTGCTTGAAATGGAAAGACTTCTTTATGAAGATCTGAGGGAAGAATTGATCCAAAAAGGTACATTTTCTGTATCTTTTGCTAATTTTTCATTGATATGTTGTTTAAGTGCTGACTAGCAATCTGCTTTGTTCATCTTCTCTCTGGAAATTTAACTGCAAGATCAATCTAATAAACTGTTTCTCACTTACCTTTGTATATATCTTTACAACCTATAGACAACACTGTCAATTTCATTCACATGTCTGCTTGAAGTTTTTTTAATCTTCTATCTAGAAATTTTGTTTTTGATTATGAAGAAAATCTTTTGCTGACCATTGTAGAACTAGAAGCCCTTGATGAGGAAGATGCATACTTAGCACAGGCTGTTTTTGATCATATGCAATTAAATAACAAGGAGGTATGGGTTCATTGAGCATTTAGTTCAGCATTTTGCTTTGAATTTTTTTTTTATATAATCTATTTATATATATATTCCTCTCACATAATTGCTTTCTGTGCTTGATTTTGTCTTTGCTCATGCCATTACTCAGTCTTTGAAGGGCATCTTAGAGTTAAACCATTGCCTCCATGATTCAGTACTTCTGTGTGTAATTGTTGAAGCTTTTGACTTTCTTTAATTTTGGAAATCTGGGAGGAACTACTAGAGAATTGCCAAATTTGCACAATTACATTTATGGCAAATTTCTAGGGAAGAATTCCTGGTGACTGGTTCAGGTTTGGAGAGCCAAAACTAGGGCTCACACCTTCATCAGGCCGAAGAACACGATGCGGTTGGAGTTTATGGGAGTTATGGGATACTAATGAATCGTTAGCATGTCATAGTGGCATCACCAAAATCTTGCAGTTGCATGTATTCATTGTATCTACATCAATAAAGATGGATATAATGAAATTTACAGTGTAAATTATGAATATATCTAAGCATTTTATTGGCTTGATAATAAGTAGGTCCAGTGAGTAATTGCAGCTAGCCAGATTACTGTTTCTTTTCTGTGTAGTGGTGTATCTTTGTTATCGACGGGAGCAGTTTGTCAATGCACTGCTACTCTTATTGTCAATACGCTTTGTAGGCATAATTCACGTCTTATATTACATCTTACAGAAACATTGTGGTAGATTGCTCACCAAAACATGAACCTACTCTTATTGTCAATACGCTTTGTAGGCATAATTCACGTCTTATATTACATCTTACATTGTAAATTATGAATATATCTAAGCATTTTATTGGCTTGATAATAAGTAGGTCCAGTGAGTAATTGCAGCTAGCCAGATTACTGTTTCTTTTCTGTGTAGTGGTGTATCTTTGTTATCTACGGGAGCAGTTTGTCAATGCACTGCTACTCTTATTGTCAATACGCTTTGTAGGCATAATTCACGTCTTATATTACATCTTACAGAAACATTGTGGTAGATTGCTCACCAAAACATTAACCTATGCAATTTGTATTTTTTACTGAACTTAGTATTCTAGGATTTTTGTTGTTTGGATTACAATTACGGCACAACTGGTTATGTCAACTATGTGCAGTCAATTTCCTAGTAGGCTAGTACTCTATTATTCCTTTCTGTTGTATTCTTCACCTTTTATTTTGAAAAAAAAATACTTAATGGATGCTATAACCAATGTCAGGGTGCTGAACATGCTAAGCTCTGGTGTCCAGTATGCAAACAAGGAGAGCTACGGGAAACACACAATCTCATATACTGTACTTTCTGTAAGCTACGCCTTGACCTTGGAGAAGATAAGGTAGTTTCCATTTTCAAATCTGCAGGTCTTCCCATACATTCAGATTTTTTTTTTTGTAATACCATCCTATAGAACTTAATAACTTCAATCTGTTCAATCAGATAAACCTGGATTTCTTGCGGGGACGGTTGGCTAATGTGCATATGGAGCATTTGGACAGAGGATGCAAATCATCACCCAAGTTCTGCTTACAGAACATGTTTGGGTTGACTGCACTTTACATACAGTGCGAAGAATGCAACACTTTTGATATCGTGGTATAAATATTGCTACAAAACTGATGATGAC
Organism: Rhipidocladum racemiflorum; assembly: GCA_036346355.1. Taxonomy (NCBI): domain Eukaryota; kingdom Viridiplantae; phylum Streptophyta; class Magnoliopsida; order Poales; family Poaceae; genus Rhipidocladum; species Rhipidocladum racemiflorum. Next base: position 11,578,422 of record CM070578.1, on the reverse strand, counting down.
CATGTTACAGGGGGGTTGTCGACACTTGCCTAAAGTTATCTCGCTATTCCTTCTAGATTAACTGTTAAATTTTCTTCAGAAGATTGTTGTACATCAAAAAATCACTTGTGTCCATTTTTATGTTAAGGTGATCAAACAGTAAAAGCGTCATGCAAATGTAATCACATGTATGCCTGAGGAGTTTGAATTTTGCGACGCAAACAGTTCAGTATAGTTAGCCAGCTGAGCTTGGTCAATATTTTGTTGCCAGCTTACATGACACTGTTAGTACATTGAACCAGTATGAAGTGAAATGTTCTTTATCTCGTGATGCTGTGAACTCGCACGGTTTAAGCTGTTATCTTTGTTCGTTCTTTCACTTCAGCCTACAAGTGATGACATTGTCTTATTTCTGGTAAAATTTGTTGTCTTGGAGGAGTGCTGTGTACGCTATTTCTTGCCAGTTACTGGAGCAGTAATATATTTTCCCATTTATTGAATTTGTAGTTCTTTCTTCCTGTCACTTCTTGTCAATCAAAAAACGGTTAGGTTTATCCTAGTCTGTATCGTCGGCTGGGAAATAATGCATGACATGTTAAATTGATCTTGTAAGATGCCATCACAATATATTATTGGCAGGGCTTGCTCAGCATTCCTTTGCAGGTCTGTCTCCCCTGGCTTTGGCCTTCCTTTGAGTGGCTTAGACCACCGGAAGCGAAGTGCGGACACAACAGCAGCTGCAGGTAATCCAGAAGTTTATGCTACATGTCATAATGTCAACAATGGCCATATTTTATTATACAAAACACCAAATCCTCTTCCATATTATAACACAAAGAATGGTGAATGACAGGGTCAAAAAGCATTAGTTATTTATAATTCAAACTTGGCACGATGCCTCAAGCATTTAGACACGTAAGAACATGTTGCAAATGTCTCAGTTTTCATGTACCAACCAGCTGCTTTTTTTTTTCTAAAGAGATTTTGCTGGTACATTGGGAAGAGAATATTCAACAAAAGATAATACATCATGTAACTTTTGTGAAGAAAGAAATGATGATGCATCAAGCAAAATGGGGAAAAAAAACTATCTTGCTTGATAGCCACTTGTAACTACCACCACTTGGAGTCATCTCCTCTTTCTAGTATGGTTCATTTTTCTTCGGTTTCGGTGTCGTTAGTTTACATTGGCGGCTGCAGGATAAAGCTGCTGAGCTGGGCCGGCGACGTGTTATGTTGACATGCTGCAAATTGCTTATGATTTGCAAAACATCAATCAGCATCTTGTGCAAAGCATGCACTAGTCTTTATCCATGAAAAACTCTTTCAATCTTCAAATGCAGGCAATAAGGTCTTGGATGAAAATTTACTAGCATTTCTAAAATTCATAATACTCACCATGTGCAGCTTCACTTCAAACTTTTGGTTAGGTAGCCAATGCAATAGAGATCTATCCAAAAGAAACACGGAAAGAAAGCGACACAACCTAGTCACCCACGACGCCATGACATGTCTTAGATAAACATGTCCATTTGGTTTTGTCTTTGGTTGAAAGAATTACCTAACCTTTTGATCTTAGCAAAAGACATTTTAAATTCTGTATTATGGATTTATGGGTCACGTTTGGTGATGATGGAAGCGAGACAGGGGCAAGCAAGCGGCATCAAGGAAAGTTCCATCTTTCCGTTGGTAGAAGAAGCATTCGTTGGGAGAGTAAAGATGGTCTCTCAACCACTCCTTGTTTAACTATCTTTCTTTTAGAACAACTACTCCATGTCTAAGTATCATGAGGTAGAAACAAATTGAAGTGAACTGTCCCATCCGTGAGGGAAAAAAAGAGGAGTCGAGATAGAGTGCAACCTGTGCTTGGAATAGTGTTGTGCATGGTTTTACCGAATCGAAAAAATCGTGCCAAAAATCGAACCGAACCGGTCAATTCGGTTTGATTGGAATATGGTATTTAGTATGGTATGGTAAAAATTTAACTTTTGGGATATGGCTTTTTAGCAAAACTCATGAGTAAACCGAAATAGAAAAAAAAAATACATGTATAGTTAGATAAAGTAATGATCAAATGTGTATAAAGTATAGTTTCATATGAAAACAACATCACTAGATTGGTCAAAGTAATAGTCAAATGTGTATAATAATTTTTACTAACATATAATTAGGATAATGATCAAAGTATGTATTATAAACCATATCGATATCCAAAAGATAAGTGAAAAAAAAAACAATTCACGCTAGTTTGGTAATATATGGTATTTACCGATACCGAACCGAAATATTATGGTATGTACCGATACCGAACCGAAGTTCTATTTAGTATCACATTTCAATTACCGTGTTTTGAAAAAAAATCATATTTACCAAACCATATTTACCAATTATATCGTATACACAGCCCTAGCTCGGAACACATGACTTTCACAGAAATTTTGTCGAAAATAACAATACCATTAGTTCTCATAATAATCACGTGAAATTCCTATGTTCAAGCGGGATTGAAATTTTAAGGAGTGTGAGCTAGAAATGAGAAACTTCGTTCCCCATTCAGTCCTAAGACAGGACAATAGGAAGAAACAAGCTAGCTAGCCTATATATCACTAGCTATCATTGCAAGTGACACTAAACTTGGCATCAAGAGTACAACTTTACAAGTAACAACCGACAAGTGCAGGGGCAGAACCAAAATTTTGAAAAACTTACAGTATCACCTCTTCAATTGTCCAAATTTATTGATTGAATTGGATTCGATTTTTGTGGTTCGGGATTTTTAAGATCTTATAACTATTGATATTGTATTTTTAGTAAATTTTAAATATATGTGTTGGATTTATGATGTTGATGAAATCATTATAAAGACTATATAGTTGTACATGTAAAGCAGTGAAGGATCCAAGATCAATTTTTAGAACTATATAGTTGTACGTGTGAAGCAGTGGAGGATCCAAGATCAATTTTTAGGGGGGTGCTCACCGACAACGATGCGGCAAGGGCAGTGGCGGAGCTTAGACACGACGAGGCCGGGGCGGCTCGGCCAGTGCAGTGTCGGGGGCAACGCGGCGGTGCAGGCGAGCACGGCGCCGAGGCAGCAGCAGGCCAAGGCTGGCGCGATGCGCAGCAATTCTAAGTGCGACACAGCGAGCTCTGGGATGGCTTGGTCGAGGTGCACGCTACCACATTGCCTCGCTGACCGCACCGCGCTGGGCGCTATACACCAAGGTTGCGGGCCGCCATGCGCTGCCGACCGAGAGTCGCGCCCTCGTCGCTACCCACGACCATTGCTAAGCCGTCGTAAAGACGCCGTCCCCGGGTCGCCTCGGGTTGTTGCCGCCCCAGGGCCGAGCTCGTTGGCCATGTGGATGTACTAGAGCCCTCGCACGGACCCTGGTGCTGCACTACTCGCCCCTCCTCGGTCGATAGCCTGGCTGCTGGCTCACCACCCAACCGACCACCACCCTCATAGGTACCCGTGGTTTTGTCGGGGGTAGGATGTGCCCTAGCCTCCTTTGACCCTCCGTTGGGTCTGCCACTAGTTTGAAGTGTGCACTTCATATAAAATTTTCTAATTCCGCCACTAGACAAGTGAAGTCTCAATTCATACATGTATATAGCGATTTTTTTAAATAATATATTTTTAATGAAAATTTACAGAAATAATAGAGCGATTAAAAAATAGCAAAAATACCCGTCTATTACCGTTTGAAATGGCGACAACCTCTTTGTCGCCGTTTAAAATGGTGACAGAGAGTCTGTCACTAATTGAAATAGCGATAGCTATCTGTTGCCAATTCAAAGTGTGACAGAGAGCCCCCTTAGCACAAAACAGAAAAGGGAGAGGAGAAAGAGGAGGTAGAGGGAATAAAAAAGAAGAGAAGGAGAAAAAGAAATGAGGAGGAGAAGAATAGGAGGAAAGAGGAGGAAGAGAAGAAAAAAAAGGGAGAGGAGAAAGAAAATAGCATAGCATAATTTAAAAACAGGAAACGTACACAAATATATAATGGTACATAGCATGATATAAAAATAATAGTTTACATAGTATGACATCATGGACACAACATGATATAGAAATTATGCAAAGAGACATGGTGCGACGACATGGAGGAACCATGAACGAAAACTACAACTAAGATACATGCACGCCTTTTGGAATTGTAAAGCAGTCATGCTGGCTGTCGTACCCTATGCAAAAATCTCAAATGAGTAACCATACGACACCCATATGAAGTGTTGATCGTCGGGACAATGTGGACGGGGTTGCTGATCACGGTAGTGGCACGCACAACTTTAGGTTGCATTGCTGCAGCAGCAGTAAGTATGGTAGTTGCTGCCGAGGTGGACGACCTCCTCATTGTTCCTCTCCCTGAGCCTTTGACAGCGTAGGTTGTCATTCTGGGTCTAGAGTTCTAAGTTCTGCCTGCGGAGCTAGCCATTCTCGTTTTTCACCTCAATGAGTTCCTCTTCCTTTTCATAAAGACATACCAGTAATGTGGCGATGCAATGTTCAGCTGCTTGCGGAAATAGTTTATCCAGCCATTCAGTGTATTTACAATCCTCGGTCTGCAAGTTAAGAGTGCGTGTTATATAGCAATACATGCGTGGAATGGTATGTAAGACTTGTAGTGGTTACCATGAATAGAGGGCATCGGTAGAAACGACGTCCTAGGCTAGAAAGAGGCCGCTTGGAAACCTTGACAATGGCGTCGAGGTCATGCTTGCATGTTGACCAAATTAAGTGGTCAAGTGGGCGGCCGTGGTGGATTGGATTTTTCGGGTTGTAGTAATCCCTTGTTCGAATGGGAAGATCTGAGCTAGGGGGATCGTGGTTGTAGGGACAGTAGATATCACATTCATCGAGTGAAGGGTCGTGGCCTCGAAACCATGAAGGGTTGGCGGTTCAAGGTGCGGTATTACCCTGTCTTCCCCGACGACCCCTCCCACATCTTGAGGTGCCTCCTCTGCTTGTCATTGTAATGTAGTGGAGGATAGGGTAGTGAAGAAGTGTTGCCTGGGTGGCTATGGTATTTATAGGCCATGTCACTCCACTATGGATGAGAGAGAAATAGACATTCTAAAGTCAGTCCACGGTGCGCAAAGTGTTGTCAAATCTAATTGCAAAGCTGCTGGTGCCGTCACCGCTTCCTTATTGAAGAATTATGACAAGAATATACCCGGATCCATACAGATTGTTGAGCAGGTAGCCATGACGTGTGCGCATAGCCTGTGTAATAGACGGGGCTTGTTGCAGGTGCATACGCATGTTTGCCTATGTAGGATGCATTTATGAGTAATTTTTCGCCGATTCGTCCCACGACCGGTTTTATCTTTACACAGTATCTCAAAACGAAGCTTTTCAATGCTTTATGCACCTCCCCCTTCTTGCCCTTTTTCTCCATGTATGTAGAAATCATCTCGGAGTATTTCACAGCAGGATCATTCATACGGTTGACAGCCCTACCATGACGATTCACAAAGTACTTCATGATGCCACGAAGAACACTCTCTACTATAGCAACCAGGGGAAGGGATCTTAGGCCCCGCATGACCCAATTGTCTCCTTCCCTCTTCTTCCTCCTCCTCCTCCTCCTCCCCTCTTCCTCTCCCTCTTCTTCTTCCTCCTTTTTCCTCTCTTTCTCTGCTTTCTTTCTTTCCTTTTTTCTGCCGCTCGACTCTGGTTCTGTTCGCTGCGGCGTGAGCCAAAATGCCCCTTTGTCGCCAGTTGAAATGGTGACAGAGACTCTGTCGCTATTTCAATTGGCTACAGACCCTCTGGCACCATTTCAGCTGACGACAGAGAGGCAACGGTTCAAATTCACCCCTCTGTAGCCAATTAAAATGGCGACGGAGAGACTGTCGCTATTTCAAACGGCTACAGAGGGGTATTTTTGTTAGCTGTCAGAAACTCAGAATTAATCAAGAGACTGATATTTAGCAACAGCCTGTACTCATGTTGCCGCCGATTCCATTGTTGACTGATAAATAAAAAGCAACCAGATCATCATATTGTGACAGTTTATACTAGTCAAGATGCCAGGCAGGTCGGAGTTGTTCAGCGATTGGAGTCTCTGGATGGTACACCTTTGGAGTCGGGGCGGTGATAATGGGCTCAGCACAAAACTAATTTAAATCTAAATTTTTATTTCTTGATCCAATATAATCTAAACTAATAAACCTATGTCCAATCTATTCCTAAAAAAAGGTTTGAACTTTGATTCAAGCTATTTATATGTAACTAGAATTAACATATAATGCGTGCAATAATGTGATTTAGTAGAAAAACGTATGGTCCAAGTCTGATCCAAATCTAGATCTGATTCAAATAACTGTGAATCTAAAATAACTTCAATCTATATACAATTTTAAACCAATTTAATGCAAAAACCTAGATTGTTCTAAACCCATTATCTCCCTTCCAGCCAGATCTGCCTTACCTCAGATGGAATCCGCCGCGCATTTATCGTCTGGAAAACAACATGCTTTCTTAATGACGCTGTAGGATTTTCCATACGTCGTACTAATGGTCTTCACAGGCAACACGACACACGTCCGGCTCCTATCTCGATTCTTTCTTCCACCCATCACTCTTTTCTTCCAAGAGCCCGCCGGAACATGCGGGTAGAATTACCGTAGAAGTAGAACATTGGTAGCATTTAGCTTGACTGAATTTTGTAGTAACTCGTACTCCACTCCAGTTAGACTGCTAAGTTGGTGACGACCGCGGCAAGAGAGCGGTAATTAAAGGAAGGATTAGTTCTTTATGTCTAATTGGAATCTGGAAGAAATCTATTGATACATAAGATAAGATTAGGATCTATGTATCATGGACATAATGATAATGAGTGCCATATAAGAGATGGGATTAACTCTCGATAACATACAAAGAATCACCCGTAAAAGAAGACAGAAATCAATTCGAGTGCCCTACAAAGCTGCTACGGCAAGCAACGGATATGTTCGTTCCATCAGCAATAATTTGTTTTTCTTTAAGAAGAGGTCGTCCAGCCAATCAGCAGCCAGCATGGACCAAATCTCCGTACCTAAAAAACCACAGCCCTCAAATCATACACCTCCGAGCCAGCTAGTCCGCCTTCCGACCGAGTAAGCACAGAATAGAAATCCAAATGGCAACAGGCTACTCCCTCCCCTCCGGTCTATTTATCGTTGTGAATATAGACATAGTAGTCTTTAAAATATAGATTTAACTACTAATCTTTATTATAATATATTTATAAAATCTAATAAAATTATAATATATTTATTGGAACGGACCGTACGCACATAGTCGGCTGACGGCCTGGATCACGCAAGGAAATGTCATGGTTGATCTGGGCCGTCTAGCCAGCTAATTGATCGCATCATGTCCGCGTGTATAGCATTTTCTCTCGAACTCCGCTTGTCTACCATTTCAAGAAGCATGCACAAGAAAATGGAAGGTGCTGCTATAATTATAAAGGGGCCTCCCACCAACCCCTCACCTCACAAGTCGCAATTCGCGAGATGGAGGGCCTCATCCCGCTCCTCTACAGGGCCATCAAGGACCGGCGGAGCGGCCGGCCAGCCTACCCCGGCGGCACGGAGCACGACCGGTTCGTCTCCGCCGCCGTCGCCGTGGACCTCGACGACCCGGAGCAGAGGCGGCGGTGGCTGCAGCAGCAGGTGCGGTCCCCGCTCCACGCGGCGACGGCGGCGGCGCCGGAGGGTCGGCAGCACCGGCGGAACCTATCGCTGGAGGAGCTGGCGGGCGAGGTGGGGCTCTCTCCGGACCGGCGGCTGCGGGTGGCGCTGCCCAAGGCCAGGAGCGTCCGCGTCTTCTCCTGCATCGGTGCCGGCGCCCCGTGAGCGGCGCGCGCGCACGTAGGGTTATTCAGTGTGTATATATGATTGGAGATTGTGCGACAAAACAATCAGGTGCTTCTCTTTTCTATTTATATTTTATAAATTCCGGTGCCTTTCTCGCAAAATCACCGGTTGCTATAGATGGGAATTTTATTTTTGCTGGTATCTTTTTTCCTTTGATCCCAAGTAAGGCCCGGTAAGATTTTGTAGTTTGCGGTGCGATTTTGTATCGATTTTTCTTGTCACTCCATCGCTGCGGCTTGAGCACAAGAGCATCCTTTTATACGAACCTATCTCTGCGATCCGTACGCGCCTGTTTCTTCTCGTATTTCTTCTGAGCAAGTTTTGCGTGCAAGGGAGGCCGCAACACATGCGCGTCCATCTTCGTTTCGTTCATTAGGACAGAGTGTTACTTAACACCTCTTCGTTTACCAGTCGAACACTAGGCTTTGTATCGATTTGCGCTGCTTATGCATCGCGAGTGACATGGTCTTCGATTCCGTGCGCATGGAGAACGAATTCCTCTTCTTTACCTCTTTTCTTTTTTGAAAAGAGCGTGGGGATCGAATTTTTATTCGGTTGTCGATCAGGGGTGGCTATCGAGCATGTTTCGAAATTCCCATAATACGATCATTTAAGTGGTCATTTTAAATTCGAGTTCGTTAACATTTTTTTTGAAATAGATTTGTTTTAATTTTTATTTTATTAATTATTATAATCCAAGCAATTTTATTCGAGTCTAACGGGCTTTTCTTTTATACAGCCCTAGTGCCGATTGGGGAAGTAAGAGGCCCAGTTCAATTTGGGCCTTTTCTTCCCTTTCAGACACGTTTTTCGGCCCATTTGTTCTCCCAGGACCGGCCTAAATGGCCTAGCAGTAGGAGCTGGTCGTCGCAAGCGGGGCCCAACAGGCAGAAGCAACCGATCCAGTCCAACCGGCGGTGGACGGTGGGGACCAGCGCCAGCCACCCGCTTTCACGAAGGGCGCGTGTGAGGGGGAATTGGAGAATGCACGCACGGCGTGAGCCAGCAAGCGGTAACGCCGGGCTTCGTTCCAGCAAAACCAGGGCCGCCAGAAAGCACCCGGCACACAGGTTCTCTATGGGAGCATACACGTTGCTGGAACAAGGTTGTCTAGAGAGGAAAAAAAAACCGTAAAGCGTAACAGCACAGCAATGTTTGTCTCTTGTATATGAAATCTCACGAGGTCTTCCTGTTAAAAGCTCATAAACTTTACGCACGTATGAACCAACTACAATGTCTCTTACTAGTAGAAATGCATTGATGGTGGTTGGTGGGTGATGTGAAACACACGCGATCTCTGTATGGTGATGGGGCCTGGACAGCCTTGTCATAAAATATTACCATTTAAATTTTCCTTCTTCCTATTTTGCCCCCGTAATCTTCTTTTTAAGCCTAGTCAGGGGGAACTCAAAACACAAATAGAGACAGGATATAAACCAAGCCTTTCTTGGCAATCCTTAGGTAGAGGTTAGAGTCTGCAGAGATGTCGCTCTTGCCACCACCACCACCATTGATGCTATCGGATGTACCGATCAATGGCGTCGCTGGGTCGGATGGGAGCGGTTCGTATGTGCCAGTGATCGTGGTTTTGGTCATCATTGCAGCCATCACAGCTGCCTCAGTGGCTATGGGGCAGCTGTGTGTCGGGCGTTGCATGTCCCTCAAGAGTCGATATGACATGGAAGCCTTCACTGAGCGCAAATGCGGCATGTGCGTCGGTGGTGGCACCCCCGACGTTGTCTTCCCTGTGAAGAAGGGGTGCACCATTGAGGGGGCGACTATGGAGAAGGTGGAGCCACCACATGTAGAGGAAGGTGCATGAGGAGAGTGGTGCATGTCACGAGGATTCCCAACATGTTCATCAATTTATGTTGTATTTGCAGGAATTCTCAGATCTATTGTTGTGTCCTAGAATGGCAAGATATGATATCTTGGAAGGCATTAAAAATAATTTCCAAAGCTAATGATATGGTCTTGGTGGATCAATGAGTAATAAATAATAGATTTGTCAGATACGTAAATTCTTTAGGTTTTTGTATTTATCTTGATTTGTTTGGTTTTATAGTTTTTGATCACCTGTTGTGTGATTCAAATTTTAGTGATAGGTTCGCGCCATTTTGATGCATCCGATGCCGTCCGATTGAGATTGGATGGTTGAATGAACATGGGAAAGACATTTGAACCATCCATGTATGTACCTTGAATCGTTGATGCATCTTGTGTCATTCGATTAAAACTTTTCATCACCTAGCTCTAACTGAATGTGATGCAATCAAGCTTATGGTTGACGTAGTAGATAATATATAGCCAGTGGGCAAAGTGGATGGTTAAATGAACAAGGGGAGGACATTTGAACCAACTTAATACAATGTAATCAAACTTATGGTTGACATCATAGGTAATAAATAGCCAATATACGAAGTGGATGGTTAAATGAACAGGCGAAGGACATTTGAACCATCTATGTGCATATCCTCTACCTTTTTTATTTACCCCTTCTGATTCATGAATTTTTTATTTTGATGGGACAACTTCTAAACTCATGACACTTGAATGGCAAGGGAGATGTTATTACATTTTTTTTATGTGTGCGTTAATTTCTTCTTTTTTAACACATATATCTACGTATGCTAGTTAAAATATTCATTTTGTGGAATTAAAATGACCCTACAGTCTGACATGGAAGAAACCGATTGTTCCTTTTTTTTCCCCATCAAAGCTTTCTTTTTTGAAAGAATACAAGCTCTACACTCAAATTGGTTACATATATAGAAAACATCGACAAACTAGAATAACAAATTAAAATAATAAATTTGGCCACCAATGTTTTATACCCTTGATTTGGTGGATCAAAGAGTAATAAACAATAGATTTGTCAGATCTTGATTTATATATGCATTTGTAAATTCTTTAGGTTTTGGTATTTATCTTTATTTGTTTGGTTTTATAGTTCTTGATCATCTATTGTGTGATTCAAATTTTAGTGCTAGGTTTGCGCCTTTCGATGCATCTGGTGCCAATTGAGATTGGATAGTTGAATGAACGTGTGAAGGACATTTAAACATCAATGTACATACCATGAATCATTGATGCACTTTCTGCCATTCAATTAAAACATTTCACCGCCTAGCTCAAACTGAATGCGATGTAATCAAACTTATGGTTGATTTCATAGATAATATATAGCCAATATGCAAAGTGGATAGTTAAATGAATGGGGAAGGGCATTCGAACCATCGATGTACGTATTCTATACATTTTTAATGACCCCCTTCTGGATCATGAATGTTGATTTTGATGGGACAACTTCTGAGCTCATAACACTTAATGGCAAAGGAGATGGTACTAGCCTGTATTGTGCTATGTGTGCATTAATTTCTTTTTTAACACATCTATGTATGCTGGTAGAAATCTTCATGTAATGGAAATAAAATGACCCTATAGTCTAATATGGAAGATAATGAGCGTTTCTTTTTTCCATCAAAATTTTCTTTCTTAAAAAAATACAAGATGCACTCAATTCGGTTACATACATGTGTACATATATATATATACATATATATATGTACATATATATATGTATATGTATATATATATATGTATATATATATATGTATATATATATAAGAACATTCCAAACTAGATTAACAAATTAAAACCTATTAAAACATTTGACCGCCAATGTTATTGCTTGTTGTTGTGCTAAGTGCTAACTATGCTACATTAAAAACTTGTGTTGATAAAATGGCACTACCGCACATAATTGATTTAGCATCATGATTAGAGTAAACAGATGTAATTTTTATCTCAAAATCTCTATCTATATGAGTAAAGGATATAATTAAGATGAGGGCATTATGGTTAGAGTAAACAGGTGTATTTTTTTATCTCAAAATCTCTATCTATATGAGTAAAGGATATGATTAAGATGAGAGCATCATGATTAGAGTAAACAGATGTAATTTTTATCTCAAAATCTCTATCTATATGAGGGAAGGATATAATTAAGATGAGCCAATATAAAATTTAGTTTTTTGGTAGATGTTAATTATGAATTCACATTTTTAGTAGTGTTCGATTGAAGATGCTCAAAATGGATTATTAATAACTACTATGGTTTTGTTTTTTTTGTATGGATTTTGTTTGCATGATTATCTTCGATAATCTAATTTATCTCCCAAATTATAGTAGAGAGAGACATTACATAAGACATCTAGGTGCCTTGGCACCCACACCATGAACCATTTGATACATGTGTATGATTGATAAGAATTTTGGAATTTGGGTTTGAAATATTGTATACCCTTGATATGTTTACTATAATTGACTTTTGAACTTAGTTCAAACTAATTTGAACTACTTTTGAATTTAATGCGACTAGAGTGATTATATACCATGAAATTAGCTCAAGCTAGTTAAACTAAAGATGATTTTTTTTTTAGAGTTTGATATCTCAAATATGTTTTTATGGGTATGTGAAGATACCCACGTCAAACATCACGAATCTCAAAGCACACCAACAAGTATTGATCTAGGTGCCTAGGTACCAAGGTACATGATAAACTTGTATATGCAATATCACTATATGCAAATGAGTTACTATTATGAAGCAATACAAGAATTCTAAAAGCTATGAATCTAAAAAATTGTAATAAGAGAAAGGTTACGATATTGCAAAATGGAAACAAATAACTCAAACAAATGTTTCCATGTGGTTTTACGTATGAAGATTAGTGTGTCTACTAACAGACCATGCAATGCTCCAAACTTGTAAATTTTTAAGAAAAACAAATCAAGGGGCACATCTATAAATTGTTACATCATACTAGTATGTAACATACTGTAAGGAGGTTCACTAGCAAAACAAGATGAGATACCATTGGACACATAGATTACATGTAACATAGAAAGGATGCGGATATAAGAAGCTGTAAGTTCAAGCTCCATTTATTTTGGTGTTTAGTTCATTATTGATGTTTTAACCATTGTTTAATGATAAATCTATTCTTAATGAAACTAACTTTATTTATTAAGCTTATTGTTAATAGTCCCATATTTGGATGGAAAATGAAAAACCAAGATATGCACTTAAATTAATATTCATTGTCTTAATGCACACTTAGGATTCAAGTTAAAGTATGAATTACTCCATTTTATCAACCTCAAAATATGCATCATGTCTCTTTATCCATATATTACATGGATACACACATCTAGGGGGAGTTTGTAATTTAACTTCATGTTTCAAATGTATTGATCTCTTTCTTATTGCCAAATATAAAAGATGAAGACATTGAAACAAAACCTTGAGTTTATATTTTAATTGCCTAGTTGTAGTATATTCATTGTAATATAGGATAAACTTCAATGCAACCATAATTGAATATATGCATCTTGACTCAAGTCAATTATATGTATGCATATATTATTGTGGAGTTTATTCTATAGTTGATGGATTATTATATTGATCATTTTCAGATATTCCACATATTATGCATCAATACATACCATCAACATAAGTATATGAAAACTTGTGTAGTTAATATATACTCATATCAATTTAAATGAAAAATTTTAATTGTCGATTGTCTCTTAATCATCAAAGAACATTTCATCATGTGTTGATGGTGTTTCTTTGATCGATTAAAGGATAATCAATATTTCTTGAGTAAAACAAAGCATTAGTTTCATCGATGTACTCAAGACACAACTATTTCATTCAAATTAATTAGGGTTGTGCTCAATCAATCTTAGAGGCACCCATTATGTGTTAATGAAGTGCAATAGATGATTGAGACCACCATGTATTTTGGACTAATATTTTCAATGAGTTTGAAATAGGTTTAGTCTAAATGGTTGAGATGATGAATTAGGACAAGGACGCATCATGAGTTGATGGGCGTCAAGAGGAGATTTCGAAGAAAAGAAGAGAAGAAGTTCATCGTAAATGGATGAACGAGAAGAAGGGTTGCGATCCCTGGTGAGAAGATGATTGAAGATCTTAAAGCCCCAAAGAGAATAGCTCGCGTGCGGCGGCAAAGTATAACTAGATAGGCTAAGGACATTTTCTAATCTTTGAGTTTAGTTTTAGCGCCATACTATTAAGAGAGGTTGAGTATTTTGCTTGAGCTTCATCATGTGTTGATGAACTCAATCCGTTTACTCAAGCTCATTCTTCTTATTTGGATTTTGCATGGAGCTAACCATTTGGCATGTGTTACGAATGGGTAAAGCTCGTGCATTGGTTTTTGTATAATACTTTGATTTACATGTGTTGCAAATGGGAGAAGCTTATGCATTGGTTTTTCGCATGAATTTTTGATTTGCATGTGTTGAAAATAGGAGAATCCCATGTATTGGCTTTACATGAAGTTCATATTTGCATGTGTTGCAAATGTTGGAGTGCAGCTTTGTTCTTCAATTAAAATCTTATTTAAAGTGGTATTGCTTGGAGCTAAGTTTTGCATGTGTTGCAAAAGGAGAGAGCTCAAGCAATTTGGTTTTGTTGGGTGCATGGAACTAGAGATTTGCATGTGTTGCAAATAGAGAGCTCATGCACACTGAGTTTAATTTGTTGCTTGCTCGGAGCTAGAGATTTGTATGTGATGCAAATAGAGAGATCAAGCATTTGAGTTTGAATTAGTGTTGCATGAAGCTATGGATTTGCATGTGTTGTAAAAGTGAGATAGCTCATGCATTGGGATTTAATTGTTATTTGCAAATGTGTTTTGCAAATGAGCAAGAGGTTATGGGTTACAATCCTAGAGAGCATACGAAGAGGGCATTTGCAATGTGTTTGCAAAGTGCTGTAATCTTGTGGTGATCACTCATGGCTAAAGATGACTAAACTCATAGGTATTTGGTTTGTTTGCAAAATGTGTTTCGCAAATAAAATCAAAAGAGTTTAATTGCGATTTTTTGAGTATGTGATTAACATTTGCAAATGTATTTTGTGAAGTGTTATGATCATGTGTTGATCCTCACATAGCTCAAAGAATTATTTTTTGTTGAATTGGAGAAAAGATTTATGTTTGAAATATGATTTTATCTAGAAAACCACCAGTACTGTAGGTGTAAAGCTGGTACTACAGCAGAGACAGTTTTATTTTTCGATCAAATCGCTGATCAATCAAACAAACAGTTAGGGGCTAGTAATGATATACTTAAAAAAAATCAAATCAGAAGCAGACAAGTAATAGAACAATTCTTAACACATAAAAGATAGACACATAACAAATTTTCCATTTCATTTGAAGAGAACCTTTACATTGTTCATGCACAATTCCATAGCAGATTTTACTTCTGCTTGTGTTTGGTTCATCTCTTCTTCTGTTGAGAACTGAAGGTTGGGAGTCAGCTTTTCCAATTCAATCGCGTCATTATAGTAATACCTCAATTTCTTAAAAAGTGCATTAACATGGAAGCTAATTGATTCTCGGAGAGCTTACTTGATGGTATTTAGCATCACGGGGATATGCTCAGTGATATTCTTCATTTGGTCCCTTACCCCTGTGACCAGTTCATCAATCGACGGATTTTGATTTGTAAGTTCTACTTATTTTCCTTTCAAATACGTCGTTGTCTTCTTCAACTGTACAAAAATAAAACCCAGGGTAGATTTACTTACTCTCTGGATTCTCATGACTTAATTAGTGGAGATCATTATTTGTTCTATTAGTTTGGTGATCTCCACTTGTGCCTTGGAACTCAGCTCGGCCATTTGTTTTCTCTCTTTTTCTCCTTGGGCGAGCTAATGTTCCTGAGCCTTTACAATATTTTGTAATCCAATCAAAAGATAAGTCAAAAATATTATTTTCTTTTTTTTTATAAAGAGGAAATAAGTTTCAAAAATACTGACATCAGAAAAAGTGTCTTACTTTCTATTTCAGTATTTTTTCAGAGAGAATACCTTGCAATTCTTGACTGAGCTTTTTCACCCGCTCGTCGTTCTCTTTGAAAATTAATTGGAGTTTGGCGTTTTTCTCCTCGCTGTCTAAATATTTTTCTTTGAAGTTTAATGAGGTCAAACTCGAAGCCCTTTACGGTATTTTGAGCCACCAAATGTTGCTTCTCCAACTCCATTGTTCTTTATTATTTTATGTTTCTCAAACATACAAGTTAGAAAAGCAAAAAATAGTAGAAGATAAACATAGAAAAGAAAGTGATACTTAGATTACTTTTTTGTGATTTTCCCTACGTCAGTTTTAACTTGCTAACCTACTAGGTAGGATACCTCTTGTGAAAACTGTAAAAGTAAGCAGAGTATATAAAGTAAATTAATTCCATTTTTTTCTTAAAAAATTTACGAGAAAGAAAAGAACCTTAGATAATAAGTTATTGAAATCTTATTGATCCACCTTCTCCTGGTTGGTAGTACTAGAAGAGGGTGGATGCTTAGTTTCAGTGATAGTGAACGCTATCACGTTCCCACTCACTGGTCTAACATCTTCGGTCAGGGCGACAACCACTTCTTAGCTCACCTTGACCTCTTCCTCTGTTGCCTTTGGAGAACTGACAACCTCCTCCGCAGCAATAGATGACCCATCGAGCTCGGGTTCCTTCTCAATAGTCGAAGGAATTTCACCCTCGGTGTTGATCGGCCCTGCTTCTGCGCCTTGTTCACTTGACAAAATCTCCTCAATAATAGGCTCCAAAGGTAGATCTACATTAGTCATATCCACCTCAGATTCTACTTGAATCTGAGTAGCAGGCAGGGGGCTAAAAGAAAAAAGAAATTGGTATAAAAGAAAAAAATTACTATTTCTAAAAATTAAAATTTTAGAACTAAGAAAAATACATATGACTTACTTGTAGGATACTCCAGAATCCATTTGCTAGGAAATCCAAAGAGTTCTGGTTTCCCCAACGGTCGGGACGGGAGCTTTCTTTCTTTTGATGACAAGAGTGATGCCATCATCACTCTCCTCCCCCTCACCCTGAACATGTGAAAATATGGGATAATTCTTATGTGTAGTATCCCATATGCCATATTATCTTTTGTTATATACCTGTAAGGAAGTTCTTCTTTGTACTCTAGCCGAAGTCTTCTGAACCTGCGGCTGGTCGATATTTTCCTTGGAGCGTGTTCTCTACACCGGTATGGTGTTGATCGAATCAGCGCCGACCACTATGGCGAATGTCATATCCACCACAACCGAGGCTGCCTTGCTTGTGGCTCTTTTCTTCTTCTTTGTTGCAGGAGCCCAGGCAAATAAGAATTCAGAACAAATATCAATTTGACTCTAGGATCAAATGTACTACTTGGTACTTACTTCGATGCATTCATTGATGAACTCATCATTTTTACCAATCAAACTGGTTGGTTGCTTGTCCAGCGTAGCTTGGTTGGATCTATCCGAAGGAACACACAGGATTTGCGCAACCTTCGCACAGGCTTCCCTGTCAGTTCGGACTAAAAATACACAGGAAAAATATCTAAGTAAAATTCCTTTATCAAGTAAAGAAAAAACAAAAGTTGGAATCTAAGAATTCTTACTTCCAGATTCGTCCTCAGTCGGATCTTGGTCACCCACGATCCTCCAGGCAAATCGAAACCGACTTTTTAGAGGGCTCAACTTATGGAACAAAAAATCGTAAATAATTTTATGTCCCGTAAGTCCTCTGTCCACCAAATTGAAGATAGAATCGATGAACTTGCTTTCTTCATCGGTGAGTACCAAGGAGTACATCGGCTAGAATTCGTTCTCAGGGAGACAAAATCCTAACCTGACAAAGTTATCGAAGAGAACAATCCTCCCCTCTTGAGGAACGGGTTTCACGTCCTATCTGCTAGGATCCCATTGCACCATTTCGCGTGGTAGGATCAAGCCCTCATCAGCAAGCTCTATGATCTTCACCTTAGTAAGAACTGACTTTTCCATTACAAAAGAAGCAAAGAAGAAGAAAATACTCAAACGAAAGACAAAAAGCTTCAATAACCAAGGGGAAAGCAAGAGAACTCAAAAGTAGTTTTCAAATGACTAGCAATATAAAGCGTACAAAGGAAGCCTCTCTTCTATATTTATACTTTTTCACCGTTGCTTCGGTTACCGTAAAAATCGAAAAGATTTCCTGAAGACACAACCAACGGCATAATTAGCGCAACATCCCAATGTAGGCCCCCGGATCAGCTATCCGGAGTCCTCTGTGTATTTCTGTACTAGTCCCAGATCAGTAGCTAGTACACACAGTCAAAAGTGATGAATCAACAACCATATCACGAGTACAAATAACTAAATAAGAATAATACCAAATAAAAGCAAAGACCTTATGGTCAAGGTTTACCATTACGGCCTGAACAGGCTGAACAACTTGAACAACTGCAGCGGAAGACGAAAACGCCAATGCGACCCATCCAAATGCCCACAGGCAATCGAGTGGAGAACGCACCCTAGTCGTTGGAATTCCTTGACAGCTTCTTTCACTTCTGAGAGAGGATTAGAATGTAGCACGTGAGTACATAAAGTACTCAGCAAGTCTGGGAAATTATGCACAATGTAGGCTATCCAAGGATGGCTTAATATGGTTCTTTTGCATAAAGCCAAGTTTCATCAAATCATACTTGTTAATAATTTTTACAAAGCATATTTGAGCAATTCTTTTTAATAATTGAATTATGTAATATTGTAGTGAAGGTTCTAACCACCACTCACTAATATACAGGCTCTATCCGCCACATCTCAGCAAAATTAGGGTTCAATCCAATCACATGGCTATGTCCGCCATGGTTCACAAAATCAGGTTCCTTCCACCTACCTGGCTAGCCGCCAGAAGCACACCCGAGAGGTCTAACCGCTCCCGGATCCCAAAACAAACCATTGTTTAGTTTGAAACCAAAAACCAAAGTCTACCAGTATGAAAGCATTCTTCGCTTTGCCTTTGACCGTAGGCACGGCTATTCGAATAGTTTTAACTCTGCAGAGGTGTACAACTTTACCCACAAGACATGATATTCCCTTGATGCCAAGCTATTAGCACACTTCCTTAGGTGTGCCGGCAGGGATATCATGACAAGGCCTTTACAATGTATACGCCTAACTCGACCCACCCGCCGAGGTTTCACCGTTAGGGTTCCGTCCGCCCAAGATCTGAAGCCCCTCTTGCGCCGTGTGAGAAAAACAACAACAACAACAACAACAACAATGCCTCCTTCCGGCTCTCACACAACCACCGAGTGGTGAGTCTAAGTTAGGGTTCTACAAATTATTCAGCAGTCGTGCCCACTTTGACATGTGGTTGTACGGTTATGCTTAGAATGGAGATACCATAAGCGTCGGTCCTTAATTGACTTGGGGCGGTGCTTGCACAAAAGAACCAAGACTTGGTTCGCTTCCACCCGACATTCCATGCCGCCCAAGTCGAAATCATTTTTCATTTTATTTTTATTTTGTAAACCATTGGCAATACTCCTTGCCTATAACTTCCAATACAAGTTTTCAAGAGATAATTGAAAGTCCCACCCATAGGTGAATATTGACCGACAAATGAGGCTAAGCATTTCTACAGTACTATTCTGTTTCCACCAATAGTTTATTTTTATAAAATACAAATCCTCGGGTTTGATTGCAATCCTTATAATCAACTGCATATTCTCCAATAATCCCTCTATTGCCATAACGTTACAATCATAAGAATAATCTAATTTGATATAGTATCCACCAAGTAGGAAATACATCATGGTACTATCATAACTCCAAAGTCTTGTAGAACCACAATCATATTTGTATAAGAAATATTTCCCTTGAATTTTGTCTGTATTAGTGATTTATCCACCAATCATACGGCGATCAATCTTATCATCCACTCGTGAATATTTCACAAGGTCATTCGCTAAAATGCCGAGAATACTTCACAATACTATCTCTAATCATTTAGAATACAATCCACCGATATTACTTCATAACATTATATATTTAATCCATCACATTCTCGTCTTCAAATCATCAACTTTGATCCACCAGAATAATTCATAATCTTACTCTAAGTATCCTTCGAGAAAGATTCTATAAATCCAAGACTTCATTAATTCATCGACTACATTTATTTCCATAACCAATGATACCACGTTTACTAAACAAATCACCCATGATCCACATTATTCACAATCCCACCTAAATGGTTATCGCGATACCATTTTTCAATAATCATCCTCTAAACCACCGAGAATATGTAACCATGTCATTTAATAAATTACCAACTATTCTCGGACTATTCACAATTCTCCATAATTGATTATCACCAAATATGTTTGCTAACATCCACCGAAATATAAGTCACCACTTATTCTATTTAATCCACAAGTATGCCTCTCAATATCATTTATTTACTTTTACCGAATATTATTCTTGACATCCTACATCTTCCCATATTCTTCCAAACTATACAAATCGTAATGCGAATCGCTATCACAATCCAACTTCACCATAATTCAACCATCAACATCCATAAATCAATCTCATAACTAATAATCCCTATCAATACTAATAAGCAGCTATTCTCCATTTACATTCCATACTAGTGGTTTCATCCAAACGGTCCTCCAAGCAATCATTTCCGAGTCAAAGATTAATTTTCCCAAAATCATTTATATTGGTGGATTACTATACTAGGGTGACAAAGGGTCATGGATAGCAAATCTCAAGGAGGTATAAACAATGTATAACTAACAACTTAACGCTTTAACATCATCATTTTATGTAAATAGCAATGCAATTTGTAAAACCTGGTAAAACATTTATAAATTACAGGATCAATATGCGTCAAGGAGACTTGCCTTCGATAACAGCGAGGGTCTCGAGGTCTTGAAGTCCGTGACGGGTCGTGGTCGCGTCGGGGTTGTCGACTATGCGCAAAACGAGACAACAAATAAATAAAAGAAAATAAATAAAATCCAAAAATTATAAAATTAGTACTGGCAGGTAGATCTTGATTTTAGATGAATTTAGAAATTTGAATGGAGTCAAACGGAGTTCGGATGAGAAAGTTATGAGCTTCCGAAGTTTGAATTTCAAATAAATCGGAAAACCGAGAATATTCCCGAATATTCCTCTCTGGTTTGACTGGGTCAAAGTTTGACCGAAGACTTGACTTTGACTGGGTTTTGTGTCTCTTACAATGGGGTCCCACTTGTCATTGACAGGGGGTTCTTCCCCATGGCTTTAGCCATGGCAAATAAACAGAGCAAGGGAGGAGCTCAGGCGCCCGGTGAGGTGGAGCCACAGCGAACTCCGGCGAGTAACGGCCGGCGGCGGGCGAACTCCGGCGAGCGCCGGCAATGGCGGCGGCCGACGACGCGACGGCGCTGCAAGTGGCGGTGGCCGCAGAAGACGGCTGAGGCGACGGCGACGGCAGCGGCCGGGGCTGGGAGCGATGGCGCGGGAAACCGGCCATGGGATCGGCTCGGCCGGATGGTTTAACGGCCTGGCGGCGGCGAAGCCGGCCATGGGCAAGACGGCTGGTCGCGAGACGACGGCGCGCGTGGGCAACGGGCTAGCGAGAAGGGCATGCGGGGAGGGCGACGAGGTCGGCCGGCCGAGGTGGCCGGAACCGCATGGGCAGACGCCACTGGCGGCAGCGTGGCCGGCGCTGAGGCCACGGGCGCGGTGGCGCCGGTGAGGGGCGGCAAGACCGTGGGGCGACGGCAGCGGCAGCCGAACGCGGCGACGGCCGGCGGCCGGCGGCGAGCCGCGGATGCACACGGGAAGAACAGAGGAAACGCAAAAATTCCCAAAATTCGGAATTTCTCAAACTTTAGCACAAGACCTTGTAAAATCTATAGATGGAATACCTAAACAACCTCTAGGAGGACTTAGGATTGCAAGGAATTAGATCGATACTTACCCAAACGGAAGAAATCGATGAAAAACGAAGCAATGGCCGACGATGAACAAACACAAAATTCGAGATCACAACTTGACGAAACCTGAAATCAAGTGTGGGGTTAGAATCTAGACTCCCACACGAAGACAATGAAACAATCGGAATGGAAAATGATCTATCGGAGAGAGAGATATGGCCACGAACCCGAAGAACATGAAGAACGTCGCGTTTTCGTCGGTTTTCTCGATCTCACGGAAGAATGAGGAGGAGAGGCTAAAGGAGAATGATAGTGCTGGAGAGAGGACTCCAACACGAAGCTAAAGGAGGTGGAGGTGCGTGATTTGAGGAAGAAACGGAGAAGTAATGAGCAATAAAGTGGATTTCAGTTTTTTGGCAACTGCGCATATTCCGGCGAGGTTTGAGGTTAATGACCACTGGGAATGGAAAGGTCTCGCCGATCCGGATTCAACGGATCCGGCGGTTCGCGATTTGAGTCATTATTGGAGGAGTTACATGCATTTGAATGTGGAAGAAGGAGTTTGGAAACTCTCTGCTCTCCTCCCAGGCAAGCCATCGTGCAAGCCTCCCAAGGTGGAAGACAACATCAGAGCAAAGTGCCACTTGGCAGCCTCTGCTGGCCACCCAATACGCGAAAGTTCCGCCTAGAGAAAAATTAGGAAAAATGGTCTAAAAATTCCGGAAAAATTCCTAGAACCATTTTGGAATATTTAGAACCCAAAGGAACTGGTTTGGTTGAATTTGGATGAAATTTGAGGAATTGAATATTCGGGCGCGGATCGCAGGCATTAAACAAAAGCCGTGCGAGATAAAATAGGAACGGAGGTCCAAAATCCGGGGAAAGGTTCCTAAAATCATTTTGGAATATTTGGAACATTTTAAAAGTGGTTTGGGACTTTTTGGAGCATTTTTGGACTCGGGTGAAATTTCGGATACCGGCGGGAACTGGAAAATCCGATTTTTCGACCGGAGGGGAATTAATTCCCGATCTTGGAGGGGAACGGATGCCAGGTTAATATAAACACCAAGGAAAATCCAAAATTTGAATTTAAATAATTTAAATTAGATTTTCTCCGGAAAGCGAAAACTAGGGCGTTACAAACCTACCCCCCTTAGAAAGAATCTCGTCCCCGAGATTCAGACGGAGAAAGAAAAAGATCAGGAAACTCTGCTCTGAGATCTTCTTCTTGCTCTCAGGTAACTCTCTTCTCAGACTGACTGTTCTCCTGAATCCTCACAGAACCTGGTCACACAACTTCGAGTTCGGCGTTTAGCTTCAACCAAAATTCTGACTGGGTACTCCGGACCTGACAGGTCTCCTTCTAGTTCCATATCTTTAAACTGCCTCTGATGCTCAGGCACTGCGCTACACTTGATCCCTGACGGCAGTTATTAGCATAGCTCGTTTATCTTGACGGGGCAATCTTCAGATTTACATGGATCTGTCTGACTTGCTCTTCGGCTCTTTCAGAATATCAGGTCTATTGATTTGTCCATTATCGGTCTCTTGCCCATACAAGGGTATTCCGCCTTTTCTTGCATACCGAGCTTCAAAGGCGCCGTCTTCAGCTTCGTCGGAGACTGTTGTTATTCTGATCCCACGAACCTTGACATGTCAGCACACACGCTCTCAACACATCATTCAAGATCTGATTGATTCTTTCCGTCTGCCATCGGTCGGGGGATGGTAAGCAACACGGGAAGTCCAATTCGTACTCCAACCCGTTATACCACTTCTGCCAAAGCTTCGAGGGGAACTGAGAACCTCGATCTGACACGTTCTCCTTGGGCGCACACTAAAAATGCACTGTTTTAGCCACGCAAAGTTCCACAAGTTTAGCACCAACTAGAGGTTATCCTCCACGGAACAAAGCGTGCAACTTTTATCGATCTGTCCACACTACCCCCCTTAGAAAAAAAAATCATATCCTGACTTAGTTCCAAGGGGTTCAATGGTGAAATTCATTCTTATTTCTTCCCATGCTTCGGACGAGAACTATGGCTCTTCGGCCATCCTTTACTTATCTCATAATGGGTGCCCAAATACCAATACGTTTCCAAAACTAATCAACCGAAATCCTCATCCACAACTATACTCTTTTCAAACTTTTATTGATAGCAATATTGTTGCTTGCCTCTTACAGATTGATCATTACACAAACTCTGTTTTTTTATTCTTTAAAAGAGGCATGGTACTTCTGAAGGTACCATCTACTAACATTTATTGCTAACATCAAGTTCCAGTTGCTTCATCCTCAACTTCAGGGATCATCGGCAGCCCTGACATCCGATACCGCAGAACCTGTGATGGTTCTCGACATGCGCCTACCACCGCGGTGGGTTACTGATCAAGGAGAACAACCTCTGGAATGTTGGGATTGGAAGTAGATGCCTGATGTCCTTGTGTCACTGGTTGCACTTCTGATCCTGGGGTCGTGATTAAAGTTGCTTCAGGTGCTTGGTTGCGTTGAAATTGGTTCACACGAAGCCGAGAATTACTGGCAACATACTGCTCTTGACTTACTATCTTCCTTTTGCGAGAATCCGGTTGAGGACGGTTGTCTTCCAGGGAGACTGCTTTGCCTTTGTCAGCTTGAGGAATCTTCGGTACTTGGTGCAGCTTAGAAGGTACTTCTATCCTGACTTCTGATGCTGGCACTGTTTGTGGTGATAAGAATCTTGGTTTTCTCACGGGACATTGTTTCACATAATGCCCTTCCTGGCCACAAAGGTTGCAAACCTTGTACTGGATCTCCTTCCTTCGAGGGCACTTGCGGAATTGGTGTCCAATTCTGTTGCAGTGACTACAATGGTTATCTTCTTTTGCCTGACCCTTTTGGGGACAACTATAAGCAACATGTCCTCTTTCGCCACATTGATAGCAAATGACATATCGCCATGGGTGGAGGCTTACAGGAGGGGTATTGTCAACATCAACATCTCCACATACTGCGGGAGGGTTGGTCCCTAGTAACTCATCAGAAGGGTACTGCGGAGGAGTTGTAGGTGAAATGACCATCGGGGCTTGGTTGCTCAGTTGTTGTATCATCAATTGCATGAGTTGAGTCTGAGTCACCATGAATCGATTCATATTACGAAGAAATGTTATCACCTCGGATGGTTGCTGGTTGAGCTCGGTAGCAGCCCTGACGTTGATAACCGGAACTTCACTGGGGTTGCCGTTGACGTTGACCGAAGGATTGGAACTGGATGCATCAGCTTCTTTGTTGGGGTTAGCACTGCAATTCTTCTTCATCTGACGAACACGGCCTGTGTGAGAGGGAACCGCATTGCATTTAGCGAGAAAGGGGAGGTTCTAACAGCACCAGAAACAAACTACCCCCGGCAAAGGACAACACCACACACGAAAATCAAAACATTTTTAACACCAAGCAAATCAACTCGTCTACTCGATCAAACTACGCACTCTAACAGAACAAGGCGCCTCAACCACGGAACGAAACTTGGCCACTTATCCTATAGGGTTAACCGAAGATCAACCTTGCTTCTTCTGTCCTCGACGATCAACGGGTGGATCCTCACCAGAAGATGCACACTTCAAGAATAACTTTTCCGACTAGCTCTTCTTTAGTCTTCAAGTTTTGAAAACAAAAGCGGGAACTCGATTACCTTAATACAGAAGGTTTAAGGGAGGGATAGTCCAATTTTCATTCCCAAAAAGGTGAAGAAGCAATTGATTCGAGGAAAATAGGAATAGAACGAGAGAGAAAAGACGAGACTGGCACTTTATTTGATTTTTCTTTTTAGAAAATAAGTTTTGAAGCTTCCTAAAACGACCATTCTAACTAAGGGCACGTCCTACAGTCGATATGGCTCTGATACCACCTTTGTAGGCCCCCGGATCAGCTATCCGGAGTCCTCTGTGTATTTCTGTACTAGTCCCAGATCAGTAGCTAGTACACACAGTCAAAAGTGATGAATCAACAACCATATCACGAGTACAAATAACTAAATAAGAATAATACCAAATAAAAGCAAAGACCTTATGGTCAAGGTTTACCATTACGGCCTGAACAGGCTGAACAACTTGAACAATCAAGTAATGGAAGACGAAAACGCCAATGCGACCCATCCAAATGCCCACAGGCAATCGAGTGGAGAACGCACCCTAGTCGTTGGAATTCCTTGACAGCTTCTTTCACTTCTGAGAGAGGATTAGAATGTAGCACGTGAGTACATAAAGTACTCAGCAAGTCTGGGAAATTATGCACAATGTAGGCTATCCAAGGATGGCTTAATATGGTTCTTTTGCATAAAGCCAAGTTTCATCAAATCATACTTGTTAATAATTTTTACAAAGCATATTTGAGCAATTCTTTTTAATAATTGAATTATGTAATATTGTAGTGAAGGTTCTAACCACCACTCACTAATATACAGGCTCTATCCGCCACATCTCAGCAAAATTAGGGTTCAATCCAATCACATGGCTATGTCCGCCATGGTTCACAAAATCAGGTTCCTTCCACCTACCTGGCTAGCCGCCAGAAGCACACCCGAGAGGTCTAACCGCTCCCGGATCCCAAAACAAACCATTGTTTAGTTTGAAACCAAAAACCAAAGTCTACCAGTATGAAAGCATTCTTCGCTTTGCCTTTGACCGTAGGCACGGCTATTCGAATAGTTTTAACTCTGCAGAGGTGTACAACTTTACCCACAAGACATGATATTCCCTTGATGCCAAGCTATTAGCACACTTCCTTAGGTGTGCCGGCAGGGATATCATGACAAGGCCTTTACAATGTATACGCCTAACCTGACCCACCCGCTGAGGTTTCACCGCTGTTAGGGTTCCGTCCGCCCAGTACAGAAGCCCCCTCTTGCGCCGTGTGAGAAAAACAACAACAACAACAACAACAACAATGCCTCCTTCCGGCTCTCACACAACCACCGAGTGGTGAGTCTAAGTTAGGGTTCTACAAATTATTCAGCCAGGTCGTGCCCACTTTGACATGTGGTTGTACGGTTATGCTTAGAATGGAGATACCATAAGCGTCGGTCCTTAATTGACTTGGGGCGGTGCTTGCACAAAGAACCAAGACTTGGTTCGCTTCCACCCGACATTCCATGCCGCCCAAGTCGAAATCATTTTTCATTTTATTTTTATTTTGTAAACCATTGGCAATACTCCTTGCCTATAACTTCCAATACAAGTTTTCAAGAGATAATTGAAAGTCCCACCCATAGGTGAATATTGACCGACAGCGAGGCTAAGCATTTCTACCGTACTATTCTGTTCCACCAATAGTTTATTTTTATAAAATACAAATCCTCGGGTTTGATTGCAATCCTTATAATCATATGCATATTCTCCAATAATCCCTCTATTGCCATAACGTTACAATCATAAGAATAATCTAATTTGATATAGTATCCACCAAGTAGGAAATACATCATGGTACTATCATAACTCCAAAGTCTTGTAGAACCACAATCATATTTGTATAAGAAATATTTCCCTTGAACTTTGTCTGTATTAGTGATTTATCCACCAATCATACGGCGATCAATCTTATCATCCACTCGTGAATATTTCACAAGGTCATCTCGCTAAAATGCCGAGAATACTTCACAATACTATCTCTAATCATTTAGAATACAATCCACCGATATTACTTCATAACATTATATATTTAATCCATCACATTCTCGTCTTCAAATCATCAACTTTGATCCACCAGGAATAATTCATAATCTTACTCTAAGTATCCTTCGAGAAAGATTCTATAAATCCAAGACTTCATTAATTCATCGACTACAGCTATTTCCATAACCAATGATACCACGTTTACTAAACAAATCACCCATGATCCACATTATTCACAATCCCACCTAAATGGTTATCGCGATACCATTTTTCAATAATCATCCTCTAAACCACCGAGAATATGTAACCATGTCATTTAATAAATTACCAACTATTCGGACTATTCACAATTCTCCATAATTGATTATCACCAAATATGTTTGCTAACATCCACCTAAATATAAGTCACCACTTATTCTATTTAATCCACAAGTATGCCTCTCAATATCATTTATTTACTTTTACCGAATATTATTCTTGACATCCTACATCTTCCCATATTCTTCCAAACTATACAAATCGTAATGCGAATCGCTATCACAATCCAACTTCACCATAATTCAACCATCAACATCCATAAATCAATCTCATAACTAATAATCCCTATCAATACTAATAAGCAGCTATTCTCCATTTACATTCCATACTAGTGGTTTCATCCAAAAGGTCCTCCAAGCAATCATTTCCCGAGTCAAAGATTAATTTTCCCAAAATCATTTATATTGGTGGATTACTATACTAGGGTGACAAAGGGTCATGGATAGCAAATCTCAAGGAGGTATAAACAACAGGTATAACTAACAACTTAACGTTTAACATCATCATTTTATGTAAATAGCAATGCAATTTGTAAAACCTGGTAAAACATTTATAAATTACAGGATCAATATGCGTCAAGGAGACTTGCCTTCGATAACAGCGAGGGTCTCGAGGTCTTGAAGTCCGGCGACGGGGTCGGCGGTCGCGTCGGGGTTGTCGACTATGCGCAAAACGAGACAACAAATAAATAAAAGAAAATAAATAAAATCCAAAAATTATAAAATTAGTACTGGCAGGTAGATCTTGATTTTAGATGAATTTAGAAATTTGAATGGAGTCAAACGGAGTTCGGATGAGAAAGTTATGAGCTTCCGAAGTTTGAATTTCAAATAAATCGGAAAACCGAGAATATTCCCGGAATATTCCTCTCTGGTTTGACTGGGTCAAAGTTTGACCGAAGACTTGACTTTGACTGGGTTTTGTGTCTCTTACAATGGGGTCCCACTTGTCATTGACAGGGGGTTCTTCCCCATGGCTTTAGCCATGGCAAATAAACAGAGCAAGGGAGGGGAGCTCGTGCGCCAGTGAGGTGGAGCCACGGCGAACTCCGGCGAGTGGCCGGCCGGCGGCGGCGAACTCCGGCGAGCTGGCAAGCGGCGGCGTCGATTTACGACGACGACGCGGCGCTGGCATGGCGTGGCCGCGCAAAGACGGTGAGGCGACGGCGACGGCAGCGGCGCCGGGCCGGGAGCGTGTGGCGGGAAACCGGCCATGGATCGGCTCGCCGATGGTTTAACGGCCTGGCGGCGAAGCGGAAGCGGCTGCCATGGCGCAAGACGGCTGGGTCGCGGCGATGACGCGCGGCGGGCAACGGGTTAGCGAGAAGGGCGGCCGCGGAGGGCAATGACGAGGTCGGCCGGCCGAGGTGGCCGAATCGGCAGCAGCGACGGGCGGCGGCAAGCGGCGCGGCTGGAGGCCACGGGCGCGTGGCGGCCGGTGAGGGCGGCGGCGCAGACGGCGGGGCTGGCGACGGCGGGCAGCGCGAAGGGGCGACGGCCGGCTGTCGGCAGCGAGCCATGATGCACACTGAAGAACAGAGGAAACGCAAAAATTCCCAAAATTCGGAATTTCTCAAACTTTAGCACAAGACCTTGTAAAATCTATAGATGGAATACCTAAACAACCTCTAGGAGGACTTAGGATTGCAAGGAATTAGATCGATACTTACCCAAACGGAAGAAATCGATGAAAAACGAAGCAATGGCCGACGATGAACAAACACAAAATTCGAGATCACAACTTGACGAAACCTGAGATCAAGTGTGGGGTTAGAATCTAGACTCCCACACGAAGACAATGAAACAATCGGAATGGAAAATGATCTATCGGAGAGAGAGATATGGCCACGAACCCGAAGAACATGAAGAACGCCGCGTTTTTTCGGTTTTCTCGATCTCACTAAGAATGAGGAGGAGAGGCTAAAGGAGAATGATAGTGTCGAGAGAGGACTCCAACACGAATCTAAATGAGGTGTATGTGCGTGATTTGATGAAGAAAAGGAGAAGTAATGATCAATAAAGTGGATTTCAGTTTTTTGGCAACTGCGCATATTCCGGCGAGGTTTGAGGTTAATGACCACTGAATGGAAAGGTCTCGCTGATCCTGATTCAACGGATCCGGCGGTTCGCGATTTGAGTCATTATTGGAGGAGTTACATGCATTTGAATGTGGAAGAAGGAGTTTGGAAACTCTCTGCTCTCCTCCCAGGCAACCCATCGTGCAAGCCTCCCAAGGTGGAAGACAACATCAGAGCAAAGTGCCACTTGGCGACCTCCGCTGGCTACCCAATACGCTGAAAGTTCCGCCCTAGAGAAAAATTAGGAAAAATGGTCTAAAAATTCCGGAAAAATTCCTAGAACCATTTTGGAATATTTAGAACCCAAAGGAACTGGTTTGGTTGAATTTGGATGAAATTTGAGGAATTGAATATTCGGGCGCGGATCGCAGGCATTAAACAAAAGCCGTGCGAGATAAAATAGGAACGGAGGTCCAAAATCCGGGGAAAGGTTCCTAAAATCATTTTGGAATATTTGGAACATTTTAAAAGTGGTTTGGGACTTTTTGGAGCATTTTTGGACTCGGGTGAAATTTCGGATACCGGCGGGAACTAGAAAATCCGATTTTTCGACCGGAGGGGAATTAATTCCCGATCTTGGAGGGGAACGGATGCCAGGTTAATATAAACACCAAGGAAAATCCAAAATTTGAATTTAAATAATTTAAATTAGATTTTCTCCGGAAAGCGAAAACTAGGGCGTTACACCCAAACGCCTTGGAAGTTGAAAAGCCTTAAAAGAATACATGTGTTCTCTAAGACTTGGAGGCTAGCTAACGATGATTGTTCTGTTTGAGGACCATAAATGGCTACGGCCTTTTAGAAGCCAGTCACATCCTCATAAATGCAACACACATATTAAATGCCTCATGATTATTCGGTCAAAGTTACAGTTGAGCACGTAAACAACCCCCAACCTGCAATATAGATCGGATTAAAACTTATCTCCGATCTGAGCCACTACCAGGTTGAGAACGGTCTGACATGTGAACCTGTATAGGTCAGACATAATGCCCTTTATCACACTAACCTAGACAGGATCGAGTAAACGATAACTTTTGCCCCGACCTAATTCAGGTCAGCAAGGAATATCTGCACAAGGATAACATGCAGAAGAAGCTTTCTGGTAGGTACAGACAACCGTTCGAAGGTTACTCCATATGAAGAGGCGCCCCTCTGACGAAAAGACACCTCTTCGGTAAGAAGACGCCTTTTGATCATAAGACACCTTTTTGATGGGAAAACACCTCTCCGAAGATGACAACTATCATCCCTTCGAAGCTATAAATATGATACTCCCGCAAGGATTCAGAGATACTCAACAGTCAAGAATAGAATGTGTGTTTAGCATGGTGTGTTAGTGTTTGAAAGTAGTCTGTACGCTGTAAAGGCTTTCGTGATATAATTCAATTCCCATTCCTTTCCTATCCCTTTCAATATTGTTTTACCAACAAAGGAAACCAAGATTACATTCGTAAGCTCGATCTAGAAACCTTCTAAGTCTTGAACATTGATAGGGATCTAGCTAACTTTCGGTGGCAAATATGAAATTTTCTCTATCTTCTTCATCCAAACTCATAATTAAGTAAATAATATATCTATTTCAATCGGCTCGACAAGATCTTCACGATGGTGGCTTTAAATATGTGGTTTGGAGTTGTTGTTGTTGTTAAAATATTTGTTGTTGTATCTTATACATGCGGTGAAACTTTCATTATGTAATTTTCAGTGTTATATGTGTACTATATATGACCTATGTTTTCACACGATATCCGACTAAATATTCGTTACCATACCGAATTCGATCTGTATTCACGATCGATTCTATCTGCATCTATATGTATCCGGCACTATCCGTGTTCGACTCCGAATTTGAGAACAAAAATTTATTAGAATACGAAATGAGCGATATTCGATCAAATCCGATCCGATTGCACCATATTTGTTGGAGATAAACGGACCGGCTCCCGGAGGCAAGGTTTCGTACACCACGTGAAGTCCACGCCAGGAGGAAAATTGACCGCCCCCCAGGGGGAGGCTTCATGCTCCAGGGTGGGTGGTCCCCGCCCACCGGGATTCATCACCGGAATGCTACAGGAGATCGTCTCGTACTCCGTGAGACTGCTGCGAGAGATCCCATACCCCGCAGGGGTTTCTCACGTCCCGCGGGGGGTCTACGCCTCCCCGGGGGCCTACCTCGCGGGCATACCCCGCGGGAGTTCTACCTATGTCCCGCGGGAGGTCTACATCCTCCCTGGGGGCATACCTCGTGGCACTTCGGGAGGTCTCACGCTCTCCGGAAGACCTACAACCTCCCCGGGAGATTACCCCGTGGCACACCCCGCAGGGAGTTCTCCTCATGTCCCGCGGGAGGCCTACGTCTCCCCGGGGGCATACCCCGCGGGGTGTTCTCCTCATGTCCCGCGGGAGGTCTACGTCTCCCCGGGGGCATACCCCGCGGGGTGTTCTCCTCATGTCCCGCGGGAGGCCTACGTCTCCCCGGGGGCATACCCCGCGGGGTGTTCTCCTCATGTCCCGCGGAGGTCCACGCCTCCCTGAGGCATACCTCATGAAAGTCTCCTTACGGGAGACTTGGGTGATGTCACCAAATCCCCTGTGGGGGCCCGGATGTCAGGGCTCCACTCCCTCGAGACGATCCCGTGGGACCCACTACCTCCCCGCCAGAATGACTAAGATGCCCCTACTTAGGCTAGTCTAGTAGGGGTATAATGGTACTTTTATGTAACAGGCTGGGTGCCTATAAATACCAAATGTAACCCCCTCATGTGGAGGGAGCTCTCATTGAATGCAAAACCAAACAACTGGAGTGTCCCTTGGGGAGTCTGGACAAGGGCACATCCCTCTACCCCCCGGGGAACACACCGACAGGAGTAGGGTGTCTTTCTTAAGCGCCCGAACCTGTATAAATCCTCGTGTCACATTTACTCTCGTGGACGACGGCCCGTGAAACGGCCGGCGTCCGCCCTCATTTCTGTGTCCTGTTTCCGAACCTACGACACTTGGCGCCGTCCGTGGGGAGCGTAGCTAACTCGAACAAGGCTATGGCTCCTCCCAAGAAAACTCAACACAAGCCTCCGGCTCCGAAGCGCAAGGAGCACGAGGATGATTATCCTCCCCGACGGAACCCCCGGCGCGCACCGTCCTCTGGGGTCGGTGCCATCCACCACGGGGAGAACATCCTACAAGTCTCAGGGCCTGAAGGCTCCTCATCTTCTCGGGCGCTGGCCGCTATGGTCCAAGGACCGGAAGCTCGGAACACCCTTGCAGCCGCGGGGTCGGGAGTTCCAGAGCTGAAGGACCATGTGGAGGTCCATCCATGTTTGTGATGAGTATTTGACTTTATTTGAGCAAGGTGTGCTCAGGCTTGAGTTTGATTTGACTCGGTATTGCATGTTTCAATTAATGATAATTGTGGACTAACATGCAGGAAGAAAAGGTATGTGCATTGTGGTATGTGCAAAATGGTTTGTTCCTTGTGGTACAGGTTCTTGAGGCAGCTATGGTCGTTGGTAAGTACCGGGACTAGGTTGGGAGAACCGAGGTCCAGAGCGGTCGAGGATGCCGACGAGATGGTTGGGCTCAAACCGGGTTCACTTGGACGTCAAGGAAATGGACTTGAGGTGGCTCAAGGTTTCCGGTTCGGGTTGGAGGCTCGAAGAGGAGGAAACTGAGCGGTCAAGTCCGGCGGATGAAGGCCCGTTGCATCGGGTTGATCGGGTTTTGTTTAAAACCCATGTATGGCCAATGTGGCCCATGTAAAGCCCATGTGTGGGTTGAAATGAGAGGGTTAATCCTAGCCCTTGGTGGAGTGCCCTAGGGTTTGGGACTCATCCAAGGGTGGTAGGTGGCCCTAGAGTAGTATAAATAGAGGGG
This sequence comes from Rhipidocladum racemiflorum, assembly GCA_036346355.1. NCBI lineage: Eukaryota > Viridiplantae > Streptophyta > Magnoliopsida > Poales > Poaceae > Rhipidocladum > Rhipidocladum racemiflorum. Next base: position 11,544,868 of record CM070578.1, on the reverse strand, counting down.
GAGGGGTGTCCTCCTCACTTGAAGGTTTGAGTTGCTCCTTTGAGCTTTGCCCACATGAAGTGAGGCTTTGTAAACCTTCCAACCAGAAAATACAAAGATTTTCTTTACTTTTTTGTGAATTTAAAATTCCGCATTTACATTATGTCTTTACTTTACGCAATTTAAATTCAGCATTTACTTTCCCGCATGTAAATTCTCGCAATTTACTTTCTATAATTTGGATTTGCTCCTCTCCTTCTAAATGCTGTTGATCAAGGAGGTCTTGAGGGTGCTCATTTGGTTTTACATCTTTCTTGCACCCTAGGATAGACTAGAGATCAAGTTTCTATCAAGATTGCAAATCTGTCCTGAACTTGTTCTTCGCGCAGCAGTCAGTCTTTGATTTTTAGAAAAATATAGAAAAATCTTTCTTGATTGATTCTTGTTGGAGAAGGTGCTTGACTCATATACCAATCTGTGGAAAAATTTTGGAGTCCACTGGATGCACCATTTGGGAGCTGTGAGGTGAAAACCGAGCCCCAAATTTCCTGATTGAAAATCCTGACTGTTCGTAGTTCTTGATTTTTCCTGTTTTTTGTAGAAGGTGTTTGGTGGTGATTTTTGGTGGAGTGCTTCACGACTCAACAGCTCACAGGCTGAAAATTCCCAAATTTTTGGAGCAACAGAAGTCCACCATCCACCTGCTCTAATTGAGGACAATTCCTGAAAATCTGCTTTTGCTTTTCTAAAAGAGGCTTTTGTGTTTTGGCTTGATCTCTTTTAGAAAAGAAGTATTTGAATTGATTCCTCCTTGCTTTGGACACTTGACAACCAGAATTTGTGATTTAAATATCCCTCACATGATTCATGGTTCCTATCCATGTAAGCTAGGGATACACATAGTTGTCAAGTCGTTCCGATTTTTGTGGGTTTAGAGATTTTAAGGAGAATAGGTTTTCTTCTTGGGATTGTTTGGAGTACGTTGAGTAGGGGATATTTTTATTTGGGATCATTCACCCCCCCTCTGATCGCCATCTCGGTCTTTCAATTGGTATCAGAGCCGGTTTTGCTCTTTCATAGATCTTGACCGGTCTCAAGAGCCATGGCGACGGACAAGTACTCAATTAAGCCTCCAATTTTTGCTGGAGTTGATTATCCATTCTGGAAGGTTCGGATGGAGACATACTTCTCTGCCCTGGGTTTTTCTTTATGGCTGAAGGTGAAGCACCCGTATGAGGTTCGGGCCGATGAGAACGCCAACGCCGCAAACATGGTCGACGTTGAGGCAAACGCTAAGGCCAAGAACCTCCTCATACAGGACTTAGCCGCAGTGAGTATGATCGCGTCTCTCACCTACGATCAGCTCACGAGATCCGGGTGACCCTCAATGCTTACCATGAGGGCACCACTCAGATCAAGTCCGTGAGACAGGATCAATTTAAGCGTGACTACAACAAGTTTGAGCAAAGACGCTGGTGAGAGCCTTGATGAGTGCTTTGCTCGTTTTGCAAAGATTCTCGGCAATCTTCTGGTCGATGGGTTGTTCATACATCGATTCGGAGAATGCGAGGCATTTTCTTCGAGCACTCGATCCGAGGATTTGGGAGATGAAGGTAACCACCATCACGGACCATACGGACTTGTCGACCTTGACTCTTGACGGGTTGTATTCCCGCCTCAAGACTCATGAGCTCGACATCGCCGCTCGCAGGACGAAGTCCCAAACGATGGCATTGGTTACCGATCCCACCGGGTCTTCCTCTTCCGACCCCCTCTTGACTTCTCTTTCGGTTTTCTCTCCCGCTCTTTGTGACGTAAGCGACGCTCGGAACAATTTTAAGGCGAGCTTGCTCTTGTCGCTCGAAAATTTTCGAACATTTACAAGAGGGTGAGAGATAGGAAGAGGAGTGGCAAGTTCACTTGCTTTGAGTGTGGTGGCCCCAACCACATTCGGGCAACCGCCCCAAGCCGGAGAAGGGCAATAATGAACAAGGCGGTGCGGGCAAGAACGACTACATCAACAAGAACCGCAACAAGAAGCCTCCAGCCGCGAGCCGCAAGAGAAGAAACACCGCAAGTTCGCCAAGGGCAAGAAGCTCTTTCACCGCGTCCTTGCCGCGCCGACGACCTTGACCTCTCCGACACGGAAACATGGAGCGGCGAGGACGAGGATGAACCGCAAGAGAAGGTGAAGGGCGGCGATGACTTCTCCTAAGATGTGCTTCATGGCCTCCAATGCCATGGAAGTACCCGACACCGAGTCAGACAAATGACACGGAGGAGGTACCTTCTTATGACCAGCTCCATGATGCTTTTATCAAACTAGGAAAATTTCATTCCAAGTCTAGAGCTAAGTGTTTGGATCTAGAGAAGGAAGTAGGTACCTTATCTCGGAGTTAGCTTCACTTAGATCTTGTTCCTCCCGAGACTCGATAGCTGTACTTTGTGTGATGCTTTGCTTGTGGAGTTGGAGAACCTAAGGACTCTACATGATAGTGTGCTTTCCGATCTTGAGTCACTTAGGTCGAAGGATGCTAGCACATGTCCATGAGATTCTATTCCTGTTGATGCTAGTTTTCTTCACACTCACACAAATGCTTCATGTGCTAATTGCCCTAAGCTTCTCATTGAAATTGATGCCATGAGTTGTCACCTTAGGAAGCTATCTGCTAGAAATGATGAACTTGAAAAGCATGCTTCTAAGGACCCAATCAGCTCATGTGAGGGTGTATGCAACTAAAAATGCTTATGATGACTTGGTTCTTGAAAACTCAAAATATGCTAAGGATCTACTAGCTAAGTCACAAAATGGTTGCATCTTTGTGTGTTGGGGTAGCAGAGGACATGAATCAAATTCATGTAGAGCTTAGGAAGAAGCTCAAAGCCCAGGTGGGTAGGATTAGAGACTCTCCATGTGTTTCTTAAGAGTCCCTCAAGATTGAGGCTGCTCTTTATAGGAGAGATTTGATCGCTTAGTTCGCTCTTCTCCATCCGGCTCTTCCCCTGCTACTCCTTCCTTGCTCTTCTTGTGCCTCACTTTTTCGAGAGTGTCAGTACCTTATGAGCACTCTCGAGAAGTTTGTTGGAGGTAAGAAGAAGCTCAATCTTATCCTAGATCAGTCCAAGATTAGCAGATTCAATCAAGGTCTAGGGTTTGATGCCTTGGAGCATACACGGGCGCAAACGAACACTGTTGTGCGTGCCTCCAAGAGCGGAGAGATAGTGTTGGCTCCAAAGGTGAGCACCACGTGTTTAGATCAGCAGGGATTGTCCACGGGACGTCTGACGAGAAGGGTGCTTCTCATGCTACTTCACCCCCCAAGGCGAAGTATACATGCACCTTCTGTCAGAAGGATGGACATATACTGCTTCAGACGCGCCAAGATTTCTCGGCGTGAGCGTGTCCATGCTCTTAGGGGTATTCAGGGTCATCCCCAGACTCTGAGTGCGCCTAAGGCACACACGGCTTCTAGACAAGATAAACAAGCTAGAGAGTCTCCTGTTTTTGGACAGCGCATGGGGCTTGGTTTTCAGGCTTCTACTTCTGGTTTTCGCCCCAGAGCTGTCCCGAGTCAGTCTTTCCGCCGTCCTCTTGATATTCCTCGTTTTTCCCATCGAGGTAGATATCGGCGGCGTGAGTTTGTTTTCCCAATGGGAGGTCCGGGCAAAGAAAGACTGGATGGTCCGGCCTTTGCACCTCGGCGGACCAACCTCTGTTGCTCCCAGACATCCTCTTTGGAGCGAGTCTGAGTTTGTGAGAGTCGAGTCACGGAGAGGTGCCGATTGCATTCTTCTACTCCATTGATCAAGCTGCTTCATCGCACGCTTGACTCAAGATTGGGTTCCTAGATCTGCACCGATCTATCCTGCATCGAGACATCTGCTCTTCGCTCTCTTTGATTCAAGTCTGTAGGACTAGGAAGGGGGAGGTTTGGATCGTAGACTCCGGCTGTTCTCGCCACATGACCGGAGACTCCTGTTGGTTTTCTTCCTCGAACCGATATCCCGGTGATGAGGTAATCACCTTTGGGGATGTCGCGTCGGGTAGAGTCATTGCTAAAGGTAAATGCGCATTAACGATCATTTCATTCTTAAGGACGTTGCCTTAGTCGAAGCTGCATTTCAACTTGCTTTCGCCTCTCGCCTTCTTGATGACGATTTCGAGGTCAATTTTAAGAGGAGCTCTTGTAGGATCCTCGATTCTTCCGGGAGTTTGTTTATGGGATTTCGCTTTGGGAGAGTCTTTCGTGCTGATTTTTCTTCTTCCTCTAGAGACTCTCTCCATTGCCTTATTGCTTCGAGTCCCGTGATCTCTCCTTTTGGCATAGGAGACTTGGTCACATTGGCTTTGATCATTTGACTCGAGTTAGCGGCCATGATCTCATTCGTGGCCTGCCTAAACTCAAGATGGTCAAAGATGTTGTATGTTCTCCTTGCCGACATGGCAAGATGGTTGCTGCCTCCCATCCTCCGAGCCACCCGAGTGATGATCGATGCACCAGACACCGCTACACATGGACACCGTTGGTCGGCTCGAGTGCGATCGGCGGTGGGAAGTGGTATATTCTTGTCATTGTCGATGATTTTTCGAGGTACTCTTGGGTGTTTTTCATGGCCTCGAAGGATGAGTGTTTTTCACACTTCAGGGTTTGGTCCGTAGGTTGTCTGTTGAGCTCCTGGTGCCTTACGAGCGATCCATGATGACAATGGCACGGAGTTCAAGAACTCCTACTTTAGCAAATTCGTGAGGAGTTAGGCTTAGAGCATCGCTTCTCCTCTCCATACGTCCCTCGGCAAAATGGCGTAGTGGAAAGGAAGAACAGGACCCTGGTTGAGATGGCCAGACGATGCTAGATGAGTACAATACTCCTAGGAAGTTTTGGGCCGAGGTCGTAGCTACGGCATGCCATGTTGCCAACAGAGTTTTTCTTAGGGCACACTTGCATTGCACTTCTTATGAGTTGAGATATGGGCGAAAGCCTAGTGTATCTCATTTTCGTGTTTTTGGTTGCAAGTGCTTCTTCTTGAAGTCCTGGGAACCTAGATAAGTTCGAGTCACGTTCACCGATGGGATCTTTCGGGTTACTCGACTTACGCCTCGTAGCTATAGGATTTGGGGTGTAGATTTGGGTAGGATCATAGAGACCTGCGAGGTGACTTTTGATGAGGCTAGCCCGGTGCTAGACCAGACATTTCAGTGCTCTTCTCCTCTTTCCCGATCTATCTTCTCAGAGGAAGTTGATGACGGAGATGAAGGCGCCTTGCCTGATCCAAATACCATTCTCGCCTCCCGAGGTGCCTCCCATTTCCATATCTCGCACCTCGGGAGATCACCCTTACCCTCAGACTCTTCAGCCAGCCTAGTGGCTCTGTTCCTACTTCTCCCACGCGAGGAGTAGAGGTCACTTCGCTTCGACCTCCCCGCCACATTCAAGAGCTCATCCACCGACTGCATCATTGGAGATCTGTTTGAGCGAGTCACTCGCTCTAAGTCAGTCTGTCCACTTTCTGCCTTCACTCTGCCTTTGTTGCCTCTTTTGAGCCGAAGGATGTTTCTCATGCATTATCTCGATGAATCTTGGATTAATGCTATGCATGAGGAACTTGAAAACTTCGAGAGGAACAAAGTTTGGAAGCTTGTCGAGCCCCCTTCGGTCACAATATCATTGGGACCAAATGGGTGTTCAAAAACAAGCAGAGTGAGGATGGGGTTGTAGTTCAAACAAGGCTAGGTTAGTCGCTCAGGGTTTCTCTCGTGTCGAGGGTCTCGACTTCGAGGAGACTTTTGCCCTCGTAGCTAGACTCGAGGCCATCCGGATCCTGCCGCATTCGCGGCATCCAAGGGCTTCAAGCTTTTTCAAATGGATGTCAAGAGTGCATTCCTCAATGGCTTCATTGAGGAAGAGGTGTATGTCAGACAACCTCCAGGATTTGAGAACCCCAAGTACCCAAACCATGTCTTCAAGCTTTCCAAAGCTTTGTATGGACTCTAAGCAAGCTCCACGAGCTTGGTATGAGAGGCTTAAGTCCTACCTCTTGAGTCATGGTTTTCATATGGGTCAAGTGGACAAGACTGCTCGTCGACATTTTGATTCGGATTTTCTCTTAGTCCAAATCTATGTCGACGACATCATTTTCGGTGGTTCCTCGCATTCGCTCGTTACTCAGTTCTCAGATGTGATGAGTACTGAGTTCGAGATGAGCATGATGGGCGAGTTGAGCTACTTCCTTGGCTTCCAGATTAAGGCACTCAGAGGAGGGTACATTCTTGCATCAAGGCAAGTACACTCGAGACCTCTGAAAGCGCTTTGACATGTCCGATGGAAAGCCGCTTATGACTCCTATGGCCACCATCGCTGTCCTCGAGCCTCGACGAGGATGGTGAGCCGCTTGATCGAGAAGGAGTTCCGAGCATGATCGGCTCCCTTTTGTATCTCATCGCCTCGAGACTGACATACATTTCTCTGTATGTCTTTGTGCTCTGCTTTCAGGCTTCTCCCCGCGTCTCTCACCGTCAGGCGGTGAAGCGCATCTTCAGGTACCTTCGAGCTACCATTGACTATGGTATCTGGTACTCTTCTTCCTCCTGTCTATCTCTGAGAGCCTTCTCCGATGCAGACTTTGCCGGCTGTAGGATAGATAGGAAGAGCACTTCTGGCACTTGCCAATTCATTGGCACCTCTCTTGTCTCTTGGTCGTCTAGGAAGCAGTCCGGTGTTGCACAGTCCACCGCTGAGGCCGAGTATGTTGTTTGACCGATTCTTGTCAGAGCTGTGTTCTCTGGATGAGATCGACCTTGCGGGACTTTGGGTTAGTAGCAGATTGTGTTCCACTTTTCTGTGATAACACGTCTGCCATTCACATTGCTAAGAACCCAGTGCAACACTCTCGGACCAAGCACATTGACATTCGCTATCACTTCCTTAGAGACCATGTGGAGAAGGGTGATATAGTGCTCCAGTTTGTGGAGAGTGACCACCAGTTGGCTGACATTTTCACCAAGCCTTTGGATAGCTCCATGTTTGTTTCACTGAGAGGAGAGCTTGGGATTATGAGCCCATATAGCATATCTTGAGGGGAGCTGGCTTGTATTATATGTTCGTATGTATATTCAGCCTTCCTTTCTCTTTCTGGGTATCTTTGGGATGGTTTTCATTTGGTTGAGTCCACTTCACCTAGACTTCTGGCATGCCTCGGCATGGACCTCTCACCTTATGCTTTAGGGTGCTATTCCTCTCTTATTCTCGGTTGAGCTCACTCACAGTCTTTTAGGTCTAGCAGGTGTTGGGCCCCCTGGGTAGACAGGGTTTGCTCCTGGGTTGGAGTTGGAGAAGTAGCTTTCCTATATAAGTCATATGGGGAAGGTGAGAGCGAGTCTGAGTGTTAGTGTTTCTCTTCATGTTATCTTTGCTCCTAGACTACCCATGTGTCAGTTGCTTGATTCCTTCTCATCATTTCTGTCTTTCTGGTTTCAGTTGAGTTCAATTCATCCTTTTGAATCTAAAATTGCTAATAACTCAACTTCAATCAGATTTTGTGCTTAATCGACTCACTTGTTGAGTTTTAGATTGGAATTGATTCTTTTGCATTGCATATAGACTTGTTTTTCATTTACGAGCTTTGTCTATTATGCAATTGATAAAATTGAGATATGTTGCACCTAGCTACTTTTCTGAAGATATTTGCTAATCTAGGTCATATCCAATTTGGTATAACATGTGAAACTAGCCAACATTTTAAAATTGAGCTTTCCTGAAAAGTTGATGAAACATGGCTTTTACTTGCTATACTTCCTCACTAGATGCTTATGCCATGCTTATTGAAATAGTGGGTTTCTACTAGAGTCCCTAGAGCAACTTGGGTTAGCTACATTGTTTCATTCTAGAATCCTCAATAATGCTCATGAATCTAAGTGCTGAAAATATAAATTGACTCTTTTGTGCTAAAATTGAACTCAACACTATTCATTCACTTAGACTGCTTCCCATTGCACTTGGGATGAACTTGGAATGAAGTGTGTATGACCAAAACCACTCTTTTAAGCTTCTTGCTTGAGATGGTTGCTAATGGCTTGAGTCAATACAATCAAAAATGCAAAAATAACTAGAGGAAGAGAGTGATGCCTAGGAGACCTATGTCGATGGCTCCTAGTCGAGGTTGTGTTTCTCTAGGATAAACTCTCTAAACCCTGAAAGGTTTGTGGAGGAGAGTGAAGCTTAGGAGGCCTTTGTCGATGGCTCCTAGTCGAGGATGTGCTTCACTAAGCCTAACTCTCTTATACCGCTTTATGAGCTTTAATCTAAAAATTTGCATTTAAAGAGATGATTGAGCATGAGGCTTCTCTTATGGACTTGTAGTTTCCCAAAGTGTTGACTAGGTTGAACTCTAGTATATCCATTTACTCGTTTGGTTGGCTTTGCTTCTAGTATTGAAGTTATGCTAAGTGTTGCTATTGTTGGAATCATACCAAAGTATTATAACTTCTTTTGAGCTAGTTAGCAAAAATTGAAATATGCCATTGGATATGACTTAGGATGACATAATCTGAACTTGAGTAGCTTGGTGTCATACTTTGTCTAAGTGGTCACTTGCATAATCCTTAAAGCTCTTCTAGGTTGCATTTCATGCAAAAATTGTTCTCTTGATGCCTATATTGCCAAAAGGGGGAGAAAACGTAGAAAAGACATCTTAGAGAATTAAAAAAAAAATGCTTTCTCATGATCATGTTGAACAATTGTCCTTGCATTTGGATCATGAGTAATATTGAGCTTTTTGAGAGATTTCTTGGTTTTTGGAGCTCTTGTTGAAAAATTGTCCTTTCAAGTGTTGAGCTCTAAAAATCTTCTCATCTATTTGGTCATGAGCTTTCTTTCTCTTTTTATTGGACCAAATATGATTTTTTGCAATCAAATTGCTTTTCTTCCTTTGTTTACAAACTCAAATTTATGCCTTTTGTGTGGTTTGTCAGTATACTCATCAAGGGGGAGATTGAAGGACCATGTGGAGGTCCATCCATGTTTGTGATGAGTATTTGACTTTATTTGAGCAAGGTGTGCTCAGGCTTGAGTTTGATTTGACTCGGTATTGCATGTTTCAATTAATGATAATTGTGGACTAACATGCAGGAAGAAAAGGTATGTGCATTGTGGTATGTGCAAAATGGTTTGTTCCTTGTGGTACAGGTTCTTGAGGCAGCTATGGTCGTTGGTAAGGCACCGGGACTAGGTTGGGAGAACCGAGGTCCAGAGCGGTCGAGGATGCCGACGAGATGGTTGGGCTCAAACCGGGTTCACTTGGACGTCAAGGAAATGGACTTGAGGTGGCTCAAGGTTTCCGGTTCGGGTTGGAGGCTCGAAGAGGAGGAAACTGAGCGGTCAAGTCCGGCGGATGAAGGCCCGTTGCATCGGGTTGATCGGGTTTTGTTTAAAACCCATGTATGGCCAATGTGGCCCATGTAAAGCCCATGTGTGGGTTGAAATGAGAGGGTTAATCCTAGCCCTTGGTGGAGTGCCCTAGGGTTTGGGACTCATCCAAGGGTGGTAGGTGGCCCTAGAGTAGTATAAATAGAGGGGGAGGGGTGTCCTCCCTCACTTGAAGGTTTGAGTTGCTCCTTTGAGCTTTGCCCACATGAAGTGAGGCTTTGTAAACCTTCCAACCAGAAAATACAAAGATTTTCTTTACTTTTTTGTGAATTTAAAATTCCGCATTTACATTATGTCTTTACTTTACGCAATTTAAATTCAGCATTTACTTTCCCGCATGTAAATTCTCGCAATTTACTTTCTCGCAATTTGGATTTGCTCCTCTCCTTCTAAATGCTGTTGATCAAGGAGGTCTTGAGGGTGCTCATTTGGTTTTACATCTTTCTTGCACCCTAGGATAGACTAGAGATCAAGTTTCTATCAAGATTGCAAATCTGTCCTGAACTTGTTCTTCGCGCAGCAGTCAGTCTTTGATTTTTAGAAAAATATAGAAAAATCTTTCTTGATTGATTCTTGTTGGAGAAGGTGCTTGACTCATATACCAATCTGTGGAAAAATTTTGGAGTCCACTGGATGCACCATTTGGGAGCTGTGAGGTGAAAACCGAGCCCCAAATTTCCTGATTGAAAATCCTGACTGTTCGTAGTTCTTGATTTTTCCTGTTTTTTGTAGAAGGTGTTTGGTGGTGATTTTTGGTGGAGTGCTTCACGACTCAACAGCTCACAGGCTGAAAATTCCCAAATTTTTTGGAGCAACAGAAGTCCACCATCCACCTGCTCTAATTGAGGACAATTCCTGAAAATCTGCTTTTGCTTTTCTAAAAAGAGGCTTTTGTGTTTTGGCTTGATCTCTTTTAGAAAAGAAGTATTTGAATTGATTCCTCCTTGCTTTGGACACTTGACAACCAGAATTTGTGATTTAAATATCCCTCACATGATTCATGGTTCCTATCCATGTAAGCTAGGGATACACATAGTTGTCAAGTCGTTCCGATTTTTGTGGGTTTCGCGATTTTAAGGAGCATCGGTTTTCTTTGCGGGATTGTTTGGAGTACGTTGAGTAGGGGATATTTTTATTTGGGATCATTCACCCCCCCTCTGATCGCCATCTCGGTCTTTCAAGAGCCAACCCTCGTTCCAGAGGCGTTGGACATCACTCAGTGGCAAGCCTTGGTGGAGGCCACCGCGAGGCAGACGGTGGATTACATGATGTCCTCTTACCGTCCTCTCGGGGGGCCACTGCCTCCATCTCCGCTCCCGCCACCTCCCTCGGTCCAAGTGGCCACTGACCCGAGGGCACGTGGAGGTGTACCCTTCGCTTACGGAAGCGAGCATAGGGGGAACCCTTTCAACCTCCCCCCTCTCGCCCACGCGGCGGTCTCAAGTGGGGCCCCTTTCTGGCCGCTTCGCCCGCCGAGTACGGAGTTTGGGGGGATTCCTCCCTTTCCATTGCAGTCCGCGCCACCGTCGCACCCTTCAAGGCCTGATCTCGCGCCCCTACGTGCGAAGGCCCCGGGACCTCCCCTTCAAGATCCTCCTCCCGGGCACGTGTGCCTGCACCCGGAGATGGTGAATCGGCTCCCATCGGCCAGGGCGGACTCGCAGCCTCGGGAGGCAACGTGGCCCATGGCGAAAGGAGACCCTACCAGGCCGAAGGTAACTGCACCCCAAGTGGCACGCCCGGGCGAGCAGAGAGGCCTACCCACAGCTGCTCCCGGGCGACCACAAGTCCCGAGGGACCCTCGCCCGGCCCAGCGAAGCCAGGTCGGAGGAAGGAGTATTCACTCTGCTTACACTGGGCACGCCCTCTCCTCTCATGGCCACCGTAGTCATACGGCCGGGGGGTCGGGGGCGAAGTCCCGGGATTCCCGGCCTGCCCGGACTGCGTATCGACGAGGATACTCCCCTTCTCCTGAACGCAGACGCCGTCAACGCCCTCGGGACTCCGGCTCCTCCAGTTCTGAAACTTCCTATCGTCACCACCACCGCCATGCAAGAACGCCTTCCCCTCGTGGGCGTGGTCGCGGAAGTGACCCTGGGACCGGAAACCCTCTCGCTCGAGGCATATCCGAAACGCCGTTCCGACACAAGTTTCGTCAGCCCAACATTGGCCCATACGACGGGGATTCCGATCCCATGCAATTCATCGAGGTCTACGCCACGGCTATCCGCGCCGGGGGAGGCGGGGAGGCTGAGATGTGCAATTGCCTCCCGCTCTTCCTCTCGGGGACTGCCCGGTCATGGTTCTTCAACCAAAAAAGGGGCTCTATCCACTCTTGGGCTCAACTACGCGAAGAGTTCAATGCAAACTTTCAAGGAAGTTACAAACGTCCCTTGCTTCCCAACCAACTCTTCACTATCAAGCAGCAGAAAGACGAGTCCACTCGGGACTTTCTCAAGCGCTTCTCCCGAGTGCGGAGCCAGGTGGCAGACGCCCCAGACTCCACGGTCATCAATGCGTGCAAAGAAGGGCTACTCCCGGGAGAGCTGAATCGGGCGCTTGGGAGAGATCCCCCAAGAACGACCCAACAACTCTTTGAGATCGTGTAGAAGTATGCCCGAGGGGAGGAGGATGACCTAGCCAAAAAAGGTCTCTTTCCACAAGCTGGAGGCAACTCCCCTGTTAGGGGACCGAAAGGGTCTTCCAGGAGGAGCGAAGACCGGAGGGATCGCTCCAACGGGGGCCGCGACTCCAAAGTCCTCGCCGTGGCCGATGCCCCATCACGAGGGGATGATTCTTCCAAAGGACCAAAGGAGGGTCCCAAACCCAAGGAGCCTCGTGCTCGCGACAGGGGTCCCGGTGAGAAGAAGGGCCACCAAGACCAAGGGGAAGGTCGTTGGTGTGCCTACCACAAAATGGGCGGGCACAATACAAACGAGTGCCGTCAATACGCCGCCGAGGTGGCGAAACTCCTTGAAAGGGGGCCTGAGCCACGCCGCAAATCACCACCCCGGCCTGCCGCCGCGGAAGCCATGCCTCTTCAAGCAAATCATCCCGCGCCCGTGTTGCCCCCTGATGGACCTCCCCCGGGAGGGCCCCTGCAGGGTGGCGAACGGGAGCTTCCCTTCCAAGCGCCACAATGACAGGTGAATGTCATAATGGGGGGCTCGGCCTACGAGCATGAATCTAAGCGGCAAAGAAAGGAATATGCGCGGGAAGTCAACATAGTGGGGGTGGCCCCCCGAAGCGTCCCACCCAAGTGGGCTAACGTCCCTTTGAGCTTCACGGCCAAGGACGCGAAGGACGTGAGGTTCCCCCATGATGATGCCCTCCTGGTGTCCGCCACGATATCCAACTGCGAAGTCTCTCGTATACTCGTTGACGGGGGAAGTTCTGCAGACATACTTTATCTTCGGGCGCTCAAGGAGTTATGGGAGTCACGGGGGGGCTACCACCCTGGCATCCTGCTCCCGTCAGACCGCCCCCTCACGGGCTTCATTCCGGGAAAATCTATCCAACCCCTGGGGAGGATCGAGCTCCTCGTGACCTTCGGGTCACGGGAGAACCATCGCACGGAGGCGGTCAGATTCGACGTTGTTGATGTCGAGTCACCGTTCAATGTCATCATGGGAAGGGTGACTCTGAATCGCTTATGTGCAGCAGTCCATCAAAATTACCTATGCCTCAAGATACCGGGGCCTCGTGGGGTTATCACCGTGAGGGGCGACCAAGACTTGGCGCGACGCCTCTATCACAAGGAGACCACCCACTTTGATGAAGTCAATCTCCTCGAAGTGGGAGGTTCAGAAGAGACTGCGTCCCCCTTACCTCAAGGGGAGGTCACGAGAGATGAGCCCCCTCGGCCGAAGTGCTCCCCGAAGCCTCGTCCCGAAGGAGGGCTAAGTGATACGCGTCTCCTCGGCCCGAACGATGAACGCTTCGTCCGGGTCGGGGTTCAACTCTCAGAGTTGGCGAGAGAGGAACTCCTTGAGTTCCTGAGGACTAATGCGGACGCCTTTGCCTGGACACCAATCATAAAACACATTCAAGGAGAGGTCGAGGCGGAGGACAATATTGAAGCCCGAAGACTATTCCACAAATCCAAGCCCTACCTCATCCTCGAGGGAAACCTGTACAAGAAAGGATCCTTCGCTCTGCTCAAATGCCTCTCGAGGGAGGAGGGTATTGCCCTCCTTCGAGAGGTACATGAAGGACTCTGCGGCTCACACGTTGCACCTAGAGCAACGGCGGTCAAGGCATTAAGACAAGGCTTCTACTGGCCTACTATGGTGCAAGACGCCATCGCTACGCTAGGAACCTATGAAGGGTGCCAAATGATGACCCCGGCTCACAACTCCCCCGCCGCACCTCTACACCAAATTCCCGTCACATGGCCTTTAGCCCGGTGGGGCATGTACCTGCTCGGTCCATTCCCGCCGGCCAAGGGGGGCTACAAGTATGCGGTGGCGGTGGATTACTTCACCAAGTGGGTTGAGGCGGAGCCGTTGGCATCAATCACCTCCCGAGCGGTGCAAAAGTTCCTCATGTCCCGCGGGAGGTCTACGCCTCCCCGGGGGCACACCCCGCGGGGAGTCCTCGTGTCCATGGGCGGTCTAGGCCTCTCCGGGGGCATACCCCGCGGGGAGGATATACCCCAAATGGGAAGGACCCTACCGCATCTCTGCGGTCTTGGGCTCGGGCGCCTACCGCCTCTCCACCATGGAAGACAAGCTGTTCAAGCACGCATGGAATGTTGACAAGCTGAAGTTTTACATTTAAAGCTCTTTTGTAAACCGTGACGACACCTGGCTTGTAATGATGTAAACCCTTCCGAGGTGATCAATGAAGTCACGATTTTGAGCCCTACATGTCGTGCCATGCTTCACTTATGATCGCCTAACACGTTCTGTGTTAGGGAACGTCATGGAGTCGCGCAGCCCGCGCAACACTCCTCAGGGCGCATAGCCTCCGAGGCTTACCCCTAAAAAGCCCCGAGCGGTCAGGACATCTCTAGTCCCCCTTGGGCGGCCTCCTCCCTATAGGACCCAGGGAGCAGGCGACGACTTAAAAGGCATGTTGCCTAAGTCATTGGGTGCACCGTGGACTAGTCCCCCATGGTCCCCTGGCGATAAGCCGAACGACCTCCGGGTCAACCCCTAACACGTTGCTGTTAGGGAACGTCATGGAGTCGCGCAGCCCGCGCAACACTCCTCAGGGCGCATAGCCTCCGAGGCTTACCCCTAAAAAGCCCCGAGCGGTCAGGACATCTCTAGTCCCCCTTGGGCGGCCTCCTCCCTATTGGACCCAGGGAGCAGGCGACGACTTAAAAGGCATGTCGTCTAAGTCATCGGGTGCACCGTGGACTAGTCCCCCATGGTCCCCTGGCGATAAGCCGAACGACCTCCGGGTCAACCCCTAACACGTTGCTGTTAGGGAACGTCATGGAGTCGCGCAGCCTGCGCAACACTCCTCAGGGCGCATAGCCTCCGAGGCTTACCCCTAAAAAGCCCCGAGCGGTCAGGACATCTCTAGTCCCCCTTGGGTGGCCTCCTCCCTGTTGGACCCAGGGAGCAGGCGACGACTTAAAAGGCATGTCGCCCAAGTCATTGGGTGCACCGTGGACTAATCCCCCATGGTCCCCTGGCGATAAGCCGAACGACCTTCGGGTCAACCCCGCAACATCGCGAAAAACATTCTCGTTACATTGTGAGTTCTAACCCGGGAGACATCCCCGTCCCGGTAAGCACGAGTCTATTACAAGGGGCGCAACAACCTCCCCTGCGGGGCCGCGCCCCGAACTAAACGCCCAACTCCTCAGAGTAAGGCCCCATGCGCCGAACCTAAGCAATTCAACGAAGGCAAGGTTGTTATTGCCACACCGGGGTCAACCTTCCTCTCTACGTGCTCTCTCGCTTCCTATAAACCTAGGGGACATGCCCCCTTCGTACATAGCATGATACAAAACAAGCTCTCCCCCTTGGGGGGAAGCAACCAAAAAACCCTCCGGGTGGGCGCCCGTGTCTTGGCCCATTTCTGGGAGCCAAGGCACAATCATGCCCCCGTGAAGTCGCCTGGCCCCTACGGCAAGCCTTCTTGGGCGGGCATAATCGCAAAGGCACCCGAGCCCTTTGCGCACTACGCAGCTTCCAATCCTCATTGGAAAGGCGACCAATCTTGGGGTGCGTCCGTGACGTCAAGCTCGGGTGCCTCCCGGAGTAGACGAAGTCGCCCCCCGCCTTCAAGTAAAACCACTTCTTGGTGGCAGAGGGCCAAGAGTCCTTGGTGGTGTGAACGGGGAACTCATCATCATGCCTCAAAATGGAGAAGATGGACCCCAGGGCCCCCCTCTTTGCGTCCCCTCGCTGGGAGTGGAAGTAATAGTCAAAGAGGGGGATGGTTGGCTCCACGACCGTCCCCGGAATGGCCGTCTCACACAGCCACAGGAAAATCCTCAGCCGAACGAAGTTCGGGCTAAGGTGGGAGAGCTCCACTCCGAACGCTTGAGTATACTTCTTGATGAAAGGGTGCATGGGGAGTCCAAACCCAGCATCCACCCAAGCCTTGAGCGCCACCACGAACCCCGGGGGCGGATCGGGCCTCTCCCCCGGCTCCGGGAACTCCACGTCCCCAGGGGAGAGGCGACTCCCTCGCCGAATGAGGGAGAGCTTCTCCCCGTCGGTGAGCTCCGAGGGTCCAGGGTCCACCTTCGCTCCCTCGGAGACGTCGCCCTCGTCCTCTGCCACCTGTGTGAAGGCGACGAAATTGACAGAGGCCGTCATGTCCACGTCTCCCGTGTGATGGTCTCTTCCGTGGGGGGGCTTGGTTTTGCCCCTACCTCCCACGGAAGCCACCTCGTCCTTTTTTTTTCCTTGCCCTTCGCGAGAGCCCCCCGTGGACGATCACTTGTGACTATTGGAAAGTGCACAATTAATACCCAAGAAACACACAGAGGCCAGGACAACAGGGGAGTGCGCTTGTTACTCTTACCCATGGGGACTTGGTATGGGTTGCTCCTGGTTGTGCCGGGACCGAGCCAAAGGCACTCCTAGTACCTGCCCAAGCAAATAACAATCAGGGCCCGAAACCTTAAGTGATTGCAGGTCCTGAAGCCAAACACCAAGGGGCAACCAGGGACGCCCACTCAGCTGAGCATGTTGGAGGACGTCTTAAGGCCATTGGTCCCCAAAGGGGAACGCCCCACGCGAGCTCTCTATTGCTAAACGAGCGGGAGCAAGCCTCAACGTCCTGTGCGGTTAAAATAGACACGCCCCTGGATGGCAGTCACATACATTCAAGAGCCCAAGGACCGACGCTCCCAAACTCCAAACAATGGCCCAAACTCTGGAAGGGGAGAGCATCACCAATTACCTACGGAGGTGGGAGTCGCCTGCACCAAAGGAAGTGACCTCTTCCTCCTACCCTTGCAGGGCTGAAAGAGGGGGCGCTTTTATACCCTCCGCTCCAACCACTTGCTCAGTCTCGTGTCAGACTCCCGCAAGCCCAAGCCAACAGGCGGCGGCGGCCCCTGGTTCCAGCGACGGCAGGCGGAGGTGGCCCCTGGACCCAGCGATGGCAGGCAGCCGCGGCCCCCGGTCCTGGCGACGACAGGTGCCGGCTACCCCTTGGCCCGGCGACGGTAGAGGGAGTCGGCCCCCTCGGCCAGGCGATAGCAGCGACGGCGTCCCCTCGGCTCGACGAAGGCGAGCAGCAGCGGCCACTGCGACCTGGTTCCCGCGGCCAGTGGGGGCTCCCCAGAGACCTCTGCGCTGCCTGCTGCTAGGAGAAATGGGGGTGAAGCTACTGCCCTATCCACGCCTCCCCCTGGCGTGAGATCCAGCCTCCATGAGGAATGTCGGCCCGGCCTCAGCCCCCTTCGCTGCGAACCGACCGCTGCCGACGAAGATGACCTCGACCTCTCCTGGAGTGAAGCCCTAACGCCCCCAGACCAGGTCACAAACGCCTCGGTTGTGCTACCTCTTCTTGCCGACGGTGCGCGCGACGGCCCTTGGCGACGCCCTCCACCTTGCAGGGGTGGCCGTGCTTCGCTCACGAGACCCTCAACAGAGCAAGGGAGAAGCAGAAGGTCTCAGACATGTGTTCTGGGGCGCTTGCCCAAGCGCCCAAACGCCCCGTAGTCTCACGGGCGCTTCCTGTATGGCCCTCGGGCGTGAGTCGCTGGGCGATAGGAGTAGCGCCCAGCCGCTGTGCACTTTCTATTGCCTAAGGAGCTCGCCCAGCTGCTGTGCACTTTCTATTGCCTAAGGAGCTAACCGAACAAAACCTTCGGGCGTTAGCTCATGTGCCCGTGAAGCAGTCCTGGCCGCCAGGGGAGAGAAGTGGGCGCTGGCACCCACGCCCGTTGGGCCCAGGACTTTGGGCGTGATCGCTTCGGACAAAGATTTGACCCTAGTGGCATTTCTCGAAAGTTCATATAATGGCCTCATGTTTGAGGCATTTCTAGGCTCAGGGTGGCCCCCTCCTAGATGGTCCTTTGGCTAACGCCCACAGGGCATGTGACCACGGGAGTTCTGGCGTTGGGGCCTTCGCCCGTGAGACCCCTGTCTTGGGCGCTGGTATCAACGCCCGGTTGGACTTGTCAACAAAGTTGGGGCCTGCTTCGGGCGTTAGCCCCCACCGCCCCGTGAGATCCCTATCCTGGGCACTGGCGTCAACGCTCGGATGGACTTGGGACACGGGCGCTCGCATAAGACTTGGACACGAGCGCCCAAGTGAGACCCAATGCTCCTTGCCCAAGCGAGGCTGCTCTCGACTGGCTTGTGCTCTTCCTAAGTGACCACTGCTAAAAGGACGACGCGCAAAACTGATCCATACCGCGGGGCGCCTCGCCCCCCGCACCCCCCAAGCGTCCCTAAGGGCAGCACGATTTAAAGGGCCAACTTCAGCCTCCGCTTTGCTCCGGCCCAAGCCTGTCGGCGACGGGCCTCCGCTTCGCTCCGGCAGAAGTTCGGCCTTATTTCTGAATTTGCGTGGATACTCAGTTTGGCCACAAGGAAATCAACAATCTTCTTGACCCTGGGGCACTTCCTAAAGTGCCCAAGGGGCAGGGGGGCTGGTGTTGGAGATAAACGGACCGGCTCCCGGAGGCAAGGTTTCGTACACCACGTGAAGTCCACGCCAGGAGGAAAATTGACCGCCCCCCAGGGGGAGGCTTCATGCTCCAGGGTGGGTGGTCCCCGCCCACCGGGATTCATCACCGGAATGCTACAGGAGATCGTCTCGTACTCCGTGAGACTGCTGCGAGAGATCCCATACCCCGCGGGGGTTTCTCACGTCCCGCGGGGGGTCTACGCCTCCCCGGGGGCCTACCTCGCGGGCATACCCCGCGGGAGTTCTACCTATGTCCCGCGGGAGGTCTACATCCTCCCTGGGGGCATACCTCGTGGCACTTCGGGAGGTCTCACGCTCTCCGGAAGACCTACAACCTCCCCGGGAGATTACCCCGTGGCACACCCCGCAGGGAGTTCTCCTCATGTCCCGCGGGAGGCCTACGTCTCCCCGGGGGCATACCCCGCGGGGTGTTCTCCTCATGTCCCGCGGGAGGCCTACGTCTCCCCGGGGGCATACCCCGCGGGGTGTTCTCCTCATGTCCCACGGGAGGCCTACGTCTCCCCGGGGGCATACCCCGCGGGGTGTTCTCCTCATGTCCCGCGGGAGGTCGACGTCTCCCCGGAGGCATACCCCGCGGAAAGTCTCCTTACGGGAGACTTGGGTGATGTCACCAAATCCCCTGTGGGGGCCCGGATGTCAGGGCTCCACTCCCTCGAGACGATCCCGTGGGACCCACTACCTCCCCGCCAGAATGACTAAGATGCCCCTACTTAGGCTAGTCTAGTAGGGGTATAATGGTACTTTTATGTAACAGGCTGGGTGCCTATAAATACCAAATGTAACCCCCTCATGTGGAGGGAGCTCTCATTGAATGCAAAACCAAACAACTGGAGTGTCCCTTGGGGAGTCTGGACAGGGCACATCCCTCTACCCCCCGGGGAACACACCGACAGGAGTAGGGTGTCTTTCTTAAGCGCCCGAACCTGTATAAATCCTCGTGTCACATTTACTCTCGTGGACGACGACCCGTGAAACGGCCGGCGTCCGCCCTCATTTCTGTGTCCTGTTTCCGAACCTACGACAATATTCATGAGTGATATATACAGTGAACTTCTTTTTAATAAAAAGAAACACTATGATCATATGATGGAGAATGGTGAATGCAGATCGCGAGATTTGAGGTTGTTTTACGATCCGAGGATTCTACTGCTGGGCCTTACAGTGGCGAAATGGGTTGATGCGGACACAAGCAACTGAGGCAAAAGGAGAGAGCGCATCCTTTGTCTAATATATAAAGTATATACAACATGCAATTTCTCAAATCACAACTACAAGATAAATAGAGAATTTTGACTAGGATTGGTACTATAACGGCTATAACTACAAGATAAGAAAAATAAAAAAATCTAGTCTATCGCTGGAAGAAGGTTGAAATGCATCCCAAGAGGTGATCCAAATAAATAGGATAGAAGTCTTTCAAAAACGCCCCACGCGAAGAAAAGGCCTTTTCTTATTCTTGATCATATTGCCGAATTCCTTCCCCTGCTAAAAGATTTTCATTTCAAACCAAGTTGTTCTTTAGGTTCTACGCTTGTCATTACCACTCATGATCGGGCTTGACCAAACTATTTCATGATCTAGCTTATTTGACCCAATTATGATATTAAAGGATGTAATCTTTTCTTGAAAAACTCCAAATGCTTGTCTCATCACGCAACTACAACTACTGTAATGTGAGCGGTGCTATTGGTTTGATCTTTCCCGCCTCTACTTGTACAAAGATGTATGCATAAAGGACCCGCCCCTTTATTTATCTTGATTTTCTTTATTAGGACATGACCATACCCTATTCTCGAACCCAGCTCTACCCTGCACGCATTTGTTTGGAACGGGGCCAAAGAAATGTGTCCGCGTGCAATGTACTCTACTCGGTTGAGGGATAGAAGACGTATGCTTTTCGCTAATGGGTTAGGTCGGCCTGTTGAGGAGGGGAAGCATGGGATAATGAAAATAAACTGAAATTAGTTGATGAGTAAAGATATATGCTGATTTGGTCCTGTTAATATATATAGCTAATATACCTAACAAATAATTATTTTTATTAAAAATTGCGGGTATACACTGTACACCCATGTCGATCCACAAGACCACACCTACCGAAGGCAGCTGCGGAGGCAGGGTGGCACACAAAATCTTCGAGCACATCCAAGTGTTAGGAATTCGGATGAAATAACAAAAACAAAACTAGTTCGGTGTTTTATATTGTATTTTCGAAAAAAAATCATGAAAGACTGCATAAAACTACCAAACCACGTGATGATCAGGAGCCAAAGCCGTTCTCTGAGGTATGAACCCAGCTAGCTCAGCATTAACAACCGGACAAATCCGTGCAGCACAGAAGGTCCGCTTGATGACCTCGCCTAATTAGAGAAGATTAAACCTTTGATTTCTTTACATGTATACGGTTGAAGCTAATTACGAGCTACCTAATCAACAAAAAAGGAAAGAATTCCTTCGTAGCTATCAAAACGATGCAAAATAAATAAATAAATAAATAAGAAGAAGAAGAACTCCAAAACAAACTCGCACGCTCGTGCGCGCGCGCGTCGCTGTCTTCCATCTTCACAGGCACGACGAGGCGGCGATGGTGCTCCGGCAGTCGGACGGCACAAACGCCAGCGCCAGCAGGACGGCCATGAGCCCCACAGGGACCAGCAGCAGCGGGAGCGGCGGCAGGACCAGCGGCAGGAACACCAGCAGCGCGGTCAGGTAGAGGAACAGCACGGCCAGCTCCGCCGTGAAGTACCCCGCTGGCGCCCCCTGTCTCTGCCCCGCACGAGCCTGCATCTTCCACTCGGCGCCACCGCCGGTCGGAGACCCACCCCTCCTCGCCCTTTTCTCCATATATATCAGCAGGGGTCTGCACTCTGCACGACACGACTCCAAGGTTGCAGCGTTGAATTTGGACTTTGCAGCAGTATGATATGTGGCAGCGGTAGACTGGTAGTACATAGATATAGATGGAGCTGCTTGCTTTGCCTTGCCGCTGAATGGCTTGCGAGCACAGCTCTCAAATTTGGGTGGCACAATGGCCAAGGATAGATACTAGTAACTGATGTGGCTGCTGATTGACTGCTTGCCTTGGTATGCTGCATCAGCATTGGCTCTGCTCTTGTACATGTAGTACCCAGTTGGCTTGGATTGGAGGACAAACTCTGAAGATTTGGAGGGCTGGGTGCAGTGCATGCAGGTCCATGCTGTCCAACAGTAGCATCAGCAGCTGCTAGTAATTAGTACTACCACTTTTGTGCTCCTAGGGGGTGGTGCATCTGGATGGATACACACACACACACAATGACACAGGCACTGACTAGCTTGAAGTGTACATCAGTACATGGTTGGTCATCCTGCGATACCTTTCCTACGGATCGATACATGCAAGCAGGCCGGGCAGCCTCACATGGCTTTCAGATTCAGTGCTGTTACGGTTCCTCCCCCCTAGAGAGCATCCATCCAACCCCGGCCTCTTTCGGTGACGTTCATTGGAGTGCTTGCTAACTATGCCTAGCTAACGGTATCGATCGGCTGGGTATGATTGACTGGGCGGGCGAGTAGACGAGTTCGGCTCAGATGCAGGGTTCCTTGGTTGTACTGGTATAGTGGTATAAGCTCGTACGACAAAACTGAAAGCGACGCCTATAAATTGAGGAGATGGATGGCAAAGGTTTTTATCCGTAGTTACGAGCTACGACCGAATACATAATGGTCAGAGTCACTGGATGTAATCTCTTGACGACTTTTCTCTCGCGTAAGCTTCAGGGGATGTTCTTTCGTAATGGCTACCGCCGAGCTTATCACACGAGTTTGGTTCTTGTTTAGTTTTCAGACCAACTGCAAACCATCCCTACGCAGAGCTATCACCCAATTTGATTCTAGTTTAATTTTGAGGCCAACCGCAGACCATCCCTTATGTGGCAGCTACAATGTCAAGGATTCATGGCCGATCTGCGATTGTTTACCCAAGAACAAATCAAGACGTACCGGATTGGTAATCGATCGATGCAAGATCTCCGGCGAGATGGCCAGTATCGCTTCACCGAGATACTCCCTTGCCAGGCATGACGAGAACAAGCTAACCATGGATCCACGTACATACATACATGCATGCACCGAATATTTGGCCGATTAAATAATTATATTAATCAACGTTGTTCTCCCAGAATCGCATCAGCGTATCTGCTTGTCTAGCAAGCAGGGGTCACGCTAATTAATGCGTCGCATGTTTGCATATCTCCTTGGGGAAAGCAAAACGCAAGTTGGCCTGCCTGCTTGGTTCGTGTTGGATTGGACTGCTTCTCTCCTGGGGGGACGTGCACGGCTCGCGCGAGTCGCGTCCAAGTGCATGCATCGATCGGTGGTTGGTGCTCTGATCCTTCGATCGTCCACGCGGTTGCGTCGCGACCTGCGATCGACGGGTAATCGGACGCCGATCACTGCAGATTTCGTAAGGCATGCACCAGCGCTGCAAAAACCACGGCTAGCATGCTGTAGGCCCAAAGAGAGAGAGAGAGAGAGAGTGGAGATCAGGCCCTGGTTGAACTAACAAGGGCATTCGAGAATTCAGGTTGCTTCTGAATCACGGTGCTTCTGGGGAAAAAAAAGAAAGACGATGTACGTATGTTGGATCTGGAAGACGTTGAGATGGTTTTGACTAGGATAGATCAAGATAATGTAGCTGATAAGCTTCCCTAGCAGCAGGATATGGAGGCCCCATTCGTTTCAGTTTTTGTACAGCTTCAATTTAATAAAAAAAGTAGATTATTTGTTGAACAGAAGGATTTTGAACAGTTTATCTAAGAATCAGAAGTTGTCCTATACATAGAATCAGAATCTGGCGCCATGCAGCTCATCCAAGACAAGGCGGACATGGTAGTGATGTTCTACCTCCGAGGTATTGTGGATGAGAATGTCGTTGAAGAAAACAAGCACAAATTGCCGGAGGAAGTCATCGAGTACCGCGTTCATTAGAGCTTGGAATGTGTATGGCGCATTGGAGAGGCCGAACGGCATCACGAGGAATTCGTAATGCCCGTGGTGTGCGAAACGCCGTCTTGGGGATGTCATCTACACTCACGCGCACCCTGCCTAGAGGTCGAGCTTAGTGAAGAACTTGACGCCGTGCAGCTCATCCAAGAGCTCTTCCACCATCGGAATTGGAAACTTGTCCTTCACTGTGTGCTTGTTCAACTCGCGGTAGTCGACGCAGAAACGCCAAGTGTCGTCCCCCTTTTCAACTAGCAAAACTGGTGACGAAAAAGGGGAGCGGCTGTGTCAGATGATGCTTTGCTTAAGCATGGTCATGCACTGTTGCTCAATCTCATCTTTTTGGCGGTAGGAATAATGATATGGCCTAACGACGACGGGGTTCATGCCCTCCTTGAGGCAAATGCGATGGTCGCAGGCTATGTGGCTCGACGAACACCTCCTCAAAAGCTTGCAGGAGCGCACTCATGGTCGGCCCCATGACACCTTGGAGTGACAACAGATGTGGCCGAGTGTCGTGGCGGAGGCCTTGGAACTGCCTGTAGGTCCCTGCATACTTCAAACTACATGGTGAGGGACACAAAATTCCAGCGTATGTCGCCCAATGTGCTGAGCCATTGGACGCCAAGCACCCCATCGAATTCGTCTAGTGGAATGATGAGGAACGACGCTTTGAAGGTATGGTTGTTGATGTCGAAGGATGTGGTTGTCGTACTGCCCAGACACATCAGACTGTTGTCGTTGGCGACTTTGATGTGTTGCGACGAGGAGTGGTGCTCCAATGCCATCCGAGCAGCAACATGTCCGCTAAGGAAGTTGTGAGTGCTGCCCGTGTCGATGAGGCACAACAATCATTGCCCCCGCATGATCAGCACAACTTGCATTGTATTGCCAGATTTGGGCCCGAGAATA
The DNA here is from genome assembly GCA_036346355.1 of Rhipidocladum racemiflorum. NCBI lineage: Eukaryota > Viridiplantae > Streptophyta > Magnoliopsida > Poales > Poaceae > Rhipidocladum > Rhipidocladum racemiflorum. The sequence continues at coordinate 11,520,443 of CM070578.1, read as the reverse complement.
GCAAGCATGGACAGCGAGGGCTCATCAACGTCATACGCTGTCATGATCGCGAGAGTTAAATCGTCTTCGTGGTTGTTGTCATCCTCCGTCACTTCGAGGTAGAACCGTAGAAGAGATGCTTGCATCGATGGCAGTGGGTGTAGACATCGTCGCAGTTGTAGCATAGCCCTTGTGCTCGCCGTTCTGCCATTTGGTCGGCATTGAGGTGGCAGCGTACGAAATTCGGGGTTGTTGCAGCTGCGCTCGACAGAGCTGTGCCGTGGTACCAACCGAGGTGGCTGTCGGCGCGCCCGGGTTTTGTCCCGTATGGACGGCCGACTTCACGGCAACTAGTGGTTGGCCAGTAGTGTAAGCCGTGCCTTGGCTGAATGACGCGCGCGTGCGTCCTTGTGTGACTGCACCCTATATCGCCTCAGCGACCCACAAGTTTTTCCGTTCTGCGTCATGTGCGAAGTTGATTGCCTCTGCCAGGTCACGAGGTCACTTGCGTCGAACATCACCCGTTATTGTTTTGGCGAGACCAATAGTGAAGGTTTCCACCTGATCGGCGTGATGCATTAGAGGCGCACGGGCGAGGAGTCATTGGAACTCGCGCGCATAGTCATCAACGCGACGTGTCCCCTGTTTCAGGTTGACAAGGTCGCCGAGAGTTCCTGCGTTTGAGCTATGCGTGAAACATTGGAGGAAGGTGTCGTAGAAGTCCTCCCACGCAATCCAACCTTCTTCGAGCATCCAGTTGTCGAGCACCTCCTGTGCTTCGCCTTGGAGATGGAGCCCAACTATCTCGACTTGGTTGCACGGGGAAATGTTGTGGAGGCAGAAGAAGCGCTTGCATTGATGTAGCCACGCCAACGGATCGTTGGTGCCGCCGTATGTGGGCAATTCGAGGCGTGGAGGACGAGGAACCCAACAACGGTCGTTGTTGTTGTCGTCATAGTATTGTTGGCAGCACCTAGGAGGACCCTCGTGATCCCATGACTGCCAATCTCGGTGGCCACGATCACCCGCACGTGGCCAATACACTTGGTGGCGCGAAGGTGGCGATGTGTCGGGGTCACGGCGGCGGCCTGTTGCGTCTGCACCGCTGTACGCACCCATCTTGAGCAATGTGACAATGGACTGCCTAATCTCCTCCACGGCGGACTCGAGTTGGCCGATCCGCTCATCAGTAGAGGAATACGACGTACGCACCCGTCTTGGGCTCGGTCTGCTTCTCCTGGCTGTGCTCCTCCTTGCTCTTCTCCTCCGATTGTTTATCTTCTTTCTTAGCTGCTGCTCCTGGCCTCCTCTTCTCATTTGCTTGCTCTTGGTTTGGGAAGGGGAATGGTGGCTGTGCTGGCTGTGGCTCTCGGTTGAAGGCTGGAGGAAAAGGAGTAGCTCTGCTACCTTCGGTTTGGAGCTGGAGGAAGAAGGAAATGGGTTGTGTGAGAGGAGCCGCCCAGATCGTCCTCGAGTTGTTGGATGCACGGTTGCTCCCGTCGGATTTGGGTCCTAGCAACAAATCACCGGAGGTGATCCTGATGCTATTACCCAAGCCCAATGGAGACCACCCATTTAACGTCCCAACGACTCGACAACAACCCCGGTATTCCCAGATGCGATCCGAAACTCGCCCAGGATCCCCACATACCGGTTCCCAAGTTATATCACAACAGTTCCCACAAAGGGGCATCGGGCCCAAACTCACTACCAGAGACGCACGAAACGCGGAAACAACAAAACACACACGGCACACGGAAGCCCAAAGGACGACCAAACAAACAGGAAGCGAAGAGCCGACAGGCTCCAATACAGAAATAAAAGTGCAACAGTTTACAAAAGTAAAGCCGACTATCCTATACAACAAAAGTAAAACACCCCGGAAGTGTCATGCCCTGAACACCTCCGAGCGCACACACGCAACGGCCTCTACTCGGTGCCCTTGGCCACCGATAGGCGAGGGGCATAACTCACACCCCTCTGGATCCTCACCTGCAAAACCACAAAGCAGAAGCCTGAGTACGGAAGGTACTCGCAAGTCTTACCCGTGGTCCATATATGACCGACTCCAAAGGACATGCATTTGGATGTAGCAAAAGACCAGGCTGAAGGTAAAAGTGCAGAAAGCTTAACATTTGTTATATTAATTACCTAACTACTCAATTCACAATTTAGCAGTTGTAACAGCGCCTACTTCTAAAAATGAAGTTGCAATCATTAATTCACAACAATTAATCTCAACACCAATTTATGTGGGCTCAAGCTCGACGGCGAACCTCGGTTCAAGTTCTTACTACGTGATCAGGCGATGAAAGAGCTTGCTCATATCCGAGAGCGGCAATTCGAATCGCTTAATTAACCTCGCAGGGAAGCATTGATCGCACGACACTTACCACAAGGGCCTAGTGTCAACCCCTCCCAATCATACCCAATCGGCGTCCTCCTCGTGGCCCGAAAACCTAGCACCCTCGAGCAGCCCCAAGCCCGGCTTGGCGCGCGAGAGTCGGCCTAAGCCTCGCCCTCAACCACGTCCAACCACAGGAAGTTACGGTCCATCGATTCCTTATGAGAGAAAGAGTGGCTTACCGTACCATAATCGGGCATGCGACCAACCGGGGTGTGCTCGATCAAAGGGCAACCATCGAATCGGTCCTTAATCGACTCAGACGGGCTACACATTTGAGTCTCCATACTCAAATGAACCAACTCCCCGCCCGGTCCACAATTTATCAATTACAACTCATAAACATACCCATTCCAATCCATCATGTGTGAAGTGAAACAATTGTTAATAATCACAAGCGGGAGAACCATCCCCCACTTGGCCCAACCCAACATCTAAGCAAAACTAAGCGTAGACTCGTTACAATTACCCATATTTTGGTTCCGAAGGGAGTGTTCCACAAATTCAAGGAGTGTATGTGCAGCAATTAGGTTCTAACCCTGTTCCTACCATTCAACTCCTAATGCATACTTAATCGACTAAATAAGCAATTTAATTCTCTAAGATAAAATCATATAATGGGGTAAATATGCTTAGGTGCTTGCCTTGTTCTTCTGCTGGTGGATCGACAAATGATTTGCCCTCGGCAACTCCTCAACCACGGCCACGTCTGGGCCGCCATGGATCGTTTTCTACACGAGTACAATGCATAATAAAAATGCATGCAATGCATATGAATGTATTACAACTGAAAAACCCCGAAGAAATCAAGCAACCGGACAACTCGACTCAACTGGACAGACCAGCCTAACCCGGACAAATCGGTACTTGATCCGACTCTCCGACAATCCGGACTCTCCGCCCATTCGTCCGGATACTCCGGCAGAGCGGACACTCCGGACGGGTGTCCTGACACTCCGACCTGGCGAAGTTTTACCCAATAACTCGACGGATCGAGGTGCCGCCAAGTCCAACGGCATCACGGGACCCGATCCATGACTTTCCTACACGTGGCAAGGCCGAAGAAGCTTATAGCTAACCCAACTCCACGAGAAACGACACTAGCCCATGAAACCACTAACCAACTCCAACGACTCTTGGATCGGGCGCTACTACTACCCGATCAACCACACTAGCACCCACATTCATCAATCCAAGCCCCACACTAACCCTAGGATCACTACACCCAAAACCCTAGAGCTCAAGATTCAACTCAAAACTTCAAATCTAAACCTAAGCTCTAACTCCCACCATTGATGACCCTAGAACCCAAGAATCCCACGAATCTACTCCCAAGAGAGAGACCTACCTCCAAGGAAGATGGAGGAGAAGCAATGCCGGGTGGAGGATGGAGGATGCCGGCTTGAGGAGGAGTTCCTGGGATGGAGGAGCCGGGGGAGGAGCCACGGAGGGTCACCGGCCGTGGAAGCTCACGGAGAGGAGCTAGGGTGGAGGAACGAGCTCACACGGGTGGGGAACCAAGTGGGGAGAAGAAATGAGGTGGGGAAATCAAGAAACGGGACTTTTATACAAAATCCCGCACCATCCGGACTCTCCGGACGCTCAACCCGGAGACTCCGGGTTGGGGTCTTCGGTACAGTCAACCCGGACACTCCGGACATTCAGTCCGGACACTCCGGGTTGGGGCGCTCGGTCAGCCCAATCCGGATACTCCGGACATTTTATTCGGACATTACGGGTTGTATCCGACACTCCGGATGTAGATCCGGATACTCCGGATGTCCCAGCACTTTTCGAACTTGGGGACTTGACAAACCCTCCCCCCTTAAAGGAATCTCGCCCCGAGATTCAGAACGGACGCACACACGGGTTAGGACCCTAACGGACATGCTCTAAACCTTGGGAATTGTACGCCGCACTTACATGGCATCGAAAAATTCAGTGGTACTCGGTCTTTAAACGATCTTCTGCTCCCAAGTAGCCTCATCCTCAAGATGATTACTCCATCGAATTTTATAGAACTTGAGAGTTCTTCGTCGAGTCTTATGCTCCGCTTCTTCCAAAACCCGAATTGGATGCTCTCGATAGGATAGATCCGGTTCAGGCGCAACCCCGAGGTCATCCACTTCAAGTGACTCGAAAGGAGTATGGAGACACCTCTTCAACTGGGAGATATGGAAGACATTGTGGACCATCTCGAGCGACGGAGGAAGCTCTAGCTGATATGCAACCTGACCCCGCTTCTCAAGGACTCGGAACGGTCCGATGTATCGAGGTGCCAGTTTCCCTTTGATTCCAAACCGACGAGTGCCTCGAAGAGGAGATACCTTCAGATAGACGAAGTCGCCAATATCGAAGGAGAGGGGTCTCCTACGACGGTCGGCATAGCTCTTCTGTCGCGACTGGGATACCCTCAGGTTCTCCCGAATGGTGCTCACTTTTTCTTACGCTTCCATGACTAGTTCAGCCCGAGGAATGAACGCCGCCACTCTCGACCAGTTCAAAGGTGCCCGACAGCTACGACCATAGAGTGCTTCGAATGGAGACATCTTGATGCTGGTTTGGTAGCTGTTGTTGTACGCAAACTCGGCGTACGGGAGACACTCTTCCCACTTCTTCCCGTAGGACAAGACACAAGCCCTCAACATATCTTCGAGGATCTGATTTACCCTCTCGGCCCGACTACCGAGGGTGGTATGCTGAATCAGAGAGCAGCTGCGTGCCCAAGGCCTCATGCAGGCTTCTGCACTGAGAAGTGAATCGAGAACCTCTGGTCAAACTATCCGCTTGGGCACTCCATGCACTTACGATCCGGAGATATATAAGTCCGCATACTTCTTGACTCGATACTTGGTGCAAACGGCCAAGAAGTGCGCAGACTTCGATCGATCGACGATTACCCAAATCGAGTCATGGCCTGAGGAAGTGGTCGGCAGCCGGTAATGAAATCCATGGCAACATCCTCCCACTTCCAAACCGAATAGGAAGAGGTGAAGGGTACCGGCTGGCTTGAGGTGTTCGGCCTTCACCCGCTGCAGACGCCGTGACTCCGACACATAGCGAGCGACTTCAAGGCTTCATACGAGTCCACCAAAATCGCCGCCAGGTCTTGATACATCTTGTTGTCGCCGGGTGAATGGTAAGCAAGGAGTTATGCGCCTCATCAAGAATCCTTCGCTTCAACTCCTGGTCATCAGGGACAACTATGCGGTCTCCGAACCACAAGGTTCCCTGATCATCTAGGCGAAACTCAGCAGCCTTGCCCCAAATTCACTTTATCCGGATTTGGGAAACTTCTTCATCCTTCGTCTGCGCCTCTCGAATCTGATCGAGCAATGTAGATCTCAACTCGAGATTAGCTATGAATCCTCGCCGCCCATCTCCAAGCCGAGTCTCCGAATTCGGCACGAGGGAAGCACTCGGGATCGGAGAGTAAGGCGCTTGCATTGAGCTTTGCGACTCAACGCGTCGCCTACCACATTCGCCTTTCCCGGTGGTAATGCACCTCCAGATCGTAATCTTTGATCAGCTCAAGCCATCTCCGCCGCCTCATGTTCAGACCGCTTGGGTGAAGATGTACTTGAGACTTTTATGGTCAAGTATAGATATTGCAATCGTTCCCCAAGAGATAGTGGCGCCAGATCTTCAAGGCATGCACCACCGCCGCAAGCTCCAAATCGTGGGTGGGGTAGTGCTCCTCATGATGCTTCAATCGCCGAGATGCGAGGGCAACGACTCGGCCTTCTTGCATAAGCACACAACCAAGCCCAATGCCCGACGATCGCAATACACATCAAAAGGCCTGTGGATATCCTACCGAGTGAGGACAGAGCTGTAGTCGACGTTGCTTCAAGAACCGAAAGGCGCCCCACGATCCGACCATCCGAACTCAACTCCTTCTTAAGCAGCTACCATCGGCCGCAATCCTTGAGAAGTCTTGGATGAAACGGCGATAATACCTACCACCCAAGAAAATCATGCGGATGTCCGTGATGCCTTGGGCTGCTCCCATTTGAGTACATCCTGTACCTTGCTCGGGTCAATCGCCACGCCTCGCCGTAAAGGACGTGTCCCAAGAATGACACTTCCTCACCTAACTCGCACTTGCTGAACTTCGCATACAGCGATGCTCCCCGAGTCGCCCGAGGACAATGCGAAGGTGTCGGGCGTGCTCTTCCTCGCTGGCTGAATATATCAAAATATCATCGATGAAGATGACGACAAAAGAATCCAGCTCTTCCATAAATATGGAGTTCATCAGATACATAAAATACGCCGGTGCGTTCGTCAGGCCGAACGACATCACGGTATACTCGTAGAGCCCGTGATCCGTGGAGAAAGCAGTCTTCGGGACGTCTCGGCTCGGATCTTAATCTGATGGTAGCCGAGCCGCAGATCAATCTTGGAAAATACTCGGGCACCAGCAAGCTGATCGAACAGGATATCAATCCGAGGCAGAGGGTACTTGTTCTTGATAGTAACCGCATTCAAGGGACGGTAATCCACGCAGAGGCGTAGAGAACCATCCTTCTTGGTCACAAATAGAGCCGAACAGCCCCAAGGCGAGGAGCTCGGTCGGATGAACCCCTTGTCCATCAATCCTTTCAGCTGGGTCTTTAGCTCAGCCAGCTCATTGGGTGGCATTCGGTACGGTCGCTTGGACACTGGAGCAGTCCCTGGCTGAAGCTCAACGACAAACTCGATATCCCGATTAGGTGGCATCCCCGGTAGTTCCGCTGGGAACACATCGGGAAACTCAGACACCACAGGAATCGAGTCCAGCTCTTCAACTTCTGTCCCATTTAGCGAACACAAGGTGGCCTTGTTCTCGTTAAGAAGTAGGGTGAGTCGGCCGCCCTTCGGATTTCGGAGTGACAGGGTACGACTACAGCAATCTAAAACAGCCTGCTGTCGTGTCAGCCAACTCATCCCTAGGATGACATCTATCCCCCGAAGATCTAGAAGTAGCAAACTAAAACAGTGAACGGAATCCTCGACCGAACCATCGCCTTCGAACCATCCGCCTAACCGTGATCTTCGACCCGGTGCCTCAATCGTAAAAGAGGTGACACTGCCATCGACCCTCATCTCGACGCCGCCCGCAAAACCCCGTGCGGATAAAAGAATGGGAAGCCCCGAATCAAACAACACTCTAGCCTCACGCCTCAACAAGGAACGCATTACCCGGCTAGCACGGCGGAGCCTCAGAACCGCCTCGGCCGACGAAGGTGACGCCGCCTCGGCTCGACGTAGGCAACGGCGGTGGTGCCGCCGCGCCTGGCCGTTGAGCGGCGATCTTGCCCTGGCGTGGAAATGGGCAGTCCCGGATGAAGTGGCCCGCACGTCCGCAATTGTAGCACGGACCGGGACCGGAACCCGCTGCTGCTCTGGCTGCCGGTGGCGGTAGTGGTGGTCGTGGCCGGGCAGCGGCAACCGACGACCGGGCTGTCGCGACCGACTGAGACGACGCTGGAGCAGACGGCCTCGGCGGCTGATACGAGATCGCACGAGCCCGCTGCGAGCTGCCGCCCGCTGAGTACGGCGTCGCCCGCTTCCTCTTCTTCTCCTCCTGATGAGCCCGCATCTTGAGCTCAACGGTGATCGCGCGGCTCACCAGGTCATTGTAGTCGGCGAAGTCGCAGACGGACAGCTTATCCTGCATCTTCGCTGTCAGCCCACTCACAAACCGACCCTGCTTCTTCTGGTCGGTGTCGACCTCTTCTAGGGCGATCGCGCCAGGTAGTTGAACTCCTGCGAGTAGTCAACCACCGACTTGCCGAGCTGTCGGAGGGTGAGAAACTGCTGCTTCTTCATGTCCATGAGGCCCTTCGGGATGTGGTACGCCCGAAATGCCTCACGGAACTCAGCCCAGGTAAACTGGTGCCCGGCAGGCTGCATCACCCTCAAATTGGCCCACCAAGCACCGGCAGGCTCCTGGAGCCGCCGCGCCGAAGTGGGCCTTCGAGCTCCCCACGCCGATAAGAGCAAACTCGCTCTATCGAGCGCAGCCAATCGTCGGCCTCCAACGGATCGGGCACTCGTGAGAAGACCGGTGGTCGCGTGCAGAAGTCGAGATAGCCGTGGGCCGACTCGCCCATCACCGCGCCACCGCTGGACCCGATCTCGACCGGCATTTCTAGGATCCGATTTGTCGCCTCCTGGTGCTGCTCGGTCCGCCGCAGAATATCCAAAGACATTGGGAGGAGGCGGCGGAATAGCACCCTCTCGCTGCTGTCGCTCCGCACCTCCATCACCCCCAGAAGTGGAAGCCCCGCGGGTCCGCATTCTGTCATCGAACAGAGTCAGGCGGCAAAAGTTAGGACCCACACGGGGAAGACAAGCCCTAAATGCAGAAAAACCCCGAACTAACTCCCACACTCGACTGCAGCACCCCGCACTGGGGTCCCACAAGTCTGCCACACCCAGAACACAACCTCGATGCAAGGCAGCATGACACATGCACGGCATGAGATGAGATGACACGCACGACTTCCAACGCAATTTACTCTCACCTCTACAATCTAAGGCGGGGATAAGTATGACTTTCTATCTAATGCAGTATGACAATCCTAAGCGATCTCCTAACGGGTCGTCGAGTTGGGGTCCGTCTTTGTGCGCCTTGCTCTGATACCAACCTGTGAGAGGAGCCGCCCAGATCGTCCTCGAGTTGTTGGATGCACGGTTGCTCCCGTCGGATTTGGGTCCTAGCAACAAATCACCGGAGGTGATCCTGATGCTATTACCCAAGCCCAATGGAGACCACCCTACGAACGTCCAACGACTCGACAACAACCCCGGTATTCCCCCGGTATGCGATCCGAAACTCGCCAGATCCCCACATACCGGTTCCCAAGTTATATCACAACAGTTCCCACAAAGGGGCATCGGGCCCAAACTCACTACCAGAGACGCACGAAACGCGGAAACAACAAAACACACACGGCACACGGAAGCCCAAAGGACGACCAAACAAACAGGAAGCGAAAGAGCCGATGTGCTCCAATACAGAAATAAAAGTGCAACAGTTTACAAAAGTAAAGCCGACTATCCTATACAACAAAAGTAAAACACCCCGGAAGTGTCATGCCCTGAACACCTCCGAAGACACACGCAACGGCCTCTACTCTGCCCCGCCTGGCCACCGATAGGCGAGGGGCAGAACTCACACCCTCTCGATCCTCACCGCAAAACCACAAAGCGTAAGCCTGAGTACGGAAGGTACTGCAAGTCTTACCCGTGGTCCATATATGACCGACTCCAAAGGACATGCATTTGGATGTAGCAAAAGACCAGCTGAAGGTAAAAGTGCGTAAAGCTTAACATTTGTTATATTAATTACCTAACTACTCAATTCACAATTTAGCGCTTGTAATAAATACTTACTTCTAAAAATGAAGTTGCAATCATTAATTCACAACAATTAATCTCAACACCAATTTATGTGGGCTCAAGCTCGACGGCCGAACCTCGGTTCAAGTTCTTACTACGTGATCGTATGCGATGAAAGAGCTTGCTCATATCCGAGAGCGGCAATTCGAATCGCTTAATTAACCTGCGCAGGAAGCATTGATCGCACGACACTTACCACAAGGGCCTAGTGTCAACCCCTCCCAATCATACCCAATCGCTAAGCGTCCTCCTGTGGCCCGAAAACCTAGCACCCTCGAGCAGCCCCAAGCCCGGCTTGGCGCCGAGAGTCGGCCTAAGCCTCGCCCTCAACCACGTCCAACCACAGGAAGTTACGGTCCATCGATTCCTTATGAGAGAAAGAGTGGCTTACCGTACCATAATCGGGCATGCGACCAACCGAGGTGTGCTCGATCAAAGGGCAACCATCGAATCGGTCCTTAATCGACTCAGACGGGCTACACATTTGAGTCTCCATACTCAAATGAACCAACTCCCGCCCGGTCCACAATTTATCAATTACAACTCATAAACATACCCATTCCAATCCATCATGTGTGAAGTGAAACAATTGTTAATAATCACAAGCGGAGAACCATCCCCACTTGGCCCAACCCAACATCTAAGCAAAACTAAGCGTAGACTGGTTACAATTACCCATATTTTGGTTCCGAAGGAGTGTTCCACAAATTCAAGGAGGGGATGTGCAGCAATTAGGTTCTCACCCTGTTCCTACCATTCAACTCCTAATGCATACTTCATCGACTAAAGCAGCAATTTAATTCTCTAAGATAACCTCATATAATGGGGTAAATATGCTTAGGTGCTTGCCTTGTTCTTCATTGGTGGATCGACAAATGATTTGCCCTCGGCAACTCCCTCAACCACGGCCACGCTGGCCGCCATGGATCGTTTCTCTACACGAGTACAATGCATAATAAAAATGCATGCAATGCATATGAATGAAGTACAACTGAAAAACCCCAAGAAATAACGCAACCGACAACTCGACTCAACCGACAGAGCCAAATTTAACCCGGACAGTCCGGTACTTGATCCGGACTCTCCGACAATCCGGACTCTCCGCCATTCGTCCGGATACTCCGGCAGAGCGGACACTCGGACGGGGTGTCGGACACTCCGACCGGCGAGTTTTACCCAATAACTCGACGGATCGAGGTGCCGCCAAGTCCAACGGCATCACGGACCCGATCCATGACTTTCCTACACGTGGCAAGGCCGAAGAAGCTTATAGCTAACCCAACTCCACGAGAAACGACACTAGCCCATGAAACCACTAACCAACTCCAACGACTCTTGGATCGGGCGCTACTACTACCCGATCAACCACACTAGCACCCACATTCATCAATCCAAGCCCCACACTAACCCTAGGATCACTACACCCAAAACCCTAGAGCTCAAGATTCAACTCCGAAACTTCAAATCTAAACCTAAGCTCTAACTCCCACCATTGATGACCCTAGAACCCAAGAATCCCACGAATCTACTCCCAAGAGAGAGACCTACCTCCAAGGAAGAGGGAGGAGAAGCACTGCCGGTGGAGGATGGAGGATGCCGCTTGAGGAGGAGTTCCCGGGATGGAGGAGCCGCGGGGAGGAGCCACGGGAGGGTCACCGGCCGTGGAAGCTCACGGAGAGGAGCTAGGGTGGAGGAACGAGCTCACACGGGTGGGGAACCAAGTGGGGAGAAGAAATGAGGTGGGGAAATCAAGAAACGGGACTTTTATACAAAATCCCGCACCATCCGGACTCTCCGGACGCTCAACCCGGAGACTCCGGGTTGGGGTCTTGGTCTGATCAACCGGACACTCCGGACATTCAGTCCGGACACTCCGGGTTGGGGCGCTCGGTCAGCCCAATCCGGATACTCCGGACATTTTATTCGGACATTCCGGGTTGGATCCGGACACTCCGGATGTAGATCCGGATACTCCGGATGTCCCAGCACTTTTCGAACTTGGGGACTTGACAGGTTGCCTGCCTTTGGTTTGGAGTGAGGAGAGAAGGAATGGACTGGCTGCCTGGCCGTCTTCAGTTTTGGGTGAAATGAGGAGAGGAAAGTGAACCTATTGCTGCTGCTGCTTTGCTGTCTCCTGCTGGCTCTTAGTTTTGACGAACAGAAGGAAGTGAATCACTGTGCTTTCCCTTATCCTATCCACTGACCACTGTACTCTATTTACCTTTTTACCTATGAACTTCCTACTGGATACAAAAGGGTATAATGGTCACTTTGATTCCTTGTGCACAACATTGGTCATTCTATTTCTAGCTATCTATGCATGCTATTGATTATCAAGATTAATAGTCCATTATACTCTTGATTAAATGCCTAATGGTTTTATTGGCTTAGTTGATTTTCAGGGTCCTCACGGGTCTGTAGTGCATGATTGCTGATCATGTCATGGGGCAATTCTCGGACAATCAATACGACACAACGAGAAAGTTACAAAAGTTGGGACTTCTAAATTTAGTATCAGACTGGTACATATTAATTGTTTGTGGAAAATCAACGAGTTGGTGCAAGAAAGAGCTTGTGGAAGATTGGGAAATCGATGGATGGGTGCCAATGAAAGCTGAAACATCTCTATACACAAGTGCTTACTACATGCTATGTGGTATAGCAGTTGTGGTGGGCCGCTTCATGGTGGCCTACTGGCCATGACCCATAACAGTACTACAGTACCACTATTTAAAACACTACAACTAAAATGTAAAAATGTCCAAATCAGGGTTCTGTTTTGGTGTTTCCCATTTCCCCCGAAATTCTGGACCCACCTGGTACACTAGAATTCTTCTGGTTTTCCAGAGGCTTCCGATCAAGTAGACAAGTATTATTTCCTTTTTCATTTTGCTTTGTGTTTTCTTGTATTATTTTGCATTTCCTTGGTCTTGCACACCCACTAGTAGTGGTTATACCAGTTTCGGTTGATAACCATCCGGTTCTCACCCGGTATTGGAACACTGGTCCACATAGCGTTTCTTGTTAATTGTATCATAGTTATTGATATACACAAAAGCTTGGTTCAGATTATGAAATGGTACTATCCTACAAGTAATATATTGATATGTTAATTGCTTGATTAACATGAAGTATCTCTTGCTGTCCAGTTTATGATGGCAAATGGAACTTTGGTTTGTACCCTCATTCACACTGATGTGACAAAGTATTTGTCATTCAAGGCTGTTGATGGAAGCTGTCTTCAGCAAAGGGAAGGTAAGACCTTCAGCTTATAGTCACCCCTCCTATAGTCCCATGACTCCAATCTTGTATGGATGGCACGTTTGTTGGATTGGTCATAAGCAGTTCTTTGATCTCCTGTATTTTAACACTATTATTCGAACTGATCACCTCCATTATGTTGATGTGTTGCATTTGCATTAGATTCACAAGGTTCCTGCCACTGACATGAAGGCTCTAAGATCTCCTTTGATGGGCTTATTGGAGAAACGTAGAGCAATTAACTTCTTTATTTATGTCCAAGATTACAATGAAGCTGATTCAAAAACACATCAAGGATTGGACCTTACAAGGATGACAACTAGAGAACTGATTGCGTGAGTGCCTAGCCTATTCTGGCAGCATTTATTGTATTAGTAAATACCGTTTTTTTTGGTTGAAAATTTAAAGAAAGATGTTTATTCTGTTCAGCCGCTGAAATGTACCAAACATGGTTTTTAGCCTTCTCCATGTTAGGCAAGAATAGTTTACATGCTTGTTCTAATTGCATATGCATCTTAAGCACTAATTTTTGTTCTCCTTTCATTTTTTTTTCAGAAATAGGGATTGGTTGGATGATTTACATTCTTTTGAGAAAATTACTAGAGTTGCAGGATATATAATGCTGGCAAACCTTCTCCATGTCGTGAAAGGATATCTACTTGTTATCTCATTCTGCATCGTAAGTAACCTTATTTGTTGTTTGTCTATCAGGAAACACAGATTGGGTGATGATACTGTGGATTTCATTGGCCATGCACTTGCTCTTCACAGGGATGATCATTACCTAAACGAGCCAGCACTTGATACTGTAAAAAGAATGAAAGTATGTCCTGACTGAAGATTTGATAGATGTTTTTTTCCCAAGAAGATAGATGGTTACTAACTTATCAACATCGCTATAAGTGCTATAATCTGCTTCCCTCCTATATATGTTCTTTGGTGATATTTCTGTTGTTTAAGTATTCTTGATTGATGGAGCATAATCATACTTCACTGGTTAATGTTAGCTTTATGCGGAGTCTCTTGCACGCATCCAAGGAGGCTCACCTTATATTTACCCATTATATCGGTTGGGTGCGCTGCCACAGGTCAGTAATTTTTCAAATCTTTGAGCTAATACCTTATATAGTGCATGTTGATGCGTTTAAGATGCTTACATGGTTGTCTTATGGTTCAGGCTTTTGCACGCCTAGGCGCTGTTTATGGTGGTACTTATATGTTAAGTAAGCCAGAGTGCAAGGTAGGTCTTATCACTTTTCATGCTAATGATTCATGTTACTTTCCAAATACACTCTTTTGCAGGTTGAATTTGATATAGAAGGAAAAAAGTTGTGTGGTTCACATCAGAAGGTGAAACTGCAAAATGCAAAAAAGTTGTTTGTGATCCTTCTTACTTGCCCAACAAGGTAAATATCACTGCGTCTATTTTAAATTGTACTTTTGTTTCTAACCAAATTTACTGAAATTATTATGTTTCAACCAATTTTACTGAAAATTTGAACCTTGCTGTTTTGCTCTCTTCTAATTCTTGTTGGCTGCTGACAGTTTTGCTACATATCGTCTCCCAATTTGAGGTTCACTTTGTGTTTATGAACAGGTAAGGAAGATTGGAAAAGTTGCATGCACAATTGCCATTATGAGCCATCCATTATCAAACACAAATGATTCCCACTTGGTTCAGATTATTTTGCCACAAAAGCAACTTGGGCGCAAATCAGACATGTGGGGCTTCTCCTCCTATCTCAGTTCTCAAATAATTTTCGTTCGATACATGTCTAACATCAGTTTCCATTGCTTGATTGAGACATGTATGTTGGTTTATGTTTCTTGGGTACGTCTTCTGTTGCTCATACACTCACAATGTCGCGCCAAAAGAGAAGTTCATTGCATTTGTCTCTGCAGAAGCAGAGACTGATAATGCAGAGTTCGAACTAAAGCCTAGAATTGATCTACTTGGCCCAGTAGATGAGCTGCTTTTTGATATGTATGACAGATATGAACCAGTGAATGAACCATCTCTTGACAACTGCTTTGACTCAACGGTAACCTTTGCTGTATATGATAATGAAATGAGCGTTAAGCCTCAATATGTTAGTAGATGTTTATGGCAGTTTTTCACTTTGCAGAGTTATGATGCTACTATGCACTTTGAGACAACTGTGACAGATGTTCTTGGATATTGCAGTTTGGACTACACTCGAATGTGCCATCGTGCAAAACTATTTGCTACCATACAGCTCTTGGATATTGCAGTTTGGACTACGATCATTGTTGCATTTGTGTTGGAAAGGTGGATCACTTAGCTCTGTGCTCTTCTTGCAGACTGTCGATCTTAGCGTTGATCTCAGTGCTGCTGAAGAATACTAGATTTTCCAAACAAACCCTACATTTCTGCAAGACACCATACTTCCGAGAGGAACACCACAGGACAGATCCTACTTTGTGATTGGCCCAAGTTACTTCAGCTGCATATTGCATAGGTGTTCAGGTCCATGCTTTGCTACCAGCACTATGCAAAATCTTTCAAAATGATGTAATGATGTGGTTTCCTTTGTTACTTTCATGATGATTGAATGGTGTTGAAAGGAATTTTTTTAAATAATACCTTTTTAAAAATGTATTACAATATTAATACCGTAGGGGATTGGATTAGTCATTCTGCCTCCGACGACCAATAACCCGTCGACCATCAAATGCCCGGGAATGGAACCCGAACAACACCATGCTCGAGCAACGGGCCCTGTTAAATACCGAATGCTCGCCTACGAGCACACTGGGCATGTACGAGCAACCATGCTCGGATAGGCCTAGCGGATGCTCGGGTGGATGGTCGAGGGGCGCAGTCAAATCACCAGGAAGGAAAGTGGCAACCAATCCGCCGAAGATCCAGGGTAGGTGCGCCAGAAATTCAAAACGAGGCGCGATTCAGGGACTCCGGATCACGGGTGCGGAAGATATGGAAACATGGCGTAATTATAGGGGGTAGTTACCATGTATACGACTTAGGACCTTGTATTTAAACCCTCCTGACCCCTGTGGAAAGGGGAGAGACAAAGTGTACACAGCTATACGGATCTTGAATCATATATGCTGGAGTAGGGTTATTATCTCCGCAGTGAGAGGCCCGAACCAGGATAAACACCGCGTGTCTCCCTCATTTGGGCATTGCTCGGACGCTACCTTTCTCTCGCTCGAAGGGGCCCCTGTTGATCCCTCATTCAACAAGTAAGCTCGGCGGAAACCTATTCTCCAATCGTCGACAAATACGTTGAAAACAAAAATTGTAAAAATAACATCTATTCGCCAAACGATACGATGAAATAGCTATTTTCGCCAAACAGTGTGGCGACAAATGCATAATTACGCAGTTAACCGTTAGACGATAAATTCCACGGGAAATGAGGGTATTATCACCGAACCGTTTGGCGAAAATAGCTATTGTCGCCATACGGTTTGGCAAAAATAGCTATTGTCGCTATACGGTTCGGCGAAAATAGCTTCTTTCCCCTAAACTCTGGCGGCCGACCGTTAACTACGTAATTAAGCAGTGGTCGCCACACTGTTTGACAAAAATAGCTATTTCGCCATACCGTTCGGCGAAAATAGCTATTTCGCCGCACCGTTCGGCGAAAATAGCTATTTCTCCATACCGTTTGGCGAATATGTGTTATTTTTGCAATTTTTATTTTCCTCGTATTAATACTGCAATTCATTTTTAAAAAAGTATTATTTAAAAAAAATCCATGTAAAAAGTAAATCAACATGCTCATGTTCCTTGGTGATGCATCATATCCATTTTACAGTTATACGTATGATCAATTTATTGGAAGTGTTTTTCACTTAAGGTTCGGTATGGAATGCGTGGATTTTCCAAGGGAATTAAATTGCGTTCTATAAAATTCGTGTGAAATTCCTGGGTTCCAAATAGGGCATAAGCACGTAAATGGTGGCCCTAGGGTGTACTTTTTGTAGATAAGGGTGTATTTGGTTGATGGGGTGAGGTTGAATGGATGGGATGGTGCTGTACCATTTGATTCCATTATTATGAGTGAATGGAATGGTTCAGCATCTAGAGATAATATTTTTCAAATCTGTATCACTTGGTACAGGATGTGATGGTTCTATTCAAGCAATCAAACACATGGATGATTTTTTTTTGAACCATCTCATATATATACTACTTGATACAGACAACAAACACAGCTAAGTGTGTCTCAAAATTATACGGCTGGCCATATTTTATGTAACATAGCAGGTTTGAACTAAAAGTGCAATAAAATTTAATAAAAACAAGCCAACTGGAAAATAATAGAGAGTATTTGTTAGATTTCATGCAGCCCAAGACAAACAAGAACAAGAAATATAAGGTACACGAGGATCCTACGCACATAGGCTCAGAGACAACGAAAGTGGTTTTCTTCCTGTTAATTAGCTGACCGATTCTCTCCCTAAAGATAAGCCATTTTTCAACTGCTTTCCTAAAGACTCAACTGTTTGGATTGCATCTAAGACCTGTTTGTTTTTTCTTTGGATTCTTTAAAAGCTGATTATGAATTGTGGTTGTAGAGAAGCTGATTTTTCAAAAACTAAGACCCCATTCGTTTCAGCTTATGGATAGCTTCTGCTTAAAAAAAAATTGGATTATTTATCGAACGGGAGGATTCTGGGCAGCTTTTCTGAGAACCAGAAGTTGATTTCTATAGAATCAGAATCTGGTTGAAACCTGATTCTCACTGATTCTCGTTGGCTCGGTCCGGAACCTAGAAGTTGTAGCCGGCTCGGCCTGATTCTCCCATAATCATAAACAGCTTCTCCCATAATCCAAAATCCATAATTCAGAAGCTGAAACGAACTAGGTCAATTCAAAAGCACATATAAAATAGATCGAGGATTTTAGTGTATATGGATAGGGCTAGATTGTGAAAATCGATTTTTAGAATCAAGCTATTTGTTTTTTTTTTCTTCAGCTTTTGGGGTTAGAATCAAAAGCAAAAATAAATAAATCCTTAGATTCATAAAAATTATACGGTTGGCCACGTTTTTATGCAGCGAAGCAGGTGTGGAACCAAGAGCAATAGGTGTGTTTGGTTGCCTGCATGGTGTCTGAATCGCATGAGTGGATGCAACTGTATCTGTTAGACACATGTTTAGTTTCCTGTTCATCGTGGCCAGGTGGATGCAATTGCACCCACTCATACAGGATGGAGAAAACACAGAAATTGGACTTCTCTCTAATGCAGGCCCATGAGATACACAAACAAGCAACCAAACAACTTAACTTGCATCCACTCAGTCAGGCCAAGGCTAGCCTGGATGACTCATACGAAACAAGCTAGGATGATGCAGGTAACCAAACACACCCTAAAATTTTAATAAAAACCGAGCCAATCGGAAAGAAGAGAGAGCATTGTTAGATTTCATGTAGCTCAAGAAAAACAAGAAATGTAAGGTATACGAGGACCCTACGGTCCCTACCCATGTAACGCGAGAGAAACATCAAAAGTAGTTGTCTTGGTGTTATCCGATCGATTTTTTACTGAATTACTCTCTTTGTACAAATTTATAAAAAAAATACTTCCTCCAGTTTGCAAATATTTTTGGAGTTGTCATAAGTTAAAGTTTTAGAAATTTATCTATAAATAACTTTTAAACCATTTGGATTGAACACATAAAACTTACATAAATAGATTTATCATGAAAAGAGCTTTCAAAATGTTATAATTTCAATGCATTTTATAAATAAAATGCAATAATTTTTAATAGTCAAAGTTGTATTTTGGAGACCGTGTTAATGTCCAAAACGACAAGTATTTGCAAACTGGAGGGAGTATATTTTTAAGGTGCATAAACTAAGAATGTATTGAATATAACTAGATTACTCCTAATTATTACCATCAAGCACTATGTTTAATGCATACATGAAAAACAATGAAATTGATTGGAGCACGAATCCTGAGGTACAATGTAATGACAAAAAATTGACCAATCAGCAGCTATTACCTCCCTTGTTCCTCAGATACTTGCCATTTAACCAATCACTATTCACTAGTACAATTTGAGCAAAAAGAAAACTTCATAAGAACCGCAAAGTGCACAATATTTTTAGAGAGGTGTTTCTATGCTCTTTCTTTTTAAAGTTGCACAAATATTAAAACATGAATGAAAGGTAGATGAGGATTACTTACCCATTCGTTTGCTTCAAGATTTATACAATTTGTATTAGGAGGAAGAGCATAGAAGCACTTCTCATATTTTTATCATCAAACATGTCATAACTCATAAGTGACTTAGCATATTTGTTGCCTAGATTTTGAACCCAAAAAAAAAAAAACGAAGCCCATGCGCTCAAATATTCCGCCATCCGAGGACCTGCGCGCGAAAGCGAGGGCCCGTGTTTTTGGGCATCGCATCCAACCTCCTTCCGGATTCCCAAACGCCACATCCCACCCCCCACGGCCGCCTTTCGTCAACTCCACTTCTCTTCGCCGCCGCGTCACCCCCTCTCGCCCTGCGCAACCACCGCGACCAGCTCGCCCAGCCGCCACCTCCGCCATGGATGAGGAGTACGACGTGATCGTGCTGGGCACGGGCCTCAAGGAGTGCATCCTCAGCGGTCTCCTCTCCGTCGACGGCCTCAAGGTGGAGTCATCCTTCCGATCGATCGCTTCCCTCCATCTCGCGCGCCGCGCCTCCGATCCGTCGGTTCGGTGCCCGGATTCCTCGTCCCGGTGGCAAATCAGTGTTCCAATCTCGCTTCCGTTGCCTGGGGGCGGCGAACTGGATCGCCGGGGCGCGGTAGCTCGTAGATCGGGCGGTGCCAACCGGTTGATCTGGACTTGATGCTCTGCGTTCAGATGGATCCTTTGCTGTAGTGTTGTGTTGGTCTGATTCTGTAGTGTAACGATGGGCGTTTCTGCACCTAAGCCCTTAGTGGATCCATAGCGGGCAGCCATCGATTCACCGATTTAGTGCGCTTTCTGAGCGTAGCGAGGTGTAATTCTCTAGAGATTGTGGCTGCGGTGCCCTATCCTGATTGGTGGGTACAGCGTGGTTGTAGTGGTTGCTTGCGTTTTGTTGGAAGGAAGCACCTCTCGTATTGTATTGGGGTAGGAACTAGGGTGGGAGGGAGAAGGGTGGGCATGTTTTGCCCCCATATAGTTATATTTAGCTTGTGCTGCTTGCCCAAGCTTACAACTTTTACTAGCCTGATTTTCCATGTTGGCTTAAAACAAAATAACTAGTGGGCTTCCATGAATCCAGACTGGGAAGACACATCACGTAGAATTTTCTCATGCGTGTGTTAGAGCTGTGGAAATAGGGCCGCCAACAAGCTGACCTTAAACCAGCCCAGCTAGGCTTGCTCGACTTGGAACTGAGTTTGAGCCTGGTTGGAATTAAGTTTTGGGCTATATAATGAAAAGCTAATACTAGATCTATACTAATACTAGCTGAGTGCCCGCATATTACAAAGGAATATGATCAACATGGTGTGATATAGATTTTCTTTTATTTTAACACAACAATTGATCAATATATTTGCTTTCAGAACCATTCAAAAGAAAATCTTTCTATTGTTTTAATGAAATGATGTACACATATATATTTGCAAGACTCATAAACGCCTTGAGTTTGAGGGATTTATTGCAAGGGATTCTTATGGTAGGGATTAGAATTGATAAGGAGGTGAATCTGTTAGGAGGATTTTGTTTGAAGAGATAATAAGGTGAGTTAGTTGGAGGAAATTTTTCAGGGAAGTTATTTTTTTTTCAGTTTTTTCTTACCGGTTTTTGTTGGGAGTACAATCTTGAGATAGAGTTTGTTGTAATTTTATGGTTGTGGGAACCAGTTTTCTCTAGTCTTTACTTGTTTTTTACTTAATGGTTTTTTAGGGGTGAGATAGGGAGGCAGACTAAGGTAGGGGGTGAGCTGATGATACGTTCGTCTGTCTTCACGATTGATCTCTTAAAAGAACCCTAAGAAAAAGCCGAACAAAAAGAAAAAATCGGGACCCTTACTCAAAACAAACTCACCTCCTTATCTATTCTAATCCCTAACAACAGGATCTCTTCTAACAGCTATCCCTTGATCTCATGTCGAGACCGTCACCCGGGCGTGGAATACCCAGGGCCTCATGTGTATATCGCAAAATTGTCACTGCGGTCTGGCTAGGCGAGGTGAGCCCGGAGCGGCTGGACGCCTAGTCGCCTAGGCGGTAATTAGACAATGAAAATAATAAATAATATCTCATATGCCATAAAATTAACTAAATATACCTCATATGAAAGGAAATTAGAGGTGACAAGCAAGCAACTAAATAGTTCCAATTAGAAAGGCATAACTAGTTCCAAATAGGACAACAAAAGATACAACTAGTTCCAAATAACACAACAAAGTATCACATTTCATAACAAAGGTAAAAGACCCACATCACAAAGAGTGAAATAGTAACAATTTCACTCATCATCCTACTCCAAATTATGCCTCTCAATATTTTCTTCATCGCTCTCTTGAGAAGAAATTTGAGGTGCTTGACCAAAGTCATCTTCAACATCCTCATCATCACACACAATATCCTCTTCTTCGTCAGAGCCTAGCTCATGGGGGGTAGATATAGTAACTCCACGCCGAGCATAAACTTGAACTTCATATCCACGAGCTCTCTTAGGAAGGTTGCAACCCTGAAGAGAGGATGATGCACTGACACCTTCATCAACATGATCTCATAAAAAGATCATCCTCACTGGCATGCACTTGTTTGGCGTCCTTATTGGTCCATTCATTGTCCCATTGAAATGCTTCTAGGATCAAAGGATTAGAACCACTTTCTTCGCGAAGCCTTTGAAACCTGGATGTGATCTTTGTGTTGTATTGAATATAGACCAAGTCATTCAACCTCTTGTGCTCCAACCGGTTTCTTTTTTTGGTATGAATCTAAAGTAACAAGAATGGTAAAGTTTTTAAGTTTGATATGTATCAAAAATGGTAAAGTTATAGGTTTGAAATACTTACAAATTCAAATGTACTCCACTTGTGCTCGCAACTGGAGGAGGAACAACAAAGACCAACAATCCACTTTGCAATCTTTTGGAGAGGCAAAGCATGGCCACCAGATGCTTTCCATGAATCAACTATAGCCAAATATGAAGCTCTATGTTAGAAAGGTAAAATGTCATATTGAATACACTTAGGAATTTAGTAGGACTTACGAGGTTTCTTTATTTTTCATTGCATGATTGCTAGCTCGTTGTAGAAAGGCTACTAAGAAAGACTACCAACAAAGTCAAACTGAGGGGTGTGTTAGCACTAGGGGCTCACCACGGTCACGTAGGAAGGCTTGATAATGGCGGAGGAGGTCTTGAGCAACGGTTCACCGGAGAACAGCGGTGGCGCTAGCAAGCTTCATGGCGACAACATACCTCAGTGAATGCTAGCAAGAATGGGGGGCACCATTAGCTTTGACACATCATGGAGAGACTCGGAAGGACCATGTTCAAAGCTGGGATTCACCAGAGAGATTGCTTGGGCAATAGTGATGGTCGGATTTGGGGAAGCAAACCTGAGTCGATGCTACACTGCGTGATCAGTGAAATTGGTTGAGGGGTTTTGAAGAGAAGGTAACAAGGCACAAAATGATGCGGACGTCGAGGCCAGATCTCACCGAGAACAGGGTGTAGCATTGGCAAAGCATGGCGGGGTGCACTCTGGAGCTCGAGGGTGGCACTCGCGTTCTGGGTTGCTCGATGAGTAAGGAGCGCTGCAACTGGGCAAAACGAGCTCGGCGTTGTACAATGAGGACGAAGGGCCAGACAAGGGGGCTTAAATAGGCGAGGAACGGTCATTCTCCTCATCGTCTTCCTCTCAATCGAGCTCTGGATTCCAGCACACAGTAGCGGTTCGCAGGCGGTGGTATCGGGCAAAGCGCTCGAGGCGATGGGACCAGACGGCTCGCAGGCGTGCGATATGACCAGGTGAGGCACGGGGAGAATGCTTCATGCGCAACAATGGCATGTGCTCGTGGAGGAAGAAGCTTGCAAGTGGGATCGGGCTATCATCGGCGGTGAAGAGAAGAGAAGAGAGCAGGCGCACTGGCAAAAATACGCTTTCACTCGGGAAAAATGGGAAACGAAATGGGTTAAAAGGGATGACAACGGTTGATGAGTGGGGTCGGCGTATCAGTGAGATAGGTAGGGCTGACGCACGAGCCCAGGCTCTCATTGAGAGAGGAGTGAGATTTGAAATTTGGTTTTGGATTAGAAATCTTGCCCGAGTTTTTAGGCATAGCTACGGGGCTCCAAAAATCATGAAAAATTTTGTGGATGCACATGACGTGGTACTGATGTTTGTTTAATTTTTCCAGAATTTTAGCTGTTCTAGATGTTTCTCATAAATTCTTTTATCGCCTCAGGTTTTAATACAAAAACACAATGTTTGATTTTGCAAAAATAGTAAACCCAACTCCAAAATGCCTAAATTTTTTTGGAGAGGCAGTTTAGATTATTTTGAACCTAAATAACATATTTCAGATTTTGCACAGTTTCAAATTAATATTCAAAATTTCAAAAGCAGCAGCTAGAAAAATGTAAAAAGCGTTTTCTTAATGCAGAAAATTCATGATAAATTTAGATGAATAATTTGGCAACTTAAATAATAATTTGTGGGCAAAATTTGGGATGTTACATCAAGTGTCTATGACTCAAATGTATACATGTACATCCCCTTACGAATGTTTTTGTGATGATATCGCAGGTGTTGCACATGGATAGAAATGACTACTATGGAGGAGACTCCACCTCGCTCAACCTTATCCAGGTAAGCAACTCCAATGAATTTAGTTTAAATGCTGAATGTTTTAGATTTGTTGACCCATTTCTTGTCAAGGAATGTTCATGTTATTACACACTACACAATGTCCTTTAATTGATGTTGGTGGAGCATGTATACCATTGTTCACCAAGGCACTAGTCGAGCGGCAGACTGGCGCCTAGGGCCTAATCGCCGATTAGGCGGGCTAGGTGGCCGCCTAGGCGGGAGGGTCGAGCCTAGCGCCTAGGCGAGCTAGGCGGCCGCCTAGGGGAACAATGATGTATACTAACCATGGTTTTGAATTCCCTTTTTGGGACAGCTCTGGAAGAGGTTTAGAGGGGAAGACAAGCCCCCGGCACATCTAGGTGCGAGCAGAGATTACAACGTAGACATGGTTCCAAAGGTGCGGCTATCTCCTCTATCCAAATCTATCTTTAGTAGTGTGGTTATTGATGAGAAACATTTGGAGATTTATATGTGATGGATGTGGTGATTAACTGATTGCAAATAATGAAATTCTCATGTATAACTGCTGAAATGGAAAAAAGTTATTTTGATAATAATTAAATGTATTGTTAAACTGGGGTACTATTTGTATTATGACATGAGTAGCATACTGATGTTATCAAAAAAAATGTTTCTGTGATCAGTTTATGATGGCAAATGGGACATTGGTTCGAACCCTCATTCACACTGATGTAACGAAGTATTTGTCATTTAAAGCTGTTGATGGGAGCTACGTCTTCAGCAAAGGGAAGGTAATATCATCAGCTTATGTCCTCCCTTCCTCTTTCATTAATGGCATGTTTCCTGTATTTTCCATAGGTGGTTGTTAGATCTCCTGTATTCTGTTCCTATGCTTGCGGTGTAACTTAGCTTTATCTTTTATCATTTTCAATCAGATTTACAAGGTTCCTGCCACTGATATGGAGGCTCTGAAGTCCCCTTTGATGGGCCTTTTTGAGAAACGCAGAGCAAGGAACTTCTTCATTTATGTCCAAGATTACAAGGAAGCTGATCCGAAAACACATCAAGGATTGGACCTTAATATGGTGACAACTAGAGAATTGATAGCGTGAGTACATCAATGCTTATTGCATTGTAATCATTGTTTTGTCAGTAATGTACTTATTAACCAATTGTCACACTGCAAGTCTCCAACCCAGTTTGCCTAATGAATCCTGGTAGTATTGGGAAATTTTGATTATCCTCACATGGCTTATTATAGTAGTGTAGAGTAGCAGTTAATGTTTTGGGAACCATATAAATCTCGATTACCCTTTCAGGCAAAGCAAGTACGAAAACATATGAGTTGGACGTATGTTGAGTGCTACATACTCATATTAATATGGTTACCTTACTGCAATTGTTCAGTTTCCTTTCCTCATAGAAAATTGCTTGACACATATTACATATTGCATGATGTGGACCTGCTTAAATATAGATTGCCTTCTTTTTCATGCTTGTAACAATATCCTCCCTGATATTGTCTTCTAGTGGTTGTCTTCTAACAAAAATCCATTTTTTTTTGTAAAAAAGATTAAATAAAATTGAATTCTTGCAGAATATATCATTGATTGGCCTTCAATCTTCCATATGTTGTGAAAGGATATTTCTTGTGCTTGCTGTTACCTCTTTCTGCACATAAATAACTCCCTGTTTCCATTCCTGTTTTTTTTTTTCAGAAAATATGGTTTAAGTGATGATACAGTGGATTTCATTGGCCATGCGCTTGCTCTTCATAGGGATGATCGTTACCTCGATGAACCGGCACTTGATACTGTAAAAAGGATGAAAGTAAGTCTTGACTGAAGCTCTGGTTGGTGGTTCCTAGTTTGTTACTATAACTATGGCTGTCAATTTGTCATAATCCCCAGTTCCCTGTCATTGCTGTTCCTTTTAGCCGTGTCATTGCTGTTGTTTGAATATGCTTGCTCCATGGAGTTCAATTACATTTTACCTGTTTTTTGCTTTTAGCTATATGCAGAATCTCTCGCACGCTTTCAAGGAGGCTCACCGTATATTTATCCACTATATGGGCTGGGTGAGCTGCCACAGGTTGGTCAATCTTTAATCGTTTAATCCAATACTTGTCATACCACGCATACGTGTTTTTATGATGCTTATATGTTACAATGCTTTCTTATGCTAAGGGTTTTGCACGTCTAAGTGCGGTTTATGGTGGCACTTACATGTTAAATAAGCCAGAGTGCAAGGTATGCTTTACCACTTACCTTGTCATGACACACAATCTAGGTAACAATTAAATCACACTCCTTTTCACCTGTGCCACCTAACTCATATAGGTTGAATTCGATATGGAAGGGAAAGTGTGTGGTGTTACTTCAGAAGGGGAAACTGCTAAATGCAAGAAAGTCGTCTGTGATCCCTCGTACTTACCCAACAAGGTGAATACTCCTCCTTGTATTCAATTTAGATCCATTTCGATGTTATACTTTTATCTTAATACATTCCAAGCAATTTACTGTATATTTGGACTTTCCCCTCCTCTTATCTTCCCTTCTTGAGAACTTATTGACTACGACCTCATCTGTTGCATTTGCTGTACGATGCTTCCCAATTTTGATGTTTTGCGTATGTTTGTCAACAGGTTAGGAAGATAGGCAAAGTTGCACGCGCAATTGCTATTATGAGCCACCCTATCCCAAGTACAAATGAGTCACACTCAGTCCAGATTATTTTGCCACAGAAACAACTTGGACGCAAGTCAGACATGTGAGGATTTTCTCATTCTCAAATAATTTTCATTTGATGAATGACTAGATTTACTTGCTAATTTCCTTATTTAATGGATTGTGCTAGCCTGATTTATGACATTTGTATTTGTATTCTTTTGTTAGGTATGTCTTCTGTTGCTCATACACACACAATGTTGCACCAAAAGGGAAGTTCATTGCTTTTGTGTCTGCAGAAGCGGAAACTGATAATCCACAGTCTGAGCTAAAGCCTGGAATTGATCTGCTGGGTCCAGTAGATGAGCTATTTTTTGATATGTATGACAGATATGAACCAGTGAATGAGCCATCTCTTGATAATTGCTTTGTCTCAACGGTAAGTTTTGCAGTATAAGTAACAAAATGAACAGTTAGTTTTTCATTGTTTGACTCTTAGATGTTAATGGTGTTTTTCTCACTGCAGAGCTATGATGCTACCACGCATTTTGAGACAACGGTGACAGACGTTCTTAACATGTATACATTGATCACTGGAAAGGTAACATGTGCTTCATCTTCATTTTTCTTTAAACAATATGTAATGCTACTATGTAGTAGCTGAAGCTAACTGCACATAGGTTGCTGTTAGATTTGCTAAACAATAAGTCTTTGCCCTTTTCATTATCTTTTCATAGACTTCATGCATATCTAATCCACTCAATTCACTATTTTATGTTGCAAATATGGATTTTACCCTTCCTATCCTAACTTTGCTTACATTGCAGACGGTTGATCTTAGTGTGGATTTGAGTGCTGCTAGCGCTGCTGAAGAATGTTAAATTTCATACAAAATCCCATTGTTCGTCGAGACATACTCTTCCTTGAGGGGACACCACAGGACAAACCATAATGGATGACTAGTTCTAGTTATTTCAGCTCCAGATTATATTGCGTGTTCTGGCCAAATGTCTACTGCATGTTTGTTGCTAGCAGCAACATGCAAAAATGTTGATTCAAGATGTTTGAACATGATGGTTTTATTTACTACAGCAGATGGTTGAACGATGTAGACAGTGAACACGGTGGCTGATGCCCTTCGTGGTTTTATGTGGTATCATAACTTTTTCGGAGACAGTGAACATGTATTATCCTTCAATGTTGTGTTCTTTCCCGTTGTTATTTTTGTGTTGCCGGAGGAAGCGTTTTAATTCTGGTTTTGCCCAAAAAAAATCCGAGCTGTTTACCGCCAGTAACTAGTATTTTCCCAGGTGTTTTGATTTGTCTAATTTAAATGCAAACTTTAAATTTGACATGTTCCCACCCCGAACCACTTTTGTGGCACCAACGGCGATTTGTGTTGCCCGAGTTAGCAAGTCCATTGGATCATACGTTTTAAGAGTTGGAGTAGCGGTCAAAGTTAGCTAGTTGGATAAAACCTTGTTAGTGGGTTTTGGATTAGCCTAATGAGTAAGTGTGTAGGGATCAAATCATGGCTTTTAAAGGTTAACTTAGGATTGAAGCAACTCATCTAAGGATGAAGGATGACTCATGGACACTATACATAGAGGGGTAGGGGTAACCTCAGATTTTGGTTGCTCTTTTGAGCTTTGCCAATATAAAGTAAGGCTTTGTAAAATCTTTCAAAGAAAAGAAAAGAAAACTTCACACTAATCTCTCTGAATTTAAATTTCACATTTACTTTATGGCATTTCATTGCGTAATTTAAATTTAGTATTTACATTACACATTTGTTTTCTCACAATTTACTTATAAGCAATTTGGATTTGCCTCCTTTCCTTCTAATTGCTTGTGGATCTTCTTACCGAAGATAAGAGATTGATTGGATGAATTTCTCTGAGATCCTCTAGGCAAACTCGAAGTTTATTTTCGTGTTTTCTTGCTTGCTGTGACAAGTGGGATCATATTCAATATCATCTTGATCATCAAAACCCCACAAGCAAGTCTAGATCGAAGATTTTGATATTTGCCTCTTCTTGGTACACTCTTCCTTAGAAAGGTTAAAAGTCGGAACTTTGACGTCAATCCTTCGGATTGATTGTTGGAACAAATTTATAACATCCTTAAGAAGGTGTCCTCCAAGTTACATGGGCATGAACACATGATATCATTACCACACACGCGCACACAGGGCGAAGGCAGACTTCGGGCCATCGGGGTATGCAGGGGCGGATACAGGCCCCGGGCTGCCCGTGCTGCAGCCCGGGGCCTAGTACCAAAAGCCCATTAAATTTTTTTAAAAAAACTATTGAAAAATGATTAAAAACATAGATTTAATTTAAGACCAGTTGGTCCAGCCCGGAGCTTGGGCCTAGGTTGGCTCCGCCCCTGGGGGTATGGGCTCGAGGCCTACCATGGTCTCTGCTTCGTTGAAGTCTAGATCACTAGTAAAATCCTAAGCTTATCTGCGGCCAACTTACTGGCCCGGCCCGAGACATACGGCAGGGCTGGCTCCGCCCCTGCTTTACAAAACACACACAAAACACAATCATACAAGCCATCGCTTTACAACACACCGCTCACTACTGATGCTATCACTCTATGCTACCACCGGCATCATTGCCTTCCCGTGCTGCCTGTTTCATCATTTCGATCTTAACAGAAGGCCCTGCCGAATCGTTAGGGTTCGTCGATTCGGCCTTGTCGTTGCCCTCCTCCAATCTTTTTCTCATCCTAACCTTCTCTGCCCAACCCAGGACGCCCTGCTGCACATGCTCATTGAAGATTTCCTTCTTGTAGAAGCTCCCCATCTTTGCGCACAAGAGAGGAAAGCATCCATTAATCTGTGTTGACGATTAGAAACATCGTATGATAGCGGAATGTTGGCTCACCTGCGTTACAATTGCATAGAGAGGCAGGGTGCTGTAGCTGCAGAGGAGTTGAATGATGACACTGCAATACAAGGATGGATACAGGAGTTAAGGAACAAATTAATGTTTGCATTTTTCCTAAGGGATAAGAAACTGGAGGCATGTGTAAAGTACCCAATAACAAGCCTTGGAACGATGAAACCAACTTGCCCCATGATGCAGGAGTTGAATCCGTAAGTGGTCTACAAAAGGAAATAGGGTAAGCAATGCCGTGATCAGTCACTACATGTAACTGAGCTCAATTCACAAATGGCGCACCACAATGCTTACCAGTATCCAGAAGAAGAATGCAATCTCAAACGCATTCTGAAAGAGAATGAAGTGGATTAGGTACAGGACAATCCTTGGCCGTCCTAACCAGAAGTGGTCATCTGATGGTTTTACAACCAATTCGCCCTCAATCACCGAGTGCTTCTCTGCTACCTCATGGGCTAACTGAGCTATGACGTGCTCCAGCTTAGTGCCAACGGCTAATAGAAGCTGCAAGGAGTATCAATAGGGAAGCGTCCAGTGAGACCATAGTCCTTGATCCTTACACACAGTTCGAAATTTATTTGCAGCACAATTGTTTGCCTTCAGATTATGTGCAAGGTGTAGTTTATATTTCTACACGTCGCTACAGCGACTTGGAGAACATTAGTATTAGAAAGGTTTCCATAGTTTCAATTGTAAAATCAAAGCTCAAAGGGCTCACAAGCATGTCATGATGTGATTAGTAACATCTTCAATGCAAATGTTTATTGGTTCCTCTAAGTGATCTTTAGAATTAGAGAAAACTGGATTGGCACATTAAAACAAAATATGATTAGATATGCACTTACAAGAAGGGGAAGGAAAGCAATCCAAAAGTATGTGTGCCAGCCTGCAGGTAAACAAAATGAGGCGTAAGACAGCTTTAAGAAGCTTAAATGCTGAAATATTACTACAGTGCCTAGCTGCCATGTGGAATGGGACAAAACTGTTTTTGCAAGAAGATTCTATGGGAAAATATTACCACAAAAGTGCTTTTCAGAAAGGATGAACTAAGCTTTACCATTAACATTCAGCAACAGGAAGATCACCACAAAGATCCACAAGTACCAGCTAAAAGGAAATGTATACAGCATGGTTACGTTGTGCATAGCAAATCATTTTGGAGTTTAAAAAGAATATATAAACGACTGTACAACTCTTTGTATTACCTTATACCAACCACTTTCTTAAAATCAACCTCTAAAACCCTCATCATGTATTTATGGAAATCAAATTTAGGGTTTCCACGGCAGTGAGTCTGCAATCCAAAATAACCTCATGTTTACAGATAAGGAAAGGACATAAGATTAGCTTAGTATGAGCTAATGCTTACCATGATAAAACCAAGACGCATTGTGGTGTAGTCCGATTTAGCTACTGAACCATAAAACTGCTTAACAAAGGAATGCTGAAAGGAAAAAAAGGATAATTAGTTTGTTGTATAACAACTAGACTATACATGAAATTTCACAGCATACAACAATATATCTGACAGAAGAGCACATCACATGCATTGCTTACCAGCCAACTCAACATAATAGAATCTTTGCCAATGCCCTTGAAATGTTCCTTGATAAATTCAGATTGCTGCACAATGGTCACCTTCTTAGGCCCTGCAATTTCATATGATTATATCATCCTATCGCAAATAAACAGGTCCTCAACAAAGCAGCTTATTTTTTCACACATTTATCAATTTCACAGAAGAAAAACTTCTGTCAACCCGCAAGTGTATCATTGAACTCAAATATGAACAGAAAGAAAGGTTCTAATACCATTTCCTGTAACATTTTTCTGAACCTCATCCTCCCACTGTTTCCATTGGTGTATCTGAGTAAGAGAATACAGTAAATATCAGCTGACAATACAAAAGGAATTCTGGGCGTAACTGCAAGGCGTGTCATAAGTCATGACTCATGAGTGGCTTACCTTTGCGCCTCCTAGAAGCATAGTTGTAACACTGAAAATAACATGCGTGATAGCCAGAACAAATATGAAAATATGCAACTGATGTATAGCTTCAAGGGACAGCAATGGAACTTTTCCCTGTTAAAACAAACAGTAGAATTCACATGTATATACACACAGTAGCACTATTCTACAGCTACGTGCAGAATACCTATTTTGCGCGCCTAGTATTTGCATATGTTGTATATAGTAAATCACGAAATAAGTTGTAAATCCCAAATGCATTTTACCGTATACAACGTATGCAAATTACTAGGCGCACAGAATAGATATTCTCCACGTAGCTGTAGAATATATATATATATATATATATATATATATATATAGCATTAAATCATAAGAAAATCTGATGATAATTGTTGAATCTTTGAAGGGGGCAGGGGATATCACATAGGGACGATTCAGCTATAGAATTTTTTTTCCCAATGTAAAAAGGAGCAACAGGTTAGACTGACACTCGAAGCTGAGCCACTAGAATATTTTTGTTAGTTTAATCATATACCCATCTAGTCTTCTTAAGAACAATATCCAATATTTAATCAACAATTTGACTTAAGTAGGAATATTTCCCATCTAATAGGGTTAACCGACCTTATCTTAAAGAAAGGCATTAAACTAACTATCCTTCTTTGTCAATCCTGCTACCTAATTGTCAAATGTACTATGCTCACTCTTTCCACATGGTAGACTCCAACATTTCTAATATTCCCGTTTTGCAGTCAGCACAAGTGTACAAGGAAGACAGAAGAACATGGCTTCATCGCACCCTAAGATTGAAAAAACATCGCTGAAGAATTAAAGAAAGGGCGTGGTCTAACTAACTGTCCAACTTGTGATACACTAGCTATGGAAGCCCTACCAAGTATTAAGTGTCTGCATGTTCACAAATCATAAAGGTACCTAACTAACTTTCATCTAAAACACAAACCACCACAGCTTGCACAAAATGAAAAGAAGTTAGTATGAACAATGAGCAATATTCGAATTGCATGGTCCAATCACCTTCATTTGGCAGTGCTCAGCCCCCGCCGTGCTCTCACTGAGCAGCCGCCTCCCTATTCTGCCAATGATCTGAGCAGCAACAAAATGCTCCTTTGTAGACCCCACCTTGCCAGCCCAATCCTCCACCCTATGGCATGGCAGCATGTGGTCTGTCCAGCTGGGAGGAATGCAGGTCCTCTGAATCATACCCTGGAACACCGTCAGCAGCAGGGAGATGAACCCAAGAAGCATCAACTCTGCATTACACACACCAAGGAACAGTTCAGATGTACTTTCCCTTACTATTTATTAGGGATTGTACCACAGTATATCCCAAAGTTAGAAGGACAGTATGATCAAGAACAGGAAGAAGGAATTCCTTCTACATGATAAACAATAGGTTTTCATGAAATTGCCAATATACCCTTGTCTTGTCACCTCAAGATGAATATTTCACAAGCTCTTTTACGGTACACTAAAATCAATTCGGGGCGTCCATTCTTTTGAATCCAATGGTTCAGATTAGTTTGGTTTTAATTATACTACCCATGGTAGTATGAGCAATATAATACCTAGAGGAGTAAAACTGTGAAGGGAATGCATGGCACAAGAGTAGTTTAGGCAAACCCTGTTGGGCTAGGAAAAATGATGTTCTTACCCTTACAAATATATATATATATAGAAAAAGCCCATGACGGTAATGGTTGAATCTCATTTCTACTACCATGTTATACTTCCAGTAGAACATACTGTAAAATTTCTCTATTTCGTAGACTGAGCTATGGAAGTTCAAAAAGAGAAGACAGAGAAGCACATTTTTGACTTTTGCACAAAACATCTTTATCTTCACCAGAAAATGTGAGGAAGATGTTGCATTTTTGGCGTCAAGCACACCGAGTCATTACGGAATTGCATAACCGTTCTTCCTCCCTTTTGGCAGTGAATCAATCAAGAGAATTGGAAGAATTTGCATTTTGCATTAGAGTCGTTTCACCGAGACATTTCACACACACACCCAATTACTTCGGCTTAAGAAAAGCTAGGACAGCGATAGAATCAAAGATAGGATTATTCTGCACTTCTGATTTCTGAACCTGGAAAAATCACAGATTCCTCCATTTCTTGGCAATCACACACCGTGATCCAAACCGGTGTTGGGGAAAACGGTATGCGTTTGATGGACGGATATGGTACTGCTAAGCGATTAATCGCAATACGGCTGATTAATTGGAATTTAATGACTGATTATGCGTTCTTATTAATATATTAATGTATGCATAGAACTAATTAGAAACATTTTATTTTTCCACAATTTTTGTAAATTATTACTCTATAAAATATGTTTTACATTTCATTGTTTATACTTCATCCAAAAGGTACATATTACGAACACTATGATACAATATTATAAACTAATTTATTATACTTAGTGAATAAAAAAAAGATGTTTTCATGATTAAATGGGAAAACGGCCGATTAATCGGAAAACGGCTGATTAATTGGATTATGCGGTCAATTAATCGTTCGATTGTGTTAATTGCACTCTGATTACACTATTCATGACGGCTTAGCCACCATCACCAATTAATCGCCCGACTAATCGGTCGAGTGGGCTTTTTTCACAACAGTGATCCAGACCATTTGTACACATAGATAGAGATGGGCACTCGGGCCAGGCTCTTTTGGGCCGACCCGAGGCACGGCAGGATGGCCCGGTGCAGGCCTAGTACGGTGCCGGGCCAATACGCAACTGTAGCACGGGTCGTGCTGGGCTTGAGAACTAGATACGATAGGCGGCATAGCTCGGCACGACCGTTTGGGCTGGGGCCGTGCCGGCACGGAGTCACAGCCGCGGGCTACGGCAGGGCACGGTGCACTGCCGCTGGCCCACGGCAGGAGAGGAGCAGCATGGGGGAGAGTGTCCACAGGTTGTCCGTTTGCTATACACGAACAATGGGATTACACTTTTGGCTCTCGACTCCAGTGCTATTCATAAGCTGAGAAAGATAGGCGAGAAAGAGAGAGCTAAGAGATATTGAAATATACGTGCCAGAGAGGGAAAAGAGATTGAGATAAATGGGCAAAAGAGATTCAAAAACAAATAAAATTTAGTTAATTTTCCTATAATATTTGTGTTCATTGTTTTAACCCGTGTGTCTTCAGTTTCTTTCCTTTAATCGCAATAGTGTAAATGGGTCGGGCTTGGACTGGCATAGAACAAAGCAGGTACGAAGCGCATATGGATCATGCCTGGGCTCGCCGAAGGCGAGTCAAACAAGCACGATGGGCCGTCGCGACCCGGTATGATTTAGACACAAAGCACAATAAGCCCGTGCCGGATCGGCGCTGCACAACGCCCACATCAGACGCAGGGGAAATGGAAAAGTTGGTACCTTCTTTGACCTTGAGGAGCGCCTCGTAGAGCGGCTTCTGATCCTTCTTGAGCGTCTGCCCTCGCAATCATAGAACAACACCACAACGTGAGCAGCCGATCACACACAGGAAACGGCTCAAAGAAATGAAACAGGGATCTTAATTTCCTTCTGTTTACCTTGCCGAGGTAATGGAGGCACCGCTCGGCGGCGAGCGACATGAGCACGATGAGCGAGCAGACCGCCGCCACGATCCACGTCGGTGTGAACTCCAGCCTCGCCGCCTCGCTTTGCTCCGCCATGTATTCCCGCCCCCCACCGCGGCCGCGGCGAAAAAACCCTGCACTTCCCTCCCCCGCAAACCTCCTCCGCCCCTAGAGCGCGATCGAGAATCAAGCAAAGACGTTAGCGCGCGGCTCGCGGCGGAAAAACCACCAGAAACTGGCTGTGTTTTGCGGTGGCTGCTTCGCTGAAACGCTGTGCTAGTTTTGCTCCGCCTTCTCAAGGAAGCGCCGCGTCTCTTTAGTCTTTACTCCTTTCGGGAATCTTACCGCTGCAAGAGGGCAGTTGCCTCGACTACACTTTTCAATAGCATTAAGATAATTTATATAAAAAATTATTTATAAAGCTATATGTAATCTCTACTATTATAAAACAGCAGTTGGTGGCAGTGGTGAGTTCTACCCATGTCATTAATTGCCCTACTTAATTGCCCTGCTTAATTGCCCTACGCAAAAAACGAAGTGTTGCTTTAATTAGCCAGCTTTCGCAAGAAACGAAGCGTTAAAGATAGATGTTTGATCTTGTGAAATAATTTTTTTATTTTTTAATCTTTATTTTTCGTTATCAATTTTGTTTTTCGTAGCAATGCACGGGCATGTAACTAGTATTAACTATATTATAGTGGAAGGAAATGGCGAGCCCTTCGGTATGCCACGTCAGCGTCCCGTGCGGAGAAAACCACGTTGTTCTTTGTAATTATCTCTTATACTCCCTCAATCCTATTATATGAGGTGTAATTCCTACCAATACAGAAATTAAGAAAGCAGTTGTGTCGCACGGGGTTCGAAGGGTTAATGCATGCATGCACATGAGAGATGTGACAGAAGCCAGAACAGAAGCCAAAGAGACGTCAGACCCTGTATTCTGAGACTGAAAAAAAAAAATTTGTGTCTTATATTTTAGAATGAAGGACGTATTGTCATTTGTAAATAATAGATATAATATAAATCTTCTATAAATAAAAACCGTTCATCTCTTGTCCCAATGTACATGCCAAACTCGTCACGCGTTTTGCGGCTTGGTATGATCTGATTTGATTTAACCTCGTGATTAGACGTGTCTTGTCCCGTGGTTTGGGCCTGGGCGCGCTCCGCGCGAAACTGAGACGGCTGTCAATGTGGGTCGTGGGCCGCGTGCTTGGCACGTGGATGCGGTCGGCGGCCGTGAAGGTAACCGGATGCGTGGGACATAAGGCTGACGCTGGGCCCGCTAAAGTCCACTGACGATGTGGGGACAGGCTGCCGGTGTAACGGGGATTTTAAATTTTAGTCGCCGCGGTATGATGATAATTGATAATGCTACCTCACCAGCTTGTGGGGACCACCAGATTATGTGGGTGTGGGGCCCAAGAATGTTAAATGGACGAACGGCCTTGCATTGACGGCGGTTTTCTTTTTTTAAGGATTGCAGCAGATCTGTGTTTCAAAATCTGGAAACTGTTAGAAAAATCCATTTCAATTGAAGCGGTTGGTGCAATGAAGGTGCACCAACTAACAAAGATGGCTCTATGTTATCCGCGGTTTGGATTGTGTCACCCTCTGAGGGCTTGTCCATGTAGCTTCAAACTATTAGAAAAGGCAATATTCAATGAAGAACTGTATCGATTCAGAAAGTAAATAAAGAGGGTTAAAATCAAAACTTCAACGGTAAATTCATGTAAAGGAGCATGTAAATAAAAATAACATTGCTTATCTAACTTTATTTTTTTAATCTAACTTCTCATGTATGGATTTATAATTTTGGTCCCTCTCCTCCAGCACGAAAGACGAGATAGGTGACACGTATCCCTACAGTGTCCAGAGAGCACGGAAGCCGGCGGAGCTCAGCTAACCGTGGGAACAGCATGGCCCACCGTGACGAGAGCTTCTACAATACGCGACAATGACAAAGAAGGGCTACCGTGACTATCGCGACTTCGCCTTCGTCCGCACGCTCCGCGCCGGTCTACCGCCGCTGTCGGGTGGCTTTCATGCCCTCTACACGTGGCGGGAACATGTGTCGTCTGTTGTGTCTTTTCGCAATGGTGAAAAAGGGTAAATTTGTAAATCCAGGCATACATAAAGGGGTTAAATTTGAGAAAACAAAGTGCACGATAAGCAATGGTTTCGTAAATAAATGCGGTAGCGTGCCAGGCCCGATAACCTCTGTTGCATCTTCTCCATCTACGCCTAGTTGTCAAGGACTCTGCAGTCACCTCACTCCGAATCAATCACTGTAATAGCCCCCTTAAATTTTTTTTACGAAATAGCCTTCGGACACCAGTTTTTTCATAAATAGACCATTGCAATGAGTTAGGGCTATTTTTTATTTTTATTTTTTGATTTTTGGGGCTTGCCTCTCTCTAGGGAAAGGCAGGTTGTTTTTTTATTTTCATCTTTTTTTGTTTTGTTGATTTTTTTTAATGATAGGTAGAGTGAAAAATATATCGTGAAATTTTTATCTACGCCGTCATGCTGTTAAATTAATATGTCATGCAACGGTTCCATATGTTGGCTTCATTTTTTTTCCCGCCGAATGTTTCCAGTTCCATGTTGGTGCCAATTTTCCCCGCTGAATGATTCCACTGCCTCTATTAATAGGCCTCAATCCTGCCCCCGCTTCCTCACGTTCTCTTCTTCCTTATCCCACTTTAGCGTCCTCCACTTGTGTGAAAGCCATGTTCGAAACATCGAACTCAGATAATTGGAGGGCCCTTGCATTTGCCACTGCAAGGCGGGTCGATTGCCCTAACTGCCATGTGCAAGCTAATGTGTTCTACGCCAACGCTCCAGGAAATAACGGTCGGGTGTTTTTACAAATGCCCCTTTTTTCTCTGTAAGTGAAAAGGTAGTTGATTTCTTCAGGTTTTGATGATTATTTTCATGTTCAGGTTGTCTATTTCTTGTGAGATCTTTCTTTCCACAACTTTAAAGCATGTTCACATCGTCATGTAGGCTGCAGGATGCTCTAATATTTTCAGCAGAAGACACCATGAATACATCGATGGAGCGTCCAAGTAGTACACTACCACAGAGGATGTAGCCTGGGCTAGAGCAGAGGATGGACCCTATGCTCGAGCAGAGACTTAACATACTGATGTTTAAGATGGAGCGCATTTTAGATCGTATTAAGTGGTTAGAGAAGATTGTGTGTGTAGGTATCCTAATTGTACGTTATACTATAATTGCGAACTAGTGTGGTGTTTTTCTTTGTTAACTTATGTGTACTACTCGGATATGATCTTTTATTTTATTTAACTACGGTTGATTAATTGGTGCACTGGGCAAGCAAATAAAATAAACAAATTTAAAAAAACTTTTCGCGTTACGGTGTTCCATTGGTTGTGAAAAACAAAATTCGATTATAAAAATAATATTCGAGTTCATACCAAAAATTTTCGTGGTATATTTTTCACTCTACTTATTTTTATTAAAAAAATCAATAAAACAAAAATTAACAAAAACAAAAGTCAGGGATAGGCAAGCCCTACCTCCCCTCCGGGGGCGCGGCAAACCCTCTGCCTCTTTCTGGGGGCGCGGCAGGGGCTTGCCTCCCCCTGGAGGTGCTGTGGGGAGAGGGTATGGAGCTATTTTCGCAAATACTGACAGACAAAGACTATTTTTATGAAAAAAATTAAAAAGGACTAGTACGGTAAAAAATTCTTACTCTGCGGCCTGCCTCCCTCAGCGCCTTCCCCACCCACCATCATCGCCCATGGCTGTTGGCACCTTTACCTTTCGCCAAGGCGCCACCGCGCCAAGTGCACATATAGCTTTTCTTGACGAAAGAAAAGACACGACAGCCTCTGGAGATTGTTGCACAATGCTCGCAACGGCAGCGCCAGACTGCGTCCTAGCACTCGCTGGCGTAACCGGGAAGCAGCCGGGATAAGTAGGGGTGACAATGGGTTTAGATCGGTCTAGGCTTTTGGATTAGACCAGTCCAAAACTGTAAATAGATTGGACTCATTTTGGATCCATAGCTCTTTGGACCGATCTAGACCAGATAGGACCAGTCTTGGACCTTACGTTTTTCTACTGAATCATTGTATTACATGTATTATGTGTTAATTAATTCCGGTCACATCTACATGAATGTTTTACATGTAAATGGTTTGGATAAAGGTCGAAGCTGGGTCTGGATTGGACCTAGGCTTATTAGTTTTAGATTTGAACTAAATTGAATCAAAAAAACAAAAATTTAGATTTAGATCAGCCTGGTGCTAAGCTTTGACCTTTATCGATCACCCCTGGGGATAAGCCGGACGTGTGTTTGGTTGGCAACCTGACGACAAAACATGCATGTTCCCATTGTCAGGCGACACACGTCCAGCCTTGCCGACGTTGCCGTGCTCACTCTGTGGTCTGCGTGGCCTACACGAGAGTTCTTCTTTCCTCCCAGTCGAGCAACCGGTCACATGGCCCACCTCATCATCTCTCATCGAGCCATTGTTACATCGTTTTACACAACTGTTCTCTACGTTACGGCTGTGCCCTTTCCAGACAAGTCACTAAAATTCTCGAGATCATCCATTCATGAGATTTTGTCTACGGAAGATCAATGGAAATCAATTTTGGAAAAAACCTTTTTGCAACCGCTTTCTTAAAATCAGCCTTCAGAAACTCGCACAAGCATCTTTGGGAATCAAATTTTGGGGTTCCTTGGGAGTGTCTACAGTGAAAAAGGACACAATTTTAGGAATGGAAAGGAACATGATGTTAATGATATGGACCTAATGCTTACCGCGATAAAAAACCAAGGCGCACCTTGGTGTTGCCTGATGATCAATAAATCTGCTTAACAAAGAACGCTGAGAATTGTTAAGCACTTAAATCGTTAACCGAGGATAAATCAAATAAAACAAATGTTGCAAGTGCAATTTGATTTGGCAACATTGGTAAGCATCCTGCTTGGCGAATGTGTTCTGCCATCTTTTAAACACCAATAAATAATTTCCTTATGGGCCAGTATCTATGTGCCTCTCTTTCTTCTGGATTATCCGTTTGTTATATCCCAGTACCTACACCATTGCACAAACAAAAGGCATAGAGTAGCTACAGAATAGTGTATTTACACACATAATAATGTATGTTGCACAATAGAAACAAGCAGCAGGTG
The DNA here is from genome assembly GCA_036346355.1 of Rhipidocladum racemiflorum. Lineage (NCBI taxonomy): Eukaryota > Viridiplantae > Streptophyta > Magnoliopsida > Poales > Poaceae > Rhipidocladum > Rhipidocladum racemiflorum. The sequence continues at coordinate 11,480,332 of CM070578.1, read as the reverse complement.
AAGTTAACCAATGTTACTGTTCTGGTAGAAGTACATGTCATGCATAATGCATTACTTGCTAGCCAACTCAATATTATAGCATATCTAACAATACCTTTAAAAATGCCCTATGATCAATCTAAATTGATGAACGTATGTCACCTTCCTAGACCCGGTGATTCCATGTGATTGTATCAGCCTATCACAAAGTATCAAATACCAAACAGATGAACAAGTATCAAATACCAAACAGATGAACTTCAAACTCCAAGCTGTATCATTGCAAGCCATTTCCTGTATTCCTGACTTTGGCTTCTGCTCTTCTAAAGATCAATATTTTAATCAGTGATTTGACTTTCAAGACAGACATAGCAAACTTAGAACTACCAACTAAGAATAGTTCCCAACATATTGCTAAGCAAATTGTGTACCAGAATGAAAATGTGAAAGCTTGCAACCTTTGCATCAGTGCTTAGCTAGTAAGAACAAACGATACTATAAGTGGACTACATGCTCCTCAACACTTTTCTCTTTGAAAGGAATTAACCTGATAGTTTATTAATGGTACCAACGAGTCGTAAAAAATTCCATGCTCACTCTTTCCACATGGGTGGTTCCATGATTTCTAATGCATCTATACAAGGAAAAGACAGAAGAACATGGTTTTGTTGTTTTCTACGACTGAAACTTCACTGAAGTCATAAAGAAAAGAAATGTCATTCATTTGGTATAACGAACTTGTGGTACATAGGCTGTGGAAGTCCTTATAGGCATGACAAAGAAGTACACCCCAAAAGCAAGGCAAGAGCTTATACCATACCTAGAGAACTAGAAGCACAACTGAACACCAGCAGCTCAGCTACCAGAATTCACTACAAGAGCACTTCCCACCCTCAAAATGGTGAAAACGACTAGCATCTCTCACGATAATCTTCCTCTGGGCAATTTCACTAATAAACTTCAATACAGTATGGCAGTCCCCACAGATCCGGAGGTTCTTCACCACTCGGATCACTGACCCTGGAGGAGACTTGAGGATTCCAAAAGCAACCGCCAGCCTCTCACTGTGCAAAAACAGATGATGCTCCTTTTCATGATCCTCCAAGTCATGCATCACAGAACTAGTGTCAGGGACATAGCCCCTCTTGCGCATCTCCGGTAACAGTTCCTCCAGAAAACATATAATTTCTTCTCTCACATCAAGTGGCACTTCCCCAGCATGAAACAGACGGAATTCCCTTCCAGCTTCAATCGAGCTATAACCTGAGTCTTTTCTTATCTCCATCCCAGCCATGAGCTTTCTCACCTTGGCCACAGAATCCCACTTGCCATTCACTGCATAGACATTAGATAACAAGATATATGTTGAGGGATCTTTTGGTCTCAGCTCTAGTAGATTATCAGCAACCCTGATACACATCTCAACATCATTGTGCTTCTTACACGCGCTCAATAGAGCCCCCCAAGTAGCTTCGTCAGGCTCATATGCCATTGTATTGATGATTTCTTCAGCTTCTAATAAATGGCCTGAGCGACTAAGAAGATCCAGATAGCACGTATAGTGTTGCAATCCAGGATTGATGCCATAGTCCCGCTTCATTGAGTCAAACAATTGCCGCCCTTTCTGAACAAGACCCGCGTGGCTACAAGCATAGATCAACCCAACAAAGGTCACCTCATTGGGCTTCACTCCTGCAAGAATCATCCTGTCATAAAGAGCCAATACCTCCTTGGCTCGACCATGCTGTGCCTCTCCAACAACCATTGTCGTCCATGAGATGATGTCACGGATCATAATCCCCTCAAATACTTCTCTAGCGGAGTGTATGTCACTGCATTTGGAGTACATGTCAACCAACGCATTCCCAACAATCATACTGGCCAAGAACCCGAACCTCGTGACGAAACCATGCAATTGGCTGCCCAACACAAGCGCAGCCATGTCTGCCGCGCTGCCAATGACAGTGGACAACACGAATGCATCATCAATCGTGACATCATCCCGCCTCATCTCGACAAACAGCTCCGCCGCGCTAACACTCTCGCCGGCCTTTACGAAACCTGAGATGAGCGCAGTCCACGCAAACAGGTTGCGTTCAGGCATGCTCCTGAAGAGCTCCAGCGCCTCGTCGCTACGGCTGTTCGCCGCGTACCCAGAAACCAGCGCAGTCCACACGACGTTGTTCTTGGCACCGATATTATCGAACACCTTCCTGGCATCATCTGGGAGGCCGCATTTGCAGTACATATCGACCAGCGACGACTTGACGACGTCGTCGCCGCTGTACGGGGAGGCCACGAAATGTCCGTGGAGCTGCTTACCAAGGCGGAGGCTGCGCAGCCTGGCGGAGGCGCTGGCGATGGAGGCGAGGACGAAGTGGTCGGGTCGGAGGGCGTCGTCAGAGAGCATCCGGCGGAGGATCGGGAGCGCGAGGGCGGGGGAGTCGGAGTGGGAAACGGCGGCGAGGAGGGAGGAGTAGAGGTGGAGGTCCCGGCGCTGGGTTTCGTCGAACAGTTGGTGGGCGTCCAGGAGGAGGCGGGACTTGGCGTATCCGCCTACGAGGAGTGCAGAGGCAGGAGGGTGGTGGGCCAGCCCCTCCTTGAGGAGGCGCGCGTGGGCGCGGCGGACGGCCGGTGGCGAGCCCGCCGCGGCGCGGACGGCGGCGGCGGCGGCTGGAGAGAGCATGCATAGGACCGGTAAAGTCTCCTCTCCCGTTCTGCCAAACGGCTCAGTGCCTTTCTTCCCCCCTATCTGAGCCGTTCGTCTCGTATGGACGGCCAAGATTCGTTTTCCCACAACTGCCGCACGCCAAAACCCAGAAGAAGCCGCGCCGCTTCCAGTCCCAAGTCGTAGCAAATCTCTTCCTCGCTATCGCCGGCGCGGGCCGGCCGGCCGGCCGGCCGGCGGTAGACGTGGCAACCCCGTCGGATCTCCGGCGTCACCTTCTCAATTCTAAACGCGCCCACGCGCCGGTACTTGTTGTATCGCTGCCTCTTGGCAGCCCCTCAATTCTCTCCACCTTCGTCTTGCCCTGTTGCAGTAACCAGTTCTTGATTTTTGGAGATGCCTGAATCGAAATGCCTCAGCTTTTTCGCTGTTATGATGCGCTCACCATCAGATTCATTCTCCGCGAGTGGTCAGCTCAGCATCAACATAGGGTGAAATACGTAGATGAAATGACCTTTAATTTAGTTCATCCGAGTTCATGCAAGTGCCAATTCCAACTAAGACATGCGCAGGTTGATATTTTAGGGCATGTTTGGTTGCCTTCTCTACTCAGCCAGGCTGTATGAGTGGAGCTAGGCTGGTGGAAGCCAGGCTGAGTAGATGCAAAGAGATGCTGTTTGGTTGCCTGTATGAGTGGAGCCAGGCTGACAAGAGATGCTGTTTGGTTGCCTGTATGAGTTGAGCCAGGTAGACAAGAGATGTTGTTTGGTTGCCTGTATGAGTGGAGCCAGGCTGACAAGAGATGTTGTTTGGTTCATTGTATGAGCTGATGCAAGCTGACAAGAGAAGAATGTGCATTTATCGCTATAAAATGTTGGGTTGCTTATCCTTGTTTTCAAGAAAAGAAGATAAAAGAACGCGATTTATCTTTTGCTTTTTTATGTGATGTTTGCGGTAGTATCCAAAATCGATTAACTCGAGCAATGATCTTGTATCATGCTTAATATTTTCATCGTAAAACATGTGCGATCCTATTAGGCAAAAAAAGAGCAGATCATTTTCTCATGTCTCGACAATAATACCTGCACATTTTTAGGGAGCTGCAAGCACATGATCGTGATTAGGGACATGAGGTTGATCCATCCCGAGGACACACACAACCAAGCGGAATACCCTCTCATGACATTCCAGTTGCGAGCGTCTCGAAGTGTTCGGTGTGCCGATCTACCATTCAACAAAGAAGAGTGGCATATATCGATTATGCATCTACAAAATGGTTTGATGTCATATATTTGACAACCACGAAACTTCTTTGACCACATAAACGACGTTTTGGTTGGTACGCAATCACCCAGTACGTTGAACTCAGCCAACTTAATCAGTTGGAACGCAACCAACTCATCAAGCATCGGTTGGTTGCCAATGAACTCATCAACTCACCAATGTACTCAACTTAAAATTCGTAAGTCATAGCCATCAACTCATCAACTCAGGCAATGAACTCATCAAGCATAGATAATAACAAAGAATCATCTTGCATAGATAATAACAAAGAATCATCAAGCATCAAGCATAGATAATAACATCAAGCATCAGTTGGAACTCATCAACTTAAATTTTTAAGTCATAGTCATTCCAAGTTGGTTCAGGAGCATCGCTTTTGACATCACAATACGGTACCAGTTCAAGTACAAAACCATAATTAGGCAACCTGAAAGTTCATCGCGGCTTGGCAACCGGTTCAAGGGCTTCAATCATCACAACAACTGTTTCCGATTACTGCAGATGTAGTTATATTATCGATCTTGGATTATATAATTCAAGCGACGAGAAAGGAGTTGATACAAGTATATTCATTCCAATGATTATTTGGCAGGGAACATTCTTTTTCTTGAGGATTGGCCTGATTGTCAGGAGGACACCGAGTCCTCGTGAAAATAGAACAAGAAGTTCATCATTTAGGGCAGTCCATCAATGTTGAATAAGGAGAATCAACTAATACATGTCAGAGATAGAGCCTACTTGACAGAGCAATAGAACACTTGAAAATAAAAGACTTAACAGAGCAACATAACACTTACAATTATAAAATAAAAAAGGCCCAGAACATGACAACAAGCTTTAAAGAATACACAAGACGGGACATGACACAGTGTGAACGACAAATATCTGAATGCATAACATTGTAAAGATTATACCAAAAAAAAACAGTAAATGCCCTATCAGAGTAACTAACCATTCCCATTCCACGAGCCATCTCAACATAGAGCAAAATATTCCTATGCAACAAAAAAAAGATCCCAAGACATTTCATCTAAACAATGTAAGACAGTACATTAAAATCCCAAGCTATAAGACAACAGTACATTAAAATACCAAACACATTTCAGTGATGAAAATATCAAACATACCAAACATACTACAGATACTTCAGTGATGATCTCTGAACAACAGATCCTACCAGCTAACATACCAAACATACTTCAATCATGATTTTATGATGAAAAATCCAAACATACCAAACATACTTCAGATACTTCAGTGATGATCTCTGAACAACAGATCCTACCAGCTAACATACCAAACATAGAAACGGTAAATAGTTCAGATACTTCAGTGATGATTTGTGTCGTGCGTTGGGAAGGAATGAAGCAACACCACAATTGTTGACTTACTATAGAAAACATTCAGATCCAATACTAAGTAAATAGTTCAGACAATTCACTCTACGCATTCAGATCCAAGTATACATACATACCAGAGGGGCGGGGATGGAGCGGTCGGAGGAGGGGCGGCGCTGGGGATGGAGCCGGCCGGAGGAGGGGCGGCGCTGGGGATGGAGCCGGTCGGAGGAGGGGCGCCGCTGGGGATGGAGCCGTCGGAGACAAGGCGCGCCGGGGAACACAGTCGGTTGGCGGCGCTGGGATGGAGCCGGTCGGAGGCGGGTGGCGCGGAGGTCCTGTCAGGCGGCGGGGAAAAGGAGGTGGGCCGGCCGGTTCGAGCGGCGGAAAGGAGGCGGGCGGCGGGCGGGGACAGGAGGCGGGCGTGCGGGCGGCGGGGAAAGGACGTGGGCCGGCCGGTTCGGGCGGCGGGGAAAGGAGGCGGGGCGTGCGGGCGGCGGGGAAAGGATGAGGGCTATGGAGAAAGGATGAGGGCGAAAAAAGCACTAGCTGGCGGGAGCGATGGCGCTACTGGCGGGAGACGGGAAACCCTAACGAATGCACGCGCTCAGCCTGGCCAAGCAGATACGGCTGAAAAATTCGTACCTGGCGGGCCTGGCTGGGTGGAGAAATTTGCATGACTTGAGCCAGACCAAGATACACATGCAGACAACCAAACAACAGGAATTTGCATCCACAGATGCAAAACTCACTGCATGCAGGCTACCAAACAGCCCCTTAATTTCTCTAGTTTCGTCGAAAAAAAAAACCCCAAAATCTTCGGTTATAGAATCACTCGTACTGTTGATCAGTTCAGCTTGTTTACTTTGTTCGTCGAGTTCCCTTGTGTTATAGAAAGTCCTTGGCATTCTGTAGTAGCTCTTTGCACATTTATGTCTATACGATGTAGTCTAATCTTGACATGGCCGTTATGAAAAAAAAAAATCTGATGTACTGATCTTGTGTTGCAGATCCTTTTAGCCATCTTGGACTTGGATCAAATGGCATGCAGGAAGCGGTGTTTCGCACCTTCAAGGTTTTCCTCTTTATGCGGTATGTAGGATGCACCCATGCCACCAACTTATCCTGTGTCAATGTCGTATTCTCAGCTACATATTGCGACCCCAAGGACAGAATTGTTGGGGTCAGCCTTTCAGGTTCTCTGCACTGGCTGAAATAAAGTTTATCCACTAGCAACCAAAGGATTCCTGGAAATAAATTCTGGCTAGCACCTCCTGGTTTAACTTCTGAAACAAGGTTGTCAAGGCTCCAGGAAATCATTTGATCAGTACTTATGTAACATGTGCTCATACAAATCGGCAGTAGCTCCGGGCTTGAGGGTCAGAGATGGTGTTCTACTGCACATTTAGGCTATCTAAATGAAAGCACTGGCTTGGAGATGACTGTCCTGACATTGATGATATTCCTTACTTCAAAGGAAGTCTTTGATGTTGTCCAGGACTTACTTGGTGAGCGCCTTATTTTTGCAGAGCATGATCAGCGATGGTGGTCTTAGAGTTAGTTTTATTGATATGTGTAATATCCTAAAATTTGCATATTTTTGTTTAAAATATTTAAATCTGAATTCCTGAGTTTTGTTCCTAAATTCTCTGGGTTTTATAAATGCTTTTTCCTATTTTCGGATTCATAAAATAATTACTGTAGAAAAAAATAAAACTCCAATATTTTCAAAAATAGATTTATTAAGTCACAAATATCTCATAATATTTTTGAGAATTTTTGAACCTTATTTGCTACCTTTTGAAAAATATTTTTCTTTTAATAAAAAAACAGCAGGACCTACTGTCAGTTCACAGCACTTGTCCCCAACCTCTAGCCAAGATCAAAACGACTGCTTCTCTTTCTCCTCCATTGCTAGCTTTTGAAGCTTCAATTGCCACCAAATCCGCACTCGACACTGTCCAAATTTGTGCCAATCAAATCCCCGTCGCACCCTCTACCTTTCAAACTCATCCCCCAACCAAAACCCCTCAATTCGTGCCCTAATTTGTTGGTAATCTCCCTTTCGAAATCAACTCAAATTAGGTTTTCTATATCTTCGCTTGCTCCCCGAGGCTATAAATACCCCTCCCCCCTCGGGTTCCCCTTCTTCCCCTCATCCCACTTATCTCCTCCTCGTGCTCATGCCCCATCTCAGTGCGCCGCACCGCCATCTTCCTCCTAGCACGGCCGCCGCGCCCTTCTCGCACTGCCACTGTCCCGGTGACCGTCGGCCTGTTTCTCCTGCGTCGCGAGGTGAGTCTCACTTTTCTCTTCATTTCCCCTCCCTCAATTTCTACTTTCTTTCGTCGAATTGCATGAACTTTGAGTTTCCCCACCGTCATGCGCCACCATCCATGCCCCTACGCCACCGCCAGCTGCACCATTGAGCTCGCCACGTTGCCGCCTTGCTGGTGCTCTCCTCCGCTGGCCCCATGCCCATGCGCCTTGTGCCTTGTTTCTGCCGTGCTTGCTCCTCTATGTTGCCTGCTCGAAGCTACAGCATCCGTGAGCCATAGTAACCATGCGCTAAGTGCCGTGAAGCTACAGTACAATATGCTATAGGACCGAGTGCTACATGCCTCTCTCATTTTCTTTGATTTTAGGCCCTGTTTGGTGCAGTTCCAGATTCTAGTAGAAACGGAAACGATTCCAGATTCTTGGTAGAAACGTTTCAAGTAGGATTCTGTGAATCGAGTGGAACGGGGCTGAGACCGATTCGGCCACAGAGTGGAAAAAGAAGAAACGATCCGAGGAGAATCATTCCGAGCTTTAGCCCGTTTGGTTGGGTTTCTTCCAGAATCTTGTAGAAACAGCCCGGTTCCAAATTGCCAAACGTGGCCTTAATCTTTCGACAATCCGTTCTTCCTCATAAGAGCTCTGAATAAGATGATTCAAATTTCTAAAAATTTCCAAAATGGAACTCTACATTCCAGAGATATTTATTTTTAATTTGGAGCTTAGTGGATCTCTAGTTTGTATTTATTTGGTATTCATTTCTTGTTTCGCGTAGACATTGAAGTGCTAGGAGTGTACGAGAGCCAGGAGTAAACACAAAACCAAGGTTCAGACTAGGAGCAGGAGCTTGTATGAGGCAAGTTGTGCTTTGATCATGTTGAACCCAATTTACAAAAGCTATGTTGATTTAAATTATTGCATGCATACTTTTGTACAATGTACTTTAAATTTAGTCTTAAGGCTTACTTAAATTCCTAAATTTGTTATGACATCTTTGGTATTGATCATTGTTTACCCTTGTCGCTCTATATGATATTATCTATATATTTGAGGATGATTAACAGGGTAGGATAATACATTAGAATTGCTTACTCTAGTTTAATCACTTCGGTATTATGCCATTATTGGGTATTACTTTAAAACCTTATTTAAACTCATTTGTGAAGGTATTGTTGCTGTTTATAAAATAAAATAAATGAAAAAATGGTTTTAGACTGGGGCGGATGGAAAGTCAGGTGGGTGCAGAATGCATGAGACCTTGTAAAGTGTTTGTTCTGCCCTAGTAAATTAACGACTGAAGCATGTGTTATCTTGGACTGAGCACTACCGTACAACAAGTCTATATGGGTACGACCTGGCCAATTAATTTATGCGTGTCGTTATTGGTTTCGCCAGTTGCAGGAATGTGGGTGTTAGATGGAGACACTCGCAAGGCGCAAGAGGGGGCTTCCGACTGGGCAGGTGGAACCATTCAGCGATGAAACCTTAATGGGCAAGGTTAATAGCTTGGTTGTACATAGTAAAGGCCTTGTCATGATCTCTCTGTCGCACACCAAAAAAAGTGTGTTAATTGTGCATGGCAACAAGAGACGATCATGTCTTGTGGGTAAAGATGTACATACTATGTAGAGTTAAAACTACTTAAGTAGCTGTAGGATCGAGGGTACGTCTAGAGGGTGTGAATAGGCGTTTATAAAAATCTAATCGCGACTAATCGAGATACCCTCTATTCAACCCTTATATCAAAACCTAACAAATAAATATGAGGAAACGATATACTAATCTTTTAACAATCAATGCCTAAATCAGCTAGGCTCACTAATGCAATAACTAATTAAGTCTCTATACAAGAATTGTTATGTTGATCAAACAAGCTATACAAAGCAATTCTATGTACAATCAAGCAGTTGATAAATATGCAATAATGTAAATGCTTGAAGGTAAAGAGGCAAGTGACACACCAACTTTTTACCGTGGTGTTCAGAGACTTGCCGGTCTCCCCTAATCCACGTTGAGGCAAAATTCTAACTCATTTTGGATTGGCTCCGCACTTGAGCACCTGCCTCGAATCCACTCGTGGTAGTTTTTCACCCCTTCGGGTAGGCTCAACTCCAACCTTCACAAACTTAATCGGGGCTTCTCACAAGCCTTGAGAGCTCCCACGCCTAACACTCCTATGCCGTCTAGGATACGGCGATCTCCAAGAGTAACAAGTCGAGCACTCTGCTCAAGCTTCACCTAGCACAACACATGCGCTTTCGGTGACCACTTAAGTGCAACAAAATCACTAGGCTCCCCTCAATCCACTCTAGGTGCAACACATGCAACCTAGCCTCACTCTTCAGCTCAAAAATTAAATTGAGGTGTGCAACACATGCAACACTCTCTCAAAACTCTTAAAAGCAAAGCCAAGAGCTCAACAATAATCTCATCAACCAGCAAATGCCCCCAGTGGGTCCTTTTATAGCCCACACAAGAAAACTAGCCGTTGTGGGGGCAATTCTGGAAAAATCAGGTTTTTTGGTACTATCGCTCTACTGGGCGCGGTAGTACCAGCCTTAGGTGAACGGCTAGAAAACTAGCCATTGCGTAGTACTTCCGGTACAACCAGCCAACTAGGAGCGGTAGCACCGCTCCAGCGGTACTACCGCCCAAATATTCGGTAGCTCCAACCGTTGCAAATCTCCATAACAACCCTCTCTGAAAAATAACTACCAGCTACTAGATCTCGGTACTACCGCACTTCCGGTAGTACCGCCATTTAGCCCGATAGCTCTGGCCTCCAGAAACTCAGAGCAACACTCGCTCTCTGGAAAATATCTATCGCTCAGACAAGCGGTAGTACCAGTCGAGCGGTAGCACCGCTCCCTTAAGCGGTCTACTGGCCCTACATGGGCAATAGCTCTAGCCTCGGGAGAAAAACAGGATTTTCAACAAAATCTTCTCTCCAAAACTTCAACAACAATTCTTTGAGCCAAATAGTAATCAACACATGATCACACTAAATTGCAAGACACATTTGCAACACTTCAAAACCATGCTCAAAGAATTTCAATCGAACTCCAAATCAATTTGCGAAAAACACATTTCGCAAACCGCTCAAGACATATTTACAAAAACATATTAAGCAAATAAATTTCAGAGTCTATGGGATTGATCCCCTTAGCCATATGATGGTCAAACCACAACCAAATTAGCTTGCAAAAACCACATAGCAAGTCACATGCTCTTAGGATCTGGACTCATAGACCTCCTGTTTATTTCCACAACAAATTCACAAATAAACAATTAAACGTCAAGGCATGAGCTATCTCCCATTTTGCAACACACGAAAATCTATATCCTCATGCAACAACCAAACCAACTTAAGTTGCTTGAGCTCTCTATTTGCAACACTTGCAAATCTCTAGCTCCAAGCAAGCAATAAAACCAAATCCAAGTGCACGAGCTCTCTAATTGCAACACATGCAATTCTCTAGCTCCATGCAACTACAATAAAACCAACTTGCTTGATTATCCTCGTTTTGCAACACATGCTGAAACTAGCTCTAAGCAATGCCAAATAAACTCAATGCATGAGCTCTCTATTTACAACAAATGCAAATCTCTAGCTCCATGCATATCACTTAAACACAAACTTGCTTGAGCTATCTCCTTTTGCAACTCATGCAAAACTTAGCTCTAAACAATATTAAATAAACTTAAATAAGATTTTGTTTAAAGAACAAAATATGAAGTTCAACAATTGCAACACATGCAAAATATGAACTTTATGCAAAAACAACGTATGAGTTTATCCTATTGCAACACATGCAAACCAAAGTATCATACGAAAAACCAAAGCATGTGCTTATCCTATTTGCAACACATGCAAATTAGAACAATATACCAACAAAGCCAAGCACGAGCTACACCCATTCGCAACATATGCCAAATAGTTAGCTCCATGCAGAAACCAAAACAAGAAGAGATTTGAGCTCGAGTGATCAACGGGATTGAGGTCATCAACGCATGATGAAGCTCAAAGCAAAGGACTCAACCCATCTTAATAGTACGTCACTAGAACTAGACTCAAAACTAGGAATCATTCTTAGACTATCTGGTTATACCTTTATGCCGCGGCAAGCGATCACCTTTGGGGTTTTAAGATCTTTAATCTTTTTCTTTCTGGGATTGTGGCCTAGCTCTCTTGAAGTCTTCATGATTTGCAATCATTCTTCTCTTCAAGATCGTCACCCGGCTCCATCATCTTGTTCATCACTTCTTGACGAACCTTCTCTTCTATTCTTCTTAACCGCTTGGACTTAACCCTAACTTATTCGCAACTCATGAAAATAGTTAGTCCAAGACACATGATTGTCTCAATATCTATGCACTCTATTAACACATAATGGATGCTACCACAATCAATTGAGCACAATCTCATCAAATCAAAAGAATTTAAGTGTGTCTTGAGTACTTGATGCAACGTATGCTTCAATATACTCAAGAATTATCCATTTGTCCTTACTTAATCAAGGAACACCATCAACACATGATAAAGTGTTCTCTAATGATTAATAAGACTAATGAACTCAATTTAAACTTTCATTTAAATTGATATAAGTATATAATAACTACACAAGTTAAATATATACTCAAGGTTATGTCTCAAGGTCTTGATCCTTTATATGTGGCAATTAAACATGGATCAATACTTATGAGACATCAAGTTAAGCATGAACCCCCCTAGATATGTGCATCCATATAATATATGGATTGGAAAACATAATGCATATTTTGTGGTTAAAGCAATGGAGGAATTTATACTTTAACTTGGATCCAAAGTACGCAATACAATAATGCATACTAAAACACATACATACCTTGCTTTTCCATTTTCCATCCAAATATGAGACTACTAAACATAAACTCAATAAACATATTAGTCTCATTAAAGATTGGGTTTGTTATTAAATATTGATTGAGCATTAATCTAAAACCCACTAAATCACTAGTATGTATGTGTTTTAAGTTTGAAACAGCTCATACCACCTTGAACTTACAATCTCCCCCTTTTTGGTGATTGATGAGAAACCCAGTAAATCACTATTAATTCCATATTTGGATGAAAAACTATGCAAATGGTTTTTAAGATCAAAACGAATAAGGCAATAAAACTTTAAATTTTACAAATCCCTTTTGCATTAAAACACTCCTATTTAGAATATGGCAAATTCTCCCCCTTTTGGTGAATGAAATAATTTAAACACAAAGGGGGCTTTTAAACCAATTAAAAATACCAATTAAAAACTTTTATACCACTTAAATAATACCTCTTACCAATTAGCTCTTTTGCCACTTATAGCTCTTATACCATTTCTACCACTTCCAATTTCTACTCAACCATCTCACTAATTTCCCCCCTTTTAGCATTAAACACCAAAAATGGAAAACTAATCCAAAAAGGAGATCATTTAAACTACCGAGTGCTAAATGGTAAAGTATTGAGCTTGGCAAGGGTAGCAATCAAATGAAGGAAAACAATTCAAATGAAAGAATTAAAGCACTTATTCTCCCCCTTTTGAAGCAAATTCAAATGAAGGTCGTAAAAAGATTTTAAATAGAAACAACATGACCTTGGCAAGGAATTTTGGTTTTGAAAAGATTTTTAAAATAAAACCAATTGAAATCCATAGGAATTTTGCAAACTTTTTGAAATTGATACCAATTTGAGAGGGAAACGAAAGAGTTTGCAATTTTGAAATATGACCTAAAGAATAAACACTTAAAAAGAGGACATATTTTGAAAAAGATACCACTTGTAGAAAAAAAAATACTACAAAGGTACCATAAAAAAGGATTATTCGAAACACATTCGAATAATACGCACCTCATTTTATTAGGCTTTGCAATAATGCACCATGACTCACTTGAAGAGTCCATAATATGCCTAATAGGGTGTTGAGGGACCAAACACAAGTGATTCAAATAATATCCAATAAAAGCCATAAACCACTTGATAAAATGATCTTCAAGCTTTTGAGAGTAAAGATGAATACAACTTGATAAAAGAGGATGCCACTTTAAAAATAATCTCAAGAGGTTTTGCTTGAAGATCCTTTTTTAAGGATGAGCTTTAAAGAGAATTTCTTGAAAACCAAACCTCAATATGGAATTCTCCTCTTTCTTTATTTCAATTCATAAAGAATCTCACAGAGAGAATTCTTAAGCGATTGAACTTACAATTTTGAGCTTGAGGAGAATCCAACCAAATTTGGGCATCAAAGCAAAGCTTTAATAAGCAATGAAGATACCACTTGTAAAACCAAATCTCAAATATTGATACCATTTGAAAAAATCCAATGAAAAATGATACAATTTGAAAAAAAAATTGATAAAACTGAAGGGTATCAGAACAATAAACATTGCAAGGTATCAGAGCAAATGCAAACACAAAAGATGCATAAGGGGTGCCAAGAAACCACTTGTAAAGATCAAAACCCCTTAGCTGACTGCATTGCGTTGCTGCTATTACTACATGCCTATTTATAGGCGGAACGCAGCCTGTGCGCACAGCTCACAAAAACTCAAAGGATTTAGAAAGCCAGAAGGTATTAGAGCAAACAAAGGAGATACCATTTGGAAGCAATTAAATGCCCAAAACTTAATTTAGGTAAGCTCCCCAAGATATTCAATAAATGAATCATGGAGTTATTTGCATTTGAGATGCACAAGTTTTGCTTTATAGAAAGTCAAGTGGATACCACTTAAGAATCAGGCTTGATACCAAATGAGAGCTAAGTTCAAATAATTTTTCAAATGAAGATCGAGCTCAAACCACTTGCAAACGCTTTCAAATAACTTTTTCAAAAGATTTGAAATTTTGCACAAAGAAAACTTTGGAATCACAAGAATCTTTTTCAAAAAGAATTCTTGAAAAAGGAAGTACAAAATAAAAGTTATCCCAACGCCAATTTTGAAAAACTGAATTTTCAGAAATTCTTAGAGCTCAGCCAGCCAGATCGGTACTACCGCACACACAACGTCGGTAGTGATAGGGTCTGGTACTACCGCCGTCCAGGAGCGGTAGTGCTTGAGTCTTGATGCTACCATAGTCTCAGTGCTTGGTAGTACATCTTTGTGAGCTAAGCAATAAAACTTTGCAAATTTTTCAAAAACTTTTGCAAATAAAGCCCAAATGATTTGAAATCTTCAAGAAACCAACTTTGGACTATTTTGAATATTTTTAAATAGCTTTTGCTTTGAAAGAATTTTATTTTAGCTCGATTTTGCCGAAATGCGCTTTGAGGCAAAAAAAATGATAAACAAACTTAAAAAGTCCTCAAAGTGCAAATTCAATTTTGATTTTATCGATAATTGAAATCTTATGGCTTGAAAGATCTGAAATACGTTTTTAAGGCCATGACCACATAAAAAACAATGAAATCCAATTTGAATGCCAAAATCCATTGAATAGGCGTTTTTAGGTGAATACAAATATTTTTGTCAAATTAGTTTCTAAAATAGGATTTTTCATTTTGCAAGCTTGTAAAATATTTGAAATAATTAATATAATACTTTTACAAAGCTTTTTACAAATTGGGCCTTTTAAACATGACTTTTGACTTTTGTCCAAAGATCTTTTTTTCAAAAAAAAAATGAAAAACCAAACAATGTCAAATACTCAAACACACAAAGATCAAATCAAGTGAAGAGAATGAGATAAGCATTAGAGATTTGAAAACTTGTGTATGAGTCTAAAATGCCATTTGGATGCAACATATCTTGCCATATCTTGGTTCCAAAAGGTGAAACTCACCCAGTGCAATATTTTGACCAATATAGGTCAAACTAGGATTTTCGGAGAATTTCAAAAGCAAATAACTTTTGTTTGGTTGGTCTTTTGAAAATCTTTTGAACACGAAAAATGTTAAGAATGATCAACTGTAGGATTTTTGCTTTGAAATTATTTTCAAAATCTTTTTACTTTTAATTCTATTGAAAATTATAAGTTTAAATCCAAAATAAGATACTAGTAACTAGTCTTTGGACTTAAAACTCATTTTTTTTTTCAAAATTGATTTTGTGAAGCCAAAACCTTTGAAAAACCTTTTGAAAGTATTTGTATACCATTTTAAACTATTTTTTTCAAAAGATTATTAATAGATATACAAATTTTGAATTTTGGCTAAAAGGTTTGATTTAAAAAATTTATTTAACACTTATATACATATGGGGACACATAGGGATTTTTATCACTCCCCCTAAATGTGCCACTCCTAGCTTGTTCAAGATTTCAATTAAAGCACAACTAAGAAGCAAGAGCAAGTACAACTAACAAGCAATTAAATTGACTTTTTATGATAATATAACTTAACCTACATAAGGCTAGAAGTTACAGTATATCAATTTAAATACTTGTTAGCAAGATGGCATTGGCTCATGATGTAGAATGATCGCCTTCATGCTTCGCTCCATTTAACATGATGAAATCTTTTTCTTCTTGGGGAGGCCAAGCGTCCAATCCATCTCATACCACCTAAAAATATTTTAGGCGGTTTTTGGTACCCAATCTTTGTTGGGTCAAAGAATGTTAGTCACAAGAGACTTAGGGACCCAAATGGCCCTAACTTTAGCATTATGAAATTGACTAACATGATTAGGAATAGGTTTGCGATATAGATTCCTCATAAGCAAATAATTTGCATTGTAATGAGAAGGCTTGGAGGGCAGGCATATTCTGCAAACCTATTTCTAGTTTGATCATTTCTAAGCAAATGATAATCATTATAATAGAAAATCTTAAGAGGATCTAGTATATCTAGCAAGTAGTTTGCGATACATATTTTTCTTAACCATATGATTTTTATTGTTTTGCATAGGCTTAGGAAATCTAGCATTTCGAGAAAAACCATTTCTAGATATATTTCTTCTAGGCATATGAATATCATTATTTTTCAAGCACTTAGGAGAATTGTCAAACTTGGCAAATACATAGCTATTTTTGTCCTTCCTAAGCAAATAATGATTTTCAACAATTATAAGCTTAGGAGTATTACATTTGGGACCATCCTTACCGATGTGTCCCTTCTCCCAGCAATTGAAGCACATTACATGGTTTGGTTCTCTTTTCAACTTCTCGGTGTGCTCAATGCCGGTTTGCCTCATATTTTATGGTTGTGGCTTGTTCTCCACTTTGTTGGGGCACACGGAGGCGAAGTGGCCCTTATTGTTGCATCTGAAGCACTTGATGGTCTTCGAGTGTCTTACATTGTGCCTCGTGAAAGATCAAGATGGCGATCAGAGGGGGGTGAATGATCCCAATTTCAATATTCTCACTTCTTGGACAAGATTGATGCTTTTTCCAACACCAAGCTCCAAGAACCAAGTTAAATAATCAGACCGAGCAAGGGACACTCAAGAATCAAGAGCTACTATGGATCATCAAAAAGACAGCAGCACACCCCCTAATAAAATTGCCATGAATAAAAATCCGTGGCTCATATGATCATGATGATTTTTTCTCTGGTACTATTGGTTGTTGAGAGTCCACCAAAAAAGAAATCAATTCAAAATCACCTTTAAAAAATAGGGATAAAAAGACAAAATCCGCTGCTTCTAAAAAGCAAAAGTGAATTTCCAGCACAAAATAAACTCAGTCAAAAGGTATTGTACAAATGAGGATTGTTAGTAAAATGTTTGATACTTAGAAGCTGGGGACACATATTTTCATAATCAAACCCTAATTTTCTGAAAAAGGACTAGAGGATGGTATTCTTGAGATGGATGTGGAAATGAAGGAAAATTTCATCTGTTGCATTTTTTTTATTAATGCTTACTAAGTACTTTTGTACTCACTCCTGCTTAACTCTCTCTTTGCTTAGAGATTTGTTCCGGTGGTTAATCATCTGGTTAGAGTGACGAGGTGGCTGTGGTCTACCAGGAAAGTAGGATGTTGAATAGATAGTTTTTTTTACTTCATCGTTCATTGGAGTACTAGTACTTTTGTAATGTATTTTTGTTGTACTTGGATCCTATGCTTAATGCTTAATTATTGTATTGAACATGTAGCCTGCATGGCATTAGAATGTGATAAAGTCTTTATTTCAGTATTTAATTATTGTTTTGATGTAACACTCTGAACACGGTGTACTAACTGATAAAATATTGGGTGTGCTTGATGTTTTAATTAGCTAGTATGCCGAGATTCACGTAATTATCTCAGAGTAATGACGATGTTACCATCGTTACTCTGGGCTAATTATGTGGGTCGCCACGCTCCATGTCCAGGTGGTGCGGCTCTGGTACAACTCCTCTAGCAACATGGCGTGCAGGCCCGTGGTGGTGGCGCTGCCACCACCACCGGAGGCGTGCCTGAGAACACGAGCACCTTTGAGGCGGTCATGGCGAGGAAGCGAGGAGGAGCGGCTACTTTGGCGGTGAGTTGTTGGAGTTAGAGAGGAAGAGAGGAGGTGGTGATGGGCGGCAAGTGCTACCATAGTACCATATCACCCTCCCACTCCAAGTTTCGTCGTGTGTGTTCTGTTTTTACGAAGTTTCTGTTTTGGCACCATCGATCGAATATGTGTTGAGATTTGTGCTTTTTTTCTCGGTTTGATCTTTTCTTGTGGTGGATACTAGAGACTGGACCGTGTTCAGCTATTGGGATCTCCAAGAGTACTAGGTAAAACACTACATCCAAAAATTGCATATGGTCATCAAAAGGGGGGGAATCCACTTTTCAATCTTAAGTATGCCCTTGTCCATTTTTTAACTCTTAATTTTAAAACCGTCCGACTTGCAATCTTAAACTAGCGAGATCGTCTGTATCAGTATTTTGACACGTAAGCTTGTTTTCAATCACTCAAGAACTTAGCAAATAAATAAATATTTATGAGACCCGTGTGTCATCCCATCGCCATTTTCTTCCTCGTTATTCTCCTCTAATGTCATCGTCCACAGCCATTTCCAAGTCGCTACTCCTCCCCACCTATCGTCCCCGCCGTGCACGCGTTGCCTCTCTCTCTCTCTCTCTCTTCGCGTCCATTCCCCTGCCCCTCCCACTCTATTCGTCCTTCCTCGTCACGCTTGGGGCTGATAGCTACCTTCGTGTGTTCACTGTTGCTCGTGCTCTAAGTCAGCACGATCTCGTGGGATATAACGAGGGGATTCACACATGAGAAGTAATCAGACTACGGTTTAATGGTGGAGATTAATGGTGGCGAGGAAGATGGCCGGGTGTGGAGGAGAAAAAAAGGTCGATTCCGTGAGCTATGAGCACGGAAACTGAGTTAACTTGGTGGATAGCTCGAGAAATGGGTGGAACACAATACGAGATGAAAGGATTTGTGAAAATATCATCGGTGCGACGGGAACATGAGGGCGGGTCTAGGTTGGAGTTCGGGCGTCAACAGGCACAACGCCTGTAGCAACATCGTGTACACAGGGTTTGGGCATGTGCACAACTGCACGTAAGGGTGGAGCCAACCTATGGCTCAAACCTTGGGGCAAGCCACTGATGTTAAACCATTTTTCGAGTGGATATGCTCCTGGAGCCAACTTTTTAAAAGTTTTTTGGTTCCGAGGCCTTGAGCCATGTCTCCGCCAATGACTGCACACAGAGTAAGCGGCCAGCAGAGTTCATGGCCTCGACGACAACCAGCGGAGCATGTGGCCGTGGTTCTTCTTGGCATGGTCTTTGTTGCACATCCAGGCATCATGGACGCTTGCTTCGGTATGCATGTGTTTCAATGGATATGGCTATGAATAGGAGATGTGGAGGAGGTGTGTAGCAGCAAGAATAAGGCACTAGCGATGACACAGTCGTATGACAGACCATGGCGGCTGTGAGATTGGAAGATGAAACTGATAGGTGGAGCATATTTGGGATCCCCCCTTACATAGTCACTGATAGGTGGGGCCATTGCTAGCCGAGGAAATTGCACTAGTATGGGTCCACTTGCTGCTATGTCAAAAAAAAAACTAACACATAGACATCACATCAAGGTAAGAGTAGGCTAGAATGAGTGGAGAGGGAAGTGAACTAGCTTCATTAGTCATGGGTTGTGTTTAAAATGGTCTTGGAGTTTAGAGTTGAAAATAGCATCAAGAGCGTGGTTAAAGATTGAAAAATGAACTTTTCCACAAAAGACTTGTTTAGTGTACGTTTGGAGCTTAGGACGTAGAAATTCACATATTGTATAACAAAGTGACAAAGATCCTCTAGGAATCTTTTTATAGGATTATATGTGTTTTGAATGGACCTTTGCAAAATTTAGAGAAACAAAACACAAATAGCATCCTCTTTTTAAGGTGAAAATACAGGTAATTTTCTTACTTTTGTTCTTTATCTCGTCTACTATATTCTAACTCTTGATCCACACTAGTTTGCACCAAAAGAGCATCCTCTATTCTTTCTAAATATGAAGAATAAAAAACTATGAAGATTGTTTCCTCAAGTTAGCTATGAAAATATAACTCTCGACTGTGATTTGTCCTCAAAATCTCAGAAAACAAGGATATGAAAATACTGCTTCATCGGAGAGTGCAATTAGTAAGACTGTAGAATTGAAAGGTTGGGATCAACAAAAACAAGTGCATTGACCCCTTAAACTGTTGCAAAAATATCCAAATTCAAATTTGGAAAGGCAGTTGGCAAAATTACAACATTGAAAAATAAAAGTATCAAAATTCTAAAACCGAAAGGCCAAGATCAACCAAGATAAATAGAATTTGTGGTGAATCATAAAATTGTTGAAAAAAAAGAGGAAAAGTATTGATATTAAAATAGCAAACATCACTATCATAGAATGGGACAACACTATCGCTTCATCTGTGTCGGTTCCTAACTTTTAAGAAAAAATCGATTGTGATATATGCATGTAAAATGTAAATTTTTGAAATGGAGTAATCAAGAACCGATTGTGATGACACCTCTCATCACAGTCGGTTCTTTTATAGAACCGACACAGATGAGGGGGCCCCTCATCACAATCGGTGCTTAGCTAGAACCGACACAGATGAGAAGGGTCCCTTATCACAGTCAGTTCTTAGCTAGAAACCGACACAAATGTGGGACTCGCTAGGTTTTATATACCCTCGAGATGAACTCTCCTCTGTTGGTATTCTAGAACAAAAAAGAAAAATGCCGTCTCCCCAAAAAACAAAATATAATCTGGTTGAAACTTAGACTTGGGTGAGGAAATATGAGATCTTTGAGGATGTGTTAAGAGGGTAAGTTAAAGCCCTAGCTTGAGGATATTTCTCCTCTATTTTTTTCTCATTTGTGGTTTTTTTCAAAAGGTGAGTGTTCCTTTAAATCACTTCAATTTTGCATTAAGAAATTCGATTTTTGATTTGGTGAATGTGTTACTTGTCATTAGTGCTATGGTTGAAACCAATATGGGTAAGAAATTATGAAATCCTCGAGGAGATGGTGGTTTGAGGGTAAAGTTAAAACCCTAGCCTGAGGAGACTTCCCCTCATTTGTGGTTTTCTTCAAAATGTGAGCATTCCTTCAAATCCCTTGTCAGGTTTGTCGATCCCGAGATGGTGTATGCGATCATAACTAGGTTTCAATCGAGTTTCTTGTCAACTACATCAAGTAGGCATTACATGCTAAGGCGAAAAAGGACTTCATTCTCTTCCCGTATCACGAAGAGTAAGTACTACTTTACCCTTCAATTACTTCTACGCACTTAAATTGTATATGAACTTATTTTCTTGCTCTGCGTACCATTTAATAAGCAACCATTGGGTTCTACTCGTGATTATTCAGAGTGAAAACAAAGTATACACTTTTAACTCGCTCGAGAAGAGACTGATGGTCTACACGATCAAGCCTGTTTTGCAGAAATAAGTACATTTCTGTAACCTAACACTTTATGTATTTAACTACACTAGATTTTTTTTACCTCAATGGCATCTCTCCAATGTATGTAGGATTTTCCTGTCTCATGTTACTGAAGCTGGGCGACACAACGACAAACGAGGCGACCAGATGGAGTGGAAGCGCTTCAAGGTACGAGTATTTAGCATAGGATTTTTTTTCTGACATCTATTATTCGTCTCCTAATTTAAGTTTCCTTGTTCACAATGTCATCAATAGGGGTGCGACAACCTGTGCAGCTTTTACGTGATGCATCACATGCTAATCCTAGTCGGCGGTTCATAACTTTTCCCTAAGGTATAGAACTGATTATTACACTACTGTCAATTTAATGTGATATATGTTTACATGCATAATATTGTCAGCTCTTTACAATCAAATTTTAAAATTTAAATATATTAGTGCACTACTTTCTATTTTGCAGGACTTTAATATCCCCCTGAAGAGCTTAAGCAATAAAGATCTCAAGAAATTACTAGACCACATATGCTAGCAGTACTGGACAAAAGTTATAGTGGAGGATGGTAGATTTAGAGATCCGACAAGCTCTTACTAGCCCATATATTTTTAAGCAATATTAATATAAATGTGATGTGTACTGAATGTGATATGTTTTATGTGATATTGTGTTAAATATTTGTTAATGTGATCTGTGTATACTATCTGTGCTTACATAACTGTGTTTAAAAAATTGAATGAACCACAACACAGAACATACTGTGATGAAACCGTTATCACTGTTGGTTCATATATGGAACCGAAAGTGATAATGGTTTCATCATTGTCGGTTCTTATATTGGACCGACAGTGATGACATCAACATTACTGTTGGTTCATATATGGAACCGATAGTGATAATGGTTTCATCATTGTCGGTTCTTATATTGGACCAACAGTGATGCCATCAACATTACTGTTGGTTCATATATGGAACCGATAGTGATAATGGTTTAATCATTGTCGGTTCTTATATTGGACCGACAGTGATGACATCAACATCACTGTCGGTTTATATATGGAACTGATAGTGATAATAGTGTCAGCTCTATATGGAACCGACAGTGATAATGGTATCATCACTGTCGGTTCAATATAACAACCGACAATGATGAAACCATTATCTCTGCCGGTTCCATATAAGAACCGACAATGATTATATTCTATCACTATCAGGTTAAAACCGACTGGGATAGTTTTCCCTCATCACTGTCTAATGACTTTGTGTCGCCATCAAAACTGACTGTGATAACGAAAAAAAATCGATTGTGATGTACATTTCTGTAGTAGTGCATAAAGTAAAACATAACAATTGAACATTATAAACGGCTCCATCCCTCAAAACAACAATAAATGTGAAGAGAACAACCTTAAGACTTTAATAGACAAGTGAGATTTCATAAAAACATAAACATATAAGAACATACGTAAACAAATAGAGCAAACAACCTAGCTAAAATACAAAACACACAAGGAAAGAAAAACGAGAGATTTGATCATTTGCCATTTTTTTTATGGTGCAATTGATCATTTGCTTTATATGTCTCACTGACATATAGCCATAAGGCCCGCTTATCAGTGAAACACCATGTGACAAATGATCAATGACACATGTAAATGAAGGCAAATCGTCAATTGATCGAAGAAAAATATTGGAGCATATAAATTCGGGAAAAATACAAAGACATGGACACGTAATCTCAAGTATCCATTACTTAAAAACTACGCCAGTCTCAAATCCCGTCCCGAAATAACCATGGATTCTAACACAAAAATCGTTTGAACAAAATACCAAAACACAGATAGATATGATGACGGTTTCAAAAAAGAAAAAAGATGTGATGACATCGAGAGAGAGAGAGAGAGAGAGAGAGAGAGAGAGAGAGAGAGAGAGAGAGAGAGAGAGAGAGAGAGAGAGAGAGAGAGAGAGAGAGAGCATACCCAGCCACATGCCCACATGGAAAACAAAACAACCCGGGTTCAAATCCTCCCGGAAATGCTCATACTTTCTTCCCAAATAAAACCTCACCCCCTCCTGCGAGTCTGCGCCTCTGTCCTCTTCCTCGCCTCCACTCTCCCTCTTGTTTCCACCACCGCCGCTGCTGCCACCACCTCCTCCTCCTCACCGGAACCCTAAATGGACGGAGGCGCCGGCGCGCCCTACGCCTCCCGGACGGCGGAGGAGGTTTTCCGCGACTTCCGCGGCCGCCGCGCTGGCATGATCAAGGCCCTCACCCACGGTATCCCCCCCCCCCCCTCGGCCCCCCTATCCATCCTCTTCTTCTTGCTCCAGATTTTCCTATCCGATGGCTCTGATGCCACTGACGCGCCTTGTGTGGTTGCTTGGTTGTTGGTTTGTGCAGATGTGGAGAAGTTCTACCAGCTCTGCGACCCCGGTGAGTCCGCTCGATCTCTTCGGGTGTACGGTTTGGGGGCGCCGAAGCTCCCGGTGTTGCTAGGCCTGCGGCGTTTGGTTGCTCAGCTGGGAGTTTCGGGGCTAAATTTGGTGAATTTTTGCGGGTCTGGAGCTCTGGGATGGTGGTAGCTTTGTAGCTTTTATGAATGCATTGACGAATTGGGGCGTGATGAGGAATTGGAAGTATAAATTAGTGGCAAATATGGATTCTTTTGTTTTTCGGAATCCTCGAATAGTGATGGCTCTGTGCTTTTTGTTCGGTTGTTAGCTCTTTGAGACTTCAACAGTTGCCATCAGTGAGAGATGGATGAATTTGCTGAAAGTTTCATTTTTTGGGTGCTGGGCGGTGTTACGCGGACACCTGTGTCCAAATTTTTTTGCCAAATCGGACACTTCGAATCCGAATCGAATTTTGGCACCTGTTTCCGATTCCGAGGAGCATTTCTCATATCCAAAATTTTTGCTGAATCAGACACCCCGAATCCGAGTCGGATTCCGACTCCCATGTCCGTGTCCAAGTAACACCGGTGCTGGGACTTTCCGTGTTGGTGACGATTGTCTTGTTACTTTATTGGTTTGTTCGATTTATTATAGCCTTTTCCTCCATAAATGCAGTCTAGGGCCATGACCTACATGTTATAATTAGTTAAATTATTTTGGTGAAATTAGCAAGCTCTTTTTTTGTGCCATTGCACCATAGTATTGGATTAGAATTGTGAAGTTGATTCATTTGTGTTGTCTATTAGTGTAACTGATGTAACCCTTTTTTTGGCTTACCTAGCATTGTCTGATTGGTCCTTGCGCTGCACTGAGCAAATTTGGCAAGTAGTATTTGGACAATTCGTATGTATCTACTGATTCTGTTTATTTGAACAGAAAAGGAGAACTTGTGCCTTTACGGGTACCCTAATGAAACATGGGAAGTGACTTTGCCAGCTGAGGAAGTGCCTCCGGAGATTCCTGAACCAGCATTGGGAATCAACTTTGCTAGGGATGGCATGAACGAGAAGGATTGGTTGGCACTAGTGGCTGTTCACAGTGATTCCTGGTTGCTGGCTGTTGCATTCTACTTTGCAGCACGGTTTGGATTTGACAAAGAGGCTAGGTAATGATTCCATGATTATCAAACTTGTTGGTTTGCTTAAACAACAATATATGTAACTATGGCTTCTTTTCCTTTTTTGCCATTTCTATATGGATTTCATCTACAATTTGGTTAGTCCTTGTTCAAAAGATATACATGAATTGCTTAACAAATTTTCCCATTGTTAGCTTCTGATTTTTTTTCTTAAGACGTTATGATTATCCTGTGTTAAGTGATTTGTTTGCTACTTCGTTTAGATGACCTCTCGTTAAGTACATCTCTCTCTATAATCTATATAATTATATATACAAAGAAACGTGAATTTAATATCTTGGTGTATCGCTGTTGCTTTCATACGCTAGTTTTGTCATTTAAAAAAAAAAGAATTTAATGCATGATCTTAATGGTTTCAAATAAAGTATGTCCTACAGAATGTATAAACATTAAACAACATCAGGGAACACTGGAACTGTTTATACTATAGCATATATGCCGATTTATGCATTTACAGTTTTGTCCTTTAGTTTTCTTTCACAGGACTACTGTTGAATACCGTTGTTTTGAGGTTATTTTGTCTTCAACTTTCTCAAATTTTGACCACTATATACATGAAACTATATAGATTAGCCATATGAAAATGTTGGCAATAGATTGGTGTGAGAATAGTTTCAACATTTTATGATTTTATAAGCTTTTATAAAATTATTAAAAATATCAGTCATATTTACACCTTGGATACTGGGCAATTTTCTAAAACCTCGTACATTTACATGGAGGGAGTAGTTCATTATATCTCTGTGAATTCCTTTGACCTTCTCTACCATTATTATTTATTTAATTATTTTATTGATTGAGTAGTCATGGTTGAGTAGTGCAAGGCAGTTTTTCTGTCCTTGGAACACTGAATATATGTGTCACAAGTGCAGCAAGCTAGAAGTTACAGTTCTCATTTCCTCCCTGAAAATTATTGTATTGCACATTGTAAAACCACCACATTCACTACTGAAATTTGGCAATACCCAGGAGTCAAGAGACTCAAGATGCTGCTTCTGTGGTAATCTTAATTCTAGAGGAAACAAGTCTCTGCCGAAAATACGTTTTGTATTATATACAATGCTATTCTTTGATTCATGGCATAGCATTAGTAGTGACACCTCTAGATGACTTGAGAATTAGTTGCTACTTGCTAGTGAAGTTCAAAACGAAATAAAGATGCTGAACTCAAGCACCATTTATAGACAGGGCAGACTGACTCGGCTTGGATCGTATTCATCTGAAACATCTTTTACTGGGCTTGCAGCTTGCTGCTTTAAAGTAAAAACATCTTGGTGGTTTCTCACTCAAGGTGGTTACTCCAGGGCACCTTGAATAAGATAAATTTGTTCTTTTTCTTGCAGTTTGTTGTGGAGTTTTGCAAGATTATTTATAATCAGACTAACATGTTAGTTGTCAATTATTGTGAAATGTATGAAACTTGAACACCCTGATGAATCTTGGGCTGGCTTCCCTTTGATAATGAAAATACAATGACAGACTTTAAGCTTTTCGCAACATCTTGATCAAGAACCATGGTTCTCAAATGGCAAGTGATTGAACATTTGAAATTGGCTTGGGAGTTTCAAGTGATTCAAAGTGCATAACAATGAAGGATGACTTGGTATCTATCTGAAAATGATAACTATGTCGAAGGTCTTAGGAATAATCTAGTGATCTAATGTAGATATAGTGATTATAATTTAGAAGACTTAGAAAATAGATGAATGTACAAACAAGGAGTAATGCATTGGATCTAAATTGTAATGGAAGTTTGAAAAAGCACCATGCAAGCTGGTACTCTGTATGGATTATTGAATCTGCAAGGTTGGATATTGGGAAATTCATATTGAAACTCATTTTTTCTAATCAAGTTTTGAAGATGATGATATAATTCCAAATTGAATCAAATAATTAAAAGATATAATTCCAAATTGAATCAAATAATTAAAATTAGGTGGTGCAATTAGTTTGTCAGTGTAGCACAAGTTATAAATGATAAGATTGGTTTGAAAATGACTTGGTGATCTAGTTTCTGCAAATAATTTAGATGTTGATATCTGCAGATAATTTAGATGTGGGTAGTATCAGTTTGACAATTTTGATATCATATTTATTATTTATTAACTCCTCAGGAGAGTCATGATCTGTTATTTGCACAAAATTGGCATACTAAGCTGAAGATCTCATTCCCCAAAGTTTCCTAAATCCTAACTTCCTTTGGGAATTTGGATACATTCCTGACAACATGGTGTTGGAGCATTACAATCAAATAGAGAAAACTAGAAAATAAAAATGTGAAATAAACACAGAAAATTATAATCTGAGGTTCAGAAGAGAGTGGCTATGGTACATGTGTATGTAATTTATGCACTTTTTGCACCAACTAATCATCCTACAGGTCGTCTGGTGGGGAGTGGGGAAAATGTTAGGGAAAGAATAACTTTAAAAACTTTATGTAACTAAAAGTTTTATGTACCATAGCCATCCTCTTGAAAATATCATAAGAAAATTTATCTCCTGAAGTTTGACTCATTGGTCAGGTTAATTATGCATGACTGAGGAGCGTTTAGCCCAACTGGACCTGTAACATCGTGCCAACTGCCAACTCTAGAAAAGCTTCTTGCTTATTCAATACTAGGAAAGTTATGAATCCACACCAAAAGTGACTGTACCACGTGCGTAACACATGCACTTAATGACTGGCCGGCTGCAGGCATCTTTGTGTACAAACTCGTAGGAGAGCTTCCTATGCCAATGATGGTACCAAATTTAAGAGAATATGAAAGAGTGCATCCAAGGCCTAGATAAGCTTCCAAGCCAGCTGCAAGGCATCATGTACTTAGCAAATATAGCCTGATGGACTTTTTAAAGAAGTGCAAGTTTTTCTTCTATGTTCAATAAGGGCACTCCATCATAAGCTTGTTCAAGTAGGGTTTCTGGTTTGCAATGGCTTGGCAGATAATGAAATTAGCCCAGTGCCAATTTCAGAATCTTCATCGTTAGGTCAAGTTCAAGAATCCTGTGCCAAGAGGCAAGAGTAGTGAAATCCAAGGCTGATTGAACTGCATTTCAGCAGCCAAAGTTGGAGCAACCATGATTGCCATTATGGGTAAATTGCCTAACTGTTTTTTGGACTATTTCTGTTTGATTTTGGTACATTCCACCTGATATCTAGTTCACTGTTTTGCATGGGATAGCAATAATAATAAGTTTAGAAAAGTTGAACATTTCTCTAGCTAAAATATCTGAATTTAGTACCTATAGGTTGTGCTAAGGGTTAAGACTAAAAGTAGCTAAAGATGGTATTATAGAGAGAGAGAGAGAGAGAGAGAGAGAGAGAGAGAGAGAGAGAGAGATGTGTCCACCTTAGCACCTACTTATGTTAGGGTAGCGGGATTCAGTCATGCACCAGAAGCTAAACCCTGGTTACAACTAGGCTAGCCTGCTATCTCCTAAGTTTTTGGTGATTCCGCTAAGTTACACACAGCAGTACATTATTTTAACTTTTCTCCATTAGCATAAGATGTAACGAATTTTAAGTTAAATCGTGAATTTAAATGTGCAAGAGAAGATATTTGGTGCATGCAATGCACATCATTTAAGAAGATGCCATCAAGCAGTGGG
Source organism: Rhipidocladum racemiflorum (assembly GCA_036346355.1). Taxonomy (NCBI): domain Eukaryota; kingdom Viridiplantae; phylum Streptophyta; class Magnoliopsida; order Poales; family Poaceae; genus Rhipidocladum; species Rhipidocladum racemiflorum. The sequence goes on along the minus strand of CM070578.1, from coordinate 11,451,760 downwards.
AATTATTCTGCTCTTACTGGGAGTATGGGATATCTATGTTTCATTCGAAGGGCCTTTGAGTAAACAATATATGGTTTTTCTGTTTCTGCTGACTAACACCACCTGAAGTGCAAATGGATTTTTTTTGTGAGCATCAGCAAATTTGTTCTCAACATCTAATTGTGCAATTTTCAGTGAGGTTAAATTAAATTCCTAATCAGAGAAACATGAGACTTCAGTTTGCAATTTACCTTCGCCTTAATTTTTCGTGGTCGTACCGTATCCAATTAAGTGATATCTAAATCCGGAGCATTCGGGTTATATTATCTGTATCTGTTCAATAATAAAAAAAAAAAAAACTGTTTCCTACTGCCATGGATATTTGAAAACCTCTGTTACATTTTGATCTCTTACACAGGAGGCGACTCTTCAACATGATAAATAACTTGCCTACAATATTTGAAGTGGTGACTGGGGCTGCAAAGAAGCAAACCAAGGAGAAGGTCCCCAACAGTACCGGCAAGAGCAACAAGCCAAGCTCGAAAATGGTAGGTGCAGACGCTTTTTATGCCACCTTGCAGCGCAAGACATCACCGATGATGACATGTTTCGTTTGTAGCAATCAAGACCCGAGTCTCATTCGAAGGCCCCGAAGGTGGCGGTGCCCCCCAAGGATGATGACGAGAGTGGCGAGGACTACGGAGACGAAGAGGAGGAAGAGCGGGACAACACCCTGTGCGGATCCTGCGGAACAAACGATGGCAAGGACGAGTTTTGGATCTGCTGCGACAGTTGCGAGCAGTGGTACCATGGGAAATGCGTCAAGATCACTCCTGCTCGAGCCGAGCACATCAAGCACTACAAGTGCCCAGACTGCAGCAACAAGAGGGCGAGGGCATAGCGACGAGCACCAGCGGGACTTGGAACCAAACCAGTGCCCACCATTGTCGGCGTCTGCAGATATGGCCTACCTTCCTAGCTTGTAGACTCGCTTTTCATCTCGAATCGAACAATGTCAATTCACTCGTGCCTCAGGAGTCCATGTTGCTCTGACTTGAACTGTGTTTAGACCGTTGGTTGGTGTAGTAATACCAGCATCAATCACTTTGTGCGGCTGCCTGCCTTGCAGACATGTCCGAGGCGTTCTTGAACTTGGAAGGACTTGAAAGCTGACCATTATTTATTTGTTGCAGTGCTTATCGATGGTCTTGTTGCATTGCATCTCGCTGGTCTTGGTTGGGTGTTGTTGCGATGGAGTTCTCCGATCTGGTCGCAGCAAACAAAGGGCGGTTCCAACCGCAGGAGCCTATTCAGGAGTGTAAGTAGGGGTAGCACGGAAAAACAGAGCCATTATAGGGAGTAGACATGCGTCCAGCGTAGCTAAGCTAGAATGGTCATATGCTTTTCCTTTTTATGCTCTGCAATGATATATACTTCACCGTAACAGTAGGTCAATCCTGTTTTTATTTTTAACGAATTACTCCCTCCGATTGGAAATGTAAGGGGTTTTAGCCTTGTGCACACATATTTAGAAGCTTGGTGAATAGACTAAAATACCCTTAGTTATTGTTCATTAAAGAGCACGTTGGCATAAAAAAGAGACATGGAAAATTGTACAAGGGTAATAAATGGAACAAGGGCAAAACTGGAAGAAATGGGCTAAATTTAGCCTTGGGATACTAGAACACCTTATATTTTACAAATAGTATAGAGACCTAAAACCCCTTACATTTCCAATCGGAGGGAGTACATCTTTCGAAAAGTATATTTGGTCACGTTTCTTTTGTAACATCGTACCTTTATAAATTTTATATTCCCTCTGGTCACAAATGAATATTGTTTTGGACATCGACACGATTTCTAAAACATAATTTTATCCTTATCGTGTAAACTTTATGAAAATCACATGCACAAGTTTTTTTAAAATTCTCAATAATTACCATATATAGGGGAGGGTCTACCATCCCGTAAAATTTAAAAACCAAAATCAATCTCATATAAAAGATATGAAAGAGACAAATTCAGCTAAATAGTGATTTTTTTTACTGTTTAGCACTACTCATCTCGTTGCTCGTCAATTTCATATCTTTTAAATGCGATTGAGTTTGGTCTTCAAATTTTACAGGATTGTAGAAGATCACCTCTAATACATATGGCAATTTTTTCAGAATTTTTTAAAACTTATACATGTGGTTTTCATAGAGTTTACACGATAAGGATGGTTTGCATTGTATATGTCCCCATAGTAAAAAGTAGTTATTGTATTATAATATCAAGACAAGAATTTAGTTCCGTTTTGTCGGCTTGTAATAAAATCTTATGTGGACGATAGTTAACGGTATTGTAATATATGGTAAATCAATTGAAAAAGTAATTTTATGAAATTTACTTCTTTTCAGTATAGGAAAATCTTATGTAATAGCTAGTAAAATATTATTTGTGGATAATAAATCTATAAATTGTAAGATTTTACTATTGTACAGACTCCACAGGCTACTGAGTCTATGTTGGAGTAAAATTTCACAATCATCCGTAATTTGATGTTCAGTTGACAGTAAAATCTTATTCATATGGCGTTTAGTGGCAAGACTTGTATCATTTTATTGTTTTCATTGTCAACAAGCTACTGGTAAAAACCGTTCATAAATCGAAACTGTCAATGAAAAATTATGGCTAAATAAAAGAAAGAAAAATTCATGTACAGATAAGAAAACGTACACGCTTCTCCAGCATTACGACCAGTGCATAGAATAGCACTATATACATATATATTTATACCTAGGAAGCATGTTTTGTACTCCTAGCTGTATGCCTGTATCTACTTCCTACCTCTATTTGGTTAAAAATAACTTCCTAATCAGGAGGAATCAGTTAACAACTTCCGTTTATGGAATATGCTTCCACCTGTGTAAAATTAGTTAATATACATGGAGTAAGGAGTACATACTCCCGGTAGTACGCTTTCATTTTCCTTTATACATATATATGTGTGTATGTATATGTATATAGGTATACATACGTACGTACATATACGTATACGTATATACATATATGTAAGTATACGTGTGTGTGTGTGTGTCTATATATATATATATAAAGCCCATTTTATACTCCCATACCTCTATTCGGTTGATCATCTATTAGTAGGCTTGCGTAACAACTTCCTAATCAGGAGGAACTACTTAATAATTTCCACTTGCGTAATAATCAATTAATGTACAGAGAGTAGGGAGTACATACTCCCGGTAGCATATACATACATGTGTGTGTAAGCTATATATGTACTTCCGGGAGTACATTCTCCCACTTCTAATATACCACTTAAACGAATATGTTATACTTCTTTATCACTTTTAGTATAATTCATTAAGATACTCCTGTGATTTGGTTGAATTTTTTTTTTTTTTGTTAAAAGCCTTTATATTTTATTATATAGCCTTTTCCACGTAAAAAAAAAGAGAGAATGTACACAAATTATGCTATAAAGAGTGGACTTTGATAAATTTTTTTATAGAAATCACTTTTAAGTATCTTATAATTAATATTAGAGTATACTCAAAATTATAGAGGTATAACAAACTCGAGTGCACGGATCACTCCCGTGAACTCGACGGGTTTATGAAATCTAGCACTTTTCAGATCGATCCAAACCGTTCATCTTGTTCGTCTCATCAAAATCAATCTAGTGACCAAATTTCGTACTTTTTTAATTTTTTTAGTTTTTGTTTTGTATTTTTGAAAATTAGCTTTTTTGGACGCTCCACAACTAATTAGAAGGCTGATTTTCAAAAATACAAAACAAATACTAAAAAAATAAAAAAAAATACAAAATTTAGTTACTAGATTGATTTTGATGAGATGAACAAGATGAACGGTTTGGATCGATTTAAAAAGTGCTAGATTTCATAAACCCGTCGAGTTCACGCTAGTTACTCTCTCTCTCTCTCTCTCTCTCTATATATATATATATATATATATATATATATATATATATATATATATAGGAAAATGGTTGCATGCTCCTGGGAGTATGTACTCCCATTCTCAATATACTGCATAAATGATGTTATTATACTTCTTTATCCTTTTGAGTATACTTTAATACTAATTATAAGATACTCCAAAGTGAGTTTCACGAAAAATTTCATCAAAACCCACACTTTATAGCATAATTTGTTTATATACTCTTTTTATACATGAAAAACGGTATATACCTAGAAATAAATGTCACCGATGAATTTTTTTTTCAACAATATCGCATTGTAGTATCTTAGAATTATTATTGGAGTATATTGAAAGTGATAAAAGAGTATAACACATTCGTTTAAGTGGTATACTAGATGTAGGAGTACGTACTCCCAAGAGTACAGAAAAGGCTTCCTATATATATATATATATATATATATATATATATATAGGAAGCCTTTTCTGTACTCCCGGGAGTATGTACTCCCACCTCCAGTATACCATTTAAATGAATGTTATACTCATTTATCACTTTCAATATATTTCAATAATAATTCTAATATACTACAATGCGACATTATTGAAAAAAAATTCATCGGAGGCCTTTATTTTTTGTTATATACCCTTTTCTATATGTAAAAAGAGTATATAAACAAATTATGCTATAAAAGGTGAACTTTGATGAAATTTTTCGTAGAACTCACTTTGGGATATTTTATAATCAGTATTAGAGTATACTCAAAAGGATAAAGAAGTATAACCACATCATTTAAGTAGTATATTGAGAGTGAGAGTACATACACCCAGGAGTACGAAACAATTTTCATATATATATATATATATGGGAACATATCTAGTGCTAATGGTCATTGGGTGCTAACATGCTAACATTAAATCTGATCCATCAGATTTATGATAAATGGCTCAGATATAGAGAGATGGAACCCTATTAATTACCTCATTAATTACCTGTCCAAATCTGAGCCACTCATCATAGATCTGATGGCGCAGATCTTATGTTAGTATATTAGCACCCAATGACCGTTAGCACTAGATATGTTCCCTATATATATATATATATATATATAATGTATTTAATCTAAATATTTAAAAAGAAACTGATAGTCAAAGTTTAGAAAATTTTAACTATATGCATCTAAAACAACATTCTTTTGGAACTGAAGGGACTAAATATTATATCCCGTTGAGAATGCAAAATTCTCGATCAGATGTTCCTAGCCTAGGAACCAAAGTTGCATTTGTAGATAATTTGCATTTTTCAGTTTCAGCAGGAATCCGAAAGAAAACCATGTGTTACAAATGGGTCCTAGATAATTTAGTAAGTCAAGGATATGAATTTGTGACCAAATAGGGTGGGTGAATGTCACTATTTCACAATTCCGTATCAAAATAGCGAGTCAGATCAACCATTATAGCCACCACTGAAAAATAGTGCAAAGATGCAACACATGACAACAGCATAACACAGAAGCACCTGCTATTCCAGGAGCAAGCACAAGGGATGAACTGTAAACAACATGATCATGATTCAAGAAATAAAGATGTGGAGATCAAACAGAGCCCTTCTTTAGGTAAAACTGGCATTTACAGCACCGCAAGTTAGGGAAACCACAGCATCGCAAAGTTAATGGGGGAAAATGCAGTCAGAGTCGATACATGAACTCAACCGACTTGACACTTAGACCGGACACAATAGGGCGGACAGCCGTCTCCATTATACAGTACCAAATACGATAGATATACAAGAGTTTGTTTGTCAGTTTTTTACAGTTAGTTGCACACGTCCCTTCATCGGTCCTTCCATGAGCCAGCAAACCCCTCTGAGAGAGTTGAGATGTTACTCGGCTGCAGTTCAATTGCTCCTGCAGATCAGAAATAAAGAAAGCTGGTAAGAAAATTAGTGCCTCATGGTTCGGTAGAAAGGTTTTGGGTTCCACAGCGGGGGAGAACTGACCAGGTTCAAGTACTGTGCCTTTTAGTCTCAAGGCAATTCGGTTCATGCCAAGTACTTGAGCTGAATAAGGTTGATTTATGTTAGAGGTTCGCTGACTCACATAGGGCCAAACTCCAATGTATGAAAAAAAATTAGCTCATTCCGTTGGTCATCGCAAATGAAAATACTTAGATCATTGTGGTATTATTCCACACAATCGAGCTCGCCCAGGGTTAAGCAGTGATTCAGACATTATCCATCCCTGTGAAACATAAAAATGAGAGTTGTAAATTACAGCATACACATTACACTCATGTGGTGGCTTTTCTCGGTTATTTGTTCAATAGTAGTTTAATCAGGTTAAGGGGGCAGAATGTTAGTGATAAAGACAGTGAGGTTTCACCTGTTCTCTTGCTTTCCTCTTGAAAACTCCATATGATGATGTAACAATCTTGCAAGATTCTTCAATGTGTGGTATAAAGTCCATGTTAAGTGGGTTCGGGTTTCCATACTGGTACGACCGGTTGGAGTTCATGCGCTTTCGTGCATTCAGATTAGCATGTGACGCATTAATAAAATGCAGTAACACATGTGCCTGTAAACCAAAACACATTTGAAGGGGATAAATAAATGCAAACAATCTTAACCAGTCAATGTTACCAAAGCAGTTAGCAATCGATGCTTACATGGAAAGCAGCTCTAAGAATGTCATCTGGCTTTGCTTGGTCCTTGAGCAAAGCATATACCTTGTCCTTTGTCGGGTTATATGTAACAATGTACCTCTCATCCTGCAATCAAATGCATCGCAACTTCAGATACTGATCTTGGATTACACCAAAAGAAGGAAAGGAGCCACCATCATAAGGACAAAAGTCACAACACTTAATGGAGGGAACGAGAGAGTACCTCGAACAAAGGCCTTATAGCAACAAATGAAGCAGGTTCCTGAAACGCCTCTCCGAATCTTGATCCTATGAAATTGAAACAGGTTGTCAAAAGGTTCGACAATCTACATTCATCAAAAAATAAATAAGATCATAGTTACAAACCTATTGCAACTGGCTGATGCTGCCAAGGTGGATTAAATATTGTCTCCTGTGAGTTCCCTTCCTTCAACGTGGGAACATGCCCTGCATCAGTAAGATTGGAGATCTATATATTAGACTGAATACTGCAAGCTTTCATGGATTTCTTTATAAAAAAACTCCAACTTTGAATATAATTATTTAGTCTATGTTACTTTAGAAGTTCTACATTTTATAATTCTACACTCTGAAACTCAACAATGTCCAGATTGTGTATTAATGAAATATCTTCAAACATGTTAAGCATTCATTATCAAATTTATCCAGTATACCAGTGTATCCAAAACATTTTGTCACCAAAGATTTATTATGTTTTGAGCATGCTTCAGCATAAGCTGAAGAGATATGCTTACACTATATTCAAAGGAGGACTGTTATATGTACTAAAACCCTTTTTTTTGCAAAACTTGATCTGATCAGAAGGATTCTAAATTTCTAACAGACACTGTTGACGTACCAGTCTTAATGAAGGAATCCACTGCCACAGTGAATCTTGCCCTATTCAAGGTATTCAGCACAACAGATCTCACCTGGTAATAGAAATAATGTTTGCCTGATGAACTGGGGTAAATTGTATCAGAAAGATTTAATCATAAATAGCAGCAAACTTAAGTTGAAAGCAAACCTCATGATATGAACTAAGGAGATATCCACAAGACAAGAAGGCGAATGAAGTCACCAATGATGGATTCCTCTTAGAAATTAGAATGCTCAAACCAGTTCCCAACTTAAACAAAAAGAAAATAAAACAAAATATTAGCAAACCAATCAATGACATTTACATATGATGATATGAAACCAATAACATCCATAATAATGCACAAAACACACAATATTTTTAGTAGTTCAGTCAGCATAATAGGAATACATCAATGGCAGAAGCAGATGTAAGCTGCATGTCCAACAAATAAATCAATTAAAAACAGCAAAGCATTAAAATGAAAACATAAATGATTACCAGATCGGCAATGTTCCCAACACTTTCTCCTTTAGCAGTGACATCTCCAATATTTTCTCCTTTTGCATATGCCTTGTAGATTGGTGCGCGAGTTGAGGTTGATGTGACAGCAGCAACATTCTAAATTTTCATCAAACAAGTAGAATATAATCCATCAGTTCTTTTGAAAGTAAAGACAGGATATATAGTATTAATGCCAGAACTTCTTGCAGCAAGTCATAAGGTCAAACCTTAACAACATTTGCTATGCAAGCCATAGGTAGGAAAAGTTGAGGGAAAGCTGCAGTAGCTAATTCTATTCCAGCTCCTAATTCCATCAAGAGATCGCCAGAAAAGCGGAGCTGTAGTGAATTTTGATTTCAATTAGTCTTTTTGCATGGAACAAACCAAAATTCAAAAGTGCTGCTAAAAATTGGTTCCAAATATTACACCTGCTTTAGGTCATAGTCAAATTTCTTCCCTTGACGTGCAAAAAGCATTTTTCCAACACGCCCAGCCCCATCCTGTAGTAACGGAACAATTATAACTATCAGAGAATAATCATGATTACTAAAAATGAAGGATGAGCACATTAGCACCAAATCAAATTAAATCATTACTGCTCCTTTTGTGAGAACCGACAATACTAGAAGGACATGGTTGAAGAGATCTTATTATTATACCTAGTATACTAGTAAATTTTTTTACCTAAGCCATTTCTAGAACTCGCTGTTCTTACCAAACACAAGTTATATAAGCAACTTAAACAAGAAAAAAATAACAGTAATAACTCTCCAGGTTAAAATTTTCAAGAAAACCCATTTTTACCTTGAGTATCCAGTTAATAGCCACGGCACCAGATGTAGCCCTGCTTTGAGAGACTCCTACAGAGTTTAGCAAGGTTCTTGTTGTAAATACACCCATTGCTCCGCCAAAGAAATGCTGAAAAGTGGAAATCAGGAGTTAGCGAGATATATTCAAATCTGCTAGACGATCACAACTAATAACTAAATATAAAGTCTGGAAAACATACCTTCAATGCTCTCCATGTCATGTATGGAACATATGAAGGAGTGACACTATCTGGAAAGCCTTCGGGCACAACATATGACCTTATGAAGGACATAATTTCCTGCAACAGCATAGTTACATAGCATCACTATTGTAGTTCATCATTCTTAGTCATGATCATTCCATAAGATCTCGACATTCATGGCATGGTTTCCGGGCATCCTGTTTTTCTGTAGTTGAAAACTGGCAGCAGTACTTGGCACCAAACGAACAAAGTCTCAAGGAATTTAGCACCATTCAACAAGCAACTAGCTTTTAAGACACACACGCATCACTTCATCTCAATTTGCAACTTTACCCCTAAACTAGATAGCCTCAAATGGATTGTGGAGTCACAAAACTACAACACTTGCAGTCCAATGAAATCCGAAGTTAGCCAAATGGAGACAGAACTGGGCACTAAATCAACTTATATTGCGTATTTCACCGAATTAAACCTAAAGACCCAAAATAAGCAATCTAATCGAGGAAATGAAAAATAATTGAAGTGAACCAGCTACTCAACCTCCCAACAAATCCACCATAATAACCTTCCAATTTAATTACAAGCCAGCTTGAAAGAGGCAGAAGCAACAAACAAAACGATTAAAAACCCTTATTTTTTTTCACGAATCAACACCGCAGCCTACAATTCCGGACCCAATCTAGCACTCAAAACCAATAAAATTGGAAATTGGACAACCACACAAAAGTACAATTAACGAGCACAAAATACGCTTGAGCTATGCCTTCCCACATCCTGAACAGGATGCCCCCATCAAACCCAACTGCAAATCCACAGAGGATACAGCCGCAGAAAACTCAAATCCGCCAAGGAGAAACGAACCTATCGCTCAAACACCAACACATAGATACCATATACACCTAGAAACCCACTCTTCCACATCGGATCTCGTGACCGTCAAACGCATGGCAATCGCCACGGAAAACAAATCCAAGACAAATCACCACAAATTGTAGAAATCACCACGACCCTAGGCCTCACCTCGACGGGCGGCAACGGCGACTGAAGCGGCACAGCCCTGACGGTGGCGCCCACCGGCGCGGCAGACCCGCCCCTCCCCCTCCCGCTGACCCTCCCAGCCTTCCCCGCTGCGGCCCCGCCGCCCTCCACCACGTAGCTCCACCGCCTCCCGTCCACCTCCTCGAGGCACAGGACCCCGTCCACCGCAGCCGCCGGCGCCGGCGCCGCGGCCACCCTCGACGGCGCCTCGGCCTCCCGCACGGCGACGCGCACCGCCTCCCGCACTGCCACCCTCGCGTCCGGCGGGGGCAGCGTGACGGTCTGCGTGGCCGTCGCCGCCGCCGCCGGCCGCTTCAGCCCCATCGCCGGCGCCATGCGGTGGGGTGGGTGGCGAAGGGGTGAGATTTAGACGGGTTTGCCGGGTGGTGGGCGATGCCGAGACAGCGAGGCAGTTTCACCACGGAAAGAGAGAAAGGATTTTATATACTGGTTCGCAGTCCAACCCGAAAAAAATGTAGGGGGATTTTGCAATCAGCTATATGTACACGCTGCGTTACATTCGACTTTCGATTTCTACTGAAACTGGGTCTACATATTGGCAGGACCCGCATGTCGGCAGGGCGTTAGGAATTCTGGTGGTGGGATGAAGTGGGGCGATGGGTGGTCGGCTGCTGGTGCCAGCTGCACAAGTGGCTACGCGTACTACGGTGAGCTTCTATTCGACTGGCCTGTAGGCCCAAGTGGACCTGGACCCACCCGTCATTTCGTAAATACTTGGGGGGTGGGGGGTTGGGGATGGGGTGGTGGGCTGTGAGCCGTTTGAATTGAAGGAGAAAAGGCCGGCTTATTGGCTGTGATTTTTTTACTTTTGATTTTTTTTGTGGCGTCAGGGCGACATTATTATTTTTGTTTTCTTCACAGCTGGGGTTGCTGTTCAACACAGCATGTAATATGTATGGTTTTTTTTTTTTTTTTTTGCTTCTAAGGAAAAGGAACAGTGCAGCGTGCAGTTTTGTTTAATGTTTGCCCTTTTAAAAAGCATTTTAGGTCCGATCTTCCTGGTTTGGTTAACGTATCTCCTACTCAAATTTCCTAACACCCCATTTTGTTATCAGAATTAAGGGTTGAATTAGAGAATTGCAATTCCAATCCAGAGACTATTTGGAAGCATCCAAAATTGAATGTCAAAATTTGACCCCAAATCCACACAACTATTTCTTAGTTGAAGTTGGGTCACCTCACCTCATTTACATGGAATCTAATTTTTAACTCCACCTCTTTCCTCAACTTCGGTCCACCACCAACAAACTATCATCGTCCATCAACACCACATGGAGTGAAAGGAGGACGGTTAGGAGGTAGTCACAGCAGCAGTTAGGAGGAGTTGCCGGTGGGCGGTAATTGGAAGGGGTCATCGATGATAGTTGGGATATGATCACCAACGATCTGATCGGGTCAATGGAAGTCGGACATGCGGAAGAGGCAATTTCTTATATGTGATTTTCTTCAAATATGCAACCAAACACTATACATGATTGTTTTGGAATTCTAGTGCAATTCTACTGTAATCCAAACACTAGAATTGAAACTGTACACAAATTCCATTTCAACTTGAAAATGAATTGGACCTTCAATTCAATTCCAAGAATTAAACGGGTTCTAAGGTACTTTTTTTCCTAATGGAAACTGCTCATAAGGAGCAGAATTGATAACAACGTGATATACTATTTTGCAGCGAGATAGTACAATAGAATACTTGCGCGTCACAACAGAAAATATACTTCGTAAAATTTATCTATTTCTTTCCAAAAATAATAAATCTTTGGTCAAATTTCAAGAGACAGGAAAGCTCTGAATGTCTTGTGAAAAGTTGTGCCAACAGATTTAACAATGACGTTTCTTCTAAAACATTCGACTATACTTCACAACGGTTTTGGTTGCACGGCAAAAGAACCCATACCGAGACATATTGTGTTAGCGGTAGAAAATTTAATTATCTTTGGTTACTGTATAGGAAATATTCTACAAACATGTATCTTCTTATAAAAAAACGCGTTATTTTTCCATAGCAAAAGTAAAATACCACGCGAAGCTACAGCCTCATAACTACAATTTTAACATCACATAAACACTTTACGAGTAAGAAAGCACCTGTAATACATGATGAAGGCTAAACGACACCAACTGAGTTATCTAAATATCCATTTGAAACAAGAGTCTTTCTTCGCTAAGATTGTTTATCTAGACTATATATTGTTTCCGATAAAATTGCCAAGAGCCGCTAAACAAAACGAGAAAACCACACCACCAGCAGCGCCACGGCTCTCCCTCCCTTTCGTGCGGATCCCACGAGATCATGGGAGCGCGTTGTCGATCGGCCCGGTAATGGTTCGTGGGCGCCACCACCACGACCACGGCACCACCGGCGCATGTGAGGCTGTCCAGACGCGGCTGTGCGGCCGACGCCGACCGGCCCCGCGTGGACGAGGCCGCACTCGTAATTAACGTCGCGAATGCACCTGATTTTTTCCCCTCTTTCCCCCTGGGGTATCCAACAAATCACGTCTTTGTTTTCGTGCGGACGCCGGTCTTCTTTCCCTACGGCTCACCGTCCATCGCCGATCCGGTCGACCAGTCCGTGCTCACCGCGTCGAAACTTTGCCTTCCTACAAGCTTTCCCGCCCCACCCCCCGGGTATATTTTGCTCTTTTCTTAGTAAAACTATAGATTTAGCCTTCTTTCTAATTGAGAAAGCACCATATAATGTGTGCCACTCTTCCCCTAAACAGCCAACTAGCTTGTTTAGACGACGGTGTCTAGGCGTTACGCCCCTCCCTCCTAGCCGCCTAGACCAATTTATCCCGCCTAGCCTACCTAGACGGTGATTAAGCGCTAGATGCCGACCTGCCGTCCGACTAGCGTCTAGAAAAACATTGATCGCAGCATGCCACTGACATCGCAACATCTCTTGTCAACACATCACATCCGAAGGGCCCACCACGACAAACAAATTATCACAGTACCCGAGCTCGGCAGTTACCTACCTAGGACCATCACTTACCACACTTATCGGGAGTCTACCGTACTGGACAAAGCTGTTGTGATGCTGATCACCTACTAGGTAAAAAGAGTGCGATAGGTGAGACGTAAGACTGGATATCGAACATAACGAGCTATTATCGAGCTTATTTTAAAATTGATATAGTTCGACATAAAATCATTTTATTCATCATTAAGGTGATTATTTCAAATTCGAGTTAAACAAACCACTATCGAGCCGAGCCTCATTAAATTTTTTTTTTTGCTCGAATGAACTCATTTCTATTTTAAACATATTTACAACTATAATCGAAGAAATTTTGTTTCAAGCCCTAATAAAATTTTTTTATCAATTTTAACAACATGTATCATGTATGGGTGCTTTCGCAGTCGTTGGAACTAAAGACGGAAAAGAAAGCGTGGTTGAGGCCAACCACAGCCATGTGTCGCTGTCAGGCTCCGTAACATTTTAGTCGTAGGTTGGCTCGTCGGCATTTGCGTAAACCTTCTTACCTGCCAGCCTCGTGCTCCCCAACTGTTACGGGTTGACGGACTTCCGTGGTACTATAGTAGTAATAACTGAGCCCAAGTTTGGCCTAGGGATTCGGCAAGAAATCGCGCTGTTTCATGAGCAAAATTTCGCTGGATCCCTTGCAAAATCCCCGTGCCCAGATCGTCGAGAGGGAGATATAAATTGGAGTGTAATTCGGTCTTTTCACAAGATATCTCCGAATCTCTGATCAATGTCGATCCCTACTCAAACCGGCCAAACAAACAGCAAGAGACAGAGACCTCCTGAGCCGGAAAGGAAGATGACACTGTCACACCGCCGGCAATCCCCACTGGATTATACGCTCGATTTGATGCAAATTGCCAACGAGCCCGACTAATACATCGCCATGATTCTTTGATCTCTAGCTCTGCCTGATACGGCTTACTGTTCAGTTGGTTGCGATGATCGGATGATCGGTGCTACGAAGATAACGATGCTTTGTTTTATTGTTCAGCTCTGTACATTGCGTTTCTTGATGTCTTCGTTCTTTCACCAAACAAATTGGCCCAGTATTTTCGCTGCCTTCTTGTCTAGGGCTTGTTGAGTGAAGTGTGACACTTGCTTTTCTGTAAAAAAAAAAAAAAGGTGCAAATTTTGCAACGGGCAAAAATTGGAGACCATTTTCCCTTGTAACCTAGCCTAACACCACCAACTTTCTGCTTGTTATACCGTCATGTTCCGACCTGGTGTTGTGTCGTATTGAACACTAGTATATCCCTTGGCATCTTCATGATAGCAAGGGAAACTATATAGTTCCTGCCAATCACTATATGAATCTAGTCAGAATTTTGTCCCCCAATTAGTAAACAATTCTGGTTTAAACAACAATTAGTAAACAATTCTTGAAGAAGTTGCAACTTTCTAGTAGTACATTTCCTGCGATGGTTGGTCTAGTGCGCAGTGTGCGCCGGTGGAAAGACATGGAGGTCAAGCCGGAAGAGTATGACCGACGATGATATACAGCTTCAGTTCGTCCAAAACGGTGAGTGCAATGCACGAGAGGACTGTTGTGCCTGTGAAAACATTCTCATGAAACATGTGCAAAGAAATCACTTGACATGCGCAAAGAAACTAAAAGATAAATTTTTTTTGAAAGAAAAAAAATGGTGCAAGTATCTAACTATTAACAACCATACTGAAGTTCAAAGCATTTAACAATTTCCTTTTGAAAACAAAAGCGTCCTCTTGTAGCACCAATCTCATAGAATTTTGTTTGTGTTTTCCCACGCTATGTGCATTGTATTGCACACTAAAAAATGTGAAGCACAAAACAGAACCACAGAGAGCCCTCTTACTGGTTGTCATATATAGCTAACAACATCATTGTCAAATAAAATTAGTAAAATCTAAAAAGGGGAGCTTCTTTTTCTTTATTTTCGTTTCAAAAAGTTCAGCGTAATTCAGATAAAGATGCATACTCTTTAAAGGAGAGATGGTAAGACAAAAAATATCGCTACACAACTACAATACAATTTTAGAGAAAAATTCGTTTTGTAGTTCATCAATAGAGACATCTGATGTCACGCGCCTTGCCTCACCTGTCAGTGAAGCCACAGGTAGAAATTTCAATACATGTTTTTTTGGCAATGCATCATGTCATGTTATACTTCAAAAAAATGATGATCAAGCGACAACAAAATTGAATGGCCGAGTTTTCGGGCACCACCCAATAATCTTCATATATGTCATTGTCGTAGAAATTCGGTGAAGACGAGAAGAAAACTGCAATTTTGGGGCTCTTTTTTCCTTGCTCGATTATTTGGAGGCCATTTAAAAGCCGGACGGTTGGTTGAACCGCCCCTGTTCCCCAGCATGGTACTATGGTTGGCAGGGGGTGATGCTGACCTGGTAGAGGATGGGTTGGGGCCCACCCTGCTGACCAATGCTGTGCCAGGGTGCAATTCCCTGCTCTCAAGTTTCGGATATCTCAAGATAAAGTGGACAAGTCAAAAAGAAAAATTTTGCAGAAAATCTGGAGAAAAATTTTCTTGTGAATGTAGTTGATGTGTAGATGGAGGTTAGTACAAATTGAGTAATGCGATTTCGTGTAAGCTGGTGGAGAAGGATAGGAGAGGAGGGTTACACAACAGAAGTAATCTGCATTCTTTTACAACCTCTGGGGCATTCCATCTGAGTATTAAAATCCTAGGGGCATTCCATCTGAGAAAGCTATAACTTCATGCTGCATAGTGCATACCCTTTGCAACATGGCTCCATCTCGCCCTTTTGCGATGCTTATACTTAGGCCCTGTTTGGTACGGTTTCAGATTCTAGTAGAAACAAAAACGGTTCCAGATTCTTGGTAGAAACGTTTCAGGTAGAATCAGAATCACTTTCTGCAAACCGTTTGGTACGGTTCAAGATTCTAGTAGAATCTAGTAGAAACGGGGTTGAGGATGATTCAACCACGGTGTGAAAAAAGAAGAAACATTCCGAGTTTTAGCCCGTTTGGCTGGGTTTCTCCTAGATTCTAATAGAAACAGCCTGGTTCCAAGTTGCCAAACGGGGCCTTAATGTTTGTAAAGATCAGTTTCTTTTCTGCTAATTATATAAGAATTCTATATTGGTTCAGAATAAAAAATGCTAATACTATCCCTATTTCTTCAATGATTCTCATGGATTATGTGGTTATGCCAAAAGACCACCAGCATAGAGGGTTAGGGCCTATTTAGTAGGCCTATCGCATGATTATTTAGCTTATAAACCAAATAAAAACAACTTTTATTAACGCTGCAAATTATTTAAGCTGATAGTTGATGCACCTTATAAAACTCACTTTTTACTCTCAATAGTCTTAGGTTGTCTGTTGAAAGAGGACATACACTTCACAGTTAAGCCCAAAAATAAGTTGGCTATTTCCTGGGTTGGCTTATCTTGGTGATATGACATCGAGATTGCTTAAACTAGGCTAAACGACTCTATACCTCATACAAGTTCTTCAAGATACTTTAATTCATGAATTATTATGGGACTCAATTTCCTATTACTCCAAGAATGTTAGTAGGGTACTCCGGTACCTAACTTCTTCCTGGGTAAATCGTAGTCTTGCAGACCAGTCTGTAGTACATTTTACTTCAGCTACGTCTTGTTTGCTATCATCCAACTAGCTTTGTGATATACTATCTGTTTCACTGCATTTGTTCATGGCCTTGAGTATTCATTTCAATATTTTGTCTATTGAGAGAATATAGAGTGTACCTATTGTAAATTTTCCACTCTCTATCCTTAATACTTTGAAAGATGTTAAATGGTTTTGGTATGTCAATTAATAAGGGTATATATGATTACTTCTCATTAAGTATTTCTTAGATTTAGTGCTTCTTGGTCTATGCGTTTGGTAGGCCATGGACAAATATAACAACACCGAGGGAGTACATTTTTAGGAAAAGCTAGGTTCATGTTGTTATTATTAAAAACTGGTTTTTTAAACCAAATCTTGTGTCTTTTTTTGTAGGGGTTAGATTGATATCCTGGTTGAAGAGCTAATAGAAAACACCAAGAGGCTGATTAAAGTAACATCAAAGGAGATTGATAAGTAGAGGCAAGCTCTGTTTAATGGGCACATGCATTGACAAAGCTAGGATAAAAATAGAGGCTGTGCTAAAAAAAAAATTGAGCTAAACTGAGATAAACATAGCAAGTAGTCTTGTGCAATTGAAATTCATATATGAATAAAAGAGGAGCATGAATGTACCTCGTTAAGGGAAAGGCATCTCAAAAACACATGAAAATATCATTGGTTACAGGAGTACTATTTAAATTGCTTGTGCAATAATTACGCAATGTTCGTTTATCTATTATTGCAAATCTCTGAACAAATACGACTATACTACTAACTACAATCAGTACCACACAAATGGTCATATTTGATGCATCATTTCACACAGTTTTGACGTTTGCGTGAAAATCCGTTTGTGAAGGCCCATAGAAAATTACACTGATTGGATCAAATTCACCGTTTTGGCTAAGTACTCTCCATTTGGTGTCCATTTTCAGACAATGTCATCTTGGACATTTGGTTGCAATTGAACCTGTTCAATGGCTTGCCACAAGCGAACGAATTCGTAAAGCTCCATTCCGGTTCTGATTCTACGTAGTGGCCTAAGCCAGTTCCTGTTAGCTAGCTCCTCCCTGACTGTTCATCCCCTCCCCCAGACTAATTTGAAGCAGGTAGGGGCAATCTCTTATGGGGAGGTTCCATCGAGCCAGTTGGATCCCCAAAATTTGCTTTTATGCCATTTCCCAGTGTTAGCTTGGTGCTCGCTTTGAAGAGCGGTCAATGTCATCACTTAGCACCACTGACCTAGCCCATGGTATGTCCTGCTCATTCTAGTCGTACCATAGCCAACAAAAGCGGAGAGCTCGTTCGAACCTGTCAAGGTCCTTGACCCCAAGGCCTCCTAGAGACCTTGGTCTACATATTTTCTTCCAATTTAATAGGCAATGTCCTCCATTGCATTCCTATTCGCCTCTCCAAATGAAATTCCTTTGGAACCTGTCAAGTCTCTTTATTGCCCATTTGGTAAACGGGAACACCAATAGGTGATAGACTGCTAGAGAAGTGAGGACCGAGTTTGTCAAAACCATCCTGGCAGTGGAGAGCATCTTCCCCTTTCATCTTGCCAAACGGCTTTGGTTTTTATCAATGAGCATTTGAAAATCCGATCGTTTGTTTTAGGATGCAAAGGGCATATAAGGATATGCGTATCGTAGCACACTTGGATGGAATCTGTTTGATGTAGTTTTCCCGGGTTGCTTTAGAGATCAATATTTGCAGCGGGTCCATAGCCAAGATGAAGAGCATATGAGAAAGCGGATCCCTCTGCCGTAGGTCTCTCCTATGCTGGATTGGCCGTCCAGGGATGCCGTTGGGCAGGACACGGAAAGAGGAAGATGTCAGGATCATTGAGATCCACTCTCTCTGGCGCCGCCCGAATCCCACATGGTTTAGAAGTTCTAGGAGGCACAATAGAAAGTGTTTTAGCCTAAACGAAGAGATCGAAATCATGTTTGCATAGATTTTTTAGTGCACTACAAAGAAGCAAAAAAATTGGAGTTCTTGGAACTTATAACCGAATTGACTACCTCTAGTTCTCATGCTCAACATTCAAGAAAGGCAACAAAAGGGCGGAGGCGCGGACTGTTTGGAACACATAAAGTTTCACAGTAAATAGCGCAATGCCCATGTGAATCCTATAGAAGTCATGCGTTTCAAACGGAACAGTAGATGCGCTGGGCGCCTGAGAGGCTCTGAAGAACTTCCATGCGTATGTTCCCTGGCAAATTAAGCAGAATCATCACAGATTGCACGATGAAATGATTGGAAGCTTCGTCAATGGTCGAGCTCGACGGTCGTTCCAGATGTAACCAAACATCGTAATGTCTGACGCAACAATGCCCCCCCATGATCACCGTCACTGAGCAAAATCTGTTCCTGAGCATATGCCAATAAAGGCATGTAACCAAGAAATGATGGCAGAGCCCTTCGCATCATGGGTATCCATGGAGCACGTACGGTCGTACCATGATGACCGTGACCGAGATACAATGATTGGCGTTCGATTTTTACCCTTCGCCCCATTTTCTTTTAACGCAAAAGCGCAAGGATATCGAGTTTCAAGTATACCAAATTCTTTCGCTGCTTTCAAGATAAGTAGGTTTTGCAAGTCTTTTCCCCATCCAACAAATTTAATGGATGAAATCACCGATAAACAGAGAAAAGACAAGCGTATAAAAAGAAGATAGGATGGTATCAATCACAATTGTCCACAAGAACATCAACCCTTTGTCACATCACAACTATTTCTTGTACAGACAAAAAAAAACTTATTATTGCCCAGCACTTAAATTCCAACATCTAGAGCCAACAATGAACCGCGTTGACTAATCCAAACCAATAATGTTAATCTTCAGAGTCATACACAAAAAATAATTAATAACACCAAACAGCAAGCCCTTGAGCAGACAAATTTCTTTCCCAAAGACCGTTCGTCCAAGGACATACCTGCGGTAAAGCGGATATCACAACAGGGCTGAATCCAGCCGTGTTGATCCCTCATATGCATCAGCAATCATCTCCAGCAGTAGAGCAGGTTTGCAATCTGTTTCAAATCATGATCACCTCAGCCAATGAATTTTCAGAAATATAATCACAAGCGAACGAATTCGTAAAGCTCCATTCCGGTTCTGATTCTACGTAGTGGCCTAAGCCAGTTCCTGTTAGCTAGCTCCTCCCTGACTGTTCATCCCCTCCCCCAGACTAATTTGAAGCAGGTAGGGGCAATCTCTTATGGGGAGGTTCCATCGAGCCAGTTGGATCCCCAAAATTTTGCTTTTATGCCATTTCCCAGTGTTAACTTGGTGCTCGCTTTGAAGAGCGGTCAATGTCATCACTTAGCACCACTGACCTAGCCCATGGTATGTCCTGCTCATTCTAGTCGTACCATAGCCAACAAAAGCGGAGAGCTCGTTCGAACCTGTCAAGGTCCTTGACCCCAAGGCCTCCTAGAGACCTTGGTCTACATATTTTCTTCCAATTTAATAGGCAATGTCCTCCATTGCATTCCTATTCGCCTCTCCAAATGAAATTCCTTTGGAACCTGTCAAGTCTCTTTATTGCCCATTTGGTAAACGGAACACCAATAGGTGATAGACTGCTAGAGAAGTGAGGACCGAGTTTGTCAAAACCATCCTGGCGTTGGAGAGCATCTTCCTTTCATCTTGCCAAACGGCTTTGGTTTTTATCAATGAGCATTTGAAAATCCGATCGTTTGTTTTAGGATGCAAAGGGCATATAAGGATATGCGATCGTGAGCACACTTGGATGGAATCTGCTTTGATGTAGTTTTCCCGGGTTGCTTTAGAGATCAATATATGCAGCGGGTCCATAGCCAAGATGAAGAGCATATGAGAAAGCGGATCCCTCTGCCGTAGGTCTCTCCTATGCTGGATTGGCCGTCCAGGGATGCCGTTGGGCAGGACACGGAAAGAGGAAGATGTCAGGATCATTGAGATCCACTCTCTCTGGCGCCGCCCGAATCCCACATGGTTTAGAAGTTCTAGGAGGCACAATAGAAAGTGTTTTAGCCTAAACGAAGAGATCGAAATCATGTTTGCATAGATTTTTTAGTGCACTACAAAGAAGCAAAAAAATTGGAGTTCTTGGAACTTATAACCGAATTGACTACCTCTAGTTCTCATGCTCAACATTCAAGAAAGGCAACAAAAGGGCGGAGGCGCGGACTGTTTGGAACACATAAAGTTTCACAGTAAATAGCGCAATGCCCATGTGAATCCTATAGAAGTCATGCGTTTCAAACGGAACAGTAGATGCGCTGGGCGCCTGAGAGGCTCTGAAGAACTTCCATGCGTATGTTCCCTGGCAAATTAAGCAGAATCATCACAGGACTGCACGACTGAAATGATTGGAAGCTTCTGTTCGAATTCGAGCTCGACGGTCGTTCCAGATGTAACCAAACATCGTAATGTCTGACGCAACAATGCCCCCCCATGATCACCGTCACTGAGCAAAATCTGTTCCTGAGCATATGCCAATAAAGGCATGTAACCAAGAAATGATGGCAGAGCCCTTCGCATCATGGGTATCCATGGAGCACGTACGGTCGTACCATGATGACCGCACTGAGATACAATGATTGCGTTTCGATTTTTACCCTTCGCCCCATTTTCTTTTTAACGCAAAAACTGCAAGGATATCGAGTTTCAAGTATACCAAATTCTTTCGCTCGTTTCAGTACAAGTAGGTTTTGCAAGTCTTTTCCCCATCCAACAAATTTAATGGACTGAAATCACTGATAAACAGAGAAAAGACAAGCGTATAAAAAAGAAGATAGGATGGTATCAATCACAATTGTCCACAAGAACATCAACCCTTTGTCACATCACAACTATTTCTTGTACAGACAAAAAAAAACTTATTATTGCCCAGCACTTAAATTCCAACATCTAGAGCCAACAATGAACCGCGTTGACTAATCCAAACCAATAATGTTAATCTTCAGAGTCATACACAAAAAATAATTAATAACACCAAACAGCAAGCCCTTGAGCAGACAAATTTCTTTCCCAAAGACCGTTCGTCCAAGGACATATCTGCATTCTGCGGTAAAGCGGATATCACAACAGGACTGAATCCAGCCGTGTTGACCCCTCATATGCATCAGCAATCATCTCCAGCAGTAGAGCAGGTTTGCAATCTGTTTCAAATCATGATCACCTCAGCCAATGAATTTTCAGAAATATAATCACCGTCCTGTTTTCGCACGTTTCATCCCAGTGGAATTGAAGGGGGATACACTTGGACTAAGGTGGGAGCTTGGACTTTCCTCCCTTAGGGTGCCATTCAGCATTGCCAATTCTCTCAGCTGTTGCTTCTTGTAGTAGTCCATGGACTCATCCTGACAATAACACCAGTTAGCAGGATAGGTAATGCCAAGTTAGAAGTAAAAACAAAGATTGTAAATAAAGTGGAAACCAACAGGACGTAAGGGTGCGTACTACTGGTTTGAGAAGATCGTCTAGTATGGCCACAGCTTGGTTTATTCGAGCATCAACGATATCCACCGGGAACTCAGCTTCCACAAGCAGATGCAGTGGATCATTTAAATGCTCGTACCCAGGCTTGTCTCTAAGCTTGTCTTCCTATATAAGAACAAGCTTTATTTTTCAGAACCTCTCCAACATTGTTTATAGTCAGGAGATGAGAAAACTTGTTAAACTCAAGAGGTAGTACTGTGAGCATGATTAAGAAAAAAGTAAGAGCTGTGCTTCTATGCTTTCCCTCCTAATACAAGTTGCACAAACAAACGAATGGATAAGTAATCATCATCTACCCTTCATTCATGCTTTAATAGTTGTGCAACTTTTAAAAAGAAGAGCGTAGAAACACCTCTCAGTAAGTAATTAGATTTTGAAACTAAACAGTTATCTTATTTAGACACGGACCAATTAGAAAAAAGATATACTGATGTCTTATCCATAACAAAAGAGTTTCAGTTCACATATATTATTAGGCAAAAGATTTGAGTGCAAGATTGCAAGTCAGAAGCAAAGGTTACATTTAACAGAATGAAATCAGGATTGCAGTTAAGTTTGGAATATTATTTGTATGGCAGCCACAACTAAATAGAGCATTTTAAAGATGTAAGAACATTACCCTATAGTTGAAATCTTCGCCTACAGCAACAGTTTATTATATTAAAACAACAGCAAAGTTATGCCCAGTATCCACTATTCAGGGGATAAAATGAGAATATAGATGAAATGAATCTAATAAACAATACAACTTCGTTTTATTGGCAAGTTTTTTTTGAAAAAATACTCTGTTTTATTGACAGTTCCATATGCCTGCTTAGTACTAACTGCAGTCAAACCAAACCAGAGAAATAAGAGTTATGGGTGAGATACCACTAGTGCATCAAACTTAGATAGACAGATTCCAGAAGGTTTGAGGCTTTGGGCACCATATCCTGGCTGACGTACTAAAACAGTCACAGATTATACATCTGGACGAGCCTAGATTGCATCTTATGACACTTGAATATCACAAATAATTGAGATCAAAATTGGAAGTGTTTCTTTAACTTTAATTAATATTAATCCCACTATTTCTTCAACAGCTATCAACATTTTACTGGGAAAAGCAAAATAGATGCCTTTCTTTAAAATATAGGTAGCTTGGTATCAATCAGTACCAACCGTAGGTTTTATATATTACGATACTACTTAGAATTGATTAGCCAATTCAGTTACCAGCCACATTTACTATATTTATATTTCAGTGTACATAATAAGTATTGTAACATAACAGAAGTGGTCCTAAAAGGTTCCTCTCCTTTTAATAAGTAGTAGACAAGTAGAGCATGACAGTTCTAATCTGTGTTTAATTACCTTAACAGAATCTTTCACTGAACTCCGTCCACGAATATAGACTCTACATTGGGTTGTAGCTTCAACTCTTTTTAGGGAGTTTCCTCGTGGTCCCAACAAACGACCAACAAAGTTGTACTAATCATAACAAAAAATTGGAAATGATTTGGATTTGGCATAGCACGTCAAAATGGAAGTCAAAACAGTTCATCCAAATAGCTGTAGCTAAAAAGAAGTTGTACATACATTAGGATACTTGTCCACAGGAACATCAATCCTGACAAGTTTCTTCACAACAGGGCTGCCAGAAACTCCAGGAGGACCATTCCAGCCCATGGATGATGATTGGAGTACCCCCATATGCTG
Organism: Rhipidocladum racemiflorum; assembly: GCA_036346355.1. Taxonomy (NCBI): domain Eukaryota; kingdom Viridiplantae; phylum Streptophyta; class Magnoliopsida; order Poales; family Poaceae; genus Rhipidocladum; species Rhipidocladum racemiflorum. The sequence goes on along the minus strand of CM070578.1, from coordinate 11,427,958 downwards.
AAAAAAACATTTCAATATAAGCAAAGAAGCAAGATAATATAACAAATGTTGGCAGTTGGTACTTGGCAAATGGAGACAGCCACTATTGTGCATTGATTACATGACAAAAACAAATTATACAAGAGTCATAATGATTAGGAAAGGACTATGAACAAAGAAGTTCATATGTCCATGTCAATTCCTTAACAAAGCCCAAGCTGTTTTTCATCATGTATTGTTGAATTACTATTTTCATGGGCAGGTGAAGTTGCTAAAAAATTGAAAACATTGGTTACAAGAATAAGGTTTTAACCAGAGCTAGTATTTAAATATAATAATTTCATGGGCAGAACCAGTCATTTCTGATAGTAATTCCCTTACATGGACCACCTGCGCTAGTTGGCAGCATGGGTAAATCTGCTAATTTGCAACGCAATATCTCCTCAAAAAATATTTGAAAGTACCAGAAGATATATACTGGCATACTAAAAATTCTCCAAGCACTGTGTCTTAATAACGGGTGCACATGCTATATACAAGGGATGACAAGGCAGTTAGGACGTGTAAAATCAATAATCACAATTCACAAGATCATATGAATTTGCACGACCTCTGTTTGCATTCCCGACCATCCCTCCAGATCCATTGGTTGACCGTTCATAGGGTGGCCAGCTAATCTTAATGGGTTACCATGATCGATTCTCTCAGGTTCAGCAAAATTTGGGTTAGGTGGTAAAGAAGATGCTCGCAAAATTTCTGCATTGAAGAAAACAAACCATATGAGATTTGAGTACGTATCATCTGAAACACCGTTGAATATAAACGAGAAAAGTTCAATTTATTCCACTTCAAATCAGGGACAAAACAACCAGGCGAGATTTTTCAACATGTCTAAAATGGTAAAACATGAAATTACAGCAAGAAGCTAGAATTTAGAACCATCACACTCAATTGTATAATAGCTTACATAGTTACATTAAGATACAAAAGTAAGACATGAAGCATGCCGACTGAATGATATGATTGGAGAGTTATACAATGTTCATATTCTCATTTCTCAATGGATTACCTTATATGGTTTTTACATACCATAGCTTGTGGTACATTTATATTTTACGTGGAAGTAATTTACGGTGGCAAAATCAAAATGTGTAGGGCCAATGAGTGAAAAGATACCCTTGGTGTGAATTAAATCGGAAATAGGGTTTGTGACGAACAACTAGACAACACGATCTAACAAATATCCTTTTGAACGTCTTTTCTTATTGAAAAGGAAGACAAGATTGTCCAAGAAGAATAGAAGTTTCTTCTGATGAATAGCAGGGATAGCTAAAAATAGCAATTGGGTGAATGTACTACTCAGATAGGCAAATGGTATTCAAAACTATTAAGAACTCCGTAAATAAATAACATTAGAGTAATACGCAAAAACCAAAAAAGGCAAAGGAAAGGAACCTTGGTTTAAAAGCCTGTTACAAAATGGAAGAACTTGCACGAAGGGGGCTAATTTCTGCCTCTCGGCAAGTAACTCAGCAAGATAACTGCGAAGCAAACAATCTTATTAGACAGATCAATTATAAGCATCACAGACATCGATTTACTGAAGAATAAAAAAATCATAATCACTCAAATCATTTGAAACATAAAAAATACTCCAAAACAGGATACAAAATGATCTGTACAGCAGAGAATCTAGTTAAAACGATGATCACTTCGCAGATGAACTTTACATCAGAGTCCAATCAAAGAGATAATGCTCACTTATTCCTAACAGTCGCCAACAGTCAACGAAACAGACTCAAATCTATCGTTAGCAGGCAATCCCCAAAATCCCCCAAGTCGGGAGATCGCTATAGCAGCGGGACTGCATTGATCAACGCCAAAATCACGCCAAGACGGTCAAAATTAAGCGCAACTCTCGCGCGACGGGAATCAAATTTCACACTCCTCCGAATGATTTCAAGCCAATAGGATAGGCGAGACAATAAAAAAAGCAAAACTTTGCAGAAATATCACATGGAATACAAAACTTAATAGCAGGGGGGCGGGTGGAGCATGCACATACCTCTCCCTCTCAGAGGCAGACGACCTCACGGGATTGCGGTGGTGAGGGGAAGAATGGACACCAGATGGCGAGTACTGGAAGAAGTGGGGTGGTGGGGTCCTCTCATCCATGGCTCCCAACAAGAAACAAGAATTCAAAGGGAAACTCTACAAGATTGCAGCAATCTTTGGGCAAACCAGGGAGGGGCAAGAAAGAGCCCAGGGAACCAAGAAATCAAGAAACCAAGAAGAGCAAGCAGCTAGGTTGCTCTCAGAGCAAATGACCTGGGAGGAGGCCTATATGGAATCCAAGGAAATCTAAAAAGATAGAAAGGTGCCAAGAATCAAGAAATAAGTATATGTATGTGTGTATAAAATAAAAAGGGAAGGTGATGATGGGTTTGTATCAATCAATGATCAGAGCCCAGGCTGTGCAGGGGTTGGCAGCAGCTCTTTGTGGCCTGCCTGCCTCCTGCTGTTGGTGTTCTTGCTTGCTCCTCGTCTCTCTCTGTATGTACAACACCACCACACCCTGTGGGAGAAGGGGGTGGGTGGGAGGAGGTGACGCCCTGAGAGAGAGAGAGAGAGAGAGAGAGAGAGAGAGATGGGAAGAGACAAACCCAAAACAGATTAACAGAGCGCATTGGATGCTCCCTCCCTCACTCTCACTCCTGTATGTATCTCACCAGTTCACATGATTAGAGTCGACCCTGCCTGATTGCTTGTTTTTAGAGCTTATTTCTTTTTGCCCCTTTTATTATTATTTTTAAATAAATTCATTTCACCCAAATCAACAAAAATTGAACAGATAGACGCCATGTCAGTTAAAACCGCGGTGATTTATGACAAGGGTTGTGCTTTTCACGGTTCTAAGAGTTTAAGGGTGTCAAATATCAGAGCTGATTTCCATACTTTAGCAAGAGTTTAGACGTTTTTTTTTTCTTTCTGGCAAGTATTATCATTTCCGCTGGTTATATTTACGAAAAAACAAAATTAGTGTAGGGTAGAACGGCTAAGTGGGAAATATCAGAAATCTTTAAAAAAAAAAACTAGTACCACAATTTTAGGTAAAAATCTATCAACAAATTTGTTTAGGAGGCGTTTGGTTGCCTTCTCAGCTCAGCCAGGCTGCATGAGTGGAGCCAGGCTGATGGGATCCAGGCTGAGTGGATGCAATGAGATGGTGTTTGGTTGACTGTATGAGCTGGTGCAGGTTGAGATGAGATGGTGTTTGATTGATTGTATGAGCTGGTGCAGGTTGAGATGAGATGTTGTTTGGTTGATTGTGTGATTGGAGTTGGCTAAGAATAGATGCTGTAACACACTTCTGACAATGACGAATCGACTGAATTCAACATCACAGTGTTCAATTTTGCTTTTGACAATTCAACAATTCAACAATTTATATTCGTACATCACAGGTAGACAACACAAACTGAAGTAGAAGCAACAGAAGTATATTCTTGTCGTCCTTTTGTATGATTACACATCAGTCTTCAATAGTAGCAGCAACAGAAGTATAATAGCAACATCATCTGAAGTAGCGAACATAGTAGCAGCAACAGAAGTTCATATGATTACATAGTAGCAGCAACAGAAGTTCAAACGATTACAGTGACAAACTTGGACATGACAACACAAACTGAAGTAGCGAACAATCATAGTAGCAGCAAACAGGACATAATAAAGACATAGCAAACGAGTACTCCTGCTCCATGTGTTCCTGCTCCAGCACAAACTAGACATAGCAACAAAAACTAGACATAGCAACAAAAAGAGTACTCCTGCTCCATGTGTTCCTGCTCCAGTACTGAATGGCTGTCGTACTCCATAATAAAGCTACAGCATAAAAAAAACACAAGAATGATCAATCACAAACGATAACATAACATTTCTATCAGAAATCATGTGAGAGGACAGATTATGCGACCATACAAATTTCTATTTCCCTACATGTTTCAGAGGTTATTCTTCGCACAAAACGACCGTAGCCACATAGCACGATGGTTCTCCTTCATAGTCACAAATGCAGCACCTTGCGCCCTATTATCCACCAAATAAGAGAAAGCAGCAAACAAGACATCCTCCGCGAACCCATTCATGTTCATGACAGCCCCATACAAGTCAGGATGCACCTCATGCACTGTTGTCTCTCTAATGGCAGCTGCGACATTGTTGACTGCCTCTGTCATGCCAGACAACATAAGGGCTTCCTCATCAGACATAAATCTCTTCCTTTTCTTATCCTTTTTAGACACACTACCAGCATCGTTAGTTTGTGGATTGGTCTTGTTTGATACCTCGTGGCTTTCATTGCTAGCCTCGTCCTTCTGATTGTCCATGAAGTCACTTGGGTCCCCAAGTGCCTCATTAGATCCCATAGCATACTTCCCAGTAGCCATACCACTCCCAAATATAGTCATCATTGCCACATAGTTGTCAATAGGCTTGTTTAGATACTCATCATCCTTAGGATGTGCCTACAAATACAAGAAATAGTAAGAAGGCTTTCAAGCAGCTGAGTTCTTCATATATATACAGCAAGATCCTACCCAGTCGGTGATGATGCAAGCATGTATCCCAGGAAAGACAAACATGTATCCCAGTGATTACTACTTGTTTCAGCTTTATCTCATTTCTATGGAATATTGCCATAATACTAATGTCAGTGGTAGTAGCACCATCCATCATATTTTTAACATGCCAGTAGCACCATTCATCTAATTAAGTTCAGAATATACTATTGAGGCATTTCATTTCAGAGTTGCATTTCAGTTCACCTAGCATATCATATGGTACTTTATATGGTAGCTAGCTACACGGCAGTACTGCTGTTTCACTCCAATACCCATCAATCATTCGATCAAAAAAAAAATCTTCAGGATCAAAAAAATATTGAATGGACAGTTTCTAACATGCAGTTCGAAGGACCTTCCCAGTAGGACCTTATCTCATGTCTATGGAATATTGCCATAATAGGACATGATCCACTACATGTACATGCACATCATTGAAAGCATATCGCATTTATCTGAAGCAAAGCTTTTCCCAGGACAAGGACCCCAACAGTAATATACTAGGTAGCAGTCTGTCAGCTCACTCTCATGGATTTATTAGAGGAAAAGGATCCCAACAGTGGTAGTAGCACCATCCATCATATTTAGAAAACTTCTGAAGCTTATACTTAATTAGAAAACTTAAAAGCGTTTATATATCAAGGCATTATAAAGTCTGAACTTCTTTTTGATACAATGTATGACATATATAGCTTATCATGGACCAACTAGTGACAAACATGAAAAAACAGATAAATGAAGGCTCAATAAAGTAAGGCTCAATAACATACCTTAATGTGACCCATATAGTGCTCCTCCTCCAACACTATTATGTGATTAACCTCATCCCAATGTGCTCCACTCAAATCTCTAAGCTTAGTAACCTTCACCCACTTTTGACGCCACTTACGAAGGTGATTGTACACTTGTGTGCCACTCACATCACTTCCAGTGAACTCTTTAAGATCCTTCGCCACTTTGTTGTAGTGAACCTCCTTGAATCCTTTATCAGTTCTTACCCCACTTTTTATAAGCTCACTCATGCGACGGAGGACAAATGAAGACATCACACTAGTCCACCTCATTTGAACCCTTCCAGACTTCCCATTGTCATCGGCACTACCTCCAATATCAATAATCTCCTCAGCCATAGTCTGCAATAAATGGAAAGAGCAAAAACATGATTGGACAATACTTAACCATATTAGGAGCACCAACATGATTGGACAACATGATTAGACAACACTTAACCATATTAGAGTAGCACAAAATTACAATAGTTGTCCAAAATGCAATCTAATAAATATTACAATAATTATTACAATAGTTGTCCAAAATGCAGTCCCATAACTAGAATCATTACAAGAACTCATCACACATGAGAATTGCCTCTATTAGCCCACATGGCGTTAGCCCACTCATCCCTCTTAGCTACCCAAGCGGAGTTATCTTCAGAAGAGGAAGCCTCGACATTGGCATGTTGGACAACACTAATATCATTGTTGGGCACCCAATCTTCCTCTGTCGGAACCATCTCATCTTGCCCATGTAGAAGAATCCAATTGTGTAAAATGCAACAAGCCAAAACTAACTTCACTTGGGTCTTGTATGGGTGAAAAAGCTTGTTGTCTACAATGCAAAAACGATTCTTCAATGCCCCAAAAGCTCTCTCAACCGTGACACGAAGGCCGGAATGTCTTAAGTTAAACAGCTCTTTTGGATTAGTAGGATAGTGCCTTCCGTCGTACTCATTTAAATGGTACCTAGTTGCTCGATAAGGTGGCAAAAACCCAGGTTGACATGCATATCCAGCATCTACCAAGTACCATTTCCCTATCAATTCAACAAAATAAATTAGTTTTTATGTTATCGAATAGGTCTTAATAACAAATGCACCTACTTGTTACGTTAAACATTACCTGGTGCAACCCGTAACCCATCATTTCGTTCTAATGCATCGGCAAGGATTGTCGCATCGTGTGCCGATCCCTCCCAACCAGCTAGTACATAGGTGAACCTTAGATCAAAATCGACAGCGGCTAGCACATTTTGGGTGGGATATGGCTTTCTACCCCTAAAAGCAGCAACATTTGCCTTTGGAACTCTTGCACGCACATGAGTACCATCAATAGCACCCACACAGTCCTATATAAATCAAAGCGAGTATTTCAAACCATATAAGCAAACAACACAAACTAAACCTAAGAAATTGTCGCATGTATTACCTTAAAATAGGGATACCACCTTGAACTCGAGCTGATCTTTACGGGTGTCTCATTGGAGGGGGGCCTAATCATCTCATCTCGCAGCTCTCCAATAGCATACAACACTTCCTTGAAGTACCGACTCACTGTTTCTATAGATCGCCTAAATGTGTGATGGATAACTCTGAATCTTTGGTTATGCCCAACTATATGGAGAAACATTGCAACTTGCTCCTCTATACATGTATGTATGCTATCACGCAGGAAATTCCTATCCCTAAATAGGTTGCATAGGCGGAAAAAAGGGGCTCTTCTCATGCGCAACATGTTGACACACTCGATATCACTAGAGTTAAAAATTAGATTTAGATTGGCTTGGCGTTCAATGTCTCTATTGCACATAGGACCATAGGTGACTGCAGGTCTAGTTAATCTAGCCAATCTAATTCTATTAACAAAAAATGCATGCATGACCGTAACAAGTGCAACTGCTTGAATAATAAGCTTTCTTCGTTGGCTTCGCATATCCATCTAACAAATAATAGATGACTATATGTTAATGAAAAATTATATTCCTGTACACCACATTCAAATAAGTAGTACAACCAACATTATGCAAAAAAAGGAAATGGCATGCCAAGATACAAAGAAGCTGTCCAACATCCATAGTTGAGCAAAATGTAATTAAATATACTTTAAAATCAGAAGAGTAAGATTGAGAAATAGATGACACACCTTTTCCCCAAACTAGATTGCTCAAGACCACAAGAATCTCCACTGACAGACTCAATCCCAAGCCTGTCAAGTGCCAACAAAACAGCAGTCAATACAAAAATACAAGGGCAGTGTAGTCATGTTTCTCAGTTGGTATACTCGAACTAAATAAAAATCAGAACAGAGTTCAAGAATTGAGAGCTCAGTTCTCTGCAATTCACAAACCACAACCCATCTTTCAATCTATGCAATTTGCTCCCTGTTAATCAACCCAATTCCAATTGAAGGTAACCTAGGAAGATATGGCTAGGTTCATGATTCTCAATTTCTTGTTAATTCCCTTTCATTTGACAGTGTATAGTAGTAGATATGACAGTTGCATCTATAGATACCATAAAAATGAACGGCCATATGAGTAATAGCTGCATGTCAGAAATAAAGCCACAGCTAGAGTTGCATAGCTCATGACTGACAAGATTATATACCTCACTAGCAAACTAACTAGAAGTTTCCTCATTTGTTTATCTTACTAATTATCCTGATTCAGTTCCAGCCATTAGCGTCATGCCGACATTCTCTGCAATTCACAAACCACAACCCATCTTGTGCAACAAGGGCGTCCTAAATCACAGCTAAAAAGATGAAACACCAATGGACTCACATATCAATCAATGGACAGCAGAGATGGATAATAGAATCCTAGTTCTCTTTACAAGCAAGAATACTAGAATGTGAGATTAATACAGGTGGGTATCCCATAGTACACTAGTAGCCTAGTACTACCTTCTGCCATTATCCCATTCATAATCAGAACAAGGATGTTGATCCCAGCCATGTGCTAATAAGGCAATTTACGTTAACAACAGGGAAGTAGTAATCTGAACAACCAGAATCAGTGATGATAGATCGAAGTAAAATTTCTATCATCTTTGAAGAAATGGATGGCAACAATATACTCGTCATCGTGCAACAAATACAACAACCACCGAGATCCATTGCAGAGGATGGAATCGAACCTTCAAGCGAGAGAGAGGCACCGAGGGGAAGAAGTCGACAAGTGAGAGGCGCCGGCGGGGATGAGGTCGAAGACCGGCTGGAGGCACGTCGGGGGTCGGAGACGGGCGGAGAGGCGCCGGCGGAGAAACCCTAGGCCACGCGAGGAGGAGAGGAGGGCGGAGTTGCGCGTACGCGGAGGAGGAGATGAGGGCGGAGTCGCGTCGGGGGGGATGAGGTCGGAGACGGGTGGAGAGGTGCCGGCGGGGGGTGGAGACGGGCGGAGTGGAGAAACCCTAGCCCACGGGCGGAGTGGATGAGGGCGGAGGAGGGCGCCTGCGAGGGAGGAGGGCGCATGCGCGGAGCCAGGCCCGCTGGAAACGGCCGAATTTCTCGTTTCCGCAGGGCCTGGCTCCGGGGGAGACTTGCATCCGGTGGGACTGGCCCAATGGCGCAAAAAATCAACCAAACAGCTGAAAGTTGCATCTCTAGAGCCACTTCTCCCCAAATACAAGCAACCAAACAGGCCATTAGAGGCCGTAAGTCAACTCACTTCCATAGGCATGGGGAAGTGGATCCTACAATACATATTCCCTCCATCTTTTCCTCCCAATACAAGTTGCACAAATCTTGAAGCAAGCGAAGGGGTAAGTAATCCTCATCTACCCTTCATTAATGCTTTAATATTTGTGCAATTTAAAAAAAGATGAGCACAGAAGTACTTCTCCACAAATAATTATCGTTTTGAATATAGACTCCGTCAAAATTTTAAAACTTTGATTGCCAATATTTTTTAAAATATTGAAATTGGATACATAAAAACTATATGTGTAGATTTGCCTCAAAAAGTACTTTCATAATATGATAATTTTATTGGGTTTTATAAATATATTATAATATAAATTAGTGGTTAAAGTTGTGTTTTGATGATAATATCCATGTCCAAAACGATAACTATTTATGACCGAAGGGAGTACTATATTAAAAAATAGTAATTTAGTTTTTTAGACAATAGTATAGCTATTGATCTAAAAATTTAGTGGCATACTAGATTTAGACGACAGTGTATTTGAGAACAAGGAACACAAACTATAGACCAGATATTTCCCAATATTAACACCCTTATACGGCGACGGGAATTTTTTTTTAAATAATACTTTTTTAAAATCAAATTGCGTTTTTAATATACGGAATAAAAAATTTGCAAAAATAATGTGCCGTCGCCAAACGGTATGGCGAACACCCTATTTTCGCCGAACCGTCAGCGACACCCTATTTTCGCCAGGCAGTTCGGCGAAAATAGGCTAATTGCGCTATTAATTGTTCGTAAACATGGGTTAGGCTATTTTCGCCGCACGTTGTGGCGAAAATAGGTATTCGCCACACCGCTCGCTTAAAATAGGTAGTCGCCATACTATACGGCGAAAATATATAGTTCGCCAAGCCGTATGGCGAAAATAGGTAGTCGCCAAGCCGCACGGCTTAAAATGTATAAAATATGGAATAAAATAATTATACCACATGCATATAGTGTTGGATGTTCCATTTATGCAAAAATATGTAGGTATCGTACCATATTATGGAAAAATATTTCATCTACGCCTTTGTTCATTTGCAAAAAATATCTGCGGCTTTGTAAAATGTCACGCTCGAATGTATTTTTCGGCACGAATACCGCAGATTTGCTCTTTGATATATGGAGTATCATATTATGGGAAAATTTTTCATCTACGCCTTTGTTCACTACAAAAATATACCGCCACAATAACCCTAAGTACTATTGTCAACAATAACTTTTAAGCCTTTTCTGACTGTAAAATGTCTCGCTCGAATGTATTTTTCTAAGACGAATACCGCAGATTTGCTCTTTGATATATGGACTACCATATTATGGGAAAATATTTCATCTACGCCTTTGTCCACTACAAAAATATACCGCCACAATAACCCTAAGTACTATTGTCAACAATAACTTTTAAGCCTTTTCTACACTGTAAAATGTCTCGCTCGAATGTATTTTTCTCGCACGAATACCGCAGATTTGCTCTTTGATATATGGACTACCATATTATGGGAAAATTTTTCATCTACGTCTTTGTTCACTACAAAAATATACCGCCACAATAACCCTAAGTACTATTGTCAACAATAACTTTTAGGCCTTTTCAAGCACTGTAAAATGTCTCGCTCGAATGTATTTTTCAAGCACGAATACCGCAGATTTGCTCTTTGATATATGGACTACCATATTATGGGAAAATTTTTCATCTACGCCTTTGTCCACTACAAAAATATACCGCCACAATAACCCTAAGTACTATTGTCAACAATAACTTTTAAGCCTTTTCACTGTAAAATGTCTCGCTCGAATGTATTTTCCTAAGACGAATACCGCAGATTTGCTCTTTGATATATGGACTACCATATTATGGGAAAATTTTTCATCTACGTCTTTGTTCACTACAAAAATATACCGCCACAATAACCCTAAGTACTATTGTCAACAATAACTTTTAGGCCTTTTAAGTGACTGTAAAATGTCTCTGCTCGAATGTATTTTTTGGCACGAATACCGCAGATTTGCTCTTTGATATATGGACTACCATATTATGGGAAAATTTTTCATCTACGCCTTTGTTCACTACAAAAATATACCGCCACAATAACCCTAAGTACTATTGTCAACAATAACTTTTAAGCCTTTTAAACTGTAAAATGTCTCGCTCGAATGTATTTTCCAAGACGAATACCGCATGATTTGCTCTTTGATATATGGACTACCATATTATGGGAAAATTTTTCATCTACGCTAGTTGTTTACGCTGATAGAATTAAATGGTAAGACATAATATGAGAAAGGACAATAACAAAAGCATGTAGATGCAAACAAAGAATCTTAGTACGCAAACTCAACCTTAGTACTACAGATACAACGGATATTAAACAAAGGACGGCATTGCTAGGAGAAGTGCCAATAACATCGATTGTAATGGTGGAACAAGTGATCGTTCCGCCTATGTTCAGAGAGTGGGAATGATGCCATACATTTTCTACATATTACATCACTGTCAATCTTGTGCGATTTGTTCTCGGACACCGCTCAATCTCTCTTATGAAAGAGCTCCATGGCCGCGCTGATGCTCCCACCGCCGCCGAATGGGTAGCCTATGCCATACGCCTCCGGGTGTAAGAAGTAACTTGTTTGTGTGCATTCTGTGGAGTCCCGCCTCCCATATGGGCATGCCTTCCCGATTTCGGCGCCCCTATGTTAATACCACCGGGTTGCGGATGGCCTTTGTAATGCGTCAAGGATTTGTTGCGCATCGCGGACCTCGGCCATTGCTTCCCCTTGTCCAAGACCATTCAAGAGGATCGAACCCTCTTGCCCTTCCGAGACTTGCCGAGACGCCTCCTCTGTTTTGGCTCGCACTCCACGATATGGTCCAGGAGGTGTGTGTTGGGCTTCTTGTTGTACAACCGAAAACGTGCCCTGCAGTCAATGCAAGATGCCCGTGTGGTGGTTGGAGAATACCGCTTGTGTACTGGGTCCGGCTTTTCGGGAGGTAGTAGCACCACGGCAAGGGTTGCTCTCCCGATTATCAACACGGGAAGTTTGAGATGTGGGTGGTACGCCTCCTGGTCCACCTGGTTGAAGTACCAAGACCATGCATCCTCGGACAAAGGGCACCCCAGAGAATCTTCTATCCGCTAGATCCTCGTCGCCGTATCAACCATCGCCTCGAGGCCGTGGTCGCACGATTCCTGGCTGCGTTGGCCCTCGAGGAGGATTTTCTTGCCTTGACTTGAGCCATTTTGCAAACTTCTTTTGAAGTCCTCGTATGGCGATGAATTGATTTAGAATGGGTACATCGTAGTGAAACATGAGGCACGTGAAATCGACCGATTGGTTCGTCCCTTGCCCACCGCCCTTAACTCCTGGCCGATCTAGGTAGGGGACATATCCCGCCGCCTCTCCCACCGTGTGAAGTTCTCTGGCGAAGTGGGGTAGGCGTCGTGGCGCTTGTAGAGAAATTCGTAATCACGTCGTTCGCCCGTCGATCCATTGGAAAAAGCAACAACGGCCGCCGCCCTAAAAAACAAATAACGATGCATGAAATGGCATCATATCGTAATTAGGGTATGGACAACATTTGGTTTACCCGAAGCCGCGCACAACAAGAGTGAGCGCGGAGGCCGTATCTCCGTCGTGTAGATGCGTAACCTTCGCCACCAGGTTGCAGTCACATTTCGGCGTGGCAACTCCGGCAGAATCAAGCGCCAACGCTACTCTCATCCGGGTATTGGGGGTTAGCCTTCGCTTGTCGAAGAGGCGACGGTAGAGAACGACATCGTGGCCTACCGTGTGTGTGGGAAAACAGACTAAAGTTTATGGAAGTTATGGTCGTGTGATGCACATATCCCTCCTCGGTGGGTTTATAAAGAGTGGCGAAGGGGCAACCAAAGGAGAGTCTCGCGGACTTGAGTATTTCAAATCCGCGAGCATCGGATGCTTCGCAGCTCATGATGACATGAGCGTGGCTATGCCCACAACTTTAAACAGGGAATCTACGCCATAGCCGCTTTTGGCAAGATTATGCAAATTGAAATGACAAAGGCCGGAAAAGTTGATATGGCAAAAGTCGAAAAGCAATAATGACACGCGGTTGATATGACTAAAGATGATGAAATATATAATAGACCACGTATATGAGGAAGTACACAAAATAGATAGTAAAGCATAATAGGACAAAGTACCCAAAAATAACGCACATCCTAAGCCTGATCACCCCCCGGTGGTGGACCCTGACCCTGGCCTCGACCCTGGCCCTGACCCCTAGCTCTCCTTCGCGGACGCGCCGAAGGGGGTGCATCGTCGAGAGGTCGTGGGCGAAGCACCCGCGATGGTCCCGCCTGGCCGTAGTCCGAAGGGCTGTACCGAACCGGCGGGACACGCAGGCGGGGAGGCAACGGGTCTGCAGGAGGCTGCGTGATCTCGTGGGTGGAGGAGGCGGCGTGTCTTTGCGTGGGTCGAGGCTGCGTGAACGGCCCTCGCGAAGAATCGATCGGGCGATGAGTCGTGACGCCGTGCCTCGATCGGGTGTCCGGTAGAGGCATGTCCTACGAGGCCTACAAAGATGAGACATTAACATTTAATTATAGTGAGAAGATTAGATTCAAACGGGATCAATCAATGTTTATCGGCCACGGGTGTGGGGACCATGGTAGGCCCGCGTGGTGGCGTCGCTAATCGATCCTCCAAAGTGCCTCGAGCCGAGGCACTGGGTGTGGAAGCCGGACCACTGGCCGTAGCGGTGGTCGAGAAGGTGGTGTCTGTGAGCCGAGACCGGGTGGCGGCCTAGACGAGGTGCCCGGCCAAAGCGGATCGGGCTCGCCAAACAAAGACCAAGCTCCACGATCCGTCAGAGTGCAGCTCGACATGCCGCATGGCCTCGATAGCCGCTGGCTGTGAAAGTGGTCCCTGCCGCTGACCTAGACAGAAAGTCGGGCCATCTGTCTTTGCAAGCCCTCGCCTCGCCCACCTATCACGTACAAACAAACATTAAACATAACGACATAGCATTGAAATTACAATTGCATTAATGAGTAAAAATACAACGAGACTTACCATCCGGTGCGGTGCGATCTGCGTGGCTCGAGTACAAGTCTGCGATGCCAAGAAAGAAACACTGGGCCTGGCCGCTCTCGTAGAGGAGACGAGCACGGTCCGGCACGCGTGCAGGACAAGTACTCTGGTAGGAGGAGGGGTCGAGGGCGCGACCTCCTCGACAACGCCCTCCGCGCCGCCTCCCACGCGCAAGCCACGGCGCCATCCTTCGCAGCAAGGTCACCATGGCCTTCTTGGGTCCCTGGGTGGAGAACTCGCACAAAAGACCTCATTACTACAAATATGTCGTAAGCACTTAGCATTCTGTAGTGGCGAGTAACTCACGAGTGCACTTTCGCCGCACGCGTTCCCCCAAAGGAACAGGGACCACCCGGGCGTAGTCCAAATCGCTCGAGGAATCGGTGCGGGCGCGTAGTCCTCTGAAGACGTCGAAGACGAAGCTTCCTCCTCGCCTTCCAAGAAGGCCGGTCCTCGCTACAGAGCATGGACAGGCCCCCGCAGCCTCTCTCTCCTACACGCTCGTCATTGTAGGGGTCCTGCATTTACATTCCCGTCCCTCGGGTGGTCGAAGGCCTCGTGAAGGCGCAGGTACGCCGCGACGCACTGGACACATGCCCACCGTGGCTGCAATAGAGTAGAAATAATCGTAGCGGATGGCATTGAAATTACAATTGCATTAATGAGTAAGAACATGTACCCGTCGCCTGGTCCAGGCGAGCCCATCGTCGGTCGGTTCAGCATCACCGCCGTACATGTCGGCGGTAGTGCCGAGGGTCGACCAGGGGTCGACCCACTGAGAAGCGCCGAATGACCAAAGTCAAGAAGAAGCGGCATCCTGGCCGATTGGAGTTCCTCGCTTTCTTCACGCACGCGTCGCAAAGGGCGCGATGCGTGGAAGCAAGAACCGCCGAACCCCAGGATACCGCCGGTACATCGCCAGGCTCGAGTCCGCAATAGCCCGCGGCGTAGGCTATCCAACGGCGTCCCACGGTGTCGCCGTGACTCGACGCGTGAACATCACCCACCGAACAACCAAAGCAGATAGGCCTCGAGGTGCCTAGCAACCTGGTAGTCCGTGGGCTCGGCCGCCATCCGCCGCACTGCAACAATTGAAAGAGTGTGATATCACGTTAATGCTATGCAAAGCCGAGTAACATAGTAATATGTACAATCACTAACCTCGAACTGCCAACCACCTCCTCGATGGCCCGTGCTTCGTGCCTCACGCAGATCTCTCGGTCTATCTCCGCGACCCTGCCGAAGCGCAGAAGAAGTCCGCCCCCACCCAACAGAGCCACCGAGGGGCCGATCGCTGCCGGCGATCGGCAATCCAGTTGAGCATGGCGACGCCTGCAGCGTCACCGTCATCTCCCGACAGCGGTGAAAAGTGTGCGTCTCCGGCCTCCAATGGTCGACCAAACACGCTAACAAATGAGTGGTCGTGACGGAAACGCCGCGATCGCTGCGGGTCGCCACCCTGCGGCCTGGGGTCGTGCTCGACGGGTCGTCACCGAACCCTCCACCATGCGGACTAGCGGAAGCAGCCAAGACGTGCAAGCCTAACGAAGAACCACGAGTTGAATGAATTGAATGTAATGAACACTAATTGTACGAACAATGGAACATGTACAAATCGCAACTAACCTGGTGTGGAAGCGGCGCCAAGCACCATGCCTTGTTAGGCACACGAATCCGCTAAGAAGGGCAACTTGTCATTCCTCTACATCGTGTGGACGCGCGCACGGTGCCGCAGATTCCAAGATGTGGTCCAGGAATGAGTCGACCTGCTCCATCCCTGCACATAGAAATGTTTCAATATAAATCATACTACACAACGTACGGCAAGCACGACATATGTGAATAAAAGTACACAACGTATAATAATAAAAGACATGAGGGTTGAACATAAATAAAGGTACACAACATGTGACAAACACAACATATCCGAATAAAAGACACAACATATATGAATAAAAGACAACCAATCACGTCAATATTACAATACATATATGTATAAAAGACATAAGGAGTGAACATAAATAAAAGTACACAACATGTGAGAGACACAACATACATGAATAAAAGACACCCAATCGCGTCAATATTACAATAAAAAACATCTAACGTGCATATAATAACATATTTCGATACATAGCCACCACCACTTTCAGAACATACACCCTACGTAATCGGTTTGCCTTGTGACCATACTCGCCGCACTCGTAACACCTCCTAAGAGGGCCACCCACTTCAGATTCATCCATGTCGCTGCGAATGCGCCTAGTCTGTGGATCGACTGCATCGCCTTCCGCACACCTCCGCAAGGTTGGATCCGGCAAACAGATGCCCTCATCTCTGTTAATCGCAGTGAAATCACCGTGTGCACGAAAACCACGAAACTCACCCGACCAGATATGGACAACATGATCCTTCAAGTAGAAAGGGGACATGTATTGCGACGTGTTCATCCCAATTTGCCCACAAGCAGCCATCACGTGTGAGCAAGGAATATGGAGAAGTCTTGGCTTATTGCAGCTGCATTCACACCATCCAGATGCCTCTTGGCCTAGATTAACCTCGTGCGTAATAACCGCTGTCGGTTCCCAATCCCCTTTGCACCGAAGAGTCACCTCGGCGGTATTCGATGACCCGTAGCTACGCACCATATGTCTTGAGCTTTCATGGTTCGTTCCTCCATGTAGGTCATCATCCGCGAACAATACGGGCGTTTGCAATGTGGAGGCATGAAGTACCGCTTCCGCATGCCTTTTGGTAGTAGCGAACGATGTCGTGCAACATGCCTTCAAGGATGGCCACAAGCGGAAGCGGACGGAGGCCTCGGATGACCCAATTGTAAACCTCGGCTATGTTCGTTGTCATCACGCCAAACCTGTTCAACGCAAACAGCTTTAGAACAACAGCCAAATTGTTTAGCTTTTGTTTTGATATTTTAATGTACCATACTAACCTGGCGCCTCGGTGTCATGGAGCAATGCCCACTTCTCTAGAGGCTCGGCCTCTATCCAAAGGCGAAACACTTAATGTTCCTTGACGTTCGTCTCCTCATATTAGGAGGATCGAGCTCCCAAGGGGTGTTAGCCTTTTGGGTGGACATTCGATTCGGCCAGAGGTGGTTGCTTCTTCATCTCTTCGATATGCGCAAGATCGGGTGTGCTTATCCAACTTCGGCAAATAGCGCGTTGAACTTACGTGCCTGATTCTCGCTTGCATAACCTCTTAAACAGATTCATCAGTTTCTTGCTTTTGAACCGCCTCAAGAAATTGGCACCCAAATGTCTCATGCACCACATTGCTCGCAGTCAGGCCACGAAAATGGTTCATCTCGGTCCTCCTCAGAGTCTTGATTGCCGAGAGGATACCTTTGTGACGATCATGAATGATGCACATGCCGGGCCGATCACCAACTACCCCCACCTTCAGATGTCTAAAAACCACACCACTATCCCGATTCTCACCCTCAACAAAAGCAAAGGCCAATGGAAGTATGTGGTTGTTCGCATCAATTGCAATGGTCGTTAGAATCTGCCCCTTGTATTTTCCAAATAAAAATGTGCCATCAACACAAAGCAATGGACGACAAGACTGAATGACGCAATGCAAGGCCCCAATGAAAAGAAAGCACGATTTAAATGTACAGATCCCATTTCAGACCGCTTCGCTTTCTTTGAAAGCGGTGTATGTGCCAGGATTGGTTTGTTTCAAGATTTCAAGCACACGAGGTAGGTTGCAATACGATGCCTCGTATGTGCCAAACCTCTTCTCTAATGCTTTCGCTTCAGACGCCAGGCTATGGAGTAGCTTATCGATACTTAAATGTTCGTAACATTGCTTTACGAATATACGAACACTCGATATCCCGCTTCTCAATTATTTCATTAAACATCACGCCGCTATTACAGCCGCATTCAAGTTACGGTGTTTGACAAGAACATTTTCTAGTCTGCATGTGTGCTCGTCCACTCTTGATGCAATCCAATATGTCTCACACTTCGGCTTGTATGCATGTACTTTAAATTCACAACCATCGATTACGCACTTCACTGTGTACTTATCTGGCTAAACAGGACAACCCGAAACTCTCTTTGCAAATGATAGTGCCCACAAGCTCACTGCCAACTTCAATTCTGAATTGTTCGGGAACATTTGATTCAACCGAATGGCACCAGTACCATACTCACAATGCGAGTCATGGCCCCACAAAGCTTCCATACCCGCTTTGTTCTGCCTGTTCCATTCATCGGGGATGGGTACCTCCGCTGAGCGAGTGCTACCATGCATTTCATCATCTTCTTCCCGGTCATCATCTTCGCCGATGGTATCGACTGGGTCCAACATTTCGGCTTCCTCTTCGCCGCCATGCTCGTCTCGCTCCAATTGATCTACAAGTTGATCGATATCCTCCCCTTCATCACCGACCTTCGCGCTTGTCGCATCCATGTGATCATCCCCGCCGCCGCCTCAACCGACACCGGGCTGAACTTGTTCACCAGAGTCGATGTGTCGCTTTCGCTCACACCAAGAGTACTCACCTCTTCCCTAGGGCAAGCTTGCACCAAAGATCACACAATCGAGGCTAGATCCCTTGCACCATCTTAACCATTTCTCGCCACAACCGTGTTCGATTCATCGTCTTCAACTCCCACACAAATGGGTCACCCTTGCTACGCGTGTATACGATTTGGATGCTAACAGAATAAACACTTGGATCCAGGGAAAAAATTGGGTCAACCAAAGTTTTATATCACGAATGCTAACAGATGTCGGGGACAAGTGCTCGGCCATGGTGACCGCAGCGACTTAAATCCACTCCATTCTCGCCATTTTTTACTTCACCATCGCCATAATATACCCTGAATTTCACCGTTCTCGACATCAACTGCGACGACATAGACATAGACATAATTAATTTTTCCTTCCCTACAGCGCTAATTAACTACCGGCGCTTATCGATACTATATTCGTATAATATTATAGCGCATGTCTAATATGTCTATTTGCTAAATGTTCGAAAAAATCGGCCGGTTACCCGATTAACTGGCCGATTGGCTCGTGATCGAAGACCTAAAGATTCTATTTTTTAAGTTTACGGTGATAGAGCGTGGCCGACCGATCGATAAAACGGGATTAATCACTTTTTCAATAATTGACCGATTTGTTCAGTTAATCCTAGGTCGACCAATTAGCTACCGATTTATGATTTCTTCAACAATGCTAATAATTAAATTTCATTACTGTACATTTCAAAACATTTAAATATGCAAACTAATATCACCACTGTAAATTAAATAACTAAAACTGCTACTCTAAACTAAAGAACTAGAATTGCTACTCTAAATTGCAATCGATCTATATCACATCAGAATTGCACTGATCTATATCGCTACTCTAGATTGCATTGATCTAAATCGCTACTCTAGATTGCACTACTCTATATCGGTACTCAAAATTAAAAAACAGGAAATTAAACGAAATGGCGATGCGATGTTACCTCCTCCTCCTTCTTCTTCTCCTCCTCCTCTTCTTCTTCTCCTCCTCCTCTTCTTCTTCTCCTCTTCTTCTTCTTCTCCTCCTCCTCCTCTTCTCCTTCTTCTCCTCCTCCTCTTCTTCTCCTCCTCCTCCTCTTCTTCTTCTCCTCTTCCTCTCTCTCCCTCTCTCCTTCCCTTTCTCTCTCTCCCTCTCCGCCGGCGCGCCTCTCTTTTCTTCTCCGGCCGGCGCCGAACAGGAGACCTGATCGATCGATTCGATCGATCCGGCGCGGGCCAAATTTTATCAGTGCTATTTTCGCCACACCGTGCGGCGACAACCTATTTTCGCCAGACGGTTTGGCGAAAACTTCAGTGTTCGCCAGACGGTTTGGCGAAAATCGGGTGTTCGCTGCATACCGTGTGGCTTAAAATACCCTTGATTCCCGTGCGGCCGGTTAATAGCGCAATTAACCTATTTTCGCCGAACCGTGTGGCGAAAATAGGGTATTCGCCGCACGGTTCGGCGAAAATAGGGTATTCGCCGTACGGTTTGGCGACCACATATTATTTTTGCAAATTTTTTATTCCGTATATTAAAAACGCAATTTGGTTTAAAAAAAGTATTATTTAAAAAAAAAATTCCGGCGACGGATTGAAGCCCAGCCGGCCTATCCACGTGGTGTCCTCTGTTTTTTTGCAAATAAGCCCCTCGGCTTGCTTAAATCGCGGATAGGTCCACGCGGGTTACAAAAAGGCCCTTTGTAATTTTCGGTGAGGGGAAGAAAAAAAACTTTGGATCACATTTAGGTCCCTGGCTCGCTACTTTACGAAAAGAGCCTCCCGTTAGATGTAAATCGCGAGCGAGCCTTTTTCTACTTTTTCAGGATAGCGGTGAGGTCCAAAACTATAACAAATAGGTCCCCGATTTTTACTTCCAGGTCCTTTCTCCGTTTTCACCAAAAAAAATATTTTCGTCAACAGAAAGATGTGTACTTTTTTTCGGCTCGGTCTCTAGGGTTTTTCGAACCTCCAAAAATTTTAAAAATACGTTTAAGCCTACTTCCTCTCTGAAAAAAGCAAAAGCATTTTTCGTTCGCGCGCGCGGTGTGCGTCGCGCTTACGATTCCAGGTCCTTTCTCCATTTTTCCGAAAAAAAAACTTTTCGTCAACATAAAGATGTGTACTTTTCTTCTGGCTCGGTCTCCAAGGTTTCTCGAGCCTTCAAAAAATTTGAAAATACGTCTAAGTCTTTTTTTCTCCGAAAAAAAAAATGCAAAATCATTTTCTCTGGAAAAAAAAGGCAAAATCATTTTCCATTCACGCGCGCGCCGTGCGCCGAGCTCACGGGCCCAGGTCCTTTCTCCGTTTTCCCGGGAAAAAAAAATTCATCAACAGAAAGATGTGTACTTTTCTTCCGGTTCGGTCTCTAAGGTTTCTCGAACCTCTAAAAATTTTAAAAAATACGTCTAAATCTATTTTTTCTTTGAAAAAAATACAAAATCATTTTTCGTTCACGCGCGCGGCGTGCGCCGCGCTTATATCTTCCTAGTATATACTGCGGTGACTACTGTGGCAATATTATTTATCAGTTATACAGCTAAATTAATAAAATGAATGTATCCTAAGAAAGAAAAATATATATGCTCATTCATGGTAGTATTGAATGTGCATTTACTTTCTACCATTTTCGTTTTATATGTCATTTTGTTTCTCTGGCCTGTGGCGTGCAAGCAAGCTTGGCACGCTAAGTACCGGAGTAGTTTGTTGTTTGTTGTGCCAAAAGCATTGGTTGAAAACGCTATGTCATTTTCACAAATACTAGCATATTATATGCTTGATACAATGGCCCTACTCCTTTCCTACACGAGCAAGTCCAGGCTTTGGGTTGAGCCAACTGAATCGATAGCTCATCTGTCTTAACGCAATTAGCAAAACCAGAAGGGCTCTTTCGCGAAGGACGCTGACGTGGACGCTCCCAGAGGCCGCGGACTGCTGGCTCTTTAATATAAGTTAATATTCAGTAGCCAATTACTATTTGCTATTAGTTTGCAATTTTTCTAACCATAATAATACACTCCTAGACTGTACAAAAATATATGCAATATAACTTGACAAATTAAAGCTGGTTAAAAGTAAATTTTACAAAAGAAAACCTAAGGTATGATAGCAATGTAAGAAATATTTTATAGAAATTTTGGAGGAAAAGAAACACATAGAAACTTCTTCAAACTATTATGCTCCCAACCAAGGATCAAAATCTCACCGAGATTTCGGACCCCCTCAGTTTCATAATTCCGACAAAATTAAAAACAAAAAAACAAAATGCTACAGTACCTATAATCACGGTGAAATTTCGGTTTTTTTACCGCAATTTGACAAAAAATTGATCGGATTGGATTCTTCACCTTGTTTTCCATATGTGACAGTCGATAGATCATCCAGTTAGCCTATACACATTAATTCTCACGGTCATTAATTCTCACCATCCAAAATAAATTCAAAATTTTTGACTTCATTTGAACCATTTTTCGTTCAGTTGAAATTTAACAAGATTTTGGTAATTTCGAATGATATTTTGGTTTTTCGGACGAAATCTCGGTCTAAAAAATGCCGGATTTGAATTTTGATTTTTGAATTTCATCCGAAATAATGAGATTTAAGATTTCGGAGGGTGACGATTTGAACCGAAAATGAAATTTGAAACTTTGCTCCGAACAGGCCCTAAGTTGAGGGCGTGCAGACTGCGATGTACGTATTTTCCGTAATTTATGGTAATTTGTTATTTGTTCTTTCTAAAGTTCACGTTTAACATGCATGAGGCAGTAACCCACTTTACTCTAATCCAAAAAACTATATGTTGCACTTTTTTCTTAGTAACCCACATTTAAGGTTTTTATGAGGTAACAGGTGTAACACAATATACAGGTGCGTTTACTCTTTTCTTCATCTTTTTTCCACTGGGTCTTTGAAGGAGTTTTTGATGAGGCATATACATTATATGGTATTCGCCCAAGGAGGCGTTGAAATATATATTTAGGCTATTAGTCCTTATTGTTGAGATATATCCGAATCCTTAGTTTTGGTTGGTGAATTTTGAAACTACTATTGAAGGGTTTTGGGTATAAATATAGTACTCCTTGTACAATAAAATCAATCTACAATCAATAAAGTGAAAATAATTTATATCCCTATATTATGCGTTCATCTATTATGATTATTTTTCGTCTGTTCTCAATTAGCATTGGAATTGATCTGCAGCAATCTTTGTCGCTTCCAACAGGATGGTATATATCTTTTAACACACTAAACCGTCTTGCTGGAAATATGTAAATATACATGCTATTCTTCAATTGCGTGTAGTCACGTGGACCAATTAATGCAGATGGACCGAGCCATGCAACACACTAATCAGCGAAATGGACTACCCCAGTTACGTAGTTGAACTGACTAATTAATGCATTTACTTGTTTGTACATAAATATGTTGTTTCTTTATTTTAACCATAACTTTTTATTGAAAGCTCTGATTTTCAAATGGTTTTCACCAATAGCTTACTGATGACAAGAGGAACAAAATGATATATGTCTCGTTAATAAATACTCCCTCCGTTCCATATTGTTAGGCGTGTTGTTTTTTTCACACAGACCAAGAATTATCAACTGATGGTACTTAATGGCAATGCTCTGTATTTATGAAGATCCCTCGTAAAAAAGCATCGCCATGCATGCGCCTCGTAAAAAAGCATCACCATGCATGCGCTCTCTCCGTGCAAAAAAGCATCGGCATGCATGGCACTCGCGCTAGCCCCGCATGTTGATAGACAATTAATGCAAGCGTCTTACGAAGCGAAACTCATGAGTATGCATGCGTAGTTAATGCTTACGCCTAACAAAACGGAATGGCTACAAAAAAATTATGCGCCTAACAATAAGGAACGGAGGGAGTAATAATTTTGCCAACTGATAACAGAAATTGTTATATCTATAACTAAAAATTACTTCATCTATAATAAAAAATTACTATCATATAGTAGTACATTTATTAGTGAGACTTATATCATTTTGTTACTTATTTTTTGAAAGGGTTTTTTCGAAAAAGAAAAAAGGCGTGGAGCTTTTCCTACGCCGGAAATCTTTCGCTATAATATGAAGTATATATACATACATTCGAAGCTCTTACTCTTACCGGTAGATTCAAATCCAATGAACACAAACACTCGAGAGAAATACATTGAATAAATCACACTACAAACTAGAAACTATTAAGTATATATTTATAATAAGCAATAAAACTACAAAAGCAAGTAGATTTGTTCTTGATAGGTGCGCGTAGCTAGTTGGCAACAATTCTCCATCAAGCACTTTCTTCCGCCATTAACGAGGTAAAGTTCATTTGAACCCTAACTCTTTCCAAAGTCTAGATATCAACTCTAAACTATAAAACCCAGTATTGAAGACCTCCTCAACTATTAATATCGCTAGCATGACATCAAGTGTTCAGGTTTTATTGACGTAGCACCCACGTATGCATGTATAGCTAAGTCAACAAATAATTAAAATAGATGACCCCACAAGTCGGCCATTAGACAAGTTGATGATGGGTTAGACTGTAGATAGGATTTTTTTTATTACAAAAAGAGCCTTTTTAGTACGGGCCAGTCCAAACACGATCAATCATTCGTTCCATATCGATCCAGTCTAAAGACATCCGTGTTATTTCGTGCTTGGCAGGCTATGCTGAGGTTTAGCCAAAAACAAAAAAACAAAAAACTGTCCATTGACCAGGTCTACTCGTGAGCACATGCTTCCCCTCCTAGAGGTGGGCATTGGGCCGGGCTTTTTTGGGCCGGCCCGAAGCACGATGGTATGGCACGGTGCAAAGCACGGCAAGACGGCTGTGATTCGGTCGGCCAAGACGCGAATCAGAGCACGGGCCGTCTGGCCCGGAACCAGTGCACGACAAGCAGCAAGACGGCAAGACGACAGCTTTGGGCGTGCCAAAGACGGCACGAACGGGCACTAAATCACGGATTAAGGCTTAAAAGTTGGCAGATATTGTTGATTCAGGGCATCTTCAAGCATTGCATTTATGTTTGACATTTTGTTGATGTGATTAGTCTCTTATGTAATTAAAATAGATAGTTTAGTAGTAGTGATTTGTTTTATTTCTTTGTTCGTCACAATAGTAAAAATGGGTCGGGTTTGGGCCAGCACGGCACGAAGCAGGCACGAAGCGCAAATGGGCCAGGCTTGGGCTCGCCAAAAGTAAGTCGGGCCAGCACGGCCCGGCACGGTGGGCACGATGGGCCGTCGTGACACGGCACGGTTTCGGCCCGAAACACGATGGGCCCGGGCCGGACCGGCACTGCACGGCACGACGTCCACCTCTATCCCCTCCTCCCGTCGATCTGCATCACCATTCACCACCTCTACCTTGCCAATGCTTCTCTCTCTCTCTCTCTCTCTCTCTCTCTCTCTCTTCGCCACGGTGAAGCCCCAATGAGTTGTTCGAGGTGGCAGGCCGCCACCGCCGCTGGACAGGATGCATGGTCACATCGCTTCACACCGTTCTGAGCATGCGTGGTGGTACGTAGTGCACCATTCACCTCATCGCCGCCCAAATCCAACGCCTGGCGAGCACCACAGGGCCGGCACTTCAGACTGGCGAATCAACGTGCACGGCGCATCGGGACGAACATGGCGAATCAATTTGCTGGGGAAGCTCCAACGATGAGGAAGGAGGAAGGCAAGGATGTGAAGAAGGCGGGGAAGCAATTAACCAATTTCGGTAGAGGACGATCGAGTATTTGGTGGCTAATTTTGGAAGTTAATTGGGAAAAAGATTTCGAGCTCAAAACAATTAATGTCGACGAGCCTGAACAGCCAGAGTGAGGAGAGAGAAGAGATCGCGTGGTGGCCGGGAGACGGCGCTGGCGATCGAGGTACGTTTGGTCTGACCCTCTCACCATTGCCGAATCTGGAGAAGCGGCGGCGGAGGAGGAGGAGAGTGAGCGAGGGAAGAGAGAGAGAGAGATGATCAGCGAACAAACCCAGCCCTCGTGCCAAAACCACCGCCTAGATCTACAGCACGTCAATTGAAAATCGGAGTGCAATGGCTTTGATGAGGAGCTAATTAAAGTGAACGTTATTGATAGTTAAAGGAGGTTGGTTACACGATCCTATAATTAAGGTTGGAAGTTCCAACTTTCGTAATAGTTGATAGCACAGATGTACCTTTGTTTTTCCTTCATCAGTATCATTTATATAGAACTTTCCGTATGATATTAAAAAAAAATAGATTTAGAGCAATAATGTGCGAGCTCAACCGTACCATTTACTTACCAAAAAAGAAAAGAAAAGAAAATACAACTCACACATATATAAAATTATTACAACGGCCAAGGCCGTTGCGTTATTAATTGCTGCATGGGTGACCACGGTTCTCTTGTGTACTTGTATATCCCGAGCTCGTCCAACTTTTGTGGCGGGATCACTTTTAATTAAGGTGGTGTTTGGTTCACACTGGTGGTGGTGTAACGGTAATGGGATCAAATCCCAGGGTTATCCATTCCAGGGTAAGGGAAAACACTATTTGTTTGGTTCATTGATGTAACGTCTTCCATTTCCTTAATCTTGTTTGGCTAGAGACAAGTAACCATTTCCTGAGTCTTGTTGATTCAGAAATTTGACGTTAGAGACTAGTAACAATATGTGGCATCAGGTAGCACAATCAGGTAGACAAAAGTGGCATCAGGTAGCATAATCACGTTAGCCAAAAATTTGACGTTAGACATCAGGTAGCACATCCAGAAATTGATGCACATTCAGAAATTGATGCACAAGTAACAATTTGACGTTAGACATCCACAAATTGAGAACATCCAGGACATCGGGTGAACATCAGAAATTGAGAATGTCCTGAATATAAAGCAACAGAATGCTTCATCTCAGAAATTGAGGTAGCAACAGAATGCTTCATAGATCGTAAACTAATGTCCAGGTAGCACATTCAGGACATCAAATTTCTTGAGGGAAAGTTGGAAATACTATAGATCTTTGTGATTCATAAATGGAAAGTTGGAAATACTAGGCAGTAAACCATACAGGACAACCACATTGTTCATGATAATATACTCATAGAAAGTGCACAAATTATTGACTTACAAAATCTCGTGATACATCAGAACACTTGGAATGAGATGAATTAAATTACAATATATTCTTGAAACGTGACAATAAAGAGCACAACAAGTCATGTGAATGAAAATGTTTCAAAAGCGACTAGGAGGGCAACAACAGAACCTCTAAGCAAGTAGATAAAAAGAATTTTTCTCAAAAGAAGCCTACACAATGAATTGCTCGAGCTCAAAGACAGGTTTCTCTAGTAGAAACCTGTAGTCAACACTCAATATTAAATCAAAGCTGGACTCTTACCAACGATCCCAGTGAATGAAACATGAGGATCCGAAAGAAATACATCATATGGTTGAACCATTTTTAGCAAAGTCAGCTGATATAACATCATGCAAATGCTTTTATATCATTGGACCAGAGACCCCTTCTTGCCAATTTGATAACTTCTCTTTCACGACTGACCACGAGCCTCTACATGAAGTCGCTCCAAGACAGTAAAAGACCTGCACAGATTACACCAAGTTGTTAGAGGACATGAGTTTCGGACAGATGCCTCTTACACATGAAGTGAAATTTGCTACAAAGGCATGAAGTGAAATTTGCTCCAAAATCATTGAATTAGACAGTCCCTCTCCCTCTAAGCAGAAAAGGTTGAAATAAATGAAAACAGTAACCAAATTCAAAGCATTCAGGAATAAATCTACTGCTCATGTTTCATTCAGCAGGATGTTGGTGAGTGTAAAATCAGAACAAGAACTACATTAATCATTAATCAAACAAGAACTACAGAATCAGAACAAGAACTACATTAATCATTAATCAAACAAGAACTACAGAATCTGAACTACAGATCTGAACTAGATTAATGAATTGATAATTAGAACAAGATCATTAGAACAAGATTAATGAACTACAGAATCTGAACTACAGATTAATGAGCTACATTATCTGAACTACAGATCTGAACTAGATTAATGAATTGATAATTAGAACAAGATCATTAGAACAAGATTAATGAACTACAGAATCTGAACTACAGATCTGAACTAGATTAATGAATTGAACTACAGATCTGAACTAGACTATGAACCATGTAAGCAAACAAAGACAAGCATGTAAGCAAACAACACAAGCACGGCACAAGATCTGAACTCAAGATTAATGAACTAACATTTGAGCAAGAAATCCCGAACAAGATGCGACGGAATATAGGGAGGAGAAGAGGAATATAGGGGAGGGAGGTTCTCACCGGCGTGATGCGACGGGAGAGGGAGGTCCTCGCCGGCGCAGACCTGTAACTCGTTAACGGGTTAGGGTTTGGAGAAATGGATAGGGTGGAGAGGGAGAGGGAGAGGGAGAGGGAGAGGGAGAGGACGATGAGGGCAGGAGATCCTCACCGGCGAGGATGCGGTGGCGAGGCGCTTGGCCTTTCTGCGTCGCGTGAGGGAGAGGGAAAGGGAGAGGACGGCGGCTGCTGCGTCGCGTGAGGGAGAGCGATCGGATAACGCTGGCTGGGAGCGGTAATGCGCTTGTGAGGGAGCGATATCTGTTAACGGAGCGATGGATTACGGAGCCGGCGAACCAAACGCAAAGTAACGTCCTCCGGTAGCGCGGTTAACCGTTAAGGGCTAAAAAATGCCTAACCAAACAGCTCCTAAGACTTAGTACGTACACGTCGTATGTGTAGCTAGGCACATACGAGTATATATGTATATATACATGTATATATATAGCGAGAGACACACACACATGGCGTGTGGGACGTCGGACAGGGACATGCTTGGACTTCTTTCTCACGTACAGTGCGTCTGTGCGTGCGTACATGCCGCAGTGCAACACCACCATGTAGCTAGCTAGTAACATATATGGATATGTAGCATGATTAATACAGCGTATGCCTTGTCCCTTGTGTTATTTATTGTGCAAGGACTCAAGGCCGGACGTGTGCATGACACGACACGACACATTCGCTACATGTTCGCCATGCATGGATGTCAAGTTCATGCATGTCGGTCCAAGACCAAACAAATTACGGATTTACTAAATCTCTGGCAACTAAAATTTTCTTAAAAATCAGTCACTTTTCTAACCGGCCTTTAAATTGGTACAGATCGAGATTTGTGCCCACGAGCATCGCCGTCTTCTTCTTCAGGTGACGATGATAGCGATTTATGGTTAGAGTTCACCCGATGCTAGGATTAGGATTCACAGGCATATATAGGAGTTTAGAGGGAGGAGGACGGTGGCAAATCAGTAGTGGGCAGCGAAGGCGATGGTGCGGTGGCAATTCAGGGTTAAGTTCACTAGTGCTGGAGTTTAGAGGGAGGAGGAGGGTGGAGGCAAATCGTCGGTGGGCAACGACGGAGGAAGGCGATGGACGGTAACGAGATAGGAAGCATGATAGTATCATCGCTAGAGAAACAGAACGCGGCGCGACGGAGGTGGAGGAGGAGTTGGCGGTGCTGCACTCAGCGCCAACAGCCATGTTAATTGGGCCGTGGCGGATAGGGATGTGCTGGAGTTGGGTGGATTTTTTTAAACTTGTAGGAAAGGGAAAATCTTGACCAAATAATATTAATGTAACAGTGAAAAAAAGTAAAAAATCAGACAACTATTGAACAGACATACCCAACAAATTAAGGCGTGATGAAGTCCTGCTTCGACCAGGACACCTGGGATGGTAGTATATTATGTCAATGCACTTATGGATGCTTCTACGAGGAAAAGTTGTGTCACTTAGAAGGATATAAAACAAAATTGTACCGGCATGCGCAGAGATCAGCACACGATATGGGCTGGACTAGGCCGGGAAAAAGCCCAATGTTTTTGAAGCTACCTATACATACATAGTCATGCAACGAAAGGCCTGTCTGGGCCGGCATATACTCGGATAAGAGCAGGGCCTTTAGCTTAGCTAGAAGGATTTTGAGCGGTCTCATCTAGGGATGGCAATATCGCCTGATTACCTGTGTACTCGCGGGTAAAAATCCTAATAGAGATGTGTATGTTCCTCTTTCATTACCCGTGGACATGTGTATAGGGTTAAACTTTACCCGTCGCCGCTGCGTCGCCATCGTCTCCCCCCTTTTGGTCTCTCAGGTGCTGCCGCCGGTTATTCCTTTGTGGCTATGTGGTTCTTGCCATTTTTTTATGTTGGTTGACCCCTTGCTTTGTTTTTTCCGTACTCTTTGACGCTCTCTTCCTTCCTCACCACCAAACCCTGTTTCTCCCATGACCTCGCCACAGAACACCAAGATTCCCCGCCGCCTCGCGCTCCCTCGACCCCGTCTGCGTCCTGGCGCCGCGGGCCGAGTATCGCCCCCAACCGCAGCGACGACACCAACTACATCCGCATCTTCGACACCACCCTCCGCGACGGCGAGCAGACCCCGGGGGGCACCATGACCAACGCCGAGAAGCTCGTCGTCGCGCCCCAGCT
Source organism: Rhipidocladum racemiflorum (assembly GCA_036346355.1). Classification (NCBI taxonomy): domain Eukaryota; kingdom Viridiplantae; phylum Streptophyta; class Magnoliopsida; order Poales; family Poaceae; genus Rhipidocladum; species Rhipidocladum racemiflorum. Next base: position 11,397,786 of record CM070578.1, on the reverse strand, counting down.
CGCCCGCCTCGGCGTAGACATCATCGAGGCGGGCTTCCCGGCCTCCTCCCCCGACGACCTCGATGTTGTGCGCTCCATCGCCGTCGAGGTTGGAAACACGCCCGTTGAGGAAGACGGCCACGTGCCGGTATTTTGTGGCCTCTCACGCTGCAACAAGCGAGATATTGATGCCGCCTGGGAAGCCGTGCGGCACGTGCGGCGGCCTCGCGTGCCACACCTTCATCGCCACCAGCGAAATCCACATGCAGCACAAGTTGCGGAAGACGCCCGAGCAAGTGGTGGCCATTGCCAGGGAAATGGTGGCCTACGCCCGTAGCCTCGGCTGCCCTGATGTCGAGTTCAGCCCTGGGGACGCCGGCAGGTAGGTATTTCAAACTTTAAAAAAAAATACTAATAGCAAATTTAGTTTATATTGAGGCCCAATTTTCTGAATTGTAACTGTAAGATAGGTCCAACATTTTTGTAATTAGATAGTAGAATATTGTTTCGACTGCCATCTGAATTTATAGGAGTCCTCAGTGAGGCTTAGCTATGCGATGACAATCAACAAGTGTCAGGGCCAGACCTTGGCTAAAGTAGGGATTTATTTGTGAAGTCCTGTCTTCACGCATGGGCAACTTTATGTTGCGGTTTCTAGAGTGACTTCAAAGCATGTATTATCTATATTGATAGAAAATGAGGATGGCACAGCTGGCTCAGTAATAAAAAATGTGGTTTACGATGAAATACTATCTTTTGTTTAGGCATAAACATACTTGCCATGGCGGTATAGTATGCATGTTTTTATGAAATGTGTGTCGCAGATTCTACTTTTGGTTATGCTCATGAATATCAACCTGTGTTATCTTATTCTATATGCTTATTACCGTCTTATCTAAGCTGACCTACATTTCGCTTAGCTTGCATTGATGGTATTGTGTTTTGCGCGATGGCTATGTATGTTTCCCATTCTGTATGCATCCTGCTTGCCGTCTCCTTTTCTTAGCTGAATTAGTTATGGTTCTATAGTGTATTCCTTATGCCCTGTTCAGTTAGCATAACGTTGTTAGATATTTTAGTGCTGCTCTCTGTGTCTTTGCCTTTACATCAGCATAATCCTGCTCAGATTTCGTGTCTGCCTACTGCATTCGTTTTTTTATTAAACATTAACCATTAAAGTTGATTCGGGTAGGCTTTCTACAGCATTAATGCTATATTATTATTTCCCCACACCCTTTTATTTTACGGTTTTCTTCTTCTTTTTGCCTAAGCACTTCTTCTTGCAGATAATAACGAATGTTAAACTATGGTGACGCCATCGCTCTTACGGACCCAAACCAACTTTCATGCTATTAGCTTATTGTATTATATCGTATGAAGAATTTCCATAGAATACTTATCTCTAGCATCTGTCTATATGTAGATCAATGTATAATTATGGTTGACCATTTGAATTTGCCCAGGCCCCTGCTCGTTCTTCTTAGCATTGCGTTCTTCTGTTTTTCACCACGCGCTTATTATTCGATGCTCTCATGTTACCTAGACGCATTGCTATAATTCGTTGCTGTCTTTATAGCCTGATAACCATGTTTTAGTGATAGATACTATGGATTAGCCCATACACAACAGCCTAACCCTGCCAAAAAAAACTTACGATGTTCAATCAGCAAATCCTATGCCAGTTTCATTGCAGTGACTGATTCAACTGCAGTCAGGCAACCGAAATAGGCCCGCCTTTGATCGGACAATGTATTATACCATCCGAACAATATCTGTATGCCGTTTACCTCTTAGCCATATCTTTGTATATTCGAGTATGTATAACAGTGTTAGCAACAGAATTCTACGGTTGATAACGTTTTGGTTACTACCACAGAAAATATCCTGTTTTTTTCTTGGCTAAGTCGTAGCCAAGGCATGATGGCTACGCTATACATATCTCTGGTGTTGAAAGCAAGCCACCCACTACTTCATCTCTCTCGCCGCCGCTGGTGGCCTCCGGCCGACCGACAGCTACGGCGGGGCCTTCCATTCTTCCTCAGCCCTGTCTCCCCCACAAATACAGCTTCCTTTTCCTCTCAATCCAAATCCCAGATTTACCATCCAAGGGAGCGGCTGAGCTCGGATGCTGAGCTTGGGCTGCTAGCGGCGAGCGCCGGGGTTGGCGCGGCAGGTGGTGAAATTCCAGGGACATCGGCGCTGCAGGTGGCGAAGGTCCACGGCCAGGCGGTGATGGTCCACGGCAAGTGGTGAAGCTCCACGGGGAGGCGATGAAGCTCCGCGGACCGGCGTTGGGGTCAGCTTCGCATCGGACCCGACCAAGAGGCCAGATCTCCCCTCCCCGCCAGATCCGGCTGGCGTGGAGATGCATGAGGCGGTGGCAGTGGCATGAGCAGGTCAAGCTGCCGGGTGGCGCTTTCAAGCTCTGTCGGCAGAGGGCGGTGAGGCGGCTGTGCAAGGTGATATTCATCGGAGGCTCAACGACCTGCCAGTGGCTCAGGTGAGGTTGCCAGAGAAATAGAGAAGGCTGACAAAAGGCCGGTGAGGTTGGCGATCATGGTGGCGTGGAGCGGTGCACGGATGGCGGCCGTGGCGACGACATGCGGCTGGCGATGGGTGGCGCGGATGGTGCAGGCGGCGGCCGTGGTGGTGCGGTTGGCGGTGGGTGGCGCGAATAGAGTGGCGCTCTGGCCAGCGGATTGGCGACCGTGGTGACGACGTGCACGGATGGTGGCTGTGGTGGCACGAGCGGCTTGCGTGGATGGCTCGGGTGGCGGCCATGGTGGCACAGCCAGCGCGGATGGCACGAACGCATGATTGGCGTAGTGACACGGATGGTGACTGTGGTGGTGCGGATGGCTGCGGGCAGTCCTCTTCCTGGTGGTGTGATCCTCTACCTAGCCGGGCTGGCAAGGATGGCGTGGTGAGGCCGCGGTGGCGAGAGTCTAGTGGGCCACGATTGCGGCAAGTGAGGGTCTCCAAGAGGTTTTGGTCCTGTTGTTGTTTTAGGGGAGTTTCCAATTGAAATTGACTCTCCGTTGTTGGTGTCTCTCCTGTTAAGGCTGTCGTTGTAATCTCCTCTTCGGAGGTTTTTATTTTTCTCTTCTGAAATGGATGACAGAGCTCCTCCCCTTAGTTTAAAAAAAATACCAGTTTCAAATTTTATTTTTGTATCACCCGAAATTTCTCTAAAATTTTAAGATCTCGCGAAATTGGTGATTTCGCCCAAAATCTCGGTTTAAAAAAAACAGATTTCAAATTTTGTTTTTGTATTTCACTCGAAATTTCTCTAAAATTTTGAGATCTCGCTAAAATTTCGCTTTTCAACCACCCCCAAGATTTATACCGAAAACAAAATTTAAAACTTTCGTTATGGGTTTCTCATACCAAAGAGATATAGAACCAAACACTACACATGATAAACATTATTACTTTTGGAAGTACAAAAATCATAATAGCAAGGTTCCAAATTTGGTTTTCGATTCACATCTTGTCACCTTCTGAAATTTGAAATTTAAGCAAATCTCATTCTTTCGAACAACATTCAAAAAGCAAGATTCACATCCGGAATTTTTTGGGCCGAGTTTTCCAAAATTTTGGCCAAAAATCTGAAATTTCGTTCGGAATTGACGAAATCTCAGTAAATTTTAACTGAATAAAAAATAGTTCAAACGATGTTAAAAAAAATTTGGATGGTTTTCACACATCACTAATGTTCCTATAAAAATTCCAGATGATGTGTAAGCCTGAGGAATTTTAAAAAATTCTGACAATTCTAATACCCTGATAAAAGGCTGACAAGTAAATTTCAATCAAATAAAAAATGATGCAAATCACGTTTGAAAATTTTTGTGGATGATTCTAAAACATCCATAATATTCCCATAAAATTTTCAAAAAATTAGAAAATGCTACCGAAAGCTAACCGACAAATTTTAACCGAATGAAAAATGGTTCAAACCATGTTAAAAAATTTAAAATTATTTGTGTATATCACAAAAATTTTGCATGTATTCCTCATAAATGGCATTCTAATTCTCGCCAAAAAAACACAAACCTAGCTGAAATTTTAAGTTACTGTAGCAATTGATTTTTTTCTTTCAAATTTCCTATTTTACCAGGATTATGAATTTCGGAAGGGCCAAAATCTCCTCAAGATTTTGAACCTTATGTAGTAGCTAGAGAGCAGCATAAAACCTCCATGGTCACTGGCATGTTAATAAAAATAAAATTTGTAGTTAAGGTGATGTGACAGCAGAAAGCATTGAACAGAAAAGTGTTGCATGAGGAGCATGGGGCAGTGAACATATGGAGCCCTCAGATAATAGCATGTTGACTAGATGCAAGAGCAGAGTTCACAAACAGAAACTAATCTGAATTCAAGCCTCCCAAATACTGCATATTATCCCTCCATTATATCTCGGAGGTTTCAAGCCTCCTCAAACCTCCACCTCACCCTCCTTTCAATTTTCCAGAAAAAAATCCATTTATTTCTCCAAATAGCGGACAGGTCCTTCCAAATTACGAAGAGGTCCTTTGCTATTTTATGTGAGGGGAAGATTTTTTTTCCCGGTTCGCGTTTAGGCCCCTCATTCGCCATTTTACATAAGGGGACTCCCATTAAATACGAATCACGAGCAAGGCCTTTTCTAATTTTTCAAAATAGCGAACAGGTTTAAAATTATAACAAATATGTCCCCGCACTTTACGTCTAGGTCCTTTCTCCGTTTTGCCCGAAAAAAATGTTTTCGTGATCCGTTTTTTCTCCGGAGCATGTTTTCGTGGTCCATTTTTCCACCAAAAAAAATAGAAATTTGTTTTTCGTTCATCCTTTCTCCGTTTTTCCCGAAAAAATATTTTCGGGGTCCGTTTTTTCTCATTTTTCCCGAGAAAAGTGGTTTTGGTGTTCGTTTTCCCTCATTTTTCCCGGGAAAATGTTTCCGTGGTCCGTTTTCCCTCGTTTTTCCCGAAAAAATTGTTTTCGTGGTCCATTTTCTCTCGTTTTTTCTGAAAAAATGTTTTCGTAATCCGTTTTTTCTCCGAAAAAAATGTAAATCCATTTTTCGTTCACGCGCGCGGCGTGCGCCGCAGATTTTTTTTTCCATAGTCCGTTTTTTCTCATTTTTCACGGAAAAAATGTTTTCGTTACCGTGAAAAATATTTTCGTGGCCCGTTTTTATTCGTTTTCCCCGGAAAAAATATTTTCGTGGCCCGTTTTTCCTCCGAAATTTTTCTTCCCTTTTTCCCTGAAAAGAATGCTTTCGTAGTCCATTTTTCCTTGTTTTTCCCGAAATAAATGTTTTTGTTGTCCGTTTTTTCTTCGGAAAAACAACACAAATTTATTTTTCGTTCACGTGCACGGCGTGCGCCGCGCTCACTTTCCTAGTTGCATTGATGCAATACAGCCAATTGAGCATGGCGTAGTAGAATAATCATTGGCCGGGTTTTTTTAGTAGAGGTATATATTCAGAATTTTTGAAACGAAGGAATGTTTTCCAAACCTTGACACTTTCTTCTCAAAACTATTCTCATGCATCGTGTATGCCAAGACGTTCACCATATAAAACTACAGTACAGTAGACCTTTCCTGGAAAGGTCTGTTGAGTTTAAATACAACAAATTCTTTACATTAACACGAAAATGATGTGAGGATCAGCCAGCAAAATCTGTGAACAAAGAGAATAATTGTATTAAAAAGGGTAAAGAAAGTGCTTCTATACTGCAGTTTTGGTATTACTGAATTCAAGATATATTAGTTGTCTAAGTTTTGCGTCTAATGTAAACAATTTTACACAATTTAACTAAGTCTTGGGATGACATGTACGGATGTACCATAGTTTAAGATGATCAAACCCATTACGCATTTATCAGATGACAGAAATGTAGATGTGCATGATTTCAGGTACCTAGGTAAGGTATCCTCCTATATTGCTCGGAATCAGAAAAGGTTTTCTTACGAAACATAAGATTTTATAGTCCAATCATATGGAATATTGCATCCACCAAAACTTTTGGCATCAAGTCAATTGTTTGACTAAAAACAATGCGGAGAAAGTAATATGAATTGTGAGATACAAAGGTACAAGCAGTTTCCAATCTATTGTACAGTCATTAAAAAGATTCAGTGCAGCAAAAGTGCAAAATCACTTTAAAAAATCGTGTAGATTGCCACCGTACGCACCAGGTTCTATTATATCGTGCCACCGAACACAACAGATATGCGAAGAAGGGCCAAAATAGAAATTCTAGCTAGACCATAGCAAGAATCTAAGAACTGCACCCGTTGTAATAATAAATAATAGCAATATGATCCTACAATAATCTTCTGCCAAGTTTTTGTCAATCTTTAAAAAGGTGTAAACAATTATTAAGTACTGAAAGAAAAAAATAATTGTGGAAAACCAGAGTTGCAGGAAAAAACATCAAACTCTGTTAAATTAAACTATGAACAGAGTTTTAGAAGAAAAAACAGTATAGCTTATGTAAGCAGATTAGGCGATAAGCCGATGAAATGACACAACACAAAGTACATTAACAACTAATTTTATTTCGCTACTTCCAAAATATAATTTGAGAACAAAATTTTCAATCATCAAATTTTCCATAAAATATATGTTCAATGCAAATGCAAAATCAAGGTGCCGTAGGAAATACTAAAATGCACATAGCCTTGCATTATTCCTACATGCTGCAATAGAAATTACCTTGTCAGCCAAGATACTCTTGTTGTACAATGAAGATTATCAATCTCTAAGACCAAGTTCAACCTCAATGTCATCATCCTCTTCAAATAGCTTAAGCAGGCGTGCATGTTGTTCCTCTCTTTTCTTCTTCTGCCAATACTTGAAAAGGAAAAATGACAACAGAACAACAGCCCCAACTCCTAGGAGGGCAAACAAAACTGTCTGGCCAGTATGACCTTTCGACTGAGCTTCAGCTTTCTTATCATCATTGGATATTTGAGGATCACCAGCTAATCCTGCAAACATTGTAGGCAAGTTTCAACGATCTAAAATCAAAACTTCGAGGTGGAGCGCATGGATAACTGAAGAGGTTTCATTAGTTCAAGTTTTTGCCAAAGTTTTTATAAGTAGTTAGTGCCTTCAAAAGTTAAAAAAAAATGAGTCAACATTCATCAGCAGATGAAGGTAACCACATCATTTTCTCACTTAAATTTTAGAACAACTGCTTTCAGATTGATGAAACACGCATTATAGTTCCAATTGCACCCTCGCCATGTATGCTTATGCGAAACCGGTTGTGACTGGTTCCTGCTTGGCAGCAAGTACCATTTCTAGCTATTTGCTACTGGCAAGCAGTACAGACCAGATCCTAACTGGCTAGCAAGAAATCCTAAGATAACCTGGCTGGCTTTGGCCAACTTCCATAAAAACTAGAAAAAACTGACTGAGGTATACTGATTCATGCACTTTAAATGGAAACCTAGCTACGAAATATTCTGTTTATGCCAAATAGCAATTCAAAAATTATTCAAACATGGTGGCTGGTGTTAATCGGCCATAACTTATGCTTCTCACTGATTCAGCTGTTTATACATCATACGGGATGGATAAATCCAGGCCTAGCAAGAATTTCCGGTGACTGGCTAATTACCACCAGTTTATTTTCTTTTCTTTTTCTTTTTTTTTTGCAAGTTTAAAGACTAGACTAGAAAAATGTTATGATCTTGCTTTCATAATGGATAAACAATGCCAAGAGGATGGCCGGCAGAAGCGATGTGCTTCGGGGGAGAGGAGACTAAGACTGGGATGAACTTTGTTCTTTCTTTGCTTGCTTTGAATGGTGCTGCTCCTCTCTTTAAATAGACGAGGTTAGCCCCTAACAATATAGAAACTATCTTATCCAATGCAACCAAGCACTAAAGATAAGATAATATCTATAGTATCTAAATATGAAGATATGCATCTAACTATTCCTAATATGAAGATATGCTGCTAATAGCCTTCCTTACGTGCAGCCTCCCCTAATGGGCCGTGGCTAGTGGCTACCCATGGACTCATGCTCATGACAAAAAACCTTGGTAGTTTAGTTTGGTATAGTAACAAAGTGAAAGGAGCAAGAGATAGGGTTGTACAACTCCATTACAGTATTGAGTTTTACAGTGGGTTGCATCAACAGTAAAAGTATGTCTACTTGTGATTTACAGCAAGGGGTGTTCGTTTTGTACTTGCAAAATTTCAAACTTCTTGAAAGTAATGGTAAGAAGCACGAGTCTGCAACATTTAGGCATGATTCAGACCTTTCCATTTTGCTTAGCTTAAGCACATTAAAATTAAATAAAAAATCAAGTTTATGCTAGGAGAAAATGACCCTTCTAACATACACTCCTGTATTAAACTTTCATAGCTTTATCTCATAAATTGGTCTTTACTAGTGAGGTGCCCGTGCGTTGCAACGGTATCTACATTTTGAACGGCTGTCCTGCTATTACGATAACATGAAACAAGAAAATATGTTGTGCAAATAATGCCTTATACAGTAGGACACTATTGAAGCAGTATTCTATATTTCTATGTAAATGAAGTGTTCTGACGCTTCGTTTCTTGCGCCTGGAGTGGTTAATTAATTAAAGAGGTGAGTAATTAAAAAATAGTCTTGTGTGCTGTCTTCCATCCACACCTGGAGTGGTTAATTAAAGAGGTGGAATTAAAGAGATGGGTAATTAAAGAATGGCAGAACTGGTAATTTTGATGAAATGACGTGGGAAGAAACTCTCACTTTATATAGTAGAGATGTAGACTAGAATACACATATGACATGTAGCATATAAGATGAGAAAAGTTTGTAAACAAAATCCAAACAAGGCAATATGAGAGCAAGTTATGGAAGCTTTGGTTTTTCTAGCCCTACTTAGTACTTTTTTTGCAAATCTAGTCTTTGCCCGACCGTTTTCGGAAAAGTAGCTGAGTAGCTCCCTTCCCAATCGCGGAAGGAGCAGGAGGCAACATGTGTCGCTTGCCGCGCTTGTGCACCACGGAAGGTGTTTGACAACAAAAAAAACTGTGCTGCCGTACACGCCCGGCTCGGCAGGAGCTTCCGCGACCGAAGTGCTCGGCAAGCTCCTGCCGAACTACACAACCGCAGAAGGCCAAAGAATTAAGTGACTATTGATTGATTAAGTGGCTAAGTAGTGATGATTAGGAATTTAGTTAGTGATTAATTAATGGCTAATTGCATGGCATCAACTACCTTCCGTGGTAGTGTAGCTCGGAAAGAGGTTACCGAGCACTCCGGCCGCAGAAGCTCCTGCCATCTAAGGGTGTGCGGCAGCGCGGCTTTTTTCGTCGCCAGATGCCTTCCGCGGCGCATGAGCACGGCAGGCGGCACGTGTCACCTGCCACTCCTTCCGCAGTCGAGGAGTTAGCTATTTTTGCAAAAACATTCGGATGGGAGCTAGATTTGTAAAAAAATAATGTGCAATAGGGCTAGAAAAGCCAAAGTTTCCAAGTTATGTAGTTCCAAGACAATAAATGCCCAATTTTGTACTGTTCTCTAATAAAATAAGGCAAACAGGTGTATGAAACATAAGTATTACCCATGATAGTGTGCTCCTTCAAAACTATCAGACATGGACTAAATTTGTTAACCGTTATTTGATTTTCGACTTCAAAGAGATCATGCCAGAGTAGTTGGGTAATGAATCTTGTATATCCCCATATCATGCACTTAGCCATTTGCTAGTTTTTTGAAAATTACCTAAGCTCGTGAGTTCAGAATTCAGACACCTAAAAAATGTCAATGAAAAAATAGACAAGTGCGCATGTTTGGTCACATTCAGACTTAGATTCAACAGCCCTTTAATTTTTTTGGCGAACTTTTCTTTCGTCTACCTGGTAAATCCCCAACTAAGTTTCAATCTCGATAGGACGAAGTCACTCCGGCACATTGACGTGTTCGCGTCATGGTTCCTTATTTCAAATTCCACAAGAAAAAAACAAACAAACGATACAACAATTCGAACCACTAGTCTCACGAAGATCCAAAGTAACTGCTACGAATTCTGAAAACACCACCCTAAGTTGAAGCCGTTCGATTGCTCATGGTGCCTCTCCCTGAAGCTAACACGGGATTTTCGGCGAGCTCCTCGCCCCCCATATCCCAACACCCACCCAATCAATTAGACTCGCATACCACAATAATATTGGGAATGGCAGAATAATAAACGGAATCTCCCATTCGCAACCGGCCAACCGACCAACCAGATCTGCACGCACCGCTCCCAAATCTCGGCGGCTTCGAATAGATCGAGCAGGGAGTAAGGAGCACGAACCTGTCGCGAACTGGGCGCAGATCGCGGCGGCGGCGAGGAAGAGGGCGGCGGCTGGGGCCGGACTGGATCTGCCGCAAGTGCCGTGCGGCCTTCTCATCTCCCCCCTTCTCTCCGCGGCGTGCGCCCTTGCCTACGCGGCTACGCCTCCCTCCGTCGCGCTGCCGCCTCCTTCTCGTGCTCGTTTCGCGGTGGTGGTGGTGGTGCGGCAGGTGGTGAATCGGGATCCGGAAGCTTCCGTGGCGTTCGCGTTGGGTGCGTAGTGCCTTTTATCCGTCTGTCCGTACGCGCGGTTCTTCGTCTTGTCTTCCCCTCGAAGGCTCCGCTCCGTTCCGACATATGGGTGGTCGTTCTCGGCGGCTCCGTGTCGCTGGCGGTGGGCCCCCTTCGCTGTTGGGTAGACCGTATACGTTGTGTTCTTCTTTACCCAGCTACTCCATTCTAAAAGAGGAATTTGGCCGGTCAGTTACCATCCATGTGTTCGTAAAAAAATGTTTCGGAACTGGGAACGTACCGACTCCGCTTAGGCATGTACAATGGTACATGTCAGCTGTCTATAAGGGTACGCCACATCAGATTTTGGATGATGTGGAAGAGAGAGAAATATGCTGTCTACTATTTAACAGACGGCCTTATAAACAGCTTTATAGTGCGTATACCATTGTACAGACAGTCTATTAATTATATGAAAGAGCATTACAGACAGCTATATAGACAGTCTATTGTATAAGTTATCCTTAGTACTGTCTGTAGATGACATGGAGGTATACTATAGACAGCTACCGTCTATACCACTGTAGATGCCCTTAGTAGCAGAGTTAACTAAACCCTTTATGGGTTAAAAATTGAGGTCCACAGTAACGATTTACCGTAATAATCGAGCGAAAATCATCAAAAAAAAATTAAAGGATTTCGAGACAGAACGTTTGAAAAAAAAAACGAAAACCAATCGGTTTTCTCAAAAATAGATCAGTTTCCTCGAAAAACCAATTGGTGTTCTCGAAAATTAATTGACGAGTTAAACCTTTTGAATGGCTGCTCTTTTTAGCAATTTTTGTTGATTTTTATCGAAAATCGAGCGATTTTCACCTATTTTTGACCGATTTACGTCTCATATATTTTTTCGAAATTTTGAATTATTTTGAATTAGACCGGTTTACCGACCGGTTTAGAGTTTCGAACCGGCTCAATACAATTGATTTTCGCGAAATCGACCGATTTTATGAACCCTGCTTAGTAGCATACTAACGTTAAAATAAAAAAGTGCAAGAAATGAAGATGTCAATTGCAATTGTGTCTTGTTTAATGTCTTGTTTAGAACGAATTTAGTTTTGATATCTATCTTCTGGAGGGCGGAAGCTATACTAAACGTTAGTTTCTCCGCAACCAGAAGCCAAAAGCTAACATCTTCATTTATACTATGAAAAGCTGAAAACCAAAAAATGATTTGGGGTAACTTCCTACGGATTCAATGCGTTGGAGTTGTAAGTTTGAAACTAGAGTTGAAGAAAATTATCTCATTCTACCAAGTATAAAATCCCAGACTACATCCTTCTCACCCCCATTCCCAACCCGCACCGCTCACACTTAAAGTTGGCAAATACGAAACCTCTTCAACCCAGCCATTTAATAGTGTAGCCATGCAGCCCAGCTAAAAACTAATTTTCACAAAAAACTACAGTCATACCATATAGGGCCTAATCTTGTTTTTTATATACTACTTCTATTCTTTTTTTACTTCATTTTCTCTGTATATATAATCTGCCAGATATGATGCAGCACAAAGTGTCACCTTCTGTTTTTCTGTACTCGTCCAAGTGTGCAACTAGAGGTGGGCATCGTGCCGGGCCAGCATGACATAGCATGGGTTGGTCGTGCGGCGTGCCAAAATCGTGTCGTGTCGCCACGGTCTGGCCAGACCAATGTGACATGCCATATCAACCCAGCTAGCCTTCGGCGAGTCCAAGCATGGCCCATTTGCAATATGTGTCGACTTCGTGCCGTACCGATCCAGGCCCAGCCCATTTACATTACTGCGATACGAGGAAAAAAGGTGGAGACGCACGGTGTTGAAGCGGTGGACATAAATATTAGGAGAAAAGGCTAAATCTTATTCAATCTTAAAAAGGTATAAAGTTATATTGTAGTGCTTACATGAGTACAAGATGCTACTTAGTACAAAGACTTGTACCTTGCAAGAAGCTGCTCTCTCTCATTTGTCTCTCTCAGTCTCTTTCAGCTATCTCCCCTCTCTCGCCCGTCTCTCTCAATCTCTCTCAGCTTGCCTCTCTCTCTCTCTCTCTCTCTCTTTCCCCCCTTTCCCTCTCCCTCAATCTCTCTCGCCTCCCCCCAAGTTGCTCCCTCTGTCTCGTCCACTCTCTCAGTCTCTCTTAGCTCTCTCGTCCGTCGCACTCTCTCTCTCTCTCTCTCTCTCTCTCTCTCTCGCCCGTCTCTATCAAGCTCCCTCAATTCTCTCTCAACTCTCAATCTCTCTCGCTCTCTCAACCATTAGCACTAAGAATGCATAAATTCACCTTGGACAACTCCTTGACCATATGCAAACATAAATCGAGTTCGCCCGGCGACTTGGGAGACAAGAGGACATCTCGGGGAACCTGGTGGGTAGCTCGATAGCGCTACAGAGGTGGCCGGATGGGCCAGTGGTGACGACAAAGTGGTAGCCAAGGAGGGCACTCGATGCGTCGGCGAAGGAAAGCCGTAACTGACCGGCCGGTGGGCTGGGGAGCTGCAGGAGTCCATGAGGAACTTAGGGCACGGCATGGTGGAGCTCAGGGTTCACTGGAGGAAGCCGGTTGCGTGTTATTGCGGCAGCAAGGGCCGGCGACTAGAGAGAAGGTATCTCGGATGTTCCTAAGCTTAGGCGATGAGTGCGGCAACGTCAGAGGGCCCGTGGGGTCCCATTTTGCCACTTGGTTTGGTTGGAGGTTAGCCAGAGTGAGATACCATCGAACACCGGTCTTGGAGAAGATGATGAACGAGGCGGCGATGGTTCAGGTCGTTTGAGCCAGAATTAGGTGTTGCAGTAGACTTAGGGAATATGGTAGGTGCTTTAGGCTTGGTCAATTTGAGAACTAATCACCGTATCATCCTAACTGCAATTCCCTCTTTTTGGGTATCGCTGGGAGGTAGTGGCGGGTTGGAGGCGAAATTGAGCGGCTTGACTGGGAGAAGAAATGAGGCGAAGTGCAAGAATTTGGCATGCAAGAGCTTGGTGGTACTTAAAGACAGTGAGAGGCGATTGGTGCAGGGTCTAAATTGGGGAGTAGGGACAGCAATCGGGTGGATACCTCTGGGTATAACTACCTCAAACTTGAACCTGAACCCGAACAGAGTGTCGCCCACCCGAACCCACTAAGCTTCATGGGCACAGATATATGCCCACGTCCGAACCCGATGGGTACCCATGGGTAATGGGCACATGGCCGGAGGGCCGGAGGGGGAAGGGGAAGGGGAGGGCCGTCGTCGCACCGCGCCGCGCCCTGTAGCCGTAGCAGTTGCCGCGCTCACCATAGCCGTAGCCATCGCAGAGGGGAAGGCAGAGAGGCGAGGGCGTCGTGGCTGCAGGATGCTCCTACACAACACGCACCCGCCCACGCACCATGCTGAAGACTGAGGGAGGTGGCCATCGTGGAGGAGCCCGAGGCCGTCATGGGCATGAGACCAAAGGGGGTGGCAATCGCAGAGGAGCTCGAGGCCGACGTGGGGATGATACCGAGGAAGGATGGGGCCGGAGTGGGAGGCCGAGGCGATGGGGCCGAAGGGGGAGGAGGTAGGGCTGAGTCGTCGTGGTGGGGTTGGAGGGGGGAAGCGGATACGATAGCGCCGTTTGAGGAGGCCAGAGCGTGCGCTGCCCGCCGCGGATGGAGGCGGGGCAATGCCACTAAGGGAGACGGAGGTAGTGGCGGCCTGGCGACCGGTGGGAGGCGGAGGGCGGCGAGAGGGAGAGGGAGGGATGCGGCCGCGCGGGAGGGAGGAGGCGAGTATATCGGGGGGCATCGAGGGATTGCGGCAGCGGAGGTTGGGAGGCAACTTGTGTTAGGTTTTGATTTTCTAATATACATCTCATAAAAAGTGGGGCCCACATATCGTAGGATACCCATTGGGAATCCATAGGTACAAATTGACACTCATGCCCATCCTATGACCTTATCGGATATCCAAACTCGAAAACCCATAGGTTTGAAGTGCTGCTCGTGCCCACCCTTATCGGGTCAGGTACCCAAACCCATAAGTAAAATTGCCATCCCTACTGGGGAGTATAAACAGCGGCTGGTCGACTTGGCGTGGAGCAGAGACCAGGAGCTTCGGTTGGGGAAGAAGACAAAGGTGTTTAAGCTGGCTGGTGGGCTCATTAAAGGCTAGGACCCATTTGTAAGAGGGAGAAGATGGAACTCAAATTTTTTCTCCTTTGACAGCCGAGAGGGATCATTAATTTGGAGGGACAATTCATAATTATAATTTTTGAAATTTTTTTATTAAGTTCATGTGTAATTTTTATAACCTATGTAAAATTTTCAAGTAAAATTCCTTTTTGAAGTAAAAATTTCTTGTGGATTAATTATTAAAATTCTGACAATGATAACTGTTCAAATTTTTATTTTCTGTAATTACTTTAATTGAGGGTCTAAATTAAGTTAATAATTTTAAAAAAATTAGCAATGTTTTCAATGACTTAATTAATCTTTAATAGAAATTTAAAATTTAAAAATTGAGTAATTATTTTTTTGATAAATCTTTTCACCAAAATTTTAGAATTTCATATTTTTCAAACTTTAATTTGAAAAAGGCATTTAATTTGTGTAACGCCCTAGTTTTCGCCTTCGGAAGAAAATCTAATTTAAAGTAATTAAATTCAAAACTTGGAGTTTCTTTGGTGTTTATATTAACCTGGCATCCCTTCCCATCCAAAATCGGGATTCAATTCCCTTTCGGTCGAAAAATCGAATTTCCAGATTCCCGCCGGTACCCGAAATTTCACCCGAGTCCAAAAATCCCAAAACCACTTCAATTGTGTTCCAAATATTCCAAAACGATTTTAGGAATCATTCTCCAGATTTTTGGACCTTCGTTCCTATTTTATCTCGCGCGGCTTTTGTTTAATACCCGCAATCCGCGCCCGAATATTTAATTCCACAAATTTCATCCAAATTCCGCGAAACCAATTTTAGTGAGTCCCAAATATTCCAAAATGGCTTTAGGAATTTTTCCGAAATTTTTAGACCATTTTTCCTAATTTTTCTCTAGGGCGAATCATTTACGTGATTCTCGGCCAACCGGAGCTTGCCACGTGTCGCTGCTACAGTACCTTCTTCAACCTCATGCCTTGGAAACAGCAGAGGAGAGCTCAAGCTCCCTCTCATGGCTAGGGCTTACTTGAAACCCTTCTATCTCCCTCATTTCAACTCCAAAACGCGAACAACCGGTTCCGTTGAATCCGTAGCGACGCCCTCTTGCCATTCCCCACCATCAATCGTCGCTAATCTCGCCGGAAACCGTCGCATTAAAGAAAAACCGAAATAGACATAAATGCTCATAACTCGGCCGTTTCAACTCCATCCCGCGTGATTCCACTTCCATTCTCTCCGTATAAGAACCCCCATCCCGGTGGTATGAGCCTCCTTTGGCCTCTCCCGTTCGTTCGTCCACTAGAGCAAGAAAACCGACGCCAGGTTCTCTTTTTGGTGTTCTTCGTGTTCTTGGCCATAGATCTCTCCACGGTGGGTTATTCTTCGTGCCACTTGGTTCCTTGTGACCGTGAATGAGTCTAGAGTCTAACCCAACAATCGATTTTAGGTTTCATCAAATTTTGGAGGCGAATTTTGGGTTTTTGTCGTTTCGGCCGGAGCTCCGTTCGTCGCCGAATTCATCGCCTCCGGTGAGATTCAATCCGATTCCTTCCTCCTATGTGTTCCTAAGGATGTTATCTACGTGATCCATGCTTTTATTTGGGTCAAATCCATGCGAAAATGGTGGAAAAATCGGGTTTTTTCGGATTTTGGAGCCCTCTGTTCCTTTGGGCTCATGCCCGTGTGTGCTCGGGCCCGTGCCGGCCGGCCGGCCGGCCGCCGCCGCCGCCGGGCCGCTTCGACGCGCGCCGCCGGCCTGGTTCTCAGACGCCAAGACGCCTTCACGCCGCCGCCCCCCTAAGCTTCTCTCCCTCATCCATGGCTTCCTTCACCATGGCATGAACCAAGGCTTGGAGAAGAAGCTTCCTCCCCAATGACATGTGGGGCCCCCTTGCAAGCGACCCAAAACAAATCCAAAAATTCAGAAAAAGAAAAAGGAATATTCCCTGTTTTCCAATTTCCCAAAATTCAAACTCCGGAAGCTCATAACTTCTCCGTCCGAACTCCGTTTGACTCCATTCAAATTCCTAAATTCATCTAAAATCAAGATCTACCTGCCAGTACTACTTTTGTAATTTTTGGATTTTATTTATTTTCTTGTATTTATTTGTTGCTCCGTTTTGCGCGTAGCCGACGATCCCGCCGAGTCCACCGACCCAGCCGTCGGACTTCAAGTGTTCGACATTCTCGCTGTGACCGAGGCAAGTCTCCTTGACGCATGTTGATCCCATGATTTATAAATGTTTTACACTGTTTTACAACTTGAATTGCTATTTATATAAAAGGATGATGTTAACGTTAGGTTGTTAGTTATACCTATTGTCCATACCTCCTTAATATTGTTATCCATGATCCGTTGTCGCCCTAGTATAGTAAGCCACCAATATAAATGTTTTTGGGAAAATTATTCTTTTATTTAGGGAAATGACTATTTGGAAGATAGTTTGGAGGGAACATATTAGTATAGAATGTAGATTGAAGCTAGAACCCAACTTGATTAGGGATTACATGAATATTAGTGTTGATGGGGATTATTAGTTATGAAATTGATTTATGAACGTTGATGGTTGAATTATTGTGAAGTTGGATTGTGATAGCGATTCGCACTATGATTAGTATAGATTGGAAGAATATTGGAAGATGTAGGATGTCAAGAATAATAGTCAGTAAAAGTAAATAAATGATATTGAGAGGCATACTTGTGGATTAAATAGAGTAAGTAGTGACTTATATTTCGGTGGATTTTAACAAGCATACTATGTGATAATAATTTATGGAGAATTGTGAATAATCCAGAATGTTTGGTGGTTTAGTAAATGATAATATTACGTATTCTTGGTGGATAAAATGTAGATGATTTAGCGATGACAATATGAAGGGTTACAATAGGTGGTGTGGAGAATGATACTCGATGATTTAATCAATGATATTATCAAATATACTCGATGTATTAAGTGGATAATACTGAGAATCATACTCGGTGGTTTAGTAGATGATTTTGGGAAATATGGTTTTGCGATAACCATTTGTGTGGGATTATGAATAATGTGGATTGGGTGTGATTTGCTTAGTCAACTTGGTGTCATTGTTTATGGAAATCGCTCTAGGCAATGAATCAATGAAGTCTTGGATTTGTAGAATCTTCCATGAAATATGCTCGGGGATGAGATTATGAATTATTCTCGGTGGATCAAGTAGATTAACAAACCAATCGATGTGTGGATGATGGGTAATCAATAAGGAGACTCATATTTTGAGGAGATTGTTTCATATACAATGATAATAATAGCTTGGCATGACTTTGGAGTTATGATGGCACATGATATCAACTTTACATGGTGGAAGTACTAAATTGGACTGGATTATATAGTACCATGATAAGAATGGGGGAATCTTGGTGGTCTCATGAATTTTGGAAAGTACCGATTTAATTATAATCACGTTTTATCAACACTAAGATTTGTGTTTTATAAAATAAACTATTGGTGGAATAGAATAGTACGGTACGTTTTATCAACACTAAGATTTGTGTTTTATAAAATAAACTATTGGTGGAATAGAATAGTACGGTAGAAATGCTTAGACTCGCAATCGGTCAGTATTCACCTATGGGTGGGAATTTCATTTAACTCTTGAAAACTTGTGTTGGAAATATAGGCAAGGAGTATTGCCGATGGTTTACAAAATAAAAATTTAAAATGAAAAATGGTTTGGATTAGGGCGGAATGGTTTGTCTGGTGGGTGCGGATGGAGCGCTAGCTTTCATTGTGCAAGTACCGCCCCAAGTCAGTTAAGGACCGACGCTTATGACTGTCTCCATTCTAAGCATAACCGTACAACCACATGTCAAAGTGGGCACGACATGACTGAATAATTTGTAAAAACCTAACTTAGACTCACCAAACGGTGGAATGTGAGCGCCGGATAGAGGCAATGTTGTTTTTCTCATACGACGCAAGAGGGGGCTTCTGTACTGGGTGGATATAACCCTAACAGCGGTGAAACCTCAGCGGGTGGGTCAGGTTAGGCGTATACATTGTAAATGCCTTGTCATGATATCCCTGCCGGCACACCTAAGGCAGTGTGCTAATTGCATGGCATCAAGGGAATATCATGTCTTGTGGGTAAAGCTGTACACCTCTGCAGAGTTAAAACTATTCGAATAGCCGTGCCTACGGTCAAAGGCAAAGCTTGCTGAATGCTTTCATACTGGTAGACTTTGGTTTTTGGTTTCAAACTAAACAATAGTTTATTTTGGGATCCGAGAGCGATTAGAACTCTCTGGTGTGCTTCTGGCGGCTAAAGCCAGGTAGGTGGAATGAACCTGATTTTGTGAACCGTGGCAGACAGAGCCATGTGAATGGATTGAATCATGATTGACGAGTACCCTTACCATGGGTACCCCCAGCGGCCCAAAGAGGTACTTGGGCCGACCCAGGCTAGTTGGGCCCGACGTCGCGATCGTCGGACAAGGTCCAAGAGCTCGACCAGGTCTCTGATATCCCAGAGAAGTGATGGTATTTATTGCGTATCGAGCGCATTAAAGGCCGGCCATAATGGCGATAACACGGCAGCACAAGTTCCCGACCCTCGCATTTACTACGAGCGGCGCAGCGACTACGGCGACCAGCAGCAGGGCAAGGGGAGTCGGTGGCCAGTCCCATCAGCCCACCGTCCTCGGACGACCGTGAGCACGGGAAGGGAAAAACCCCCTAGGGATAGTCTTTTCCTTCCTTTTTTAACCAACAGTGTAAACTTCCTCCTCGCCTATATAAAGGGGGAACGAACAAAGAAAGAAGGCAGAATCAATACCATCCATCTCTCACGAACTGGAGTAGGGACGTTCAGCCCGAACCAGTATACATCTTGTGCTCACCCGAGTAAGCCGTTCGAGGAGAGGGAGCGTGCACCCCCCTTCAACCTATACAAATTCACTAGCCGATTCCCGAAACGCCGACAGTTGGCGCGCCAGGTAGGGGCGTGTGCACGTCGTCGCCGTTGCTTTCCCGCTTGACTTCCTCGACGGTTTCTTTTCCTTCAACACCACCATGCCGATAGCATCGATCCGCTTCGGCTCTCTCGACTTCGTCACTACCACGGCGGGACAGATAGTGATTGTCCCCGCCGCGCTCCGGGGCCAAGCATCCCTTACGGACCTTGGCGCTATCTCCGGCGCTCTCAGTGACCTCCGGCTCGAGGCTCCCGAGCGGGCCCCGACGCCAGGGCACGCCGCGAGTCCCATCACCTCAGACGGTGCGCGAAGGCGACGCCTAGCGGCGCCAACGCCCACTATGACTTCGCGCTTCGTGGCGATGGTCGGCCACGTACCGACTCCCGATGCCAACCATTCGGATGACTCCTCCAGTCACGGCTCCAGCGGGGGAAGGGACACGAACAGACCACGCTACCGCGAGCCCGACACCGCGGCGGGTGCAAATAACCCCTCCGCGACCCCCGCTACGCCAAAGACTCTCCAACTCACCAAGGAGAATCACCAGGCTCGCCGCGCCGACCTTCAGCGGCGGCGCGACGAGCTGGAAGCCCAGAAAGCCGAGCTCGATAAGCTCCAGGCCGACCTGGAGCAGTATCCGCCCGCAGCTCCACCTGCACATGGCGGCGCGCGCGCTCTCGCGCGCCAGGTCCACCATCAGCTGGCTAAGGGGACGGACGATTCATCATTCTTCCCCCACGCCGACCAAAACATCGCCGCAGCGGCAATACTGCTCCGCAGCATTCCCGAGCCAGACGATCCTGCGGCCAAGGCCACCCACCAGAACCTCCGGGGTCTGGTGGAGCGAGCGATCGCTCAACACGCGCATGGCTCCGGATCACAGCGTTCGGGCGCCTCCTCAGGCGGCCCACTCCACGACGCCAACCGAGGCCACCGGAGCGAAACAAGGGCGGCGTCGCCTTCCGGACAACTCCAGGCATCACGCACCCCAGTGCACCAACGCTTGGGTGACGGACGCGACGTTCGTGCCACCCTCCAAGCGGGAAGAAAGGCGAGGAACGACCTGACCGGCCAGACGCCGCCGACAAAGACTACGGCAGGATCGCGGCCCGAGCCCCGACGGTCCCGGGCCACGGGCATTCTGTCAGGGGATTCGCGGCGCAACATTCCCTGCCAGGTTCCGCGCGCCGGTCAATATAGCCAAGTACACGGGGGCCACAAACCCCAGTGTGTGGCTAGAGGATTACCGGCTCGCGTGCTGGGCAGGAGGAGCATTGGATGACCTCTTCGTCATCCAATACCTTCCAATTTACTTGGCGGACTCGGCTCGAGCATGGCTTGAGTACTTACCCGCCAACATCATCAGGGACTGGGCCGACCTCAAGCACCACTTTGTCGGCAACTTCCAGGGCACCTATAAGCGCCTTGGGAACTCCTGGGACCTAAAGAGCTGCAAACAGCAGTCAGGGGAGAACCTCCGGGACTACATCCGGCGCTTCTCCCAACAGTGCAACGAGCTCCCCGACATCCGCGACGCCGATGTTGTAGGGGCATTCATCTACGGCACCACGTCCAAGACCCTGGTCCACAAGTTGGGGTGCGCGAAGCCCAGAACTACCAAGGAACTCTTGGACATCGCCACCAACCATGCCTCAGGCGAGGAAGCTGTAGACGTCATCTTCGACAAAGGGAAGTCGAAGCGAGGGACAGGCGCCGAGGTCAGCCCCTCCTCCGACCGTCCTGACAAGCGGAAGCGCCACGGCAAGCAGGCCCGCGAGGACCGAGTCGTCGCGACCGCCGAGCGGCCGGGGAAGCCGCAAACCCGGCAGACCCCCGACTACTTCGAAAGACTGATGGAGAATCCATGCCCGAACCACGGATACCCTGTCAGACACAAATACCGGGACTGTGAAGTCCTGAAGCGGTTCCTTTCCGGAGCCCCCACGACGCCCCGGGGGAAAGTGAAGAAGCCGGACCCAACACCAAGCGCCGAAGACAAAGGGGCGGACAGCGGGTTCCCTCAAACCGACGGATGCCTCGTGATCTTCGGCGGACCGGCAAACTACGCCGACCGAAGGCAGCTCAAGCTCGCCTACCGCGAGGTATTTACCGCAAGCCCCGCCATACCGAAGTACCTTCGGTGGTCGGAATCCCCGATCACTTTCGACCGGACCGACCACCCGGATCACATCCCACAACCGGGGAGATACCCGCTCGTCATCGACCCCATCATGGGGACCAAGCGCCTGACCAAGGTGCTCATGGACGGCGGTAGCAGTCTCAACATTCTCTATGTTGAGACCCTCGACGCCCTGGGGGTCCCCCGCTCAAGACTTCGACCGAGCCGGGCACCTTTCCACGGCGTCGTCCCTGGCCAACAGGCCCATCCGCTCGGGCAGGTCGACCTGCCCGTCACCTTTGGGAGCCCGGCCAACTTCCGCACCGAAACCCTCACCCTCGAGGTCGTGGATTTCCCCGGCTCCTACCACGCCATCTTGGGGAGACCATGCTGCGCAAAGTTCATGGCAATCCCCAACTATACCTACCTAAAGCTAAAGATGCCCGGGCCGCATGGGGTAATCACCATAGCCGCATCTTTCCAGCTCGCCTACAGCTGCGAGAAAAGCGGTTGCGAATTGGCCTCAACGATCGTCGCGTCCGCCGAGCTCGCTAGCCTCCGAGCCAAGACCCAACAATCTGCTCCCGACTCCAGCAAGTCCGGATCAGGTTCCTTCAAATTCGCCGAGGATACGAAGGCGGTCGAGATCGACCCCGAGGAGCCGACCAAGACCGTTCGGGTCGGGGCCACGCTTCCTGCCAAATAGGAAAGCGCGCTCGTCGACTTCCTCCGCGTCAACCGGGACATCTTCGCATGGAGGCCGTCCGATATGCCAGGAATCTCGAGGGAAGTCACCGAGCACTCCCTGAACGTCCGACCTGGGTCCGCATCGGCCGCTTCAGCCGCCGCGCCGCTTCGACGAGGAGAAGCGCACGGCAATAGGGGAGGAAATCGCCAAACTTTTGGCTGCAGGGTTCATCAAAGAGGTTCGCCATCCCGAATGGTTAGCCAACCCTGTACTTGTCAAAAAGAAGACTGGGCAATGGAGAATGTGTGTTGACTACACAAGCCTCAACAAGGCGTGCCCAAAAGATCCATTCCCCTTGCCCCGCATCGATCAGGTGGTGGACTCCACCGCGGGGTGCGAGTCCCTGTCCTTCCTGGACGCCTACTCAGGCTACCACCAGATAGCGATGAAGGAAGCCGACCAGCTCGCAACCTCCTTCATCACCCCGTACGGCTCGTTCTGCTACGTAACGATGCCATTTGGCCTGAAAAACGCGGGCGCTACGTACCAGCGATGTATGCAAACGTGTCTTTCCGACCAAATTGGCCGCAACGTCGAGGCATATGTCGACGACGTTGTTGTTAAGACCAAAAAGACCCGCGACCTCGTCACCGACTTAGAAGATACTTTCGCGAACCTTCGACGGTTCCGCATCAAGCTCAACCCCGAGAAGTGCGTTTTCGGGGTACCCAAAGGAAAGCTACTCGGCTTCATCATCTCCGAACGCGGCATCGAAGCCAACCGAGACAAGATCTCCGCGATCCTGAGGATGGGGCCAATCAGCAATCTCAGGGGGGCCCAGAGGCTGACAGGGTGCCTGGCGGCCCTAAGTCGCTTCATGTCCCGCCTCGGCGAACGCAGTTTGCCCCTCTACAAGCTCCTGAGGAAATCCGACCGGTTCAGCTGGACGAAGGAGGCTCAGGAGGCCTTCGACGCGTTGAAGACCCTCCTGACCTCCCCACCCGTGCTGGTCGCCCCGACACCAGAAGAGCCTCTGCTCCTCTACATCGTCGCCACGACCCAGGTCGTTAGTGCGGCACTCGTCGTGGAACGAGCGGAGGAGGGACGGGTCCTCCGGGTCCAACGACCGGTCTACTTCGTCAGCGAAGTACTTTCCGAGTCCAAGGTACGATACCCACAGGTACAAAAAATGCTCTACGCGGTGCTCATCACGAAGAGAAAGCTAGTGCATTACTTCAACCAGCACCGCGTCTCTGTGGTGACTTCTCTGCCACTCGGTGAGATTGTCCACAACCGCGACGCCTCCGGAAGGATTGCTAAGTGGGCACTCGAACTCAACGGCCACGACATATCATACGTACCTCGGACCGCGATCAAATCTCAAGTCCTGGTCGACTTCGTCGCCGAATGGACTAAAGCCCAGGCACCACCTTCGCTCGAAGACCCCGAGCACTGGACGATGTACTTCGACGGGTCCTTCACCAAAAACGGAGCTGGCGCCGGGGTTGTCATCATTTCCCCACTCGGAAACAAACTTAAGTACACCATCCGGCTGCTTTTCGACGCGACCAACAACGTCGCCGAATACGAGGCCCTCATAAGTGGTCTCCGCATTGCCGCCGACCTCGGGGCTCTACGACTGTACGTGCACGGCGACTCAAAGCTGGTCGTCGACCAAGTCATGAAGGCTGCGGAACCTCGTGACGACCGGATGGCGGCCTACTGTCGAGAGGTGCGCAAGCTGAAGCAAAGATTCAAGTGGTTTGAGCTCCACCACAGCTACAGACGAAACAACGGTGAGGCTGACTATCTGGCCAACCTTGCCTCCAGCAGAGGGCCAGTCCCACCAGGGATATTCATCCTCGACCTGCACCAGGCGTCCATCCGACCCGATCTTTCAAACGATCGGATGGCCAGTTCGCCAAGAGTACCTCCGCCGACCGACCAAAGAATCGGAGGCCGAATCGCCGTCGAGTCGCCGCGACGCCTGGTGACTGGCCATCGGAGAAAACCCTTCATCGACCGGCTAGCCAACGGCTCTCTCCCCGATGACCCGACCGAGGCCCGCCGCCTCGCTCGGTGGGCAAAGTCCTTCGTGCTGGTCGGCGACGACCTCTACAAAAGAAGCTCCTCCGGGATCCTCCAGAAGTGCATTCCGACCGACCAGGGAAGGCAACTACTCTACAACATCCACGGCGGGATCTGCGGACACCACGCAGGGTCACGAAGCCTGGTCGGGAAAGCCTTCCGACAAGGTTTTTACTAGCCAACCGCCGTAGCTGACTCTGAACAAATCGTACGGACGTGCGAAGGGTGCCAATTCTTCGCCCGACAGACGCACCTCCCGGCGCAAGCCCTCCAGACGATCCCTGTAACCTGGCCCTTCGCCGTTTGGGGACTCGATCTAGTCGGGCCCTTCAAGAAAGCGCCCCGGGGCTTCACCCACCTACTAGTCGCGATGGACAAATTCACCAAATGGATAGAAGCCAAACCAATCGCAACCATCACTTCGGCGTGAGCGGCGGACTTCTTCCGCAACATTGTTTACCGATTCGACGTACCGAACTCCATCATCACTGACAACGGAACGCAGTTCACAGGGAAGGAGTTTCTAGAGTTCTGCAACAGCTTCCACATCCGCGTAGATTGGGCGGCCGTTGCTCATCCGCAGAGCAACGGCCAAGTCGAGCGCGCAAACGGTATGATCCTCCAAGGACTCAAACCGCGGATCTTCAACCGACTGAAGAAATACGCGGGGCATTGGGCGGCGGAAGTGCCCCCCGTACTTTGGAGCCTGCGGACCACACCGACCCGATCGACCGGTTTTACGCCATTCTTCTTGGCGTTCGGCGCCGAGGCCATCTTGCCGATCGACCTGGACTACGGCGCCCCAAGGGTTCAAACCTTCGACGAAACCCGAGGGCTCAAAGCCCAGCAAGAGGCCGTCGACCAGCTCGACGAGGCGCGGGATGTGGCCATCATCCGCTCAGCCAAGTACCAACAAGCGCTGCGACGCTACCACAACCGAAGGGTTCGAGGGTGAGCATTCAACATAGGCGACCTGGTTCTGCGCCAGATCCAGTCTAGCAAAGACAAGCATAAACTCTCTTCTCCTTGGGAAGGTCCCTTCACTGTAGTAGAAGTCCTCCGACCTGGCACTTACCGGCTCAAGGGTCCCGATGGCAACATCACGTCCAACGCCTGGAACATCGAAAAGCTAAGGCAATTCTACCCTTAATCCTTTTTTCTTTTCTAATATATTTACAGTCGTGCCCGCACTTTCTCGCCCCGAGGAGCCCGACCCGCGGTCGAGTCTGCGCGCAGCGTTTATACTTAAAACCTTAAAACCGATCGGATCGGTTTCCCGAGCAGCCGCCAGGTTCACCCGATCGGACGACCTTTCTCTCCCGACCTAAAAACGCCACGACTTACGCCCTGGCGGCTACAGTTGCGAAGTGGTATTTTACGAAGGAAGAAAGTACCCGAGCCGGATAACACGCGGTCGCTCAGAAAATCGACCCGACAAAGCAAGGTCGGAGTACAAACGCTCGCGCTAAATCTCCGCGTCTCCTTTTCTGCCTGTTTTTTTTTCTTTCGGTTAAATCTGAAACGTACCGATCGCTGTTCGGACGGTCCCCGCGGGCCCAAAAACGACGATCCCAGCACGTTTCATCGACAGAAAACCGAAGAATAGCAGTAAGCGAAGCGCGAGAATTCTGAGCACCTTTCATTTCTGATTTAACAATATTTACATTCACTAAAAACAAATATTCTATCCCCATCTGCCGTTCTCTTCGCCGCCGTTGATCTCCGGACTTTTCCCGCACAATTTCCGCCGCAAGGCACGGCAGAAATTGGTCGGATTCCCAAGGTACTACAGCAGGAGGAGCCCGATCTGCCCAGATGCACCGGACCTTGCCGACCTCCACGCAGCGGAAGAAGCACCGGACCTTGCCAACCTCCACGCAGCGGAAGAAGCACCGGAGCTCGCCGAGTCCCGCGCGGTAACCGCACCCCTCAACCCCCATCCTGGGTGACCTCTATGGTTCCCGCGGGGAATTGAGGCCCGCCACAGGAGGATCCTCCGCCGCCGAGGAGAATGGCAGCGCGATCGGGGCGATCGGCAGCGCATTTATCAGCGCCGCCGTTGATGTCGCGGTAGACTCCAGGCTCCCCGAGGAAGAACGGGCACGGGGAGGAACGACGTTCTGTTCCAACCGTTGGGGTGCGCACAGTAGCAGCTCCCTCGGATCAACAGCCGCAGCCTGCTGCTCCCGCTCCTCCTCCTCCGCCTCCCGCTCCAGCAACTCCCAATCAACCCCGTCGTTCGACGGAGCCGCAACTACAAAACGGCTGGCTCGCCGCTCCAACTCCTCCTCGTCCTCGGCCTCTTGCTCAAGGGCGTCCCAGTCGATCTCATCGATTGGTGGTTTCTCGTCCTTGGAGTAGGGCTGCGAAGGCGGGGTAGCCATGGAAACAAGTCGAGTAACCAAAGATGAAGCCGCAGCACCTGCCGTCCGCCTATTTATAGGCGGCCCGCAGCCAGGCGAAACGACGCGCCAAGGCGCCCCCACAAGCATTTACTACGACCGCACCTTTTCGAGGCTGATGACGCGGAAGCCGAAGCACCGCCGATATCCCGCATTTATGAAGTATCCCGTGAACCGCGCGCCCCATCCAACTCCGCGCCCGCATCAACACCATGGGTAGACAGTGTCCCGCGGCGAAAGAAGGCCTTTTTCTCCAAGCCAGCTGCGCGGAAGGAACAGGTGAAGCACTCCGGCCGCATCCTCAAAACACAAACTGAAGCGACGACAGGGAACTGGTGAAAACTCTCTCTCTCTCTCTCTTTCCCCTCCTTCCTCGTCGCAGGCAAAAGCAGGAGTCCCGGGCGTCAGAAGCGAAAGCGGAAACGGCCTCTCCCATGCTCCCCCGAATAAAGGAGGCAGACCGCCGGGGGTGGAGCAGACGCGGGACAAGGCAACCACCCCACGCCACGGAAGGACAAGTGCCCCCCGCGCCCTCTCGGTCTCTACCTCCGGGTTGGGCCAGAGGCGCGATAAACGACACCAAGGGCCCGATGGGCCGCTGAGGCCTTGAGGCCACAAAAAGATTCGACAGTTTGCACCCAATACCCAGGCCAACGCTGAAAGGTGCAGAAACCCGGCCGCCAAGCGGATCCGGCCCCACCTCAGCAAAAAAAAATGAGCAAGGGGTGAGGCCGAGGCGAGCCCCCAGCGGGCCCCTAGTTGGGTCGGTGGACGACCCAATCGCCTTAACTCACGTCCGAGACCATACCTCACACTCTCCCGCGGAGCCCGTCGACGGGCGGCAGTCAACTGCACCCTGGGTCGGTGGACGACCCAGGTACCGATACGGGATCGAGTAAGGAAAGGTTCTTCATGGATCGCCCCCCAGTGGGGTCGGACGCCCACGTCAGGATCGTCCGCTAGGGGACCCCCTCGCGAGGGGGCCTCCAGGTTCCACTCGGATCACCCGCTAAGTAGCTCCGCGAGAACGGCGCTCGAGCCGACGAAGGCAAGCGCGCGTCTCTCACCCCCTCTGGGTCCCACACCTGCGGACGGGGCGTAAAACATGGGACAGGCGGTAACCCCTCCACCCGATAACAAAACTCGCCCAGCTCCGGCGTGAAACGAGCCACAACTAACCCCCCGACCTGCTCTCCGACCAGCCCGGGGGCTCGGGGGCTACACCCTCCGGGTGCGCTCGCGCGCACCCGGTCGAAGATTCTTCACCGGCCAAACCCGACCAGGTTTCCCGGCACAACGAAGCAACAACCGAGCAAGGCGTAACCCCCTGACCCGCTCTCTGACCAACAAAACTCGCCCAGCTCCGGCGTGAAACGAGCCACAACTAACCCCCGACCGCTCCGACCACCCGGGGCTCTGAACTACACCCTCGGGTGCGCGCACCGGCCGAAGATTCTTCACCGGCCAAACCCGGCCAGGTTTCCCGGCACAACGAAGCAACAACCGAGCAAGGCGTAACCCCCCGACCCGCTCTCCGACCAACAAAACTCGCCCAGCTCCGGCGTGAAACGAGCCACAACTAACCCCCCGACCGCTCTCAGGCCGGCCAGGGGCTCGGAACTTACACCCGGTGCGCTCGCCACAAGACCGGTCGAAGATTCTTCACCGGCCAAACCCGACCAGGTTTCCCGGCACGACGAAGCAACAACCGAGCAAGGCGTAACCCCCCGACCTGCTCTCTGACCAGCCCGGGGGCTCGGGGGCTACACCCGGTCGAAGATTCTTCACCGGCCAAACCCGGCCAGGTTTCCCGGCACAACGAAGCAACAACCGAGCAAGGCGTAACCCCCCGACCCGCTCTCCGACCAGCCCGGGGGCTCGGGCCTACACCCTCCGGGTGCGCTCGCGCGCACCCGGTCAAAGATTCTGGTCAAGCCAGGCGTACCACGAACGAAAGCGAAACCCCCGGGCACCTCTCCGACCTGCCCGGGGGCTCGGGGGCTACTAACGAGTACCCATACCATGGGTACCCCCAGCGGCCCAAAGAGGTACTTGGGCCGACCCAGGCCAGTTGGGCCCGACGTCGCGATCGTCGGACAAGGTCCAAGAGCTCGACCAGGTCTCCGATATCCCAGAGAAGTGACGGCATTTATTGCGTATCGAGCGCATTAAAGGCCGGCCATAATGGCGATAACACGGCGGCACAAGTTCCTGACCCTCGCATTTCTACGAGCGGCGCAGCGACTACGGCGACCAGCAGCAGGGCAAGGGGAGTCGGCGGCCAGTCCCATCAGCCCGCCGTCCTCGGACGACCGTGAGCACGGGAAGGGAAAAACCCCCTAGGGATAGTCTTTTCCTTCCTTTTTTAACCAACAGTGTAAACTTCCTCCTCGCCTATATAAAGGGGGAACGAACAAAGAAAGAAGGCAGAATCAATACCATCCATCTCTCACGAACTGGAGTAGGGACGTTCAGCCCGAACCAGTATACATCTTGTGCTCACCCGAGTAAGCCGTTCGAGGAGAGGGAGCGTGCACCCCCCTTCAACCTATACAAATTCACTAGCCGGTTCCCGAAACGCCGACAATGATCTTTTTGGAATGTGGCGGATAGAGCCTGTATATTAGTGAGTGGTGGTTAGAACCTTCACTTCAATATTACATAATTCAATTATTAAAAAGAATTGCTCAAATATGCCTTGTGAAACTTATTAACAAGTATGATTTGATGAAACTTGGCTTTATGCAAACGAACCGTATTAAGCTTCCTTTGGAAAGCCTACATATGCATTTTCCCCAGACTTGCTGAGTACTTTATGTACTCACGTGCTACATTCTAATCATATCTCAGAAGTGAAAGAAGCTGTCAAGGAATTCCAACGACTAGGACGCGCTCCCCACTCGATTGCCTGTGGGCACTTGGATGTGTCGCCTTGGTGTTTTCGTCTTCGGCTGCAGTTATTCAAGTTGTTCTGCCTGTTGAGGCCGTAATGGTAAACCTTGACCATAAGGTCTTCGCTTTTATTTGGTGTTGTTCTTATTTAGTTATACGTATTCGTGATATGGTTGTTGATTTATCACTGTTTGACTGTGTGTACTAGCTACTAATCTGGGACTAGTACAGAAATACACAGAGGACTCCGGATAGTCGATCCGGGGGCCTACAATTTAGTTATTAATTTTTTATATTTTTACTAGGGTTAAATATTGATTTGAGTATTATATGGTAAAATTTTGAGCTAAGGATAAGCTTGTTAAAATTTTATAAAAATCTTTCTTTAGACTGTTTCTAGTTAACATATATTATATCGTCTTTTCTTTAATTAATGGGTTCATACTAATTTTTGACTATCATTAAATGTTTCTAGGAGTTTTTATTTAATATTATTTTTTCAAATGTTTATTGCAACTTTTACTTTTACCATGTTACTTCTATTTTTTTTTTACTAAATCAATTTAAATGTTTTTTTAATGATCAACATCATTAAATGATTTATAAATTCAGAAAACTCATAGTTGAAGCAATTTCATATTTTAAAATTTTATTTTTCTTTTTATTTAAAAGTTAAAATGTTACAACCAACCACCATTGTATCCGATTTCCAGATCTGACACAGTCCAATCAATCGTACCTTATTGGCCCGACCCATTCGCCTTCACCACAGTCTCACAGACCGTGTCTGCGGACAGCTAAAAAAAAAAAGGCAGGCCGATGCCCTCATAAATTGAACCAGACAGACAGTCAACCGAGTAGGAGACGACGCGCGGGCCAGGCGAAATTAGCCCGTCGCCAGGTAGCGGCCTGAATTACCGACCCAACCCAAGGAGTAACAATCAACTAACGCGGCGTGGGCCTACCTGGCTGGTCATAAAATTCCGGAGCTCTTACGACAGTAGGTCGCCATGTTTCCCTTCTTCAATTGCCTTCAACTGAACGCGCAGCTCTTCATGCATATCTGTTGGCTAAGGTTGAAGTGAACACATGAATACATTCAGGGACGAATTTAGAAAAATAGATCATTGGGGTTGCTGGGGTTATTAGGCTATTCCCAATGGGTAGTATCATACTCATTAATTAGATGCCACATAGGATTTTTTACTGATGTGGCAAAGCAATAAATAGGAGGAAGAAGAAAGCTGCAAGATACAGCTTTGACACGATATCTTAGGCCGTGGCACATAATCTAATGCTCTGGGTTCACTTTCAGAGACACAATATCACACCAATTAATTATTTTAAACATATAAGTATGATACTATGCATTGTAGAGAGTGTTTCTTCAATGTAGTATCATACTTTTCATCCTATGTGGCATTCTTGGATATTGGAGTATGATACTTTGCACTGGGAATAGCCTTGCAATAACTTATAGCCTATATATGCTTATATGCTAATAGAATACAATTAAATTTACATGTGATTTTGGCAAAATCATTAGGGTCATTTGACCCCACTAATTGCATGCTAGATCCACCCCTGAATGCATTAGCCAAGCTCTACGATCTACGTACGTTGCACCCACGCCCAACCACCCTTTCTCAGACTCAAGTCAACACACTGCACACTCGCTGACTACCACCTTTCGCCATGGGATTTGATAAACTTTATTCGGATGTTTTTATTGCTGAAATTATCCAAATTTAAAACCATCGGATCATTGTTGAGATTCGGAAGTATCGATTACATATGATTCTATGATTTGATCTAATGGTCTGGTAATATCCGGGTGAAATATCCAACAATCAAAAATTTAGATGTTAGCTAAAACAAAAATATGCGGATAATATCTGTACACCCTTCCATTGCTGCTGCTGCTAGGTGCAATTACCTTCTCGCTCTCGTCGTGTGCACGCGTCCCAAGGGAGCTCCCATTTACTCCCTCATGCCAGCAATGGCAGCGGAGACCTGCAGGCCGAGCCGCATTTACACCCTCCCTGAGCTCCCTCACCCACCTACCAACCACCCCAAAACCCTCTCGTCCCTCTCCTTCTCCTCTATATACGCTACGCTCCCCGGCCTTCTCCCACGGCAAGCTCGCTCTGCCTACCTCTGCTCCTAGTTACCAGCACCTACATAGCTAGCTAGCTAGCGAGCTCTCCAATGGCCTCCGCCACAGCAACGCTCTCCACCATGAGGCGGCGCGCTTTAGCCCCCAGCGCCGCCAGCTGCTGCTTGCTCCTGCTGCTCCTCCTGGCCTGCCGCGGCGCCACGGCGCAGGTGTTCCCGCCGTGGAACGGCACGTTCCCGATGGGGCCCGGCGGCGGGGACAGCGGGAGTGGGGGCGCCGCGGCGAGCGTGCCGGCGATGTTCGTGTTCGGGGACTCGCTGACGGACAACGGCAACAACAACGACCTCACGTCGCTCGCCAAGGCCAACTACCTGCCCTACGGCATCGACTTCGCCGGCGGCCCCACCGGGCGCTTCTCCAACGGCTACACCATGGTCGACGAGATAGGTACGATACGAGCTACATGCATGCTGCTTCTTTAGTTCTCAACTTCTTGCCGTGTGTTGCTCTCGTCTAGTTTCTGCCCTCTATCTGCAGGGTAGCTACTAGATCTCTTGCACGTCTGTCTTTCTTTCTTAGCTTGAAGTTTTGGAGTTCTTTGGAACTAGCTTCTTCAGGGGAAATGCCACAGCTTTGAAGGAACGGAAAACTGCAACTTCTCATTGAAAAAAAAAGTGCCAAGCATAAAAATTGCTACTAGCAGTATGCAAGGAGCTGTAAGTCAGCATGCATCTTCCAGTTTTCGATCTTGATAAACTGAAAAGACTTGGTGCTAGTTGTTAATTTGCTACGTGTATGATGTGTTAATTAACATATTGAAGCATTTTGTTGTTTTTTAGTTTAAAGTATTGAATCAAGCAAACAGTGGAGTGCACCCTGAAATGAGCTAGTCATACAATGAGGAGTATTGGGGGCAACCATGTATCTTAATGGGACTAGCGGTACAGCACAAGGTTACTGTGTTTGAGTGGTTGAGATTAACTCCCGCTCTTCTTCTTTAATAAAACAAAGATACGTATTTCCCTTATGTATTATAGCTTTTGTTATATACTAGAGTGGTAATTCACTCTGTTCCGTGGAAGGATATTTTACAATCAAGAAAAAAAATTGCTACCACTCGAATGGCTTCCACCGTGCATGCTCTTAACTCATTATTCCTTTGAATTAGTATAAAAAACTCATTATGGAATTAAGTTGTTTACTATTGAGGCAAGTTCCTTAAAAGCAAAGATTCCATGTTAGTAGATGCATTGGACATACACACGTATTTTTCAGGGAACCTAAATCTATATATATGCATCCTGTATTCCCGCTAGAGTCTATAATCATTGACAAGTAGACAATTTCATTGTTCCCAACAATATTAGTCAGTCTTCTCCTTGTTTTCCTCGAAGAAGCAATGCAGTTGATATACATGTCTAATTTCCACACTGAACCCTACATGCTTGTGCATATTTAGTCCTTTTTCTCACACCTTCCAATCGAAATTCATGCACGGTCCAAACAAATCTGAATTGATTATCAGCTAGTCAATCTACAGTCTACATGAGCACTGTGACAGTAGCTAGTGGTGCTATTACACTGTAATAACTACTATCCGGCCTCTACCGTGAGCTTCTTCGAGTGATATATATATATATATATATATATATATATATATATATATATATATATATATATATATGGAGAGAGAGAGAGAGAGAGAGAGATATGAGAGAGAGATATGCGCTCTTCAGTACTAGACCGTAGTAATATATCAATTTTTCCCGGGGATCATAATGATGCTGCTGCCTTGCCGTTGATCCACCTCATGCAGTACACACGATGTGATTAATTCATCTAGCCAATTTGTGTGTACCGCTACCGTGGCACATCAATGTTTCCATGTGACTCTAGCCAGGCTATGCATCGTATGGTGGTAAATGCATACACCGTGCGTGCATGATGCATGCAGTCCTGGTCGATCCCCGTCAAGAAATTTATCCGCAACAAGGGGTTAAAGCTAACCTTACCGCGGTATCACTGCAAATCAACGCCAAAAACTCCCCTTGATAGCAACCGATCGATCTGTACGTAATTAAGTAGCTGATTAGTCATGATTCAGAACGTACAGCTTCACTGATTCACTCTCGTTGTGTTGTGCAAGCAGCTGAGCTTCTTGGGCTTCCCCTCCTGCCTTCGCACAACGAGGCCTCCAGCGGCGACGCCGCCCTCTACGGCGTGAACTACGCTTCCGCCGCCGCCGGGATCCTGGACAACACCGGCCAGAACTTCGTATGCATGCTAGCTAGCTAATTAAACCCGATCGATCGGCGTTGTACCAGCCGTAACAAAAATAGGTCTTAATTTATGGAGCATTAATTAATTCGTCTGAGCTAAATGATTTCATGGCGCAATGCATGGATGGATACTGCAGGTCGGGCGCATCCCGTTCAACGAGCAGATCAAGAACTTCCAGGCGACGCTGGACCAGATCACCAGGAAGCTGGGTGCCGGCAAGCTGGCCAGCTCGCTGGCGCGCGGCATCTTCTACGTGGGCATGGGCAGCAACGACTACCTGAACAACTACCTCATGCCCAACTACAACACCAGGAACGAGTACGACGGGGAGCAGTACTCCACGCTCCTGGTGCAGCAGTACACCAAGCAGCTCAATGTAATTAAGCTCATCACCATGCTAGCTGCATAATGGCACACATACGTGCATGCAAAATTAAGACCAGTACGTACTGCAACAAAGTAGCTAGGTTAATTTGCTTAACTTGCCATGCATCTCCGAATATGCATGCATGTGTTCATGCATGCAGAGCCTGTACAACCTGGGAGCCCGCAAGTTCGTGATCGCCGGCGTGGGGTCGATGGCGTGCATCCCGAACATGCGGGCGCGGAACCCGGCGAACCGGTGCTCGCCGGACGTGGACAACCTCATCGTCCCCTTCAACAGCAAGGTGAAGGCCATGGTGAACACCCTCAACGTCAACCTCCCGCGCGCCAAGTTCATCTACGTCGACACCTACGAGATGATCTCCGAGGTCCTCAGGAACCCGTGGTCTTACGGTACGTAATTACTACTAACCAACCACTCTCCATCGATCACGCAGAGATCGTCACAACCACCATGTATACGTACATTGATGTTTGTACATCGCGATCCAGCGCTAGCTGCCAGTGTACGAACGGCATGTACAAGCTAGGATAATGTCGTAAAATTTGACAGGGTTCAGTGTGGTGGACCGCGGGTGCTGTGGGATCGGGAGGAACCGGGGGGTGATCACATGCCTGCCGTTCCAGCGGCCGTGCCCGAACCGAAACACGTACATCTTCTGGGACGCCTTCCATCCGACGGAGCGGGTGAACGTGCTCCTCGGCAAGGCGGCCTTCTCCGCCGGCACCGACCTCGTCTACCCCATGAACATCCAGCAGCTCGCCTCCTGGCAGCCGTAGGCCTGGCTTGCTTGATCGAGATCCCAACGAGTTGATCGATGCATGCATGCATGCATATGGTTTTGCAGTACGTACGTACGAACGTAGCACATGGCCGGCGATGCGTAGGGATCGAGCTGATCGCTGAGTTGGTTTTGTTTGTGTGTTGCCTGTCCAGTTTTTCTTGTTTTTTGATCGGTGATCGTTCAGTATGTATTGGTACCTGGAGTAGATCCGTACGTAGTTGTGAGTATCCACCGTGCATGCATGTGCAAAGAGATCCAAGGGGCTGCATGCATGCGCGATACATATATATGTTGGTGTGCTTGTCTTCGACTTTTTGTCGTTATAATGATACATTATAAGCGTGCCTTCGATCGTGCTGCTTTGATGATTCGTGTGTTAATTTGCTTGAGCTGAAATATATCATACGGTTGTTTTGCGATCTGTATGCTTCGTTTCCACTGTTGCTCTCTGCATCTGTAGTAGAGGGCGATGGAGGATACGTTTCCTTGGAACTTTGGGAACCGGTGTTCCAATCTCACACCCAGATTCACAAAACCATGAAAAACGGACGATTTTTGCTGTTAAATTAAAAAAAGTTAAAATTCGGAAAAAAATATGTGCGACACAAAACCAACCGATTTTGATCAAAATCAAGCGGTTTTGTATTAAAAATCATGTGGTAGTGCGCTAGTCTTCAGCAAGTGGTAAAAATCTTAACCCTTCAATTTCTGATGATTTTTGAATGATTTTTCTCTTGATATTTTTTATTTTTCAAAGGTTTTTTTTGGTTTCAAATTGATTAACCCTGATCACATGCACTACGGTCACACCATAGGTATATAAACAACTCGCTGTGAAAGTGGAAAGATAGAAATTTCGTTAGAGCGTTGGGAGGTCACGGGTTCGGTCCCCCGCCGGGAGGGACTACCTTCTTGTTTGTTTGTCACCTGACTGGTTTATGCAATTTTTTAAAACAAGTTTATGTAATTATTTTGTACAAGATTTTGTTGACAATTTGAGCGCAGACCATCGATCGTTGATGGGAAAGAACACTAATCCATTTTGGGTCCATCAAGACGAACCATGGTAAGTCATCACATGTAATGTTCTAGTTCTGAGAAAATGGTCGCAAATCGCAATGACGCATACAAATAAGTGAATAACATGTCTTATGTATTGTACAAAGGAACCATTATACAGTTAGATCTTCTCATACGTCTTCGTTTCAATACAACTCACCGTATTAAAAAAGGCGGCATATCCTGTGCAATCAACAGTTTGGTGCAATCACCGTGCAATCAAACTAAAAAAAGTTTCAAAAAATTCTGAAAAAAATTCATGGATGTACATCTCAGCTTACCCTATCTACGTATAAAATTTCATGATCAAATTCGTCCTATGCTAGAAGTTACAAAAAAGACATTTAAATTCATGAATGTACATCTCAGCTTACCCTATCTACGTATAAAATTTCATGATCAAAAAAGACATTTAAATTCCTGGATGACAAATGTTACCATACCAATCTCAAACATATTAATGCCTTTTGTGGCCTTAATATATCATAGTTTTAACTCATCTCTTGTTCCATAGGTCCACTGGTGACAGAAATAAAGTCAATAATTATGCCTTAGTTGGGGCATTTGTTTTAGGTGCCGCAATATTTCAGGTGCAAATGTAGTTGTCAGTTTGTCATTCAGTTTGCTAACTTCTGCGCACTGTTTGGGAGGAGCACATAATGGAGAAAATGGAGATTATCAACCAGGTAAAGAATCTTGCAAGTATGCATCTTGTCAACTTCCATTCATATTTACACATATAATTATCATTTATTTATTGCTTTGCATTTACAATAATTTGTTTGTTTGCTTTGATACAAAGAGGGCTAGGTGCTGTCTCATTGGACCCATATTTATGTATTTTGAGTAACTATTGTATCACTAATTTTGGTTTATTATGGGGAATGTAGTTTCGTTTGCATCAATAGTGAAACAACCCAAAAATTCAAAATGAATTTAATTTGGAGTTTAATTCAAATTTCAGTTCAAATTTGAATTGAGTTTGAATTTGCTTTCGGTTTGGTTTTCGTTCTGGTTTTTGGGCCATTTCTCCTCAGGCCTTTCGGCCCGTTTCCCGTTTTCCGGCCCGGCCCGGCCTCCGTTCGGCCCGGCCAGTGCCCACTGCCAAGCCTCTCCTCCCCTTTGGCCCACGTGGCCCGGCTCTCGACCAGCTCGCCTCGCGCCTCTGCACCCTCGCCGCGTGTCGCCCGGCTTGCTGCCGCTCTGTCGCCCGTAGCGTGGACCTTGCGCCGCCTCGCGCCCTCGCCGCGCCGCGGCCCAGTTCCGATCTCCCCGGCCGGAAGCTCAGTGGCGCCGCCTCGCTCCGGCCGCGACCAGGCCAGCCGTCGCGCCGCCTGCGCCGGATTGCCGCCGCTGCGCCCGATCGCCGGCCGCGTGCATCCGCGCGCGCCACAGACGCCCGCCACCGCCACGGCGCTCGCCGCCTCCGGCCGGCCATTGTCATTGCCAGTCGCTTTCTCTCTCGCGGCCAGGCTATAAAAGCGCCCCGAGCCCCTCGCCTCCTCCTCGCCCCGCTCCTTCGCTCGTTAAGGTGAGCCCCTCCCCTCCAGCTAGTCTCCGTGGCCGCCGCCAGCCTGGCATGAGCCCAGCGCCATGACCCGCCTCTGTTCGTGAAACCCTAACCCTACCAGGTGCCCAGCGCCAGCGACGGGTGGGCCCGCCCGTCGACCCCTCGTCCTCGCCCTCACTCCGCGACAGGTGGGCCCTTACCGCAGACTGGCGGTCCTCGCCCGCTCGCCAGCGCACTGGTATGCGGCCACTCCATGGCGTGCTCGCCTCGCCCGCGTGGGCCGTGGCCCAGTCCCGCGCCCGAAGCCAGCCCAACACTGTGGTAACAGTGTTTTCGATTTTGGATTTAATAAATCATTTTATTAATTCCGAAAATCGTTTTTAATTCCAGAAAATCCCCAGAAAATCCCCGAAAATTCCAGAGACCCCAGAAATCCACCAATTACACTATCCGAACCGTTTCGATCCACTGAGTCCAAAAATGCCCTCCGTTCCTCAATCCGGAGTTCCCAAAATTCCGAATTGCCCAATTCGCCCTTCGTTCTCTCTCTCGGCCCGGTTCCGGTTTCCGATTTCGTTTTCGTTTCCAGTTCTTTTCCGTTTTTCGTTTCTTTATTTGTCGTTCGTTCTTGTCGCGCTAGATCCAAACGTTGGACAAATCCGGCGATCCCCGAGCCGGAGCGATTCGAGCAGACGCAGATCCCGGAGAAGTTCCCGGAGCAGACGTTGGACCCGACGGAAGCCCCGAACGACTACTTCGACTGCAGTTCAGCCGATCCGATCGCCGAGCAAGGCAAGCCGTACACCCTTGATCATGTTGATCCTATCATGCCATGTTATAAGTATTAATTATTTTATATCGCATTATTTCATTGTATGTTGAATTATCGAAAACAGTATTTTAGAATGACATGATACCTAGGTAATGCCGAATTGATCATGAAACCTCCTTGAAATTATTGAACCAGATTAAATCCTTTGTAACCCTAGATGATTACTATTACCCTGTTAAGTTAGTTATTACTGTTAATCCAGTAGTTAGCTCAAATGCTTTCGAAAATGGAAATAAAATGCCGCCGAATCTCGGATTCGGGTGTTTGTGAAAGTGCTACAGTTTGGGGGACAGAATCGGATAAATCCCGGAGTGGATGTAACTCCGATCCCCAGCTGATGATTAATGCCTTGGTTTGTTTGGTGGCCGGTATTATGGGATACCGGATCGGGTTTGCGGATGAAGGCTTGATCTTTGGCAGTGTAAGGTTAACAACCCCCTTGAGCAAAGTAAACAACTTAAATATCCGCTCAACCACAGGTCGGACTGGTCGACAGACTAGTATCCGACATGGCTCGGTAAATTAATCATTCCTGAACCTAAAAACCGGATTCTTTTGGTGGCTACCATTCTCAGGAGAGAATGGGGACTGGGCCTTCCTGGCAGGGAAATGCACCGGAGGGGTGGAACGGGAATGGTCCTTCGCGACATTCTTGGTTCTAGGGGTGAAAACGGGTCGGATACAGGCGGGTAATAGGTTATCCCATATCCTACCCTAATATTTTTTTCTCGGATACGGGACGGGTACGGGTAATGAAAATACAGGGGCGAATGCGAATGCGGATCACGGGTATTCTGAGCGGGTTAATAACGGATACCGGGTATTAACGAGCGGGTAAAAAACGAGTATCGGATATTTTGTCGGATAGTACACGAAATAGGTAGAATGAGAACAAGTGATGAAACATATAGTTCAATAATCATGTAGTTTAACATATAGCAGTCCAAGTAAAATATAATGCAACATAGAGTTCAACAAGACGCATAGAGTCCAATTAATACATAACCCAACAAGACGCATAGAGTCCAACAAAGACGCATAGAGTCCAACATAGTCCAACACATAGATTAAAAATTACACATATAGTCCAACACATAGTGACAAATAGAGTTTACTTAACATAAATGAACACACAAAACAAGGATCATCATGCATGCATCAAGATATCAAGTCTCATGAATGTCCTTCATTTCCAAAGCAAAAAAGATAATCGGGTACCCGAAAATGCAAAAAAGATCGGTGCCGTTCGACCCGTTTTATCTCGGATAGTATCGGGTATTGCTCATCCCGTATCCTACCCGTACCCGTATGCATCTGATCGGGTACGGATACGGATACTACCCGTTTATTTTCGGTACGGGTATTACCCGTCTGTTTCGGATAGTTTTTCCTTCAAATACGGATACGGCTCGGGAATTACCCGACCCGTTTTCACCCCTACTTGGTTCTCACAACGGTAGATGCTAATGGGGGACTGTGAGCCCAAGGTAGCTATACAACTATCGGTTAACAACTAAAACAACGGGAATGGTTAACGAAAAGCTGTGATCATCTCGACCTGGCCGCATGCATTTAAGTTGCATGTTTGTTAGCGCTTGGCATTAACGGTCGTTGATATCTTGTGGGTAAAGCTGAGCCGCTCTGCAGAGTTAATCATGATGGTATTCGAATACGCCGTACTTCCGGTTAATGAAGTTAAGTTTGAACTGGGGTGATACCCGTAACCAAGCTCAAGTTACTGTTTGGTGAATTTGGAAGAAGTTGGTTAAGTGTTGTGAACTTGTGAAAAC
Source organism: Rhipidocladum racemiflorum (assembly GCA_036346355.1). Taxonomy (NCBI): domain Eukaryota; kingdom Viridiplantae; phylum Streptophyta; class Magnoliopsida; order Poales; family Poaceae; genus Rhipidocladum; species Rhipidocladum racemiflorum. Next base: position 11,357,257 of record CM070578.1, on the reverse strand, counting down.
CCCCCCCCCCTAGCTATTATTTATGGTTTGTGTTTCAAATGTAAAATGAGTTGGAAAATAAAACTGCATCCAGATATTTAAACCCTAGTTCCTTCCATTGGAAAATCACCTGCATATAGTATTCAGTGGTTCCGTACGACTTGTTGAGTACTCCCGTACTCACCCTTGCAACCCCCACCCTTTCAGAGTTTGAAGAAGCTGGAGCGTTTCAGGAGTTCGTAGTTGGCGATTTTGTCTGGTTTTGAGGTCTTGGTCTTTTCTTGAGGCTGCTGTCTGCGTGTTTTGCTTGTAAGTTATTCGGGCCCTGCTGCGCCCTCTTTTGTAAAAACCCTGGCCGTTAGGCCCTATATTGAATAAAAAGAGTTGGATTTGCTTTTGCCAGGTATTTGTACTCTTGTTTTCCAACAGTTAGTCTTCCTGGGTAACTGTTGTGAGTTTTCGCACTGCTCCTAAAAAGGCGGTCCGTCACAAGTAGGTGTTTCATATGATCTATCTGTTGTGTACTTGTATCGGTAGCGGTTTGTGTTTTTGGTACTCATCCTGTCATCCGTATGATATTATGTGCTACCTGTTGCGACTTGGGGAAAGGAACAAGAGCAATGGAACAACTGGAACTATTTTCATTTTTTCTTCTAGGAAGATGTACACCTAGAACTATTTTCTTTTTTTTTTCTAGGAAGATTTGGGCATGGTATCGATGCATCATGTGGCTTATTCCTGTGGCAAATATACAGTATAATCACTTCTGACAGATATCAAGAAATCGATCCAACCTGTAGTTTCCATTGATTAGTTTGAGGAGCTGAAGTAGCTTTTTTTGATTTCGTGACTTCTGATATTAAATATAGCTTTGTAGAGGTGAAGAACCAATCCAACTTCTGTTTGTACCCAGTAGTCGGAAACTACCATACTCCTCAGGATTAAAGCTTTTATGAATCTAATTTGGACGTGTGGATGTAATTTTTTTATTTTTTGGAGATTGTTTTCAATGCGTGGGAATTTCTTCCCGTGTCTTCCAAATGATAGCAGGGAATATTTCCCGGGAGGGATTATTTCCCCGAGGGAATGAGAGGGATTCTATGTGCTCATCAAAATCCCCCTTGGGATTTTGTTCTCTAGGATTGTCTTCCCTAATATCCAAACAAGCCCTTAGTATAGAATAAGTTGATATAAATTCTTGGAATATCCAAATGATATTGTACCAACTGGTATGACGACCTCGTCCTCCTCCTGCTCATCTTCTCCCAGCTCGTGGCCGCGCTCGCCACCTACCACCGCCGCGGGGTTGCCCACCACGACGTCAAGCCGGACAACGTCCTCTTCGACGCTAGCGGCGTGCTCAAGCTCAGCGACTTCGGGTTGGCAGAGATCTTCGAGTCCGTGCTCCGCCGCAACCTGCATTTCCCGGCGCCGCGTTCGTTCGCGTACGTCCTTCTCGCCGAAGGCCAAGGACCTCATGCGCCGCATGCTTTGCAAGGACATCTCCCAAAGGTTCTTTGCCGACCAAATCCTAAGTGAGCATCGCAACGTAATTCACTGTTCCTCTTCTTTCATTTCCTCCTTTTTACCACCTGTACATGTAGTTCGTGCTCCCTGAAAAGGCTGAAATGCTTGTTTTTTTTTGCTTGAAATGGTTGTTAATGTTTGGATTGGACGGTGCTTTCTCGCAGGGCATCCATGGATTGTGAGCCGCGAGGGCGGTGCAGCGGTGGGCTAAATTCGATTAATAAGATGCTGTGCTCTATCTACAGATATATTTCTTTTAGTTTTTTTTTTTTGCTTTGTTTCTGGCAATTGATCAATTATGGACAGAGTAGTGCCAGAGTTTAGTAGTACTGGTGCTAGCTAGTTCTGCATCCTTTTAGGACGAGTTTTCGCGAGGCGGAATTTGAGGGCTTCCACATGAGTCTGTTCTTCGTGTTTGTTTGCTCTTATTTTTGTGATCCATGCACTGAAGCACCGGTCTTGTGCTCTGCAATGCTCAATGTTTTGATGCATCGTGTTGTATGTGTTGGTTGTTGCTGTCTTGCTAACTATGTAATAAGAAAACAATTTTTTACGTCATCAACTTTTTATAGCTGGAACGCTGGATCGCCAAGTGATATTCTATCAATTGAAATGAAAAGGAACCGCTATTTCCATTAGAAATTAAGATGATGATTCCTCACTCACCGCTATTTCAACAACGATCTCTTTGTTCCAAACGTGCAAACATGACTACATACAAGTGAAAATAACCGATATAATTTTTTTCATTGAACTAGATAAGATTATTACATACAAAACATATAATAAAAAAGCTTAGACTTATAAATTTTCATTGCAATATTTGTGAGAGCTAAACTCACTACTCTAGTGACAAATGTTACCATACCAATCTCATCCCTCAAACTACCAAATAAAATCTTATACATTCTATTCAAATAACCCTACATCCTTTCTATACCATTCTATACTATTTCATCCCATCTCATTCGTTATTATATATCCAACCAAAGGCACCCTTAGCAAATCCGCCTTCGGAACCAAAGAAACATCCGTCACCTTTCTCGATATCCCCGTGCGGTTACGAGGCGGAGGTACCCGCCGCCCACCGCTTCCACGGATATGTGGGTCCTCAATCTGAAGGCCGGTGGGCCCTGTCTTACGCCGAGGCGCCCCGTGCCGGCGACCTGGGGCCTCCTCGCCGCCGGCGAGGCCGGCCCGTTGGCCGCGGGGCGGAGGTTCTGGAGGCGTGGCCCGGCGCGGAGACCGCTGGTGGCGTTGGGCGCGTCGGGGAGGAGAGGCAAGGATGACGGCGGTAACGAAGCCAAGAACAAGGCCTCGTCTTCCGGTGAGATGTTTATATAGAGTTTTTTGTGCTTTTGGTATGAATTGGCGCTATTAGAGTGGGAAAGGTGGAAACATTTTTTTTGTAGATTCGATGCCACTTGACGCCATTGGGGTTTGTAAGCCGAGTCCTCAGTGCCAATTTTGCAGGCTGATGTTGGTTTTGACGAGAGAAAAGTGAGAATTTGGGTTTGGTTAGTAAAATTCCTAGAGTAGCTACAATGTCTAGCTATACTCTGCCTGATTGCTGTGCAATCTAATTGGTCCTGATATTGTTGGCTTCATATGGAAATTAGGATAGATACTATTTCGCTCAGGCTTCTAGGTGGGAGATCGGGGTTAATTTTGGTGTAACTGCCTAACTAGTAGCTGAGCGTTGGAATTCTTGTGCCCCTTTGGGCGTGGATTTGTCTTTTGAGTTGTAGTGGTGAGCTACTTGTTGAATTGTGGGGTGCTATTGTTTGGATGGATTTTCCCCGGTTGCAATTGTTTGTTTGATGAGTAGTGCTTCTATGCATCACCCCCTAATACAGGTTGTATAAATCTTGAAGCAAGTGAAGGGTAATTAATCACCGTCTACCCTTCATTCATGCTTTAATATTTATGCAACTTTCAAAAAGTGATACATTATTTGATATCTGTGCTAATTTGAGTAGATATAAAGGAATAACACCATCAGGTTTTACTTTTTTGGACTGATTGCAGTGGAATAGTGAAACTTCAGGTTCTCTAGTATTGCCTATATTACTAGAGTTCATTCTAGTTGTGGTATTTTCGTATATTCTAGTGCAAAGCATGAACCAGATTGATTATCTGGCCTTGGCTGTGTTGTAATATGGCTTATTCATGTAGGACATGGTGATGCATCTGTTCCAACCGGAGATAGCTCTGGTGGATTGAACCAACCGCATGATGAATCAAAATCCAGCGAGCTGATTAATATTTCTAACAGCAATTACTGGAGAGATGTCAGAGCAAGCCTTGTGCGTAGGGAACAGGTGAGGCCGGTCTGTTCTTGTTTACAATCTGTAGTATTCATAGCTTTTCTTTAGGTTCTAGTTGATCAACATATGTACATGCATTTAGGCCATCTAGAGATTTATGATTTCAGTCATTGGTATTGCTCCTCATTATCTGCCAAGAAAAATCGGGAATAATGTATTGAACTTAGCTGGTTGCACTGGTTGCATAACAACTCCAGTTTGTGTCGACATCAATATAAGCATGTATTGTGATTGCTGCTAATGCTATACTCCATTTAAGATATAATCGCACAAAGGCTCCAGTTAGTACATTGTATTAAAATATGACTTTAATTAGGGCGCATTTTAGAAATATAGGCTTTCCATTGTTACTTAATATATTGGTGATCAAACGTAAGGGTCCAAAAAGTCTCGATGCAAAAGTTTACAAAGCACTCTGCAAGTGTATCCTCTCATGTACCTCATTGTTCTCATGCAATTGCCTACTATATCAAGGTTTTCATCACTTAAGCTGCTGTTTCTCAAACCTTGTTACATTTACTATTTACTTTATTCAAGAGAGTTTTTCATATTGTTCTTTGGAGAGAGCCAAATTTTCTGAAAAGTAAAAGAAAGAAAAACAAGTACCTTCAAACCTTTCCAACCACATACATTTTGGGTTAAATCACATCTTGTATTTCTTTTCTGTTTTACTATTTAAATCCTTTCTTTGAATTAGGAGCAATTGGTAGATCCAAATACTCCGATAGAGTTGAATGTATCCTCAGGAGAACCAGTACACCAGCTTCCTCAAAAGTGGGCTCACCCTATTACAATGCCGGAGGCAGGGTGTGTGTTGGTTGCTACCGAGGTGCTTGATGATGACAGAATCTTCGAAAGAACTGTCATTCTCCTCCTCAGACTAGGGTCGAGAGGCACCTTTGATGGCCCATTCGGTGTCATTCTGAACCGTCCACTTTACACAAAGATCAAGCATGTCAATTCATCGTTCCAAGACCAGGCAACCCCTTTTGGCGACTGTCCCCTATTCTTCGGAGGACCTGTTGACATGAGCATGTTCTTGGTGAGGACTAGTGACAGCTCACGTCTCAAGGGGTTCGAGGAGGTGATACCAGGCATCTGCTATGGCTTCCGGACTGACCTGGAAAAGGCTGGTGTTCTGATGAAGAGTGGTGCGATCAGGACCCAGGAGATGAGGTTCTTTGTCGGTCATGCAGCCTGGGATTACGAGCAGCTATTAAGCGAGATCAGGGCGGGATATTGGGCTGTCGCTTCCTGCAGCACAGAGCTGATCAGCGACGCGTTGACAACCGATCCTTCTTGCCTCTGGACGGAGATATTGCAGCTGATGGGAGGACATTACTCAGAGCTCAGCCAGAAACCGAAGCAAGACAGCTCGTAGATGTAACTCGTTTACGGCATGATTCGCAACATCTAATGTTGTGGCCAGTCTGTACATAACTGGAATCGGGTAAATCTCACAGGAATCGGGTAAATCTCACAGGTTCATGGAGCAATGTTATGCTTTGTTCTTAAATAAGCTCTATATAGTGGTTGCGCATGGATGATGGCAAATGCCCAAATGTGAGAATGGTAGCTCTACCCGTGTTATTCTGATGAATTCCAAATCAAAAGGGGTAACCATATTACATGTGAAAGTGCATCCTTGTGTACACTTGAATCTTACGTTGTTCCGTGGTGCTAAGGTAAGACTCCCTTACGGTATATTGCCGGTTTATATGTTACAATTTGCAGGTGAGGATCTACAGAAATCAGAGCTGTGTAGGCGGCTCCAAAGCAATCCTGGATACTGTTCAAGCTGGAGAAGTTTCTAAGTTCTACTCCTTAAGCTTTGACCGCGCAATGCGCAACCATGCCTGCCTGCGTTTGCCCGATGCTTTTGAGGATCAAATCTCTGGAAAGATTTGGACGCCGTATAGCAAAGTACACTGTACCTGATACAAAGGCTGTTCTTTCTCTTTCTTCCCATTGTGCGTGCGGTTCAAATCCATGACTGTTTTGTAGACTACATCAATGGTTTTCTGGAACCTTCTGTTCTGTCAAACAGACGGTCAAAAGCTGGAGTGTGCCATTTTTGGTTGCCAAGACCACATTCAACAGAGATGAAAAAAAAAAAGATTGGCAGTTTTATTCAACGTAGGTCTAAGTGTCTAACCGAGAAATAAATCGTTGCTCGTGCATATGCCCTCAGCTTACCGCTGGATCCATGGTTTTACAAAAGAAAAATGCGTGCGTCTCTTGAGTGAGTCTACATCTGGTCCATGAACAAGATTGGACTCCGGGATGGGGAAAGGAAAGATCGTCTATAGCGGTGACTAAGGGAGTTTCACAAAATAATTATTACGAGGAATGCAACTTTCTGTAGGATTCCTGCAAAATCCCCACGTTATACCATCCGCCCGAGTGGAAAACTACGGATTGGGATTGATTACTTACTGAGATGTGCTTCTATGCTCTTCTTTTTTTAAAGTTGTACAAATATTAAAGCATGAATAAAGTGTAGATAAAGATTACTTAGCCCTTTGTTTGTTTCAAAATTTGTGCAACATGTATTAGGAGAGAAAGTACAGAAACACCTCTCTTTCTGTAATATGAGTAGTACAGGGGTGGTGATTTTCCACTAGAGTGGTCATGAACTCTTTCCATCCAGCAGGCACAACTGATAGTTCCTCACTTTTTCTAGTGCATTTCCCCTATAGAAGTAGGCTGGCCAAACACTTCGCTCTGCCTCTTTTCCCTTTATTTCCGGTCGTTTCAAGTGTTACCATCATTCACCACGTGTGTAAATCAAAATGCAAGTGCTTTTCATCCGAAACTTTCTTCTATGCAAAATATTCATCAAATTTCCAAAAAGTATCACTACATGCTGCTACGTCCTAACTCGAGCAAAGGATTTGTTTTTGAATTACAATTACTTTGTAGATTATGTCATATCTACAACTAATGACTACATCAAGATCTCAATATCATCCACGCTCAAGTCCCCATAAACAAGCTGCCCGCTGCCGGTACTGAAGCTGCTTCTACTCCCATCCCCATACGTACACCAAGACGTATCAGTATTGTTGCTATACACCCCTTGCTGATCCCCTGCACCTACACCGCCGCCTTGCGCGACGTCGACGCCAAAGCCGGGGGCCACGGCTTCCCGTCCTGGAGCACGCTCGCGTAGCTCCACGAGCTGAGCGTCGGCGGCCATGCCGGCGTCGGACGCCACGCACTGCACGGACCGCGGCGAGAGCTGGCCCGCGCCTCGCGCCCGGTGGGCGTAGCCGTAGGCGGCCGCCGCGCGCCCCGGGAAGTTGAGGCCACCGACGCTGCCGCGGCGGAGGAGGTAGACGGCGGCGTCGTGCGCGACGGCGGCGGCCTCGGCGGTGGAGTAGGAGCCGAGCCACAGCCGCTCCCGAGTCCCAGGAACCCGGATCTCCGACACCCACTTCCCCCACTGCCGTCGCCGCACGCCTTTGTACCGGCACCACCGCTGGTCCCCTCCGCCGCCCGCCGCCCGTCTCATCCCGTCGAGGGATCGAGTTATCTGTTTGCTTGAGGGATGGAGTTCTTTGTTTGCTTTGACTTGAATCGAGCTCTCGTGCTAGCCCCGAGCCGTTGAACTGGTTTGGTGCAAATACCGGCAGCATCGTGTACGTGCATTTATAGGTGTCCATGCATGCGAGGTCAGCGACCCAACTGGGGGGTTGACCTTTTCTGGGTCTGAATAAAATACTGATACGGCAGGCATGTTAGGGCGCTTAGCTTAGCTTGTTTGGTCATATACCCATATGCTTATTTCGTAGATGTGGTATATATGGTTGGTGCAATCGCAAGCGCTCTGAGTCTTGCCTTGTCGTCATGGTCAAAATTTTCAAAGGTCAAAGGCGGGGTGAGCCGTAAGTGCGCGGTCCTTCTCGTGGTTGAAATGTTCTTCGTGGATTGACTGATTGCGGGAGTGGGGACTGGGGAGAGTGAAAAATTATAGCCCTATGCGGCCGGTCACTGTGCATCCACGGTGTAAGGCATAACAGTGATGGTTTAAGTAGAGAGAATGGTCCATATTAGCTCGTCACTGTGCAAAACTTTCTCCATTCCACAATGCACGGTGGCTCGAAGTAGTAAAGCCAGTCTGGATTTGACCCTCGCTGTATTTTTTTTTCTCCGGATTTAGCCCTCCCTGTTTATTTTTTTGCAGATTTATCTCTCTCTTGACCGCGGCTGCAACGGCATCACAGTCTGATACCCTGGGAGATTCATAGCAGCACAACAACAAGCGGTAGCAAAGCAGCTTGGGTGAGCCTACCATGCATGGCAAGTGACCTGATGCGTTGCAAGACCGCGATGGGTCACCTGCAGCGTTATCCGACCGCAACAGCTTGTCTTGCACTCTACTGACCGCAATAGGCCATCCTCCTGCGCTGTCGTGGTGACATCAACCTACTGCAGTACTGTACCAAAAACTTTCCTCTTATTAAGCGAGCGCTGCCTCAATTGTTTCTATTCATTTGACTCTATCCGAGCATTTTTGACACTCTACTATGGACTTTGGATTTGGATCCGGCTTTTAGCAATTTTTAGAGGCGAAATATACGTCGACAATTGTAGTCTTTCTTTTATATAATTCTCCTGCATCACTTCAGGGATATCTCTTTATTAATTTCTTTTCACCTCCTCATGATTTCCCGCAACGATAGAGTATAGGTGTTCCGACTTCCCAGCATTGGACTGTGTGCGCAAATATACGTGGGGGTTATCATCTTCAGGATGGATCACTTCAATGATGTTACCATCTCTAGTATGGCTCACTTCAGGTATTTTTCCAACATCAGGTTGAGCTTATTCCACTATCACGGGTAGTGTTCTCATTTATTCGGTTCTCTACTTTTGCAGACGTCTTCGCGGAATTGAGTCCCGTGCATATGGAGACCTCCCCTCTTTTTATCATGTGGGTCAACAATGGGTTCAAAATCTTTTTAGGTATTTCCACCCTTTTAAGTGCATATACTGCACGTATATAAGATCTTCACTCCCTTATGATTAGTGAAGACATTTAGTATATTATTAGCTTATTTGTTGCAGATTTATTATCATTCGAACTTCACGTTCAGTCGCTTTAGTGCGTAGATCTAAGGACTCGATATTCTTTAATGTGGTACTTATCTCCCTCTAATGGCGAAAAATGTCCTTAGTACAACCAGCATATCAAGCCATGTACAGATCCCCTGTGATATGCTCTACGTGTTTAAATAATTGAAGGAGTTAATAACCTATATAGATCCTCAACTTCTGGTGATGGCCCATGATGGTACGTTGTGGTGGAGACATTGGCACGTATACAACACAACTAAATTTTCGTAGATGGGAAATAATTGATTTTTTTCACGCAGTATCTGCAACGGAGAAACTGATGTGCAGTTGGTCTAGGTTGAATTAATACCGCAGCCTGCAGCACTGCATGGCCCCAACAGTTTGTGGGTAGCCTTCTGTTCTACAAGAGTGATCAAGCAATAAGTTTTATTCTTTTAATTAATAACTCTGTAAGGCCATTTTGAGTGTGGATATGAGGTACGAAATACTCTACATTAACTCTCAGAGCCATACAATAATTATAAATGCTTTTTGAGGTCAACTTTCTAGCATTGTCTATTCGAATAGACTTGATCCATTCTTATAGAAAAGGAGGCTCTTAATAATTTCGGTAATTAATTTAGCAAAAGTATGGTTTCTAGTAGATAAGAGACATACATATGATCATTTAGTAGAAGCATCTATCAATACTATAAAATATCTAAAAAGGGCCTGACAAGGGCTGAATGTGCCCAAAGATATCACCTTGAATTTCCTCCAGAAAATTTAATGATTCTTCCCTAATTTTTAAGTAAGAAGATGTAACTATGAGCTTTCATATAGCACAACATAGGGTATAAGAAATCTTCAGGTTTAGAAAATTCTTTATGCTATGGCCGGCAGAACTATTAACTATTCTTCTCATAATATTAAACTCAGGATAACCCAATCTATATGCCAGATCTTAAACATTTTTAGATTTACATTGCAACACAAATTTCAGGTTTTATATGTGCATAGTATAATCCGAAAGAAAAAAAAAGTTTTTCAACCACACATTTATTACACCCGTTAAATCTAGTCATGAATAGATAATATGTACCATCCTCGTTCTCTGTCTCCATATGAAAATAATTCAGACCAATATTTTTAAAACTTAAGAGAGTACGAATGGACTCAAGGTATAATAGGGCAATCTTCTAGTGCCAACTATGAGAGAGTCACTTCCGGCGATGATCATAATATTTCCAATTCACCTAGTGTGGTACAACTGTCTTCTAGATAGATTTCCTCCTCTGCCATTTGATTATACTTTATTCTATATTAGAAGTATGATTTAACAATTAAACAATTGTTGCATCAAGAACAAATTATATAATATAGAACAAACATAGCATACTTAATCAAATATCCAGGAAATAGCTATTTATTCAATTTTAAATGATAATCACTCAACAGGAGCGTATACCAAATGTTCATTAAGGAACTAGGACTAAATTGATGAGGAGACTTATAAGGAATATGTGACATCAACTAGCAAAGTGAAGGAATACTTAGGAGACTTATCCGGGTCTCTATATGAGTCGTAGGTGTCCTTCTAGTGAAGCATCTAGGCCCTTAAAATTGTTTGATTTTGGTAATTAATAACAATCATGTTGTTGACTAACATTTCTCTTGAGTTTATGAGGATATGTTGGTCCGTGTTTGAGGCGCAAAGATTCGCCATCTAGAAGAATCAAGAAAGGAAGATCAAAGACTCCGAGATAAGGTACAAGAGTAGCTAGATTATCTATTTATGTTTTTATCGATTTAGAGTTAGAAGAAAAAGATCGGGTTATTGCATTAGTTGCCGTATTATAAAACGGGGAAAGTTGACTAGTAGCTTGGTGTGTCGAAGGTTTGAATTGGCTCAAACATTTTCAAAAATTCATCTAGTCACAATTTGAATTTTCTCTCTTGCATTTTCAGTGGTTCCGGCACTACCGCAAGTCTTTTCGCAGTAGTACCACAAGGTCGTACTACCGATTTATATTAAGCGGTAGTTTTATTCTAGAGGCAGCATCTTTGTGTCTTTTTCGATTCTCTCTGGGTCGGAGCTACCGCAGTTGATAACGTGGTACTACCACTCCACGGTAGTACCGGCTTTCTAGATGTTAGCTAAATAACAGAAGAGCACCTTTTCTGAGTTTTCTGAAAGTGGTACTATCGTAGTGTTAAACGTGCCGTCGTGGGCGGGGAGATACCGCCGGTGCCGCCGTTGGCGGGCGTGGAGGCATGGTGCTTTTGGCACCAACGCCGATGTTACCTTTTTATGATGAACAATATTTGATGTGCATACTTTGATTGCGGTTAGATTAGATACTTAATCTGCAATTTATGGTACGATGATCTACAGGATTGAAACTTGCGTAGATGCACTTACGTAGCTCGAACTTACGTATGGCTCGCAGATGATTTTAATTGCGTGTCACAAGATGATCTTGATGTAGTGTAGATTAATGCAGATAGATGTTGTCGATTAGCCTTAGTAGAACGTTGTGTGAGTACATGCTTCAAACAGTGATCAAGTTGTGATTAGCATTATGAAAATACAATTAATATAATCACCAATATATTTAGAATGACATACCCAAATGAAGAGCATTCATGCTGATAACGTGTTGTAGAATGTAATCGTTCACCTGCGATCATTCAACAACATGTCAACGAAATCACAAGATCAAGCACGGGAGAACACATAAAGTACAGATCAAAGTTCTCTCTATTTATTGTATTCATTCTCTTTGTATAAAGGGGTGTCCAATACTCCTATATAGCAAAACTAATAAAAAATATATTCGAATTCACCCACCCACAAATAAAATTCTATTTATATCATAGCAAATACAACGTAGAAGGTGTCTACTGACGTGGACATTGACCAACTGACGTTGAGGCTGAGGCACGGCGCACACGTCGACGTGGGGCAGTCATGTGTCTTTGGGAATTTTTTTTTTAAATAATACCCTTTTTAAAAGGAATTGCGGTTTTAATGTTTGAAAAATTAAAATTGCAAAATTAATATGTAATCGCCAGACCGTATGGCGAATACCCTATTTTCGCCATATGGTATGGCGAATAACCTATTTTCGCCATATAGTATGGCGAAAATACCCTAATTACCTGATTAAAGTCGATTAACCGTCGGCTGTTTGGTTAAGGCTATTTTCGCCAAACCATATGGCGAAAATAGGGTATCCGCCGTACCATATGGCGAAAATACCCTATTTTCGCCAAACCGTATGACGAAAATAGGGTCTTCGCCATACCGTTCGACGAAAATAGCCTTGATTCCCGTGTAGCAGATTAACTGCGGATTTAGTGTATCGTCGCCACACGGTTCGGCGAAAATAGTGTATTCGCCGTACGGTCTGGCGATTACATATTAATTTTGCAATTTTGATTTTTCGAGTATTAAAACCGCAATTCCTTTTAAAAAAAGTATTATTTAAAAAAAAAATTCGTGTCTTTGGTGTCGTTTTGTCAGTGCAGCTAGAGACGCATGGAAGCCATTCATGCATGTTGTCAACGGAGTCAAGCGTGACAATTTTGTCAACGACCGTACGGTGGCCTGTCCCACAAAAAGTACAATTCTAATGTTCAAAATTTATCCCGTAAAGAGCGTATCTTTAGTTCATAGAGCCCAGCTGTAAGTATATGCACGCTCATTTAAGTGCTTGTGGAAACCGAAACACCAACATACTTATGTATGAAGTAATGAGGGTCACATTAGTCATTTACCTTGCACACTAATCTGTCTTACAAAACTTAAAATCTGAAATAGGTAGCCCACGTATGGGTGTTTGCATTGGACGTGGCCCAACCAGAAATGTAGTGGTGACTGAAAACAACGCAACAGCTGGTCTTATTTGGAACGTTGGAAAGATTTTCGTGCGAAGGTGCGAATTCAAGTATTTCGTGCTACTTTTATTTTCTTGATTCTTGAGCCAGAATTACAATACCATTTTGAGCTTAGAAACCGCCCGCCATCTAACAGCGATTTTTGTCGAAAATTAGAAGAAACCGAACCGTTTCGAAGTCAAACTCTCTGAACTTAACGGGTTTTTTTTCTTTCAAAAATTAATCAATTTTATTATTTTTGAGTGATTTGCACTGAATTTTGAACACTACTATCGATTTTATTCAATTTTCGGCACACTCAAGAAAAATTTGGGAAAAAATCTAAAAAAGTCGAAGAAAATCTGAATAAAATCCAATTAATCTATAAAACACCTTAGAGATTTTTAAGTATTTTTTGAATTTATTTAGTGCTTCTAGAAAATTTTAAAAACAATTAATGAAAAGAAACAGAGACACTTTCAGATTTTTAGAAATTTTAAATTTAAATCAGTTTGGTTTTTCTGATCGTCTTTAAATCTCGAGCCGGCTCGATATTAGCCATGAGAGTCCATGTCCTGAACGCATCACCTTTTGCTACATTCCGGTGCCAACTTGACAATTGACATACACTGATCTCTACATTAGAGATTCACTAGTTACATGCCCGTGCGTTGCTACGAAAAACAAAATTGATAACGAAAAATAAAGATTAAAAAATAAAAAAAATTATTTCACAAGATCAAACTTCTATCTTTAACGCTCCGTTTCTTGCGAAAGCTGGCTAATTAAAGCAACGCTTCTTTTTTTGCGCAGGGCAATTAAGCAGAGCAATTAAGTAGGGCAATTAAGCAGGGTAATTAATAACGTGGATAGAACTCACCACTGCCACCAACTGCTGCTTTAGTAGAGACTAGTTACATGCCCGTACGTTGCTACGAAAAACAAAATTGATAACGAAAAATAAAGATTAAAACATAAAAAAAAAATATTTCACTAGATCAAACATCTATCTTTAACGCTTCGTTTCTTGCTAAAGCTGGCTAATTAAAGCAACGCTTCGTTTCTTGCGTATGGCAATTAAGCAGGGCAATTAAGTGGCAATTAATGACGTGGGAAGAATGGACCACTGCCACCAACTGTTGCTTTAGAATAGTAGAGATACGTGTCATGGTTGGTGACTTGGTGTGCACTGTGCCAGTGTTCGTAGCTTGCCTCCATGATCGGGTAGCTCCCCTTGCATGTCTCGTTCTTTGGCCTTAATTTGCCCGCCTAGTTTGTTGGATGGCTTTGCGAATCGATCGTGCCGCTTCTCTCTCTAATCTGAGTACCTGAAAATTAATGATGAAAAGTCGAAAGGGGAAGAAGCCTAAAGCTGGGGAGAGAGCATTGTTTGGAACTTTGGATCCCTCGATGATTGGGCACTCGTGCAAAGCTAACCTTCTGTCGCAAAGATAGGCTTTTTGCACTCTATGGACTTCGCGACATGGAGTATTTTGCATCGACTTTTCAGTAGTTGAGCAGAGCTGTCCAAGAATAAATAAATGTTATTCAAACTGGTTTATTAGCACAAACATCGAATGTTTTTGATGAAAAGGCAAAAAATTTAGACAGATTTGGGCCTCTTTGAAAAGCGGAATTTTTATGGAGATTTTACAAGAAACGGTGCTGGTACTCTAGACCCTCAGCAAAATGGACTACTTCCGTTTGCGAATACTTGGCACTGTTGATTTGTTTATAAAATGTCACGGAAGTATAACGTTGCGAAAGTATTTTTACGACAGATCTGACGGTCAACCTAACGATTTAGAAAAGAATTATTACTTATTAGTTGAAGATTACAAAGTTTGACCGGTCCAAATAAAAAGTACCGAGTTAAAAAAAAAAACGCAGGGAGTACAATATATCCGTTCCAAACTATGACTGAAAAGTGGAAAATGTTGGAGCTCTAATGAAGGAATCTATCCTTAATACACGTTTACCTTGTTTGTTACCTCCCACCTATTTTTGATCATGTCGTCCTTTGCTATCATGATATGTTTAGGTTTAGTTATGATGGACAGGTGTAGGCGTGTAGCTACAGCTATGCCGTACATGTTGTGTGGATCAGGACGTATATTAACTTCATCGACGTTGTCATGCGTATATGTCTGATTAATCACTGAGCGGTAATCTTAACCTTTGGTGAACTAATTAAGTCTTTATTCTATCTTATTTTTGAATAAAAACTTTATTTTAAGATTGTTTTTAGGGCTTGTTTGTTTTTTCTTTTCATTCTAGATTCTGACTTTAAAAGCAGAATAAAAAACAAACAGCATGATTCTA
Source organism: Rhipidocladum racemiflorum (assembly GCA_036346355.1). Lineage (NCBI taxonomy): Eukaryota > Viridiplantae > Streptophyta > Magnoliopsida > Poales > Poaceae > Rhipidocladum > Rhipidocladum racemiflorum. The sequence continues at coordinate 11,342,165 of CM070578.1, read as the reverse complement.
GAATCTGATTCTCACAATCTAGCCCACCCATATACACTAGAATCTTGCATAATCCACTTCATACGTGCTTTTGGATTCCAACTTTTGAAGAATCAGCTTCTCTACAATCACAATCCAAAATTAGCTTTTAGAAAATCCAAAGCTAAATCAAATAGTAAGCCCTTAATCAGTTGGTGGTCAAGTCAAAGCGATGTTTTTTCCCTCCTCCTTTCGGTTTGGCCATGCCACGATGGGCTTATCCCTCCTTGTTTCTCCACGAAAGATTCCAACGTTGAGTTCCAGCTAGCTTTAATTAATGATCATGCCGTGCATCTATAATTGCCAAACCATGTGGCTTTCATGTGGCCGAGCAGTGTCTGCCTTGAGTATGTACCCCCACATGTCGTACGGGGTACGGCCCCTTAATCACTTCTCAGCTCTCACTTACAAGTGGGCCCAGACTAATTAAATCTATTGGATGCTTTTATCAAGACCACTTAATTACTTTTGCAACGGCTGTCCTTTGCATTCGTCGTCATCTTTTCCCTAAACATGAACGATGGTTTGGTGCATGTCCACTCTGATCTATCCTAAACCCAAAAATGGCGCCAAGAACTTGCTGCTCTATCGGCAGCTGGAACATATCGGCTCAGCTATCTGTTGATACATATCGAGGCTCGTTCTGAAACTTGGAATTTCATACGTACATACAGGAATCACGCCATTTTTCTATAAGATTGTTATGAAAATCCTACGAAGTTTCCACGTCTTTCAAGCTAGCCGCCTCATGATTTTTTTTTTTGAATTAGTCCATTTTACACTCCCCTCGCATTTCAAAAGAAACCATTTAGCACCATCAACTATAAAATCAGGTATTTAGCACCTCGGACTTATAAAACCGGATCAAGTTACACATTAAGGCGGTTTTGAAGAGCGATTTTGCTAATAGAGATCTAACTTAAGGTGATTTTTGTGGTGATTGCTATGTTAGCGGCCATATCATAGATTTTTGCTGATGTAGATCTAAATGAGAGAATGAATGATGATAAGAAGAAGAAAGAGAACATATAGAGAGAAAATGAGTGAGAAAGAGATCGATGATGTTGATGTAATATACCCTTGAATATCTTAGGTTGTAAATTCGATTTTATAACTTTAGAGATTAAATACCGGATTTTATAGTTAAAAGTGTTAAATAGACTTTTTAGGAAACTGAGGTGGTGTAAAATGTACTTATTATTTATATATATATATATATATATATATATATATATATATATATATATATATTGGTTATGTTGAAGCCAATCACCAACATGTCACGTAGCGGTTGATGGGAAGAGTATTCTAAGACGAAGGACATGTGAGCTAGTAGCTAGCTCCCATGCACTCGCCAATCAAGCAAAGCATGGTCGCAAGACGTGCAGCTGCTTCCGTTATTTTGACCACAAACACTCAGACATGTACAGTACATTCGTCCTGTGGAGGCAGCAGCAGGAATGAAGGAGAGAATGTGCAAACAAACGCGAGGGCTTCTCTTTTCTCGCGACATCGTATACTTTTTTTTAAAAAAATATAGTTCCTTCTGAATAAATTAGCAAAAATAATCTCCTCTCCGATTGCAGAGTGCGTGGCTATCACATGTAGAACAACAACTGAAACTGTCGAGCATAGAGAGCTCGGTAGGACTGCTATTGAGCGCGGGCCAAAAACCGACTCGTCCTTCCGAGTTAAGGGAGTATGGCACCAAGGTGGAATGTTGCTACGGGTCTATCGTGGATTCGAAAACTTAGTGAGGTTCACGGACACAGTATGTGACACATGTTAACTGTCGTGTCTTTAGCGGTGGAGGAGGGGACCAATTTTTACAAATTTATTTGACAGACGTCCAAAAGGTTTGTCGAAGTCCCAGGAAACCGAATACTTGGACAAGCTCATGCGTCTTCTTCCTCCCCTTGTCGGAGATCTGATCTGCACGCCAGCACGCGGACGCATATCCGTGCATGCATGTGGCCATACGACATGTCAACGTGCATCCTGCCTTTTCTCCGATCCGATCCCAGTCGATATATCGATCCATCCGTCTGATCTCACAGCGGTCGCCATACATGCATGCATAGCATATGGGCGTATTTACTACGCGCCGCGCTGGTTTTATTTACCTGGTCCGTGAGGTTTCACGGTACCGCGAGACGTGGAATGCGAATTTAATTTTAGTTTCACGATACTACTAGATGCGGGGTATGTGAAATTAATTTTAGTTTCACCATACTACTAGATGCGGGCACTACTACAGAACCAGCTTCTACAAGCGGTTCGGAACCACTTCTAGAAGCGGTTGTAAAACCGCTTCTAAGCAACCGGTTGTGATACCTCGAAGGGTATCACAAGCGGTTCTAAGAACCGCTTGTGGTGGTGCGACACCAAGCGGTAAAAGGAAGTAATAATATCGTGGGAACTTATCGTGGGAACGGGATTCGAACCCACGACCAGCACTCCATCCTCGTAACTCGCCTCATCCATCTAGCCAACCCACCCACGCGCGCTCTCTGATAGAGTAGGGCACGCATTCCTTTTATTATTTCTAAAACTGGGCTTCTACAAGCGGTTCGTGACACGAACCCCTTCTGAAGAGGGTCTTTAGAAGCGGTTCGTGTCATCACGAACCCTTCTAAAGCCCAGCTCTAAGCGGTTCGTGACACGAACCCCTTCTAAAGCTTTAGAAGCGGTTGGGGACACAAACCGCTTGTAAAGATCTTTAGAAGGGGTTCGTGTCACGAACCGCTTCTAGAGGTGAGGTTTTAGAAGGGGTTCGTGCCACGAACCGCTTCTAGAGATCCCCTCCGGCCTGTTGCCATGAACCGCTTCTGGTGCGAGCATTACAACCGGTTCGCACCAAACCGCTTCTAGTAGACCGTTTGTGATGCCCGATTTTGTAGTAGTGGGGGTATGTGAATTTAATTTTAGTTTCACGATACTACTAGATGCAGGGTATGTGAAATTAATTTTAGTTTCACGGTACTGCGAGATGTGGTACTGGGAGTGGGAGTCGATCGTAATAGTGTTAACTAGTGTATGAAAGCTTTGTATAATGTGTGTATTATGTACACGGCACGTAGTAGTAGCTGACGTAAAGAATACGAAAACCCGGATTTCATAGGATTCACAAGCTGGCTACTGTTTTGTACACTTTGGCCCTGTTTGGCAGAGCTCCAGATCCCAGCTCCACCTTAGAGCTGAAACTTATAGACTAAAATAAAGTGACTTAAGTTTATAATTTTATTCTAAAATATAAACAAGATGACTTACCTAAACATTCTTAATATATCCACAGCTCCAGCTCCACAAATTTGGTGGAGCTAGTAACACCTAGCTCCACCAACTCCAAGAATTTGGTGGAGCTGGAGCTCTGCCAAACACCCCCTTTAATTCGTACAAGGCGCGCGTGCTCTCGCTCTCTCTCTCTCTCTCTCTCTCTCTCTCTCTCTCTCTCTCTCTCATAGGATTCAACATTGTACAGGTAAATGCAATAACAGGTAGGACGTAGAAAGCTACTACAAGACGTGTGCATTTCTTATGTCACTGCTACAGAAAAAGATATTATAGATGATTTGGAATCATCATCATAGACGGTTTTTCGAACTGTCTGTAACCATGTGTCACACATCACAGACTGTTCTAACCATGAACCGTCTGTAATAAGATGTTATCACATACAATTTTAGTCACGAACCATCTGTGATAATATGTTATTGTGGAGTATATAGACTTTGGGTATTCACACGTCAGGCTGCAAGGACCGACCAAGAGGGGCCGTCCCAGGCAGTGGCGGAGCCAGAAAGTTCCAAAGAGGGGGGCTTAAAAAAGAGATATCTAAAATTAACTACTATGACTATCGATATACTATAAAATAGTTAAAATTTAAATTGTATGCAATATAAGTATGTAATTATGAAAGGAGAAAAACGTACCATTCATTGCTTCAAAAGATATCCAGAAAATAATATAGTGCCTTGTTTAGCCAACTATGGTGTGAATAAGAAAATAATTAATCTCCATATACAGAAATATATACACCGTAGGCCTTAGTGGATTTCATAAAATATATCCAGAAAATAATATAGTGTCTTGTAGAAATACATGAGCAGTGCACTGACATTCAATATCCCCACGCTCTATCACATACAAATTGATGATTCAATATGATAACTGAGGATCAAATCACAATATGCAAGATTATCTTTGTCGTCAGATAAACGTGGGTACCCACGCAGCCTTTAAGTACTCGCCCGGAAGGGCAGGTGGCGTTGAGCCACTCCTCGAGGCGGCCGTGAAGGTGCTCGCCAAGAGGGCAGTGGCGTTCATGCCACTCCTCGAGGCGACAGCGAAAAGTACTCGCCCAGGAAGGGCGGTGGCGTTCGAGCCACTCCTCGGGCGACAGCGAAGGTGCTCGCGCCCAGAGGGCGAGTGGCGTTCAGCCACTCCTCGAAGCGACAGCGAAGGTGCTCGCCAAGAGGACAGTGGCGTTCGAGCCACTCCTCGGCGACAGCGAAGGTGCTCGCCAGGCGAGTGGCGTTGAGCCACTCCTCGGGCGACGGCAAAGGTGCTCGCCAGGGGCGAGTGGCGTTGAGCCACTCCTCGGGCGACCGGCAAAGGTGCTCGCCAAGAGGGCAGTGGCGTTCGAGCTACTCCTCGGGGCGTAGTTCCCAAGAATCAACCCCGTAATCTGTGCTACAGGGCGAAGGGTCAAGGATATTTAATGCGAGACGTGCGCATTAAATGCAGGATATGTAGGCAGCGGTATGGCGGCGTGTCTTCCCCAGGCGCGCATTAATGATGGGTGGCCCCGAATCGACATCCCCTCTCTCCTGGCGGAGCCTGCAGGGGTGACAGACAAAGTGACCCAAGGCGAAGTCTAAGTCGGCTAGGACAGGCATTAAATGTGATGTAAGAGAGTGTGACGGGTGCATTAAATGCACTGTAGTAGCGTGTCAGACGCTTGCTTTACGCAAGCTTGTAAGCCCCATGCGCCTCAGCCAGCCCGAGTATAAAAGGGAGCTAGGGTGCATGGGAGAAGGGTTGTTGTTGTTTTTTGGTTGGCGGAACCTTAGAAGGTCGTCTTGCCCAGCCTTGTAAGAACCTTGAACTCAGAAGAAACCACCAAGCAGGACTAGGGTCATTACTCCTTAGGAGGGCCCGAACCTGGGTAAACTCGACTGTCTTCTTGCTTGCTCCCAACATCCCGTTATTCCTGTCTCTGGAGCGGTTACCACAAAAGCCCCCAGTCCGAATCTCTCAAGCACCCAATCTTAGGGTGCCTGTTGGCCAGTAAGCCGACAATCTTATTCTAAGTTTATTCTATAAGATTGAAGTCATTGAACTGAATAAAAACTAGACAGGCATGGAATATGCGACCGGTGATTGTTAACAAATAATAAGCTTTTGAAAATAACTTACAAATAACCAGATCGCAAACCGCTCGTCTGGCCGTCTCTTGATCTCCTCGCTGGCGTGAAGGCGTGAAGCCACTGAAGGCTGAAGCGTGATCACAGATTCACAGAGACACAGATCACGTATTCACACGATCACGTCGGCCGGTCGGAGTGCCGCTCGTCGGCCGGTCGCCACAATCCGCGGGTCGCGAAGAGACGAAGCCGAGTAGCCGACGACTCGTCGAGACGCGGAAGACGAACGATCGGAGTCACGCGAGTACACGGTCTCTCTCTGATATCTGTAACCTATACGGCATCGTCGTATACGTTCATACACTGTAACGCTGGTTGGGCCATCATCATGGGCTTCAAATTCTAATCCATACTTCAAATTCTAATCAGGTCGTCTGGCCGTATGTGCTACTGCTACGTGGGGGAGGGGGTCCCTGCGCTGGGGCTGGGTGGGCTCCAGCCCCACCCAGCCCCACTGACGCCTCCGCCTCTGGTCCCAGGACGATCGTAAGAGATCGTGTATTACTCGGACTCTCATCATTGCGCCCTACAAGAATGGACAAAAGATGGTAACTAATTATTGTTAGGAAGGATATGATTGTATTCCGGAGATAGAATCTCCATCATGTAACCAATTAGGAATTCACACTGTAACCGACTCGGATCCCTCAGCCATCTACTTATATAAAGGGGGCAAGGGGTGTAGGGAGGGATAGGAACAACATAGACACAAAGAGCAAGCAATACACGATACGTGAGATACATACTCCTCATAATCCCAGAATACAGGACCAGGGTATTACCTTCACCATTGAGGGCTTGAACCTGTCTAATCCCTTGTCTTGTGTTACCATCGAGTTAGCGCGTAGCCCCATGTAAATTATTGCTGACAACAAACGTCGACATTTATCATAGACGGTTCTATCTACAAACCGTCTGTGATAAGCATGAAATACACATCACATATGGTTCTAGCCAAGAACCATATGTGATTGGCATAAAATCCACACTGGTTTAGAGATACAAAACATATAGTACATCATTCATATCTTTAAATTTATTATAACTTGGATACTACAAATGTTGGAGCATCCAACTCATGGCAATTTTTGAAATCTACGCGTGCAATTGCATAACAACAGAGGGGATGGTCTCTAGCTAATATATACATATCACAGTATTTATGTTTTGGATTAACAGCTATTTAGACAAGCAAACCAAGTTATCGAATTCTAAAATAGCAAAGAGCATACAATTTCACCACAACATACATAAATTCATCACTATGAAGCTAAACTCAAAACTCCTAACTAACAAGCAGATGTAGTGGGAAGAATCAACAACTGCTCTTGGCAAACTCGTGGCGGGGCGCAGCGATAAAGATGGAGAAGATCTCGGCGTGAAGAGCGCAAGCACGACGACGGCGGCCACCTCAGACCACGTCAGAGCGGGGCGAGCCCCGGTAGGCTTCGGCTTGCCCTTCTTGGCGGCCGACGAGTTGTCCTGGCGGGGTAGCCGCTTGGAGTCGCACGGGGCCACAGCCTCCCTTGCGACGGCACGCGCGAGCAACACCTTCCCCGTCCCAGGCGGGCTGATGAGCAGGCAAAAGAAGGGAGGGCTGGGGAGGTGGCTTGGGAAGGAGGAGGGCGGGGAGGAGCTTGCGCTTGAGGGAGGAGGGCTTGGAGAGGGAGGAGGTGATGAGGACGCCGGAGGGCTAGGGTTTGGGGATTTTGAAAATAAGCTTGGTGCTAAGGTTTGGCCGAACTTAAAGTCTCCTTATGGCATTAGGATCTCACACAGATATATTCTAGAACCATCTGTGATGTGTTTGCACACATCATAAACGATTTTAACCATGAACTGTCTGTGATATCTAGTAATATCACAGACGGTTCGTGGTTCTATTCTAGAACCGTCTGTGATATGAGTATTACCATAGACGGTTCTTAGTGAAACCAGTTACTTTGATGGTCATGCTTCTAAAACCGTATGTGATTGCATTTAACACAGATGGTTTTCAAAATCGGTACACCTCTTCGAGATTTGATTATTTGCCCCCACTTAAGTGGGTGCAATTGATGATTTGCCCCGCATATCTCACTGACATGTGGCCCTAGGACCTGCATGTCAATGAGACATTGTCGGGCAAATTATCAATTGCATTGGAAAAACACATGACAAATTATCAATTTTCCCAAAAAAAGCCTATATGTACTTAGTGTGAGTTTTGCTTTTATTTAGTTTGGCCAGTGATTTAAATAGCCCGCTATAGCTTTTCAAACATAAAACACTACGCGATTGAATATAATTTCGCAAACATAGACACAATCACCATTTTTGCTATTTTGTAGCCACGATATATCTACTATACTACATGTGTCAATTCTTTTTATATTTTTCAACATTAATTATGTTTTGTTCTTGATCTTCTTCTTTTATCATATTTGTTATACTTAAATTAAATTAATTTGGTGCTAGAAATAATAAATATTAGTTGAAATCAAAATCTATCTCCTAAATTTACACAATTATATATATATTATTTTTTATTACACATTATACGACTAATAATAGCAATCATGATATGTGACCCAAATTTAAATGTAGTTCATTATATATAAATTATGGATACCACATACTTAAAATGGTAATATATATATATATATACATATATATATATATATATATTATAGTAAACCGTGACGTGTAGTATAGCTTCCGTGATAGCCCGCTATAGCAACGATAGAGCCTTTTCATATCTCTCACCGCGATGGACCGTGAATTGCGATTTAAATCCTTGAATTCAGGAGAAGGATAAAAGAACCACTTCACATACAAAATGCCCCGCTGAAAATTGAGAAGGCATTTTCCCCCAAACATAAAAAGGAAAAGTAAAGTAAAGAGCACACAGGGTAATCATAAGGGAAAACTTCGTATAAACATAAACTTGTTAGTATTTGTCATCGTCCTCACCTCTAGAATTCAATAATTCAGAGGAATGCTCAGTCTTTGCCCATACTTGCCTTGAAACAAGCATATCTCTCTCTATGCAGCCTATGGACCTCGTCTGGGTTCACAAAATCGTTTAAGCAATTTTCAAACAAAAAGTGATTTTCGATTATCGGCAAAAACCGCTTGAAAACTGCTAGAAATAACATGAATGCTGAAGTCAAACTCTTTGAAATCAACAATAAAAAAAATTCAAAAACCGATCAATTTTTGATGATTTTTCTTCAAAAATAGGCAAACTAAGCGACAATAGTTTTCTCACTGATTTTCAACAATTTTCCATTAATTTTTTTTGTAGATTTTTAGCACACTCAAGGGATTTTGAAAAAAATGCAAGAACAATTAAAAAAAGTACAAAAAATTATAGTAAACCCCAATTAATCTATTAAACACATCATATAAATTTAAACAATTTTTGATTCATTTAGTGCTTTTGAAAAATAAAAACAACAATTAATGAAAAGGAACAGAGACACTTTCAGATTTTTATTAAAATTGACAAGCTTAATTATAATCCAAAATTTTAATGGTATCATAAAGTGTGCCCAAGGATCATGTAGTAAAATTTTCAGAAATGTTAGATTTCATTTATTGCCCCCTAGAAAATTAAAAGCAGAAGAGCATATGCAAAGATAGTAACACTGTCAGAATTTTAAAAATTACGTAAGTCTGACTATCATCTGGAAAAAATTGCGTAATTATTATAATTTCCTCATGGGCTCCCAAAAAAATTATCAGAAATACTAGACTTAATTTATTTATCCTAGAAAATAAAAAAATAAAAGAACATATACAAAGATAATAACACTTTAAGAATTTTTTTTAAAATACACAGATCTGATAATGATATAAAAATTTTACAGCATCATTAGCATTGCCTTAAGACCTCAAACAAAAATTTTCAAAAAATGTCAACACATTTTCACAAATTTTTTGAATTTGAATTATACCAATTTACCGAGTGGTTTTAGAAATCATGCCACGTCGAGACAGACGAAAATTACTCGATTTTCGATGATTTTTGGAACCTTGTCATTGTAGCTTTAAAACAATTTTTATTATCCTTTTAAAAAGGAAGATTAGGGAAAATTTAATTGCCAGCAAAGTTACAGAAAGTTCTGACAACGAGCCGTACAAAATCTAAAAAAAAGTTTCTGCAGCACCAAAGGCAAACCATGGTATTGTGGTGGACCCCACATTGCATATACTAATTAGGAATCAGAATTTGAATTGAAAAAAAAGGTTACCATCTCCTAACAAAAACCATGCCTTTTCTTTAACAAACTATAAACCCATAAACCTTTCTTATCTTCCTTCATCCCTCTTGTTTTTCTATACTCGCTTGTCCCGAGAGGAGCCTCCTTGGCCGCAGCACGCAACCAAAGCGCAGTGACTAAAGTAGTGGTAACAACATGACGAGGCACACACCGCCTCTCGCTAGTCCGCACCTAATCTGGCGTGCAGTACGCAAGGAAGGAATCCCCGTAGCAATTTACACCACCATCCATTATACCATCCATCACCAGCAGCGGTAGAAGCAAATCAAATCAATGGCATTTTAGTAGACAGCTCTTGGTACACCCAACCGTAGGCAAAGCCAGAGCAGGCGCTGCCAGAAAGAAGGGGAGGGAGAAGCCACAGTGCTTCTTCTGCGAGTAGTTGTGCTTTGGATCTGAGGGACGGGTCCGATGAGCCGGCGGCCGACTGGTGGCCTGCGGTTCCAGGTTGGGATGGTTTTGGCTGGCCCGTTCGCCGTGGGTTTTCTTCGGCGGTTTTGGGGCGGAGGAATGGGAGTTTTTGAGGGTTTCTTGGTGGGGTTTTGGGGGGTGGTTTGGGATGAAGGCGCGAGATTGGGAGCGCGGGCGTGGGTTGGATTCGGGGAGCGGTGCGGAATTCGGCAATGCTGCTGGATTCGCCTGGGTTTCTTTGCTTCTTCTGGCTGCCGCGTTTCTTGGTTCGTGACGAGGGGGGGTTTCTTGATTCGTTTCTTTCGATGCGATATTTTTTCCTCTTTTTTTCCCCCTTTCCTCTCTTCGCTTTGGAGGTTGCTGGTGTTTTTTTTGAAAAGATCCATTTTTTCTTCTTCTGATTTTGGTAGTTTTTCTCACGCTTTCCCTTTTCTTCTCCTGATTATGTTGTCACTAGTCTTGCCAAGAACGTTATCTAGGGCATGATTTCTGCAAATATGCCTTTAAAAGGTTCTCTTTTTTTTTTATCGTATCAAAGGCTTAAATTTCTGCAAATATGCCTTTAAAAGCTCGTACTATTCTCCTGGTGTTGCTTTCTTATCCCAGCCTCGCCGAATCCTTCAAATGCTAAGGAATCCAGTAGTTAAACGAGCTTTCATCATTGCAGCTCTCTTGTACTAGTAGTTTAGTATGAGTTATTTGCAGCTGTAGTAGTTCTTCGCACCTTTCTTTTTAAGTCTATATCTCAGATGTTTCATGGGGTCGTATACTCTTCCATTTCATCTTGTTTTTCTTTTGCGATGTTGCTATTGCTTCGCGGCCTAGTTAGTATCGATATTTACTTGTTTGACTAGTTGGCGTATGGTGTACTGAAATTTCGTGTTGGTGATCTGTTGGCATCTGAGGGTAGGTGTGCTGAGACCGATGTTAAGGGCCCGATGGTGCGATTGGAAGTGATCATGATTCGTGAACTTTTCATGATTTATTTGCGGCGACAGAATTACTAGTTACCCCTTCGTTCCATGTCATTTTAGATTTCTGCACTTCCACTAAGACACATCTACAAAAAACTTCATTACCTCTCTTCTTTATATCTTTGGATGGTATGTCTTACTCCTATGGTAGTAAATGATATTAGAAATAGCTAAAGTGGAGGGCATCAGGAAAAAATGGTAAAAAGTCACATCGAAATTGTAGAATGACATGTGTTTAGGAACAAAATTTGAAAGTTAGAATGACATGTATTCGAGAATGGAAGGAGTGCAAAAGAGTGGAGTTTTGGTGGAATTTATATCATTTTCAGTATGGCGACATGGTTTTTGAGCTTTTACTTCTCAATATTTGTCCTGTTAAAAATGCTACGCAAAGATCTTATTCTTCGTTGTGGGACAGCGCTTTTTGTTATGCGAGAATTCACAAGTTGGACTCAAAACCAGGGTGGTGGGTCGATTTTGGAGATTTCTAGTGTAGCTAGCTCAGTTATTTGACTCATAATTTTCTAATAAAAACTGTGAACAATTTTGTCAAGTACTCCCTCCAATCACAAATAGTTGTTTTGGACATAGGTGTAGTCAAATTTTCAAAACTATCAATATGTTTTTAAATATCTAAATTGAATATATGAAAAATCATATTTGTAGATTTGCCTCGAAAAGTGCTTTCATCATATTGTAATTTTATTGGGTTTTATAAATATATTATAATAGAAATTAGTGGCCAAAGGTGTATTTTGGAGACTGTCGATGTCCAAAACGATAAATGTTTGTGAACGGTGGGAATACTTTTCTGCTTAATTGTCAAAAAACCCTCAATTATGGCTTTCTACTTATGATTATGACTTGCTTGACTTTGCAGGGTTTGCAAGTATAATTTTTTCAAGTATAATTAATAAGTCGTGCAATATAACATGGCAACAGAGGTCAATCAAAATTATTTTGCATGGCCACAGGAGGAATCGTCTTTGCAGGATAGTTCTCAGGTAATCTCTCTCTCTCTCTCTCTCACCATACATCTTTTAATTTGTATGTATAACGTTCAGTCAAAGAATTTACCAGATGTAATAAAATGACTAGAACTTCTATGGTAACTACTAAGTATTAAGTATGTTTCTGTGTGAAGAACCATATGTTTTTTTATTGGCATATATGATGTTCAGTTGAAGCAAAGATTGATAAATCTATGAATTGATGAGTACCTATCTACCTGATGCAATAGAAATTGCTATAACTTCGATGCTAACTTTTATTAGGCATGTATGTATTAGACTATTAGTTAGTGCTGTTAACTTGAAGGCTTTCCTTGGGAGCTAATTGCTTTTGCCTTTCTGCCAGTGTAGAATCATCACTTTTGTTAATATTCTCACTCTTTTTTTATATGTGTTATCTCTTCCTTTAGGGAACACCACAAGTGTTTGATCACGGTTCCATATCTTTTGGAAGATTTGAGTTGGAATCACTAGCATGGGAGAAGTGGTCTGTATTTACCAATGACAGGCGTCATGAAGAGTTTGTTAAGTTCAATGGATTAGTTGCTAAGAAGAAGGCGTACTTTGAAGAATACTTTAAGAGGATTAGGGAGCTAAAGGCTTTACAACAACAAAACCAACAAACTGAACTTAATCTAGAGTACAGTGGCGATGGCAGTGATTCCAGTCAGACAGGAGAATATGAACCAGCTGCAGAGCATGAATCTCCTGCTGTATCTGGAACACTTATTGATGATTCTATGGAACACATAGCAGCTGAGACCACATCTGAGCATGAGCTGGAATACTACAAGGATGATGAGTATGAGAGCTTAAATAATGAAATTTCTGCATTAACTCGTTCGTCACCAGTTGGAGGCTTACAACTAATTGGCCAAGAAATTAGTGAAAATGCAAGTGGTGATAACTGTTCTGACAGAATGGATATGTTTCAGCAAAATGCTAATTGTCGTCAAGATGATCGGGGTATGCCCCATGAGACTATGATGACTCCTAAGAGAACTAGCGAAAAAAACTCCCGGATTACTCAAGCTTCAAAAATTATTCCAAAGACAGTCAAGATGACTTCTAGTAATATTCCTGATCACACAATTGTTAATAAGGTAATGGCACACTAAATTTGGACGGGTTTTTCATCATGCATTCATGCTTTGGTGTTTATCTTGGCAGAACTATTGTTGCTATCTGCGTAGACTTCTTTCTCTGATCAGTAGCATACTGGCCTGGACCCCATAATCATCTCCGGCTGCTCAGTCATGCAAGGCACACAAGAAATACCCACTATTTGTGGAACTAGGGAACTAGATTACATAAGTTAGGGTTTCTCTCATTTGAAATACCTAGTTGCCTGCCTAGATTGATTTATACAATTTCCTTCTACCTAAGTTACAGTTAGCTAGACATATTTATATTCTGTTCTGCATTTATTATATGCCACAGAACTTGAACATTTAGTCCATAAACTATAATGTATTTTTCTTGAATAATTTCAGGGTCTTGATTCAGGCAAGCCCAGTGTGATAAACCAGAAAGCCAAGCCAGAAAATATTCAGTCATTGCGAAGGGCAAAAGCAGCTATTAATATGGTTGTTACCACAGGAAGAAGCAAATGCATGGCAAAAGAAGCTCCTGGTGTTATAGCTGTTAAAAGACCTTCCTCAGCAGCATCACGACCCTCCAGTAGGGAACGACGACCTGTCACCAGAGATGGTTCACGGAAGCCTGCTGAACATGCCACCCCATGTTGGTCTTCTGCTGCTGAAAGATGCCCTGCCACCAGAAGGTTGGCACCAAGGCAAGCCAACATTGTTACGCCACATCGGCCATCTACTGCTGACAGGTGCCCTATCACCAAAGAGCCGCCACCAAAGCATGCCAATATTGCTACCCCATGTCGACTTTCCACTGCCGGAAGGCACCCTATAACCAGAGATGTGGCACATGTTGGTATTGCCACCCCATGTCGGCCATCTACTGCCGAAAGGCGCCCTGCTACCAGAGGGACTGCACAGAAGCATGCTGATGTTGTCGCCCTGCGTCGGCCTTCTACTGCCGAGAGACGCCCTATCACCAGAGAGACTGCACGGAAGCATGCTGATGTTGTCACACTGCGTCGGCCTTCTACTGCTGAGAGGCAGCCCGTTGCTAGAGAGATTGCACCAAAGCATGCCAATGTTGCTTCCCCACACAGGCCTTCTACTGCTGAGAAACGCCCTGCCACAAGGGAGATTGCGCTGAAGCATTCTAATGTTGTCAACCCATGCTGGCCTTCTACTCCTGAAAGACGCCTCAGTAGGGAAAGTACACCGAAGCATGCTGACATTGCCACCACCCCACGTCGCCCTTCTACTGGAGAAAGACGTCCTATCTCCGTAGAGAGTACCCTAAAATTGGATGCAATAACACATTTCAGGTTGAGAGAAATGCCAGCTCACCCAAAGGGTGCTATGGTCACAACAGTACGTTCCAATCCCTTCTCTTACCATAACATGTCAATAATTGTATTCTAAAACATGCTGAAAGGGATTAGCTCTATGTTTCAGTCAACCATGGAGAATAAGACAGCAACGTCTGCCATAGTGAATTTCTTATTTCCTCTCTGTTCCCCATGCAGGTTACTCCCAAAAAGGCGATTACTCCAAATCTTGTTAAAAGTAGCAAGCCAGAAATCAAAAGGTTACTGTTGCAAACTTGTTGAGAGATTCTTAATTAATTACTTTTGCATTTATATTTTGATTTTTTTTTTGCATCATTTGACAGCTATGTCAAAGAAAGGATGGGACATCAAGTGGATGGGATACAAAAATCAAGGTGCTAATTCTATTATGGACCTGGAATGCTTTGGATTGTCAAAATTGATTTAATCCTATTGCTCTAACCACAGTTTATCTTATTTTTTAGTTCTGTTAACCTTCCTCAAAGGAAAATGTTTACTTCCCATGTAAGAGCCAACCAAGTCCTAGAAAACATCAGAAAGCCAACCAAAGCGGTAACAATCTCAGCTTATTTTGTTCTGTGCTATTTGTCCAATATACATGCATGTAGTACTCCAGTGACAGATGCCACTTGCTAGTAGATCCTAGATTGTTGGATGTTGGTGTCCTTGTCATTATTATTACAGCCTGGCGCTTTTTTTACTAAGTTAATTATATGACATCGTTCTCTCCTTATCCTGAATGCTTCGCTGTTGATTCCCTCTACACTGATAAATCTTAAAAAGAAATTAGCTGCCAGGTGCCGCAGGAAAGCCTATGAGCAAATTTACAGCTGATGATGTCATTACATTATGGAAAGAGTAGGCTTACACCATATTCTGGGACTTTGCATAGCCTTTTCCAGGCAGCTAAAGTTAGAATTTCGCATCATGATAGTATAAGTTGACCTATACCACTGAATTATGCAATTAATCTTATCAGAGACAAAGTAAAGCTGTAATGAGAGAATGAAACTACAAGAATAAACACTATTGATGTGCTGATTATCATATTTTTTTGTAGGGTATTCAGGAGACAGTGCGATCTCGAGTATCCGCATCAAAGAATGTAACTTCTTTGCAGACTGGAAGGAGGGCACCCAATGTATGGGCTTTTATTTTGTTACTGCACAGTAATCATTGGAATTTGCAAAATGTTCATGATTGGATGCATAACTTTGGAAGTCTTACTAGAAATTGTATCCTGACCTTTTGCTCACTTGATTATGCAGCCACCACCGCCTCCTCCCCCACCATACCAGCCATCTCAGATAGCGAGCAAGCCAAACCCCAATAATTTGTCTGTTGGTGGAAGAAAGCCAAAGTAAGCAATTGATCGTGAGCACCAAAAACATTTGCCTTATCAAAATGTAGAATGTTGTCATCTCACATTAATCTTCTTGTATAGAACATTTGCGCATTGTATACAACTTGAAACCATCCATTTGATCCAATGCAGGGCTTCTGCTCCACGCTGGCACTAACCCAATCCCACATCTCCAATCTAGGATCCTGCTGAACAAGATAGCTGTGAAAATGTGAAGGAAAACGAAGCATTCCACGCAGATAAAAGCATCCGTGTTATTCCCGTGTCAACGGTTGATGTTATCTTGTGTCGTTACGACCACTTTTGTCACTCGTTAGAGTAACCGTAGTAGTGTATGTAGCTACGTGTATCATATCTACTAATGCCGTAGTTCTACTGCTGTCCAAGAATTACTTAGAACATTGTATATACCTGAAATAAATGGAGCTTTAGCTGAAGAACATTGACCTCCCAGAAATGCTTCGAAGGTAAGCCGCTGTTTTCTTCTGTTGAAAATGTTCGTCTGGAACTACCGATTGGTTTATAGTTAATTATCTGCTTATCCTCTTTGTCTATTGGATGGAACTGATTGAAAGCCCTGCCGTCGGTTCGATCACGATTGGAAAAACAAGGGCTGCTCAATTTGGAAAACACGGCTGTACGGAACCTCTTGTTTCAATTGTTTGCGGTCGGTTCTCATGGTCGGACTGACCTCAGATAACCATGTCGTACATCAGGCTGTGCAGATTTCGTGATTTCGATTACATACCAAGGATGTAGCGGAGCCTGTTTAGTATGGCTGTAGCTTTTCTGAAAAAATAGCTTTCATTTTAGTTGTATGGTATTTGTTGTTTGTCATATATACTGGATTTTAGGTAGGTTGGCTAGTTATTTTGAGTTAGGAAATGTATGAAATGCCACTGAATGAAATGAAGGCTTGTTTGATATCGTTTGAAGCATATATGAGTGGATTTTATTTATTTATGTTTTTTACACACGATGTACAAATGTAAATCTAAAGATTAAACAAATATATTACATTAAAAATGAAATGTTAGATATACGTGTTTCTTGCCAAGTAATATTGCAAAATATTATATTTATATAATCAAATGTATATCTGTTCATATGAAATGATCCAAAAACATTGTTCGAACTATTTTTAGTTGGATGGTGTACAGAGGGCTGGAATAGCCTCAGTATCCCACATTCCCACTCCCAAACCTTAAGGGTAAATTTGCATATAACCCCTCGCACAGGCCTTTGCATTTTGCGCATAGCCCCTTTACATAATAGGCCTTCCTCCCAAATGATCCCACCAAATTTTAAAAAGAAAAGGAAAATCGTGTTTGGGTTCATCTGCATATCCATGTACATTGAGTAAAGGAAATAAAACAACGATCATGATCATGTTCATGTTCATGTGCAAGAAGTTGTATTTTCGGATTTCATCTTAACAAAATGCAAGTTGTTTTTTTGGATTTCATTTTCGAGAAACTGCAGCAAATTGTATTTTCAGATTTTGTGTCCAAGAAAATACAAGGATCGGACTTCATCTTTGAGAAATTGCATTTTGGGATTTTGTCTTCAAGAAAATGCAAGTAAAAATTATAAGAAATATCTAGACACACGATTGCAGCCCAAATTGGAACATTCAACATAAACTCGAAGCAAAAAAGTTGAAAAAAATGGTGTTGACTTGACGTCAATCATCTTCAAGCATTCGGCAAGAATAAATCAAGAAACAAGCACACATCATGAGGATCTTGGTGCCAATGGCACGAATCTGGATGCCAACTGTCCTAATGCGGTAGATCCTTACCGGCGACGAGCAAGATGGGGACGATTGTCATGAAGAAGCTACACAAGCTTTGGATCTTGTCCAAGCGAGGCCTCACCGCGATAATCATGTGACCTATATAGGGCTCTGTTTGGGAGAGCGGTGTTTCAACTATGCTTCAGCTTTAGATCTAAAGCTCCCTTAAACAGCTCAGCGCAAAGCAGCTGCACAGCTAAGTTACAATTGAAGTATCCTTAAAAATCAAAACTGGTAGGGAGGTGCTTTCAGCTGTGGCTTCGCTCGACCGCCTCCTTGCTCGCTCCGCCTGCCTTCTCGCCCCGTCGTCTCCCCGCCTGGTCTTCCTCGACTCCCTCTGGCTCGGGCGTCATCTCCCTGACTCCCTTCTCACTCGGACTCGCTCGGTTGTCCCCCAAAAACTACAAGTGCAATAACTAGTTTGCTAAACGATATATAAAAAAAAGCCATAGCCGCGCTTATGCAGTTAAGCAGGATACGCGGAATCCAATCAGGACCGTCCATCCACCATTCCCTACCCATCGACGGACACGATTCCCCTTCCCCATCAAACGGCCCACTCCTCGGGAGCCGAAGAAGACTAGCGCTCGCCTCCAAGGCCCAAGCAGTCGAAAGACCCGGTCCACAAAACGCCGTACTAGTGCCCTACGCGGGGCGTTCGGTGTCCACGCTCACCAACAATGCGCCGCCCATCCCTTCCTTATTCTCCAAGACACGGAATCCTTCTGGACCCGCCCGCAATTCCCCGAAACACCCCTACCCCACGTGCCTCCCGTGCGCACAACTCCAAGGGTATTCTCGTACTTTGCGCTCCGCCCCGCTTCTGTTCTGGTCTGCAGAAAGCCAGGAAGGCCAAGCAAAAGCCTCACTTCGCCTCCTCCGATTCTCGTAGGCTCGGATCTCTCCTGCGTGCGTGCGTGCGGCGGCGGCGGCGGCGATGGCGTCGTTCTCGGAGGCGCCCCCCGGCAACCCTAAGGGCGGCGAGAAGATCTTCAAGACCAAGTGCGCGCAGTGCCACACCGTCGACAAGGGCGCCGGCCACAAGCAAGGTGAGCGACCCCCCGGCTTCGCTAAAGCCTAAGCGTGTCTAGGTAGCCTCGTGGTGCGGGTGGGGGATGGCGATCTGGATGGTTCGTTCGATCTTCCTCCTCTGTGTGGAGGTGGGCTGTAGAGCGGTGGTTCAAATCGGAACTTGTACCGATAGATCTGCGCGTCCGCTTCGTGCTGCGTGGAATGGTTCTTAGATCTGTGCGATTGGCGATGGGGTAGTTGATCTTGCCGTAGCTTTGTTGCTTTGCTCGCGTGTTTTTAGCATTACATGTAATGGTTTATGACGTCTGCTGCTCGCTGTTATTGCTCAGTTTTATTAGAATTAGAACTTGTGCAGTGGTTTAGTTGTCGATCAAGTCATGGTCGAATAGAGTAGCTGTAGGGCACGCTTCTGTGCTATTGTTTGTTGCTCTGAAATGGGTGGTGATTCTGTGCTTCTGTGGTTAGTCTGATGAGATTGCTGCTTGTTAGCTGTAAGCGTTAGCTATGTCTCTCTACTTGAGATTTATCTCCTATCCAGATTTATTTATTTGTTGATGTTGCCCGTTGTGCTGTGATATGCAAGTTTCCGCATTTGATTATTTGATATGAACTGTTAGGCATCAGCTTATTTTGGGATTAATGATTATCTATAAGACATTTGCATACTTGCTGCTATCTTACTAATATGAAAGATTGGTTTAGTTGATAATTAAGAGTCATGTTCATCCTTTGCAGGTCCAAACTTGAATGGTCTGTTTGGGAGGCAGTCGGGTACTACCCCTGGTTACTCCTACTCTGCTGCAAACAAGAACATGGCTGTGATCTGGGAGGAGAACACTCTGTATGACTACCTGCTTAATCCAAAGAAGGTATGGTTAATGATCACTTTGAGTTACCTCAGATAATTTTATTTGCTGTGATAGTAATATAGTGTGTTGCTGTTGCCTTTTTCCTTCGGTGTGCAACTTGTGATGGATCTATTGAATCTGAGATTTCATTCGCTAATACGTATTGGGTGTGTTGGGATCACAATATGAAGTATCATCGTACTATGCCATGTGCTTTCCTTACAAAACTGTATGTCTGTATAGAAGTTGAGAACTTTTTAGTCAAAGACAAACCTTAGTCATGCACTGTTTACGCTTGTTATGGTGTATTGGTGTTGATGTTTGCTAGCTGGAGGAGGCTAAGCGTGGTCATAAACAGATGTTATGATTGTGCACTTAAACTGTGTTAATATATGTTGGTTACTGCTATATTAGAGCTACAATGGTTGTGTTATCATATCTTGTAATGCATCGCAACACTTTTGTCTGCATTGAGGAAAACCTCATTTGAACTAATGTTATGCTGTTGTGGAATAATCCATCTAACATTACAAGTCTAGAACAACTTGATTCTTGGAATTCTGTTTGGATGAATTAGAGGCCATGTAAAATCAGGATTCCCGCGCATTGTTATTTGTTAGCATGATCACACATGGTCCCTGGAGTTCTCTTAGAATTCTGCCCGCTTGTTGATTTTAGTTATGTTGAGACATTCTAAAATAATTTCTTCAAGCTCTACTCATTTGTCTAGAGCAAATTTGAAGTTAGTCCTGACATAACGCTTTCTTGATTCCCTTCAGCACATCTGAAATTTTTTAAAAGAAACTTTACAATAGCCGTACTTTATACTAGTCAAGCTATCTTCGTAGACAGCAATTTTGAGCTTCTGAGTCTTGTTTACTTTGAGATGTAAGCTTGTTTTACGAAGAATCCATGGTCCATATTCTGGTAGGCGCCCCAATAAATTGTTTCCCTGCATGTAATTAGCATAAAACATGCCTTCACTATTTAGCTTGCTTTTTTTACAGGAAATTTAGCTGCATTTTTACCTTTTGATTATTGTAGTTCCACTCATATGTGGCCTCTTGGTAACACAAACTGAATTTGTTGTTCTCATGTGCAGTACATTCCTGGAACCAAGATGGTCTTCCCTGGTCTGAAGAAACCGCAGGAGCGTGCCGATCTCATTGCGTACCTGAAGGAAGCCACCTCATCTTAAGAGGACATGGTGCTGTAGACTTCTCGTGAGGAGGCAATTCATTTTACAGTTTAATAAAAGAGATCTAGACATTTTAAGTCACTCTGGTTTAACAGGGTCCAATCCACGATACAATTATATTATCTTCTTAAGTATTTCATTCTTATGGTATGGGTTCCATATCTCTAGGTTTAGCAAGGAAAAACAGTCTTTGACAGCTTTTGATTTAACTGCTGGAAAATCCCAGCGCGCATATTTTGGCCACCTGGTGGTGGGAACTGGAATGCACCCATTTTGAAAGTCTCAAGAGGTCCTTAAAAGTTGTGATGTTGATTTTTCATCCTTTGTTAAACAGTCTTATGATCTGCCTGCTATGTCCATATGTTTCTTTTCCTTTACTTGCCATTTGTATTGCATGTGTTGTTTGGCCGTATGCCTGTTTGTTGTGGCAATATGCATCGTGGATGTGCGACCAAGTAAATCCTGCAGTGATGTCGGTGTAAGTACATGCTTTGCTTGCCCGTGTTCAAATGCCACTGTATTGGGTGGGACGAGATTTCGTGATTGGCTGCATAAAACGGAAACGGTGGTTGATGCTTCTTGTGGAATACCTAAGGAGGGTTATCTCTGAACTGTGGATGGTATTCTGATTTCTGGGGTCGCCTGTGTGCCATTGTGGTATTTGAGATGGATTGGACATCTCTAACAGAAGAAACTTGAGGCATTGGTGTTTACTGGAATTTTAAGTTATCTCAAAACCATAAGAGGAAGCAGAGGTTGAGGTGAGGTATCAAGGTGACTTGTATTAATACCAGTTCAACCCGTGCGTCCGCCACTATTTGAGCGTAATCCTCGCTTTGCTTATATATCAATGGTCTCTCCATTGTATAACACTATTTCAATGATGATCTTTAACGCCAAGGGAAAATAGGATTTGTTGCGTTCATAGCAGCAGCTCATTTTCGCCCTTTCAGGTAAATACAGCAGTGGCTCTTGACCGATATAATGGGCCTTCATTCGCCATGAAATCTGTAGCACATCCATCACAAAAACAAAGCGACGCGGCCTCACTTTTATTTTCCATTTCTATCGCTGGGAGACGCATCTATCCGGCGCAAGTCAGAGGCATATCTCTACTATATAAAGTGAGAGTTTCTTCCCACGTCATATTAATTGCCCTGCTTAATTGCCCTACGCAAGAAACGAAGCGTTGCTTTAATTAGCCAGCTTTTGCAAGAAACGAAGCGTTAAAGATAGATGTTTGATCTTATGAAATAGTATTTTTTTTTTATTTTTTAATCTTTATTTTTCGTTATCAATTTTGTTTTTCGTAGCAACACACGGGCATATAACTAGTACTTGGAATGTGTAAGCATGGCGACCGTGTGCGTCCATGAGACGACGAGGCGTTTGTTCGGTGACTCTTGTTAGAAATTGGCCCATGGCCCATTTCCACCGCGCCGCGTCGTGTGTCTCCAGGCACTATGAATTCATCTTTTATTTTGCTGAATCATGCAACTATTTAGCTTTTTGTACTGATCAGGAGACTGCATAATTACCATTATTGTGTTTGAATTAGCAGTTACCAGTGCATTAAGCCTGTTTAAATTCGATCAGTTACCAGTGCTTAGTGCTGTCAGTTACTAGTGAGTAATGGAGACAGTTACTGGTTGAAGGCTATATAAGACCTGGAGACGTCTAGGCCAAAGCACTGAATTTTTCAATTCCATTCTTTCTTTCCTCCTGTGAGAAGCCCATCTTGTTGTGTTGAGTGTTGGACCTCGCCGCCTTCCTCCTCGGCGTGCACCGTGAAGGAGGGTGAGCGGTATCTCGAACCATTGCCGCAGAGATCACACGCACGGGCGGCAATAAGGTTTACAGGCGGTGCAAGCGCCGACCGCTCTCGCTTCCTCGACGTCGACTTCTTCCACGACCTCTTCGCGCATCGTCTGTTTCTTCATCAAGCCCAACTGTAAGTCATTAGCGTTCGTTCAACTTGACAGTATTCTTGAAGTATACATGTTTGGAAGTACAATGTGTAGCCTGCTATTAGATTTTCTGTGTGCATCACTATTTATCTGTAGTATTTGCCTCAATATAAAATCTGGAATTAAAATATTGCGCATGTTTCCAACAACTCTGCTGCGGTGAACGGCCGGGAAGACGGGCTCCAATCAGGGGCGGCGCCCGCTCGGTATTGTACGCCCACCCCTTCGCCGTCGAGAGGAAGCTCCACCGCAATGCACGCGCCTTGCCGCTGGTGGTGTTGGACGAAACAGGGCGAGAAGTGCCCCCGGAAGGTCGGGCGACCGTCCGATCAAATCGAGCGCGGTCCAAACAGAGGCAGAGGAGAGGCAGGAAATCGGATCGCGATTAAAATCCGTGATCCGGACGGCACCGTTCGATAGGGGGCTTAAACGGGCCAGATTGTCGGAAGCGGCCGGTGCAGGTTCACAGAAGAACCTTCCTGTTTCCCTTGGATTAAGCCGTGTGACTGTTCTGCAGTCCACCATTGCCAATCTGGGCGTTGGTCGGGCCAGGCCGGCCCAGCACGGAAGGTTTTATAGGGATTGGCCCGGTCTGAAAGCACAGCAGGCCCTACAACAAGCTACAAAGCATCTGGATCCGGTTTTTATAGTAAATAAGCAAAGTAAAAGAGTATAGTAACTTTGTAACATAACATTTAGCTTACCGATTTAATGATATTAGTTGAACTGGTATTGTATTCGTTGATGTTGGCTCTTTGCCATACAAGATATTCAAGCAAGCATAACAAACATGTCGTCGGGCCGGGCCGCCCGACGGGCTCCATTCTTAGGCCCGGCCCAATCTGGTAGCTCGTGCTTTGCCGGCTCGGCCCAAATCCACTCGGGTCATACCATGCTTGGGCTGGACCGCGCCGACAAGGCCTTGGGCCGATTGTGAAAAAGCTCGACCCATCGCCCAGGTCTGTTCGCTACCAAGGCGCTCTCTCTCCCGCCGTGCGTTCGAGCAAATTCCGCCGCACCCACGGCCATCCTCGGCGTCGCGCGTATGGCTTTTCGGGCTTCCCGTGCCGCCGCAGGCACGCGGCGATAACCCGTCGAGCCCCCACCGTCAAGAGCCTCTCCGTGGACGGCGTCCGGTACGCGCCGCGTCGGTTGCTAGCCGCGCCCGCGCGGGGCAGCTGTTGCCTCCACGCATGGGCGCGCACGATCGTTTCCGCCCTCTGTGCATGTAGAGGGCAAGGGAAGTGTATAGTGTATACCTCATGTATTTGGTTTTTTGTGCACCGTATCTCTCCATGTGGGCCTAACCTATTGCTTTTTGTGATGTTGGCAGGCATCTCTTTTTATAACCAAAAGATGTATGTTCTTATCCACGACTTGCCATGTAAGCCGCTAGATATATGTAAAGTGTGTGTCTAATCTAATAACGAAAGGTTCGTAAGAGCACTAAAGCAGGTTATTATGGGTATGGGACAAAAAAAGATTCTTTAAAGAAATTCGATTTATAATTATTATATGTTTAAGGTCAATACGAAAGTTCGGTTTATACAGTATATTACCGGATTGCTTTCCTCGGGAAGCTACCAGTATATCGAATGTGCCCACGTAGCAGGACACTTGTTTAGGCTCCTCTAATCGTTTCCTTTTTAATAACCAGTTCTCTCTTGAAAACTCGCATACAATTCTCTAATGATGGACACATTTCATTTACGGCTGTACGTACCAACTGGATGCATGGTAAGCATGGACGTGAAGAATTCAATTCTTTGTAGTTTAAGCCTTTTAAGCCAGCATGCACTGCAGCTTGCTTCCTCATCTACGCCAAAAAGAAGAGGCCAGTGTACATGCACGTAGCTGGAACTTCATGGGACAGTAGCAGCAGCAATATGAGTATACAAATGCAACCTGCTCATCAGGGTGCCGTCACGCTTGTGCCGCGTGATTAAGAGCCAATATTATAAGGTGATGTAGGCGGGCTGCAATAAGTGGCACATCAGATCTGTGATGAGGTGGAAGAGAGAGAAATGGAGAGAGAAAAGCGGGCTGCTTACTTGTAGCCAGCTGAAAGTAGGCTGCTCACGGACTCCAAGACACTTTGTGAGAGGAAGAGGTGATCCAAGTATTAAATGTATAGCTTATATCAAGAGTGAGCTATTATATGAGTAGACTTTTTGTTGGCTATGTATGACATGGCAACACTATAAAACCCACCATGGGCTCTATTATCAACCTAATAACCTTGCTCTAAGAGGCAACTACTCAAACACAGCGCTAGCTTATCCGCACCTGTCTATGCATCCATTTTAACAATTAATTAATCAATTTAATATTCACCGCCTAATTAAATGATCGATTCTGCAAGGTGTGGCTAGCCAGCTCACTAAAGTATATACGTGTCAGACATGCATCGCTCAAGCTAGAAGGCGTGTCTGAATACGTGTCATTCATTCTTTCAAATTTTATTCCTGATACATAATGCTCTGTTGATGAATATAAGATGTATTTTAAATCTATATAATAATTAAGGTTACAGTGAAATTAAGGAAGATATGACAAAAAATGATATACATACCCATCTTATTTGTCAGATGAGAGAATACTTTCTGTAGGTGGTAATAGATAAATGTATATTATTGAAAGAATAAATAGGGATGTAGTAGGAAAGGCTCATTAAATCTACATACAAGTTTTATATTTCTAAACATGATCATTTAAACTATATATGCCTTATATTTATCAACAGGGAGTATTATTCTATATTTTCGAGATAATTTTTAATCGTTTTGAATTCCACTACGATTCATTATTCCTAATGTTATCTTTTACTCTGAATTAAATAAGTGACACAATGGAAGGAGAGCCATTTAGTTATTTCTATTAGTTTTTCGTTTGAAGTGTAATAATTGTTTACAATAATTTTTTGCTATCATAATTGTCTGCATTTTAACTGTACGGAAGAACAGATCGACGATGCAGTACTTATATATGAGTCATCATCATATCTCAATGTCTTGCTTTGTTGTTTTGCTTGATTCCTCTCTCTCTCTCTCTTGTGTTGTTTTCTCTCCTTTTGCTTGACGCTGAGACGCGAGCCATCCACGTTCACTCGTCGAGCGGAGGAGGAGAGACACCTCCTACACTTTAGCTTGCAACAGCGACATTGCTGCATCCCTCCTTGATGATCGGGGTCTATCTACCTATTATTAAATTATGTATTTAGTCGCATTGATTGAGCGATGTGAGATTGCGGTAGAGACACACATCGGCATCTGATTTCAGTAGCCCCAGCTCTTTATTTCGGTATAGTACTGTACATCTTTCGTCCCTAAATAAATATTATTTTATATCCTTACTCTTTCACATAAGTATATCTACGACAGATTATATTCCATCTCTTCATTATATCTTTAAATAATAATGTGTTTTCTTTAGTCTATGATAGTATATCGATCTATGATAATAAATAGTATTTGTTGTTTCACGGAAGAAAAGGGAGACGAGAAGATACGTCTACTGTGTGTCTGTGTATGATATGTGTTAGGAAACGGATTCGTATCCTGTTAGGAAACGGATTCGTATCCGATATGGACTCTTCCTTATCTCTAAGCAGAACCGCTATATATAGGAGGCAGGGGGTCACCCCATTGTACACACAAGCATACAGAATAATAAAGCAGGCCTGGTTCCTCCTCATATTGTGTCTCTCTTTCTCCCTGTCTATTCTCCACTTGAGATCTATTAGGCAACCCCGGACTATTCGATAGCGAGGTTGTCTAACACGTTATCAGCACGAAGCTCTACCGGAGAAAGATTGAAAGCATGAAGCTAAGTACAAGAAGTGGCTTGAAGCCATCGCGGCTGCCGAACGGCATGAAGCCAAAGCCGTCGCTGCCACGTCGTCGCGAAGCATCTGTCGCTGCTGCGTCGCCGCCGAGCAACTGCCGCCGCCACGGCTCTTGGCTGTCTGCCGCGCCAAGCGACTTCGCGATCGCCAGCGCCGACGCTTGCCGCCAACCGGACTCCTGTGGCCGGCCCCGTCGTCGAAGCCGCGGAACCGCCGGGCAAACGCGACGTCGCCGCGGCGGCGTGCCGACGGTTGGCCCGCGCACCCCTGCGGCTCGAAGCCACCAGGCCGCGGCCGCCCGGCCGGACGGCCACTGCGGGCTCGGCCGTAGCCGCCTCGCTGCGTCGTCGTCGCGACCTAGCCCACCATGCTCGAAGCCCGGCCGACGCTCCGCCGGAACCTCGCTGGCCGTCGCTCCGCCGGAGCCCGCCGCGCCTGGCCTCGTAGGCCACCGCCGCCGGCCCGCCCCGTGCGTTACACAAAGTGATGCCGCTGCCGCGACGGCGTTCTTCTTCTTCTGCAGACCACCGTAGCGCCAGGTCATTGCCGCCAGCGCCAAGGCGCCCGTCGCCGCTGCGCCTGCCGAGCTCCTCCGTGCGTCGCCGAACGCGACAGCACCGTTGCTGGCCGCCGCTCCGCCGGGCCTCCCGACCATACCACCAGCTCGCGTTGCCTTCCACCTTACCGATCAGCATGAAGTGTCCAGGACCACATGGACTTGAAGTCCATAATGAAATCCAACTTTGAAGATCGGATGGGGCACGTGAGGGAAGAGGAAATTACCGGTTTGCCCCTCCCTGTATTCCCTTTTTCCTTTATTTTCTTATTCCTTTTCAGAAAATTGATAAGAATTAGAAAAATGAACAGAAACTCTGAAAACTGATTAGAAAATTTTGAAAATTGCCAGAAAAATATGAAAAATATCTAGAAAATTTTAGAAAATCAATTGGCTCTGTTTTAATTTATACTTAGCCTTATTTTCTGTATTTGTGAATATTTGCATGAATTTTTGCAATAATTGCCTGTTTAGAATACCGAAAATTCCTGGGAATTTATTTTCCGAATTTATGAATTATGTCATGTTGATATTTGCTGAAATTCAATTTCCTGTTGAAAAGTAATTCTGAAAATTGCTTGGAAATTAGCAGAAATTATGAAAAGTGTTAGGAAAATTCCAGAATTTCTCATACAACAGTTTATGAGAACATGAGTGGTTGGGATTTGATTTTGGTAATGAATAAACAGATATGAGACAATTGGTGTCTAGGAAAACACACATGAGGCTTGGTTCTTTAATTGGCACCCGGAAAACGGGAAGTGCTCCCTCCCTCATGTGAGCCCTAGGGGCAGGTTGACCTGGCCAAGAGTCAAATTGACAGAGATATTCATTACCTGTTTTCGTTCCCAGCCAACAAGAATTATATAAGTTGTAATTAGACTTATGACATGTTTAATTCATGTTGCAATTTATTTTCTGTTATCAAGTGATGTTGGAAAATTCTTTGTATAATTAACAGAAAATTGCCAAATACTAAGAAAAATTCGGAAATTTACGAGAATTTATTTCGCATTTATGAATTTATGAATTGTGCAATTATTGTTTATTACGAATATTTATGAATCTGAATCTTGCATTTATCTTGTATCTATGAATCCGTACTTATGAATCATGTATTTATGAATCTTGAAATTATTGCTTTCTTTTAGTTTCTTTGGATATTCATGAGAATTTGATTTATGCATTTATGAATCTTTGCAACCACTCTCTATTAGATTACACGAAGTAATCTAATGAATATGTAAATACGGCATTGTCGTATGTGAGTTTTGAAGAAGCGCCCGAATGGTCGAACTATCTCACATGGGCATCAAATGTGAAGATCGTGCTTATGAGCAAGAAGCTACGAATTGCCATCGGTTTAGGGTCCTCGAAGGACAAGTAACCTCTTGCCGAGCAAAGCGATCAAGTTTTGTACTCCCAGGTATCACTTTTCACCAATTGTGAAGAATGAATACATGGCTGAGGTGAGTACACTTGAGTTACGAACTGCACTTCAGAAACAGTTCGAAAAGCTCAAGTCCACCATCTTGCTCCAAGCACAGCAAGATTGGGTTCGCCCGAAGTTTGCAGGCTACAGAACAGTGGTTGTTAATGAATTTTGAATAATGAATTGTAAGCTCTCGAAGAGCATACATTTTTCTCATGAATAGAATTGCAATTTATTCTTTGTTCCAGTATTCTATATTTGCAAGCAATATTTGAATTACTTTGCCACTGTATGATTAGAATTATATTTCTTTTCATTAAAAAATTGTGTAGCGCCCAAATAGAGGAGATATGCATTGTTGATAGTGGCACAACAAAAACCATATTAAGAGAGTCGAAATACTTCCAAACGATCACGAAGAACGCTGGAAGGATTATGAAAATCGCAGGAAGCGATACGCATATAATAGGCTCAGGAAGAGCCACAATTATATTGCCAATGGGTACAACTTTGGTAATTGAAGAAGCCCTCTTGTACCCTGAATCAACCCGCACTCTCTTAAAGTTTCAAGGATATCCGCGCCAATGGGTTTCACGTAGAAACCAATGAAGAAAATGGCAAATAGCATTTGTGCATTATGAAGCACGCGGAGTATGAAAAATGGTATTAGAAAAATATCCCTCGTATGAATCTGGGCTATACTACACGAAAATCAATGCACACGCAGTGTATACTTCTTTGAAGACTGTCTTTAGAAGCTCTGAATTATTTGCTTTATGGCATTGTAGATTAGGTCATCCTGATGCGAGATTGATGAAAAATATAGTTAACAACTCACAAGGTCATGGCATTAATGTTAAGAATTTCCCGAATCATGAAGATTTTGTGTGCCATGCATGTGCCACGGAAATTAATAACTAGACCCTCTGTTATGAAAGTGCAACATGAAATCCTGCATTCCTGGAACGCATTCAGGGGATATTTGCGGTCGATTCAGCCCTTGTCGAGGCCGTTTCGATGCTTTATGGTGCTCATTGATGCTTCCTCGAAATGGTCGCATACATGTTTCTTGTCAACAAGGAATCATGCATTCACAAAGCGATCTCGCAGATCATCGAATTAAGAATGCTTTTCACGATCATCGCGTGAAGTCCATTCGAATGGACAATGCCGGTGAATTCACTTCCAAGGCATTTGATGATTATTGCACAAAGAACGGAATAATCATTGAGCACTGCACCGCACGTCCATACGCAAAATGGGCTAGTGAAGCACTAATAAAGAGGATTAAGTTCATTGCCGCACCGCTCTTGCAGAGTTGTAACTTGCCCAACACTTGTTGGGGACACGCGATCTGCACGCAAAGAAGACTCATCAATTATATACCATCGGCCTACAACATCCATTAAACTATGCAACTAGTGCAATGGGTCATCCTGAAGATTTGAATGAATGGTATATGTAACTCTACCACCCACACAGCAAACTGCAATGTGCCCTCTCCGCAAGTGCAGGATATACGTTGGTTATGAGAATGCATCCATAATCGTGTATTTGGAACCCACGATCGAGATTTGCATCTGACCCAATTACGATTGCATTTTTTTTTGACGAGGATCGCTTTCCCGTCATTAGGGGGAGGAAATGAACCATTGGATGAAAAATGCCGGAAAATCATATGGCATTCCATTGGGATCCCCGTGCATGACCCTCGCACTAATGAAGCAAATCATGAAGTCAAGAAGACAATCGATTTGCAGAATTTAGCAAATGAACTGCCTGATCATTTTTGTGATCTGAAGAGCATGGTTAAGTCGCATATACCAGCAAGAAATGCACCAGAGAGGGTGGAAATACCAAAGAAAGCAGAAGGTATCCCTCATCCTGTTCAGAGGCCTCAAAGAAAAAGAACAGGAAATCTGGCTTCTCAAACCCAAAGTACCGGAGACGTCTGGGAAAAATGGGCAAGAGGACTTACCATAGCCAATCACAAAAATGCCCCAAAGCAAGAAGGGGAGCCAGTTGAGACACGGCACTTTGGAAAGAAGCCTGTGGAAAAGGCAATTCCAGATCTGAACCTTCCATTGGAAGAAACCGCCAGAAATAATGTGTGCGCACACATTGGCGGAGAAAAACTAAAGGAACTTGCTCCTGGAATGGGAAATAGCAATGAAGAGCAAGTAGAAGTGCATGAAGCACACCATGACGAAATGGCCATAAATTTTGTAATAATAGGAGAATCTATGAAAAGAGCAACAACCATTGCAAGGCTTGTTGTTCAAGGTTTCACTCAACGTCCTAGGGTTGATTATGAAGAAACCTATTCTCCGGTCATGGGTGGAATTACCTTTAGATACTTAATCTCAATGGTAGTCAACTTGAAGTTGAGAAGCTAATGGATGTTGTCACAGCATATTTGTATGGAAACTTGGATTCGGAGATATACATGAAAGTACCGGAAGGTATCCCTATCCCGAACCAAGACAGAGCAAACAGAAACCTATACAGTGTGAAATTGGAGAAATCACTGTATGGGCTGAAGCAGTCAGGAAGAATGTGGTACAATCGCTTAAGTGACTTTCTTTGCAAGAAAGGCTACACGAACAGCGAAGATTGTCCATGTGTGTTTATACAACGATCCCCGAATGGATTTTGTATAATCTCCGTCTATGTAGATGACTTGAACATCATTGGGACGGATGAGGAAATTGAAGAAGCATGCACATACTTGAAGTCTGAATTTGAAATGAAAGACTTGGGTAAAACCAAGTTCTGTTTAGGCTTGCAGCTTGAACATGTCCAAGGCGGAATCTTGGTACACCAAGCATCCTACACTTGAAAGTGTTGGAAAGATTTGGCTTTGAAAGGCATACCCCGCAAAGACCCCAATGGTCGGAAGGTCACTCCAAGCAGACCTAGACCCATACAGGCCTAAAGAAGAGGGGGAGGAAGTCCTGGGAGCGGAATTCCCATACTTGAGTGCAATTGGAGCGCTCATGTACCTTGCGAATAGCACTAGGCCGGACATTACGTTCGCCGTGAATTTGCTAGCACGGTACAGTGCAGAACCCACCAAAAGGCATTGGAAAGGGGTTAAGGACGTCTTCCGTTACCTCCAAGGAAGCAAAGAACTCGGTTTGTTCTATAGAAGGAACAATGAATTGAATTTGGTTGGCTATGCCAATGCTGGGTACCTATCGGACCCGCATACTGGTAAGTCACAAACCGGGTATGTTTTCCTTTGCGGTGGAACAACAATTTCGTGGAAGTCATCTAAGCAGACTCTTGTCTCGACGTCGACAAACCACTCAGAAATAATTGCCTGGTATGAAGCCTCTCGGGAATGTGCATGGCTTCGAAGAATGGTTCACCACATCCAGAAGTCATGTGGCCTGAACATGGAACAAACCCCCACTATTATCTATGAAGATAATGCAGCTTGTGTTGCACAAGTACAAATGGGATATGTGAAGAGTAACCTTACAAAGCATATCAACCCCAAGTTCTTTTATGCTCATGAAATGCATAAGATGAACGAGATAAAGATACTGCATACTAAGTCGTGTGAAAATCTCGCAGATTTATTCACTAAGTCACTCCCGGCATCTTCCTTTGAAAGATGTATTAGAGGAATCGGGATGATGAGGCTTAGAGAAGTGCAGATTTGGGGAGATTTTTCACATACTTCTACATAAATCTCAAACATGAAGTTTGAGTACCCAACGTAAATCTTGAAGATTAACATTGAAGTTTGGGTGGATTGTACTCTTTTCCTTAAGTAAGTTTTTCATTGAAGTTTTCTTACATAAGGTTTTTGATGAGGCAATCCGTGCAACACACAGCGTGTGCTATGTACTCTTTCTCCAATTATTTTTCCCACTGGGTTTTTATGGAGTTTTAATGAGGCATATGCATCTCGCAGTGAAGAGTCTAAGGGGGAGTGTTAGGAAACGGATTCGTATCCTGTTAGGAAACGGATTCGTATCCGATATGGACTCTTCCTTATCTCTAAGCAGAACCGCTATATATAGGAAGGCAGGTCACCCCATCAGACACACAAGATACGAGAATAATAAAGCGCCTGGTTCCTTCCTCATATTGGCTCTCTTTTCTCTCGCTCATTCTCCACTGAGATCTATTGCGCAACCCCTGACTATTCGGAGCAATGGCGTTGTCAACAATATGTACGTGACGCTCGTCTCTACGTGGCAGATGGCGCCAGGTCGACCGACGATCTTGTACTTTCGGGCACAATCGGTTAGACGTAAGCTTCGGACAGCTAACGATCGCTACGTTGCTAATCGAGTATACGTCCAACTCGAAAGAGGCAGCTAGCTAGTACATGCATCGACTGCAGACTCCTCCATCCAACTTTATAATATATATATATATATATATATATATATATATATATATATTATAGATAAAAATATTAAAAAATAATTAGATTATTCATAATTATTATCACTAAACATTGTATTAAATGCATGCGTATAGAAAATATGAAATAAAAATAGATATTTATTAGACGTATATGGAGAACATCCCATAAATTTTGGGGTAGAATATAAAATACATATTATATTTATAAATAAAATTATTAAAAAAATAAGACATATAAAGTTAGAGGGACGAAGTATTCTAGTCCAGTACGCATGGGCATCGATCTGTATAAGAGCAAGTACAATAAAGTCATGTCAGCTGGTTTTTAGCTTGTACATGCCAGCTTCAGCTTTAGTCTATGTGAAAAAGTGAGAAAAGATGAGAGGGAAGATAGCCAGCTGGTTTGCACGGATGCATAGGTAAATCATTGCATAACATTTATAGATAACTTTTAGAGACAGTTATTGTACAAGCTGGCTTTTAACTTACTATTAGCCTGCGGGGGGTTTTACTATTGTACTTGCTCTAAATTAAATCTACACCACATAATCTCAAAGCTACGCTCACGGGCTAACCACGTGTACTTCGGAATTTCGAAGAGAATATACATGATGTGGTTAATTGAAATAAAGTGACAAAGGGTCAAAAGAAAAGGTTTGTAGCTACGGTAAATTAATTTAGAGATCACAGGATCGGAAAAAAAGTTGAAGCTACGGCTAGTCTCCGGACAGTGCTTGATAAACTTTGCCAGCCTTTGCGAGTCGATCAGAAAGTGATTTTTGGAGGCCGCAAAAGTGGTGCTTTTGACTAGTTAATTGGATAGTAATGCGAACCTAATCTCGTCTCGTTGATTTCGGGTGAGCCTAGCTAGTCCAAGCTTATCACCTAGTATCTCCGCGTATTTACGCATCTCCATCACGTGGCCAATGCATATATCTTCATAGGCATCTGCGTCCGCCGGTTGCTCTGGGAATCTGGATCTTCCGTGGGCAGCGTCTTTGTGGTTCCGTAGTCGGTTCTACCGACGTTCCGTGGGCTCCACGCTTTTACATTTAGAAGTTGCATGTCGGTTATTTTATTGATTTTCAAATTTTACTGTTGTATTCTGCAGTAAATTATAAACTATATTCGATACGGAAATTCTGGCAATAAGGTGAGGTGGTTTTGAGCTGATCATTAAAATGATGCTTATGTTATTGTTCTTTACTATTTATGTGGGGGGGGGGGGGGGCACATCTTGATTTATTTAGCCACTCAAGTTATCGTAACACCTCATTCAAGTGCGACTTGCATGTAATTTGGATTTGCTATAATAGCTAGTTCACTTGTGAAATTACGGGGTCATTTGATTTTAGAATGATCAACATGAATGTGATTCTTGAAATTATGGTATATATATAATGGATTTTTCGACAAATTAATGGGCGTATAGTTTTAGGTGATTTAAGATATAATTGTATATTATGTGACTTTAGTATGTTTTGAGTTGAGTTGACCTAGAAAATTGTGCTTTATGATAGAGAATGTAGGCATAGTAAGTTAAATATTATTTTATACTAGTTACATGCCCGTGCGTTGCTACGAAAAACAAAATTGATAACGAAAAATAAAGATTAAAAAATAAAAAAAAATATTTCACAAGATCAAACATCTATCTTTAACGCTTCGTTTCTTGCGAAAGCTGGCTAATTAAAGCAACGCTTTGTTTCTTGCGTATGGCAATTAAGCAGGGCAATTAAGCGGCAAATAATGATTTAAAAAGAACGGACCACTGCCACCAAGTGCTGCTTTAGAATAGTAGAGAATATCAATACCCTTAATCAATCAAGTAATTTCATCAAAGCTTTGTTCATTGTCAGTAAAAGAAGCAAAATGGGATATACTTTGAAGTTTCGCAAACAAAGCAACTTATATTATGATATAATAAAATGGTAACTGTGCGAACAAAATAGACCTGGATGCTTGCCATTTACTATCTGGGCAAACTAATACAATTGGATCATCGAAAAAGCATCACTTGAGTATCCTTTTCCTGTCCTATTGGATTATTTCTATCTGACAGCTTTCCTTGTGTAACATATAAGAGAACACTTTGTGACATAATGACTCAATTATAGACCGTAGACTGCAGCCCATTAGCTAAATGAGAACCCAAAGTTATAATAATTACTCAGATTGATTTTGGATGCGGCGTTCCCTATTGCATGAATAACACCAACTGTTCCACAAGCGTTGCCAACTGTTTGCTTTGTAAAGTATACCTTCTTACTTGAATCCTGCACATCAAATTCTTGCATGAAGAACGTAACGGGAATCTATATTCACCACAGAAATATTTTTGCAATAAAAAGATCCACATATTTTAACATATGCCCAAGTTGAAAACCAGTAAACTAAAAATTGATGTGAAGTTTGGTATTATGCTTCAATGACGTAAAAGAGCACTTGATATATCTAAAATATCATATATTTTTTACACTTTTATTAGCATGCAGGGTGAAGGAACTGGGAATAAAGGGAGGCCCTTAAAAAAGGAAGAATAAATTAGTATTTTCCTTGGGAATGTGAAACGTGTTTACTGAACCAAGCACTGCAAAATGCAACATAGGCAGTGCAGTACCATAAAACTCCTGGTAACATCAAATACGATTGGTAGAATACAACATATTTTTTTTTATTATGCATTCTCATAGAGAGCGTTGTGGTGTAAAAAATGGATATGCTACACTCAAGCAACCAATATAATCATCACAAATTTAGTTTTAAGAAACTCCACTACGCTTTGTGTCTAGGAAAAGTTGGCCAGTTACCTAAGATTTCGTAGGCACAACACAGTTTAGACCTCAAACAAAACAACATCCTAATTTCCTAACCAGTTGTGACTTGTGGCCCATCTAACTTGAGAAATGCAAAATGCGGCTTCAAACCTAGCATGCCCGTATATCAACAACATTTGCAGAATCACTTGGATTCTGGCTGATTAAACTTATATAGTCTATGTACAATATAAGACTTGAAACTGAAGTTCACATGGTAGCAGCATCATGTAAAACATCAACCATTTATATATCATAAAGGAACGGAAAATTAAGCACCCAATTCCACCCAATGTAATATCTGAACTACTACACCTATGCTTCAGTTGGGCACATAGATTTCTGTGTTATAACTGAAACATAGGATGTTCCGAATTCCAAGTTCCAAGCAATAAATGGGAAAAGACATATAAAAATGAAGCAATATGTCCATTGATCATTTACATGCATCCTCATTTTAAAACAAGATTTTATAACCATTTTTAGCCAGGATGTAATAGTTGTAACTATAAATGCTGCAAGAGAATCACTATTAAAGTTATTTCACACGAAACTAAAGGAAGACGATGTTTGCACCTCAAATCGTCATGCAGTACCAGTGTTTCATTTAGAAAAGCACATGGATGTGACTTCTGGTATAAAAGAAAACTTGTTAACAAACAGGATCAAGTGAAATGATATCTCCTCGCTGATCATAGCAAGAATGTGTTGGGTTTAAAAATATAACTAAGCAATTCTAGATAAATACTGCATGCTAGTCCAGCCAAATCTGGAGTTCACTTTATGGAGCTGAAAGCAGAAGGCATTCCTGCAATACATCATATGGTAATACTATGGAGGATCAACTTTCTGAATATCTCATAAACTAACGTGTTCATCACATGGTACTATAGTAGATTCAAGCAGTAAAAAGTTAAATACAGTAACAACAGAATCATGTGTCGATAGAGCGAAAGATCACAACTAAACAAGGCAAACAAACTCGTGCACAATAATTTTGTGTTCGGTAAAAGAGATCAATCATTTGCCAACTTCAACAATTTCTAGACCTCTAAAAACTACAAACAGAAGTTGTTGCCGACGCCATCAATTATTGCAACACGACATTGTAAAAATAACATACCCATCACAAAAACCAGACTCCATTTCAAACAATGAAGGGCCTATCCTCGACCCTATAGAGAGTTGATACAACGGCCTCCCTCAAACTTTGGAAGACGCCCTAGCACAGTTTCCAACAAGACCTTTTTGCCTATGGTTCAGAGCGACTATCTATACGAGAAAGCATCGGACCGTGGGCAAGGCATTCTCTGAACACATTATATGCACTACGAAGAAAAAAAACGAAACGATACAACCGTACCTTGCCCCTGGCCGTGGAAGCGGCGAAGCGTCGGATTCCTCCTCCTCATCGTCTGCTCGCCCCATAAAGCAACAAACTCATCACCCTCTTTGCATCACATAATCCAAAGCGAAGCAAACCCCTCGGCGGGACACGAGGAATTTTACCAGGGAGGTGAGCGGGTAGAGGAAGAGGACGGCGAGCACGGCCGGGGCACCATCGCGAGCAACTCGTCGTCGAGGCCGTGACGCGTCGGAGGCTGCGCCTCCTCCTCGGAGACCCCGAGTCCCCACATGAATCAGACGCACCAAAGACAAAGACGGCGGCAGATCAATCTGCGGAGTGACCGCGGCGCCCAAACGGAAAGGGAACGAAACCCTAGCTCCGGAGGAGGACAGGTGCGCTCACCTGGTTCATGACGTCGGGGTTGGCCTCGAGGGGGATCCACCGCTTCCCCATCTTCTCGGCGTGCGGCGCGGCGGGGGAAGAGAGGAAGAAGCCTCGAGTCGGTCGTGCGGCGAGAGAATATAGTGGGGAGGGGGGGCACGGTGGAAGTGGAACCGGGTGCGCAAGTGGCGTACGCTCTACGCCGCTACGCGACGCACCAACTTTAACGGATACCAAGGCAATTAAGCTAGCTAATCATGTGTTTGTTTCATTTCAAAATAGCTGGAAGCGGGAAACGTAGAATGGACCGCTGCCACCAACTCGTGCTTAAGAATAGTAGAGATATGATGGACCAATTAATGTATGGTTGGTTACATTACAAGACAGACTTACAGTGTGAAGAATCGGATCATGTATATATCAAACCTGTCCTGCTTCTAACGAAATAAGTAAACGTACTCACCTTGCAATTACAACAGGTATGCCCTTTGATGCAGCGATGCAATGGCCAGATTTAGCTTGCATTCCACCTCTCCCTACACGAGACTTCTCCCCGAAATTAATTAGCTTCCCGTGTATTTCATTAATGTGCGTATGGAAAATCTTTGATTGAGGATCACTCGGTGGACCGCTATAGAGTCCCTCCACATCACTAAAATAATAAGGGTCACCTGAAGGTACATCAAAAGGTGCTAAAATAATAAGCACCATTTATCAGATTATGTTACAGAACTAAAGCCCGATTTATTCGATTGTGCCAATAGGCAATAGGACATAACAACCAATAAGATGTTTCAAGACAAATTTCACAAATTAGAATCTTATAGTGAAGTGAAGTGAATTCAGGAAAATGGAAAATTGGAAATGACACTTTGGATTTAGAGCTATGGGGAAAAGATGTTGGGTAAATAGTTATGCCCCAATGAGTTCATCTTTAGTGAAACTTTTCATATAGCCACAAGATTGTAATAAATATCAATAAAAAAGGTGGGGCTCCACTTGAGATTTACCTGTCCAAGCATTGTAGCCTCTTCTTCAATACCACCAACTCCCCAACCAGCAACACCTGTGTTGAAAACAAAATGTCATCTGAGAGAATCAGTGCCAACCACACTGTCAGGATAGATTATGCCATCTGTGTTGAAAACAACTCGGCCAAGATACTCAAGATCGACCTGAAATTTGTATACAAATCAATAATGAAAAATAAAGAGTTCAGATAGTAGACATGTTAGCAATACAGAAATTTTTCCTTCTATTCAGGTTTCAGACTAAAGAGCATTTACCTGGTGCACAATACCAGAACCAGGGGGGACACATGAGCTAGGTCGCAAGAAGTCAAGCAGGAGAGGGAGATTGGAACAGGAAGAAGGGAGGGTGGCGTGCGTGCTTTTGACTTGAAAGGAGCACAAAGGCTCAAAAGAAGCCATCACCATGGCGAACCCCGCTACTATCCTCCACTCCTTTACCTCGCCACCGCCGCCCTCGTCACGAGGGAAGCCGCCGCCGCCGAGACACATGAGCTAGGTCGCAATATTGGCACGTATTAATATATTGATGGCATATCCATAAACATAACTTCAATGAGGGAAATTGTAAAACAGTTTAGCTAGCATGGTAATAATGTCTATTTGCTGTAGGCTAAGAAATCTAACATACAGTAACAGATATCCAAATGTGTAGATGGGGAAATCCACATATCATGATAGGAAAAGCAATTTCAAACAATATACCGTTTTCACATTGGTATGCTCTCATTACTGTATGCAGTGTTGTACTGTTATGATGTCCGCATAAGCGGAAACAATAACGCCGGGAAAAAGTAAGATCACCTTTGCGAAGAATCCATGAACAAAAACCGAAACCGCATGAGGAACACTTATCTTTGCTGACATTAACATTGCTGGCCAATAAAACGCATGGAACCGCAAAATGTTGTAAGGCTCATAAACAAGCAATCATCACAAACCAATAAGCCGTACTGGACTGAATAAAATAATAAAACACAAGAAGTTCATCCAATATTCTTGCATGTGAACTGGACATAGATATCATTGCCTACAGTAATAGGTGACAAACTCCAAGTAAATTTGTGAGCACTATTAAGCTTGCATTTTTTCCCCTTTATGCCACTTTCGCAGGTCACAGTTTTAATGCTGCCGTTATTGTATGGTACTATAATTAGCTAAGTCTAAACCTTCAAAGATCTTGGATCAAAGAGGCTAGACCTTCTATAATTAACTAATTGACTAATCCTAAGCCTGCCAAAGTTTAAGAGCTTCACTTCAATAACATAACAAACAAAATTCATAGCTAGAACTTGGAATGTAGATGTTATACTTCCAGGATGGTGACTCCCTTAGGACAAACATCAAGTACTTGGATGATTCCTTGAGGCATATCTATCTGTCTTCCGTGCACAAACTGCTGAAGATTGTACAAGTATGTGCTCCCAGGAATTTGAATTGTTATCTTGTACTCCTTTTCCGCTCTGCAAATTGAGAAGGATTAAGTAGTTGCGGTTGAGAAACAAATTGCTTATAATACAGAAAAGTGAACCTAAATAACAATCTACGCAAAACTTTCTTTATCCTTCTTTGCGATCTACCGCTTTTAACAACAAATTCCTTTGATTCACAGGGAAGTGATCTGGCAGTGTACAAACTCTTTCAACCATCATAGGCAGGCAATTTGCCTACCAGAGATTTCCTCCCGTGCAACTTGATGAGTTCATTAAGTACTTCACTATTTGTTAGTGAACTTAAATAACAATCTACACAAAACTTTCTTTATCCTTCTTTTCTGGATCTACCGCTTTTAACAACAAATTTCTACGATTCAAAGGGAAGTGATCTGGCAGTTTACATACTCTTTCAACCATCATAGGCAGGCTATTTGCCTCCCAGAGATTCCCTCCCGTGCAACTTGATGAGCTCATTAACTACTTCAATATATGTTGATCTTGATTTTGACTCGGGATTGATAGTAAACTACAGCCAAGTAGATACAAAGCTTGGATAAATAATCGAATTACACACATGTCAGCACCATTACATATGCAAACACAAATAATTCCTGATGCTAGATTGAATATACAATTAGCCCACAGAATTGTGCAATTATTATAAGCCAACATAATCAAATCTTTTGCTGTGTTTCTTCTCCCATTGGTCCAAAAGTGTAGATCAGTGCAAGGTTAAGCAAGAGACCCAAACTTCTAGTAGATCAAATGGGGAAAAACGATCCAACCCGTGCAACGTCAAAAAAACGTAGGGAAGAACTCCAAATCCGAATTAAAGCACCCAAAAGGGCGAGGGCACGTCAAAAAGATGTTCGATCGAGGTTCGCGACCACGGCTGGGCATCTTTGGCGGACAGCCCCATTCTGGCGGCGGGGTGGCGGCGTGGGGTGAGGTGGGGCGAGTCATCCGAGCTCCACACCTGGAACCACGGCCAACAAAAAGATCCCACCTGACAACCGACAGCCGGAGGACAAAATGGTCACCAAGATCGCATCGATCTTGCGTTGCTTAAAACGTAAAGCTCGTCTCTCTTGCCAACACAAGGATCTGAGGATGAGAAAAAGCGCAGCACGTATATGACACAAACAAAATTTCAGAAGAAAGAAGGGATCAAAGAAACCAATATACACCAAACAGCAAAAAGCTCAAGCGCATGAAGAACGAGATGGGGGCTGCCCTCCATTGCGCGGTTGCGGAAGAGCGGAAACAAAATTTCAGAAGAAAGAAGGGATCAAAGAAACCAATATACACCAAACAGCAAAAAGCTCAAGCGCATGAAGAACGAGATGGGGGCCGCCCTCCATTGCGCGGTTGCGGAAGAGCGGAAGTCGTGGCGCGGCAAGAAGAACGAGATGGGAGGGAGCGGACGGGCCTCGCTTCGACAGATGCGGAGCCGCAGGAAGGACGAGATGGGAGGGAGCGGACGGACGCGGGACGGCGGTGCGAGCACGGGAACGGGGGCGAGGGAGGGCAGGGGCGGGGCATGCGCGGTTGTGCGGGCATAGGAGGGCACCGGAAGGGCGGCGGCGGTACGCTGTAGGTTGAGAGGAGAAGAGGAGGGCGCTCGTCGGGTGGACGGTGAGTCGGAGGGGAAAGAACGGGAAGGATCCAGAAGGGAGGTGGCGAAAGCGGAGCAACGAGCGCACGCGTCGATGAGGGGAAACGCGTGCGGAGGAGTAGAAAGGACCACTGCCACCAAGTGCTGCTTTAGAATAGTAGAGATTATTTTAGGTATAGTACTTGAATTGAACTAGACGAATTATGTGAATATATAACATTTTAGCCATATCATAGTATGTTTCATGACATCATGAAGTGTATTTGATTTCGGAATTTTATAGATGGGGTTGAGAAGATTTAATATGTGGTCCTTATTTTTTATTCACTGTATACTATGCGTGGATGTCATGTCTTGAGTTGATTTCACCTAGAAAATTTTCTTTTATGACAAAAATTATGCAGAATAGAGTAAAATATTATTGTATATATACTAGATTATTTTTTGTGTAGGTTATTCTTGTTAGTCATATGCCTATGGTTTAGTTGAAATATATGGAGTATATTATATCTAAAATATGAATATATTGAACTAGAGTATTACACGGAAATAAGAACTTTAATCTATGATGTATTTTTTTTAAAAAAATATGGAGTATATTTGATCTAAAATATGCAAGAATGTGATGTGAGTTTTAGGTGATTTAAGATATGGCCTTTATTTTGTCAATGTCCACACTATTATGTGGGTTGTGGTGTTTTGAGTTGAGTTAACCCTTCAAAATTTCATTTTACGATTAAAATAATGCAAGATAGAGTAGATACTACAGTGTATTGGATTATTCTATTAACATATGATCCATACATTATTAATGTAGTCCAGGATATTTTGTGGGAGTTATATCACTTGATCGAGTTAAGTTGAAATAGATGAATTATGCAAAACTAGAAAATAATCCAATTTGCAATAATTTTCTTGAAATTATGGAGATTATTTGATCTACAATTTTTTTAACGTGAACATGGTGTGATCATGTGAATTTGGAGTGATTTAAGATATTATGTTTTTCTTTATGATGTCTCCACTATCATGTGGGGTTGTTATGTCTTGAGTTGAGCTAACCTAATTTTTTATTTCATTATTAAAAAAATTATGCAAGATATATTAAATACTATTGTTTTAGATCATTCTATTAAGAGGTGATACTTATTTTTTTGTAACCCACACTATTTTGTGGGAGTGTTATATCTTATGTTGAACTATGATGACAACTAATAAATCCTATTCTACTTTGTGCTATATACTTATATACGAAAGAAGCCCACAAAAAGAATAAGGGTGATGACTTCAATTGGGCCAACATTTTGTCACGTGGTTATTCCCGACCAATATGCTGATACTGGTCGGAGATAATTGGTGGTTCATTTGCCCCGACTTGATATATCTATATTGGTTGGGCCGATCAGTGATTAAGTTACCCCGATCAGCTAACTTTTCGGAATGATCAAACTAACTTCTTCCCTACCAGATGAATGGTCGGATAAACAATTACCCCTGCACATGAACATAACATGCAGAATATCTCTCTTTACAGGTATGCAATCAACCGTTCAGAAGTTACTTCGTGCGAGAAGATGCCTCTTGATGAGAAGACATCTTTTGGCGAAACAATTGCCATCCTTTCGCTCTGTTAAATAGGGAGCCTATGTAGAAAGAGAGGGTAATAGGAGAATCAAGTGTGTAATAATATTCTAATTTTCTGTAGACAATCCACAAGTGTGTACTCTAAATACGCCACTTGGCTGATAAAGAAGCAATCCCATTTCCTACTCTTTTCAGTCTCTAATTTGTTAGATAAAGGCAATTCAAATTACGTTCGTAAGCTCGATCTAAAGACCCCTGGTCCTGAACATCGATCGTTGGCGCTAGAAGGAGAGCTGCCGTTAGAAGTCAATATTGAAAAGGTAATGTATTGTCGTTGTAAGCAATGGATGAAGAAAATTCATTCGACCTCGCCGACTACACCAAGCTCAACGCTGATAACTTCGTCATGGAATTGGAATATAAGTGTGAATTCTACTCCAGATTTGTGTTGGAGGTAGAATTATGACAATCAACAACCCCACCCAAATCTGGAGAGGCTGCATCGGAAGCACCACTTCTTGAGACAAAATCAGGAAGTAAGAGCAACTTTGTACCTACCCCTGTCTCAGAGGCAGATGTCCATAGATTATGTCCTATGGAAGTCGATAATGTTCGAATTCACCAAAATGATGATACAATCCATGAAATTTCATCTTTATAATATTTTTCTCAGGGGACTTGAACTCGATTACACCCGATCCTTAGATGAGGACTGAAAGGACCGGGATGTCGGCCTAGAGGGGGGGTGAATAGGCGATTACAAAATTATACCCAATTTAAATTAATCTATCAGAGATAATGCGGAAGCAATTGGGATAATTAAGTTTTACAACTTAAACAATTCAGCCCGAGACAGTCAACTCGGAGACTCCGGATATTTAGTCCGGATACTCCGGTATGTCCGGATACTCCGGATCAATATACCGGATACTCCGGGTTGCCTGTTTCGGTCAGAACAGAGAGAGTACAACAAAATTAATTACTTCTTCGATTCAAGAGATACAAATTACTCTACTGCAATGAAGTAAGGATACAAGCAAAAATAGAAGCAGTAGACACAATCTAATTGATCTAATCACAAGAATCGAAAGCAAATTAAGCGGATGAGCAAAAGAGGAAACCGAAGTAAGGAAGGAGACACGAAGAATTTATCCCGAAGTTCGGATCCTTGAGGGGATCCTACGTCTCCGTTGAGGCGGCTCGGTCACACTTGAGCCGGGGTCTCTTTCAACCCTCTTCCTCCCGGTGTTTCACAATGCACTCGCCGGTCTTCACTTCTTTGATTCCTTTCCTTGTGGAGGCGGAATCGGACCTTCACAAACCTTCGGTGGCCTTCCACACAAAGCTTGGAAGCTCACCGGCAACTCCTAGCCGTCTAGGAGACCTCAACCTCCAAGAGCAACAAATGCTCCCGAAAAACTCACTTAAAGTCCACCTCAAGTGCTCAAACACACTAATCACACTCAATCCGATCACTACCCACTCTCACACCCAAACCTTCACTCAAAAGGGATCACTAAGATCTAGGGTTAGAGGGGCTTTTGGGAGCTCAAGATCACTA
This sequence comes from Rhipidocladum racemiflorum, assembly GCA_036346355.1. Taxonomy (NCBI): domain Eukaryota; kingdom Viridiplantae; phylum Streptophyta; class Magnoliopsida; order Poales; family Poaceae; genus Rhipidocladum; species Rhipidocladum racemiflorum. The sequence goes on along the minus strand of CM070578.1, from coordinate 11,297,437 downwards.
AGAAGAACACTTCAAAGCACCAAGGAACTATCTCCACTCCTCAAATCAATCCTCAATCCAAACACCTCTCTCCACAACCCAACCCTTCACAAAAGGGGATCATTAAGATCTAAGGAGTAGGGAGGAGTATTGGGGGCTCAAACACTCACAAAGAACACCTCTAATACCCAGCAAAACATCCCCCAACGGCTACTTTGAAGTGGGCAAGAAGGGGGCTTTAAATAGAGGAACCCCAAAAACTAGCCGTTTGGACCGAACTGGTCAACCCGGAGACTCCGGACATTTAACCCGGACACTCCGGATCATCCGGATACTCCGGATCATCCGGAGTCTCCGAACATTTAACCCGGAGTCTCCGGATCTCCCAGGCAGCACGCAGCAGCCGGACGAAAATGGGCATAACTTTTGATCCCGGACTCCGATTTCGACGAATTCGGACTTTTCGGAAAGCTAAGAATGAGGGCTACACAACTAACAAGGTCTCACTACCCAAATCCCAAAGGATAAAATCAGATTGCACAAAGAATCCACAAGGAGACCTCAAATTCTCACTTTCCGGTACCACCAACACTTATATCCCTCACACCAACCCACCTACACCTAGGTGAACACGGTGTGACTTGGGTTTCTCAACCTTAGACAAGGATAGACCACTTTTGAGCACTTGAGACTTATCTAAGTGATTTCAACGATTGCATCCCTCTTAATAGTACGGCAATCCTTAGACTCAAATTTAACACAAAATCTAAGTCTTACACTAAGCTTACATGCCGACTTCTTGGATGCACGGTGCATGATGACGCTTCCACAAAGATTGATGACGCCCTTCGTCTTGTCAACCTCGACGCGATTCACCTCATGAGACTCTCGTCTTCTCCGACCTTGACCTCGATCATCACCAAGACGATCCTCACGCCAAGTCGTTCTTGACTTAGTCCTCAGCTCTTGGTGACACCGCCGTCTTATTTGACTTTGACTCGATTGTCATCCTTCAAACCATCTTGGTCATCATACACACAGCTTTGGGACCTAACTCTTATCAAAGCACTCAGCAAACATATTAGTCCCACAAGCTTAAAAGATATGTTGAATAAATTGATAATAACAAGTGTTTCATATCAAGAAGCACAATATGAATGGAAACACTTGACAATAGAAATATTCTCTGCTAAGTGCATCATGATGAATATATGATTGATCTAACTGCACTATAGAGATAATTGCCAATATGAAGAATCAATTAAATCATGGCAAGGACCACAGACTTTGCTTAAATGAAGCACATGATATAATATACACGAATTACACATGTGCAAACAATATTTGGAATGAGAGTAAATAATGTGATCCAATTCTAGATTAAACTTCACTAAGAGAGGTGCATTAGAAGATACACAACTAAGACATGTATGCACCAAGTCAATATGAAGCAATGAAGTTTAACTCTAGTTAACACAAGCATATTAAAAACAAAGCACATAATGAACTCAAATGAATATATATATATATATATATATATATATATATATATATATATATATATATATATGCACAAGCAATTATGACAAGAATCAATGTGCACATATGAAATCAACAGGTTACTTAGAGTTCAATATGCATTTGCTAAAGAGGAATGTAATGACAAATATGGAAGGAATATCGAGATTGCATACCTCATTTTTGCTTAACCATCCCAATTGATTTTCCTCTAAAATAGATGAGACTAATATTCAACTAGGCAATAAACATGTTAGTCTCATAACAGTATAAACATATTAGAGGTTTGTCTTTTGTTAAGCATTAAGTTAAGCATTTGTACAATTACATTGATTGACATTACATGCGTTTGTCATTAATCATTTATCATTAATCACCAAAACAACATAAGTGCCTAGATGCACTTTCAAGGACGGAGTGCTTACCTCGTATCTCCACTTTGGATTCTATATCTATGCAATTATGGGTGAGGCAGAGGTACAGTGGGTGAAACACGAACATCGTGAAGCTCAGGAAAGGGCGAAAAAAGCTGCCCAGGGACAACGTGAGTACATCGCTGCTGCAAAATAGAAAGTTATGGAAGAGGCGAGATGCCTATACCATAGCAGTCAACTAGGGACATCGCATAGACTGGATCCCTCATGGAATCATCCCCGACATATCCCTCCAGTCACGCCACAAGTCCTAAGGGCAGCGGTAAGGGACCTAAACTCGGTTCCAAGTAATTCACAGGAGAAACTCCCCTGAATAGGATTCACATAATAACTAATGCAATCAACATGAGAAAGAAGATAATGTACCTCTTATAAGAACCTTAGCTGCTGATATGCAAGAAGCTGCTGCAGAAGTACAAAGCGTATCTCTGTCTACCAGATCTCAAACCGATTCCCGTGTGGAACATTCTTCATTTGGTCAATGCTAGCAAAGTTCCGATCACCAATTGAGGGATGGATCACATCGGATAACTGCTTTCAATGGGCTTGGCCAAGGTGAAAATGCTAATGATGGTCAGCAACAACCTCATTCTTTTGAATATGAAGAGCAAATTTCTAACGTATGAATGCATTTGGAATTGTACACATGATGCAAAGCCTTTTCCCCAGGGCTTAGGAACGTCACCTGGCCTAAAAAATTCAAGATAGGACCTTAATTTGGAAAGGTACGATAGAACTCATAATCCACTAGAATTCCTCCAAATATATACCACCGCCATCCAACTTGCTGGTGGCAATGAGAAGGTAAATAGAAAATTACCTCCCTACTATCTTAAAAGGTCTGCAAGAACCTGGTTGTTTAATCAGCCTGAAGGATCCATTTTTAGTTCGAAAAATTTATGTCATGCAATTTTAAACAATTTTAAAAGCTGTTATGCTAAGCCAGGTAAAGAAGATGACCTGCATTGCCTTTGTCAAACCACTAATGAGAATTTACGTCAGTTCATTAAGAGATTTGTGGAGGTCCGTAATACAATTCCTAACATATCTGATGATTCTATGATTTGTGCATTTAAATAGGCTGTGCGTTACGAGAGTTTCATGGAGGACCTCAATATTAATCCACTGTCCACCATATGAGAACTTTTCGATATGGCAGATCGGTATTCGGATGCACATGAGGCAGTTGCATGGAACTGTATGGTCGACAAAGGCCATACTCCACCACAACCAGGGTTGAAGATCATAGAAGATAGAAAACCTAAAAAGATCTCTACACTTGAAGACCGTAAAAGTAAAAGTAAAAAAAAAACAATAAAAAAAGTTACTATGTTTATGTCCCCATTATTGTGTGGGGTTGTTTAGTATTGAGTTTAATTTACCTATGGAATTTTGTTTCGTGGTTTACAAATTATGCAACATAGATTAACAATACTATGTATTAGATCATTATATAAAAATATTATCCTTTCTTGTTTCCCACACTATTTTGTGGTAGTTAGATATCTCCAGTTGAATTTAATTGACTAGAAAAATTATGCAAAAATAAAAAAGTAATCCATATTGCAATATTTTTTTTTGAAATTATGAAGTGTATTTGATCTAGAATGTTTTGTATCCGGTTATTTAACTTTTTTTCGTTGTGCCCACTATTATGTGGGAGTTATTGTTCTTGAGTTGAGTTGAGTTGACATACAAAATTCTCTTTCATAACTAAAAAAATATGCATGATATATTAAAATACTATTGTGCATTAGAATCAACAGAAAAATATTTGATGCAATAATTATTATATGTAATTATAGCATGAGCGAAGATGAACCCACATGGAAAATTAGGGGGACACTTGCCCTCCCCTCCCCCCAAAAAATGTTCAAGCCACTATTTTTTAACAGTAGTGCCATAGAATTGTGTACCGTTGGGAGTGTTCCCAATGATATATGTGAGTTCACTAGATTCTATCGAAGTTTCATCTATTTTCGGCAAGTTTTATGAAAATGTTAAAAAAAGGTTTCATGTTTCAATGAGTTTCATATGTTTCTAGAAGATTCAAAAAAGTTTCAAAAGCAAGTTTCAACGAGTTTCAGATTTTGGAACTCAAGTTTCAAATGCGTTTCAGTCAAGAGTTTTAAGAAGTTTCAACCAGTTTCGACATGTTTCAACCAAAAGTTTTGAGAAGTTTTGGCTAGTTCCAGGTGAGCTCACCTAGCTACGATGGCACTATTGCGCCGCCATGGAGCTGCCCAACACTACCCGCTATCGTTGCAGCCTCTTCTCCAACTTCGGCCTGACTACAGTAGCTGCAACGGAGCCGGCCAATGCAGAAGTTGGCCTGGCTAAGCACCAGCATGGCATCCACAACGAAGCGATCGGGTGCACGAAAGAATGTCATAGCCAAAGTCCCCAAATGAGGCGATATTGGGGTGCTCATTAGTGAGGTGACGACGGAGGCAACCAGCAGCATCATGCTGTAGATGGTGAGCATGGCGACAGAGAGGAGCAGGATGAATCCTGCCGTCCATCCAATGCGAGAGAAGGTGTACAACATCTCCAGCATGCCAGCGCCGACCACAGTGATGAAGACGTTCGCTAAGGTCTTGGGCTACGAAGACATGTGCCCCTCCCGCCGTGGTGGTGCGGCGCAGCGTTGCCGGGTATAGCCGTGAGGACGAGGAGCTTGCCCCATTCCCAAATCCCATGTCGACCAGGCACTCGACACCACATCAAACGACCGATCTAGACAACCACACACGCACATGATGACACCACGAACACATCGATTCGAATGAATTTCTCTTCCTCTCCTCCGGTCGAAAGTATCGAGAAATAAATCCGGTGATCTCGCGGTGGAGGACACCGAGGAAAGAGTGGCATTGGGCTCGCCGTACGCAGAGATGGAGGATTATTACTTCATTTTGGGAGCACACGCATGGCGGTCGGCTGTGGTGATAGATATGGGATCAGGAAGAGTAGGGAATGGATAGAGAAGACAACGTAAGGATAAGATGTGGTTTGTTTGATTCAATCTAATGACAAATGACGGTACAGTGTCCTCTAGTGTTTCTCCCTCTCTCTTATTTTAATTGGAGTTCATTTTACATGTCATTGTTGTTATTTTTTATTCATTTTCTTTAGTCAATTAAAAATTTCTTATCCAAAATCGTATGGAGATATTTGGAAAGCATGCATTCTATGCGTTATTCAGTTCAAAGATTGTGGCCACAAAATATTAGGAATGTTTTTAAAATTTAAAACTCTATACTCTTTTTTAAAAGAAATTAGTCAGAGCATTAGTATTCATTTAAAAAGAAAAAAATAACCGAGCTATACGCATACTGTACACACGCGCATGCATTGTACACCACTTTGTGAGAGTCAGATCGAGCTGCGCTCAAACCCAGATCGACTGAGCGCACCTCCTATGCGCTAATCAACCGCGCCGCGTGGTCCTCAACTTTATGGTCTCTTCTGTAGATCAGCTTCAAACCATAATTTATAAGGTCTGCTTTTGTGTGCGGGAAACTCGACAAATAAATTTGTTGCATCGTGCATACATTTCCCCACACCAGTTAGATTAAAGCCAAAAGGTTGGTTTTCTCCAGAACAAAAACGATTATTGTTTTGTTAAAAAGGTATTTCTCTCTTTTGACATTGGAAAACATACATATTACACCCTGAACTATTCATGTCGTTTAATTTCAACCCTAAACAATAGAGCTGTTTGCTTTACATCCCTAAACTAGTAATCTCTCAAAACCAATACAAATAATATGACATCTAGTACAAAATGTTGCGCTCAAAACTATCATGATTTTAGATGATGTGGCATCCTAATCCACGGATATGTGTGGCTTCTTGGCTAAGTGGAGAGAGGAGAGAGAGAGAGCGCCTGAGACGACAACAGAAGAACAAAGGTTTATAGTCTGTTTAATGTAGTTTTTGCTAATTTAGAAAATGAACTATTAACCGGTGTATCACGCCAGCAAACATTTGTTTGTTATTTACTCTATCTTGTGTCTATATCACCTAAAATAAATATTAAAGGCAGTTTGTACAATAACTATCTTTAAATGTTATCTTTAGATGTTGTACAATAACTATTTCTCTTTTGTACATAACTATTCAATGTTATTTTCTATACGACACTAGCTACAACATGAGAGCCGGCTCTTTTTTTTCTTTTTTCTTTTTTCACTATCCCACGTAGAACAAAATTGATATGTATATACTTATAGTAAACTAAGATGGTCTATTCTACTCGCTCTTAGGCCCCGTTCGTTTTAGCTTCTGTACAGCTTCTGTTTTTAAAAAATGCGGATTATTTGCCGAACGGGAGGATTCTGACAATTTCTCTTAGAATCAGAAGCTGATTTCTATATAGAATCAGAATTTGGCTGAAACCTGATTCTCACCGGCTCAGTCCCGAATCTAGAAGTTGTAGCCGGTTCAACCCGATTCTCCCATAATCAGAAACACCTTCTCTCATAATCTAGAGTCCATAATCCATAAGTTAAAACGAACTGGACCTTAGAATGCCATAACGGTAAAAACCGGGGTGGTTCTGGGCAACAGCTACTCATAGAGAGACAAATTGGCAGTTTATTGTTGAAATTAGACAACTTACATGGGCGCAAGGGTTACTAATATCTTTTCATTTTACATCCACAGGAAGTAAGTTCAGTTCACGCTCAACCGGAGCCCATCGATCCGTACATTTCTCGGGCCGTACCAGGGTCGCACCTTTCCGCTTTCGTGCCCTCCACCACGTGTTGCCCAACCAACGGGCGTACGTTCCCTCGTGGGCCCCGCTCCCCCATACCAAAATGGAACACCTGTCCACGCGAGCCGCAGTTCCACGGGGCCCACTCGGCCGCCTCGCCGCTCCCGGCCGAGCCCGCGAGGCGCGAGCGCCCGTCCAAGCGCCGTGCCGTAAGCAGTGACAGAAGCCGTCCCCCGCCCACACGTGTCACGATCCCCACTCGCTATATATGGCGCGCGTGTAGCACGGCGCGTGGTTTTCTTCATGCACTCCTGGCCGATAAGAAGAAGAGGAGGGCGAGGAGGAGGAGGAGGAGGAGAGAGAGAGACACACACACAGCGCGGCAAGAAGAGTAGAGAAGAAGTTTAATTAGCGGCTGAATTGTTGCGTGGATTTAGAGCTGCGGAAGCGTGAAGCTTCGAGCGGTTGGGCGGATCGAGGAGGGAGAAGATGAGCGGCGGCGGAGGGTCGGCGTCGCAGGGGCAGGACCTGCAGCTGCCGCCGGGGTTCCGGTTCCACCCGACGGACGAGGAGCTGGTGATGCACTACCTCTGCCGGCGGTGCGTCGGCCTGCCCATCGCCGTGCCCATCATCGCCGAGGTCGACCTCTACAAGCACAACCCGTGGCAGCTCCCGAGTACGTCCATGTCCTCCACCTCGATCCTCTGTGTCCCGTTTAATTTGCTTCCCATGCATGCAGCCATGCATGCATGTTTTTATTATTTCCGTCTCTGATTTGCACGTCGTATATCCCTGTACACGGCGCATGCAGGAATGGCGCTGTACGGCGAGAAGGAGTGGTACTTCTTCTCCCCGCGCGACCGCAAGTACCCGAACGGGTCGCGGCCGAACCGCGCGGCCGGCACGGGCTACTGGAAGGCCACCGGTGCCGACAAGCCGGTCGGCACGCCCAAGCCGGTGGCTATCAAGAAGGCGCTCGTCTTCTACACCGGCAAGGCGCCCAAGGGCGACAAGACCAACTGGATCATGCACGAGTACCGCCTCGCCAACGTCGACCGCTCGGTCCGCAAGAAGAACAGCCTCAGGGTACGCACGCACCTTTCCACCAGCTCAAGCCGCGCAAAGAATTAATTAGTTATCCTGATTTTATTTTAGCCTTCTCTAGTGTCGCTGCCATATCACAAAGTTCAGATAAGGACGTAGTTATCGTCACGTATCGATCATATATGTTAACTGTTATTAACAATCGAATTTTACTAAGCGTGAGGGGATAATAAGTGGGCCTTGTGATGGGAATGAATTATTCCTCTCACATGTGACATGTATGTGCGGGGCCCTTTCCTAGCTGCAAGTGTGAACACGGGAGATGCCGGCGTGCGTCATCTCTTCCACGCGCCAATTATTTCTCGCGCTTTGCCTTCGGATACGAAAATAAAATAATTAACCCACCAATAATGCCTTCGGATTACACCTACTTCCCATGGATGGATTTATATTTATATTTAAAATGCTATGATTATGAAATGATGGTTTAAATTAATCGAATTTTAATATATGTTGTTTCAGTTGGATGACTGGGTGCTGTGCCGAATCTACAACAAGAAAGGCAGCACGGAGAAGTCGATCGGCGGCGACCGCACCGAGCCGGCGGTGGCCAAGGCGAGCTACGGGCATGCGGCCGTCGGCTCGCCGCCAGAGCAGAAGCCTTCCGTGCTGCTGCCGCCGCCGCCCTACGTGCCGCCGCCGTTCTCGGAGCTGGCGGCGTTCTACGACGCGCGGCCGTCGGACTCGATGCCGCGGGCGCACGCGGACTCGAGCTGCTCGGAGCACGTGCTGACGGCGTCGTCGTGCGGAGGCGAGCGGCCGGAGGTGCAGAGCCAGCCCAAGATCGCCGAGTGGGAGCGCACGTTCGCCACCGCCGACCCGGGCGTCAACCCGGCCGGCTCGATGATGGGGCAGATCGAGACGGCGGCCGGGCTGGCCGCCGGCGACCCGCTCCTCCAGGACATCCTCACGTATTGGGGCAAGCCGTTCTGAGGTCTCGGCTGGGCGCGGTGGTTGGGTTGGGATCGGGGTGACTCGGGCGACCTGCCGGAATTAATCAATCGGCCGGAGATATTCGTAGCCGTTGGATGGAAGATGTTACACCGTACAAGTTGTTGAATGGATGGCGGCGATGAGACGCGGGAGCCCAGAGGTGTACGTACGCAGGAGGAGATGCATGGTGCTGTACTTGTTGGTATAAGATTTGAATTAAACTGTGTATATGCGACTGATTAATTTGGCGCTGGGGTTTTCTGTTTATTAATCGTGTTTAATTTGCTTCATCAATTGGGGTTAGTTACGAGATGTGGCATGGATGCATGGCAATAGTATCAATGGGAGAGGTTCATTAATTATATCGATCGATATTGTAGCTGCTGATACTTGGCGGCAAAATTGGCCAGGAACAAAAAGTTTTTCTTGCTTCTAATTAATTTATGGTGATTTGCTATAGTGAAAGCGTCGTCCTTTTCCAAATCTATGTGAATCTATAGCAGTAGTAATTAATTGAACACACTAAGAGGGTGTTTGAGATGCTGTTTGATTTGAGGGATGAGTTGGTATGAAACAATGATGCTAAATGGTGATGTTTTTTTTTTCAATTTCAATCATAAAAAATGATTCTTCGATTCTTTGCACTGGCTACCATTGGCTCTTCGATTCTTTTTCGGGTAAACTCATATACGCACAAGGCAAAATTAGCTTGAGAAAAGATTAGACCGCACAATTTATTATAGGAATCGTGCTACTTCTGATATATAGCAATAGCACCTGTGGATGCCTATAGCAAACATGAGCATCTAGTAATGCCTGGAGCATTCAACATGCAGTATCATCCACAAAGAAAGGAGGGAACACAAACATATATTTCATATAGTTAACATAGTCTAACAGGAAATTCAACAATGCACAAGGTTAACCTTTGAGTTCCAATTAGCCTACCGAGGGGAACATCCAAGCTAACAATTTTGACTGTAGAAGGGAACATAATACTGGATTTTAGTGTCGACTAAAAACACTGCAACAAAACGGTAGAACAAGCCGCTAATCCTGTCCAACCGGCACAAACATAAACTACTATTAAGTTCTCTCAACATGTCAGAAGTTCAGAACAAAAGGAATCACACAGTCCTAATGCTATCAAATATAGGACTAATTGATCAATGCTTTCAAAGAGGTGAATCGTGAAGAATGTCCTTAATATATAGTACTGCTCTGTCTTTATGTTATGTCAACTGATCAACCACTAGAGTCACAGCCAGACAATGATGCCGTTATACGGAAGGCATGGAAAGTAATGCTACTCTTGTAGATGAAAAACAAAGCGAGCAGTTTAGCAACCTAAAGATTTTCATCAGTAAACAAGAGAAGGTTATCGACAACAAGTTAAATGCCCAAGAAAATGGCCGATAAAGTAACAGTAACTCTGCAAGTAATTAAAAAGTTGCACAAACAGCAATGTTGCAAGTAAAAGTAACTAAAAGAAGATGAAAATTATAACTTTGCATGCAGCATTATACATTTTTTTGCTATTGTACTTAAAATCAATAAGGTCAGTACTCAAACCATAGAGGTTTTCCCTCGTGATGTACCTAGTTACCCACACTAATTTGTTTGAAATACTAAGTTTATTGAATGCTCTGGCAAATGCAACATTCTCATACAAATAAGCATAGTAGTGGACTAACTGTGCTTCATCAAATCTAGGGAGACCCATCACGTTGTCCCAAAGATCTTTTGAAACATCGGTATCTGAACTAGCGGCCTTTTCAATAGCTTGAGAGAGTCTATCAATATTAGTGGTCATGAAAGCAAGCAAGTCATCATCAGTTGATATCTTGGCCCTCTTCTTTGGTGGTTTACTTGCCGAGGAGTCACCTCCACCATACCCTGACGCCGTCACCTCTTCCACACCCACATGTTCATCGACTGGTGCTTCTTCTTCTACTTCTATCACATTTGTAGCAAGAGGGTCATTTGATCCCTTAGCATACTGTCTGTAGCCATGCTATTCCCAAAGATAGTGGCCATCTCATGATAATTAATGCTCAAGGAGAGTGTTCAAGAAAGGAGCAGCCTTGGGGTGGTCCTGCTATCATTAGAGAAGTAGTCATTCTCAAGCTTCATCAAATCTAGTATAAACATGTTTGTTGAAAATTAGAAAGCAAATTAGCTTCATATGACCAGTGTAATGCTCATGCTCAAGTTTGATAGTACAGGTAGCTTCATCCCAAAAAGCACCACTTAAATTCTTTAGTTTTTTTATCTTTGCTCAAATCTTTCTCCACTTCCTGAGGCGGTTACTAACCTGAATGCCACTCACATGAACCTTCGTAAGCTCATTCAAGTCCTTAGCATAATTGTTAGGATGAGCTTGCTTAAAGCCTGTAGATGTTCTTGTACCACTAGCCACTAGATTAGTCAAGTAGGTTAGCACAAATGTAGATATTGCATTTGTCCAAACAACCCCAGCACCACCACCACTGTTACCCCCTACTATCCCCATGTTGATCCAAATCCATTGCCTACAGTAATAGATAGAAAACATAAATAATAAATTACAGAATAGTAACAAAATAATGATTCAAATGGAACTCATGAAAAATGATAATACGAGGTTCACATGACAAATGAGAATACAAGGTTCACACGAAAATGAGAATACAAGGTTCACATGATTAATGGCCTAGGTAGTTTTAACAGTTCTCCGACATTTCATCGGTAAGGCTCTGTCTCTTGTCAACCATGGCTCTATGGTCATGTGCTTGCTCCCTTGCTGTCCTACTAGAGTTAGGTGTCCAAGAATCCTCTGGTAGAATGAAATGGTCAGTTTATTGAGAAAGAACCCAATTATGAAGGATGCAACTAGCGATGACAACATCAACTTGAGTTGAGAAGGGGAAGAATGGAGTGGCATCATCAAGGACTTTGAACCTCCTCCTGAGTGATCCAAAGGCACGCTCTACACCTACTCGCAATGAGGAGTGCCTCAGATTGAACAATTCCCTTTCATCTTGAACTGGATTGTCCCCCCGCTCATTCAAATGGTACCTCACTCTGTGGAAAAATGGCATGAACCCAGATTTGGCCCCATATCCAGCATCAGCTAGGTAGAATTTTCCTAAAATAGAAAAACACATTAATGTCATTGGTTTTTAGCAATTTGGTATGAACATATACTGCCACAATGATTCTATTTACCTTCAGGGACACGTAAGCCTTTCTCACGCTCTATCGCATCTACTAAAACTGTAGCGTCATGAGCTGTGCCCTCCCAACCAACCAAGACATATGTGAATTGAAGATCAAAGTCTACGACTGCCAGCACATTTTGAGTAGGAAATGATTTCCTACTATGAAAGGCTGCCTCCTTATGCTTATTAACATAAGTTCTTATATGTGTACCATCAATGGCTCCAATACAATCTTATTTGCTCAAATAAATTGGCAAAACAAATTAGTAACCACAAAGTTTAGCCACAAATCTATAAGGCATACTCGTTAGCTATCATACCTTAAAGTATGGATCCCATCTTGGGTTTCCTGCAATTTTGGTTGGTGTCTCCAATGAAGGTGGCATAATAAGATCATTTCGTAGCTCGCCTATGGCATGGAGGATATGTCCAAAATATCAACTATTTATTTCACCTGATCTACTAAAGTTGGTACCAACTATCCTATTCCTTATGTTGTGCCCAACTGTGTTCAAGAACATAACAACTTGCTCCTCAATACATACATGTATAGTATCGCGAAGCAAAGAGAGCGTTCTCTCAATACTTGTCACGACGTAAAGAAAGGAGCTCTCTAAAGTCTTATTATTGTAATACAAGTTGTATCATTCTTCCAAATTGTATTATTTAGATAATCAATTATATTCTTGTCACTTTGCTCGATTGGGCCATACGTAATATTTCGTCTCCTATTACGTATTCTACACTGCACATACAACATCATCATGCAAGTAGCCACATATGCAGCAGCACCACTAATCAACATTTTCCTCCGTCTAAGCTTCCTATTGTCCATCTAAAATTAAAGTAATAATCACTACAACATCAGCTACATATGCATGATATTTAACCACATGGACCTAATTCTCTAAAAACTATGTAAAAAAACTTAACAAGCAATGCCAAAAAATGTATTTCAACTCGTTTAATAACTATAGACTTGACAAGGAAAAATGCCATGGCCCATAGACAAAGAAAAATAAAATTAATTTAATGAATGGTGTATCCACGACTATATTGAATGTCTTCTCCATGCTGGCATACTACTAAATGATACAACTACTGCCAAGAGCTACCAAACTTAACAACCTTTATCATATGTATGTACTGTGATCCTGACTTGTAATATACAATAGTAGCATCTTTACAAAATTGAAAATAATATTTCATCGCTAAAAATTTGAACGGGTGGATTTGTTGATACTTTGAGCACTGGAAATTTTAGTAGGGCACATCAAAGGTACAATATCAATCGGCTACCTAGATTCCTAGTTCTAACGGACATAAATTTATCAGCTCGACAGAGTCAAAAAAATTTAGTATACCATCCTTTCATCTCTAGAATATTTATGCTGTAATGTTTGCTAGAAGCATTGTAGTTTACAAGTGTTATAATTTGGAAGACACAAAATCCATGGACTGCACTACGAGGACAGTTCTATTATCATCTCCTAGAACAAACAGGTGGGTTTTATGGTTGCCATTGTGCTGTTGAACTTATTCATTTCTATCTGAATTTGGCTAGCTACTTCATAGAGGTACTTTCTGCAACATAGAACATTTGCCCTGGACCAAAATTTCTGAAAATTAATACACGAAAATTGACTCTGGTAATCACTACTAGTCTAGGATAAGTCTGTCTATTTTTTACTACTCAAACTCTTCAGGCTATCAGACAATAGAGTACTCTCCAGAAACTTACATCTTCTTGGAAAAGACTACAAGTTGTTGGGAGATTACAGGCAGAAAAAGATTTCGCTAGATTAACTGTGAGGTTTCCATATCTGACCAAACACAAGGTAAGAATTTCCATAGCGAACAAATCAGAGAAATCAGTAACAGAAAGCGCAACCTTTGTATCAACCATGGATCTAGGTGGTGTAAATGGTTCCTACAACATTGGCGAAGAATCTACTTGACAGCATAGTGTCCACAAAACTACAAATCTGGATGAGAGGAAGTGGATCCATTAGAGCATCTCCAGCAAGGGCCCCTAAAACAGGATCCCTATTTTGAATTTAGGGACTCTCCCTATTTTTTAAGGTCCTGTTTTCAGAGCACAAGTCCAGCAACAACCTCTAAATCCAGCCCCTATTTTACTTTTTCTCCTATTTTGACATATCCGCTATGTATAATCTTCGATTTTTTTTAAAAAATAATACTTTTTTTAAACTGAATTGCATTTTTAATACTCAAAAAATAAAAATTACAAAAATAATACGTGGTCGCCATACCGTACGGAGAATACCCTATTTTCGCCGAACCGTGTGGCGAATACCCTATTTTCGCCGAACCGTGTGGCGATAATACCCTAAATCATGATTAATCTGCACTTGACGGGAATCAAGGTTTTTAAGCCAAATGCGGTATGGCGAAGACCCTATTTTCGCCATACAGTTTGGCGAAAATAGGGCATTTTCGCCATATGGTACGGCGAAAATACTATTTTCGCCTTATGGTAAGGCGAAAATAGCCTTAACCAAACAATCGACGGTTAATCGGCTTTAATCGGGTAATTAGGGTATTTTCGCCATACCATTTGGCGAAAATAGGGTATTCGCCGTACGGTATGGCGACCACGTATTATTTTTGCAATTTTTATTTTTCGAGTATTAAAAACGCAATTCAGTTTAAAAAAAGTATTATTTAAAAAAAATTCTATAATCTTCATTTGACACCACTAAAATTCAATCAAATATATTTGTAATACATAAAACATAAGCATATTAACATTTACAATTTAAAAACATGAAATTTCAAATTTAAATTTAAAATTTTCAAAACATTATAAAATTTTCGAAGTCTCTCATGTATTTCCCTATCTTCAACAATATGGGTTGTGCTCGTGTCCCTGGGAATTGGGGCTGAGGAGGCAAATTTAGAGGCCTCCTAATTTTAGGGGCTTGAGTTGGGCCCCCCTGGGAATTGGGACTGAGGAGGCAAATTTAGGGGCCCCCTAATTTTAGGGGCTTGAGTTGGGGCCCTGCTGGATCTGTTTTTTTAATACACTCCCTATTTTAAGGTTTATGGGCTGGTTTAGGGGCTCTGCTGGAGATGCTCTTACCTCAGGACGAACAAGGGAGGCAGAGCAGAAGAGGAAGAGGAAGTTTTTTATTAATTCTAAAAATTAATAAAATAATGATGATCTAAGACCACAAAAGAAAACTAGATTAAAAAAGCAAACTAGAAAACAATCGTACAAAAACTAGTAGATCAGAATCCATACTCACTAATTTATTATCAAATTAAAAATACAAAATAAATACATACATACATACATACATATTACTTTATATCAAAACGAAACCCTCGAATAATCTTTTAATTTTTTTTTTCTAAATTCTCTTTCTTCTTTTTCTCTCTTTTCTCCTTTCTGTGCTTTCTTTCCTAGCCAGTGGTGACAACAAGTGTATGGAATCGTGTCCTTGGATTGCAGCTCGTCGAACCGTGTGCACGTGCCACTGAAGTCCTTGCCATGCTTCCGCTTGAAGAGTTTGACTCCCAGCACGCGGTTGACGCCGCCGCACGGAGGTTCTCTCTTTTTTTCTGCCACTGTCCCTGCATTTTTCTCGTCCGCCTATATAAATCTCTTTATATTCCATTTGTACGTGCTGCTCTCGTATTACGCGCCTCTTACACGACTTCTTTCTGATCTTTGCATGCATTTTGAATGCCATTGTTACAAAAATAACAACCCAACACAGGATTTGATTCTCCACAAATAAATTATTTTAATACAAATATTGTACTCTATCATAAATATTGTTTTTAAATTAATTATATATATATCATAAATAGAATTAATAACGTACAAATTGAACAGCCAAGGGATTATCGTGAATCGTGGCGCGACCCATGCGATGGTCAGGCTCGCACCACGGCGTGGACCAAGCCATCGACCGTCGTCGACAAAGAAATAAGATAGCCATCCGATGATCGAGGGTTCCTTAGGTCCTCAGCCAAACACGTAACAACACGAACTAGTACGCGTTGTGCGGCAGAAGTACAGATCAGGCCAGGTGTGTTTGGTTACCTGCACTATCCTAGCTTGTTTCGTATGACGGTATGAGCCATTGAGGCTAATCTTGGTCTGACTGAGTGGATGCAAGTTAAGTTGTTTGGTTGCTTGTCTGTGCATCTCACGGGCCTGCATGGCTGCATTAGAGAGAAGTCCAATTTCTATGTTTTCTCCATCCTGTATGAGTGGGTGCAATTGCATCCACCTGGCCAAAATGAATAGGAAACCAAACATGTGTCTAACAGATACAATTACATCCACTCATACGATTTAGATACCATACAGACAACCAAACACACCTGCACTGCGCATGCTGAGATGCATGCACGAACCAGCGTTGTAGTGGTTGGTAGAGTACTTACGTACGTGGACAGAGCATAACCGTGACGCTTTGGACTTGTCCGGCAGAATTCCATGTGGAACGGGACATGTGCGTGCGGTGCAGGCAGCACCGGTCATAGAAGCCGTCTTTTACACGGACAGTCTTATCTTCTCGGTGTGCCGTGCCGTACGTCGTCTTTGACCTCTCTGGTCGGCGAGCGCGTGCGTGCCGCCGTTGCTACGCCGCACGCACGTGTACGTGCGCCACGAGCACGCGAGCGCCTGTCCAAACGACGCCCCTCTGCCACGTCGCACTACACGTTCCTGCGCGTGCGCCACCTCGATCGCACGCACGAACCGTCAGGTGCACACGTTACGTGCACGAGCTGCTTCGGAAAGGCTTTGGAAAATCGAAAGCACCATCGGTTTGAAACTTCTGGAAATTAATGCAAGCTACAGGTTTAATCGCGTCAGAGTTGTGTAGGCAAGGGCCGAAATTTATCAACATCATTTTGTAAAAATGGACACATGAAAGAGTTGATTTATCAATATCTTTTGCATCCAGTTATCTATCACCTCAATATGGGACGATGCTCTATATTCGGGCGACTATTTTCGCAAAAAAATATTCCATTGGTTATTTTCAAAAAAAAAAAAAAAAATTCCAAGGGCCTGTGTTTGGCAGCAGGAGTTGGGCTACAAGCTTCAGCCCACAGCATGTTTGGTTTGTGTACTAGGCCATCCTTTTTCTGTTCCTAGGAATATCAGAATTATATACGTGTTATACTTGATAGTCCAACCCTTGTATTTATTGTTGTTACAGAAATGTGCATACGGGGCGGTATACATACATGCAGTACTACTAGGCACTAGCTATGCGAGCCCTCGTACATACATACATACATACATATTTTCTACGTACAATATAGATAAATTAATAATATCATATATGGACCCCAAAAAAGAATAACAAAGACCACAACAACTGAACAATTTTTTTATTTAATATTTTTTTAAATTTTTTTTTCTTCAAAAATAATCAACAGAAAAAAAATATTACGAAAATAAGTTCCCATCGCCCGGATATGGGGCGATCACCACATATTCGATCGATAGGGGATGCATAACGGTTAGAACTAACGGCCGGCTAGAAGTTTTTTTGCATCTAGGTACCTACACCCTAGTATCGGGCGATAGAGACCTGGACCTATCGCCCCATGTAAATTTTTTTTTGCATCCAGGTCCTTATCGCCCCATATTGAGGCAATATATCCCTGACGACCATTGAAGGTCATGGATGTCTAGAGACGGCGTTTTTTTGCATTCAGATTCCTATCGCCCCATATTCGGGCGATTGCTCCATATCTGGACGACGGGAGCCTATTTTCGCAATATTTTTTCCGTTGATTATTTTCGAAAAAAAGATTTAAAATAAATATTAAATAAAAAAAATCAACAACCGAACAACATAGGACTCTGGCCACTATATATATAGCTAGACGTACGGTCTCTTGGGCCTTAGGTGGGCTCTGGGACGAGGACAGCGACGGCGCGGCGGAGTACTGGGCGGGCCGAGCCAGCTCGTGAAGGCGTCGAGCGTACGGGTGTCGGCGCGGTAGTGGCGCTGCGTGAACCGCATGAGCTCGGCCCACGTGAAGTCCGGGTACAGCCGCGGCGCGTCCAGCGCCGGCGGCGGGCGCACGACGCGGTCCTTGCGCGGGCAGAGGAAGAAGGCCAGCGATCGCCGCTCCCGCTCCCGGTGCACCACCGCGCGGTGCAGGCAGCTCTTGTACCGCCCGTTCGACAGCGCCTGCACGCACAACCAGCACAAAACAAAATATTATTTGCTTCAACTAGCGCTAGCCACTAAGCTTGCATGGGTTGCAAGGATGAGGGAGCAGTACGTACGTACGTACGTACGTACAGCTAATGATTAACTTCTTCTTTTTTTCGAAAGGAGCGGAGTTGGTTCGGTAATCATAGTCATCCTTAAAACTCAGCAATCGAGAGCCCATGCATCGAATCATATTACAGAAATTCGGCAATACACTCACCTAGTAAGTAGTTGTTGGTACAGTGTTGTCGGTAGGACTCGAACGGTGGCCGTAAACCACAAAACAAGGGTACAATATCCAGTTGAACTAGCTACCGGTTATTATTATTTTTTTGCTCATTTCAATTCAACATGCATTTACAATATTTCTATTTGGTTTTGATAATAATACTGATTTTGCAAGGTGTGGATGATGTATGGTACATGCATGGTACAAAGTGACCTTTGGTGTGCAAGCATGGACGGGCGGGCCTGTGGAAGTATGGGAACGTACGGGACAAGAGGAGAGAGAACTGGACGTACATACGTCCTGGATCAAGCCAGCATGCAGACGTACGATGCGAAGTCGAGTCGAGTAGTCCAGTACGTACACGAGTCCTCTCCCCTGCCTGCCGCACTACATAGCGCCGAAACTAGGAAAACGACGGCGTCACGTACCGGGGGATGGGGCCGACCAGCCACCACTGCCTGCGTCCCTGTCCGGCTCCTCATGCCGTCCAAGATAGACAAGCGTCCAAAGCGGCTGCAAGAGAAAGAAACATGTAGCTTTCCCGGTCGATGGATGGATCGACCGACAGAGACAAAAAGTAACCGTACCCAGCTGAATGTTTTACCAAAAGGTAGGCTTCGAGGTGATAGGCAGAGCCACGATCCTAAAAACGGTTTATGTTTACTATCATATGTGGTGTGTTTGGTTGATAGGATGAGATTGAATGGGATGAGATGGTTTTGTACCATTTGGTTATATTATTTTGGGTGACCAGAATGGTTCAGCATTTAGAGGGAATATTCCTTAAATTTGTATCACTTATCCAGAATGAGATGGTTTCATTTAAACAACCAAACACATGGATGACTTTTTTCTTGAACCATCTCATACATATACCACTTAGTACAGGCAACCAAACACACCTTAAATATTTGTATATTTGCCCGGTTAGTCTTGTTTATGTTGAGTTGAACTACGTACGTATCTTCTACACGGTCGCCGTTGTTGTGGCCTTGAACGTCAGAGATGTACGTGTATATATATGTACGTGTACACTGGCGCAGACAGGACTAAATTGAAGGGGTGCTAAAATAGAGCACGGCAAATTTCGGCAATGGCGCACACCGGTGCTCACCCTCCAGCCTCTCCCAACTTTGACATCGGTCCTAGGAGGGTCCTATGGGTGTGGTGGCCGAAGCCGGTGCTCGTGCAGGTACCCCTATCACCCCCCGGTGATATGCAGTAGGTCAACACATACATACACATGCAATGTCAGTAAGGCCACTATGGTTCCATATTTTGATCGCATATTTTTTTTAAAAGAAAATTCACCAGAGCACTAAACATTCATTTAAAAAAAAACAGTAGTAATCGAGCTACAAATACACATACATCTCACACATATATCTATTTAGACGCAGCTATACGAAAGTTCGGGTCGAACGACGCTCGAATCCCGGAGGCAGAGCGCGCGGACCACCAACCGTGCTATGTGCGGCCCTCTTTGTCGCATATTTTCTCCCTGAGACTCAGCACGAATACACGTTACCTCCCCAAGTTGATGGTGTATGTAACGTACATGTAGGAATTATATCACAAGAATTTGCATGATTTGGCTTGAGATCGATATTATATTTTTTTATCAAGATAGTAAGGTTATCCAATAAAGGAATGGTTACGGTAAAGTTGGAGTTGGGGTAAACACATTTTTATAGCTAAAAGTTGTTAAATTTGTACCAAAGCCATCCACAAATCTTTATGCAGCAAACTTAGGCACGTAATATTTCGTTTTTCATGCAGAGTCACATGTAATAACACCAATCTCGCATTGGAGGCCAACCAAGGGGCCACATGGCATGTTTTTTTTTGTGAAATGGTCCTCCGTAAATTTTAAAACTATATTTAGGTCTTTCTATAGTTTTTTTTCAAAAGATCCCATGTTTTGGCATATTCGCGAAGGTGTCCTCCACCGGTAAACCAGTTTTATGAATAGGTCTTTTCTACTTTTTTTTTGCAGAAAAGGACCCGTGGTTTCGTTTAGTTATGCAAATTCGACGATGGCTCATAGCCAGCCATTTTTTAAAAATTCCCAACAAAAAACCGAAATTACGCAAATACGACGACGTCTCCTAGCCAGCCAATATTTTAAAAAACACTTACGAGCTTGGGAACATACCGTACATAAGGTAAAAAGCCGCCTTTAAAATACGAATATATCAGATCGAAATTTCGAGGTGAACAAAGACATATTGCCAGTGACACCGGAGCAGTGTGTGGGCAGGTGACGGTGCTCCGAATTGAACATCCAACGTTTACTAAAGATAGCACCAGAACGTGATCTAGAAGAACAGCAAAGAAAGCGCAATTACGTACGTACGTGCGTGATGCCATGCAATGGCCCATGCATGACACGAGCTACCCGGACGAGACGCGACACCATGTACAGAGAGAGAGATCGAGGGCGAGTGTTTGCGCGCGTTCGTACACGTACCATGAAGGTGTCCCCGATGTTGACGACAAGCGCGTTGGGCTTGGGGCGGACGGGCCACCACACGCCGTCGGCGAGCACCTGGAGCCCGTCCACCTCGCCGTCCTGCAGAAGGATGGTGAGCGCCGACGGGTCGCAGTGCGGCCCCGTCCCTAGCGTCCTCTCCGGCTCCGGGCACGGGGGGTAGTAGTTGCACCTCATGATGGAGCTGCTGTCGGCGAAGAACTCCCTGTAGTACCCTCTCCCCACTCCCAGGCTAACCCCCAGCACCTCCATTATCGCCAGAGACGCCTCCTTCATCACCTCGCAGTACTCCTGGTACACCTCCCTGCATCCATCCACTCATGCATGTACATACACGTGTATGTTTTTATGTGTACGTGCCAAATGCAGCACTAATGAAGTGTTGTGTATATATGTATGGCAGCTTACCCTAAGGGTTTGAAGTCGTTGCCTAGGGTGGAGGTGAAGTAGTCCGTGACGGTGCGGTTGCCGCGGCGCCGCCCTTGGGCGTCGTCGACGTGGTGGTGGCCGAAGGAGAGCGTTTCCTTCCATGGAAGGTTGGCGGCGAAGCGGCCCGCGTGGGCGGTGGTGTAGCCGGTCACGGTCCCGGGGTCTCGGCGGGCGCGCTGCTTCGTGGCGAGTGGCAGGCGGAAGAAGCCCGCGGCGCCGTCGAGCGCGGCGCGGGCCAGGGCCGGGGCCACGCCATGCCCTGTCACCTGGAAGAATCCGTGGCTCGCGCACGCCGCGGCGACCTGCGCGGCTGCGCGTCGCATCCCGGCAGCGTCGCGCAGCGCCGCCCCGACGTCGACCACCGGCACGTCCAGCTCCCTCGGCGACGACGGCTGCGCGTCTGCACGGGGCCAGACGAAGGGCGCCGGGATGTTGGGCTGACGCCAGAGGTCAAGGACGTTGTTCTTGCCGTCCGTCTGGTCGGCAGGAGCGGGAGGGAGGAGATGGCTGCGACCATTAACATCCATGGCCGCAAGCGAGGTGGTTGCATTGGGTTCGTCAGCGTTTGTTGAGAGGTAGACCATCTCAAGCAGGCAGTAGTAAATTGACGGACACACGGGAGACGCCGCGGACACACAGGATTGATGCAGTTTTTCCGCGGGTAGCGAGTGTGTGCCTGTATGTATGGCCAGGCAAGAGCTATGCAAGTGTGAGAGAAAGCCGTCTAAGGCTGTGGCTATTTGTAATGGGTAGGGTTGAGACGCGGGAGCAAGAGACAACGGAACGGAGGGAGAAATATTTGGATGGATCAATTTGGATGTTTGTGGCCGTGTGGGTGGGTGCATGTGTACGTCGTCGTCCCACATAGCCATGCATGCATCTTGCGCCGAAGGACGCCGTGCCTGGTTCCAAGAGTGAATTAGGACAACAATGACAGGGTTTAACTCGGGGTGTCAAGTGATTTTTCTGCAATAAAAAGCAGGGGCAGTCTATTTAAGTGCCCAAAATGTTGCTATTTATACATATTTCTGTAAGATCTAGGATTCAGGTCTAACCACCCTCCTCATCACTCTCTCAATCCATATATAAAACCAGCTCTTTACCCGTGGCGTTGGCGGCGACTATTAGAAGGCAATGCGTCGTCAAATCTGGTAGAGGAGGAGGCACATCGTGTATACACCAAGGATAGGGCGGCGGCAGGGTAGGGTTTTTGTTGGAATTAAGACTCAAAATCTTTGAGACAACTCTCTCTTTTATTCTCTCTTATTTTTCTTTCTTGCTTCTTGCTTACAAACCTCAACCCTACCTCTATATTTATACTAAAAACTATAGCCAAATAACGGACTAGGATTCCAATCCCTTTCCTAATCCACCTCCTTGTCCTACTCGGACTCTTAATCATAAACTTCCTAATCAAACTTTCCTATTACAAGATTAGTTCCAACATTCACCCCTCTAATCTTGTAATACTGACTCTTACTCATAATTATTCACGCTAATTTTTCTCTTACGACAATGGCTTCACACCATCACTGTTGACTTCTCACGGAATCATCTCTTGGTAGTTTCACACCACCGTTCCCAACAGCTTCACATCGCTATCTTCGTATATAGCGGCTTCTCACCGCTTTTGTCGTCGGTTTCACACCGATTTCACCTTGCAGTGGCATCACACCACCATCGTTATCGTAGCGGTCTCGCACCGTCGTCGTTGTCGGCGTCACACCAACTTCTCCTTGTGATGGCATCACACCATCATTGCCGTCGGCGTCACACCAACTTCTCCTCCATAGTGATCTCACATCACCACCTCCACGAACACAGCCTCACACCATGGTTCGTGGCCTCCATCACGTTTGCACCATCACTGTAGCCTCTTGCTGCTAGCCTGATCAACGTCACCATATCGCCAATGCCGCTACTCACAGCAACACTGCTCGACGAATCATCTCCGTACAACATCATCTTTGGCATCTTCCAAATTTTCCTTTTTCTTTTTCCCCCTAACCACTCTTTTCTCTTTCACTCTCCTGTTGGCTTCTCTGTTCTATTTCCTTTGCACTGTACGCTAGATCTTCCTCTGTCTTCTTGCACTGCACAGCCTCCGTTCCTTTGGTTAGTTTGTAATGCAATACTTACTTGCACAGCCAGCCGCTAGAAGTCACTTCAGCCTCACGTCATCTCCAACCGAGCAACATCCTGCAGCCTCGCGGTACGCAGTCGCCTTTTCTTTTCTTCGCCGGCCACCGAACCCGCACGCCGAATAACGCCGCAGCTCTCCTCGCGCCGTCGCTAGCACACACGCTCTCCTGAACAGTTCCCGTCCGCGTCTGCGCCACTTAGCTTCGCGCCGGTTCACCTCTCGCACGGCGACGCGAACCTTCCTCCCTGTCGCCGTAATTTCTTCGGCCAGCCGCCGCTCTCTCTTTTCTGCGCCACCGATTTCTCCTTTTGCTCACGTGATTTGCCTTGCACTTCCGTCGTAGATGGCTGGAGCATGATACTTCTACATGATCGTTGTTTCTTGCGCAGCCAACAAGTTTGCTTCTTTGTGTCGCCGAGACTGCTACGCAGAGTCTTCACGCATAGCACCAGCCTCTGCGCCTTCGTTGGGACCCTCGTGACCTCACATCGTGGTGAATACACCTCCCAGATTGCTCTGATACCAATTGTTGGAATTGAGACTCAAAATCTTTGAGACAACTCTCTCTTATTTTTCTTTCTTGCTTCTTGCTTACAAACCTCAACCCTACCTCTATATTTATACTAAAAACTATAGCCAAATAACGGACTAGGATTCCAATCCCTTTCCTAATCCACCTCCTTGTCCTACTCGGACTCTTAATCATAAACTTCCTAATCAAACTTTCCTATTTAAACTTTCCTATTACAAGATTAGTTCCAACAGTTTTGGGGGAAGCTAATAGGGGAAGGAAGCAGAAACTTACATGTTTTGACACTTAAAATTAAGAGGACACTGGCTAGGGCGTGCCTAGACCTAGCCAGTGTAGGGTTTTTAACCGTGCCTAGACCTAGCCAGTGTCCTCTTAATTTTAGTCTTGCGCTACACGATGTTAGTCTTTGCAGGCCATGGCAACATACATTGAAAGGGAAAACACTATGTTTCCATGGCCTTACCTATTCACATTGAGGAGAGCAAAGAACAAAATCGAAGAGGCTGTATCGCAAATTAAGGAGGCGAGGCAAGGAGGACAAGGACATGCATCATGCATGCATGCAGAAGAAGCTCTGTCACAAGTTAATGGAGGCGAGAGGCAAGAGGACGACGACATGCATCATGCATGGGGCAGCAGCCACGTTTCAGGTCTATGTATATCTCTCAAACCTGTCAACATTGAATAATTGATCTTTTGCATTGAATTGCAGTACATTCCAAACTAATCAAATCTTAATGAATTCCGTACCGATGATGCGTCGAAACCGGCCAGAAACATAGCTAGCTGCAGGCTGCAGCTTTCGATCGATGGAATGGATGGACCCCAACAGAGGAAGACGACGAGCCGGGTACGTACGTAGAGCTAGCTCTGACATATCACATATGGCTATATGAGGTCTGCATGTGCCTGCCTCTTTCGCCATACGATGATGTTGTTTCCTGGATGCACAAGCTAAGATAGAAAAAAAAAACACAGTGTCGTGCATATATATATATATATATATATATATATATATATATATATATATATATACGAACCAGATCGATGAGATAAAAGTACAAAACTGAACGCTGCGCGCGCGCGAGATGGAACGCATTCTGAAAACCTCCGGCCGCGTGCATGCACATCTACAGCGGGCGCCCACTGAGAAGCTGGCTTTGTCTGTTCATGCATGCACAGTGCTAATATGGTACAATGATATATACCTAGGAGTACTGTGCAAATGACAAGAATACTTGCCTACAACTTATAGATGGATGGTCTAGGCACTCGATCAATGGACCAGCCAGCGGCGGATCGAGAAATTTGGGTTACTAGCTTGTCTTCTTCTGTTTTCCCTACGTGAAATGCATGGTAAAAAGGCTATTTGGTCTTGGTTGCATAGGTGAGGAGTTTGTTTGTTTTCCTTTTATTTAAAAGTATTTATATTTTTATGCATATGTTATTGCAAATATATTTTACATTAATTATAGGGATTTGTCTACCCCTCATTCTAATGATTTTTTTTTTCGAAAATCGATTAGTTTTTTTTTACCGTTTAATCAAATCTAGATCTAGACCCGACAGCCTACGCTTTTCTACCTTTATATTAAACAAGCCAACCTCTCGTCCTTAAAGAAACTCATCAGTGTCTCGCGACTCTCGCTAGAGACGAAGACGGAGTCAGAGATGGGCAAGCTCACATACAAATTGTGATGCAATTTGAAAGGTTAGAGATTCGGTTGATATCCCAAAAAATCATTCGAAAGATTTCTAGTAATTCCATTAATTATATTCTTTTGGTTCTAAACTTCTAATGGGAAATATACTGAAATGTATATAAAATTTCTTTTCTTGAGTAGTCAGGTCGAGCTCGATCAGGTAGCTAGAACAGAAAACTCAAAGCCCGACTGCCCGAGAGCATGGATTGAGCCGCCCATGAACAGATCTATTGGTACCTGGTGAGCCATGCATTCGTGTGGGTTATTTTAGTCTAGTTTGGAACTCAACCTACATATAAGTATATCAAATGGTAGATTTTTTTTCGAAGATTGCTAACATTTCCTCGAAAAAACAAGATTGCTACATTTGACTCTAGGTCATCCATAATCAGTATTATTCTACTCTTATTCTATGCTCCAGCCGAAGAAGCGTGTGGCTCGTGTGTTAACTAAACCAGTTAAATGGTCATCCACCAGTAAATGCGTTTCGTAGTTTGTATATAAATCTATTTTTCTTTGTTTTAGCTATATATTTTTTTACTGTCAGCTCCGATTCATGACCAATTTTCACCACTAGCTTACTGACAATAAAAGCAAATAAATGATATAAATCTCGCCACTAAACGCTGGATATGTTGATTTTTACTATCCAAAAAATAACATATTACTAACTATTACATAAGATGTTACTAAACTGAAATGAAGTGAACTATCAAAACAAGAACTTAGCTACGTTTGTCGGCCCTGTAGTAAAATATTATGTGGATGATCCAAAATGTTGCTGTAATAGATGATAAAATCAATTGAGAACTATTCATAAAAATATTAAGCGTCTATTTAGTAGTAAAATCTTACACAGATCAGTCATTTGGTAGTAAACTACTTTTATCGAGTAAAGTCCATGAAAAATATATGTACAAGTTCTGAAAAATTCTCAAAAAAATTACCATATGTAGGGGATGTGAGCTTTTATAGCCCTGTAAAATTTGAATACCAAACTTAGTCACAGTTGAAATATATTAAAATGATAAATTTACTATTCATTACTGTCGGGGATTGGTTAATTCCCCTAATTACCATAATGCCACGACGGTCGAGCTCGTTCGGACCTCGGGCACCTCGGAGGTCGTTCCCGAGGATGACCCAAGAATGGTCGAGCACCGCTGCCTGGCTTGCCCATTCGGTGCCAGCTCCTTGCCCGTTCGGTGAGCTCGTCCCGACCTCGGGCACCTCGGAGGTCGTTCCCGAGGATGACCCAAGGATGGTCGAGCACCGCTGCCTGGCTTGCCCGTTTGGTGCCAGCTCCTTGCCCGTCCGGTGCGAGCTCGTCGCTTGGTTAATGTTCGAGCACGTTGCTCGGACGAACTTGCTCGGATCGGAGTCAGATGAGCTCGGCCCAAGCTCGAGCTCTGGCTGCGTGGTCGGGGGTAGCAACTAACGGTTACGGCGATAATCGTGCCATCCCGAAGGACTGTTGCGCTCATGACTCGAACGTGGCGTAAATGTAGGATTCGGTTACGACCACGTCGGGCACGGTCAGACGTGCATGGCGGGGGCCGTAACCGACACGATACCCTTGTAAACTATAAATACCTCCCAGACATTGGGGGAGAAGGGGGCCCGAGCGTAAGATCCATGTACTTGAATCCATCATTCCAATACAGAAAAAGGCCACTAGGCGACTGGACATAGGGCTATTATCTCGATCATGAGAGGTCTGAACCAGGACAAAATCTTTGTGTTTCTGTGTCTTCTAATGGACCATCTCCCACGCCTTCGATGCTACAACCTGTGGCAGAAAGGGGCTTTGCTTGATCCCTCATTCAACAAGTAAGCTCGGCGGGGGCCTGCTCCCCAATCGTCGACAATTACTGATTAGCATTTGTCAATTTTATATCTTTCAAATTAGATCGATTCTGGTCTTTAAATTTTACAGGGATGTAGAATGTCACCTCTCTACTTATAGTACTTTTTTGAATTTTTTTATAAATTTTATACAATAATAGTGGTTTACACAAGATATGTTACATTTTACTATCCAAAAAATAACATGTTCCTAGCTATTACACAAGATGTTACGAAACCAAAATGAAGTGAATTATCAGAACAAGAATTTAGCTTTGTTTGTCGGCCCTGTAGTAAAATATTATGTGGACAATCGTAAATGTTGCAATAATAAATGATGAAATCAATTGAGAACCGTTCATAAAAATATTAAGCGTCTGTTCAGTAGTAAAATTCTACACATTTCAGTCCTTCGCTGTAAACCATCTCTATCGTATAAAGTCTATGAAAAATATATGTACAAGTTCTGAAAAATTCTAAAAAAATTACCATACGTAGGAGATGTGAGATTTTACAGTTCTGTAAAATTTGAATTCCAAACTCAGTCACATTTGAGAGATATGAAAACGATAAATTTACTATTCATCGTTGATTTGGCTTGTCAATTTCATATATTTCAAATTAGATTGATTTTGGTCTTCAAATTTTACAGAAATATAGAATCTCATATCCCATACTTATGGTAATTTTAAAGAATTTTTGAAAATTGTACATGTAATTTTTTATGAATTTTACACAATAATACTGGTTTACGTAGGATATGTTGCCTTGTACTATCCAAAAAATAACATATTACTAGCTATTACACAAGAAATTACTAAACCAAAATAAAGTGAACTCTCAGAACAAGAATCTAGCTCTGTTTGTTGATCATGTAGTAAATATTATGTGGATGATCGTAAACATTGATGTAATAGATGATAAAATCAATTGAGAACCATTCGTATACATGTTAAGCGTCTATTCAGCAGTAAAATCCTGCACAGATCAATTATTTTGCAGTAAACCACCTTTACCGTGTAAAGACCGAGGAAACTATTTGTACAAGTCCTGGAAAATTCTTAAAAAATTACCATGCATAGGGGAATATGAGCTTCTATAATCATGTAAAATTTGAAGATCAAACTCACTTGCATTTCAAGGACAGGAAAAAGGACAAAATTACTATTTATAACTGATTAGCGATTGTGAATTTCATATCTTTTAAATAAAATCTTTTGGTCTTCAAATTTTACATGGATGTATAAACTTACCTCTCCTACTTATGGTATTTTTTGAGAATTTTTTAAAACTTGTACATATGATTTTACATAGTAGAAATGGTTTACACAGTATATATTGTATTTTTACTATCCAAAAAATAACATATTACAATCTATTACACAAGTTGTTACTATATTATGTGCAAATCACCTTTGTCGTATAAAATACATAAAAATCACATGTAACCATATGTAGGAGAGGTGAGCTTCTATAATCCTGTAAAATTTGAAGAACAAACACAATCATATTTGAAAGATATGAAATTGACATAGTGTTAAACAGTGAAAAATCACAATTAGCCAATTTGTCTTTTTCATATCTTTCAGCTGAAATTGATTTTGGTCTTCAGATTTTATAGGGTTGTAGTATCTCACCTTCCCAACTTATGGCAATTTTTTTTGAGAATTTTAAAAAATTTGTACATATGGTTTTCATGAATAATAAGTACTATTAGTCGGCCTTTAGTAAAATGGTTGAATTTTTTTAAAAAAATTACCATACGTAGGGAATGTGAGGTTCTACAACTCTATAAAATTTAAAGACCAAAATTAATCTCAGCTAAAAGATATAAAAAGACAAATTTGGCTCAATAGTGATTTTTAGGGGGTGGGTATTTTTAAACCAAAATCAAATTACCGAATCAAATTGACATGAATTAACTGATTATTTTGATTTTTGGTTCGGTTTTTATTTCGGTATAATTCATTTTTCGATATTCAGTTCAGTTTTTGCTTCTAAAAACCAAAATAACTGAATAGCCCATGTGTAATACCACTTTTATAATGTTCTTCCTAAAGCTACCAAATAATTCTTATGTTCTAACAATTTTATATATATGTGTGATATATTCATATGTTTTACTATGCTTATACTGTAATGACCTATGAATATTGTATGATTTTACCTCTACTCTATATTGCGATATGAGAAGAACCAAATCTAATATACCTAGTGTTTATTCATATTTCGGTTAACCGAATTAATCGAACCAAAATATTTCAGTTAATTCGGTTCGGTTTTTTATTTTGGTTCGAGAAATTCGGTAGCTAATTTCTAAAAAATAAATTATTTTAAAACAAAAAAACCAAACCTATTACGCCGAATAAACTGAATGCCCACCTCTAGTGTTTTGCACTGTTTAGAGCTTTGTCAATTTCATATCTTTCAAATGCGATTGAGTTTGGTATTCAAATTTTATAAGGTTATAGAAGCTCATTTCGCCTACGTATTACACCTTTTTTTTTTGACAATTTTTGAAAACTGTACATATAGTTTTCATGTATTTTACATGATAAGACTAGTTTACACAGGATATAGTAACATCTTGTGTAATAGCAAGTAATATGTTATTTTCTAAATAGTAAAAGACAATGTGACGAATACTTATACCATGGGTACCCCCAGCGGCCCAAGAAGGCAATCGGGCCGCTCCAGGCCCAACTTCGGCCGAAGGCCTCGCCGGGCCGCAAGGGACACTCGTCCCCGACCGAGCCAGCCGAGGATCGGTCCGACCCCTGTAGGTCGGACACCTCGATGGCACCAGGCGAGCCAAGGCCGACTTCGCCTAAGGGGAGCTCGGCACCCCCGCCTGAGACTGGCCTCCTGCCCAACGGACACGACGGCTCAGAGCGACTATACGTGGGCAGGTGGCTCCCCTGCAAGAAAGGCACCAAAGTCAAGACACCGGTCACGTCGCCCAGACGGGCGCAGCAGACGGACGCGCACCCTCCCGAGACAGCGCCAGAGTCAAAGCCCTACATCAGCATTTAGCAGATGTGCAGAGGGTAGGTACGCCACTTCCCAACGGGGCAAAAAACCACGCCACCCAGTGTGTCTACCAACCCACCATAGGACGAACATGCACCGGTCAATCGCCGGAGACCAGGACTCCCAGGCTAGGGACATCCTTTTCTTTTTCTTTTTCTCTTTCTAGACCCCCCATGTCGCCTGCCCCCTCCGGCTATATAAAGGGAGGCAGGGCCCTCGAAGGGGGGGACGAATCGATCGATATAGGAACTCTTTTTTCTCCTAAGGCAAAAAACGCTTGTAACCTCACAACCGAAAGCAATACAGAACCACACACGAATTGGAGTAGGAACATTCGGCCCGAATCAGTATACATCTTGGGCTCCTTGAGTCAGGCCATTCGATGAGTGGGAGCGCGCGACCCCTCTAGACTTACAAATCGTATTGCTGGGACTCGAAGAAACACCGTTTCGTACCCACTCGTGAAGTTCTTAGGTAATTACCCACCTTTGCCACTGGTTATACATATGAGGAGCAAATTAAATTCACAAAACCTCCATTCAACATCCAAGGACATAAATGGGTATCCACACCAAAACCATCTATTTTTAAAGCTGGATCTAATTTGCAAGCCAACACCTCTCTTTCCTACTTCAACTCTATGATGGAGCTACTATATGGTGGAGCTGGTGGAGTGGAGCTGATTTTTTGGGCCTGTTTGGGAGAGATCCACTCCAAAAAAATCAGCTCCACTCCACCAGCTTCACCATGGAGTAGCTTCACCATAGAGTTGAAGTAGGGAAGGGAGGTGTTTGGCTTGCAAATTAGATCCAGCTTCAAGAATAAATGGTTTTGGTGTGGATATCCATTTATGCCCTTGGGTGTTGATGTAACCAGTGGCAAAGGTGGGTAATTACCTATATGTGTAACCAGTGGCAAAGGTGGGTAATTACCTAGCAACTTCATGAGTGGGTATGAAATGGTGTTTCTTGGAGTACCCCTTGAGGAGCTCCACAAAAACCATGGAGCAGCCCCCTAGATTCACATTTTTCCTGGAGTTAGAGTTCTATGGAGCTGAGATGTTTGGCTACACGAATTTGGAGTGGAGCTAAAAATTGAGGAGCAGAGCTCTCCCAAACAGGCCCTTTAGAGTGAAGCTCTCCCAAATAGGCCCTATATTGTGCGTTGGTCTAGTCCTAGTCCGCAGTTCGGCCGGCCGACATGAATCAATTAGGATCTGTGCATTCCTCTGTACCTTTGACAGTCCTTGTCTCGAGTTGGTGCTAACGAAGGTTGTCCCACGATGACATCTCCCTGAATGCCGTCCTAATTAATTTAGCGCGTAATGCTAGTTCTCAATATAATTATATCTGCTAAAAGCCTAAAACTATTCCTTGCATGCGCGCAAGAGTCAAGATTTGTCGTCATCTAAAATATAATTCGACCCTTAAAAACAGTAAATTAAGGAACTATATGTTTACCAAGACATGTCGTGCAACTGTCAAGTACTCCATCGGTCACTAAATATAGGTCATTTTGGGTATCGACGACACGGTTTCTAAATATGTTCTACTTGGACCATTAGTTTCTTTTATGATATTTTGCTATACAATCAAGAAATATGTATTAGGAAGATATATTTCATAATGAATCTAACAATATTGAATTCATGTAATCAAACTAAACACTTTTGCACAGATTGATGATCATAGCTTAGAGTGTTTTACTACAGTACTACACCATGTTGCGTTTTATATTTCTTTTTGAGCAATTAATCCATTTATGACCTGCTCAAACTAGAAATATAATTGAAAACATTCGATGTCCTTGCATTCTAAACATATCTTACTCCTAGTTTCCATTTGCATGTTAAGTAACTATACTCTGAGTGCTCTCTTAGATAGCAATACAGATATAGTGTTTTGATCTAACAGTTAGCATGCAAATATTTGCTATGATTATTTTACCTGAAATCATCGTTTTTTAGCCTTCGATACCTCATTTTTTTTAATATAGTTTCACTGTAAACATATTTATAGGTTTTAACCCTCCTACTGCAGAAACGCGAACTGTTCACTCAACTAGCCTCCTCTTTATTTATTTTTTGTTGCAAAACTAGCTCTCTAAACACTGTGGAAGGCATTTTTCGCGCTACAGTACCGCAGAAGGTACTATAGTATTATAGTGGTACTGTAGCACTCACGGGAGACAAGTTTCAACTTTCCTGGTTCACGAAAGGCAAGTTCCAGCGTATTTGCTCTACGGAAAAGTGCCTTCTCACACTCCCGCTCCACGGCAACTTGTCGGATTCCGCGCCCAGCGCAACATCCCGCGCCCCGCTCCGCGTCAAGCCGACTTCCGTGGTCACTGGCACGAAAGATGCCAGGTGTCGCGTCCTGGTTCTTCCGAACTGGAAGAGAGCTATTTTTGCAAAAATATATTAGAAGAATGCTATTTTTGAAAAAAAAAAAAATAAAGGGATAAAACAGTGAAAAATACTACAAACGCGGTAGGCTAGCAGCTAGCATCATCCTGGACGCAGACATATCAGACGATAAATTTGTGGGGCCCTGTTATCATGCAAACGATCGTGGCGGGCCCAAGCATCGATCTGCTTTCCCAGGCTTGCATGGCTGATATGCTGCTGCTGTAGTGCTACTAACATTATCTCTTCGCTCTCTAGCTAATTTCTCTTGGTGTAGCATCCTCTTGTCCGGTCTGGAGACATGGGTTATCTACAGGTGTGTACTGCGTATATCTTCTCGGATCCTGTTCACTGCATTACAAGTTTGTCCTCGCCCTTGTATACATAGATATATAGTACGTGCTGCATTATATTCTTGTTTAGATAATAGATATATGCTACTTACAGCGCTACAAGATACAACACTACTAACAAAGGCCTATATAAGATGGTTCGGTTTTCAAAAATCGTCCATGTTAAAACTAATTACAGATGGTTTTGTATTACGACCGTTAAAAGCTATATAATGTGCTAAAAACCGTCTGTAATAAGTTAATATCATAGATGATTCATGGTCAACGGTCAACGCTGTCTGTGAAGTATCAGAGACCATTGTTTAACAAAACCGTCTATGATGTAGGCAAGTATCACAGACGATTTGTGGTCCAAACCGTCAGTGAATTATCACAAATGATTTTTAAATATAACCATATTTGATATTAGCTTAGCACAGACGATTTTTTTAATAGAACTGTCTGTGATAACATTCCCCAAGTATATATATATCGTTATAGGTTTTGTGCTCACCGCCTTCCTCAACCAAACCAAATTGAAAACTGTTCACCTCTTTCTTGGCCCGTTCGGCCGCACCCCACTGATACTTAGCAATTATTTGTGGCGGTTCTAGGTAAAAATCGTCACTGATAACACGAGTATTTGTGGCGATTTTGTGATAAAAACATCACAAATAGTATTATCTATGTCGGTTTTAATTTAAAACCGCCACAAATAATACTCCCTATAAATACTCCATGTAGCAGCATCTTCTGGTCATCTTCCTCCTCGGGAACAAACCAAAGTTTCTAGATTTCAGATTTTTGTTTGCAAAGATTCTTGTGCTTTTACTTCCTATAGTTGTTCCAAGGTGAGTAATTTGTTCTCCTCTCTTCATTTGTGGTGATGTAGTTACAATTTAATGTTTAGATCTAGTTTAATTAAGATTCTCCTCTCTTCAAATGCAAAGTTTAGATTTAATTTGTTTTTATTTACCTAGCATTTTGTAGATTAATTTATATGTAGATGATGAATTTATTACCTTGCTCCATTAGATTAAGTTGTCTACCTTTTAAATGATAAATTATGATCAAGCATATATTAAATTTGTTTAATGAAGATTATTGGATACTAATAAACAATAAATTTTAGTTAATATGGTAGATGGGTGATCATGAAGTTGCCTTGCATTTTGAGATGATGAATTTATTATCTAGCTCCTTAAGAGGATAAATTTAATTTTAGCTATGTATGGTACTTAAGATTTGTTTTTTAATTACCATTAATTTTTTTACCATTAGTGCGTGCATATACATCTTTCTCCATTAGTGGCTATTGTTAGCTCATTTTTATCAGTGATGGTTTTTATTAGTGGCTATTGTTAGATTTGTTTTTTAATTACCATTTTTATCAGTGACGATTTAATTAAGATTCTCCTCTCTTCAAATGCAAAGTTTAGATTTAATTTGTTTTTATTTACCTAGCATTTTGTAGATTAATTTATATGTAGATGATGAATTTGTTACCTTGCTCCATTAGATTAAGTTGTCTACCTTTTTTAGATAATAAATTATGATCAAGCATATATTAAATTTATTTAATTAAGATTATTGGATGTTAATAAACATTAAATTTTAGTTAATATGGTAGATGGGTGATCATGACAGTTTTATTAATGGATATTGGATTAATGATTTATTTAATTAAGATTATTGGATATTAATCATTGTTACATTAATTAATTGTAGATGGACCGGAGATGGATGTATAATGCGAACCGTTACAGTCGAGAATACATCGACGGTGTATCTGCTTTTCTTAGAGCAGCCGAGGAGAACAGCTTGCAAAAGAAGACAGAGTACATACATTGTCCATGCATTGATTGCAAGAATGAGAAGATGTTTTCGGACAAAGACCACATCCACTTGCACTTAATTCGGAGGGGCTTTGTACCTAGCTATACATGTTGGACAATGCACGGTGAAGAGGAGATCATACTTCAACGTGATAATATCGATGATGACGGAGTCGGCAACATGGCAGCTGACATCGGTTATGGATCCGATGAGGATAGGTTGGTCGTTGATGATGACAATAATCTGGCTCAAATGTTGCGCGATGCAGAAGGAAACTACACTAGTCAGAGAGAGTTTAATCAATTCAAGGGTTTGATGGAGGACTCGAAGAAACCTTTGTTCCCGGATTGCAAGGGGGAATACATAAAGTTGCACACCGTGCTTTCACTACTAAAATTGAAGGTAGGCAATGGTTGGTTCGACAAGAGTTTCACAACGTTGCTACATCTCTTAGTGGACATGCTTCCAGAGGGAAATGTGTTGCCTAAAACCACGTATCTTGCCAAGAAGGTTGTATGTCCATTGGGATTGGAAGTAGAAAGAATACACGCGTGTCCAAACGACTGTATACTCTATCGCAAAGACTATGCAGACACGCATGTATGTTCGGTGTGCAAAGCATCGCGATACAAGCGTAAGGGCAATGATAGCGAAGGCATTGAGGTGAAGAAAGGAGCTCCCGCTAAAGTGGTGTGGTATTTGCCAGTAATATCTCGTTTGAAGCGTTTATTTGCAAACAAAAAGCACGCCAAACTGATGCAATGACACTCAGAAGAGCATAAGAGGGATGGAACACTGAGACACCTTGCTGATTCTGCTCAGTGGAGAACCATCGATAGGTTCTTCAGGGAGAACTTCGGAAATGAACCGAGGAATATAAGGTTTGGGTTGAGTACGAATGGAATGAATCCTTTCGGTAACATGAGCAGCATTCATAGCACTTGCCCTGTGACTCTTTGTATCTACAATCTTCCTCCTTGGTTATGTATCAAGCGAAAGTACATTATGATGTCACTGCTTATCCAAGGACCGAGACAACCTGGCAACGATATTGATGTATACCTACAACCATTGGTGAAAGATTTTGTGATACTGTGGAACGAAGGTGTACATGTATGGGATGAGTACAAGCGAGAGTACTTCACTCTACGCGATATAAGTGATGATCCGTCATCGCTTGAGGTGGAGGTTGAGGTTTCATCATCATCATCACTTGAAGTAGAAGTTGAGAGTTCTTCTACCAGTGTCTCATCCTTAATGCAATCCTCAATTGTTGTAGATGATTCATATAAGTCTTGAATATTAATCCACATTTCATGGGCGCTTGAGAGGTTGCAAATGAGAATGAATATTTCTACGCTCATAAAACTAAAAATGGTATTAGAAGCTTGAGCGTCGAGATGTAAGCATTTCTCCTCTCCTTTTGTTGAAGCAACATCATTGAGTGGAGAAGAAAAGCCCACATCTACGATCTACCATAATTGAGCGCTCATGGATTTAACATGCGAAATCATACATACTTTCTACTGAGCATAATTAGGGCCTATGAGGAAGTCTTAGGACCTGAAGTTCCATATTTGAGTGCTCTTGGTGCACTTATGTATCTTGCGAATTGCACAAGGCCTAATATTGCATTCACAGTAAATTTGCTAGCAAAACACAGTGCGGCTCCAACCAGAAGACATTGGACTGGTGTTAGGACTTTACTCAAATACCTCCAAGGTTCTCAAGATATTGGTTTATTTTACCGAAAGAACCAAGACTTAACTATGGTGGGATATACGGATGCTGGCTATCTGTCTGATCGCTACAGTGCCAAATCTCAGACTAGTTTTGTATTTCTCTGTGGTGGTACAATTATTTCTTGACGGTCTTTTAAGCAGACTTTGGTAGCCACTTCTACCAACCACTCAGAGATTATATCTTTATATGAAGCCTCACGGGAATGTGTTTGGCTGAGACGTGTAATTAACTGTAGGATCGATATATACTAGTATAGCAATCAGAGGGGGGATGAATGATTGCGCGGAAGCTAAAATCAAAATTTTGATCTACTAAAAATTCATCTCAATTCGGAATCAAATAATTGCTTTGTATTCAACAAAAATAGATTGACATACATTCGATAAATCACTAATTACCAAAGATCCAGCCGTCGAATTGACCTGAAATTTTAACAAAAGAAATAAGATTCCAATACGCATCTAACAAAAAAAGAATCAACTCGATCGGACTTAAAGATCACAAATTATGAGCTTCGCAATCTTGCTGTGATAGATTATACCGAGAATAGATCTAACCTTAATTCCCGAAAATCCAACCGTCGGTTTGATGTGAAATTTAAACTGTAGAAACTAAATTCAATTTAGAAACTAACTCAACAAGAATCAACTCAATCGGTTCTACGGATCAAAAGTTATAAGTTTTGCAAGTTGACTATATCAATAATGACGAGAATTTATTAAACCCTAATTTCGTGATTAAACAAAATCTACAAGAAATTAATCAATCAAACTTTTTAGATCACTAACTTGATGCCCAAGGAAGGTTTGGAATAGATCAAATCAAAATTACCATGGTGAAATAACGAATCAATCTAGAATCGAAAAGGCGTGCAAATGAGGAGAGAGAAAGAACAAGAATTACTGTAGCAGTTGGGGTACTGTTCATTATGCCACTGTAGCAGGTCGCAAAACACTGTATCGGGCCATTGCAGCGGCCGATCTACTGTGTGCATGGGGTGGGTACTGTAGCACTAGTTACTGTAGCAGAGCGTGAATTCCAGACACCGTTATTCTCCCGTGCGCACTTGCAAAAAATGTAATTTTTTTTTTATTTAGTCTCATTACAATACTCCGAACAAAAGAGTACAAACCCTAAATCCCAAGCATATCCATAAACAGGAGACAACCCTTCCTATTTATAAGAGGTAAACCCTGGAGGAATTCGCATGCATGTCCACATGGCCCCACATGGCCCATTACATGCAAGCTACCCCAAACGATTACAACTGCACTCGTACGGCCCACCTGCCGCACTCACGTGACTAATTAGACTTCACGTGCACTATTCTCTAGATGTGTGCTCTTTGATGCGCTTCTCCTCCTGTTCGTGTGATTGTATTGATACCCTAACGATTGATACGGGAACGATCCTCTTTCACACAACTGCCACAGTGCTTTCGGGCGGTGGACGCACACATGTCGACCGCTCAAGCATTCATAGGCTCCAGCGCTCGCACATACGCTGCCACTGCCTGCGATGGGGTTCGGAGCCATCGAAGAAGGTTGGGATCGGGTTAACTGTCAAGGATACTGTGCTGCCGTCCTAGGTCCTACGTTGTTGCAGAGGAGAATCCCATCGCTATTGTACTGCGTCCTCGTATGCACAGCGTTTAGGAATTCTTGTGTACTGGAACCCGGCAACGAGACAACGGGGATCAATAATGGCCTGCTGACTCGTGGCTGGCATTCGGATCCCGGCTCTGTAGCACAGATAATATGCTTTTGTCGCCGTCTGTTTAGGAATCAATCAATGCGCAGGGTTTTTTTTTTTACGTTATTCAGCACACTAGAGCTGTAAGTAACATTCCCGACACTGTAACATGAATGTTATAGAGATTGGTTCGAAGTATCATCGTCGAATGAATTGCAAACGTGTGGGGAGGTATGGCCGGCCACGAGATCTAGTTCCGGTTGACCTAATTTACAAATAAGACCGTCTTTAATTATTGCCAAGTTACGCACAAAAGTGGGGTATTTATCACCTTCAAACTCTCCGAACCATTTACTTTTCGACTCTACGCTGGTTCCATAGGTCGTTTCACCACGTTGGTGCCCGCGTTTCCTAGTTTTTGTCGTTTACACAACCATTGTAGCCACATCAGCGCTAAATAATCTCCTAGTCAACCATACATGCGTCTTAATGAAATGTAATCATATGGTTTACGACATTTTGGGTAAAAAAAATAAGTGAGATACTTTGCTAACTTAATTACGTTGGGCTGATTTGTATGTCGCGTCAGCGAATCCAAGATTACTAGGATGCTGCATTACCGAAAACCAACCAAAAAAAAAAAAACCACGGCGATTTTGGGTCAGGGTGGGACTTACCCCCCCCCCCCCCCACCCCACCATGTTATGCTTCTGCTCTCTTGCTGGGCATCATTGCAATGTAAGGCAGTTCAGAAAGTAGGTAGCCAAACTATATACGAAAGGGAGGCGGCCCGTGGCCCCCAAATTCCCTGATTTGTCCAAGCACACAAATCTTGTAAAGCTACGTCAGATGTTTACAGAGAGCTTACAGAAACGATGAATCGGTACTAATTCCTTGGGAGTAATGATGTAACCGGATCCGTATCCTCTACCACCACATTGCAATGGCACCATGGCATTCTCTCTTTCAGCCATCCGACAGAAAAACGGTGGCTAAGATGAACCAGCTACTGCAGCGAAATCACTAGTGATTTTGGTTGCGTAGCAGCTAATCTATCATGTTAGGCAATATAATGGCCAGAGCCTAAGGGATGCCACGGTTGTTCACCTCAGTCGTTGCAATGCAATGCTAGAGGGTCTCATACCACCTTTTTGTGTTGTTTTCTGTGCGTTACTATTTTACCAAAATGAACTGTCAGAACAACCATTAGATTGGATAATAATAACAGAGCTACAACTAATTTACTGCAGAGGTCGCTAATTCACTATTCACTAATACCTTCCAGTGCATTTTTCCAGCTAGTAGTTTCTCAGGAAGCAGCACTGTTCAATGGGACTAATATGGGATGGAAGAACAGAATACCATGCCTATTGTACTCCAGAGGGCACAAGTTTTTGGATCCAAGTTTCGAGTTTGTTGATATTTTCAAGGATACCTGGCTCAAGTTACAACCCTAACTTGCAGTTTCTTTCAAACTTTTACTATGTACCATAGTTCGTCACAAGGATGGTATGTTCTGTTTCCATCAGTTTTCTTTATAACATTGATTGTACAGTGAGCTATTCACAGTACATACAGGGCGATGGGGTAATAAATGATTAATGAATCCTGATTTAGAGTTGAGACTCCTTGTAGTAAACCTGGCCACATATAAAAGCATTAACTTTTAGTGGTTTGAAGTGTAGCAGAATGTTCATTTCATTCTTGTAACATGAAGTCAGAAACAGATTTAAATACATCATCAAACAGGCACAAGATTACCACCAAATAGAAAGATAACTTTTGAGCGGAAATATGTTTAGATCATCACTGAGTATTCATTCCTAGAAACAAAACTCTGGGGTTCTGGTTGTGAGAAATACAAAAGTTATTGTTTCCCTAGACGGCAAGTTACAAGCTAGCGTGGTGCAAGTAATAGTTGTGGTGAATTGGTGATTCCATAGAGAGTAATGCAATAAATAAAAGTGACGCAACCAAATAAAAGTTAAGGTAGAACAAGAAGCTAGAGCTTAGAACAGCATGGAATGGAAATTCTGGATGAATATATAAGAGAAGATGAATGATTTATACCTTAATCTCCTTGTTAGAAAGTCCAACTATCAGCCTTTCATCCCAGCACAATATTGAAGTTATAATTGAATCACAAGCAATGGAAGCAACATCTCTGATTTCCACCTCTGACTCATCTTCCGATAACTCCTATAGAAGAGTCAACCAAAAGAAAATGCAAGGGACCAAATATGTGTTAGCGATAGAGCAGCATTAAGGACATTTCTGAAAATCTTAGAAACCTTTTTCCTGGAAGAGTTCATATCAACATAGCAAGTAAACAGACCTGAATATTTATGACTTTATCCCATCCACCAGTATAGAGCCATTTGCCATTCAATTTAACTGCATAAATAGCACCATTTTGAAGTTTCTCTGATTTAACAAGGACATCGTCCTTCCAGATCTGATTTAGAAACAAAAGTGACATGATTTAGACTACGTTGAAAACCACTGCAACGAAGCACACGTCTATATGGTGATTCATGATTGAGATATAGGGAAACCTTCAAACAGCCATTTTCATACGATGAAACAACAAAATTAACTTGTGTTGAAATTGACAGCACTGGGGCTATGCTTCCTGCTTTATCATCTTCCAGTACAGACAATGGGCTGTGATCAGTGAGCCACCATGTTCGAATAGTACCATCCCAACTTCCACTGTAAAGAATACCGTTGGCAACTGCAAGGCAAGACACAGTTGATCTGTGACCTCTCATAGTGCAGCGAAGTGAATAATCCTGCCAAAGGGGGGATAGTGAATTAACTTCATACAACATGCTTAAATTATGCTAAATGGATTGATGGATCATCAATCCAATAACAACTATATGGATGCCAAAATACAGACTTGTTATTCAGATAAAGACTTGATAATCCATTAAAAGAAGTGGCAAACATTTTAGAATTAAAATCCAGTACAAGCCTTAGTTCCAACATAAACATTTTTCAATACAGCCCACCCACCCACTCTGTTTCGATCCCCATATGGCACTTATTAAAACAAGTCAGCTCAACATCTTTACCTCCAGAGACCAAGCCTTAATAGATTTGTCTCTACTGCCAGTGTAAAGACTGGTTCCAGAAACAGCCAAACAGTGAACACCCCGATAGAGCCAATCATTATGTTCATACCATTTATTCAAAGGTTCTTGCTTGAGAGAGGCATCAACACGCCAGACAAAAATTCCGCTACCGCTGTCTCCACTTATACAAAGGGACTGATTATCATTGTCTACAACAACTATTGCTGTGACTTTGTGTTCATGACCCTTCAAAGTCTGTACATGAGAGAAGTCCTATATAAAAGAAAGAAGTCAAGAACCAAAACAAGTCATAATAAATGAGCCACATCAAAAACTAAAGATTGGAGATTATAGAGGATATTCTATAATATCAGATGTGTTTGTCGTATAATACCGTTATTTCTCATTTAGAGAAAAGTATGTCGTTTACTTCAAGAATGATACTCACACAATTGACAGATTATCAAGAGAAGAGGGTACACTAACAGTTTCATACCTGCAGTGACCATACATTGATCGTTTTATCGTAAGAAGAGCTAAACAAAAAGCCCCCTGAAATACAATAAAAATTTATCAACAGGAAGTTAGTCAGCCATTTTTATTGTTAAGGGCATAAGAAAGAATCCAGTAGAATGGTAAGGTGTGCCATGGCCGCATGGACAGAAATCAAATAACACAACACAACAGGTAAAAACATTGTGAAACTCTAGAAAGTAAAGAAGCCAAACAACGAGGTGAGATATACAGTGCAAAGTGCGAACAAATAGTTACGTTGTGAGAAGTGAGAACCCTGAAATTCGATTAAGTAAATAGAGTCATTAAGTGACTAATGAGGAGCATGCTCGGCAATTAAGTTAGAGAACCCAGTGTTATGCATAGATTTATAGAATAACCAATGTGCCCCTGTGTAGCCAGTAAAAGGGTGAGGGTAGGATGGTAATTGGAGCACAATAAAGGGATAATACCAGGAGCACGATAGGGATTCACTTCACTCTTCTCATTTCACCGTTACCGAGCACAGCAAAAGGCCAGTCAGCAGCCAGCTTTCTTCCCTTTGCTACACTCCCAAACCAAGAGAGAGAGCAAGCCAGTGCTTCACCTCCCCATTCCCAAACCGAGAGGGAGAGCAAGAACTAGAGCTCCAGCCGAAGCCAGGAGGTAGGAGGAGACGGCCAAGAAGTCAGGAGCAAGGAGGAGCCAAGCCCCGACCAAGACCTCCGCCACCTCTTCGCCGCCGATTTCAGCAGCCTCACCAACACCAACATCACCGCCAGAACCGAAACCAAAATCATCAGGAACACAAGTAAGATGTAGAGTAGTAGTAGAGCAGTGTAGTACGCAAAGTGAACAGATTGGGTAGAGTAGCAGGTAGATCGGGTGGATTAGCAAGAAGATTGAGGGAAAACCATCGTGGTCTCAGTAGGGGAGCAACCCTAGGGGCCCACGAGAACGTCCCGGCCATCACCATGCACTCCCAGGCATGCATGCATAGCCGGTATCGTCATCCCGCCTCCCAAACCGAGGATTCCAACCCCTAAGTTCATCATCGACCTCAATCACCTCAAATCGCAGCACGTATCCCACTTTAGAACTTACGCCTAAGGTTCAACCGAGACATCAAAACCTCAGTGCAAAGCACCAAATCACTAACAAAGCATCCCAACACCCAGCATCCCAAAACCCTAGAACCGAGCAAAGAAAAAGGGGAAACCAGCAGGTCAGAGTTAGAGAGAGGCCGGCGACCAGCCGAGTAGAAGGGGAGGCGCCGACGAGCCAAGTAGGCGAGGAGCGGCCGGCGGTGAGCCGAGTAGGGGGGTGGAGGAGGAGTAACTGAGAGGCACAAAGGGGTCGGCCCAAACACAGAGCGGTGAGACTGAGAGTTCGGCCGAGAGAAAGAAAATGAGGAGGTAGAGAAGAAAAGGAGAAAAAGGAAAGAAAAGGAGAAGAAGAGAAAAGAGAAGAGAGGGGGAAATTAGAATTTTGGGTTGATCGTCACGAACCATGATTAGTTTAGCTAACCCTCTAGCTAAAGGTTTAAGAAAATCAAAACGATAGTAAATAGCCTCATCTAATTAAATAGATAGCTATATAAAACTTGCAAATGCTTGAATAGCTAAAAATAAGAATTAACACCTTCCTTCTAAATAAGATTTCAACTGTTGGAAATGGTTGTATGCCATAAATCACCTTCAAATTAATTGCCATAGATTTAATATTTAATGATTTCAGGAACTGAACTGAATCCAACAGAAGATCCCTTTTCAAATCCGGGCAAGGACAATTATATTTACCAGAATTCATGCAAGCTTTCCTTGATCATGTTTTATTAAATGTTTTCCAATGCTTTCATTAATTACATCACTGCATAAGAAAATTTATATTGCAAATAAAAACCTTAAATCGGATGCGAATGGATAGTATGGATTGATAATTGGATTGGTTCATCTAGTGAATGCAGTAGTTGGCGTTGTTTATTATGGTTGGTAAAGGGCGCTGATGAGATGGGAATAACCCGCGGGGTTCTCTACATACGTTATGATATAAGGAAGAATAACTAACACTCGAGTAATGAGCCGCATTACAGTACCAACCATAGTGTGTGAAATCGGTCAGAAAAAATTAATCAGGCGCTATATTTAAAGCATAGAGGAGTATCAATGCTGTTGCGGTAGCATGGTACAACTGGTACGCTGAGGGTAGTGGGGAACAGTCGAGGACACCACTACTCATTGGCTACCAGGGTTGGAGATCAAATATTGGACTAGTGATAAACATTTTGAGGCCTCACAGGATAGGGTCACTATGGGTAAAGTGGTAAGAACCTGCGCGATGTTAAAAATCATGAATTTATACCTGTCTCCTGAATTGGAGGCTAAGGAAGTTAAGTTTGTCTCTTATACGGGTGCTAATAGTTGTTTTCAAAATTAAAATAAACAATCCTTAAAGCAAATCTACTTTTTGTAAAACTGTATTTT
The DNA here is from genome assembly GCA_036346355.1 of Rhipidocladum racemiflorum. Lineage (NCBI taxonomy): Eukaryota > Viridiplantae > Streptophyta > Magnoliopsida > Poales > Poaceae > Rhipidocladum > Rhipidocladum racemiflorum. The sequence continues at coordinate 11,252,876 of CM070578.1, read as the reverse complement.
GAGGGAAGGTGATCATCAGATGGACTTTGGTTGAATTGAGAGAAATTCATCTATTGCATTTTGCTAATAATGTTTGCTCAATACTTTTGTACTCACTCTTGCTAAATCTCCATTTTCTAGAAAAATGGCTCTGGTGCTCAAGCGTCTGATTGGTTTGACGAGGCGGCTGAGTTCTACCAGGAGGGATAGAAGGGATAAGTAGCCATGCATCGGCTTCATCAGTCTTTTGGTGTAATTAGTATTTATGTAATATCCTTTTGTTGTACTTGGATCTGATGTATAATTAAATTACTGGACGTGTAGCTCTACGTGGCTTGGTTTGTAATAAATCACATTCAGTCTCTAATTATTGTTCTGTTGCAACACTGTGAACACGGTGTACTAATTAATAAAACATCGAGTACGCTTGATGTTTTGATTAGTTAGTATGCCAAGATTCGTGTGATTATTTCAGTGTAATGGCAGTGGTTACTATCGTTACCCTGGGTTAATTGCGCAGGTCGCCACATACGTGCAATCATGTAAACCATTTTATTTTGGGCATAAAATTAACATGAGAAAATCCCCCAAAAAAAGTATCTGTAGATGTACTCCTCAATTTAATCTACCTTGGTATGAAATTCAAGTTCAAATTCAATCTATGTCGAAAGTGATGAAAATGAGAAAATCCTGACAAATGACAAATTAACAGGAAAAGGAACAAGACAAAAACAAAAGTTACTATTCACCAAACTCTCCTCTCTGCTTTTTTTTTTCTTCTAACACATTTTGCGTTTGAAGTGAAATTTGAAGGGTGCTAAAACACTACATACACAACATCATCCTTTTTTTCAGAGTTTTTCATATTGCTTTGGTGTTCGGATCAAAATGTATTGCATGATTCTACCAAATTACTGGTTTGCACTAGATACACCACCAATACTGAAACAGTGCATGATGTAATATAATACATTAGCAGTGTTTTTCATCATCCTTTCTTTTCAGAGTTTTTCATATTGCTTTGGTGTTCGGATCAAAATGTATTGCATGATTCTGCCAAATTACTGGTTTGCACTAGATACACCACCAATACTGAAACAGTGCATGATGTAATATAATACATTAGCAGTGTTGAGTTTATACCTCCAATGGCTAATCCTGTGACACAGTCACGGTGAGCAAGCAAAGTTAAAAATTTGAACACTCCACATTGTGGCTCATCGATTCTCGCTGTACCAACTTCCTCATTGTTTATGCAACCACCATTGCTTCCATCATCCAGAGTTGAACTTTTGCCATCAGAACGTTGAGAGGGCTGCATTTTCTCATTTGACTCAACAGCACCAGAGTCAGAGCACACTGAGGACAACTCCCCAAGGAGCAAACACCTAAAATTCTTCTGAGCTGCAAGATCATCCTCAGGAGCCAAAGAATCGCCACCAGGTCTCATCATTGAGCTTCTAAAACATTTCCAAACATCAACAACCTCTGGGCGGCCTTCAGGATCATAGCTCAAGCATGACGCTGTAATTGCAGCCAATGGTTCCAGCTGCGTACCAACCAATGAAGCGTCAAGCCTTGTAAGCACTGCCTTCTTCCAATCATCATGTGATCCATCAGTATTCGATCCTGGCACAAGCTGCTCATCTCCAGTAATAAGCGCCACCAGTACACAACCCAGCAACCAAGCATCCGAACTACGCCCTACCAAGCCATTGAAATCACGACCCTCCATCCGCAATTTGTCACGCATTACTGCTTCCACCTCGGGAGGAATGAATGCTCCAGGCTTGGACGAGCATTTCCCTGCCCGGACTCCACGGCACAAGACCAGAACCTGATTCAAGTCGAGCAGGCAGTGCCCAAAGCGATCGAGACAGAAGCAGTCCAGCCCCAGGCACCCCAGCACCAGCCCCTCGCCGTGCAATCCCACGAGCGCTTCACACAACTCCAATCCAATAGCTCCGATCCGAGCCACCATTTCCTCTCCGTCGCTCCTCTCCTCCAACAAGGGGGAAACTCTGCGAGAGTGCCGTTCGGAGACCAGCCACAGCGGCGCCGTCGTCTCGGGACCCATCCAGACCCCGTAAATCCTGCACACCCGCCGCGCCAGTCGCGCCGAGGCGGCCACCAAATCGATCATCTCCTCCCTCGCCGCGCCGCTCAGCGCGTCGATCGCGTCGACGACCCGCGCCGCGTGGATGGGCCGGTAGAACGCGGCCTCCAGCTTCGGCGCCGCGCCGGCGGGGACTTCAACCGGGAGGAGGCTGACGGGGTGGCCCCTCGGGCAGAACCAGGGAGCGCCGAGGTCAGAAGCGAGGGACCCGAAAGCGAGGCCGGCGGGAGCGGGACCAGGCGGAGGCGCGGAGTGGTGCGGCGAGGCGAACTCGGGGAGAACGGCGTGGCGGAAGCGGGCCAGGAGGCAGGAGTGGGCGGCATGGAGCGGGAGAGGGAGGGGAGGCGGGGCCCCGGCGGTGGTGCGAGTTGGGGAGGGGTTTGGGAGGGAGGGGAGGAGGGAGAGGAGGGCGAGGTTTTTGGGGAGGGAGGAGGGGCCGAGGGCGCGGGAGAAGGGGATGTACTGGGAGCAGAGCGGGCAGCGGAGGGAAGAGGCAGCGGCCGGGGCGGAGGCGGGCGGGAGGGAGGAGATGCACGAGCCGCAGAGGGAGTGGCCGCACGGGAGGACACGCGGCACGGCGGAGGCGGCGTCGAAGGGGGAGAGGCACACTGGGCACTCGGGCGGCCCGTCGCTCGCCATGGCCGTCGGCCCGTCGCTTCTGCTTGGCTTCGGCAGGGGCGGGACCGGTGCTCCCGAGGGCCAGTTGGAGCCGAGAAAGAGAGGGTTGGGTGACTTTTGACGTGTGGGCCCCACATGTCAGCCATGATACGAGCGACGCTGCTGCCACCGTAGAACTGCACAACGCAAGGCATGAATTTCTCGTATTTATAAATTTGAATGAATTCCATGGAAACAGTTCAATTCCATCGTTCGAATGGGGCTTTAGATGCAGGGAAACAGGGTATTAATAACAACATAATGGATTAGATTGGAATCCTACAGGGCAGCAGTTGTGACAAATGAAACTGGCTAAACGAAGGGAAAAAAATACAAATGGGCTATAAATACCCTTCACAATCAAGATCGTACGTCAAGGCTCAAAGGGTTAATGGTTGCTCAGAAGTCAATTGGCAGCGAGCACATGAATCATCTAACATCTATCTATCTATCTATCTATTTATCTATCTATCTATCTACCTACCTACCTACCTTTGTTACAAACGGCCTTTGGCGAGGATTTATTTGTCTATCCAACGCAACACCACAATAGTAGTCAACTGGGTCGATGGTCGAAGCTCGGAATGGCAAGCACCATCTGGGGAAGGCTACTGACCCTTGCCTCTTCGGCATGCTTTGCTGGCTTCTGCTTTTCACTACCATGCTGCAGGTGAGCAACCTTCTAAGGGTTAGCTTGCTGATCCAGAGCGTCCGATTCTAGTTTTCGCTTCTTCATGTCCGTAGAAAAAATTCTGGTTGCTGTCCAGTACTGCGCCGACAACGCTCGTTTCACCAACTTTGTCAGCATTTCTGGAGGCCTGGTTCTGTCCATAGTTAACGACAGAGTATGCGGTATGCGTGCTTGCCATGGATCGCTGCGTGTCTTTCATGGGCACCTGTATAACCTGCTGTGCCCTTGCATATTGTGCTATCACAGGGTTGCCATCTCGCAACTTGGCTGCAGCAGCCAGCCTTCTTCTCTTCATCCTCTCCTCATTGCGGACCTGATTTTGATTTGACACAGAACATCCATTGAGTGATATCATTTGTTTCGATACGGTACTGTACATAAGTTTCATATTATGCACGATAATTTATAAATGTATGTGGTGGGTTGTATACTTGCTTCTTCTTTCCTTGCTTTTTTTTGGCACAGTTAGGAAGGGTGAAAACTAGACATATTAAGCTAAAATGATATTCACCTTCCGCTGCTTGTACAATAAATTTCTTCGCTCCTTTGATCTAGAAATGGCATCTCGTATTCCAACTTTATCCATGCAACCTTGTGGCCATAAGTCGGCAAGCTGGTGCACAAAGATACTGTAAGCACATCATTGACAAGTATAAGTGCATGTGAGGTGGTGTACCTCAATTGCATATGTTGCTCATAAATTAATGGAGTACCTAAATTTAAAGTTGGTGCAAAGATCATGATCCATCGAACAACAGCTAACAGAGTATACATCTATGTCGATAATATCTTAGCTTAACAAATGTAAGAAACTTAAAGGCTTCATTTGACAACTTTGGATTATCAGTTCTTCATCAGCATAAGACTGCACTAAGAATTCTACAAACTAAGGGGGCATACAAAACGGAATGATATATTAGTTTGCTTAGAGACAATGTCACAGTCAATGGTGCTATTCTTGACACAACAGGCCAACACAATTTGTTTGCTGGATAAAGAATAAGTTCTAACCCCAAAACTACAGATAAACAAGTTACAAATTCAATTACCAAAAAGGAGTACTGATAAGGAAATGCCTAAAGTTAATTTTCTAACTGTGAAACTGTAAGTACCGTATCAGGACTGGAAGGAGTTTCTGATGAAAGTTTCGACTTTAAGGACTACTGCTCTCTTGAATCAAGTGAAATAGAAAAAGGTTTACATAGAATAATGTAGTGTTACTTTTTCAAACAGATTTTTAAAGAAGGGATTATAAACTAAAAATACGTGGGGATTATAAACATGTAAATTGTCAGGCCAGTACCTCTACATATAACTTACGACTCTGAGGACCCTTATCTTCATCCATGCCCTGCAAACCATGCAATACTCATGCCAATTAAGCAGAATCATAATTTATTTGGGGGCTTTGAAGTGATACTAAATATATAATGAATAAAATAAGGCAGCTAAGGAAGGCCTTGTCGAAGTGACTTTTGTTCTAAAGCAACTCTGCTAGGCTCCTGATTTGGAGGGCAAAAATTGAATATTTCTTCACCACATACACACATAAGACCAGACAAAAACTAAAATAAAATAGAAAAGTATTCATGTTGCAAAAGCCTTTCTTTCAGAATCTCTGCATAACGAGCACAAATGACCACTAGCTTAGCAATTGTCATTAAAGGACATAAGATTACAGGCCTATACCTCAACATAAAGATCATATAGATCACAGATCCTGTCCTCCAATGCAGCATCCATAACAGATTTTCCTTTTAAGGCCCTTCTCTCATCAATATTGACAACCCCTTGAAAATCATCTGCTGAATCATCCTTTTGTTCAGTAACCTGGAAGCAAATAGATATAAGATCTCCTAAATCAAAGTTGTAGATCAAAATGAAGTATAAAAATAAAATGCAAGGTATATGCATATGAAGCGAATCCTACACATCCTAATCAGCATTGCAGTTTCACCTTGGGCTTGGTGGCTAGACATGCTTTGATCATTTCACAGATCTCCATTTTCAATTGTCGGAACTTGTCAGCCTTCTCTTGCTTAGCATATAGACCTGATTCGACCATTTCTTTCATGTTTCTCTGTATCAAAATACCAAAATTTAGTGAAAGCCTGAGGAGGTCATGCCAGCACAAGAGGAAGAATTTTGTCAATGCCCCATGGGATCTAGTTTGAATTTATGTTCATTCTTCGGGTTCAGTATGCAACATATGTTCATTCTACCACACCTTATTAAAGGGCCTTGTAAACCAATGCCAGCACAAGAGAGCAAATCTTGTCAATGTGATAAAACCTCACTACGAGAGGACATAAAATATATCCAAGTGTGGCGAGAGAAATCATCTATAAAAAGAATATAATATCGATGACCCCCTTTTGAAACAAAAGGAACTGGACCCCAAACATCAGAATGAACAAGATCAAAAGGACGCTGTGATATAGAATCACTAGAATAGTAGGGGAGTTGTAGCTGTTTGCCAAGCTTACAGCCCATACAATGTAAAGAGGCGTCATCAGACACAGAGCGTAGAAGCCCACGACGAACTAAAGAAGAAAGACGCGAACCACAAAGATGGCCCAAACGGTGATGCCACTGAGCAAAAGTCGAAAGAGAAGAAGCAGAATCTTTGAAGCGGTAGAGGAAACAGAAAAACTGGCAGAGGCAGCGGAAGGTAGATGAAGCCAGTCAAGCTCCCAAAGACGCTGAGTCATGGCGACGAGGGCTAGACCCAACTATAGCCCCCGTGCGGCGATCCTGAACACAACAAGAGTCAGAATCAAGAATAACCCGACAACTATGATCAGTAAGTTGGCCAACGGATATGAGCTGCATGGTCAGTTTGGGAACATAAAAAACAGCAGGAACATGAAAAGAGGACGATAAAAGATTGCCTCGTCCTGCAACAAAAAGAGAAGTACCATCTGCAGTCTGCACAGTGGTAGGAGCAACAAGAGGACTAATGGAATGTAGACTCGTGGGATCTGATGTCATATGAAAAGAAGCTTTAGAATCAAGAATCCATGGTGTAATACCTGATGAGGAAGGTGGTCTCTCACTAGAAGACTGAGTAGCAGAACCAGCCGAACCTGTCTGTGTAGAGGAAGCCATGCGACGCAGTAGCATAAGGATCTCCTGAGTGGAGTCAGAACCAACAGGAGTCTGCTGTGGAGGAGTCCGCTGAGAGGAAACGCCTGAACCTCCATTGCTCTTAGGAGGATGGCCACTTCGACGAGCAAGAATCTTTTTCTTCCGGTGGCAGAAGTGCTCCACATGGCCATTTTTGTCGCAGTAGGTGCAGTGAAGACCTCTGCCCCTAGTAGCCAAAACTGGAGTAGGCGCCACCGACGGAGTAGAACGAGGCGCCGCCAAGACTGAGGGAGACACCAGCAGACCCGCGTCATAAAGATGAGTCTCCATTGAAGATAACCGGGCATCGAGGAACAAAGACAGTCCCCGAAGAACCAGAAGAAGATGACATCTTTTTTTTTTTGGAGCTTTGACCTGTCTCAACCAACTGAGCACCGAACCAGACCAGCCTCGCAAAAAGCCTCAGCCCTAGCTTTGGCGGCGATCGGCTAGGTCGCACCAACCAGCCGAGCCAAAAGATCGGACTCAAGTCCGGTCTGATTCACGAGCGGTGCGTAGACCAGAGGCGGGATCCAGGCTCCGGAGGAAGAAGACCGGAGGCGGGCCGGCGGGATCCAAGCGCTAGAGGGAGGCGCAATCCAAGCTCCAGAGGAAGGAGACTGGAGGCGGGCCGGCGGGATCCAGGCGCTGGAGGGAGGCGCGGTCGGTCTTGAAGCACGAATACCGGAGGCAAGTCCGAAGGACGGAGGCAGGGCCGGCGGGATCCAGGCTACCACGCGCAAAGTCGTCAGGGTCGCGCGACGCGGCCGTGCTGCAACGTGATGAAGACGGCCACGTCTTCGATCACGAAACGACAGCGTCTTTGCAGCGTCTTTGAATGCGCAACGTGATGAAGACGGCCGTGCTGCAACGTGATCCTCTTTACAGTTCGGCGGCCGGGTCCTCTTGGCTACCGGGTCCTCTTCCCGTCTTTGAAGATGGCGTCCTGTGCTAGCGGCAAAGAAGACAGAGCGCAACCAAGCAAACAGAGGCGACGATAGACGACGAGAAGAGTCACCGACAGTTGGAGGACAGAGACGGCGCAAGTGCAACGCCAAGAAGGAAAAAGAAACCCTAGATGGCTCTGATACCATGTTATGAATAGCACTTGTATTCATTATGAGGCCAATGGGCCAGTATATATACATGTACATGAGGGAGAGGATAACAGGACTCTATCTCTAGCAGAATACAGATATACTAGGACTATATCTCTAACAGGAACGACATGGACGTAGCGGATAGTGGACGTCGTATAAAGAAATGTTCAGTTTGCAAGAAGACGAGGCACACTTTCAAGTATTGTCCGACGGTTTAGAGGCTGTGAAATTGTTTTATCAACTTTGCGTTTGAAATTGTTGTACTTTAGTCGTATGTCAATTTAGTGCATCAAATTCGTATGTGTAATGAATTTATGGACTTTGTATGTGCAATTATTGAGTTCAATTTGTATGTATAATTGTTGTATTCAAATTTCATCTGTACTTATTGCATTCAAATTCTATTTGTAATTGATGTTTTCATTTTGTATGTATATTCGAAGTTGTCCTAATATTGAATTATTGAATTGAAGGTATGGCTGATGTCGAGCAATACGAGTTGCTTGACCTAGTGATAGATGTGAGTCACTGGAGCCGCTTAGCCACCTTGCCGCCGCCGGACGGGGAGCCAGTGTTTGAGCTTAGCGCCCTACGCTTGCGCACCCCCATGAGAGTATGGCAAATTGATTCGCGATAGATTCCGAGGTTAGTGCACTATTGGTATTCCGCATGTAATATGTATTAGGGGGTTGTTTTGGGCCTAAAAGTGGGTCCTTTTCAAAAACCATATGGGACTGGTTTAAACGAAAACAGCTGGAGCACACAGTGGTCAAGATCTTATATTAAAATTACGTCTATTTCTTTATGCCTGACACATTCCTAGGGTGAGAGTTCACTGAAGTGTTCCACTCAGGTCCAGGTGGTCCATGAGGAACTGCAGGTTCTCGCATCATCCAACTTGAATGTTCAATTTACTGGCATATTTTTCTCTTTTAACTCTTCAATCATTTATTAGAACTCTAGTATCTAGTTGTTAAATAGTTAAGAGGTCTTGGCCTCTTGGGTGTACAAAATATTCCTGCTGATGATATGTATGGTATATAGTTCATTGGAAAAAGTCCATCTGTAGTCCCTCAATTCTTCCTGTGGTTTAATTTCTGTCCCTGATGTCTATTACCGTTTATAACCTGTCCCCCAACTGGCAAAACCTGGGCAAATTATGTCCCAAGGCTAGTTTTGTGGGTGGTTTTAAGTGGCATGAATGCCACATCATCATTTTTGCCATGTCATCTACCACATTATCAACTTGAACCCACATGTCAGCGGGGAAGAGTGAGGAGGTCAAGTTGATGGCATGACAAAACTGATGATGTGGCAGCCACATCACGCAAAACCACCCACAAAACCAGCCTTGGGACGTGATTCGCTCCGGTTTTGCTAGTTGAGGAGCAAGTTATAAACGGTATTGGACATCAGGAATGAAAATTAAATCGCAAGGTGAGTTGAGGGACTAAGGATGGACTTTTTCCTAGTTCATTACCATGGAAATCTGCTTATTCATTTTACATAAAAAGCAGTTATAATCCATTGGCAGCAGCGTGATTATTGGTTATCATCAAATCCAGCTCTGGGCATTTGATTTTCTGATGAATCTTTTTAGTTCATCCTCGTGACTCAAATTGTCAAATGCAAACTTTCTCGTAGGAAAATGCATGTAACATAACAATGCCCAAAATGCATTATTAGAAAAAAGATCACAGCATGCCAATAGCCATCCACGCAGGCCTTAGATTCATTCAACAAACCACAAAAAAAACATAGTCATGCCTGCAGTGTGCCCAGCACCTAAAACGTAGATGAATAAAGGATTGCAACTAAATAGATGATTCTATCCTAATATTAATAGTACTAGAATCCGTTTAAATCTGTGAGTGAATCTATAAAGATAATCGACCTTTCTCAATAGAAGATATACTGAACACAACATCCTATAATTTTTGTCAAGGTTCAAGAAATGAAGACAATCTCAAGATCGAGATAGTGAACAAGCCAGAAATAATTGCAAGAACAAAACCATAATGTCATGCATGAACAGATACGCAGAAAACTAAAAGAGTGCCAAGTCCATAACATACTGCACATGTTTAATCACTGCCTCCACTCACCTTCAGTGTCCTACGCTGCACAAGGTGCCCAACTATGCCCATGAGGCGATTCATCAATTCATCTTCTGGGATTTTCCCCTGATTTACCTGCATTTATCAAGATTCTGCTGTTATGAGCTGCCAAAGAAGTTTCATTTGCCAGTATAACACATAATTTGTACTGAAATTACAAAACAAGCAAAGGTTGTACTTCTTAAGGCTTCTATATTCACAGTCAATAGCAGCAGGCCAGTAGCATAGGAATTTAAGTATGCCTGACTGCATCTCTCTAATATATCCAATAATAATATGCAGTGATTTCATGCCATGATGCTTCATCACTCATTCTATATCAAATTTGAAATCCAACAAATATCAAATCAACCAGAAACAGTGAAACACATGTTGTTAGCCTTGGAAACATTACTGAATTACCAGTCCAACTGAAAATCATCTAATAGTACTGAAACAACTAGGTAAATAATAATCAACATAATACTACCGAAACAACTAGGTAATTCAACATTAAATATGAATCATATCGAACTTAAAGTAAAACATTATAACATTTCATGTAGTAACTACCGTTACACAGAGGCTACTGAGTTTATCAACCAAAGGAAATAGAAATGTAACAGCACTGATATAAGAAATGAAAACTGTAATTTCAGAAGAAAAAGAAAGTGGGTATTCAATAGTTTTTTATAATGCAAGATTTTTCAGTATGAAATTATGAATATTCCAAGCGATAAAAGATGGTTGCAGGTTCAAAGCCATTTAAACATCAATGCAGTAAAAGTCAAATCTCAATAATGATATATGCATGTTAAGAATCATGTGAGATGCGAGTAATCAGATGCACTTCATTCTGAGGAAAAATAGCATGTGCTACCACATACCGATAACCTTGCGACCTTAGCAAGTTTTTGTTTTACTTCTTGAGGCAATCTTCTTTTGACTGCTGCTTGACTATTTGGATCAACCTCATGAACATCAAGTGTCTGCGGTCTGTCTGTGAGGAGGATTTTTAAGTAGAAAAGACCTAAAGTTACTTCCAACAATGCTTAAAAAAAAAAATATTACAATCTAACAAAAAAGTTTGACCATAAAGTACGCACATTCACTGACAATATTTCGGAGGTCGCCAATAGCTCGCTCAAGTCTGGTACCCTTCGCCTTGGAACCTAGCCTGCTCGTGGCCAAATGCTGAAAAGGCAGTGCAGGATATGATAAAATTAGTACATAATTGTCTCAGTAGCTTTACAGGCTTACAGCCAGTTAACAGACAACTCATATCATGGCACTTCTTTCACGTCTGCCATGTGGCAGTGGTTATTTATTCTGCTCCCTGTTTTATATCAGGAACGTTTTTGTGCTGGACTGTTAGTGTCCTGTGATTTGGGGGTGGAAAGATAGCTATGAATCGCACCATACTCGCAAAACCAGTTCCTCTGATTCTTACCGTTGTTCGTGTAGAATAGGTATTACTGGCAGTGGTCAAGCCAGAAAATTGACTGACATCAGATTTTTCACCGCGGTGCATTTTCTTTGATAACTCTTGATTCGCCCTGCTAGAAGTTCTTTCCAATTGGGGTTCAAGTTGCACCAGAGCATCTTTGTCCCAGTATGCTGTACAAGGGTAGCCATATGCTTCATTGGTTCCAGACTTATCAGCAAAATCAACAGCCTGGGGCGGTGTAGTTTTATGCCTGTCAAAGTCCTTTATCTCTGAAGGAGGCAGTGGCACATCCTTACTTGATATCTCCGTATATGCTGCATACATAGCTCCAGTTGCAGGCTCACTGGAATTCATTTTCTGGATTCTTCTAGGGGTATTACTTTTATTATTTATCGGTTTTTTGCCTTCATAGTGATATTCACTGTAAGAACTTAAGTTACTACTTGCTAAGTTCTTCCCTATTTGCATAGCGCTTCTTTTAGGGGCTTTTACAGGCATGCTGCCCGTAAATGAACAAGAACCCAGTGCAAACTCCTGGCTATTTTCAATGTAAGAACTTGATGTGTCTTTTCTTCTCCGTTTCTTTGGTGCAGCATTCTGTACTGAGCCATACTCACTGCAAAAGAAGGTTGAAGTAATGTCATGAATTATACCTATAATGTCATATATCTAAAGCATGTAGGTGGGTAAAAGCTCAGGTTGCCGCTATGTTGTTATTATATCATCCAACATAATACCATTCTCAAGAAATAGCCATGATTACGACACAACAGAATGTCTTCTGTAAGCATTGGGTGGGCAGACTGGAGCATAAATTGTGGAACTCCATCGTTGCAAATAAAAGAGTTGTTACGAAAATTACATTTGTTGCAATTTCCCTTTGTTCACAAAATATCCATTGTGCTTCGTTGCCAAATTGTCAACTTCAAAATACTCATCCTGTGGATACAAGAAACAACAGAGCAGTCAGAACACTGGATATCAGCCTACCATTCTCAAAATGTCTAATGATACAGAAAAATGCCTGAGCAACAAATGTTCTCTGACAAGTCTAGATATATCATATATGCAGCAAGAAACAAGTTAGCACTTTGGTCTGCACAGAAACTGATGCCAGTGTACGCTAACAAGACTTGAAGCCATTTTGATGCACTGCTGAATATTTTTGGGTAAAATTCTTCCAGGCATATAGGTCACACTATATGCACACAAAGAGATTGATTGTGCTTGCTGCCAACTAAGTGGAAATGCCATATCAAGCTCAAGTAAATGAACCCCCATTGTTCTTACTAGTAGATAAATAGATCATGTCAAGAAAGAAAGAATATAAATGAGGATGCCATTCTCAATCAATAAAAAGGGCAGGTTGAGTGGTTGTGAAGAATGTTATTTACAGTCAGTATAACAGCACATTGCCTGCACAGCGCATGCTAAAAATGGTAACAAGGCAGAACCAAAGCACTAGAATTGACATATATTTACTAGCATTCAGGTCAGAAAATACCCTGAAGCAATGGGAAAACATAATTTTTCACACAGTGCATTATATGTGCTTAAATCAATTATCCTTGAAAACTAACCAATTCAACATCATCAATGAAAGAATCATCGGTGTCATACTGATCATCATCTGGTACATCATCCAGATCTTCCTCGTCACTACTATGTTTGCCCTGGCACAGTATGGAATGTGGACACATAGTAAACACTTCACACACATGATGTAAAAAGTAAAAATTATATGTCTTATCTGGTAATAACATAATGTGTTCCATACCATGTAAAGGCGCTCAATTTTCTCAATAACTGCACTAAACCGAGTTGATTGTGCAAGATCATTTGGGTCATTTTCTGTGGGATGTGCCTGATTCAAAACATAAGATAGCCATAATATCAAATACAGTGCGTTATTTTAATTGCAACAACAAAACCCAGTTGATATTTAACATGTGAAAAAAAACACAAGTTAGGCTGATTTAATCCAATGAATGGATTAGTGCAGAAGCCTTCTATGGGAATGATAAGTGTGTTGGATACATACATGAACATCTTCTATATGCTGCGAAGCAAATATAGGAAATATTACTTCTGAACGGCATGTCTCTTGTAGAGTAGCATATCAGAAGTAAGCAATTTCATTTCTACACTAACCACCTCATCAGGTTATATTGAGGAATTGATCTCATTGTTACGTCATTGCCAGACAGTGCACAACAAGAAGATATAGTGTAGGTCTAAGGCTGCTAAGTGCTCAATTCCATAACTCTAGTGTTTCATCAAAGCAGATCTACTATAATGGAAATTCTACTAACAGCAACAACCATGAAACAGCTCAAAATGTGGTTTTCGTTCTTACATATGATCACCTAAGTAGTAAGTCTGTATAACTTGCCCCATCCAATCAACAAAAAAGAAGAAGATAAGTTATTTCCCACTGGGGTTTGGTACAGTAGGGGTAGTAAACTATTCCAAACAAGGGTTATGCCAAATTGCCAATGTACCAGACTACCAGTTGATGATATTAGCAGCAATGCTGAAGCACAAACTTAAATGTAAATGTGTGCAGCTTGAACACCATGGGGGAAAATCCCATAAGTGGTGAGAGCTAAGGAACCCTAATAGGCGTGAGCAGGTGTTGTTTGCAAATTGCAACCATCTTCCTATGAAGAACTGTCATGGGCAGCACGGGAGTTACAGTTATGCTGAGGAGGCTTCTTCAGGTTTTTGCTCCACCATCCGGTGGGGAGTGAGTATATGTCTTGATGCTCCAGAAAAGAGGCCGCCGAGCAGGCATATTCCTTGCAAAGATGTCTGGGACAACACATGATGAAATGCTTTGCCTTTATGTCAAATTGCCTAGCTTTGTCAGTCTTTACTCATTTTCTGTGTTACAAACTTAGCTTGTACGCTCACTGTGCATTCCAACTCACATGGATACATTGTTGCTCGGCCATTTCATAGAAATCGTATTTATCCAATCTCCAATAGAAGAACCAAAATTCCACCTACCCCACTTACTCACGAAATCCCTCAGTTTGCAGGCTTGATCAACCCACAAATTGCACGCATATAGGCAGTGCACACAGCAAGCAGCATAACGCGATACATAGATAGAACGAGAGCACGAAACCCTACCGCACCATACGGTCCCGTGAGGGGCCCAACGACCGGCTGGACGGCAGCCGCGGCCGGCAAAGGGGGCCACAAGGCAGCTCCCAGGCCGGCCTCCTTGACCAGCTTCTTCCACGACACAATGGTGGTCTCCCGGGGCTGGAGCTCCACGGAGAACACCCGCCTCCCGCCCCCGCCTGCCCCCACAACCGCCACCGCCGGAGCCACCACGGCAGGCGGCGCCACCTCGCCCGCCGAAGGAGCCCTACCCGTGGCCTCTACCGCCGCCGCCGCCGGAGGTGGGAGCACGGCGGCGGGGGCAGAGGAGCACAGGACGGCCGCGGGATCGTCCATGGCGGGCAGCAGGAATTGCAGGACGAGCTAGCGCATCGGATCGAGAGGGTTCGTGGAACGGAGAAGGCGGAATTTTGGTGGTGGGGCGCGGGCCGGCGCCGCCGCGGCGTGCGGCGTTTGGGGTTTGGTCGGGGTGGGGGAAGAGGAGGCGTGACGTGGCGTCGCGCGCGGGATAGTACAGGTACTGGGCCCGTTCGTTTCAGCTTTTATTCTGTTTAAGAAAACGGATTATTTGCCGAACGGGAGGATTGTAGGCGAACCTGCGAGAATCAAGAAATTGTCTTACGAATAGAATCGAATCGGCGAAACACGATTCTCATGATTCTTGCTGACTTTTGCCAACTCGGTCTGGAACCTAAAAGTCATAGCTAGCTAGGCCTGATTCTCCCATAATCAGAAGCAGTTTCTCCTATAATTCAGAATCCATAATCCAGAAGCTGAAACGAACTGAACCCTAGTTGGGTGAGACCTGATTCTACAGATGTTGCTGATGCTAGTTGTCCCTTATATGTACCATTTAGGCTAGTGGAATCCACACCAATGTATGGCTTGCAGCCTTTCAAGAATCCATCTATGCAAGGTTTAAATGCTACAAACATTCTGTGGAAACACATCTTATTGCCCTATTTCTTCAGTTCTATTTCTACAATTGATTATGGACTCCTATGTTGTAACTCAACCTTCCAGTTGAAAACAATTTGGAAGCTATCCTCATATGCACCATGTATTTGTCTAAGTGCTATTTGCATACCTGACCATGTCTTACCATAGTCCAACTTGATCCTATATTCATCCTGCAGCTTCCTCTGAGCCTCTCTTGCCCCCCTTATTCGGGTTCTTTCTCAACCAGTCCCCTAATCTGTCTGCCACCCAATCTTGTGTAGCCATCTTCCCCTCCTTCATCTTTGTACTAGGGCAAATGTGCTTTGAATTAAGAGTTTTGATCTACAAATACAAGAAACACATATGTTAGCACATTGTAACACATATAATACACACACACACAGGAAGGTGAATTACCATAATGGCACATCCATCCTGCACTTTAGAAGCATGAACTCTCCAAGAACAACCCACACGTTTGCATTCACCAATAAACCTACTTTGGTTAGACTTGATTGTATTTATTTCAAAGTCATTCAGGATTGCATAATGCCTAATAGCCTTTCTGAAAGCAACTATATCAGGGAACATATCCCCTTTGACAATAGTTGGGTTGCTAAGATCATGTGTAACTATCAGCTCTTCAGGATCGTCAACTGCCATCTCTGCTTCAACAGGCTCAAAGCCACTAGGTTCACCCATGTAAGATGGTTCCTTCGCAAAGTTGTCAGTGCCTGTAGCATCCATGTACAAGTCTTCATCATCTACACCAACATACTCCTCCGCATTATCAAATGGATCTGGTCCCTCATCATCAAGAACAAAAAAACATATAAAAGTGATTTCCTTCTCAATGTTGTACATCTCAATCAAGATCCTGACATCAGTATCCTCAGTGAATTCAACATCCTCACCACACTGCCTATCAAAGTAGTACAAATGACACATTTGGTTGGTCCCCATGTCACATGCCTATGCAAACCTTGCCTCACTGACCGAAAGCTAATATCCTTCTCATCGGTTAACCATGTCAGCTTCCTTGACCTAGTGTACACCTTCCTACCGCTTTCTTCTATTGTGGAGAAGGCCTCCACCTGAATAACTACCCTAAACTTTTCCAGCGAATCATTGCCGCCACGGACATCCGAAATCCCGAAAGAGCTGGAGCGCGGAATTTACCAAAAGAGTCAAAACTACATCTAATTTACCAAGCTAAATTACTATGCAAACAATCAAAATCACCATGCCAACAATCTCAGCACTTACTTCTCCAAAGCACACAGCACGCCAGCCGTACCAGGTGTAAGATCGAGGAGGCGCCTAGAGGGGGGGTGAATAGGCGATTCTAAAATTTTCTACCAAATAAACAAGAGTACCCTAAAATCACCCCAAGTCTAAAGCTCACAAAGAAATGCGGAAGAGACTAATTACGAACTTTAACAGTAGCGTCCTAAGATCAATAATCTCACTAGAGCTACCTAAATTAGGTCTCTACAACAATTGCTAAGTCGATCAAATGAATTTAATCTAAGCAATTCTATATATTATCAAGCATGAGATAAATGCGAGAAATATGAATGCTAGAATGTAACGAGACAATTGACACCTGAATTTTTACCGTGGTGTTCGGAGACTTGCAGGTCTCCCCTAGTCCACGTTGAGGTGAGTCTAATCAAACCATTGGACCGGCTCCACTCTAGAGCACTTTCCTCAAATCACTAATGGTAGCATTTTACCTTACGAGGTAGGCGAAGCTCCAACCTTCCAACTTTGTCGGCGCGTCTCACACACCTTGAGAGCTCCCGACACGACGCCTCTACGCCGTCTAGAAGGCGGCAACCTTCAAGAGTAACAAGTCGAACCTTCGGCTTGAACTTCACTTTGCACAACAAATGCGCTTTCGGTGATCAACCTAAGTACAACGCATGCACTTAGTCCTCCTCAAGTGCAAATCAAGCACAATGAGGCTCAATCCTCTCCTAATTGCAACTCATGCGAATTAGGGTTCACTCCTTTGCTCAAAAACCAAATTTGAGTGTGTCACTCATGCAAAGAACTCACAATAGTTCAAGAAGACTTAAGGGGGCAAGCATCAATCAGAAAAAGTCCCCCAAGGGGTCTTTATATAGTCCCCATGCCAAAAACTAGTCGTTGGGAATAGATCCCTGAAAAAAACAGTAAATCTGGCACTACCGGCCTCATAACCCCGGTAGTGCTGGCCTCAGGTTAACGGTCGGCTAACGGCTAGTTGGCCGGCACTACCGTAGAACAAAATCGATCGCCGCTTAGGAGCGGCAGATCGCCTCCGGCGATCGCCGGTCACACAGAGCCCAAAAACATCACTCTCTGGAAAAAAGCAGCCGGAGGTCTAGGGCCGGTAGTGCCGCTTGGGGCGGCACTACCGCCCGCTTCATCCGGTAGTGCCGGCCTGCACGAACCCAGAAAAAACACCTTTCTGGAAAAAAAAAGTACCTGGGTCTTGGGCCCGGTAGTACCGCTATGGGCGGCACTACCGCCCTAGAACCCCGGTAGTGCCGGCTGACAGGAGAAAATCCAAATTCGAATTAAAACAATTTCTCAAACTTTGTCAAGGATTCTTTGAGCCAAAATATGTTTGCACAAATTCGAACTATGCTCAAAGAATTTTGCAATTAAACCCAATACACTTTGCAAGAGTACAACTCGCAAAGGTCTAAAGATGTGTATTTGCAAAAACGCTTTAAGCAAATGAAACTCGAAGTCTATGAGATTGATTCTCTTAGCCATGTGATGGTCAAGCCACGACCAAATCCGCTTGCAAACAACCACGGTGCAAGTCACATGCTTTAGAATCTCGGACCCATAGACTTCTTGTTTATTTGCACAACGCAATTGTAAATAAACAATTGAAGCAACAATGTATAGGCTATATCCCATTTTGCATCACATGCAAATTAATAGCCTCAATTCATTTTTCAAATGCATGAGCTCTTTTATCTTTTGAACACATATATTTCTAGCTCCATGCAAAAATACTTAATCACCAAATTGCTTGAGCTCCCTTTTTGCAAACCACGCAAATTTAGCTCCAAGCAATAAGATTCAAATCCAATTTGAAGATTTTGATTCGAAAAGCAAAACCGCATGAACTCCAATTTTTGCAACAAATGAAAAATACGGGTTACATGCAAAAACCAACATATGAGCTCGTCCAACTTGCAATGCATGCAAGTCAAAGCTCTAAACGAACAACCAAAGCATATACTTATCCTATTCGCACATATGCGAATCAAAGCAATGCACTAAGATCCAAGCATGATCATTACCCATTTGCAACACATGCCAAATGGTTGATTTCATGCAAAATCCAAATATGAACATATGAGCTTGAGTGAGCAAAGGATTGAGATCACAAACTCGTGATGAAGTTCAAACTAAACGTTCAACCCCTCTTAATAGTACGGCGGTAAAATGCTAGACACAAAGCTAAAAAGATATCCTTAGCCTATCTAATTTTACCTTCCGCCGCACATGAGCAATCCACTTTGGGGCTTTAAGATTTTCAATCTTTTCGCTTTCCCCGGGATCACCTTCCTAGCTTTCTCGAAGTCTTTTATGATCTTCAATCTTTTGTCTCTTCAAGATCATCACTTGGCTCCATCTCTTGTTTTTTTATTCTTGATGAGCCTTCTCTTTTCTTCATCTGCTTGGACTTAACCTAACTCAATCACAATCTTAAAAGGATAGTTAGTCCAAGACACAAGGTTGTCTCAATCACTCCTTCAATTCCATTAACACACGATGGAAGCTTTCACGATTGATTGAGCACAACCCATAATCAATTTAATGAATTTAATTTTGTCTTAATTGGAATGTTGCAACATATGCTACATTGTACTTAAGACCTATTCATTTGTTCTAGATTAATCAATAAACATTCATCAACTCATGATTAAATGTTTTCTTAATGATTAATAGAATAAATGAACTCAATTTAAATTTTTCATTTAACTTGAAGTGAGTTCCAAAATATTGATCACTTGTATATGGAGTGAATGATAGATCAACATTAAGGAACATCAAGTTACAATTTGAACTCCCCCTAAATATGTGCATCCATGTGATATATGAGTTGGAAAGACATGATGCACATTTGTGGTTAAGGCAATGCAGAATTCATATTTTAACTTGAAGTCAAGATATGCAAAATAAAATAAAGATGAATACTCATACATACCTTGGTTTTCCATTTTCCGTCCAAATATGCGACTATTTAAAATATGCTCAATAAACAAGTTAGTCTTCAAGAGAAACTAGTAAATTGCCCGTGCGTTGCAACGGATCCCAAATAGATAATAACACCACAAGTTCTAAACTCTTAAAAACATAAAAAAAAAGAATTTAAAACTTGAGCTATCACTTATTTGAGATCCATTACTGAAGAATCACTGAACAAGGGAATACAATGAAATACAAATAAGCCTAGACAAATAGCAAATAGCTACAGAATTCTTCACCTACTGGGCTTTGGGCCCCTACTGTTCTGGCCCAAGAACGGCCTAGCAGACTCACCATCACCACCAACTCATTCTTATAATAGTTAAGATTGGTTTGTCATTAAACAAGGATTAATCATAAATGTAAAACCAATCACCAAAACCTTAATAGAACTTTCACCAGGTTCGACAGCCGCATCCATTGCCGCCACGGACATTCGATTAGCCGGAGCAGAGTGGGAATGACGCGCCTTTAGGCCGCCGCCATGGGTGAGCAATCGCCGTGTGGGGAATCGCCGGGTGGAGAATCTAGGGTTCTTGGCTGTGTCAAATGGGGGAGGGCACTGACCGGGTTCGACCCAACCAGCCAAAATGGTCCGGTGCAGAGGGGCAAAATGGTCCCATTACATTGAGTCCGGCGCTCGGTTTGACCGTAGTGCACACGTGTTGTCACCGGTGGCATATTTCGAATAAGCACGGTTTCATAATGGCATCACTCGAAGAAGCAAAGGAACGATGGCAAATCTCAAATAACCGGTTCCTACAGTGGCATATATCCAAAAACCCTAATATAAATGGAAGGAATCGTAGACACTATCTTGGATATTTATGTATGGAACATACCACTAAAAACTAATTTGATCCTAGATATGACTAGGATATATGAAGCATGTCCTTACTAAAAGTTACTATTATTGCCTTCGTCCTCAGTTCAGGTGGCAACGCTTGCATTCCTTCACTATCTTATGATGTTGGGTTCTACCGTCATGTTGACAAAATATAGCATAGTGTGTTGTGTGCCCAAAATATATTAAGTTATTTGAAGCCCATAATTATGCTAATGACTAGGGTATGTTGGATTATATGTTATGAGAATATTTGCTAATGAGCATCATACTTATAGATGAAAAAATGACACTCCTCAAACACTACAGTATGGAATGAATATACAAATGACATGTTCAAAGAAATTTGTTTAGAAGAAGTTGCAGCACATAATAGGCCCCAACAATGTTTGAATACTAAATGTTCAGAATCTTATGATCAAGTTCAAAGAGAGAACAAAGAGAGAGTACACTCGTAAACAATTGAAAAATCATTGGGATAGCTTGAAAAGGGATTATGTCAATTGGAAAATGTTGAAGGTCCATGCATTTGGGCTAGGGATTGATCCTAAGACTGGATTTATTGAGGCAAGCAATTCGTGGTGGACTGATCAGATTATGGTATGCAATCTTTAATGATGTTGCATGTGTATACGAATTGAAAAGGTTGTAACTTGCTAATGAAATTGCTCTACCTTATTTGCAGACCATGCCACATTGCGGAAGTTCAAGAAGGGATCCTTGCATCATGAGGAGAATCTCGACGTCATTTTTGATAATGCAAGTTGTATGCACGAATCTGCTTTCGTACCTGGTGCTAAAGGGCCAACCCATGTGAACCTTGAAGATAATGAGGTTGAGGGTGAGGGTGATGAGGAAAACCCTACACCCAATAAGACAAAGCCAAAAAGAGCTACCTATGACGCACAAAATGGGAAGAAATCGAAGAAGTCTAATAGTGATGCTCAATTGGCGCGATTGGTGGATATTGTTGACAAGTATTTTGATAGCAAAAATTATGTGAACAATGCACCTGGTCCAATGATTTATCCTGTTAGGCAAGAGATCTCTGAGATGATTGATCTGGTTTTGAGGCTGGGGCTGAAGAAGGGAGCGGTGAGCATTTATATGTCACACAACTCCTCATTAAGAAGGAGTACCGAGATGTCTTCCACACGCTTAAGACAGCTCAGGGCAGGATAGGATGGCTTAGGAGGACATGGGAGGAGAAGAAGAGGCATTAGATACTTGACTTATATTATGATAGTTGAATTTATGTATCCTTTATGTGATGTCATAAACCTATTTATCTTTTGTTATGTCGTTTAGTGAACCTATTTGTGTTATGTTATGTTATGCACTTGAGTTGAACAAAGTTCATTAATGTAATGTGTTTGCGATATTGTTATGTTACGTATTATTTATTATGTTGTTCACTTATTATGTCATGTTCTTATATGTTGTTACTTATGCTATGTCTTTTCAATATCCATATGAGCTCTTCAAGTTCTTTTGATTCAAGTGACGATGACTCAATTGATAAGGCTGTTGTGGATGTTGATGATGGATGACCAAATTTGTTCTTGTCACTAGTTGCAACTAATGCATTTGCATGTTTTAATAATTATGGTGACTCTAATACCAAGAATTCAAGGAAAATACCAACAGTGACGGGTCTCCAATAGGTAGAGGACACACTTAGAAACTCACAAGATTGTTATGACATGTTTAGAATGCGAAGGTTAGTTTTTCTCAGACTTCATGAGTCTCTTGTCAACAATTATGACTTGAAATCAATTAGGGAGGTGAGCTCGAAGGAAGCATTAGCTATGTTCTTATGGACTTGTGGAACTCCTCAATCCATCGTACAAGTAAAAGACCGATCAGGTTATTCCAAAGAAACAGTTAATAGGAAGTTTGGAGAGGTATTGGAGCGTGTGTACAAATTAGATGTTGACAATATAAAGCCCAAAGATCCTCACTTCTCTTCAGTGCATCCTAGACTTTGAGATGATAGATTTTCTCCTCATTTCGATAATGCCATTAGTGCAATAGATGGGACGCACATACCTGTGATGGTGCCACACGATAAATAACCTATGCATTTCAACTGACATGGATACACAAGTCAAAATGTTATGGCTGTCTGTGTTTTCATCTTGAGGTTTACTTTTGTTTGCACTAGATGGCCTGGGTCTGCTCATGATACGTGCATATTTCTTGATACATTAGTAATGTACAAGGATCATTTTCCATATCCTCCACAACGTACTTCACTTGTTATTTTTTTAATAAGCATATACATTTGTATTTTATAGCTCACTATGGAATGTTACTATTTTTTCATTTATATTGTAGGAAAGTACTATCTTGTGAATTCCGGTTACCCAAACCAAAAAGGTTATCTAGCTCCGTACAAGAATCAAAGGTATCATGTACCGAAATTCCAAAATGGCGGTAGACCGGTTGGGAAAAAAGAGATGTTCAATTATCTTCACTCTCCCTTTCAAAATATTATCGAGCATGCATTTGGTATTTTGAAGATGAAGGGGTGTATTCCTTTGAATGTGTCAAGTTACCGTGAAGTCAAGCAAAAGAAAATTATCATCACAACAATAACTTTATATAATTTCATTCGAGACAGTGCTTTACTTGATATAGATTTTGCTAGTATGGGGATGAAGATTAACATGGGGATACATCCAAAACACAAGTGCACATGATGTTGCGACTGCTAGCGATGATGTTGACATGGCCAGCGTGCGTGAAGCTATTGCAGATGCTTTGGTACCATGATGATAGTTCAATCTACTTTTTTATCATTTCATATAGACAAATATATGTAATGTTTTATATACAGTACTTGATAAGTATCTCAAGTCCCCAAAGTTTTAGTTTGACTGGTTAAATGTTTATGGTGGAAGATGAGGATTCCATTAATTGTTCGTGCATGTTCATGTCCAAATATTCTTTTCTGGCACATACATCTTGCATGTGACACATCCTCTATCTAACCTAACATAAGTATGATGGCATATGCATAGACCCTTGCAGATTGATTGAAGCTTAGCTTATAATAGACAAATATTGTGACTGTATCGGGTACATAGATATATATTGTAAGTTGCCTTTGCAGTTCAGCCATCTCACGTCCAAAAAAAAGAAATCTACTCGTATGTTACGTGCAAAACAAAAATGAAATCTACTCGTATGTCCTTCAAACAACATCAAACAAGCCGTCATTTGACTCATGGGCATTTCAGACATTTTTCAATTCAAAACAACCATTTTAAAAGCTAGGTTGCCAAACATCAAATCTCTTCAGTCCAACCGTTCAGTCATGTAACTAAGTCGAAAGCCGCTTCTCAGAAAAACTACAACCACCCCAAACAGGGCCTAACAAAAATGAGGAAGCCGGATTTCAAGAAGCTGGAGTCGGACTTAAATCCACTTCTAGAATCTAATTGACGTACGATTGGCCAAAAAAACTTCTCTCGGTTTGCTCGGCCACGGCCTCACAGGCGAGTTCCTCTCGGGTTTGCTCGGTCACGGGTGAGGCACAAATGAGTCGGAGGGTGACCGGTGGTGGTTGGTGCAGTGGGCAGGGGTAGACAATTTTTAACCGAAACTGAGAAACCGAGCTAAATCGAACCGAATTAACCGAAAAATCAGTTTTTTCGGTTTTCGGTTTTTAGTTCGGTTTTATCATTTCAGACACCGAACAAACCGAATAACCCTTCTGGAACCGAATCCATCGCCAAATCGCCTCTAGCCCGAGCCGGCGGCCATTCCCATTCCTCTCACTCGCTCACTCGTCTTCTCCATCCCCGCGCAGTTCTCTCTCTCACCCCCAGGGGCGGATCCAGGCCCTGGGCAGAGTAGGCTGTAGCCCGGGGCCTAGTACCGAAAGCCCACTAAAATTTTACAAAAAACTATTGAAAAATCATTGAAAATAGATATTTAATCTAAGATCAATTGATCCAGCCTGGGGTTTGAGCCTGGGCTAGCTCCGCCCCTGCTCACCCCCGCCAGTCGTCGCCTCCCTCCCTCTCCCCGCGAGCAGCCGGCCGGCCGCTTCCTCCCCCAACTCACGGCTCCTCCCTCGCCCCAGCCCTCCGCCGCATCCCTCCCTCTCCCAGGCGTGGCTCCCCCCGCCCCCCTCGCCTCCCGCCGCCTCCTCGCCTCCCTCCACCACCCTCACCACTCCACGACCCTTCTCTCTCTCGCTGCAGTGGCGAGTCGGGAGTGGAATGCAGAGTCGGCGCAGCACGCTGGCGGCGAGCTCCTCCGTCCCCTCCCAAAACGCGAAAGACACGTAGGGAAACCTGCCAACTCCTAACAAATTCCCAAATCGACGACGAGGAGCTCGCTGTGCTTCGATCCGAACCGATCGGCGGCGCGGGGCCATGATGGATCCGGATATGCTGCGGCTGGCGCAGGAGCAGATGAGCCGCATGTCCCCCGACGATCTCGCCAGGATACAGCAGCAGGTCCGATCCATCCCATCGATTCCGCCGTTCCCCCGTGTCTTGCTCTGTCGTTTTCATCTGATTCGAATCACCGGAGCGGGCGATCTGGCTGATTTTGGTGCAGTTAGCTGTAGATCGAGAGGAAATCGTGCTCAATTCAGTTGCTTTTTTTTTGTTTAATGTGCTGGGAATTGGTGTCAGTATTTCTCCTTAAGTCAATTGGTATTAGTATTACTCCGTTAAGTCCATTAGACAGTGTAGCTTTGGACTCCAGGTTGGGTGGGTTGGGTGGGTTGGGTTTGATTTTGTTTGGTTTGCTTGCTTGACTAGTGCTGCCAATCGGCCAATTAGTTCATGCTGTTATAGACAACTGCATGATCATGTATTCATGTGTAAACTATGCGCAATAGGAGCGTCGTTGCTGCTTGATCATTTGCTCACTAGTTTATGCTCTTAAACTATGTTCAATAGGAGCCAATTTGTTGGATAAGTACGTTACGCTTCTTTTGCCTGTTGTCCCTCTGACGCTGCTACTGGCTGTGGTGTCCGTCAGTTTGTCTTGGGGTGGGAATTTTCGGTGAACCGAATAACCGAACCGAATTAATTCGTTTAAGTCGGTTTCGGTATTTGATTTTTTTCGATTCGGTTCGGTTTTCAGTTCTCAAAAACTGAAATATTTTAAAACCGAAAAAACCGAACCGAAAAGACCGATTTAACCGAATGCCCACCCCTAGCAGTGGGGAGCACGGGCACCGGCGACAAACGGAGGCTCGGGCGGAGGCAGGCTAACCGGTGGCCGATGGCGCTGTTGGTCGGGGCATTGCGCGAAGGGGCACGGGGTCGGGGCCAGTCGATGGAGCCGGCGATCGGTAGGCCGGTGCGAAGCCGAGACAATGTTTGCAAGAGGGCGATCGGCTGAGGCGACTGAGTGCGATGGGTGCGGGCTGACGTGCAGCTGAGGTCGTCGATGGCACGGATTGTCTGGTCCCGACGTTGCTGGGAGCGAAGATGGCGACGGTGATGTAGATCGGAACCAGGTGCGCTCTTATACCACTTGTTAGGTTAGACGAGATTTTTTACATGGAAACCTTTTGCGGGAAAAAACACCATGAAGACGAAGATGCACTATTTCGGTTCAAAGATTACAACTACATGGGGTGGCTTTATATAGCCAATTAGGATTTCGAATCGTAGAAGATAAAGAATCTAAATATATGGTAAATTAGGATATTGAGGCACCGTAAATATCTCCTAACAGATCCAATGGTCCATACTAGCCCTAAGGCACCTCATTCCGTCCTTAGCTAAGTTGTGACTATCTTTGTGTTTCGTGCTTGAAGATGGCACTAATAAAATACTTCCACCTCATTGATTTCTTGAAGAATCATGTCTGTGCAATAGGGCATGTACAATAAAGCCACCTCCGCTTTGTCTAAGATTGTACATATCAACTTTGTTCACGTGGAAAAGTGAGAAAAGAGGAGAGAGAACAGAGCTGACTCTTATGCAAGAGGCAGCGTGGTATGGGAAACAAGATAGATTAGTTATGTACAAAGGAGAAGAGATAGTTATTGTACATCATCTAGAAATAATATTTAAAGATGTTTATTGTACATGCTAACTTTATTGCTTAATCTAGATGAGAGATGGAGTAAGGCAGTAAGTAGTGAACTTTGCTATTATACTTGTTCTTAGAGAAGGGGTAAAGGTTTGTTGCAAGGTTCCAAGTTAAATCGCAACCTACCAAGAACAGCCTAGATTCTAAAATAAATGTTATAGCCGGTAAGAGCATACGATGACCTGTTGGAATTCCTGTGAGATTTTTGGATCATCAACATAAGGAGATCGGGCATCGAAGACTCTCTGACTCTTGGATGGATGCTGGGTGATGTGGCATACCTTTTCTCTTCTAAGAACCATCTTAAGCAACATCTTTACATTGGAGATGTTTTTACATGTTCAGAAGTGATAAATTTTTCTATGGTCACAATTCTCCACGATTTTAATATATCTTGTCTCTCTACATTAGCAAAAGCTAGAGAAAATTTTTTTTCCCGAAAGAATAGGCAGAGCTTTATCGATGCACTAAAGAGGGAAAGAAAAAAAAACAAAGTTCACAGTACAACTAGGCCAAGAAACGGCCTAACAACTAAATCAAACAAAAAACTCTAGGCCAGCAAAAAAAAAAACTCAAAACTACAAATGGGAAGCAAATGAGTTTTATAAATGTATCAAGTGAGTTTTACTAACTATTCACACACAATCGAAGAAACAGAGGGAAATCAAGTGAGTTTTACTACAAATAATGTATACTCATGCTCCATGAGATGTTTTTATCCTTGGTCTTTGTATCTATAAATGTGTGCATGTATGTGTTTTCACACGTGTGATCGTGTACATGCATGGCATACTTATTTATGTGCATGCGTATATGACGGTGTGTGCACGTGTTGTTGTATCTTTACTACTTAAAAAAGAAGAGTTAGTGGTAATGGTGGTGACGGTAAGTCACACTCAGAAAAATCTATAACAAAAAATAGAAAAAACCATTTAATAATAAACAAATTACACCTTCTTAAAAACCTCTAACAAAAAAAAAAAATAGAAAAATCAATTTCCAACAAGCAAAATAACTTCAATATCATGATATGAGTTACAAATAAGTTCGACTGTATGCGGTGTAGGTTGAGGACAGCGACGGCAGAGATACAACATCAGATTGGTCGGAGCTCGACTGAGGGTGAAAACAAAGCCAAGAACATGTATTAGATTAATTCCAATAACATCAACCAACTCACTATAATAATATAATATTCTTTTTATTTATAGCAAAGCACCCTATTTAGCCAGTGACCTCGAAAAATAACCGTGTGCTTACGGCTTCCTCAGTCCTGTCCTCACTCAGGTAGGAAAACGAAAAAAAAGTAGGAAACAGCGTGCTTTTCTGCCTTCGCCATCCATCCGATCAACCCTGATGTTCCCGGCCGCAGAAGGCGACGGCGCTCTGTACCGATCACACCTCTCCGCCAGGTTCGCTGAGGACTGCCACCTGCTGCCGCCGCCGTCCCCCACACTGATTACGCCACGGCTGCTGCCGCCCCTCGTAGTCGCCGGCTCTGCCCGCGCCGCTGCCTGCTCCAGCCAACGCCACTCTTTGCTGCCTGCTCCACTCCACTCCTTGGCCGCTGCACCGCCATCCCGTTCTGCCACATAGGCCGCCGCGACACTCGAGCAGCTGATCCAAGCATCCTTCGGGAAATGCCCAGTTCCTCTCGGCAGTAAACCCCGTGCCACCATAGAAAAAAGAAAAGAAAAGGCTACCCGGGTGAGGACCACTCTGCTCTTTTTATCGCCTTCTGCTTCTCCAAATCTTGCTCTGCACAGTGCAGATATTTCTGTGCTGTAGTGTTCGATTCAGGATTTGGCGATTGGTCTCCTTGTGCTTTCTTGGTTACTTTTACACTTCCGACTCAAATCTTTTAGGGTGATCTAGTTGGTACACATTGCTGGAGACAAGATGGACATCTGGGCATGATGTTCATTCTGGTACACAGCTTTGTAATCACAATACATCAGTAGTGCAAATTTTGCTTCAGCATTGTGTGCTCTCTAGAAAGTGTTGGTTCAATCTGAGTGATCAGAATTCGGAGTAGGCACTGAATGGATCTTCTTTGTTGCCATGGTACTCTAGTTAGTGCCATTGGGTTTTTTTGTTGACTCACAGGATGCAGTTGCCTAGCATTAGGATGTCTCCGTGTAGGTTGCATGCAAGAATCGCCTGCCTATTGCTCTCTGGATTTTACGGTACTTACTGATTGACTGATTGTTGATGCATATAATATAACCCTTCTTGAATTTCTAGGGAATCTGCCAGATGAAGACCCAGAAAATGGCGAACGGATCATCATGCAACAAGAACAAGGTGTTTGACAGTTTAATTGGTGAAGATGTTTCAGAAATAGACCCATCTTACAAATTTTTCTTGGAACATCTAAGCGAAGATGGGAAGACCTATGTCTTTGATGTGCCAAATGGGGACCATGGCATGCCTGCTTCCATAAGGTATGAAGAGGATGATATGTTCTATGGAGACGCAAAGGCCAAATATGGCACAAATGTCCCCAATAGTTCGCTTGGTCCAAACGGCAAGCGACCAGGTGTAACATCAGGCACGGCTGCCAATAAAAATGTGGGTCATTCCTTTTTACCAAGAACATCTGTGAAGAAAAACCCAGCAATTGATGAATCTTATGCAGCATTTCTGAGCCTTGTGAAGATCAAGGATGGTTTTATGGTTGTTGAGCTAGAACCAGGCGTTACCATTGTATATGAGCAAGAAGAGGAGACACCTGCTGGATATGATGAATTGAGAACTGGCAGTTCGACAAATGAACGAGAACCTTCGATGGTTGCACCTAAAAACATTGAGGGAGAGAATGATATGCGTATAGATGAAGATGGACTTGGACAGTCTGATAATATTACATCCAAACATGAGATGGATGGGCCTGCTTCAGACAATGTTGATAGTCAGAATGTAATCTGCACAGACGAGCATGGACTTGTACCTTATACTGAATCTTGTGATTTAAACGTGAGCTATATTTATGCTTAATTTCTGTGGGTTATTTCTTTAAATGATGCTGTCTTTATTCTATAGCTTGCCTTTTGGGTCCAGGCATGCGATGATGATCAAGGAGCACCTCTTGCACTTAGTTGTGGTGGTCCCTCTACATTTGATGAAAAACTTAATGCTGTTCTAAGTCAGCCATATGACCAAAATGAATATAAAGAGCTTCTGAGCAAAGCCACTGACCGAAAGCCTGTGAGCAGACAAAGACACTTAAGAAGTGCATCCAAGCGCTATGCCACAGGGGCAATTGGACTGTCATATCTTGATTACTACCCAGGTAATTACTATATTTTGATGGGCGTTTGTTTAGCCTGATGAAGTTACTCCATTGTTGTGCATTATATGATCCGGTAGCACTAGTCCTAATTGATCTATGTTTGCAGCCTATAGCTTTGACCAAATGAATTTTATAAATCATTACCGTAAACCAGTGATTGAATGTCATGTTCAAAGGCTTTCTTCTTTTCTTTCCATTGTATGGATCATTCAATTCCACTGTAACTCACTAAACTTAGCTGTTTTTCACCAGTTTTTAAGTATAATGAAATGATGTATAGCATTCAGCAGAGAACAAGAAATGTTGAATTGTTAAGTGGCTTGCTATCTTTATCTACTGTCCTTCTATTGTCTAGTACCATGGGTTGTGCTGTTATGGTTATATTTATTTGGCCAGTGAGCTTTCTTCTATAAACTGATATCTGAATTATTGGATGGGTGATGGCAATTTGACTTATATGCTTTATCGTTTTGAAACAAGGCAACTGTTGTGTCATCTGTAACACCCCAAAAATTTTGCTTTTCTTGAATTCATGTGTGATTTGGCACTTTGGTGAATTTTTGGAATTTTCTGGAATTTATTTGGATTTATTTGGAATTTATTTGAATTTATTCCATTTTGAAATAATTAAAGAATTTGATTTTGCAAATAAAATTTTGTTGGAAATATTTTATTTGAGTCCAAAATGATCCAAAATATTTTCCGTAATTTTTCCGAATTTTTCCAGTATTTTGCTATTTTTAATGAATTAAATGAATTATCGGGAATTATTTTAAATATTAAATCATTTGGAAAATGCGAGTGGGTTTGTATCGTGTTCATCCGATCGAGCCCGAGTCGACTCGAGTTCGAGTCCGACCGAAGCCACGTGGTCGAGCCGAACCCGCTCGCTTCAACCCTAGTTACGCGACCGTTGGATCAAGATCCAACGGCTGTGATTGGCGCCACGCCGCTCTAGTCGAGACCGAAGTCGAACCCGCTCGCGTTCGGTAGCGATCGCGGGCCGCCTGGTCGTGCCGCTGGGATCGCTAGGATTGAGCCGCTGCCGCCGCTGCGGTCCGGAAGCCGGACTCCGCCGCCGCATCGGCCTCGCCATGGAAACCGTGGCGATCTCGACGCCTGAGCCAGATTTAAGGCGTGAGCGCGTGCTCCGAGGATCACCGCCACCGCGGCGCACTTTGCCCTAGCCGCCACTCGGAGAGCTCCTCCGTGCTCACGATTCCTCGCCGAGTTGATTAGTGGTTAATTTAGGGTTTTGGCGTTGCTCGCGCCGCCCACCGCTTCTCCGTCGTGTTGGTGGCCGATCCGAGACCGCAAGGACGAGGCGCGCCTGGGAGTAGCACTACTTCACCGGAGACGCCAAACGCTGTGGGAGGTCGCTTCGACTCGACGGGTTAGCCGCCAAGAACACCATCGCCAACCCCAAGCACGCCAACCGTCCGATCGAAATCCAACGATCCAGGTGAGCCACGTGTAACCAAAACCTCGGAACCCAGATCGGATTCGACCGTTGGATTAAGATCCAACGGCCCACGATCGGCCACGCCCGGCTTCCAACACACGAGCCTAGATCCAATCCGAGCCGCCGATTTCAAACCAACGGCCAGGATAGCGCCACGTGTACTCTAGCTGCGTACACTCGCGGCGTGGCGCGTGTCTCGACACGCAGCGGGGCGCGTCTCGAGGGCCACGCGTCGGCCGCGCCGCGCCGGCCAAAGATGAGCCCAAGCCGCCGACAAGCTGGGTCCGTGATGTCGATGACACGGTCCGGTGGACCGGATTCACCGTGGACCAAGCCGTGCCGTCGCGGCGATCCACAAAGACAAGATGACACGTGTCATCACCCGGTGATGCCACGTGGCATGATGACGTCATCTTTGGCGCCATCGTGGAGCCGTTCGAGTCTTGGCGTCGACAAGAAACACCGTGGACCAATCGTGAGGTCGCCGCGTGTCCATGCCGACGCAATAATTAATTTCGAAAAGAAAATGATTTATTAATTCGAAATATTGATTCAAATTTAGATTCAAACTTCAAACGCTTATAACTTTTATGCGTTTCAACTCCGATTTGAGTGATTCAAATTTCTAAATTTGTATAAAATTAAGATCTACCTAAATATAAATTTTATTTAATTTTTGGACTAAAGTTTTTCTGTAAAATTATTTAATTGATTATTTAAACTTTAAATAATCATAACTTTTATGCGTTTTAACTCCAAATTTGATTTATTCCGGTTTCTAAAAATCCGTAAAATTATGTTCTCTCTGTTTATGGATTTTATTTGGAGTTTTGGGATGTTTTTGCCTAGTGTTTATTTGTGTATTTGCTATTTGCACGCTTTACGAGTAGACGTTGAAGTGCCGGAAGGATTCGAAGGAGAAGTGTTGACTCAGGATCCAACTCAAGACCAAGAGCAAGTACTTTTTCAAGGCAAGTTGTGCTTTGACCATGTTGATCCTATTTCGAAATCTATTTTGATTTTAAACTATCGCATGCTAGTTCAATTAGAAAAATACTTTGTTTAAACATGGGGATTAGATAAATACCAATTTGCTGTATGACACCTTGATTATCTAAGTATGTGCCATGATCCCTTGTCACCCTAGTTGTGGATTACTAGTTGGACATTATTAACTTGCCAACATGGATTTAGACCGCTGTAGTATACTGCTTAGACCTGCTACGTGCTCATAACATGATTTTGGATAATTAAATGTTAATATTGACTTAATGATATATTGAACCTGTTTTGGAAAAGTATCATGTGATGTTGATGGCACGTGGTGCATGGTAATCAAGCGGGGTTTGATAAACGATTTCGGCCAGGGCATGTGGCAAGAGTAATCAGTGTGCCGGTTGTGGCGTTGGGAATGTTGATTTGGTTCTTGGGTAGTCTTGCCCTGGTCACTCTAAGGACTTAACCTTGCAAGCCTTTGAACTGGTCATACTTGCAACCACATGGTCGGAATGGGACGGCCCTAGTTGACTAAGTCGCTAAGGACTCACTTGTGGAGCCTCAGGGTGTCAATTACACCGCTTGTGTGATTATGCGGGGAGCGATCGTGGTCGTGGCCGGATACCCATCTAATCGGTGTGTTGGTCCCATACTTCGCCTTGGCTAAGGGAAGGGATGGTGTAGAGCACGAACCAGGAGAGGACCACTGTGTTGTTTGAGGCTTAGAAAGGCTTTGTTACTGAACTCGCCTTTGTGGTGTTTGATCAGTATCTTGTGGGTAAAGTGCATAACCTCTGCAGAGTGTAGAATCTATTTAAATAGCCGAGTCCACTGTGATCGACAATGCTCTGGAATTACAAATCAAGGGTTAGATTTTACGAAAATAACTTGGATTTGAAAGGTTGGTGCAGTTTAAGAATAAAGATGATGGTAATGTGGTTTAGGATGGGAAAATGTTTATTAAAACTTCTTGAAAAGTTATTTACGCTTTACTTATTTCTACCGCTTTCGAATCTACCTATATTACTTGTCAAATGTTTGTTTCGCAAATATACCTTGAGCTATTCCTTTGTACCAAGCCATGCATATAGTATATTAGCTTGCATTCTCATTGCATGACTTGCCGAGTACCAAGTACTCACCCTTGCCTCAACACAATACCAGTTGAAGAGGAGACTACACGGCTTTGGAGGAGGAACTCCAAGAAGATCCGTCTACTTAGGGATGCGAGCCCGATCGGTTTCTGTGGTATCTTGGATGGCGCCACGGTTATCTTATTTTCATTGCTATTATTTTTCTCTGAATAAGTTTCGCCTTGCAGGCATACATTTTGTAACTTGGCCATAAGGTCGAGTAACCATTTGGTTATTTAAATAAAGTACTTTATTGGTATCGTTTGGTATGATTGTGATATTTACCGATGTTAAGACTGTGTGCACTAGCGCGTTCTCGAACTAGTCCGAATACACAGAGGGTCGGATTTGCAAATTCGGGGTCCCGACAGAGGTGGTATCAGAGCCAGGTTGACTGTAGGCTCAACCCTAGCTAGAATGGTCGTAATGAGGATAAAACCTATTTTCTAAAGCTAAAAATTTGTGAAGACAAGAAATGACATCTCGACTTATCCCCTTCTCTTTTCTTGTCTCTTGCTGAAATTTTCCCTTACCTTGTCACAATTTAAAAATTCGAATTCTTACGTAAAGCACTCTTGTGACAGATGGAGGAAGAGTTCAACTACGTTGATCCGGGAGTTGGTCACGCCGCGGAACTTTGGCATATGCTCTGAGACTCTCGGAGATTTTGAGAAGCCCCAATACCAAGTGGAAGTGATCAGACAAGCGGGATTGATCAAGGCTTGTGACGTGAGGATTGAGGTACTGCTAGGAAGAAGGGCCCAGGCAATCGCTCGATACACACCAGACCGCCAGGAGATCTACAATGCGAGATGGGTAT
This sequence comes from Rhipidocladum racemiflorum, assembly GCA_036346355.1. Classification (NCBI taxonomy): domain Eukaryota; kingdom Viridiplantae; phylum Streptophyta; class Magnoliopsida; order Poales; family Poaceae; genus Rhipidocladum; species Rhipidocladum racemiflorum. The sequence goes on along the minus strand of CM070578.1, from coordinate 11,218,726 downwards.
CCAAGAAGTATCACGACGAGCAATGCGGCACATTACCCGTATTCACGCCAGAGAGTTGGAGAGCACGGTGTTCCGTTATCACCAGCAGATGATAACCTTCTTGACCCGAAGGAGATTCAGGATGAGGATGCCACGGTTACACAGTTGGCACGATTTATTGTCGCCCAGGAGGATGTACTAGATAATACAAGCAAGGAGCTACAGAAGGCCCGCAAGGAGATCACGACAGAGAAGAATAGATGGCGGGAAGCTCAAGAGTATGTGGCACACCTTCTGCGAAGGATTGACGAGTTGGAGATGACTTTGTACGGACTGCACTCAGAGCCCAGATTGAGCTACACGAGCCGATCGGAGGAGTCGATTCGATGAGGACACCGCTTCTTCGACTACCACAGATGACACGATTCTTTGGACATGGCAATCGTTTCGCGCCTATGCCGCAGCATCCGCACCCAGGCCGTGGAAGTTTTCTCGATGAGTGAGCATAGGTTCTATAGTGAGACTCCTTCGCCGAGTCGAGTCATAGAATAAAGAGTCACCCTTTAGGCGTTAGACTCCAAAATTAGTTCGATTTGGATTTGCTTTGTTTGTCGAGTGTGCATTATGTGTTGCAAGGCCCTTAGGCATTGTAAGCGACCATACCAAGTTATTAATAATAAAGTTGGACCTTAAGGTTACACCTTCCGCCCGCATAAGTTCCATATTACTTGTCTATTCTTGTTTCCCTCTCATCTCTAAACCTAGAGCAAATCGACGGATGGTGAACACCGCGGAAACTTTGGAAGCAATGGAAGTGGTTCTCGCCAAACAGAAAACCCCAATGATGGAGCACCAAAGACCGCCATTGGATATGCAGAATTTGGAGCTTTTCTTGTCGCCTGACTCGATTGATGCATGCTATGATGCAACAAATGCAACACGTCCTTTGCCAGGCCACACCAATCAAGTTAATCGGGGACCACGCCAGAATACAAGACTATCGAGTTCATGAGGACTCACCCACCCACTTTCTCTGGGAATGCCAATCCATTGGAGGCCGATGATTGGTTAAGATCAATCGAGAGGAAGCTACACATAGCTCAATGCATAGGAAATGAGAAGGTACTCTACGCTTCTCATCGGTTGGAAGGGACGGCCAGAATGGTGGGAGAACTTCGTGCACGCAAGAGAACCCTCAAGATATCACTTGGGAAGAGTTCACGGTGCATTCGACAAGATCACGTGCACGAAGGAATCATGGACCTTAAGAAGGAGGAGTTGAGCATCAAGCAAGGTAATCACCGGTGGCCGACTACGAACAAGTTCACACAGCTAGCACGCTACGCACTTTGAGGATGTAGCGACAGATAAATCCGCAGCCTCGTTTTATGAAGGGACTTAACTCAGGATTGCAAGTAGGGTTGATCACCCACACCTTTCCAGATTTCCAAGAGTTGGTGAATAAGGCGCTTATTCTTGAGGACAAGCGCAAGGCCCGGATGAGAACAGAAGCGCAGGATGCAACAAAGAAGGATCACGCCAGGAACGCAATGGCTTTGAGAGTTGCACCAAATCAATTCTTGATTCCAACCACAGAGTGCAACAAGGACACCATCCTCAAAGACCAAGACTCCAATCGTAACTACTGCACTCACCGCTAGAAACGCTTACTCCGTGCAACAAGAAGGAACAAAGTGAGACGCCGCTACAATCGCAACGAGCCGTGACACTTTGCCAACAGCTTGTCCAAAGAAGACAGCAGAGCGACCCGGGCCGCTTCAACCTAGGAACCACCTGCTAGGACGCCAAAGATCAGAGCCACACCCTGCATCGTGGTGAGAGGCCGAGTCAACCATGTCACCGCAGATGCACTGCAGAATGCTACGGACGTCGTACTGGGTAAGTTACTTGTTACTCCCTCCGTTTCTTTTTATAAGGCGTATTTGGTTTCGTTAGGACAAGACTTTGACCAACAATTACTCTATTAGCATATAATTTTTATGACACAAAATTGATATTAGCAGATTTGTATTCAAAAGTACTTATATATAATTATGATTTTGTATTGCATAAATGATATATTAATGAAGTAATCGTTGGTCAAAGTCTTGTCCTAACGAAACCAAATAAGCCTTATAAAAAGAAACGGAGGGAGTAACTCAGTACCTGCAACAGTTTTGTTTGACTCTGGAGCTTCGCATTCGTTTGTTTCGCAAGGCTTTGCTACTAGAAATGATTTGAGGATTGCAAGACTTAAGTGCATGCTTTTAGTTCAAACCCTCGGTTAGAACTCCGAACGAAAGTAGGATGTTCCGGTGAGAATACTAATAGATGGAATAGAGTTCCTAGCAAACCTTATGATTTTGGAGACCCGGACTTTAGACGTCATATTGGGAATGGATCGTTATCCAAGCACAAGGCCGTATTGGATTGTGGACGAAGGACTATCTCGATTGAGAGCCTGTGGGAAGAAAGTGGAATTTCAAGCCACTGCGATTAGAGATGGACAATTGATGGTTAACAGTACCAAGGCAATCGGCATAGAGGATGTCCCAAAGAGTGAATGAGTACCCGGATGTTTTCAGAAAATCTACGGTATGCCGCCAGACAGGGGACATAGAGTTTGTGATAGAGCTTGTACTGCACAAGACCGCAGATAGCAAAGAGACCCTATCGGATGTCCACCGAGGAGTTGGTAGAAATGAAGAAACAAACTAGAGGAGTTAATGGAGAAAGGATTTATCGAGACCAAGTTCGTCGCCGTGGGAGCACCGTTTTGTTTGTCAAGAAGAAGGGCGGGAGTTTCAGGATGTGCATTGACTACCGTGCACTCAATGAAGTCACCGTGAAGAATAAGTATCCGCTACCCAGGATTGATGATTTGTTTGATCGATTAAGAGGAGCGGAGTTTTCTCCAATATTGATCCGAGATCGGGATACCATCGCTTGAAGATCCGATCGTAAGATATTCAGAAGGCGCATTCTCGTCAAGATATGGACATTACGAGTTTACGATTATGTCCTTTGGTCCGACGAATGCGCCAAATTTATTTCATGAATATGATGAATAAGGTGTTCATGGAATATTTGGACAAGTTTGTCGTCGTGTTCATAGACGATATCCTAATCTACTCCAAGACAGAGGATGAACATGCCGAACACTTAAGGCGAGTTTTGGAAAAGGCGAGGAACGACAACTTTTCGCCAAGTTCACAAGTGTGATTTTTGGAAGGACAAGGTGGAGTTTCTTGGACATGTAATGACCGGAATGAGTCGCCAGTAGATCAAAGCAAAGTAGAAGGCGTGTTACATTGGGAACGACCAAAGACGGTGACCCAGATTCTGAGTTTCCTTGGAATGGCAGGATACTACCGCCGTTTCATCGAAGGCTTTTCGACAATTGCGAAACCTCTTACGCAACTCTTGAAGAAGGAAAAGAAGTTTGCATGGACGCTGAATGTGAGAAAGGATTTCAGAGTGAAGAAGCGATTGACGCCGACCGGTGTTAGTTCTACCTGGATGTTGCTCAAAGCTTCGATATTTATTGTGACGCATCGCGCCAAGGACTTGGATGTGTCTTTGCCGATGAGAATGGAAAGGTCGCCGCTTATGCATCAAGGCGCTTGAGGCCGCATGAGGAAAATTATCCGACACATGACTTAGAGTTAGGCTGCCGTAGTGCATGCTTTGAAGATATGGCGTCACTATCGATTGGAAACAGATGTGAAGTGTATACGGATCATAAGAGCCTTAAGTACATATTCACCAATCGGATCGAATATGAGGCGGAGAGAGATGGTTAGAGTTGATCAAGGACTATAATGTTGGAATCCATTACCATCCTGGGAAGGCCAACGTAGTAGCCGATGCTCTGAGTCGGAAAAGCCATACCGTGAGTTCGTTGCTAGCCACATGTCAGGATTAGTTATGTGAGGATTTTCGTAAGATGAAGATTGAGGTTGTACCTATCTGATTCTTGGCCGCATTTGATGTAAAGCCTACCCTAGAGGATCGGATCCGAGAAGGACAGAAGGATGATGACAAGATCCGCAGGATTAAGTCCATCAAGGAGGAAGGCAAGGCAGAGGACTTCAAGTTGGATGAGCAAGGCACGTTATGGATGAAGGATCGGATTTGTGTGCCTAACAAAAGGGAGTTAAAGCAACTGATTCTGGAGGAAGCCCATGACTCCAAGTACTCAATTCATCCTGGAAGCGCCAAGATGTATCAGGATCTGAAGGAGAGATTCTGGCCGAGTATGAAACGTGAAGTTGCCGAGCATGTTGCATTGTGCGGCGTATGCCGGAGAGTCAAGGCAATGCATCGAGAGACCGGCAGGATTGCTACAACCGTGAAAATACTCGAGTGGAAGTGGGAGGAAATCGGAATGGATTTCATTACCGGTTTGTCAAGACTCAAGGAGGTTATGACTCCATATGGGTTATAGTGGATCGCTTGACTAAAGTAGCCCATTTTATCCCCGTGAAGACCACTTACTCGGAGATAAATTAGCATAATTGTACATGATCGGGATTGTCTGTTTGCACGGAGTGCCAAAGAGGATTGTATCAGACGGAAGGAACCCAATTTACCTCAAGGTTACGGAATAAGTTGCATGAAGCCATGGGAACCCGTTTGAACTTCAAGATGCCTTATCATCCACAGACGGACAGACCAGGCCGAAAGAGTCAACCGATTCTGGAGGATATGTTGAGAGCTTGTGCATTAGCTTATGCTACTTCTTGGGATAAGAGTTTACCGTATGCCGAGTTCGATTACAACAATAGTTATCAGCTAGTTCTGAGATGTCACCTTTTGAGGCCTGTATGGTCGACTCGCTGTCGGACGCCATTGAATTGGAATGAGACCGTGGCGCCGTGTCTTTGGGCCTGATATTCTTCAAGAGGTCAAGAGCATCGCTATGATTAGGGAAAGGTTGAAGATAGCCCAATCTCGGCGGAAGAGTTATGCCGACAATCGTCGCCGAGACTTGAGTTTTGAACGAGAAGACTTTGTTTACCTCGAGTTACGCCTCTCGGGGAGTTAAGAGGTTCCATGCCAAAGGGAAACTTGCACCTGCTATGTTGGACCATTTAAGATTTTGAGCCGCAGAGGCGAAGTTGCTTATCACCGGAGTTGCCGCAATCGTTGGCGGGAGTGCATGATGTATTCCATGTGTCCTGATTGAAGAAGTGTCTCCGAAGTTCCCGAGGAATGCAGACACCGCTAGAGTCAATTGAGTTGCAAGAGGATTTGACTTATAAGGAGCATCAGTGAAGATTCGGACACAATGGATCGAGAAACTAGAAATAAGTCAACCCGTTTTGTAGAGTTCGGTGGAGTAACCATGCAGAAGCGAAGCGACTTGGGAGTCACAAGAGGATTTGAAGAAAGAGTTTCCAAACCTATTCGTAGTGAGCCACGAATCTCGTGGACGAGATTCTATTAAGGAGGTTTGTAACACCCCAAAAATTTTGCTTTTCTTGAATTCATGTGTGATTTGGCACTTTGGTGAATTTTTGGAATTTTCTCGAATTTATTTGGATTTATTTGGAATTTATTTGAATTTATTCCATTTTGAAATAATTAAAGAATTTGATTTTGCAAATAAAATTTTGTTGGAAATATTTTATTTGAGTCCAAAATGATCCAAAATATTTTCCGTAATTTTTCTCGAATTTTTCAGTATTTTGCTATTTTTAATGAATTAAATGAATTATCGGGAATTATTTTAAATATTAAATCATTGGAAAATGCGAGTGGTTTGTATCGTGTTCATCCGATCGAGCCCGAGTCGGACTCGAGTTCGAGTCCGACAGCCACGTGGTCGAGCCGAACCCGCTCGCTTCAACCCTAGTTACGCCGACCGCCGTTGGATCAAGATCCAACGGTTGTGATTGGCGCCACGCCGCCTAGTCGAGACCGAAGTCGAACCCGTTCGTGCGGCGATCGTGGCCGTCTGGTCGCGGCCGCGTGGACGGCTAGGATTGAGCCGCGTCGCCGCTGCCGTGTCCGGAAGCCGGACTGCCGCCTGCATCGGCCTCGCCATGGAAACCGTCGGCATCTCGACGTCCGAGCCAGATTTAAGGCGTGAGTGCGTGCACGAGGATCACCGCCACCGCGGCGCACCTTTTGCCCTAGCCGCCACTCGGAGAGCTCCTCCGTGCTCACGATTCCTCGCCGGAGTTGATTAGTGGTTAATTTAGGGTTTTGGCGTCGTTCGCCGCCGCCCACCGCTTCTCCGTCGTGTTGGTGGCGGATCCGAGACCGCAAGGACGCAGGCGCGTCTGGGAGTAGCGATCACTTCACCGGAGACGCCCTCAAACGCCGTGTGGGAAGGTCGCCTTCCCGACTCCGACGAGCGGCCGCCGCAACACCATCGTCAACCCCAAGCACGCCAACCGTCCGATCGAAATCCAACGATCCAGGTGAGCCACGTGTAACCAAAACCTCGGAACCCAGATCGGATGCGGACCGTTGGATTAAGATCCAGCGGCCCCACGATCGGCCACGCCCGCTTCCAACACATGAGCCTAGATCCAATCCGAGCCGTCGGATTTCAAACCAACGGCCAGGATAGCGCCACGTGTACTCTAGTCTGCAGACACTCGCGCGTGGCGCTGTCTCGACACGCCGCTGCGTCTCGAGGCTCACGTCGGCCGCCGCGCCCGCGCCAAAGATGAGCCCAAGCCGACAAGTGGGGTCCGTGATGTCGATGACACGCGGTCCGGTGGACCGGATTCACCGTGGACCAAGCCGTGCCGTCGCCGATCCACAAAGACAAGATGCGGGACACGTGTCATCACGGGCGATGCCACGTGGCATGATGGCGTCATCTTTGGCGTCATCGTGGGAGCCGTTCGGTCTTGGCGTCGACAAAACTTGTGGACCAATCGGAGGTCGCCACGTGTCCATGCCGACGCAATAATTAATTTCGAAAAGAAAATGATTTATTAATTGAAATATTGATTCAAATTTAGATTCAAACTTCAAACGCTTATAACTTTTGCGTTTCAACTCCGATTTGAGTGATTCAAATTTCTAAATTTGTATAAAATTAAGATCTACCTAAATATAAATTTTATTTAATTTTTGGACTAAAGTTTTTCTCTGTAAAATTATTTAATTGATTATTTAAACTTTAAATAATCATAACTTTTGCGTTTTAACTCCAAATTTGACGATTCCAGTTTCTAAAAATCCAGAAAATTATGTTCTCTCTGTTTATGGATTTTATTTGGAGTTTTGGGATGTTTTTGCCTAGTGTTTATTTGTGTATTTGCTATTTGCACGCTTTACGAGTAGACGTTGAAGTGCCGGAAGGATTCGAAGGAGAAGTGTTGACTCAGGATCCAACTCAAGACCAAGAGCAAGTACTTTTTCAAGGCAAGTTGTGCTTTGACCATGTTGATCCTATTTCGAAATCTATTTTGATTTTAAACTATCGCATGCTAGTTCAATTAGAAAAATACTTTGTTTAAACATGGGGATTAGATAAATACCAATTTGCTGTATGACACCTTGATTATCTAAGTATGTGCCATGATCCCTTGTCACCCTAGTTGTGGATTACTAGTTGGACATTATTAACTTGCCAACATGGATTTAGACCGATGTAGTACCGCTTAGACTCGCCACGTGCTCATAACATGATTTTGGATAATTAAATGTTAATATTGACTTAATGATATATTGAACCTGTTTTGGAAAAGTATCATGTGATGTTGATGGCACGTGGTGCATGGTAATCAACTGGAGTTTGATAAACGATTTCGGCCGGGGCATGTGGCAAGAGTAATCAGTGTGCCGGTTGTGGCGTTAGGAATGTTGATTTGGTTCTTGGGTAGTCTTGCCCTGGTCACTCTAAGGACTTAACCTTGCAAGCCTTTGAACCAGGTCATACTTGCAACCACATGGTGGAATGGGACGGCCCTAGTTGACTAAGTCGCTAAGGACTCACTTGTGGAGCCTCAGGGTGTCAATTACACCGTTTGTGTGATTGTGCGGGGAGCGTATCGTGGTCGTGGCCGGATACCCATCTAATCGGTGTGTTGGTCCCATACTTCGCCTTGGCTAAGGGAAGGGATGGTGTAGAGCACCTGAGCAGGAGAGGACCACTGTGTTGTTTGAGGCTTAGAAAGGCTTTGTTACTGAGGAACTCGCCTTTGTGGTGTTTGATTTGTATCTTGTGGGTAAAGTGCATAACCTCTGCAGAGTGTAGAATCTATTTAAATAGCCGAGTCCACTGTGATCGACAATGCTCGGAATTACTGATCAAGGGTTAGATTTTACGAAAATAACTTGGATTTGAAAGGTTGGTGCAGTTTAAGAATAAAGATGATGGTAATGTGGTTTAGGATGGGGAAAATGTTTATTAAAACTTCTTGAAAAGTTATTTACGCTTTACTTATTTCTCTTGCTTCCGAATCTACCTATATTACTTGTCAAATGTCTTTATCGCAAATATACCTTGAGCTATTCCTTTGTACCAAGCCATGCATATAGTATATTAGCTTGCATTCTGTGCATGACTTCTTTGAGTACCAAGTACTCACCCTTGCCTCAACACAATACCAGTTGAAGAGGAGACTACACCACTTTGGAGGAGGAACTCCAAGAAGATCCGTCTACTTAGGGATGCGAGCCGGTCGATTTCTGTGGTATCTGGATGGCGCCACGGTTATCTTATTTTCATTTGCTATTATTTTTCTCTGAATAAGTTTCGCCTTGCGAGGCATACATTTTGTAACTTGGCCATAAGGTCGAGTAACCAGTTTGGTTATTTAAATAAAGTACTTTATTGGTATCGTTTGGTATGATTGTGATATTTACCGATGTTAAGACTGTGTGCACTAGCGCGTTCCTGGACTAGTGCTGAATACACAGAGGGTCCGGATTTGCAAATTCGGGGTCCTGACATCGTCTTATGCACTTTGTTATATATTGAATTTGATTCTCATGGCAGTATGGCACTGGTAACAGTTTTGAAGGCTGTGCTTTTGATGCTGCAATGTAATTTTGTACTTTGTGAATTACTTGCCATGGAATGAGTCGGTAGGTTGCATCTGTATGATTGTATCATACTTTGCTACCAAGACTAATGTTTAGTATATCATGCAGATCTAGCCATACAGATAGACTCTGCTGACTGTGATGAGAGACGACTGAGCCTCCTGCGAAAATTCTTCTTCTGGTTGGAGGTGATCTATGCTTATCATCCTATTTATTGTTTTGTTTGCAATGCTAATGGTCTCTTATAATGGAAGTAAAGTTAGTGAATTATAAATGGTTCAAACGGCTTTACCCAACAAATTTCTTAAATTACCCTAGTGAAAATTGAGGATTATTGTTCCTCATTTAACGGTGCAGTGGTATGGTTGGAAATATGTCCACGTATGAGATGCTTGCTTGCTTCATGATTTGCTGTAAAGGGAAGCAAAGTTCAGTATTAGCAGTAACATATGATACTCAGTATTAGCAGCAACCTACCATACTCAAGGATGATAAATTCTCTGTGTTTCCTTTTATGATGGAAATCGCTTAAGTAATTTCAAAATTGGTCCATGGAATTCATGGAATAAGACAATTATCTACCGTTCTACTGCAGGCATAAAAGGGGACTTGTTTGATTTTCATTCTGTGGATTTTATTTCTCGCATCAGATCAGATATTATCCAGGGATGATCTGGTGACTAACCGATGAATGTTCATGCAATATAGTTATAGTATTTGAAAATCTCATCTCTAGCAAAAAAAAAAAAAAGAAGATCTCCATCCATTTAAATTGCTCCTCTCTTGGGACTGGCTTTGCTGAAGGCACCGGAGAGTTAGTGGACTAAAGCCAAATTTATCCTCATTATTTGCAGAACTTATGCCATGAGGGGGCGCACATGCCATGGATCCCCAGGGCGCTAGCCTGTGATCCCATTGCAACAGATGACTATGAGCCGGAACAGCAACCAATGCTTGCGCTCGAGATGCTCCAACCCCAAGAAGAAAACTGAAGCACCTTCCATTGCCAGGGCCGAGGGGTCAGCTGAGCCTGTGCATTCCTTGCATCTCTTTGTTCTGATGCGGCAAGGCTCCTCTGTGGCCATCTACAAATAGCATGCCTGTTGCGGCACCCCTTAAAAACCAGAATGTGTGTGTGTGTCAGTGTGTGTGTGTGTGTGTGTGTGTGTGTTCTTGTGCTCAAATCTACCGGGTGTGTGTAGGTTTAGCTTTTTTGTTGTACAGCTGCATGTAACTCGCAACGCTTGTTTGTATTTCTGCTTAAGCTTGCACAATGTTCAGTGATCCCTTGCTTTAGTGCTGCTCCGAGATTCCATGTCTCGAAGGACTTTTACCATGAGCCCATAGTGAATGCCTTGCTCATGGCACGAATCAGGCCCATTTTGTTCCACATTTTGTTTTCTAGGAGCATAACAAGATGTTGTAGCAACTGAAGCTTCATGAAGAGGTGCTGCTAGCTAGGTCAACTAAAAGTCCGATGCTACATTGTGGTCGCTGTAGTAGTTGAAGCTAAGGCGGGAGAGTACTGCTCCTCAATTTTCAGCTTCACTCCAACTTCGTGTAGCTAAACACCTCAGCTACACAGAACTCCGGCTTCAGAAAAAATGTGAATCTAGGGGGGCTGCTTCATGGTTTTTGTGGAGCTCCTCAAGGGGTACTCCAAGAAACACTGTTTCATACCCACTCGTGAAGTTCATAGGTAATTACCCACCTTTGCCATTAGTTACACATATGAGGTAATTACCCACCTCCATTCAACATCCAAGGGCACAAATGGGTATCCACATCAAACCCATCTATTCTTGAAGCTAGATCTAATTTGCAAACCAAACACCTCCCTTCCATACTTCAACTTTATGATGGAGCTACTCTATGATAAAGTTGGTGGAGTGGAGCTGATTTTTTTGGAGTGGAGCTCTCCCAAACAGGCCCTAAGACAATTGTTTTCTTGTTTTTGCTGTTTGAGGAGAAGCTGCCTATGTAGAGGTGAGGTGCCGAAAGGAAGAAAATTACTAGCCCGAAATGCGGACGCGACTCTCGGCCCGCTGGGTCGTAGACAGAGCTCGTACGTGAAGAAGCCTATTTGAGCCTATTTGAGCAACACTATGGACCCTCCTCGTGGGGCCCATCATGGCCATGTGTTTGGGACGCACCATGTGGTGTGATGTGAGGTCTTCGATCCGATAGATTGATGCTCTCTGTCATTGTACTGCTTACTGTACCGACACTTTACAGTTTGGTTGGAACTTGCATTCTTGCAACGATCGGAAAGTACCTGATAGGTGTTTTTAGCCTCTTTTTTTTGTTAGAAGTTGAATAAATAATATTAAAAATATAAATGAATATATATATATATATATATATATATATATATATATATATATAGTGATTATTTATCTCTTCGTTTGTTTTAAAATTTGTACAATTTGTATTCAGTGGCAATGTATTTAAACACATCTTAAATTCTGTTTGGATTTTATAAGAATCGATCAATTTTATGGGAGTTTTGATAAATTCATGCTTATGAAATGGTGATTTATTTTCCAAATTTTAATATGGCAGCTGCTTAAAATGTGTTTTCTTCAGGAGCTTCGAAGTGTCCCTTTAAGAAGAGGTGAAGGAGCGAGTACTGCGTGTGTGTGCGTATGTGGGGGTGCATGTGTGTATACGTATATAGCTTGTCTGTTCTTCTTCTTTCTGTAATGAATACCAGAGCTCTGACCAATCTTAAAAAGAAGAAGAAGAAGAGGTGAAGATTCATGTATCAACGAGATTCCATAGTGTATAGAGCACAATACAGCATGACACAGATCCTAATTGTCTAATTGTCCCTTAAGTACAGGCATAATTCCCCTGAAAAAAATAATACATGCACAAATCACTCATTAAGGGGTGTACTAGCAGATATTTTTTTTACAGTTTGCGTTGTTTCCCAGGGGAAAAAAGAACATGTGTTTATAGAGAAAAAAAAAATGGCCGAATCACCATTTTCGTGTACCATGTACCGAGGAACCACGAGGAAAAAAAAAAGAGAAAATGAAGAGAAGAAAATGCTTGATGTGTCACTGATCAAAGTAGACCTCCTTCCCTTCATCTCAAGCAAAGTCAGTGTGTAGAACCTTATGTGAACTAAAACATGAACATTATCATAATCTAGTGTAAAACATGATCACCAAAGAATACAAAAATTAGTAACTTTAGTTTAAACGGTGAAGATGAAGACGCCATTAGATCTTGCTTGGTTGATTTTGAGGGTCGGGGAAGAATAACACCGTGATCTTCACAGTGACGGTATCGATATTCAGTAGCCTCGCGCCAAATCCTAGATCGGATAGGATGTGTCGGGGGTTCGTGAACTCAAGAGCAAGCCTCAACTTGAGTCCCGGTTCCTTTTCTTTTAATATAGCGCTGACTAACGGGACCGAAAAACCAATTTATTTGATATGCTCCCGACCAAGGCCAATAAACATGAGTTACAGTGGCCCTTAGATCTAAATTTTTCAGGATTGATTTACCCAAAACGGAGATCACCACTAACAGCCAGGTCAAGCTAAGTCCGTTTGTAACCAAGCCGAGCAGTCCTGCGCGCGAGAGCAGTTTCCATTTCCGGCCATCCAACGCTGAAGCAACCGAAAGACCCTCAACACCATTCCCTCTACGGCAGCCAGCAGACAGCAGTCCAGTATCCTTCACTCCCCCTCCTCCCCCAACCATGACATCGACACCCACCACAAAGATTCACACCTCCACAGCTCTCAAGCTTCAGAAGGGAGGAGGGAGGAGTCGGGTCTTGGCTTGTTCGTTGTGTTCTACTTGGAGGAGGTGAAGGGAAGGAGGAGGGATGGGGCGCGGCAAAATCGAGATCGAGAGGATCGAGAAGTCTACGAACCGGGAGGTGACGTTCTCTAAGCGGCTAGCCGGGATACTCAAGAAGGCCTGCGAGATTGGCGTGCTCTGCGATGCCGAGGTCGGCGGCGTCATCTTCTCCAGCGCCGGCAAGCTCTACGATTACTGCTCGCCCAAGACCACGTCCGTGCTCTCTCTCTCTCTCTCTCTCTCTCTCTCTCTGTGTGTGTGTGTGGGGGGGGGGGGGGTCATTTGTTCTTGGGACATATTCATCTTAATTACATTGTGTTTGGAAGTGATCACAAAGATGCAAACTTTGGCCTGATGTTAGCCTGCCGAGGATCTTGGAGAAGTACCAGACCAACTCCGGGAAGATACTGTGGGATGAGAAGCACAAGGTGCGTGCTTGTCGGTCTATTTTAGCAATTTTGTTTCAGTACCAATCGAATAGAAACGGTCTAAAAATGGAATCTTTGAAATGTTTCAGAGCCTCAGCGCGGAGATCGACCGGGTCAAGAAGGAGAACGACAACATGCAGATCGAGCTCAGGCCAGTGCTTCACCTTAGATTTTGCATTTTTTTTTACTTGTACACACTTCGGTCTTTGCTTATGTTGCGATTGTGGTGGTCTGTGTCTGGTGATGGGTTGTAGGCATTTGGAAGGCGAGGATCTCTGCAGCCCAGGGAGCTGATCGCGATAGAGGAGGCGCTCCAGAACGGCCAGACCAACCTGCGGGACAAGCAGGCAATTATGGACTTCAGAGTTTGATAGTTGCAGCTTGCAAGCACCGCAAATTTTTTTGTTTGGAATGTTTCTGTTTCTGATGTTGTCGCAGATGGATCACTGGAGGATGCATAGGAGGAATGCATGAGCTCTGAATTTGGTTCTTGTGTAGACCACAAGGTTTTAAATCACAATTTTCACGTTTTCGCTGCAATGCCCCCTCCCCCAAAAAAAAAAAAAAAAAAAAAAAAAAAACTAAATCATAAAAACATGATACTTTATAATATACTAATATTTTCATAATAAGAATATAAGTTAAATTCAGAATCAACAAACATATTAATATATGTTCAAATAACCATAAGTGATAACTATGTCGCAATATTCGGTAGCCTCGCGCTAAATCCTAGATCGGATAGGATGTGTCGGGTACGTTTAATCTCTGTTCTTGTTGCTAGAGAGAGAATAGTATGCGTTGCTGATGATCATCAAGAACCAGAATAACAAAGCTTGATGTAAATGGCATTCATTTCGTCATTTGAATAGAATGTGTTATGATATGGTTAGAGTCCGTGTCCCTGTATGGTAGGACTCTATCTATTAGTGGGCGAATCCGAATTAATCTCCAGGGGTCCTCCACTATATATAGGGCATTACTTTTGTACAGAAATGATCAATCTAATAAAAAAAGAGGTTTTCCCCTATATTGTGTACGCTCTTTTTCTTTTGTTCGTGTGATTGCTTGGCGTGCCGCGGATTGGCGTGGGTGAACGATCTTGTTTCACAACACGTTATCAGCACGAGTCTCTACCACAAGAAGCGGAGAATCGTTGACTACGACGAACGACTACTACCGGCGATTGATCGTCCGATCCGATTTGCAATCAACTCGCCATCAAGCCGGCATCCAATCGGATCGCCGAAAAAGTCCTACGCGACTCTATCCTACGCAATAGTCAACACATCGGGCATCAAGAATGTAAGTAATCGCGCATGATCAAAATCCTGCAGATTGTCTCATTGGATGTATTGATCTAATCTACTGTTAGAGGTCGTTCTTGATCTGTTACTGTCCATAAAAAAAAATTGTTTAGCACACTATTAAAAGTTCCATACACTGAGTTTATTTTCTAGCTTTTTAGCCATGTTTAATATGTGGTAAATTAATTTTTCCTGTTACTCAAGTAATTCTGGAAATTGTTTAAATATTAACAGAAAATTGCAAAATTTGCTAGAAAATTATGAGGACCGGTTGGAATTTGATTTCAGTAATGAAGGAACCGATGCAAGACAATTGGTGTCTAGAAAAACACACATGAGGCTTGGTTCTTTAATTGGCACCCGGAAATGGGAAGTGCTCCCTCCCTTATGTGAGCCCTAGGGGCGAGTTGACCTGGCCATGAATCGAGTTGACGGAGACATTCATTACCTGTTTTCACTCCTAGCCAACAAGAGTTACATAAGATGCAATTAGCATTATGCCATGTTTAATTGATGTTGAAATCTATCCCCACGAACTCCAGAAGAATGGTGAGATAAAAATAATGCAAACTAAGTGATGTGAAAATCTAACAGATTTATTCACAAAATCTTTGCCAAAATCTACCTTCCAAAGGTACGTCAATGGCATTGGAATGAGACGACTTAGAGATTTGCTGAGTTCAGTGGGAGTAAATACTGAACCATAATCCCTTTTGCTCGATCCTGAATATCATAGTTTATATCTTGAAAATTATAAGTTGTGCTCTTTGTCGGTGTATTCTACACCAGGTGCCCACTGCACTTTAGTAAAAGCCGCCGCTATCGGACACGTGGCATCCAGGTCACGCCACTAGCGGTCGGAGAGGTCGCTGCCCAGCGAGTAGGTGGCGGCCAGGCCACGTCGCGGGCGGCTAGCGGTGATCGCCGGCGGGAAGGCGGCGACCAGGCCACGCCTCCGGCGGCCAGCTAAGTGATCGCCGGCGGGAAGGTGGCGACCAGGCCACGCCTCTGGCGGTCAGCTGAGTGATCGCCGGCGGGAAGGTAGCGACCAGGCCACGCCTCTGGCGGTCAGCTCCGTGGTCGCCCAGCGGACAGGTGGCAGTCAGGCCACGCCGCTGGCGCGCAGTTCCCGAGGCCACCTAATGACCTACGCAGCATTTCAAGAGGTCATGGACATTTAATGCGTGACGTGCGCATTAGATGGGGGTAATGAAGGCCACAGTCCGGTGGCGTGTGTTCCCAATGCGCGCCATAATGGTGGGTGACGTCAGGGTGCAATTTCCCACCCCGGTGGAGCGGGCGAAGCCGGCAGGCGCGGCGCTCAAGGACGGGGGAGAGGATGTCTGCGCTAGGGCATTAAATGTGTTGCAGGAGCCTTTAATGCCATGGAGTAGGGTAATGAGTATAGCTCGCTGTGCAAGCCTCCCATGCGCCTCGGCCAGCCCGAGTATAAAAGGGAGTTGGGGTGCATGGGAGTGGAGGTTGGATCATTTTTGCTCAGATTAGACTCTCCACTCTGGGTAGGTTGGTCTGAGCTTCTTTAGGTTGCTGTTCATCTTCCAACTCTTTCCAAGGGCACTGAAAACACAAAAAGATAGGAGTAGGGCTATTACTCTCAGGAGGGCCCGAACCTGAGAAAACGTCTGGATCTCCTTGCATGCTTCGCCCCTGATTCTCTCTTTCCTGAGCAATCTCCACGAAAGCCCCGGTTAGAACTTAGTATACCCCTCGCCGGAAGGGGTCTGTTGGCTCATATGCCGACACTCTTTTTCCCTTAAGTGAGTTTTCTTGAAGTTTTTCACATCAAAGTTTTTAATGAGGCAACTAGTGTAACACGGAGTGCAATTGCAATGTACTCTTTTCTCCGTCCCTTTTTTTCCATTGGGTTTTTGGGAGGAGTTTTTAATGAAACATGTGCATTACGCGGTATTCGCCCAAGGGGGAGGAGTGTTATGATATGGTTAGAGTCCGTGTCCCTGTATGGTAGGACTCTATCCATTGGTGGACGAATCCGAATTAATCTCTAAAGGTCCTCCACTATATATATAGGGCATTGCCTTGTACAGAAACGATCAATCTAATAAAAAGAGAGGTTTTCCCCTATATTATGTGCGCTCTTTTTCTTCTGTTCGTGTGATTGCTTGGCGTGCCACGAATTGACGTGGGATGAACGATCTTGTTTCACAAGAGAATGTACAAAAATCAATTTAAACCAAGAAATGCTGACACATACCTCTGGACTTCAATTAACCAGAACTTGTACAAGCATTACATCCCTTACCCCCATAGTTCTTAGCTAGACCTCGTGTTCCTAAATCCATCAGCAAACATTGCCGCCTCCATCACCTAAGCATGTCCCTGTTATCCATGAACGGGCCACTGAACGCCGGTGAAGCACTGAAGTTGCTTCCGGCTTCGCTGAACATGATGCCGTGCCCGTACGGAAGCGGCCTGTCCGGCAACTCCGGTATGTCCATGTCCCCTTCCAGCATCTTCACAGCCTCGGTGATGGTTGGCCGGAGCGCCACCATCACGTGCGCGCACAGGATACCCACAAGCACAAACTTCTCCATGACCCCTCCTCTCGGGCTCTCGCCCGTCGACAACGCCTCGTCGAGCACCTCCCTTGCCTGGCCGGCCTTGATGAGCGTCCATGCCCAGTCGGTGATCAGAACGGGCCCTGCCGGAGCCGTCATGTCAAGCACACGCCGCGCACTCAATATCTCGAGCAGCAGCACACCGAAGCTGTACACGTCGCTCTTCTCTGTCAATTGCCCGTAGAGCGCGTACTCCGGCGCCAGGTACCCGTGCGTGCCGGCAACGCGCGTCGTGAGGTGCGACTGCCCTTCCCGGCTCCTCCTGGCCAGCCCGAAATCTGCCACGCGCGCACGCATGTCGCCGTCGAGCAATATGTTGGTCGCCTTGATGTCCCTGTGATAGATCGCCGGTTTGACGCCATAATGCAGGTACTCCAGCCCCCTCGCCACGTCCATTATTATGCTCCGCCGCTGCCCCCATGTCAATGCCGGCCGTTTGCTGCCTCCTTGCCTGTCCCGGAAGATAAACTCCTCGAGCGCACCATTGGGCATGAAGTCGTACACGAGGAACCTCTGCTTCCCTTCCTCGACGTCCTCGTCGGCAATGCAACAGCCACGCAGCGGCACCAGGTTCCGGTGCCGGAGGTGGCTGATGATCTCCACCTCGTTCGTGAACTCCTCGTCCCCGCCTTCCACGTCCGGGTCGAGCATCTTCTTGACGGCGACCACGGACCCGTCCGCGAGCACGCCGCGGTAGACAGCTCCGAACCCACCGCGCCCGACGAGGTTGCAGTCGGCGAAGCCGTCCGTCGCTTTGCCCAGATCGGCAATGTCGAATAGTATCGACCCGGTGTTGGGCCGCGGGTGCGACCGCCGCTCCTCCGACCCCTCCACGGAGATCTTGTGGTTAATCTTCTTCTTGTTGGCATGCCTTCTTTTTCTCCAAACAAAGAATGCGAGAAGTGATACGAGCAGGACGAAGGCGATTGGGATAGCGGTGGCGTAGATGGATGCGTTGTGGGACTTGGAAGGCGGGGCGGGAGGGGAGGAGAGGCCGAGGCCGAGGATGCAGTTGGCGGTGGGGAGGGAGGTGGGGCCAGCAGTGCTGGATACGCCGGCAGCGTACACGACGGTGAGGTAGAAGCAGTTCAGCGATACGTTGGCGTTAGCGGCGGCGATGAGGTGGGAGGTGGCGTCGATGCCGGCGGAGAGGCAGCGGGCGCAGAGCGGTAGCGGGGAGAGGTCGGGGCCGCAGGCGGCGTCCAGGGCCGCGACGGACTCGTTCCCGACGACGGCCGTGTACTCCGCGGCGGTGGTGACGCCGGCGCAGAAGGACGGGGAGGCAGCGAACTGGTCCGGCTCCGGGAAGCAGGCCGGCACGAGGGAGGTGCCCGGGAGGGAGACCGGTGGCGCGGCGATCGCCGCCGCGAAGTCCCTGAGGCACGCGGCGGAGGCGTCCGCGGAAGGGACGCGGAAGTGGCCCGTGGCGCGGAGCCGGCCCGCGAGGCCGATGCTGAGCACGGAGAGCAGCGTCTGGCAGCACGCCGTCATGTTGGACGCGCCCCCCGCGCACGGCGTGGGGTCCCACGGGAACGTCGTCACGTAGCTCAGATCGAGCGGGCAAGTCCCGTTGCCGCCGCCACCACCCGCCCCAGCCACTCCCTCCGGCGAGCGGGCGAGCAGCAGCAGGGCTAGCGGAAGAAACCTGAGGAGCACCGGGGCCGTCATTTCCGTGAGCAGTTGGTGTGCCGGGAGGCGACGAGTGGTGGAGCAGAGTGAGGACAAATAGCCGAGGGGAGGGAGAGTGGTTGTAGTAAAATGGGGCGGCTACGCCAAGGATTGCGTGTACGGATTAATTTATAGGTTGCCCGAGGATTTTCGGTGCCTATCGGGGAGTGTGACTGGGAAGGTCGCTGGAAACAGGGGAGGGCCGGAGGAGTTGGTGGGCAAACGGAAGTACCCTCTCTTTATTTTTATAGGTACGATTTGATGTGCAGTTTCAGTTTAATACACATGTTAGAAATACTAGAAAGTTCAGCGCGGCGCACGTCACGCACGCGACTGGTTATAACTTCGAAATTTTTTGAAGAGTTTTTATTTGAGTTTTTTTTTTGAGAAAAAACGGGCTAAAACGTACTCTCTAAATCTTCGAAGGGTCTTTTGGAGCGCTATTTTTGTTCGGAACGAAAAAATGGACCAATGCGCTCGCTTTTCGTATTCTCGGAGGATTTTTTGCAATTTTTCGGATGGTCATAACTGCGAAACCTTTTTTTTGGAGGGCTTTCTTTACGCTTTTTAAATAAAAGAGTTTTTTTTTATGAAAAATGGATCGGAGCGTTGAAAGGACCGGGATGTCGGCCTAGAGGGGGGGTGAATAGGCGATTATAAAATTATACCAATTTAAATTAATCTATCAGAGATAATGCGGAAGCAATTGGGATAATTAAGTTTTGCAATTTAAATAATTCAGCCCGAGACAGTCAACTCGGAGACTCCGGATATTTAGTCCGGATACTCCGGTATGTCCGGATACTCCGGATCAATATACCGGATACTCCGGGTTACTGCTTCGGTCGAGCAGAGAGACAATAAATTGAAGCGCTTCTTTGATTCTAGTGATACAAATTACTCTACTACAATGAATCAAGTATATTAGCAAGAATAGATGCAGTAGATACAATCTAATTGATCTAATCACAAGAATCGAAAGCAAGTTAAGCGGATGAGCAAAAGAGTAAACCGAAGTAAGGAAGGAGACACGAAGATTTTATCCCGAAGTTCGGATCCTTAAGGGGATCCTACGTCTCCGTTGAGGCGGCTCGGTCACACTTGAGCCGGGGTCTCTTTCAACCCTCTTCCTCCCGGTGTTGCACAATGCACTCGCCGGTCTTCACTTCTTTGATTCCTTTCCTTGCGGAGGCGGAATCGGACCTTCACAAACTTTCGGTGGCCTTCCACACAACGCTTGGAAGCTCACCGGCAACTCCTAGCCGTCTAGGAGACCTCAACCTCCAAGAGCAACAAATGCTCCCGAAGAACTCACTTAGAGTCCACCTCAAGTGCTCAACACACTAATCAACTCAATCCGATCACTACCCACTCTCACACCCAAACCTTCACTCAAAAGGGATCACTAAGATCTAGGGTTAGAGGGGCTTTTGGGAGCTCAAGATCACTAAGAAGAACACTTCAAAGCACCAAGGAACTAGCTCCACTCCTCAAATCAATCCTCAATCCAAACACCTCTCTCCACTACCCAACCCTTCACAAAAGGGGATCACTAAGATCTAAGGAGTAGGGAGGAGTATTGGGGGCTCAAAAACTCACAAAGAACACCTCTAATACCCAGCAAAAACCTCCCCCAACGGCTCTTTGAAGTGGGCAAGAAGGGGGCTTTAAATAGAGGAACCCAAAAAACTAGCCGTTTGGACCGAACTGGTCAACCCGGAGACTCCGGACATTTAACCCGGACACTCCGGATCATCCGGATACTCCGGTATGTCCGGATACTCCGGATCATCCGGAGTCTCCGGACATTTAACCCGGAGTCTCCGGATCTCGAGCAAGACGCAGCAAATGATTTAAAACGGGCATAACTTTTGATCCCGGACTCCGATTTCGACGAATTCGGACTTTTCGGAAAGCTATGAACGGTGGCTACACAACTAACAAGGTCTCACTACCCAAATCCCAAAGGGTCAAATCAGATTTCACAAAGAATCCACAAGGAGACCTCAAATTCTCACTTTCCGATACTAACAACACTTCTATCCCTCACACCAACCCACCTACACCTAGGTGAACAAAGTGTGACTTAGGTTTCTTAACCTTAGACAAGGATAGACCACTTTTGAGCACTTGAGACTTATCTAAGTGATTTCAACGATTGCATCCCTCTTAATAGTACGGCAATCCTTAGACTCAAATTTAACACAAAATCTAAGTCTTACACTAAGCTTACATGCCGACTTCTTCCGGATGCACGGTGCATGATGGCGCTTCCACAAGGATTGATGATGCCCTTCGTCTTGTCAACCTCAACGCGCTTCACCTCATGAGACTCTCGTCCTCTCGACCTTGACCTCGATCATCACCAAGACGATCCTCCATCAAGTCGAATCTGACTTAGTCCTCAGCTGTTGGTGACACCGCTGTCTTGTTGACTTTGACTCGCTTATCATCCTTCAAACCACTTGGTCATCATACACACAGCTTTGGGACGTAATTCTTATCAAAGCACTCAGCAAACACATTAGTCCCACAAGCTCAAAAGATATGAATTAGAATTAAATGAATGAGATGAAATACAACAAGTGTTTCATATAAAGAAGCACAATATGAATGGAAACACTTGACAATAGAAATATTCTCTGCTAAGTGCATTATGATGAATATATGATTGATCTAACTGCATTAGAGAGATAATTGCCAATATGAAGAATCAATTAAATCATGGCAAGGACCACATACTTTGCTTAAATGAAGCACATGATAGAATATACACGAATTACACATGTGCAAATAATATTTGGAATGAGAGTAAATGATGTGATCCAATTCTAGATTAAACTTCATTAGGAGAGGTGCATTAGAAGATACACAACTAAAACATGTATGCACCAAGTCAATATGAAGCAATGAAGTTTAACTCTAGTCAACACAAGCATATTAAAAGCAAAGCACATAATTAACTCAAATGAATATATATATGCACAAGCAATTATGACATGAATCAATGTGCACATATGAAATAAACAAGTTACTTAGAGTTCAATATGCATTTGCTAAAGAGGAATGCAATGACAAATATGGAAGGAATACCGAGATTGCATACCTCATTTTTGCTTAACCATCCCAATTGATTTTCCTCTAAAATAGATGAGACTAATATTCAACTAGGCAATAAACATGTTAGTCTCATAACAATATAAATATATTAGAGGTTTGTCTTTTGTTAAGCATTAAGTTAAGCATTTGTACAATTGCATTGATTGACATTATATGCGTTTGTCATTAATCGTTTATCATTAATCACCAAAACAACATAAGTGCCTAGATGCACTTTCAAGCGTAAAAGTAGATCAAGGCGTATATTTTTCGATTTTTCGAGGTTTTTTTGCGATTTTTCGGAGGGTTTTCGCGTTAAGGAAGGGTCTCTTCGTAAAAAAAATAATTTTCGGAACCTATAGGGGCTTTTCCGCAAAAAAAACTCGGTGCCATGCGGCGCGCACGGGCGGCGCCGCGGGCCCGCCACGTGTCGGGAGGGGAAAATGCGCGGGCGCGAGCGGCCGTGGGGATCGAACCCGCGTCCACAGCGATGGAGCGAACGGCGTTACCGCTGCGCCGCGCGGCCCGCTCGGGCGAGCACATGGCGCGCGAGCCCGTTTTATGTTGTGGTTCAACGTGGGCCGACGTGGAGCGATCTCAGCCGTTCCTTCGTGCGATCGGACGGCCGGGAACACGAGGCGACGTGGCCACCGTGAGGGAGCCGGAACTCTTCGGAGTTTGTTTTATGGAGTATTTTACAAAGGTTTCATCGTCTCATGAAATACAGACATGTATTATTTTATTGAATATATACATATATGTATATTCTAAATAAATATGGTACACCATTGATCCTAAAGATCGAACCTAAGTAGGTTGGAACGAACAGCCTTGCTCGTGTCACTAGGCCACATACCCATCTGTGGTGCGGTTTGATTTGGTGTAAACTTGTACACCATTGATCCTAAGTAGGTTAGAACGAACACCCTTGCTCACATCACTAGGCCACATGCCCATCTGTGGACAGGATATATATTAGTAGACTAATTGTTGATCAAAATTTACGAACTTTGAATCTGAAATACATGATTGTCCTATAAAAATCAATAAAGGGAGTATTTTGTTCAGAAACTCTAAGGTTGGCAAAAGTTGAAATACTTTTGGAAGAGGTCCACCCTTGTAGTTTATAAATAAAACTATTTATGTACATAAAAACTAATGAACGATATAGTGTCCAAACCATCATCAACGGGATAAATCATAATCGTTTAGTACTCGCAACCAACGGTGATATACCATTTCCTATGTGAATACTAAATATCAAGTGATGACCACATCAAAGCAAATCTCACACCATAGCGTCTCATTCTATCTCTATTTCAATCCAAAGCACCCAGAAGAACTCATTCCGATCCACTCATTTGGCTTGCTCTTATCGAAAGTGCATCTTCTCTATGGTAAGCACACACACTCTCTTTCTTCGTGGTGGATTCCACCTCACTCCGAGCTTGTGAGGAGCGCAGCAAGAGGGAAAAAGTCCACCACATTGCCGAGCTTGGCAGTGTGCAGGCGTCTTTTGTGGTGCGCGAGCAGGCGGTGTGTTCGATGGTGCAAGGCGCGGTGGAGGAGGAGTTGACAGCGGTACAGTCGCAATTGGAGGAGGATGCTTTGGTCGTGTTCCTCGACGTCAGCGACAGGATCCGATAGATCCCCGTGATCATCATCTACCTTCTTATTTGGGTCATAGAGCGGTCTAACACCAATTATACCTCCTATAATACTCTGATTTGTTAATGTGAATGCCTATGTGGAGCGATGGTGGAATTAGTCTAACATTGTTTGCATAAAGTAAGTTGTAATAATATATAATGCTTATTAGGTCCAAATATAGCATCTCCAGGTTAACCCTTTTACATGAAGCGGATGAAAGTGTAAGTAAGTTACTATGCATACGTGGGCCCGCCCCATGGTGGAATGGGCCATAAGCAAAGTTTAGGCAATGATGTTACAGATGGTATCAGAGCATCAAACTTCGTTGCACCGACGCAGGCATATGGTGCATGGCGCGTGTGACCTAAAGTGGCCACATGGTATGGCATATGTGCATGCATTGGACGCACAACCATGTAACGAGAGGTGGTTCTAGGGATCAGTATGCTGCAGACGGTGGGTGAGTGTATTACTCCAACCCGTTAATGTGAAGGCCTATATAGCCCATGTAGAGCGGTGATAGGATTAGTCCCACATTACTTGCATAAAATGGGTTGTAGCAGTATATAATGCATGTTTGATACAAATATAGTACATCCAGGTTAACCCTTTTACTTGAAACAAGGATAAAAGTGTAAGTGTGGTACTATGCATGTGTGAGCTTGCCCCGTGGTGGGCTGGGTCATGAGCAAAGTTTGGGCCAAGGTGTTACACCCACATCGCCTCGTCACGAGCCACTCCAAGCTTTGGCTTCACCCCCTTGGGTGAGCAAGATGGACGAGGCGGTAGTGCTAGAGAGTGGCAAGGGCGGTGCGACTGTCGCATGTGAGCATAGCGGGGATTTTTTTTCTTTTTTTGTTTGTTCTGATAAAACTTGTTGAAACTAGTTGATCTTTTTGAAAAATGCTAAAACTTCTTGAAAATTTCTGGTGGAAATTTGCTAAAACTTTTGGGTTGAAACTTGTCAAAACTTGAGTTCAAAAATACGATTTTTTTTAAAACTTGGTCTTGAAACTTTCTTGGAATCTTCTTCTTCTTCTCTCTTGCTCACTCCTGCTCTCTCTGGCTCACTCTCACTCTTCCGCATCGATGACCGATAGGGATAGCGTTGTTGTCGTTGACGTGTTCACCACTCCCCCTCCCGATTGTAGAGGGAGACTAGGGCGGTAGACGACGGCAGAGGGTGGTGGGTGGTGGTGCAGGACACGTGGCTAGGCGAGGGGTCAAGGGAATATTAGGTTAGACGGGGTGGCCGGCGGCACGACTAGTTGGCGATCTCGCCGCCAGCCACAAGGTTGGCGGGGATAGACGAGACACGCAGAGTTGTGACCAACGCTGCAATAATGATGACGAAGGAGGGGAGATAGTGGAGGTGTGAAAGAGGAAGGAAGGAGAGTAAGGAGTAGGAGGTGAGGGTATAATTAGAAATGGATGGTTAAATGCTACATCATTCAGATTGATCTGATTGATATATCACACTATAGTTGTTCCCTTTATATATGAGAGAGGTTAATAATGATTAATAAAAGAGTTCTACTTATTTTTTCGCTCACATGTATGCATGTGATCTATCGAAATTCAGCATATCTGACCCAATGGCTGCGACTTTGCGGTTTTGGTGATGTTGCGTGGATTACTGGGTTTGTAATGACGTGTCAACGTGGATTGGTGAGGCTGATGGGCTCTTAAAATATCACATCTGATTATCCTATCCTTTTGTTTGGAAATTACAAATGCGTATTTTATAGCAAATGAGGAGTTGGGAGGCTAAGTGGCTAACATTCAAATATGTCCTTTTTTTCTTCTAAGAGTACCTTAGTCATTCATTTGCCTTTTCTATTTTTAAAAAGTAGTGGAATAGCTCATGCAATTTTACAATTAGAAAAATGCACTATATTATATTTATTTCGTAATTCTAATGCTTTCAAAAAATATAGTTGTATCTATTATACAATTATAAAAGTTGTAATTTCTGTACATAATTAATCTATATCGTTATAATCTAGTCTTATCAAAATAAGTAGTGCAGATCTTTTTTTATCTTTATTAATGAGAGAATTTGTAGATTTCTTTTCTTTTCTATTTAAGAATTATTGTAGGTTTTTCTAGACATCTAAACTACAAAAGGTACATTGAATATCCTTGGTTATTTGTGTGTGTACAACTATATATATAGATGTCAAAGTTGTAACCTTAAATTAACATCCAACATAGCTTGATCCCTTCGCATCTCCTCCGCTCGCTACCCTTCTCCAAGCCCGCATGAAATGTCCCCAAAATTCAAAAGAAATTGAAAAACCCAAATTCGAGTTTAAACTAGATTTTAATCTGGTTTTGGATTTGTTTGAGTTTTGGAAATGGGATTGGAGTGGTTGAGAGCATACCTGGCATCCTTCGCTCGGACCGCTGGTCCATCCCATCGCTCCGCCGCTTGGACCGTCGGTTCGTCGTCGCGCCCAGTTGCTCGCGTCCCGTCACCGACTCGTCCTCACGTCACCCTCGCCTCGCCACCCACGCCAAGCAACTACCGCTCTCGCGCCTGGTCGCCGCCATCTTGTCGCCGTCCCCTCAATCTCGCTGCCCCCATCGTCGTCACTTCAACCGTCGCCGCCCACACCGCTCCCATCCCTCCCCTGTCGCACCCACGCCGTCGCCATGCCGACCTCGCCCGCCGTTGCCTCTCTCTCCCTCGCGCGCGGGTATAAGTACCCCCAACCTCGCCTCGTCCTCGCCCCACCCTCTCTTCTTCCTCGGTGAGGATCCCCTCCCCCTCCCTTTGCCTCCCCCTCCGGCCGAAGGCCACTCCGCCGCCACCCCTCATCTCCCTCCCCTCCTGCCGCCCTGCCCGAAGGCCCTAACCCTAGCCTCCCCGGCCTCGCCCCCGAGCGGCGCGCACCCTGCTACCCTCGCCCCCACACCGCCGCCCTCGCTCACCATCCTAACCCTACGTCGCCCCCCTTTTTTTCCTTTTCTACGCCTGAGTTGGGCCGGCCTACCCGCGCGTGGGCACGGCCCAACGCCTCACGCGCATCGCCCCCCCCCCCTCGCCGTTCGTTTGGGCCAAAATCGCGCCGCTGTGCAGCCCGGCTCATTTTCCTTTTTTTTCTTTTCTTTTCGGATTTAAATAATCTGAAAAATCCGAAATAAAATCCAGAAAAGTCCAAAAATATCCAGAAATTTCAAAAATAGCCAAAATACACTACCTTCACCGTCTAGAGCCACTGAGTCCAAATACGGCCTATGTTTCGCTAGTTGAAGTCCCCAAAATTTCAACAATACCCAAATTGCCCTCAAACTCTCCTCTGGCCCTTTTTCTGTTTCCCGTTTCGTTTTGTTTCTGGTTTTTCTTTTTATTCTTTTATTTGTCCATTTTACTTAGTGCTTCCTTTCTTTTGTGCTAGCCCCGACGTTCGCGTAACAGTTGGAGCTCGAGCAGACCCAGGAGCCGGAGCAGGAACCGAGTGGAGACGTGTACGACTACGTCGACTACGATAATATTGTAGTATTTAAAGTTCTATTGCATTACATTGAACTGTATGTTTAAATACTGAAAACCGTTAGTGTCGGGGATTGGCTATCTGGCAAAAGACCACGGTACCCCCGTGAAAAGCTAAACCCGCCGACCAAGCAACACTAAAAGAAGATGCTCGGGAGAACGAAACGAGCATCCCTCCTTCTCCTCTGAGCATGCGCATTCGCACCTTCGCTCGGGGGAGCACCAAACACACCCCCCCCCACGAGCAAGCATGCTCGTAGAGGCCGCGACCTGCTCGGGTGTTTTGGTCGGAGTGCCCGGTCAATGCCACGAGGAAGGAAGGTGGCAACCAATCGGCCGGAGATCAAGGGAAATCATACCCGAAATTCAAATAACGCCCGGATCAAGGCGTTAGAGATCGTAAGTACGATTGCGCGGCGCAATCCCAGGAGGTAGTTACCTTCTTTGTACCTCTAGTCGTAGTATTTAAACCCCCCTGAAGATCTGTAACAGGGGGGACACCAAGATAGAACACAATACACTGGAGTAGGGCTATTATCTCGACGGTGAGAGGCCCGAACCAGGATAAAACGCCGTGTCCCCCTTCTTCTCCTTCTCCCGACCTCGCATCGCTCGAACGCCCTCTTCGATCCGTACGACGGGGCTCTGTTGATCCCCCATTCAACAAGTAAGCTCGACGGGAGCCCGTTCTCCAATCGTCGACAGCTGGCGCCGTCCGTGGGGACGACAGTTTGATTCCCGTGCGGATCAAGATCCTCGAGGATGCCGAACTCGGGAGACACTCGGGACCTTTGTGTTTTCGACCACGTTGAAGATGACGACGTGTACTACGCCGCCGACGACGCGGCCAGGGTGACCGATCCTATCGGTCACACCGAGTCTGGGAGCCCTTCCCCGGACACGGGAATGCGAGGGCAGGGCCTCCATTCCCCAGACATTACCCTCGGGGACCCCGAGGATGACTGCGATGAGCTCTACGACGGCCTGGACATACCGGACGACCTAGAGCTCGACCGAGAGACTGCATCTCAAGGGGATACAATGATGTCCCCATCGCTCTCATCCCGCTCTCGTCGGGTCAACGTGGCCGGGAGCCGTGCGGAGCCTGGAGAAGGATCCTCGGACGCTGCCAAGCACGACCCCTACTGGCGGCGGACTCCACCTGGAGGCGTCCTTGGGAAAGACCCTCGCGAGCATTCGCCGCCAGGCAAAGGGGGGGCGCGCTCCCACGGAAAGGAACTCTCGTGGGTACCGAACTCCCGATCGCGCTCCGGAGCGTCGCCAAAGCTCGCCACCGCTTGATTCACCGGAAGCGGAACGATTCTGAGCCTTGGCGGCGGTCGTGCGTGACTGCGTAGTTTCCCGAGCAAGCAGACTTGGAGGCCGTGGGCGAGGGTCGTGGCGAAGATTTGGAAAGGCTTGCCGCCGAGCTAAAAGTCTCGGATCCTCCTCGTGGCCGGATGCCGGAGTGTTTCCGGGACCATTGCAACGCTCCCCATGCGCTCGCCGCAGGCGAATCTCGAGCCATGCTCGGAGATCGCCCAGTCGCTAACCCGATCCGAAAGGTCGGAGCGATCCGCAGAGCGACCTCGGAGCGATATCTGAATAATCGCCCAGATTACGAGCACTCTGAGCGCTCCACGACCAAGCGGTCGTCAGCACGACCGTCGCATGAGGTTTTCTCCCGACTCGGCCCGCGCACGGGGCGTTGGGTGGAAGACCCGCGTGGAGGCCGCTATGACCGAGGATTTCATCGCGAAATCCCGAGCTTCGGTTGCCAGGCCTTCACGAGCTCCCTCCGGAACGTCGCATGGCCGAACAGATTCAAGCCCGGCCATATCGAAAGGTTCAACGGGACCCAGAACCCGGACGAATTTCTCTCAATATATACCACCGCCATCCTTGCCGCCGGAGGCGATGAGGGGGTGATGGCAAATTACCTGCCAGTTCACGGGCCGGAGCCGCCCGTCACGTGGCTTTTAATCGAAGGAAGGCTCCATACGGTCCTGGGCGGCTTCGGCGCGCTCGAGCAAATTTCGGAGCTGTTACATCCGCCGGGAAAGGAGCGCGACGTGGAGCGCTTGATATAGACAGACGAGGAAACCTGCGACAATTCGTCGAGAGGTTTATCCAGGTCGGAACTTCGATCCCGAACATATCGGACGAGGCGGTCGTCAGAGCTTTCAAGTTCGAGTGCGAGGCGTGCGCTTCACGCAGGACACGGAGATCCACGGATCTAACGGCGAAACGAGCTCTTCGAATGGCCGATCGATACGCCATGCAGATGAAGCCGTCCAATGGAAGAAGATCTTTGGGCGAAGGAAGCTGCCGCCTCAACCTGGCCTAGAGACCTCGGCTAGCAAAAAGGGCTCGGTGCAGTAGACAAGAAGATCAAGAAAAAGAAGAAAAGCGACCCTCGCCGACCATGGTAGCCGCGGTGGAACAACAACAACCCGAGCAACCCCGCCAGTCACGGGGCTGAACGCTCGGGGCAGAGGACAACCACACAGGCCTCGAGGACGAGGCGACCAAGCGGACCGACGAGGCGACCAAGCGGACCGACGGGCGACCTCTACTGTCCGCTTCACCAGGCGCACGGGCACGACCTCCGGAATTGCCGGACGTGGACCTACCGCTGGAAGCTTTTTCTGGCGAGGGGTCCCATGCCAACGCGTCCAGAGCAGGGTGAAAATGACACAGGAAAACAGCCCGCCGAGGACAGTGAGGATGACCTGGACTACCAAGAACCCAGGAATCACATAGCGGTCATCTTCGGGGCTCCTCGCCTACAAGTCCGTCGGGACTTAAAGGAGGCCACAAGGAAGTGCACCATGTTACCCAGGGTAAGCCTCGGTAAGCGGTGAAATGGTCGGAGGTATCACGACCTTCTCCAAGGACATTGTCCCCTTGGAATGACCAA
Organism: Rhipidocladum racemiflorum; assembly: GCA_036346355.1. NCBI lineage: Eukaryota > Viridiplantae > Streptophyta > Magnoliopsida > Poales > Poaceae > Rhipidocladum > Rhipidocladum racemiflorum. The sequence continues at coordinate 11,188,754 of CM070578.1, read as the reverse complement.
ACCCAGAGGCTTCCGATGGTCGTGAACCCCACCATCGGCAATACTGTCCGCTTGGCCGGGTCCTCATAGACTCCGGAGCTCTTTGGACCTTATTTCAGCCAAGGTTTTGGGCGAGATGCAGATTCCTCGTTCCAAAATCAAGAGTGTGGCCGTGCCCTTCTTGGGATAGTCCGGGCACCTCGATCAAACCTCTGGGCAGGTCGTCCCGCCCGTAAGTTTAGCGGCCCAAGTAACTTCAGAACGGAGCTAATCACCTTCGAGGTGGTGGACTTTGAGTCGGCCTATAACGCCATCCTCGGCGGCCGGCCTTGGCCAAGTTCATGGCCGCCTCTCACCACGCCAGCGTATCGGTGCCTGAAGATTCCGGACCGAGCGGAGTTATAACCATCAAAGGGAACCACAAGTCCGCACTCAATTGCGGCGAAAGAGCCTTAGATATGGTCGGTCGATTACCCACTCGCGGTCCCGACCAAGAGCCGAAGCATTCCGGCCTAAACTTGCCCTCGGCTGGAGGAGAGACCAAGGTCATTCCGCTCAGCAGTCGGAACCGGCCAAGGTCATTCATTTGGGATCTTCCTTAGACCCCAAATAGGAACTCGAGCTCGTCACCTTTCTCAGGGCAAGGTCGGATGTGTTCGCTGGGAACCATCCGACATGCCCGGGTCCCAAGGAGGTGGTCGAGCACAGGCTAGCGGTTCACGACAAAAAACCAGTGAGACGAAGCTTAGGCGCTTTTCCCGGAAAAACAGGCAATCATCAGGAGGAACTTGATAAACTCCTAAAAGCTGGCTTCATCGGAGAGATCGAGCACTCAGTGGTGGCCAATCGATTAGTCGAGGAAGAAAGGAGGCAAGTGGCGCATGTGCGTCGACCACACGGGTTTGAACGCGGCGTGCCCAAAGACAACTACCGTTGCCTCGCATAGACCAATTGGTGGGCCAGCGGCGAGTCACGAACCATGAGCTTCCTAGACGCCTATTCAGGCTATCATCGAATCGACTGTCGCGAAGACGAGGAGAAGACTTCCTTCATCACCCGTTCGGTACCTTATACGCTATACGACCATGTCCTTGATGCGAGAAATGCGGGAGCAACCTTTCAACGCCTCATGCGAGAAGACTTTCCACGGACCAAATAGGTCGAAATTTGGAGGTCTATGTCGGCGACATAGTTGTCAAAAGCAAAAGTACTTGGTCACGTTCTTTGACTTGGAAGAAACTTTACGTAACCTCAATAAGCATCGAATAAAGCTAAATCCAGAGAAATGCGTATTCGGCGTAAAAGGCGGCAAGGTGCTCGGCTACATGGTCGGGCCAAATGGCGTTAGGGCTAACAGGAGAAGATCGAAGCCATTGAGAACATGAGGTCGCCCACATGCGTAAAGGAAGTACAAGCTCGACCGGAAGAATTGCCGCCTTAAGCCGGTTCGTCTCCGGTGGGGAAGCGAGGACTACCTTTCTTTAAAGCCCTCCGCAAGCATGATGGCTTCACGTGGACGGAGGAAGGCGATCGCGGCGTTCAAAGAGCTAAGCAGTACCTCTCCCAACCGCAGTCCTCGTCACACCCACGGCAGGGGAAGAATTGCTATTATACCTGGCGGCAACCCAAGCGGTAAGCTCGGTGTTGGCGATGAGAGAGATGGTACCCGACCTATCTATTACGTCGTGAAGTACTTCATGGACCAAAGGAGCGTTACCCGAGGTCCGAAACTCTGTACTCATTCTTGATGGCCTCCGGAAGTTGCGTCACTACTTTCAAGCACACAAGATCGTGGTGCCGACCGGCTTCCCACTCAGGGAGATCCTGAAAAATCAAGACGCCCGGTGGTCGCATAGCCAAGTGGGCAATGGAGCTCGCCGAGTTCGAGCCGGTGTTCTCGGCCCGCACGGCGATAAAATCACAAGTCTTGGCTGATTTCGTGGCGAGAATCGGTCGGCTCGGCTCCACCGGCCAGTGAGAACCAATGATTCAAGGGAAAACTCCTGGACTCTGTATTTCGATGGATCCCGAGCATACGAGCGCTCGAAGTGGCGTCATCTTGGTCTCCCGGATGGAGAACAGCTACGATCGCCATCCAACTACATTTATTTGCGACTAACAACGCGGCGAATCTGAAAAGCCTCTTGGCGGACTTGGGCATGTAAATCGCTAGGAGTCCAACGGCTCATTGTGAAGGGCGATTCACGGTTGGTCGTAAACCAGGTCAACAAGGAGTATCGGTGTTCCGATACCTCAATGGCGCCAGCACTGGCTGAAGTAAGGAAGATGGAGAAATACTTCAAGAATTTGAAGTAATCTACATCCCAGGAAGGATAATTCACTGGCCGACCAAATGTCTAAGGTCGGTTCCTCTCAAACCACCGCTCGGTGGGGGTGCTTGTCGAGCACCTACATAAGCCCTCCATTCCCTCGAAGAGGAGGCACCAGAGACCGGCGGTAGGGTCTCCTTCCTCGAGCAAAGTGCAAATTGGATGGCGCCATTCATCCAATATCTTGCGCATGGGACATTGCCCGAGGAAGAAGCCGGCGTTCGGCTAATAAGGCGATCTTCTCAAGATCTGGTGATCGAAGATGACCTATCTGGAAAAGCGCATTAGGGATCCTTTCCAAATGCGTCTCTCGGGAGGAAGGCCGATACCTTCTTCGTGATATCCATGAAGGAATGTGCGGAGCTCACTCGTCTTCGGGGCGCTTGTGAGCAAGGCCTTCCGACTAGGTACTCTTGGCCACGGCCTTGACGGACGATACGGTCAATCGTAACGACCTGCCGGGCATGCCGATTTCATGCTCGAAAAGTCCGTCAACCTGCATATGCCACCGCAAACCATACCACTCTCGTGGCCGTTCTCAACCTGGGGCTCGATGTCCTTGGACCCTTCCCGAGGTCGGAAAAGGCTGCAAGTATTTGCTCGTGGCCATCGACACTTTCACTAAGTGGATAGAGGCCGAGCCCGTCTCGACCATCTCGGCCCGAGCGGCCAAGAGATTCCTCCGCTGATAATGTGGTAACTCGGTTCGGGATACCCAACCGTCTTATCATGAACAACGGGACCCGATTCACCGTGAACTGTTCCAAAGTTCTGCGAGGAGGTCGGGACCAAGGTCTGTTCGCTTCCGTGGCGCATCCACAGTAACGGAGCGGTAGAAGCGAGCGAATGGGCAGCTAGTCCAGGGCATAAAAGAGGGTCTTTAAGACCCTCAACCAAAGACAAGCGGCGATGGGTGGATGAGCTTCCCGCCGTTCTTTGGTGCATCCGCACCCACGACCCGGTCGAGCCACGCAGGCGACGCCTTTCCGACTTCGTCTACGGTGCGGAGGCCATTACGCTGCCGAAATCGTCTTTGGGTTCCCCAAGGGTGCAACTGATCGATTCCGTCGATCAAGAAGTTGAGCGCCTCGTCGACCTGGACCTCGTCGGCGACACGCGAGCGGGCGTTGCTCGGTCTGCGGTTTACCTCTGAGGCTCTTCGTGAGGCACGCGGCCAAGGCGGTCAGGCCTAGGGTCTGCAAGTCGGCGACATGGTCTTACGAAGAGTTCAAGACCTGTCGAAGGCCAACAAGCTAACCCCAAGGTGGGAAGGACCCTACACGGTCGTGTCTACAAGACGCCCGGGGCTGTTCGCCTCGCGATGCGGATGGTCGGGAGCTCACTAGCACCTGGAACATCGATCAATTGCGTAAATTCCACGTTTAGACGAGTACTCCTATCTCGCGCCCCTTGCGTTCTTTCCAATAAAACGTTGCCCTCTTTCTCGTGTTTCGTCCTCGCTTTGTCGAACGAGCATCGTCGTCTAGCAGCATTGCAGACGAACTTATCCGACAAGTATGTGCGCACCATTTCCCTTGGCCCCCGGCCGGATGCTCGCCCAATCGTTCACTTTCCACAGTAGCTTTTCACTGTATGCGTGGTCGGGCGCGAGCATCCACTCTAAGCCTGGTTCAGTGACCATTCGGGTATGGTGGCTCTACGTAATGTTGGTTTAAAGTTCGTCTACTCTGTGCTCACATTTCTTCTCGACGCAACCGACCTACTTATATCATTCATAAAATCGTCACGACCAAAGCGACCCTTAAATTTTCCCATGAACAAACTCGTGCTCGCAACAGTAAGGGCACGACCTTTGTCCATGGCAGGGGCTCCGTATGATAGGAACGTTCCGTCCCTTCTTACCAAGGATCCTTTGCTCGTATCCATGATATATGATCTATGCAGGAACTTGTTTTCTTTGCTCGTATCTATGATATATGCTCTATGCAGGAACTTGTTTCCTTTTTCTGCAGAACCAGGATCATATGGGCATATGTTGAAGGCAAACTCAAGAAAAACAGGCAAGGACCAAACACCTGCGAGTTTGCTCATTTAACCCGAAGCGTTGTTTCTTTTTACAGGGTTACACGAGCTAAAAATAAAAAAAGGAGCTAAGTCCTACGCTCGACCTGAAGGGCAGCAAGTTCCTCCTTAAGGGAGTCGACCTCCGCCTCCAAGTCCAAAACTTTCCGCCGAGCGGCACGACCTTCACCGCGCTGTCCCGAAGGCGTTGCACCTCCTTGGTGGGCCTCTTCGGCTCCCGAGCTCGTTGGAGTTCGGGCGCGCAGGTCGGGACCTCGGCGCAACTTCCCGGCTCCTCGTCAAGCTCGGCGCATACGCTCTGAAGTGCTCTTCGGCCGTCTCGCTCTGGAAGAGCTGGTCCCGAGCCCGGCGATGAGGCTCCTCGCCGATTCGGCTGCCAGTCGGCCTCGCGCACCTCGGAGACCCGGCGCTCAAGATCGGCGATCTTGGCGTCTTGCTCATGATGGTACGACCAGTACTCTTCTGCGGAGACCGAGGTAGCATCGATATCCTCCATAGCCTTCGCGGCAAACTTGAGCGAAGAGAAAAGAGAAGGAAAAAGTGAGCAAACTCCCGGAAGATCGATCGCGGAAAAAGAAGGAACATGAAACTTACCGGAAGAGCCGGTGACCGGCTTGTCCTGAAGCTTGGCGATCGGTCGCGCCGGCGAAAGAAGGGATTGACCAAGTCATCCCGGACCGGGCGCCGGGTCTTGCTCCTCTGAGCACCGGTGCTCGGGAGAGCAACGGCGTCACCACCTTCGACCAACCCGGGTCGCCCGGTGATCCTCCTCCACGACAAGCGGCTCGTGGCGCCTTCCACAGTCGGGCACCGCGCTCGGGGCGTCGCCAACCACGAAGCGCCACTCCTTGCTCATGGTGGAAGCGGTTGGTGGGTGCGACCACCTCCGCCTCTTGTCCCTCTGCGGCCGAGGCGACCAATGCTCTGCGGCCGGAGGCATTGGATCAAGGGCGATCACCTCGCCTCTTGTCCCTCCATAGTCGGAGGCGGCCGATGCTCATGGCCGAGGCGTTTGATCAAGGCGATCACCTCCGCCCCTTGCACCTCCGTGGCCGGGGCGCTGGTGCCCCAAGGCCGAAGGAGTTAGGTCGAGGGCGACCTCCTCCTCTCCTTGGCTCACGGCCAAGGGCATTGGTCGGCGGCGACCAAGCTCCCTTCCTCGGGGCTCGGCGCTGAGCCTGCGCATGATCGTCTCTTCGCAAGGGACCAAGGCCAAGCGTCTTGGTCCTCGGTCCCCTGCGGCTCCTGCTCCTCCGCGGCCGGAATAGGTTCGCGTCGGCCAAGAAAGCACGGTCCCGCCGAGGAAGCTCGGGCTCCACTGGGTCCGTGGCCGGCGCCGCTCCTCCCCATCACTTGGTCGACGACGCGGTCGAGCTCGGCGTCCCACCGCAGTCGATAATCTCCTCGACCATCTGGCGGAAGTCCAAACGACATCCGAGCTATCACGCCCACGCCAAGCGGGGTGGGGTTAGCCCAAGAAAATCGCAAGACAAACGCAGAATAAGAGAATGAAGTAAGAACTTACCTACGCTCGGCGGCGGCGCCATCCTCCTCGGCCTCCTCGCCGAGCCACGGGCGACCTGCCGCGGCGGCCTCGTGAGCCTCGGCCCACGACCACGACGCGCTCCTCGCGGCGTCAGCGCGATGCCATCGCCGGTCGGCGTCGTCCATGTCGACCTCTTCCATTGTCGAGGCTGTTTGAGAGGTCGACCTCCTGCTCCTTCGACGAGCATAGGTGGCCTCCTCTTCTTCCTCCTCCTCGGGTCGCCGACCACCCGAGTAAGCTGGTCTGGAGGGCCTTGATCTGTCTCTCGGTAGCTCCTTGGTCGGGAGGGACTGGCCTCCTCCTCGGCCTTCCTACTTTGCTCGGCGAGCTGTTCCAGTCGGCTCATCAGCTCCGGCCTCCTCCGTTTGAAGTCATCCATCCAGATTCGGAGTTCGCTTCCCTCCTGACGGTCGGCGTACTCCAGGTGCGGCTGTGTGAGGTCTGGTCGGCTTCGGCGCCTCGACCGCTGGCGCGGGAGGCGGCGGATACTTGGCGGCCTCGACCGCCGCCCTCTTGCGGGAACCCTGGCCGAGTCGGCTTGCGGCAGTGACTGCGGACTCGACACCGCAAGCTCAAGGCGACCTTCTCCTGCAAGCAATCGGGAGGAATGAGCTCGGAAAACATGCCCCGGCGAAGCAGAAAGATATACTTACCGCGTCGCCACGATCAAAGATGTTCTTGGGGACCTGACGATTGGGCGTCAGCTCCTTCTCCTTCGGGGCGCCGAACATCTCGGCGACCCTCTCGTCAACCCAGTCCGTCCTCGGAGCTGCGTCGCAACCAAAGACTAAGACAAAAGATATATATATATATATGCATAGCACCGATCACCAGAAAGCAGCGATGCTCGGGAAAGAGGTCCAGGAACATACCTGCGTTGTCCTCGCGGGTGAAGTCATGCCACCCGGTCACCTCGAAGAAGGGATGCTCGCGGCGCCTCAGGGGGGACACCCGGTTGAAGGTGAAGTCCCGGGCGATATCCCGACCAGTGAGCCCCATCTGGGCAAGCTCACCGATCGTCCTGAGCACCCGCTCTTCCTCAGGTTGCACGGTAGGCGCGCCGTCTCGATGGCGGAGCATCCTCCCGATATAGACCAAGCCGGGACCCTCCGCCTTCTTACGGTAGAACCAGAGGTCGGCCCAACCCGACACCGAGTCCTTCGTGAGCAACGAAGGGGTACTCGTATGGTCGGTTGGGCGGAGGCGAAGATAAACGCATAGCCGGCGGAGCCATCGGCCGGTGCGGAAGGGAATAGAAGTGAAAGAAGAGGCTAGCCGTGGGCATTACACCCACGTAAGCCTCGCAAAGATGGGAGAAGATTGCGAGAGAAAGGATAGAGTTGGGGTGGAGATGAGAGATCTCGCACCCGCAGAAGGCGAGCACGGAGGCGAGGAAGTCGCTCTCGGGCAGACGAAGCCCGTTGATGGCGTACAACTCGCAGGAGACGATCTCCGTCTCCCGCGGTGCCGGCGCCGCATCATCCCCGGGCACTCGACCCGAGCCTGGGTCGACGTACCCCTCATCCGTGAGCACCTGGAGCCTCCTTCGGGTCATCTGGCTAACCTTGAAACGCGCCATGGCCGAAGAAGGAAGGGGAACGAAAAGGGTTCTTGGGCGCTAGGGCTCTTGGAAGATTTTTGGCCGAAGACGAGCAAAGAGACAATGTAACTCCGACCTCTCCCGGTAAAAAGGGTTAAAAGGCAGCGAAGGGGCAGGTTAAAATCGCCGCCTATCACGTAGCGATACACTGGCCGAGAAAGCGCGCTTCAGAAACCGCTGCAGTTACAAGGAGGCTTCTCGAGAGAAGGAACCGCAGAACAACCAAACGACGCCCGCACGCGAGCAAGCCTGTGGCGGGTAAAGAAGTTCGTCTCGGCGAAAAATGGTCGTGAGCCACGGCCAAAGGAAATTCAATCCCCTCAAGTCTTCTTAGGCTCAAGGGGAAGCCCGAGGGTTCCCACTTGAACCTCGGGGCTAGCTGTCGAGGGATTGGCTATCGGCAAAAGACCACGGTACCCAGTGAAAAGCTAAACCCGCCGACCAAGCAACACTAAAAGAAGATGCTCGGGAGAACGAAGCGAGCATCCTCCTTCTCCTCCGAGCATGCGCATTCGCACCTTCGCTCGGGAGCACTAAACACCCCCACGAGCAAGCATGCTCGTAGAGGCCGCGACCTGCTCGGGTGTTTTGGTCGGAGTGCCCGGTCAATGCCACGAGGAAGGAAGGTGGCAACCAATCGGCCGGAGATCAAGGGAAATCATACCCGAAATTCAAATAACGCCCAGATCAAGGGCAGTAGATCGTAAGTACGATTGCGCGGCGCAATCCCAGGAGGTAGTTACCTTCTTTGTACCTCTAGTCGTAGTATTTAAACCCCCCTGAAGATCTGTAACAGGGGGGGGACACCAAGATAGAACACAATACACTGGAGTAGGGCTATTATCTCGACGGTGAGAGGCCCGAACCAGGATAAAACGCCGTGTCCCCCTTCTTCTCCTTCTCCCGACCTCGCATCGCTCGAACGCCCTCTTCGATCCGTACGACGGGGCTCTGTTGATCCCCCATTCAACAAGTAAGCTCGACGGGAGCCCGTTCTCCAATCGTCGACAGTTAGTTTAGAATGACATGCAACCTAGCTAAACCGAGTTTCGCGATTAGCTTCCTTGATGTTGACGAACCATGTTAAACCTTGAATAACCTTAGTGATATTCATACATATCACAGTAATTGTTTATTATATTAGTTCACTCAAAATCTTAGAATGAGAAACGAATTGTTGACGAGCAGTTGTGTTTTAAATGTGTTACGGTCAGGGGGACAGTATTGGACTAGCCACAAGGTGGATGTGAGTCTGATCCCCGGTTGATGATTAATGCCATGGTTGGTTTCAGTGGATGGTCCGATGCTTGGTCTTTGGCAATATAATGTAAATCCTCCTTGAGCAAAGTAAATAACTTAAGATTCCGCTCAACCACAGGTTAGGATCGGTCAATTCAGTTGAACCATTTTTCAACATAGCTAAGTACATTGTTCATCCCCTGGGAATACCTACATGCTTGGTGGTACCATTCTCAGAAGGAGAATGGGGTGCAGTCATTTCTAGTGAGAGAATGACTAGTGGGTTTGGTGGAATGGGAATGGGCTTGTGTAGTACCATTCGTCGCTTCTCACAACGATAGGTTATCCTCTCAGTATTGGAACGCGGCCTCTGCGTTGGCCAGTGGGGTCCCAAAAATGGTAGGGTCAGAATACCTATCGGGTAGGAGCTACCATGGGGATGTTCAATCAAAATGCTGTGATGGTCTCGACCTAGTTGTATGCATTTAAGTTGCATGAATCGTGTGGCATCAACGGTCGTAAATATCTTGTGGGTAAAGCTGAGCAGCTCTGCAGAGTCTAATAAAATGGTATTCGAATACGCTGTGCTTCCGATTGAAAGGACCAGAGATGTCGCCTAGAGGGGGGATGAATAGGCGAATTAAAATTTACGCAGCGGAATTAAACCACCCGAGTAGGTCAACTCGGAGTCTCCGGATATTTTGTCCGGATACTCCGGGTTGTCCGGACTGTCCGGTATTTTATCCGGACACTCCGGGTTAGCTGGCTCGGGAACGAAACTAGATATACTCTAACTTGCAACTAGTTACTCAAATGAAAGATAGCAAAAGCAACCTAGAACTTTAAGCAAGTGCGGATCTAGAGCAAAGTAATAAGACAAGCTAGATCCAAGCTCTAAGAGAACAAATCCACACAAGTAAAGTAAGAACCAAGAAAGGAAGTTGGAGACTTGATTTTTCACCGAAGTTCGGATTCTTGAAGGGAATCCTACGTCTCCGTTGAGGTGGCTCGGTCGCACTTGAGCCGGGGTCTCTTTCAACCCGCTTTCCTTCCGGTGTTGCACAAATGCACTCGCCGGCTTCACTTCTTGTCTCTTCCCTTTCAGAGGCGAGACTCGCCTTCACAAACGACCGGGGCACACCACACGCTTCGGGTGCTCCCGGTGACTCCTAGCCGTCTAGGATGCCTTCAACCTCCAAGAGTAACAACACCACGAAGAGTTGCTTGGAGGATGAACTAGTGCTCAAGAACTTTGAATGAATGCACCTAGCACTTTACTTCTTCCTCTCCTCACCAAGAATGGATCAACAACCAAATCAAGAGGTGGGAGGAAGTGAGGGCTCTATTGAATGCTTGGAGTATGTTAGGAATGGCTTGAATGCTGCTATGAATGAGCTCAATAGAGATCCTAGCCGTTGGAGGAGAGTAGATGCTTTAAATACTCTTTTGAAAAACTATCCGTTACTCTCAAATTCGAACTGTCCGGACACTCCGGACAATTACCCCGAACACTCCGGATGATCCGGACTATCCGGACAAAATGTCCGGATACTCCGGATAGACTGGAATGACTTTTGGCCGAAGGGGTTAACCCGGACACTCCGGACTAAATTGTCCGGATACTCCGGACTGAGTCCGGACACTCCGGACTAAATGTCTGGATACTCCGGGTTGGATGGCTCGGTTGGAAAATGCTGTTTTTGGGAAATGCAAGTATTTGAGTGCTAGTTTGTATGCAAGACTTGACCTTGAGCACATGCACATCCTAAAAACGATTTTCCGTCGTATCCTCTTAATAGTACGGCTATCCTTAAGACTCAAAATAAAATAGAAATTACAAATCTCGTCTTGATGCCGTCTTCTTGAATTTTGAAGTACTTAGGGGCGTCCAATCTCATTCCAAGCTTGATATGTTCTCGAGATCTGCATTATTTTTAGTTAAAACATTAGATCTCTTTAATTGTATCATCATTAATCACCAAAATTAATTGAGGGGCCTAGATGCACTTTCACCGATTAATAAAGCTAAGTTTGATTTGGGGTGACTCTCGTAACCTAGCTCAAGTAGACTTTGGAAGTTTTGACAATGTGGCTTAATGGTGGTAACTTTGTGAATGACCCCCCTTACTATTATTTATGTTTTGTGTTTCAAATGTAAAATGATATTAGAAATACAACTGCATCCACAAATACTTAAACCCCGTGCCAATCATTTGTTAATCCCCTGCATGTAATATTCAGCATTTCCCGTACGTCTTGTTGAGTACGGTTATGTACTCACCCTTGCTTAACCCAATCCTTTCAGAGATTCAAGAAGCTGGAATGTACCAAAAGATCATAGATGGCGAATTGGTTTGATTTTAAGGTCTTGGTCTTTTGCTCAGGCCTACCTGTACGGTGTTTTGGATGTAATCTATCTGGGGCCCAGCTGCGCCTCCTTTTGTAAGAAACTTGGCCACTATGCCTTATATTCTATAAAAGCAGTTGAATTCATCTTCTGCCTGGCAATGTATACTTTGTTTCCCGACAGCTAACCATCCTAGGTAGCTGTTGGGATATTTAAACATGCCACCTGAAAAGGCGGTCCGTTACACCGAGCACCAACCAAAATCTACGATGGAGGATTGATGAACCAAAAAACGTAATGGTGCCGAAGTCTAGCCAAAGCCGCCTCCAAAACCCTCGTCGTAGCAACAATCATCAAGATTTTAAATTTCATTTTTGGTATATATCTGACCGAAATCCAAAATTTTCTTTATCCCATTCATAGAAAGGAGATAAAAATGAGAAATCTTTGCCATCCAATCTGATTAGAATATTATTAAGTGACCGAATTTTTTTTCTAGAAATGTTTTATCAATCCATTTTCATTCGATTTGTATCCCTTGCAAATTCGAACTTTCCTCGAAATTGTCTCTATTCATTCCCCGAACCTTTCTTTATGCTTGCTGTGGACCTAACGTATGCGGGGCAGTATCACGATAGTATATTCGTCGCATGGCAAGTGGCAATTAGTTTACTGTTTAATTGCTCGTTAAGCTGATCGATACACAATTAGTTTACTGTTTAATTGCACGTTAAGCTGATCGACACAGGTACAATGTCTTTGGACCGCATGAAGAAAGATGCCCACGCCCAAGTCCAACCGAACCTGCTTCTGAAAAGCGAGTCTGGTGACAACTTTGGTCCCAGTTGGTAACACAAAATTCTGCCTTTATCCCCCAAGACAAATTCGGCATCAATAGCAAGCTTAGCACGAGAGAGACACCATCTCACCCATTCCATTTCTTTAAACGCATCAACAGTAATGTAGCTGATTTGATCGTAGCTCCAATGGAGAAACAGCCGCTGTACTGGAAGCCTGAAAACCACAGCAGCTGCTGATTTGCATGCTTGGACATACAGCTTACCACTGCAGTGTTTCTGAACTTGTGATCCAGCGGCATCCAACAAGGGCAGCAAAGACGTCGAAGTTTCCGCATGTTCATATGGCTGCGCATGTTGCTACTCCATTTCCTTGACTTGTGCCGCAATAATTTGGCCCTGGCGATCAAGGAAAGCTCCAGTCCAAGCAAAGTCAAAAAGGAAGAAAAAGAAAAAGAAGAAGGAAGAGCACCCAGCTTTAAAAGAGACAAATGAAGTAGCGGTGCATCAGCATTTGCATCCATCCAACGAATTTTTTTGCAAATTTGTTTTGATCTTTCAACATCTTTGACCGACCAACGAAGACCACATCGCATTCGTAGGAGCCGGCTTTAGCTCGCTGCCCCCATCTTATCTTACGGCACACCATGCATCGTTTTCAGAGACGAATTTCATCTCAGATCTCCGTGTCAAACTGACGCAAACGGGAAGAAAAAGAATAGGCCATCGATGGGTGCTCCAAGAGTGAGCTTTCAATCCTTTTCTGTCCATGGATCAGAAAAGGAGTTCCACTCCGCACAGTTTGCAGCCGTGTTTAGTCTTGCTCGAATTTCTTGGACGACGGAGGTTGCTTGTGTGGGCTTAAATGCCTTGGTCTGGAGCACGTGTGTTGAACAGCAACAACAACAACGAGACAGATGCCTCCAGCTCACCTGCCACGTTGGGTGCATGCAGTCGCTGCTCCCATGACTAGGGGTGGGCATTCGGTTTTTTCGGTTTTTACGGTTCGGTTTTTTCGGTTTTAAATTATTTCGGTTTTTGAATTCTGAAAACCGAACCGAACCGATTTAGATCTAAAACCGAACCGAATTAACCAAAATTTATTCGGTTCGGTTAATCGGGAATTCGGTTAACCGAATTGTTTGGAAAAGCAGCAAAGTAAACTGCAAGTGGATAAGCAAATCGGGACTTCCGTTAATGGGGAGTTCGGTTAACCGAAAGCAAACTCAGTCCAACTATGCAACCTTCGGCCCTTCAGAGTTCAGACCTTCACAAAAATGGCCAACTATGCAACCTTCGGCACTCAGGCAGACAGCGAAGTACAGACACCCAGACATGAGACAAGCACTCAAAACAGTATGCCACAAACCATGAAACCAGTTTAACATAAACTTAAAAAAGGAGTTCAGGACAAGCACTGAAGCACACAACATATAGCAGATTAAATTCATCTAGTTGATTAAATCCATCCCAGATAACTAAACTTAAAATAGGACAAGCACTTCAGTTATCATCATCATCCTCCTGTTCTTCCGCTCTATATCTCCTTAACGCTTTTTCCCTACTAAAAATCAGGAGAAAAGTATAGCTAAGATGAGTAGATAGGTTCAGAAGTCAGTTTCATGGAAATCACTGTCAATCTTAGACAAACAAACTTAGTTTTATGAGCTAGTACTGAACTGCTTCACAAGTAACAATATTACAATAATAGAATGATATGACAAGGTAAGGTTAAAGGCCTCTTAATTATTATCTGATCTCATGTATCAAGCAGTATTAACTTAAGGTAAAGTTATATTGGAGCCCAGCTTATTAGCAGCAATAAGCTCATCATGACATTTTCTCATGACGTCGAATGCTATGGCCTAAATAAGTGACTCATATATATCTTCTCTGTTCAGTGAGATCTCAAAATTAGATAGACCAGTTGGCTAGGACACGGAGAGTCGGAGACCAACCAGAAACACATAGAAAGCACCATATAAACTTAATTAATTACTAGCTGTTGGCTGGTACCAGAAACACATAGAAATCTACCAGCTACATACAACGAACCACTGAGCGCAGCCGCCACCGCCAGTTGGAGCCGCCACCGCCAGCCGGAGTGCAGGAGGAAGTTAAGAAGGAGGCCGTGGCCCGCAGCACCCGGTCGTGAGTGCAGCCGGACGACGAGGGGCAGATCTGAGCGCCGGGGTGGAGGCGTATGCGTTCATCGGGGAGGAGGCGGCGACGGCGCTAACGGAGTGATGGCGCCGAATCGAGGTTGAACGCACGAAGGGGGAGTCGATCTGTTGATGGGGGGATGGTGGGCTGGCGGCACGGATGCACGGTGGCGGACGCGGCGAGGCAGCGCCGCGGCGGGCCGGCAACTTGGGAGCTAGGGTTCGGGTTTGGGGGAGCGGCGTCGCGGCATCTTGGGTTTGGAGTGGAGTCGGGACTGGTCACGGCCTCACGGGTGCTCGGCTTGGTCGCTTGGAGACTGAGTAGGTCACCACTCGCTAGGAGCCCAGTCCCCACTCCCCAGGTCGGTGTTCGGTTTTTTCATACATGAAAACCGTTAACCGAAAACCGAATAGCAACGAAATAAAAACCGAACCGTAACCTGAAAACCGAAATAACCGAATTTTTCGGTTTATTCGGTTCGGTTCGGTTCAGTTTTTCGGTTTCGGTGTTTATGTGCCCACCCCTACCCATGACGTGGCGACGCCAGCACACCACCCAAGGCTCCGGCCACGGTCGAAATTTGCAAAGGAAGAGAGCCCAAAGCCCCGACGCAGGATTCTCCTTTTCCGCCCATATTGAGCAGTTAGTAGGCCTATCGGCCCATATTAATTTACTTTCTGTGTTTCGATGCTAGATATAGATACGCAACACGAACCGCATAGTTGGGCTTGGATGGCAGGCAAGACTGTCGGCCTTCCCTTGGACGTTTGGCTTGGCCCGTCACCTGGTCACTCACAGTGCCGGGTTTTTTTTTCTCCCTGTCCCAGGGAGCGTGGTGTATTGGGAGACACGACCTGTCCGAACCAGAAGCGGTTGATTGGACGATCGAGGAGCGGCTCAACTTCCCCTCTCCTGCTAACCGCGATGCCTGGCCCGAGCTTGCCTCCGGCTACACAATGCCTGCAGCATCGCCGGCACCCGTGTGACCTTCATGCCCTCGGCCCGCGCGTCGCCGTGCATTAGCGCCTGGCTGCATCCTAGCTTCATGCCTCCGGTCGATTCTTCGCGGGACGTGTGCCCGGCAGCTCTCGTGCTCCCACCGTACGCCGACGGCCTCGTTCTGTAGCTTGCAGTGCAGTGCCCGAAGCGCTCCCGCTCGGTCGCGTCGCTGCCCGGGCCTCTCGGACGCAGCCGCCACCGAGAGCTTCGCCGCACCTCGCGCTCGCGCCCGAAGCAACGGCAGTGTTGGCGCATCTTCACCCGCGCCTCAACAGCAGTGTTGAGGCTCTTTTTCCCTTTGCGATTTTTTTTTTTTTTCTGAAATCTCTAGTAGAGGGTTTTTTCAAAGACAACCAGTGTAACACGAAGTGCGAGTACAATGCACTATTTTCTTCATTTTTTTTTTCTTATAGGGTTTTTAGGAGGAGTTTTTAATGAGGTATACGTATTATGCGGTATTCACCTAAGAGGAGTGTTATGATATACATAAAATTTCAATCCAAATATGAAAAGACTCTATCTATTGGTGGGCGAATCCGAATCTATTTCTAACCAGTTTGGCTATATATTAGGCACCTCTTGTAAAGAGAGATCAATTTAATATAATAAAGAGAGTGTGTTTTGCCCCTACTTTATGTGTGCCACTGTTCTTGTTCTTGTGATTTTGCTGGCATGCTATTGATTAATCGCGGGTAAATAACTACGTTTTACAACAGTTGCAAGAGGAAGCAACACAATGAGAGAAAATTTTCCAACGTGTGGGAGTGATGATTTTTTCCTGATGACAACGAAGTAGATCAGGCCACATAGAGGCCCTGTCTTGGGGAGCTGCAGCTGGGCTGGAAAGCTACTTTTTGCTTGTTGGGTTGTAAAACAGTTGTAAGCTGATGGCTGTAGTTTTTCCTGAAAAGTCATTTGGTAAACTGGTTGAAAGTTAGCTGTTATAGCTGTAGCTGGTGTTGAAATGACTGAAATAATCTTGAGAGTTCTAAAAGCTTGTTTGTATATTGAAATGACTGAATTGAGAGGTCTAAACGCTTGTTTGTATGTTGAAATGGCTGAAATAACCTTGAGAGTTCTAAAGGATTATGAATAATAGAGCAATATTGCTGGTTAATATGGTTGGCATGCATTCACATCAGTGCGTACAACATTGTACTATACTGAGCAAAGTGCTAGTTGTGTGAGCATGTGCATGGAGAAGTATACCTACGATCCAAACAATATGACTCATACATAGGTTATTTCACAACTATAGCTTCTGCTATTTTAACTATACATAGGTTATTTCACAACTATTTTAACAATAGCCACAAGAACATAGTGTTGTAGCTATTTCTTAGCTTCTGCAATTTTAACTATATACAGGTTATTTCACAACTATGCCAAATATTTGACTACTCTTATGTGATATCAAACGCATTTGAAGCTTCACCGGCGGTATAAGCTCTTTTGCTCATTGGGTACTCAAGCACTAGCCACAAAAGGTGCATATATCCACCGTCACATAGCAAAACACATTCCTACTCTGTGGCACTAGTCACAAAAGGTGCAATATCCAATGTCACATAGCAAAAAGCATTCCTACTCTCTAGTAGTGATCAAGGAGCTAGCAATAAAATCATGAACAGCACCCATGTCCTATCGTCCACCAACATCTTATCACTTACCCTTGCGGATGATGCCTCTTGAGCAACCACTGGCATGTAGTCCTCATCGTCATCGCACCTAGAGAATAGACGATCATGTATGACACTTTCCCGAATGAAGTTATGCAGTGCCATACATGCCATTATTATTTCTTTTGCTTCTCTACTTTAAAACTTGGTAGTTTCAACAATATTCGTCATTTCATCTTCAACACTCCGAAGGCTTGTTCTATCACATTCCGAAGAGAAGAGTGATAGAAACTGAACCATTCCTTCTCTCTGGTCCTCGACCCTGTTGCCACTCCGGAACATGATAATTTTGGCCTTTATATGGAGCTAGATATCCCTTTCGATTAGGGTGTCCTGCATCGACAAGATAATATTATTTTGTTCAAAACCATAAAGTGTCAAAAATTGAATCAGCCAATTGGAAAATTTTTTATCATTTCAAAGAGAAAATAATTACCTTCAGAAGGATATGGGAAGCGATCTGAATACTTAGATAGTGCATTGTTGAATATGCGAGAATCATGCGCTGCTTCAAGCCATCCACCTATAACGAATGTGAACCTGATGTCGAAGTCACAAACAGCCATAACATTCTGAGTAGCATAACCATGGTGACCAATGTGGGTACGTTGGTCCGCCTTATGTGCAACAACAGGTATATGCGTGCCATTTGTTGCACCAATGCAATTTATTGATGTGGGGTGCGAAACGAGCATCTAAAAGCCTTGGGTGCAATGTACTAAACTGGGGGATCTTTTGGTTTGATAATGTCTTTAGTTAAGAGTTGAAGGAAATCCGATACTTTATTGAACTTTCTAAATATTGTTTCATTGGAATGTTTGAAATGGTTCTCCATTTGGCTAAATGATTGAGGCCCACAAACCATCCAAAGGAACATAGCCAATGCTTCTATAGAATTCATCGGTCTAGTCGATTTTAGGCCATATTTTTGCACCAAAGTTTCATGCAACTTATAAAATGTAGGAATATTCATTCGAAACATTCTGTAGCAACCCCTGTTATTACTAAGTTGCTCTATAACCCATTGATACCCAGTCATTTGAGGTGGTGCCCTTTTTTTCTTCCCTAGCTATGTATCACAATAGTACATACCTATAGGAGCAGCTACTGTTGCAGCTTGAAGTTGCATTCTTCTTCTCCTTTTGTTCTCTTGTTCATGGTAAACATGGACATCATCAGCATCAGAGTCACTATCATTTGATATGCTCTCTAATGTGCTATTGCTATCACTTAACGAACTCATCTACAAAAAATGACAAAAAAAAAGGTAACATAAGCGACAATAACTAGATGACAAACATAGTTCAACCATGCAAAATATGATAATGTGATGACAAACATAGCTCAACCATGCAAAATATGATAATGTGATGGCAAACATAGCTCAACCATGCATAATATGATAATGTGATGGCAAACATAGTTCAAACATACAAAATAGTTCTTTCTAACATAACCGGTGCAAATAAAGAAATTACATAAAACATTAATAAAAGAACATAACAAAGGCTTCTAGTTCCTTTTTCGGTCTTCATACATACTCTTAAGCGAGGATACCCTTCCATGATCGGTCTCAATGGACCGAAACACCCCTTGATACTCAGATTTTATGAATATCTTTGATGCAATGAAATATTCATCACTCCCTTCCCGTACCCTAGATTTGACAGCCATCCTCATGTGCTCTATTATCTCATCATCAGCATTATCAACCTTCTGGGATGTGACTGAATTGGTACTAGTCATATGGTCCACTAGACGCTTTACTTCCCTAATCACAGGACTCCACCTGCCCTTCTTTGGGCTACGACCAACACTAGTAGCCTTTCGCTTTGCAGAACCCTTCTGTTCCTTCTCTAAAACAGCCACATAATCATCATCATTATTATCATCTTCATCTTCACCATCATGTACACTGTGACTTCAACTGGTCTGCCAGGAATAACCAAAGATTGAGATGTCACATTAACACCCTGAAACATAACTTCAAGATTGTCTATGTTTTTAAGTGTTGTCTTCCTGAAATGGGCATACTTCGGATTGGCCTGAAACATTGGACAAGTTATATAAGCATAAGGGCATATTGAGATGTAATAAAGATCATTTTTTTTGGTCAAGATGCAACCTTTATTTTCTCAGCCCACCAATCATAATCTGGCTCAATTGTTCTGTTGACAACATTCCAAACTAGACCGGCAGTTGCATGCTTCAACTCCTTCCATATTGAGAACTTAGCCTTCAAACCATCCCACTTATTTTTTGAATTGCTTCTTATCGTAAAGCTTCCCAATCTTTGCAAGAAATTTTTCGGCTAGGTTCTTATATCCCTTGGCATTCAAATGTCTGGTAGACCTATTCTAGCAATAACCTCAGTGGCACATATTTCACAAAAGGCTTCGTTCGCCTCATTGTCCCAAACTACAACAGGATTCTTAACAACTTTGTCCATCTAATATATAAGTTAGAGTTCACTATTAGTTAAAAAAATGGGATGAACCAAAACACAGTCACATGTTACCAAATCAAAATAAGCATCCATTGCCTGCTCTTATCAAAAATAAGTTCCATAACTAGCTCCTTTAGATAAGTTTATGTAGTTCCAAATAAACTTGTGCTTTGGTTTGCATCTGGGCCGTAGCGCTGCCTCTTTGGGGGGCTTTCGGCCCAAAGCTGAAGATAAGATCAGCGAAGCCCCCCAAAACAGGGCCAGAATCTCTATTAGGTGGACATCCAAACGGACCTTCTAGATGGCTAGGGAAAACTTATCCCGTGGACCGGAATTAGCCTGGATCCTGGCTGATATTATCATTCCCAAACAAACCCGTAATGCAGAAAGAAAACAAGCAAACATGCGCGCGCGTAAAATCACGCACCATGTACGGTATAGTACAGGGCCCAAGGTTAGCAAAACAGACGAAAACCGATCGTTTTTTTTTTTTTGCAAAAATTGACCATATCGAGCCGGTTCGAAACGTTAAACCCATTGGTAAACCGGTTCAATTAAGAAGATTCAGAAAAAATTATGCGATGCAAATCGGTCGAAAATCGGTGAAAATCGAGCGATATTTTATAAAAATGATAAAAATCACTCAAAAAATCGGCTGTCCAAAGGGTTCAACTCGTCAGTTGCTTTTCAAAAAAAAAAAAAAACGAGCGATTTTCGAGAAAACCGATCAATTTTTGATTTTTGTTTGAATTTTTTCAAACGTTTGATTTCGAAGTCCTTTAATTTTTGACGATTTTCGTTTAATCTTCACGGTAAATTGATACCACCAAAACTTTCATTTTCAACTTGAATACGGTCTTGTGAACCGTGACGGGCCTTCTCAAGGCTGGCTTCCAGTGAATTTAATTCTGCATGCATGGCGGGTGATACGATGAAATATATAAGGCTCCTGACTCCTAAGAGCAAGTATAATAGTAAAGCCCACTGCAGGCTAATAGTAAGCTAAAAGCTAACTTATACAATAACTGTCTCTAAAAGTTGTCTCTAAATGTTGTGCAATAACTATCTCTTCTCTCTTGTACATAAATGATTTACCTATGCATCCGTGCAAAGTTGGCTACTAAATAAGAGCCAGCTATCTTCTCTCTCATCGTTTCTCACTCTTCCACATAGACAAATGCTGATATGTACAAGCTAAGAGCCAGCTAACGTGACCTTATTGTACTTGCTCTAACTGCGTGGCACTCTCGCGGTCTCACCTCTGCAGTCTGGATCGGTGTGCTGCAGCCTGCAGCTGCAGGTGAGCGCGCCACTCGATCTGCTTTGATTTTGCCGTACGTCGTGGACCATCGACGCACGATGAACGATCCATTCCACCGTACGTCGTGGAATCGAAGGGGTCAGCCGCCGAGGCGGCACTTCAGTCTACAGCAGACCTAATTTTGCTTTGCCCAGCGGGCCTCTTATCTAGATCCCAGTATCCCACACAAAAAAAGCGCCGATCGACCGATATCGACGCATGCAGCATGCGGCAGCAGCGAAGGCTAGCGATAAGCCACTGCTGTTCTACTGCTGCATGATAGCCTGCCCCAGCGTCAGCCACGGCACACAGCACAGGGTCCCCTTCGGTTAACCATGGCGAGCGAGCGCTGGCCACAAGCTACCACTACCAGCATAGTACAGAGAGCGCTGGCCACAAGCTACCACTACCAGCATAGTACAGAGCGCGCTGGCGGTGGCAGGAGGCCTGAGGCCAGGAGCTGGCACGAGCACCGGCGAGGACCAAAAGATCCCGGAGAGGCAGCCCGAGCCGCTGCTTTTCTTCCCCGGGCCAAAAAGCCGCCGCCGTCCACGCCTCACGGCACGGGGGCCAGGCCGAGCCAACCCGTTCGCCACTGGCTGTAGTTTCCCACTTTCATCACGCGGCACGCACGCCCGCGCCACGACCGGCACGATCGACGTGCGGCCGGCGCGCCAGCTTTTGGTTAGTTTCTGCCATGCATCTGCGACGTGAAATTGTAGTACATCTGAACGCGGCGATCGAGCGGAGCAGCGATGGATGGAAAAAGCCGGCGCGTTGCAGCAGCAGCAGATGTATCGTGCATACCGACCAGGGTAGTTTTCGAGATTTCGAGCCCCACCGAAATATAAAACCGATCGGTAAACCGGTCTAGTTCAAAAAGAAATTCAAAAAATTCATGCTATGTAAACCGAGCGGTTTTTCGAGAAAACCGACGAAAACCGCTCAAGAAACCGTTCGTCCAAAAGGTTCAATCCGCCGAGCGGTTTTTCGAGAAAATCGAATGGTTTTCGTTTTTTTAAAATTTGTTTTGAATGTTTTTTGTTCAAATGTTCGGTTTTGAAACTCTTCGGTTTCTAATGATTTTCCAGCGATTTTTAGCTCGATATTTTCGAATTTTCAATTTCGGTTTTCCATCGCTTTTTTCGGTTTCGGTTTTGTTAACCCTGGTACCGACAGCAACATCGATCCATACCCAGATCCGGAGATCCAGGATGTACACGAGTACACGACCTCTCTTGAATCTGGATCCCTCCTAACATCTGATGCACCACTAGCAGTTGATCCTGTACAATGGCAAAAGTAGAAATTTTGCTAAAACTGTGTTTGGCTGTTTTTTATGCGCTGTGCTGCTCTTGCAACTTTTCTGGCCGTCTAATGGGGAATTTAGGTACGAAAAAACACTAGTATTTGCTGCTGCCGCAGCTTTTCTGAAACTTTTCGAGGACCGTACGTGGTTGCCTCGTCCATGTGGGACCCACCTCCTTTTCCAAATAAACCTGTACTATATCAGTCTGCAAGTTAATTTATTACTACTACTAGTAGTAGTGTATATGTCGGCAAGTGTTGCATACTACTCCACTACTCTTTTAAGAGTCCTAGCCATTGGCACGCCATTACTGACTTCCAAATTCCAATCAGAACCATTGACCTTCCATTTCCCTTCGTAAAATAAACAGATGGTGGCTCGTAGGATGGAATTAGCCGACAACATCGAGCGTCACACGTTCATCCACATAGGCATTCATTCATCTTTGATTCCCCTTACTTTGACCGAATCACAATTCGATACTCAGGTCTACACTGTGTAGAACACACTCCGTTGTTAATTATATCTAGCTAGGTAATCCCACTGAAGTACAGACAATTGTGTTCAAATATAAAGGCTTGGAAAAGGGTTCTACGATCCTTCTTATCATGAAGGAATGTTGTGTTCTTACCATTGCTTTTCTTCTCTCTCCTCCTCTTATTTTGGGAGGGTAAAATAGAGGGATGAATATTAATAGAATGGAATCTCAGCCAAAGTGACTGTATAATATGAACCTCAAAAGGCGATAAAGGAGGGAGTTAGGTTTTGTACTATATAATATGTAGTACCATGATTAATGTTTGTGTGTAAGCTATGGTGGTGTAGACGTTGTAGCTACAAAAGGAAGGAAGGAAGGATGTTGACTGAGTCTTCATATATGTATTTTAGGACATATGGAAAGAAATGAACAAGAGAATTTTCGAAAATTCCTATCAGACAATGCAAATCGTGTTTACCCTCATCTCCCAGTATATATCAGACAATGCAAACCGTGTCTAACCTCATCTCCTAGGATATTTGTAATCGGAAAAGAGCGTTGACAACCGACTAAAGTCCACTTGATAGTTGTCAGACTTCTAATGTAGTTATTTGCAAACTTAATTATCATGTAACTAAACTTTGAGCTTTACTCTCTCTTAATGAATTGGCATTACTTTTGTCCTCGTCTCAAAAACAAAAGGAAACTGGAGAAAGCTTTTGTCATAACTTCTATGTGGATAACATCTTAGCTTTGGACTACAGGGGATCAAGGTTGTCAGGATCTTAGTCCATTAATTCATAGGATAGTACGAGTTGCTGATTTACAATGCGGGCTATTTCAATCCCGATCTCCTAAACGTAAGAACCATGTAAAATACTAGAAACGCAAGCGCGGCGCACGCCGCGCGCGTGAATGGAAAATATTTTTTTTTCGGAGAAAAAACAGATCACGAAAACATTTTTCTCATGCTCCGGAGAGCAAACGGACCACGAAAGTATTTTTTCCGGGAAAAACGACGCGCACGTGAATGGAAAAAAAATTTTATTTTTTTTTCGGAGAAAAAGCAGACCACGGAAACATTTTTCCCATGCTCCGGAGAGCAAACGGATCACGAAAATATTTCGCCGCGCGCGTGAATGGAAAATATTTTTTTTTTCGGAGAAAAAACATATCACGAAAACATTTTTCCCATGCTCCGGAGAGCAAACAGATCACGAAAGTATTTTTTCCGGGAAAAACGCCGTGCACGTGAACGGGAAAAAATTTTTGTTTTTTTTTTCGGAGAAAAAACAGACCACGGAAACATTTTTCCCATGCTCCGGAGAGCAAACGGAGCACGAAAATATTTTTTCGGGAAAAACGGCGTTCGCGTGAACGGAAAATATTTTTTGTTTTTTTTTCGGAGAAAAAACAGACCACGGAAACAATTTTCTTATGCTCCGGAGAGCAAACGGAGCACGAAAATATTTTTTTCGGGGAAAACGGAGAAAGGACCTGAACGAAAAGTCTAGGGACCAATTTGTTATAATTTTGGACTTGTTCGCTATTTCGAATAAGTAGGAAAGGGCTAGTTCGCCATTCGTATTAATGGGAGGTTCTTTGTGTAA
This sequence comes from Rhipidocladum racemiflorum, assembly GCA_036346355.1. NCBI lineage: Eukaryota > Viridiplantae > Streptophyta > Magnoliopsida > Poales > Poaceae > Rhipidocladum > Rhipidocladum racemiflorum. The sequence goes on along the minus strand of CM070578.1, from coordinate 11,164,889 downwards.
AACGGCGAACGGAGGACCTAAACGCGAACGGGGAAAAATATTCTACACTCACAGAAAATTACAAAGGACCTATCCGTAATTTCAAAGAACCGGAGGTTGTTTTTGCAAAAATGGGAGAGAGAGAGGGTGGGGTGACGTGGGGGGCTGAGGAAGCCGGAATGCTTCCGGTAATATAGCTGGGTAGTATTGGTCGAGACCAAATAATCCTTATAACCATTTTTTTGAGGAATCCACGTACCACAATCCTACGATACAATCATAGGATCCGATCCCATACCTAGGATCAGTGGCGGACACATGGGATGCGCGAGGGGGCTAGCGTACCCCCTCTGCCCGTCGCACCCCCCAAACTCCATTGGATTTTGATAGTATTTTTGTTGCCATGAGGTGGGGGAGCACCAATTGGTAGAGCCGCGGCCCACGGTTGCTGGGCAGGAGGACGCAAGCATCGTCACTGAGCACCGAGCAAGAAGAGACTGAGCCAAAGAACTGAGAGAAGGCCAGTTGAAGAAGAGAAGGCTAGAAAGGACTATGTCTGCTTGTGGTTGCACGGTTCATGGTTGCACCAGACCAGCTCAGAGCTCATTAGACAAATCTAACTTGGATCAAACTGGTAAACTCAAACCCCAATTCTACAAATCCTCAAATCCCTATCTGGAGATTGGAGGGACTCATCGGCCGTCGCCCCTTGGGTGAAGGAGGGACCGAGGGGCACCGACCGCCGAGCTCACCGCACTAGGTGAAGGAGAGGCACCGTCGCATCGGGCTCGCCAAGTCACCGCGCGTGGCGGGTGAACAAGTTGGCCAGTCGGGGCCTCAGGGGACTGCGCTGTGTGGCCACTCCTCTCGGTGAAGAAGGGGCTGAGGGGGCCGCTAGGCCGCCTGGGGAAGCAGAGGGGCCGCGACATCGGGTGAGGGGGGGGGCTAGTGGGCCGCATCGGGGTGAAGGGGCTTGGGGTGCCTTGCCGTCGGGTGAAGGAGGGGGTCGGTCGACTCGTGGTTGGGTCGAGGGGGGAGGCCAGAGGCGCTGTCACTAGTGGGGATGACCCGATTGGAGGAGGATGATGGTCAAGGGACCGAGGATTGAGCTGTGGGCATGGGGAGCCAGGAGTGGGCATGGGGAGCCAGGAGGAGACATCGCCAACCAGTGGATAAGGTAAGCAATTTTGTTTCTTTTATTTTAATTATTGGTGCTAAATTGTTTAGATTCTGAAATGTTCATTTTGCAAATACTTGTCGTTTTGGACATCGACACGGTCTCCAAAATACAACTTTGACCATTAAAAATTATTACATCTTATTTATAAAATGCATTGAAATTACAATATTTTGAAAGCTCTTTTCATGACAAATCTATTTATGTAACTTTTATGTGTTCAATCCAAATGGTTTAAAAGTTATTTATAGATAAAGTTCTAAAACTTTGACTTAGGACAACTCCAAAACGACAAGCATTTGCAAACTGGAGGGAGTAATGATTAGTAAATTACTCGTGTTAAAGACAGATAACTGGGTTTTATTTGCCTTATCAATAAATAAAGACATCCCAAATATATCCTTGCCTTTAGGGTACGCAAATTTGTAATTGCAATGAAACTTTCGCGAAATGTACGTCAATCCAATGTAAAAGTCATTCCGCCACACCTAGCTCTCCGCTATGCCTAACACCCCTTCTATTTTGTTCTTGCGTACGCCACTGCCTAGAATCTATGTCCACACTCCACGAGTCTTTGGTGCCACTGATAAAGTAAGCATGTGTAGGAAACATAAGCATGTGTGTGTGCATGTGAGTGTGGCGTGAGTTGAGTGTATGCATTTGCACTTAAAAAAACATTTATGTACCCTTCGTACGTGCTCAGGCGCATGACTTGTTTTTCAAGTGCAATGTGCTGGTAGCTAGAAGATATATATATATATATATATATATATATATATATATATATATATATATATATATATATATATATATATATATATATACTTGACGTCTCTAGCTATTATGCCCCGTAATGGCAACCTAATTCGCTTCCTAATTAATTTGATTAGCTAAGAAAACCAAAGACGCCTCTCTTAGCTAGCTGGACTCCAAACTATTAATGGATTGTTAATTTTTTCTGTCTTCGCTACTAATTAATGGATCGACTCTGTTTTACGAATGTAAATCGCTCCTATGACGCCCACACCATGCTTTGCTTTTTCATTGCAAACCACGAGATGTCTGGCCTCTAGGTTTAAGCTGAATGGGTCAGTTGCGGTTCGCAGGGATCGATTGTGGAGCAAGAAGGCAGCACACCATCAATATCCTTGTGAATGCTCTTCGTTCTCGCATAAATAAAGCTAGAAATGCTCTATGATCAAAAAGAGCAATGAAATTTTAGGCCGCAGGGCGTTAGAATGGTCTAAATACACTTTCACCTCTTTACTGGCCCTTAATTAGGAGCCACATTTCGACGTAGCAAAAACGGGCAAAACCAGCACCACAAAGCCTCTCTTTTTTCCTGCGATACAAGGGCCGGGAATGATCGATCCAGCCGGAACAAGATCGTGATATGATCCCTAGTGGGCACCCAACTTATTTAAATCTCACGGCCGAGAGGAACACCGAACATATTCTCCATAGGAGCAAAAGGATGGCCGCGAACCCGTGGGGTACAAACACCCAAGGACCTCTTCCCTTCAATGGTCGATATAGTATCATGCATCCATCTCTTCCCTTCAATGGTCGATGTAGTATCATACATGCATGATGCATGCATGCATGCGTGCATGCAAACCCCTTTAAGCCATCACCCCTATAAAAACCCAGCCGTCGTGCATACATGACACACCACACCAAGTTTAACCCCTAGACTAGCCAGTCTCTTGTTCGAATTTGCAAGAGGAGAGAGGGTGATCAAGAAGAGGAGACTTTTGCAAAGGTAAACACACGTACGCATCAAAAGCTGGCTAGATATATGCACGGCATATTGGCATGGCATGTGCTGATGTTCTGGTAGTACACCGTTGCGATCTTATCCTATCTTGGGTGTGATGTACCTGTCTTCTCACAAGGTTTTGATGGCCGTGGCTTGCGCTAGTGATCGAGTGGGCATATGGCACCTGCGATCTGTGGTGATCTTGTGCGGGGGGGCACAAGCAGGTGAAGCAGGCCGTGTATAATAAGTAGGTAGGCCGTAGACATGCTGTTGTCATTGACCAATGCGAGTCCAGAATTCCAGATGCATACTACTCCTACTAGTTTAGTGCCGAGATAGAGAGTGAGATGCAACTTGACATGCGCCTGGTGGGACGACCCTGGGGCCAACCACGTTTTGTTTCGCGTCATTCGAGTCTTTGCGTGGTCCACTCTTTTGGGAAAACCCTTGGTCTCACCGTTTTGAAAATTGGTTCGTAAAATAGCAATATGTGTGTGGAACATCGCTACATCAGTTTGTGCTGGATCATTCCACCGTAAATCTCTCTCCGTGTATGGTCCATACACACAACCCAGGTTTCAAAATTAGTTTTCGAACTATATCTTGGAGGGGACCGAAATCCGAAATTTCGATGAGATTTAGAAATTTCAGACGAGAAAACAAAATTTAAATCTGGTTTTTTACGAGATTTCTAAGATACCGTCTAGATTTGCCGATATCTCGGTTATTTTTAACCGAACAAAAATTGGTCCAAAACGCATTAGAAAATTTTGACTTTTTTATGGTTCTGACACATCATTAATGTTCACATAAAATTTTCATACGATGATCAACCAAACGGGTTAAAGCTCGGAACGATTCTCCTCGAATCGTTTCTTCTTTTTCCACTCTGTGGCCGAATCGGTCTCGGGTTTTGATAAGTTTTATCCGGATGTTTTCTTTAGCAACCATCATCCAAATTCCTGACCATTGGATTTGCTTTCAGATCGGATGCACGCCTCCTGAATTCGAGGTGGGTTGATCCTATGGATGTGTGTTTTGATCGTACGGTCCAAAGTTTGGATGTTTTTTAGGACAAAAACATCCGGATGATGCCTACACACTCCCGTCTCGGGTTTCAATCCCATTCCACCCGATTCACAGAATCCTACCTAAAACGTTTCTACTAAGAATCTGGAACCGTTTTCGTTTCTACTATAATCTAGAACCGTACCAAACAGGGCTTAAGTATGCTAGAGCCATGCACATGCTCAACCTACCGATCAACCATATGTACATGCAGGGTTCAAAAAATGATTAGGAGAAAATCGTTTGAAATTTGAAATTCAAAAATTAAAAATATCATGCCAAAAATTGATCAAAAATAATCAAAAATCGTTTCAAGATCAAAAAATTTGAAAAAAAAAATCAACCGTTTTCATGGAAAATCGATGGACTAGTTGGACTTTTTGGCAATCGTTTTTTGAGCAATTGTCTTGGAAAATCAATTGATTTTCGACCGGTTTACGTCGCATAAATTTTTTGAATTTTTAAATTGGATCGGTTTATCGAACGGTTTTAAAAACCGAGTCGCGTTGATACAGACGAAAATCTTTTCGTCGATTTTTTGAACCTATGTACATGAGCCAAGTGGACGAGTCGACGTAGCATATTCTTTGCATAAAGAGAGCTATACATAACTACTTAGCTAGGATATGGCATAGAACATGTATTATTATGCCTTTAACATCGATTTGACCTTAAAGATAGCAGAGAACAAATGCGGAAAAACCCACGGGCATAGCATTCCCTTCCTCCCCTCAACCCAAACCCATGAGCTATAAATTGCCGCGACCACTCCCGTCTTCCTCACAATGCAGCTAGCCACTCGCCAACCTCGATCCATCTCTAGTGGGGTAGTAGTAGCCTACTGAGCAAAGCGCGCGCTTGTATTGGCAGGCCGAGCCGGCGCGCGCGCCTCAACTTTGAATTCCACGCCAAGTCTTCGCGCCCCCGGTCAATTCCGTGTCTCACTCTGTCACTCAGCACCTTGCTAGGAAGATCCCTCGTCGGTGCTAGGTCCTACAGCCAGAGCAACGGCTACTTGTACCGCTGCTACGATATCGAGCTGCGTGCGGTGATCTCACTGCTGAAGTATTGTGACTAGTGCAGAGAATGGGGGAGAACGGTGTGGCCAAGCAGCAGTACTACCCGGCCGCGGCGGCCATGGAGGTGTCCTCCGTGGAGCTCGGCCACACAGCGGGTTCCAAGTGCTACGACGACGACGGCCGCCTCAAGCGCACCGGTAAGGAGATAGAGCTGCCTGCGTGCGGCATGCCATTGTCAGTTTGTGGTTGTGTTTGCTGCGCGCGGCGTCGTAAATTAAGTTGGTCGTTCTCTTAATTCTTTGGTATTGCAGGGACGATGTGGACGGCGAGCGCGCACATCATCACGGCGGTGATCGGCTCTGGGGTGCTGTCACTGGGGTGGGCCATCGCGCAGCTGGGCTGGGTGGCCGGCCCGACCGTCATGCTGCTCTTCTCCTTCGTCACCTACTACACTTCCGCGCTCCTCGCCGACTGCTACCGCTCCGGCGACGAGACCACCGGCAAGCGCAACTACACCTACATGGACGCCGTCAACGCCAACTTAAGTACGCCCATGCACGCACCTGATGCACATTATGCAACCATCTCTCTGGCTCGCGCGTGTTCTCAGCTGAATGCATGCGGAGCTCACTCACTCTGTTTTGCTGCTTGTCGTTTCGTCGAGCAGGTGGCATCAAGGTCCAGTTCTGCGGCTTCCTGCAGTACGCCAACATCGTCGGCGTCGCCATCGGCTACACCATTGCCGCCTCCATTAGCATGCTGTGAGTAGCCAGCTCGCAAAAATCGTATGAAATATGTGTTACTTGGTGATGGGCTTAACTTGAGTGGCGACGCGACACTATTACAGTGCGATCAAGAGGGCCAACTGCTTCCATGAGAAGGGGCACGGCAACCCGTGCAACATCTCGAGCACGCCGTACATGATCATCTTCGGCGTGGCGCAGATCTTCTTCTCGCAGATCCCGGACTTCGATCAGATCTCGTGGCTGTCCATCCTCGCCGCTGTCATGTCCTTCACGTACTCCACCATCGGCCTTGGCCTCGGCGTCTTCCAGGTGGTTACCAACAAAGGCGTCAAGGGCAGTCTCACCGGCATCAGCATCGGCGCCGTGACGCCCATGGACAAGGTGTGGCGCAGCCTGCAGGCGTTCGGGGACATCGCTTTCGCCTACTCATACTCCCTCATCCTCATCGAGATCCAGGACACCATCAGGGCGCCGCCGCCGTCCGAGGCCAATGTCATGCGCCGCGCCACCGTCGTCAGCGTTGCCGTCACCACGCTTTTCTACATGCTCTGCGGTTGCATGGGCTACGCCGCTTTCGGCGACAACGCCCCGGGGAACCTGCTCACCGGTTTCGGCTTCTACGAGCCTTTCTGGCTCCTCGACGTCGCCAACGCCGCCATCGTCATCCACCTCGTCGGCGCCTACCAGGTGTACTGCCAGCCGCTGTTCGCCTTCGTGGAGAAGTGGGCGCAGCAGAGGTGGCCCAAGTCGCGGTACATCACCAGGGACATCGAGGTCCCGCTCTCCTCCACCGGCGGCGGCAGGTGCTACAAGCTGAACCTCTTCCGGCTCACGTGGCGGACGGCGTTCGTGGTGGGGACGACGGTGGTGTCGATGCTGCTGCCCTTCTTCAACGACGTCGTCGGGTTCCTCGGCGCGCTGGGCTTCTGGCCGCTCACCGTCTACTTCCCGGTGGAGATGTACATCGCGCAGAAGAGAATACCCAAGTGGAGCACACAGTGGGTGTGCTTGCAGCTGCTCAGCCTCGCCTGCCTCATTATCACCGTCGCCTCCGCCGCCGGCTCCGTCGCCGGAGTAATATCCGATCTCAAGGTCTATAAACCGTTCGCCACAACCTACTGATCTGCGACCGCTCGCTTGCATGTACAGATCGTACGTCCATGAACAGATGACGCCTACGTACTTTAATCAATTAGTTAAGTAATCAAATCAATGATCACACTACGGTGAAAATAGAGAGAGAGAGAGAGAAGATTGGAAAAGTTGCTCTTATGTTATTGTTGCTTGCATACTGCCGGTGTACTTCTTCTGCTGCTAATTTCATTGTTTGAGATCCATCATTTAACTGAAAAATGGTAGAGAGGGGGAGCCAAAATAGTGTATTTCCAAGTCAATTATGGCCATATGGGCTGTGTCTGTAATTACGTGAATGAGAAATGCTCGCTCTTATGACAATTTCATTCTGAATGTGGTGTTCCATGCGCTCTCTTAAAAGGTGAAAAATCGGACAGTGCATTGCTTAAGTGGCCTCGACTCATGTGCATTTAGGATACCACTGGTTTCGGATTACCCTCAAACTAAAAATTTAAAAACATCCTTCTAATATATCATGTACTATCTTCTCCATCCACCTTCACCCTTTCCCATCCCCTCCCTACTCACTTTCTCCATCTCCCCTCCTTCCTATGTAACATAATAAATTCAGATTAGAAAATTTAACAAAAATTTTGAATAGAGAGCTTCAACTCAGAAAGTTTCAAAACAAAAAAATTTAAATAAAAAATTCAAATTAGAAAGTTTCAACATAAAAATTTTAAATTAGAAAGTTTCAACTCAAAAATTTCAAATAAAAAAGTTTCAACTCCAAAAATTTTCAATTCAAAAAAACCTTCGGTTTTAAAAAAGTTTCGATTCAAAATACTTTCAGTTTGAAAAGTTTTCATAAAAAACTTTCTAAAGTGGTTAAAAAATACTTTTTAATCAAAAACTTGATGAAACAAAAAATATTTTGAGTTTGAGAGGAAAGGAATGAGAGAGGAAAGGGGATGACACCAGTAAAATGGTGATGTCAAATGTCACAATGAAATAATGTTCTCATCAAAGATCTAGTGAAGACGCTATCAAATTAGCAATTTATTTACTTTTTTTCGTTTGATTAGAATCACTGAAAAGAAATTTGGAGCTTCCTGATTCCCACAAGGCCATAACTAGCAAAAGGAACATCTGCATGGCAGTGAACGAATAATACGGACGGTTCTCAGCTCTGATGAAAAAGGATGGCTCCTACAGTCCTACTAGTAGTATATACGTTGTGAAAGTGTCGAGAGCAAAAACAATAGGAAAAATTTTGGAACAGTGTTTTTATGTTTTTCCTCTTAATATAAATTATATAAATTTTAAGGCAAACGAAATAGTAAGTAATCACTATCTACTTTTTATTCATACTTTAATATTTATGCAACTTTAAAAAAGAAAAGCATAAAAGTATCTCTCAATTTTTTTTGTCTTCTTATGAGTTTTCCATTTGAAGGAAGTATCCAGAGGAATCAAATGTAGTACATAATAAAATACATTACAACGACTGGTTCAAAAGTCTCAGAAAAAAGAGAAATATGTTACAATATTATCAACGATTTAGTAATGGAACAAGACTACGCAGAATAATATAGTGTCTTTATTGCTTAGAATGTATTACAAAGAGTGTTCAATGATTATTAAGATCAATGAGCGCCGATGTGTTACAATGTGATGCAGGGGCGGTACTAGGGTGCCAAGTATACTTCAACATTTCTAAAATTTGAAAAACGCTCTCATATCATCTCTTTAACATCTCTTTAATAGGTTAAATTTGTTAATTGAATTGGTTTTAATTTTGGCGGTTTGGGATTTTTAAGACATTAGAATTATTTGTATTATACATTTAGATAATTTTAAATATATGTGTTGGATTTATGATGTTACCAAATTATTATATAAGACTATAAAATTGAACGTGTGAAGTGTGCACCGCAGAAATTGTTCTACTTTGATGTGATCTGTCTTGTAGTACTATTCATCTAAGGCTTACATAGTGCTGAAGGGTGGCAGTTATAGCTGACGGGGAAACGTCTCATTGTTTCCTTCAATTGGTTCACAATAGATTATTTTGAATGAACCGGCAAGAGTTCTGCCATTCATTGAAGTAGAGGAGCAAACAGTACAAAGTTAAAGAGCATGCAAAGAATTACAGCCTAAAACAAAAAGGAACAAATGGGTGGGAAGAAACAGAGTAGTAAAGTGCAGCTTTGTGGCACCAATGCTGAAGTGACATGCTCCCCAGGGTATTCCTGTCGCTAGGCAAGCAGCAATTGCTAGTGTAATGCACTTTCTAGATTTATGACACCCTATGTGATGAGGTTGAACACTGTTGCACCGTTTGATAACGGTTGTTGAAAATACGACCATTTCTTTCCATAGGTTCCAAAATCCGTAGACTGTAGCTCCATCTACCTCCTTATGGCGTTGCTTCGACATGCTATCACGAACTGTCATCCACCATGAAGAAACAGTTCACCGTGAATGTTCATGGCAACTGGATTTCCTTCCATTGAAACACCTTATACCAAATCTGCTTTGCAAAAGGGCATTGGAGCATTAGATATGTGGCCAATTCGGGGTTCAATCCGCACAGTGGACAAATAGTGCAGTGAGGCCAATTACTCCTTGCTAATTTGTCAGCCATTTGGATTCTATTTTGGACAAGTAGCCATGCGAAGAACCTGCACCTGTTTTCAGTCTTTGCTTTTCAGATTATTTTGTAGTTATGGTTGGGTATGGATCCATGGAATTGCACCCTGTAAGCTGTGTTTGTTGAGAAATTTCCATCTGTTGTCTAGCGCCAGGCAATTTCATATTGAATGTGCAGTTGTAAGGCTACCGTTAGAATTGCCTGCCATAGGGCAAAAAATTGATGAATGTGCTTGGTATGTAGTTGTCATACTGCGTCTAGTGATTGGACCGATTTACTCCAAGCTCGCTGCACCACCTGCGAGAAATTCGACATTCTTGGCCAAAAGGATTCAAACCTGAAACCTGGAAAATGATTGTGCGGACAACCAACTGAAGTTTGCGAAATGGAGCTGAGCTCTGTGACTCCAGGCCAGCAAGGAAAATGGGCAGTTGGGGGCGCAGAAGAGATTATGGTCCCGTTCGTTTCAGCTTTGGATAGCTTCTGCTTTAGAAAAAAAAACTGATTATTTGCCGAACGGGAGGATCCTGAACAGCTTCTCTGAGAATCAGAAGCTGATTTCTGTATAGAATCAGAATCTGGCTGAAACCTGATTCTCACTGATTCTCGCTGCTCGGTCTGAAACCTAGAAGTTGTAGTTTGCTCGGCCCGATTCTCCCATAATCAGAAGCAATTTCTCCCATAATCCAGAATCTATAATCCCGAAGCTGAAACGAACTACGGGGACTCAAGCAGGACACTTGATATCGCCATACCAAACGGTTGAAACAACCCAGATTACAAAACACACACGGGGACTCAAGCTGCTTGCAAAGCAAAGCAAACATTAGACAGCCTACGCCTACTACTGCGAAGCTGCACCTAAACACCCAATTTGTACTGACAACCATAATTGAACAAACGATACCAGACATGCATGAACCTGCAACCTAAACAACCAGGCCGTGCTAACAGCCACCATTAAAACCAAAAGACACCACACTACGACCAGCAAAGGCTTAGGAAGCCTGGATCTCCCATGAGGCAGCTCCAGCTGCAGCCAACAAATCTGGCTTATCTATCAGCCCTGCAAGTTCCTTGAAAGCTTACACTGTCTCCATGGTTGGCGGCCTGCTGAAGATGTGGAGATAGCGCTAGAGGGCCTGCTGTTGGGTCAAGGATACGTCTAGAGGGGGAGAATAGGCATTTTAAGAAAATTCTCTCTAACAAGATACGCTCTAATCAACTTTATGACAAAAACCTAAACAATATGCAGAAGTGAATAACTAAGGTTTAACAATTAAGACCTAAATCAACTAGGCTCACTAGTGCACTAACTAATTATATCTTTAAACAAGAATCGCTAAACTAATCAAGCAAGCATGAACAAAGAATTCTAAACACAATCAAGCAATTAATAATAATAATAATCATGGTCTCGGAGACTTGCCGGTCTCCCCTAATCCACGTTGAGGCAAGCCCAACTCTTTAGACCGGCTCTGCACTTGAGCACCCGCCTCGATTCCACTAGTAGTAGCAACGTTGGGATGGAAGGTGCGATGTCGGTGGTGACCAGCGGAGCATTTGACGGGGTATAAAGTGGTGCTAAAATAACATGCAACATCCGTTCGTACTTCACCATTGAGGCATTGATAAATCCACTTGTGTCCTCCATCGAAATGGGTACATAGTACCGTGGACAATTCAACTGCCTATCCAGATGCACTTTCATTCCCCCACAGCATCACTGCACAGGATCACTAGGGCTAGGCCGCTAGGGCCAGAGACTGACGTATGAAGAAAAAAGAGGTCCCCGTTAATTACATGCCGATCGATTGGAAGAAAAATAGGAATCTGTATCCATCCATCTTTAATTGGAAGGGACCTCGGTCCCGTGCATGCATGAATCGGACCCGACATAGAAGCACAATTAATCCACAAAGGTAACGAAGGAAGAAGCTAGCTATGGCTGGACCCGACATGCAAGCACAATCCACACAGGTTAACGAAGGAAGAAGCTAGCTATGGCTGGACCCGACGCTAGCAGTGCAGTTCAGAGGCACCGATTGCACCGCGTTTTTAGCCACACGTACGCTCGCCGAGACGCCGAGAGGTCAAAACAGGTCGCCGCGGCCATGCGCCTGATGCGCGTGCGTCCCCCGACCAATAGCTCGCGCCTGCGGTCATAATCGCTTCCGAAACTCGCGCGGCTCCACGTCAAAGCTCCAGTAAATTAGTGGTGCTGTGCCTGTGGAAGTGTGGAGCAAGTCATCTTCTTTCCATTGGCCTCTCCTGTCCTGTTGCGCGTGCTAGACGCATCACCCGTCCCGCAGTTCCTAGCTACTTCCTCCGATGTAAATATTATTATTTTAGATATGGATATGGTCTATAAAACTAGATTTTGATCACTAAATTTTATTATAATATATTTATAAAACATATAATATTATAAAAATATTTTTCAAGATAAATTTTTATATATGTAACTTAAATATTTGAAAAGATATTGACAGCTAAAATTTCAAAATTTTAATTGCATCTATATCTAAAACAATAACTATTTATGATCCAAGACCCCCTGTTAATCTTCTTTTGCCGCAATATAATCGATGGTGCATGTCGTTGTACTAGTAGTAGCACTGCTTACCGGTCGCTCTTGAATATCTTAAGCATGTAATTAACCACGTGAATCGCGAGTTCAGCTGTCAAAAGGGCGACAAATTAAAAACAAAAGGAGCCCCTCAAGTTCTACTGCTGCGTAGCTTGTCAATAGTGAGGCTGTCAGCATCAGAGTATCTCCTGCGATTTGACGTGGCGCGAACAACCCACTCGATGCAAAGGAAAGCCTCGTCTCCAACCCTTAGCGGTACGTAGCTGGCTTGGTAATGGGATTAAGACGACCTGTCGTCTCGTCTCACCTGGATTAGAAAAAGGAAGTAGCGAAGCACGGGCTCTGCAAAGCATCCCAGGCGGCAGCCAAAGTTTAGTGATTTAGCGACAAGAATGGCAGGAAAAGGAAGGATCCGAGAAGAATCTCCGATCGAGCATAATCAATCGGAGATCACGCCCCACCACCACGTCCCCTTTCTGCGAGATTCCAAATCCCAATACATGCACTGCCTCTAGTCGTTGCACACCAAGGATTCAAATTTCGTTTTCAAATACTATCTCAACGAGATCTTGAAAATTCAAATAAAATTCGAATAAAATCTAAAAAACAAAATTTAAATCCAATCATTTTCAACCGAGAAATCCGAGATTTCGGTCCAATTGAACAAACCGAAAAATGGTCAAAAAGACGTCAAATTTTTTTGTGGATGATCCTGATCCTAAATCCAATTAAATCCGGACAACAAAATTAAAAATCCGGTGAAAATGCCCAAAATTTCAGCCGAAGTTACTGAGATCTCACCGAGATTTGGATGAATCCTATAGTATTTTAAATTTTTTTTACCCGACCAAGATTTACGATTTCGGACGAGTTCGAAATAAGAAATCTCGGCCGAAATTTACTAAATCGTGATCGTTGTTACACACTACCTGCGGTGGTATGGTGGCGTTGGGCGGCCTCTGCCGCTTTGCTCCTCTACCGTTGCTGTCACCGAAAAAGAAGAAATACCTCCCTTGTTTGTGGTCTGCTCTTCAAAAAGAGCGGCCACGTGTGGAGTATACTACAAGTAGGCACTTTGGCCTGCCTGCGCTCGGAGAATGCACGCAGCCATTACGTGGCTCTATGCGTGGAGAGATGGAATTTGTGCTGATGCCGTTCTGGTTCTGGACGATGGCATTCAGATTTCAGATCGTGATCCGTTAAAGTACGATCCAAAATTGTTTTAGCTCTATTTTTTACTTTAATTCAGAATTCTATTTCTATATGGAGTTTTTTTTTATATTTTACTATAAATATATCCCTATAGTTGATAGAATAGAGTAAAGAAAAAAAAAAAGACAAGTAAGACGGACGAAGAGAAAATAAAGCTTCGTTATTAACATCTCCTTGTATAGTAATATTTTCCTTCGTATGTCTGTAGTTTTTTTAAGATATTTTTTTATGTAAAATCCGTATCTCCCATTTCCTTTGATTCTATGCTCAGGTGGCTAGCAGCACAAGTGTGAGTGTAGCCCACCTAGATCGAGTCCCGGATTCACCCGGATGCGTACGGGGCCGGGGTGTAGGCATGTGTGCATGCTTGAGGTGTGTGTTTGTAACCTGACTGTTATTCTTCTTTTATAGTAAATACCAATTTTTACAAAAAGTGATATCAGAGCACTGGGTTTAAAACCCTAGGTACTGCCCCGGGAGGAGGCTGATTCCCCAGGCCTGTGATCAGCACGGCATCATCAAGACAATCAAGGGCAACCATCGCTTAGCTTCTGCACAACATACGTGCATCATTGAGAATTTTGGACGATTTCTGCAGCGAGCCATCATCCACTGCTACTGCGTTCACTTCGGAATTGCAATGGTGTCTTCGTCTACCCCCAGCGGCCTCCTCACGGCAGCACCCATTCTGTGTTGGTTCGCACGGCAACAAGAGTGATCAAAGCTATGAAAAATAAAATCATCACGGTCTGGCACCATACTCAGCGACTTCTTTCGTCGACTCTGCCTCGACCTCTTCTATTTTCCATCGGTTCATGGCATTGTTTTCCAGTAGAAACCAACAAGTGGCGTGAAGCGGTCTTCGATCGGCAGCAAAGGTGCGTTTGGTTGGGTGAACGAGGGTGAATGGAATGGAATGGTGCAGGATAGATAGGATAACCTTGGATGAGATGGGATAGGGAGGGTGTTTAGTTGCCTGAATAGAATAATACAAGATTTTGTTTGGTTGCTTGGATGGAATGATACGAGATGATATGAGATGATGTTTGATTGGAGGGATGAGGTTAATATGGTAACTATCGGGGATTGGATAATTTTCGTAATTACCATAGTGTCCCGACAGTTAATTCCAACCGACCATGCGTACCCTCGGAGGACGTTCCCGAGGATGGCCCACGGGCATCCAGTTCCATTGCTCAGGTCAGCCAATCGAGATAGGCCCGATGCTCGGCTCCAGCACCCGAGCACGGGGTCCGAGCATACTTGCTCCATCCTAGCTCGTCTGCAGAGCGTATGGTCGGATGGTCGTGATCAGCGGTTACGCCCAAGTAGCGATAATGACGCCATGATATGGATCGTTACGCCCACGATGAGAACGTGGCGTGAATTAAGGTTCAGTTACAACAAACATTAGCCACAATCAAACGGTCCGTTACTTGGACTGCAATTAAGAGAATATTCTTGTAACCTATAAATACCTCTCGTGCATGTACGAGAGAGGGCCCTGGCTTAGACACTGAAAAGAAGAGCATCGACAATACATAATACAATCCCACCACGCTGGAGTAGGGCTGTTATCTCCCCAGTGAGAGGCCCGAACCAGGATAAATCACTGTGTCATTCTCTGAGTGCTCTATGTCCCGTGAGTTCGAGCATCCTCCGGACGCAACCCTTCACGTGAGAAGAGGAAGGAGTTGGTCCCCCAATCAACTAAGTAAGCTCAGCGAGGCCTGTTCCCCAATCGTCGACAATAACCTTTGTCATTAGTGGTAAGGGATGGTACAGAATGGTTTAGCCAATTTCAAGGTACGAGATGGTACACATATTTGAAGAATATTTTTTAAATCTGTACCACTCCATTCTGTACGAGATGGCTCCATACACTTAACCAAACGAATGTATCAAAACCTATCCTAAATCATTCCGTACAGATTCCTCCTCGTTCACCTAACCAAACGCACCCCAACAGAATCTAAGGTGTAACATGTGGAACATCGGTCATTGTTTTTGTAACATCATCAAGCACAGTGGAAGAAGCATCGGTCACAGCAGACGAAAAGAACAAATGTCGTCCAGAAGCAGGCAAGCAACATCGCAAGGAGTAGAGACTAGTGTTCAAGTCTAATATGAAGCTGTCTAGCACAAGGTTTCAAATTTTGTTTTAGGGTTTCATCTCAGCACCCTCCGAAATCCGAAATTTCGGCGAAATCTCATTTTTTTCGGACGAAATTTGAACGAAATACAAAATGAAAAATTTGAATCCGGTAATTTTTGAACCAAAATTTTTGAGATTTCGGTTCAAAATACCAAAATTTCGGTCCAAAATGCTGAGATCTCGTCGAAATTTTAGGTGTTGTCACCCTTTGAATTTTTTAGGGTTTTTTTAATTTCGCCGAAATTATGATCTACAGACTGTCCCACACGTAAAACGACGTGAAGAATCCAATCCAGCCAAAATCCGATCAAATTCAATCAAATCCAGTCAAGTTTTATTCAAATCTCAGTCAAATTTACGGAGATCTCACCGAGAGTTTGTGTTACTGTAGCACTTCGAATTTTTCTAGTGTTTTCTTAATTTCACCGGGATTATAAAATTCGGAGGTGTCCAAAATTTTGCCAAGATTTCACGAAATCTCGGCAAGATTTCATTCCCTGGTCTAGCGTCAATCGTTTATGAGTAGCACCAAAACTGAATGGAAGTCCACCGCGTCCTACCGTAGTAGTTTAGGGGGAGAAAAGAATTTGTCCTTCAGTTCCATAGTTGTGACATGTATTAATTTTAGCCATATGGTGCTACGTACACATTTATATTTGTCCCAAGAGTTTTGGAGCCTCCTAAGTAGGGTTGTAAACGGACCGAGCTCGAGTGAGCTTGGGCTCCTTAAGCTCGAGCTCAATAAAGCTCGAGTCGAGCACGAGTTGGGGTTTGAGCTTTGATCCAGGCTCGAGCTCGGTTCGGCATAAGCTCGAGTAGGCTCGAGTAAGCTCGGTAAGCGTGATAAGCTCAAATAAGCTTGGTAAGCTCGAGTAAGCTCGGTAAACCTGGTAAACTCGGAAAGCTCAGAAACAAGTTCGAGTAAGCTCGGTAACAAGCTCGAGTAAGCTCTGTTCAAATAGTTCGGCCCAAGCTCGAATAGGCTCGTGAGCTATTCGAGCTTGGCTCGGTGAAGCTTGCGAGCTAGAGAACAAGCTCGAGTTCGGGTCGCTTGGAGCTCGAAACGAGCCGAGCTCGAGCTTTTTTTACAGCCCTACTCCTACGCGTACATAATTCTGCGTAATATCGCAATATATTGTTTCGTATACACAGAAGTGTACCTAGGATTACGCAAGTCCACTACTTGCAAGAAAAGAATGCATCAGTAGATTCATCAGCCTCAATTTGGCGATTTTAACTCACCTTAAATCAGTTCCCATGACTCAACTCTATATTAAACGTTGACCCGCGCTCTACCCCGACGACTGTTCCAGCACTTGTTTCGCCAACATCATCATCCGCACCGCTCGGTGCCATGCCTAGGTTTCATTCTACGCTATCTTCATCGACAATCATCTACTACAGACGATCATCGTATTATGTTGGAGGTTGATTTCATTGCAATTCATGTCGTTATGCTTATTATTGGCAGCATCGATGCGGGATTAATCATTGGCAATTTCGTTGACGATCTGTTGTCTACTACGGATTACAGCGGTAAGATCCACACACAGAGTCTAAGGTGAAGTTATAGGATTTCAACACCGTTTGATCGAGGAAATTTTAAGAAAAAATAGTAGAAAAAAATCAATGCCAGTTGAAGAGACAACTGAATTTGGTGTTCAATTACCGTTTGGATATGGTGCAAATTTAGATCACTTGTGCGACCATTATGAAGGTTTTGCAATGTTAATTCTCAATAATTTGATGACACCATGATGGTAGCTAGCATGATGCTCTTCGAAATTTTACTTTTTCAAAGTGAAATTGTTGCTCTAATATCAGTTTGAGATGAGTATTTAAGTACAAAAGTTTGTTTTTGCATGAATACTATAACATTGTCCAGTTGTTGTAGCTTGATATGAGGGGGTCTACTGTAGTTTAATGCTCCATCGACGGCATGATAATTTCTTCTATCTCGATGATTTTATAAGAGAATTTCCAAACATGTTATGTAATGTAATTACCTTTAAGGTCAGCAGTTGCAAGTTGCACTTTCAATGAGCATTATTTGTCGAATTTTGTGTTCTACATGGAGCATATCAAATATCCATGGTATGAGTTTTTTGCTATCTATCAAGTGCCACATGTGATATTTTAGCTTATGCCGTTAAATGATTGGGCATTTATTTCAGGATGTCAATTGCACGTACTCAAACTTTGCTGAGATTATGAATTATTGAAGACCCATATTCATTTGTCTGCTTTGTTAATAGATGTATGATTGGACCTACTGTTGGTTTGCTTAATTTTACTTCGCAAAAAATGTTTGGATAAGATTGTTCTCGTCTTGTTCAGACTAGTTCATTGGACTTTCGAGACACAAGATCTATTGACGAAGACTTATTTTGAGGACATTATGATATTTTGGCTACATGAGCGAATTTATCTTAAGGTGGAGAACGCTAAAGTATGATCCGATTTCATCTCAAGGCGGATATTTTTAAAGTATGATCTAATTTCGTTTTAATTTTGTTTCCTACTCTAATTCAGAGTTCTCTTATACAGAGTCTATTATGCTACACAAAAGAGGCACCGTTCATACGCCTTCTCAGCAGCATTTGACTGACACATATTTGTTGGTCGATGAGGACTTTGCTGTCGTCTTTCACCCCACCTATCATACTTAGCCAACAATTGAGAAAAATTTGGCTTGTGTTTGTGTATCGGCTTTTGTGTAGGTACCGACTTCTCAACTTTGTACCATTTGTCGACCTTGTGCTCGCCTTTTAGATTGATCATCCTGGAATGTTTTCCCTCATGATTGGTCTCAATCTGAATCCAACCGACCGTAGTGTTGATTGTTTCATCACCGTTTGTCGTCTCTACATCGGCCTGTCAAACATTTTTAGCCGATGTTGACAATGAACGAATCTCATCTCGTGCCAATTCTTTCCCTTTAGATGAGCAGCTGACTATATTAACGGGGAAGGGGTTGGCATCCAGCTCCATTGCTTGTTCCTCGGCAAATTTCAGTCGACCATCTTCAGTAGCCAACTGGTTCTGTTAACGGAAGATATTGCAATCGTTAGTATTATGTGAAAAAAGAATGATGTCATTTGCAATACCTGTATTTTTTTGATTTCGTAAGCCGATGATATGACATGACCCTCAGGCAATCATATAATTTTCTCTTGTAGTAATAAATCAAAAATACAATCACATTTAGTCACATCAAAAGAGTATCTAATTTTTGACTTAGTTTTGGTCGGCTTGAGCCAAGAACAGACTATGGGTCTTTTATTTTCGTTAATCCATTCAGCAATGTTTACTTCAACCTCCTCTTTGTCGGATGAATCCTCAGTCTCGTATTCGTCAAGGTTTACCTTGGGTTTCTATTTATTCTTGTTATTCTTAAATCTATCTTTGAAACCTTTGTTTTCAAAGAATGGGCTTTCTTGAGCCGATACTCTATGCAACAGGTGGCTTAAATCAGTAAACTCTTGACCACCAAATTTTTCCTTCAAGGTAGGAATTAAGCCTTGAAAAGCTAAATGGCTAATTGATTATCAGGCAACATGACATTAAAGCACTGATTTCTAACATCTCTAAATCTTTTGATATAATCTGTTACCGATTCTCCAAACTTTTATCGGACAGAGTTTAGATCTAATATTCTTTATTCTAAGCTTCCACAAAAAAATACTCGTGGAATCAGTTTTCCAAATCGGCCCAAGTATTGACTGAATTCTGGGGCAAAGTTGTGAATCAAGTGAAAGCTTCCCCAAACAATGACAAAGGAAACAATTTCACTTTCAACCCATCGGACTGTGCGGTCTCTCTAAATTGTGCTGCAAAGCATCCGGTGTGCCCTAACATTGTCGTGGAGTCATCTCCTGAATACTTGGCAAAATCAGGAACCCTATATCCATTGGGATATGGGATCCAGTAAATATAATCTGGATACAGCTTTTTATAGCCGATGGTTCACCCCTTTGGCTGAATGCTGAATTGGTATCTTAGAACAACGCTAATAGCTTTGGCCCAGTCAGTTTCCCTGGCCAATGTTTGTGTGTTTGAGGCACTTGCCAATTAGGGGCGAATTCATTATGTTGCCCCCGAGTGCGAACTCGAGTTGGCGTTCTAGCGAGGATTGTAACGAAGCACGCGGTTGCTCATAGCCGACATTTTGTTGCCTTAATGTTGGCTCAGGCAGTGGAACAAAATGTTCTGAATACGTGACAACCCTTTAAGGAACCAGGTCCCATGGGGGAATCGGCTCAACGTACTGAGGGCGTACGTGTGTTTCGATCGGTTGGACAGTTGATCCAGGACAAACATAGAACGGAACAAACGGGGGTAAGCTAGGTTGATTGCCTAGTTTGGAGCAATCGATATAAGCTTGGTAATGTGCAACCCCGCTCGCACCGGTATATCGTGGCAAGATCACGGTTGGCTGTGCCAGTTGAGAGGAGCCGCCCAGATCGTCCTCGAGTTGTTGGATGAACAGTCGTTCCCGTCGGATTTGGATCCTAGCAGCAGACCACCGGAGGTGATCTCGATGCTAACAACCAAGCCCAAACGAGACAACTCTACAAACATCCAAACGACTCGACAACAACCCCGGTATTCCCCCGGTATGTGATCCGAAACTCGCCCAGGATCCCCACATACCGGTTCCCAATGCTATATCAAACATCAATTCGCACAAAGGGGCATCGAGCCCCCAAGATCACTACCAGAAACGCAAAAAAAAACGCGGAAGCAAACAAACACACCACACGGCACAAAGAGGCCCAACAAAGACACCCAACAAAGCGACTGCTTAAAAGGCATTTAGTTCCATACGTAAATTAAAAGCGTAAATTTACAACAAAAGTATTACCAACTATCCTACAACACAAAGTAAAACACCTCCGGAAGTGTCATGCCCTGAACACTCCCGGGCGCATAACGTCGGCTGACCTCTACTCGGTGCCCCGCTTGGAGTCACCGATAGGCGAGGGGCAAAACTCACACCCCGCTGGATCCTCACTTGCGAAACCACAAAGCAGAAGCCTGAGTACGGAAGGTACTCGCAAGTCTTACCCGTGGTCCATATATGACCGACTCCAAAGGAGATGCATTTGGCAGTAGCAAGGTAAACAGCTTAGGTTAAAAGTGCGGAAATGCTTAACTTTGTTTCAATTTTTGTCATCTACTCAAGTTTTTCTCAATATAGCTAGCAGTTGTAACAGCACCTACTTCTAACAGGATATTGTAATTAACAGAATGTAAAGCAAGTCATCTCATATCAAATTTTAGCTCAAGCCCAACGGCGAACCACAAGTTCAAGTTATTTACTACGCAGAAAAAGTTCGGATCAAGCTTGCTCATATCCGAGAGCGCGGCAATTCGAATCGCTTAATTAACCCTGCAGGGAAGCATTGATCGCACGACACTTACCACAAGGGCCTAGTGTCAACCCCCTCCCAATCATACCCAATCGCTGAAGCGTCCTCCTGCGGTCCGAAAACCTAGCACCCCCTCGAGCCGCCCCAAGCCCGGCTTGGCGCTCGAGAGTCGGCCTAAGCCTCGCCCTCAACCACGTCCAACCACAGGAAGTTACGGTCAATCGATTCAATATGAAAGAAAGAGTGGCTTACCGTACCATAATCGGGCATGCGACCAACCGGGGTGTGCTCAATCTTATTCCACTTACGGATCGGTCCTTAACTGACACAGACGGGGCTACACATTTGAGTCTCCATACCCAAATGAACCAACTCCCCGCCCGGTCCACAATTTATTTCTTTCCAAAACCTTTCCCAATTCCAAGTCCGACATAATGTAGTATGTGTGTAATAATAACAACCGCAAGTGACAGAACCTTCTGTCACTTGGCCCAAACCCCGACCTCTAAGCAAGACTAAGCATGGACTCATAGTATTACCCCTAAGCTAGTTCCAACGGAAGTATGCACAATTTCAACGGATGGATGTGCAGCAAGTGGGATCTAGTCCTATCCCAATTCAACTCCTAATGCAAACTTAATTTACCAATTAAGCAAGTTATTTACAAAACTACAATTTAATCTGAGTTCAAGATGCATAGGTGCTTGCCTTGTTCTTACGCTTGTGGGTCGGTAGTAATCGGCTCTCCTGGTCGCACCCTCGGTCACCATGGCGTCGATCTCAGCGGATCGTTCCCTACACGAGTACAATGCATAATGAGATGCATGCCATGCAAATGAAATGAACACAAAAGGAAAAATCCCGAAGCGAAACAACGCGGCCGGACAGGTTAACGAAACCGACGAGAATAGCCTAACCCGGACAGTCAGGTTATTTGATCCGGACAGTCCGGATAACCGGATACTCCGGACCTTGTGTCCGGATCGCCCGACCTAGGGCGGATACTCGGTGGGTGTCGGACACTCGGACTGGCGAGTCTTACCCAAAAACTCGACGGATCGAGGTGCCGCCAAGTCCTGCGACACCGCTAGAGCCCGATCTAAAACTCTCTACACCATGCAAGCCATGGAGAAGCTCCGAGCTAGCTCGAACCACAACGATGGAGGCTCACTCTTAACATCTCTAACTAAAACCCAAATCCAAAGCTAGGGATGACCTTATCTACCCCCGATCTCTAACCCTAGCATCCACATTGTCTAAAACCAACCCCAAGAACCACCACACCCAAAACCCTAGAGCTCCAAGTTCAACTACAAACCTCCCAAACCCAAACCTAAGCCCTAAACCCACCATGGATGGCCTTAGAACCCACGAAAACCCACAACTCAACCCCCAAGAGAAAGACCTACCTCCAAGGATGTTGGAGGAGAATAATGCCGGGCGGAGAAAGGAGGATGCCGGCTTGAGGAGGAGTTCCACGAGGTGGAGGAGCCGCCGGGGAGGAGCCACGGAGGGTCACCGGCCGGTGGGAAGCTCACCGGAGTGAAGCTAGGGTGGAGGAGAGTAGAACCAAGGAGTGGGGAAACAACATGGAGGAGAAAGAATGGAGGGGAGCCACGAAATGAGACTTTTATACTAAACCCCCGCAAATACCGGACTCTCCGGACGCTAACCCGGAGACTCCGGGTTGGGGTCTTCGGTAACACTAACCCGGACACTCCGGACGTTTGGTCCGGACACTCCGGGTTGGGGTGTTCGGTCAGCCCAATCCGGATACTCCGGACATTCCGGGTTGGATCCGGACACTCCGGATGCTGATCCGGATACTCCGGATGTCCCAGAACTTTTGGAACTTGGGGCCTTGACACCAGTGCCATAGTAGGATATGTCAGCAAAGATTGCAGTGAATCAAGCAAAGTGCCATCCGACACTAGTTCTTATGCGACTTCCTTAACGCCGTTGGCTATCATTGGCCTAAGGGTAGTTACTAAAGACGATGATTGATTGATAAGAGCACAATGTATAGATTGGTTGATCATATTCGATAATTCTGTCTGAACGGGTATATATCAGCTTACCTGTGCTCTTTCTGCCACATCCAAAGCCTCCTTTCTGCCGAAGTTGACCGTTGGCAATGCAGATTTTTGTGTGATGCCGCGTCAGGTCTTCTGGTAGTAGTTGAGCATCATCTGCTCCAAAGTAGCCTTCTGATCATTGATCTCCTTCCATTGTTCTGGTGTCAAATCGTCCAATGTTGGGATGATTATTGCCTCAATATTGACATTGAACGGAGAGATGGACTTTCCCGCATAAGACATCGTTATCTGATCAGGTCCCACCGGGTGTGCCAAAAGTGTGTTGACGCAAAAACTTGACGAAGGATTGATCGCAGTCAACACACGCAAACACCGAGTTTAATTTTAGGTGTGGGCGTGCCAGCGATTTGATTCTGCAATCGGCACGAAGACAATATATAATTTAATCAGTTAAAAAGCTGATGTAAAATCTCAATAAAGATTCAGTCCAATCGGCTTGTTCAAGCCGAATTAGACAAAAGTAATCGATAAATTTAATCAATCTGATTCAGGGGTAAATGTTGTTCTTCCCGAAGAAGACGATGCGCAGTAAAATCGGAGAAAAGGCGAATCTGAGTTGGTGTAAGTCGACGGAATCAATAATTGACGATGCGCAACTTTATTGATTGAGCGAAATACAAAGAAAAGATTACAATGCTAAAAACTACTTCTAGTCGACGCAAAGTAAAGCGAAAAGTAAGTTATTTCGTTGATTGTTTTTATGATCCCTTCTCAAGGTTGCCTATCGTCTCCTTTTATAGCTTCTGATTCGATCGTATCCACCTTGATCTCTTCTTGAACTGTAGTCGTATCGGTCCTAGCTTCCCCACGATATTAAGACCAATATCGGTTACAATCCGAAATCCTATCGGTTTATAACTCCCAAATCCGATACATTCCTTAGCAAACTGACCATATCAAACCGATTCCCACCAAATCGTCTACGAGCCAAATTCTAGTGTTAACACAAGAGAAGAGAAAAGAGAGCCTTGTTGTAAACATCTCTTGATATAGTGATATTTATCTTTGTGCATCTGTAATTTTTCTCAAAAATATTTTCACGCAAAATCTTTTTTTTCTCGTTTATTTTGATCCTATATTTCTGTCGTGCATTTTATAACATGATCACTACACGCCTGTGTGCTCTGTGAGACTGAGTGTGAGGTTGGTGGGCAGTGACAGGCGATTGATCTATCGATAGAAAGGGGTGCATATATTCTGCAGCTAGTGATAGAGGCGATCGATCGAGTTTGCTTAAATCGATCGCAGACAGTACGTACATGGCCAGTAGGGATAAGAATTCTGAATTCCGACTGCAATAATAGATGGCATGCACTGGCCGGCGTTCTTATCTTGCAAGATAACAGTGACGTGCATGCATGGGCATGGCTACCGCACGCCATTGTCGCCCGTGGAATCAGCCAAGTCCCACACGATGACCGGGTGAACGCCTGAGAGCGGATGCCGGCGTGTCAGTGTAACGCCTATATGAGGCAAAATACTCTAGTCCTTCCGGTGCCTTCTATTTCCAATTCAATCTGGTTTCTTGATATGCTGTACATTTCCCTCTCACGGCATGGAATTAATACCGCAAGGGTATAATAAGTTCTCTCTTATCTTGCCACAGTGATAGGCGCGTTTCTTCCCAATCCTAAACTTACCAACAGGAATACAATACCGTTTTGACTTGGAAAATCGCTCACCGCTTAGTACCGATTTTTAGCAAAAATCGGACGGTTTCAAAGCCAAAATTTTGAAATCAAAGGTAAAAAATGGCCAAACAAAATTTAAAACCCGCCAGTTTTACCGATTTTCGACCGGTTTTCTGTGAAAAACAACAAATTAAGCGAAAAAAATTCGAGAGTCGATTTTGACCGATTTTTCTACCGGTTTTTTTTACTGAATTTTGACTGGTTTACGTCGCATAAAATTTTCTGAAGTTTTTTTTATTTATATCGGTATATCGACCGGTTTATTTATCGACCTAGCTCAATACGACCGGAAATCACGATTTTTGAAACCCTGCTTACTAGTGTTCTGTTCGGTAGAATCGATTCAGTGACATGCTCATTTGCATGCAAGTAGGTTCTTGACCGCAACATGTACGCATTTGCAACGGTGAAAGCGAAAACATTGCTAATCACAAGCAAAGGCAATTAGGCAAAGAACAATTAGTGCGCCGCTGGCCCAATCCAGCAGGAGACAAGACAAGAAACCATACAAAAAAAAGAGATCTTTCCTGCTGCTGTTGCGTTAATATTTCCATAAGCTAGTGCTGTTCTTGATTTGAAATCTTAAACCGTGGCCAGAGAATGTGCGCTCACATGCGAAAGCAGAAAGACCACTCAAAGATTAGCAGAGCAGCAGCAGTGTAAACAACAAAGGTCAAAAAGCGCGCGATCGATCCGTTCATCGATTGGACTGAATTATTATGGCCGGGAAAGCGAGAGCGCCAAGCAGCGAGGTGGGTGGGGAATCCGGAGAAGCTGGAAATCTGGAATTAATAGGGGAGGATTAGCTACTTGTTCTCTTCTTATCTCATCAGCACGAGATGCTGTCGTCCTTGTTGCTTGCTGTTGCTGATAGATGGTGTTCACCGGTGCTACTACTGCCGGATGCGATGAGATGAGGAAGCATTATTGTCTGAAATAGATAGAGAGAACAATCGAAACACTGGAACAGAAAATTGCAGCCGTGCAAACCTGAGTTTTTGCTTGCCACTGTCGTTCCAGTTTGACCGATGCTGATGGGCAGATGCTGCACTGCAGAACCAGGCGAGAGCGACTGCGCTGCTTGGAGAATCAAAGGATCGAGGTTTGCTACTCCAAAATCTTAGGCTGAAGTAATTGGTAATTAGGAAGGTTTCGCCTCTTTTCCGAATTCCATGCTTTTCTCTTTAAAATTGTATAAATATTAAAATATAGATAATTACTTACCCCCTTAGTTTAGTTCAAGATTTATGTAATTTGTATTGAGAAGAAAAGTATAGAAACACCTCTTAAAATTGTAATTTGGACTCCGCCCCGCGTATGAACTTCCAGTGGCCGCCCCAGAAGTCCACCTCGCTATCCAAGAACCTGACCCGATCAAACGAAACGTGGAACGATAAAACCGTGCAAAATCTAGCCACATCTACCAGATTTGGCTACTGTTTGGTCTGCGACAAAGATACGTACGTTGCGACGTGGCAAGTTTAATTTAAGAGAAAGTTTACAGTACAATTTGCTAGTAAATACATAGTAGGTTTTAAAAATTAGATCTAGCTATTGATTTATTAATGTTATTTCTATAACTTTACTAACAGAGGAAGTATAAATAATTAGAGATTGATTGGACCATTAGATCAAAATGAATAAACGAGTGATATTGAATTTAATGCACCAAGAGCTCTAATTTAGTGCCTTTCGAGGAAGAATGGCCTGTTTGGTTTACTTTCAAACAGGCCACTATATCTGTGGGCTCCAGCCCGTCTAAATTTACCGTAGGCCTCGACCTGATTTCTATTGTGCCGACACTCTGGCCTAACATAGTCCCATGGACTATCTAATAGCAATGATTCTATGCATTCTCTTCTAATAAAGTTGTACAGATTTTAAAACAAACGAATGAGTAATTAATTATTATCTACCTTTTATTTATATTTTAATATTTATGTAATACTAAATAGTGATACATAGAAACACCTCCCAAATATCACGTCCATTTATAACTTCCTATTCATGCTCCCACATCGTAGAGATAGAGCTATGACAAAGACTAGCGAGAATTTGAGACTTATAGTGGATTTGAATATTATCCCAAGTTCAAACCTTGAGTATTATCCCATTTTGTCCCAACCCAACACAAGTTATACACATGGGCGGATTTCCCAATATGACAAGGTATGGCCCCCGCAATACCCAGTCTATACCAGGTATCCCTGCATAATACAGTATATACGGATGCATAGTGCGTTCGTGTTCCCGTTATGTGACTTTTGCCTGCGCCTGTGCGTTCCAGCGTCCAATCTCCAATGGCCAGCGGCAGCAGGCCACAAGGCCCATTACCATTAGGCCAGCGCACCAGCCACCACAAGAGTCAAAGAACAAGACTCAGATGAGAGCCAAATACCGAAATACAATTATACAAAATACATGATCGCTGCATCTGCGTGCCTACGACGCTTCAATTCCTTAATAAAAAAAATTCGTTGCTCGCCACCGCTAGGGCACTGTGCCACTGTCGGTCTGCCGCGCGTCGCGGCCGTGCTACCGCCCGCCGATGCGACGGTGCCAACGTGGAGCGTCGGGAGCAGCCGTGCAACTTGCAGATTGCAGAGCCAGACGGCCGATGCTTGCTTGTGACTTGTAAAGTTGTATGCTGTTATCTGTATGCAACTAAAATAAATTTATTGTATATGCTACCTCAAAAGGGGAAAGATAAGGATTAGCCCCAAATCACTAAATATGTTTGTTTGATCGAGCAGTTCGGGACCAAAATGCACCCTCAAAAGGGGAAAGACAAGGGAAAGCCTAAAATAAAAGGTAATTTAATTAAAATTATTTATTGTATATGTTGTCTCATCTAGATGTAAAATTTTATAAGTTGTCTTCATATGTAGGTTTAACAAAATATTTTAGCAAGGTGTCTAGCGGATCAAACTCGACTCAAGCTACTTGTGTAATTGGAAACAAATCAAACAATCATGGTATAGATAGACGAGGAGAAGATGCCCATGAGGTTGTCCGTGTCGAGACTGAAGTGGGAGATGGGCATGTACAAGCAACAATGGTTGAAGATATAGATATTATGCAGTACAGTACAAATCACATTATCATTGATCCAGGACTCCGCACTGCAATTGATAATTTTCATTCAAATATTAGAGATGATGTTATAAGGGCTTATATGGCGAATGGTCCGACCCAACTAATTGGTCATAATTATCCTCGTGATTCCAATGGAAGGTCTTTCCGTGAAGCTTGGTACAAAACATATGATTGGTTGGAATATAGTGTAGAGAAGGATGCAGCTTATTGTTTCTATTGCTTTCTTTTTAAACATGATCCTTTGGATAACAAATTTGGTCATAATACCTTTACAAAAAGGGGTTTAACACTTGGAAGAATGCATACAAATTACTTCCACTTCATGTTGGTGGTGCCAATAGTGTTCACAATCAATCAAGGAAAGCATATGAAGATTACAAAAATCAAAGGACAAGTGTGAAGCATAAGGTTACAACTTATAGCAAGGAGTCACTTATCAAGTATGAAACTCGTTTGGAAGCATCTTTAGGTGTTGCAAGTTATCTCCTATTGCAAGGTGAGCCATTTCGTGGGCATGATGAATCTTCTTCTTCGTTGAACAAGGGTAATTTTCTAGAGTTGCTTGATTGGTATAAAGACAGGAATGTAGAAGTGAAGCTTACATTTGATGAGCTATGTCCCAAAAATGCCCGCATGACTTCTCCAACAATTTAAAAGGAAATTGCGAAATGTTATGTGGAGGAGGTCACCAAAATAATAAAGTAAGAGATTGGGAATAGTCTTTTCTCCGTTCTTATTGATGAATCTCGTGATATATCAAAGAACAAATGGTTGTGGTTGTGATTGTATTTTGTTGGACGCATATCTAACTAATATACCATTTATGTTGCAGATTTGTGAATAATAAAGGTAAAGTTATTGAAAGGTTTTTGGGCATCAAACATGTCAAAGAAACTTCATCAGAAGCATTGAAAGTAGAATTGGTTGAGATGCTAGGTGCGCATGGTTTACCTATTGCCAGAATTCAAGGGTAAGAGTATGATGGAGCTTCTATTATGAGAGGAGAATTTAATGGCCTTCAAAAATTGATTCGTGATGACAACCCATATGCTTTCAATGTTCATTGTTTTGCTCATCAATTGCAGTTAGTAGTTATTTCTATGTCAAGAAGTTGTCCATCTATTGAGGATTTCTTCGAGTACATGGCATTGATTGTGAACACTACTAGTGCATCTTGCAAGAGGAAAGATGTATTGCTTGACAAGCATCGCCAAAATATTTTGGGTAAGTTGAAGAGGGGTGAAATTTATTTAGGGAGAGGACAACATCAAGAAACTTCATTGGCTAGACCTGGAGATACTAAATGGGACTCTCATTACAAAACTTTACTTCGCATTGAATCAATTTGGGATTCAGTAGTACAAGTGCTAGAAATTGTACAAGCAGATGGACATAATCCATGTGCGACAGGAGGTTTGGTGCATACAATGGAGTCTTTTAGCTTTGTGTTCATCATGAAGATGATGTTGAAAATCCTTCGCATTAACAATGAGCTATCTCTAGTCTTGCAAGGAAAGGATCAAAATGTTGTTCAGGCTATGTCATTGCTTGTTGATGTGAAAGCACGCTTGAGCGACATGAGGAGTCATGGTTGGGAACCATTATTTGAAGAAGTCAAAGAATTTTGCATTGTAAATGAGATACCATTGCCAAATATGGATGAGCCAGTTCCAAGATGGGGTCGATCAAGAAAAGGAGGAAGAAATACCATCACTCAGGACCACCATTTTCGTGTTGATACCTTCTATGATGTTGTAGATGCTATTACCACATAGTTAGATCATCGCTTTAATGAGGTATCTTCAGAGTTGCTTACATGCTTTTTCTGTCTTGACCCAAGAGATAGGTTCTCCAAGTTCAATATTGATAAGCTTGCAAGACTTATTGAAATCTATGATAAGGATTTCTCCTTTGCTGATCGTGCGGACCGTGCGATTATAAATGATCAACTTGATCTCTTCATTCGTCACGTGCGAAGACTTGATGATTTCATTGTTTGCCATGATCTTGCAAGTCTAGCGGCAAAAATGGTTGAGCTTGAAAGGCATATTGTATTTCCATTGGTCTATCGTCTTATCGAGTTGGCATTGCTCCTACTGGTGGCTACAACATCAGTTGAAAGAGTCTTCTCAGCTATGAAGATTATCAAAACTGATTTATGTAATAAGATATCCGATGATTGGCTTAATGACTTAATGGCGTGCTACATCGAGAGAGACATATTCAAATGACTTCATCTTGGTGAAATTAAGAAGCATTTTCAAAAGATGAAAACTCACCAAATATAGCTGCCAAGGTCTCCTAGACGCAATTAATACTTTACTGGTACACATTTTATCTTCTTCCTTATCCATTATGCTTTATAATATGGTTTTCATTCCATTTAGTGTCATACACTCATTTTATAATATGCTTTATAATATTAGCGTACGGATAACTTTAATTTCGTATACCACTATTACTATTATGCTATAAAATTTACCATATCAAAATTTTAGTTCATCCTCTACCATTGGTTACACAATGCAATCTCCTTACTCCTCAAGCACGTCCACAAACTCTTCACCAACCAGGACAGTCCATGGACAGGGTGGATCATGCAATGGTACCAGCCATTTGAAGCTACTGGGACGCACACGCCCGAGTACGCACCCTGCTGGAAGATATCTATATGAGCAATGTTTCCATGCTTTTTCTTCCAATACAAATTGTGTAAATTTTGAAACAAGCGAAGGGGTCAGTAATTATTCTCTATCCTTCATTTATGCTTTAATATTTGTGCAACTTTCAAAAAGAAAACATCCGCTTAATCGAGCCCTCACTTCCTTGCAGCTTGGCAATGGTGTGACGACCTCATTATGGTTTGATAACCAGACGTACCTCACTCTCAGGCCGTTACACGCAGCTTTCCCGGTGTTCTTCTCCTGCTGCACACAGATGGGCACGATGGTAGCCCAAACACTATCCTGGGGATCCCTCTCTATTCCACTACACCACCGCCTGTCTCGAGTGGCTCTTCAAGAACCCAAACCTCCTCTCTGAACATGTCACTCCGGCTCTTCTCAGCAGGGATCAAAATCTCAGGATTGTCGCATGGGGGTAATCCGAGGATCTTAAGGCTTTTTAACATTCTTGGCAGATACCAAAATTTACATCGAACTAGTATCAAAGGTAGTTGGTACATTCACCTTTTAAAATTTTGGTATCTCTTGTACTAGCTCGATGTAAATTTTGGTACCTCAAACTCCCAAGAATGGTAAAAAAATCTCCTGAGAATTTACGTACGGCGATGATGTACCGGATTGTCCACAGTTCCGAGTGCTCCCTGCCGCTCCAGGAACTCAACTGGATAACTTCGCGCCTAAAAAGGTAAGTCTTCTTCTGGGTACTCCGACACGGCAAAACTAGGACGAAATCCTTTCTCTTTCGTCTGGTTGGGTCAGCAACCATGAATGTCCCCTCCGCTCCGGAGTGTCGAGGAATCAACTAATCACCACTGTCCGAGTGCAATTCTGGGACGCCATCCTCGCCTCTCCTGCCCCAACCCATCAAGACCTTGAAATCCGTTGCGTACTTCTGGCGGAGTGCCTCAACCATTTGAGCCGGAATTGGATGCCCACCATTGTCCTGCTAGATCGCGCTCTGGCCTCTAGGTCATCTGCAGACGCCGCAACAGACACACCTACGACCATGTCCACTTGGACACGATGGCCACCATTCAGCTTCGCAAAGAACTCGCTTAGGAAGGTCCGAGCTTCGGCCGTTGATCCTCCCGATGATGCGGTCTTCTGGTGTTTGATGTTCTCGGCTAATTGGAGTAGTTAGCTCTGTTGTAACGCCGCGCCAACACCCCTCCCTATTGTGCCCCTTGTAGCAGCCCCGTCTCACGGGACCCCTTGTTTGTAAAACAAAATTTTGATGCAATTTGGTTGAGGTCAGGTGGGCGTCTTTGTCCCCGTTGATTCGCCTAAAAAATGGTTACACATTGCTAAATGACGACAAAAAGATAGAAAGGGAAAAAAAATGCAACTATGCATCAAAGATCTTGGTCTAAATTTTCAACTTCAAAAATCCGAAGAATATAAGTCAATCATAGGGTAAAAAACCAAAAAAGTTTGAGGGAAAAAAGAGCCATATATGCAACTAAGAAGAATATACCGCCAAGAGCGACTTGATGATGTCCCTGCTCAGCGTGAACCCGTCCTGCCTCTCCTTCCACAACGCCAGCAGCAAGTCCACAAAGTCCTCCTCCTTGCCGTCATTGCCATCCTCGTCTCCCCCGCGCCACCCGCTCCTCCTCCCCTTGTGCTCCTAGACCACCTTCTCCAGCAGCTCGTCCCACCGCCAGAAGTTCCTCCACGCCCTCGCGCCGCCGCCGGACAGCACCACGTCCGCCCACGCCTGCGCCAGGAAGTAGTCCTCCACGTAGAACCTGCCTAGCGGCGATGTGTTCTCCTCGATCAGCTCGTTGTTCCCCTCAATATCTGAGCACTGGTCGAACTATTTTGGACTTGCATGTGGTATGACAGGCACGACATGGCACGCATATGTGGTATAACAGGCACGGTATGGCACGCATATGCATATACCGAGCTGGTACGGTATGAATGACAGGATCGTGCCGAGTCTTACAGTCGAATACGATGAGCGGCACAGTGCGACATGTTTGTATGGGCTGTGTTTGAGTCGGCACAGCACGAAATAGGTTCGATGGACCCGAAGTAGACATGGCACGCGACTGATGCCCTGTTGCAACACTGCGTTATGCTGTGTCTTGTCTCGTAGCAGGCACAGTTGCAATCCTTGCATGCAAAGAAAAGAAAAACAACGGAGATGTCCAAATATGTAGAATGGAGACTAAAGCGTACATGCTCACCGATACCGAGCACGCACACTAAGCAGACACTCTACTGCGTCTCTCGATGTGCGTGTGTTGCGATGTCGTGCATGGTCGTCTTCCCGCTTCCCTCACATGGCCATTAACGTCGCCACAGTAGACGTACGCTGGTTTAGAATGCGTGAACGATCTCGACATTAGAGAGTAGCTAGTGTGTATATATATTGT
The DNA here is from genome assembly GCA_036346355.1 of Rhipidocladum racemiflorum. Taxonomy (NCBI): domain Eukaryota; kingdom Viridiplantae; phylum Streptophyta; class Magnoliopsida; order Poales; family Poaceae; genus Rhipidocladum; species Rhipidocladum racemiflorum. The sequence goes on along the minus strand of CM070578.1, from coordinate 11,132,137 downwards.
TATTGTACTTTTTTCTTACGAGGGGACTCCACTTTGGGGAATAAGATTTTTAACGATGCAGTAACTTTGTATTTATACTTAATAAATAAATACCATTTAGTTCATTTTTCTCAATATTTGTGTCCACTATCTTAGCTCCGTGCATCTCTGATTCTCTTCATCTCATCATAATAGTGCAAATGGGTCGAATCTGAACTAAACCAATACGAATCACAAATGAACCGTACCTAAGCTCACCAAAGACGAGCCAGACCGAACCGGCACGACACAATACGATTTAGACATATAGTATAATAGACCGGTGCTGTATCGGATGGCACGACGCCCACCTCTAGACCCCTCCTCACGGGACTGCCTCCCAAACACCACCCAGCAGATCACGTCGTTCGCGAACCGGTACAGCGCCTCGCTTGCGTCCACCACGGTGGAGGAAGCGTAGCTGTTCTTGATGGTTTGGACCAGGACGCTGTTCCCTTATGGCGTTGCAGCGGTGGGAGCGGGCGGGGCTGAGGGTGTGCGCGTAGTAGAGGCGGTGGAGGTGCCGCCAGTGCTTGCCGTGGGCGTGGTCCTGATGTATGGGTGTATGTGCGTATGTACACAAAGTAGATCGAGTCTTTACGTTAGATTTCGTCATGCGCCTCGTAGTCAGTTTGTTTATTGAGCTTTGTATGTAGATGTGTATTAGATGAGTTGGTTGGTTAGATAAGCACGAGTCATTGGCTCCGTGAGCTAAGGAGCCAAGTTATTTCCTTTGGTGTTTATTTTATTTGGTTGTATCTACTATCTAGTGTATGGGAATAAAGTTATTGAGAAGAAAAATATGCTAAGCAGGTACGGCACAACAAAAAGCCAATGTTTCTTCTCCCTCCAACGCGTGAGTGACGTGTGTGTTCCAACTAAAGGAAACTATATGTGCGTTTGAGGGGTTAGGAACACTAAAGTACATAAAGGATTAGTAACGAGGGAATCTAAGGCATTGGGGTCCTTGGGGATGGACCAACAAGCTGTACGCTAGGATCTCGGCCGTGCGGAAGTAGGGGCGTGTGGTGAGGGCGTGGTTGTGCTCGCGCATGAGCGCAACGGTGGCGGCTGACGGGCTGAGGAGGAGCGGAGCATCGCAGCGGCCTGGTCTAGGTGGAGCCGCAGGAGGTGGGCCGCGCTGTGGGCCGTAGCGAGCATGCGTGGAGCCCAGTAAGGGAGCGCGCCCACCCGTTGCAAGTTGCCGATGAGCGGCAAGCCTGCCCGGATAGCGGGGAGGTAGACGCCACGCGTTCCCGTTGATGAGGAGGAGGGGGAGGCAGCAGGTAAGAGAGCTCTATGCACTAGCTCAACCACCGAGCTAACCTATTATTGAGGAAAACGAACGAAGTATTTTTCTTTTTCATATATTCACTTCATCGTGTCCAAGTTTTCACCCGTTGTGTGTTAAAGCAACTAGCAGATTTAACTGTGCAACTAGATATTATAATATAGTTATTTTTGATATATAACTCTACTTCCTATAATTGAAATACAATTGTATTTGTTATATAACTCTAATATCCATACATGATTAATCTACATCGTTATAATCTGGTCCCACCAAAATAAGTGATTGACATATTTCTTTTTCTTTCGATAAATGTGAGAAATTTTAGACTTTTTTTAAGTTTGTTATGGGATTTTTTTCTTCTTAAAACGAAAAATGTGCCTTGAATATCTCCCGTTATTTTTATTTATATATAAACTCTGAACTCGGCTTGACTGTTATCAGCGGCAGGCAGGTAAGGCATTGCCTTCGTTTTTCCACAGTTTTGATTATATTGTAATGTAACATTTGAATTATTTGTATCTTCCTTTGGAGCTTTCTCACGAAAAAGAGTAGATTTGTAGATTGGCATCTTCCGGATGCGTAGGTCACGGGGGGTTGACCCTCATCAGTTGTGTTAATTGTGTACTTTTACCAAAGCACAGCAAAACAAAATGTGTCGAAGCAATTAACTGTTCAACGTCAAGGTGCGTCATCTGTGTTAGACAACCTCGCTATCGAATAGTCCGGGGTTGCCTAATAGATCTAAACTGGAGAACAGAAAGAGAGGGCGAGAGACACAATATGAGGAGGAACGGGTCTGCTTTATTATTCTGTATGCTTGTGTACAATGGGGTGACCCCCTGCCTCCTATATATAGCGGTTCTGCTTAGAGATAAGGAAGAGTCCATATCGGATACGAATCCGGTTTCCTAACACTCCCCCTTGGACTCCTCACTGCGAGATGCATATGCCTCATTAAAACTCCATAAAAACCCAGTGGGAAAAATAATTGGAGAAAGAGTACATAGCACACGCTTGCTGTGTTGCACGGATTGCCTCATCAAAAACCTTATGTAAGAAAACTTCAATGAAAAACTTACTTAAGGAAAAGAGTACAATCCACCCAAACTTCAATGTTAATCTTCAAGATTCACGTTGGGTACTCAATCTTCATGTTTGAGTTTTATGTAGGAGTATGTGAAAATTCTCCCCCTGAAATATGCACTTCTCTAAGCCTCATCATCCCGATTCTTCTAACACATCTTTCAAAGGAAGATGCCGGGAGTGACTTAGTGAATAAATCTGCGAGATTTTCACACGACTTAGTATGCAGTATCTTTATCTCGTTCATCTTATGCAATTCATGGGCATAAAAGAACTTGGGGTTGATATGCTTTGTGAGGTTACTCTTCACATATCCCATTTGCACTTGAGCAACACAAGCTGCATTATCTTCATAGATAATGGTGGGGGTTTGTTCCATGTTCAAACCACATGACTTCTGGATGTGATGAACTATTCTTGAAGCCATGCACATTCTCGAGATGCTTCATACAAGGCAATTATTTACGAGTGGTTTGTCGACGTTGAGACAAGAGTCCGCTTAGATGACTTCCACGAAATTGTCGTTCCACCGCAAAGGAAAACATACCCGGTTGTGACTTGCCGGTATGTGGAGTCCGATAGGTACTCAAAGATCGGCATAGCCAACCAAATTCAATTCATTGTTTCTTACGTAAAACAAGCCAAGGTCTTTGCTTCCTTGAAGGTAACGGAAGATGTCCTTCACCCCTTTCCAATGCCTTTTGGTGGGTTACGCCTGCATCTGCGCTAGCAAATTCACGGCGAACGCAATGTCAGGCCTAGTGCTATTCGCAAGGTACATGAGCGCTCCAATTGCACTCAAGTATGGGAATTCCGCTCCCGGACTTCCTCCCCTCTTCTTTAGGCACTCACGGGTCTAGGTCTGCTTGGAGTGACCTTCCGACCATTGGGGTCTTTGCAGGGTATGCCTTTTCAAAACTAAATTTCTCCAACACTTTCTGCGTGTAGGAAGATTGGTGTACCAAGATTCCGCCTTGGACATGTTCAAGCTGCAAGCCTAAACAAAACTTGGTTTTACCCAAGTCTTTCATTTCAAATTCAGACTTCAAGTATGTGCATGCTTCTTCAATTTCTTCGACCGTCCCAATGATGTTCAAGTCATCTACATAGACGGAGATTATACAAAATCCATTCGGGGATCGTTGTATAAACACACATGGACAATCTTCGCTGTTCGTGTAGCCTTTCTTGCAAAGAAAGTCACTTAAACGATTGTACCACATTCTTCCTCGATCGTTTTCACCCATACAAAGCTGATTTCTCCAATTTCACCTTTGTATAGGTTTCTGTTTGCTCTGTCTTGGTTCGGGATAGGGATACCTTAGGTACTTTCATGTATATCTCCGAATCCAAGTTTCCATACAAGTATGCTGTGACAACATCCATTAGCTTCATTTTCAACTTCAAGTTGACTGCCATTGAGATCAAGTATCTAAAGGTAATTCCACCCATGATTGGAGAATAGGTTTCTTCATAATCAACCCCAGGACGTTGAGTGAAACCTTGAGCGACAAGCCTTGCCTTGTACCTTACAACTTCATTGTTTTCATTCCTCTTCCGAACAAAAACCCATTTGTGCCCCACGGGGTTTATATGGGGAGGCGTGCGGCACACAGGCCCAAACACCTCTCTTTTGTTTAGAGAGACTAACTCTGCGGTGATTGCCTTCTTCCAATTTTCCCAATCGAGTCTTTTCTTGCACTCTGCGAGAGATGCGGGCTCGGGATCATGATTAATGATTGTGGCAATCTTCTTTGCAAAGTATGCATCGACATTGGCTGTTGCTCTATTCATCGATTCTCCCGTTATTACAAAGTTTATGGCCATTTCATCATGGGGTGTTTCGTGCACTTCTACTTGCTCTTCATTGCTATTTCCCATTCCAGGAGCAAGTTCTTTTAGTTTTTCTCCGTCAATGTGTGCGCACACATTATTTCCGACGGCTTCTTCCAATGGAAGGTTCAGATCTGGAATTGCCTTTTCCACAGGCTTCTTTCCAGTGCCAGGTCTCAACTGGCTCCCCTACTTGCTTTGGGGCACTTTTGTGATTGGCTGTGGTAAGTCCTCTTGCCCAGTTTTCCCCAGACGTCTCCGGGTACTTTGGGTTTGAGAAGCCAGATTTCCTATTCTTTTTCTTTGAGGCCTCTGAACAGGATGAGGGATACCTTCTGCTTTCTTTGGTATTTCCACCCTCTCTGGTGCATTTCTTGCTGGTACATGCGACTTAACCACGCTCTTCAGATCACAAAAATGATCAGGCAGTTCATTTGCTAAATTCTGCAAATCAATTATCTTCTGGACTTCTTGATTTGCTTCATTAGTGCGAGGGTCATGCTGGGATCCCAAAGTGGAATGCCATATTATTTCCCAACATTTTTCATCCAATGGTTGATTCTCTCCCCTAATGACGGAAAGCGGTCCTGCGTCAAAGATCTGATCGGCGAATCGGGTCAGTATGCAAGTCTCGATCATGGGTTCCAAATACCTGATTATGGATGCACTCTCATAACCAACGTATATCCTGGACTTGCGGAGAGGGCCCATTGCGATCATTGTGGGGTGGTATAGGTACATATACCATACAACCAAAATTTCTAAGATGGGAAATCTTCGGGATGACCCCTTGCACTAGTTGCATAGGTGAATGGATGTTGTAGGCCGATGGTCTATAATTGATAAGTCTTCTGCGTGCAGATGCGTGTCCCCAACAAGTGTTGGGCAAGTTACAACTTCTGCAAGAGCGGTCCGGCAATGAACTTAATCCTCTTTATTAGTGCTTCACTAGCCCATTTTACGTATGGACGTGCGATGCAGAATGCTCAATGATTATTCCCGTTCTTTGTACAATAATCATCAAATGCCTTGGAAGTAAATTCGCGGCATTGTCCAATCGAATGGACTTCACGCGATGATCAGGAAAAGCATTCTTAATTCTGATGATCTGCGAGATCAATTTTGCGAATGCATGATTCCTTGTTGACAGCAAGCATGTATGCGACCATTTCGAGGAAGCATCAATGAGCACCATAAAGTATCGAAACGGCCCTGACAATGGCTGAATCGGGCCGCAAATATCCCCCTGAATGCGTTCCAGGAATGCAGGGATTTCATGTTGCACTTTCATAACAGAGGGTCTAGTTATTAATTTCCCGGTGGCACATGCATGGCACACAAAATCTTCATGATTCGGGAAATTTTTAACATTAATGCCATGACCTTGTGAGTTGTTAACTATATTTCTCATCAATCTAAGACCAGGATGACCTAATCTACAATGCCATAAAGAAAATAATTCAGAGCTTCTAAAGACAGTCTTCAAAGAAGTATACACTGCGTGTGCATTGATTTTCGTGTAGTACAACCCAGATTCATATGAGGGACATTTTTCTAGTACCATTTTTCCATATTCCGCGTGCTTCACAATGCACAAATGCTCTTTGCCATTTTCTTCATTGGTTTCTACGTGAAACCCATTGGCGCGGATATCCTTGAAACTTAAGAGAGTGCGAGTTGATTCAGGGTACAAGAGGGCTTCTTTAATTACCAAAGTTGTACCCATTGGCAATATAATTGTGGCTCTTCCTGAGCCTATTATATGCGTATCGCTTCCTGCGATAGTCGTAATCCTTCCAGCGTTCTTCGTGATCGTCTGGAAGTATTTCGACTCTCTTAAGATGGTATTTGTTGTACCACTATCAACAATGCATATTTCCTCCATTGGGTGCTACACGATTTCTAGATGAAAAGAAATATAATTCTAATCGATGATGGCAAAGTAATTCAAACATTGCTTGCAAGTAAAGAATCTTGGAATAAAGAATAAATAACAATTCTTATTCATGAGAAAGTAAAAGTATGCTCTTCGAGAGCTTACAATTATTAACTAATCAACCACAATCTAAAAGAAAGTGCTAACAATGTTATTCATGCACTAAACGGAATCTGTAAAGTATGCATTCATTTCTGCTTCTATGTCATCCACAGAAGTGTTTTCTTCATTTGCCGAGGGCTTGGCTGCATCATTGATGTCTAGGCCGGGCTGCGAGGATGAAGCATGTGGGGTGTCAACTTCTATGACATCATCATTGCCTACTTCGGCAAAATGTGCCTCTGCCAGTGCATTTCCTTTGGCCTTCTTCTTGGCCTGATATGCATTGATCACTTCTTTGGATTCAGGCATATTTTTGACCAATGCCCCAAGTGCCGCATTTGAAGCACGTTTGGTTTTGCTGTCCATACGGCTTGCCTGCGGCTTTTCCTTGTCATCCTTCTTCTTTTGGGCTATGGACTTTCCTTTGGCACGATGTTTCTCTTTTCCACCCTTCTTGACCCACTTCATGTGGGCGGGCTTTTCACCTTATAGTGTTGGCATTGATTTACGGTACAATGCTCCTTCCAGTGGTGTGAGACGAAGTTCTTTCGAGAGCTTCGTCTTGTGACTCCATAACTTGCATAACATCAATCGATTCGCTATACTCCTTGTATGCGTCTGACGATAGGCGCGGGCACTCTGGATAGCATTGGGGTGAAAAGTGGAAAGAGTTTTCTCAATCTTCTCCTCCTCGGTGATCTTCTTGCCACATAGGAGAGATTAGTACAAATTACGTGCAAGGCGTAATTGTACTCGGCCTTGCTTTTGTAGTCCGCAAACCTCAGGCGCACCCAATCTTCCGTGCTTGGGGCAAGATTGTGTATTTGAGCTTCTCGAACCGCTTCGAGTGCGATCCATAGCTCAATTGCACTTTCTTCACCATGTATTCATTTTTCAGGGTGGGTGAGAGATGGTGCCTGAGGAAGTGCAATGCTTGATCGTTACGCTTCGGCGGTAGGTGGTGCGCCCTTCGAGGACCCTAAGCCGATGGCAGCTCGGAGCTTCTTGCCGCGAGTACGATCTTCACATCGGATGCCCAAGTGAGGTAGTTTTGACCGTCTTTGGGCCAATTCTCGCAAACTCACGATTCACAATGCGGACATACGCATTTTTACAAGATTCCAACATTAGATTACTGCGTGTAATCTAATAAAGTGTGATTGCATAATTCATAAAATGCGGAAAGTAAACTCTCATGAATTTCCGAATTTTTCTTAGTATTTGGCAATTTTATTAATTATATGACAATTTTCCAAAGATCACTTGATAATGTAAAATAAATTTCAACATGAATTAAACATGGCATAAGTCTAATTACAACTTATATAATTCTTGTTGGTCGAACGAAAACAGGTAATGAATATCTCTGTCAATTTGACTCTTGGCCAGGTCAACCTGCCCCTAGGGCTCACATGAGGGAGGGAGCACTTCCCATTTCCGGGTGCCAATTAAAGAACCAAGCCTCATGTGTGTTTTCCTAGACACCAATTGTCTCATATCTGTTTATTCATTACCAAAATCAAATCCCAACCACTCATGTTCTCATAAACTGTTGTATGAGAAATTCTGGAATTTTCCTAACACTTTTCATAATTTCTGCTAATTTCCAAACAATTTTCAGAATTACTTTACAACAGGAAATTGAATTTCAGCAAAATATCAACATGACATAATTCATAAATTCAGAATAAACAATAATTGCACAATTCATAAATTCAGAATAGACAATAATTGCACAATTCATAAATTCATAAATACGGAAATAAATTCTCAGAAATTTCCGATATTCTATGCATGGCAATTATTGCAAAAATAAATGCAAATATTCACGAATGTAGAAAATAAGGCTAAGTACAAATTAAAACAGAGCCAATAAATTTTCTGGATTTTTCTAGATATTATTCATATTTTTCTGGAATTTTCTAATTGATTTTCTGAGTTTCCAATCATTTTCGAATTCTTATCAATTTTCTGAAAAAGGAATAAGAAAATAAAGGAAAATGAAATATAGGGATGGGTAAACCGGTAATTTTCTCTTCCCTCACGTGTCCCATTTGGTTTTCAAAGTTGGATTTCATTATGGACTTCAAGTCCATGTGATCCTGGACTTCATGTCCTTTGGAAATTGGACTTCATGTCCATTCGGTTCTCAGATGGCCAATCGCAGGCGGCAATGATAGGGCCTTTGGCGAGAGGGCAAGCCAGCCAAGCGCCGGGCGGCCGTGCAGCGGAGTCCGGGTGCACGGCAGGAGCCTGCGACCGGGGAGAGCCATCACGGCGAGAGAGCCGAGTGCGGCGGGCGCGCGAGGCAACTGCGGAGATCCGGCGGCCGGGAGCGCGAGCATCGCGTGGCGGCGTGGGCGCAGCTTCATGCCGACGCGCGGCGCTACTCCGATTGGCCGGAGCGGCCAGATGCCGTTGGGCCCGATGGTCGAGGTGCGAACAGTGCTACGCTCGAAGGTGGCCGGCGGCTCCGAATCGGCGAGTTTGGGCGCAACGCGCGGCGGCCAGACGGCTTCAAGCCGATTCAATGCACTGTAGTTTCTTAGTTGATTGAAGAGCGTTGGCTTCGTGCCAACCTTGCTCCTTCTACTGTAGATTCATAGCAATCTGATAGATCAGATGCATGTAAAAGTTCGTGCGAGATTAGAACAATCCCGCGAACCTCACCTTTTCTATTCTTCGGTGGACTATCGCGTAGGATAGAGTCGCGTAGGACTTTTCTTTCGGCAATCCGAGTGGATGCCGGCTTGATGGCGAGTTGATTGCAGATCGGATCGGGCGATCAATCGCCGGTAGTAGACGTTCGTCGTCGTCGATGATCCTTCGCTTCTTGTCTTTTCTCACCTTTCAATCTTTCTCCGGTAGAGCTTCGTCGATAACGTGTTAGACAACCTCGCCATCGAATAGTCAGGGGTTGCCTAATAGATCTAAACCGGAGAACGAGAAGAGAGGCGAGAGACACAATATGAGGAGGAACGGTCCGCTTTTATTATTCTGTATGCTTGTGTACAATGGGGTGACCCCCTGCCTCCTATATATAGCGGTTCTGCTTAGAGATAAGGAAGAGTCCATATCGGATACGAATCCGGTTTTCTAACAATCTGATGTTATATAGCCGACTATTTTAACGGGGACATCAACACCAATTCTTATCAAACATGCTGCCTGTACCAAGGTTTCAAAGGTTTCAAAATTCGTTTTAGGGTTTTATCTTGGCACCTTTCAAAATCCGAAATTTTAATAAAATCTTATTTTTTCGGACGAAATCCGAACGAAATACAAAAAAGAAAATTTGAATCCGGTAATTTTTGAATCAAGGTTTCAGTTCAAAATATTGAAATTTCGGTTCAAAATACCAAGATTTCGGCGAAATTTTAGATGATGTCGTTCTTTGAATTTTTTAGGGTTTTTCTAATTTTGCCAGAATTATGATTAACCGACTGTTCCACACATAAAACGACATAAAAAATTCAATCCGGCCAAAATCCGGTCAAATTTTATTCAAATTTCGGTCAAATTTACCAAAATTTCGATAAAAAATGCCGAGATCTCACCGAGATTTTAGAGTACCGTAGCATTTTGAATTTTTCTAGAGTTTTCTTATGTTCGCCGAAATTATGAAATTCGGAGGGGTCCGAGAACCAAAATTTTGCCAAGATTTCATTCCACGGCCTGTACCCATCAAACGCCTTGATGCACCTCAGTTTCCAGCGCTGACCCGAATGGAATAGGGGAATTTATCCAGTGTGTTTGAATTGGTTTCATTGTTCATATTATAGAATGCTTGTAGAAAATTTGACAATGATTAATGACACTGTGTGCCTTTTCAGTTCTTCCTGTATTTTGAATGGGCTATTGTATTTGAAAGAATACAACATTTCCAGATAATGACCTCTATGGCTCACTGCGAGTTACAGTTCAAAACTTGGATTCTTGGCCATTCTGGTTTTCTTACTCAGAGACGTATAACTGATATAACCCCCAAAATTCGTACCAATGTCTCAAAAATTACATGGGGAGCCGAGCCGTTACCTTTAAACCCTACAGTCAGAACCTATGGGGTGTATCCAATGAAAGAACGGAAATTCTTCCCTTCCCAAGTTCAGGAACAATGGTGGCGGGTAAGCATCATGATTTGAGCACAGTTTCAAGCACTATCATGTTGAGCGAAATGATTCTGTGGCCCTCGGTGACCTGAGTGGAATGCCATCAGCAGCAGATCTGAGAGGAATTCCTTCAGACGCATATCCATCCTCATCCGCATGTTTAGGAAGTCGGATAGGTAAATTTGGTGGGAGACCTGTGATGACAAGGAATAAGAATTTGCCAACAGGTGCCATTCCAAGTCAAGAGAGGAAATGTAGTCATACCATCCACCATATCCTTTGTCTTGTGAAGAAGAAATGTCCCAGAAAGGATAGTAACAAAACCACACATCTCCGTGACAATTTGCGTCGGATTTTGACGATCCCAATCCTGCATGCAGTTATAGTTGACATTAATAAATAGTTCCAACGCATTGTCAACGGAACAAAATTGGGGATTGACTGATGCACTATTTGATAATCCAGCTTAGCTAATAGAGAATGTGGCATTATTATGATTCACAAATTTATTATTGTCTGACAGCTATTCCAATAGTGTGTTCATAGACATTCACACAGACCCACACATGCCCTATTTAGTCCTGTCGACAGAGCTGACTGGTCCTCACACTGGAGAAGCAGGATTCTGTGAAGCATTACTCCCTCTGTTTCGCTATATTTATCCACAGCCCACCATGCGTACAGACCAATGAAGCACAAAATCTAAGAAATGCAAATACTTAATAAGTAATGACCATACATACCTCTATAAAATGATATATCACATCACCTAACCTTTTCCAAAGCATTTAAATAGGGTATATAGAGTGAAAATTGCAATAACTACGCTCTAGATTCCCTAAATGGACAAATTCATTGCAACAGATACTCCCGAGACCATGGACAAATATAGCGAAATGGAGGGAGTATAGTCCTAACTCCTGACAACAGAAGCTTACTAATTTCAGAAATTTGGTCCAAAGGAATAGGTTCCTCAACCCTTACTATAGTAGAATTTGGATATCAAACAATGAGACAAAAACCACAATCAACAGCACTGTCAGAACAGCAAGGCAAAGAAGAGTGCAAATTTGAGTGCTCATTGGAAAGATGCCTGCAAAGTTTAACGGAGCAAGACCAAAATTTGAATGTTTTCTGTCACACAAAGATTGCTAAGTTATATGTAGAACATTTCTACAAATACAAAGGATAAGTCAATATGAATTTAGGATGCGTTTGGTTCATGGGATGAAGTTGAATGGGATGGGATGGTCCTGTACCATTTGGTTCCATTATTTTGGGTGAATGAGATGGTTCAGCATCTAGAGGGAATATTCCTCAAATTTGTATCACTTGATCCAGGATGGGATGGCTCCATTCAAGCAACCAAACGCATTGATGATTTTTTTCTTGAACCATCCTACACATGTACCACTTGGTACAGGCAACCAAACGCACCCTTAATACGCCGAACTGTACCCATCTATGCACTATGCAAAAAAGATTGACAGCTATGGATTCCAGTGGCAGACTCATTCAAAGTAGAGATTGATATCTAATATACTTCTTGTATATTCTCAGAATAAACAAGATCCATGAATTAATCTATTATGTCAACTTCACTGGCTAAGACCGAAGACTAAGCAATGTTTGATGTACAATTGTGTAAACAAATAAATTTCTCAAAAGCTCTTACCTTGAACATTATTACACTAGCCAAAATGGTCAAGGATGTAAACATCGTATAATATATGGGCGAGACAACTGCAGTATTGAATGTGTCAAGGGCCTGCAAAAGTAAACCCTCTCAAGTTGAAAGTAATGTAGACCAGAAGACAGATCACGGATGTATATGATATCCACATAACAAGCATTTTTATCCAGTCTATGCTACATGTGAAAATCATTCTTTTATAGTGCCCATAACTATCCGTGAACATAAAAATTGATCATACCTTGTTCAGATAGTTCATCTGTGTTACTATGCACGCAATTACAACAAGTGTGAACACCCATGTTTGTGGATAGACTAGCTGGTTCATCCCTGAGAATGTCAGTTTCAAGGCTATTCCAAGAGCTTTGACACTCATGACCTGCCAAACCAAGAAGATTACTGAAGGAAAACATGTATATCATAACTAAGAAGGGTTATCTGAATACACATCAAAAGGACCATTCGCGAGTGAAATGCATACCGATAAAGATCCGACAAGAGAACAGACACCAATATACACCATGATATGTGTCTGACCATACTGTGGGACAAAACGGAATATGAGCACGAAAGCTGCTGCAAGCACAACGGCTGCATAAAGTAGAAATGCTGCAACATAACAATTTAAACCTTAATACTTGATAAAAAAAAAATATGTCAACATGAACTCACTAATGATTTGCATTACTATGCCCAGCGTAGGGAATGCATAAAGAAAGAAGATCACCTGGTTCAGTAGCAAGATCCCATACTTCTGCCACAGACTCAATTTCACGCTCCGGAGGGGCATGAAGCACAATAGTTGTCGAACCCACAACGCAAAGAATACACCCAAGTATACCAAATATGTGTAGCTTTTCCCGCAAAATAATATATGCAAGAACAGCACTGTAAGAGAGAAATGCTAAAACTATGAATTTATTTAAATATAAGCAGTACAAGATTTCAGTGTACTAGTTGGAGATCATAGTGATTATAGTTCTTACCTAATAATTATGCTAAGTGCACCAAGTGGAGTGACCAAGATAGCAGGAGCAAAAGCGTAAGCTGCAAAGTTGGCGATTTCCCCAACAATCACTGAAAGAAAGCATAGTACATCATTAATGCCATGTTATACAGTAACAGAAGAAAATAACTTGTCAAAACGTCTATCCGTTATATCAAGAAAAACACCTACTTGCTATCATTCCTGCCCACCACAGTGGCTCCAGCAAGTAAGAGTAGCCACCAACACCTGTAGCAAATCAACAAAGTAAGCATAATTAATTAATTATTGAAAAAAAGTTGAAATCAATCGGGCAAGTGATAAGCAAAATTCTCTTATGCAAGCCCAATCGCACATATTGTGTGATCATCAACGTAGGTTATAAGTTTAAAGGCAAGAAACCAAAAAAGGAATTCAGTGCATATCTTTTCCTGTTGCAACAAATTCTATTAAGTGAGCATTCTTCTCCTTTCTACAGTCAATGATTGTCATATTTCACAGCCTTCTATGTTTGCCTAAGCCTGTTCAAATTGCTCAAAGCGACAAAGAAAATGCGGGAGCAAGAACTAAAGAATTGCAATGCAGCGGCATTCTAATCAAGAGGAGTGGGTCGAAAAGGTGCATCGCTCCATCGCCACTGCGCCATCAATTATGCTAATAGTGATCTTACTGGAACAGCATCAAGTGAACTAGTGATCCTGTAAGAACGAGTTACATCAGACCAGCTCCAGGAACATCCCAAATTCCCAATCCATGCTTAGCGACCAGCCTGATCTGCAATCTGCCTACTGCTTCAAAGTCCCAACTCCGCTACGTATCCAGGCCCACCGACACCGCAGCCAAGATCCAAATCTCGCGCGGCTCAGATCTAAGCTACAGACCCAGCACGCCCGCTAGGGCGGCGGCAGCACACTAAGGCATCTACTTGTTCGCTGGGTAGTGAGATGAGACGGGGGTGAGCAGAGCAGAGGCGGAGCTGCTGCTCGAGACCCACCTGCGCGGACGCCGGAGGCACCGGCCTTCTTGAGCCCCTTCTTCTTGACGATGAAGCTGGCGCCGATGAAGAGGCTGGAGGAGAGCGCCAGCAGCAGGCCCTTGATGTTGTCCGCCGACATCCCCGTGTACGACACCACCCAGCTCCCCAGACGCGCCCCGCCCGTTCCGCCCATGTCGGGAATCCGCCACCGCCGCCGGCGCCCCTAATTCCGCTCCCTCCGCCTCCCCCTGCGACGGCCGCGCATGCGGCGAGATCTGGAGGCTGTTCGGTTGGGCGGTCTCCCTGTTAGTTTGCTCTATTGGTGGCTTGGCTTTTCGCCCTGCACAGCTGCTACTCTTTCTGGGCTGTGGGGGCGAAGCTATCGAACGGAGCGGCCAGAGGCAAGAAAGCTAAAAGACGACGGCGACGACTTCACCGAGAAGGAAGCGGGGGAGGCCGGGTCAGTCCTCTGGACCAGGAGGCGTGCGTGCCGTGGGTGTTTTTGGCATGCGCCGCGGCCGGCTGGCTGGCTCGTGCCGTGCGAGCGAGCGAGCTACCGTGTTTCGTCCGCTGCGGTGGGGTTGCCACGGCAGATCGATATTTTTTTTAGAGAGACTAGGGAACGGTATACCGTTCCAACGGTATAGCCGTGAAACTTATGAAACTTATCAGTTTCAGTGTTGGTTTCATGAGTTTCAGTGTTTAGTTTTATTAGTTTCATGTTTCATCAGTTTTTAGTGCTAAGTTTTATGAGTTTTAGTGTAAAAATTCACAAGTTTCATGAGTTTCAGAGGTATACCGTTCCTACGGTATACCGTTTCTTAGTTTTTCTGTATTTTTTTTGCATGTGGTGTGATGGTGTCTGGTGTGCGATTTGCGTATGGAGATGCGTGGCGAGTATAGATGTGAGGTTGATTTTGACCAGCCGTTCAGTGCAAGCGTGGCGTGCTTTACTTTTGCGAATAAACTTGCTTCCTCTGGTAAGATCACGAGCAGAGATGGCAATTTTACCCGATCCAATAAAGATGGACATGAGTAACACTTTAGATCTACGGTTTTTTAGATTTAGGTACCCGATAAAGTTGTAAGGTAGACGTAGGTATCAATTTGTACCCATGAATATCCTATAACACGTGGATCCTACATGATATATAATTAAAAAAATCCTAGCTCAACCTCTCATTCTCAGCCTCCTCCCTCCCGATTCCCCAATCCGATTCCGGTATTCCCCCATCTACTTGTCTCCTTCGGTCCCCCTCCCTTCCAGTCCTCCATTTGGCTGCCCTCCATTCGGCTGGATCCTCCAGTCCTCCACTCTCGTGTGGCTGTGCCCGGCCGACTCCTCCAGAGTCCTTATCCAGTCCTCCTGCTGTCATGCGCAACTGCGCTCGGTCGACTCCTCCAGTCCTCCAGCCCAGCTGCGCCCCTCCCCCCATTCGGCCGACTCCTCCAGTCCTCCTTCACGGCTACGCTTGGCCAACTCCTTAAGATCCGGCTACGCCCGGCCGACTCCTCTAATCCTCCTGCCTGGCTCTGCCCCCCCCCCCCCATTTGGCCAGCTCCTCCAGTCGTCCTGTGTGTAGAAATTTTATTGATGGTCCTCCAGGAGACTTGATCATCCAAAGGTAAAGATCTTTTGTTTTCTGCACTGTAATATACATGTAAAAGAAGCTTCATTATAAGAATTGATAACTCTATGGCATATTTAAATTGGTTAAATTTGCAGCTGTGTCACTATGTGATCTAGGACAATAACCGCCTAGAAATAGTTATCAGCATGTATTGTTCACTTTTATTTGGATGTATGATCCATGCACGACATTCTTTCTCTTGCTATCTAAAATTCTCTACTCCAGTGCATGTGTGTCTTGTTCGATTCCATTCAGATTTAATCGAAAGTCCTGCAGTACTTTTTCTCTTCGATTTTAGATCATTTGTCCATGAAAAATAATAATGACTTGGTAAGTCCATTAGTGGTTGGTTTGCCTCTGGTATCTGAGATCCTAGCTAAGATATCTAGATGTGAATGCAAGATCTCCTATTGGATGAAAATCATAACCTTACTGAGATGAAAGGTGATAATGCTAAGTCTCATTTAGAGGTAAAAACAAATGCGGCTTTGTTTTATTTAAAGCATTTAAATAGTTCTTCCATTATATTTAGGGGAATTTCCTTGTATGCCCATAAAACTTTGCCTCGTTCCTGATATGCCACTCATTGTTTCAATAACATATGGGTCCAAGCCACCTTGTCAATGAGACGACAAGGGATTTCACAAAAATCTGTATATGATGGCTAGTGCATCCCTCTGCGTTCTACCGGGAGATACTAAATCTCTTGTGTTATCATAGTGAGTAACACAAGGCCTGATGATTAATATATAGGTTGTGGTATGGCTGTCGTTATCATGTGTATTGCTCTGCAGTATTTCATTGGTTTCGTTGATTTAGATTAATTGCGGAGAAGAAGAATGTGTTGTAATCTAACTGCTAAGAAATAATGTTTTTTTTTAAGATAAAGCAAGCATGGAAAATGAGGAGTGCTGCTCATACACATGTTCAAACCGAGAGAGCTGGGGATGATGTTCTTCTTTGGGGGCAGCCAGTGATGCATCATCCTCAGGTGCGTGCCCTGGGATTTCTAATCATAAGCATAATGTACATTATTATTGGTCAAATTAATAGCATTTTGTATTGGTCAAATAAAATCATTTAAAATTTTCTAGAGCCCTAAAAAGTTCGATAGTGATGCTCCACTCCATGGGGTAGCAGAGATTACACCATGCAATTGATTAACTTGCCTAAATGATTAGTACATTGTCATTAGGGAATCAATGATTAGGTGTTGCTGATGCCATTGACACGATTTCCAGGGCTCTAGGGCATTTTAAATGATTTTATTTAACCAATACAAAATGGTATTGATCAAATTTTTGTTTCCATATCATGCTGCTAGTTCAAATACTATGTGTTTGTGATTAGAATACTTTGCAAATTGTAACATGTATCCAAAATAGTACACACAATATTATTGGAAAAAAGACGAATGCCTGTAATGGATTTTGAATGATTTTGGTATTTTGAGTACTTGGAAATGAGTAAAGTTTAACAGATACTTATTACAGACAAGCTTCTAAATTTTATAGAAAATATTATGGTAATCACTTTATTATGTAAAATGTGATCATTCTATCCAAAAGTATTATATGTGAATAGATATATATGTTTCGCCCTCTTTTGGTTAGTTGATTCGTTTACTTTGTGTGTGAGACAAAAGTGCTATTTAGTGTAAGGTTTAACATCTTGTGGCAAACCACATGCACCTTACTAGTAATAATAAAATAGACAGTGTGGTTCACAAAGCTCAACAAACCTTCATCAGCACTAAGGATCGAAGCTAAAACTGGAGATCAGGGTTCGGGTTCGGGTACCCATCGGATCACATGATGCACCGAGTTCTGGAGATTAGAATTCGGGTTTGGGTACCTATTGGGTTCGGGTACCCATCCGTGTCAAGAAGTCTTGTGGGTTCAGGTGGGTGCCACGATTTCAGGTTCAAGCTAAGGTGGGCAGCATTCATATCCAGTGGTACCCATCCGATTGACATCCCTAATCATGAGTTAGCATATAGGTGCACCATGATGGTACAGATAGTTTGGTATTATGGTATAGATACTACTTTTGGGGCGTCTTTGATTTGACGAGGTTTTAGCTGTGTGAGGAAAGACCCAACGACAGCTAGTTGTGCCTGTTTTTTACACAAGGGTAATATTTGGATTCCCACTCACTACATCTCTCACTAAAAAGTATTACATAGTGTTTGACGAAGACTTGGATAGTTCAATTGGATTTTATCGATTCTGAGCAGTATAATTTTTTAAAAAATATTGCAACTCTAATTCTACACCATGTTATGGCATATAGATGACGGCATGGTCGCACTTAAGAGTTAAGACTTATGTGAAATTTAGGAATTTTAATTATCGCAGAAATTTGAAAAAAAAATTGTCGCAGTCCAAAGAAACATAGGCCCAGTTCGTTTCAGCTTCTAGACAGCTTCTGCTTTAGAAAAAAGCTGATTATTTGCCGAACAGGAAGATTCTGGATAGCTTCTCTGAGAATCAGAAACTGATTTCTGTGTAGAATCAGAATCTGGCTAAAATCTGATTCTCACTGATTCTCGTCGGCTCGGTCCGAAACCTAGAAGTTGTAGCCGGCTCGACCCGATTCTCCCATAATCAGAAGCAGCTTCTCCCATAATCCAGAAGCTGTCCCGAAAGGGGCCATAAATTGATTATGAAATCCGGCATATGCAAACAACATATCATTGATTTGTGGCTTGTATGCACCCATGCCATGAATATCGTAAGAAAGTTTGAAGAAAGGGTCTAAGGGTATATATAATAAGACCACCTCAATTTACTTACTGAGAGGTGCTTTTATGCTTTTCTTTTTTAAAGTTGCACAAACATTAAAGCATGAATGAAGGGTAGATAATGATTACTTACCTCTTCGTTTGCTTTAAGATTCGTGCAATTTCTATTAGGAGGAAAAGTATAGAAGCACTGCTCTTACTTTTAACATATACACATCAGGTTTATCCTATGTAAAATAATAAGAAAAGATGAGAGAGAAGAAAATCGATTCTCATACAAGAGCCAACATCGCACTGAAAACAAGATAGATTAGTTATGTACAAGAGAGAATAGATAGTTATTGCAGAGACAATCTTTAAAGATAGTTATTGTACAATCTGGCTTTATTGCTTACTTTAAATGACATAGCTGAGAGTAGAGTAAATAGTAGGTTTTGTTATTGCACTTGCTCTAATTGGAACTAAACTAAAACTTGGTTATTGATAACGAAGGTCCGGATGAAAGAGTGCAAAGGTGAAACTATAATATGATTTCATACTGTCCTGAATAAATTGTTGTTTTGGAAGCCCCTTTTCTTTTGCATCACTTGCACGGGGTGGTTAGCCACATGATCCGTGTGATCGGAAGCACGTGAATAAATTAGCTTGCATTGCTTCGAGATTAGCGTTTCTGCTCGGTGCCTGATGCAGCTTTTGACGTTCCACTGGAGTCCAAACTCCGAGGACCAACGGAATCGCTAGCCTTTGATACCGTGTCATTGACTACTAGGCAATGTGGCGCGCGCTGCGCCGTTCTGAATACGTTGTTAATCGCCATTGGTCTATCGACGTTGTTAATCGTCATTGGACTATCGGGCCACCGGCTATAATTAATACAGGGAAATGTATAAAGAAATAGGAAATGGGATGAAATCAAGATGGGTGTTGGGATTGTTTGTGGGTACACGTAATACAGGGGGGAAAAGCATCAGTAAACATAACATTCTGCAATAGTACAGTATACTTCAATACAATCGATATGTACAACAGTCTGTTCAGGTTCAACAGAAGTATAGCGTGCAGCACATGCGCATAACAGCCCTAATTTGATCAGAGGAAGGGCGGGCAGTACTATAGCTGGGTGATAACACGATTCTAAAACATTCATATATAAGAGAATATATACAGAGTATGTATGCCTAAACATGAAGTAGATGTCTTGGAACACCCAAATACATACATAAGGTGCTGATCGAAGGCAAAAGATAGGATAGGAATTGCACTGAACAAACTTTAAAAGGCTTACGGTTGTTAATTTGTCTTGTCCAAAAGATAAGGATCACGGTTAGAAAAGCTGGCTACGTGAAAGATTGGGAGGCTATAAAATAGCTGAAGTACACTACTATATATATATATATATATACACACACACACATATATATATATAACCAGAATGGGAAATACGTTAGGTAGATATTCTAGTGCTGAGGAAGGCAAAGTAGAATGGACCATCATACGGTTCGAAGCATCTGCTCGATGTGAGTAGAGGGTCCTGCAATGAGTTGTCTGTTGTAAGTAAGGCTCGGCATAGCGAACAACAATGTAAAACACGACAGGTAAATGCAATGAAATAGGAGCGGTGTTATCAGGATGAAAACCTTTTTCTAATTTGAGCTGGTATCTTCGTCCAGAAGCAGTTTTATTTTAACTGAAGCTCTCTTGCTGGTGGTGCTGTGAGCGTTGGGTATAAAGGAATAAATATGTAGTACTATATTGTAAACAATTGTGACGACCCGGGTAATTAACCTAAAGTAATTAGCCTCCACCTGGGCATTACCCTATGTTAATCACTCGAATCTCGATATAGTAGCTAGCAAAGTACCGGGTAGTCCAGTACTCTGTCAGGTACCATACCGTGATCAGAATATTGCAGCAGAACAATAATTAGAGATCGAATCGAAATATATTACATTCCAGCCACGCATGGCTTACATGTCCATTACATAATTAGACATTGGTTCCAAGTACAACAAAATTTATATTACAACGGTCTCATCCCATGACGACCGTCCCAAAAGTAATCCTTTCTACCCAATCATCTAGTTCTCTTGATTGTAGTAGTAATAAGCATCTTCCTGAAGCTCCTGATCCTGCTCATCGCCTTCAGTCCACGCCTCAACGGTGGATCCATCAAGCTCGCCTTCTAAGCAAAGGGGGATTATACAAGAGTGAGTACAACGTACTCAGCAAGCACTAATAGCAACATAATGACATGAATCTCTCTCCTTTTTCACAGATCTTTCCTTCCTTCAAACTTAGGTTTTTATTTAAATTAGATTTTCTTTAAAAGTTGGCCAATTTTATTTTAAACTTGACTACTAGCACTTGTATATGAGACAGACTGATCTTCCGTAGCCTCCAATCCAGGAGACAGGCATGAATTCATGATTTTTATCCTCGCAGTTTGTACCACTTTACCCATAGTGACCCTCCTCGAGAGGCCCTAACGTTTATCACTAATCCATAAATAGATCTCCAACCTCGTTACCCGAGTCGTGAACTCCTTCCCTAGGCGCCTCAACGACTCGCGGCTACTGATTGTACTCCGACAAATGCCGTCGGCAAGAACTCTACCCGTGGCTTCAAATATACCGCCATTTCCGTGGACCTCAGACCCACGGGCCTCCCTAAGATATCCTGTGGTACGCCATATAACACTTACCCAATGTGGAGATCTAAATCCTTCATAGGACAACCTTTTCTGACCGTTTCCACACACTATGGTTGATACTGCAATTACGGCTCAATGCCCAAGTGTAGTTTGTAATTCCTTATATTCTATCCTCTGTAGAGGGCCCCACCGGCATGACAATCCTTCTCATCGGCGCCCTCTACCCACCATAATAATAATACGACCACGGATCATTCCGTGAACAGACCAAATCCATTTCTCTCCGTGTCACATGACACCAAACCAGTTTCATTTTCTCAAACACAGTTTCAACCGCATCCGATTTAAGGTTTTTAATTTGAATATAACGTTTTCCATGCAAGAGTGATACACATAGTATACAGAAATCAATGTAAAAGGTCTTAAACAAACATGAATCAAAGGGCTCTTGCCTGGAGTAGAACTGAAGTGTTCGACCTCGCTCGAATTGCTGGGGGGAAGGTTTGACGGGTTCGACTCGAGACCTGACCATAACAAGGAATTACTACAGACATCAACCCAACATGCTACGGAAACCAATTCTTCTACTGACAGCGTCGAACTAACTAGAACTCATTAACTACCCACATTTCAATTTATTTACAGCAATCCAACTAGCAATTACAACAAGAACAATTATTACAGTTTAACCAATTTTCTATCTGATTAACCGCAGCTTTTAGAAATTAAAACAGAAGCTTTTTCCTACGATTCAAATTACCGTGATTTAATCTACGAGTAACGTACGGAAATAGCCAGATTCCTAAATTTTCCCTTTTCTTCCCCCTTCTTTCTTTTTCTCTTTTCTTTTCTCTTCTTTTCTTTTTTTTCTTCTCTTCTCTTTTCTTTTCTCTTCTCTCTTTTTCTTTTTCTTCTCTTCTTTGTTTCTTCTCTCATTTTCTTTTTCCTCTCCCCTTTTTCCTCCTCTCTCGCTCGACGCCGCCTTCGGTCCTCACCTCCAAAGACGCCGCCTCCTCCTCTACCTCACCTCCTCACTTGAGCCCGAGGCTCGCCTCCACCTCGCCGGCCGGCCAAGAACAGCCGCCGCCGCTCCTCTACGCCCGGTTCCTCTCCTCTCCTCCCCTGCCTTCTCCTCGCTCTCTCCCTGCTCTTTCTCTTCTCTGCCTTCTCTACTACCGAATCCTCCCTCTAATCTCTTTTCTACTCCCCTCTCTCCCTTACTTGCCCTAATGGCTAAGGATGAGAACAGGTGCTACCGATCTACTCTTTGATTTCGTTTTTGACTATTGATTTCGCATTCTACTCTGGGGTTTCAGTTTTGCTTGCAAGTTAGAGGGGTCAATGATGCAAGGGTTCTAGTTGGGAACGGCAAGATCACGGTCTAGCAACCCTAGAACTCATTACTGAGGCCACCACTACTCGATCTGCTCAATGGTGCACTAAAAGAGTAGCTAGCTACTGCGATGGTGGTGCACCTGAGGATCGGAGTGGATTCGGTTAAGGGAAGACGGTGCTGGTGCCGTTCGGTTCTTGTGGTTCCACCAGGTTCAGTTCTTGCTCCTCTTCGGGTTTGCTGGCTCCTTGCTCGTCCTCCTGGTCGCGGTTCAGTACGTCTTGGGGATCCTTCGTGTTCGGTTCGTCTTGGGGATTCTCCTGGCTTCGGCTTGTGGTTCCCCCTTGATCTGGCTTCTGGAACTCTTCTCCTCTCCAGGTTCTTGGGGATTCTCCCTGTTGCGGTTCAGGTCTTGCTTCTTGTTCCTCCTTCTTGCTCTCTTGCGCTCCCTCACTCTCTGGACTGCATGAGCTTGAGCGCTTGCTTTCTGGTTCTTGGTTTCGGCTGGGAGCTGAGGAAAGAAGAATGCTTGCTATAAAGGGGAAGGAAAGGGACGGGTGGCAGCCGTGCCCCCTCCCTTGCTGCCACGAGTGCTGCTGGCTGAGGCAATAGAGCTGCATGGCTGCAAGCTAGCTGGGGAAAAGAATACTTAAATGTTGGGGTGTTCTCTTGGGCAGTGCATGGCTTTGAAAGGTGTTGGTCTTTGTCTTTGCTCGGTTGCTTTTGGGTTGGTGTGAGTGGCAAAGGATGGTTGGCTTGGGTAAAAGTTACTATTCTACTGGTTCACTGGGTTGTCTACTGGTTAAAGAGCTGCAACGGATACCCGCAATCCGAACAGATAAGTACGGATTGCCGAGTGATGAACCGATCTAGCGAGAGGTGCCGACTCGGCCCCAACGGGTCCGGTATCTCGGTGATCAATACCTCGCCTGCGGGACTGACGGCAATCCCCTTCTATCTTTACTCGTTCTACTCGCATAATGAAATCTTTTCGCAAACAATTACGCTAACTACTGCTCTAATTACTCATTACTACTGTTGTTTGCTTAGTTAATTTTCTAGGTTATTACAACAATTCTAATATTAAAGAAAATCTTCTTATCCATAGAAGCATAACCCTGTTCCGCTTTCAGGGGTCGGGACATTAGAATGGGCAGTGGATAACGGCTGCTTTAGCGTAGAATCTGTTTCCGGTGGTATCTGTATGGCATAGAAATGAGTGCTGACATAACCCCGGTTGCACAGATCCATAAATAAAAGGACATTAAATGGACCAAGTCGGTAATATGTTGTGGCAGCAGTGTTTTTCTCAGGGGCACTAGCATGTGACATGCTGTATTTCTCTTATTGTATTTCTAGGTGCACAGTAAGAAAAACATGATGCTTTAAACATGAATCACCATAAAAACGTGTGGGATACATGCGGAAACTGTTATAGCACATAATTGAAGAACGCAAAAAGTCGAAGGCGGTATAAATATGTTTATCTACAGGATTTTGTGTATGAGAATCACTAAAGAGCACAAGTTAAGATATGTATATATATATATATATATATATATATATATATATATATATATATATATATAGGAAGCCTCTTTTCTACTCCCGGGAGTAATTACTCCCTATGCCGTATCTCACAACGTAGGGAGTATTTCGCGCAACGGAGAGTATGTACGTGTAGTATGTAAGTATATAAGATCATCTAGGTGGTATTTACATTTTTTCAGAGGTGGTATGTACACTTTTTAGACATACTCCTTTTTATATACGTATATGAAGGTATTTGAAAAATAGGCTAAAAACTATGTACTCCCTTGCAATTTTTTCATATGGATCTCATTGGAATATCTTATAATTAGTATATGAGTGTATCCAAAGTGATAAAAGAGTATTTCAAGTTCGTTTGGGTGGTATTTCAGAGATGGGAGTAATTACTCCCGGGAGTACAAAGTATTTTTCCTATATATATATATATATATATATATATATATATATATATATAAGTAACACCGTATGTCTAACTATACAGTCTATCTACCCAATAAGGACGTACCTTTTCAGGCTGAGGAATTTCTGGAACAATATCGATAAAGTCAGCTGGAGTAGACGGTATAGTAACAGGGCTCACAAACAGCATTTTTTTTGTGAGCTATCTGGCTGGTTGTGACGTTCAGAGATATCTAAATATTAACTGTGTAAAGGATTAGTCAATAGAATCATTCACGATCTAACACTGATAGATAAACACAATATGTCTATTGGGTGCTTACTGTTACTTGGCTAGGCGTGCTGGACTTCAACATAGCACTTTCATGAATACTGGTAGTATCTGTTTTTTCTTGTATGTGTTTGCTGCCAGAAGCAACTTAGCACAGGTCGATATCGAGACACAGATGTAACGGAAGGGCTTTCACCATCCAAAGGCGAGCGGCACGTATAGAAAAAAGCCGAGGCTGCCATGAGCAACGTAAACTGCAAGAACAACGGATCAAACAAAATGCAATAGAGATATATACTGAAAAACAGACGAATGATAACTCGTAGAAAAACATCAATCGAGTATTGCCAAACGTGAGCACAGGTAACAGAGAAGCCTCGCTGGAAAAAGTAAACACAGGCTGCGCACAGACGATTAGAGCAAAGAGGGATAGCACAGGTTGCTGGGCCAATGCTCGGCACGCAAATGACAAGAATAGCGACCAGGCTATACCTTTATGCTTACGCGTAGCAACCATAGGCTCCATGCAAACCTACCAGCCCTAGCTTAGAAAACCGACATCTATAAAACTACAGGCAAAGTATACAGAATGGTCCGTACGAAAGATCTCAGTGTAAGCACACAGTAATAGGCAAAGGTAATCCTATCGAACAGACACCGTAAAAGAAGCAAATAGATAGCAATAAAAAACAACGCACATAAAAACGGCAAGAACAAAATAGGCAGCCTGGTTCGAAGAGCGCCTAAAAGCATTAATAATACTTTCCTTAGCCTGACCTTCGTCAACAACAACTCATTCTGCAGAACAAGCAGCCTGGTCTGAAAGCTATCTAAAAGCATTAACAACACATTCCTTAGTTTGATCTTAACAAACAACACCCTATACTGCAGGCGAGCATCACAGAGCGACGTCATAAGCAAAAGCAATGCGTTGACGAACGAAGACGGCAGAGGACGCACATGAACCATAACACTGAAGAAAGGAAACACAGACGGCTGGACACACGCTCATGAGGGAATAGATTATACGAACAACGGCCAAGCTGTATTCTCAGAAATATGGTCATCAACCGTAGCAATGTTCGTATAGAATAAGCAGGTTGAGTTCACAAAATGAGCAGCTATAAAACAACGATAGCCCGCTGGCTATAAAACAACGATAGCCCGCTGGCACAGCTAACAACATCAGATCTAATAACCAAATCACAGAATCATGAAAGCACCACACGATAAACGTTGGCAGAACAAATAACTAAACGGCCTAAAAAAAGAACAGACAACACATTAACATACGTAGCAAGGAGAAGGAACATTACCTTTTGGCGGTAGAAGACAAAGATGATTCTTCGAACCCGTAATCGGCGCCAACAAAAGCGACAACACAAACCTGCATCGCCCAAGAAAGCCTAACGAAGAGGAAAAACCTATACCAAAAAGGGGAAAGGCGCACATACTGCAAAAAGATCGGCTCTAAACAAATCACTCTCGATTGTAATGCGGGCAACAAACAGGAATTAGAAGAGGAACCAGATAGGGATCGGGGAAACACGGGAACGAATAGGAATCAGAAGAGGGACTGAATAGGAATTGGGGAAAACGAAAACAAGCCCAAGATCAACGAATGATCCAATAAGAGGGAAACCCTAACCATGAAAAGACCCCAAGAACGAAAGAAGCACACAAGATCGGGACAATCCAAGGCACCTAACACCGGAGACAGCCCGCGGCAGGAGAGCGGAGAAACCGGAAGAAAGCAACAAACAAAGAAGAACAAGAAATAGGAGGCGAACACCGGCACAATCGGGAGCACCAACACGGCTAGAGAACAGGGAAAGCCGAACGACGGCGAGACACACTACGGGCGGAGTAACAAAGGGAAACCACTCGAGGCAACGACAGGCACAACAGGCAGCTCCACGCACCTATGTACAGCCGGAGGCGAAGCCCTCGAGCAGGACGGACCAAGCAGGAGGCGGCCGTACCATCGACGGTCGACACCCGAGGGGCGGAGAGCACGGCGAAGGCCGGACGCATCGAATAACACAAAATCGCACCGATCCGACCAAATCGACGGCGAAGAAAGGCAACGATAGCACGGCGTGGACCCGTTACGCATTGTGACGTCTCTCAGGGGCCAAGCGCAAAAATGAGGACGTGGACAGCGTGGGGGCCGGCAATTCCTCCCCCTATAATAGAGTTAATATTCTCGATATATTTCACGTGCTATTTGTGAACACACTGGCACGAAAAATAAAATTTAGATTGCGGTACGCTATTGATATTTAAAAATATAGTATTATATAAATAACAATTATGAGCTATGATAACAGTTAAAAATAGTATTCACTGATAACAATATATTAGTTTTTAATCTTGATACGTTTCTTTATACATTATGCAAAAGTTTATGTACAGTCAAAATATTTATCACATATTTCTGAAGTGATAACAAATTGTAACATTGATAGATAAATTATTATAAATATATAATTGTTCGGTATTATCCTATTATTATAGCAAAAAAACCATAACACATCTTACAGTAAGCCTTATAATGAAATTTTATTGCTTTGCAAAGATGATTTTCATGTTTGATTGGATACAGTTACATTTACAGATTTGCGGTTGTTTTTGTATGTTTGCTGGGATCTGAAGTTGTGGAGAGGTCGTAATTTGATTGTTGATGACATGCAAGAGACTTAATTGGAACAAATTTGAAGGGAAAAAGAGTCAAATAGAGTTTGGCAGAAGAGTTATATGAGAAACTGACAAAACAAGAAGCTACGGTGAAAATTTAATTACTTAGCACTGCTACTTGTGTCGGTAGTGGCTCACGCATGGGGTGCATAATGGGGCTAGCGCACCCTCTCTGCTCGTCGCGTCCCCCAAAACCCCATGGATCTTCGCTGTTTTTTTGTTGGTGTCTGACGGCGAAGCACCGGCTGCCGGAGCTACGGAGGACGGGAGGCGCCAGACCGCACCACGCAACAAGCGGGAAGTCACTGAGCCATGGAGGTGAGCTTAAAGAAGAGAAGTCTGCGTACATGGATCACGGCCCGGGTATGGTGCCACCAGACCAGCTCACAACTAGCCATAGTCTAACTTGAACCAAACTTAACCCCCACTCTTCAATCCCCCAATTCCCCAATCAAATCATCAAATCCCTAACCAAATCTCGGATTCTCAAGAAAGAGTAGGACTCACCCATACATGGCAGACCAGCTCCACCTCGACTCCCAACCCCATGCGGGTGCGGTGATGGAGGGGATGAGACCCGCGAGGGGCCATCGATGCACCAAGGACGGAGGTGGCGGGCGGGCGACGCGTGGACAGCCGCACGACGATGAAGTGAGCGAGGCCATCCTCAGGGCTCGAGAGCCGGTGGCAGAAGGGCGAGGTGAGGCGACGAGCCAGCGATGGAGTGGGCTTGTGCGGGCGCGGCGAGCCAGTACGGTCCCTTGGGTGGCCGACCAACGATGGAGGGTGCAGGGCTGTGAGGGGAGGAGGGGCGTCGCGTTGCCACACCAAGGTCCCGTCATCGGTCGTCCTAAGACCATTTCCAACCCATTCCCGTCCCCTCCCTCATTCCCTTCGCGAAGGGATTCCCATTCCTTCGGGCCCAACGGGTTCCTTCAAAGATTCCCTTCACTGATTCTCTCTCCCATTCCCTTCAGGAAGGGATTCTCTCTCCTTTCCCTATACAATTCCCTTTAAAGGGAATCTGTTGGAGATGAGTGGAAATAAAGGGAATGTGAATGGGGAAGGGAACAGGGAAGGGAATGAAATGAAGGGAATATGGTTGGAGATGGTCTAAGGAGATTGGCCTAGTCCTCCTTTTGTCATTTGGCTAAGAGACGGAGGATAAGGACGACTCAGCCTAAAGGTAGGATTTAGTTTTTTATTTTAATTATCAGTTGATTTGTAAATATTAAAAATGATAAAATTTCATCAAATAGTTTAAATTATTGGTTGATTAGTTATTATAGAATCTATAAATTTGTTGTAGATTCATAAAAGATGGACAAACGAACTTTGTATAGCTATTTCTCGAACAATCTAGATGATATCATCACTGATCCAGCATGTCATGTACCAATTGAATATTATCCCAAAGAAATTAGAGATCAAGTGAGGTGGGCGGTGGCGAAGGGGACCCCTCGGGGCTCGAGGGGGCAACGGAGGGGCGTACGGGCGGGCAATGGTTCACCTCATTGAGCATCCCTCTATTTTTTTCCTGTGTACGCCATTGTGTGTTGGTTGTGTTCTCTTTAGCAAACAATATAATAACAGGGCGAACATCTGTATTCCCAACATATTTTTTAAAAAAAATTTGGGTCATTGAAATATATACCACTTTAAATTTTCTAGTTTTGAGATATGTTATTACAAAGTTTTTTTCTTAGTCATATGCCATTACAAAATATCCATTCTTTGAAATATACCATTATAAATAATTTAAGACTAATGCCCCGAGCTTCCTGCCTCCTTCCTCGTGGGTGTCGACCCATCCACCATCATTCACTGTGTCACCCCCAAATCAATGCCTTTGTTAGTAACCTTGGCTTTAATAAGCTCCGTTGTCAATTTATTTTTCCAAATATGGGCCATTGCGAACATAATTGCAAAACTAACCATCTCCCCAACCGTGATAGCAACTGGTAGGCTCATCGAGGTAAGCATGCGGCCGCACTCCTAAGCTTGACGGCAGGGTGTCGGGTTCTCCGGGCGCGGCTGCAGCTCTTACCGAGCTGCCCTGGCTTAGCAACTAGCTCCTTTCGCACTCACCCTCCTCCTATCGTGATCTGCCATTCTACCACTAGAGCGGGCTTCTCGTTGTTAAGTCCCTTGGCTACTAGTTTGGTGTGCGCCAATCAACAGCATGCCCACAGGAATACACAAACGAAAGTAGAAGCACACACACTGTAAAGGGGGAAATATCTCTGTTTATTATTTTGATTTTTATGTACAAGACATAGTAGAAAAAACCCTGGAGAACAATTCGGATTCGCCCACCATGGATAGAGTCCTTCGATACAGGGACAGGGATTCTATCCATATCATAACAACCCCCCCCCTCCTTGGACGAATACCGCGTAATGCACATGTCTCATTAAAAATTCCTCCCAAAAGCCAGTGGAAAAAAATGGATGGAAAAAAGAGTACATTACACTCACACTTCGTGTTGCACAAATTGTCTCATTAAAAACCTTTCATGTGAGAAACTTCATGAAAACTCACTAAAGGGAAAAGGAGTATAACTCATAATCTTTAGGATATAAAATATGATCATCAGAATAATGCAAAAAGGGTTATAGTTTAGGGATTTACTCCCCTGAACTCTGCAAATCTCTAAGTTGCCTCATTCTATTGCCATTAACACACCTCTGATAAATAGATATTAGCAAGGACTTGGTGAACAAAACTGCTAGATTTTTACATAACTTAGTTTGAATTATTTTTACCTCATTATTCTTCTGGAGTTCATGAGGATAGAAAAATTTAGAGGCAATATGCTTCGTGATATTGCTCTTTACATAACCCATTTGTATTTATGCAACACTAACATTATCTTCTTAGATAATGGTGGGGTATCGACATTATTCAGACCACATGACTTTTGGATATGGTTAATTACATGTCTTAGTCAAACACACTCACGTGAGGCTTCATATAAAGATATAATCTCTGAGTGGCTGGTAGAAGTAACCACCAATGTCTGCTTAAAAGACCGCCAAAAATGGTTGTACCACCACAGAGAAACACAATAACCAATATGAGATTTACTCTGTGGGGTTTAGATATATAGCCAGCATCCGTATATCCCACCATGGTTAAGTCTTGGTTCTTCTGGAAAAACAATCCAAGATCTTGATTACATTTAGATCATTGATATATACTGAGATAATGCATAATCCATTATGAGATTTCTTTATGAACACACAGGGATAATATTCCTGAAGGGATAATATTCCTCCTTCAGGAGGAACTCACTAAGTCGGATGTACCACATTTTTCTTGACTGTTTTAATCCGTATAGCAATCTCTTCAGTTTGACGCTATGCATGTCGCGATTATTAGTATTCGGAATTGTAGCTACTTCATGGATTCTCATACAAATATCCGTATCCACTGACCCATATAAGTATACAGTCACTACATCCATCAACTGCATTGATAAGTTTAAGCTTTCTACCATTAATATTAAATTTCGAAACATTATTCCACTCATTACAGGAGAACATGTTTCATCTTAGTCGATGATGTTTCTCTACGTGAAACCTTGTGTTATAAGCCTCAATTTATATCTCACCACCTAGATATTTTTATTTCTCTTTCGGAAGAAAAATCCATTTGATCCTGTAGGGAATACTTTTAGGAGAAGCTCGGTCAACAAAACCAAAAAAATTGTTCTCTTATTAAGTAAGCGCTGCCTCAATTGCTTCTTTTCATTTGACTCTATCTGGGCACTTTTGGCACTCTGCTATGGACTTTGGTTCTGGATCCAGCTTTTAGCAATTTTAGAGGCGAAATATATCAACAATTGTAGTCTTTTACTTTATACAATTCTCATGTATCACTTCAGAGATATCTCTTTATTAATTTCTTCTAGCTTCTCATGATTTCCCACATCGATGGAGTCTGGGTGTTCCGACTTCCTAGCGTTGGATTATGTGCGCAAATATACGCTGGGGTTATCATCTTCAGGATGGGTCACTTCAGGGATATTAACATCTCCTGGATGGCTCAGTTCAGGGATTTTCTCAACATCAGGTTGAGCTTCTTTCACTGTCACAAGTAATATTTTCTCATTTGTTTGGTTATCTACTTCTGCGAACGTCTCCGCGGAATTGAGTCCCATACACCTAGAGACCTCCCTCTTATTTTATAATAATTTCCACAATTTTATGTTAATATTTAAGCAATTTTCAGAATTACTTGAATAACAAAAAAAATTAATTTAGCACGTATTAAACATGGTAACAGCTAGAAAAACAAACTCATGGTATGGAACTTCCAATGTGTACTAATTAATAATTTTTTCAAATTTTCAAAAATCCATAAACATAAAAAATATGTAATTTCCAGGATTACTGATTCAATTTATGAAAATACTAAAAATTTTGAGGGCGTTATTGTAATTTACCCTTATTTAATTTTAAAATAAAAAGGGGATCCGACGAGCCGTACAGGCTTTGGGCTTGTCGGCCCAACTTGGCCCATGAGAAAGAGGTGGCCCACGCAGCCTCATTTAAAAGGGCAGCTAGGGTTCCATCCCTAGCCGCCATTTTAATTCGGTGAGGAAACCGAGCCCTAGTGGGTTTAGGAGCCGCCGCTGGTGAAGCATGCGTGCGTGGGCACACCATTGCTGGTGGAGCGCACGGGCACGGGCGAGGCTGCCTCCGGTGGAGGGCGTGGGTGCGGGCAGTTCAGGCCCGAGTACCGCAACGGCGGGCGCAGGCGCTTTGGGCGCCGGTGAGGCTGCCTCCGGTGAAGCGCGCGGGTGCGAGCGTAGGCTGACGAGGCCGGGGCCAAGGCCGACGGGCGGCTGAGGGTTGCGTAGCGCAGGTCAGCGAGCGGCCAAGGGCGGAGCATGCACAGCCATTAGGGCCACAGGCGGCGCACGGTAGGGGCCGAAGGTTGAGCGACGGCGCCTCTTGCATGTCTTCAGGCCGTCATGATGCGCGGAGGCTGAGGCCAGCAACATGTGGCGCTTCTTGCACAACTTCAGGCCGTTGAGAGGCCGAGGGCAGCGCGAGCGCGGCCAATAGGACCACGGGTGGCACGGTCGACGCCTTCGAACTTCAGGCCGAAGATTCCTCCCTTTTTACGATGAACAGTAATTTTTTACAATAGTAGATTAGATCAACTATTAATATGTAAATAGCGAAAAACAATCTGCAGGATTTTGTTTACTGTTTACACGCGATTACTTACGTAGGGCTTGGGCGCGTGACGCTGAAATAGCTTGATGTTGTATAGATTTGACGCAGGAGAACTTCATGCTGCTTCTGTCACAGTTGTGGGAGTGGCTCTTGGTGGTCTGCTGGATTTCCTGACTGCATGCATAAGGCGTAGGTGGACTTCTGGTCGTATGTCATGCTCACTATGGCATGCAAAACATCCATGAGCTTGTAGGGGATGGCGATGACGTCTACTTGCTTAACGCTGTACTCCTGATCCTTGGCTTGACTGTCGGCAACGCATATTACCAGTCATATTTGGTCTTGATCCCATCCACGTGATGGTCTTGACCCTTCATAACCAGTGAAGGCCGTAAGCAAGGCGAGTATCCATACAAGCGCTTCAACCACGAATACCATCGCGATAGCCGACAGAAGGCCGAGCGCTCGCAACCTTGTCTGCGTGCGCGACGCAAAGAGCAGGAAGATCATCACGTACGCGGTTTCGATCGCCGCACCGCGTCGGTGATTCAACACAAGGATGTTGTTCATGGACACGAACAGCAAACCATACCATTCGTCGTTGGAGAGTTTTCGTGGATAATCTATTGTAAAATGTAGTCATTCTTTCGCGCCAATCAACAGTATACTCACAAGAACACACGAATAAAAGTAAAAGCGCAAGTAAAAACATATAATATAAAAGGGAAAAGCTCTCTATTTATTAGATTGATTTTTTTTTTACAATACAATATCCAATATATAATTCGGATTCTCACCAATAGATAGGCTTTTCATTCTATCCAAATGTTGGATCCCGAAAGGTTGTCTCACCGCCACCGATTGGTTTGGTTGAATGGTGTCTGACTCTCGCCGCTGGCCTCTGCGCCATTCTGGACCAGTTCCTAAGATACCCTTGCGCCATCGCAAGGCGCCGAGGACGCAAAGTCACGTTGCTTCGAGATCTCAGCAGCGGACAACGCCGACGCCGACGATGCGGCATCCAAGGTGGTGGCGACATCCTGCAAGGTCTGCGGCGAGGGGGAGGCGTGCATGCTGTTACTCTAGTGCCAGCACCTGTGCCTGTGTGCCGCATGCGTGGCTACCCCGTGTATGCGGTTGCCAAGAACACCTCGCTGCATGTAACTGTCGTGAGTGTGTTGCGCAGCCAGGCTTGTCGTTGTCTTCTCCAATCTCTCTGTTCCATTGTGGTGCCTACAGGCTACGGCATTACGGCACACGCGTCACTCACATGAAGTGGGCAGAGCGGAAGAAGCGAGAGCGGCGGCCATGGGAGCGGGTGGATGAGTTGGAGAAGAAAAGATGGAGCAAGACAGGCAGTTTGCTATATTTTAGCTCATAATGGCTTATCTAAAAAAAATAGCAACTTTGGCATATTTCGAAACGGAAACTTTGCAATGGCATATTTCCAAACTGGTAACTTTAGAGTGGTATGTATCTTAATAACCCATTTTTTTAATAGACAACAAGGCATACATACAACTTTTACAATGTGCTGATCAAATTCTACATATATAAGAAGCTGATCTGCAAAATCATTAACTTGACTAATATGTACACAAAGCTGACAATGGCTAAAAAATTGCCTGCCCTCCTTTGAGGGGCTCAGTCCTAGGCTCCTGGCAGATCATTTGGTATAAGCAACTGTAGCTAGCAAGGAAGCTCTACCTGAGCACAAGCTCAGAATCATCTCGAAGCATTGGTAATTTTTTGCGTCACCCCACAATCGTGCAAGAATATGTGCACCTTCCATTCTTGTAGATTAATTTAAGTGAACATTACCCCGGAAATGCAATGATAGTATGATTGGTATTTTGAAGGCGATATTTCTTATTATTACCATGGACTCCATAGATCATCTGTTCTTCTCAACGTACAAGCCATCAGAAGTGAAAGGAGAAGACTTTGTAGATCAAGTTCCACCACTGGCAATTGGAATCCTTACATTTTCATAACCTTTCAGTGTCTCTTTAGTAAAAGATTCCAGTGCTTCAAATATTGGAGCCAAACCTGCTTTCAGATCAGTTGCACTTGACTCTTGGATTTGTTTCACTGTTTCCGCATGCCCAGCTCTTTGTTCATCCAATCTCTTATGCAATGCATCCAAAGCTACCATGTGATTATCAACTGCCCTGTTATTGTCGGCAACGGGCAGTGCTGTTTTATCAGCTTCAGAATGTCCAGGTAGGCCATGTTCCTTTTGGAGAGATTTGAGCCTCTTTGCAAAATCTTTAGATAAATAGTCTGCTTTCAGTTTCTGCTGCTGTTCTTTGCCTTGCCAATCCCATAACATGTGCACATTAATAGCGAAAGCCTCCATTGCATCGATGACAGTACCTTCTGCTATCCTTTTCATGGTTTGACACCAATCATTAGCTGTGATGAACACAGCAGGAGCTCCAAGTCTACCAGGAGAGAACGGTGCAAAGCCATCTGGCGTTTCCTCCTTTTCCTGAGGCAGCCATTTGACTAACCAGCCATTGAGGGTTTCAATGTAAGCCTTTTGGGACAGGATCCAATTTCTGAAACAGGAACACCAGTTCAAAAGTTCCATTTCTAGTTCCAATGTAACCTTGGAGGAGTTTCTTTCAGGTCCATTCTTTGGAATGAGAATATGAGATTTAGTTTCGAGTATGGCATGGAATTGCTTTTGATGGCCCTCAAGAATGAATTTCCACATTCTAACAAGCCTGCACCAGAATGACAACAATTTACAGTCTGTCCACTGAGAAATCAGTTTTGCAATAAAGTAGTAGAAGAAGCAGGGATCCTTCACAAGAAATAAATGAAAGAATAACTGCCTACAGCCAAGGCAATAGCTATCTGCCATTACAAACATTTTATTTAATCAGGCAACAACAAAGAAGGGCACATGAGGGGCCATTTTTGTTTGCATGCCAAATGCCCTTTCCGAAAGAACGCTGGACCTCCTAAATTTAGGATGTCCTAACATTTGCTAATTTGAGCAGTGTGATAGCAATTTTATTGAAAATAAGAAATGCGACTGTAAACACTATACAAAAACTAGCTCATCTTAGGAAATGTAGCAATGGCTCAAACGGCACTATTTTTCCATACTATTGCAACCTTTAGCAGTGATATTGCAATATAAAACTTGCATACTAATGCATACTTTTAGTAATTATTCATCAAAGCATTCCATCTTTTGTTGTTCATTATTTTACACTTAATGTAAAATTTCAATTGAATAGCAGCATTTTTTAAATGAAACTGCCTTAAATTAGCTAATTCTAGCATCAGTAATTTCGAAAGAAATATATGAAGCGTGTTCTACATAAGATCGCACTGCTTTGGCCAACAAGAAACCCATAAGTACTTTGCAGAGCAAATCAAAACTCTCTGGAATTTTAATAAAGGTTAAAAATAAAGGATAGCATGTGCAATGAACTTGAGAGGCATAGTGATCGTTTGAAGGTTTAATTCTTCAAGATCCAGTAAGTTTGATAAAAGTGCAGGACAGTAGGACTACACATCTCATACCCTTGAATAAGCTTAACGAGGTGTGGATGTAGCTCGTCATCTCGTAGTATGTCAATCCTCCTAGAAATAACTCGAGCTGATCTAATGGCAATATTGATTCTGGTGAGCAGTGTCCTAATTGATGCCCGTGTGGAATCAATTTTGTATGGCTCTGCACCACTATCATCCAACTCTTTCAAACGCTTCCATTCTTTGTCATATGTAATCCTCAATATTTCTTCCTCCTAACATAATTTAAGGAAAATGTTAATGAAATGTTCAAGAAAAAAGGGGCACACCAAAGGTAAAATGTCACTCTGTGGTTCAGCAGGAATTAATATCAACACCACAATGAGACCCCTTTTAACCATATCGAGCCGACCAATGCATTTTGGAGCATACAATTTTGACATGTGGAAAACATTACTTCAAGCTTGACATCATTATCATGGTTGTGTTTCTGGATGTTTTGAGAGTGTATCTATATAAAAATTCAGATTGCAACAGGGGTTAAGGCAGACACTACTTATAAAATAGCATACCATAATTTCCTTATGAAGTCTTTTCTCCCACACGTACAACCTATCCATTACTGAAGAAAGGGTATTGAGCTCAACATCACTGGCACTCTCGATTCTTTCACTCGAATTCTGATTCCTTTTGGATGCATTTATTGCTGATTGTTCCAAGTGCTTTGCTGGCGACTCAGATATGGAAGAAAACAACAAGGCGAAGGTCCCCATCATCCGTGAAAGTATCACTGCATCAAGGGTAAGGACCAAATTAACATGATCAGAAGAAACCACATACTGTACATACTATCTCTCCCATATCAATATTAGAAATGATTTGTTGGTGCTAACTTATTAACTAAGTTGACTTGAGCTTGCATTGGATAATGAAGCTGTCAGGAATTCACAGTATTCTTGCAATGGAACAGCAATCGAACATGGACGTAACAATCAAGTGAAAAGAGAAGCATACTCACTTCTTAAGATTCTATTTCGTGACCTATACCGCACACTCCCAACCTCAAGGATCCTAGCAACATCCTCTCCGCAGGCGGCCACCGAGTTGAAGTGCTCCTTGATCTCCTCCACAACCTCTGTAACATCTCTTGCCCCAAAGCTCTTCGGCGGCACATTCTCACCGACCACAATGGATGAGTGCTCCTCTGAGCTTACCCTCTTCGCCTTCCCTGGATCATCACTACTCGGTACCGTCCCTCGTGTTCCCGCATTGGCATTGCCAAATTCACAGCTACACACACTCTCTTCCCCTGACCCGAGAACCGAAGCACTATCCACGCTCTCAATCTCGCACTCCTTCTGCTCTATCGACGCCTTCACCTTGGCAGTAACATCAACATTGTCAAACCGGTTCGACGCGGTGCTCTCGACCGCCTTCCTCGCTTTCACCGACTCCCTCATCGACTCCTGTTCCGTCTCCTCCTCGAGCTCCGGTATCCCCTCCCTTTCCCTCACCTCGCTCGAGTTGGGGCTACTCGTGAACGACCCATTGGAATAATACCCTTTCCCCTTGTACTGCGGAACCTCCTGATCATAGGAATCGAACGGGTTAAAGAAATCCCACGGCGACACTTCTGGCATCGGCATCGGCGGCGGTGGCGCCGGAGACGCCGTCTCCCGGCCGCGATCCTCCACCGGCCGATCCCCCTCCGGAGGCACTGGGACGCCGTACATTGGGTTGCTGTACCCGTACTCGTACCCCATGTAGGACACATTGGTGGCGAAGTTGCCGTAACCGTACGGTTCTTGGTACACCGTGTTCACCGGGGTCGAACTGGCCTTCATGTAGTAGTAATTGGGGAATGTGACATTTGGGAACGAAGGGTAGGGGTTGTAGGAAGCGTACTCCCACGGCATTTTCGGCATGGCCACTCCGGGTTCTCGAATTTGGCGTTCTTGGGGCTCTCCGGCTGGCGGCGAGATCTCGCCGGTGACACCGACGCCGTGTCCGGCGGCGTCGCAGGCGCAGGCGGCGGAGTCGGGATCGGAGTCGGAGGCGTCGGAGTGGATGTGGAGGTGGGAGTGGCCGGAGTCGGTGTGCAGGGTGGAGGTGGAGGCGCTCCGCTTCTTGGGCTCGTCCGGGTCGGACGGGGGCAGCGTGAGCACGGGCGACCCCGGCGGCGAGGCGGCGTGGTGCTGGTGCGCGAACCGCGCGAGCGCGTCGGCCACTCGCGGGAGCGCGCGGAAGTAGGCGGCGTGCGCGGCGGCCAGCGCGGCGCGGCGGTCGGCCGCCTCGCGCAGCAGGTCGCGGCGCTCTCGGCAGAGCGCGGCCGCGGGGGACACGTCCGCCGCGTCCAGCCGCGAGCTCCTGCACCCCATCCCCGCCCTCTCTCCCTCCCCGGCAGCACCCTACGCCCTCGCCGGCGACGGCATTGCCCACCCCGATGCCGCCAAGCAAGTGTTTGTTCGCCGACACGAAGAGCAACAACAGCAAAAACAATGGGCGGGAGCAAGCAAAGGTCGCGCGGTAAAAGCTTGCGCGATCGAGGCGAGGAGACGGGAAGGGAGGAGCGGTGCGCGCGCGACGCGACGGGAGCGTGACACGGGCACGTGGAAGGGCTGCGAGAGAGGAGCGTCTACTCCTACTACTGAGCAGGCACCGGCACTCGCTGGGGTTAAAGCGAATGTACTGTACTGCCACGCATTCAGTGCAGCAGCATGAGCAAAACTGCTCTTCGCTCACTCATTCAGTGCAGCAGCATGGGCAAAACTGCTCTTCGCTCACATCACCGGGAAAGTTGTCTGAGAGACGCAGGAGAGGGGGTCCATAAATTTGCATGCAATGATCAGTCGTGTGTGCTGGGAGCTGGGAGGAGAGGGGGAGGGAGAGAGAGAGAGAGAGACCATGGATTGGTAATTTGTTACTACTGCTCCGGTAAATTGGTGGAGTAATTGGAAGAGCATCTGTTATGGTAGCGAGAGGACAGGGGCGAGTGGAAACCAGATAAGATCAGTTCAGTATACTTCAGTACGAGTAAATCATTGCAAATTACCCATCTTTTTGTGTGCGGTGACAGAGGAACACCATATCACCTTGCATAATACATGCAGTCATATGCGTTAAATTTGGGCTCTGAGGCAAATCGGTGTAATAATTGGCTCTGAATGGTCATAAATTCACCCATTTACCTACTCTGAAATCTGAATGCTCATTTTACTCACCCTGCGGGCCGCGGCAGTCATATTTGAGCAGCACCTGTCAAAAAGATTTACTGCCGCATTTGGGGTGCCTACTGTGATTTCACGCTGTTCCGGATGACATGCTATACCATTACCAGCTGCAGTTTTCAAAGCATTAATGGACAGATCAAAGAACCAGCTGCAAAGCAATAAGCCTGCAACGGATGTGATCCATCTTACCGCTCAGCTAATCTGCAGGATTAGCATTGAAGAGTCTTTCGCCCTGCAAGGCCGTAGCGCTGATGGTCAAAGATCGTGCACTAAGCTCAGGCATCCAGCATCCAGCATCCTCACTCACACACGCACCTCGAATCCCAGCTTTGATTAGTCGGATCACATGGCCGAGTAGAGCGGATCGAGGGCGCCACCCATCCAACCGAGCTGCGAGCACGCGACAGAGCCTGCCGTGAATCCAAGGCCACTGTTCTAGATTCTGACGAGACGCACACAGATGGCCGTACCCTGCTGCTAGCTCTCCAAGGCAAATGCTCCCACCCCGGACGCTGTAATATATACTAATATAGCCCAATGCTTTTGCAGAAGGCACATGCGCGTCACGCTAATCACTCATGCTCGCGGCCCTGCTCCTCAGAAAAGGCAGTGAGCTGCTAACACATATGGCCGAGAGGCCGGAGATAACGTTTCCAAATCGATCGTGCCGGGCCATGGCGATCGAAGCAAAGGGCCTGCATCTGCATCTGCATCTGCATTCAGGAGCGGTTTGCATTGCGTGAGACTCAGATCTGAAGAATGACGACGACAAGAAGCCTCGGCTCGCAAGGAGATCGGCAGGCAGTTAAAAAGGTGCGTGGTTTAGAACTAGCATGACTGTGCTGTTACGGCACAAAGTTACGGGGCTTAGGATAGATTAATGAGCCCGAGGCCGATGCATAATGCAGTAGTACTGTTGCTGCTTCGAAAGCAACGAGGGCATGTGAGCTCATGAGTCGAAAGCGATGACTTGTTGTCACCACCTTCTCTCCTCAGAGCACGTTTTTTACTCTTTCCAAAGATGAAAAACATGTGTAATCCCTTCATAAAAAACTTTCTATATAGTGTAGTATTTTTTTAATGTCCTTTCTCAGAAATGTAGGTGTAGAATGTATTTCACGTTACGATACAAAATTAGTGCTATCATACTTTCTTTATTAACCTTAGCAAATCTAGTTTTTCTTGATATTCCTTATATGCATTAAATAGTAATGGTAATTTAATGGTTTTTAATATCTGCTTGACCTATTTATCGTAAGCAAACCGTAAAATTGGACGAATGGAGTACTAATCCTCACGCAGCTAGCTAATTATAAACTGCTGCGCATTCATCGGGCACCAATTTCCAAAGGTGCTGAAGCCTGTGGCGAGGCGAGATCCCAAGGACAGGGACAGACAGGTCAAAGCAGGCATTGACGGATGGGACACCAGTGACAGGTGGGGCCCCATTGACTGTACTACCGCTGTCATTCGTGATCCCCATCACGTATCATAAGCACAGGCCGATTCATCATTCAACAGTGTCACTACCGCCCGGCGAGCGCGTTGAGTGAGCTCGTGTACGCCCTGCATGCCCACGCGACGCCGACAGCGATACGGAGGCGAAGCATGGCGGCGTGCAGTGCCGAACCACAGGTGCGTCGACGCTTTATGCGTTTTCAGGTACTGCGTACGAGCAGGCACGGCCGAGTGGCTCGTCACGTGCTAGCGCACCACACACCAGAGTACACAGGACGTACGTGGCAGTGCTTGTTTCTACGATACATACACGGACGTGCAGCTAGTGCAGAGGGCAAAGCAAATTATTGGACGTGACGATGGACGGGTAGGACACACCCCTCTTGCCGCGTCTAGCTTGTACGAGCAAATGGCCTCCTTCTGTTTATATGGGGATGCACGCAAAGAGGGGGCCGGCTTAATTGCCAATGACACTTTTTTTAATCTTTTGTATATATCTCTACTATATAAAGTGAGAGTTTCTTCCCACGTCACATTAATTGCTCTGCTTAATTGCCCTACTTAATTGCCCTACTTTATTGCCCTACACAAGAAACGAAGAGTTGCTTTAATTAGCCAAACTTTTAAAGCGAAGCGTTAAAGATAGATGCTTGATCTTATGAAATAGTATTTTTTATTTTTTAATCTTTATTTTTCGTTATCAATTTTGTTTTTCGTAGCAACGCACGGGCATATAACTAGTAATTATAAAAATAGCTGATCGAGAATCTCAACCGTAAAAATGATATATATATATATATATATATATATATATATACTATTCTAAAGCAGCATTTGGTGGTAGTGGTCCGTTTTCCCCATGTCATTAATTGCCCTACGTAAGAAACGACGCGTTGCTTTAATTAGTCAGCTTTCGCAAGAAACGAAGCGTTAAAGATAGATGTTTGATCTTGTGAAATAATTTTTTTTATTTTTTAATCTTTATTTTTCGTTATCAATTTTGTTTTTCGTAGCAACGCACGGGCATGTAACTAGTACTATTCTAAAGCAGCACTTGGTGGCAGTGATCTGTTCTTCCCACGTCATTAATTTCCCTGCTTAATTGCCCTACGCAAGAAACGAAGCGTTGCTTTAATTAACCCGCTTTCGCAAGAAACAAAGCGTTAAAGATAGATGTTTGATTTTGTGAAATAAATTTTTTTATTTTTTAATCTTTATTTTTCGTTATCAATTTTGTTTTTCGTAGCAACGCACGGGCATGTAACTAGTATGTATATATATATATGTATACATATATATATACGTATATACATATATACATATATATATGTATATATATGTATATATGTATATACGTATATACATATATCACAGTAGGATTCTAAACTCACGGGAGATCAATCGATCATGTTAGCAAACAAAATAGTCTACTGCAGCAGGGTTATTGTCACGCTTCCCTTGCTCGACAGTTAGGGTGTGTTTGGTTGCTTGCATGCACCATGTATAGCATGAGTGGATGCAATAAAATTTACTCATGCAACTGTTTGGTTTCCTGTTTTTTGGATCAATCTCGGCCAGTATGCAAACTGCATCCGGCCCTGGCCCAAAGAAACGATTCGACGGCCATCTCTCCCGCCCTGGCGTGGATGCGGCGATTGCCGCGTTCGCTCGCTCCCTTCCTCCACTGGTCTCCTTCGTTCGCCCCCTCACTCGCCTAGGGTTACTCGCCTCCCTCCGCCACTCGCCTCCCGGTGCTCGTGCGCGTCACGGTGCCAGCCGTGGCGACGACGGAGCGACGCGCACCCGTCGACCTCATCACGCTGCTCGACATCAGCTGCGGTTGCTCCGGCGCCGCTCCATCCAAGAGGCTGGATCTGTTAAGGAAGTCCATGGATTTGGTCATCGGGAGGCTCGGCGCGGAGGACCGCCTCGCCATCGTGCCGTTCCACTCATCCATCGCTGACCCCACAGGCCTCCTGCATATGTCCGTCGAGGGGCGCCGGCTGGCCAGGAAGGTGCGCTGGCGTGAGCGGCGGCACCAAGCTCTTCCTGGCCCCGAACATGGCTGTCCAGATATTGGAAGCGGCGAGAGGAGAAGTACGCCAGGGCTTCGTCATACTCATCTCCGACGGCAACGACCGCACCATCTTCCGGGAGACCATCCACCCCAAGTACCTCGTCCACGTCTTCGGCTTCCGCAATGCGCACGACGCCAGGGTCGCTGTGTGACCATGTGCCACGCGCATACATAGATAGAGTGCTTGAAATCTTGTTTTTATCCAATGAATTAGTTGGTTCCTTCTTGCTGGGAGTTGACGTAGGCGAGGAACATCCGAGTGGCGGTTGTCGCCCAGCTGCCTGCAGCAGGTTTCAGTGAGTTCCTCAGAAGTTTTTCCATGTATGGATCTGTGCTATGTTCATTCAACAATTTTCAGATTTAATTTTTGTCGGTGTTTCGTGCACCGGCAATACGAATTTATGGTCGGATGGGGTCGCGCGCTCCCTCTCCCCGAATGGTCGACTCAAGGAGTCAGAAGATGTATACTGGTTCGGGCCGAATGTCCCTACTCCAGTTCGTGCGGTGTGGATGTATTGATCTTTGGGAGATGGACAAGGGGTGTACAAGCGAGGCGACGGTCGGTCCGTCCGATCCCTTGATGTTTTCGCTTAGGAGTTGAGGCTACCTAGAAGATCGTTTTTTCCGCCCCTTCGGGCCCCGCCTCCTTATATAGACGGAGGGGGCAAGTTACACGGGAGTTGGGAAAACTACGAGAAAGGGGCCTGCACGCCCCGATGTCTCGGTTCCTGTCTTGTCCGACGCCCTCGCCCGTCCCGAGGCAGGTTGGTGGTTCTGTGACGGCGATCTTGCGTAGTCTTTGTCTGGGTGGCGTGTCGCGTGGTGCTCTTGTCGGCCTCGGTGGCTTTAATGGCGCTTGACTTTGCCTTGGCCTCGGAGTGGGCGTACTCTCTGCGGTGTGCCAGCGACGGGGCGGGGCTTGACTTCTTCGCGGGCCCTTCCGGCAGCCTCTGAAGGAGCGCCTACCGAAGACGGATGTTGTGGGGACGCTGCAAGACAAGGCACCACGACATCGGGCGTGGCCTGCTAGCCCGTGTGCGGTGGAGCTTGAGCTTCAATATTAGGCGGCCGGCGCGATGCCGACCGCCGAATCGAGTCCGCCGACCGTCGTGGTCGGCCCCGCATGTGTCGGGGCTCGTTCTCGCGCCAAGTACCTTCGGTGGTGTTGGGCCTTCGCCGTGATAGGTCGATCCGTTCGTGCTTCCGGGTGATGGGGTACCCATGGCATGGGTACTCGCCAAGAGTTCTCGAGCCCCGAGCGGGCCTGAGAGCCGCCGGGGTTTAACCTGGCGGTGGTAGCCGGCCCAGAGGTCGGTGATGCTAGGTCGCCGTGGTCGCTCGGGAGC
The DNA here is from genome assembly GCA_036346355.1 of Rhipidocladum racemiflorum. Classification (NCBI taxonomy): domain Eukaryota; kingdom Viridiplantae; phylum Streptophyta; class Magnoliopsida; order Poales; family Poaceae; genus Rhipidocladum; species Rhipidocladum racemiflorum. The sequence continues at coordinate 11,088,047 of CM070578.1, read as the reverse complement.
CGTGCCACTTAGAAAGAGCTCCTGCAAGGCGAGCGACCCGGTGGGTGTAGCTCTGAGCCCTCGAGCGGCCTGGAGAGCCGGCTTGGGGTTTAGCCCGGCCATGAGTCGCCGACCGAGGTCGGTGGCGTTTAGGTTTGGGCGCGATCGCTGGGAGCCGCCACTTAGAAAGAGCCCGGCAAGCGCGAGCGCACCCGGTGGTGTAGCCTTCTGAGCCCCGAGCGGTCGGAGAGCCTGGTCGGGGTTTAGCCTTGGCCGAAAAGTAGCCGCGACTCGAGGTCGGCGACGCTTTGGTCGGGCCGCCGCTTGTCCTGGTCATGCCCGCCAAAGAGCCCGGGCAAGACGAGCGCACCGGTGTAGTTCTCGAGCCCTCGAGCGGTCAGGGAGCCGGGTCGGGGTTTACCTTGGCCGGGTGGCCGCGACTCGAGGTCGGCGACGCCTACGGCGATCGCCGGTAGTTGCGCTGAAGAGAGACCCGGTGGCGCATGAAGCGCACCCGGTGGTGTAGCCCCGAGCCCCCGAGCGGTCGGAGAGCCGGCCGGGGTTTACTCTGGCCGACTCTGGCAGCCACGGTCACGTGGGTCCTCAGGAGTCGTGAGCGAACGACGCTTACCTTCGCTTCGGTTTGAACGCTGTGCTCGTGGCGAAGCTACTATCGGGTAATCCGAGTGGAACCTTGGCGATCCCTTGAGGGGTTCGTTTCAAGCGACGTAGCTCGGCGTGGGCGTCCGACTACCGGGGCGTTCCATAAAAAACCTTTCCTTACTCGATCCCGTGTCGATCGCCGGTCGCCCGACCCGGAAGCGGTGGCCGCCGCTACTCATCGATGAGTTCCGCGAGAGTGTGAGGTATGGTCTCGACGCGAGTCACAGTGATTGGGTCGTCCGCCGACCCATGGAGGCCCTCTGAGGGGCTCAGCTGCGACTCGCCCCTCGCTCTTTTACGTCTTTGGGCGGCTTCGTTCGGTGTTGGATCGGCCTTCGTAACCAAAGTACGGTGCCGGGCCTCGGGTGCGAGCCTATAGGCGGCTTGTCCTCCCGAGGCCGGCGCCTGATGGGCCGCTTGCATACCTTTCCGGCATGGGCGCCCGCCCATCGCGAATCGCGAGGCCCGCGATGTCGCGGCGCTTGGCGCGCGAGGCGGCCGTCCTGTCGGAGCAGTTAATGCGCAGTGGGATTTAAATGGATTGCGGCACGTTACCGGGGTGACGGGCGAGGCGGCAGGCGGACGGTCTGCGACCGCGTTGATTTGCGTGAGGAGGCGTCGATTTCGGCGCGGAGGCGCGTCCGTTCCCGCCTGGCGCTTATAAAGGAAGGAGTGGGTGGCGTGGTAGGCGCCAAGCCCTCTGTTCGCGTGCTTCTGCAAAAAGGAAAAGGGAAGAAAGAACACGAGGGAAGAAGAGGAGCTTCCTGCTTCGCCGCGTCGTTCCCTGCTTTCCTTCGCGCATTTGGAGATGTCGCTGACCCCGCACTCGGCCGCGGCGGGTCGCTATCTCGGTCTGGAGAGGAAGGAGTTCCTTCCTCCGCGGCCCGAGTCCGGGCGAAGTTCACGGCCGGGACCGAGGTCCCCGAACTTGAGGACGGCGAGATAGTCTCGCTGGCGTCCTTCTACGAACGGGGCTTCGGACTTCCACTCCACCCGTTCGTCCGGGGGTTGCTGCACTATTACGGGGGAGAAGTTCATCACCTGAACCCGAATGGAGTCCTCCATATTGCGGTCTTCATGACGCTGTGTGAGGCCTTTCTGGGGATTGAACCCCATTGGGGGCTCTGGCGCCACTTCTTCTTCGCGAGGTCGTCACCGGACACCACCGGCCTCCTCGGAGCTCTGATGATCCAACTGCGCAACCATCGCAAGCCGTTCTACGTCGATTTGAAGCTGCCGACGTCTAACCGGGGGTGGCATAGCGAGTGGTTCTACGTCCGGAACCTCGGCAACAGTGCCCCTCCCTTCAGTGGGAATTTACCAACGCCGCATCCTTGTTGGGGCTGGGGTCCTGAGGCGAAGGACCGGAAGAAGGTGGACGCGATCCTTGAAAAGCTCGCGGACCTGGCGCGGGGCTCGACAGCAAGGTGGTCCTCAGCACGTTTATGGAGAGGCGCATCCAACCCCTCAAGGATCGGTTACGTCCCATGTTTGAGTACATTGGGCCGACCGACCCTGCAAGGTCGTCGGAGCGGGAGCTCCCTCCGTCGGAGATCCCCGCGCGCGTGTCTGCAGTCTCCATTGCGGGAGATACCGAACCAGCGGGCGAGGCGCCTGCGCCGTTCTCGGCGCAGAACCCTCCGGACTTGGTACGTCCGGTGGCTCTTGTTTGCTTTTGTTTTGTTCTGCTCCCTCGTCCCCTCATCCGAGCGTGTTCTCGCAGGGGCTTGGTGGACTGATCTCCCGCCCCTTGCTGCCGGGGGAGAAGGAGTTGAGGGCGGCCGCGCGCCTCGAAAAGGAGAAGCAGGACGCCGCCCTGCTAGCGAAAAAGGTGGCCGCCAAGACGCGGAAGAGGAAAGAGCGCGCGGACCAGGCCGCGCGTGGCGAGGAGGTCTCGGAGGAGACCTCGAGTGAGGGTGACGAGGAGTCGCTGCCGAGCGAGGGAGAAGAAGTTGCCGGAGGCGATTCTGGCGGCCGCGACGCGGGTCCCAGTCGCGGGGCCGGCGACCGCGGCTCCTCCGAAGAAACCGCGGGCGCAGGGTTTATCCTGCGGAAGCGCAGATCCCTATCGTCGCCTCCTCGCGGGGTCCGGCAAAGAGGGCACGTCAGGTGCCGGTTGTTCGCTCCTCCCGGTAAGTGACTTACGCAATTCCTCGGTCTTGTCTTCTTACGTAATTCTGACCGATCGCAGGCGAGGGGCCACACCGGGCTGGAGGGGCGCTGAGTCCTACTGGCGGTGAGGAATCGCCTCTTCCGGTCCCGCTCGCGGGCGGCGGTGGTCGTCGAGAGCGGGATCGCCTGGATGCGCCTCGCCAGAGGGGCCCGTCGGTGAGAAGACGCTGCCGGAGGGGGACGATATCGGCGGCATTGCCGGATGCGACTGCGGCGGGCGTAAGCTCCGTCGGGCATGCTTCCGCCCGTGCCTTCGACGATGAGACCGGCGAAGTCTCGCCGCTGCCTTTCCCGTGTTGCCGCATCGTGGAGGTCAGCGCGAGCTTGCCGCCGGGGAAGCATCGGGTTTGCGGCGTTCGCAACGCCGGGCGGACGAGATCCGCCGCCCGCGCCGCCGCGCCGCCCGATTTATTCGGTCCGAGTGTCGCCGAAGAAGCGCATGGCCCGCCATGTGCTCCGGCCGGCGGGAAATCAAGTCGAAGCGATCGATCGCTGGCTGACTTGGCCCGGCCACGACGGCCGGGGTCCCGCTTGTTCTCGATTTACGCGCGTAACGCGCGGATTGGGACGTTCTGGATTAGGAGATGGGAAGGATCCACGCCGACCTTACTCTCGTTGTTGACGCCGCGTCCAAGGCGAGGAAGTCCATTGCTCAGGAGTCCCGCTCGGCCAGATCGGTAAGTCTGACGGGGATTTGTCTTTTGTGCATCTCTCGACCGGGAAATGGAGACTGACCGGGCGGGTATTCGCAGCGCTTGACATCCCGAGCGGTGGACAAGTCGATGTTCCTCCGGCACTTGCACACCGGGAGTGCCAGAGGAAAGAGCCGCTCGACGCCGGAGGGCGCTTGCCGCCGAGCAAGGAAGGGTCGCCTCGGCGGTCGGGCCGGGGAGGTCACCGAAGCCTTACGGGAGGCTCAGCGACTTGCGGAGTCGTTGGCCACCGAGGGAGAGAGGGCCAGGTCGTCCCTAGCGGATGCTGAAGCGGCCAAGGCCTCTGCGGTCCTTGCAGAAGGATCCGCTCGGGCGGAGGCCGCCCTCTATCGGGAGGAATGCGAGTCGACCCGCAGGGAGGCCGACCAGCTTCGCGCCGAGCGGGATCTCGCTCGGGGGGAGCTCGTGACGGTGAAGGAGCTTGCCGACCGTGCTACGGCCGACCGGGAGGCGCGTGCCAAGGTCGAGGAGGAACTTCGCGCCAAGGAGGCTTCCGTGGCCGGTGAGTAGTTCGTTCTTCCGGGAGTCACCACGGCGAAGCGCCCTCGACGTCGTTGGCCTCGCAGATCTGCGAAAAAGCCTTAGCGGCGGCCGGAGTCGCGAAGGGTGGCGGTGGAGGAACGAGACGCGGCGGTCGAGTCACGCGACTTCGGCCCTTTGGACAAGCGGTGCGGAGAGGGATGCGGCGATACGACGCCCACCGACGGTCTCCTCCATGTGGGCGCCAGGCCGCTGTGGCCGGCTGTTCGGGCTTACTCCGGCCGGCGCCATCCCGCCATGCTTGGATGGATCCACGAGCGCGGAGGCGTCGGCGGGAAGCGGCGGTGCTTGGCGCTTCCTCGGCCCTGGTCAACACCGTCTCTTATTATGACGGCGTCGATCTTGAGGCGGTCGGGAGTGGCGTTGCTGCTGACCGAAGCGACGAAGAGGTCGACGCGTTCATGGCCCGGGTCGATCCGTGCGCCCAAGAGATTGCCGGCCGAATCTCGCCGCGCGAAATCCTCCGTCGGAAGGGGGAGGAAGATTAGTTTTCCTTCTCTTTTTTTTTTTTGGCAGTGTATGTAATGAACACGATTACCCTGACTGAGTTCGAAGTGTCGGGTTGCTTTAAGTTATTTTGCTCGTCTATCCCGTGCTTCTTCTATGAGTTTGGGCAATTTTTCAACCGTAGCTACGGGGGCCCACAGGGGTGCCCTGAGAGCGTGGGTGTTGCACCAGGTCCATGCGAAGAGGACACGGGGCAGGGCGAGCTGCCTCGAGCGATTGCTTGGTGAAGGAGAGGTGTCGGGGTCAGACCACCTCCTTCGCGAAGCTTGGCGGGTTGAAATGCTGACCTAAGTGGGGGTGCTCCGACCGCTCATAGTGTTTCTTGCTCGGAGGGCTTGTTTCCCTCCGCAGAGTGCCACTTCGAAACCGTAGCCGCGGGGGCGTAGGCCGTAGCACTTTGAGCCGAGGGAAGTAGCCACGAGGTAGATAGCTCGGTCGGTCGGAGTGCGGCTTAGGTTAGCGACCCGCGCGCTTTTAAGTGACGGTCGGGTTGGGCCGCTGGGGCGTAAGTTGTAGCATTTGCTTGAGGAACCGCCACGATGGAGATTGTTTGATCGATCGGCTCGCCGATCTATATCGAAGGCTCGTCTGACCGCCGCTCGACCCTTCGCTCAGGTAGCCTCCTTTTGCGCAAAGTGCTACTTAAACCGTAGACGCAGGGGCGTGGGCCGTAGCATTTTGGTTTTGAGGAGGTTACTTAAGAGGAGCTCGGTCGGAGTGGTAACGGTTATCGATTTAGGTCGCCGACCCCACGAGGTCATGCAGCCCCGAGTGGTGCGTGGGGATCGAGGGTGGCCGCCACGCGCCGCTTGAGCTCGTGGCGGTGTGCGATTTTTTCGAAAAGGAACTTTATGCTTTCGAGGATAAGGGTGGATTAACTTCGCCTTGAGGACCGTGCCGCCGGAATCGGTGTCGGGCGCCGTCTTCCGCTCCGTTATGCGACTTACGGTGCCGTCTTCCGCGCCTCCACATCGCTTGGCTATAAAAGGAGAGGCGCCGGTGCGCCATTCCTCGTGTGCCATGGCGGACCACAACGCTCAGCTTCACGAGGAGGTAGCCGCCCCCCAGGCCTGGTTGCGGGAGGTGGCGGATGCTGAGGCTGCGGTATTACCGTGAGGACGCGCGGCGGTCGGCGTCCTCGTCGTCGGCGTTCCTCGGCCGAAGCGGGCGCCACTATTGCGGGCGGTGGTAGAGGCACGCCGCGTGGAGCTCGGTGGCGAGCGCGCACCAAGATCGCAACGGGCGGTTCGCTCTTGGCTGGGGCGATGTTCCTCCATAGATAAATAAAGTGCTGCTTCGCTTCCCGTTTCTTCTTTCTTCTTTGAGGACTTTTTTGCGCTTATGATTCGCCCATATCCGTAATCTTTTGGGATCGCAACAGGTCCAGCGTAGGTTGGAGGCGGAATTTCTTGCGTGTTTGCCGCCGAAATGACCCGTCCAACCGTAGGTCGGTTGTTCTTGTGTCAGCGGTCTTTGCAATGCGCAGAGTACTGCTTCGGGACCTTTGCTTTCGGGGCGTAGGTCGCAGTACTTGTGGTAGGCAAAAAGAGGGAAAAAAAAAGAGGGAAAGCACTTGGTTGGTGGTCCGAGAATTACGGCTTCCCTTTGCTCAAGTTTTTTTTTCGAGTGGTGACAAAGAGGGGGGAGAGATTGACTAAGAATAGAACTTTCTCAGCTTCTCTATGTTCCATGCGTTTGTCACGAGATTTCCTTCGGTGTCCTTGAGGCGGAAGGTGCCGGGTCGGAGGACTTCTGCGATGGAGAAAGGGCCCTCCCAAGGCGGGGAGAGCTTGTGCCTGTCCTTCGCAGATTGGACTTGTCGCAGCACTAAGTCGCCGACTTGAGCTAGCGACCGCGGACCCGTCGGCTGTGGTAGCGACGCAGCGTCTGCTGATATTTTGCCGACCGTAAGACCGCGACGTCTCGAGCTTCGTCGAGTCGGTCGAGGTCATCTTGCTGTTCCTCGATTGCCCGTGCGCTGTTGTAGTTCTGCACCCTTGGTGCGCCGTACTCAAGGTCGGTCGGGAGGACAGCCTCCGCCCCGAACACCAAGAAAAAAGGAGTGAACCCGGTCGACCGGGTCGGCGTGGTTCGCAGACTCCAAAGCACGGGTGGTAGCTCGGCGGCCCACCGTCCCGCGAATTTCTTCAGTCGGCTGAAGATTCGCGGCTTGAGTCCTTGGAGGATCATGCCGTTGGCTCGCTCGGCCGTCTGCTGGCTCGGGTGTGCCACGCCGCTTGATCGACTCGGATATTGAAGTTGTCGCAGAACTCGAGGAACTCCTTTCCGTGAATCAAGCGTCCCATTGTCGGTGATGATGGAGTTGGGCACCCCGAACCGGTAGACAATATCGCGGAGGAAACTCGCTGCCTGCGCCGATGTGATCTTTGCCAATGGCTTTGCTTCGATCCACTTCGTGAACTTGTCTACGGCGACAAGCAAGTGAGTGAAGCCCCCGGGCGCCTTTTTGAAGGGTCCGACCAGGTCGAGCCCCCAAACCGCGAAGGGCCATGTGATGGGGATCGTCTGCAGGGCTTGCGCAGGAAGATGCGTCTGCCTGGCGAAGAATTGACATCCTTCGCAGGTGCGGACGATTTGGGTCGCATCTGCTACGGCGGTCGGCCAGTAGAAACCTTGTCGGAAGGCCTTTCCTACCAGGGACCGCGGCGCGGCATGGTGCCCGCACACCCCGTCGTGGATGTCCAGCAGAAGGTGCTTCCCTTGGTCGGTCGGAATGCACTTCTGAAGGATTCCGGACGGGCTCCTCTTGTATAGGGCGCCCTCGATCAGGACGAAAGACTTAGCCCGCCGAGCGAGGCGCCGAGCCTCGGTGGTATCGGTGGGGAGCGACCCGTTCGTCAACCGATCGACAATCGGTTGCCTCCAGTCGGTTTCGACGCTCAGGACGCCCAAGTCCGACCCAGGCGGGTGGGCATCTGGCCGCAGATCAGTGGGGCCGCCCGCCTTTGGGGGGTCGGCGGCGCCCTCAGCGCTCGGGTCCAACCGGATTGAAGGGCTGCTGAGGTCGGAGACGAAGATTCCAGGGGGAACCGGCCCCTTCCCGGAGGCGAGGTTGGCGAGGGAGTCGGCTTCACTGTTGTAGCGTCGGTAGCTATGATGGAGCTCGAAACCCTTGAACTTCTCCTCGAGCTTGCGGACCTCCAGGCAGTAGGCAGTCATCCGAGCGTCACGGGGCTCGGTGGCTTTCATTACTTGGTCGACGACCAGCTTGGAGTCGCCATGAACGTTGAGCCGTCAGGCGCCTGTGTCGGCGGGCGATCCGAAGGCCATTGACGAGGGCTTCAGACCGGGCGATATTGTTGGTGGCGTCGAAGAGTAGTCGTATGGCATACCGGAGCTTGTTGCCGAGTGGGGAGATGATGACGACCTCGCCGCCGCCCGTTCTTGGTGTAAGACCCATCGAAGTACATCGCCCAAAGATTCGGGTCCTCGACCGCCGCGCTTGAGGACTTGCGCCTCGGTCCACTCGGCGACAAAGTCCGCCAGGACCTGGGACTTGATCGCCGTCCTGGGGACGTACGATATGTCGAGGCCGTTGAGCTCGAGAGCCCATTTGGCGATCCTTCCGTAGCGTCGCGGTTGTGGACGACTTCTCCGAGCGGTGAGGAGGTTACCACGGAGACGGGGTGTCGATCGAAGTAATGGGCAAGCTTCCTCTTGGTGATGAGCACCGAGTACAAGAACTTCAGATCGAGGATATCGGACCTTTGTTTCGAGAGCACCTCGCCGAAGTAGACCGCCTCTGCACCTTGAGAACGCGGCCTTCCTCCGCTTGCTCCACAACAAGTGCCGCGCTGACGACCTGAGTCGTGGCGGCGATGTAGAGGAGCAAAGGCTCCTGTGGCTTCGGGGCGACCAGGACCGGAGGTGAGGTCAGAAAGGCCTGTAGTCGACTAAAGGCTTCCCGAGCTTCGTTGGTCGAGTAAAATGGTCGGACTTCTTCATCGCCTTGTAGAGTGGCATCCCGCGTCACGAGGCGGATACGGCGACTTAGTGCCGCGAGGCATCCCATCAGCCTTTGAACTCCTTTCAGATCGTTGATTGGCCCCATCCTTGCGATAAGCGGAGATCTTATCTCGGTTGGCTTCGATGCCGCTCGGAGACGATGAATCGATAACTTGCCCTTGGGGACCCGAAGACGCATTTCTGGGGTTGAGCTTTATGCGAACCTGGCTTCGGAGGTTCGCAAAAGTCTCTTCTAGGTCGGTGATGAGGTCATCGACCTTCCTGGTTTTGACAACGATGTCGTCGATGTAGGCCTCGATGTTACGGCCAATTTGGTCTGAAAAACATGCCTGCATACACCGGCCGTGCGTGGCGCTGCGTTTTGCACCAAAAGGCATCGTGGACGCAATAAGACGAGCCGACGGGTGATGAAGGAGGTCGCGAGCTGATCGGACTCCTTCATCGCAATCTGGTGATAGCCCGAGTAGGCATCCAAAAAAGAAAGGGACTCGCACCCGGCGGTGGAGTCCACGACCTGGTCGATGCGAGGTAATGGGAATGGATCTTTCGGACAGGCCTTGTTGAGGCTCGTGTAGTCAACACACATTCTCCATTGCCCCGACTTTTTCTTTACAAGGACGGGATTGGCGAGCCACTCGGGGTGACGCACCTCCCTTACAAAACCGGCGGCCAAAAGTTTGGCGATCTCTTCCCCAATGGCCCGTCGCTTCTCTTCGTCGAAACGGCGCAGGCGCTGGGCGATCGGTCTGGATCCCGGTCGAATGTTCAGGGAGTGCTCGGCGACCTCCTTCGGGACTCCTGGCATGTCCGAGGGTCTCCAAGCGAAGACGTCTCGGTTTGCTTGGAGGAAGTCGACGAGCGCGCCTTCCTATTTGGTGGTGAGGGCGGCCCCGATCCGCACGGTCTTGGCGGGATCTTCGGGATCAACAGCGACCTCCCTCGTGTCCTCCGCGGACTTGAAAGAGCTAGGCCCCGACTTGCTGGAGTCGGGGGCGGATCCGGAGACTTTCTCCTGGAGCTGGGCGAGCTCGGCAGAAGCGACGACCGCTGAGGCCAGTTCGCAGCTGCTTCGCTCGCAGTTGTAGGCGTGTTGGAAAGATGTGACCACGGTGATGACACCTTGCGGTCCTGGCATCTTCAGCTTGTGGTAAGTGTAATTGGGGATGGCCATGAACTTCGCGTAGCATGGTCGTCCCAGAATGGCATGGTAGGAGCCGGGGAAGTCCACAACCTCGAAAGTGAGGCTCTCGGTGCGGAAGTTGTCCGGGCTCCCAAAGGTGACGAGCAGGCCGACCTGCCCAAGGGGGTGGGACTGTTGGCCTGGTACGACGCCGTGGAAGGGCGCCTTGCTCGGCCGGAGGGCGGAGCGAGTGACCCCCAGGGCATACAGGGTCTCAACATACATGATGTTGAGACTGCTGCCGCCGTCCATGAGCACCTTGGTTAGGCGCTTCGTCCCTACGATGGGGTCGACGACGAGCGGGTAGCGTCCCGGGTGCGGGATGTGGTCGGGGTGGTCGGTCCGGTCGAAGGCGATCGGGCATTCCGACCACCTCAAGTAGGTGGGCACGGCGGGGGTAGCCGTGTGGACCTCTCGGTGGGTGAGCTTCAACCGTCGCTTGTCGGCGTAGCACTCCTCCCCTCCGAAGATCATGAGGCAACCGTCGAGCTGCGGGAACTCGTCGGCCGGCTCATCGTCCTTTGCCCCGGCGTCGGGCGCTGGGTCGCGCTTCTTCCCCTTTCCCCGTGACGTCGTGGGGTTCCCGGAGAGGAAACGCTTCAGGACTTCGCAGTCCCGATACTTGTGTTTGACAGGATAGTCGTGGTTCGGGCACGGACTGTCCATCAATTTCTCGAATCGGTCGGGCGTCTGCCGAACCTGCTGCTTGGCGGGTCGGTCGGCAGCGGCGACCATACGGCCTTCGCGGCCCTGCTTCCCCTTCCGCTTCCTTTTGTCAGGTCGGTCGGAGGGGGTACTGGCCCCGAGGCCGGCTGTCTTGTGGGCCGTCTTTCTTTCGAAGATGGCTCCCACGGCCTCCTCGCCGGAGGCATGGTTGGTGGCGATGTCGAGGAGCTCCTTGGTGGTCCGGGGCTTCGCGCAGCCCAACTTGTGGACCAGGGCCTCGCACGTGGTGCCGTAGATGAACGCCCCGACGACGTCGGCGTCGCGGATGTCGGGGAGCTCGTTGCATTGCTGGGAGAAGCGGCGGATGTAGTCCCGGAGGGTCTCCCCCGGCTGCTGCTTGCAGCTCTTCAGATCCCAGGAGTTGCCAGGGCGTTTGTACGTGCCCTGGAAGTTTCCGACGAAAAGGTTCGTCAGGTCGGCCCAGCTTCCGATGGTATCTGCGGGCAGGTACTCGAGCCATGCTCGGGCTGAGTCCGCAAGATAGATGGGGAGGTACTGGATAACGAAGGAGTCGTCCGTTGCTCCCCCAGCTCGACAGGCGAGCCGATAGTCTTCTAACCAGACACTGGGGTTGGTAGCCCCCGTGTACTTGGCTATGTTGGTCGGAGCCCGGAATCTGACCGGGAAGTCGGCGTTGCGGATGCGGCGGGTGAACGCGCGCGGCCCAGGACCGTCGAATCCTGGGTCGGGGTGGTTGCGTCGCCCGCTATCGGCGACTTGCGAGGGTGCTGCTGCGTCGGTAGCTCTCCTTCGCGCCTCGAGGGTGGTGCGGAGATCATACTTGTCCCCCAGGCGATGGCGCACCGGGGTGTATGATGCCTGGGGGAGTTCGTGGGGCGGGGCCTCTTGGCTGGGCTCCGTCGACCCTGTGAGGGGAGTGGCCTGTGGCGAAGTGGCGCCCGTTCGTCACGAGCGAACCTGGGCGTCTTTGAACGACAAGACGCTCTACGATCCGGAGGTTCGATAGGTGGCCTTGGCCAGGCTCCGTTGGCTCAGGCGACCCTCGGGCGGCATTGCCGCGCGGCAATGTTACGGTTGGCGTGAGGGAAGAACGGAAGGTCGTTCGCTTCCTCACCAATTGTCGATGCACTGACGCAGCGGGCGCAAGGCCGGAGACGGTGGTGGGTTAGGCCGACGGCGCTCAGTTCGCTGGAGCCTGTCGAGCTCGGCCTTCGAGCTTCTAACTCCTCGTATTTGGAAGGTCAGCGAAGCGTTATGTAGTCTTGTCGTCGTCTTCCCGGGATTCCTCCCGCCGCGCCTCGTCGCGCGGGAGGAGGGTCCCGAGGGTAACGGGTGGAGGATGGCTCGCCGCACCCGTCATGTTGCACTCACGGGTACGCCTGCGAGGGGTACTCCTTATCGGAGCCGGAGCCGTGGTGGAGGAATCCGCTAGCGTGTCGTGGAGGAAGCCGCGTGTAATCGCCATGGCCACGAAGTTGAGAGCTCGTGGAGGGTGGAGTCGCCGCTTCGCCGCTGATCCGTAGAGCAATATTGCGAGGTAGTGCCGGCGAGCGAGGACGCCCGCAGCGGCTCGTCGCGGGGCCTCGAGGCTGAGGTTGCTGAGGACGTCAGCAATCGCATCCAGGCTTGTGGAGGGCGTCCGGTCCCGGACGGCAGCAGGGACGAGGACAAGCTCCCCCGCCGTAGTGACGATGAAATCGAGGCGCCAAGCGGATCCACCCCTCGACATCGGCGAATCGTAGTGGGAGGAAACCATCGGGAGGAGAATGGGAACCGAAGATGAGGATGTCGGTGAAGACGCCGCGAGAGCCCCCTACCTGGCGCGGGCCAACTGCCGTGTTTCGCGGCACCGGCAATACGAATTTATGGTCGGATGGGGTCGCGCTCCCTCTCCTCGAATGGTCGACTCAAGGAGTCGAAGATGTATACCGTTCGGGCCGAATGTCCCTACTCGATTCGTGCGGTGTGGATGTATTGATCTTTGGGAGATGGACAAGGGGTGTACAAGCGAGGCGGACGGTCGGCTGTCCGATCCCCTTGATGTTTTCGCTAGGGAGTTGAGGCTACCTAGAAGACTGTTTTTTTCCGCCCCCTCTTCGGCCCTGCCCCTCCTTATATAGACGAGGGGGCGGGTTACACGGAGTTGGGAAAACTACGAGAAAAGGGGCCTGCACGCCCCGATGTCTGGTTCTGTCTTGTCCGACCGCCCCGCCCGTCCCGAGGCAGTGGTTGGTGGTTCTGTGACGGCGATCTTGCGTAGTCTTTGTGCAGGTGGCGTGTCGCGTGGTGCTCTTGTCGGCCTCGGTGGCTTTAATGGCGCTTGACTTTGCCTTGGCCTCGGGAGTGGGCGTACTCCTCTGCGGTGTGCCAGGCGACGGACGGGGCTTGACTTCTTGGTGGCCCGCCGGCGGTCTCGGAAGGAGCCGCCTACCCGCAAGACGGATGCCAGGGACGCTGCGCACAAAGCGACCACGACATCGGCGTGGGCCCCGCTAGCCCGTGCAGGTGGAGCTTGAGCTTCAATATTAGCGGCGGCGCATGCCGACCGCCGAATCCGAGTCCGCCGACCGTCGGGTCGGCCCGCACAGTCGGGCTCGTTCCCCGCGGCCCAAGTACCTTTCGGTGGTGTTGGGCCTTCGCCGTGATAGGTCAGCCCGTTCGTGCTTCCGGGCTGATGGGGGTACCCATGGCATGGGTACTCGTCAATTTTCTTGTGTTAAGTTTGAGTCATACAAAGTCATATTGTCTTGGCTTTATGTGTTTTACATGTTAATGAACATTCCGTGAGTTGTTTCATCAATGTAACAAATGAAGCTCATTACTTCATCTTTTGGCTCAATTTTTTATGATTGCTTCATCTGTTCTTGATGTTTTCTTTGACCATTCTGCATGTCTATTCTTTTGCATCTAAATACATAAGACTAGTTTATCTTCGATGTGGAGTTCAACTTTATGACTTTTACTTATTTATGGCTTGTGCAGGCATGTTTAAGTTTATAAGCAAAAATATGAAATCAGGTGGTTTTCTAGAACAAATCGGTTGGTGATCCTGGGAAAACTGTGAGCTTTAATTGTTCTTGAAATTTGTGAGTTTGTGAGTTATACAATGTAGAAATTTGTGAATCCCTGTTGAAGTCCTAAACTCACTGACATTTCCTTTTTGCAGATGCTTCAGTCCCTCAGTTGTGCCAAGAGCAACCAGTGCTAGCTGATGTTCCTCTGATGTTCAAAGAGCAACCTTGATTCGCCAAGAGTTGTACTCGAGGGGCAGCAGCTTCAATGAGAACTATCATGAAGCGCTAGCTGATGTTCCCTTTGATGTCACAATGTTGTTAAAATATTTGAATCTATACCAGCTATGAGAACTCTATTTTTTGGATAATGTTGTTAAAACATACTTATGTTGGTTTCCTGTATGTTCAAGACAGATCATTTTTAACTTATATATGCTTATGTTGGTTGCTGCTATGACTGGTGTCTATTTAGCTTGCTGTGAGAGGTATCTCACCTCACCTAGAGTCACAACACCCAGCTAGATACATACATCCAACCAAATAGCATCTCTTGCATCTATTTCCCCTTCATACTGACTAACCAAAGCGACTTCTCAGCTCAACCAGGATCAGCACATACAGCTAACCAAACAAACCATTTTGCATCCACTCAGCCTGTTCCCTGTCAGCCTGCATGAATCATACGAACCAGGCTAGAGGCATGCAACCAACCAAACAGACCCTTAAGTGCCGAACACCCCAGGCTCGGCGGCATCTTTCTGCCGATATGCCCGGGTTCAGTAACACCCTCCTGCCATGGTGGCCCACCTCCTGCAAAGGTCGCCCATCCTGTCATGGGTCCAGCCACATATCGCAATACACAGGTACGATAAGTGACATGTGTCAGTTGCTGCGTCTTTTATGATTGAGGATGGTCTATTTTAATAAAAAATTTGATGCGAGGACTGTATTTGAAAAAAAAATTTACCAAGGTGGCTACAAATGATTGGGCTTGGCCATTCTTCCCTGGTGCGCGCTGGTGTGACTGTCAGGGGTAGTGGAGGCAAGGGTCCAAAATTTGGCGAAATTTCGGCGAAATCTCGGATTTCGGACCCCACCGAGATTCAAAATCCCGAAAAATTCAAAAAATTTAAAAAAAAATTCAAATCTCGGATTTCTCGGTGAGATCTCGGCAATCTCAGGCGAGATTTGATATTTTTTTTGCCGGATTTTGATTTTTGTGCATTATATTTGCTTGGGTTTAGGATCAAGATCATCCACAAAAAAATTTAAAAATTTTTAACATGTTTTTGACCATTTTTTGGTCGGTTCAATATGTCGGTTAGGACTTTTTTATCTTCTGAAAATTTTATGGGAATATTATGGATGTGTTAGAACCATTCACAAAAAATTTCAAAATTTTCTAAAATGGTTTGAACTTTTTTAATACATAGGAACCTTTCTAGTGCATTGAAACAGAAGAGAGAAATGATATCTGATACTGACATTGATAGTTGGAATCAATCTGTGTATGACTTTGAGAGAGAAGTGGAGTGGAAACAGTGGTACAAAACCCACTTCAAAATTATTAAATGACATATATTGAAAAACAATATTTAAAACCTAAGATAACATGTATTTATAAATGGGTACAGTACTAACTCACCTATGTATATTTGGACGGGGATTCACATATACATGATCAGTGCTCATATTTATAGCATTGATCTTTTTTTACTGGTCAAAATTCAAAACTGCATGTGGTTTCAAAAAAAGAATCTACCTCAAAACTGCAGGTGGTTTCAAAGAAAGAACATCCCTTAATACATAGGAACATATATAAAACTTTTCAAATGACTTGAAGTTCATTTGTTACATTTGAAAAATCAAAAACTGATTTTATATACGGTTTTTATCACGACTTTACCACTGTTAGATTTTTAAAAAATTCCTCATGATTGATCATCATCTCAAATTTTTATGGAAACATTAGTGATGTGTTAGGACTATCCAAAAAATTTTCAAAATTTTTTAACGTATTTTGAACCATTTTCCAGCCGATTCAATTTGGCCGAGATCTTGGTGATTTCGGTTGAGATCTCGGATTTCCTGGTAGAAAAAAAACCGGATTTGAAATTTGGTTTTTGTAATTCGTCCGGATTTTGTTCAAAATTTTCGAATCTCGCCGAATTTCAGATTTCGAGAACCTCTAAGATTTGACTCGAAACGAGATTTGAAACCTTGAGTGAAGGGAGGATGGGACTGTGGCGCGGCTATGGACGGAGCAGTGCCTGCTTACGTGCGTTTTCGCTGAACGGTCTCGTCGGAGAAGGCAGTGCGTGCAGGGGCTGAGCGCGCGTCGCGAACACCGGTCCCATGGTCATCCTGTCATCCAACTGTATGCTGTTTGCTGTTTGGAGGAACAGGCGATTTCTCAGGGATTTTACGGAGAACAGTGGAGTAATTTCTCCCGGGAGATTGCAGAATTCCATGTCTTGGGACTACTAGGGAGTTGGGACTTGGGAGCATATGTTTCGAAGTTGGAACATAGAACTTTTACATGAAATAATTTATCTATTTTTTTTGTAGAAATCTAAGAAAAATTCTTTCGATTCCAAACATAATGAAAAATGAGAATGAATTATGCTAGTGGTATAATATCATGTCAATTGGAATCATGCAGGAACTAAGCTGAAGAGACGTCCGGAAGATACTCCTTTGTTTCATATACGTTTGATTCGTTTTTTCGTAAATAAAGAAATGCCTATTTATAAAGGTGATATAGAGTTACCAAAACAATGGACAAATTACAAATAACAAAATTTCTTCCAGTAATTTTCAACCCTACAAACCTCCCCCCATTTTTTGGTTTTGGCTGATGAGTAAATTTCGATTCTCACCAATCATATGTTAGATAAGATTATTTATTTGAATTTTTCACTAGCGTTTTGCAAGAGGTCGCTGATGTATCTTCATCCTCCACGATCCCAGCAGTGTTTTAGGGGATGCATGATGCATCCAGTTATAGGTTCGGGCTTGGCGTCGTTGCACCCGCTCAGGCAGTTTTGGTGGTTCATCATGGGCCGGAATACCCGCGGCCTGAGAACCGCAGTATGATTGATACTTGGGCGCAGTGGCAGCCCATTCTTCTTTACACGAGCCTAAATGGCAGCTCGTGGTGTGTAAACAGCAGAATTCATCACACATCACAAACCACCGAGAGAGAGACAAGTTGACTCGGAGCGTCGGAGTGCTCACGTCTGAAAGAAGAAAACAGCAGCCAAGCAAACATCTTGCTAAAGATTTCCTCAACAGAAAAAACTTGGCCCCAAAAACCCACCGTGCGATCGAACCCGATCCGACGGGCTCCTTCGAGTCCCTGCGCTGGCCGCCACCGGCGGCGTCGAGGCTGTGCAGAAGAAGAGACCCCAATCACGCATCCATCCGTGCCGTGTCTGACGCAGACCGGTGGGCTGAAATCTGCCACCCTTTTCTGCCGGTGCTCACACGTTGGCCATGGAGCCGTCAATCCGTCAATCCTTTTCAGAGGATAAGTGTGATCTCCATCAGGCCATACCCAGGACTTACGGGTCTAGCTTGGAGAGAATATAATCTACTGCCTTTTGGGCTAAATGCTTAGTGTGTCAGTAGGCAATTTTGCAGTGCAACAATGGTGGTGTTTGCTGTGTGCGACGCTCTTATCCTAGATATTGTCCAGAACAGAAAGGTGGTTATATACTTTTTTATACAGTTTCTTGGATATTAGTCACTAGCACTAGAGTCAGCACCAGTGGCGAAGACACAAAAATGCGAGATGAGCCCGAAGAACTAAGTTAAATTGATACAAACAAAGTCTTTTACTACTATGTAATTTAAATTCATGCATGGATTATGAATACAAGAGAAGCAAAGCAAAAAAGAAAAGAAAAGAAAAGAAATTATCTTTTTTCATCTCTCTCAAATAGATAGAGCTCGTTATTGAAATTGAGTGGAGTTGTATAGGATCACTTCCCCTAACTCCCGTAACTTTTTTTTAGAATTTTTGAGTGGAGTTGTATAGGATCACTTCCTCTATTATCACACAAAACACACATAATGTTGATCCCGTAACTTATTTAAATTTGACTTAAAAATTTGTGTGGAGAACTTCTGAATCTTGGTAATTGGACACTGGTTTTGATATTGTTATTTCATTTACTTCTTATTACTGCTTTGTGTTTCATGTAGATACCGCAGTTGCCGACCTCAACTTCACTCCTAAATATTCTGAGCAAGGCAAGCACCCCTTTCATCATGTTGATCCTATTATTTCGCTGAGTTTATATTATTATCATCAAACCTATTTATGCATGTGTTTACTTTCAATAAAGTTGCTATATTGTGGTATAGGTAGATGTAACCTATATTTCATGAAACTCCCTTAAATGCTGACATGACAACTTTTGTAACCCTAGATTGAAGTTAGGCAATATGTAATTGTCAACTTGGGTATATGCGATTATTTAATCTTGCTTAGCCATGTTGTAGTATTGGGTGAACAAATGGTCGGTGTTGCTATTTGTCCAATAATTAAATTTGGGTATTAAAGGTTGATGATTTTTTGGTATTAAAAAAAATAAAACTATGGTTTGACGTGGGCGAGATATGGCAATAGCTGGATGTGCATGGGACTTGCACGTAGTGTAGGGGGAGTGTTCTCGCCCGGGTCGGATTATGGACAGAACATAGTGTTAATCCAAGATAATTAGTGCAACCAAAAGTGCTAGTATGAGATATCATTAAACCAATTAAGTTATCTAGTTTAACTTTGCATGTTGGAAGACCGAAGTAATACGAGCTTTTCGAGATGGATTGTTTAGAGGGGCACCCACACCGAAGTATTAGTAATCACGCTTGCTAATACAACGATGTATGCCTTATTGTGGGGAGAAGTAGGGCAATGGGGTGTATAATTAGTAGTCGTACAGTGATTGTACAAATATCTTCTACCGCTATAGTAACGATTTGTCGTCATCGGGCTGGTGCAAAGTTAGACTAGGTAATATAAAAGTTTTCGTCATAATCTCCTAGCCACATAACAAAGGAAGCGTGAAATAGCGGCAAAAGGATGATGATCATGTCTTGTAAGAAAATATGTACCTCTCTGCAGAGTGTAAAACTTTTCGAAAAGTCATGCTCGCGATCATGGGAGACTTGGTGCGCTGACATTAGTTAGATGATTTTTTTGTTATTTTTCGAAAAAAGGTTGAATTGTAAATATTTTTTAGAAAAAAAATTGTTATTTAGAGATGTGCTTCTATGCTCTTCCTTCTAGCACAAGTTGCACAAATCTTGAAGCAAGCGAAGGGGTAAGTAATCACCATCTACCCTTCATTCATGCTTTAATAGTTGTGCAACTTTTAAAAGGAAGAGCATAGAAGCACCTCTCTGTTATTTATTATCTAGGATTTTGTGTTGGGAGAATTTGTTACTCACATTCATGGAGGATTGTGAGTTAATATTTACAATGCTATTTTAATCTCTATTATATAAAGTGAGAGTTTCTTCCCACGTCACATTAATTGCCCTGCTTAATTGCCCTACTTAATTGCCCTGCTTAATTGCCCTGCTTAATTGCCCTACGCAAGAAACGAAGCGTTGCTTTAATTAGCCAGCTTTTGCAAGAAACGAAGCGTTAAAGATAGATGTTTGATCTTATGAAATAGTATTTTTTTATTTTTTAATCTTTATTTTTCGTTATCAATTTTGTTTTTCGTAGCAACGCACGGGCATATAACTAGTTGTCATTTACATATCAGTCGAAACTGCTCTTACACATTCTACTTATAATCTACTATCTGTTATTTATGATCAGTTTCGCTTTATACAAATAAACCTGTTAGCCTTCATTTAATATAGCCCGCTATATTATAACTTTGTGATACACTACAAGTTTTGCAGAGTACAAATTTTTTTTAAGGAAATTGCTGAGTACAAATTGTACTCAATCTTGCTATTGTTGATATTTATTAGGTGAAAAATCAGAAAACCCCAACAACGCTTATTACTCCACAGAATATAGGAACTTTGCTGATGATCTTTTCTAGGGTCTATCCTTGTCAGTTGACTGAGGGTTGGATATGGGCACATTACTGGATATCTATGTCTTCCGTTGTATTTCGATTGGCTTTTTTAAAGCCTGTTGTATAATTATATTTATTTATCATATGTATAAAATGTTGTATGGACATGATGACAATATTGTAAATATGCATACTAGTTACTGATCATGAAACTAGTACTGTATACCCATAAAACCTTCTCGGTATTTCAATCCTAAAGGAGGGTTCTAACCGCCTAATAGAGCCTCGTTAGGTTCGGCCCCTAAACACCACAGTGCAAATGATAATCTTTGTTTCTTTCTTTTTGAAAAGTTGCAAGGAATGCTGGGGAGTAGCTTACTTTCGGAAACCGAAAATTCGGAAAAAATTACGTGTCAAAAACCGGTCGAAAATCGGTCGATTTTTTGTTAAAAATCGTCAAAAATCGCTACAAAAAAATCGACCGCACAAAAGTTCAACAAGGTCGTTGATTTTCCACGAAAATCGACGATTTTTGAATTTTTTTTCAAAAAAATTGGTTTTTGAATTTATCCGATTTTCGACTCGTTTTTGCGATTATCAAAAATTACTGTTCTTCCGAAAATCGCCAAATGGATTTTCTAAACCGTGCTCTGGAGTGCTCGGTGGATCTTGTCAGTGGCGGAATTGGGCCCATGGCAGGCCGGGCTTCAGCCCTGGGCTTAGAAATTAGTACAGTGTATAGCCCAGGTATATCTAGCTTCAGCCCTGGGCTTAGAAATTAGAAATATGCTAAAAAAAATTGCTATTAGTTATATGCTTAAAAGTTTAGTCCGAAGCTTGCAAGTTTTCTGGTTCCGCCACTGAACCTTGTGATCTTCTCCATCGATATGTACTTCACCACAGTTACTACAACAGGCTGCGTGTAAAATATGCCCCCGTAATGGAGTAATGAGCTAATCATGCTACAGCACCGAGCCATTGTGCGCCCGTTGTCTTATCAGGCCATTCGTGACGCTTCGTCGCCAGAAAAGATAGCCATGCCAAATTTAATCTAAAAATCTCTCTATTATTCGTCCAAAAAGAAAAGGCTGGTAAGTTGATAATGGATAGCGTGATGCTGTCATCCCGATGGAGCATCAAGTCAAAATCCTCTTGATGGAACCGGTTGCTTCCAAGCTTCTGATACATATGAAGTAAGCGTACACCTTACTCACCATGGGCAGAAACACTGGGGGGCAATAACTATGCACTAACTCGGCAAGCAAGCAATTCGGCCAAGGATTGTGTGCAAACAGGATAAGTTTGAGTTTTGCTGGGTCAAAAAGGATTTCTTAGGTACAGAAGAAGAAAAAAAACGTATATAAATCTTGATCCTATTGCCATCGTGAAAGAGAACAAGAAACTATTATATATTAAAAACTCATGGGAGTCACTAAAAAACAAAAAGAAAAATAGACTAAAAATTCTCAAAAAAAAAAAAAAAAGCAAAACATCTGGCCTTGGATGGACTCGGATTATAACGGTTTAGATTAAAAGAAAGAATTCAAGGATCTCCACCATTTGATGTTATTATTTAAAAGAAAATATCTAACCGTCTATCAAGTGGACCCGTCTGGATTATAACGGTTTAGATTAAAAGAAAGAGTTCAAGGATCTCCACCATCGGATGTTATTATTAAAAAGAAAATATGTAACTGTCTATCTAGCGGACCCGGGTTATAACGGTTTAGATTAAAAGAAAGAGTCCAAGGATCTCCACCACTTATTTTGGTGGGACCAAATTATAATGGTGCATATTAGTCTATAAAGATATTAAAGTTATATAAAAACACATAATCTCTACTATATAAAGTGAGAGTTTCTTCCCACGTCACATTAATTGCCCTGCTTAATTGCCCTGCTTAATTGCCCTACGCAAGAAACGAAGCGTTGCTTTAATTAGCCAGCTTTTGTAAGAAACGAAGCGTTAAAGATAGATGTTTGATCTTATGAAATAGTATTTTTTTATTTTTTAATCTTTATTTTTCGTTATCAATTTTGTTTTTCGTAGCAACGCACGGGCATATAACTAGTAATTATATAAAATACTAGTTACATGCCCGTGCATTGCTACGAAAAACAAAATTGATAACGAAAAATAAAGATTAAAAAATAAAAAAATTATTTCACAAGATCAAACATCTATCTTTAACGCTTGCTTTCAAGTAAAGCGGCTAATTAAAGCAACGCTTCGTTTTTTGCGTAGGGCAATTAAGCAGGGCAATTAAGTAGGACAATTAAGCAGGGCAATTAATGACGTGGATAGAACTCACCACTGCCACCCACTGTTGCTTTATAATAGTAGAGATAAGTTATATATATAACGTAATCGTGCCGTTACCTTCGTAAATTTGCTGGCTATCAAATGAACAGGATAGGCCTAGAAGAGTGAAATGAAGATGTCAAACTCGCACGACGAGATCATTGCATCAGAGCAATAAAATAGAGCACCATGCCGTTGGAGTCACGCTAGATAGTTCAGCGGTTCAGCCTGCCTACTGAATATTTCGTGTGAGACGGGTATGAAAGCCTTTTCGGCAATTCATAGACAGACAATCCGATGAGAAATAACCATCGGTGGCGTCCGTCTTTGAGTGAGTCGTCAGAGAGATTTGGTACAGGTTTAGGCACAGCAAACGTCCTGGGATAATTTTAGTTTGCCACAGCACTAGATTGAAAAGAAGGCAACCGTGTACGGGAATAATAATAATAATAATACGACTGCATGACTAGCTAGTTTCTCTGGCATTCAAGCATGGCACGTAAAGTATTTATTCGTGCACGGAAAGTTCTCCGGCATTCTGGTTGCATCGCTTGACAGACTTTTCTTCTGGAGATCTTTTCTCTCTTCTTCTGAATCCTCCTCCTCCTCCCATTCTTTTCAAAGCGGTGCAACTACTGTGATCCGCATTCCGATCAGTTCCATTAGGCAAGCATATAATGGAAACTGCACTTGCGTGTTAAAGTATTCAGGCTTTCAGACTGTGCTATGCATGAGTGCATGACAGCATGAGCAGCCATGCATTCTCTGTGGAACAGTGTGCCGGACTGCCGGTCAAAAAAATCCAAGTGTGCGTCGCATGAAAGCGTTGTTTGCCGTTCTTCCCCGTCAATTTTATAAAGGGTTATCTTACGCCGTGATGGAGTGCTCTCCTCTTCTTCTACCCTGTCGATCAGTCCATGACGTGTCCCGGCTCGACGATCAGCATCCCAGCGAGCCCAATCCGCAACGCGTTTGTCGTTTTCGATCGTCTCTGCTCTCATCTCGATCTCCTAGGACCCTATCAGCTGTTACTAATTTCTACTGCTTTTCCTTTTGTCGGATACGAGCTTTTAACTGTACTAAATTTGTGGATATGATGAAGCTAGGTATTTTTAGTTTCATCAGATTTGTAGAGTTGAAGCTGTGGGTATATTAAAGAGTGTTTAGGTGGGTCATCTTGTTTACATTTTAAAATAAAAATATAAATTTAATTCACTTTATTTTAGTATATAAGTTTCAGATTTGAGATGTGGTTGGGATTTAGAGCTTTACCAAACAAAGCCGTAGATAGAAGGATCGAGCGTGGCTCACTTGTAGTTGGCTGTGGTGCTCGTGTGGAGGTGTGTGCGCGTATATATGTAACTTGTTTGTTATTATCTCTTCTATGATAAATATCAGAGCTTTGATCATTTTTTTTAAAAAAAATATATAGATAGCACCGAATTGGCTGAAGTGACGCCTTCAACGATGGATACATCGCCTATCTGCCCCTGTCCATTGGCCAAACTAACAAAGCTTCTTAAACGTCTTGCGACTTGCGAGCGATTTGGGTTATATATGTTTCGTTTTTCCTACAAAGGATCGTCGGTTGAAAGCCGTGATCCTATCCTATTCCAAAGGGGATTCAGATCATCTGCCTTTGTTAGTGTAAATACATGGTGCATTTTGACCTGGTAGGCTAAAGAAATCTGAGGAAAAATTCAAATTGCTACAGTATTTTTTGAAAAAATTTACGAGATTTAATCAAATCTAGTTTTAAAATATGAATTTCAATCAAAATATCCAAAATTTCAATAAAATTTACTAAAATCTTGAATACTGTAGCAATTTGAGTTGTTTTTTCTCAAATTTCTTTAGCCTGCCAGGTCAAAATGCACCGTGCATTTACACTAACAAAGGCAGAGGATCTGAATCCTTCCAAAGGATGCGACTTGCGACTTGCATCCTTCGGTGCCTTAACTCCTGGGCGCCGCCGTACGCAGTACGGCAAGCAACGTCGCAGATGGTACTGTCGTACTGATGCACGCTACAAGTTCCTCCTGTAAAGTGGGTTACTTAGGCTCTTTCTGTTTAGGTTTAGATTTTTTTATTGGAGTTTAAAATTATCCTTTAGGCTTAAATAACTTAAAAGCTATTGAGCTACTGTGGATGCCTCTTGGTGCCGTATCCAGCGAGCAAGGGGACATGAGCTATGAGCACGAGCCACCGCCGTCGGGGCAGGTGTCACCGCTCGTCAACGCGCGCATTGGGTGAGGGCCACCGTGGCGCAGGCGTGGAAGGCCAAACCGTCGGTCGTCGCTATGCGTGAGAAAGAGAGAGGAGCCGTCGCTCGCAGACGCGCGGTTCGGGCGCGGGCTGTGGTGGCGTGGGCTCGGAAGCCGAAGGTCGGCCATCGCTGCAGGAGAGGAAGGCGAGGCGCCGCTACTCTGAAGCACGGGCCGCCGTGGGTTTGATCGTCGGCGATGGCGGCGTTCGGCCTTCGGGGCCAGATTCTTTTCTTTTCTTATGAACAACAATTATTGTGCATACTCTTGATTGAGATTAGCCTAGGTACGTAATATGCAAATATGATATGATATGCAGGATTGAAAATTTTGCGTAGAAGCACTTACATAGGGCTCGCAGATGATTTTAATCGCGTGTCGTAGGATGATCTCGATACAATGTAGATCGATGCCGGTAGACAATCTTGATTAGCCTCGCTAGAACATCGTGCTGATAATGTATTATAAAACGTAGTCGTTCACCTGCGATCGATCGACATCACGCCGACGAAATCACAAGAATAAAAGTAGAAGCACACACAATATAGGGAGCAAAATTCTCTCTCTTTATTAGATTAACATTTCTGTAAATGGGTGCCCAATATATAGCAAAGTCAACTGTAGATAGATTCGGATTCACCAACCAATAGATATAGTCCATCCATATTTGGACTAAGATTCTATCTATATCATAACAGGTGCATCTACCTGCCTAATTTGGCTTCACAACGAGACTACACTGCATAACATTGTTTCCCCGGATTTTATTGACTATTCTAGCGGATTTGATGTAAAGGTCTATCAAATACTTCGAGATGTGATAGTTCCACAACTAATGATCAGTGTATTTATACCTATAGTAGGGTTATACAGGGGTTTGCAGCCTTGTTAGCTTAGTCTTGCTTCTGGAAGCCATCTGGCCCTTTATCTTTACTTTTTCACTACAGATTGCTTCTTTCCTTATCTTTTATGCTATTATTCCATTTATCCCCCTTTATGCCTTTTTGGCCCTTTCCGCGGTCTCGGCTACTGCTAGCCTACTGAGCATTTGCATGTGTTTCGGACATTACATGACTTCTATTAGAAAGTACGTGATGATTGTTCACTAGGAGTTCATCATGCCTTTCTGCTTCTAGCAAAATGCATATAAGATCGGAGTATTTCTGGTACTTGGCATGACGATACTATTATAGCAGTATCCTCGTACTGGGGTGGAGCATGCATAATATCTTGTCGATCATTTTAGCATCAATAACTTTCTGGTTACAAAATATTAGTTCAGTGAAAAGCTTGTACATGGAAAAATTATATGCTACCATAGCCTTTAAAATCCTGAAAGTGCATGAGGATCCATTCGTGTTGTGCTTCTAGCAACACGACGGATCTTTTCTAGTTATATATTTTTCTTTCAGGAAATTCAAAAGTATCAGCTGATCCTCTTCCATTTAATATTCGTTCTTTAGGTCCGCATAAAGATAGTGCCTTAGGAAGTGTAGAGCTGCACACGTGGCAGCTTCGGGAAGAGTAGGGCTACCAACTTCAGGCTGGGAAACAACCGCTCTAATGGGTTGAGCTGTCGGATTAATCTTGGTATCCATAGCCCAGGTGAGATAATTGCTGCCATTCAGCGCAAGCTCGATAAATTCCCTCTTTGCGATGTCCGACATATCCTATTTCTACTTATGCAAAATGACTTTTACTGCTGGTAAAATCAATATATTGTATGCCCACTCTTCAATTAGTAAAGCTTGATCTATATCTATACAATAGATAATTATCTAAGATTTTCTAGAATTTTTCTAGCAATTTTCATAGTTTTATACTAATTATTTAAGCATTTTTTAGAATTACTAAATAGCAGAAAAATAAATTTTAGTATATATAAACATGAAATTATGCTAGGACAATCAATCTAGAGATATGGAGCATGCTATCTGAAATTTTTCTAGTATTTTTCATAATTTTCTGTTAATTACAAAGCAATTTTTAAAATTACTTAATAACATAAAAATAAATTCCAGCATATATAAAACATGGAATAATGCTAAAAAATAATCCAGAGGTATGAAACTTCCAATGCGTGCTAATTATTAATTTACCAAAATTTACAAATATCCACATACCTAGAAATCTAAATTCTCGAAGTTAACTTGAATTTTCAGAATGTATTAATCTATTTAGGAAAATATGAGGGGCATTACTGTAAACTTCCCCCTTTTTCGAAAAGAAAAAAATATCAACCGTCCGGATTGGCCCAATAGGCCCAGTGGGCCGATTCGATCCAATGGGACCATGGGCCCAAAATGCCTCCTTTAAAAGCGACAGCTAGGGTTTCCAGAACAATACCCACTTGCGCAAGGCCGCTGCCGGCGCGGACGCGCGTGCTCGGAAGCTAAAAGGTCTCACCGCCGTCGCCACGCGGGAGACAACGGGGCCGCTCTGACATCCATGCAGGAGACGACGGGGCTGTGCCACCGTCCGTGCAGGAAACGAGGGGCTACGCCGCCAACACACGATCACGGGGTCACCGTCGGGTGCGTTTCAGGTGCAGCGGACGAGGCGTCAGCCGGGCGCTGCGGGTGCCTCGGCTTTGCCACTGACGGAGCAACTGTGGATGCCTCGTGGTGTTGTCTCCAGCGAGCAAGGGCACGTGAGCTACGGGCACGAGCCACCGCCGTCGGGGCAGGTGTCACCACTAGCCGACGCGCGCATTGAGTGCGGGCCAACGTGGCACAGCGCGTGGAAGGCTGAACCGTCGGTCGTCGCTATGCGTGAGAAAGAGGGAGGAGTTGTCGCTCGCCAACGCGCGGTTCGGATGCGGGCTATGGTGGGTGGGCTCGGAAGTCGAAGGTCGGCCATCGCTGTAGAAGAGGAAGGCGAGGCACCGCTACTCATCGACCCGTGTTTCAGGCACGGGCCGCCATGGGTTTGATCGCTGGCGATGGTGGCGGTCGGCCTTCGGGGCCAGATTCTTTTTTTTTATGAACATCAATTATTGTGCATACTCTTGATTGAGATATAGCCTAGGTACGTAATATGCAAATATGATATGATATGTAGGATCGAAAATTTTGCGTATAAGCACTTACATAGGGTTTGCAGATGATTTTGATCGCGTGTCGTAGGATGATCTCGATGCAGTGTACATCGATGCAGGTAGTCGATCTTGATTAGCCTCAGTAGAACATCGTGCTAATAATGTATTATGTAGTTGTTCATCCACGATCGATCGACATCACGTCGACGAAATCACAAGAGCAAAAGTAGAAGCACACGCAATATAGGGGGCAAAATTCTCTCTCTTTATTAGATTAATCGTTCTGTAAAGGGGTATCCAATATATAGCAAAGTCAACTGTAAATATATTCGGATTTGCTAACCAATAGATATAGTCCATGCATATTTGGACTATGATTCTACCTATATCATAACAGGTGTATCTACCCCGCCTAATCTGGCTTCACAACGAGACTACACTGTAACATCCTCATTTTGGCTTTCTGGAGAAAAACCTAATTTAAATAAAGTAAATTCAAAATTTGGAGTTTAATTGGTGTTTATAATAACCTGGCATCCATTCCACTCCGAAATCGGGAATTAATTCCCTCCCGGGCGAAAAATCGGATTTTCCAGTCCCGCCGGTACCTGAAAATTCACCCGAGTCCAAAAGTGCTCCAAAAATCTCCAAACCACTTCTAAAATGTTCCAAATATTCCGAAATGATTTTAGGAATCATTCCCCGGATTTTTGGACATCCGTTCCTATTTTATCTCGCGCGGCTTTTATTTAATGCCTGCGATCCGCGCCCGAATATCCAATTCCACAAAAATCATCCAAATCCCACCAAACCAGTTCCATTGAGTTCCAAATAATCTAAAATGGCTCTAGGAATTTTTCCGGAATTTTTAGGCCATTTTTCCTTATTTTTCTCTAGGGTGGAACATTTGCGTAAAAGGGAGCCAATGAGAATGTGCCACGTGGCAAGTGCTACATGGCCCTTCTTCTACCTCTAGCCAGCACGTTCAAGTTCTTGCCTGGGAAAGCCAAATCAAGTTCCATACTCAATGCTCCTCATTCAAATTCCTCTAACTCCTTCTATAATGCCTCAAATCGCGAACGGCCGGATCCGTTGGAACCGTGACGACGATACCTTTCCATCCTCGGTGTCCATTCCGCTCCCACCTCGCCGGATTGCGTGCAGTTCCCAAGAAACCGTGATGCACCATTATGGCAATAATTCGCCCGTTTCTAATCCGTTTCGCGTGATTCCACCTCTCATCTCTCCGTATAAGAATCCCCTTTCCGGTGGTCTCGTCCTCCGTTAGCCTCTCAAATCCAATTGGCCGCAAGATCAAGAAAACCGACGAACTCTTGTTGTTCTTCACGTTCTTCGTGTTCTTGCTCATATCTTTCGCCTCGGTGGTTCAATCTTCCTTCCGTTTGTTTTGTTGTGATCGTGAGGAAGTCTAGTCTCTAATACTTCCATCGTTTTTAGGTTCCATCCATCGTGGGCGACGAATTTCGAGTTTTGGTGCTTTCGGCCGAACCATCGTTCGTCGTCGATTTCTCCAATTCCGGTGAGTTTAGGTTCAATTCCTTCCTCCTAGATGTAGCTAAGGAGGTCCTCTAGAGGTTCTAGCCTTTTGTTTGGATCAAATCCATGCGAAAATGAGGAAGAAATCAAGTTTTTAGGAAGTAGTGTGTTCTTTTTCTAGTTTTGCCTTCTCTGTTCTTTGGTTGGGATGGAGCATTGAAGCTTGGGGCCTTGCCCATGGCCGGCCGTCCGGCTGCCGCTCGCCGTCGCCGCCGCGCCAGCCACCGCCGCCGCCGCCACCCGCCGGCGACCCATGAGCCACCCCCTCACCGGCCACCCCCCACCTTCCTCCCCAAGCTCTTTTCTTCATCCATGGTGGCCATAACCATGGCTAAAGGCCAAGCTTCAAGAGGAAGCTTCCTCCTCCCAATGACATGGTGGTCCCACCTGCCATAGAGTCCCAGCCCAGTCAAAGTCAAAGTCCGCGGTCAAACCTTGACTCAGTCAAACCAGAGAGGAATATTCCGAGAATATTCTCGGGTTTTTGATTTATTTGAAATTCAGACTTCGGAAGCTCATAACTTTCTCATCCGAACTCCGTTTGACCCCATTCAAATTTCTAAATTCATCTAAAATCAAGATCTACCTGCCAGTACTAATTTTATAATTTTTAGATTTTATTTATTTTCTGTTATTTATTTATTGCCTCGTTTTGCGTATAGTCGACGATCCCGCCGTGACCGCCGATTCCGCCGCCGACCCTCCCCCGTACGAAGACCTACCCGGGACAGAAGGCAAGTCTCCTTGACGCATTTTGCTCCTATGTTTGCAAAATGATTTAAAATTGTTTATAAAGTTGCATGGCTATGTTTAATGAAATATGTCAAATATAAGTGTTAGTTATACCGAAATTGTTGATTCCTCCTTGACATTGTTAATCATATCCGTTGTAACCCTAGAACTTTGTTTATACCATGCTTATGTTTATGTGGTACCCTTTTGCTAAGTAGTGCGGTAGAATTGCTTAGGACCTTTTTCGACGAAAACAACCCATGGGTGGGATTATTCAAAAAGAATGATATTAAATGTGATTTGAAGGTTATTACTATGTTTTTAGTACCTTTTTTTTTCTAAACTAAAAAGAAAAGGAAAATGTTTTGGACTTGGGCGGATTGGTTCGTCGGGTGGAGCACGTTTTGTCTTGGGCAAGTGCCGCCCCAAGTCATATAAGGACCGACGCTTGTGATTGTCCATTCTAAGCAATACCGTACTACCACATGTCTATAATGGTACGACCTGGCCCACTAATTTGTAGAAGCCTAGTTTAGACTCACCACTCGGTTGTTGTGTGAGAGCCGGAAGGAGGCATTGTTGTTGTTGTGGTTGTTGTTTTTCTCACACGGCGCAAGAGGGGGCTTCTGTACTGGGTGGAGAGAACCCTAATAGCGGTGAAACCTCAGCGGGTGGGTCTAGCTAGGTAGAAACATTGTAACGGCCTTGTCACGATCTCTCTGCCGGCACACCAAAGGAAGTGTGCTAATAGCTTGGCATTAAGAGATGATCGTGTCGTGTGGGTAAAGTTGTACACCTCTGCAGAGTAAAACTATTCGAATAGCCGTGCCTACGGTCAAAGGCAAAGCGAAGAATGCTTTCATATTGGTAGACTTTGATTTTGTTTTTAAAATCGAAAAGTGTTTTGTTTTGGGGTTCGGGAGTGGTTAGAACTCTCGAATGTTGTTTGGCGGAAAGAGCCAACCAGGTGGATAGAACCTGTTTTAAATTTGACGGATGGAGTCACATGATTAACTTTGATCCTTTAAAAGTTGGCAGATAGAGCCTGTATGTTAGTGATGGTGGTTAGAACCTCACTACAATATTAAATAATTCAATTATTAAAAAGAATTGTAAAAGATGCTTTGTGAAATTTATTACTTAAGTATGATTTAATCAAATGTGGCTTTATGCAAATAAACCCTATTAAGCTTCCTGTGGAAAGCCCCTCATGATCATACTTTCCCGACTTGCTGAGTACTTTTGTACTCATGTGCTACACCAACATTGTAATCATCAGAGAATTTTCAAGATACCGAGGAAGAGGAGGAGTTCTTCGAGGAGGACTGCCAGGAGGACTAGTTGCGTCGCTAGTCGTCGCCTGTGGCGTTGTGGCGTTCGCTCGTTTCGTTTTGCTTTGGTTTCCGCTACTTTGTGTGCGGTCGTTAGACCGAGTATTGTAATAAGTGGCCATGTGGCTCATACTTGACTATTTATATTACAAGTTTCGTTTTGTTCGGCAATGAAGTATCACTGTAACTGTGTGTACTAGCTACTGATCTGGGACTAGTACGGAAATACACAGGAGATTCTGGATAGCTGATCTGGGGTCCCACATACACTTTACAAGTTGGATATGGCGAGTTCCTGCACTCCCGACTAGAGGTGGGCGTCGTGCCAGCTCGGCCCGAGCCCATCGTGCTTCGGGCCGGAACCGTGCCGTACCATGACGGCCCATCGTGTCCACTGTGCTGGGCCGTGCCGGCCCGACTCTCTTTGGCGAGCCCAAGCCCGACCCATTTGCGCTTCGTGCCTGCTTCGTGCCGTGTCGGCCCAGGCCCGACCCATTTTCACTATTGTGACGAGTAAAAAAATAAAACACATCACTACTACTAAACTACATATTTTAATTACATAAGAGACTAATCACATCAACAAAATGTCAAGCATAAATGCAATGCTTGTGTGAGAGGAGCCGCCCAGATCGTCCTCGAGTTGTTGGATGCACGGTTGCTCCCGTCGGATTTGGGTCCTAGCAACAAATCACCGGAGGTGATCCTGATGCTATTACCCAAGCCCAATGGAGACCACCCTACGAACGTCCAACGACTCGACAACAACCCCGGTATTCCCCCGGTATGCGATCCGAAACTCGCCCAGGATCCCCACATACCGGTTCCCAAGTTATATCACAACAGTTCCCACAAAGGGGCATCGGGCCCAAACTCACTACCAGAGACGCACGAAACGCGGAAACAACAAAACACACACGGCACACGGAAGCCCAAAGGACGACCAAACAAACAGGAAGCGAAGAGCCGACAAGCTCCAATACAGAAAAAAAAGTGCAACAGTTTACAAAAGTAAGCCAACTATCCTATGCAACAAAAGTAATACACCCCGGAAGTGTCATGCCCTGAACACCTCCGGGCGCACACGCGCAACGGCCTCTACTCGGTGCCCCGCCCGGTCACCGATAGGCAGTAGGGGCAGAACTCACACCCCTCTGGATCCTCACCTGCAAAACCACAAAGCAGAAGCCTGAGTACGGAAGGTACTCGCAAGTCTTACCCGTGGTCCATATATGACCGACTCCAAGGGACATGCATTTGGATGTAGCAAAAACCAGGCTGAAGGTAAAAGTGCAGAAAGCTTAACATTTGTTATATTAATTACCTAACTACTCAATTCACAATTAAGCAGTTGTAATACGCCTTACGAAAATGAAGTTGCAATCATTAATTCACAACAATTAATCTCAACACCAATTTATGTGGGCTCAAGCTCGACGGCGAACCTCGGTTCAAGTTCTTACTACGTGACTGTGCGATGAAAGAGCTTGCTCATATCCGAGAGCGCGGCAATTCGAATCGCTTATTTAACCCTGCAGGGAAGCATTGATCGCACGACACTTACCACAAGGGCCTAGTGTCAACCCCCTCCCAATCATACCCAATCGCTAAAGCGTCCTCCTGTGGCCCGAAAACCTAGCACCCCCTCGAGCAGCCCCAAGCCCGGCTTGGCGCTCGAGAGTCGGCCTAAGCCTCGCCCTCAACCACGTCCAACCACAGGAAGTTACGGTCCATCGATTCCGCATGAGAGAAAGAGTGGCTTACCGTACCATAATCGGGCATGCGACCAACCGGGGTGTGCTCAATCAAAGGGCAACCATCGAATCGGTCCTTAATCGACTCAGACGGGAACTACCACATCGGGTCTCCTTACCCAATGTCCCAACCTTCCCGCCCGGTCTCCAATTCATTTTTTTTTTCCAACTACCCATCCATGCCCACTCTTTTTATCATAGATAAGGTAACGACCTCAAGAGACGGAACCTTCCGCCACTTGGCCCAATTCCCGACCTCTAAGCAATTCTAAGCAGTGACCCATTTAATACCCATACTAGTTCCAACGGAAGTATTCACAAATCCAAGGGACGAATGTGCAGCAAATAGGATCTAACCCTAACCCAATTCAACTCCTAATGCAGACTTATTTCACCAATTAAGCAATTTATTCACAAAAATACAATTAATATAGGTTCAAGATGCATTGGTGCTTGCCTTGTTCTTCTGCTGGTGGATCGACAGCGATTTGCCCCTCGGCAACTCCCTCAACCACGGCCACGTCAGTCGCCGCGGGATCGTTCTCTACACGAGTACAATGCATAATTAAAATGCATGCAATGCATATGAATGAAGTACAACTGAAAAACCCCGAAGAAATAACGCAACCGGACAACTCGACTCAAGCCGACAGACCCGGCCTAACCGGACGATCCGGGTATTTGATCCGGACTCTCGGACAATCGGACTCTCCGGCCCATTCGGTCCGGATACTCGGCAGAGCGGACACTCGGACGGGTGTCGGACACTCCGGACCTGGCGAGTTTTACCCAATAACTCGACGGATCGAGGTGCCGCCAAGTCCAACGGCATCACGGGGACCCGATCTATGACTTTCCTACACGTGGCAAGGCCGAAGAAGCTTATAGCTAACCCAACTCCACGAGGAACGACACTAGCCCATGAAACCACTAACCACCTCCAAACGACCCTTGGATCGGGCGCTACTACTACCCGATCAACCACACTAGCACCCACATTCATCAATCCAAGCCCCACACTAACCCTAGGATCACTACACCCAAAACCCTAGAGCTCAAGATTCAACTCAAACTTCAAATCTAAACCTAAGCTCTAACTCCCACCATTGATGACCCTAGAACCCAAGAATCACGAATCTACTCCCAAGAGAGAGACCTACCTCCAAGGAAGATGGAGGAGAAGCAATGCCGGGTGGAGGATGGAGGATGCCGCTTGAGGAGGAGTTCAGGGGATGGAGGAGCCACCGGGGAGGAGCCACGGGAGGGTCACCGGCCGGTGGAAGCTCACGGAGAGGAGCTAGGGTGGAGGAACGAGCTCACACGGGTGGGGAACCAAGTGGGGAGAAGAAATGAGGTGGGGAAATCAAGAAACAGGACTTTTATACAAAATCCCGCACCATCCGGACTCTCCGGGCGCTCAACCCGGAGACTCCGGGTTGGGGTCTTCGGTACAGTCAACCCGGACACTCCGGACATTCGATCCGGACACTCCGGTTGGGGCGCAGTCAGCCCAATCCGGATACTCCGGAAATTTTGTTCGGACATTCCGGTTTGGATCCGGACACTCCGGATGTAGATCCGGATACTCCGGATGTCCCAGCACTTTTCGAACTTGGGGACTTGACAAACCCTCCCCCCTTAAAGGAATCTCGCCCCGAGATTCAGAACGGACGCACACACGGGTTAGGACCCTAACGGACATGCTCTAAACCTTGGGAATTGTACGCTCGCACTTACATGGCATCGAAGAATTCAGGGTACTCGGTCTTTAAACGATCTTCGGGCTCCCAAGTAGCCTCATCCTCGGTATGATTACTCCATCGAATTTTATAGAACTTGAGAGTTCTTCGTCGAGTCTTATGCTCCGCTTCTTCCAAAACCCGAATTGGATGCTCTCGATAGGATAGATCCGGTTCGAGCGCAACCCCGAGGTCATCCACTTCAAGTGACTCGAAAGGAGTATGGAGACACTTCTTCAATCGGGAGATATGGAAGACATTGTGGACCATCTCGGCGACGGAGGAAGCTCTAGCCGATATGCAACCCGACCCGCTTCTCAAGGACTCGGAACGGTCCGATGTATCGAGGTGCCAGTTTCCCTTTGATTCCAAACCGACGAGTGCCTCGAAGAGGAGATACCTTCAGATAGACGAAGTTGCCAATATCGAAGGAGAGGGGTCTCCTACGACGGTCGGCATAGCTCTTCTGTCGCGACTGTGCTACCCTCAGGTTCTCCCGAATGGTGCTCACTTTTTCTTCTGCTTCCATGACTAGTTCAGGCCCGAGGAATGAACGCTCACCACTCTCGGACCAGTTCAAAGGTGCCCGACAGCTACGACCATAGAGTGCTTCGAATGGAGACATCTTGATGCTGGTTTGGTAGCTGTTGTTGTACGCAAACTTACAGACGGGAGACACTCTTCCCACTTCTTCCGTAGGACAAGATACAAGCCCTCAACATATCTTCGAGGATCTGATTGACCCTCTCGGCCTGGCCGTCGATCCCGAGGGTGGTATCTTTGAGCGTAGAGCAGTTTCGTGCCCAAGGCCTCATGCAGGCTTCTCCAGAATTGAGAAGTGAACTGAGAACCTCTGTCTGAAACTATCCGCTTGGGCACTCCATGCAGACTTACGATCCGGGAGATATATAAGTCCGCATACTTCTTGACTCGATACTTGGTGCAAACGGCCAAGAAGTGCGCAGACTTCGTCAGTCGATCGATGATTACCCAAATCGAGTCATGGCCTGAGGAAGTGGTCGGCAGGCCGGTAATGAAATCCATGGCAACATCCTCCCACTTCCAAACTGGAATAGGAAGAGGCTGAAGGGTACCAGCTGGCTTGAGGTGTTCGGCCTTCACCCGCTGCAGACGCCGTCGCACTCCGACACATAGCGAGCGACTTCAAGGCTTCATACGAGTCCACCAAAATCGCCGCCTCGGTCTTGATACATCTTGTTGCTGCCCGGGTGAATGGTAAGCAAGGAGTTATGCGCCTCATCAAGAATCCTTCGCTTCAACTCCTGGTCATCAGGGACAACTATGCGGTCTCCGAACCACAAGGTTCCCTGATCATCTAGGCGAAACTCAGCAGCTTGCCCCAAATTCACTTTATCCAGGATTTGGGAAACTTCTTCATCCTTCGTCTGCGCCTCTCGAATCTGATCGAGCAATGTAGATCTCAACTCGAGATTAGCTATGAATCCTCGCCGCCCATCTCCAAGCCGAGTCTCCGGAATTCGACACGAGGGAAGCACTCGGGATCGGAGAGTAAGGCGCTTGCATTGAGCTTTGCGGCTCAACGCGTCGGCTACCACATTCGCCTTCCCGGTGGTAATGCACCTCCGCATGTAATCTTTGATCAGCTCAAGCCATCTCATTGCCTCATGTTCAGATCTGCTTGGGTGAAGATGTACTTGAGACTTTTATGGTCAGTATAGATATTGCACTTGTTCCCCAAGAGATAGTGGCGCCAGATCTTCAAGGCATGCACCACTGCTGCAAGCTCCAAATCGTGGGTGGGGTAGTGCTCCTCATGATGCTTCAACTGCCGAGATGCGTAGGCAACGACTCGGCCTTCTTGCATAAGCACACAACCAAGCCCAATGCCTGACGCATCGCAATACACATCAAAAGGCCTGTGGATATCCGGCTGAGTGAGGACAGGAGCTGTAGTCAGACGTTGCTTCAGTGTCTGAAAGGCGCTCCCACAGTCCGCTGACCATCTGAACTCAACTCCCTTCTTAAGCAGCTCAGTCATCGGCTTCGCAATCCTTGAGAAGTCTTGGATGAAACGGCGATAATACCCAGCCAGTCCAAGAAAACTGCGGATGTCCGTGACAGTCTTGGGCTGCTCCCATTTGAGTACATCCTGTACCTTGCTCGGGTCAACTGCCACGCCTCGCTCAGAAAGGACGTGTCCCAAGAATGACACTTCCCTCAGCCAGAACTCGCACTTGCTGAACTTCGCATACAGGCGATGCTCCCTGAGTCGCCCGAGGACAATGCGAAGGTGTCTGGCGTGCTCTTCCTCGCTGGCTGAATATATCAAAATATCATCGATGAAGATGACGACAAAAGAATCCAGCTCTTCCATAAATATGGAGTTCATCAGATACATAAAATACGCCGGTGCGTTAAATCGGGCGAACGACATCACGGTATACTCGTAGAGCCCGTATCTGGTGGAGAAAGCAGTCTTCGGGATGTCCTCGGCTCGGATCTTAATCTGATGGTAGCCGAGCCGCAGATCAATCTTGGAAAATACTCGGGCACCAGCAAGCTGATCGAACAGGATATCAATCCGAGGCAGAGGGTACTTGTTCTTGATAGTAACCGCATTCAAGGGACGGTAATCCACGCAGAGGCGTAGAGAACCATCCTTCTTGGTCACAAATAGAGCCGAACAGCCCCAAGGCGAGGAGCTCGGTCGGATGAACCCCTTGTCCATCAATCCTTTCACCGGGTCTTTAGCTCACCAGCTCATTGGGTGGCATTGATGACGGTCGCTTGGACACTGGAGCGATCCTGGTGAAGCTCAACGACAAACTCGATATCCCGATCGTGGCATCCGGTAGTTCCGCCGGGAACACATCGGAAACTCAGACACCACAGAATCGAGTCCGGCTCTTCAACTGTCCCCATTTAGCGAACACAAGGTGGCCTTGTTCTCGTTAAGAAGTAGGGTGAGTCGGCCGCTTCGGATTCGGAGGCGACAGTGCGACCACAACAATCCAAAAGCGACTGCTTTGTCGTGTCACCAACTCATCCCTAGGATGACATCTATCCCAGAAGATCTAGAAGTAGCAAACTAACGGTGAACGGAATCCCTCGAATCTGAACTCACGCCTTGAACCATCCGCCTAACCGTGATCTTCGACCCGGTGCCTCAATCGTAAAAGAGGTGACACTGCTCATCGACCCTCATCTCGACGCCGCTCCGCAAAACCCGTGCGGATAAAAGAATGGGAAGCCCGAATCAAACAACACTCTAGCCTCACGCCTCAACAAGGAACGTACCCGGCTAGCACGGCGGAGCCCTCGTGAACCGCCTCGGCGTCGACGAAGGTGACGCCGCCTCGGCTCGACGTAGGCAACAGCGGTGGTGCCGCCGCTGGCCGTGGAGCGGCGGTGCTGCCCTGGCGTGGAAATGGGCGATCCGGATGAAGTGGCCCGTGACGTCCGCAATTGTAGCACGGACCGGGACCGGAACCCGCCGCTGCTCTGCCGATGGCGGTAGTGGTGGTCGTGGCGGCAGCAACCGACGACCGGGTTGTCGCGACCGACCGAGACGGCTGGCTGAGCAGACGGCCTCGGCGGGCCGATACGAGATCGCGACGAGCCTGCCGCGAGCCGCCGCTCACGAGTCTGGCGTCGCCCGCTTCCTCTTCTTCTCCTCCCGATGAGCCCGCATCTTGAGCTCAACGGTGATCGCGCGGCTCACCAGGTCATTGTAGTCGGCGAAGTCGCAGACGGACGACTTATCTGCATCTTCGGCTGTCACCCCACTCACAAACCGACCGCTTCTTCCGGTCGGTGTCGACCTCTTCTCGGGGCGTCTTGCGCCAGGTAGTTGAACTCCTGCGAGTAGTCAACCACCGACTTGCCGAGCCGTCGAGGGTGAGAAATCGCCGCTTCTTCATGTCCATGAGGCCCTTCGGGATGTGGTACGCCCGAAATGCCTCACGGAACTCAGCCGTAAATGGCCCGGTGCGGCAGTCGCATCACCCTCAAATTGGCCCACCAAGCACCGCGGGTCTGGAGGCTGCTGCGCCGTGAAGTGGGCCTTCGAGCTCCCCACGATCGATAAGAGCAAACACGCTCTATCGCGGCGCAGCCAATCGTCGGCCTCCAATGGATCGGGCAAGTGAGAAGACCAGGTGGCCGCGCGTGTGCGAGAAGTCGAGATAGGCGGTGGGCCGACCTCGCCCATCACCGCGGCCACCATCTTTGGACCCGATCCTGGACTAGCATCTCCAGGATCCGATTTGTCGTCTCCTGGTGCCGCTCGGTCATTGCAGAATATCCAAAGACGTTGGGAGGCGGCGGAATAGCACCCTCTCATTCTTTGTCGCCCGCACTCCCATCACCCCCAGTAAGTGGAAGCCCGCGGGTCCGCATTCTGTCATCAAACAGTCAGCGGCAAAAGTCGGGACCCACACGGGAAGACAAGCCCTAAACGCAGAAAAAACCGAACTAACTCCCACACTCGATCGCGGCACCCAAGACTGGGTCCCACAAGTCTGCCACACCCGAACACAACCTCGATGCAAGGCAAAGATGACACATGCACGGCATGAGATGAGATGACATGCACGACTTCCAACGCAAATTTACTCTCACCTCAACAATCTAAGGCGGGGATAAGTATGACTTTCTATCTAATGCAAGATGACAATCCTAAGTAATCTCCTAAGCGGTCGTCGAGTTGGGGTCCGTCTTTGTGCGCCTTGCTCGATACCAACTTTGTGAGAGGAGCCGCCAGATCGTCCTCGAGTTGTTGGATGCACGGTTGCTCCGTCGGATTTGGGTCCTAGCAACAAATCACCGGAGGTGATCGATGCTATTACCCAAGCCCAATGGAGACCACCCTACGAACGTCCAACGACTCGACAACAACCCGGTATTCCCCGGTATGCGATCGAAACTCGCCAGAGATCCCCACATACCGGTTCCCAAGTTATATCACAACAGTTCCCACAAAGGGGCATCGGGCCCAAACTCACTACCAGACGCGCGCAGCGGAAACAACAAAACACACACGGCACACGGAAGCCCAAAGGCGACCAAACAAACAGAAGCGAAGAGCCGACAAGCTCCAATCTGAGAAAAAAAGTGCAACGATTTACAAAAGTAAGCCAACTATCCTATGCAACAAAGTAATACACCGGAAGTGTCATGCCCTGAACACCTCCGGGCGCACCTGTATAACGGCCTCTACTCGGTGCCCTTGGTCACCGATAGGCGATGAGGCAGAACTCACACCCTCTCGGATCCTCACCGCAAAACCACAAGCGTAAGCCCGAGTACGGAAGGTACTCGCAAGTCTTACCCGTGGTCCATATATGACCGACTCCAAGGGACATGCATTTGGATGTAGCAAAAACCAGGCTGAAGGTAAAAGTGCAGAAAGCTTAACATTTGTTATATTAATTACCTAACTACTCAATTCACAATTAAGCAGTTATACTTAGCGCCTACTTCTGAAAATGAAGTTGCAATCATTAATTCACAACAATTAATCTCAACACCAATTTATGTGGGCTCAAGCTCGACGGCGAACCTCGGTTCAAGTTCTTACTACGTGACTGTGCGATGAAAGAGCTTGCTCATATCCGAGAGCGCGGCAATTCGAATCGCTTATTTAACCCTGCAGGGAAGCATTGATCGCACGACACTTACCACAAGGGCCTAGTGTCAACCCCCTCCCAATCATACCCAATCGCTAAAGCGTCCTCCTGTGGCCGAAAACCTAGCACCCTCGGCGGCCCCAAGCCCGGCTTGGCGCTCGAGAGTCGGCCTAAGCCTGCGCCCTCAACCACGTCCAACCACAGGAGATTACGGTCCATCGATTCCGTATGAGAGAAAGAGTGGCTTACCGTACCATAATCGGGCATGCGACCAACGGGTGTGCTCAATCAAAGGGCAACCATCGAATCGGTCCTTAATCGACTCAGACGGGAACTACCACATCGGTCTCCTTACCCAATGTCCCAACCTTCCCGCCTGGTCTCCAATTCATTTTTTCCAACTACCCATCCATGCCCACTCTTTTATCATAGATAAGGTAATCGACCTCAAGAGGCGGAACCTTCCGCCACTTGGCCCAATTCCCGACCTCTAAGCAATTCTAAGCGGTGACCCATTTAATACCCATACTAGTTCCAGCGGAAGTATTCACAAATCCAAGGGACGAATGTGCGACAAATAGGATCTAACCCTAACCCAATTCAACTCCTAATGCAGACTTATTTCACCAATTAAGCAATTTATTCACAAAAATACAATTAATATAGGTTCAAGATGCATTGGTGCTTGCCTTGTTCTTCATTTGGTGGATCGACAATGATTTGCCCTCGGCAACTCCCTCAACCACGGCCACGTCGATCGCCGCGGGATCGTTCTCTACGAGTACAATGCATAATTAAAATGCATGCAATGCATATGAATGAAGTACAAGCGAAAAACCAGAAGAAATAACGCAGCCGGACAACTCGACTCAACCGACAGACCCGGCCCTAACCGGACGATCAGGGTATTTGATCCGGACTCTCGGACAATCCGGACTCTCGGCCCATTCGTCCGGATACTCGGCAGAGCGGACACTCGGACGGGGTGTCCGGACACTCGGACTGGCGAAGTTTTACCCAATAACTCGACGGATCGAGGTGCCGCCAAGTCCAACGGCATCACGGGGACCCGATCTATGACTTTCCTACACGTGGCAAGGCCGAAGAAGCTTATAGCTAACCCAACTCCACGAGGAACGACACTAGCCCATGAAACCACTAACCAACTCCAAGCGACCCTTGGATCGGCGCTCATCGCTACCCGATCAACCACACTAGCACCCACATTCATCAATCCAAGCCCCACACTAACCCTAGGATCACTACACCCAAAACCCTAGAGCTCAAGATTCAACTCGAAACTTCAAATCTAAACCTAAGCTCTAACTCCCACCATTGATGACCCTAGAACCCAAGAATCCACGAATCTACTCCCAAGAGAGAGACCTACCTCCAAGGAAGATGGAGGAGAAGCAATCTTAGGGTGGAGGATGGAGGATCTGGCTTGAGGAGGAGTTCAGGGGATGGAGGAGCCGCCAGGGAGGAGCCACGGGAGGGTCACCGGTGGTGGAAGCTCGCGGGGAGAGGAGCTAGGGTGGAGGAACGAGCTCACACGGGTGGGGAACCAAGTGGGGAGAAGAAATGAGGTGGGAAATCAAGAAGCGGGACTTTTATACAAAATCCCGCACCATCCGGACTCTCGGACGCTCAACCGGAGACTCGGGTTGGGGTCTTGATCTGATCAACCGGACACTCCGGACATTGATCCGGACACTCGGGTTGGGGCGCTTCGATCGGCCCAATCCGGATACTCCGGACATTTTGTTCGGACATTCCGGGTTGGATCCGGACACTCCGGATGTAGATCCGGATACTCCGGATGTCCCAGCACTTTTCGAACTTGGGGACTTGACAGCTTGAAGATGCTCTGAATCAACAATATCTGCCAACCTTTAGGCCTTAGTTCGTGATTTCGTGCCCATTCGTGCCGTCTGCAGGCCGACAAACAGCCGTCTTGCGTCTTCGTCTGCCGTCGTGCCGGTTCGGGCCAGACGGCAAGCTTCTGATTGCGTACGGCCGACTGGAAACGTCTTGTCTGCGTGCTTTGCACCGGGCCATTCCATCGTGCTTCGGGCCGGCCCAAAAGAGCCCGACCCAAATGCAGCCGTGCGTGGAACCAAACAACCCATACTTGCGTAGAACCTAGCTCCACCATATTCACAAATCTAATGGAGCTGAAGCTCTACCAAACAACTCTTACTTGCGTGGAACCAAGGAAATATTTTTATAGCTTTGGTACCGAAACCAGAAAAATTTTGTTGGTACCATGTTGGAACAACGCGAAGCACCGGGCCCGATATCCCTCTCTCCTCCCATGTACCGCCCGAAAAGATGCTATTCCACGGGGAAGAAGAACAACTTCGCCCATCCCACGGCCGGCGCGCCGCGGATAAGTTCCGCCCTCAGTTGAGTACACGATGACGATGACGAGGCGAGCCTTGACGATAAAAGACACCCGTCCCGTCCGGCCGCGCGCGCCCTCGTGTCCATCCGCCGAGACAACGCACAGGCCAGCCGCTCCACGCGTGAATCATCCGCCTCGCGCAGCCCAATCCAGCCGGCCCGCTGTTACGTTACGTAGCCCCCCTCCCTTCCGCCGGCCGGGTACGTCACCGCAAGTCGCACACGCCGTCGCCCCGCCTAATAGACGCGGCACCTGACCCAGGTGCGCGCGCGCACCAGCCGCCGGTCCTCCTCCTCCACCTAGGCTCCGTGGGCGGTGACCACAATCGTCGCTGTTTAAAAACCCTAGCTTTCTGCGTCTCGGGTTTTCCGGCTCCCCGCCTCGGTTGGACCCGTGACCCCCACTCCGGAGGCCCCGGGGAGAAGATCAGGTCCTCGCCTTGCGTGCCTGGACTGGGTGAGTTGCAAGTTTCGTTCTTTTTTGGGGATATTTCTTGTCGAATTTATTGATTGTTGTCTTTGGAGGTGCTGA
Source organism: Rhipidocladum racemiflorum (assembly GCA_036346355.1). Classification (NCBI taxonomy): domain Eukaryota; kingdom Viridiplantae; phylum Streptophyta; class Magnoliopsida; order Poales; family Poaceae; genus Rhipidocladum; species Rhipidocladum racemiflorum. The sequence goes on along the minus strand of CM070578.1, from coordinate 11,045,304 downwards.
GATTTAGTCTTTGGAGGATCATTCGTCTCTTTGGGTAGGAAGCGAGCAGCTTGTGCTATCCTAGAAAGTTCGGGTTATTTTTCGGCTGCTACCACCGGGTCTTTTCCTTCAGCTGTTTCTAGGGAGCTTCTTTGCCCGATTATTCCCAAAGTTTCGGCTTTCTTTCCGATTGTTCCCCATTTTTTTTGGCTTTCCCTATGGCTTTTCGCGGATTAGCCTCTCGGGGCCTTGATTTCTGCAACCTAATTGGGCTTTGGAGTTGGATCTCGCCATCTTTATTGTTTCGGCGTTCAAAGGATAGGGATAAAATCGAGCCTTTAATCCCCAGAAAGTTCCCCATGTTTCACTCGCCTTGTGCTTGCGACTTCCTATTGGCATGCTTCGGCATCTTTCTAAGAGATCGAAGCTGGAAAGGTGCCATCTTGACGCAGTTCCACCCCAAGTTCGGAGCAAATTGCTGCGATTACTTGTATTTAAGACATTATTTCCAGATTCTCCTAGTGATCCCCGCAGTTCTTTCTTCCCTGCGATGAAAACAATCTTGATCCATTTCGCGAATTCTTCGTGCGGTTGCTCAGTGTAACTTAGTTGTTTTGGAGGCTCATTCAGATTCTTTCGAGGTGTTTTGTTAGTTTCTCTTTGGAGACATAGGTGTGTTACATAAGTCTCCTAGTCCCGTGCCCATTCTTGGTCATCTGATTGTTCATTACAGCTCTTACCATTTACTAGGTTTAAGTGAATTTGGTGTGCTTAAACAACATTTGAGAGATCGGTGCTGTTTGAAGTTCCACCTTGGTTCCATCCTGTGCAACTGTTTTGATCTTACAACTATAACCTGATTTTACCTCTTCAGGCGTTGTGTTTATGATATTTCAGTTTAATTATGTGCGTTTCCAAGAAATTGATCGCACAAAAATAGCCTATGTTTGCAGTACAGTTCTTATACGAGCCGCTTGGTTGCTATATCATCTCTAATTGCATCTATCATTACCTCTCATAGTTATCAAGAAGCTGGTGGTTGAAAAGCTACCATATTATGCAATTCTGTATAGGTTTGTCACTCTATTGATTACATGACTTGTAATTGCAGCGGTAGCTTGGTGCTGGAAGTAGTATCGAAGATGGTTAGTGGGAGGCCAGTAAATGGGGAATTGGATGCATGGTTCAGGAGCCTCATGGTGTCTACTGGCAGTGGAAGGGGGCAGGCTGAAAGTGGTGGCGCAATGCCTACCTTTTCAGGTTGGAAGGACCTTCCAATGGAGCTCCTGCTGCGGATTTTATCGGTAGTTGGAGATGATCGGATGGTCATTGTGGCATCTGGTGTTTGCACTGGCTGGCGTGACGCATTGGGATGGGGGATCACTAATCTTTCCCTCTCATGGTAAGCAAGTTTGTATCCTTCAGTTTAGATCTTTAGATTGACAGGTGTTGTCTCCGGTTGGTGTGAGGATGCCTGAATTTTGCACAACATTACATTTACATCCATTTGGTAAATTGGTGGAAGGATTTCAATTAACCTTGATTATTAAAAGGTGGTGGAATAGCTCTTGGACTAGAAAATTTTGGATATGATAATACGACATTCTTACTAGATTGTATTGTCTAATCCTCTGACTTGTCTTAAACGCATAATCCTGTGGATCATTTCCTATTATTCAGTCGTATGTTCTGTAATAGAAAAGTAACTAATCCCATGTGCTTAGACTCCATCTGCACCCGTCATACATGGTGCGGCAACCAAGTGGGTGTACTGATTCAACATGGTAGTGCATTTCCAGCTTAGGTTATTTTGTTTGTTTCCTCTTTGCTTATTGCGAGGTAACTCCATGTTGCAGGGCAAAGTGATATGACATTTCGTTTGTTTTCTACTTTTCTTTTCCGTGTAATCTTGTATGTTTGTCTGTCATTTGGAAGAGCCAAAGTTCTCACCTTACCCTTTATTATTTTCATTTCTTAAAGCAACTTGTCCATTTTATCAGTTATGTTGTATGAGTCAACAATGGGCCCCTTTGAAGTTTCTTTATGTTTATAGAACTTAAATCATTTTCTGCCATGGATGTGTTCGTGTGCATGTCACAACATAAGAAACGTCCAAACACTACTGAAACTCTTCATTAGCTTTCCTTTTAGTTTGCCATGGTGAATTTAGTAGCGTCCAACTGATCGAGCCACAAAGTCAAATACTCCCTGAGTTATAAAATATTTCATGAAATGGAGAAAAAAGTAATTGTTATTCCGAAAATTTAGGAGTGCCTTCTGAGTCTGACAATCTAGTTTGTTTTAGGGGTATGAAAGATACACCTACAGTCGTTATTTAGGCATATAGTTTCTATTTGGTATTAAAAAGAAGTAAGAACGGTAATCAGTATTAATCTAGAGTATTGTAGGCACATGTTTGATGCAACACAATGGGGTGGAATTAAGTGTACAAATAGCATTGGAATGGAGGCTTACAGGCTCTAGATTTTGTATGAGTTATTGTAGTCAACATCATCCACATGTTGTGCTATATGCTTGCTTCTTTTCCCATCCCTATTATCTTAAGGCCTGAAAAGCCTAAGACTAGATTTTTTTTCATTGTAAGTAATGTCCAAAGCATATTTTATAGATACTACACTAACTATACAAAAATTAAGACTACGTGAATGAAGATTGGTCGCTAAATTTCACAAATATTACATATCTATTCTGAGGAGCACCAATAATAGGTGCACCCTTCTTTTTCATTCTATTCCTAGATTAATTAATGCAATGTTTTGATCATCCCCATAAAGAAATAATTAGTTGGCTTCACCCTTTCATATTTACTGGTTTCATTGGTGTATCTTTTCATTTTTTAAGCATTTCTTCAAATGAATCTCTGCATTCTCACAGCCAAGCCTTACCAATGAACTTATAGTTGGTGATATGTTCTTTTTAAAGATTTGTTGGTTGACCTAAAAATTATGCCATTTGCAGGTGTCAGCAGAACATGAATAACTTAATGATATCACTTGCTCACAAGTTTACAAAGCTTCAAGTTCTCACTCTTCGCCAAAATAACCCTCAGCTTGAAGACAGTGCAGTAGAGGCTGTTGCCAACTACTGTCATGATCTACATGAGTTGGATCTCAGCAGAAGCTTTAGGCTTAGTGACCGCTCCTTGTATGCATTGGCCCATGGATGTCCTCGGCTTACAAGACTGAACATCAGTGGTTGTTCCAGTTTCAGTGACACTGCCTTAACCTACCTTAGTTGCCACTGTGTAAACCTGAAATGCTTGAATCTGTGTGGATGTGGGAAGGCAGCAACTGACAGAGCTTTGCAGGTATTTTTGTTAACCCATGACTTGCTTAGCATGTATTTCATGAACGTCCATTTAGTTTATAAAATTTTGATGCAGGCCATCGCCCGTAACTGTGGGCAGCTGCAATATTTAAATCTAGGTTGGTGTGAGGATGTCACAGATAAAGGAGTGACCAGCTTGGCTTCAGGTTGCCCTGATCTCAGGGCTTTGGACTTGTGTGGTTGTGTTCTTATAACAGGTAATTTTACAGCATTTGTTTGTGATTTGATTTTTAAATAACCTGTTGCTCTTCATTGATTGATGAAAATAAACAAAGCTTTTGGTATGTCTGTATTATAAAGTGTTAAGCTTCTAGATAACCAAGCAATGTATTTTAGGTCGTGACTAATACAATTTACTCTCACTAGATAGCGATGTTTGCTGTCGTCTTCTTTTCAGGCGAAGTCCCTTGTAGCCTCTAGCGTGCCGGGAGCATCTTAAACGCTAACTTTGTTCAATCCTTCATTGCAGATGAGAGCGTGATTGCTCTCGCCAATGGGTGCCCCCACCTTCGATCTTTAGGCCTGTACTACTGCCAGAACATCACCGACCGTGCCATGTACTCCCTTGCAAACAGCCGCGTGAAGAGCAAGCGCGGGAGGTGGGATACGGTGAGAAGCAGCAGGTCTAAAGAAGACGACGGGCTCGCAAACCTGAACATAAGCCAATGCACGGCCCTGACACCCCCAGCCGTTCAGGCAGTCTGCGACTCCTTCCCGGCGCTTCACACCTGTCCTGAAAGGCACTCTCTCATCATCAGTGGCTGTCTCAGCCTGACGTCCGTCCACTGCGCCTGCGCCCTCCACCCGCACCGTGCTGGAAGAGCCATGCTGCCCAACCATGCCTACTGAGCATGTTCGCGCGCTTGGTTTTGGTGAACGCCGTCTGCCTGGTGGGGGAGGTTTGGTCCCGACCTAGAGGAAGATGTGTACATAAACTCGGAACTTAATAATGTATTGTAGTAGGATTGTTGTATCAGGAGGATTCTGACTGTGTGATCATCGTGGAGTGGCGAGTGGCTGGATGGTTGCATGTTCTCCCATGCCACTCGGGACATTGACTAGAAAATAGAAATATAGTAGTATGGTATGTTCATGGAGTGGATTTCTCTGAAGGAGCCTGTGTGTATATCCAGGAACTTTCGACTCCAGTCAATGCTCGAGGTCTAGAATTTGCCGCTTGGGGCTCTAGGGGATAATATCGGACCGGTTGAAACAGAGCGTACATGCTAAACAGAAAATGTTTCTTGATCTTGCTTGTAGCGTGTTAAAGCGTGATCTAAATTTTTGTCGTGTCCGTGCCGGGTATGAGCGCCTACCTGGGAGGCTCTAGGACACTAGTCGGAGTCATGTCAATGTGGCAACGGCCGGCGCGACGGACTCGTGTTCAGGGTTCAAAATCTCGCCGAATTTCGGATTTCGGGCCCCTCTGAGTTTCATAATCCCGGCAAAATTAAAAAACCCTAAAATTTTTTTGAAGTGCTACAGTACACTAAAATGTCGCCGAAATTTCGGTGATTTGGACCGAAATTTCGGTTAAACGGACCGAAATTTGTATAAAAGTTGACCGGATTGGGTTCTTCACGTCATTTCCCATGTGGGACAGTCGGTAGATTATAATTTCTGCGAAGTTAAAAAAACCCTAAAAAATTGAAAGTTGACAAAACCCTAAAAAATTTCGTTGAGATTTCAGTTTTTTGGACGAAATTTTGTCTTTTTTTTAGCGAAATTTCGGATTTCTCTGTTAAAAAAAAACCGGATTTGAATTTTGGTTTTCGAATTTCGTCCGGATTTTGTCCGAAATTTTCGAATCTCGTCGAAATTTCGGATTTCGGCCAGGCCTGAGATGGAGTCCGAAAACAAAATTTGAATCCTATTTGGTTTTATTCTCCGATCAACACTGAGATCTTTGGCTTATATATGCATACATGTATCATATAGTGATTTTTGCTTTTGTACATCTGGTTTTCTTGTAAGTGTTGTCCATATTAAATCTGTGACTTCTATTATTTTGATCATCTACTTTTTGCCGTAATTTTATAATAAGTGGTACCGAACTCCGGGTTTAAATCCAGATGGCCTGCCCCCAGAAAGAGCGACACCCACTCCCGGGCCGACATGCACGGCGGCCCCACCGCGACATCCGTACGTGGAGGCGATATTAAGGCCCTGTTTGGTACGGTTCCAGATTCTTGGTAGAAACATTTCAGGTTGGATTCTGTGAATTGGATGGAACTGGATTAAGATCAATTCAAATACGGAGTGGAAAAAGAAGAAACAATCCAAGGAGAATCACTCCGAGTTTTAGTCCATTTGGTTATGTTTCTTCCAGAATCTAGTAGAAACAATCATGTTTCAAGTTGCCAAACGGAGCCTAAGAGTAAGTACAATAGCAATGTTACTAATAGTGAACTAAAAAGCAATTTATATAATAACTGTCTCTAGATTTTGTGCGATAACTATTTCTTTTCTTTTGTATATAAATAATCTACCTATGTTTCCATGCAAAGCTAGCTACTAATAAGAGCCAGCTCTCTTCTTTCTCCTCTTTTCTCACTCTTCCATATAGGACAAGGTTGGTGTGTACATGCAAATAGTAATCTAAGATGGCCTTAGGCCTTGTTTGGAACGGTTTCAGCTTTGCCTTCTATCTTTTGGAAACCAGAAGCTATTCCAAATAGCTAGTTTTTTTCGCAGTCAGAAGCTAGAAGCCAGCAGTCTGTTTGTACTAGCAGAAGCTGAAAGCCGAAAGCTGATCTGAGGTAGCTTTCTATGGCTCGGTGGGTTAGGTTATAACTTTACCACTAGAGTTTGAAGAAAATTACCTCTTCCCACCAAAGTATAAAATTCCAAACCGTACCCCTCTCACCTTCATTTTTAACCCGCATTCCTCACACCTAAAAGCTATGCTAAAAAGCTAGATTACTAAACAACAAACTTTTTCAGCCCAACCGTGCAGCTCTTCAATCATATAACTAAGCTAAAAACTGCTCTCTTTTTTTTTAAAAAAAAAAACTTAGCCATACCAAACAAGATCTTATTGTACTTACTAAGAGACACAATGTGACAATTTTAAGGAGCAGTTTTACAACCTTATCATAGATTTTACTTACTTTTACAGTCGACGGTTCGACGTATATGATGGTCACGCGTGCAAGTTACTCTTTCAATGAGCGTTATTTGATGCGTTTTATGTTATCAGGTGGAGCATGTCAAATCCCATTATATAAGTTCTTTACTATCTATCGAACGCCACACGTGGTGTTTTGATTTATGCCGTTTGATGATTACACATTTGTTTCAGGAGTCTAGTTACATGATTCAAAGTTTGTTGGCATCATAAATTGTTGAAGATCTAGATTTATTCGTCTGTTTTGTTAATAAATATGTGTTTGAACCTACGGTGTTTTGCTCAATTTAGCTTCATGAGAAGCATTTAGATAAATACTGTTCTGGTTTTAATTGGATTTTCGAGACATAAGGTCTATTAATGAAGAATTATTTTTAAGGTAATTTAGATATTTTGGTTATAGAAGCGAATTCGTCTTAAAGTGAAGATCGTTAAAAGTGTAATCCAAAGTCTTAATTCGCACGTACCGTGCATTCCTCTGCACGATCTCCCTCCCCCCGCCACGCGTGCGCCGAACCGTGCCCCGGCGAAGCTCGGGCCTCCGAGCGCATGGGCCGCGGCCAGCCGTCGTGTCCGTGCATTCCACGCCTCAATCACCCCGACCTGACCTCGTCGTTCGCTGCCGCACCAGGCAGCGTGCTGCGCTGCCGACTGCCGTGCCCGCGTCCACGCCACTCCTATGCGGCTCGACAGGCAAGTCGGTGTTGCTAAACGGTGGGCCGGCGTGGCTCTCTCTGCCGGACCTGTCGGCATCCTCAGCCGCGATCGCTGGCATCGACGCGCGCGATTCTCCCTGCATATCAGAGTTCTGGAAGTTCTCCCTGCATATCAGAGTTCTGGAAGCACGGCGCGTCCTCCGGGGGCGTCGTCGCAATTCGCACGTAGCAAACACCAACCACGCCCTACCACCCGTCTCCTCAGCCGCCGCTCGTGCCGTGTCGGTGTCGCCGCTTGGTTTTCTGCTCATGCGTTGTGCGTCGACCTGAAAAAGAAAAAAACCCGACAGCAGATAACCAGGTCTGGGTTGGTGGGCTACCTGCTGCGACGAAAAGTGGCCAGCTTATTCCAACCAAACGTTGCCGTCCCGTGTGATCAATCGTCCCGATCTCCACTGATTAGACCTTTCCGGATAAGACCAGTATACCAACCAAGTCAACGGTCAGCAAATGCTCATACCTACCAGTAGAATTCTCTGACCGCAACAGCATACACTACTGCTACAGCACAACCGTATGCGCACTAGTATTGGAGCGATGTAAAGAAGAATTAGATCTTAGCCAATACGTTAACCAGTTCCAGTGTTAAGTATGTTCTCATCGAACTACTCTACACGAATAGTACCCAATATGTTTACTTTCCATAAACGAATAGTACCCAATATGCGCATCAGTTCCATTGATGAAACTGAGTAGAGTTTTAGCATCTCTAAACTAACAACAGACAAGACCATTCAAAGGCCACTACTACAAAACATAAGGCTCACCCTAATAACCGAAGACCCTTTCGCACCAGCTCTAGGCCAACAGCACAAAAAACCATAATACAATTTTCTCCAAACATCCATTAATTCTTCACAAAAACATAAAAGACACTTAAAGTAAACTGCGATGCAACCAACTACATCATTTGCACTCCATCAACCATCTACATCCTTGCCCTCCATCAAGTCACTGAAGTAAGTAGAAAATGAGATCAACGCATCCAGAATCGTCTCATCTGTGCAATCTTTGTCCACCATGAGCTCATCTTTGATCAAGTTCCTCTCGAAACCAACAACAGTGGAGCTCGAATTTTCACTTCCAATCCTTTGCAAAAAAAGATTTATTTGATCCGACATGTCCTCCTTGTATATGGGACTCCAATCCTTTAGCACAGTGAGCACTTTCCTCCACATTGTTTTTATACTCAACCAATTCTGAGAATGGAAAACCATGTTATTTCTTATTGCTCAAAATAGTATTCCACAAACTCCACAAACTCCAGAATACAACAGCACAAAATAGTATTTAAATCATCATTTTTCTTATTGCTCAACCAAAAACGTGTTGATAACGTGTTAGACAACCTCGCTATCGAATAGTCCGGGGTTGCCTAATAGATCTCAAGTGGAGAATAGACAGGGAGAAAGAGAGACACAATATGAGGAGGAACGGGCCTGCTTTATTATTCTGTATGCTTGTGTACAATGGGGTGACCCCCTGCCTCCTATATATAGCGGTTCTGCTTAGAGATAAGGAAGAGTCCATATCGGATACGAATCCGGTTTCCTAACACTCCCCCTTGGACTCTTCACTGCGAGATGCATATGCCTCATTAAAACTCCATAAAAACCCAGTGGGAAAAATAATTGGAGAAAGAGTACATAGCACACGCTTCTTTGTGTTGCACGGATTGCCTCATCAAAAACCGTACGTAAGAAAACTTCAATGAAAAACTTACTTAAGGAAAAGAGTACAATCCACCCAAACTTCAATGTTAATCTTCAAGATTTACGTGGGGTACTCAAACTTCATGGTTGAGATTTATGTAGGAGTATGTGAATAATCACCCCCTGAACTCTGCACTTCTCTAAGCATCATCATCCCGATTCCTCTAATACATCTTTCAAATGAAGATGCCGGGAGTGACTTAGTGAATAAATCTGTGAGATTTTCACACGACTGAGTATGCAGTATCTTTATCTCGTTCATCTTAGGCATTTCATGAGCATAAAAGAACTTGGGGTTGATATGCTTTGTAAGGTTACTCTTCACATATCCCATTTGTACTTGTGCAACACAAGCTGCATTATCTTCATAGATAATAGTGGGGTTTGTTCCATGTTCGAGACCACATAACTTCGGATGTGGTGAACCATTCTTGAAGCCATGCACATTCCCGAGAGGCTTCATACAATGCAATGATTTACGAGTGGTTAGTCGACGTCGAGACAAGAGTCCGCTTAGACGACTTCCAAGAAATTGCCGTTCCACCGCAAAGGAAAACATACCCGGTTGTGACTTGCCGGTATGCGGGTCCGATAGGTACCCAAAGCATCGGCATAGCCAACTAAATTCAATTCATTGTTTCTTACGTAAAACAAGCCGAGGTCTTTGCTTCCTTGAAGGTAACGGAAGATGTCCTTCACCCCTTTCCAATGCCTTTTGGTGGGTTACGCCTGCATGCGCTAGCAAATTCACGGCAAGCGCAATGTCAGGCCTAGTGCTATTCGCAAGGTACATGAGCGCTCCAATTGCACTCAAGTATGGGAATTCGCTCCCGGGACTTCCTCCCCTCTTCTTTAGGCCTGTGCGGGTCTAGGTGCGCTTGGAGTGACCTTCCGACCATTGGGGTCTTTGCAGGGTATGCCTTTTCAAAGCCAAATCTCTCCAACACTTTCTGCGTGTAGGATGCTTGGTGTACCAAGATTCCGCCTTGGACATGTTCAAGCCGCAAGCCTAAGCAGAACTTGGTTTTACCCAAGTCTTTCATTTCAAACTCAGATTTCAAGTATGTGCATGCTTCTTCAATTTCCTCATCCGTCCCAATGATGTTCAAGTCATCTACATAGACGGAGATTATACAAAATCCATTCGTGGATCGTTGTATAAATACACATGGACAATCTTCATTTGTTCGTGTAGCCTTTCTTGCAGAGAAAGTCACTCAAACGATTGTACCACATTCTTCCTCGATTGTTTTAGCCCATACAGTTGATTTCTCCAATTTCACCTTGTATAGGTTTCTGTTTGCTCTGTCTTGGTTCGGGATAGGGATACCTTCAGGTACTTTCATATAAATCTCCGAATCCAAGTTTCCATACAAATATCTTTGTGACAACATCCATTAGCTTCATTTTCAACTTCAAGTTGATCGCCATTGAGATCAAGTATCTAAAGGTAATTCCACCCATGACCGGAGAATAGGTTTCTTCATAATCAACCCCAGGACGTTGAGTGAAACCTTGAGCGACAAGCCTTGCCTTGTACCTTACAACTTCATTGTTTTCGTTTCTCTTGCGAACAAAAACCCATTTGTGACCTCACGGGGTTTATATGGGGCGTGCGGCACACAGGCCCAAACACCTTTCTTTTGTTCAGAGAGACTAACTCTGCGGTGATTGCCTTCTTCCAATCTTCCCAATCGAGCCTTTTCTTGCACTCTGCGAGAGATGCGGGCTCGGGATCATGATTAATGATCGTAGCAATCTTCTTTGCAAAGTATGCATCGACATTGGCTGTTGCTCTATTCATCGATTCTCCCGTTATTACAAAGTTTATGGCCATTTCATCATGGGGTGCTTCGTGCACTTCTACTTGCTCTTCATTGCTATTTCCCATTCCAGGAGCAAGTTCCTTTAGTTTTTCTCCGCCAATGTGTGCGCACACATTATTTCCGGCGACTTCTTCCAATGGAAGGTTCAGATCTGGAATTGCCTTTTCCACAGGCTTCTTTCCAGTGCCAGGTCTCAACTGGCTCCCCTTCTTGCTTTGGGGCACTTTTGTGATTGGCTGTGGTAAGTCCTCTCGCTTGATTTTCCCAGACGTCTCCGGGTACTTTGGGTTTGAGAAGCGAGATCTCTGTTCTTTTTCTTTGAGGCCTCTGAGCAGGATGAGGATACCTTCGCTTTCTTTGGTATTTCCACCCTCTCTGGTGCATTTCTTGCCGGTACATGCGACTTAACCACGCTCTTGAGATCACAAAAATGATCGAGCGGTTCATTTGCTAAATTCTGCAAATCAATTATCTTGGACTTCTTGATTTGCTTCATTAGTGCGAGGGTCATGCGCTGGGATCGAGTGGAATGCCATACTATTTCCGGCATTTTTCATCCAATGGTTGATTCTCTCCCCTAATGACGGAAATGGTCCTCGTCAAAGATGCAATCGGCCGAATCGAGTGTGTGCAAGTCTCGATCATGGGTTCCAAATACACGATTATGGATGCACTCTCATAACCAACGTATATCCCGGACTTGCGGAGAGGGCCCATTGCAGTCATTTGTGGGGGTGGTATAGGTACATATACCATACAACCAAAATTTCTAAGATGGGAAATCTTCGGGATGACCCCTTGCACTAATTGCATTGGTGAATGGATGTTGTAGGCCGATGGTCTATAATTGATGAGTCTTTGCTGCGTGCAGGGCTGCGTGTCCCCAACAAGTGTTGGGCAAGTTACAACTCTGCAAGAGCGATGCGGCAATGAACTTAATCCTCTTTATTAGTGCTTGACTAGCCCATTTTGCGTATGGGCGTGCGATGCAGTGCTCAACGATTATTCCGTTCTTTGTGCAATAATCATCAAATGCCTTGGAAGTAAATTCGCCAGCATTGTCCATTCGAATGGACTTCACGCGATGATCAGGAAAAGCATTCTTAATTCTGATGATCTGCGAGATCAGTTTTGCGAATGCATGATTCCTTGTTGACAAAGAAACATGTATGCGACCATTTCGAGGAAGCATCAATGAGCACCATAAAGTATCGAACGGCCCGACAAGGGCTGAATCGGCGCATAAATATCCCCTGAATGCGTTCAGGAATGCAGGATTTCATGTTGCACTTTCATAACAGAGGGTCTAGTTATTAATTTCCCGGTGGCACATGCATGGCACACAAAATCTTCGTGATTCGGGAAATTCTTAACATTAATGCCATGACCTTGTGAGTTGTTAACTATATTTCTCATCAATCTAAGACCAGGATGACCTAATCTACAATGCCATAAAGCAAATAATTGAGCTTCTAAAGACAGGTCTTCAAAGAAGTATACCTGCGTGTGCATTGATTTTCGTGTAGTACAACCTGATTCATATGAGGGACATTTTTCTAGTACCATCTTTCCATATTCGCGTGCTTCACAATGCACAAGTGTTCTTTGCCATTTTCTTCATTGGTTTCTACGTGAAACCCATTGGCGCGGATATCTTTGAAACTTAAGAGAGTGCGGGTTGATTCAGGGTACAAGAGGGCTTCTTCAATTACCAAAGTTGTACCCATTGGCAATATAATTGTGGCTCTTCCCGAGCCTATTATATGCGTATCGCTTCTGCGATAGTCGTAATCCTTCCAGCGTTCTTCGTGATAAATGCGGAAGTATTTCGACTCTCTTAAGATGGTATTTGTTGTGCCACTATCAACAATGCATATTTCCTCCATTGGGCGCTACACGATTTCTAGATGAAAAGAAAAATAATTCTAATCATAAAGTGGCTAAGTAATTCAAAAGATTGCTTGTAAAGAAAGAATCTTTGGAATAAAGAATAAATTGCAATTCTAGTCATGAGAAAAGTATGCTCTTCGAGAGCTTACTATTCATTATGCAATCTGATGTCTATGTGAGATAATTCTGACAATTCATGTCAGTTCTTCAAAAACTCACGTTAGATAATGCCACACCTTTGCACATTCATAAGGTTCTTCCATTAGATTACTACGTGTAATCTAATAGGAAATGGCTGCTAGATTTAATAAAATGCATAATTGAATTCTCATGAGTTTCCAGCAAACTAAAAGAAAGCAATGATATCAAGATTCATATATTCAAAGATGAATGCAAAATTCATAAGTACAAGATTCATAAGTACGGAATTCATAAATGCAAAATTCATAAGTGCAAGATTCATAAATGCAGGATTCATCAATACAGTATTCATAACTGCAAAATTCATATATACACAGATTCATAAATATTAAGAATAAACAATAATTGCACAATTCATAAAATCATAAATGCGGAAATAAATTCTCAGAAATTTCCGAATTTTTCTTAGTATTTGGCAATTTTCTGTTAATTATACAAAGAATTTTCCAAAGCATCACTTGATAGCAGAAAATAAATTGCAACATGAATTAAACATGGCATAAGTCTAATTACAACTTATATAATTCTTGTTGGTGGGAACGAAAGCAGTAATCGAATATCTCTGTCAATTTGACTCTTGGCAGGTCAACTTTGCCCCTAGGGCTCACATGAGGAGGGAGCACTTCCGTTTCCGGTGCCAATTAAAGAACCAAGCCTCATGTGTGTTTTCCTAGACACCAATTGTCTCATATCTGTTTATTCATTACCAAAATCAAATCCCAACCACTCATGTTCTCATAAACTGTTGTATGAGAAATTCTGGAATTTTCCTAACACTTTTCATAATTTCTGCTAATTTCCAAGCAATTTTCAGAATTACTTTACAACAGGAAATTGAATTTCAGCAAAAATCAACATGACATAATTCATAAATTCATAAATTCGGAAAATAAATTCTCAGGAATTTCCGATATTCTAAACAGAGCAATTATTGCAAAAATAACATGTAAATATTCACAAATGCAGAAAATAAGGCTAAGAGAAATTAAAACAGAGCCTAATAATTTCCTGGAATTTTTCTGGGTATTTTTCATATTTTCTGGCAATTTTCAGGATTTTCAGCTATTTTCTAATCAATTTTCCGAATTTCTTATTCATTTTTGGAAAAGAGAGAAAACAAACGGAATAAAATAGGGGGGCAAAGGGGTAAAATCCCCTTGCCCCCCGTGCGCCATGGCCAATTCAATTTTGGCTTCCAACCATTCAAGTCCGATCGGTAAGGTCCTGGACTTCATGTCCTTGTAGTCATTGGACTCTATGCCCATGCTAGACTTCATGTCCAGACTCCAGAGAGCAAACTGAGCCTTCCAATCGCACGGTGGTCCGGCGACGAACACGCAAGGCCGCGGCAGCCGGCGGTGGGACCTGTCATCCGGGCGCAGGCGCAACGGAGGGTGTATTGCTTCTTCACGTGTGACGGCAAGGAGTCGGTCGGCCGGCCGGAGCGAGCATGGCGAGCCGGCGGGGCGCGACTTCTTGCCAGGCGCGAGCGTGGCGGCCGAGGCCAGCTTCGAGCCGGCCATCTTCAAGCGCGGCGAGCCGGTGAGAGTTAATTGCGTCTTGGGTGGCCGGATCTGAAGGGACGCACGGGCGCCGTCAGCGAGAAAAAAGGCGACAATGGCGGCCACCGAGGTCGGCGGCGCTGGCGAAGCGGGCGGCTTGTGCGGCAAGCCCAGCGACAGCAAGAGCGGCGGTATTCGACGCGGTGTCGCAGCGCGCAGCATTGTCGCTCGTCAGTGTCTGGCGAGTTGGCTGCTGCGAGTCGCCAGGCTCGACAAGGCACGGAATCGGGCGGCCGTCTGGCAGCGGCGGCGGCGGCTTTGCCGCCGGGCCGAAGCGCAGGCGCTTCGGAGATCTGATGGTCGGCCGAGCGGCGGGCCAACGACAGTCGGCGGTTCGGGGCGGCGACGGCCATCGGGGCAAGGCGGCTTCGGGCCAGAGCCGGCAGCGCTTCATGGCGGCTTCGCGGCAACGTGGAGCGCATGCCGGTGGTTCTTTGTTGCCGGGCGAGGCAGTCGGCGGCTTTGTGCCGGGGCCAAGCCGTCGCGTGGCGCTTTTGATCTCCCGGGTTGGCGGCGGCGGCCTGCGAGGCCACGCGCGGCGACTGCAGGGAGGACGGCCGGCGGCTGGGTGGTGTGCTGCGTGCACATCGGGAGCAGCGCTCGGCGATGGTGGCTAACGCTTCGTGCGCCCGGCAGCTTCATGCCGATTGGTGATGTGTATTGCAGATCATGCTTCGTGATGATCTGTAATGGATGCTGGGTGTCTGTAGCTTCATGTTACGGCTTCGTGCCGATATTGCTTTGTTGTACTGTAGATGCATAGCAATCTATACTGTGATCTCCAATCGTAGCTTCGTGCTACGTAGGTTAGATGCATGTCATAGAAATAAAACATGCGATTAGATTCAATCACCTTATTCTTACTAATTCTCACCTTTCCAATCTATTCTTCGGTAGGCTATCGCGTAGGATAGAGTCGCGTAGGACTTTTTCTTTCGGCAATCCGAGTGGATGCCAGCTTGATGGCGAGTTGATTGCAGATCGGATCGGGCGATCAATCGCCGGTAGTAGTCGTTCGTTGTTGTCGACGATCCTTCACTTCTTGTCTTTTTCTCACCTTTCAATCTTTCTCCGGTAGAGTTTCGTGCTGATAACGTGTTAGACAACCTCGCTATCGAATAGTCCGGGGTTGCCTAATAGATCTCAAGTGGAGAATAGACAGGGAGAAAGAGAGACACAATATGAGGAGGAACGGGCCTGCTTTATTATTCTGTATGCTTGTGTACAATGGGGTGACCCCCTGCCTCCTATATATAGCGGTTCTGCTTAGAGATAAGGAAGAGTCCATATCGGATACGAATCCGGTTTCCTAACAATTCCAACCAAACGTTGCCGTCCCGTGTGATCAATCGTCCCGATCTCCACTGATTAGACCTTTCCGGATAAGACCAGTATACCAACCAAGTCAACGGTCAGCAAATGCTCATACCTACCAGTAGAATTCTCTGACCGCAACAGCATACACTACTGCTACAGCACAACCGTATGCGCACTAGTATTGGAGCGATGTAAAGAAGAATTAGATCTTAGCCAATACGTTAACCAGTTCCAGTGTTAAGTATGTTCTCATCGAACTACTCTACACGAATAGTACCCAATATGTTTACTTTCCATAAACGAATAGTACCCAATATGCGCATCAGTTCCATTGATGAAACTGAGTAGAGTTTTAGCATCTCTAAACTAACAACAGACAAGACCATTCAAAGGCCACTACTACAAAACATAAGGCTCACCCTAATAACCGAAGACCCTTTCGCACCAGCTCTAGGCCAACAGCACAAAAACCATAATACAATTTTCTCCAAACATCCATTAATTCTTCACAAAAACATAAAAGACACTTAAAGTAAACTGCGATGCAACCAACTACATCATTTGCACTCCATCAACCATCTACATCCTTGCCCTCCATCAAGTCACTGAAGTAAGTAGAAAATGAGATCAACGCATCCAGAATCGTCTCATCTGTGCAATCTTTGTCCACCATGAGCTCATCTTTGATCAAGTTCCTCTCGAAACCAACAACAGTGGAGCTCGAATTTTCACTTCCAATCCTTTGCAAAAAAAGATTTATTTGATCCGACATGTCCTCCTTGTATATGGGACTCCAATCCTTTAGCACAGTGAGCACTTTCCTCCACATTGTTTTTATACTCAACCAATTCTGAGAATGGAAAACCATGTTATTTCTTATTGCTCAAAATAGTATTCCACAAACTCCACAAACTCCAGAATACAACAGCACAAAATAGTATTTAAATCATCATTTTTCTTATTGCTCAACCAAAAACGCGCAACTGATTCATAATTACAACCAATGTTTAAATGAAAAAATCTCCAACAACATTCCAAATCTTTTTGGCTACAAAACAATCAAAAAAGAGGTGAACAACTTATTCATTTTCAGCGCATAAACTACACGTAGATCCTCTATCAATCCCTCTTTTCAACAGATTATTTCTAGTCATAATTTTATTATGCGAAAGAAGCGAGAGAAAAAAAAATGAATTCTAGGGTAGCATTCAAATTCCACACTGCAGGAATAAAGACAGGTAAAACTCTCCCTGAAATTAATTATAGCGTAAAGGGATTTAACGGAGTAAACCCTGTTACTACTATATTGCCAGATCAAAGCATCCTCCTCATTCACAAAACTTATGTGGTTGGCCACTTCAACCAACTCATACAATCTACTCATCATTTTTCCAGAGAAAGTTCTCCTAAAAGTACATTTGAGATTAAAACCATCCAAAATATCAGCAATCATAACCCCTTTTTCATTGACTAAAATGTAAAGTTCTCAAAACTGAATAGCTAAGCAGGACGAGCCAAACCAATTACCTTCCCAAAACTTAATCTTATTACCATTACCCACACTCCATCTATATCCAAACTTAGTAGCCTGCATAGCCCAAAGAACCCCTTTCCAAAACACCGAGGTATGATCTGAATCACAATGAAAAATATCAGGGCTTTCCGTATTATACTTGAATTTAACCAAATCTTTCCACTGTCTATTCCCAATGGAGCCGAATCTTTTAATCCAAGAAACCAAAAGGCACATATTAAGATCCATAAGATTAGGCAAACCAAGCCCTTCATAACTTTTCTCCATACAAACTAAATTCCAATTAGCTAGGTGGAGTTTACTGTGACCTTCAAAATCATTCCAGAGACAATTTGTCATACGAGAATTAATAAGATCTAAAGCCCATTTAGGAAATTTGAAAAAAGAAAGAATATACAAAGGGATACTAGAAAGGCAAGACATAATCAGAGTTAACCGCCCGCTATAAGAGAGAGGTTTGCCTCTCCAACCGCAATTCTCATCATCATCTTATCGACTAAAGGTTGAAAGTCTTCCTTTTTGATTTTATCACAGTGTAGAGGAATGTCAAGATATTTAATAGAAAAAGAACCTATCTTACAACAAAGAATACTTTCGTACTTTTTAGTCTCACTAATATCACAACCTATAGAAATCAACTCACTTTTGTGGAAATTAATTCTCATCCCAGACATCTGCTCAAAACAAGTTAGAAACCATTTAAGATGTAAAACAGTTCTTTCGTTATTCTCAACAAAAAGGAGAGTATCGTCGGCATATTGTAAACTAATTATACCCCCATGACAGAAATCTTTACATAAACCATTTATTAAATCATAATTAGCAGCTTTATGTAATATTCTGGAGAAAATATCAGCCACCGTATTAAACAAAATCGGAGATAAAGGGTCGTCTTGCCTCAAACCTTTACCAGTTTGGAAAAAATTGCTTTCAACATTATTGATTTTCACTCCTACAGAGCCTTTAAGTAGGATAGAAGCAATTCACATTTGCCATTTAGCTCCAAATCCCCTTTTAGCCAAAATCTCTACAAGTAAACGTTGATTTGTAACCAGTGCAGTGCAGGCAATTAGGCCTAGCCAGCCTCCCCTCCTCTAGTTTCCGTGTCCCAATTCAACAATACAAACGCGATCTGGAATGAACTTGCTGGACGGGATGGTTACTCAAAGTCGTGCCTTTTTATCCATGCTGCTCCAATTTTCTTTTCGCTAGCGGCGAGTGTAATGCACGTCATTTCTAGCACTTGGATTATGTTGCGGCGATGGTAATCCAGTACTAGAGCCGTAAAGCGCTGATATGCAAATAATACATCTATTATGTGGGGAAGATTTGGAGCCCTCTCAAGGCATCCACCTCACCCCCATGCCATTTTGCAAAAAGGTCCCTCACTTTTCTCTAATTACGGATAGGTCCATGTGAATTACAAAGAGGTCCTTTGCGATTTTTTGTTAGTATAAAAAAATCTTTTCCGGATTGCGTTTAGGTCCCTGGTTCGTTACTTTACGGCAAAGCCCCTCGCTAAATACGAATATCGAACGAGCCCTTTTCTAATTTTTCACAATAGCGATCAGGTCTAAAAATATAACAAACAGGTCCACAGCCCTTACGTCCAGGTCCTTTCTCCGTTTTCCCCGAAAAAAATATCTTCGTCAACAGAATATGTGTGCAGCTCTCTCTCTAGATTTTTTTCCCAACTCGATCTCTAATCTCTAAATTTTTTTCCCAACTCGATCTCTGATATTTTTCGAAACGCGTATTATTACTCGGTGAACGTATAGAGTATTAAACTCGATAAAAAAGGCTTGACATCTCTAATATTTTTTGAAACATGTATTATCACCCGATTAACACATAGAGTATTAAACTCGACAAAAGGAGGTTAGTCGGGTAATGATAAAGTGTTAACCAAATTCGTCAAAAGAAATTTGTGTCTAGGTTCTTTATTCGTTTTTCCCAGAAACAATATTTTCATCAACATATATATGTGTACAACTCTATCTCTAGATTTTTTTCCCCTGGTTATTTTTAAAAAATAGACCCGTCGTTTCGTAGATTCGCGACCGGATCCTTCACATCACCTTTTTCCAAAAAAACTTAAAACAAATTATGGCTAGGTCCTTTCTCCGGCGTTTCCTTGCAAAAAAATAATTCCGAACCAAATTTTGCACGGTGCGGCATTGCCGCACGGTTCTACCTAGTTATACAAGAATCTTGAAAAAAAAGAGACATTATAGTTTTTTCACCGTCAACCGCTAGCTAGTCCAATCAGTAGGCGCCCGTGTACCATAGCAAAGTGGGAATGACCACACGTATAAATAAGTCGGTATAGTATTAGTATACCGTTTGGTGAGGTTGGAAGTGGATTTTCTGATAAATAATTCCGCTGTGTCCCACGTGCTGAGCGCTAGAATTCCTGCTCCGCTTGTTTGGGCGTGGGGGCGAGGAGGTGATTTAGGCAGCCGTGGTCCCCAGGCCGTGTGCCGCATAGGCAATGAAATCTCGACGATTTCAGATGTCAGATCTTTTGAATTTCAAAATTTCGATAAAATTAAAAAATCTTATAAAAATTCAATGTGCTACAGTAACCTAAAATCTCGACGAGATCTCGGTATATTTGACCGAAATCTCAGTAAATTTAACTGAGATTTGAACAAAATTTGACCGAATTTGATTGGATTTTAGCCGGATTGGATTCTTTACGTCGTTTTACATGTGTGACACTCGGTAGATCATAATTCCAGCGAAATTAAAAAAATCCTAAAAAATTCAAAGAACGATAGCACCTAAAATTTCGCCGAGATCTTAGCATTTCGGACCGAAATTTCGGTATTTTGAATCAAAATCTCGGAAATCTCGGTTAAAAAATTACCGGATTCAAAATTTTCTTTTGTATTTTATTCGAATTTCGTTCAAAAAAATAAGATTTCATCGAAATTTCAGATTTCGAAGTACGGAGAGATAAAACCCTAAAAGAAATTTGAAAACTTGTTCGGACTGGCGCATCACTGGCGCGACGCTTGTTCGGACTTTTGTTATACCCGCACTCAACTAACCCATTCGACCAGCATTTCCTTTCCTTCTTCCTGTCCTCTCCTCTTGCCCCAGAGCACGCTCTTTCCAGTATCTGCATGTCCCTCTCGACTCGACTCGTCTCGTCCCGTCTCGCCTCACCCGTCTCCACCGCCTTGGCCGCCGCCGTTGCTCCCCGCGCCGACCGATCCTAGTAGGGCACGTCTTCCTTTCGTTACTTCGCAAGGATCCTTTTTGGTACCTCCTCCTTTATTTCGGGGAATTTTCCTGTTTCTTGGGCTCATTCTGGGACCCCTTTAAGAGGCGGTGAGGGGTTCTTGGGTGGTACTATGGCGTGATGATTGAGTCGTTCTCGGATGATCGGGGGCCCGGGCTGTGGAGGGTTGCTGCTTGGGGCAGAGGGGATTAGGAGGGTTATGTCAGTTGGAACGGGCAAAGGAATTACCGGCGTTGCTTGTGAGGGTTGGAAAGGTGCGGTATAGAATCAGAGTTAGGTTTCATGAATTCAACGCAAGGAAAATCATCTACTCTGGCCTGGTGACGAATTTCTCCAAATTTATGCAAGATTTGTCTTTTCCTCAGATTTTTTTGGCTCTAATCGTTTACTATTAGTATAGATATTATTGTCGAAGCATAGTATGTTGGTGCTCATTGCTTATCCTTTCTGATATTTAATTTGTTGTTGATAATTTAATAAGTGGATTTTTTTTTGTTCCTTCTGCAATATGCTGTGGGTATGTACTAGGGAGAACTATCTAATCTAGATATGGCATATTCTCAGTTGGCTCTAAGCTTAGTTTTATGTACGCTTGACTGTATCTTTGTTGCAAGGCCACAAAGTTAGTCAATGTTGCAGGTTTTGGGTTGGGCATATGGTTATCAAGTCCTAGAAGCAATTACTTGTGGCTGGGCGACCCTTCTTTATGCAGGCAAAACGTTATTGGAAACATGATTTTCTTTAATGAGATTATGGATTTGGCTAATTGACTTCCTTTACCATGAAGATATGGAGATGTAAACGTAACCATCAGACAGATAAAGCAAAGACTTCAAGATAACATTATATAACTCAACTATGTGTCGTTTGATGTACTTGTACGTGACACATACAAGGCATGAACATATATCTCATGTCTAATAAAGCCTATGATGGTATTGATGTGCTTGTACGTGTCACTTAAACAGCAGGGGCGGTACTGGTTTTTTTTTGTGGTGGTGGTGGTGGTGGTGTGGGTGTGTGGGTGTGGGTGTGGGTGTGTGTGTGTGTGGGGGGGGGGGGGGGGGTTGTATGGTCCGGCACCCCAAAAAAATTTGAAAAACGGTACAATATCACCTCTTCAATAGACCAAATTTGTTGGTTGAATTGGTTTTAATTTTGGTGTTTTGAGATTTTTAAGACCTTAGAATTATTTGTATTGTACTTTTAGCAAATTTCAAATATATGTGTTAGATTTATGATATTACGAAATCATTGTACAAAACTATAAAGTTGTACTTGTGAAGTGTGCACCCCTATAGCAATTTTTCTAGTTCCGCCACTGCACTTAAATGTTTGAAGTTTGAACATATATCTCATGTGTAGTAAGTAGTAAAGCCTATGATGGTAGCAAAAGAATACACAGTTCTTAGGTGTGGACGGTTGACCTTGAAAATGTTGTGGCATATTATACCTTTGTATTCTAAAGATATGCTAGTGGAGCTTTACAAATTTTGTTCATTTGTTGTTTACTAACTGCAGGTTTTAGAAACTGTTCAGGCTTATTTGTTCAGAGGAAGCTGCGCATTGAGTGTTTTGTCTCAGATTCTGAAAAGTGATAATTGACCTATCAGGCTGAGAGTTGTAAGAAAAGTGATGTCTTTTGTTAGGCAAGCAGATCCATCAACATCCTGTGCTGAGAGTCCTTACGTCCATAAATTTGGGCCACCGAGCTCAGGTTTCTCTACACGAAGATTTGCCTCTGATACAGAATTGCTTTGTCATGAACCTCAATCATATAATGCTGAGGGCTTTGGACAGCCAGGCTTCACCGGAACACCATCTGCTACATTTCAGAACTCGTTTTACACCGAACAAGCTGCATCTACTCCTTACTGTGTAACTGCGAAGGGCCAAACTGCTCCTGCAATCCTGTATAGTCAGTCTGAATCTCAGTTCAATCCATCAACATATTCTCCAGTGGACTCCAATATTTCTCAGCAAAATTCTCAATCCATATCAGAGAATCAGAGCTCTGATCTTGATGTAGAGTTTGATGAAGATGAGATCAGACTAAAGCTCCAGGAACTTGAGCATGCTTTACTCGATGATGGCGATGAGGTCTTGTTTGATATGTCAGGAGGCATTAACAATGAGTGGACTGATCACATGAAGAACACCAATGAATGGACTAATCCCATGAAGAATATCTTGCTTCCAAACTCACCAAAAGAGTCATCACCGGAATCAAGCCTCAGTTGTGCTGACAGCAGTAACAGAGAAGCTCGCCCCCCAAAACAGTTGCTCTTTGATTGTGCGGAAGCAATATCTGAATATAGCATAGATGAAGCACAATCAATCATAATGGAACTTCGACAAAAGGTAGCAATCCAGGGGAACCCTTCTCAGAGAATTGCAGCCTATCTAGTGGAGGGTCTTGCTGCAACAATACAATCTTCAGGAAAAGGCATCTATAGGGCCCTGAGGTGCAAGGAGGCCCCAACGCTATACCAGCTTTCAGCTATGCAGGTCCTCTTTGAAGTATGCCCATGCTTCAGGTTAGGCTTCATGGCCGCAAACTTCGCTATTCTTGAAGCCTGCAAAGGTGAAAAAATTGTACACATCGTTGACTTTGACATCAACCAGGGTAGCCAGTACATAACGCTGATACAGTCCCTACATAATAACAGTAATAAGCCACGCCATTTGAGGATAACTGGTGTTGATGACCCAGAGTCCGTGCAAAGGGTTGTTGGAGGACTGAAGGTTATTGGGCAGCGTTTAGAGAAGCTCGCGGAGGACTGTGGGGTACCATTTGAGTTCAGGGCAGTGGGTGCTAACGTTGGGGAGGTGACGCCCGCAATGCTAGATTGCCATCCTGGAGAAGCCCTTATTGTTAATTTTGCATTCCAGCTGCACCACCTGCCCGATGAAAGTGTTTCCATTGTGAACGAAAGGGACCAGCTCCTCCGTATGGTGAAGGGTCTCCAACCAAAACTCGTCACGTTGGTCGAGCAGGACGCTAATACTAATACTAGCCCATTTCTTACAAGGTTGGTTCACTCAATAAACAGTTTTACCATATCTGAGACACAGAGTTGTCTAAACCAGGGCTATATATATTGCTTAATTTCCCATTTCAGAAAACAATATGGTCTTTCAACTTTAGTATCTGCACTATGCTCTATTATATATGTCATTCCTCATTTAACTTGAATTAGTCATTCAATGCTAACAGGTTTCATGAGGTATACGACTATTACTCAGCACTCTTTGATTCACTTGACGCGACACTTCCAAGGGAAAGTCCAGATAGAATGAATGTGGAGAGGCAGTGCCTCGCTCGAGAAATTGTGAACATCTTGGCTTGTGAAGGTCCTGACCGCGTGGAGAGGTAATTCTTAACCACCACTCGTTCGCTCCCTGGTCTCCTGCACGTTGCAAACTCCTTGTTTAAGTACTCATCTTCAAAACCAACTTTGTTATGCTGCAGGTATGAAGTGGCTGGGAAATGGAGAGCCAGGATGTCCATGGCTGGCTTTGTGCCGTCTCCGTTCAACAACAATGTGATAGATGGTGTAAAATCTGTACTGAAGTCTTACTGTGATAAGTACAAGCTCGAGAAGGTCCATGAGGGGCTTCACTTTGGCTGGGGCGACAAGACTCTCATCGTCTCGTCGGCATGGCAGTAGTCAGTAGAGCTCGAATTGCACCGTAGCACCGCTGCATTTTTGGAGCTCCTGATGCTTGACCGTAAAACAGATGTTTATGACTGTATATTAACCTACATCATATATTCATACCTAACCTTAGCGTGCTCGCTGGCCAGACTTACTGAGCCATATGAGGTCCAGCTAGTTGCTAAGTGAAATATGATGTATAGCACAAGTTATGTAGTATTATTGTGCTGTATTTTTGCCCCTTTTGTTGGGGTAGGATGATAATATGTCGACATTGCTTCATGTATATAACATTTGCGTTATCTATACAGTTTTGGGGTATGGCTATGAGTTATGACAATTCAATTGGCAATGTGTACCAGGAGAATGAGTGTCTGAAAGCTTCGGTGATCACCATTTGACATACGAGGTTATGTGAATTCCACTGTGAGTGCTCAGTTCCGGAACTCCACTTGACTTCTCCAAAACCAGCGCACCTATTATAATATTAAAGTTGAGGAAAAAAAAACCACTACGTTCGCTCTTAAGGCTAGAAATTTTTACATTAATCAAAGGAAAAAAGAAAGATTTACACTATTGATCGTTGTGGATCCATATTATAACGGTTTAGATTAAAAGAAAGAGTTTATGCCAAATACAATACATAAATAATTAAAATTCAGAATAAAATAAAATTAGAAATTTGATTACCATAAAAGAAAGAGTTCATATAACATATAAAAAAAATCAGAATAAAAATAAAAGATAATTAGTAACTTGGTTTCCATATGAATATCAAAATAAAATAAAAATTAGTAGTTGGATTTGTATACGAATTCCAACATAAATATTCGCTCTCAAGGCTAGAAATTATCACATTAATTAGAGAGAAAAAAAGAAAAATATATATCATTGATCGTGGTAGGTCCAAATTATAACGATATAGATTAAGAGAAAGAGTTTCTATCGTTTACAACACAGAAATAAAATAAAATAAAAATTGATATCCGTATGAATTTGTATACAAACTCCTTAAATAAATTTAATTTAGAAGAAAATTAAACAAAAAACAACAACTGGATTTGCATACGAATTTCTAACAAAAATGACTAAAATTTAAAAGAAAAAATGAAAATTAAATGGGTAATTTTTCCATATAACTTACTAAGTAAAAATTCCTTAATAAATATAATTATTAATACAAATAAAAAATAAAATTTTATTTTCATGGGAATTCCAACCAAAGATAACTTGTCGACGATTGGGGAACATACTCCCGCCGAGCTTACTTAGTTGATTGAAGGACCAACTCTTTCCTCTTCTTACGTGAAGGGTTGCGTCCGGAGGATGCTCAGATTCACGGGAAAGGGAACACTCAGAGAATGACACAGTGATTTATCTTAGTTCGGACCTCTCACGAGGGAGATAATAGCCCTACTCCAGCGTGGTGAGATTGTATTATGTGTATTGTCTATATTCTTCTCAGTAGTATCTCTCCCAGAAGGTTCCCCCCTCTCTCGTACATGCACGAGAGGTATTTATAGGTTACAAGGATATTCTCTTAATTGCAGTCCGAGTAACGGACCGTTTAATCGTGGCTAGTGTTTGTTGTAACTGAACCTTGATTCATGCCACGTTCTCATCGTGGGAGTAACGACTCCACATCATGGCATCATTATCGCTCCACGGGCGTTACCACTAATCACGACCATCCGACCATACGCTCTGTAGATGAGCTAGGACGGAGCAAGTATGCTCGGACCCCGTGCTCGGGAGCTAGAGCCGAGCATCGGGCCTATCTCGATTGGCTAACCCGAGCAATGGAAGAGAATACCGGGGGCCATCCTCGGGAACATCCTCGGAGAGTACGCATGGTCAGGTTGGAATTAATTGCCGGGGCACTGAGGTAATTACGAAAATTATCCAATCCCCGACAGGTATATATAGTGGTATAGATGACAGTTGTCTATAATACATCTGTGTCATCTATAAACATGACTAAAAATAACTCATACAATATATTATCTATATAGTTGTCAGTAATGGTCTCTTATACAATTTATAAATTTTTTATATAATGGTGCACACAATACAAGACCTAAGACTGTTTGTTAAATAGTAGATAGTATATTTCTCTTTTCTCCTTCTCTCCTCCACATTACATAATATCCTATATACAATAAACTTACGGCCACCGCTTCATGTGGCGCAGTGTAATCACACTCTGACGTCCGATTTCGGTCCAAACTAAAAGGCTAGGGATGGCAATGGGCCACAATCCCCGTTTCCCCGCGGGAATTCCTCTATTAGGGGATGGAGATGGGGGAATTTCCCCTCGCGGGGGGCTTATCGGGGAGAATATTACCCCCGTCGGGGATCGCGGGGACGGGGATGTTCCACCGTCTTCGCCCCCACAATATCACTAATAGGTAGGAGCAAATGACCCATTCTCAAAAGAAAAAAGAATATATGTGAGATAATTATTAATAAACATGCTAAATATGAATTAATTACTCTAGTGATTCAATCATTACTTTAGTTATTCACTCAAAGTTCAATCACACATGCAGCATTACTCTAATGATTCACTCATACAACATATGGTCTTTCATGTAGCATTTTCGAGGATTAGTTCTCGTCACGGCCCCGCGAACCCGTCGGGGATCAGGGATAGGGGGAATTAAGCCCCGTATACGGAAACGGTGATGGGGATGAAAATGTTTTAGTTACCTGGGATCAGGGATGGGAGGACGTTCCTCATAAGGATTTTCCCTATTGCCACCCTAAAAAAAGGCGCAGTGCACAACAGAGGAGACGAAAATCGAGAACCCAAAAACTTGCTGTCGCTACATTGAATTGAAAAACCCTATTGCCTCTATATTGCATTGCAATGTCAGCATGCCATACTACTATCATTAAGATCGGGAAAAAGGCCAGCTGGAGAACCCCCCACGTCACCTCTCCCTCTCTCCGCTATTTTCAAAAAACCCCTCCAGTTCTATAAATTACGAATAGATCTTTCTAATTTACGCAGAAGTCCTTTGCGATTTTATGTGAGGGCAAGAAAAAATTTTTCGGATTGCGTTTAGGTCCCCCATTCGCTACTTTGCGAAAAGAGACTCCCGTTAAATGCAAATCACGAGCAAGCCATTTTCTACTTTTTCGGGATAGCGATGGGGTCCAAAACTATAACAAACAGGTCCCCGGTTTTTACATCCAGATCATTTCTACATTCTCTCTGAAAAAAATATTTTCATCAACAGAAAGATGTGTGCTTTTTTTTCGGTTCGGTCTCTAAGGTTTCTCGAGCCTCCAAAATTTTGGAAAATACGTCTAGGTCTACTTTTTCTCTGGAAAAAAACGCAGAGTTATTTTTCATTCACGCGAGCGGCATGCGCATTTAAAAATACGTTTAGATTTATTTTTTCTCTGAATTTTTTTTTCTCCGAAAAAACGCAAAATCGTATCGTATTTTTTCCCCGGCTTGGTCTCTAAGGTTTCTCGAGCCTCTAAAAATTTGGAAAATACGTCTAGGTCTACTTTTTCTCCGGAAAAAAACGCAGAGTTATTTTTCGTTCACGTACGCGGCGTGCGCATTTAAAAATACGTCTAGATTTATTTTTTCTCCGAAAAATTATTTTTTCTCCAGGAAAAAAACGCAAAATCGTGTCGTATATTTTTCCCGGCTCGGTCTCTAAGGTTTCTCGAGCCTACAAAAATTTGAAAAATACATTTAGGTCTACTTTTTCTCCGAAAAAAAACGCAGAGTTATTTTTCGTTCATGCGCAGCGTGCGCATTTAAAATACGTCTAGATCTATTTTTTTCTCCGGGAAAAAAAGCAAAATCGTATTCCGTTCACGCGTGCGGCATGCGCCGCGTACTTTTTCCCTAACGCGGCCTCTAAGGATTCGCGAGCCTACAAAAATTTTAAAAATATGTCTAGATCTATTTTTTCTTCGAAAAAACACACAAAATCATTCACTACAGGAATCCTGCAAATTAACATCGGCCATATACCGACGTTAATTAGCCATTTACCGACGTTAATTATAATTAACGTCGGCAAATAGCTAATTAACGTCGGCATCTAGGCCACGATAATTAATCGACGTTAATTATCGTAATTAACGTCGGCTACTGACGTTAATTAATAATTAACGTCGGCCAGACGTGGCCAACAGGGGCCGACGTTAATTAGTAACTAACGTCGGCCTACAACTGGGCCGATGTTGATTACCGCGAAGGCTAATTAACGTCGGCTACATGTGGCCGACGTTAGTTAGCCAGTTGCCGGGTATTTGTCGGATAGATTCGGGTATACCGTAAATTACTAATTAAAGTCGGTCTAGTGGTGACCAACGTTAATTACCAGCTAATTAACGTCGGCTACGACTAGGCCGACGTTAATGAAAAGATGAGAAAGTTGCCTAGAGGGGAGGGGTGAATAGGCAATTTAAAAATTAAACTAAATTTGTCGCAGCGGAAAGAGTATCGGAACTTCCGGTGTTGGATCGGAACTTCCGATTTAATCGGAACTTCCGATACCAGTTCGGAATGTCCGATCGACTTTTGACACGAACAATTAACGACTGAAAACAATGAACTTGAGAAACAATCTGAGAGTGTTAGATCAAAGTAATAAGGAAACCAGCTTAAGTAAAGTAAATGCAATGACACGGATTTGTTCCCGGAGTTCAGATTCTTGAGGGAATCCTACGTCTCCGTTGAGGAGGCTCCAAAGAGCCGGGTCTTTTCCAACCCTTTCCTCCCAAACCTCGGTCACACTTGAGGCTTGGTTCCACTATTGGTTCCTTTCCTTTCGGAGGTGGAGCCGGCCTTCACAAACTTCTCACGGCATCCCACAATCCTTGGGAGCTCGTGAGCGACGCCTAACCGTCTAGGAGTCCTTCAACCTTCAAGAGTAATAAATGCACCGTTGATCGATCTTGGAGGAACACTCTAATGCTCGAGATGAATGACACTTGCTTTTCACTTCAAACTCTAGATCTCAACTATTGTCCTCACTCTCTAGATGATCCCTAAGATCAAAGAGGAGGACTCAATAGAAAGCTAGAAGGTGCTCAAGGTGCTCTAGAGTTCTGCCAACATGAGTGTGTAACCCTCAAATGAGAGAGGAGTGGGGTATTTATAGATTCTTGCAAAAACTAGCCGTTATACACCCACTCAGCTGCATATCGGAACTTCCGATGTCAACATCGGAATGTCCAATATGTGCAAACAATCAGAACTCGAGCGCACCTCAACTGTCGAAAAAGGTGCATCAGAACTTCCGATATCAGCATCGGAACTTCCGATGTTCCCAGAAAAGCACATTGACAAATGCTTCTAAGTCCATATCGGACTGTCCGATATAAACATTGGAACTTCCGACTTAACATCGGAATGTCCGATCTAATATATCGGAATGTCCGATAATTCCAGAGAGCTCCCTTTTTCAGGTTTGAACACATCGGAACTTCCGATGTCAAATATCGGAACTTCCGATATTTCCAGAGAGCACCCTAGAAAGCTTCAACAACGTATCGGAACTTCCGATCGAAAATATCGGAACTTCCGATGCATGTTCCACGCATCGGACTAAAGCAAGCATGCACATCGGAATGTCCGGTCACATCGGAACTTCCGATGTAATATCGGAATGTCCGACTTGAACTTTGATAAAAACACATTCCGGTGCATGCGCGGTGACTTAGGGTCTCAACAAGAATTAAAGTAACATTCATCTGAGCATAGAGACTATCCTAGATCATTTACGATGCATCCCTCTTAATAGTACGGCATTCCTACGACACAAAACATAGAAAATAAAAATACAATGCCGTTTTACTCGGTTAAATTCGTTTGAGGGTATCCTTCGCATGTAGAAGATCTCACATTGAACCTTTTACCTGCTCATAAGCTCATTGAAGACATTAGTCTCTTTAATCGGTTGTCATTAATCAACCAAAACCAATTTGGGGGCCTAGATGCACTTTCAGTTAATTACATAAACCTGGGGCAACTTCTTCCCCTATTTTCATGTTCTGCCAAACAATTCAATACATAATATCAAAAATGAACACAATTCATGAATATAATCAATGCAGCACAGAACATGCATATAATCAAGTCAACCAAACGGTAACGCTTCTGCAATTGTTCATCACAAAGAATAGTTAGAATAGTAAATAATCGACAGTTGAACCAATACCAACTGGCACAGAGAATCTTACCCAAAAGTCACTCCAAACTGCCCCCTGAGAATTCAAGTGCTCGGCATTAGGAGCAAGCAGGTAATGATCCCAACTAGTAGCAACAAATCGCTCGCCATTGTTACCTGTGACCAACCCGGGGTAGTGCAAACGGCAGAGGTTACCTAGCACGTAGTTAACCTGCCTATGGTGTCCTCTGCCGTCAAACTCCGAGTCATCCCATGAACTGCAAGACATACAAATGATATAGTTCCAGTTTGGAAAGAAATGAATTAAGAGATGGTTTAGAAAATACAAACCTATCGCCAATAGGAGCAAGCACGTGCTTATAATGCTTTCAGCAACGTTACGTTCCTGATGCATGACGTCAATGTTGTGCATCAGAATCAAGGCCTTCGTATATGGGAGCTCCCATAATCCACAAATGTGAGTCCAGTTGTGCTCCTCTCCAAACCCTTCAAACCCATCTTCTTTCTCCACCAATTTACTTAGCATATCGGCAATTTCTGACCCAGTTAGACGTTTCGGCGGACCCTTTCTGACAACTGTGTCCTTACGGAAGGCATTACTCTGGAGCCTAAAGGCGTGTCTTGGGGGCAGGAAACGCCTATGGCAATCGAAGTAACAGATCTTTCCACCATTTACAAGGCGAAAACAATCGGTGTCTGAACCACAGATCGGACATGTCAACTTTCCGTGACAGCTCCAGCCAGCAAAAATACCATAGGCCATGAAATCATGGACAGACCACAAATATGCAGCACGAAGGTTGAATTTATGTTTCTTGTATGATCCATACGCCTCTACCCTGTCCATAATTTTTTTAGCTCTTCGATCAAGGGTTTGAGCATCACATTGAGACGCTTTCCAGGATGTTCAGGGCCAGGTATGATGAGGCACAGAAACATAAACTCATATTTCATGCAAAGGGAAGGTGGAAGGTTGTATGGAATAGCAAAGACTGGCCAGCATGAGTATGATGCGGCAGTTGTGTTGAAAGGCGTGAAACCATCGGTCGCCAACCCAATGCGAACATTTCTCGCATCCCTCGCGAAGTCCTCGTCAAAACTATCTAGAGCCTTCCATGCCTCACTATCTGACGGGTGCATCATTACTCCGTCGTTCTCACGCACACCTTCTTTGTGCCACCTCATGTGTCCGCACTTCGCTTTTGAGATAAACAACCGCTTCGGCCTAGGTGTGAGAGGCATGTACCGGGTTGCTTGTGTGCAACATCGGTCGTTACCTTTTCACCTTCTTCGTTCACCACCTCGACAAATCTTGGTTTTTTACACACTAAGCAATGCTTCTGTTCCGCATGCTCCTTCCAGAAAAGCATGCAGTTATCCTTGCACACATCAATCTTCTCATACTTCATACCGAGACCAGACAACAACTTCTTAGACTGGTACATGTCTCTAGGCATCTTATGATTCGCCGGCAGTATATCAGAGATCAATTCTACGAGATCATTGTAACAATTATTTGAGAAGAAATACTTGGACTTAATGGCCATGAGCCGCGTCACAAAAGCAAGCTGGGTCACCTAACAAGCATTGATATTATCCATAAAATATGATTTTACGCACATTGATATTATCCATAAAACATGATTTTACGCACATGATTGAAAAAGCTTATTACTAATGTACATTGCACTAATGTGCTAATGTATCACCTAACAAGCATTTTAGTCAAAAATTGCACTAATGTCGATTTCACTAATGTACTAATGTACTAATCCATAACCAAACTTTAGTAAATTGCATAATGTATTAATATAATTGAACTAAAATTGCATAATCACCTAACAAGCATTTTAGTCAAAAATTGTACTGCAGAAATTAAAAAAAAAACTAACCTGGACGGCGACGGAGCCGGGGCAGCGGTCGGGACCGAGGCGGGCCGACGAGGAGCGGCGGGCAGCGGCGGCGCGGCGGGCGTTACAAGCGGCGGCGGTGCGGCGGGCGGGCGCATAAGCGCGGGCGGGCAGCGGCGCGCGCGTGGCACGGGCAGCGGCGGCGTGGGGGCGGCGTCGGGAGAACGAGCGGGAGCGCGATTATTAGGGCGCGGGCGCGCCAGTTTTTATCCCACGATAATTAACGTCGGCCAGGGCTGGGACCGACGTTAATTAGGTAATTATCATCGGCTGTTCTTCAGGCCGATGTTAATAATATAATTAACGTCGGCTAGAATTCGTGGACCGGCGTTACTTAGCAATTAACGTCGGCCAACTGGGTACCGACGTTAATTACCTAATTAATGTCGGCAAAATCTTCGGCCGACGTTAATTATGATGGCCGATGTTAATTTCCCTGTTTCATGAAGTGATTTTCCATTCATGCGCGTGGCGTGCGCCGCGCTTACGGCCTAGTTGCTTTTATCAGGCATTGGATCAAAACTGGCTGGGATCATTTGACGGTTCTGCAGCAAAACCATTATTCGTTTCCTAAAGGTAACTCCAGTACATCTTGTTTCAAAAAAAAAGGAGAAATTTTACGGTGGATTATACTTATAGTATAAAATATGTAGTAGAAATTACATCTAACCGTTGATTTGTTAAGGGTGTTTCTACTACTCTACTACCAGGTGTAGTATAAGTAAACTCTAGTTAATCTGATCCATTGGATCGAGAAGAATGAACAGTTCATATTCAATTTAGTGTACCGTAAAAGAGCTCAAGAAAACACTACTCCAGTACAGCCTACAGGACAGTAGTATTGCCGGCACTCTCATATGCATTCAGGTACAGGGTTACAGCTGGGAGACTTACAGTCGCAAGAGAGACACAAACGAGTAGAGAAAAACGCAAATCTCGTACCCAAAAAAACACGATGGAGGAGGAAAAGGGTAGAGAACACACAGCCATACAGCTAATCTAACAGACTTACATGCTTGCTATAGTAAGCGGATTCCATACATAAGGCATGCATGCACTTCTCAACCTTTATTGCCTCGCATTTATGTACGGCTCATCGATCTATCTACACTTGGCTGCCCATCTTGTCGGCCGTGGACTCGCCAGCGCCGTCGGCGGCGACCCTGTTGGTGCTCTTCGAGTCGGCCATCTCCACGTCGTCGCCCTGCTTACTGCCGTCCCGCCCACCGGCTCCGCCCTTGTTGTTCCGGTAGATGGCGTACAGGATGAGCTGCGTGGCGCCGAGCAAGCTCCCGCACCCGTTAGGGATCTGCCAGAAAGAGAAGATCAACGCAGGCATGAGCACTACCGGTCGCTAATCAGCCCAAAACATGACGCGGTAATTGATCTGCTAATCATGCGCGCGGTGTACATGTGGTTCCGCTTGTTTTACAAGGTACGCATAAAGGCCATGGCGGCGGGCGTGCATGGGCGCTGCCTAGCCTCTTCGACGCGCTCCATTTACTCGAGCACGTTGCGTGCGCAGCGCGCATGTGGCCGTGCGTGGTCGGCGGCCACAAACTTTACGCACGCATTTGCACTCCGGCTCGAACGAGTGAATGACCCGGCCGGCAAGACCGCAAGGTCCGCAAGAGCATGCATCTAGTAGTGATAAATCGCCCGGCCCAAGACAACGATAAGGCAACTGACGGAGAAACGCCTAGAATCAAATGTCCGTTGATTACTGCATACATAATCAAAACTAAGGAAACGACTGTGACAGTGGTATTTGCTTTTGTACACAGTTGTTTGACGTGTGTCGCAATCGACCGAGCGAGGCATGCGATCAAGAGAAGCGTTGATCTTGGTAGACCGGGCAGGCTTAATTTTTCGAAGTTGAGCTCTGTACTTACCACGACGAAGGGGTCGCCGCCGAGCAAGCCGTAGATGAACCAGGAGGTGCCGCACAGGAACACCGCCAGCGACAGCAGAAACGGCATGTACTCCACACTCTTCGTCTTGATCACCAGCCTCTGCAACAATCAGTCGAGCAATGATCACCAAATTAGTACAAGTTAGTAACATGTACAGTCGCATCAAACCAAGCCGGTAGCCACCATGAAAAAGCTAGCTGATTCGCACGAAGATCAAAACACCGTGCTGCTGTACGTACGTACCATGATGGAGAGGGGCGAGGCGTACATGCAGATGGAGAAGATGGTCATGGCGAGGCCGCAGAAAAGCTTGCGGCCCTGGCCGCGCAAGGCCAGCATCGAGACGAGCGCCACCATCGCAAACACCGCCGCGACGGCCGACGCGAGGCCGAGCGTCCGCAGCCTCGTCTTCTTGCTCGACGCGAAGAGCAGGAAGGTCACCACGTACGCCGTCTCGATCGCCGCGCCCGCGCCGTTGATCGTCGACACCAGGATGTTGTTCGGGGACACGAACGGCAGCCCATACCTTCAGATTCCACCAACAATGGTTTAGCCTCTTTTGTTTCATCGATCGTACGTATTGCAAAAAATTTCAAGCTGTCTGGAAATTTATCAGCATGTTTAATTCTGCATAGCCTTGATGATACTATCTATATCAGGATGTACGGTCCACACTAGTTAGGTGTCACCGACCATTTGATCTGCACTGAGCCACGTGGCAGGACAAGAATCAATTGAGATGACAGGCCATGGATCTCCAACCTCATGGTGAGGCCCATCCAGACTTGTGGCATGGCCTATTGGCTGTACAACACAGCAAACTCATGCGGATTTGAGAGCTCTTCCGTTTTTATTTGGCCACTAGCTACCAATACCATGCACCTACTGTTTCATAGATTCTACTACCGTTTGCTGTTAAACTTTCTATGAGATATCTACATTCTAAACAGGCTATACCAGACTGCTTCATTCATTCGTATTTTTAGCATATATTCAACCACTTTCTTTCAGATATGTAGTGTAACTTATATTGGTTTCTCTGCAAATTTTGAGTAGTTTACCATGCGGAGAGGAGGCAGTTGAGGAGTGTCATGTTGTATGGCACCCCGGAGAAGTCCTCTGTCGATTTCCTTCGAATGATCCTCCAGAAGGTAGGACTGTGAAAAAAAGTTCACAGATTAGTTAGACGCTGGAACTAGCACGTCTATTCAGTATATTATCAGACAAAGAAAGGGACATGTGGAATTGAAGGTGGCAATATGTATAGGTGGATTTGCCCGAAGTTTCTAGTTTAAATTACTAGAATAAATGAAGTAAAATAAGATGGATGTACCCAGCGCACGCGCGCACACACACACAAAATCTAGCTCTTTCTTATGAACTAGTCCACGGTGATAACTTCTTTAGCTGAGACAAAGGTTGTGCATGCCATTGCTGTGGGTATGCAAATTCGCTTAAGAAATGATATGTTCCCTAAATTCACCGAAGATCTGTTTGGAACGTAGAAATTTCAGAAAAATATTATAAAATTTTCACAATAATCTAAAAGAATTTATACGTTTCAAACAGAACCTGGATTAAGTCAAAATACAGAAGAAAAAAAAAGAGGGTAATCCAAAAACTCTTTGCTTTCTCTTCACCTCCATTTTTTAACCCTCTCTTGGAAATAACATCAACTGATCCCCCCTCGAAAAAAAAACAACTGATCCAACAGAGATGATGATGCATAAGATACTTACACCGGGGACAGGAAGAGAAAGAGAGCAATGACATTGCCTGAAATGACACAACCAAGCAGTAAGTTGACGGGACCCAACAAGAACACCCACCAATTAAAACCAAAAAAAATTTACAAGATGTTAATGTCACCACTACAAGGATGAAGGGCAATAACACTTACCAGAAATTCCAAAGAAGAACTTCGCCACATCCTCCATCTCTTGCTCTCTTTTAGTTTCTTGCACTTACGAACTTAGCTTCTACTTCAACGACCCAAAACAAGTTGAAAGACAGCCTCCAAAGCTCTCTTCTTCTGAGAAGGAGATGCTAGTGTGCAAGTGCTAAATTGCTCAACAAGAACCACAACTAAATGACAATGTGATGTGTGTTTGTATGTGAGGATGGATGGATGGATGGATACGTGGACGGTTGCATGTATATATAGGAAGAGTTGGAGGTAGAGAGAGGAGGTGTCGTTGGGTTCAGGGGAGTGCCTATTGATTACGTTCTTATCTTGACCTCCCTGAAAACGAGTGCCCGTGTTGACGTGGAGTGTCGGGACAGTAAATAGTATTGTTTCAGGCACTATCGATCACATATGTGAAGCTTCTTATGTTGTCACCACACAAGTCTAAAATTCACATCACCATCTACCATTCAGTGCACCATCTAGTTGAACACTATTGACAAAGTACTCATATTTTCGCGCTAGTATTTCGTCCGGTGTTTGTGGTGTATAGATCGTCTGCGTTTCGAAGGACCTATGTTTTTTTTGTTAGAAAAGAGAAGAAGAATGGAGAATCTGGCATGCTTTTCCATGTTGTTTTTCCAGTTGAATCGATGCCAAATCTCTGAAACTTCTGAAGATATACCAACCACCAGGTCCACCACTAACTCCTGACGGATGACAGAGTATTCTGGGTGCTATTAATCGGCAGTCCTGATTTATATAATCGAAATGATTTCTCAAAATAAATCACTCGATTAATTTGACAAAATAAATTTTTGAAAGAGACCATTTCTTACAATTAATACTTCTATACATCATTCAACCTGATGGGTATAATTAGTTTGAACAGCGAAGTAATTAATCACTACATGTCAGTTAGACGTCGTCTGTGTTGTTTTTCTGAAAGATTTAGAGGGTCCATCAGTATAATATAGGTCAAGACCGTCGTCGATAATTTACGGTTAAACCATATATATATATATATATATGCGCCTGTCATGAGGTGTTTTACTCGAAGCAGTCTCCTAAGACAGCGACAAGACTTCTCTGCTTACTAGTATATGCTCCACGATTCTACGTACATACATACGTGGGCGCCTAATACTTAGCCATGCATGTAATGTAAACAATGTGCTTGTCATTGCTCATAAGGACTCAAATTCATCCGGTACAAGTGTACAACATACAAACATATAAGCTTATATAGTCATCGATCATTCATCATGCAAAGCAGGTTTACATTATATAGTGGACGAGCAAAATTTTGTTACAACATGCATAAATACGCGTGTCTACGACGATATGGATTAGAACATAATCAAAATAGTGCCAGCAGAATGACGACGGATCAACGAACGTGTTGAAGTGCATATAAATACTGCATGCCCATGTCCGATGTTGCCATGTTGTCAGACATCGCAGAAGGTGCAGCACATCTGTTTCTGCCATATTGTCAGTTTCTTAGCAGCTAGAGCTACATATATATTTTTTCACAGAAGCCGAATCCATCAGTTTCTCATTTCTGTCAAAGGTGCAGCACATCTGTAATTCAACTTTGCATCGAAGCATGTAGAAGACAAGGCAGCAGCACTAGCGATAGTCTCCGTGCATGCGCGCTTTGACAAGACGGTTGGGCTTGAGCCGAGGAGGGCAAGGCATGCATGCAGGTACCCACCACCTACACTACTCGTGATGGCAATGGCAGAATATTCACCCGGCCACTTTCTCAGTCTCTCCTTCGCCATGGGCACCATCGAGCTCGAGCTTGGCTTATCAAAGTACACGACCAGTCCTTAAAATTGAATCCAAATCGAACACCCGGCGAAATGAAAGAACATAAACAGAAGAAACCTCTGAGGATAATTCTTGCGTGAGGATTCGCTCCTCACTATCGGTTCGGTGCAGACCACACCGACCGAAGTAAAATCACCCATCAGCGACGATGATCGGCAAATAATTAAGTGAATTCTAATGATATATGTTAAATAAACTAGATAATGAAAGTATACGGTAGGTAGATAATAGAAATCTAATCTAAACATTGATTTATTGAGCATTTTTTATAATTAAATACTAACTAATTGATTTATTAAATAAAAAAATATTTATATTAATTTTTGTGTACCGTAAAAGAGTTTTTTTTTTTAAAAAAAAAAAAAAAACTAGTTACACGCTCCTATATATATCAGTGCTTTCCGATGGGGACACGGGCTAGCCACATCAAGAGATTCCGAACGCATCCGGCCGCGAAGTAAGACAAGAGGCCGCGGGGAGGTGGCAAACGCGTCCACACGATCCTTGTGGATACGTGACGGCCGGTCATTGCACGCAAAAAAAGTTTAATTTTGGGGGGCAATATCAATATGTGTGCTTTTGTTGGAGATGTTGGTGTATTAATTCTCAGCATTTCTGTTGGATACATCGATCATTGACACTTTGGGAAGGGAGTAGGATGATCGTTCTCATTTGGTGAAAGCACGCGTCGGGTGCCGTTCATCCGGTTAATTTCATTCCTACACCTTATATGCAAGTAATCCTATGTCTCAGCCACGGCCACGAAATTTAAAAGATACTAATGAAATACTAACAAAAAATAAGCGAACGAAACATAAATCGAACTATCCGAAGATAAAAGGTAGGAGGTGCGTTGCCCAGGCGATCTCTGTTGGATCCGCCCTCTGTTAATTAAAAAGAGTCACATATATAATTGACTCCTCTACACTAGCGATCTGGTACTGCCTATATATATACTAGAAAATTGAGCGGCCGCGCCTACGTGAATGAAAAAATCGAAAAAATGTTTTTATAAAAAAAACGGAACACGCTAATACATTAATTAAATTTTTACATGCTTAGAAGGAAAAACGGACCACAAAAACATTTTTTTCGGGTAAAACGGAGAAACAAAACATTTTTTCCATGCTTCGGAGGAAAAACGGACCACCAAAATATTTTTCGGTTTTTTTTAGGAAAAACGGAGAAACGAAAACATTTTTTCCATGTTACGGAGGAAAAACGGACCACAAAAACATTTTTTCCGGGCAAAACGGAGAAACGAAAACATTTTTTGCATGCTCCGGAGGAAAAACGGACCACAAAAACATTTTCCGGTTTTTTTAGGAAAAACGGTCAACGAAAACATTTTTTCCATGCTCCGGAGGGAAAACGGACAACAAAAACATTTTCGGGCAAAGCGGAGAAACGAAAATATTTTTCCATGCTCGAAGGGAAAGCGGACCACAAAAACATTTTTTGGGTAAAACGGAGAAACAAAACATTTTTCCATGCTCCGGAGGAAAAACGGACCACCAAAATATTTTTCAGTTTTTTTTAGGAAAAACAGAGAAACGAAAACATTTTTCATGCTCGGAGGAAAAGCGGACCACAAAAACATTTTTTCCGGGCAAAACGGAGAAACGCAAAAAAAATTTTGCATGCTCCGGAGGAAAAACGGACCACCAAAATATTTTTCGGTTTTTTAGGCAAAACGGATTTTTTCCATGCTCCGGAGGGAAAACGGACCACAAAAACTTTTTTTTCGGGTAAATCTGATAAACATAACATTTTTTCCATGCTCGAGGGAAAGCGGACCACAAAAACATTTTTGGGCAAAGCGGAGAAACGAAAACATTTTTCAATGCTCGGAGGGAAAAGCGGACCACAAAAACATTTTTGGGGCAAAGCGGAGAAAGGACACGAACGAAAAGCGCACGGACCTATTTGTTATGATTTTGGACATGTTCGCTATTTTGAAAAACTATAAAAGGGCTCGTTTACGATTCGTATTTAACAGGAGGTTCTTTACGTAAAACGGCGAAGGAGGGACCTAAACGCGAACCGAGGAAAAAATCTTCCTCTCACAAAAAATTGCAAAAGGACCTATCCGTAATTTCAAAAACTGGGAGGGCTTTTCTGCAAAAAGAGGAAAGAGAAGGTGGAGGTGAGGTGGATGCTCTAGGAGGGCTTCAAACCTCCCGAGTGTAAGGGAGGGATAATACGGGGTTAATTAATTCTAGTTTATGGTGGTTTCGTCTACGCTTGCTATCTACGTTGTTCTTGGGAACTTTTGCTGTTCTTTGCTGCAAGAATTCTCTGGAGCTTTGGGTGACCATGCATTGTGGCAAAATTCCTGCGTGCGTCTTTTATCGGACGATCATCGATGGATATGATCGGATAGTGATAGGGCATCTCGCGCGTGCACAAGTTCTGTGTTCACCAATTAAGATCGCAAGGCGCTGTCGATCTACTGACGTGACTACTGAGTTACGCACCTTTTGACTGGAAATGAGGTATACTAGATAGACTACATTCTCGACATGAGCAGTTTTCTGAATTGTGGTTCTCCAATTTCTAGCCTACAAGTGGGAGATGAAGTTGCGGCTAAGTTAAACTACGTATATCTTAGGTTGATATGTATTGTAATCGAAGAGTTATATCTGGGGCTTAGCTTAATTTGCCGAATTAGGTTAAAGCTTAAGTAAATGTTTCTCTTGACATTTTCTCCTTTACATCATACACCCTCTAATCACAAAAGAATATCGTTTTAAACATCGACATAATCTTTAAAACACACCTTTAACATGCTAATTTCTATTGTAATACACTTATAAAACACAACAAAATTATACTTTTATGAAAGTTATTTTTGTACAAATCAATACATATCATTTTTATGTGTTCAATATAAATATTAAAAAAATATATTGATGGACAAAGTTTACAAAGTTTGACTGCACGTACGCTAAAACAACATTCTTTTGTAATCGGATGGAGTAAATGTCTAAAGTCGAATTAATGATAGCTACATGGATTTTATTTTTTTCCTTCACTTTTAGGGTTTGTTTGTTTTTGTTTTGTATTTATCTAAAAGCTGATTCTGAATTGTGGTTATAGAGAAGGTAATCCTCTAAAAACTAAAATCTAAAAGCATATATAAAGTGGATTATAGATTCTAGTGCATATGGATGGACTGGATTGTGAGAATCAGATTCTAGAATTGAGCTGTTTGTTTTTTATTCGGCTTTTGGGGTCAGAATCCAGAATCAAAAGCAAAAACAAACAAGCCCTAAGATTACCCATGAATCCTGGCATGAGACTACATATATATCACTTAAATGAACTCCCACCTTCATTATACCGCTTAAATGATGTTTTTATACCTCTTTATCTTTTTTTAGTATACTCTAATACTGATTATAAGATACTCCAAAGTGAGTTCCTCAGAAAATTTCATCAAACTCCACTCTATAGCATAATGTATTTATATACTCCTTTACATATGGAGAAAGATATATAGCAAAAAATAAAGGGTTCCGATAATTTTTTTTAACCATGTCACATTAGAGTATCTTAGAATTATACTGAAACTGATAAAAGAGTATAACAGATTTATTTAAGTGGTGTATTGGATGTGGGAGCATGTATTCAATGGGAAATTAAAGTAATTGAAACCCCACAAGAGTGATTATTAAAAGATATTTCATACCAACGCAATTTTGCAACAATCACATAAAAAATACATATTAAAATGTGTGGTGGAGCCAACGTTATTTCGAAATCAAGACAAGTAGTACTAACAAGGCCGCAGAAAGGAATATCTCCATTTGCGGTGCTCTGCCCTCCGGAAGAGTGAGCAGCGAATCGGGGAATGTGATGTCTGTGAAACCGTGTTTACGCTCTGCTTCTGGTTATTGCTCATCTTTGACATTTGGGCTTCCTCTCTCCTGTACCCGCTAACCACTGTTACTGCTTGAGTTTTTCTTTCTTTCTTTATTACATATACTTGACTGATTAGCAACAGGTATAACTCTTGACGCTTGGGTCTTTGCTAAAATCCAAAACAAAAGGGAAACTTGCTAAAAGATGCATTCGACGTCACCCCTTTTCCATTTTAGGTGATTTTTAGCACATTCAAAATTCAAATTCTCACAACTTTTGCAAATGAACTGCAATTTAAGTGAAACTAGTTTCAAATTTTTTCTAAAATCATATAATTTTTGTTTCTATATAAATATTTGAATATGGAATTTTTTGAATTCATTTACTTCTTATTGTTGCTTTGCGATGAACTGCATGTAGATGCCGTCACTTTGAAAATTTTCACCGTCGACCTTGACACAACTCAAGAATTCAACAAGCAAGCCAAGCACCTCCTTTGATCATGTTGAAGCTATTATTTCACTTAAGTTATATTATTTTATTAATTTATTTGATTCAGATATATACGAAAAAAATCTCAAAATACACCGATCGACGGATAATAATACATGTTTCAAAAAATATTAGAGATCGAGTTGGGGAAAAAAAGTCTAGAGATAGAGACCGACACATATTTCTGCTGATGAAAACATTTTTTTTTGGGAAAAATGGAGAAAGGACCTAGATGTAAGGAGCGAAGACCAGTTTGTTATGTTTTTGGACCTGATCACTACCCTAAAAAAATTAGAAAAGGGCTCGTTCGTGATTTGTATTTAACAGGAGTTTTTTTTCTGTAAAGAAACGAACGAGGGACCTCAACGCGATTCGAAAACGTTTTCCTTCCCCTCAAAAAAAATCATGGAGGACCTTTTTGTAACTCGCAGGGACCTATCCGTGATTTAAAGGAAGCCGAAGGGCTTTTCCGCAAAATTCCGAGGGCGATGACGTGGAGGCCTCCATTGCTCTCGGTTGTGTTCGCCTGTAATATATGTCATATTGATGACTACTTCAACGCTCCACTTGGAAGGAGTTTAGGGACCGGATTACTCTGGTACACCGTACACGCATGCATGTATCAGTGGAAAACGAAGCCAGAATTGAGCCCTATAGGCCTTTGACCGAACAAAAACTTCCAAAGCTAAGGTAGGTTCCCTCCCATTCATGGCGACGAGCATGATTCACTACGATCAAATGTAATTTAAGATACATAAATGCACCCTGATTCGAAGGGCCGATCCACTGGCCAGCGTTGCACTAGGATCTCTCAACTTAATTGGAGTTGGACATTGCCATCCATGAAAGGGCTCTAACCCTAGCCATGTACGTGCATGCATCTATATCGGACTAATCTGATCTATTGGATCGAGAAGAATGAAATTCATATTCAATTTAGTGTACCGTAAAAGAGCTCAAGAAAAAACTACTCCGGTACAGCACTACTACAAAATCGGGCATCACAACCGGCCTATTAGAAACGGTTTGGTGCGAACCGGTTGTAATGCTCGCACCAGAAGCGGCTCGTGGCAACAGACCGGAGGGGATCTCTAGAAGCGGTTCGTGGCACGAA
Organism: Rhipidocladum racemiflorum; assembly: GCA_036346355.1. Taxonomy (NCBI): domain Eukaryota; kingdom Viridiplantae; phylum Streptophyta; class Magnoliopsida; order Poales; family Poaceae; genus Rhipidocladum; species Rhipidocladum racemiflorum. The sequence goes on along the minus strand of CM070578.1, from coordinate 11,001,990 downwards.
CCCCTTCTAAAGCCTCACCTTTAGAAGCGGTTCGTGACACGAACCCCTTCTAAAGATCTTTACAAGCGGTTCGTGTCACCGCTTGTAAAGATCTTTAGAAGGGGTTCGTGTCACGAACCGCTTCTAAAGCTGGGGCTTTAGAAGGGGTTCGTGACATGAACCGCTTCTAAAGACCCCATTCAGAAGGCTTGTAGAAGCCTAGTTTTAGAAATAATAAAAGGAATGCGTGCCCTACTCTATCAGAGAGCACGCGTGGATGGGTTGGCTAGATGGATGAGGCGAGTCACGAGGATGGAGTGCTGGTCGTGGGTTCGAATCCTGTTCCCACGATATTATTACTGCCTTTTACCGCTTGGTATCGCACCACCACAAGCGGTTCCCTTCGAGGTATCACAACTGGTTGCCTAGAAGCGGTTGTAAAACCGTTTCTAGAAGTGGTTTCGAACCGCTTCTAGAAGCCTACAAGACAGTAGTATTGCTGGCACTCTCATATGCATTCAGGTACAGGGTTACAGCTGGGAGACTTACAGTCGCAAGAGAGACACAAACGAGTAGAGAAAAACGCAAATCTCGTACCCAAAAAAAACACGATGGAGGAGGGAAAGGGTAGAGAACACACAGCCATACAGCTAATCTAACAGACTTACAAGGTTGCTATAGTAAGCGGATTCCATACATAAGGCATGCACTTCTCAACCTTTATTGCCTCGCATTTATGTACGGCTCATCGATCTATCTACACTTGGCTGCCCATCTTGGCGGCCGTGGACTCGCCAGCGCCGTCGGCGGCGACCCTGTTGGTGCTCTTCGAGTCGGCCATCTCCACGTCGTCGCCCTGCTTACTGCCGTCCCGCCCACCGGCTCCGCCCTTGTTGTTCCGGTAGATGGCGTACAGGATGAGCTGCGTGGCGCCGAGCAAGCTCCCGCACCCGTTAGGGATCTGCCAGAAAGCGAAGATCAACGCAGGCATGAGCACTACCGGTCGCTAATCAGCCCAAAACATGACGCGGTAATTGATCTGCTAATCATGCGCGCGGTGTACATGTGGTTCCGCTTGTTTTACAAGGTACGCATAAAGGCCATGGCGGCGGGCGTGCATGTGGCCGTGCGTGGTCGGCGGCCACAAACTTTACGCACGCATCAGCGAATTTGCACTCCGGCTCGAACGAGTGAATGACCCGGCCGGCAAGACCGCAAGAGCATGCATCTAGTAGTGATAAATCGCCGGGTCCAAGACAACGATAAGGCAACTGACGGAGAAACGCCTAGAATCAAATGTCCATTGATTACTGCATACATGATCAAAACTAAGGAAACGACGGTGACTGCAGTTGGTATTTGCTTTTGTACACAGTTGTTTGACGTGTGTCGCAATCGACCGAGCGAGGCATGCGATCAAGAGAAGCGTTGATCTTGGTAGACCGGGCAGGCTTAATTTTTCGAAGTTGAGCTCTGTACTTACCACGACGAAGGGGTCGCCGCCGAGCAAGCCGTAGATGAACCAGGAGGTGCCGCACAGGAACACCGCCAGCGACAGCAGAAACGGCATGTACTCCACGCTCTTCGTCTTGATCACCAGCCTCTGCAACAATCAGTCCAGCAATCGACCAAATTAGTATAAGTTAGTAACATGTACAGTCGCATCAAACCAAGCCGGTAGCCACCATGAAAAAGCTAGCTAATTCGCACGAAGGTCAAAGCACCGTGCTGCAGTACGTACGTACCATGATGGAGAGGGGCGAGGCGTACATGCAGATGGAGAAGATGGTCATGGCGAGGCCGCAGAAAAGCTTGCGGCCCTGGCCGCGCAAGGCCAGCATCGAGACGAGCGCCACCAGCGCAAACACCGCCGCGACGGCCGACGCGAAGCCGAGCGTCCGCAGCCTCGTTTTCTTGCTCGACGCGAAGAGCAGGAAGGTCACCACGTACGCCGTCTCGATCGCCGCGCCCGCGCCGTTGATCGTCGACACCAGGATGTTGTTCGGGGACACGAACGGCAGCCCATACCTTCAGAATCCACCAAGAATGGTTTAGCTTCTTTTGCTTCATCGATCGTACGTATTGCAAAAAAATTCAAGCTGTCTGGAAATTTATCAGCATGTTTAATTCTGCATAGCCTTGATGATACTACTATCTACATCAGGATGTACGGCCCGCACATGTTAGGTGTCACCGACCATTTGATCTGCATTGAGCCACGTGGCAGGACAAGAATCAATTGAGATGACAGGCCATGGATCTCCCAACCTCATGGTGAGGCCCATCCAGACTTGTGGCATGGCCTATTGGCTGTACAACACAGCAAACTCATGTAGATTTGAGAGCTCTTCCGTTTCTATTTGGCCACTAGCTAGTAGCTACCATGCACCTACTGTTTCATAGATTCTACTACCGTTTGCTGTTAAACTTTCTATGAGATATCTACATTCTAAACAGGCTATACCAGACTGTTTCATTCATTCATATTTTTAGCATATATTCAACCGCTTTCTTTCAGATATGTAGTCTAACTTGTATTGCTTTCTCTGCAAATTTTGAGTAGTTTACCATGCGGAGAGGAGGCAGTTGAGGAGTGTCATGTTGTATGGCACCCCGGAGAAGTCCTCTGTCGATTTCCTTCGAATGATCCTCCAGAAGGTAGGACTGTGAAAAAAAGTTCACAGATTAGTTAGACGCTGGAACTAGCACGTCTATTCAGTATATTATCAGACAAAGAAAGGGACATGTGGAATTGAAGGTGGCAATATGTATAGGTGGATTTGCCCGAAGTTTCTAGTTTAAATTACTAGAATAAATGAAGTAAAATAAGATGGATGTACCCAGCGCACGCGCGCGCGCACACACACAAAATCTAGCTCTTTCTTATGAACTAGTCCACGGTGATAACTTCTTTAGCTGAGACAAAGGTTGTGCATGCCATTGCTGTGGGTATGCAAATTCGCTTAAGAAATGATATGTTCCCTAAATTCACCGAAGATCTGTTTGGAACGTAGAAATTTCAGAAAAATATTATAAAATTTTCACAATAATCTAAAAGAATTTATACGTTTCAAACAGAACCTGGATTAAGTCAAAATACAGAAGAAAAAAAAAGAGGGTAATCCAAAAACTCTTTGCTTTCTCTTCACCTCCATTTTTTAACCCTCTCTTGGAAATAACATCAACTGATCCCCCCTCGAAAAAAAAAACAACTGATCCAACAGAGATGATGATGCATAAGATACTTACACCGGGGACAGGAAGAGAAAGAGAGCAATGACATTGCCTGAAATGACACAACCAAGCAGTAAGTTGACGGGACCCAACAAGAACACCCACCAATTAAAACCAAAAATTTTTTACAAGATGTTAATGTCACCACTACAAGGATGAAGAGCAATAACACTTACCAGAAATTCCAAACAAGAACTTCGCCACATCCTCCATCTCTTGCTCTCTTTTAGTTTCTTGCACTTACGAACTTAGCTTCTACTTCAACGACCCAAAACAAGTTGAAAGACAGGCTCCAAAGCTCTGTTCTTCTGAGAAGGAGATGCTAGTGTGCAAGTGCTAAATTGCTCAACAAGAACCACAACTAAATGACAATGTGATGTGTGTTTGTATGTGAGGATGGATGGATGGATGGATACGTGGACGGTTGCATGTATATATAGGAAGAGTTGGAGGTAGAGAGAGGAGGTGTCGTTGGGTTCAGGGGAGTGCCTATTGATTACGTTCTTATCTTGACCTCCCTGAAAACGAGTGCCCGTATAGACGTGGAGTGTCGGGACAGTAAACAGTATTGTTTCAAGCACTATCGATCACATATGTGAAGCTTCTTATGTTGTCACCACACAAGTCTAAACTTCACATCACCATCTACCATTCAGTGCACCATCTAATTGAACACTATTGACAAAGTACTCATATTTTCGCGCTAGTATTTCGTCCGGTGTTTGTGGTGTATAGATCGTCTGCGTTTCGAAGGACCTATGTTTTTTTCTTTAGAAAAGAGAAGAAGAATGGAGAATCTGGCATGCTTTTCCATGTTGTTTTTCCAGTTGAATCGATGCCAAATCTCTGAAACTTCTGAAGATATACCAACCACCAGGTCCACGATTAACTCCTGACGGATGACAGAGTATTCTGGGTGCTATTAATCGGCAGTCCTGATTTATGTAATCGAAATGATTTCTCAAAATAAATCACTTGATTATTTATATTTATATATATATATATATACGCGCCTGTCATGAGGTGTTTTATTCGAAGCAGACTCCTAAGACAGCGACAAGACTTCTCTGCTTACTAGTATATGCTCCACGATTCTACGTACATACATACGTGGGCGCCTAATACTTAGCCATGCATGTAATGTAAACAATGTGCTTGTCATTGCTCATAAGGACTCAAATTCATCCGGTACAATACAAGTGTACAACATATAAACATATAAGCTTTATATAGTCGTCGATCCTTCATCATGCAAAGCAGGTTTACATTATATAGTGGACGAGCAAAATTTTGTTACAACATGCATAAATACGCGTGTCTACGACGAGATGGATTAGAACATAATCAAAATAGTGCCAGCAGAGACGTCAGTGACGAACGTGTTGAAGTGCATATATATAAATACTGCATGCCCATGTGCCCGATGTTGCCATGTTGTCAAACATCGCAGAAGGCTACAAGATATGGCCAAACTTGACGCAAATCTCAGGCTACAAATAAGCTAGCTAGCTGTTAATTCTTGGCGTTTTGCGATGTCAAATCTCAAATGTGCGAGGATAAGCATATATGCAATGCAACTCGGAGCAATGCATGCATGCAAAGGTGTACACGCAGCTCATGACCCAAGGCATCAACGGCTTGGGATGTTTGGTTTGTGTCCATTGCTTATTAATGCTTGCCATGCTAAATTTTGGTAGTGTTAACTAAATTTGGCAAACATTTGGTTTGCAATCAAACTTTGACTAGATTCTCTTCACCATTGTCATGTCAAATTTTTCTAGTTCATTTTCTTGCCAATGGTTGGCCAAGTTTTGACCACCAATTTGGGCACCAAATTTTTGGTAAGACTTGGCTTGGCAAATTTGGCTTCAAACCAAACAGCTCGTAGGTACATCTCTGGTCCATGTGGCAATGCTATCCGGTCATGTCGATAATTGACTCAGTCGATGGAGAAGCCCAAACATGCAGTCTAGAATTTCTGCCAAATTGTCAGTTTCTTAGCAACTAGAGCTATATATATATTTTTTCACAGAAGCCGAATCCATCAGTTTCTCATTTCTGTCAAAGTTGCAGCACATCTGTAATTCAACTTTGCATCGAAGCATGTAGAAGACAAGGCAGCAGCACTAGCGACAGTCTCCGTGCATGCGCGCTTTGACAAGACGGTTGGGCTTGAGCCGAGGAGGGCAAGGCATGCATGCAGGTACCCACCACCTACACTACTCGTGATGGCAATGGCAGAATATTCGCCCGGCCACTTTCTCAGTCTCTCCTTCGCCATGGGCACCATCGAGCTCGAACTTGGCTTATCAAAGTACACGACCCGTCCTTAAAATTGAATCCAAATCGAACACCCGTCGAAATGAAAGAGCATAAACAGAAGAAACCTCCAAGGATAATTCTTGCGTGAGGATTCGCTCCTCACTATCGGTTCGGTGCAGACCACACCGACCGAAGTAAAATCACCCATCAGCGACGATGATCGGCAAATAATTAAGTGAATTCTAATGATATATGTTAAATAAACTAGATAATGAAAGTATACGGTAGGTAGATAATAGAAATCTAATCTAAACATTGATTTATTGAGCATTTTTTATAATTAAATACTAACTAATTGATTTATTAAATAAAAAAATATTTATATTAATTTTTGTGTACCGTAAAAGAGTTTTTTTTTTTAAAAAAAAAAAAAAAACTAGTTACACGCTCCTATATATATCAGTGCTTTCCGATGGGGACACGGGCTAGCCACATCAAGAGATTCCGAACGCATCCGGCCGCGAAGTAAGACAAGAGGCCGCGGGGAGGTGGCAAACGCGTCCACACGATCCTTGTGGATACGTGACGGCCGGTCATTGCACGCAAAAAAAGTTTAATTTTGGGGGGCAATATCAATATGTGTGCTTTTGTTGGAGATGTTGGTGTATTAATTCTCAGCATTTCTGTTGGATACATCGATCATTGCACTGGGAAGCTGGGAGTAGGATGATCGTTCACGCTGGTGAAAGCACGCGGCCGGGTGCCGTTCATCCGGGGTTAATTTCATTCCTACACCTTATATGCAAGTAATCCTATGTCTCAGCGCCGGTCACAGAAATTTAAAAGATACTAATGAAATACTAACAAAAAATAAGCGAACGAAACATAAATCGAACTATCCGAAGATAAAAGGTAGGAGGTGCGTTGCCCAGGCGATCTCTGTTGGATCCGCCCTCTGTTAATTAAAAAGAGTCACATATATAATTGACTCCTCTACACTAGCGATCTGGTACTGCCTATATATATACTAGAAAATTGAGCGCGGCGGCACGCCGCACACGTGAATGAAAAAATCGAAAAAATGTTTTTATAAAAAAAACGGACCACGAGAATACTTTAATACATTTTTTCCATGCTTTGAAGGAAAAACGGACCACAAAAACATTTTTTTCGGGTAAAACGGAGAAACAAAACATTTTTTCCATGCTTCGGAGGAAAAACGGACCACCAAAATATTTTTCGGTTTTTTTTAGGAAAAACGGAGAAACGAAAACATTTTTTCCATGTTACGGAGGAAAAACGGACCACAAAAACATTTTTTCCGGGCAAAACGGAGAAACGAAAACATTTTTTGCATGCTCCGGAGGAAAAACGGACCACAAAAACATTTTCCGGTTTTTTTAGGAAAAACGGTCAACGAAAACATTTTTTCCATGCTCCGGAGGGAAAACGGACAACAAAAACATTTTTCCCGGGCAAAACGGAGAAACGAAAATATTTTTTCCATGCTCCGAAGGGAAAACGGACCACAAAAACATTTTTTTCGGGTAAAACGGAGAAACAAAACATTTTTTCCATGCTCCGGAGAAAAAACGGACCACCAAAATATTTTTCGGTTTTTAGGAAAACAGAGAAACGAAAACATTTTTCATGCTCCGGAGGAAAAACGGACCACAAAAACATTTTTTCCGGGCAAAACGGAGAAACGAAAACATTTATTGCATGCTCCGGAGGACAAACGGACCACCAAAATATTTTTCGGTTTTTTTTAGGCAAACGGATTTTTCCATGCTCGGAGGGAAAGCGGACCACAAAAACATTTTTTTCGGGTAAAACGGAGAAACAAAACATTTTTTCCATGCTCCGGAGGGAAAACGGACCACAAAAACATTTTTTTCGGGCAAAACGGAGAAACGAAAACATTTTTTCAATGCTCCGGAGGGAAAAACGGACCACAAAAACATTTTTTTGGGGCAAAACGGAGAAAGGACCTGAACGAAAAGCGCACGGACCTATTTGTTATGATTTTGGACCTGTTCGCTATTTTGAAAAACTATAAAAGGGCTCGTTTACGATTCGTATTTAACAGGAGGTTCTTTACGTAAAACGGCGAAGGAGGGACCTAAACGCGAACCGAGGAAAAAATCTTCCTCTCACAAAAAATTGCAAAAGGACCTATCCGTAATTTCAAAAACTGGGAGGGCTTTTCTGCAAAAAGAGGAAAGAGAAGGTGGAGGTGAGGTGGATGCTCTAGGAGGGCTTCAAACCTCCCGAGTGTAAGGGAGGGATAATACGGGGTTAATTAATTCTAGTTTATGGTGGTTTCGTCTACGCTTGCTATCTACGTTGTTCTTGGGAACTTTTGCTGTTCTTTGCTGCAAGAATTCTCTGGAGCTTTGGGTGACCATGCATTGTGGCAAAATTCCTGCGTGCGTCTTTTATCGGACGATCATCGATGGATATGATCGGATAGTGATAGGGCATCTCGCGCGTGCACAAGTTCTGTGTTCACCAATTAAGATCGCAAGGCGCTGTCGATCTACTGACGTGACTACTGAGTTACGCACCTTTTGACTGGAAATGAGGTATACTAGATAGACTACATTCTCGACATGAGCAGTTTTCTGAATTGTGGTTCTCCAATTTCTAGCCTACAAGTGGGAGATGAAGTTGCGGCTAAGTTAAACTACGTATATCTTAGGTTGATATGTATTGTAATCGAAGAGTTATATCTGGGGCTTAGCTTAATTTGCCGAATTAGGTTAAAGCTTAAGTAAATGTTTCTCTTGACATTTTCTCCTTTACATCATACACCCTCTAATCACAAAAGAATATCGTTTTAAACATCGACATAATCTTTAAAACACACCTTTAACATGCTAATTTCTATTGTAATACACTTATAAAACACAACAAAATTATACTTTTATGAAAGTTATTTTTGTACAAATCAATACATATCATTTTTATGTGTTCAATATAAATATTAAAAAAATATATTGATGGACAAAGTTTACAAAGTTTGACTGCACGTACGCTAAAACAACATTCTTTTGTAATCGGATGGAGTAAATGTCTAAAGTCGAATTAATGATAGCTACATGGATTTTATTTTTTTCCTTCACTTTTAGGGTTTGTTTGTTTTTGTTTTGTATTTATCTAAAAGCTGATTCTGAATTGTGGTTATAGAGAAGGTAATCCTCTAAAAACTAAAATCTAAAAGCATATATAAAGTGGATTATAGATTCTAGTGCATATGGATGGACTGGATTGTGAGAATCAGATTCTAGAATTGAGCTGTTTGTTTTTTATTCGGCTTTTGGGGTCAGAATCCAGAATCAAAAGCAAAAACAAACAAGCCCTAAGATTACCCATGAATCCTGGCATGAGACTACATATATATCACTTAAATGAACTCCCACCTTCATTATACCGCTTAAATGATGTTTTTATACCTCTTTATCTTTTTTTAGTATACTCTAATACTGATTATAAGATACTCCAAAGTGAGTTCCTCAGAAAATTTCATCAAACTCCACTCTATAGCATAATGTATTTATATACTCCTTTACATATGGAGAAAGATATATAGCAAAAAATAAAGGGTTCCGATAATTTTTTTTAACCATGTCACATTAGAGTATCTTAGAATTATACTGAAACTGATAAAAGAGTATAACAGATTTATTTAAGTGGTGTATTGGATGTGGGAGCATGTATTCAATGGGAAATTAAAGTAATTGAAACCCCACAAGAGTGATTATTAAAAGATACTAGTTATATGCCCATGCGTTGCTACGAAGAAATAAAGATTAAAAAATAAAAAATACTATTTCATAAGATCAAACATCTATCTTTAACATTTTGTTTCTTGTAAAAGCTGGCTAATTAAAGCAACGCTTCGTTTCTTGCGTAGGGCAATTAAGCAGGGCAATTAAGGAGGGCAATTAAGCAGGGCAATTAATGTGACGTGGGAAGAAACTCTCACTTTATATAGTAGAGATTTCATACCAACGCAATTTTGCAACAATCACATAAAAAATACATATTAAAATGTGTGGTGGAGCCAACGTTATTTCGAAATCAAGACAAGTAGTACTAATTGATGACTACTTCAACGCTCCACTTGGAAGGAGTTTAGGGACCGGATTACTCTGGTACACCGTACACGCATGCATGTATCAGTGGAAAACGAAGCCAGAATTGAGCCCTATAGGCCTTTGACCGAACAAAAACTTCCAAAGCTAAGGTAGGTTCCCTCCCATTCATGGCGACGAGCATGATTCACTACGATCAAATGTAATTTAGGAAACATAAATGCACCCTGATTCGAAGGGCCGATCCACTGGCCAGCGTTGCACTAGGATCTCTCAACTTAATTGGAGTAGGACATTGCCATCCATGAAAGGGCTCTAACCCTAGCCATGTACGTGCATGCATCTATATCGGACTAATGGATAATTAGCCGCGTCGCGTACTTAGGTTACAGGCAAGCAGATCGATCGATCGCCGCAGCGCTTCGGTCGATCTCGCGACAGCGACGTCGACCTTCGTGTCATCTCTTGCTCTCTTGGACGCTCGCAGGATCTGACAGGGTGATAGCTAAACTCACAGTTCCACACTAAGAGAGGTCAAGTCCGGAGTTATATAACTTGAAGTAGAGGAATGCAACTTTGTAACTTTGCTGTTGCATGAATGCGTTTGATTCCTAACACACACGGAGCGAGAGAGAGACATGGACATAGAGACATATATGCGCACGTCTCTGTAGTGCGTTTCCTGGTTTACTCGTTTTTTTAGGCTATCGAGACGATGGAAGTGTTGAGCTAGGATAAGATTCCAAATTTTGGTAGTATGTATGTGTGTGTCTATTTAAGTTTTGGTAGTATGTATGTGTGTCTATATATATGTGTATCATTGGATTCTATATTATTATAGATGAATCTGTATTTTTCTCTTGCTAATTTTTACTGTAAGTATGGTACTCTTTGTATAGGAGAATCAATCTATTAAAGACAATAGATTTGCTTTCCTATATCGTGTGTGCTCCCTAATTTATGTTTGCTATTCTATTGGTGCATCGTGATTGTTCCAAAGGTGGGCGTCATCGTTTTATAACATATTATCAGTACAAAGCTCCACCGAGACCTATCAAGATCTTCCACCTGCAACAATCGATACTACAAGACACACACCAGCCTCACTGCACCGACTGCGCGCCACAGTCGTCGCCCTGCCGACTGCGCATGCGGCTCCTCGCGCCATGCGCCGCATCGGCTGCCCCGCGCACTTGCGCCGCCCAACAATCGCATGCCACTGACCACTGCACCGTTGGTTGCCGCCACGCCGCGCAGTAGCGCCCTACCACGCCCGGCCACACCAGTCGCCATGCTTCCCGCTAGCCGGCCCGTTGCCGACTAGGAGTCATGCACCCGAAATTAGACCATGCGGGACCGTAGCTCCCGCCGAGCAATCGACCGCGTCGCCCGCACCTGTCGTGCCTGGTTGCTCGCATGCAAATATGCACACCCGCTGGCTAGGGTTTCACCTTTTGGGCTGTTGTGGGTCACCGTGGATCGAGCGGCCCACAAGCCTTTTTGGCCCGTTTATAATTCAAACAGGGGGGGATCAGAAAAAAGAAGGCAATTTTGTGTTTTAATCCCCAGAGTTCCCTATAATGTCAAAAAATAGCTAATAAATTCAGAAAAATTATAGTAAAACCAAGAAATTATTTTTAGGTATATGCGCTTCCATAAATTTATTGAACCTTAGTCTTAGCATATATTTGAAGCTCCATATTTCTGGGTTTATTTTTTCTGGCATTATTCCATGTTTATATATATACTGAATTATTTTTATGGTATTCGGTAATTCTGAAAATTGCATGATAATTAGTAGAAAATTATGAAAAATGCTGTAAAAATTCTAAAAATTTTTAGATAATTATCTACTGAATAGATATAGACCAAACTTCACTATATTAATGATAAACATGCAATATAATATTTTACCAGTAGTAAAATTCAATATTGCAAAGAGGGAGTTTACTGAGCTTGCCCTGAATGGCAGCAATTACCTTACTTGGGCAATGGATGCCAAGATTAACCTGACATCTTAATCTTTTGGAGCTACTATTACTCATCCTGAAGCTAGTACCCCTGCACTTCCCGCCGCCAAGTGTGCAGCTTTGTGAAATCATGTGATGAAAAATTGGCTTGGTGATGAATTTGGTATTGCAAAGTGGTTGTGCTCATGGCATGTGTGGTGCATGTGCATGTGTTGTTTCAGATAAATATTTGGTATGCTTGTGATAGCATGGTAATTGTTCTGCTTGATGCAATGCTAGTGTGAGTAGTTGCATGGACTAATGTTGAGTCAAGTCGTGGACTTGTGCTTGGAATATTGTTTTGTGATTTGTTCATGTGCAGGTGTTGTTCGAGGGCGAACGTGGTCGATGACGGGACCGGAACTAGGTTCGTGGATGAACTGAGGTTCGGGACTAGGTTCTGGAGGAATCGAGGTCTTGGTGGTCAAGGGTGTCATGCGAGACGTTCGAGCTAAGAGAACAGTACACGTGAAGGCTTGTCAATCACGTGAGGATGGCAAGTGCGTCGTACACGTTCAAGAGTTGTAATCGTTTGGGGTAGTTTTGTGACACTACGTTTTGGTGTGACATTACAAATTGCGAAATTAGAGAAGAAAATCTTACGGCTTGAGGTTTACTCGCGTTTTTGGGCCTTTTGAAGCGTTGTGACACCACGGAGTGTCGTAACCTTATTTAACGTGCATGATAAGGTTAATAATATTATGAGATGTGGAATTAAGGTTAAAACTATAGGATATGGAGGTTAATAGCTTTTAGGGCCGTTTAGGGGTTTTGGGCCTTCTGGGGAGTTTGGGCCTTGGTGGGCTTTGGTGGGATGGAGTAGGTCTCCGTAGCAATGACTAGGTTTGGGTGTGGGGCTGGTAAAAGGGCTCCCCACCAGCCCTTGGGGCGTTCACCCCTGCCCCATGCGCCCCTAACCCTAGCCGCCACCCTTCCTCCTCCCTCCACCTCCTAGCCGCCCCATCTCTTGCCCCCATGGCGCCCCCATTGCTCCCCATTGCACACCACCTCTCCTCCACCCCCCTTGCTGCCCTAGGGTGACCTCCCCACCCCTGCATCCTCATGGATCCATCCGAGGAGCGAGGAGCGAGGAGCGAGGAGATCGATTGGAGTTTTCGTGCGTCGGGCAAAGGTATGATCATGGGGATCCTCGGGGATGAGCTAGGTACTGTTATTAGGGAGTTTACCAAGTTTTTTGATCAATTGGAGGCACTGGATTTGAGTAATTTGGGTTAGATCTAGATGTTGCCACGTTTCTGTTTTCGGGCAGATTGAGCAGTCGAGCTAGGGTTCGCGTTTTCGCCAATTTAGATTTCGAATCTGACTGTACGGACTTTTAAGAAGTTGTAGATAATTTCATTATATTTCCGTGCATATAAAGAACGTTAAATTCCGCCTAGCCGTTTGAAAGTTATGACTGTTTTACTGAGCGTATTAAAATCTGTGACGTAATTGGAACAGATCACGGTAATCTGTAGATTAGACGACATTAGAGTTCGAATCAGTCTTTCCATATACCTAGAGAAAGTTGGGAAATTTCCTAAGCTACGCGAGGATGTACTCGTTTAATTGATTCGGAGTCCCAGAACTCAAGTTATGCTTTTTGCAAGGCTGCTGTCCCGTCGGGACAGAACCTCTGTTTTTAGGTTTTGCGAGTAGTGGGCAATGTTGGGTTAGATGGGGTTTTGCGTACTGTTTTGTGGGCATGATTGTGAATGTGTGATGCCTATGTGCAGGTGGTGTGACACCGGGAGTGCCCTCGACTTCCCACAAATCCGTCGCCCGCGGTTGAGGCAAGTGTGTTGTAATGTATAGCGGATTGTAGGTTGCTTGTTGATATTGGATGAAAGATTGAATTCTTGCTATGATCACTTGCCTTGCTTGCTGTTTTCCAATGATATATTGAGTATGATTATCATGATATGATGCTATGTGTCTATACTTATCATGATTCGATGCCATGTGTAATATTTGTCATGATGAGATGCCATATGTTTATGTACATGTGAAATATGATAATTGGCATAGTTGCATGCATGACATGAGATGGGGCGAGGCGGTGAGAAAGTCATTAACTAATGCAGGAAAGGCGGTGAGAAAGTTATGACTAGTCCTAACGCCATTGAGTAAGACCTACATCGTGATTCCATTCACGTGGTGAATGGAAGCGAGGAGTAGGCACCCTCCATCTTCGGGATGGAAGGGGGGAGAGGGTGCACACCGACGGGTGTGTACTCAACCATACCGGTATGAGTTTTCAAGGAGATATGAGCATAACATTGCATTGCATTGCATTGCAATACATATTTAATGATGATGATGTTGTTATGTGCTCAAGTATGAGATGTTATATGTGATGTAAGGTATTATTGTCTTGTAAATGATCTTGTTGTCCATTACAATATGCTTGCTGAGTTTTCGAACTCACGCTTGTGTTTATGTTGTTTTTAGGTACTTTGAGATCGGCATGCGGGAAAAAGGGGTTTAGCTACACTTCTACACGTAGCTCCACCATCATAGTCCATAATTAATCACTTGGAGACATGATATTAAGAGTTGTGCCTTAAACTTAATGTATGGTTTAATTTAGCATGCTTGTGATTCCTTATTTGCTTGGTTATAGCTTATGAAGTGGTTGAGCATGCTTTTATTGGCGTAATTTGATGATATATCCATTTATGTTGATGTTTTATTTGTCGTGTGCTATGACATATCTTGCCATGATATTGATATTGTGTTAATTCATGTTAAAACAAAGGAGATGCTGCCGAAATCTCGGTTTTTAGCATGTGCGCCTTTGCTGGAATTTATGTTTAATTGTGGTATTTAGATGTTGTTTAGCTTTTGTTTGGTAGCATTCAGGCATATTAAATGCCGGGGTGTTACAAGTTTGCATGTATTGGGCTAGGTTGGGCCAAGTGGATATGCATCCGTACTCCTTGTGTTGGTTCCTTTAAATAGGAGGGGTTGTCTCCTGTTTAAGGATCTGGAATCAGTGCATTGCGCCAGGAGAGTTGAACGCAGCTTTGTTTAGGGTTTGTACTCTTTTGATGGGAGTACTTTAGACAAAAGAAATAAAGATCAATTCTTTCAGATCCTTGCGTGCTACAGTAACCACGTTGCTACAGTGTTTCCTGTTTTGGTTCTTGTTTGCATGCTTGTTTTAATTCTAGATTGGTTTTTGTTCCTTAAGTTTCATCTTTATTTGATCCATCAAAAACCTTTCTAGGGTATTGATTTAGGATTCCTCAAAGTTTGGTTGGTTAATCGTTTGTCGTCCTTGTTTAATCTACAAGTTTTGGTTTGATCAATTCTCATCATTTTCTATCGCAGTAAGCTTGCAAGGTTCATAACTTTTGATCTATAAGTCCGATCGAGTTGATTTTTCTTTTATTAGATTTATATTGGAATCTAGCATCTTTTGTTAAAATTTCAGATCAATCCGACAGCTAGATCTCTGGAAAATCATGTTTTACCGAACACATCTACAAAAACCGATTTCATCAAGTTTGGACTGGTCCGAACTTGACAATTCTGATCGGACTGGTCCGAACTTGGATTGGAGCGGTCCGAGCTTGACGATTCTGATCGGACTGGTCTGATCTTGGATCGGAGCGGTCCGAACTTGACTGTCACGATCGGACTGGTCCGAACTAGTTGTTTTCGAAATAGTCAACTTGCAAAGCTTATAACTTTTGATCTGAAGATCCGATTTAGCTGATTCTTATTGGGTTTGTTTCTAAATTGAATCTAGTTTCTACAGTAACAATTTCACGTCAATCTGACGGTTGGATCTTCGAAAATTTGTAATTTACCAAATGCATCTACTCTATTTTTGTTGATTACAAAGCAATTATTTGAATCTATTTTGGGGTGAATTTTCAGTAGATCAAAAATTGTTTTTAGCTTTCGTGCAACTATTCACCCCCCTCTAGTTGCCATACTTGTTCCTACAAGCTTTGTACTTCCTAAGGTACCATCTCCATGCGGTCCTGAAGGCTGAATATTTGTTGGAGGAGGACCCACTGACACTATAGAATTCGATGAAGAAACGATATAACTAGCAAAAATCAACGATATAACTAGCAAAAATCTATCTTATTGCTAGAAGCACAGTGTGAATGAGCCCTACGCTTTCCGGTCATACCACAAGTTCCAAGGTGGTAAGAAACATTAATATGATTGCTAACAGTCCACAAGAAGAAACTCATGTTGATAAGATTCGCATTATCACTAATGCAATTTTAATTCAACCCGTGGATAGAGACAATGTGTCACTTATAATATCCCTAACTGCTAATCTACAAGAAGCTGCTGCAGAAGTATAGAGCGTGTCTCCTTCCATGAGATTTTTGATTGATTCTCGTGTGGATCATTACTCGTCTGGTTGGCATCAACAGAGCACCGACCACCAATAGAGGAGTGATCCACGAAGAAGGGGTGCTTTCGACAGGCTTGGCTAAGGTGAAAATATTAACTGTGGTCGGTGACGACCTCGTTCTCCTCATTATATAGAACAAGTATCTAACGTACTAACACGTTTGGGGTTGTATACAGGATGCAAAACCTTTTCACTAGGTCTCAAAAAATGTCACTTGGCCTGAAAAAATCAAGCCAGGTCCTCTGAAAAGCTATGATGAAACTTAAAATCTATCATAATTTCTCCAAATTAATACCACTGACATCCAAATTGTTGGTGGCGATGAGAAGGTAATGACAAATTATCTTCAAACTGTTCTCAAAGGATCTTCAAGAACTTGGTTATTTAATCAGCCAGAAGGATCCATTTTCAGTTAGGAAAATTTATGCCATGCCATATTAAATAACTTTAAAAGTTGTTATGCAAAACATGGTAAAGATGATGACTTGCATCGTCTTCGCCAAACATCTAACGAAAATTTGCGTCAATTTATTAAGAGGTTTGTAGAGGTTCGTAATACTATTCCTAACATATCTTATGATTTTGTGATTCGTGCATTTAAGCAGGTTGTACGCTACAAGAATTTCACGGAGAACCACAACATTCACCCGCCATCTACCATATCAGAACTCTTTGATATGGCAGATCGGTATTCTGATGCACATGGGGCGGTTGAATGGAACCGCATGGTCGACAAGGGACACATGCCACATCAACCAGGTTTTGAAGATTTCTAAAGGTAATAAATCTAAAAAATCTTTCATACTTGAAGACCATAAAGGTGAAAATAAAAAAAGAGTAAAAATATCTCTCAAAAAGAGGTCGCAGACGTCTCTGAATGACCTACTTATTTCAAAAATAAAATACCCTGGAAGAAGAAGCCTGGTCAGACAAACGACCAGTCTAACCGTAAAACTTCTACTTCAAATAGTGGGAGTGGAAGATGGTGTCCCATGCATAATGCACCAGGACATGACTTGTGCAATTGCCGAACATGGAAAAGTTGCATGGATGGATTCTACTCTGGTAAGGGTCCTATGCTGATCTTACCAGACTCTCCCCCACCATAGGAGACAATGGCATGGATAACTGTCATTTGGATGGTACGCACGACATTAAGGATGCCTCATACATTTCAGATGCACAGAGCTCCAATGCTGGTACATCGACGTATTCGAAACGGCCGTCAGTATCCGCACTGAGCTTGGATGCCACTACATCAGTGCGGCCGAGATGGGCACCATATCCAGCAGTCATCAGGAGTGGCGCTAGCAACATATGGACAGAACTGTCGAAATTATGGATGGACGTGAGGTAGTGGATGCTATTTGCAAATACTATCAAGTTAAATTATATGCACGTGCATGTGGTGGAGCAGGTCATCTGAAGAGACACGCAGAGACATGCTTGAAGAAGATATCGGTAGGACGAAGGTCGGGCGAGGGCGTCTAAGCACAAGTCAACTTCAACACCGACAGTTTAATAAGTACATGGGTATACAACACCGATGTAGCTAGGGACGAAATTGCACATTACATAGTTACAGAGGATCTTCCACTTAGAATGGGTGAGAGCTCTAATTTTGAAAGAATAGTGCAACATAGTTTTTTTCCCATAATACCAATATGTTAGCAGAAGAACAACTACACATGATATTTATAAAATATTTACAAATAAACTAGAAATGTTGAAACATACCTTCATAACATTTGGTTTTTCCTCTGTCTTGACATTAGATATATGGACTTCCTCCCATAAAAGAGCAGTTTATATTAGTGTTGTTGTGCATTACTAAGATAACAACTATGTACTAAACAAAAGGGTCATAGGGTTTAGACCAATCTCCGAGTCACACACCAGAGCGGCTATCGCTAACCTTATACTTGAGGTTATTAGTAACTTGAAAATAAAAAGTACAATTATTTTCATCACTCTTACAATGCATCAGTCAACACGACGGCTATAGAGCATCTCTCACCGCACTTTGAGACTTATGTTGGAGGTTTTGTACTCCATCAGAGATGTGTATGACATATTATTAATCTCACTGTGCAAGTAGGTTTACTTGGAATAAAACATAGTTTGGAGAGCATACGCAATGCTATCGATTTTGTTACAGATTCAACTATAAGGTTTGCCCAGTTCTCAGAGTACTGCAGGGCCAATAATAAGGAACCAAGAAGATTCAACCTTGATATGAAGGTTAGATGGAACTTGACGTATACTATACTAAAGTGGCGCAGAGACTAAGAACATATTATGACTGTCTTCGTCAACTGCAATAATGGTAAGCCATTGATTACTGAAGTGGATTGGGAAATTGCTAGTCTTTTTCATCTTTTTTTGAAAATTTTTACAATGCAACTACAAATTTATACGGTATGTACTACCCAATTTCTTCCTTAATCATCAAGTGGCTTTGGATTATTCCTAATGCTTTTAAAGAAAATTGAAATAATTATATTTTACATCCCATTATAGAATCAATAGAGAGAAAAATTAAAATATTTTTGTCGATGTTCAAGACCTGGAGGTCCATTAATCGAGCTTATGAATGTAAGTTTGGTTGTCTTTTGTCCATCAAATAATATCAAAAGGTGTAGGAAAGAACGGGAATTGAATTATATCATGAGTATCTTTATAGTGTACAGACTCTATTTCTCTAGACTTGACACACTCTGATCATGATTGTTCTAAATCCTTACGGGAACATCATATTTATAGCATCGAAGGGATGACAGTTGTCATCTTCTGAGAGGTGTCTTCCCGTGAAAGGATGTCTTTCTGTCAAAAGTTGTCTTCTCACTGAAGATGTACCTTTTTGTCAGAGGGGCGCCTCTTCATAGGGAGTAACCCCCAAACGGTTGTCTATACCTGTCAAAGAAAGCTTCTTCCGCATGTTATCCTTGCGCAGAGATTCCTTGCCGACTTGAATCAGGTCGGGGCGAAGGTTGCCCAATCCTATCTAGGTCGGTGTGATAAAGGGTATTATGTCCGACCTATAAAGTATTCACAGATCATACCATTTCTTACCTCGTAGGGACTCAGATCAGGATAAGTTCTCGTCCGACCTGTATTGTAGGTCGGGTAATTATTTTCGTAGTCAACAGTAACTTTGACCAAATGACCGTAAGATATTTAATGTGGGCCGCATTTATGAGGATGCAATTGGCTTATAAAAGAGTAGCTATTTCTGGGCCATAGATATATCAATCGTCGTCAATTTTCAAGCTATTCCACATCTCTACTGTTTTGCTACTATTTCGGATCATCGGAGAAAATTATCTGACTTCCAGGGTGCTTTCGAGGGAATAGGTGAAGCATTCGATCTTGATTTTTCTGATACCTATTCTTATGTTTATAATGAGTTTTTCCAGTGTTTTCAATATTATGAGAAGTTTGACACCAGAAGTAAAGCAAGAAGGTATACCTCAATAACGCAACTAGCACTAGGCAGTTTGACCGCTTCAAGCATATGAAGAAGCTGAAAGGCAAGTTATCTGACTTGTCTTCCTAATCGTCGAGCAGATCGCTATGAAATCTGTTATGGGTAGAGGTTAACCACGACCGCAACACACCTTTCGTGGAGATCGAGCTTGGCATGGATGAGGAAAATCAACTCAGCTTGCTATTGTGGTGGAAGAATAACCAACATATTTACCCCGTGCTATCCCATTTTGCACGGGACATACTTACGGTTCCGGTGTCCACCAGGGGCGGAACTAGAGAAGAAATCATCGGGATTCACCACTTCATCATATATATAATAATAACTTATTATTCTTACTATTTGCTTGTTATTTGCCTTCCGGTGTCACAAGATTTAGATCAAGGGGGTTCACATATACCATATATATAGACTAACATACAATAATTTTTTTATATATAGACTAACATACACTAATTTTTTTTTTACCCGGTGTCCTGTGACACCGGGTAGACACATGTACTTCCGCCCCTGGTGTCCACTGTATCGTCGGAATCCACTTTCAGTTTGATAGGAGGATACTTGAGCCGAGAAGGTCGTCTCTCAGGCCTTAGATAGTTGGGACAATTACATACCTCAAAGACTGAGAGCGTGCAGATGACAATACACAACGTCAACCTGAGGATCCGGAGATCACGGACTTAGTAACCGACTTTGACAATCTCGGTCTCAGGTAGTCTATAAATATATTCGTAGTTACTATATTCTCTACTTTATCAGGGTACCCCACACCGGGGTGTAAGATTTTTAACGAGGTAGTAACTTTGTATATATTCATGATTGAATAAAATTTACTTTTTACCCTAATATTTGTGTCCATTGTGCGTTCCAGGTCCTTTCCTCTAGTCGCAATAGTGCAAATGGGCTAAACTTGGATCGACATAGCACGAAATAGACACGAAGCACAAATGGATCGTACCTACGCTTGCCAAATGCGAGCTGGACCAATACAGCACAGCGGGCACGACGAGTCATCACGGTCTAAAATGATTCAAACTCGAAAAACAATAAATCTATGCCAAACTGATCCAATACAACACGACACCCACCTCTAGCTTCAGCAAGAGACTCAAGGACGCGCAGGACACCAAAATCGATAAGGCGTTGGCCCTCGTGCCGAGGGACACGTTGATGAGCGAGATGACACTGGAGGAGCTCCTCACCAAGGTCCACCAGTTGTAGCACCTCGTTAACCGGTTCATTGCGTGCCGCCCCGTAGTTAAGCCCGTGCACACATTAATTCTTTTCTTACGTTCTTGGATCATGTCATCGCCGCCCATGTATTGACAGTGCTGGGAGTTGGGTCGTGCCGTGGCCGGCACAGCCCAGGCCCGTCGTGCCTCGGGTCTAAATGTATCGGCCGACACAACCTATTGTTTTGTGCGTGTCGTGCCGGGCTGGCCCGATGTGCACAATCCTGGGCACGACACGGCCTAGAAGCACGTCGTGCCTCGATTGGGCCGTGCCGGCCCAAACACGCACGTCCGGTGGAGAACCCAGTTATACCTCAATCTGGATGGCAGGCAATAATTAAGAAAAAAAATTGATAGTTTTATCTAATTTTCTAGCCAACACGTCTCAAACTCTCAGTCAAGGATTCAAGGCCATAACAATTGAGCGGCAGGATCACGATCGCATCATAGCTGGTTCATCTAAGGAAGCTTTTGAAACATTTGATCCGAATAAGTTTGGATATGTACACGATGCGAGAGAAGCATATCAGTAGAACGTTGTTAGTTTCTTACAGCTGCTGTGACAAGAATTAACGTAAGTTACTTTAGGCTTCATCCAGCTTAATTATCTCGTAAGCGGGGCAATGATCAGCGAGGCTTGATCGGGAAATCAGGGTGGCTTAACGTCTGCCGTGGCGGGCGCGGCGACGAAGTTAGACTACTGAAGCGATCATGCGAGGTGGCTAGTGCTGGGAGAATGGACCGGGCCATTTTTCATGCCGGGTCGGTCCAAGCACAACACGGCGCATTGGGCTGAACCAGGTGGCACGGTGTGGCCCGTTGTGAGGCACGACACGAGCACGGGTCTCATCTACCATTCGTGCCGGGCCGGGCTTTCGGTCTTTTTTTTTTCGGGCCTGATCGACGAGTTCGAAGCTTTGTACTTATGGTGCAAGGCTGTCAAGTAACGTCTGCTGCCAGTGCGATGCCTCGGAGGTGGAGGTCATTACGCAGAAGATGCTTGAGAACATGGACGAGATCCGTGACAGGCGCGATGCGGCGGCGCAGGAGAAGCTTCCGCCGCCCAGCCCGGAGGAGCTCCCTGTTGAAGATTGCGATATGAACGCCACGAAGGCCCTTCCGGCTCCCGAGGTGCCGCCTGTTGAGGTGCAGGAGGAGCACAGTTAATGCTGGCGAGACGGTGCAGGCTGAGCCAGAGGCTCCGCTTATCGCAGCTGACGATGAGGCTGACTTCGTGAACTCGAAGGGGGAGTGGGACGCCATGTTCGGCGAAGAACACGGGCAGCAGCTAGCACTGGCGCTGTTCGACGGCAACCCAGCCGGCTCGGCGCAGAAATGCGACGCGTTCGACCACTCGTCAGCGGATTGGGAGACAGCGTTGGTCCAGTCGGCGAGCGCGCTTGCGAGCCAGCGCGCCGGAGATCGGCGACGGCCTCAACATGATGGTGCTCGACGGGATGTACAGCCTCGCGACGGCCAACGCAACGGCGATTTCAACTTTATGTACTAGCGAGTAGCCTATTGAAGCGGGTATGGTATATGAACGATCTTGACCCACAACCAGGTTTGCTCTTCCATAATTAACATAGTTCGGTTACTGTGGATTTTAAAAGCTACAGCAGATCGATAAGTTGCTAATTTAGCTAAGTCAACTTCACTACGAAATCTAGCTCTCCATATGAGGGTATTCCCGGGAAGGTATCCTCTACGGTCATTGCATCTGCAGTTGGGTCGCTGCACGTGGGCCGGATCTCAGTTGGGTTTTCCCAAAGAGCAGTAGCAGAGTGAGCAGACACATGTTGATAATCCTCGCCGCGTGGCGATGCGGCCACCCGGGGCGCCGATGCTCTCGTTGCCAGCGCCTCCAGGGACCAGCAGCGCCGCAGCAAGTGTGGACCCTTTTGCTGCGTCGATGGTGGTGCCGCGGCTGCCGCCGCCGACGTACGTGCAGACGAAGCAGCAGCTCCTGGCAGAGGAACAGATGGTATGGCAGCAGTGGCATGCAAGGACAGGGGGCCTTAGCAATGACAGAGCAGCTGCGTCAGCAGATACTGCCCACCGGGGGTTACAATTACGCAGGATACCATCTGACTTCTTCGATTGATTACTTGCAAATGTTGTTCTAATTGTTCTTTCTTAATTTCTTATGATGTTAATGGTTTTACAAGGTCGAGAAAAGGAGATCAGGCAGCTGATTTTACATCAAAGTTACTAGACAAGAAGTAACAAAGCGCAAAATAATCATTATAATCCACAGCTAGCTATGAACGGCAATCTAGCAACACAATTTGTTGCAAATTGAAACGTAGCAGCAGATTTGAAGTGCCAGCCTGAATTAGAACAGCAAAACTACTCAGCTCCGAAGAACATCGGACAACAAAACTACAAACATTACAGACAAAGGCAATAAACACAGAGGTAGGACTTGGGAGCACTAAGGCAATCTTTTTTAACAGTACTAGCATACCCACATAATAATGATCCGGATACAGTCAAACTTAAAACACACTAGTTTGACGTAACATTATTGGACGGCAACCAAATACACACAGATAACTTGAGCCGCTAAGAGTATGCGTACACGCCTGAGTAATATTTGGTCCTCGGTAGCGTACCGGCGACCTTGACAATACTCCAGCAAAACACCAGCGGAAGGTTTCCCGGCTCCTCAGCCCCCCACGTCACCCCACCCACTCTCTCTCCCTTTCTTGCAAAAAACACCTTAGGTTCTTTTCAATTACGGATAGGTCATTTCTATTTACGAATAGGTCCTTTGTAATTTCTTGTGAGTGTAAAATGTTTTTCCCCGGTTCACGTTTAGGTCCTCGGTTCGTCGTTTTACACAAAGAACCTCCCGTTAAATACAAATTGCGAGCGAGTCCTTTCTTACTTATTCAAAATAGCGAATAGGTTCAGAATTATAACAAATAGGTCCCTGCATTTTTCATTCAGGTCCTTTCTCCGTTTTCCCCGAAAAAAATATTTTCGTGGTCCGTTTGCTCTCCGGAGCATGGGAAAAATGTTTCCGTGGTCTGTTTTTTCTCCGAAAAAAAAACAAAAAATATTTTCCGTTCACGGTCGTGGTCCGTTTGCTCTCCGGAGGTCTGTTTTTTCTCAAAAACAAAAACAAAAAATATTTTCCGTTCACGCGCACAGCGTTTTTCCCGGAAAAAATATTTTCGTTGTCCGTTTGCTCTCCGGAGCATGGGGAAAATGTTTCCGTAGTCTGTTTTTTCTCCGAAAAAAAAAACAAAAAATATTTTCCGTTCACGCGCGCGGCGTTTTTCCCGGAAAAAATATTTTCGTGGTCCGTTTGCTCTCCGGAGCATGGAAAAAATGTTTTCGTGATCTGTTTTTTCTCCGAAAAAAAAACAAAAAATATTTTCCGTTCACGCACGCGGCGTGCGCCGCGCTTCCTTTTCTAGTTACTTCAAAAGATAACGATGATGGATTATGGCCACGCCATCCAGATGGATGCATGCCAACTTTCATGAAATTTTCAGATTTGAGTATTTTCAGTTATTGAATTTTTACACACATGAAAATTGATTATTATTTTCCAATATTTTTACCACAAGTGTATATTACTAGGGGTGTATTTGGTAAAAATTTCAGCCTTCGAAAAGATATATAAATTTTTTATTAAATCTAACATTGCTGTCAAATCAATGAATAGGAAACTATTTCACCCCCATTTAATGCTCCAACTTCACTTTTTGACTTTGGCAAAAGTTTTTACAGGTCACAATTACTTTAGTAAAAAATTTTCTTACCCTTTTACTTTTACTCTTTACCTTTTTACGGGTCACAATTTACTAATTTTTTTTTTTTTGAAACCAATTCCAAAATTAAGGAGTAAAGATTTATAAATTCAAATTTTTGGTTCAATAAAATTTTCAAATGCACAATTTATGTTAAGCCTATTTTTGAATGAAGGGTAGATGATGATTACTTACCCCTTCGCTTGTGCAACTTGTATTAGGAGGGAAAACATAGAAACACTGATATTAAAGAACAACAATAATATTAAGAAGTCAATGTGACTTGTCCAGGCTAGTGTAACTCGCATCAACACTTATATAATGCTGCTAAAAATTAGCTGGAGTGGATCCAAACACCCCCAGCTAATAGATCAGCTAACTATTAGCTGGACACCCAGCTAATGGTTATCTCATTAGCTAGCCAAACCCAGCTAATAGCAGCTAATAGGTGGCATTTAACCAAAATACCCTTCACGTCTATCACCAATAGCATTTAATAGCATGGGTATTCTGGACAATAGCATCTATTAGCCACATATTAGCTGGTGGATCCAAACACCCTCCAACTAATAGTTACATAACTAATAGTTAGCTAGCTAATATTAGCTGCTAATGGATCCAAACAGGCCTAGTCGTTTAAGGGGTGGGTGCTGAAGATCTAACAATGTTGCTTGGCGAAGCGCCTAATGCGTGCCACACGAAATATGGAAAGTACGTTCGAATTTAGAAGCTTGTACAACGATACAACGCAACAAGCCAAGCTTGCACGGCTACATTTTCGGGTACAACGAAATCTGAGAGGATGATTTCATAGAGAGAGAGAGAGAGATATGCATGGCAGTTTTACTTATGGGTTTGGGTACCCGATTCTATAAGGACGGACACGGGTAACACTTCAGGCTTATGAGTTTTTGGGTTTGGATACCTGATAAGATCATAGGATGGGTGTGGATGCTAATTGTACGTATGGGTATCCTAGGACATCTGGACCCCCCTTTTCTAAGATATACATTAGAAAAAAAACCTAACTCTCATTCCCCTCCAATCCCCCTACTCCCAATTCCCTCCATGCCTGCCGCAAGCCTGCAATCCACATTCTCGATTGGCGTCACCAGCTAGGGAGATCCCCACCTCGACCTCGATCTCCACCCTCTCCATCACCGACGCCACGGCCCTCGCTGTCAAGGCCCCAAGTTCCAAAAGTTCTGGGACATCCGGAGTATCCGGATCAGCATCCGGAGTGTCCGGATCCAACCCGGAATGTCCGGATAAATGTCCGGAGTATCCGGATTGGGTTGACCGAACACCCCAACCCGGAGTGTCCGGACTAGATGTCCGGAGTGTCCGGGTTGATTCTACCGAAGACCCCAACCCGGAGTCTCCGGGTTGAGCGTCCGGAGAGTCCGGCTGGTGCGGGATTTTTGTATAAAAGTCCCGTTTCTTGACTTCCCCACCTCATTTCTTCTTCCCATTTTTGGTTCCCCACCCGTGTGAGCTCACTCCTCCACCCTAGCTCCTCTCCGGTGAGCTCCCACCGGCCGTTGACCCACCGTGGCTCCTCCCCGGCGTCCCCTAGCTCGATCTTAAGCCGGTGTTCTCCTTCCTCTACCCGGCGTTGTTCTCCTCCATCTTCCTTGGAGGTAGGTCTTTCTCTTGGGGGTTGATTCGTGGGATTCTTGGGTTCTAAGGCTATCCATGGAGGGGGTTAGGGTTTAGGTTTGGATTGGGAGTTTGGATTTGGATCTTGAGCTCTAGAGTTTTGGGAAGTGGTGGTTCTTGGGTTGGTTTTGGGGTTGGGTTTTGGGAATGTAGGTTGCCTAGGTTAGAGATCGGGTAGTAGCAAAGCCATTGCGTGGCTTGGAGCTAGTCTTGGTTGGGCAAGTAGAACGTCGTCGTTTCTAGGCGGTTTGAGCTAGCTCGGGGTTCTCCCGGCTTGCAAGTTGTAGAAAAGTCGTGGATCGGGTCGATGTGAAGCCGTAGAAAGTGGTAGGGCTCCCCTCCTCAAGTCGCGTTGGGCCAGGTGCTCCAGGTCCGGAGTGTCCGGACACCCAGTCCGGAGTGTCCGGGTTATCCGGACTGTCCGGATCAAATAACCGGACTGTCCGGGTTAGGCCGGTCTGTCCGGGTTTAGTCGAGTGTCCAGTTGCGTTGTCTCGTCGGGGTTTTCCTTTTATGTTCATTTCATTCGCATGGCATTAGGGCTGTAAAAAAAGCTCGAGGCTCGCAAACTATTTGAGCTCGATTTGTTCCAGGCTCGATTCGAGCTCGGCTCGAGCCTGGAACGAACCGAGCTCGAGCCTGCCTTCAAGCTCGCGAGCTTCACCGAGCCGAGCTCGAATAGCTCACGAGCCTACTCGAGTTTGGATCGAGCTTCCGTGAAACGAACTTTCTCGAGCTTGTTATCGAGCTTACTCGAGTCGACTTACTCGAGCTTGTTACCGAGCCTACCAGATTAACCGAATTTACTCGAACTTACCGAGCTTATTCGAGCTTATCAGCTTACCGAGCTTACTCGAGCCAAGCTCGAACCTACTCGAGCTTGGACCGAGCCGAGCTCGAGCCTGGATCTAGGCTCGGACCCCAACTCGAGCTCGGCTCGAGCCTTACCGAGCTCGAGCCTGACAGCCCCAGGCCCGCTCGAATTCGGCCCGTTTACAGCCCTACATGGCATGCATCTCATTGTGCATTGTACTCGTGTAGAGAGCGATCCCGCGGAGACTGACGCCGCGGTGACCGAGGGTGCGACCGGAGAGCCGACTGTTGCCGACCCACCAGCAGAAGCATCAGGCAAGCACCTAAGCATATTCAACCTTTATGTAAATGTATTTTTGTGAATAAACTGCTACATGATTGGTTAAGTGATGCATTAGGAATTTAATGGAGGGATAGGTCTAGATCCCATTTGCTGCACATACACCCGTTGGTAATTGTTGAACACATCCCTTGGAGCTAGGCTATGGGTAATATAATTGAGTCCATGCTTAGTCTTGCTTAGAAGTCGGGGTTTGGGCCAAGTGACGGAGGGTTCTGTCACTTGCGGTTGTGATTATTTCACACATATTACATTATGTTGGACTTGGAATTGGGAAAGGTTTTGGAAAGAAATGAATCGTGGACCGGGCGGGGAGTTGGTTCATTTGGGTACGGAGACTCAAATGTGTGGCCCCGTCTGTGTCAGTTAAAGACCGATCCGTAAGTGGAATAAGATTGAGCACACCCCGGTTGGTCGCATGCCCGATTATGGTACGGTAAGCCACTCTTTCTCTCATACGGAATCGATGGACCGTAACTTCCTGTGGTTGGACGTGGTTGAGGGCGAGGCTTAGGCCGACTCTCGAGCGCCAAGCCGGGCTTGGGGCTGCTCGAGGGGGTGCTAGGTTTTCGGGCCACAGGAGGACGCTTCAGCGATTGGGTATGATTGGGAGGGGGTTGACACTAGGCCCTTGTGGTAAGTGTCGTGCAATCAATGCTTCCCTGCAGGGTTAAATAAGCGATTCGAATTGCCGCGCTCTCGGATATGAGCAAGCTTGATCCGAATTTCTTCTGCGTAGTAAACAACTTGAACTGTGGTTCGCCGTTGGGCTTGAGCTAAATTTTGATATGAGATGACTTGCTTTACGTTCTGTTAATTACAATATCCTGTTAGAAGTAGGTGCTGTTACAACTGCTAACTATATTGAGAAAAACTTGAGTAGATGACAAAAGTTGAAACAAAGTTAAGCATTTTCGCACTTTTAACCTAAGCCTGTCTACCTTGCTACCGCCAAATGCATCTCCTTTGGAGTCGGTCATATATGGACCCCGGGTAAGTCTTGCGAGTACCTTTTGTACTCATGCTTCTGCTTTGTGGTTTTCAGGTGAGGATCAGGTGGGCGGATGCGAGTTCTGCCCTTACTGCCTCTCGGTGACCGGGCGAGGCACCGAGTAGAGGCTTAGCGCGACATCGCACACGCCCGGAAGTGTTCAGGGGCAGAACACTTCCGGAGAAGTTTTATTTTGCTAATGTGTTGCGATTCGATTCACTTTTGTTGTATAGATAGCCCCTTTAAATTGTGTTTCGTCGTTGTTTAAGTCTCTGTCGATGTCTCGTGGATGGTTTCTAACTGTGATCGTACTGCTGTTGTGGTTATTGCATTACTTTTGGATATATTTATACTGCAACTGTTTTCCTTGTCTGCTGAGTGGATGTCCGTAGAATCTAGAAAGGTCATGCCGAAATTTTCTAATTTCGGGGTCTTGGTTTTTTTCCCGTTCTTCCTAGTTTAGAGTCTTGGCATTGTTTTTGATCTTGGTTTGGTGGTTGTCGGGTTTGTCTTTGTGCCGTTGTTTTCCGCCTGCGTGTTGGTTCGAAAGTTCCGAGTTCGTTGCCCTCTTTGTGCAAATTGAATTGATAACGGCTTTGGAAACCGGTATGTGGGGATCCTGGGCGAGTTCGGGTCGCATACCGGGGGAATACCGGGATGGTTGTCGAATTGTTAGGATGTTTCTTGGAGTTGTCTCGATTGGGCTTGGGTGTTAGCACTGAGATCACCTTCGGTGATTCGTTGCTAGGATCCAAATCCGATGGGAGTGACTGTTCATCCAACAACTCGATGACGATCTGTGCGGCTCCCTGACACTCGCCTCGCCACTCGCCCCCGCCACCCCTGGTCTTGGCCTTCCCTTCTCCCCACGCCAGCCCCCCTTCACCCCCGCCTCGAACCCTGTCGGCTCCCTCCCCTCCATCTCCCCCCCCCCGGTTCCCACTCCAGCCGCCTCCCCCTCACCCCCTCCCCTTCCCCTCCAACGGGCGGTGGGGCGTGGCAGCTACGGCGTTGGTGGTGACTACGGCTACAGTGTATGGTTGCGCGGTGCGGCACCCTCCCCTTCCCCCTCCGACCAGGTACGCGTGCCCCTTCGCCTTCCCCTTCTCTCTCTGGCCGCGTACCCACCTCTACCCACAGGTACCTATTAGGTATCGGGTAACCATCGGGGTCGGGTGTGGGCACAGATCTGTGTCCCGTGAAGTTTAGTGGGTTCGGATGGGCGGCATGTGTTCGATTCGGATGGCGAGTCTGAGGCAATTATACTTGAAGGTACCACCTAATTGTAAACTCTAGAGAGAGAACGGATGTCCTTATGTTGGATTTTTTTTTAAAAAAAAAAAGACAATAAAAACAATCACCTATATTTTGCCATTAGTTAATGCTGATTGATAAATATTATTTAAAAGCTTTTATAATCTCGTGTGTTTGTTAACCATAGAGAGTCTCTATAGTACCACTGTCAAGTAGACTCTATACTTTTCTATTATCAAGATACTCATTTTCAATTATAGGTGCTTATCGGTGCCAGTTCCACTTGATTTAAATATTCAGTTCAGAAACCTTTTTTTTTAATCTTCAGCTCTGAAAAGAAGAGAGAAAGGTTAGCATCATCAGGTTGGTAAGCGGGCCATTCAAGTATATTTCACTCATCCGGTAACGCGAGTACGAAGTACGAATAGATCAACACCAAAGCGGGCAATTCCAGATGGAACCCTCTACGCCTCCGCACTCCGCACACACCAGTACACCACCAACATTGTTTTTGCCTGCTGTACACTACGCTGTCAGCCACAAACCCACAGCCATGTGGGCCCTCACGGGACCAAACCCCACATGTCAGTCACCACGACCCCTCCCATCTGAAAATCACACGCCCCCGTGCTGCCCCTCGTCGCGCCCGGCACAGTAGAGCTGGACACTTGGGCAGAGCTTTTTTGGTCGACCTGAAGCAAGTTGGTTCAGTCCGGTCCAAAACATGGTACGACACTGTAGCACGGGGCCGTACCAGTCATGAGATCAGGGCACGATGAGCGGCATTACCTGGCACGATCATTTGGGCCGGGCCCGTGCCGACGCGGCACGGCGGAGGCACGGGCACAAATCTACTGTCACGATTTCATTGTTGTTGATATCTATATTATGTCACTTATCTATAATGATTTATTTCACTAGATTTCTAATATTATCGAGGTTATGAGTGATATTTTTTTCGAGAGAAAATACTGTTGGGCTTTCTACAGATGACCATCTCTCGTTATCTCGTCGGCCAATGAGCGAGGGAGAGGGAGGCAATAGGCAAGAGATTGAGAGGGACGGTCGAGAGGGAGCAACGGATAAGAGAGAACTGAAAGAGATTGAACAATGTGTGTATACGTCTCCTATCCTCTCGTCGCAATAGCGTAAATGGGTCGGGCTTAGGCCGGCACGGTACGACGCATGCACAGAGCGTAAATGGGTTGTGCCTGGGCTTGCCGAAGACGAGTTGGACCGACACGGTAGGCACGATGAGCCGTTACGGCTCGGACACGAAGCACGATAGACTTGTGCCGGGCCGAGCCGGCAGCCACTACCTCTCCCTCTCCCGTCGTCACGCGAGCTTACAGCTCGTGAGTCTACTGGAAGCAGAGGCGGAGCCACTCGTGGGGCTGGAGCCCACCCAGTCCTCTGAGCGCAAAGATCTTTCGTGAGGCTACGATGGCCCACATGGTCTATAATTTTAGATGTCTTTTTTTAAGTCCCCCTCTTGAAAACTGGCTCCGCCTCTGACTGGAAGCACCACGCGGCGAGCTCCCCCCGAGATTCTGACGCCGCGTAGCCTCCGTGCGGCGGCCACCGGCATTTGGGCCAATTTGGCGAACTGGGGGAGCCACGGGATGGGAGATCTGGCGGCAGCGGAGGGAGCTCTGGACAGATGGTGAGCGAGCCGGAGCAGCTCGGCTGGCCGTGCCAGTGGCGGCGCCGGGCCCGGAGCCATGGTCTCGCGGCGCGCGGGAGGCGGTGGGCGTTGTTGGAAAAATTAGGAATTTTCTCAATATTTTAATCCGCAAAAATATGTAAATTATGATTAAACAATCGCACATTTCTAGTTCACAGCCAAAGGTACTAGATAATGATTATCTATCTCATATGCAAAGGCTAATGAACAAGAAATCAAGATGATTAAAACACGGTATAAGAAGATATACCCATGAGCCGGTGCCACCATAGGCACAGGCACAGGCGGAACAACAACTTGATCATTGTTGTTTGCCATGACGGTCGATGTAGACGATCACAGGTTGTCGCAGTGAAGCCTTGGTGCAGTGCAGACGCTAGACTTTTCGAGCAGTCGCGTGGTCGCTTCCCAAAAACCTTATCGGCCTTCTATCTCGAGCAAGATCTCAAGAAAGACGAGGTTCCGGAGGCCTGCTCTCTCCGCTACTTGTGCGCGCAAGAAAACGGAGTCGGAAATGCAAAAGAGCAGCACTACAAAGGATGGATGGAGTCTGTGTATGAGAATTCACGGGGTAGAAAAGCACACCGTGACTCTCCTTATATAGCCTCGCGACATGCAGCGGGCAGGAGCCACCATCAACACAGTAGCCGTTACGATGGCAAGCGACCATTATGCCACCATCAATCACGTCGAATTCGACTGGCGGCATCGGGTCACACTGATCACTGTGGTTACTGATCATTATTGGTCACATTGATCACTGAAATGGCAAAACAAACCGCTCCCGCACATCACGTCGGATGGCTGCGGCTACAAGACGCCAAGACGTGCGTGCATCGCCACGCCTCGACTCGACTTCGACTCGACTTCGCACTCGCACTCACTTTTCGACTCGCACACGCCCACGCCTCGGCTCGGCTCGGCCTTGGCGTGGCACAGCCTTTACCCTTTTCCACCTTGCTAATTGAGAGACACACAACCCAACTATTTAAGTTGGTCAAATCTTCTCTCAATTACCCATATGGTACTAAACCATTTTCATGACTCTTAGTATTTAATGGGCCTTTAGGAATTTCTATTAAATTAATTATGGGCCACCCATAATAATCTAACAATCCCCACCAAATTTCAAAGGCACATTTGAAATACTCTCAGTTCCAATGTAGTTTGATATACCAGTGTTTCGATGGAGACTGTTAAGTTGAACTTCCATCTAGAACAAAAGTTACACTCATCCACAACTGATCAATGGACTATGCCTTGAATTGACAGTTTTGTGCGAATAAGTTTTACCAAAGTCCTTTACTGATACTAGGCTGCTAAATGCATCCCCTCGGTTTGGAGCTTATAAGTCATACTCCTTAGCCTTTCATGAGCCTCTAGAGATCACCCAATCTCATAGACTGTGACTAGCAGTCGAACTCATATAGGTGTATTCATCATAAGATGTTCTGTAGGACAACATCTCTGCTTATCAAAGCCACTCGGAATACATTAAGGTATAACCAACCTGCCATACAGAAATAGGAGAGTTATTGCATCTCAAACGGAGTGGACTAAGTATAGAAGTACTCTCCTCTCAGCCAGTCACTAGCTTGTCTCAACATCCTAATTCACGGGATCTCCGATCAAATAGGATGAGTTACCACTAAGACATGACTTTATGTGGGTCTCAAGCCCATCTCCCTCGATGCTTCACCTATCACATTCCGTGATAGTCCCTTGGTAAAGGGATCTGCAAGATTTTTAGCTGTCTGGACATAGTCCAACGCTATCACTCCAAAGTTTCTCATTTTCCTGACAGACTTCAACCGCCTCTTGACGTGTCTTTATGACTTCATGTTATCCTTAGAACTGTTGACTTTGGCAATCACAGTCTGATTGTCACAGTTCAAAAGAATAACAGGCACCGGTTTCTCAACCATCGGCAAGTCCATCAAAAGTTCACGCAGCCAGTCAACTTCAACAGTGGCGGTGTCTAATGCTATATGTTATGCTTCCATTGTTGACCTTGCTAAGATGGTCTGCTTGCAAGACTTCCATGAAACAATGCCACCTCCCAAAGTGAACACATATCCACTTGTGGCTTTTATCTCATCAAGATCGGATATCGGTTTGAATCACTATAACCCTCAAGTACCCTAGGGTACCCGGTGTAGTGAATTCCATAACTTGATGTCCCTTTTAGATAGCGCATTACTCTCTCAAGAGCATGCCAATGATTATCTCCCGGGTTTGAAACAAACCGGCTTAGTTTGCTCACAGCAAACGAGATATCAGGCCTTGTTGCACTAGCTAAATACATCAATGAACCAATTATTTGGGAATATCTCAATTGATCCTTTGCTATTCGTTGGTTCTTTCGTAATAGCACACTTGGATCATACGGCGTTGGAGCAGGTTTACAATCGCTATAGCCAAAGCGACTCAACACCTTTTCCACATAATGGGACTGCTCAAGAGTAATCCCACCGTCACCTTCTCTTAACAATTTAATGTTTAAGATGACATCCGCTACTCCCAAATCTTTCATTTCAAAGTTTTGGACAGAAATCCTTAACTTCCTTAATCACATTAAGGTTTGTCCCAAAGATCAGTATGTCATCAACATCTGAGACACATAATCACTCCTTCACCCCCACCATAACGGTAATACACACATTTGTCACTTCATTCACAACAAAGCCGCGAGATGTTAAAGTTCTGTCGAACTTCTCATGCCACTGCTTAGGTGCTTGCTTAAGACCATACAAAGACTTCAACAACCTACACACTTTTCCTTCATGACCCTTTACTACAAATCCATCAGGCTGATCCATATAGATTTCCTCTTCCAACTCTCCATTAAGGAAAGCCGTCTTTACATCCATCTGATGAATGATCAGGACCGTAGGAGGTAGCCAAAGACAGAGTACTCTAATAGTGGTCAATCCGCAACAGTGAGTAAGTATCAAAGAAGTCCTCGCCTTTTTCTCGGGTATAACCCTTGGCCACAAGCCTTGCCTTGTACTTTTCAATCGTACCATCAGGCCTCGGCTTTTCTTGAACACCCACTTACATCCTACTGTGTTTACACCCATATGGACGTTCAACAACTTCCCAAGTTCCATTGCTCAAGATGGAATTCATCTCACTGACCGCTTCCTTCCAATAGTCGGCCCCGAGATGAATAAGCCTCCTCAATGGTTCTTGGAGTATCATCCACTAGATATACAATGAAGTCATCACCAAAAGACTTTGTAGTCCTTAGTCTCTTACTCTTACGAGTTACTTCATTGCCCTCATCTATTGGATTTTCCTCAAAAATGGGCTCAATTTGTATAGGAGTGGAAGGTTTAGGAGAGAAGATAGATTCTTGGCCAGATGAGCTAAGTGTCTCTTTCATAGGAAATAAGTCCTCAAAGAATGTGGCATCATTGGACTCAAAAATTGTACCTTCATTCATATCAGATACTCAGATTTCACTATTAAGAATCTATACCCAATCTTGTGAAAAGCATAACCAATAAAGACACAATCAACGGTTTTTGGTCCAAGTTTACGCTTCTTTGGAATAGGCACATTTACTTTAGCCAAACAACCCCAAGTACGTAAATAAGAGAAATTTAATCTTTTCCTCTCCCATTCCTCGAATGGTGTGATTTCTTTATTCTTTGTAGGAACCCTGTTTAGGACATGACATGCAGTCAATACAGCCTCACCCCACCATTCCTTGGAAAGTCCCGCTGTTTCTAACATGGCGTTAACCATCTCAGTTAGAGTACGGTTCTTTCTTTCGGCAACCCCGTTTGATTGGGGTGAATAGGGAGGCGTCCTCTCATGGATTATTCCATGTTTCTCGCAGAATAAATTAAACTCATTAGAAAAATATTCTCCACCACGATCCGACCTAACCCGCTTGATTTTTCTCTCAAGTTGGTTCTCGACTTGACTTTATAGATCTTAAAATAGTGAAAAGCCTCATCTTTTGACTTTAATAAATACACATAGCAATATCTAGTAGAATCATCAATCAAAGTCATGAAATACCTCTTACCACCTTTTGTCAACTCCCGCTCATCTCGCACAAATCGGTATGAACTAGTTCTAACGGTGCCAAGTTTCTCGCCTCGCTTTGCCTTGTGAGGCTTGCGTAGGTTGCTTAGATTGCACACATATTTGACACTTAGAACCTTTGACTTGGATGAATTTTGGGATTAAATTCATACTGGCTAACCGCATCATGCAACCAAGATTAATATGACAAAGTCGTGAATGCCAAACATCAGTCTCATGATTACAAACAAGATTCACAATTTTATTCATGTCCGTCAAAGACAAAGCGGAACAAGCCTCCACTCTCATAGCCTTTACCAACAAATGTTCCAAACTTAGAAATAACACATTTATTGGATTCAAAAACTAGCTTAAAACCATCTCTACACAATAGAGACCCGCTGACAAGGTTTTTATTTATCGCGGGCACGTGATGCACGTTCCTCAGTCGTACGACTTTTCCTGAAGTAAACTTCAAGTCAACTGTGCCGACTCCACGTACAAATGCCTGCGACCCATTCCCCATCAACACGGAGGTATCCCCTGCGACCTGGTAAGAAGAGAATAAGGATCTCAAAGACAAACATGTATATTGGCCCCGTGTCAATCCACCAATCAGGTGAACGACATACTGATAGAACGGTAGGTATTGAAACATACCCGGATGTTCCCTCCTCAGTATTGCCAATAACAACGTTGGCAGACTTTTTCTGCTTATTGTCTTTGCGATCAGGGCAATCCTTTGCCCAATGATCAGTACCATTACAGACAAAGCAGTTTCCCTTTCCTTTATTCTTCTTCTTCTTGAAGCTAGTAATTTGAGCGGCCTTGTTCTTGTTCTTAGGCTTTTCAGACTTATTTCTATTCTTCTTGTTGAATTGAAAGATTTTCTTTTGTACCACATTGGCACTAGAACTTTCTTTCCCACGTATATCTTTTGCCCTCGCTTTCTCCTCAACATTTAGAGACCCAATGAGACCAAAGAACGCTGAACTCTTGTCTCTTATGTTTTAGAGTAGTGGCAAAATCCCTCCAAGAAGGTGGCAGCTTCGCAATGATGCATCCCGCCACAAACTTGTCGGGTAATGCACATGTAAAATTCTCAAGTTCTTTCGCAAAAGCTTGAACCTCATGAGCCTGTTCTACTACAGAGTGATCATCGACCATCTTGTAGTCATGGAACTGCTCCATGACATAGAGTTCACTGCCTGCGTCAGATACTCCGAATTTTGCCTCAAGTGCATCCCACATTTCTTTACCACTTGGCAAAATCATGTACACATCAACAAGATTTTCTCCCAAAACGCTAATCACGGCGCCTCTAAACAGGTTATCCGCAGCCACGAAAGCACTCTCCTGCTCAGGAGAGAGCCCACCCTCAGGCTGTGGCTTGTCTTGCGCAACGTGATACACGTTCATGGCAGTCAACCACAAAATCATCTTGGCGCGCCAACGTTTGTAATTTGCGCCGTCAAATATAGTTGGCTTAAGTGCGGCAGCAAAACCAGTAGTTGTAAAATTCCTAGAATAAGGTTTTTGGATTGTTGGAAAAATTAGGAATTTTCTCAATATTTTAATCCGCAAAAATATGTAAATTATGATTAAACAATCGCACATTTCTAGTTCACAGCCAAAGGTACTAGATAACAGATTATCTATCTCATATGCAAAGGCTAATGAACAAGAAATCAAGATGATTAAAACACGGTATAAGAAGATATACCCATGAGCCGGTGCCACCATAGGCACAGGCACAGGCGGAACAACAACTTGATCATTGTTGTTTGCCATGACGGTCGATGTAGACGATCACAGGTTGTCGCAGTGAAGCCTTGGTGCAGTCGTGCACGCTTAGACTTTTCGGCGATCGGCGTGGTCGCTTCCCAAAAACCTTATCGGCCTTCTATCTCGAGCAAGATCTCAAGAAAGACGAGGTTAGGAGGCCTGCTCTCTCCGCTACTTGTGCGCCGCAAGAAAACGGAGTCGGAAATGCAAAAGAGCGACACTACAAAGGATGGATGGAGTGCGTGTATGAGAATTTCGCCGGGGTAGAAAAACACAGCCGTGGCTCTCCTTATATAGCCTCGCGATATGCAACGGGCCGGAGCCACCATCAACACAGTAGCCGTTACAAGAATCGACGACCATTATGCGACCATCAATCACGTCCGCTACGTAATCGACGGCGGCATCGGTCACACTGATCACTGTGGTTACTGATCATTATTGGTCACATTGATCACTGAAATGGCAAAACAAACCGCTCCCGCACATCACGTCCGGACTGGCCTGCGCCGCGCACGGGCACGTCTCGTCTCGCACACGCCACGCCACGCCTCGGCTCGGCGCGCGCGCGCGCGTGTGGCACAGCCTTTACCCTTTTCCACCTTGCTAATTGAGAGACACACAACCCAACTATTTAAGTTGGTCAAATCTTCTCTCAATTACCCATATGGTACTAAACCATTTTCATGACTCTTAGTATTTAATGGGCCTTTAGGAATTTCTATTAAATTAATTATGGGCCACCCATAATAATCTAACAGGCGTCCTCGGGCCCGTCGCTGGAGAGCGTAGCGCTCGCGTTCTTCCTGGCCTCCGTGGTGCTCCTGCTCTCCTGCGTGCTGTACCTCTACGTGTTCCGGTACCTGGGCCGGGGGCGCGTCGTCGCCGGGTTCGTCGGGGAGGACCTCGAGCCGTGCGACGTGTTCGACGGCGCGTGGGTGCCCGACGCGAGCTACCCGCTCTACAACAGCTCGGAGTGCCCGTTCGCGGAGAGGGGGTTCAACTGCTTGGTCAACGGGAGGAAGGACACCGGCTACCTGGAGTGGCGGTGGAAGCCGCGGCGGTGCGACGTGCCGAGGTTCACCGCCGTCGCCGCGCTGGAGCTGCTGCGGGGGAAGCGTGTCGTGTTCGTGGGGGACTCCATGAGCCGCACGCAGTGGGAGTCGTTCATCTGCATGCTCATGGCTGGGGTGGACGATCCGAAGACGGTTTACGAGGAGAACGGGAACCAGATCAGCAAGGCGATTAGGTTCTTGTCAGTGAGGTTTGCGTCGTTCGACCTGACCGTGGTGTTCTTCCGGTCGGTGTTCCTTGTCCAGCAGCGCCCTGCGCCGAGGCACGCCCCGAAGAGGGTCAAGTCCACTCTGATGCTGGACAAGCTGGATAACGTTAGTCGGAAATGGGTGAATTCCGATGTGCTAATTTTCAACACCGGGCATTGGTGGACTCCCACCAAATTGTTTGATATGTAAGGATTCTTGCTCTAGTTTGCTATGCTCGTTCAGTCCTAACCATCGTATATCTGTATTTTCAGTTCTGTAAGTTCTTCTTTTGCTTTCTTATATTTTCTTAGAATTGCATTTTACGTCTGTATTCATATTTGGTTGAATGGGTAGAATTGGGTCCTGTTGTTCGGACAAAAGACAGTAGGGGAATAGGTAACATGTTGAGTATTTCTAAGCTTCTAAGCTGGCCTCACAATTGATGAAGGGGAAGCTTGATAGCTTCTCGTTTCTAGTCATCCTGTTTATGAATCAATTGTGTGCTCGCGTGTGAATGCTTAACAATAGCAGAAAGCACTAGGGACCATAAATTAAGACAAAAAAAAAATGCGCCTGCCTTGCAGATCCTGTGATGTGCTATTTCTATTTTCTTCTTCTTAGGATCCAACAAACTCCTGTGTGTTCTAGGTTCTCCATGTTATCTCATACTTGCATGCTGATGTTGCTCTATAGGCCACTACATCCAATTAGTGGTTAAGCATGAACATACATGATTGCATGGTTGAATTGATAATGTGAAAACCCAACAGTTCAGCAGGTTCTATTTGCCTCATGTTAGTTATGTGCCTTCCATTCGACTTGTTTTCCTTTTGTTTTTAAATTAGTGATGTGTTTGCTGGTATATGTGAACAGTGGGTACATACTGTTGTTTGCCATATTTGAGTAAGATCATGACAAAATTTACCCAAGTTACTGTTTCCTTGTTCTAACATCAGCTAAGTGAAATTGACATAGCCTTTTTTTCCTTTAAATGCTAAATATTCATAATTATTTTACTGATGTGAGTTAAAGCCAGCTTAAAAAATTGTAAGTTTTTTCCTGACTTGGTCTTCCCAACAGGGGTTGCTATTTTCAGGCTGGACGTGCTCTTAAACTTGGTACATCCGTTGATGCTGCTTTCAGGATGGCATTGGAGACTTGGGCTTCATGGGTGGAAAAAAGAGTTGATTTAAACCGAACACATGTCTTCTTTCGCACATATGAGCCATCCCATTGGAGGTATATTTTATAACATATGCAGAGAGATTTCTCTTGTGTACAGCCTAGTATGGTTTACTGCATTTTGCATGCAGTTTAGCTGTAAGCAAATGTGTGAAAATTGTTCCGGAAAAAGTTTGTAATAATTGGAAAATAAATACACAGATCATTTATGGTTGGCCCATGCATGAATTCCAACAAAAATATCTTTAGCTGACATGTTCAATTTAGATATTAAAAAATCTTTATCTGCATCCAAACTCCTCAATATCGCATCCAAACTCCTCAATATCTAAATAAGACACCCATGTAAAATTCAAATCCTATTAGGTGCTATGCCTTTGCTGGAATCATGGGTAAATAGATAATTGCACCAATTATTGCTATGGTACCATTTTATAAGATTTGGTTGAGATCCCTATCCACTCTGATTCATAATCTACTATACAATGTGGATCCAGACATGATTCTTCTAGATCCACCAAGGCATATATAATTGATGCATTAGCTTGATTTGACCTACATTTTGATTCAGATTTGCTTCTTGCATTTCATTATATCAAATCAACAAATTCTTTGCAACGATGTATGTCTTATTTTGAAGGGGGAGACATGCCTGCGCAGTTCACTGAGAATTCTGAGTTCTAAATATGTTTACTTTAGTAAACAGCTAAACCTTCTTATTTTTTTCAGGATCAAATTGCGACTCTACTATATGGGGTCCATCTAAAAGCCTTGTTGACACTTCTTAGTTCATATAGTTGAATGTTTTGCTCTGCTGTAACTTTTCTCTAAGAACTAACAAAAACTTGCTTCACATTACAGTGACTTAAACCAAAAGATATGTGAAGTAACAGAAAAGCCTTCGTCTGAGGCCAAAGGAAATGACAAGAGTGAATTTGGGGCTATACTTGCTGATGTTGTGGCAAAAATGAGCTTTCCTGTTACTGTATTAAATGTAACTTTGATGGGGGCCTTCAGAACCGATGCTCATGTTGGCAATTGGAGTTATCCTCCCACTGTACTTGATTGCAGCCACTGGTGTCTCCCTGGAGTTCCCGATGCTTGGAATG
This sequence comes from Rhipidocladum racemiflorum, assembly GCA_036346355.1. NCBI lineage: Eukaryota > Viridiplantae > Streptophyta > Magnoliopsida > Poales > Poaceae > Rhipidocladum > Rhipidocladum racemiflorum. The sequence continues at coordinate 10,961,434 of CM070578.1, read as the reverse complement.
AGCTAGTATTTTCGTACCTTTTGGCAAATGGTGAGTTCTTATTTATACTACCTTTGTTTCTCTGAATACTGCGAGTAAAATGAATATATCAACCAGACATTTTTTTCATATCACAAATTGCTTTCACTAGCAATATATAGTGTCCGATTTATTCCATTATTCCACCCACAGTGATATGAAATTTCGAAGCCTTCATATACATGCATAAACACTTGGTAGGTCTACACTCTACACAACCATGATGCCAATGGAATGTTATACATCCCACAAATAGTGAGATTCGCAATTATTCATAACATGCACCAACATAGATGGTTTATAAAGTGATAGTTGACCCTTGACAACCTACTGCCAAGGAACTCAAACTGCAGAGGTCAAGTAGCTCTCATCGATGCTACCCTTAAAAAGCCTCATTATAATCCTTCAAAAAATGTCACTCCAAACGTTTATAACTTAATCATTAAATTGTTCTTATGCGACTGGGTTAGGCTGCTTTCATACTTCTCTGTTAATATATTTTGTGGTTAGAAATGCTTCAAATTGCTAAAAAAAATAATTTTGTCCAATTTTTTTAGTTGAACCTTGAGTTCATTGTTGTTGAGATGATGAGTTGATGACTTAGCCTTTTTTTTCATGTCCGAATTCCACAGGTTGGCGAAAGATGGCAGGATGATTGTTGACAGGATACTCAATATTTTTTTCACCTTGAGTATTTCGATCTTTGGTTTTGTCGGGCTATAGAGAGGAGCAACGGATGCCCTGGAAACAGCTGAATCTGCTAGGTGGTTCACTGGACTTCTGCATTCATTTTTTCTTTTTTTCGTACAAGGTGATGCATACATTCTGAGGTGTAGATTTTGCATCGTTTGTTTGTTGGTGGTTGATGAAAAGAAAGCATCGCCATTTTGTAATCCTGTGTGCTAACAATTCATTTTATACGTTGTCAAAATATGTGTTTCAACCTGTATGTACTAACCATTCATTTCGTAGGCTGTGAAAATATATGTTCTTTTTAATGATATAGCCGCGAAGTTTGCATTGCTATATTACCTGCAGATCAGTGTTTTAAATAGCTAACTATAGCTTATTTGGACCCTAAACACAAAGCTGCAGGCTACAAGCTCTATAGCTGGCGATAGCTCTGCTATATATTTATAGATTGTAGCTAGCGATAGCTTCGCTGTTTTACATAGGTACACACGGCCAAAGCATTGTGTCTATTTTGAAATCTAACATTACTAGAAAGCCTAAATATATCTCTTGTAAGCCTGAACCTGAATATGAGAAAACATAGTAAAAGATCTTATCTCACCTTTTTTCAATAATCCGGTGTTTTATATTTCTTAGTAATTAAATACTTGTTAAGAATATTATGATATAGTTATCAGTTATAGTCTTTGATATGTATTAGTATGTTTGTTGATTCCGAACTTGATTCATATTTTTATTACAAAAATATTAATACCGTCAAAAGTACCATGATTTTACGATTTGTTTAGAGGAGATTTATATTATATACATATTTATTTTTTAAAATATTTTAATACTAGAAACGTGACAGGATAACTTCCAAGATGATCTTGGCTAGCGGTGGCTGCTGAACCTTGTTTAAGACCTTGCAGTGAAGCCACAAAAATTGCGATTTAAAATCCTTCTGCAAATGGATTGTTCTTCACTTTTTTTAGAAGTAGCACATATTAAATTCGGGATACGGGTTGTGTGTTTCAATGCTATATTACTAGTAATCAGTGGGCGTCCAGACGCATGTTTCATGTACTAACGTAGTTAATTAACTGCACCATGTAGAACTTGCTTTGGCCAAAGCTTCGATCTTTACAAAGTTTAATGTACAGCTGATGTACCATTGCCTGTTCTCTCCTCTCGCAAAAGTATTCCAAGTTTCCATCAAGAGAATTTACATGTACCAACCACTTGTTAGCTGAACCACCCAAAAGAATTGTTGCCATCGACGCAGCGAGGTATTGCTGCAGCCATGACAGCAACAGAAGGTGTATTTGTATTGGAAAGGCCTAAGCATAGCCACCTATACAAACTGTTGCTATGCATGTATGGTGCTATTCTCTCATAAGTTATCTACAGATCACGAGCTTGACAAACTCGCAGTTGGCGTCGCTTGCACAGGGTTGCTGTTCGTCCGGTTCGTCTCGCCCCAGTGCCACAGCATGCTCTCCCAGAAGCAGAACTTCTCGAAGCAGATCTTCAGCCTCGGATCACTGATGTTCCGCCGCCAATGCCCGTCGTCGAAGTTCGCCTTCTCGGCCTGCCTCCGGTCCCATTCCAGCCCCGCCTTCTGCCTTGATCTCAGAAGGCAGTAGGACTGAAGCTCCCGGGGCATCTTGTCGTGCACCTTCCACCACCCGGCGTGCGCGACATCGCTTGCGAATTCGCGCATCACGGGGTTGTTCCAGTTGCAGTCATAGTCCCTGAAGCACAGCCATGGCTTCAGGCCTAAGTAGTGAAGGACATAGAGAATCGGCGGGTCTGCGCCAAACAGCCGGGTCTTCTTCGCCTTCACCGCCTCGCTGTCACCCTCCCAGAAGTGCTTCAGGAAGTTCATGTGCTTCGGAATGCGGTGCCACCATGTGAATATCTCATTCAGGTACCCTTGATCACCACCGTTGTACGATGTTATCTCGTTGATGTGATCCATCAGTAGCTGAAATGTGCAGTTTGAAGGCTCAATGACCATGACACCAGAGTTGAAGAGCGTCGCGTTGTTGCCTGTTGCAGTGATCTCTGGCATTGCAAACAGGAAGTCAACGTTCCTCAGGATGAGGAGGTCAGCATCGATGAATATTATCTTGTCGTAGTCAATCAGCTGCCATAACCTGAACTTACTATAGTTCCACTCGTTGTAAGCATCACGCTCAGCTTTTGGATTCCTAATTCTTTCGATTATTCTGACCTTCCAGCCTGCAGTTTCCAAGCCTTTCCGGTGGTAATCACTTATGGTCTCGTCGACAAGGATAACCAGGTCCCTAGTTGATCCTGCTTGCCGAATGCTCTGAGCTGCTGCGATAGCACCACACACATACATACTTGCTGAATGCAGTATCGTAGCATATGCTTCTCTTCTTCGATCTACTGAGTAAAGTCTTGCTGTGCCGATGAGAAAAGATGTTATCTACCGAGTTTCAAATTCTGTCCAGAAAATGACTAAAAACTGACAAGGCCCACTCCATGTGTATTACTGGAGAGTGGACCTTAAACAGTAAATTTTTTCACTTAGAATGCGTCAAATTTTTCATTAACAATATTAGATGCTAAATGTGCGGAAAAGAGTCCTACTGACTACTGACTAGCATTTTTTAAGTGAAGTAAAGCCAGTAAGAGCAGAATTACTGGCTCTCTTGATATGCATATTAATTGACTTTAGAGAACAACAACATTAACCAAAAGTAACTAACCTTTTGCTTTGAGTGGAATTGCAAGCTCGCATGATCCAACTGGGAGCCTGAGTTTTTCCCTTAATGCCTTCGCGTCTGGTCTATACAACCAAGCATTGCCTTCATGTTTCACAAGGTTCTTGCACGGGAAGAGATTAGGAATCGGGAAGCAGTCGGTCACAAAAAGCACATAGACCTTCTGATTGCCTCTCGAAGAGGTCACAGCCAGTTTTGCGGCTGAAAGCTGCAAATGGAGTCGTGCAACATCTCTCGACCAACCCCCCAGCTGGGTACAGGGCAGTTTAACAGCAATAACATCAAACTGTGCACCTCTTTGTACATTAGGCTCTGGAAGTGATGGACAAGACGGTAACTCAGTTTCTTCCTCCTCATCGATCCATTCAGGATACAGTTTCTGCCAAGTAATGCTGTCCTTGGCATGCTCGAGTCTTATAATGGAAACATCGCTTTCTGGGAGTAACTGTGACCAAGAGCCATACTCAGTGCTGTTAAAATTCAAGAGTCCAACTTTGAGCTCTCGGTTACCACCATTAATATTTTCTATTGCTGTATATACATCCTCCCACTGTACATTAACAGATGATACATATCGCGGATCAGAACTTGTTTTGTCCCATATCCAGCCAACATCCACATACCTGCAAAAGCATATAAAGTCGCATGGGATAATAGTCAATAGTCTATATAGGCATTTGTCATATTTTACCGCATCGTAAATATTTCATTCAGATTTCTATGAAAAAGATATACTCACCGAGAACTGGACTGTAATTGATGCTCGTACAATGTCGGAGTTAGGAGAGTAACAAATGTCACAGAAACGATAGCTACAAGCAAGTACCGCAAAGATTTGAACTTGCAACCACAGTTCTTCTCGAGGACAAGAACTTCATAGTTTTCAACATCTTTGAAACTTTTGCTTTTGGGGGTCCTTCTCTTAATTGTGTCATCACTGCAGAAGGTAGTAATAAACTCAGTCATGCAGACGGTAACTCCTTTCTCAGAAGAATTCAGACATCAAAGAACTATACTTGTTTAATAGAATTCAGAAAGGTCATCCATAGCTTGGAATGCCAATGAAAGTAATTGTTAGTCGCTGATTCCACAAGAGAGATTCCTAAGATCCTTTTGGAATACATATGAACAAGTCCTTTTCTTCCTTTTCACTTTGATTTGCATCACAATCATGGACAGATAACAGCATGATCACTTGAAAGCGAACACCAGTATGGGCAAGATAAGATGGCCAGAGGACCCTCTTTGTAGGACACAACTAGGGAAGCACATATGCCTTCACTAAAAGGTTTGCAGCACAGATGGAAGTTCAGTAATCCAAATCTCACATAAAGGTTTCTCCAAAAACAACCGCAACAACACAACAGCCACACTAGTAACAAGCAACGCTTTTAGGCCCCTACTTTTCCCTAATGATTAGTCCAGCAAGATAGACTGGGTAATGTTTTTTATATACAGGTAGTGCTATTACATCATCCTTTGAGTTTGCTATATATATATCTAAATAAGTGGAGTGCTGATAAGCTCGGACACTTCATGGACAAAAACATAGTAATATCAAATTAAAGTATCCAAAGTGCATCCTTTTTAAAAATGAGAAAATGCAGTATATCCCATAGTTGGGTGTGAAAGTGAGTCACACTAAAAGATGTTTGCCAATCAAAAAGGAAAGTCTTTAGAGACTAAAGCCCTCGGCACTGAGAAAAATTCAGAAAGAATAATTGTTTGGGCATGTATTTCACCACCTTCCTGATTCATTCATGAGCCACATCTTTCAGCAACAGCAAGCACCATTATATACTACCAGTAATCACAAAGGTGACTTTATACCTAACTAAGATGCCTTATATCGATTTAAATTGAAACCATGGTTATCTGTTTGATACAGTAACGACGCGCATAAGTTAGAATCTGCATCCATGAGCACTCACAAATGCCTGATGGGGAAAATCCAGACTAACTCCTACCACTGCTATGCCTACGCAAGAGATGAGATGATCAAAGGATGCCGAGATCACCAGTAGGCAGCACACGCAAAAGCCAGCATCTCCTACACGTCACGCGTGCCAATCCAGCATTAGTGGCACAAGTCAGCCTAGCAGCAAAAAGATATCTCGAGATAAGATGCATAGGACAACAGTCGCCGACCATGTTAGGCTACCAACAAGACCGAGTTCACAACTTCACACACACATAATGCACTGGAAGCCAATGCATCCAGGGATTCAACGAGCAGTCCACGGGGTCGACACTGCAGGGAGAGGAGACTAATAATGATCACTTAATGATAGCTAAAATTGGCACTAATGTGGTATCGATTACTCCTACTTAGCAAAAAAGATTACCGGTGAATTGAAGCGCACGGAAATCCTCCAATCCCCTAATGTGAGACTGCAAAAGGCATAACCGCTAACCACTACACCGCCAGCAATAAAGGGAAAGGAGAGGAAGAAGAACACATCGTCGTCGTCGTCTCCTTCCACGAGGCCACCACAACAGTTGGTCGGGATGGTTGGATCGATCTAAATGCAGCATGCAGCGCGTTTACGCGTGGCGTCAATGATTATGCCATCCGCAGCAGAAGCGCAAGAACAGCATGGAAAGGAAGAAAAAGAAAGGGAAAGAACGAGTGGAAGAAAAAGAAAACAACTTTGACGAGACGGATTGGGATTCAGAGGGAGGGGGAGAGATCTTACGCGGCTCCGGCCGGCCGGTAGCGCGGCTCCAATGGACCCATCGGTTTCCTGTGCCCTCTCTCTCTCTCTCTCTCTCTCTCTCTCTCTCTCTCTCTCTCTCTGAAGCAAATCACGATATCGCCTCCGCCGTTGCGCCGCTTCTCAACTGAAATCACAACAACATCAAGCACAGGGCAATGTCATGTAAAACATGCAGGCCACCGGAACAAAGAAGATCATCCTAATGACGCAAAATAAAAAGGAAATGAGAGAAAAGAAAAGAAAAAAGGATGGGAGGAAGAAGTGACAGGTGAGCATCAACACATACACACCATGAACAGGGGAGAGAACTGGGATGGTGGAGCGTTAACGAGAGACACTGAGAGAGAGAAAAAAAAGAGAGAAAAGCAGAGTTGGAGACCCAATGCAAACATGACCCTGACACCATCCAGCCTAGAAAAACCAATAAACAAACCAATCTACTGTCGATCAGCAAGAAAACGAATATCACCACTGGCAAAAATACAGGAAAAAATAGAGCCAGAACGAATCAAACAAATGGTGGTGCCATTGATGGAGCAAAGAACTCTAAAAAACCAAGAGCACATCAACCAGACCCTACAAGGCTACAACTACAAGAACACCCCATAACCAAACCAAAAAGGCCACGAACAACACCGTAAGGAGACGCCATGGATGGCAAAAGGCAAGAAAAGGGCGTGTCGTAGTGTACCGGCAGCGCAGGTGAGCCTGAATCGGCGAAGGGAAGGAGGAGGGCAAGAGAGACGGGTGTGATGTGCGTGTGCCACCCTGGCTCTCTCTACAAAAACTCTATATATACAATTGTGTCTCTGTATCCCCACAGAGACGGCCGACGCAGGGAGCAATCACGCGAATGCGCAGTGGCAAACACGAGGCTCAACACTGCCGATGAATTCTCCCAATTATTAGGTATACGTACTGGTGTACTCCGTACGGGTCAGGACCAAATCTTTACGGGATATTTACGGGGGTCGTGTGCTGTGAGGCTATTTACAGTGCATTGTATCTTGTCACAATATCCAAAACTGTCATGTATTGTTTCTTAGAGCACGTACAACAGTCCAGATAGTTGATGTCTATTTAATTTTTTAAACTTTTCACCTCCACTCCATTATCATAAAAAATATAGAAAAAGATGGATGATGAAAATCTTAAAAAACTAAAAAAACATGGAAGATGAAAAACCTCAAGAGCCAAGAAGAAAGAAAGAAGAAGAAACAAGAGTTTTTTGCACTCAAAGAAGTCTAAAGGTGTGAAGCGTTCGAGGGATGTCTCACCCCCCTCTATTTATACAATTCTTTAAGGATTAGGGCAATTGTCCCGCCAGTTCGATTACCGAAGAAATCCCAAGGGATCTTTCTATCGGGAACTGAAATGATAACATCATTAGCATAAGACCCCATAAAACGTCTTGGAAGTTGAAAAAGAGCCCATAAAGAAAATATCCTAAAGTCTCGGGCCTTGGGATCTTTAATATATTTACTCGGGCCTTGGGGGTTAGCTAACAATGATTGACGTACCATATTCTATTATTTGGGCCTAAAGTCTCATAAAGAAAAAGAGCCCATAAATAAAAACAAGGCCCAGGGTCCATTACCTGGTTACGACCTCAACGGGAGTTAATTTTAGTCACGTGAAAATATCCTAGACCAGTATAAATAATATTGATCGGATGATATGATATTCCCTAAAAATCCCGACCTTATATATACACGCTGGTCGGATAACCTTGACCAGCGTACAGGTCGTACACAGATAAGTTTACACCCTGACCTAGTTGAGGTCGTGGAAGAAGTTACCTCCGCATTAGACTTGCGTGCGGGAGACGCTCTCTCTGACAGGTACAGACAGACATTTGGAAGTTATACTCTATGAGGAGACGTCTCTTTATTAAAAGATACCTTTTGACGATGTATGATCAATGTATACGAATATAGCAATCAGAGAGGGGGTGAATGATTGTGCGGAAGTTAAAACCAAATCTTTGATCTACTAAAAGTTCACCCTAAACCAAAACCAAATAATTGCCTCGTATTCGACAAAAAAAGAATGACAGATGTTCGGTAAAATATGAATTCCCGGAGATCCAACCGTCGGATCAATATGAAATTTGGACACAAGAAACCAAATTCCAATACGAATCGAACCCAAAAAGAATTAGCTCGATCGGACTTACGGATCAAAAGTTATGAACCTCGCAAGCTTACTATAACAGAATATGACGAGAATAAATCTAACCAAACATGTAGCTTGCAGAGATGCTTGAAGAACTTGATATTTATTCCTTTTTGATATGGTTACAGTACTCCAAAACAAAATAGTACAAACCCTAATACTTGGCTCTAAGCCTCTCTCAGATGGTGTACTAAACAGGAGGCACCTCCCCCCTATTTATACACAGTAAACACTTCTAATCCTAGAAGGAGTCCCACTTCTAATCCTAGAAGGAGTCTGTATTTAACACAGCTTTACTTGGCCTAACCTGGGCGAGTATAACTCTTGCACGTGTATGGCAACCCTACCATACTCACGTGACTAACAATTCTGCACGCGTATGGCCCACCTGCCATACTCACGTGACTAACCATTCTTCATGTGCATCGTCCTCTAGCCCGAACGTCCTGCATGACATCCTTGACCACCAAGACCTCGATTCCTCCATAACCTAGTCCCGAACCTCAGTTACTCCATGAACCTAGTTCCAGTCCCGTCATCGACCACGTTCGCCCTCGAGCAACACCTGCACATGAACAAACCACAAAACGATTCCAAGCACAAGTCCGCGACTTGACTCAACATTAGTCCAAGCAAATACTCACACGAGCATTGCATAAGTTCAAAACATGCATTATGAAATTCAAACAAATTTCATAACCACAAATCAATCACCAAACAATTTTCAAAAATCACAAAAATCAACCTCGAGCAAAAAACCATTCACGCCGGACCAAACATTTGGTCCGGCGCACACATGTCTCAAAACCCTAGAAAAATCAGTTCACGCCGGACCAAACACCGGTCCGGCGCAACTCACAACGGACCAAAAACTCGGTCCGGCGTACACTTCAAACTCTCGGTTGAATGTAGAAGTTGATCCAACGAAAAACACATTCACGACGAACTAAAGGAAATTAGTCCGGCGTACACGCGAAATCAAACCTCAAAAAGCCGTTCACGACGGACCAAAGAAATTGGTCCGGCGTACATGCAAAATTTACTGTTTTTGAAAGATTTGGTCCGGCACAAAATCATTCATACCATGTTCACGGCGGACCAACGAAAAATCGGTCTGACGTATATGCGAATTTCACAACGCAAAATCTTGTTCACCACGGACCAAAATTTTGGTCCGGCGCAGAAGGAAATTTGGTCCGGCGTCAAAGTACAAACTTACTGGTTTGGAAATTTGGTCCGGGACAGAAAAGAAACACATGCACATTTTGCAAATTCAATTCTTAGGCCAATTTTTTCAGCACATGATTTCACAGACGAGAAGACACTTTTTTCGCGAAAAGACACTGGCCTCTTATAAGACGACAAACTGTCATCCCTTCGATACTATAAAAAGGAGGCTTCCGCAAAGATTCAGAAGAAGAAGAGGGTGGAGATTAGATACGCTAATTAAAGATTAGGCATTAGTGTTCTTAATCTTCCACCTAAGTTTATATTCAGTAAACCATCGTGACCCAGTAAAGAAGCAATCTTATTTTCTACTCCTTTCAATCTTTGTTTTATAGACAAAAGACAATCTGAATTATGTTCTAAGCTCGATTTAGGGACCCCCGAGTCTTGAACATCGACAAAGGAGACACGCCACTTGTCTACTTTCCTCTTTTGATTCAAATATTTTCTGATGAAGGCCGGTATACATTCACAAATCCGGTAAAAAAAGAAGAAGAAAGTACACCTTCACAAATCACAAATAAAAATTCAATCCTGTTTATGAGCCTATGGTCAGCACTTCAAATTTCAATAAAAGTAAAAAAGATGCATGATGGAGTATGATAGCTTAGCTTATTACGAGGCCTTATCTGTATCTGGAATGCACGCTCGACGTTTTAAATTGTACAGTTAGTAGCAGAGTTCAATGAGATCTGGAATCCAAGCTTGGCGTTTTAAATTGAACTTTCTATGAGATCAAACGTTGTTAAGAGAAGACAAATAATGTAAATAAGTGAAACGATTGCATAGAAAATCGATATCAATCCAAAATATGAATGCCAACATTCAACTAGTTTCGTATTTTTGCACTTTTGTTTCGGTAGTTTTGTGAGTTGTGACGACCGCACATTCCACTACCTTAATTAGAATGTCAGTCTACTGTCTATTTTTTAATAAAGCATAACTTTTATTAAGAATGCACATATCAGAGCAGCATAACAGAAACATTAGCAGTGGGCACATAGTTATTTCATGACTAGAACTTAGTCTTAAATATAAGGTTTTCATAACACATGGTATTAAACCCAAGTTCATGCCTATGCTCGCCACGCAGGGCCGACAAAAGTACAGTGGCTCCACGTTTCTCAAGTATCATCTTCACCACCAAAGGTTGAGCCATTGTGGTCCTGGACTCCTGGTCTTCATCCAACTGCCACTGCAGAACCTCCAAAATCTAACAAAGGTAAATATAATATAGGGATGAGTAGAAAAGGTTCTTAGAGCATCTGCAATAGTTCTCAAAACTTATTCTTAAAATTATTTTTTAGGAACAAATGAAAAAAATTACCGCTCCAACAGTTACCCTATCGGAATCCCAATCTCTCTGCACGCCCAAAAACTCCGGCCGAAGTGGCCAGATATTGGACGCTCGTGTGCTTTCCCAATCACTATTTTTTGGTGAAAAAATGGGAACTGTTGGAAAATAACCTTTTTTTAAGGCCTAAAAACTTTAGAAAGTTCCCAATCCAGGGTTATTGGGAGTTAAATTATAGGAAACTGTTGGAGATGCTCTTAGAGCATCTCCAATAGTTTCCAAAACTTATTCCCAAAATCATTTTTTAGGAACAAATGAAAAAATTACCGCTCCAACAGTTACCCTATCGGAATCCCAATCTCCCTGCACGCCCAAAAACTCCGGCCGAAGTGGCCAGATATTGGACGCTCGTGTGCTTTCCCAATCATTATTTTTGGGAGAAAAAACGGGAACTGTTGGAGAATAACCTTTTTTTTAAGGTCCAAAAACTTTAGGAAACTCATAATCCAGAGTTATTGGGAGTCAAATTATAGGAAACTGTTGGAGATACTCTTAACAAGTTCAACCATAGCAAACTGAACAATATATACTCTAATTATCCAATTATACCAAATATATACTAAAGAAGGACCCATATCCTTGAAAATGTGCTAGATAGTTTTCTAAACCATTGTTGCCAAATTGATCAAGTTTTAATTATGAATTCTCCATTTTCCACGAGACATCAATGACAGAACTAAGATAGTTTCATTTCCTTTCGCGATTTTCTACTCAAAAAAAGAGTGACAGTCACAATTTATTTTGGAGAGGTCGCACTGTTGTACCCATACATGTCTGTGTCTTTAATGCTGGCAAGATTTTTCACACTTTTTAGTGTGTGGCCAAGACGAAGAGATCACAGTGCCTTTCCAATATTCTATTGGAGTATATCTCTGGCAAAAAAAAGTCGCAACTTCCACCATCTAATTTAGGAAGAAACAATAGAGGATCCTTAATCCCACTCAGAGATACATCTTCAAAAACAATTACTTGGCAAAGCCTAGACGATCAGGTAGCGGTCAGCGCGAGTTAACGACGCTTGAATGCCTTGTAGCGGTAATTATTTAGTCCTTACATGATAATCCTCATGTAGTGGAATCACACCTTCCAAAAACACACACCAGTGATTCTAAGTATCATCCATACTACTGATCAGCATATAACCAAATATAGATATCATATTGATTCAGAGTGTATAAAGTAAGTTGACATGCAAATGATAGAGTATAGTAGATTGCAAGTAATTGATACTGAAATTGAATCAAGCATTATGATCAAAATTGTTGAACTTGCCTGAGAACCTAGAAGATTTAGGAAAAACTAGAGTAGTTGGAGATCGAGGGTTTAAGCTTGATCAATAGATCCCCCGGATGATCCAAAACTGAAAAACACCAACAGAGTCCAAGAAAAACTAATAACCAATTGAAACCATGCAATTTCGATACTAAGGTCCCGTTTGGTATGGTTCCAGATTCTAGTAGAAACATAAATAGTTCCAGATTATTGGTAGAAACATTTCAGGTAGGATTCTGTGAATCGGGTGGAACGAGGTTGAGACCGATTCGGCCACAGAGTGAAAAAAGAAGAAACGATTCGAGGAGAATTGTTCCAAGTTTTAGCCCGTTTGGTTGGGTTTCTTCTAAAATATAATAGAAACGGCTCGGTTCCAAGTTGCCAAACAGGGCCTAAGCTTACACGTCTTAAACTATCGCTTGACATAATCACATTCTCTTAAACAACTGCGTTAATAAATATACGTATCTATTATGCGCGGAGGAATTGGAGCGCAACCATATCGTCCATATCAACTTCTTCGCAGAAAGGTTCTTTTATCGGTTTTTTTTTTTTGCAAAAAGAATACCGTAGTTTCGTATATTCGCAAACAGATCCTCCACCAGTTCTTTTGCAAAAAGGGATGTGTGGTTTCACATATGCGTGAAGGAGTTCTCCACTGGTTCTTTTGCCCAAAAAAAACTCCGTGGTTACGTAAATCCGCCGATGACTCCTACTGAGCATATTAATAAAATCCGAGAAAATCAAAATTATGTTGAGGTCCTCTACTATTTTCTTTTTAAAAAAGAACCTTTAAAACAAAATTTCGCACGAAGTAACGCAAGATTCTATCTAGTTGAATCTGATATTTGCTCAGTTTGCGGCAAAATTGCTGTTGGCAGTGGCACCACGTGTTCTTACTATGTGGCTCGTCTGATGCAGTTTTGGGGGCGACAACACGTTGGTGATGAAGCTCTAGTATACTAGTCGATGACCGGTTACACTCCTGGTTAAAAATTTTGGTGAAATTTTAGAAATCTTTTGAATTTCGGATCTTTCGAGATCTTAAATCTTGGGTGGATAAAAAAAATTCTAAATGCTATAGTAATCTCAAAAAATCTCGACGCGATCTCTGTAATTTCGGCCGAAATATCGGACATTTTGACCGGATTTCAATTTTTGTGGGCCAGATTTGATTAGATTTGGGGTCAAGACCATCCACAAAAAATTTCAAAAATTTTAACGTGCTTTTAACCATTTTTCAGTCGGTTCAAGTTTACCGAGATCTTGATGATTTTGGCCGAAATCTCAAAAATCTTGTTTGAAAAATAATCAGATTTGAAATTTAGTTTTAAAATTTTATCTGAATTTTGTATGAAATTTTAAGAACTTATTAAAATCTTGAATTTTAACTATATCCAAAATATATATTAAAAATAAATTTTGAAACATTGGTTACACCCATCAACTACCAGCTGAGGTCAGTATAGCAGTTTTTATATTTGATAGATGTGGATAATTTTACTTTAACTTCAATAGCATATTCTAAAACCAACTCTAAAAAAACAAAAAAAAAATCATCTCTTCAGTGGCTTTTGGTTTCTAATTATATGAAAACTTGTGGCTTCTGAAAAAGACCAGATAAAAAACCACCCTTTTGTTTATACTTTGGTTTTTTAGTTTTTAAGTCGATGAAAAAGTCCAAACAAACAGGAGTTTTTTTATTGTTCTAGCCCGCATGTAATTTTTCTTCTTCTAAAACTAGTCTCCTTGTGTTCAAAATTGCAAAAATAACTCTCTCCTTGAGCGCGGAAGACCCGACAGATAACACGTGTCACCTGCCGCAGTCTGATAGCGCGGAAGGTCCTACCGTGCCTGGGAGCACGTAAGCCAGTCGAGCCCACACTTCCGCGCTCAGGAAGCGCGGCAATCGCGGGCGTGTGGGCGCGAAATAGGCAGGCGCCAGGGGCTGTGCGTGCGCAGGGGCACGTGTGGTCACAGGAGTGTGCGCGTGCGTGCCGCGTGTGGAAGGATGCCTTCCGCGCTCCCAGTTGCGGTAGAACTTTTCGTGCTATCAAACCGCTGCATGTGATACTATTTTTTTTTACAATTTTGCATGCATAGGCCAGATTTAGAAAAAATTATATCTATATGACTATTTTGATGAACAGTTCAACGAACAGGACCTAACTACTGTAAGCTATTCCCCGGTCAGTAAGTCAGTAACGTTCGCTCACCCAAGCAGAACATGACTGGTTGACTTAACGTCTACTGTTACTAGCTATGGTCAGTTACTCTCGTCCCCGACTACACTTGTGTCGCTCTGTATCTAGGTGGATCTGAACCTAGGCAAACATTAGTTCAACCCCCAATGCCGCTGGCCTGCAACTCAATTTGGCAGTAATGGCCGCTGACCGATAAATGGCTTGGTAGCTTGGTGCCGCTGCAACTCCAGCCAAACCACCTACTCTCTACTTCACGGTTTTCTAACTCTTAACTACTCTCCCTACTACCTGGCCGGCCGCCTCTCGAATGATACATGAACGAGATGCTAAAACATATCATCCGGACGAAATGCAAGGATTTTAAAGCCTTGAGGTTTATGCTCCCCTGTGACACTCCCAAATCAACTCCTCCAAACTTCAGCAGTGTTCTCACACGAGAGCTGCAATAAGGGGTAGAGAAGGATGGGAATCTACATGAATAGATTATATAGCTCATCTATATAAATCCAATCGGGAATGAAATTGCTAAAATTATGGTATTTCCACATAAATCTAATATCTCTAGAACCGATGGCTCCAAGCCTCCAATGCACGATCACACGCCCAAACAACTAACGGACAAGAATCAAATGCAATGCACGAGAAGAAAGAATAGAAAAATGAGAGGTTTGTCAGCCTTGTGGTCCTTCTAGCACTTCTTCCTAGCCAGTGCGAACGGTTCAGCAGTCCGAACCAACCAAGGTTTGGTAGGATTATTACACAAATACACATGTTCTAAATCTACGATTTTTTTAACCATGCAGATGCGCTTTTAACTTAGGTCATGCCTTAAGTCCAGACTTATATTTCCCAGTGTGCTTGCAACAGATCACTCCCCTCCACAAATAGACATCAAGGACGAAAGCAAACAAGAAATTCAATTCTTTTCCTCCCCAAATGCGGTGTATATCTACTTGCAGTGAACTTTAACTCGGCCACCCGATTTAGGTACGGCGATGATCCAACGGCCGAGATGCCTTGGACGGCTGCCCCATGCTACTGCACTGATAAGCAGAGATACGAATCCATCGATTCGATGTTGTACAAGACGTCGGTTTTTTGTGCGAAGCGAGCAGGCAGCCCAACGTACCAGCCTATCGCCATGGCCAAGAAACCTACCAGATGTGTACACATGTACGCACACCAGGGAGGCCAGCTCGAAAGCATGCAGATTGGGAGATTAATTCCACCGACAGTTGGTAAAATGGTAAATGTTCAATCGTGTCAGGCATGATGCATGCACCCTCCAGGTAGAAAAAACCAGATGTTCGCATGCATGTAATTTCTGACTGTAACTGTCACCCTTGATGGAATATACCATGGAACTGTGTTTTGTATGTAATACTAGTAAATGTCCGTACGTTGCAACGGAATTTCAAAAGAGAATAATACATAATTATAATGCATGATCATAAACCATACAATAAATCAATTTTCTGTAACACACATATCAAGCAAAACATATCTTTGTAAGCTAGTAAATAAATCAAATCATCTATATTGAGCTGTCCTGCAGATTTACAACTATAGGTTAGCAAAGCAATAGTGACTCACCTACTGGGCCTTGGGCCTCTACTGTTCTGGCCCAAAGCCTGGCAGACTCACCATCACCACCAACTCATTCTTTTAATAGTTAAGATTAATTTGACCGTAGTTCATAAGAGGCCATGCGTATCATGCAGCAAAATGGCAAGTGACGGCGTTTCTAATTTGAGACGCGATGACGAATGCTAGTGACACTAGCTTTTCAGATGGATGTGTGCTGGGTGTCAAGTCTGAAAATTTGGGCTACTGGCAAAAGGAGAAGCGTATGCTTGATAGAATGTGCATCAGCCATGTTTCATAAAGGGCAGAACAACTCTCCCCGTAGATTTTTTTTCAAGATGGTGCACATCACCATGGGAGGTGGATTGTTCTGTTCATGTCGTGAATGCATGCTAACAACTCAAGTCTGTATTCTGTTCAAAAATGTTAATCTGGCAGAGACTCGGGGATTCAATCTTTCCCTATGATAAAATACGGTGCTTCCTTTTTCTTTCTATTGCATAGTGCTTGAGCTTTGCTGCATAGAAGTAACTGAGAAAATGTTAATCTGATGGAGGCTTGGCGATTCAATCGTTTGCAATGTGCGGCTTTAACGCGAACAGTTCAATTTTCTCAAAAACCGTGGAAAATTCTAGCATTCCGAACATGACCTTATTTTTATCAAATAAAGTTTCATGAAATTTTTGCGAACTGTTGTTAACATAAGGAATCCAACGATGAGCTGATCCGCCCAAGGTTTAAAATCTCGTCAAAATTAAGAAAACCCTAAAAAAATTCAAAGTGATACAGTACCTATAATTTCGTCGAGATCTCAGTGAATTTGACCGAAATCTCGGCAAATTTGATCGAGATTTGACTAAAACTTACCGGATTTTGATCGGATTGAATTCTTCGTGTCGCTTCCCATGTGGGACAGTCGGTATATCATAATTCCGGCGAAATTGAAAAAAACCCTAAAAAGATTCAAAATATGACCGTGCGTAAAATCTCGCCGCGATCTCAGAAAATTTGACCAAGATTTGACTAAAACTTGACCGGATTCAAATTTTGGTTTTTGTATTTCGTTTGGATTTCTTCGGAAATAACGAGATTTCAGTGAAATTTTGGATTTCGGTAGGTGATGAGATTTAATCCGAAAACGAAATTTGAAACCCTAGATCCGCCAAATAGTGACAATTTACAATATTTTTGTAAAGAAAAACATGCGGCACTCATGCGTAGCAAAATGGTTTTTTTAGGGATAATTGGATATATGCCACTACAGGAACCGTTTATTCGAGATTTGCCATCGTTCCTTTGCTTTTTCGAACGATGCCATTATGAAACCGTGCTTATTCGAAATATGCCACCGCTCGCGTCCGGTCACGACACGTGTCCTGTCCGCGATGGCAAATCTCGATTAAACGGTTCCTACAGTGGCATATATCCAATTAATACGGGACACGTGTCGTGACCGGACGCGAGCGGTGGCATATTTCGAATAAGCACGGTTTCATAATGGCATCGTTCGAAAAAGCAAAGGAACGATAGCAAATCTCGAATAAGCGGTTCCTGCAGTGGCATATATCCAATTATCCCTTTTTTTTATATATATAACCACGACATGTTGAAGTTTTCCCACAAAAGGAAAATGGTGGTGAATAAGAAATGATAAATATACTCATTTCATTGTCACACCGACTGCTGATACGACCATTTATTCTAGTCGTGACATTAGGAAGTATTCCTACTACTAGTGAATTCTTACCTGTCCAGAACCAATCGCGGCACCAACTCAGTAGCCAGCGCAGTGCCTGGCTAGTGTTGGACTACCAGTAGGATAGTACTACATCACACACAAGAATTTAATGCTTTTCTGAATGGTCAATACGTGCATTACTAAACGAAAGATCAACATCCTAATTATTATGCACTACCGCATAAGCGCATACTGGTAGTGGTTGGAGGATGAGGAAAAGAGGCTGAGAAAGAGCCACCGAAGCATGATGGGATGCAGCGGTCGACATTTTAAAAAGGCAGAAACCACAACTCCCACGCAAGCCTAGAAAGATTACATGTCAAGCTACTAACTCCAAAGTCAAGCTCAAACATTCAGTTGTATAAAACACAAACATAAAATCTTTAGTTAAAAAAATAAGGAAATTCTTTATTTGCTACTATTAGTTAAAAAAAGAAAACTCTTTATTTGCCACTAAAAGTTGGTACCATCCCTCATATGCCATCAAAAAATTGTTTCTCTCTTCATTGCCATCAAATCTCAATTTTCACCCCTTATTTGCTATTGTCGTCAACTTATGTGTGTTTGGTTAGTGGGATGGAGTGGAATGGAACCATCCCATCCCACCAAGTCTAGTGTTTGGTTGAAGAGCTGAGGATGACTTGGTTTCAGAAAAGAGAATATTCTCTCTGGATTCGGGACGGTCAGGTTCTACAAATTTTGTGGAACGCAGCCGTCCCACTTGGAATGTGAGAGTGACAGGCCCTGTCTGAGAATCTGGGATGGAACCATTCCATCCCTGAAATCTGGGATGAAGCCATTCCATCCCTGAAATCTGGGATGGAACCATTCCATTCCACCTCACTCTCCAACCAAACACACAACTTTTTTTTGGAAGGAACTACTATTAACCCTAAAAACTTGTCACTTTTTTTTTATCAAAATGGCTAAATTACCCTCAATAAATCTTCTTCCTGCTATCTTCTTCAACCCTCCCCCCCCCTCTCTCTTTATGGAGAGCCCCACCCTCGTCCCTTTGTCCTGTCGCCAACCTCCTCATCTCCAATCTTCAGTGTTGTTGTATCCCCATCTCTCACCGCCGGCCTCCTCCATCTCCTGCCAACCTCCTCTCCTTGTCCTGTCGCCATCCTCTTATTCTCAATCTCCAATGCCGCTGCATCCCCATCTCCCACCGTAGCCTCCTCTTTCTCCCGCAAGCCTCCTCTCCTCGACCCACTGCCGACCTCCTCTCCTCCAACCATTGGTGATGTTGCATCCCACCTCTCAATGTTGGTCTCCTCGTCCCCCGTGGCCTCCCTGCTTGTCCCACCATTGACCTCCTCTCCTTCAACTACCGGCGCTGTTGCATCCCCACCTCAAACCGTCGGCCTCCTCCTTCTCCCGCCGGCCTCCTCGCCTCATCCTACCGTTGATCTTCACCCCTCCACCTGCCGGCCGGCCCTAGAGACAACGGATGATGGAGATCTGGGACTCTAAGAAGAGGACCTACGTCACCGCAAAGGAGGTCGCGTGCTTGCCGATGATGAAAGGGGTGGTGTGTGAGGAGGGCTTGGGGTGGGGGTAGGTGAGCAGGTGGAGTTAGAATGTGTGCAACTGTGATACTAGTAGGCAACCATGCGTAGCATGGTGGCGTTGTTGTCATTGGCCGGCCTCCCATAAGGGGACGAGATGCTGGTGTCTTGGGTTCTCGATCGTTGGTTGGAGCAAAAATGGAAAGAGCAAAGAGCAGAGGAGGAGGAAGATAGGCAGGATATATTTTTTTCGCAACACTTAATAGTCAACTCACTGTGGACCAAAGAGAGTGGCAAATAAGGGATGAAAGTTGAGATCCGATGGCATGATAGGAGAAACATTTTTTTTTAATAACATATGGGGATGATATCAGCTTTCAATGGCAAATAAAGAATTTCCTTTTATATATATACACACACTGTGACATGTCCGGTTCTTATTTGGTGAGGCCATACTATATTGTGCGCACACCACAATATCACATAGCTGGCCAAGCATCTTTAATGTAGTTAGTATACATAATATAATTACTTGGGGGGCACAACTGTGCCCCCTACTGTTTGATTCGTACTTTGTTCGTCCTTCACTGCCCCCACACGAGCCAGATGCTTACAACATCTACATCGGATCTTTATTCCCGGCATTTTCCCTGTAATGCAATTGGCGAAATTGTTCTGGCAGGATTTAGCAAACACATTGGCCTTAGCGCACTCACATTTATGCTGATGCTGGTGGGTGGGAGTTGATGCTGCTACGGTTTGCAGATCAGCACCGGGTTCGCCGTGTCAAGCTTGATTGCAGAAAGCGGGGGCAAGAGCGCTGCTACGCGCACGACTGGAAAATTTTCTACCATAACCTGCCGGATAAGTTCGGCGTGTGCGGTGAAACTCTCAGAAAATAAAGCATTGTTACAGAAACTGCGCAGATGTTCGCATGTAGGCTAAACAGTTTCTCCCAACATGAGCGGTTTCCGTTGATGAACTGCAGCTAGCGAAAGCAATGCCTTGTCACTTGCCACCGGGATAAGTAGTGGTTGTGCGTGACCTTGCCCTCACTCGCTCACACTAGCAACGGATTCCATCCATCCGAGCAGCCAAAGATTTGGTGATTCGGATGGGTGAGGCACCGGAGAGTTGTGGGTACAGGGACCATGCATGTGGGTGGCCTGGCCTAAGACACACAACTTGAGAGCCGTGCAATGGTGGTGCAGTGTGCAACTTCGCAGGGCTGCCTTTCGGTTGGCGCAGAATAGGCAAGCAAGCTCTGGTGAGCCACTGGCTCACAATGAAACGGCGATGAACTTTTTTTTTTTTTTTTTGGAAAGAACAAAATGTTGGCAATGATCGATGTTGTTTTGTGCAGCCTTTGATTCGCTACTCTGTGCAGTGTGCACTGCATGTTATTAATGGTGTATGAGTTTGGGAGTTTGTACAATGGATCGAATGATCTCGAGATCAAGTGGTGTTTGGGTTGATTGGAATGATGTTGAGAAGATGTCCCAAGCAAAAGAGGAACTGAAGCGTAGTGCTAGTGCACTAGGTTGTTCTGTGCAGCTTTATTTCTTCTGGCTTTGCATGAGTTGTGAGGGTTTAAGGTGGAAACAGAAGCTGCATAGCATTATTCGCCACGGCTTTTGGAAGAATGAACACGTGGATTGAACGAATCTGACAAGCTCACCGACACCGATTCACACATAGTGGATAGAGCATATTCGAGGATGTAGTACACCCTCCTCTCCTATTCACGTTTCACTGCTCTAGGAAATTTTCGTCGGTGCAAGGGGTGCAAAGTATATCTGAAAAAGAAATATCTGTATCGATATCACGGTGCACACTGCTACAAAATGTACATGGATCTCAATTGTACATATCCTCATGCTCTGATTGTAAAAAGTGGCCACAATTCAATGAAAGGAATATAGAAAAGGAGGAAAATAAAAGAAAAGGCTGACAAAAAAAGTCCAGAAATAAAGAGGCTGTTACAATAAACAGGTCCACTATAATTAAATCTGCCATGCCCCCAAGAAGTCGACTACACTCTTGCGATACCATTGTGGTGTTTCAAAAGCTCGTAGCAGACTGGACTCGTCAGTGTCAACGAAAATCTAGGTTAGGCCCGAACTAAAAAACTTTAGCTTCTGATCACTAGTACTACAAGGTTTTGCACTGGTTCATGATCACAGTTTCGATCAGCTTTTACTTAACTTTTGCTTTAGCAAAGCCGTTGTATTGGTTTAACTAACAAGCTTTTGCTTTAGCTAAGAAAACACAAAGCAAATAGCTTTAACTAAGGCTTTGTATTGGTTCATCACAATTTTAGCTTCATGACAGACAGTTTGGATCGAAGGAAATACAACGGATGGATAAATAGAACAGAAGGATATAGCACTCGATCAGTAGATGGAGAACTGGCTGGCTTCCATGATGATTGTACTGTATCACAATCTAACAGCCACCAAACCTCAATTAAAAGACACTCCGATGGGGTATGGATTAACCTGCTTTATTAGTTTTCTTCCTTTCCAACATGACGTGCGTGATTCTTCTTAAGAACTCTTCTTTCCAAAGTGGAATGATTCGGCTTTTTGGATATGATCGATCAGCATGCTTTTCAATTGCTTGCTGATTGGCCAAACCTCCGTACCCAGCTGATTGAATATGTCTTGGCCGTAATTGCTGTTCAGGGCAGCCAAATAGGTTTTATAGTTGTCTGCAAGATTGGCCTACCCTGGAAGCACCATAGATTGTTCTTGCTACTGCCAAAAGCACATCTTTTGCCAATAACAAAAAATATAATCAAAGTGGATTTCAAATAGAAGGCAATGCACAACAAAAGGCCATGTCGTGTATTTCTACACACTCACGTTTTGGGCTTTGCTAGAAACCGGGGGCTTTGCTCCGATACTATTAGTAGTAGTACTACGTAACATATATACACCAAACCATGTGCAAATCCATACCACATAATTAACTTAGGCTTTAATTTGTTCTCGTTTCGTTCTGTAAGCAATAAGTCAATTAATTCGGTATAGATCGGTGGATGTATTGAATGGAACATGATGGCTCATACGTGCAGGCAAGACAAGGCAAGCATTAGAGCAAGTACAATAGCAATGCTCATTACATATTAATAGTAAGTTAAAAGTTAGTTTTTATAATAATTGTCCCTAAAAGTTATCTCTAGATATTATGTAATAACCATCTCTTCTCTCTTGTATATAAATAATTTACTTATGCGCAAAACTGGCTACTAAATAAGAGCCAGCTCTCCTCTCTCTCATCTTTCCTCACTCATTCTGGCGGAGCTAGCCCAGGTTCAAGCCCCGGGCTAGACCAGCTGATCTTAGATTAAATATCTGTTTTCAATAATTTTTCATAGAATTTTAGTAGGCTTTCGATACCAGGCCCTGGGCTACAGCCTACTCTGCCCGGGGTCTGGATCCGCCCCTACTCATTCACATAGATCAAAACTAATGTGATAGACTAAGAGTCAACTGAGATCATCTTATTGTTCGTACCCTAGGCCCTTAGGGCATCCATCCATGTACGTCCTGGTGGTATTTGCATTGAAAGCAAAGCAAAAACAACTATGCACGACCACGACCACGGCCATTGAGCCCCAATCCCTCCATCGATCAAGCGACTTTGTCACCTTGGCACGCCACCTGCGCCAATTTTAGGCATATCCTCGTGCATGAGCACGGCACGCCCGGATCTTGAGCTGGCGAGCGGTAGTGGGTGGTTAGCTGCTTGGTTACTCTAAACTTGTAGGAAGTATTTTCTTTTCGTTTTTTTACGGTACACTAAATTGAATATGAACAGTTTATTCTTTTCGATTCAATGAATCAGATTAACTAGAGTTTAATTATACTACACCTGTTAGTAGAGTAGTAGAAACACACTTAACAAATCAGCGGTTAGATGTGATTTCTACTACATATTTTATACCACAAGTATAATTTACTGTAAAATTTCTCTTTTCTTTTTTTACATGGATCAAAAGATATTAAAAAAAGAGCTCTTTTACGGTGGATTATACTTGTAGTATATTATGGTAGTATAAATTAGATCTAACCATTTATTTCGTGGGGTATTATGGACTTTTACAAATAAAAATATTACATTTTAAAAGGGTATTAACGTAATTTTAGCGAGTCGTCGAGGTCCTCCGACGCGCGATGCACTGACAGAGAGAGGGCTTCCGGTGGGGATGAAGAAATGGGCTTCGGGTGAGAGAAAAGTTCATTTACCGTTTTACCCATCCGCTGTATTGAAATTTTTTACCTACTACCCCTTCTTACATTTTACTACACATACTACACATGGTAGTATAATTTGATCTAATCTATTTTTAACCTTTGGATTAAAGACAATGAACTATCCATATTCATTGTTGTGCACTGTAAAAGAACTCTAAGAAAACTCCAACTACCGTAGCTTGTGTTGGAAAACGGCCAGCTCGGTCGTATTCGTCTGGTGCATGCTCGTATAGTCGTGTTCGTTCCCGTGCGTACGGTGTTTTCCTCGAACTCGACATCTTAAAAGTTTTAAAAAATTTGAATGCAAATAAATAGAAAAAAAAATCCGTTTTGGATTATAGTGCCCAGACACCATAGTGTCCCTGGTAATTGTATTATATATATATATATATATAATGGTTCTATATTCATGAGAGTATGTACCCCAACTCTCAATATATTGCGTAGATAATGTTGTTATACTTCTTTATCTTTTTTAGTATACTCTAATATTGATTATAAGATACTCTAAAGTGAGTTCCATGAAAAATTCCATTAAAATCCATCCTTTAGAGAATAATTTATTTATATACATTTTTTACACATAGAAAAAGGTATATAGCAAAACATAAAGGGCTATAATGAATTTTTTTCAACAATATCGTGTTAAAGTATCTTAGAATTATTCGTTTAAATGGAATACTGAAGGTGGAAATACGTACTTCAAAAAATAAAAAAATAAAAAACTTAAAGGACGTACTTCTACTTTCGTTGTACTTTTTATCTATCCGCCACTCCGCGAGTCACAGGTAAAAAGGCGTACGCCTCCCTAAATTCGCCCATCGAGCAGAGAGCTCCGCGTACTGCCATTGATACGTTGGTGCGTTTGATCTGTTCGTAAGTACGATTGGTGCTTCGTTGCATTGGATCGAGTACATGACGTCAACACCGTAGCCTAACGTTTGGCAGCTCCATACCGGAACGTGGAACTCTTCAGGAAATGTTCTTGTTGAAGAAGCAAACGTTTACTTCGCAATAAATCCGGACCCCAAAGTCGCCTGTGAGACCCGGTTTTGCTTAGCTAGCTGCATAACATGGCGTACGAGAGACGAACGCAGTCTCGATTGATAAAACGTGAGCGGCATGCAGCTGTTACAAACAAATTAAAACGCCATAGAAATAATGTGCTATACCTTCTTTTAAGGCCAAATTGCATATCACTTTGTTCTGCACCGTCAATGAGCCACCCTGCCAAATTCGTTAGTGTGATCAAGAAACATACGGAAACTTTTGGATGGTGTACGTACGTTTACCCGGCGTGTACGCAAAAGACAAACGTGAAATTCTAAAATGCAATTGCAATTTTGATCGCTCATTTACTTCTTCGATCATAAATAGTTTCCGTTTTAGACATATATATAATTAAAATTTTAAAACTTTAACTGTCAATATCTTTTTAAACATTTAAATTTGATACATAAAAATCATATGTGTTGATTTGTCTCGAAAATTTGTTTCATAATATTATAATTTTTTAGATTTTATAAATATGTTATAATAGAAATTAGTGTTCAAAGCTGTATTTTGGAAACCATGTTGATATTCAAAATGACAACTATTTATGACCGGAGGAAGTATATTGCAGTATGTTCATAAACCTACTAAAATTATAATTACAAAATTACTTATCGATAAAAATTTAAACATATCATTTTCATATATTCAATCTAATTTATTGAAAAAGCTCAGAGCGAAATTTACGATTTTCGTTCTAAAAGGCTTGAAATTCGCTTGAAAAGATCAAAAAAATCACTGTTAATTGAAAAATTGGGGGGAAATGTAAAAAAAATTAGAGAAAATTGTAAAAAATTGTTGTAAATTTTTTAAAAAGCCATTAAAGGCCAAAAATAATATTTAAAGAATTACTTTAATAAATATTGCTACTAAATATAATTAAATAAATATTGAAACATGCAGTGTGATGTGGAGGTGCAGTCCAAAATTCTAAATATTCTATATTGATGTTGACAAGTTAAACCGGGGATTTTGATTTAGTTTAATGATTTCTTAGCAGTTTATATGTGGTTTTAAGATAAACTCATATATACTTTCTCAATACAGGTCATGATTTTATGAATAATGCCTTTCTTGGCTCATGCTGATAGCTTTTACATGGAAATATTGCTAGTAAATATACTTCAACAAATATTTCTGCTAAATATAACTCAACAAATATTTCTACTAAATATAATTGAATGGCTCAAAAACGTTTCTAAACTTCGTTTTTTCAAATAATATTCACATCAGATGTCATAAGACTATTAATACTAATTATAGAGAAATAGAAAATATGTTAGAAATATTGTTACTAAAATATGTTGAAGTAAATATTGCATGCTACTTGATATAATTGAACAAATACTGCTAATAAAAATACTTCTAGTTTCTTTTGTTTTGCCTTTTCTATTTATCGCTCAAAAACATCTATAACTTCATTTTTTTCAAAAAATATTTACATCAGAGGTCATAAGGCTATTAATACTAATTATAGGAAAATTTTGAATAAATTTTGTTACATTTTTCATTTTTTAATTTGAAAGTGAATTCAAGCAAAAAAAACTGAACGAAATTTCTTTTCGTTGGGAGCGGTGAGCGCGAAATTCGCAAAATTCAACAAATTTCATTCGAAATTGTGAACCTGATCCCATTCTATATTCCCTCAACATAGATGCTAGCATTTGAAAATAGTAAATGACACTAGCACTATTAGGCTCGAAAATAAAACTCGTTGTGATCGGTGCAAGAGCGGGGATCTGGCTGTCAGGCTGTTGCACGTTCTGTCCGATAGATCTGATTCGGCGACCGTACGTTAGTAGTGTTCGGATACGCCACGGAGCTTCTATAGCGACTGTGCAGATCGTATCTATCTAGTAGTTTCCCCCAGCTAATCATGCAATAGTGTTATATATAATACTCCATCCGTTCATTTTTTTATAAAGATTATTTTTGAAATAATTTTATTTATAATATAAGATTTATATGTATATTTAATGAGATATTTTTTTCTATACCCCTATTTATTCTCTTTCAACCATATGTATTTATTTATTATCATCCACACAAAGTATATCTTTTATCTTCTACGATAATAAGTGGTGGCATCTAAGTCATTTTTTCTTGTACCTTTCTCAATTTTAATGTAACATTAATCCTTATATAAAATCAAAAAAGTCTTATACTCTTAAAAAAATGGACAGTACTAGCAGCCGGACGTCTGATTTTTTTTAAAATTTCGGACGCCCGCGCAACATTTTTTTTACTGTTTGCAACATTTTTTTTCAACGTTCGCAACATTTTTTTCACTTTTGAAACATTTACTGTTTGTCGAATGAAAATGTTGCATGCGTAGGAGAAAAATGTTGCATGTGTAGAAAAAAATGTTGCATGCGTAGAAAAAAATGTTGCGGTAGAAATCAGATGTCCGAACTGTAGCATTACCGTAAAAAAATAGCAAGGGAATACTACTGTTCTCATCCCTGGACTGTTTGACGGACAAATCCTGCGGCCCCTCCGCCGGTGGATCCCATCTGGTTCGCGCGCAGAGAGGCCAGGCCAACCACGTGGTGCCAAGCGCCGAAAACTCGCCCAGCCGTCCAGTCCGGTGCGGTACGGGTGAGTTGGCCCATGCCGTGCACTCATACGCACAGTGCAACTCGCCGGGATGACGCGAGACGAGAGGGTACTCACTGCTGCCCCCGGCCGGGCCACCATGTACCTCGACTTTGACCGGCCTCCTCGCGCGCACGTGTGGCTGCCGCGGTACGCGCGTACGTCCGCCCGTTTGAGTTTCATGTGAAAAATGCGGCTGCGGATGGTCATTTCAGCCGGACGTACGTGTGGGCTTTGAACGGGTGGTAAGTACGTCCGGTCCGGCCGGCTGGGCACGCGCTAACCTCCTGGTAGGCTAGGTGTCCTTCGTTCAGCACGTAGTACCGGCTACTAATACCGGCAGCAACGGCAGATTTTTTCGCAACATTTTTTTTCCACGCGTGAAATATGTTTCATACGTTAGAAAAAATGTGTCATACGTTCAAAAAAAATGTTCCATACGTTAAAAAAAATGTTGCATGGCGTCCGAAAAAAACAAAAAAAATCAGACGTCCGAGTGGAAGTTTCTCCCTTGATGATAATAAGATGATTATCGTGTTCATTTATGTTTCTTTGTACTATGTTGTACTATGTGGTGTTATCAGTAATGCAGACCTAACTAGATTTGACTTAACATGGTGTTTTGTAGAGAGGAGGAGACAAAACTAATATTTGATACTCCCTCCATCCTAAAATACAACGCACATCTACTTTTTTTCCCCCAATCCTAGAATACAGAGCGCGACATCTCCTCGACTCATGTTCTGGCTTCTCTCCCATCTCTCATACGCATGCATGCACGCATTAACCTTCTCTTCCATCTCTCATGCGCATGCATGCATGCATTAACCCCCTCGAGCCTACGCAACTGTTTCCTTGGTCTCTGCGTTGATAGGAGTTACGCCTTATATAATAGGATGGAGGGAGTATAACACAGTGACTTAATATTTATACTCTTTTATAGGGAAAAGAGAAACAGAGAAGCCATGTTTTTTTAGGGGGAGGGGGGTTGTAAATCGTTAGAACAAGTGGTTACTAAGGTGCTCAAGTGCACAGAAATAGAAGAAAAAAATGTAGAGGAAAATAAAGAGTTTTTGTGTTGATCGGAGAAGTATCGGGACAAAGTGATTCCTATTTTGTGTTTATGGATGGCACTGTAAATATGTTTAGTCATCGGAATTGCTAGGAATCAGACGTCTGTTTTTTTTTCAACATTTTTTTTGTATGTGTGAAACATTTTTTTTGTACGTGTGAAACATTTTTGTTCGACAAACAGTAAAAAAAATGTTTCATACGTACAAAAAAATATTTCATGCGTACAAAAAAAAATGTTGCGAGGGCGTCCGAAAAAAAATAAAAATCGGACGTCCGGATGGAAGTACTACCCTTAGTTCATTTACGTTTTGTTTTTAGACCGTGTGTTTACTTTGGACATGAATCTTGCTCTAGCTGACTGACTTTATAAGTCAGGGTGCAGCAGAGAACTCCATTTCATTTTTTTTTTTTTTTTTTTACTTTTCTGTAGTGGACTTTTATGATTTTTTTTTTATGATGGAAATTGAGAGGGTTTGTTGCCCTTCTATTTTTTTTTTTTTAAATAACTAGATTTGGCTTAACCTGGTGTTCACGTAGCTGGTCGTAAGTACGCACGGGATTAATTAGCGCCTTGGGCCCGAGAGAAAGAACGGTAAACTAAATTTAAGGGTGTGTTTGGTTGCCTATACCAAATGATGTATGTATGGGATGGTTCAAGAAAAATGTCATCCATATGTTTGGTTGCTTGAATGGAACCATCCCATCCTGAACTAAGTGGTACAAATTTAAGGAATATTCCCTCTAAATGTTGAATCATTATGTTCACTCAAAATAATAGAACCAAATAGTAAATGACCATTTCATTCCATTCAACCTCGTCCCATGAGCCAACAGTAGTTTGCATGCGCTTCGCTGACGAACGATACTGTGAACATTACCTGTACATCTTCTCCAATAATGAGGTGGCACGTTCTTCCTGCCATACTATGCTAATGCTACCATCCCAAAAGCGGAAGGATTTCCTCGATTTTTGCGATAATTCTTATGAAATTCTCCTGTTTCAATTGATCCGCACCGCACCAAAGCGGGGATGGATTGGCTACGATCGTGGCTTTCCTGTGGGGCGTCTAGACGTAACGATACTCAATAGGTTAGCTTCAAAACACAACTAGTAAACGACGCTTAGGAGCATCATTTCAGCATGCATGAAGCAGACGGCACGTACGCGCGCGCGCCTTTCTATTTCTGTTGCGGCTTCATGACAAGGTCGGTCCATTTCCAATCAATCGGAAACAGTACGAGAAGACGCTCAAACATGAGCGAACCAAGGGACGGCCATGTGTTTGAAAGGAAAGTACCAGCTAATTTAAACAGTGGATTAGCCCGAACTGGAGGAACACCTAGTCAGCACGACTGACAATGCCCTGAACCCTACCCAGTTTAGTTTTTGCTAGAACTTAGCAGCAGGAAAGGAAATTGATTTTGGGGGGCGTATTTTGGCAGGAGGGAAACAAAATCATTCACGCCCAAAGCGAGATATCCCTTCTCTAGGCAGATGCGATCAAAAAATCGATCGGTGTTTAGCTGAGCCGCCCCAGGCAGCATGGAATAAAGCAGAGTGCGAAATTAAAACGTAGAAGGGCCCGTAAGCTCGAGTGTAGAGTAGGTGTGCGCGCGTGTTGTCCACCACTAGTCCTAACCAGAAAGAAAGCGCAAAAAGGGCACATGTATATGGCCTCCACTCAACCAGCCAACTATAATCCAACTACATACACGGCGCCACTTTCTGTTTCGCTACTGATGAGCGGTAGCTAGATCTTGATCGACGTGCAGCAGATCTGAACCCCCAATGATGGATTGCGTTGGCTCCTTTTTAGTTCGTTGAACTTGGAATCGATCGAAGGTTTCACGGCAGTATTATGGTTTTTGCATGTCAGGCCTGAGCAGCGGCAGTAGTAATACTCGTTGTCGAGCTTTCCACGTCGCGGTGCTCTCTTACCTCCACTTACACGAAAAATGTACCAGATATCAAAATGCAAGTGCCAAGAAGAAGAAGAAGAAGAAGAAGAAGAAGAAGAAGAAGAAGATGAAAGAATTCATCACGCGTTTCCCTCGTCGATAACGTTATGGCCCAACCAAGAAATGGAAACAAGAGCCGGACAGGGGAATGGGCTTCACGAAAGAAGTACAAACTTGGGCCCAGGTGCATCCCTGTGCAGGTGCAGCGCACCGGGAGGAAACGCGTTGGACGTAGGCTTTTTCACAACACCAGCAGAGTCACGGACGGACGGCACGGGCGCACAGCCCAGTTCGCCGTTGCGAAGAAGAAAATGAGACAGATTTCGAGTCCGTCTCCTTAACAACTCGGACATATCGACGATTCTGTTCTCAAGTTCAGAAAACTCACTACTCGTCTTCGTGTAAACTGAAAGCACCCCTTCGTGTTCAGAAACCAATGGCCCAGTTGCGTTTTGAGACGAAACATATGACCTCGGTGAAGACACTAATTTTCATGGGTACGTGTATGTTACTATCCGTCCTTTCACTGTCACGTTCTTTTTGTTTCGTCTCTTTATTTTTCTACACGGTGTGGGGAAGGGGGACATGTCAGGCCCGCCACAAGCATGTGCGGTCTTCGGCTTCGACTCCGGGTAAAAAAGAACGCAACAGGGGCTGGAGCCCTGCTCCTCTGTCCTCCGTTCCTCCCTTTTCACGTCCTAGATAGCAATATAGGTATAATCATCTTCAGTTTGATATGATGCGGTTTGCGGAATTCAGAACCGATTCAATGCCCAACCGATCAGGTCTAATCCTCGTATCTGCACCTAATAAATCTCTGCTCTCCGTGTGGCAATCCGCGGTCTTTAATTCCTCTGGCTCCATCTGGGCTTAGGCTCTTCCCTAGCACGTCGTTCTGTCATGCCCTGCCATATATCGAGAGCCTTCTTTTTCTTTTCTCAATTGTGACTGATTTCTTCTTCTTCTTTTTCTTTCTTGGAAACATCCGTCTTGCTGTGTTTCTCTCTATTTCTCGTGTTGTTTGCATGGAGGATTGAGGGTTGCTTGTGTTGGGGCAGTGGTGAAGCATAAAGCTGGAGCAAGAAGTCGAAAATAAGATTTGCTTTAATAATTTAGCTTCTCCCTTCCATGCCTTTGCCTCTTCCGTTCTCACAGTGGGATCTGCACTCCCAAGAACAGAAAATGGTCATGGGATTGCAGATGCACGGAAGTGTATGTGATTGAGGTTTATAAACTAATCGTGGAATGACACGGAGTATGTGGCCCTCATTGATGTTCTTGTCCTCGCCAGCCAGTGCTGTCGAGGGCGCAAGGCTTAAAGCATGGCGTGACAAGATTTAAGTAGTGGAAACTGCACTTTAATTGTCCCTCCAATTACTCGCTTTGGAGGCAAGATTATGATATGACAACAGCCTTCCCTTATTTTATCTAGATAGACTATATGTTGTTCACGAAGAAGAGACAGGACAAAGCAAGTTTGCACAGAAAAAAGAATGCTATGATAAGGAAGGTAATTTCACGGATGCCTAATCATCAGTTACCAACTCTCCATAACGGCATCACCCGAGTGCAGTAAACACAAGGTCATATACTCACTTTACTAGTGGACACAAACGCGGTCATTGTAGATGGACAGATGATTACCACGATATCTTTGTTGCAAACTTCCATGCAGAAAAGTGGAAGAAGGTAGGTTAGCCAGTCCACCGACAATGGGCACACAGCTTTTTAGCGGATTTGCTGTTTCCTAAGAGTTAGTACAGTAGTAAAATTCACTACTTATTTTATCTCTTATTTATATCATATAGAGTACTAAGTCAAAAGCTAGTTTGTATAATAACTATCTTTAAAAGTTGACTCTAAATATTGTGCAATAACTATTTCTTGTCTCTTGTACATAAATGATCTACATATACTCTCTTGGAAAGCTAGCTCTTAAATAAGAGCCAGTTCCCTTCTCTCTCATCTTTTTTCACTCTTTCCTATAGACTAAAAATAATACTACTATGTATAAGAGCTAATTAAGATGATCTTATTGTACATACTCCGAGAGGATCCAAAGTGAGATTTTGATGCTCCTGAATGCGTGGGATTTGTGCAGCATGCCTGCATGGGCTCCGAGTAATCACTGTTCAGTTCAGCTTTGGAACTGAAAAATGAAGACCAGGACTCGAGTAGGGTACCCGGGAGAAATTATATCATACTGCATAAGTTAGCTTTATATATCCAAAATCTAGTTGAATGTTGGTTAGGAGTTGGCGACCCGGGGTAACATACACTTACTACCTCCTGTGGCTGCCAGGCTCATGCTCCTCTGCGCACCAGAGGCAGCCAATAATCTTGCATTGTACACATACTTAGGCATCATACTAGAGCTGATAAGCCAACGTTATTAAATGATAGAGATGCTTGAAGTGTTTCATTTCTTTTCATCTGTTCTTGCAGAGATGCTGATAATTAGATCATGCATGGTATTTCTGTCAAAACTAGTAGTGCACCAGTCGATGCCCTAGATCAGATAGATTCAGAGGGAGAGAAGATTGTATTTGTACAATGGTCATGTGGTTGCAGATGATCCACCGAGCTGCCTGGCAGTAGGACCCTGGCTGGCTTGGAGACTCAAAAGGCCATGCCTCCCTGTCGTCCTCCTCCTCCCATCCTACCGCACACACTCGCTTGCAATAATAAGGAGCATCTCTTGCTTCACCATCACAACAAACAAATTCTCTCTCGAGTTTTTTCCCTTGGAAGCAAAGAGTGGCGCTTTGCTTTCCCCATGCCCCCATCTCGTCTCCCTCCTGCCAATTCTGAATATGTAATCACGTCAACACTCACGTACTGATATCACATCACATCGCAATTCACATGCGAAGATGCGGTGCTAGAAATGGATGCATTTCAGTAGGAGCGGTACACTGCCAATGACCTGAGCGACATGACATGCACCATTATTTCCTTCAGACACTGACTCAATATCTGATTGGATCCTGCACAAGGCCAGAGTAGAGTTCCATCCTTTTTATGTGCCTTTTTGCTCCTTTTTCTTTCTTTAGCTTTGCCTTTTGCTTGGGCCCTTTTGAATCATTTCCTCCTCCTCCTCCTCTCTTCCCCCTATACACCTATCCTACAGGGTGTGCATGGATGAGGAGCCACTCTTTTGATGTACCCAAACATGATTCTGGATTATTTTTTGCACCATTCTTGCACAGCCTTCCCTTCCCATCAAACTGTTGAAATCTCTCTATCATCTCTTGTTTTCCTGTAGAAGGTGGCAGCCTACCCCCCTCTCCACATACACACACACTCTTTTTGTTCTTCCACCTTTTCCTTTTGCTCCTCCTCTCTTGACCACTCCACAAGGCCACCACCACCATCGCCCAAGAGAGATCTCACTTTTGATTGAGCCAGTGCCTCCCTTTAAGTAGAGACAGCCAAGCTATTGCTCACCTTGTAGGTTCTTGGCATTTGGCAAACACCACTTGGCTCACACATTAGATGAGGCGCCGGCAAGTACGCAATTGCTGCTTCTTGGCTATTGCAGGGAAGTACTAGTGAAGTAATGCTAAAGGTGAGTTTCTTTTTCCTGCAACTTAGATACTCCTGACTCAAGGGCTCAGGAACGAGTCCTTCTGTTTCTCTGCTCTTTCCTTTCCTTTTCTGCATGTAAATTTAGATTCTTGATGAGTGACAAGGAACAGGAGAAGCTGCAAAAGTTACTGAATAAATATTATGATTTCCCCCCCGCTGTGATTCTTGGTTAACCTTTCTGATCTGAACAATGTTGGAAGGGTCATTGTTCCATCAGAACTGCACAAGTAACAGAAACCATACCTAGTGTCATGACTTTATCGTTTCCCGTTCTGGTTCAGATTGCCACAGCACAATGTCTATCCAACCACTTTTGCTTACGAAAAACAAATGAATGGAAGTAACGAATCATGCTGCATTTTTCATTTTTTTTATAGCTCTTCACATGTAGAACGTGATACTTCTTCACAAGTGTCACATACTCACATGCACATGGTCAGTTAGATAAGGAGGAACTCAACCGTATTTGATGCCTACATTTCCTCTGCCTTGGCTTACATGCACAGAGCTCTCTACCAGTTGCCATAGCCAAGAACCGCGCGAGCGAGCAGCAGCTAGCCATGAGTGGCTTTGCGGGGCAGAGGTCAAGGCCGTGGATGGGGGACGCCACCCCGTCAGAACCGGCGGCCGGCGACGTCAGGAACGACGCCGTGGCGGCCTCCTCCATGAAGGACCTCGGCACCACCACGAACGGCAGCGCCATCTCCTTCGGCTTCGCGGCGACCGCCATCCTCATCTCCATGTTCCTCCTCATGGCCATCTTCGAGCACCTCATCAAGCCCGGCTGGGCCTCCTCCCGAGGCTCCCACCACGGCGGTGACGACAGCCACGGCCAGTCGTCCCACTCCGGGCAGCACCTGCCCGACGACGCCTCGCCGGACAAGCTCCGGAACTCGCACAAGGTGAGATTCTGACATAGCAACGCCACTGATACACATGCATCTTGCAAGTAGAAACAACACTCGCGTCAGAAACATTTTCATATCTACGTACGTTGCTGGCTACGATGCAAAATGTGCGAGCTGAAAGGCCCGTCGCCGGTTCTTTGGCTTGCAGATGGAACCCGTGCTGGCCGCGGATCTGACGGTGCTGATGCCGGGGCAGCGGTATCCGACGTTCCTCGCGCAGCCGGCGCCTCTCCTTCCTTGCCCCAGAGAAGGGGTGCGTTGGCCTAACCATGATCAACGCCATTCCTTCGTGCCCCCTTGACATGGATACGTGATATCCCCTGTTTGTCTGCATAGAGGGTAACGAAGGCGTAGAAATGCAGGAGATGTTGGTATGCGCATGACGAAATGTTGGATCGATGGTCTCATGGACGTCCTGTTTGCCTGATGTTCATAAGTCGTCGTAGATGGGCGATGCAATGCCTGCTCTCTGCGAAAGCCATTCTTCTTCTTCTTCTCGAGTCGTTGGATGCATCGTGCATGTAATCATAGGCTGGGCCTTCAGAGATTCAGAATTTCCCAAAGTTTTCCTGTTGGGCTGGACAACTTTATTGGTACCTAGTTGACGCCCGTTGGCCCAAGAGGAGTGCCCAGATTTTTGGACCCCTTGCATCCTGCATCCGTGGACGCGGCATAGCTCGGCTCACACCCGGAAACACCGGTGTTCTGCTTTTCGAGCATGGGTACGGAGCATGGGGCCAAATTGTACCTGTTGTCACATTGGTGGTCAGCAAACAACTCCAATCAAGATCAAGGCAGGACCGAGAAATTGTGAGGTAAATTGCACTTACATCGCATCTAATCAAAGCCTAGTACAAAATGCGCCGTTGTTAACTGAGCATTCTGACCGACCGGCTGCATACTGAAACAACCCAGAATTTTCAAAATTAAATTTGATTTGATTCAAATTTCGGAATCAAATTTGGATTTGAATTTGTTTTTGAATTGGTTTTGGGCCAATTACCTTTTTGGGTGTCGGGACCCCGAATTTGCAAATCCGGACCCTCTGTGTATTCAACACTAGTCCAGGAACGCGCTAGTGCACACAGTCTTAACATCGGTAAATATCACAATCATACCACTCGATACTAATAAAGTACTTTTATTTAAATAACCAAACTGGTTACTCAACCTTATGGTCAAGTTACAATATACGCCTCACAGGGCGAAACTTATTAAGAGAGAAATAGTAGCAGCGGAAAATCAAATAACTTCGTGGCGCTATCCAGTATACCACAGGCAACTGACTGGACTCGCTTCCCTAAGTAGACGGATCCTCTTGGAGTTCCTCCTCCAAAGCTGGTGTAGTCTCCTCTTCAACTGGTGTTGTATGGTGGCAAGGGTGAGTACTTGGTACTCAGCAAGTCATGCATGAGCGTGCTAATATACTATATGCATGGCTTTGTACAAAGGAATAGCTCAAGGTATATTTGCAGTAAACAGCATTTGACAAGTAGTATAAGTAGATTCGAAAGCAGTAGAAACAAGTAAAGCATAAATAACTTTTCAAGAAGTTTAGTAAACATTTTTCCCATCCTAAACCACATCATTATTAATCCAACCCAACCTTTCAAAACCAAGTTATTTTTGAGAAAATCTAACCCTTGACTGTAATTCCCGAACGATGTCCAATACCGCGGACGCGGCTATTCGAATAGATTCTACACTCTGCAGAGGTTATGCACTTTACCCACAAGATACAGTCAAACACCACAAAGGCGAGTTCCCGTAACAAAGTCTTTCGGAAACTTCTAACAATACAAGTGGTCCTCCCCGGTTATTGCACACTAACCCTTCCCTTAGCTAAGGCGAAGTCTAGGCCAATCAACATTTAGATGGGTACTGGCCTCGGCCGATGCGCTCCCGTACAACTTACACAAAGGGTGTAGTTGACCTCCCGAGGTCCCACAGGTACGATATTAGCAACTTAGTCAACTAGGTACTTCAATTTTCAGACTTGTGGTTGCAAGTTAGAGCCAGTTCAAAGGCTTGAATTGTTATGTCCTTAGGGTGACGAGGGATAGACTACCCGAATAACCAAATCAACATCCCCAATGCCACAACCGGCCCACCTGATTACTCTTGCCACATGCCCGTCGAAAACTATTTATCAAACCCAGTTGATTACCATGCACCACGTGCCATCAACATCACATGATACCTTTCCAAAACAGGTTCAATATATCATTAAGTCAATATTAGCATTTGATTGTCCAAAATCATGTCATGAACACGCAGCAGGTCTAAGCAGTATACTACAACGGTCTAAAACCCATGTTGGCAATCTAATAATGTCCAACTAGTAATCCACAACTAGGGTGACAAGGGGTTATGGCACATACTTAAATAATCAAGGTGTCATACTGACAAATTGGTATTTATCTAATCCCCCATATTTGAATAAAGTATTTTCTAATTGAACTAGCATGCAATAAGTTAAATCAAAATAGATTTCAAAATAGGATCAACATGGTCAAAGCACAACTTGCCTTCAAAAAGTACTTGCTCTTGGTCTTGAGTTGGATCCTTAGTCAATACTTCTCCTTCGAATCCTTCCGGCACTTCAACGTCTACTCGTAAAGCGTGCAAATAGCAAATACACGAATAAACAATAGGCAAAAAGTGTCCAAACATCCAAATAAAATCCATAAACAGAGAGAACATAATTTTATGAATTTTTAGAAACTGGAATCGTCAAATTCGGAGTTAAAACGCAAAAGTTATGATTATTTGAAGTTTAAATAATCAATTAAATAATTTTACAGAGGAAAACTTTAGTCCAAAAATTAAATAAAATTCATATTTAAATAGATCTCAATTTTATACGAATTTAGAAATTTGAATCACTCAAATCGGAGTTGAAACGCAAAAGTTATAAGCGTTTGAAGTTTTGAAATTCAAATCAATTATTAAAACGAATTATTAAATCATTTTCTTTTTCGGAAAATCATTTATTGCGTCAGCAGGGACACGTGGACCAATCGGGTGACGACGCGTGGCCTCGGGTCCACGGACGACACCGCGATCTCGGCTCGGTCCACAGTGGGCTCGGCCACGACTCACGATCGCCGACGGTGGGCCCTCGACACGCGGGCCCAGCGTGTCGGCGTCCTGCCTGCCAGCGTCGTGGGCCAGCGCTGACCGCGACGGTCAGTCTTCCCGACACGTGGCGCCAATCTCGCCGTTGATTTGAAAATCAACGGCCAGATTAGATCTCGGCTAACGGCGCTTGGAAAACAACTCCGCGATGCGGACCGTTCGATCTTGATCGGACGGTCAAGATCAATCTATCGCTATGAGCGTGGTTCAATCTAAGCCGTTGGATCTAGATCTAACGGTTGAGATTAGATCTGGAGATTAACACGTGATTCTTTACCGTGGGTGGCGTGGCTCAATCTGGGCCGTGCGATGAAGATCCGACGCGGTGGAGAAGCTTCGTGGAGTGCGATGTCCACGGCGAACTCCGTGGCGGCGTTGAGAGCGAAGACCACACCGACGGCGTTTCGGGCACGCCCGGCGAAGTGGGTAGTCTCTTGGGTGCGTCTCGGCGGGGACTCGGATCTGGGCTCCTTCTCGGCGGAAGGCGACGGCGGACGGCGGAAAGCAGCGCAAACCACGGCGGACACCTTCCCCAACTCTGGCGAGCTCGTGCGGGCAAGCGGCGGCGGCTCGGCGAGATGGCTCGAGGACAGTGCGCCGCGGAGGAGGGCAACCTCGGGCGTGACGGGCTTTAAATAGCCTCGGCGTTCGTGCGAGGCGGAAACCTAATTCTCCACGGCGGGCGCGGGCGGCGGAGTCCGGCTCGGACTTCGGCAGAGACGACGACGGTCGGCCGATCCGCGTGGCGCGATCAACGGCCACGATCGCCGCGGGCGTGGCCGGTCCGGTCGGTCTCGGCTCGAGCCGTCGCGATCCAATCGGGCCGTTGGATCTCGATCCGACGGTCGGGATCAACTTGGGTTAGGGTTGGGTTCGACCGACTCGGCTGGCTCGGGTCGGACTCGAGTCTGACTCGGGTGCGGCTCGGTCGGATGAACAGTGCAAACCCATTCGCATTTTCCAGCGATTTAATAATTAAAATAATTCCCAGAAATTCATTTAATTCTTTAAAAATAGCAAAATACTCAGAAAAATTCCAGAAAAATTCTGGAAAATATTTTGGAACATTTTGGACTCAAATAAAATATTTCCAACAAAATTTTATTTGCAAAATTAAATTCTTTAATTATTTCAAAATGGAATAAATTCAAATAAATTCCAAATAAATCCAAATAAATTCCAGAAAATTCCAAAAATTCACCAAAGTGCCAAATCACACTTGAATTTAAGAAAAGCAAAATTTTGGGGTGTTACATTGGGCCTTCCGGCCGTTTCTTGGCCGTCTCCGCCTCCGTGCCGCCTCGCCATGCGCCCCGGCTGCTCCGTTGCCCGCCAGCGCCGCCGTCGCCGCCCACGCCAGCTCGGCGCCTCGCTTGACCGCCGCCGCCGCTGCGACTCACTGCCGGCGGCCTACCACCGTCGCATCGCCGCCTTGCGCCAGTGACCTCTGCCATGGCGAGCTCGCCGCGCCCGCCAGTGACCTCGTTGCCGCTAAGCCGTAGGGCACTCAGTGCCCTACCGGCTGCTCGCCCGGCTGCCGATCTCGAGCCGCCGCCGCTGCCCGATCCGTCGCCATTGTCGTCCATCGCCGCCGTCGCACCGTGACCGCCATGGCCAGTGCCCTACTCGCCTCTCCCGCTCGCCCTCGCGCGCTATAAAACCTCCGCCGCTTGCTGCTCACGTCGCCTCGCCGCTCCACGGTGAGCTCTCCCTCTCCCAGCACCTCTCTCTCTCCCCCAGCTCCGGCAAAGCCGAGCCCCGCCGCCTCGCTCGCCCCGCCTCGCCCTCAAACCTAACCCTAACCCTTCCCACGCCAGCTCCTCCCTCTCACCCCCGCACCCCTGGCCCACCCGCAGTCACCCCTCTCTCTTCCCTCTCTCTCCCTTTCACTGACCAGGGCCGCGTGTCACCACGTTCGCCGGGCCCCACTCGGCGACCTCGCCCCTCTCTCTCTCACTGCCGCCGGGCCCATACGTCGGTCTTGGGCCAGCATGGAACTGGGCGGCCAATAGAAGCCTCCCGGCGCTAAAGCCCAGGCCAAGTCTGGCCCAGCGCGGCCCAAATGAATAGTGCCCTATTTCATTTTCCTTTTCGGATTTTAATTCCAGAAATTCGTTTTAATTCTTTTTAATATCCAAAAATACCCCAAAAATACCCAAAATTTTCCGAGAGTCCAAAAATGCCCCAAAAATACTTTTAGAACCGTTTGAGCCACTTGAGTCCAAAAATGCCCTCCGTTCCTCAATCCGAGTCTCCAAAATTCCAAAATGCCCAAATCGTCCTTCCTTTCTCTCTCTCGGCCCGATTTAGTTTCGTTTCCGTTTCGTTTGATTTCTTTTAGTTTCGTTTCTTTATTGTCATTCGTCCTTTTCGCGTTAGATCCGGACGTTGGGCGATTCGAGAGCCGTCGCAGATTCGGAGCGAGAGCCGGACCGAAAAAGCCGATTTCGGCCGCGTCAACGACACTTCGTCCGATCCAATCGCCAAAGAAGGCAAGCCGTACACCTTTGAACATGTTGAACCTATTCATGCCTTATTATAGTTAATTACTATTTTCTACCGCATTACTTTCTTTGTATATTGAAATATTGCAAATCTGTCTAGTTTAGAATGACATGATACTTAGTTAATGCCGATTTGCTCATGAGACTTCCTTGAAAATTATTGAACCTAATTATATCATTGTAACCTTAGGTTAATTAATATTCGGTATTAATTATTATTATCCTGTTAGTTTAGTCAAATGTTTTTGAGAATGGAAATAAAAGTGCCGAACCTTTGGTTCGGTTACATTTGGAAAAGTGCTACGGTTTGGGGGCGAATTGGATAAATCCGGAGTGGATGAGTTCCAATCCCGGTGATGATTAATGCCATGGTTGGTTGTGGTGGCTGGTACAGTTAGTGCGGATTGGTTTGTGGATCGGAAAAGGCTTGGTCTTTGGCAATGTAAGGTTAATACTCCTCTTGAGCAAAGTAAATAACTTAAAAACTCGTTCAACCACAGGTTGGGCGGTCAACCGTTGGCTTGACTCAACATAGCTCGGTACATTGTACTTTCCCTCGGAATACCTATAGGGGCAGGGTTACCTTCCGGGTATGGGAGATGGTCCAAGGTTATGAGGGTGAAGCGAAAGTGTGCACGAGAAGCTGTGGCATTTCGGGTTCTAGCGGTAGGTGTCCTGATGGCGGGACCAAGAACTCCATCTTGGCGGTGGGGACCGGGTTAATGTGGACCAAAACTCTACCGGGATAG
The DNA here is from genome assembly GCA_036346355.1 of Rhipidocladum racemiflorum. Classification (NCBI taxonomy): domain Eukaryota; kingdom Viridiplantae; phylum Streptophyta; class Magnoliopsida; order Poales; family Poaceae; genus Rhipidocladum; species Rhipidocladum racemiflorum. The sequence continues at coordinate 10,920,382 of CM070578.1, read as the reverse complement.
GGACTAAAGAGGGAAATGTCCAACGAAAAGCTATGATAACCTCGATCCGGCCAAGACGCATTTAAGTTGCGTGTTAAACTCGAGTTGGCATTAACGATCGTGGAATCTTGTGGGTAAAGTGAACACCTCTGCAGAGTGAATAAATGGTATTCGAATACGCCGTGCTTAGGTAAATGAAGCTAAGTTTAATTGGGGTGAATCCAGTAACCTAGCTCAAGTAGATCTTGGTGCATGTTTGAGAATGTGGTTTAATGGTGATGACTTTGTGAATGGAACCCCTGGATTACTATTATTATGGATTGTGTTTTAAAATGTAAAATGATGTTACAAATAAAACTGCATCCACAAATACTTTAACCTTGTACCAATATTGTGCTACACCCTTGCATGTAATATTCAGTGTTTTCCGTACGACTTGTTGAGTGCTCCCGTACTCACCCTTGCAACCCCGACCCCCTCTCAGAGTATGAAGAAGCTGGAGCGTTCCAGGAGTGCGTAGATGGTAATTTGGTTTTGAGGTCTTAGTCTTTTGCTCAGGCCTGCCTGTGCGGTGTTTTGCTTGTAAGTTATTCGGGCCCTGCTGCGCCCTCTTCTGTAAAAACCTTAGCCGTTAGGCCTTATATTGAATAAAAATGTTGGAATTTGACTTTTGCCTGGCAATAATATGCTTGGTTCCTGGCAGCTAATCATCCTGGGTAGCTGTCGAGGCGTACGGTTCTGCCCCTAAAAAGGCGGGCCGTCACAAGTGGTATCAGAGCCTTGGCTTGACCATAGATTAAGACCTTAAGTTGGATTAGGAAACCTTTCAAAACTTATTTTGATATACAAACAAAATGAATATCGAAAAAATAAGTATTATTGCTGTCTCCTTCTTCCCCTGCTACCTTGTCTTCTTTAGAGCTTCTTATCCCTCCCGGTCTTGTTTTAAAGTTTTGCCTGCCCTTCTAAAATTCAAAATCCTCACGATTTTCGCCACAGACTTGGGGATGATGCCGTCGATAGTTAGACCGTTAGTCGTAGAAGTTGTACCCTTCTTTGTTTTAGGCTTTTGTAATGTAAAATGGGTTATGTCGAACCTTAAAACGGTTTTTGCATGGTCCATGTCTTATAAAATTGCTAAGTTCTCTATTTCTGTGATTTTGATTGCTTAAACTATCTATATATCCCCGTCTAATTCAAAGGTTCCCTCAATTCATCCGAGCCCCATCTATTCTTGCTATTCTCACCCCATGCCCTAAATTCTTACTCGTCTTTTCGCTTTCCTCAAAACCCCGCTGCAGGCCAGAAAAGAAAGTCGATTGAGACCATGGCAGATTTTGGATCAAAATTCTGCATGATGACTCGGCGAGAAATGAAGAGTCAGTAAATCACCCAGTCAACCTAGCTCAATTACTGGCCATAATGGAAAGAAACAGACAACAAACGGAAAGGCACCATACGCAGTTATTGGAAAGAATTTTCGAACGGCTAGTTGAAAAACCTCAAGGACGCACCCAAGGAAACCTGGACAGACAAGAGGAAAGTACAGCGATGGGATATCTGCATGAATCCGACTACTTTACCAGTAATATTCCCAAGGAGATGGACCCTCAAGCTAGTAGGATGAAAGAATTTTTGGAAGGATTACAGAGAAGCTTGAAGTTCCACACCTCAGCTATAAAAGACATGTCGTCAGAAATGGACAAACGGATAGCAATCGAAGAAGCCCGGAATGAATTGAAAATGATGAAAAAGAGAAAGAAGAAAATTCAACAGACATGGATACCGACTCCCACCCAGATCGGAGGAAAGACCCCAGTCCTCACCCAAGGATTCCCTAACAAGAAGCATTCAAAAGAAAAAGAGCAACCAACACTGCGAAACCTCACCCAAATCAATTAAGTGCTACAACCGCAATGGAGACCACTTAGCCTTAATTGTCCCACGAGGTGGGCTAAATGCTATCATTGCAGACAGATGGGACATTTCAGACGCAATTGCCCAAAGAAAAGTCTACCGACCCTGGTAGCCAAGACGCGAGTGATAGACCCTCACCTCCACCAACCGACAGCTAGTAACCCGTTCACCGCAACAGCAGAAGCAGAGATACCCAAGGAATAAGATACAAGATAGGACAAATGAAAGACACCAGCCGAAGATGTCCAATCATGTCACCGCCAAAGGAACGACAATCGCAACAAGTACCGTTAATAAGGAATTGCTGAAAATTCCAAGCAACCGGAAGTAGAGTAATAGCCAGATTTGAAAGTGGCAACTTAGATATGGAGATCCAAGGGATAAAGATTAGGATCAACTTGTACTATCAAGAATGTAAGGTCTGAACAATATATTGGTAATAAAGCAGTTGTTTTTGACTCATGAACTGTGTGAATGTTCATGATGGAATGAAATAAGACTTCTTCCCCGTGACACATCACCACTGAGAGGTGGAATAAAAATGATCTCAACAACCAAGTAATGATGGAATGGAAGCAACCCATGTCAGTGACAGGAGTCAGAAGTTCTCCCAGAATGATAGGACAAGGAATTAGCCAAAAAAAAAATTATTCCAGAAATAACCAACCTTTAGCTCAGCACCCCTAGAATGGCAGCCCTACAGATAAACACAACAGAGTCCGAATAGGCAATAAAGGAAAATAATTGGACTTGAGTTCCAACCTCAAAAATCGGAATCACCCAGAAGAAAAGTGAACATGATGGCTAAGGTTTGCACAAAAGGAGCGCCATTAAATGATTTAAGAAAAAGGACACGTTCCCAACTAGAATCTGAGTTGCGACAGTTAGACCGCCAGACAGTGTCAGAAAGGCCAGAAGGCTTCCTTGAAAGACAGACTGGTTTATGAAGACAAGGATATAAGAGGATTGATTTTGACAAAATTCACCCACCCAAATGGTCGACGCTCTACGGAGCGCAAGGATATACCAGTATTGAAGAAAGGAATACTGACAGAAAGTAATGAATAAACACGTGGTTGGATTGGGATGTAAAGTATAAGATGGACCACCAAAATAATAGCCAGACTGCCACCACCACTTACAGTTCCCGTATAGAAATAGGAGAGAAAATAAAAAACTTTGCCGCCAGGTTACCTAAAGAATCAGCAAGGATTGACGACAGAAGTAACATCACTAATGGATTGACCTACCAGGGAGATCTTTTGGAAAGAACCAGTTAGAAGAATTAGATTCAACCCAAATTGACGGACTACAAAGAATCCCCTGAGTTAGATTGTGAGCTAGTTTAGCTCAATGTTCAGGGAAAGTCTGAATAAGGCTACAAGGACAGGTTTGAACTTTGACACAATACTCCACCCTCCGCCAGGTAGACAAACAGAGAAGAAACGATCAAAATCTGAAGGAAATGTCGAGAACCTACGCTCTAAACACTCCCAATCAAGCCACCTATTGCTGACCACAAAAGCCTCCACACAACCTCGGTTACCAAGGCGGCACCGACATCACGGAAGGAAATATCGAACCATTGGGACAGAATAAAGGACTAGGATTAAACAGTAGTGGAACCCAGCTCGTTCAAGATACAAAAGTCCATGAAAGGATCACCACCCATGAATTGAGTGCAAGCTCCAATGTAACAGAAAGATTACATTGGCTCTAAAAGGGAATTATATCAGAAAAATATCAACCATCAAAACCCGCGCCATTTTTGGATGAAAAATAAGGAGCTAAGACCAGATAGACTGGACCGTGCGAAGATTCTTACAGAATCAGAGGAATGGCATGCAAGTTACAGTTGGTTCAGGATTTGTCTGGAAATTCACATTATGACTCAAAGAGGACAGTTCCATCAGCAGTCAGGGCAAGTGCTACCCAAAGGATTTGGATTCCCAGTACGATTCTCCATAAGAGACCGGTCAGGATCTTGAAAATCATGGAAAGCAGATTTGGATTTTAAGACTATCAGAATTTGCCAAGTATTGTGGAAAAAAATCACGTACTCAAGGAAATCTTGGAAAAAGGAATCAGGTTAGCAGCAGTAGTTTCGCAACCTTTCGCCCAGGAGGAATAAATCTCGGGGACGAGATTTGTTTTAAGTGGGGTAGGTTGAAACAACCCAGAATTTTCAAAATTAAATTTGATTTGATTCAAATTTCGGAATCAAATTTGGATTTGAATTTGTTTTTGAATTGGTTTTGGGCCAATTACCTTTTTGGGCCTTCCGGCCGTTTTGCCGGCCGTCTCCGCCGCCTCCGGCGCCGCCTCCGCCGCGTCCGGCACAGCTCCGCTGCCGCCGCGCCCTGCCAGCCCGCTCGGCCGCCTCCGCCCGACACGCCGCGCCGCTGCGACTCACTTTGCCGGGCCTACCACCGTCGCATCGCTGGCTGCGCGCGCCAGTGACCTCTGCCATGGCAGAGCTCGCCGCGCCCGCCTGCGTGACTCGTTGTCGCCCTAAGCTCGTAGGGCACTCCGGTGCCCTACCGGCTGGCTCCGCTGGCCGCTGCCGTCTCGAGCCCGCGCTGCCCGTCCCATCGCCGCCGTCGCACCCGTGACCCGCCGCAGCCGTGCCCTACTCGCCTCTCCCGCTCGCCCTCGCGCGCTATAAAAGGCCTCGCCTCGCCGCTTGCTCTCGCCTCGCCTCGCCGCTCCACGGTGAGCTCTCCCTCTCCCAGCACCTCTCTCTCTCCCCCAGCTCCGGCAAAGCCGAGCCCCGCCGCCTCGCTCGCCCCGCCTCGCCCTCAAACCTAACCCTAACCCTTCCCACGCCAGCTCCTCCCTCTCACCCCCGCACCCCTGGCCCACCCGCAGTCACCCCTCTCTCTTCCCTCTCTCTCCCTCTCACTGCAGCCCCGGGCCCGCGTGTCACACGCACGCGTTCGCCGGGCCCCACTCGACGACCTCACCACCCCTCTCTCCTCATCGCCGCCTGCCCAGACGTCGATGGCCGGCCATGGAACTGGCCAAGACAAAGAAGCCTCCCAAGGCGCTAAAGCCAGGCCAAGTCCGGCCAGGTACCCAAATGAATAGTGCCCTGTTTCATTTTCCTTTTCGGATTTTAATTCCAGAAATTCGTTTTAATTCTTTTTAATATCCAAAAATACCCCAAAAATACCCAAAATTATCCGAGAGTCCAAAAATGCCCCAAAAATACTTTTCCGAACCGTTTCGAGCCACTGAGTCCAAAAATGCCCTCCGTTCCTCAATCCGAGACTCCAAAATTCCAAAATGCCCAAATCGCCCTTCCTTTCTCTCTCTCGGCCCGGTTCCGATTTCCGTTTCCGTTTTCGTTTCAGTTTCTTTTCGTTTTTCGTTTCTTTATTGTCATTCGTCCTTTTCGCGTTAGATCCGGACGTTGGACGATTTCAGGAGCCGTCGCAGTTCCCGGAGCAGGAGCCGGACCCGACAAAGAGCCGATTTCGACCGCGTCAACGACACTTCGTCCGATCCAATCGCCAGCAAGGCAAGCCGTACACCTTTGAACATGTTGAACCTATTTATGCCTTATTATAGTTAATTACTATTTTCTACCGCATTACTTTACTGTATATTGAAATATTGCAAATCTGTCTAGTTTAGAATGACATGATACTTAGTTAATACCGATTTGCTCATGAGACTTCTTTGAAAATTATTGAACCTAATTATATCATTGTAACCTTAGGTTAATTAATATTCCGGTATTAATTATTATTATCCTGTTAGTTTAGTCAAATGTTTTTGAGAATGGAAATAAAAGGCTGCCGAACCTGTGGTTCGATTACATTTGGAAAAGTGCTACGGTTTGGGGGGAGACTGGATAAATCCCGGAGTGGATGAGTTCCAATCCCCGGCTGATGATTAATGCCATGGTTGGTTGTGGTGGCTGGTACAGTTGGTACCGGATTGGTTTGTGGATCGGAAAAGGCTTGGTCTTTGGCAATGTAAGGTTAATACTCCTCTTGAGCAAAGTAAATAACTTAAAAACTCGTTCAACCACAGGTTGGGCCGGTCAACTTCGTTGGCTTGACTCAACATAGCTCGGTACATTGTACTTTCCCTCGGAATACCTATAGGAGCAGGGTTACCTTCCCGGGTATGGGAGATGGTCCAAGGTTATGAGGGGTGAAACGAAAGTGTGCACGAGGAAACTGTGGCATTTCGGGTTCACAACGGTAGGTGTCCACAGTAAGCGGGACCAAGAACTCCACACTGGCCAGTGGGGACCCCGAGTTAATGTGGACTAAAACTGTACCGGATAGGGACTAAAGAGGGAAATGTCCAACGAAAAGCTATGATAACCTCAATCCGGCCGCACGCATTTAAGTTGCGTGTTAAACTTGAGTTGGCATTAACGGTCGTGGAATCTTGTGGGTAAAGCTGAACACCTCTGCAGAGTGAATAAATGGTATTCGAATTCGCCGTGCTTCCGGTAAATGAAGCTAAGTTTAATTGGGGTGAATCCCGTAACTTAGCTCAAGTAGATCTTGGTGCATGTTTGAGAATGTGGTTTAATGGTGATGACTTTGTGAATGGAACCCCCCTGGATTACTATTATTATGGATTGTGTTTTAAAATGTAAAATGATGTTACAAATAAAACTGCATCCACAAATACTTTAACCTTGTACCAATATTGTGCTACACCCTTGCATGTAATATTCAGTGTTTTCCGTACGACTTGTTGAGTACTCCCGTACTCACCCTTGCAACCCCGACCCCCTCTCAGAGTATGAAGAAGCTGGAGCGTTCCAGGAGTGCGTAGATGGTAATTTGGTTTTGAGGTCTTAGTCTTTTGCTCAGGCCTGCCTGTGCGGTGTTTTGCTTGTAAGTTATTCGGGCCCTGCTGCGCCCTCTTCTGTAAAAACCCTGGCCGTTAGGCCTTATATTGAATAAAAATGTTGGAATTTGACTTTTGCCTGGCAATAATATGCTTGGTTCCTGGCAGCTAATCATCCTGGGTAGCTGTCGAGGCGTACGGTTCTGCCCCTAAAAAGGCGGGCCGTCACACATATGGCTCCTATTTCCACCCTGCCGATTGACGCGATATTACACGCCTTTGCGCACTGTTTCTGCTCACTAACGTGAGTAATACAGTCCCCAGTTATCAACGCGTGTAACATTATTATCAGCCTGTGAATCCTGACTTTGCCACTCTCAGGAGTCAAAGACACTGCGAACAGAGAATTATTAAACTGCCATATTCATGTGGCCATGCAATATAAAATGGTGATTAGCATCATACCTCCCCACTAAAATTGGGCAATCTGTTTGATCTTCCAACAGAAGTCTCTCTAGTCCACAAATAATAAACTTAGAACCATCGAACACACCGCTCATGTAGAAATAGAATCTACCCATAATTAAACCCCCTGCACGACCAGTTACCAAACCGAACCGAAATGAGCTGAATAACTAGTAACTCTCAAACGCTTTAACCATATATATATATACTACATAAGTTACATAGAAAATCCTTTACCAAGTGGTATATAAGTACGTAAATAATCGTGGATTGCATCAGGAGACAATAGGCGAATAAAAAATTCTGGCCAAATCTTGGATGTTTCTACAGGGTGCACCTACTCAACTGTTCATGATTTTGTTCAACTTGAAAGATCACGTGAAGGTCTACCCTTGTTAGTGATGTGTAATTGACTATGTTTTGAATATTTGGCACTAAGATTTGAGTTTGCTTTGGAATGAGCAATTTGAGTTGATGTGAGTGTCCAAGACCAGTGGTCGGGACCTTGACTGATTGGACCCTTAAGTGGTCGGTGCTTGACAGGTCAGAGCTTTATGTGTTAATGGCCTTATAAGATCAGAACACCCTTAAGTGGTTTTGAGGTAAAGTGAGAACATTAGATTTTTTTTTAGATAATGGAAGAATATATTAGACTTCCGGCCTCTGCATACTGAGATGCACACAACCAATTATTAAGTGAGAACATTAGATGTGTGATTGTTTAGCTGTTTACTTATTGCATATCATTTTGAGCAATGCTATGTGATGTGTTTTTCTTGTCTGTAATGGTTGCATGACTTCGGGGCTAGGTCATGGTGAGGCAGAGGAGATCAAGACTAGGCTGGGAGAGTTGAGGTCCAGATGGTCATGGTGACGCCAGAAGAAGACTGAGGCTAGGAGTGGCTGCAAGCCGAGATGACAAGTGAATAGTTGAGATGCTAACTTAAGCCCTACTCAAGCGAAAGATCGTTGGATCAAGAGTTCGCAGGTGGAGTAGTGGTTAAGTTAGTGTCTGTGGATAAAATCCGTTATGTTGTTGGGTTGCGGGTTAGCACATGTATGTGTGAGGCAGTGAATCTGAACCCTTCATGAGATTTCTTGAGAATCAAGAAGGTCATCTATGGGTGGGGATTGTTTCCAGTGTGTTATAAATAGAGGGGTGGGGCATGCCTCCTCCTAAAGTGTTCCCTGTAGGATCAAATAGGTTTTTCATCCGAAATAGAAATAAAAATATCCAGGTGGTGATATATAAAGCGAGGCTTATAGTACAAGTGTTCATGCAGAGATCTGGCATCGATTATGATGTAACCTATTCTCCTATAACGAGTGGAATAATATTCTGATATTTAATATCAATAGCAGCAAGCCTCACACATCGCTAATGTTCCCATAAAAATTTTAGATAATGAAGCCTGAGGAATTTTTAAAAATTCTTACAGTGCTACTGTCTTGATAAAAGACTGACAAACAAATTTCAATAAAATGAAAAATGGTGCAATTCATGTTAGAAACTTTTAAAAAATTTTGTAGATGGTCTTGACATAATAATAATATTCCCATAAAATTTTCAAATAATGATCAAGCCTAAGAAATTTTCAAAAATTGATACAGTGCTACTGAAGGCTGACATGCTAATTTCAACTGAATGAAAAATAATTTAAACCACGTTAGAAAATTTTTATGGATGGTCCTGACATATCACTAATATTTTCATAAAATTTTTATATGATGATCAAGTTTTAGAAATTTTCAAAAATTATGACTGTGCAAAATACTATGAAATAGTCCCCCGCGTCTAGAAAAACAGGGGAAAAATTCAAAAAATCATGAAAGAATAGCTTGATAATTAAGTAATAGAATTATTATTTTTTTAGATGCATCACAGCATGCACCTACTCTTCATTGACAAAAGATGCATCACATCACATGAACATATATATATATATATATATATATATATATATATATATTGTGTATATATTACAAACAGTTTACATGTATTTCTCATAAATGGCATTCTAATTCTCTACAAAAAAAAAAAGTTGGCCCCAAATCTAGCAGAAACATAGTAATCCGGCAAAAAAAGGCACAAAATCTCAGTGAAATTTCAAGCTACTGTAGCAATTTGGATTTTTTTTTATTTTGCTAGGATTATGAATCTCGAGGGGGGGATTGAGATTTTGCCAAAATCTTGTGAAATCTCTCTCGAATTTTGAACCTGGGGTGTACAAACCTAGGAGGAGTTGATAGAGAAAGAAAAGAGATGGCACCAGCTGGAAATGTGTCCAGCATGCATCTCACTCTCATGTAGACATTCCACAGAAAACAAGGTAGAATTTGTTATGATATAAATAGAATTCAAATCCAAATATGGAAGGACTCTATCTATTGGTGGACGAATTCGAATCTATCTCCAACCAATTTGGCTATATATTAGGTACCTCATTGTATAAAGAGAATCAATCTAATAAAGAGACAGTGCTTTGCCTCTATTTTAGGTGTGCTCTCTATTTATTATAATAATTTCATTAATGTGCCGTTGATTGATTGAAAATAAATGACTATTTTACAACAGAATTGTATTCACAAACGCAATGGCAACTTTGGTTTGTCAAATCACATGCGTGCACTTTGTCGAAGAATGTTGATCGAAACTGAACTTACGAAAGATTCTACGTGGTAGCTTACAGTGGCGAAGCCATGACTAAATTAGAGGGGAGCTAAACTAAACATTTCAACTATTAGTAAAAGCCAAATTCATACATAAATAACCATTTAACAAGTGAAACAAAGTAGAAGTTTATAAGATACTCACATAAATGAAGTTGCTAGGCACACTAGCTATGAGTTGAATTTGGAGGCAACAGGCAAGCACATTCTACGGGTTTTCATCCTTTGAAAGCAGTCCATAATTGCTTCATCATCAATAGATTTGAATATTGTTTTCTCGGTATAGCACACCATTAAGTCATTGAGCCAATCATCAGAGACTTTGTTGCGCAAATCAGTCTTGATAACCTTCATTGCCGAAAAAATCCAACTTTGCAAATTCTCTTTCACATCCATAATTAGGCCCATGGCATGAACAATATCTAGATCCTTTCTTTAAAATTCATTTGACATTGCATTGCTGATGCCCAACAAATCTAACATCAAATGCAAGATGAACAATATCTAGATCCTTTATTTAAAATTCATTTGACATTGCATTAGTGATGATCTATCTTTTTTGGGCTAATTTGATCGTGCCTTGTTTCAGCCTGACAGGAAGGATGAGCGTGATATCCTCGAATTTCTTATGAGCGTGATATGTCATCCTTCCTATCACCGCGTTGGAGCAGGGGCGCACGCCCCAGTGCTGGCTTCGCCTCTGGTAGCTTATATCAGGAATGCAATGCACCTGAGAAGGATGAAAATGACACTGGGGCACAAAGCTAGAGAAGCCTATGTGTACGTAGCCCTTCTATACATTTTTTTTTTAATTTTTAGTCTTTTTTTAATAAAATTATAAATATAATCTCCATCTCAACCGTACAAATACTGATAGATGATACGTGTTACCTATCACTCCCCCATACCGCAACAGTCGATACCATAGATACCATCCTGCTAAGCTCAGGTATCACGACAAGTACTTGCCAAGCTCGACGGGAGGGGGTGCTGCCAAGCACAAGTAGTATGATAGTCTTGCTGAGCCAGGCATGCTCGGTAGGTCGGTTCTCACGGTGGTGTCGCCCCACCTACCACAATATACATTGTTGCCATAGTCTCAGCCGCTTGCCCAGCTATGGGAGCGTGGCTGTCGCCACTTTTATGGTCAGAAACATTACATTTTTACAATTTCATTTAAATAAGAGTCAAATTTATTTATTTATTTTTTTAAAACGTGGCGAGGCCACATAAGCAAAAGCTTCAAAGCTAGATAGCGTTGGCATCGGTTCTTTTCACACGTGACGTGCCAATATTAGTAGGGCGCGCTGGCTATCGAGCCGGTTCGGTTTAACTCGTGCAAGCTCGTTTAAAAAATTAGAATGGTTCGGTTCGTTAAGCTAATGAACTGAAAAATCAATTTAGCTTAGCTTGATAAAAAGCTTGAGATGCTCGTAAGCATATTACAAGTCACGCCAGTCAAGATGAACTGATCTAAGCTAAGCCACGTGAGCTAGAATAATTAGTCAGAAGCTAAGCTAAGCCACATCGTGAGTACATGCCACGTATTAATATATACATGCAACATGAGGATTAAATGAGTAAAATCATAGCTAATTATCTAGCATACAAGTAAAATATAGGTGATTAACGAGGAGCCGATTGACAATCCTAACAATTCTAGTCCAATCTAACATGGTTACAAAACATACATTAATTTAAATATTCAACTAATTAGAAATCTTTTACATAAAAAAATCATCATGGTAAATTTTTAGTTACCGAGTCTTAACAAGCTAATGAGCGGCATGTCAGCTAGCTCAGGCTCGCCTTGTTAAGATAATGAGCTAGGAAATCGGTTCAGCAGTTCAAGCGGCTCGCGAGATTCAAGTTTTTGTGCCAGCCTGAGTATCAACAGTAGCAAACAGTAACATACTACACGTGCTCATGGGCCGTAATTTTATTCAAGGATAGGCCGAGAGGCCATGCCGAGCTTGGCCTTTTTCAGGACAGGCCTACGTAGATGTTTGGATCCGACATCATTCTAGTTCAAATGAGACAATGCCTGGTCGAGCCAAATTTTAGTGGTTAAGGTGCTAATATACTCTCACGTCGAGATTCGATACTTATGATATCTCGTCGTTAAGATGGTTATATGCGCTGCAGATGAGAATATCGGTGCAGTCATAACAGTGCAAAGTTCCCCTCGTAATTCCAAGAACCACCATCTTGTTAACAGTACGTAGTTCAGCCCATCAATTTTTAACTGAAGTGTGTTGGGTTGATCTCTGGCATCCTGATCGGGGTGTAACCAACCTAATGGTTGTGGCCCCTGTTGCTCCGTGTGCTATATAAGAAGGGGTGAGGACAAAGTAGGAACGAACGTTCCTCTGCACACCTCACCCCAACAGACTGTTAGATCCGATCTACTCGCGTACGGGAGCAACGGGAAGGCCTCGCCGTCTCTTTCACTGCAGGAAGGACTGAGGCGTCCCAGTCATCTAGGTGTTCTATCTAGGCCTCAAGATCCCAATAGGTTCAACAATGGTATCAGAGCCCCGTTGGTAGAGCCTAGATCTAACCCTAGATGAAGACCCCCTTCGGGTAGACACGCATAGAAGTTCGAAGGAGAAGTTTTTTTTTTTCCTCCAAATCAGTAAGAACACTAACCGTGACTAGCAATTAGAAGGAAGGAAAATAGCAAAGCTTTAGCCCAAAACAATAGAACCGGATTAGAACAAGATCAAGAAAAGCAAATGGGGGTAGACAGCCCACACGAGCCAACCTCCTTTGCGCTGGCAAGGCCTCTGCAAAGCCGCCCATGCATGCGCCTCCACGCTGCTCTGGCGCTGCGGCGTTGCCCCTCTCGCTGCGCTGCCAGCGCGTGTGCCCGGCCGCTTCGCCGCGTGCGTGGGAGGGCCTCGCCTGCCCTTTCCGCCCTGAGCACACCTCCGTGTCGCCGTTCGCCCGCACCACCGCGGGCTGCCGCTCGCCCGAGCGTACACGCACGGGAGGTCGCAGTCGCCCCAGCCGCCGGCCGCCCAGATCCGAATTTTTGGGAAGTTTGTTAGGGTTTTGGAGGTGCACCGATTTTTTCGGTCTTTGTAGGATCTCCAACCGATCTCAGCCGTTCGATTCGTTCGGACTGCACAGATGAAGCACAGTGTTCTTTCTTAAGTGGGCCGAGCCTGGTGAAGTGGAGGGGCGCACTGGGTCTTTTGGGCCGTTTCAGTCCAAATCAAATTAGCACTGTTTTAAATTTATTTATTAAGTCTAAGTTTAATTTTTGGGCTATGCACAATTAAGCTTAAGTACTGAGTTTAAGTTAATTTTTCTTCCACTGTTTATGCATAATCAGTTTAAGCGCTAAAGATTAAGTTGGCCCAAAAGCAATGTTGGACTGTTATTACTATTTATTTTATGTATAAGTTTAATGTTTGCTATGCATAATCAGTTTAAGCGCTGAGTTAGTAAATTCTGCTTCCTTCCGCTGCTAAGTTTCAGTTTATTCGATTAAATTGGATCCAACGTGAAAATTTAATTGGAAAATTGTATTAAATTTATTGACTCATATTTAGTTCAAGCGCTGAATTAAGTTATTTTCTTCCGCTGCTAAGTTTCAGTTAATTTTCTGATTAAATTAGATCCAACGTGATAATTTAATTAGAAAATTGCATTAAGTCTGTTCTGTTAGTATGGAAATTTTATCTTCTGACCAACGTTGATGATAAAATTTGCCAAAATTAAGTTTAAATTTTTGTTCTATTCTAATTCTGCCCAACGGTGATTTAGAAGTAGAACAATTTTGATTAAGAGCATGTTATTAATTGAACCAACGTTAAATTAATTCATGCAGTTAATTTAGTATTGTGATTAAATTGTATTTTCTTTCCGAAGGTTCAAACACTTCGAACGTTCTGATTATGAAGATTATCCCTCTTGGAGGGAGAAGATTGAGAAGGCACTTGCTTTCTCGGATATTGATTATGCAATTACGCATGATCATCCCACTGAGACTCAGCTGATCCCTGATGGTCAATCGGGTGCTGAGAATAACCCATCCATAAGAATCGCATACGACCTTGAGCGTGTGAAGTGGGAAAATTCCAACAGTAAGTGCATGATGGAGATTCAAAATTCCATCATGGAAGTAATAAGAGGTGCCATCCCAGAATATGCAAGTGCTAAGGAATACCTTAGCAAAGTTCAGAGCCAGTTCACTGGCTCTACTAAGATGTACGCGAGCTCTCTCATGCAAAAGCTTTCAAATGAGAAGTTCGACGGACAAAGCAACATAAGAGAGCATATTCTGAGAATGAGCAACATAGCTACCAGACTTAAGACCATGGAAATGGAAATATCATAAGGGTATTTGGTGCAATTTATCATGAATTCCTTACTAAAGGAATATGAGACTTTTGCAGTCAATTACAACTCCATGAGTGAAAAATGGAGTATAGAAAAATTGATGGCCATGTGTGCTAAAAAAGAACAAGAGAAGGTTTAGATGATGATGGCTATGCATGTCATTTTGGGAATAAGAAATGTTTGATTAAATTCAATAACATTGATGTCGGTCTTGCTTTCATGCAAGACAAGCTTTATTTAGTTTCCCAAAGCAATGATGTGAATGTTGTGAATGCCTCTTCATCTGTGAATGAATGTAATAAGCGTAAGAGAATTTCAAATGAGACGTCTTCGAAATTATGGCATTGTCATTTAGGCCATATTTCGAGGGGGAGAACTGAGCGATTAATCAAAGAAGATATTCTCCACCCGTTAGACTTCTCAGATTCAGAACATTGCATTGATTGCATCAAAGGCAAATATGCTAAGAAAATTAAGAAGAATGCCAAACGAAGCACATGAATTTTAGAAATCATTCACACAGATATCTGTGGTCCTTTTCCTGTGAAGTCAGTGGATTGTTTTGATTCATTCATAACATTCACTGATGATTTTTCGCGTTATGGCTATATCTTTCCAATCAAAGAACGATCGGAAGCATTAGATAAAGTTTAAGATATGCAAATCTGAAGTTGAAAATCAGCATGATTTAAAGATTAAAGTAGTAAGATTAGACCGTGGAGGGGAGTACTACGGTAAACATACCCCTTATGGCCAGGTTTCTGGACCTTTTGCAAGGTACTTACAGGAAAATGGCATAGTGGCCCAGTATTCAACACCGGGCTAACCTCAGCAAAATGGAGTAGCTGAAAGGCGTAATCGTACTTTAATGGATATGGTACGTAGTATGATAAGCTACTCCACTTTACCGGTTAATTTATGGATGGAGGCATTAAAAACCGCTGCCCATATTCTTAATCGAGTCCCCAGTAAGTCGGTGCCTAAAACACCATATGAGTTATGGACTGGGAGGACGCTCACTTTAAATTATTTACATGTGTGGGGTTGTCCAGCTGAGGTTAAAGTATTTAATCCAAATATTGGAAAGTTAGATGCTAAGACTGTCAGTTGCCATTTCATTGGCTATCCTGAAAGATCAAAAGGGTACCGTTTCTACTGTCCTGACAGACAGACTAAGTTTGTAGAAACGAGACACACTATGTTTTTAGAGGAAGATATGATCAGGGGGAGCATGGTATCCCGAGAAATAAGCCTTGAGGAGAAGCGGGTCTGTGCCCCAACTCCGATGATTCAAGAGCCCATTTTCTCGATACCTGTTGTTGTTGCACCTCCAGTGGTTGCAACATCTGCCGTCGGCTCTCCCAATGCAGCTATTGACATTCCTGAGGTTCCTGTTGTCATGGAGCCCCATGAACCTGTTATAGCTGCACCCGAAGAGCCACAACAGCCTCCTGTATCGAACAACGAACCTGCTTCAAAACCTCTCAGGAGGTCGTAACGGAACAGGAAATCAACTATTTCTGCTGATTATGAAGTTTATATAAGTGAAGAATTAGAAACAGAGGGTGATCCCACCTCATTTGAGGAAGCCATGAGAAGTCCTCATTCATCTTAATGGTTCGCAGCCATGGAAGATGAAATGAGGTCCATGAACACCAATAAGGTATGGGACCTAGAAGAGATTCCTAAAGGAGCCAAAACAGTAGGCTGCAAATGGGTCTACAAAACTAAACGTGACTCCAGAGGGAATCTCGAAAGGTTCAAAACAAGACTCGTGGCAAAATGGCTCACTAAGAGAGAAGGGATCGATTATAATGAAACCTTCTCGCCTGTTTCGACAAAGGATTCCTTCATAATCATTATGGCTCTTGTAGCACATTTTGATTTAAAATTACATCAAATGGATGTAAAGTCGGCATTACTTAATGGAGAACTATATGAAAATGTATACATGGCTCAACCCAAAGGTTTTGTCGTGGAAGGGAAAGAAAACATGGGATGCCGACTGAAGAAATCCATTTATGGACTAAAACAAACGTCTAGACAGTGGTACCTTAAATTTGATGAGACTATAAGAAATTTTGATTTTAAGAAAAATGAGGAGGACAATTGCATTTATACTAAGTTTAAGAATGGAAAATTTATTTTCCTAGTCCTGTATGTAGACGATATCCTGCTGACGAGCAGTGATAAAAATCTACTTCTGGAAACTAAGAGTTTCTTGTCCTCACATTTTGATATGAAAGATCTCGGTGAAGCATCTTATGTATTAGGAATTGAGATTTACCGAGATAGAACAAAAGGGGTATTAGGGCTATCGCAAAAGGCATACTTAGAAAAGGTTCTTAAGAAATACAGTATGCATGCGTGTAAGGCTTCGCTTGCTCCAATAGTCAAGGGTGATAAGTTTGGGAATTTTCAATGTCCCAGGAACCAATATGAGATCGATCAAATGAAGTCGGTTCCATACACTTCAGCTGTCGGAAGTATAATGTATGCTCAAGTATGCACTCGCCCTGACTTAGCATTTGTAACCGGAATGCTTGGCAGATATCAGTCAAATCCAGGGATAGATCACTGGAAAGCAGTTAAGAAAGCCTTGCGGTATTTGCAAGGGAATAAAAGCCTCATGTTAACGTTTAGAAAGTCGAGTAACCTCGAGATTGTGGGTTACTCTGACGCAGATTTTGCGGGGTGTGTAGACACTAAGAAATCCACATCAGGTTATGTATTCACCCTCGCAAGGGGAGCTATTTCGTGGAAAAGCTCTAAACAAGCTTGATCCTTTGCATAAATCGACAATGCACGCTGAGTTTGTAGCTTGTTATGAGGCAACCGGGCAGGCACTATGGCTTAAGAAATTCGTACCGGGATTGAGAGTGGTAGACAACATGAAAAAACCACTCATGTCATACTGTGACAATGAACCAGCAGTATTTTACTCCTATAACAACAAGTCAAGTGGTGCTGCCAAACACATTGACATTAAGTTTTATGTTGTGAAGGAGAAAATCCAGGATCAAACTATAAGAATTTAGCATATAAGTACCAAGCGAATGCTTGCGGATCCGTAGACTAAGGGCTTACCACCATATGTGTTCAGAGAACATGTAGCCGGCATGGGATTATTGGAAAGCCTATGATTCTGGATATAAGGGGTCAAATAAGCAACCATCTCCCACAAGATTAAGTTTCCGTTTTGAAATAGAAAGGTACATTATAGTCATTGAGCTCAACAGCACGTAACTGGTTGTTGTAGCGCTTTGGTCTTGATACACTAATCTATTAAGAAGCGGGGATGATATTAAGTCAAACTATTTTAGCCTTGAGATCAAGGGGGAGAATGTTGGGTTGATCTCTGGCACCCTGATCGGGGGTGTAACCAACCTAATGGTTGTGGCCCCCTGTTGCTCCGTGTGCTATATAAGAAGGGGTGAGGACAAAGTAGGAACGAACGTTCCTCTGCACACCTCACCCCAACAGACTGTTAGATCCGATCTACTCGCGTACGGGAGCAACGGGAAGGCCTCGCCGTCTCTTTCACTGCAGGAAGGACTGAGGCGTCCCAGTCATCTAGGTGTTCTATCTAGGCCTCAAGATCCCAATAGGTTCAACAAAGTGCTCGTGTTCTGAAACTGAACAAATAAAGTTTGGTTTTGTATTTGCTAGCATATGAAATCGTAACCCGGACAAACAAAAAAAGCAGTAATTGGGGGCATCGTCCAACTCCTTTGCAACTTATTTGATATCTAAAAAAAACATCACCGTGATATCCCCGGACGCGGATCCTCTGCCTTTACGACGTCAAGGCAAGGAATGATACGTATTCAGAACCGGTGGATTGAAATCGGACGGTGCGGATCACAACAGATAAGAAGTTGAAGTCTCTCAATATAACACGGGCAAATTCGCAAGTTATCATCCGCCACAACCTGAACGGTCCGGATCTTCATCCGACGGTCCAGGTGTAAGGTATGCACGTCCGATATCAACTCATGCTACAACCATATCACCTGTACTAATATTCGACTACCGCATGCATCCAAGTACGTAGGTGCCATGCATGTTAGTATATATCTTGGTTCCCGAAAGGCCGAAACGCTAGTAGCTAGGTTTCTAATGGCTTATAATGAGTCTCACTCTCACAAACACAAAAGAAAAATAAACAATGTAAAGCTGGTCTGCATACACATGGTTTGCCGATCGATCAATCATGCGGCGAAGTTCCAGACGGCCCCGTCGCCCTCGCCGCAGGCGCTGTGGATCGCCCTCATCCTGTCGACCGACTTGCAGATGCCGCTGCACGTCCAGTCGAAGGACGCCGCGCACACGTTCCCGGCCTGCTTCTTCCACTCGCAGTCTACACAAGACAGAGAGAGAGAAGCAGCAACCTTAACCATCCGTTAAACCCCGGTACAAGATTACTCCTGCCTCCTGCAGGGCAGGAACACGTACGCGGTGGTGTTGCACACGTGTCTGATCAGCTTAATTGGCAGCCGCGACGACGGGTTGCATGTGTACGGTGCACGTACCTGGAGGCGTAGCGCAGCACAGGCTCCGGTCGTCGACGTGCTCGACCTCGAGCCCGAGCAGCCACGCGCCGAGCGACACGTCCTCGTTCGCGAAGCGATGCAGTATCGGTCTGCATAGATTTTTTTTTTTGCACATGCAAACCATGCGTTCAGCAACGGCAGAGCAAGTGCAGATGAGACGGTGCGAACATGATGATCCGTGTATGCTCACTGGTTGATGGAGATGTAGGAGGCGAGGTCCTTGGAGATGGCGTAGATCTGGCCGGTGGCGTGGCGGAAGTACTTGTTACCCTCGTCCCCGAACTTCCAGTACTCCGGCTCGTGGTACTTCACGCCCCTGCCAATCGCCATGCACGGTAGCGAGAAACGGTGACGATTTGCCCGGATCAACCGGCAGAAAACGCAGTTCCTGTGTTAATGCTATACAGAGAGATCCGCTCAGGTTCGCTTACTTCTGCGACAGAACTGGGCCGGACTTCATGCATCCCACGTAGACCCTCGGCCTCGTTCTGTACTTGGAGAGACTGCTTGCAAGCATCCCTGCACAGCGACCACATGATCTGTATCTGAACGCGCAAACAAGATACCCCTGTGTACGTATCTAACTAACCTAGGTTGACGTGGACGTCGTCGTCGACCTTGACGTAGAAGTTGGCGTCCCAAGTGGCGACGGCGGCGGTGAAGTAGATCCTGGTCTTGGACGACAGCTCGTGGTAGCCCTCCACGTGGTCGAGGCGCATGAAGTCCCTCGTCTCCGCCTCCTCCACGTCGATGGCGCGGTCCAGCGCCCCGCCCGGCGTCGCGCTGTGCCCGATCACGAACCGGACCACGATGCCCTGCTCCTTCTCCAGCCGCCTCAGCTTGTCACCTGTGTACGTTGTAATCCAGCACCAGAATCCAATCAAACCGCTTTTGATCGACAGCCATGTATGATGTATATACATCGTTGATATGAAGGTTAATTAGCGTTTGGTAGTTACCTCTGGGAACCCAGGTGTCACGGAGCGAGTCGCGCCGCTTCTTGCTGCTGAAGGCCGTGTTGATGCCGATCACGACGGACGCCTTGGGGAGGCCCTTGGACGGCACGGCCGCGCCGAGGCCGCCGTTCTTCTTGGCGCGCTCCACTGCCAGCTCCATCTCCAACGACGACACTGACTTGTCCAGGGACCTGCGTACACTCATACGGTACCATGCAGGCAACATTCAAAGACAAGATACGGTACGTATATATAGGGTGTGTTTGGCAGAGCTCCAGCTCCACTAAATTCGTAGGTTTGGTCGAGCTGAAGCTATGGATATATTAAAAGTGTTTAGGTGGATCATCTTGTTTACATTTTAGAATAAAAATATAAATTTTATTCACTTTATTTTAGCCTACAAATTTCACTCTGTCAAAAAATTAGGACCATACTATTGCATTTTGATAAAAAAAAAAACTTACTGGATTGCTTGGTGAGTTCTTGACACCTCGTTCATGATATCGTTCGGATTTCTCTCCTCTAGCTTCTGAACGGAAAAAAAATGAAATGATTACCAAGATGATTACTACGTACGCATGCAACATTTGACAATGTGCTGGTGTACCGGTGTTCAGTAAATTTTTTCATCAAATGTGTGTTAATACTTAGTTACTTACACGCCTGTGCTCGCAGTCGTCTGAGAAAAGAGAGATCCTTGAGCCGTGCCCGGAGGAAGACACGGCACCGTCGTCGCCCGACGGGGTCGTCAGAATCGTCATCCGGTCTCTGAGCAGCAGCCCCGCGAAGAAGCCCGCGGCGCACAGCACGACGACGGCCTTCCCCGACATTGGCCTCGCGCGGGGGGTCTTCTTCTCCGAATGCGGCTGCCTCTCGGTCAGTGCCTGAATTCAGTTGAAATGAACAATCACGCACACGCATGAACAATTAAAGCATCTTTTTTACCTCACAAAAAGAAAAAAAAAATATGAATGCACTAATATTTAGGTTAACTTTAGTACAAACCATCATTGCCGTGGACGTTTGCGGGTGCTCAAATTGGAAGTGGTTCTGTTCAATCATGAATGCGCGGCCAATTTGAGCACCTACTTGAATGAAACGCTGCCTCTGCGGGGGGAGGAGGCAGTGGAGGGAGATGCGCGCAGGGCCTGGATCGATGCCGAAAACGCCGTCTATCTATCTTAATTAGCTCCCTGCACGGCGAAGCGGTTCAGTTAGCAAGGCCCTTTGTGTGAGGAGGCTCATGCTGGCAGTGTGAGTGACGAGCTTATATGATACAACGATTAAACAGAATCAGAGGCGCGGATCCAGAAAAAAAAAGATCGTCGGGTTCATTATGCACTCGTAGCACTAATATGTAGTTTTTAATAAGAGCGTTACACGCTTATATACTAAATGGGCTATATAGGTTGGACTAGAGAGCATCTGTGTCGTTTGATCGTGGCAACACAATGTAGATCCGCCTCTGAACAGAATGCAGCGGTGCAGCATCGGTGGCAAAACCAGGATAAAAATAGAGGATGTGCTTAAAGAACTAAGCTCCTGTCCACCCTTCGTCTCGGGCCCCTGGCTCTCTTCCGTCCTCCGTCGAGCCGCGCCTCTTCGCGTCGGTGATGTTGCCCTATGCCTCAGTTTCCCCACGTCACCAGCACCGCCCTCAAGCCTAGCTGCTTTCAAGGGCAGATGGGAGTACTACAAATTTTTTGTAATTCTGCTGTTCTGAGAAAGGAATCATGCATGGTATAGTATTAGCAAATAATGATATGTACCTGCAACAAGAGGTAAATATAAATCAGTAAGAAACTACTCATCAGCACCTGTAATGACACACCAAGCGCACCCCTAAGATATCATCCAAGTCGAAATTGGACGACGAGGATGGCTTGACACCACCACCCCAATCCTCAGCTGCCACCCCCTTGGCCCTCACGTGTCCAGCTCCAACACGTCTGTGGCTGCCAAGACAAGGTTAGGGGTGGGGCAAAGTTCGTTTGTCCATCTTTACTTCATATTATATATATATGCATGTATTAAATATAGTATTTAGATATAATAATTAAGGGTATTTTAGTTATTTTTTAATATCTTCTTGGTCTATGTATAAAAAAATACGTCTTACAAACTTAGATGGGGAGTATTTCTTTTCTAACCTACAATTTTTTTTCATAAAAACGCAAATCACTAGCGATCCTGTATTCCCGTGACTCTCGTTTGAAACATCAAAGTAGTAAAAAATCAGGCTCTCCTGCGTTCATCTCCAACTACATGACGTGACAAAATTCCCCATTAAGCTTATCTTTCCCATCTCCTTCATTCACTTCTCTAGTTCCAACTATGCGCTCTCACAAAATTCCCCATCGTGCTCGGGTCTTCCATCTGTTAAGGATTGGATTTCTTCATCTCGATGGTTGTAGGAGCGGCAGAGCATAGGGTGCGCAGCAGAGACAGCGGAGGCGCAACACTATTGTAGGCCTCTATAGCAGCCAGAGGGGCGGGAGGTGCAGCTGGCCAGCCCCTCAGGCCAAGCCGCCTCACGCGGTGCTGGCGTGGAGCCGCGAACGCCCAGGCGGCGGCTTTATTTTCCTCTTTTTTCGGCAGCTTGACCAACGCCATCCATGGAGTGATGGAGGCAACTGAGCTGCCGAGGGCTAAGGCCGCCGGAGGCCGATTGAGTACCGATGAAGGAGAGTAGGCTCGAGCCTGATCGAACCACCTTGTTGGATTCGCCCATACGCAGCATCAATCGTTGATGCCCTGAAGAAAGGTCACTGCACCATTTTGTGTTCAGGAATGATAATTTACGGCCACCCGTTCGCTCGTGTTCGTATAGTGGGAACTCCGAGCGCGACACGTGACGCTCAAAAAGGTTGGCCGCATGCAACGTGAAACTTCCGTGCACTTCCACGCGAAACTTGGTTGGCCGCATGTAGCGTGAAACTTCCGTGCACTTTCGCGTGAAACTAACGCATTGAATTTCACTTAACTTCCGATTTGAAATTTTTTTATTTGAAATTTTTCGAGCTGCAACTTTCTAATTTTAAAATTTTTGATTGAAGGTATTTTTAGTTTTAAATTATTTTCGAGTTGTTTTTTTTTTAACTTTTTGTGTTGAAACTTTTCGAGTTGGAATTTTTCGATTTGAAACTTTTTGAGTTGAAATTTTCTAATTTAAAATTTTTTGATTTATTTTTTTTAGTTGAAACTTTCTATTTTAATTTTTTAAGGTTTAAATGTTCTAATTTAAAAATTTTGTGTTAGAGAGGGAAGAGGGGGGGGGGGGGGGTGGGGGAATGAGTAGGGGAAAAGGGAAGAGGGAGATGGATGGAGAAGATTAATCTCAAAAGTCATTCCTTTTATGTTCAGATAGTCTACGAAACGGTATACCGTTCGCAGCTCATTTGACGGAATATGTTGTTATCGTTGAATTAAACCTGACTGCAAAACCTGATTGCGTTGATCAAAAAGCTCACGAGCGTCTTCCGGCGGCAATTTGCCGACCTCCCTGGCTGCACTCAAAGACGGCCAGATGGCGTACCACGCCTGTCGACCATCACGCACGCAACGTCCGGCGGTTCTTGGCCGTGCAGCAGCAACGCCAGGGGCTCCTTGGAAGGCACCTCACAGGCGACGTTCAGGCCCAACATCTGCTCGACCATGTCGACGTCGGGATCAGCTACCTCGTCGAGGAGAGACTGGTGGAACTGGTGGATGGAGATGACGGCGAGCTCCGGGTGGCGCACGTCATCGTCGTCAGGGGCATTGATGTCGGTGTGGAGGAAGGTGACCGCGAGGCCCCATCACTCACGCCGGCGACCTCCACTGTAGCACAACCTACCGCAGTGATTTCCCGTGCACAGCAAAACCTTGCGCAGTGATTTTCCCTGCCAGACATCCATGGATCCATCTGAAACTTAACACTGAAACTCATGAAACCTTTGAAACTTAACACATGAAACTTACTGAAATATAGTTGTAAAACCTGATGAAACGTATCTGTAAAACTGGTTCATAGAACACTATGAAACCCGATAAAAACTATCTTCATGTGAGGCATTATAAAACTTAATGAAACTGAATTATCCGGATGAAACACTATGAAATCTTATGAAACTTGTCTGTGAAATGTTGTGAAACTTAACACTAAAATTTATGAAACCTTTGAAACTTAACACATGAAACTTACTGAAACATGGTTGTAAAAACCGTGATACGTTGTGAAACTTATATGTGAAACCCCAAAGACAGCCTGGTTGATTGAAACACTATGAAACCTGATGAAACTTATTTGTGAAACATCATGAAACTTAATGAAACTGGATTATCCGGATAAAACACTCGGAAACCTCGTGAAACTTGTTTGTGAAACTTAACATTTTTGCTCAAACACCAAAGATTTGCAGAAGGCTAATTTAATTACGTCGGCCTAGCTGCAGATTCCGACACCCCCTGTCCACACCGCGCTTGAACCATGGACCGAGTTGATCGCCAGTTGTGCCGTTGCTACGCCCGAAATCCGATGGTTAAGATCTGTTCCGTTGAGATGCCTATCTACGGCATACCGTACGCTAGTCATACTCTTTATGTTTGCAACAGTTCGTTACTGATGTGCTAATCTTAAGCCTATTATAGCCGGAAGGTTTCCCGGGTGGAGGACCGCCCCATGTGGCGCCCCCCTCTCTCTCCTCGTTTTGCGAAAAAGCCCCTCGAGTTCTTAAAATTACGGATAGGTCCTTTCAATTTTCGTAGGGGTCCTTCGCGATTTTCTGTGAGGGGAGTTTTTTTGCCTGGTTCGCGTTTAGGTCACTCGTTCGTCGTTTTGCAAAAAAAACCTACCGTTAAATACCAAACCCGAACAAGCCCTTTTATAGTTTTTCAAAATAGCGGATAGGTCCAAAATCATAACAAATAGGTCCCCGCGCTTTACGTTCAGGTTCTTTCCCCGTTTTTCCCGGAAAAAATATTTTTGTGGTCCGTTTTTTCTCCGAAGCATAGGAAAAATATTTTCGTTGCCCGTTTTCCCTAGAAAAATATTTTTATGGTCCGTTTTTCCCCCGGAGTGTGCGGAAAATATTTTCGTTGACCGTTTCTCCAAAAAAAATGAAAAATCGTTTTCTTTCTCCGCTTTGCCCGCGAAAAATGTTTTCGTGATCCGTTTTTCCTCCGGAGCATACGAAAAATGTTTTCGTCCCCCGTTTTTCGAAAAACAAATTGGGAATTTGTTTTTCGTCCGTCGTTTTTCCGCGAAGATGTTTTCGAAGCCCGTTTTTCCTCGTTTTCCACGGGAAAAAATGTTTTCGTTCGACGTTTTCCCTTCAAAAAAAAACTTCTTCGTTTCCCCCCAAAAAAATGCTTTCGTGGTTCGTTTCTCCTTGTTTTTCCCGAAAAAAAGTTTTCGTGCTCCGTTTTTCTCCGAAATAACGGCGTAATTTTTTCCCCCCGTTCGCGTGCACGGCGTGCCGCCGCGCTCACTTTCCTAGTCTTCAGCTAAACAATCCTTGAAGGATTCCTAGCCCCTCAGCTATGCCACGTCTCCTCCCCCACTCTCTCCCTTTTTGGCAAAAAAAAAACTCCGGTTTTTGGTAATTACGGATAAGTCCTTTGTAATTTCCTGTGAGTGTGAAATAATTTTTACCGGTTCGCGTTTAGGTCCTCCGTTCGCCATTTTACACAAAGAACCTCCCGTTAAGTACGAATTACGAACGAGCTCTTTCTTACTTATTCGAAATATATAGCGAACAAGTCCAAAATTATATCAAATAGGTCCCTGCACTTTTCGTTCAGGTCCTTTCTCCGTTTTCCCCGAAAAAAATGTTTTCGTTGTCCGTTTACTCTCCGGAGCATGGGAAAAATGCTTTCGTGGTCTGTTTTTCTTCGAAAAAAAAAACTAAAAATATTTTTCGTTCACGCGCGCGGCACACTTTCTCCGTTTTCCCCGAAAAAAATGTTTTCGTGGTCCGTTTACTCTCCGGAGCATAGGAAAAATGTTTTCATGGTCTGTTTTTCCTTCGAAAAAAAAAACAAAAAATATTTTACGTTCACGCGCGCGGCGCACTTTCTCCGTTTTTCCCAAAACAAATATTTTTGTGCTCCGTTTGCTCTCCGGAGCATGCGAAAAATGTTTCCGTGTTCTGTTTTTTCTCCGAAAAAAAAAGAAAAAAGAAATGAGTCACGCGCGCGGCGTGCGCCGCGCTTGCATTTCTAGTTAACCATGTACTAATTGGTACATCAAGTTATGCATTGCCTGGCTTTGCTTGAATGCATCTAAATGCGTTGTGCCGCTTGCTGGGTTTATTTCTGCAGTTTGAAGGAAGTAGCGGTGGTCGAAACGCGTTGGCCACGGTCTACTGCGTGCCAACTGCCAAGCAGGGGGAAGAGAAGGCAGGGCCACAGAACCTGCATTGATATACTAGCCTAGCCATAGATGTGTCGAAAACCAATACGTGGGAAGTATGGTTCACCGACGTAGGCAGTAGAGCCCCAGGCTACAGGCAAGTAAGACGATAGGCTAAAGCTAATTGTTAGCTGTCTAATGGCTAGAGCTAATTGTTAGCCAGCTAATAATTAGTCCATCTAAAATTAGTCTAGGGCTGTTCGGATATATGGCTAATGATTGGGCTAATTTCTTAGAAAAGTTATGTTTGCCCCTCATAACGGACTGGGGAGCGGACGCACGGGTGAGGAAGTGAGGATAAGGCCAACGTGAGAGTATTTCAGACTTTTTCCAGCGTGTTACCTGCTATTAGCTCAAATTAGATCCCACCCACCAGCTAATGGGCCAATTGTTAGCTGAGGGGTTGGCTAAAAATTAGCCCACCTATTAGTCTTCGTGTTTGGATAGACTAAGGCTAATTTTTAGCAAGCTAACAATTAGTCCAGGGATCCAAACACAGCCTAAGTTTGTAGCACTCCGTCGAGCGATGAAAAAACATGTTCCACTTTATCGGCACGTGGCCATCCGACCATGGCCAGCGCTACAGCCGTGCGCAACGACTTGGCCGTGGTAGCAGTGCATCACGCTCTCTTTTCCGACGGCCAAATTTCCTCGCAGGCGTGCCCTGCCCGCGCTTGGGCGGGGTGGTGCACCCTCAATAGCCACTCCTGCCTCCCGCGGTTCTGGGGACTTCACCAGCGAATCCCTATCATATCGGCTCGGCCAGCGATGCAGCCGCGCCCGCAAGCCCGTCGCACCACGTCCTGTGTACCTGGCCTCCAGTGTCGGGCCGACGGCTCTCTCCATTTCTCATTCATTATAAAAGAAGAATAATGCGCACACATTCACACACCCCCTACGTAAGCACACATGCTATACCCAATCCCGTGCGTACCCGGACGAGTCCGAGACTCGATCCCAAGGAAGCTACTTGTACTCCAGCGTAGCTAGCCAACCGAGTCTTCACTCTTTCGTTCCATTTCTCTCATTCCACCATGGAAGAGATGAGCATAACTGTAACATCCTCAATTTCGGTCTGCGGCCAAAATTTAATTTAAATTAATTAAATTCAAAATTTGGATTTTCCTTAGTGCTTAATTTAACCTGACATCCTTATCCGTCCAAAATCGGAATTCAATTCTCCTTCGCCCGAAAAATCAAATTTCCAGATTCCAATCCGTACTCGAAATTCCACCCGAGTTCGAAAATACTCCAAAAACCCCGAAACCTATTGCATTAGGTTCCAAATATTCCAAAAACTTTTTGGGATTTTCCCCAAGATTTTTGGAGACTCTCTGGTATTTTATCTCGCGCGGCTTTTGTTAAATGCCCGTTATTCGTCCCGGAATATTCTAAATTCCAAATTTCATCAAAATTTCATGAAACCAATTTTATTGGGTTCCAAATATTTCCTAGTATTTTTAGGAATTTTTCCGGGATTTTTAGACTCTTTTTGCTATTTTATCTCGCGCGTCCCTGAAATTACACTATTCAAATTCTCACCAATCGGAGGCTGACACGTGGCAGCTCCATGATTTTATCTTAGCTTTGGCATGTTCAACACATGATGCGTTGATTTGTTGATGGATTTGGTGCTCTAGTTCCTTCCTTAACTTGTTGTCTCATAATTCAATTTCTGTGGATTAACTCTAATCTATGTGCTGCCTCAGGAAGTTTTTAGAAGATTCTAAAAATTGGGGTTCAGATGGTTTGGGATGCTCGCGATGGGAACCACCGGATCCGGTCATATTTCTTGTTGCTGGTGATAGGATCCGCCAGATCCTACGACCCTTGTCTCCTCATATGGGTCACAGAGCAGTTTAACACCGACTCTACCTACATTGCCTTGTGGCTCTACTTGGCACATCACATGACAACTTCGAGCTCTAGATTCACCCTTGCGCAAGTAGGGGAGGAGGCGGTGGTGCTAGCGAATAGCATGGATAGGGTGATGCTGCAGGTGTGCATGATGAGATTTTTTTTTTTTTTTTTTTTGCTATTTTGGTTTGTTTTCTGATTAATTTTGTTGAAACTTGAAATCTAGTGAAATTTTTGGGTTAAAACTTTATGAAACTTGCTGGAAATTCTCGGTTAAAACTTGCTAAAACCTTTCAGGTTGTAACTTGATGAAACCTCTTGAAATTTGCTAAAATTTCTTAAAACTCTTTTGCAAAACTTGTTGTAACTTTAGTTTAAAAATACGAAACTTGTTGAAACTTGGTCTTGAAATTTTCTTTAAATCTTCTATAAACCCATGAAACTCAATAAAACCTAAAATATTTTCAAATGTTTTAACAAAACCTCAAACTTGATGAAGCCTGTTGCTATACCGTTCTAACGGTATACCGTTCTCTAGTCGCTCCCTTTAGTTCTTCATGCAAAAAAAGCCAATTCCAAACATTTGCTTTTGCACATGAGAATACAGCAAATACATTTGCTCATGTCTAAGGAACTATGATGAACAGTAATATTTTCTCTTTGAGCAAGCAACCCAAGCCAACAGCGTTCCTTAAATCTGGATCCCTGTATTCCTATACAGAATTCCCCCAAAAGATTTCATTCCTATATCTCTTCCCTCTCCGACAGCATTTCCCAAATTCTACTCTCTATTTTCTCCCTTGTGGTGACCCACATAATTAGCCCAGGGAACGACAGTAACACTGTCATCACACAGAGATAATTACACGAATCTCAGCATACTAATTAATAAAAACATCGAGCGCACCTGATTTTTTATCAATTGGTACACCGTGTTTATAGTGTTGCAACAGAATAATAATTAGAGACTGAATGTACTTTATTACAAACCATGCCACACAGGCTACATGTTCAGAACATAATTATACATAGGATCCAAGTACAACAAAAAGATAATACATAGATACTAATTACACAACAGACGAATAGATCATTGTAGGCGCAACATAGACTAAACCAAGTCTAAGATTTATTACCTCCAGATGAAGACCCAAGAGTCGGTCCCGAACGAGATCGAGGACAATAGGCAGCGACCCGAGCGCCACAGCGGACACAACCGAAGACGAATGGCGTCCCCGGCGGCGGCAGAGGAGGGTGAGAGCTCGGCCGCAATGGAGGATGGAGCTCAAACCATTTCCTCGACAGCGCAGGATAAAGCGGCGGACCAGCAGCTCGCCTTCTTGAGGGTGCAGGAGAGTCTGGCCGTTGGCCTCCTTGCCAATGGGAAACAGAACAGGGAAGGGAGAGAGAATATGAGATTTCATAATATTCTCTCATATCTCAGAATGGGGAAGACGATGGGTCATCTATTGGAGCCTCGGTTTGTGCTACTGTGCTTCATACGTCATTTTTTCATACAGGGAACAGGATAGGGGATGCTCTTGGAGATGGCCTTATAACGGTGCAACTACTGTCACTCTGAATGTCGGGTTGGTCGCGCACGGTTCTGCTCTATGTTGTGATTTTCCCATGCAGTCACCGAAGCAAACTTTCTCCAGACAGTCTGCTTGGTGCTTACGAACCCCGACAACCTGGACAGTTAGCTCACCTTTCATTTCTGCGGCTCCAGAGGTACGTTAACAACTAACTTTACCTTCAAAATTACTCGCCTTGAATCATAATTTTCTTGACAAACTGACAGCACACAAGGTCACAGCCAACAAGCACGAAGCTTCCAATGCCGACCTGATGCGTACAAGGCAGTAGCAGGTCCATCTTGAATACTAGATGGAGTAAAACAGGTTCACCAACAGATTTCTAACTCAACAAAATTCTAAATGTTACCGGTGGAGAAATTCAGTAGCAACAACTTCCCTCAGAGCCAAAAAGATGACTAAGCCATACCAGAGGATCACACCAGTTGCACCTCAGCCGCAAGGTAATAGAAAATGTACAACTCTATCACTCGTCACTCGAGAGCCAGAGGTGGCGAATGCTGGATCCTGAGTGATAATGATACCTAAAGATTACCACACATACTGCTCAAGCAAACAAGTCATATCTAAAACAAATATTCATAAACTACGATTACCACACAAATACTGCTCAAGCAAACAAGTCATATCTAAAACAAATATTCATAAATAACTTCGAAGTTCAGGGTAGATTTATTGTGTTTGTTTCTGTAACCAGTAGACAACAACAATCCTTTCTGAAGTACAACATAATACATATCCAACTGCGATGAGAAACACAAAATCCTCCACGAAACACACTAGCTTAAATATTAAAACAGCAATTGAGAACAAGTTGCCACCGATTTCTGTAACTACAGTAAGTAATTATTGGTAGTCACATTAGCGGAGGCAAGATCCTATTGCTAGGACATGACACGGACTAACCAGCAGGCGCAAGTCTGACTACAATGTAGAAAACAACAGAACCACCAAAAAGACTTAAGCATATGACCTACCACCATAAGCCATATTTACATGCATGAAACAGCGAGTACACAGATAACATTACAGAAGAGCCGAGACAACAAACAATGGCTTCACTGGCCTAGTCTGTTAGCATAACATGTTACATTCATTGGAGCTCAATATGCTAGTAAGACGGGTATGGAATTGATTGCCTGGCAGCTCGACGGCTAACATCATTCAGAACAGAACCAAATACACGTCTACTATACTCGTATGTACCATCACTTAATCCTCTACTAGCTACCTCACTTGATGCTGGACAAAAAGGGAATCATAAGATTTAGTACAAAATTCAGATAAAATGTTTCATATTTCAAAGGACCAAGGAAATTCTCTCACCTTGAGAGTGGAAATCATAAGAATGATTTGGAGAAACACCATATCCTGCAATCCTACCATTTACCACTGTATGTTGTGACACGGGAGTATCACTAGACCTCATTAATTGATGTGGCTTTGTTAGTGGTATAGGGTTCATTTTAGGCGTTACAGGATTATTCCCATTTGAAGAGGGCTTGTCTTGCCCGGAAATCTGTCAAAAAAGGGGGATAATTTCAGGGTTCAGTCTTTTGCTACTGCTTACATAAATATACAAATCTAGTAACAGCAAGAACCTCATCTAGTCAAACATATTGGGTTGGGCCCAGATTGTGTCAACCAGTAACACACGGTATCGCAGTGCATAACAGACCATACCATAAGAACAACACGATACAATCCTACTATACTAAAACAAGTTATATAAATAGGGAGTGAAAGAAACGCACCGCAAATCTAAGAGTTCTATTATGAAGCCGAACAAGTCCAGAAAATAGCCTAACAGCATACTGCGCAATCTCCTCTGTCTCGTACTCAGCAAAAGCATAACCTTTGGGGCGACTATTTTCCTTGTCACGGGGTATATGTAGGTCTACTACACGACCTACCTGAATAAGAATCTCATACAAAACCCTCTCAGATACCTTTTCATCCAAGTTACCTATTGAAGAAAAATAAAGTTGAAGAATTAATACAAACCAGTAAGTACTTTGTTATATCTAGGCATGCAAAAAAAAAGGCAAAGTGACGTAAGAACAACCATTGTAAAATACAAGCACTAGTGCACTACAACACAATCAGCCATGACAAAAGTCTGAATCAGAAGAGTAAATATATACATGAAGCTATGCACAACGTCGCTGAGGAAGTCCACAAAGCATCTAGACTACCAAATTAAGCAACCAACAGGCTGAACACCTACTAGGCAAACAAAGAACAGAACGACGGAGCCTGACTTGCTAGTGACTTTTCTCATATTCATTACTTCATAACTATGTAAGAATCAAAAGCTTTATTATAACCCCTTGCCCTTAACTAGCTCAACTCGAAAACGAATGGAGCTCAAGCCCAACATTCAAGGAATTTGCTTAGCTGAGCGGCTGAGCCTAGTAAAATGAGGCTACCTTGTTTGGCTCAGTAAAATGTAAACACAATCCCTGAATCCCCTCGCCTGAAAGCATATTGAAAACCGTAGTTTGTGAAATTGTGGTGAACTACTTTGTTAACGTGGAGTTGTCAACTAGTAAGCTTAGGGGGAAGGCATTCTGTAGCCGGTCCCATGAAGCTTAACATGAATCCATGATGGGCACAGCTTTCACAACTCTATTTCTCACATCTAAACCCCTAGATGACGAATGTAACCATGTAAGAATTTAGCGGATTCAATTTGCTAAAATATATAATATTTGGTTTTGTACAATTTGCTTTACGTTTATTTGTACTCTAGCCATCCTTATAAATTCCCAACTGACAGCAATGTACAAAGAGCACAGAACACCGAAAAATGCTTTTCGTGCAAGGAAATTATCGTGTTAGTTAAATTAATTAATCAGCTAATAGTATACAAGTAAACCTCGTGCTATGAACGGTTCCTATTCCGAATTTGAGGGCTAGGAGAATGCAACAAGGCAATCACCGACTATACAGTCTCAAGCAATTAATCTGCTAGATAAACTACGAGGGCAATAGAAAGTAAATCTACACCAACCAAATCCTAAGGGGGGCAAAATCCTGATTTACAACATCTAAGCATGGAATCATCTTTATAGTACAAGAACCACGGGAGGTTAACCCGAAATGCTCATTCCAACTTGCAATTTTATTCAATTCAGTACCAAATTCCAATGCAAAAGCCATGGGGTTGCCCGTACCAAACAACAATTGCTACTGTTTCTACCCACAGAGCACAGGACCAAGTCCCAAAACATTGCATGCGGCGCTAACTTCAGTGATTAATTGAATCGACCGTCCGCAGGCTCGAGACATCCCAATTTGGGGGCAGAAGTAAACAGCATCCGCCTCCAATCAGAGGAAAAACACAAAAACGCCGACTCAACGAACCCGAACACACCAAATCATCACAAATTTCCCTCAATCCCGAGCCAAACCGCCAAAAAGGCCACGAAAAATTGGCGGAAACCCGCACGAATCACCGTAGCAAGCGACTCGGGCCTCCAAACGGAGGGGAGAGGGGGCAGATCTCACCTATGAAGACGGTGCAGCTCGGGTTCCTCGCCATGGGGGGCCGGATCTGAGACGCGAAAGCGGAGGAGAGGCTACGAGCAGCGAGACGCGTCGACGCCGCAACGCGGAAGAGTCCAACCGGGGAAGGCAGGCAAGGGAAGCGACTGCCAAGCCAGATACCACACGAGCCAAGCGCACGGGACCTCACGGCGTTTACGTTTCCTCAGCCGGTGGCAATTTGTAGCGGCCTAGTGGGTGGTCTGGGAGGCGGCTCGGCTGCCGACTCCGAGACGGCTAGGGACACGTCTGGCTGGCGGTGGGGCCGGGTGCGTCTGGGTGTCAGTGAGAGGAGGTGGGCACGTGTCCCGATACTTCTGATCTTTTGTGGTGGATATTTTTGTGGGCTGATTGGTTCAACTGTGTGGTCTGGTGATAGAAATAGGGTGTTACTCCCTTATAAAAAATAAAAAATATGGATTGGCAAAATTCCCCACAGGAATCCCTTGCCGGAACCAGGGAGTTATCGTAGAGGGGCAGGGTAGGAGATAAATTTTTCTTATGAGATCCACTTGGATACTAAAATATATTATTTTTATTTATATGTATTCTTTTTCATATGTTTGGACTAAATATGTATCTATATCTATTTATATTATAAATTATGTTTTAAACTGATATTTTGAGAAAAAAATATACCTAAATTCTTATAAATTAATGAATGTAATCATTTTTTTTTGAAAACAGACAAGCTATATTAAATAATATACTCCACATGTTAACTATTAAAGCATGGCTAAATGGTAGATAGTGGTTACTTATTCTTTTATTTATTGTAAAATTTATGCACCTTGTACTGAGAAGAGATGCATAAGAAACACCTCTCACTATTTTTCAACCCATACGAAAATCCCCACGAGTCATGTCCCGTAGGAGATAGAGATGGGGGGCACACTCTCCTCTATTAGCCTTTGCGGGACTGAGATAGAGATGAAGATGTGCAGCAGCACTGTTGACCTTGGATGTTTTGAGGGGGGACAACAACCTTAGGAGAAAGATAATTTCATTAATTTTTCACCCAGTTTCTATATACATGCCCTCTCACATGTAGCACATATACATACAACATCCGAGTTTAAATGGTCTTTTCACATACGACACAGCGCATACACACACAAGTATATACTATATGGTATTCCTACACACCTACAATAACGCAGATAGGTTTTTGTCACACTCCTTACAAACCATATGTAAAAGGGAAGGATTAGGGCTCGGACATCGAAAGCTTTTCATTGGACGTATCGTCGTAACATTTTTTACAATGCGTGTACCATTTGTAATCACTGCTTGCAACATTTATAACCATCACTTGCAACACAACATAATAAAATTATTGTAGTTTTGCAACATATATTTGTAATGTATGCAATAAAATGTAACTATAGTTGAAAAAAAATTCTAACGTCTGATCACAAGCAATTTCGTATGTGTCGGGGATTGGATAATTCCCCTAATTACCATAATGCCACGACGGCCGAGCTCGTCCCGACCTCGGGCACCTCGGAGGTTGTTCCCGAGGATGACCCAAGGATGGTCGAGCACCGCTGCTCGGCTTGCCCGTTCGGTGCGAGCTCCTTGTCTGCTCTAAGACGAGCTCCTTCCCGCTCGATGCGAGCCGTGCTCGTTCGGTCGCGAGCTCCTTGCTCGGTTAATGCCCAAGCACGTTGCTCGGGTGAACTTGCTCGGGTCGGAGTCAAATGAGCTCGGCCCAAGCTCGAGCTCTGGCTGCGTGGTCGGAGGGTTGCGACTAACGGTTACGGCGATAATCGCGCCACCACGAAGGACCGTTGCGCTCATGACTCGGACGTGGCGTAAATGTAGGATTCGGTTACGACCATGTCGGGCACGGTCAAACGTGCATGGCGTGGGTCAGAATCGACACGATACCCTTTGTAAACTATAAATACCCCAAATATTGGAGGGAGAGGGAGACGAAATTAATACATATACAATACACACTACGCCGAGTAGGGTCATTATCTCGATCATGAGAGGCCCGAACCAGGATAAAATCCTTGTGTTTCGTCTGTTCTAATTGACCGCCTCCCACGTCTTCGATGCTACACCTTCGGTAGAAAGGGGTTTTGGTTGATCCCCATTCAACAAGTAAGCTCGGCGGGGCCTCGCTTCCCAATCGCCGATACCGGGCGCCGTCCGTGGGGACCCACGGCTTCTGTGCCACTGGCCTCCCGATGGCGTCATCTTCCACCTCCGATGACCGATACTACACAATTTATGATGATGTGAGATATGTGAAAAGAGTTATTTACCTCAAACAAAATCGTGCTTAGCGTAATTGTTTCGCTTTTGCGCCGTAGCAAGTTCTTCGCCGGAGCAAGTTTCATCCCTTTGCCCGAGCGTGCTTTTCGCTCGGATCTGTGCAGTAAATTTTTAGCTCGGACGCTGTTTTTCACATCGGGCGGGCATTGCGCTCGAATTGATCTTGTTATATCTTGAAATTGCTCTTATCCCCGAGCATGTTTTTCGCCGGATCGTTCGTGTTCCGCGCCGAAAGCACGCACTTCGCCGGGCGCGAGTCCTTCCTCCGAGCACGCGTTTCGCTCGGAGACGGTTTGTTTTCCGCCCCGAGCACGTGCATTTCGCCGGCGTGAGTGTCTGTCTTCCTCCGAGCATGTTCTTCGCCGGATCGCTTGTTTTCCGCGCCGAGCACGCATTTCGCCGGCGCGAGTGTCTTCCTCCGAGCATGTTTTTCGCTCGGGGGCTTTGTTTTCCGCCCGAGCACGTACTTCATTTCGGGCGCGAGTGTCTGTCTTCCTCCGAGCATGTTCTTCGCCGGATCGCTTGTTTTCCGCGCTGAGCACGCATTTCGCCGGGCGCGAGTGTTCTGTCTTCCTCCGAGCATGTTCTTCGCCGGATCGCTTTGTTTTCCGCGCCGAGCACGCATTTCGCCGGCGCGAGTGTCTTCCTCCGAGCATGTTTTTCGCCGGATCGCTTTGTTTTCCGCCCGAGCACGCATTTCACTCGGGCGCGAGTGTCTGTCTTCCTCCGAGCATGTTCTTCGCCGGATCGCTTTGTTTTCCGGCCCGAGCACGTGCCATTTCGGGCGCGAGTGTCTGTCTTCCTCCGAGCATGTTCTTCGCCGGATCGCTTGTTTTCCGCGCCGAGCACGCATTTCGCCGGGCGCGAGTGTCTTCCTCCGAGCATGTTTTTCGCCGAGGATCGCTTTGTTTTCCGCCCGAGCACGCATTTCACTCGGGCGCGAGTGTCTGTCTTCCTCCGAGCATGTTCTTCGCCGGATCGCTTTGTTTTCCGGTGAGCACGCATTTCGCCGGCGCGAGTGTTCATCTTCCTCCGAGCATGTTCTTCGCCGGATCGCTTTTGTTTTCCGCTGAGCACGCATTTCGCCGGCGCGAGTGTCTTCCTCCGAGCATGTTTTTCGCCGGATCGCTTTGTTTTCCGCCCGAGCACGCATTTCACTCGGGCGCGAGTGTCTGTCTTCCTCCGAGCATGTTCTTCGCCGGATCGCTTTGTTTTCCGCGCTGAGCACGCATTTCGCCGGGCGCGAGTGTCTGGCTCTTCCTCCGAGCATGTTCTTCGCCGGATCGCTTGTTTTCCGCGCCGAGCACGTACTTCGCTCGGGCGCGAGTGTCTTCCTCCGAGCATGTTCTTCGCTCGGAGACTGTTTGTTTTCCGCCCCGAGCACGTACTTCACTCGGGCGCGAGTGTCTGTCTTCCTCCGAGCATGTTCTTCGCTCGGGGACTGTTTGTTTTCCGCGCTGAGCATGTGATAGTGTGAGCCTGCCTCATCTATCAATTCCTTTTCCTGGTAATTGCGTGCCCAGATGATGAGGTAAGTGCTTCACCATCAAGAATTCAATCCCTCCTTGGACTTCTCAGTCTCAAGAAGATGACCCATCTCACTTGAGCCTCGGGGACTAGCTGTCGGGGATTGGATAATTCCCCTAATTACCATAATGCCACGACGGCCGAGCTCGTCCCGACCTCGGGCACCTCGGAGGTTGTTCCCGAGGATGACCCAAGGATGGTCGAGCACCGCTGCTCGGCTTGCCCGTTCGGTGCGAGCTCCTTGCCCGCTCTGCAGACGAGCTCCTTCCCGCTCGATGCGAGCTTCGCCTCGGTCTGCGAGCTCCTTGCTCAGTTAATGCCCAAGCACGTTGCTCGGGTGAACTTGCTCGGTCGGAGTCAAATGAGCTCGGCCCAAGCTCGAGCTCGGCTGCGTGGTCGGAGGGTTGCGACTAACGATTCTGGCGATAATCGCGCCACCACGAAGGACCGCTGCGCTCATGACTCGGACGTGGCGTAAATGTAGGATTGATTCACGACCATGTCGGCACGGTCAAACGTGCATGGCGTGGGTCAGAATCGACACGATACCCTTGTAAACTATAAATACCCCCAAATATTGGAGGGAGAGGGGAGACGAAATTAATACATATACAATACACACTACGCTGGAGTAGGGTCATTATCTCGATCATGAGAGGCCTGAACCAGGATAAAATCCTTGTGTTTCTGTCTGTAATAATTGACCGTCTCCCACGTCTTCGATGCTACACCTTCGGTAGAAAGGGGTTTTGGTTGATCCCCCATTCAACAAGTAAGCTCGGCGGGGGCCTGCTCCCCAATCGTCGACAGTATGTAAAACCTTCTATAAATGCTTTGCATTCCAGCAATAAATCGGTATGTGCAGGGGTGGATCCGGGCCCCGGGCAGAGTAAGCTGTAGCCCGGGGCCTGGTACCGAAAGCCCACTAAAATTCTACGAAAAATTATTGAAAAATCATTGAAAACAGATATTTAATCTAAGATTAGTTGGTCTAGCTCGGGGCTTGGGTCTGGACTAGCTCCGCCCCTGGGTACGTGGCACAAGGATGCAACAATACATTGCACCTGGCGAGCAAAAAAGGAAAGCAAGAAAGATCACCAATTTACCTGCACTCGTCTCCCCACTTCTACGCCTAATCCCAAACCCTAACCCCGAATTGTCGTCTCTCCACCCTTCAATCCCCCGATCCCAAAATCTTAACTCGAACTTCCGTCTCCTGCCTCCTATCCCTTAATCCCAAACCGTATCTTGAGATTTCGCCTTTCATTGGCTAGATTTCTCACGGCCGCTGACTATATTATAGGCTTCTAGCCATGAATATCCGAGAGCAGCGGCGGATCAAGAATTTAAACATGTTTCGGACTGGGTGATAAACAATATGCCCAATTGAGATTATATGACATGGGCTAATATATTTATTACACACTGAGCTTATCTGAGCTAAATACAAACTAAAATTTTAAGCTCTAGGCTACAGCCTACTCTGCCATGGACCTAAATCCGCCTCTGTCCGAGAGCACTCTTCCATCTTTGTGGCCCTCAGGCAATTAACCCACATATGCTCGAGCTCTTCCCCCTGTCTGAACTGTTACTGTTAGAACTGCTTGATTTGATTGCCTTCAGTCTTCAGATATCGGCAGGGATCTAACGTGCCACCAAAGCCTGGCGAACGAGTAAAGGGGAAGATGCAGTTCAATTCCTCTGCCAAACAAGGAATTTGGCAGGCTCGATCGTAGGCTCGTAGCTGGGATAGATAGGCACACATCCACTGCTAATCATGAAGCAACCAGTAACGAGGAAATCCATGCCGCACTTACCAAGTGTTTTGGAGCGACGAAATACCACCGCCTGCACGCTATGATAGCCTTCGATCGGCCTGATCGTAGAATGCCCTGCAGCTACGCTTCAAAGAAAACGAACGAAGTTATGTGAAAGAAGCAAAATGCCAAGGATCATTAATTGCTCATGCAGGATTGCAGTTGCAACAGCCATGCCCATGCATGCGTGTATCCGCACAAGGGTCGCTCATATCATATTCAAAACCTCTATGCATGTACAAGGGCACCGATCCTTAATTCCTTATGTACTCTCAAGTTCGGGGTATTAACACGAAGGCAACAAAATCTTTATGAGCTGTGCTTGTATGCTTTTCCTTCTAGTACAAGTTGTACAAATCTTGAAACAAGCGAGGGGGTAAGTAATCACCATCTACCATTCATTTATGTTTTAATAGTTGTGCAATTTTTTTTAAAAAGAGCATAGAAGCACTTCTCAATCTTTACATGACAGAGGAGAGCCACAGCACAAAAACGTTCCGAGCTTCAGTTCTTCAGGCACAGCCCCTAAGGATCTCGGCGAGGCCAATCCGCTGCTCGTCGGTCAGGTTCTTGGGGAAGATGATATGGAACTTCACCCGTAAATCCCCGCACGAGCCCTTCTCCCCGCCGGCGACGGGCATGCCTTCCCCCCTGACGACCTTCTCGTACCCTGGGCAGATGACCTCGTCGCGGAACGAGCAGCTCATCTTCTCGCCGCCCATCAGCCTGAACGAGAACGACCACCCGGTGAGCGCGCTCACTAGCGGCACCTCGGCCTTGAGCACGAGGTCGTTCCCTTGCCTCTTGAAGATCTTGTGCTTCTTCTCCGATACGGTGAAGACGGCGTCGCCCGGCAGGCGGCCCGGCCTCTCGTCGCCCATGCCCTCCAGCGTCACCTTCATCCCCTTCTTCCACCCGGGCTTCACCCTGATGGTCTGCGTCACCTCCTTCTTGGCAATCAACCTATCAGAGATTAATGGATGTAGATGTGACCATTGATCAATAGCGTAAAATGCGAGCTTGGTAAGGCGTCAGTCGAATCAGTAGTCAGGAGGAGAGGGCGAGTCCAAGAGGAAAGGAAGTGCAGAGTCACTGTCTCCAATCCCAGCCGCTAGGCCAGCACCCTCACACATGCAGATGCAGGCAGCATGCATTACACACCACCTAATGCTTAGAAGGACCACTTTTGATAGGTGATAAGACTCCAAAAAAGGCATTCCTCTTAGAATTGTGTACTCAAGATAAGGTTTGCCATGCTAATCCCTACTACCTGCTTAAGAGTTTTCTACCTCTCATTGTATTTTTTGTGTGTTAGGTTTGGATAGTCGACACTGCAATAATAGGGGTACATACATGCATACACGCATGGGGAGAGGAGGCAGCAGCATAGGATGCAGGAGTAACGATTTCATTTCTGCTCCAAAGCAAGCTACTAATATATTCTACTGATAAATGTAGCCTGTGACTGGCTGGAAAAACTAGACCCATAACCTGAAAGATTGTTCCAGTGTACTACTAACTGTTTCCCTTAATGAGGAGATCGCTTACTAAGAACTCAATTCCTAAAAGTACATCACATAATTGGGCATAAGGTGCATTTGGTGTCGCAGTAATAACCCTGTTTGCCTAACCTGAACTTTAAAACAAGCATTTATCTAGATCACCTGTCAAACTGTGCGAGGAATCTTCTAATTTATCAGAAACTTATAAGTAATTTTTTTTTAATAAAAAAAGTACCACTAACATTGGCAAATGAAATGCTATAATGGAAAGTTTGACCACTAAACTATAGAGTGAGCACAGAATGTTCTTCAAAGCAAAGCCTTCGTTTGTGTAAATGCAGAGCCACGCATGTTACATTATGCTTCGGGTGAAGTACTTAAAACATTTATCATGTCTAGTAAGACATCGTTACCAAGTATGAGATATTTACAAAAGAAAAAATGACTCGCTAAATCTAGTTCTCCGGAGCCTTGTATGTTGTTCTCGGACAAGCCATTAGAGCATCTCCAGCAGAGCCTCTAAACCAGCCCCTAAACTTTAAAATAGGGGGTGTAGTAAAAAAAAACAGATCCAGCAGGGCCCCAACTCAAGCCCCTAAAATTAGGAGGTCCCTAAATTTGCCTCCTCAGCCCCAATTCCCAGGGGGCCCCAACTCCAAATTTCCTAAAATTATGAGACCCTTAAATTTGCCTTCTCAGCCCCAATTCCCAGGGACACAAGTACAACCTCTATTATTGAAGATAGGAAAATACATGAGAGGCTTCGAAAATTTTATCATGTTTTGAAAATTTTAAATTTAAATTTGAAATATCATGTTTTTAAATTGTAAATGTTAATATGCTTATGTTTTATGTATTACAAATATTTTTGATTGAATTTTAGTGGTGTCAAATGAAGATTATACATAGCGGACATGTTAAAATATGAGAAAAAGTAAAATAGGGGCTGAGATTTAGGGGCTATTGCTGGACCTGTGCTCTGAAAACAGGGCCCCAAAAAATAAAGGGAGCCCCTAAATTCAAAATAGGGACCCTATTTTAGGGGCCTTGCTGGAGATGCTCTTAGCCATACGTTTGTGTAGTAAAACGGCAATGATGTTGTCGCAAATACTACCCAGCTATATTAGCGGAAGGTTTCCGGGAGCCTCAGCCCCCCACGTCACCCCACCGTCTCTCTCTCCCATTCTTGCAAAAACAACCTCCGGTTCTTTGAAATTACGGATAGGTCCTTTGTAATTTTCTGTGAGTGTAAAATATTTTTCCCCGTTCGCGTTTAGGTCCTCCGTTCGCCGTTTTACACAAAGAACCTCCCATTAATACGAATTGCGAACTAGCCCTTTCCTACTTATTCGAAATAGCGAACAAGTCCAAAATTATAACAAATTGGTCCCTTGACTTTTCGTTCAGGTCCTTTCTCCGTTTTCCCCAAAAAAAATGTTTTCGTGCTCCGTTTACTCTCCGGAGCATAGGAAAAATGTTTTCGTGGTCTGTTTTTTCTCTGAAAAAAAAACAAAAAATATTTTCCGTTCACGCGAACGGCGTTTTTCCCGGAAAAATATTTTCGTGATCCGTTTGCTCTCCGGAGCATGGGAAAAATGTTTCCGTGGTCTGTTTTTTCTCCGAAAAAAAAAACAAAAAAAAAATTTCCGTTCACGTGCCCGGCGTTTTTCCCGGAAAAAATATTTTCGTGGTCCGTTTGCTCTCCGGAGCATGGGAAAAATGTTTTCGTGATCTGTTTTTTCTCCGAAAAAAAAACAAAAAATATTTTCCATTCACACGCGCGGCGCACCGCTTGCGTTTCTAGTGAGTTACAAAACTGCGCATAAGAACGTTTCCATTGGTCGTACGGTTCAACGTCGCCCTAGCGCGACAGCTTACCCGTTCTTGGTGACGACGTCGCGGGTGTACGTGACCTCCTTCTTGCATCCGACGCGGAGCTCCTCGAGGGTGCACTCGACCTTGCGCTCCAGCGGCGGCGCCTTGCGCACGACGTAGCTGGAGAACTCGGCGAACGCGCGCCGGCCGCCGCCCCCGATGTTCGTGGAGCTGTACACCTTCTTGAACCCCCTCACCGGAGTGCAGGGGGCGCTCCTAGTCCTCGGCGCCCCGGCCTTCTCGCTCTGGGCTCTCGCCATTGCCGGGGCGCCTCCGCCGCCACCGCCGGCGGCGGCCTTCTCGTCCCTAGTACTCCTTCCGTCGACGTTGCACGCCCCGAACACCGACCTGTTCTCCTGCTGATCAAGGAGAGCCTGGGAAAGCCACAGGCCCACAGTTAGCATCACGGCCATGCATGCGAGAAGAATCTGCGTCAAGAACGAACAGGGGGATCGTGCATCGATCGATCACCTCGTAGGCCTCGGTGATGGCCTTGAACCGGGCCTCGGCCTCGGTCTTCGACGACGGCGGGTGCTTGTCGGGGTGCCATTGCCGCACCATGGTCTTGTACGCCGCCCTGATTTCCTGCGGGGAGGTGTCCTTGGTGATGTTGAGGACCTTGTAGTACAGCTCCGGTGGGTTCCCCATTGGCCGGCGGGAGTTGTTGCGATCGAGGACGACGAGAAACGGGAGGAGCAGCAGGGAGCGACCAAGCGAGTGAGAGAATTCCCCCGGGGGGGGGGGGGGGGGGGTTGGAAGCTGGAACCTGTTAGTGCTATGACGGGCAGAGAGGAGAAACGGAGCGAGCGATGCGTGGCTTCTTTGTAGGGATATTTGGACTGGCGAGAGAGAGGAGAACGATGAGGGTGGTTGGTGTGAAGTGGAGGTACAAGTGATAGTACATCTACATGTAGGCCAAGGGGACACAGACATGGACATGAAGAAAAACTTCAGGGGAAAATGGATCACACACATTAACATTAGTAGTCAAAATGCAGAGGAGCTAGCGTCATGGCTCAAGGATTAGAAGCATCTTTTGTTCGATCGATTGATATCCGATGTTATAGATTGAGTGCAACAGCATTAATGCTTTTCTTTCTTGAAAATCTTCACCTGTGCAACCAAGGGCCTGACGCTCGTCCACCCCGCACTCCACTCCACCACTCTTAGAACTCACATTCAGGCCCATAGCACTTACAGCAATAGTATCCGAAAAAGTGCTATGCATGTGTCATTTGATGTTTGATCCATTTATTAATGAATGCGAATTTTTTACCTGACATGCAAAGGGTCTGGTTCCACTTGAGGGGTAAGAACTAAGAAAGGGAGGAGGAGCTAGAGTGTGCGCGATGCTGCGAGACTTGTAACTTTTAGAGATAATCACACATTCTTTTGGATGGCTCAATATTCTAACTTATCAAATTATCTAGACTTTTCATTCAGTTCGGATTCACTTTTGGCTACACAAGCCAACCCTCTATGTACATGTACATTGAACCAAAATAGTGATTTCGTCTCTCGTAGTTTTTTCCCGTAAGGGTTTCCATGTAAAATTTTGTCTCCCGTTTTGTGTGTGTGTGCGCGTGTTCATCCAAACCTAACAAGTGGTGTCAGAGCACTTGTTAGGTTTAAATGAACATGCACACGCACAAAACTGATTAAACTTACCACCGTAAAATTTCAATCCATTGTTGGTTCTAACTTTTTTGATCTTTCTGCCAGTTTGATTGTCAACTATAAATTTCTAATTCTTGAATGTTGAAAAAGCTTCATGCTTATGTTTTAAAAAATAAACCCAAACTTTGCGAGAAAAATCATCAATGAAGGTTATCATGTAGCTACATTCTCCAATAGAAAGAAATCTAGAAGGACCCCAAAT
Organism: Rhipidocladum racemiflorum; assembly: GCA_036346355.1. Classification (NCBI taxonomy): domain Eukaryota; kingdom Viridiplantae; phylum Streptophyta; class Magnoliopsida; order Poales; family Poaceae; genus Rhipidocladum; species Rhipidocladum racemiflorum. Next base: position 10,876,408 of record CM070578.1, on the reverse strand, counting down.
TTCAGAATGGACATAATCAAGAATTCTGTCGACGATTGGAGAACGGGCTCCCGCCGAGCTTACTTGTTGAATGAGGGATCAACCAAAGCCCCTTTCTGTCAAAGGTGTAACGTCGAAGATGTGGGGGACGGTCCACTAGAACAGACATAAACACAAGGATTTTATCCTGGTTCAGGCCTCTCACGGTTGAGATAATAGCCCTACGTCCAGTCGCCTAGAGGCGTTTCTCTGTATTGGATTGAAGGATACGAATACATGGATCTCACCATGGGATGCCCCCTCCTCCTTGTTGTTGGAGGGGGATTAAATACAAGGTATCGTGGTACATACATGGTAACTGCCTCCTAAAATCATGCTAGTTGCCATTTTGGACGTGTCCTTGATTCTCGCCATATTTGAATTCCTGGTGTAACTTCCCTGGATCTTTGGCTAAATAACCACCACTTTCCTGTTTTATTGGTTGACCACGTCCTTCGGTGATCTCCGAGCGTCTCTTTGGTCCTGGTTCGACCGCCCCGTAGCCTCGCCGAGCACGTTTGTTCGTGCGCGTCTTTAAAGCTCGTAGCCGAGCACTTTTTGCCAAGGCATAGCGGGTATGCCCGTGTTCGAGCATGGGGGTGCTCGGGACCCATCCTTGGGTACCGCGTCCGATGATGTTTATGGTCGGTGAGTGCATGACCGTCGGGGCAGAATAGTCCTTATGAATATCCCAATCCCCGACAGCTAGTCCCCGAGGCTCAAGTGAGATGGGTTATCTCCTTGAGACTGAGAAGTTCAAGGAGGGATTGAATTCTTGATGGTGAAGCACTTACCTCAGCCTCTGGTCATGAAACGACCAGGAAAAGGAACTGATAGATGAGGCAGGCTCATACTATCACATCCCGAGCGAACCATGCTTGGGGAAAAGGGTCGGCACGAGCTGCACCGAGCGGGAAAATAAAACGCGATCGAAACTCGTCTCGAGCATTGATCAAAGGCCCAGGGACGCTAGGCATGGATCAGACGCCTAGCAAAAAGGTAACTAGCAGACAGTGAATAAACACATGCTGCCGCATCCCATGCACGGATCAGGTGCACAGGGGAACTAGACATGGATCAGATGTCTAGGCAACTAGCAGATTGCGAGCGGACTCATACTGCCGCATCCCAAGCATGGATCATATGCCTAGGGAAAAGATAACTAGCAGACTGTGAACAAACACACGCTGCCGCATCCCATGCACGGATCAGGTGCACAGGGGAACTAGACATGGATCAGATGTCTAGGCAACTAGCAGATAGCGAGTGGACTCACACTGCTGCATCCCAAGCATTGGTCAGATGCTCGAGGAACTGACAGACGAGACCAGCTCGAGCTGCCGCATCCTGGACATGGACCAGATGTCTAGGGAAAAGATAACTAGCAGACTGTGAACAAACACATGCTGCCGCATCCCATGCACGAATCAGGTGCACAGGGGCGCTAGGCATGGATCAGAAGCCTAGCAAAAAAGTAACTAGCAGACAGTGAATAAACACATGCTGCCGCATCCCATGCACGGATCAGGTGCACGGGGGAACTAGACATGGATCAGATGTCTAGGCAACTAGCAGATAGCGAGCGGACTCACACTGCTGCATCCCAAGCATTGGTCAGATGCTCGAGGAACTAACAGACGAGACCAGCTCGAGCTGCCGCATCCTGGACATGGACCAGATGTCTAGGGAAAAGATAACTAGCAGACTGTGAACAAACACATGCTGCCGCATCCCATGCACGGATCAGGTGCACAGGGGAACTAGACATGGATCAGATGTCTAGGCAACTAGCAGATAGCGAGCGGACTCACACTGCTGCATCCCAAGCATTGGTCAGATGCTCGAGGAATCGATGACGAGACCACTGAGCCGCCAGATCCTGGACATGGACCAGATGTCTAGGGAAAGAAACTGGTAGACCTGTGCTCAAACGCAGAGCACTCTTGGCCCAGAACAAGAAAAGTCCCCAAACGCGATGCTCGTTTGGAGGAATTTAAACGCGCCCCCGAGCGAATAACGCGCTCGGAGGAAGAGACTCGCGCCCGAGCGAAGTGCGTGCTCGGCGCGGAATAACCCTTCTAAGCATAGTTTGATTGAGGTAAAGAACTCTTACATACCTTTCCTCATCATAATTTGTGTAGTATTGGTCGTCAGATGTGGAAGATGACGCCTTCGGGATTCCTTTGGCAAAGAATCCGTCGATCCCCACGGACGGCGCCAGCTGTCGACGATTGGAGAACGGGCTCCCGCCGAGCTTACTTGTTGAATGAGGGATCAACCAAAGCCCCTTTCTGTCAAAGGTGTAACATCGAAGACGTGGGGGACGGTCCACTAGAACAGACATAAACACAAGGATTTTATCCTGGTTCAAGCCTCTCACGGTTGAGATAATAGCCCTACGTCCAGTCGCCTAGAGGCGTTTCTCTGTATTGGATTGAAGGATACGAATACATGGATCTCGCCATGGGATGCCCCCTCCTCCTTGTTGTTGGAGGGGGATTAAATACAAGGTATCGTGGTACATACATGGTAACTGCCTCCTAAAATCATGCTAGTTGCCATTTTGGACGTGTCCTTGATTCTCGTCATATTTGAATTCCTGGTGTAACTTCCCTGGATCTTTGGCTAAATAACCACCACTTTCCTGTTTTATTGGTTGACCACGTCCTTCGGTGATCTCCGAGCGTCCCTTTGGTCCTGGTTCGACCGCCCTGTAGCCTCGCCGAGCACGTTTGTTCGTGCGCGTCTTTAAAGCTCGTAGCCGAGCACTTTTTGCCAAGGCATAGCGGGTATGCCCGTGTTTGAGCATGGGGGTGCTCGGGACCCATCCTTGGGTACCGCATCCGATGATGTTTATGGTCGGTGAGTGCATGACCGTCGGGGCAGAATAGTCCTTATGAATATCCCAATCCCCGACAAATTCCCTTAGACTGATAATTGAAACAGTAAAACTAACCATCTTTTGTTTGCCAAAAACATAATGTTCGCAGAAATTAAGTTTGACAAAATCATTTAAATATCCTTTCTTGCATAAAAGATGCATATTTTTCTCATTCATGTGACCCAAGCGCATATGCCAAAGTTTGGTGATGTGAGGATTTGATGCAATTGTAGAAACAACTGTAGAACTTATAACTGTATAACCATACAAGTAATAAAGACTATTAATTCGATTCGCTTTTATAACAACAAGGTTGGCTTTAGAAATATGAAGAGCATCATTTTCACCGGTATACTTATAACCCAAAAGTTCAATAATGCCTAAAGAAATAAGATTTCTTTTCATTTTAGGAACATGGTGAATATTTGTAAGGGTTCTAACAATGTCATCATGAGTTTTAATCTGAACAGAACCAACGCAAATAATTTCAAGTGGAGACTCATCTACAATTGTAACTTTACCACTACCAACAGAATCATAAGTAAAAACCCACTCTTTATTTGGACAAATATGAAAAGTGCAAGATGAATCAATAATCTCAATTTGATTCTTCAAGTTGCAAGTGATAATTAGAGTTTCACCATCAAATTCATGTTCAATAAAACTAGCCTTAGCAGGCTTATCAGATCATGTATTTTTATCTCTATCTGTTTTATTTTTCAATTTGAAACAATTAGAAATATCATGACCAGGAGTATTGCAATAACGGCAAAAATTACTGGATTTATATCCTCTTGACTTAGATCTAGACTTTGATATATGAAAATTGCCTCTATGTTGTGATCTACCCTCTAACAATTTAACCCTCAGTTTTAACTTTAGAACGAAAATCAATATCAAATTTCTCCTTGGACAATAAATGTGTCGGGGGTTGGATAATTTCTCCTTGGACAATAAGTGGCGCGGAGGACGGTGGCAGTTGTAGGCCGCACAAGCAGGAGGCCGGTTGCGGGCCGCGCACGCAAGAGGCCAATGCGGCGCAGAGGCGTGGTGTCTGGGGTCGAAGGCCGGCGCTTCAAGCGTCAGCACGGGTGCGACAGGCCGACGGGACGGCGGCACTTGCGGGCCTTGCACACGGAGAGGGCATTGGCAGCGGCGGCGGCGGGCCGCACGTGCGAAGAGGGGCCGACAGGACAGCGGCACCTGTGGGCCTCGCACACGGAGAGGGCGATGGCGGCGGCGGCTGCGCTCCGTCGCATAGGATTGGAGATCGAGGCGGTGCGCCGACCATGCTGGCGTCAGTCGTTGCCTGCGATGGAGTCACGCTCTCCCTTTTTTTTATTTGTGATGAACAGTAAGCCGCAAAGAACAATAATTAATTAGGGTATATTGTCGATTTAGATTAGATAATTTAATCTACAACTATGATGTGATAATCTGCAGGATTAAAACATATATGGGCTGTTTGGTTGCCTTCTCAACTCAGCCAGGCTGGTGGGATTCAGGCTGGTGGGATTCAGGCTGAGTGGATGCAAGAGATGTTGTTTGGTTGATTGTATGAGTTGGTGCAGGCTGAGAAGAGATGCTGTTTGGTTGATTGTATGAGCTGGTGCAGGTTGAGAAGAGATACTGTTTGGTTGATTGTATGAGCTGGTACAGGCTGAGAAGAGAAGATGTTTTGGTTAGCTGCATGAGATAGTCTGATACGGAAAAAGCTTATTTTTTATGTCATTATTGATTGGTTGTTTTTTGATGTCATTATTGATTGGTTGTTTTTTTGATGTCATTATTAACAGGGATATTGCATTATGAATCAGTTTTTTCAACGAATGCCATCTTTGTCACAAGATGGAAATCTTCAACGAATGGAGCAAAACTTCACTATCAACATCGAAAACTCATCAAAACAAAAATGGTGTATTGATAACTTCACTATGTATGAGGGATCGTCCATGTATAACTTGAATTTCAGCAGTACCACGTCTGCCAAACTATAGTCGATTTTCGATAGCCCAATTGCACTGTCAGGCACATGAGCTAAATATTATTGTCCCAAGTTACTGTCAGGCACATGAGCTTAATATTATTGTCAGGCACAGTGTAATCAATGTTCTACTGACAATAATATCAGTAGAACGTGCTCGCCTTTTTAAACTGCTTATGGGCTATGGCCCTAATATGCAATCTCAGAAGACAACTCTCTCAGTAGACAACTCAATCTCAGAAGACAACTCAATCTCAGAAGCTTTAGACTTAGGTATAAGACATACTCATATAAGACATTTGAACAACAATTATTGCCATATGCAAGACGTCAGTCGAATATAGATTTTGTAGTTCCATAGCCACATTACAATGTTATAAAAATTCCATAGCAACAAAATGCAACAAATGCTATAAAAGTTCATAGAGAAACATTTGTTCAGAGACAGTTCAGAACATACAGTTCAGAAGTAAACCATTTGTTCACAATCAAGAACAACAAGTAAGAACAATATCGAGCATACAGTTCAGAGACAGTTCTGGGCTGTTTGGATTCAGAACATACAGTTTAGAAGTAAACCATTTGTTCACAAGCAAGAACAATATCCAGCATGAGGACTAGAGGTTGATCAGAAAGCACGAACATCAAGTACTACGAACTAGGTCAGATCGAACAATAGAGGTGCTATGTATGAATTTATCTCATACAAGGTCAGATCGAACCAAAGAACTGGATCTACCATGTGAAGAAATGGATCTATACCACGAGACGACGGAGGCACGCAGGATACCGGAATTGGCGGCGGCGTGGCTGGTCGTCGATGAGAGGAGGCGTCCCGGGGGTTGAAGACGGGCGGCAGCGTGGTGGATCGTCGATGAGAGGAGGCCCCCCAGGGGTTGGAGACGGGCGGAGAAGCGCTGAGGTCGGAGACAGGCGGAGAAGCGCCGGGTGTGGAGGCGTGGGGGGAGAGCCGTCTCGGTGTGAGAGGCGGCGTGGGGAAGATGGGTTCCCGAGAGGAGGCGACTGATTTCCCACCAGGCGCGTGGGGGAGATGGGTTTCCGAGAGAGCCAAGCCCCGTGCGAGCGAGCGCATCAGCGGAGCCAGCCCGCGAGAAACGCCCAAAATTTCGATTTCCGTGGGGCCTGGCTCCGAACGAAGATTGCATGCGCATGGCCTGGCCCAGTGGGGAGAGAAGTGAACCAAACAGTAGCATATTGCATCTACAGAGTCAATTCCCTTCACATGCAGCCAACCAAACAGCCTAATATAGATGTGATTTGTCTTGTGCAGATTGAACTTATATAGGGCTTGCGGCAGTGTGATCGCGTGTCACAGGATGAATTCGATGCAGTGTCGATCGATGCAATGTAGATTGACACCATGTAGATGATGCAGTGTAGACGATCACGATCGGGCACGGTAGAACGTCGTGCTGATAATGTATTGTGAAACGTAGTAGTTCACCCACATCAATCAATAGCACGCCAACGCAATCACACAAACAAGAACCAGGAGCACATACAAAAGTATGGTGCAATGTTCTCTCTTTTTTATTATATTGATTTTTTTTTTTGGTAAAAGGCAATGCCTATTATATGGTACAAACACCTAGAGATAAATTTGGATTCACCTACCAAAAGATAGTCCTTCCATACTTAAACGGTGACAAGATCACATTTCATAGGAGGAGGCATCTCCGCAGGTGCTGATAATACACATCCAGATGGTGTCGCTAAGTGAAACAAAAACGAACTATTAAGACAGTTTACAGGGGTAAATCTCACAGATACTAAACTTTTTATGTATAGCCTTTATGGCAATTAGGGCACTTAGGTTTGAGAGGCCCCAGTTCAAATTTGAACTAAATTCTAAGATTCGAAGCCAAATCCTCCGTATCGATACAGGCCTAAAAGTCCAAGTTTCTTCTGAAATTTATTGGCATTTTAAGCAAACGTTTCTTTGTGCACCCTCTGTTATATATGTTACTATGTGATATTTTAACTCTGCTAATTGGCTCTTTTGCTTTCTTAGGCTGTGTCCAATGGTTGCTAGCTCGCGTCGGCGTACCTTGCATGCTTCGCGTCCGGCGGTTCCTTCCAACGCGAGACGCGAGCGCGATGTGAGCGTGATGGGCAGGCGCGAGGGCGACGACGTAGCCGACGTCGCTGCTTCACTTCCGCGCGTGATCTGCGTCTCTCTCTCCTCTCGCGTCGGCTTCACGTCTTCCGTTGAAGACAGCCTTAGATGCAATATTAGGATATGCTCCTTTGAGTGAGGTTTGTCGTCTTGTCCTTCATACTCCTCATGGAGGGGCATAACAGTAAATGCTAATTAAAATATTGTCACTTGACAATGATTTCCAGGTCAGCGAGAACCTGATTAGATGCCACATTACATCATTCTTAAAACTAATAAGACGAGGGGGATGTGATGGCAGTTTGGCACGCTCCTGCAGTCAAAATCATAGCACTGTCAGCTCCCAAGCTCCCAGGTAATTAATTTAATTGAATGAAGTAATCATGGGTCATTTTTTTTCGGAACCTCTGTTTGGTTTTCCCAGCTGTCTTTGTTACTTGTTGACATCAGTGAAACGGCCAGATGTAACCTCAAGATACGACCTTTGAATAAGAGCATTGGAGCCACAATCTTTGATTCTGAACCTCTGAATTAAGGCCTACGATTTGTTCGTGTATTCGGAGTGTCGGCAGACGGCGAGAATTCCGGCAGAAAAATCCCGGCAAGGAAATTTTGGCATCAAAGAACTTTATGAGACATCATCAACAACCGATTGAAGTTTTGAGACAGTCAGCACTCAAGCTTAACAGAGACAGTACATTGCAGAGAAACAGAGTACAAGCCATAGTCGGTTTTTGTTCGTGTTCGATAGAGGCGGCAGACATGAAGATCACGCGCCCCGGCGGCAAGGGTGCGTTGGTTGCCTGGATAAATAATAAATTTGGATGGGATATAATTATCTATGTATTTATATTCATCCAATTATTTAGAGGGATGAATGAATTGTGAGAGGTGCTTCTATGCTCTTCCTCCCAATACAAGTTGCACAAATCTTGAAGCAAACGAAGGGGTAAGTAATCCTCATCTACCCTTTATTCATGCTTTAATATTTGTGCAACTTTAAAAGGGAAGAGCATAGAAGCACCTCTCATGAATTGTATAGAGTATCTAGTCTTTAGAAATATTCCCCGAAATACTAGATAAAGCTATCCAAAAACGCTCGAGCATATTCCCGGGGAAACGCTGGCCTCCTCCCTCCCACTCCCCGAAGACTCCGATCCAGCTGCGGGCGTCGTGCGCGTTCTCCCTGCTCCGCTGACCTCCGCCGCGGCCATCACGGCAGGTCGTCGGGGCAGGAGAGCGTCGAGAGGCTGAGCACATTTCCAGACGATTTTTGTAAGTCGAAGCCTTCTCCGTACTCCCTACTCCCAAGTACTACCAATCTAGCGTTTTTGTTTCGATTATCGCTTCGCTTTGGTTTGCGACGGCGCTATGGGGGTTGCGGGTTTTTCGGTGGCACGGTACAAAGGCAACATGAGGCCATAAGAGGCGCTCGAAATCAGTGTGATTTCTCATTTCATCAAATTCACAAAAGAACGAACTGTCTTTTTGGTGAATTGTACAGTACACACACCTATGGATTATTCGGATCAAAGCAACTAGCAGGGTGGTCGATCCGCTCATTTTTACGGCTAAATTTTTTTTATATGGTTCACATATTCAATAGTGGTAATTGTTGATGCTCGGTTGTTAGATTCCCCCCTAGTTATATAAGACAATTTTACTGACCATTGAGGTGTTTGTGTTCTACAAAAGAGCTTGCAGCTAAAATACAGTCATGTTCATGTGTCTTGTTCCTCTATGCCTGCCTGAGTCTCTCTTCCATGCGAGGGCAATTAGACAAGGCCCATTGCATCGACGTCCACAACATTCGGCATACAAAACCTTAGGATGTATTTACTTTTTTAGCTTCTCCGTATCCACTGCTAACTCCTCCCTCACTGCGTATCTTTCCACCGAGAATCGAAGCAAAACAGTACTGGGTTTTACGGTCATTGCTAAACCTTCCCTCCTTTTCCTTTATCTACCTCACCACCCACTCTATTATAAGTATATTAATTGATTAGCAGTACCATAACATGCCCTTAGAAACCGTCTCTCGCCATGCTTCCTCGTACTCCTCTTACTCTATCTAGCTCTGTTTGCTCGCCCATATCACCAATGGTGGCGGTGAATCAAATGCCCTACTCATTCTGAAGTGCGCTCTTGACCGATCCAATCGCATCCCGTGGCACCCAACAACCAGCTCACAACTAGCCATTGATCTTCCTGGCCCAGCGTGAATCATCGTGACCTAGGTGGCAGCGTAGCAAAGCTCGTTGTCGATCAAGAACATCAATCTTGTTGACTCCCTCATGGCCGCCCTCCTCGCGCTCTCGTTGACAACCTCTCCGGCGAGATCACCCGCTCCTGGCTGCCGCGTTGCTAATCATCTCGTTACTTCTCAGTGAAAACTTGCTCACCGATGTCACCCATTGGTGTAGTCCACATTCCGGCAACTGCCCGTCCAGCGAGAACCCAACCATGCTCGCACGTTGTCGTGCTTTCTCCATCGTTGCAAATGTCGGGCTCTGCAATCTTTACTGTTATATCTTTAGATTTTTTAAATGATATGTATATATTATATTGTATTATATTATATTATAAAACCATGTTAACACGGTAACTATTGCTATGCAATCATCCTTTGTGATGCATTCATACCATCAACGTGCTAAAGTATAGTTGTTTTGTATTCCAATGCTACAACTGTCTAGATCTAATAAATCTTTATTATTATAATCTGGACTCATCAAAATTTGTAGTGTAAATCTTTTCATTTTTTTTCTCCGATTAAAATGGAGGATGCTAAATAGATCTAGTAACTGATTGACCAAGCAACAACTTTTCAAATGTGAACAGCATATATAGAATATAATATTCTACAACACATATTATATAAATATATAATATTCTACAATAGTGACATACGCTAGCTAGCAAGGACCCAAGGTAATGTGTGTCTTAGGACATTGAAGTATTTATATATAAGTGTCTTTCATTGTACATACCCTAAGCAGGTGAGGGGAAGGAAGGGGAAAGGGAGCAGAGGCAGTTGCTGGAGGCTGGATATCGATGTCGGCGGCGGGGAGGCGAAATCCGGTGTACACCTCACCTCAGATATGACCGGTTTGAAACAGCACAACCGGCGATCTAGTAGGCAGATGTGGTGGTGGAGGAGGCCATGGGCGGCAGTGCCAGGTTTGGTAGGGTCCTGACAGGCAGGTGATGGAGAAGGAGGTCGCGGGCAGCAAGTTGGCGGAGGAGGTCCTGGCCTCATGGAGTCATGGGCAGCAGGTAGTGGTTGAGTCATGGGCAACGGCAATTTGTGCACTCATGATGAAGCGGCAGAGGTCGATTTGACCGGCGTGTGGCAATGTGGCCCTAATCTCTTACAATTTCGTAATGTGAACGTAAGAAAGATGGCTATATCATACAAACAATTGAATTTCTATTAGAACTCATGGACACAGATGTTTGATTGGACCTCCTGGGGGCATGCAAGATCTATGGCATTATCGATCTCCCCTCTTAATTTGGACACACGAAAAATCAATGGCATGAATTTGTTTCCCTTTTTACATCGATTATTGTGTGTTAAAGTGTGATCCAAATACTTTTCGGTTTTATTTTATATTCCAATTCAGAGTTCTACTGTAGTCCATAGAATAGTTGTTGTTTGTTTTGGTGAACCATACACATAATTATCCACTGCCGGCTTAAAGAATAATTATTGTTTGTTTTGATATATTTTTTTCCTTTCTGCCATTTGCCATTCATTTGGATTTTTTCCTATGTTGTATCATCTGCAATCCACCACAACTAGGAGAGATTTTTGGATTCCAGGGCACGGATCTCCTCCAAACTTGGCAGGCGATACGGGAATAGAACACCTCCTTTTACCTATGCAAGCCTTGAAAAAACGAAATAAATAGCTAGTTATATATTCGGTAATAAGGCAGCATATTATAAAGTTAGTGCATATATAGTTTGCCAGGAGGTTGTTTTATGTTACCTGCTTTACAACGAATTCTGATGATTTAGCATGGCAGCTCCCAATGGCATAGGTTCCACAGTCTCCCACGGGATTTCCGTAGCTCGCAAACTCAATCGCCGAGATGTGTTTGCCTCCTTGGCACCAGAGACGCACTTTTGGATCCTTTCCGTGCGATTGGAGAGAGGGAGCAGAGAGCTCATCCACATTACCACACACCGATGTGATGGACATTGTGTTCACTGTTATCTCTAGTGGGTTGCCTCCCATTTCCTCGACAAGGACAAGGAGGTTGTCTCTATGTTTTAGGAAGTGCCGTGGTATGTGATACCTCCAGAGTTCAGAAATTCCATGTGTTGCTTGTAAGGTTATAAGGAAGAAAAGAGGATTTGTGGTGAGAGACTGTGAGTTTGAATAGCACTGCTTACAGGGATTGAGAGGGTTGCCCACTTGGAGCCTTGAAGGAGACCCAATACCGTCCAATGCTCTCTCCGTTGATCCATACTTCACCCTTCCCCATACCAGTAAGGTTCAGTGTCACTGTATCATGGCCCGCTGGTGCGGCAAATGTTGTCTGGCTCACAGAACAATGATGCAAGGCATAGTTAAGTTTACTATTGTGAAGAGTGGATATTTAGCACAAGATTATGAACCAGATGTTTTTTTGTACCTTGTACCAAGTAAGCGGATGGTATGTCAAATTTTTTATTGCTATCCATTCGACACTGCATGATCCTTCTCGCGTGTAGATTCGATCCCCTTCTCCAAATAATCCGACCTGCATTTCATCTAACAGCTCAAAACCGAACATTTGATATTGTTCTTTCTATGTACATCCTAAATGAGTTGACTTTGATTTACTTGGTATCCCCATAGCTCATTGTTGAGGAGTTTTACTGGCTCCGGTCCCTGTTGGATGCTCACTTTCCGGATTCCAAAGATTCTTCTTTCCATGTGAGCGCCGGAGTCCTTGCCGTTAGCACATGAAAGCTCAATTTGATGCATGGCTAGGTAATTAAATTTGTAAAGTCATGTATTATTCAAACCTGCGGTACTCGGGCTGAGTAGTATTCGTTCTGAAAGGTCTGAATACTCATGGATATGTATGTTGGATAAAACACACTCAACTCATTTTACTACCACACAACTCCACTATAAACATATGCATGGCAGTATATGCTCTGTAGTCTATATTAAGGACCTATACTAGAATGTATTGATTTCCACTAATAATTTTCCTTATTTGTTCTTTATACTTCGCTGCATAGGATAGGTTGTAGAATTCATACCGGTGATCCAACCATAACACTTAGCAATGATATGGCGTTTTGTCCTTCCTTCAAAGAAATATGTGCGTTGAGAACTATATTGCCAGGTCCGTCATGTCTGCCATGCACACTCCCTGACCATGTTATTATTCACAGTTATCCAACACTAAACACAACTATTATTAGAAACGCAAAACAACAGTGAAGAAGATGGCATAGTTTGAAACATATATATAATTCACGCTAAGTTCCTGGTGGCATATCTCATCTTTGTTGTTGCTTTGCCATATGTGTATACTGTATACATGAAGAAGCTTGGGAAAACCATAAATATCATATAGGATACTAACCCGCATATTCATTGTTGACAAAAGCATGCAATACATGTGCTCGTGACTCAACACTAAGAAGTGCAAACTGGCCATCATCATCTGGTATATATTCATAGCTGCATTTGAGCGAATTTCCCTTATCATACAGCGAACATAGTGTTTGAAGACAAGTAAACTAAATAAAAAACAAATGATGAAAAACAAGACCTTTGAGGAAGTTTATCTTACCTGACAACATACCAGAGATAATCTGTCTCATCTGAAGTGGTTGAGATATGTTCAAAGAGATGGTTTCCAGTGTACATATACTTGCTCACGTCTTGAGGAATTGGTTCTCTGAATGCCTTCCAAGTATCAATGTTATTAAGAGACTGTACTACTTCAGCTGATCTGCAACCACGCTGAGCATTTACCTGTGATAAAACAAATAATAAATAAAAAGATGATGAGAAGTGGTGATGGGATTTCCCTGAATAAAAAAAGATCTTACAACAGAATGTAGGTCAATCACCTTGGCTGTTTCAAAAACTACTCTCCTGCAATCTGAGAGAATACTGATGGACTTAGGAGCCAGTTGCAAAGATATATTACGAAATACTACTTTTGGCGTTTGATGCTTGTTAAAGTTGACTAGGAAAGCCACACATTTCGATTCTGTTTCAAAAACATGTGCCTGGAGTACATCATAAATTATGCGCTTATCTTGATGGAATTTATTGAAATTATGTTTCATAGTTTTACACTGTGTAATTTTACCTCTTGCCCTAGACCCAATGAAAAATTGGAGTGCCTTCCAAATAGCATTGGTTCTGATGATTTCTTTACTGCAGCATGTAGTTCTCTGAGATGACCCCATGTAGGTTGCCATATTAGACCTGGATAAACAAAACAAATAAATTTAATTAAGTATTGCCGAATGGTAGAATGGTGTGAATACATTTAGCATGCCTTCTTTTTTGTGTAAAGATTTACCATATTCATCAAGAGGAGCTCCATCATAGTAGCTTGTTGTTACATATGAAGAGGCAAACCTCCCGAAGTTTGTTCCTCCATGGTACTGCATCAAAATCAACAGGAAAATGATAAGAGGTTGTAGTGGGAAATGTTCAAAGTTTTTCCTTTTCTAAGGTCCATACCATGTAGTAGCTCACAAAGCTTCCTCTCTTCCTTGCTATGAATAGTGCAACTGCAAAGGAAATATCTTCTGGAGATCTCAATTTTGTATCATTACCATATATAGGGTAGCTGGACACAGGAACACTTGAACATTAGGCCTTTTTTAATCAGGTCCATCAGAATGTAAAGATCCAAAACGAAATGAGCAGAAGTGTCATTGCAACTTACCGAGTTGTCCAATTTTCTGTCCACAATGCAGGCTTGTTCGGTGAGTTTGGTCCTATGAATGTTTCTCCGCAGATGCGCCCGTTGCAAGTATTAATCTGGCCAAGAACTTATTTTCAGACGATTTGAATTTTCAGCTAGTGATGTGCAATCAGGTGAAATGGTACAATGATGAACACTGACAATTGGATCTGGAGCATCATCCTGCTTGCACATCATCCATGGAACATCTGTCTGGAGACCTACAGCCATTGCAGCAACCCAACGGACATAGCGTGGGCCGCTTGAGCCAAATGCAGGCTCAACCATATGATATTCATTCTCAATCTGCATTTCAACTTATGTAGTTAAATAAGGGGCACATCCAAACAAAGAAATTGACACAATTATTAATTCAAGTTAGTTTTGCTGACCTGAGAAATGATGATGGGGCCTCCTTGTGGGTAATAAAGCCCTTCATGTTTCATCATGTCTACTACCTTTGTGACAAATGTTTGCATATGTTGCTGCATGGATCAAAACATGTACTTGTTTCTTTATGATTATGGCAAATGGAAACTCCGAAAACACCAGCCAAAATTCACAATTTTGAGGTTATGGAGTTTAAGAATACCATTTGATAGGCAGTTAGTTACCTTGAAGGGTTTGTTGTCGCTTCGGAATGTAATGTTTGGAACATCATGTAGCCAAAATGGAAACCCTCTGCATGAACAGAAGATATTCAGCATTTGTTGAGGTACTACTTTGTTTTATTCACCGAGGTATTCTACACCTCTTAAAACATTTTACTTTTAGTGAGTTCTATTCTTCAGAACATTTTAAAAAAGCAATACGATTTTCTGTATAGGAATTGTATTCCATTCATTCATACCCGTACTTCCATTCTGCCTCTATGAAGGGGCCAACCCTGAGGCTTACATAGAGCCCATGAGCTTGAATTTTTCTGATGAATTTCACAAGATCATATCTTCCATGAAAGTTATACTGATACAATGATACAATTTAAGCATCTCTTAGTTTTGAACCACTCATTTACTGAATATTTTCTGTGTGATTTTGACAGACATACATATCAAACTGGAAAGAGTTAAGAGCACCTACCTGGCCCTGGACAGGCTCATGAACATTCCAGAATACACACGTTTGTATCACATCGAGGCCACCTTTCTTGGCTTTCGCTATGAGTTTTGGCCACATCTGTCAATTTTATTATGCACAAGCTTCTTAAGAAAGGATTTTTGTGATGAATTGGAAGATGTAGCTTTATCATAAAATTGCTTCAAGGAAACCAGGAAATGCTATCGAAGCTCATTTCTGATGTTGCTTTAATTTGCCCCAGCTAGACAAACCTTGTCTACATTGCATGTTTTCCACGCCTAATACGCCTGAGCTATAAGGCAATGCAAGTATAAGATATGCCTCAACATTGCTAATTGCTCTGAATGAGATGACCAATTAATATAGACGAAATCATCTCAACTTCAACCAATTTTGCATTGCCTCTTTAATCTGTTCATAAATACCCTTTGGGCATTTCATGATCTTCGAGGTTAAATTTTAACTATTTTTGTACAATATGTTTCAAAATATAACGGAATCATGAAAATAATTTCATAAAAAATCTACTATTATCATTTCTACCAAGGGAACTTGCATTTGTAAATTGGGAAATATTTTGCAGAGGATATAAGCGGAAGCAGATGTGTAAAGACACAGAGGTTAATATGCAGGTCAAAAAATTTATATTGCATTACATCATACCAGACTTGGCATATCATTATCTTTAGTGTTCGTGGGTATCTTATACTTTTGTAATTGACAAAATATTGTAGGAGTTATAGATTCCATATACACAAGGGAGTAGCATCCAGGTTATTGATTTCTTGGTCCATTTTCTATAGGGAATCGCTTCTCTCAGAACAAGTTATCTTGTTAATTTTCTTAACAAAGCATGTCATTTGTAGCTCAAGAGTTAGCCCATTTGGAACGTAAGAATTTCATAGAAATTTTTTCTTGATTTTCAAAGAAATAGTTGCTACCAAGACTAGTACAGCACTACGTAAAAAAATATCCCTTTTTTTAAGCACGCCATGTTTAGGTGCCTGTAGTGTATCAGAGGCTACATGTGTATTGATAATATGTGGTAAAAATATATATAAAGCCGGTATCAAAACACAGTTTCCGCATGAACCATCACCCTTTTGCAATGAACAAAAAACAACATGAAGCATAACCAAAAAGTTTAAAAAAGAAAGAAAGAAAGAAAGCTATATATATTCCCCATCATCTCTATCTCTGTCAAAGAAAAACTGGGCAACTGAACATAGTTTAGTACCGTTGAAAAGAACAACACAATCAAACTCAGGGTTTGAGAAACCAGAATTTGGTCTAAAACCAGAGGAAACCCGGTTCCGGTTCCCCGGTGAGAACGGTCAAATCCGGCCTTTTTCCTTGATTTTTCCCGAAATTTCGGGATTTGGGATTTGTCTCTTCAGGATCGAGTTCGGGATACAAAGTAGATGCAATTATAAGCCTATATATTGGTATATAAGGCGAATTTAATTGAGCGTTCTAGGTGCATGGGTGAACCGGGGTGATCATAGCCGGAAGTACAAAAAAACCGGACCTCACCGGTTTGTCTGGCTTGAGGCGTAAAACGATGAGCCACCATGCCGTAAGGGCAAATGAAATAGGAAAAAATGGCAAAGGATTACCTGAGGGGTGCTTCTAGTGTAGTGCATCTCACCAGAGAACAGCATCCTCCTGGTGCCATTCACTATCAAAGCCCTACCATCATAGGTAGCAATATCTCGTCGCACTCCATCTCCTTCCTGCTCTCCCCACCGGCTTTCCGCCGCAGCGGGCGCGCCGCACCCCGTCAACACGACTAGCACCACCGCGACGGCCATGTTTCTCGACATCTTGGAACACAGGGGGTTGGGGGAATTCCTTGTAGTAAATTTCTGCCCAGCTTGGACGAACACTACCTATGGAGTCGGCATATGCATGATTGGGAAGTATATACGTGCAGGCAGTTGGAAAAGGAAAGTATGTACTGCACAGAGGTGACAGCTACAAGTCATGTATATTGGTGCTGGGTTGCTATATATACGTGTGCTAATAAAGTTTGGCCTGGTGTTTGCCGGTTTCTTGGGAGCCAATATGTATGATCTTTTCGATAACTAGTATAGGGCAGAATGCAGAGCAGGTCACCGTTCACAACTTTCAGTTGGGACGAGTCCACCACAGATAATTAACCCATTCTCACTTTCCAGCGATCAACAATCAAATGATAGACGGTGGTTGTGATGCTGCGACGTACGTGTCCCTTCCGAGAAAGCAGAGTTGAGTGAAGACGTCATAATTAACGGTACGTACTACTGATAAGTTGTCGAAATGTGGGACGTTGAACCGTGCACGAACGGACGCAAGAGCAATGATTTGCCGATCGATGGTATGGAGGGAATCGGAGCTGCGAGCCGTTCGACGGTGGACGCTGGCCTGAGAGCGCGTGGAGTCAGGAACCGGCCGGAGTCCCAGCTTGATTTTGCAGTAGTCTCCCATCGCAATTCCCAGCAGGAAATGGCCCGACCATTGGCTATATTTGATCACCGAGCATAAGCTTTACAGTGTCGGGTGTGCTTAGTTCATCGCCGCTGCTCTTCTCTCGCCGTGTCCGAAAAAAGAGGATCATTTTGCGGTTTTAACCGTGGATTTCCTACTGCCTGATCGTCTGCCCGAACATGGCGATAGGCATATATGCTTCACACATTGCTAATGAAGTTGCTGGCTAGCTAGGGTGCTGCTATCAGAGTAGGGGGGGGGGGGGGGCGCCCTGCCGCAGAGCAAAATAGTATCAAAGCAACGAAGCGATTACCTCAGGAGTGCTTCTGGTGTGGTGTATCTCTCCGGAGAAGAGCATCGTTGTCGTGCCATCCACGACCAAAGCCCTACCATCGTACGTGACCCCTCCTTCCCCGGCCCGCAGCTCCCTGCCGCCGTGCACACTGTCAGCATGACGAGCGCCACGGCGACCGCCTCCGCGACTGGCATCTTTGATCTCTGAAGTGGCCTCTTGCAGTTTTCTGCTCAACTCAAGGAGGCAATATGCCAGTGTGCATGCTTGGGAGAACAGGCGGTCAAATACGGAAGCATGCGCACATACATATGTACCGCGTGGAGATGGCAGGGGGTGCGCACATACATATGTACCGCGTGGAGATGGCAGGGGAAGGGAGTAAACTATGAAGTGAACAACTAACTTATGAGAGTTGGTGCTCCCTCACCCTTATAAACCATACTCAAGCCCTTTCCACAACCAATGTGGGACTATTCTAACAAACAGACGGTCGAATATGGAAGCATGCGCACATACATATGTACCGCGTGGAGATGGCAGGGGAAGGGAGTAAACTATAAAGTTTGCAACAACCTCTCTGGCGAGATCTCCCGCTCCTCGCTACCGCGTCGCTAATCATCTCGTTACTTCTCAGTGAAAACTTGCTCAGCGATGTCATCCTGCCATTGGTGTAGCCCACATTACGGCAACTGCTCGTCCGGCGAGAACCCAGCCATGCTCGCACGGTGTCGTGCGTTCTCCTTCCTTGCAAATGTCGGGCTCTGCAATCTTTACTGTTATATCTTTGGCTTTTTTAAATGATATGTATATATTATATTATAAAAACATGTTAAAATGGTAACTATTGCTATGCAATCATCCTTTGTGATGCATTCATACAATCAACGTGTTAAAGTACAATTGTTTTGTATTCCAATGCTACAACTGTCCAGATCTAATAAATCCTTATTGTTATAATCTGGACGATCAAAATTTATAGTGTAAATCTTTTCCTTTTTTCTGATTAAAATGGAGGATGCTAAATAGATCCAGTAACTGATTGACCAAGCAACAACTTTTGAAATATGAACGATATATATAGAATACAATATTCTACAACACATATATAGAAAGAAAACTAGACACTAAAGTAAACTACTAGGACTCTAAGTCCTAATTAGAAACCTCATAAAAGTCTATTTAGAAAGATATCCATACATATATAATATAATATAATATTCTACAGTAGTGACATCCGCTAGCTAGCAAGGTTTCCCAAGGCGCTAGGCTGGGCGGCACGATGGCAACTAGCGCCTGGAGAGTAAGGGCATATCCAACGCAGCACTTGCGATAGGCACTTCGATGGTAGGGTCGTGATTCCTTACCACGTTGTACGGGATTTCCATGCAGATTGCCTGCTACACTGTTTATTGTCACTCAGACGCTTTAGTGAAAAGTGAAGTAAAACTTAGACGAGCAGTCAAGCGAAGATTAGATAGATGCATTTAAGCAAGCAAACGCTTAGATAGGCTTCTAATATTTTTAAATTAAATGAGCATCTGTAAATTAATTATTTGTATTAGAGCTCTGAACTTTTAAATACATGTTTCATAATATAATATTAATTTTTTCTCTTTAAGTATTTACATAAGCGTCCTTGTATTGTGCTTGGCCTAAGAGCATGTATAATACAGGCGTTTAGAGAGACGCTTAGTAATAAAAATAGTTTTTTCTTGCCACATAGGATAGGTAAGATGCTTATTTTGAAGCATCGACGCTTAAGTAAGTGCCAGCGCTTAGTAGATACTATATGTATAACTATATCTAAAAATAGATAATATAATATTTAAGCATCTAAAGAAGAGATACTTGCATTGGAAGACATAATTTTTATACAGATGTTTAATGATGTGATTATATTCTCTCACTTTATGTATTTATATATAAGTATCTTGCATTGTACATGCCCTAAGCAGGTGAGGGGAAGGAAGGGGGAAGGCAACAATGGCGCTTGTCGGAGGTCGGATATCGATGTCAGTGGCGGGGAGGCGAAATCCAGTGTACTTCTCACCTCATATATAACCGGTTTGAAGCAGCACAACCAGCGATCTGGCAGGCAGATGTGGTGGTGGAGGAGGCCATGGGCGGCAGTGTCAGGGTCAGTAGGGACCTGATAGGCGTGTGGTGGTGGAGGAGGTCCCGGCCTCATGGGCGGCAGGTAGTGGTGGAGTCGAGGGCAACGGCAGCTTTGTGCCCTTGTGATGAAGCGGCGAGGAGGTCGATTCGACCGCGTGGTGGCAATGTGGCCCTAATCTCTTACGATTTGGTAAGGTAAACGTAAGAAAGATGGCCATATCGTACAAACAATTGGATTTCCATTGGAACTCATGGACACGGATGTTTGATTGGACCTCCTGAGGGCATGCAAGGTCTATGGCACTATCAATCTCCCCTGTTAATTTGGACCCACGAAAAATCAACGGCGTGATTTTTTCTTCTCTTTTTACTTCGATTATTATGTGTTAAAGTGTGATCCAAATACTTTTCGTTTTTATTTTATATTCCAATTCAGAGTTCTACTGTAGTCCATAGAATAGTTGTTGTTTGTTTTGGTGAACCATACACATAATTATCCACTGCTGGCTTAAAGAATAATTGTTGTTTGTTTTGATATATTTTTCCCTTTCTGCCATTTGCCATTCATTTGGATTTTTTCCTATGTTGTATCATCTGCAATCCGCCACAACTAGGAGAGATTTTTGGATTCCATGGCACGGATCTCCTCCAAACTTGGCAGGCGATACGGGAATAGAACACCCCCTTTTACCTATGCAAGCCTTGAAAAAAAGAAATAAATAGCTAGTTATATATTTGGTAATAAGGCAGCAGATTATAAAGTTAGTGCATATATAGTTTGCCAGGAGGTTGTTTTATGTTACCTGCTTTACAACGAATTCTGATGATTTAGCATGGCAGCTCCCAATGGCATAGGTTCCACAGTCTCCCACGGGATTTCCGTAGCTCGCAAACTCAATCGCCGAGATGTGTTTGCCTCCTTGGCACCAGAGACGCACTTCTGGATCCTTTCCGTGCGATTGGAGAGAGGGAGCGGAGAGCTCATCCACATTACCACACACCGATGTGATGGACATTGTGTTCACTGTTATCTCTAGTGGGTTGCCTCCCATTTCCTCGACAAGGACGAGGAGGTTGTCTCTATGTTTTAGGAAGTGCCGTGGTATGTGATACCTTCAGAGTTCAGAAATTCCATGTATTGCTTGTAAGGTTACAGGGAAGAAAAGAGGATTTGTGGTGAGAGACTGTGAGTTTGAATAGCACTGCTTACAGGGATTGAGAGGGCTGCCCACTTGGAGCCTTGAAGGAGACCCAATACCGTCCAATGCTCTCTCCGTTGATCCATACTTCACCCTTCCCCATACCGGTAAGGTTCAGTGTCATCAAGATCATGGCCGGTGCGGCAAATGTTGTCCGGCTCACGTAACAATGATGCAAGGCATAGTTAAGTTTATTGTTGTGAAGAGAGGATATTTAGCACAAAGATTATGAACTGTGATGTTTTTTTGTACCTTGTACCAAGTAAGCGGATGGTATGTCAAATTTTTTATTGCTCTCCATTCAACACTGCATGATCCTTCTCGCGTGTAGATTCGATCCGCTTCTCCAAATAATCCGACCTGCATTTAATCTAACAGCTCAGAACCGAACATATGATATTGTTCTTTCTATGTACATCCTAAATGAGTTGATTTTGATTTACTTGGTATCCCCATAGCTCATTGTTGAGGAGTTTTATTGGCTGCGGTCCCTGTTGGATGCTCACTTTCCGGATTCCAAAGATTCTTCTTTCCATGTGAGCGCCGGAGTCCTTGCAGTTAGCACATGAAAGCTCAATTTGATGCATGGCTATTTAATTAAATTTGTAAAGTCATCTATTATTCAAACCTGCGGTACTCGAGCTGAGTAGTATTCGTTCTGAAAGGTTTGAATACTCATGGATATGTATGTTGGATGAAGCACAATCAACTCATTTTACTACAACACAACTCCACTATAAACATATGCATGGCAGCATATGCTCTGTTGTCTATATTAAGGACCTATACTAGAATGTATTGATTTCCACTAATAATTTTCCTTATTTGCTCTTTTATACTTCACTGCATAGGATAGGTAGTAGAATGCATACCGGTGATCCAACCATAACACTTAGCAATGATATGGCGTTTTTTCCTTCCTTCAAAGAAATATGTGCGTTGAGAACTATATTGCCAGGTCCGTCATGTCTGCCATGCACACTCCCTGACCATGTTATTGTTCACAGTTATCCAACACTAAACACAACTATTATTGGAAACGCAAAACAACAGTGAAGAAAATGGCATGGTCTGAAATATATATATAATTCACGCTAAGTTCATGGTGGCATATCTCATCTTTATTGTTACTTTGCCATAAGTGTATACATGAAGAAGCTTGGGAAAACCATAAATATCATATAGGATACTAACCCGCATATTCATTGTTGACAAAAGCATGCAATACATGTGCTCGTGACTCAACACTAAGAAGTGCAAACTGGCCATCATCATCTGGTATATATTCATAGCTGCATTTGAGCGAATTTCCCTTATCATACAGCAAACATAGTGTTTGAAGACAAGTAAACTAAATAAAAAACAAATGATGAAAAACAAGACCTTTGAGGAAGTTTATCTTACCTGACAACATACCAGAGATAATCTGTCTCATCTGCAGTGGTTGAGATATGTTCAAAGAGATGGTTCCCAGTGTACATATACATGCTCACGCCTTGGGGAATTGGTTCTCTGAATGCCTTCCAAGTATCAATGTTATTGAGATATCAGTACTACTTCAGCTCTTCTACAACCATGCCGAGCATTTACTGTGAGAAAACAAATAAAGAAAAAGATGATGAGAAGTGATGATGGGATTTCCCTAGATAAAAAAAGATCTCACTACTGAATGTAGCTCAATTACCTTGGCTGTTTCAAAAACTACTCTCCTGCAACTGAGAGAATCTTGATGGACTTAGGAGCCGCTTGCAAAGATATATTACGAAATACTACTTTTGGCGCTTGATGCTGGTTAAAGTTGACTAGGAAGGCCACACATTTCGATTCTGTTTCAAAAACATGTGCCTGAAGTACATCATAAATTATGTGCTTTGCTTGATGGAATTTATTGAAATTATTTTTCATAGTTTTACACTGTGTAATTTTACCTCTTGTTCATGACCTAATGAAAAATTGGAGTGCCTTCCAAATAGCAATGGTTCTGATGATTGCTTTACCGCGGCATGCAGTTCTCTGAGATGACCCCATGTAGGTTGCCATATTAGACCTGGATAAGCAATACAAATAAATTTAATTAAGTACTGCCGAATGGTAGAATGGTGTAAATTCATTTAGCATGCCTTCATTTTTTTTTTATAAAGATTTACCATATTCATCAAGAGGAGCTCCATCATAGTAGCTTGTTGTTACATATGAAGAGGCAAACCTCCCAAAGTTTGTTCCTCCATGGTACTGCATCAAAATCAAGAGGAAAATGTTAAGAGGTTGTAGTGGGAAATGTTCAAAGTTTTTTTCATTTCTAAAGTCCATACCATGTAGTAGCTCACAAAGCTTCCTCTCTTCCTTGCTATGAATAGTGCAACTGCAAAGGAAATATCTTCTGGAGATCTCAATTTTGTATCATTACCATATATAGGGTAGCTGGACACGGGATCACTTGAACATTAGGCCTTTTTTCGTAGGTCCATCAGAATGTAAAGATCCAAAATGAAATGAGCAGAAGTGTCATTGCAACTTACCGAGTTGTCCAATTTTCTGTCCACAATGCAGGCTTGTTCGGTGAGTTTGGTCCTATGAATGTTTCTCCGCAGATGAGGCCGTTGCAGGTATTAATCTGGCCATGAACTTATTTTCAGATGATTTGAATTTTCAGCTAGTGATGTGTAATCAGGTGAAATGGTATAATGATGAATACTGACAATTGGATCTGGAGCATCATCCTGCTTGCACATCATCCATGGAACATCTGTCTGGAGACCTACAGCCATTGAAGCTGCCCAACGGACATAGCGTGGGCCACTTGAGGCAAATGCAGGCTCAACCATATGATATTCATTCTCGATCTGCATTTCAACTTATGTAGTTAAATAAGGGGCACATCCAAACAAAGAAATTGACACAATTATTAATTCAAGTTAGTTTTGCTGACCTGAGAAATGATGATGGGGCCTCCTTGTGGGTAATAAAGTCCTTCATGTTTCATCATGTCTACTACCTTTGTGACAAATGTTTTCATATGTTCTTTGCATGGATCAAAACATGTACTTGTTTCTTTATGATTATGGCAAATGGAAAGTCCGAAAACACTAGCCAAAATTCACAATTTTGAGGTTATGGAGTTTAAGAATACCATCTAACAGGCAGTTAGTTACCTTGAAGGGTTTGTTGTCGCTTCGGAATGTAATGTTTGGAACATCATGTAGCCAAAATGGAAACCCTCTGCATGAACAGAAGATATTCAGCATTTGTTGAGGTACTAGTTTGTTTTATTCACGGAGGTATTCTACACCTCTTAAAACATTTTACTTTTAGTGAGTTCTATTCTTCAGAATATTTTTAAAAAATAATCCGGTTATCTGCATAGGAATTGTATTCCATTCATTCATACCCGTACTTCCATTCTGCCTCTATGAAGGGGCCAACCCTGAGGCTTACATAGAGCCCTTGCGCTTGAATTTCTCTGATGAATTTCACAAGATCGTATCTTCCGTGGAAGTTATACTGATGCAATGATACAATTTAAGCATCTCTTAGTTTTGAACCACTCATTTACTGAATATTTTCTGTGTGATTTTGACAGGCATACATATCAAACTGGAAAGAGTTAAGAGCACCTACCTGGCCCTGGACAGGTTCATGAACATTCCAGAAGACGTATGTTTGTATCACATCGAGGCCACCTTTCTTGGCTTTCGCTATGAGTTTTGGCCACATCTGTCAATTTTATTATGCACAAGCTTCTTAAGAAAGGATTTTTGTGATGAATTGGAAGATGTAGCTTTATCAAAAAAATTGCTTCAAGGAAGCCAGGAAATGCTATCGAAGCTCATTTCTGATGTTGCTTTAATTTTCCCCAGCCAGACAGACCTTGTCTACGTTGCATGTTTTCCATGCCTAATACGCCTGAGCTATAAGGCAATGCAAGCATAAGATATGCCTCAACATTGCTAATTGCTCTGAATGAGATGACCAATTAATATCGATTTAAATCATCTCAACTTCATCTAATTTTGCATTGCCTCTTTAATATGTTCATAGATACCCTTTGGGCATTTCATGATCTTCGAGGTTAAATTTTAACTATTTCTGTACAATATGTTTCAAAATATAACGGAATCATGAAAATAATTTCATAAAAAATCTACTATTATCATTTCTACCAAGGGAACTTGCATTTGTAAATTGGGAAATATTTTGCAGAGGATATAAGCGGAAGTAGATGTGTAAAGACACATAGGTTAATATGCAGGTCAAAAAATTTATATTGCATTACATCATACCAGACATGTCATATCATTATCTTTAGTGTTCGTGGGTATCTTATACTTTTTTGAAACTTAGGACAGGAGCTCTGTCAATTCATTAAGAAGAAGAAAATCCTCCGAAGAGGAAAATACAAAGATTTACGCAACTGAAAGCAGTAACAACCACAATCCTCGGTCGAAACTACCCAGGTCAACCACAAGCCTGGAAAACAACCTGAACACAACGTTGCGCCGCCCTCGGCCGCAGCCACACACCACCGTCCTGAGCGCTGCCAGCACCGGCGCCACGGCCAAACCATCACTACAGCGAAGAAGGTCAAAACTCAACTGAACCTCAGCCAACCTAGACTCCTAACCCCCCGGTCTAGCACACCTTGCGGAGTTCCCCAACTACCAACGACCCACGGCCTTCCCCTCCAGCATCACCCGGACGACCTCCAAGCAAGAGCTTCGGCCTCCAGCTCCGAAGTCTTCGACTCCTTCTCCTGCTCCTCCTGCACCTCTCGGCAAACACCGAACGCCACTGTAGCTTCACCGCCTGAAGAGCCACCGACGGCTTCCTTCGTCCCAACTTGGGCCACCATTCCCAGCCCCCAGAGCAGGCTGCGACCATCTCACCAACATCGCCGAGAAGCCCCGCCGTTGGAGTCGAGGAGCCGAGGAGTCTCGCCGTCACCCGTCGAAGGAAGGGGAACCCGCCGACAAACCGAATCACGCCCAAAACGGCGGAACTTGGGGGGGAGAAATCCCAGATCTGGGGAAACCGGCACCCCGACAACCGCGCCAAGCCGGCTCCGCAGCGCAGGATCCGTTGCGCTTGGCTCACCGCGCCGTCTTCGCCAGCCCCGAGAATGGTGACGAAGACGCCCGGCCAACTCCTTCTCCCCTGTCGGCAACGAAGGGACAGGAGGAAGAACGACTCGGGTAGAGGGAAGAAACCGAACAAGGATGGCCCCGCCGCCGCCGCCGATGAGCCGAAGGCCACCAGCGGCGACGGCGAGGAGGAGGGGAGCGGGGCGACTGCCTAGGTTGAGTTTTTTGGTGTCGCCTCCGTAGTCGCCTTGGGCGGCTGCGGAGGCCCTTGTCGCCTCAGTGTATCTTATACTTTTGTAATTGACAAAATATTGTAGGAGTTATAGATTCCATATACACAAGGGAGTAGCATCCAGGTTATTGATTTCTTGGTCCATTTTCTATAGGGAATCGCTTCTCTCAGAACAAGTTATCTTGTTAATTTTCTTAACAAAGCATGTCATTTGTAGCTCAAGAGTTAGCCCATTTGGAATGTAAGAATTTCATAGAAATTTTTTCTTGATTTTCAAAGAAATAGTTGCTACCAAGACTAGTACAGCACTACGTAAAAAAATATCCCTTTTTTTAAGCACGCCATGTTTAGGTGCCTGTAGTGTATCAGAGGCTACATGTGTATTGATAATATGTGGTAAAAATATATATAAAGCCGGTATCAAAACACAGTTTCCGCATGAACCATCACCCTTTTGCAATGAACAAAAAACAACATGAAGCATAACCAAAAAGTTTAAAAAAGAAAGAAAGAAAGAAAGCTATATATATTCCCCATCATCTCTATCTCTGTCAAAGAAAAACTGGGCAACTGAACATAGTTTAGTACCGTTGAAAAGAACAGCACAATCAAACTCAGGGTTTGAGAAACCAGAATTTGGTCTAAAACCAGAGGAAACCCGGTTCCGGTTCCCCGGTGAGAACGGTCAAATCCGGCCTTTTTCCTTGATTTTTTCCCGAAATTTCGGGATTTGGGATTTGTCTCTTCAGGATCGAGTTCGGGATACAAAGTAGATGCAATTATAAGCGTATATATTGGTATATAAGGCGAATTTAATTGAGCGTTCTAGGTGCATGGGTGAACCGGGGTGATCATAGCCAGAAGTACAAAAAAACCGGACCTCACCGGTTTGTCTGGCTTGAGGCGTAAAACGATGAGCCACCATGCCGTAAGGGCAAATGAAATAGGAAAAAATGGCAAAGGATTACCTGAGGGGTGCTTCTAGTGTAGTGCATCTCACCAGAGAACAGCATCCTCCTGGTGCCATTCACTATCAAAGCCCTACCATCATAGGTAGCAATATCTCGTCGCACTCCATCTCCTTCCTGCTCTCCCCACCGGCTTTCCGCCGCCGCGGGCGCGCCGCACCCCGTCAACACGACTAGCACCACCGCGACGGCCATGTTTCTCGACATCTTGGAACACAGGGGGTTGGGGGAATTCCTTGTAGTAAATTTCTGCCCAGCTTGGACGAACACTACCTATGGAGTCGGCATATGCATGATTGGGAAGTATATACGTGCAGGCAGTTGGAAAAGGAAAGTATGTACTGCACAGAGGTGACAGCTACAAGTCATGTATATTGGTGCTGGGTTGCTATATATACGTGTGCTAATAAAGTTTGGCCTGGTGTTTGCCGGTTTCTTGGGAGCCAATATGTATGATCTTTTCGATAACTAGTATAGGGCAGAATGCAGAGCAGGTCACCGTTCACAACTTTCAGTTGGGACGAGTCCACCACAGATAATTAACCCATTCTCACTTTCCAGCGATCAACAATCAAATGATAGACGGTGGTTGTGATGCTGCGACGTACGTGTCCCTTCCGAGAAAGCAGAGTTAAGTGAAGACGTCATAATTAACGGTACGTACTACTGATAAGTTGTCGAAATGTGGGACGTTGAACCGTGCACGAACGGACGCAAGAGCAATGATTTGCCGATCGATGGTATGGAGGGAATCGGAGCTGCGAGCCGTTCGACGGTGGACGCTGGCCTGAGAGCGCGTGGAGTCAGGAACCGGCCGGAGTCCCAGCTTGATTTTGCAGTAGTCTCCCATCGCAATTCCCAGCAGGAAATGGCCCGACCATTGGCTATATTTGATCACCGAGCATAAGCTTTACAGTGTCGGGTGTGCTTAGTTCATCGCCGCTGCTCTTCTCTCGCCGTGTCCGAAAAAAGAGGATCATTTTGCGGTTTTAACCGTGGATTTCCTACTGCCTGATCGTCTGCCCGAACATGGCGATAGGCATATATGCTTCACACATTGCTAATGAAGTTGCTGGCTAGCTAGGGTGCTGCTATCAGAGTAGGGGGGGGGGGGGGGCTCCCTGCCGCAGAGCAAAATAGTATCAAAGCAACGAAGCGATTACCTCAGGAGTGCTTCTGGTGTGGTGTATCTCTCCGGAGAAGAGCATCGTTGTCGTGCCATCCACGACCAAAGCCCTACCATCGTACGTGACCCCTCCTTCCCCGGCCCGCAGCTCCCTGCCGCCGTGCACACTGTCAGCATGACGAGCGCCACGGCGACCGCCTCCGCGACTGGCATCTTTGATCTCTGAAGTGGCCTCTTGCAGTTTTCTGCTCAACTCAAGGAGGCAATATGCCAGTGTGCATGCTTGGGAGAACAGGCGGTCAAATACGGAAGCGTGCGCACATACATATGTACCGCGTGGAGATGGCAGGGGGTGCGCACATACATATGTACCGCGTGGAGATGGCAGGGGAAGGGAGTAAACTATGAAGTGAACAACTAACTTATGAGAGTTGGTGCTCCCTCACCCTTATAAACCATACTCAAGCCCTTTCCACAACCAATGTGGGACTATTCTAACAAACAGACGGTCGAATATGGAAGCATGCGCACATACATATGTACCGCGTGGAGATGGCAGGGGAAGGGAGTAAACTATAAAGTTTGCAACAACCTCTCTGGCGAGATCTCCCGCTCCTCGCTACCGCGTCGCTAATCATCTCGTTACTTCTCAGTGAAAACTTGCTCAGCGATGTCATCCTGCCATTGGTGTAGCCCACATTACGGCAACTGCTCGTCCGGCGAGAACCCAGCCATGCTCGCACGGTGTCGTGCGTTCTCCTTCCTTGCAAATGTCGGGCTCTGCAATCTTTACTGTTATATCTTTGGCTTTTTTAAATGATATGTATATATTATATTATAAAAACATGTTAAAATGGTAACTATTGCTATGCAATCATCCTTTGTGATGCATTCATACAATCAACGTGTTAAAGTACAATTGTTTTGTATTCCAATGCTACAACTGTCCAGATCTAATAAATCCTTATTGTTATAATCTGGACGATCAAAATTTATAGTGTAAATCTTTTCCTTTTTTCTGATTAAAATGGAGGATGCTAAATAGATCCAGTAACTGATTGACCAAGCAACAACTTTTGAAATATGAACGATATATATAGAATACAATATTCTACAACACATATATAGAAAGAAAACTAGACACTAAAGTAAACTACTAGGACTCTAAGTCCTAATTAGAAACCTCATAAAAGTCTATTTAGAAAGATATCCATACATATATAATATAATATAATATTCTACAGTAGTGACATCCGCTAGCTAGCAAGGTTTCCCAAGGCGCTAGGCTGGGCGGCACGATGGCAACTAGCGCCTGGAGAGTAAGGGCATATCCAACGCAGCACTTGCGATAGGCACTTCGATGGTAGGGTCGTGATTCCTTACCACGTTGTACGGGATTTCCATGCAGATTGCCTGCTACACTGTTTATTGTCACTCAGACGCTTTAGTGAAAAGTGAAGTAAAACTTAGACGAGCAGTCAAGCGAAGATTAGATAGATGCATTTAAGCAAGCAAACGCTTAGATAGGCTTCTAATATTTTTAAATTAAACGAGCATCTGTAAATTAATTATTTGTATTAGAGCTCTGAACTTTTAAATACATGTTTCATAATATAATATTAATTTTTTCTCTTTAAGTATTTACATAAGCGTCCTTGTATTGTGCTTGGCCTAAGAGCATGTATAATACAGGCGTTTAGAGAGACGCTTAGTAATAAAAAATAGTTTTTTCTTGCCACATAGGATAGGTAAGATGCTTATTTTGAAGCATCGACGCTTAAGTAAGTGCCAGCGCTTAGTAGATACTATATGTATAACTATATCTAAAAATAGATAATATAATATTTAAGCATCTAAAGAAGAGATACTTGCATTGGAAGACATAATTTTTATACAGATGTTTAATGATGTGATTATATTCTCTCACTTTATGTATTTATATATAAGTATCTTGCATTGTACATGCCCTAAGCAGGTGAGGGGAAGGAAGGGGAAAGGCAGCAATGGCAGTTGCTGGAGGCTGGATATCGATGTCAGTGGCGGGGAGGCGAAATCCAGTGTACTTCTCACCTCATATATAACCGGTTTGAAGCAGCACAACCAGCGATCTGGTAGGCAGATGTGGTGGTGGAGGAGGCCATGGGCGGCAGTGTCAGGGTCAGTAGGGACCTGATAGGCAGGTGGTGGTGGAGGAGGTCCTGGCCTCATGGGCAGCAGGTAGTGGTGGAGTCGAGGGCAACGACAGTTTGTGCCCTTGTGATGAAGCGGCGGAGGAGGTCGATTCGACCGGCGTGTGGCAATGTGGCCCTAATCTCTTACGATTTGGTAAGGTAAACGTAAGAAAGATGGCCATATCGTACAAACAATTGGATTTCCATTGGAACTCATGGACACGGATGTTTGATTGGACCTCCTGAGGGCATGCAAGGTCTATGGCACTATCAATCTCCCCTGTTAATTTGGACCCACGAAAAATCAACGGCGTGATTTTTTCTTCTCTTTTTACTTCGATTATTATGTGTTAAAGTGTGATCCAAATACTTTTCGTTTTTATTTTATATTCCAATTCAGAGTTCTACTGTAGTCCATAGAATAGTTGTTGTTTGTTTTGGTGAACCATACACATAATTATCCACTGCTGGCTTAAAGAATAATTGTTGTTTGTTTTGATATATTTTTCCCTTTCTGCCATTTGCCATTCATTTGGATTTTTTCCTATGTTGTATCATCTGCAATCCGCCACAACTAGGAGAGATTTTTGGATTCCATGGCACGGATCTCCTCCAAACTTGGCAAAGGGCGATACGGAATAGAACACCCCTTTTACCTATGCAAGCCTTGAAAAAAAGAAATAAATAGCTAGTTATATATTTGGTAATAAGGCAGCAGATTATAAAGTTAGTGCATATATAGTTTGCCAGGAGGTTGTTTTATGTTACCTGCTTTACAACGAATTCTGATGATTTAGCATGGCAGCTCCCAATGGCATAGGTTCCACAGTCTCCCACGGGATTTCCGTAGCTCGCAAACTCAATCGCCGAGATGTGTTTGCCTCCTTGGCACCAGAGACGCACTTCTGGATCCTTTCCGTGCGATTGGAGAGAGGGAGCGGAGAGCTCATCCACATTACCACACACCGATGTGATGGACATTGTGTTCACTGTTATCTCTAGTGGGTTGCCTCCCATTTCCTCGACAAGGACGAGGAGGTTGTCTCTATGTTTTAGGAAGTGCCGTGGTATGTGATACCTTCAGAGTTCAGAAATTCCATGTATTGCTTGTAAGGTTACAGGGAAGAAAAGAGGATTTGTGGTGAGAGACTGTGAGTTTGAATAGCACTGCTTACAGGGATTGAGAGGGCTGCCCACTTGGAGCCTTGAAGGAGACCCAATACCGTCCAATGCTCTCTCCGTTGATCCATACTTCACCCTTCCCCATACCGGTAAGGTTCAGTGTCACTGCATCATGGCCCGCTGGTGCGGCAAATGTTGTCTGGCTCACAGAACAATGATGCAAGGCATAGTTAAGTTTACTGTTGTGAAGAGAGGATATTTAGCACAGCATTATGAACCAGATGTTTTTTTTGTACCTTGTACCAAGTAAGCGGATGGTATGTCAAATTTTTTATTGCTCTCCATTCAACACTGCATGATCCTTCTCGCGTGTAGATTCGATCCGCTTCTCCAAATAATCCGACCTGCATTTAATCTAACAGCTCAGAACCGAACATATGATATTGTTCTTTCTATGTACATCCTAAATGAGTTGATTTTGATTTACTTGGTATCCCCATAGCTCATTGTTGAGGAGTTTTATTGGCTGCGGTCCCTGTTGGATGCTCACTTTCCGGATTCCAAAGATTCTTCTTTCCATGTGAGCGCCGGAGTCCTTGCAGTTAGCACATGAAAGCTCAATTTGATGCATGGCTATTTAATTAAATTTGTAAAGTCATCTATTATTCAAACCTGCGGTACTCGAGCTGAGTAGTATTCGTTCTGAAAGGTTTGAATACTCATGGATATGTATGTTGGATGAAGCACAATCAACTCATTTTACTACAACACAACTCCACTATAAACATATGCATGGCAGCATATGCTCTGTTGTCTATATTAAGGACCTATACTAGAATGTATTGATTTCCACTAATAATTTTCCTTATTTGCTCTTTTATACTTCACTGCATAGGATAGGTAGTAGAATGCATACCGGTGATCCAACCATAACACTTAGCAATGATATGGCGTTTTTTCCTTCCTTCAAAGAAATATGTGCGTTGAGAACTATATTGCCAGGTCCGTCATGTCTGCCATGCACACTCCCTGACCATGTTATTGTTCACAGTTATCCAACACTAAACACAACTATTATTGGAAACGCAAAACAACAGTGAAGAAAATGGCATGGTCTGAAATATATATATAATTCACGCTAAGTTCATGGTGGCATATCTCATCTTTATTGTTACTTTGCCATAAGTGTATACATGAAGAAGCTTGGGAAAACCATAAATATCATATAGGATACTAACCCGCATATTCATTGTTGACAAAAGCATGCAATACATGTGCTCGTGACTCAACACTAAGAAGTGCAAACTGGCCATCATCATCTGGTATATATTCATAGCTGCATTTGAGCGAATTTCCCTTATCATACAGCAAACATAGTGTTTGAAGACAAGTAAACTAAATAAAAAACAAATGATGAAAAACAAGACCTTTGAGGAAGTTTATCTTACCTGACAACATACCAGAGATAATCTGTCTCATCTGCAGTGGTTGAGATATGTTCAAAGAGATGGTTCCCAGTGTACATATACATGCTCACGTCTTGGGGAATTGGTTCTCTGAATGCCTTCCAAGTATCAATGTTATTGAGATACTGTACTACTTCAGCTCTTCTACAACCATGCTGAGCATTTACCTGTGAGAAAACAAATAAAGAAAAAGATGATGAGAAGTGATGATGGGATTTCCCTAGATAAAAAAAAGATCTCACTACAGAATGTAGCTCAATTACCTTGGCTGTTTCAAAAACTACTCTCCTGCAATCTGAGAGAATACTGATGGACTTAGGAGCCAGTTGCAAAGATATATTACGAAATACTACTTTTGGCGCTTGATGCTGGTTAAAGTTGACTAGGAAGGCCACACATTTCGATTCTGTTTCAAAAACATGTGCCTGAAGTACATCATAAATTATGTGCTTTGCTTGATGGAATTTATTGAAATTATTTTTCATAGTTTTACACTGTGTAATTTTACCTCTTGTTCATGACCTAATGAAAAATTGGAGTGCCTTCCAAATAGCAATGGTTCTGATGATTGCTTTACCGCGGCATGCAGTTCTCTGAGATGACCCCATGTAGGTTGCCATATTAGACCTGGATAAGCAATACAAATAAATTTAATTAAGTACTGCCGAATGGTAGAATGGTGTAAATTCATTTAGCATGCCTTCATTTTTTTTTTATAAAGATTTACCATATTCATCAAGAGGAGCTCCATCATAGTAGCTTGTTGTTACATATGAAGAGGCAAACCTCCCAAAGTTTGTTCCTCCATGGTACTGCATCAAAATCAAGAGGAAAATGTTAAGAGGTTGTAGTGGGAAATGTTCAAAGTTTTTTTCATTTCTAAAGTCCATACCATGTAGTAGCTCACAAAGCTTCCTCTCTTCCTTGCTATGAATAGTGCAACTGCAAAGGAAATATCTTCTGGAGATCTCAATTTTGTATCATTACCATATATAGGGTAGCTGGACACGGGATCACTTGAACATTAGGCCTTTTTTCGTAGGTCCATCAGAATGTAAAGATCCAAAATGAAATGAGCAGAAGTGTCATTGCAACTTACCGAGTTGTCCAATTTTCTGTCCACAATGCAGGCTTGTTCGGTGAGTTTGGTCCTATGAATGTTTCTCCGCAGATGAGGCCGTTGCAGGTATTAATCTGGCCATGAACTTATTTTCAGATGATTTGAATTTTCAGCTAGTGATGTGTAATCAGGTGAAATGGTATAATGATGAATACTGACAATTGGATCTGGAGCATCATCCTGCTTGCACATCATCCATGGAACATCTGTCTGGAGACCTACAGCCATTGAAGCTGCCCAACGGACATAGCGTGGGCCACTTGAGGCAAATGCAGGCTCAACCATATGATATTCATTCTCGATCTGCATTTCAACTTATGTAGTTAAATAAGGGGCACATCCAAACAAAGAAATTGACACAATTATTAATTCAAGTTAGTTTTGCTGACCTGAGAAATGATGATGGGGCCTCCTTGTGGGTAATAAAGTCCTTCATGTTTCATCATGTCTACTACCTTTGTGACAAATGTTTTCATATGTTGCTGCATGGATCAAAACATGTACTTGTTTCTTTATGATTATGGCAAATGGAAAGTCCGAAAACACTAGCCAAAATTCACAATTTTGAGGTTATGGAGTTTAAGAATACCATCTAACAGGCAGTTAGTTACCTTGAAGGGTTTGTTGTCGCTTCGGAATGTAATGTTTGGAACATCATGTAGCCAAAATGGAAACCCTCTGCATGAACAGAAGATATTCAGCATTTGTTGAGGTACTAGTTTGTTTTATTCACGGAGGTATTCTACACCTCTTAAAACATTTTACTTTTAGTGAGTTCTATTCTTCAGAATATTTTTAAAAAATAATCCGGTTATCTGCATAGGAATTGTATTCCATTCATTCATACCCGTACTTCCATTCTGCCTCTATGAAGGGGCCAACCCTGAGGCTTACATAGAGCCCTTGCGCTTGAATTTCTCTGATGAATTTCACAAGATCGTATCTTCCGTGGAAGTTATACTGATGCAATGATACAATTTAAGCATCTCTTAGTTTTGAACCACTCATTTACTGAATATTTTCTGTGTGATTTTGACAGGCATACATATCAAACTGGAAAGAGTTAAGAGCACCTACCTGGCCCTGGACAGGTTCATGAACATTCCAGAAGACGTATGTTTGTATCACATCGAGGCCACCTTTCTTGGCTTTCGCTATGAGTTTTGGCCACATCTGTCAATTTTATTATGCACAAGCTTCTTAAGAAAGGATTTTTGTGATGAATTGGAAGATGTAGCTTTATCAAAAAAATTGCTTCAAGGAAGCCAGGAAATGCTATCGAAGCTCATTTCTGATGTTGCTTTAATTTTCCCCAGCCAGACAGACCTTGTCTACGTTGCATGTTTTCCATGCCTAATACGCCTGAGCTATAAGGCAATGCAAGCATAAGATATGCCTCAACATTGCTAATTGCTCTGAATGAGATGACCAATTAATATCGACGAAATCATCTCAACTTCATCTAATTTTGCATTGCCTCTTTAATATGTTCATAGATACCCTTTGGGCATTTCATGATCTTCGAGGTTAAATTTTAACTATTTCTGTACAATATGTTTCAAAATATAACGGAATCATGAAAATAATTTCATAAAAAATCTACTATTATCATTTCTACCAAGGGAACTTGCATTTGTAAATTGGGAAATATTTTGCAGAGGATATAAGCGGAAGTAGATGTGTAAAGACACATAGGTTAATATGCAGGTCAAAAAATTTATATTGCATTACATCATACCAGACATGTCATATCATTATCTTTAGTGTTCGTGGGTATCTTATACTTTTTTGAAACTTAGGACAGGAGCTCTGTCAATTCATTAAGAAGAAGAAAATCCTCCGAAGAGGAAAATACAAAGATTTACGCAACTGAAAGCAGTAACAACCACAATCCTCGGTCGAAACTACCCAGGTCAACCACAAGCCTGGAAAACAACCTGAACACAACGTTGCGCCGCCCTCGGCCGCAGCCACACACCACTGGCCCCGGAAGGCCACAAGACCGGGCGCCACGGCCAAACCATCACTACAAATAAGAAGGTCAAAACTCAACTGAACCTCAGCCAACCTAGACTCCTAACCCCCCGGTCTAGCACACCTTGCGGAGTTCCCCAACTACCAACGACCCACGGCCTTCCCCTCCAGCATCACCCGGACGACCTCCAAGCAAGAGCTTCGGCCTCCAGCTCCGAAGTCTTCGACTCCTTCTCCTGCTCCTCCTGCACCTCTCGGCAAACACCGAACGCCACTGTAGCTTCACCGCCTGAAGAGCCACCGACGGCTTCCTTCGTCCCAACTTGGGCCACCATTCCCAGCCCCCAGAGCAGGCTGCGACCATCTCACCAACATCGCCGAAGCCCCGCCGTTGGAGTCGAGGAGCCGAGGAGTCTCGCCGTCACCCGTCGAAGGAAGGGGAACCCGCCGACAAACCGAATCACGCCCAAAACGGCGGAACTTGGGGGGGAGAAATCCCAGATCTGGGGAAACCGGCACCCCGACAACCGCGCCAAGCCGGCTCCGCCCGCAGATCCGTTGCGCTTGGCTCACCGCGCCGTCTTCGCCAGCCCCGAGAATGGTGACGAAGACGCCCGGCCAACTCCTTCTCCCCTGTCGGCAACGAAGGGACAGGAGGAAGAACGACTCGGGTAGAGGGAAGAAACCGAACAAGGATGGCCCCGCCGCCGCCGCCGATGAGCCGAAGGCCACCAGCGGCGACGGCGAGGAGGAGGGGAGCGGGGCGACTGCCTAGGTTGAGTTTTTTGGTGTCGCCTCCGTAGTCGCCTTGGGCGGCTGCGGAGGCCCTTGTCGCCTCAGTGTATCTTATACTTTTGTAATTGACAAAATATTGTAGGAGTTATAGATTCCATATACACAAGGGAGTAGCATCCAGGTTATTGATTTCTTGGTCCATTTTCTATAGGGAATCGCTTCTCTCAGAACAAGTTATCTTGTTAATTTTCTTAACAAAGCATGTCATTTGTAGCTCAAGAGTTAGCCCATTTGGAATGTAAGAATTTCATAGAAATTTTTTCTTGATTTTCAAAGAAATAGTTGCTACCAAGACTAGTACAGCACTACGTAAAAAAATATCCCTTTTTTTAAGCACGCCATGTTTAGGTGCCTGTAGTGTATCAGAGGCTACATGTGTATTGATAATATGTGGTAAAAATATATATAAAGCCGGTATCAAAACACAGTTTCCGATGAACCATCACCCTTTTGCAATAAACAAAAAACAACATGAAGCATAACCAAAAAGTTTAAAAAAGAAAGAAAGAAAGAAAGCTATATATATTCCCCATCATCTCTATCTCTGTCAAAGAAAAACTGGGCAACTGAACATAGTTTAGTACCGTTGAAAAGAACAGCACAATCAAACTCAGGGTTTGAGAAACCAGAATTTGGTCTAAAACCAGAGGAAACCCGGTTCCGGTTCCCCGGTGAGAACGGTCAAATCCGGCCTTTTTCCTTGATTTTTTCCCGAAATTTCGGGATTTGGGATTTGTCTCTTCAGGATCGAGTTCGGGATACAAAGTAGATGCAATTATAAGCGTATATATTGGTATATAAGGCGAATTTAATTGAGCGTTCTAGGTGCATGGGTGAACCGGGGTGATCATAGCCGGAAGTACAAAAAAACCGGACCTCACCGGTTTGTCTGGCTTGAGGCGTAAAACGATGAGCCACCATGCCGTAAGGGCAAATGAAATAGGAAAAAATGGCAAAGGATTACCTGAGGGGTGCTTCTAGTGTAGTGCATCTCACCAGAGAACAGCATCCTCCTGGTGCCATTCAGTATCAAAGCCCTACCATCATAGGTAGCAATATCTCGTCGCACTCCATCTCCTTCCTGCTCTCCCCACCGGCTTTCCGCCGCCGCGGGCGCGCCGCACCCCGTCAACACGACTAGCACCACCGCGACGGCCATGTTTCTCGACATCTTGGAACACAGGGGGTTGGGGGAATTCTTTGTAGTAAGTTTCTGCCCAACTTGGACGAACACTACCTATGGAGTCGGCATATGCATGATTGGGAAGTATATATGTGCAGGCAGTTGGAAAAGGAAAGTAGGTGCAAGTATGTACTGCACAGAGGTGACAGCTACAAGGTCATGTATATTGGTGCTGGGTTGCTATATATACGTGTGCTAATAAAGTTTGGCCTGGTGTTTGCCGGTTGCTTGGGAGTTGGGAGCCAATATGTATGATCTTTTCGATAACTAGTATAGGGCAGAATGCAGAGCAGGTCACCGTTCACAACTTTCAGTTGGGACGAGTCCACCACAGATAATTAACCCATTCTCACTTTCCAGCGATCAACAATCAAATGATAGACGGTGGTTGTGATGCTGCGACGTACGCGTCCCTTCCGAGAAAGACGAGCATCGTCCTCGTGCCATCCACGACCAAAGCCCTGCCATCGTACGTGACCCCTCCTCGCACACCATCTTCTCCTCCCTCCTTCCCCGGCCCGCCGCTCCCTGCCGCCGTGCACACTGTCAGCATGACGAGCGCCACGGCGACCGCCTCCGCGAAGGGAGATTGGCATATATGCCGCTGAAATGCCACTCTGGTCCACTGTTATAGACACAGATGGTCCCACATGTCGACGACAGCGGAGTGGCATTTTTAGCGAAGCCATTTGTTGGGAGTGGCATTTTATCAATTTTTCCCTCCGGGACTGGCATCTTTGATCTCTCAAGTGGCCTCTTGCAGTTTTCTGCTCAACTCAAGGAGGCAATATGCCAGTGTGCATGCTTGGGAGAACAGGCAGTCGAATACGGAAGCGTGCGCACATACATATGTACCGCGTGGAGATGGCAGGGAAAGGGAGTAAACTATAAAGTGAACAACTAACTTATGAGAGTTGGTCACTCACCACATTCAACTTTCAGATCGGAAAAGTCCACCCATGAAAAACCCATTTCCGGTGATCATCATTGATCAATGATGGTGGCGGTGGTGACGACGATGATGGACAGTTGTGCTAGCTCGATGTGTCCTTTCCGTGAAAGCATAAACCTGGGGTCCTCAACTAGGTTGCGGCAGTGCACGCATGGCGTTCACGCGTATCATTCAGTCATGAATTAATTGTACACTCCCGTATGATAGTTGTGGAACCGCAAGTCTGCAAATTAAGCCGTTTGGGGGCTGAGATACGCGGGGATATCATGCACTAGCTGGTACTGAGTGTACAAAAATTTATATTGCAGTAGTATCAAAAACATTTAAAAATTGATGCTTTCGCTATTTGAATTTTTTATACCTCTTAGGGCCTGTTTGGATCCATGCAGCTAATAGTTAGCTGCTAAAAATTAGCTGGAGTGGATCCAAACACCCCCAGCTAATAGATCAGCTAATTATTAGCTGAGCACCCAGCTAATGATTATCTCATTAGCTAGCCAAACCCAGCTAATAGCAGCTAATAGGTGGCATTTAACCAAAATACCCTTCGCGTCTACCACCAATAACATTTAATAGCATGGGTATTATGGACAATAGCATCTATTAGCCACATATTAGCTGGTGGATCCAAACACCCTTCAACTAATAGTTAGCTAGATAATAGTTAGCTAGCTAATATTAGCTAGGACCTATTAGCTAGCTAATATTAGCTAGGACCTATTAGCTAGCTAACTATTAACTGCTAATGGATCCAAACAGGCCCTTAGTACTGTAAGTATCAATCAACGTAAATTTTGGCACCGAGGACGGAAAAATGTCTGCACCGGCGTATCTCGATTTCGCCACACGATCA
Source organism: Rhipidocladum racemiflorum (assembly GCA_036346355.1). Lineage (NCBI taxonomy): Eukaryota > Viridiplantae > Streptophyta > Magnoliopsida > Poales > Poaceae > Rhipidocladum > Rhipidocladum racemiflorum. The sequence goes on along the minus strand of CM070578.1, from coordinate 10,836,261 downwards.
GGATCAAAACGCCCTTCTCGGACGCGCTGGGTCTAAGAGCTGGCGGGCGACGGGCCACGGGCCAGTTGCTCTTGCCACGGGCCAGGATGCCCAATTTGTTGGGGATTCGGTCTCTTTTCTGCAGCCACGGACGCCTAGTCCGCCAGTGATTCGCTCTCCTTTTTGCCTTCACGAGCGGATGGGTGCGCAACCATCGAAGGGGAGGGGCCCGTGGGCCAGCCACGACGAAGCCTCGCACGAGCTCCCTCCCGTACGTGCGTGGGCCGCGCTCGTCGCCTCGCGCTCTCCGCAGTCCGCACGCCGGTTCGGCCGCCGGCGCCCGTGATTACGGACGTGCGCCGTCTGAAATCAGTGGGTATTCCATGCCCGCTCAATTGAATACGTCGACGGTTAGCCTGATACTTGTACGGTTGAACCAGCGGGTTTCACGCTATAACTACGACAATGATCAAATCAACTCATAGCGTCGGGACACATCACACATGAATGCACGATGAACCGGCAATCAACAGGATTGGATTTCTACCGATTTACGTATACCATCTCTCTCTCTCTATATATATATATATTTTTCACGAAACCGAAAGAAGGAACCGACCCAATCAGACAGTATTGAATTGTCAGTACAGTGGAGCGGTTGGGCTAGCTTTGAACGCCGACGAATCATGATTCATGATGGCCTGCACCCGTGGAGCAAAAGGCTGCCTCCGTCGAGCTATGAGTTATGACTCATAGTAGCATAGCCCAGTACGCATCATGATAGCACCGAGCTGGGCAGAACTCCCCGGCTTACCATTTCCAGTACCATATAATGATGCTGCAACGGCACCGCACCGGCTTCTCCTCTGTGTAGGAGTCAAGAAGATTCAAGACGAGCCATGGTCCCTGCCTCCCTGGCGAGGTGTCGCCGTGTCGACCGGCGTTCCCCTGGGTCGATCGACCTCGGCCTTTTTTTTTTGTTCGATCCTAGAACGGGGACACCGTACTGCTTGTTATGAGTAACACATACCATTTAATACATGGTTAATGGATCAGTATATATACATATATATATATTTGATGATGATATAGAAGAAAAATATATATAAGACAATATCTATACAGTGCTAATAATCTCTATACAAGGCAACTAGCGATCTCTTATATAAGATAACAAAGATACTATCTAACACCCGTCTCTCTCTATTGCTCTCTCCGGGGTCCTGCCTTTCCTTATATAGGCGGAAGCGACAGGTTACATGGGAGTTTGGAAGGGAAAAAAAAGAAAGGGGTGCCCTATGTCTCGGAATCTGATCTTCGGTCTTGTCGTCCGACCGGCCTCTGTCCACTCCCACGCCGAGTCGGTAGTTTTGCAGCGGGGGTTCTCGACCGGGTTGGAGAAGTGACGCACCGCTCCGTACGATTGTCAGGCGCCGACATTAATGTTATTTGACCTCAGTGTGACCTCGGGAGGGGGCGTTCCCCTCTGTTGTGTGTCAGGATGACGGGACCGGAGCTTGACTTCTTAGGCGGCCTCCCTGACACCTTGGGAAGGAGCCACCTACCCTGGTGCGGACGTCTTGGGACGACACGCCGACAGGGCAGGTGTCCAAATGCTTCGATGGAGTCGCTGCACGCTTCGACCTAGGGGGTCGGAGCGAGTTGGGCACCCCGACCCTCGGGGGGTCGGAGCGCGTCTGTATTTGTGCTTGGCCGAGGACAAGAACCCTTCGTGGCCCACGGGCCCTTGGTCGGAACTGGGCCTCAAAGGCAGCCCGTTCACTGTCCCGGGCTGCTGGGGATACCCATGGTACGTGTACTCGTCACCGACGATCAGAGTGATCATTAGCTCAGGTAGTATCAAAGTATGCCTGGAGCTGTAAAGAGCTAGAACGTGGAAAGAAAAGACGACGAGAGATAATTCCACGAAGATATCATAGAACACAAAGAAGATGACTATAGTAGAGCTGAGTGGGAGTAGAAATGAACTGACTCAAGATATGAACTAGATACGAAATATCAGGACAAGTGACAACAAGGTAAACAAGACTCCCAATAAGAAGGCGATAGCGAGTAGGATCCTCAAGTGGTTCACTAGTCTCAGCTGTACGCTGATAAGTGAGAGAAGTACAATCAAGAAGATCTTGGATATACTTCTCTTGGGAGAGAAAGAAGCCGTCAGATGCAGAAAAAAAAATCTCAATCCCAATAAAGTAGCGAAGGGGACCTAGATTGGACATGAGAAACTGCTCACTGAGACGGGCCTTTACAAAGACAATATACTAAAAATCATCTCCAATAATGATCATATCATCAACATATAGAAGAAGTAAAATCCGACCACGAGATGAAATGTAAACAAAGAGCACAAGATCATGAGCACTAACAGAAAAACCAACCGCAGTGAGTACAGAAAAAAAAACACTCAAACTAAGCACGAGAAGCTTGCTTAAGCCCATAAAGAAAGCGACAAAGCCGACAAACTATGAACTCAGGAACATAATACCCCAGTGACAGCTGCATATAGACATCTTCATGTGGCTCACCATTAAGAAAGGCATTCTTGATATCAAATTGAGAGATGGACCACTCACGAATAGAGGCTATAGAAGTAGAGTGCGAACAGTGATCATGTGAGCCACAAGTGCAAAAGTTTCATTATAATCATGACCATGCTCCTGCTGAAAACCGTGTGCCACAAGATGAGCCTTGTAGCGTTCAAGAAAACCATCAGAGCGAGTATTAATCATATAGACCCACTTGCATGTAATGGGACGGACACATGGAGGAATAGTTACAAGATCCCATGTGTTAGTGTGCTCAAGGGAAGCAAGTTCCTCCACTATCGCATGTTGTCATTCTTGATGAATAACAGCATCACGGTAGGAAGTTGGCTCGGCCAGAATTACACCAGCAAAGCCAAGGTGCTTAGGAGACCGAATAGAATGTCGATCGTGAAGAGCATAGCGAGGAGGAGATACTGAAGAAGGTGACTCAGCAGGAAAAGATGACACATCAGAAAAATCCTCAACTCGCTGACGACGAGTGTAGTGTAGAGGATAAGATGGAACAATGTCCGAGGAAACCTCTAAAGGAGATGTCGGTGGTGAAGAAACCACCTATGAATGAGACACCAATTGTGAAGGAGGAAAAGTGATAATTGGAATATCAGGAAAAGTCAGGAAAGAAAGTGGATCCATAAGAGATATTGGAGTGGAAGAAGAACGAGGGTAGAAGAAACAAGACTTATCCAAAGTAACATCCCATGAGATCCGCATCCATCTGCAAACAGGATCCCAACAATGATATCCCAGAAAAACACACTCAACAGACTGAGCAGTCAGCTTGGTGCATTCACGAGGTGAAAGAAGAATATAGCGCACACACACCCAAATAGATGAAGTCTAGAATATTCAGGAGGCATGCCACAAAGACGCTCCACTGAAATCCTACCCTTGAAGAGCAGAAGAAGGCTGGATATTAATCAAGTATGTGGTAGTGGAAACAACCTCAGCCCAAAAGTGAGGTGGAACAACGAAAGCAAGCATAAGAGCACAAGCTGTGTCAAGAAGATGACTATGCTTGCGCTCAGTCACACCATTCTGAGCATGAGCACCAAGGCATGAAAACTGAGAAAGAATGCCCTGTATAGCAAGGAAATCTTGAAGGGCTCCTGACAGATATTCCCCTACCAAGTCGGCACGAAGAACACGAATGGGAGAATCAAACCAAGTATGAATTATAGTGGAAAAATTCTTATATATGGATAAAACCTCACAACGAGAAGACATAAAATATATCCAGGTATGGTGAGAGAAATCATCTATAAAAATAATATAATATCTATGACTCTCTTTTGAAACAAAAGCAGTCGGACCCCAAACATCAAAATGAACAAGATCAAAGGAACGCTGGGATACAGACTCACTGAAAGGATAGGAGAGTTGTAGTTGTTTGCCAAGCTTACAACCTGCACAATATAAAGAGACATCACCAGACACAGATCTTAAAAGAACACGACGAATTAAAAAAGACAGACGTGAACTACAAAGATGTCCCAAATGGTGATGCCACTGAGCAAAGGACCCGGTAGAAGATGCAATGGATGCTGAAGTGGTGGAGGAAACGGAGAGACTGGTAGTGGAAGAAAGACGAAGCCAACCAAGCTCCCAAAGATGCTGAGAGTCATGGCGGTGAGGGCCAATCCCAACCAGAGACCCTGTCAGAATCAAGGGTAACACGATAGCCATGATCAGTGAGCTGGCCAGCGGATATGAGCTGCATGGTCAGTTTGGAAACATGAGAAACAACAAGAATATGAAAAGAGGAAGACAAAAGAGTGCCTCATCTTGCAACCAGAAAGAGAAGTACCATTTACGGTATGCACAGTGATAGGAGTAGCAAAAGGACTAATGGAATGGAGACTCGTGGGCTCAGATGTCATATGAAAAGAAGCTCTAGAGTCAAGAATCCATGATGTGATACATGATGAGGAAGGTGGTCTCTTACTAGAAGACTGAGTGATAGAACCAGCAAAACTTGTCAGTGTAGAGGCAACCATGCGATGTAGTATGGTAAGAATCTCCTGGGTGGAGTTAGAACCAACAGAGATCCACTGAGGGGAGGTGCCCAAGATTCCAGTTCCCTCAGAAGGGCGCCCGCCTCGACGAGCAAGATCCTTCTTCTTTCGGTAGCAGAACTGCTCCACATGTACATTCTTGTCGCAATAGGTGCAGTGAAGGCTTCCACCCCTAGTAATCGAAACTAGAGTAGACACCACTGACGGAGGAGTAGAACGAGGCACCGCCAAAACTGAAGGAGACACTAGCAGACCCACACCACGAATGCGAGTTTCCTCAGTATGAATAGTTGCAAGGGCCTCCAACAGGGCCATGTGAGGATGACGAGCAAGCAGCTGGGCACGAATCTGCTCAAATTCAGCCCGAAGACGTGTCAGGGAATCGTAGATGCGGCAAAGCTCCAAATGAGAGTGCTAACGCTGACAATACTGGCAAGTGCGGCAAACCTTCAGTACCAGATAATCAAGCTAACGCCACACCGAGGACAGCTGCGCATAAAACTCATCCATAGTATAATCACCCTGCTACAGCGACTTCTCCTGTCGCACAACAGTAAGGTACAAAGAGTCGCCAGCAGACTCATAGTGATAGCAAAGATGCGACCACATCAACTGTACTGAAGACAAAGCGACAATATCACCAGTGAGATGTACCTCCATGCTAGTAACCAAAATAGTGGACGCACGAGCATCTTCATCAATCCATATCTTGTAAGCAGTAAACTAAGTTTGAAAAGACTCTACAGCATTAGCATAATCATCGGACGCCTTCTATCGAGAATCATCATCAGCCTCCTTGGGAATAATAGGCATGACAGGGGAGCAGTACGAGGCGGACAAGATAGCTCGCCTAAAAGAAAATCCCAAAGACGTCGATCACGCATGTCAAGGCGCATATGGAGAACTCACTCTCGATAATTGAGACCATCAAAGATGACCGTGCAGCGAGGAACATAAAAAAAGATCATATAGAAGATGACATCTTTTTTATCAGCTGAAAAGGTTAAATGCCTTTGATTGATTTTAAGTCCGATCGAAGCTCGCTTGATCGAAAATAGAGGCAGCCAGGCTCGGGTGCGCGGAACACAGCAGACTAGGCAGACAACGGTCGGCGTCAGGCGGGCGTCAATCGAACTCGGGCAGGCAACGTAGAGCGGACGGGGCGACAACGAGCGTCGGCCGGGCTCGGGCTGGCGGGCATTGGCCAGGCTCGGGCGGCGACGTTCGGCGTTAGGGACGATGGCCTGGATCCGACGAGACGGCGGCACCAATGACTAGCGTTGCGGGTGCACGTGCCGTTGGTGAGGAAGGAGAGGAGTCACCGACTGTCACATAGGAAGAAGCACCGGCGAAGATAGTCGGTTATATCTCTCTGGCGAGCGATGGGCAAGGTGGCCGGCGTAGGGCAGGTGGACGAGCCTCGATGACCGGCGGATTGAAGTTGGCGGTGGTTGGCTTCTCCTTCACAGAACCAGAGCCAGGTTCGGTCGAGGAGGAGCCATGCCGTGGGAGGAGCGGAGGTGGCGAGGCAGCCAGCTAGGAATAGCTCGACAGTGGCCCGAGAGGTCTGAGCTGGATAGAGAGAAGGCCGGGAAGAGATCAACGGGAAAAGTCAAGGTGGCGACCAGAAAGAATGCGATAGGAAGAGCGCAAGTGCAATGCCAGAAGGAAAAAAACTTATTGCTCTGAATCTATGTTATGAATAGCACTTGTATTTAATATAAGGCCAATAAGGTAGTATATATACATGTATATAAGGGTATAGAAGTAAAGCCTATATAAGGCAATATCTATACAAGGCTAATAATCTCTATACAATAATATAAGGTAACTAGCAATCTCTTATATAAGATAACTAGGATATCTGTCTAACACTGCTAACCATCGTGCTGCTTAGAAACCTGAACCAATGCCTGTGCATACATGAATGTTGAGGAATGAGATCCTCTAACTTCAGGGGAATTGACTTCCCTCTGCAGTCGTAGATCTCTGCCGTCCGCTGTGGATCCTACGGCGACCACGCCAAACCAATATAGCAGGCCTCATGGGTTGAGATGGGCCACTCTTGGCTGTTGTGTTTGACTCTGAGCGTGATCGCCGTAGGATCCACAACAGATGGCAGAGATCTGCGACTGTAGAGGGAAGTTAATTCCCCTGAAGTTAGAGGATCTCATTCCGAACGTTTTTGTGGGTCATTTTGGGGCGTGGTTTGCACGAGATCATTCGGTCTTTAGCAGCAGTACTGATTAAGTGTTGGTCTCTTCTGATGTTTCTTTCGTTCTTTCAGGAACTCATCGTCGATCGAGCTTGATAGGAAGGGTAGGAGTAGCTGACAAAGTTGAAATCATTCTCCGAGAACATGTTAACAATGAGTAACAGGAGGCGGTTGGTCAAACACCTCACATGATACTAAGGTCCTGATATGGTTCTAGATTTCTCGAAAACGGTTTCAAATTCTTGGTAGAAACGTTTTAAGTAGGATTCAGTGAATCGGGTGGAACGGAATTGAGACCGATTCAGCCACATAGTGGAAAAAGAAGAAACGATCTGACGAGAATCGTTCCGAGCTTTAGCTCGTTTGGTTGAATTTCTTCTAGAATCTAGTAGAAATGACCCAGTTCCAAATTGCCAAACAGGGACTAAGATACAAACAAACAAACACATCGCATAATACAAACGGCAGTTTATGGCTTTATGCACCGTCGGCCCAGTTCAACAAACAAACAGACACCCAGAGAGCAGACAGGTTACATGCAGCGGGTCAGCTTTTGGCTTTACAATAGCAAAGTGATTAAGAGTTCAGGAGCACAGGCTACAACTAACCAAGAGGATAGAATACAGCACGTCACAGTGTCAATCACACACACACACACACACATGGAGTGGAGGTTATTGATGTAGTTACTTATTGGTCTTATAGAAGCTAGCCTTGGTGGTAAATTTCCCAGGAGGCTTGTTAATGTCAAGCCAGGAGCCAGAAGTTCTTCTGCCACCGGGTGCTGATGAGGTAGCCGCCGACGCCCTTGCTCTGCCGCCTCACTGCCAGCGTCAGGCAGTCGGCCCTGTTGATGCACTCCTCCACGAACTCCTCGCCGCTGCTCCGCATGAAGCTGCATTTGCAAAACACACGCACAAGGCAATTGGTTATCAAGGTAGTGTGCCCGGTAGAGCAACATGGGAGTATAATTACATGGTGAAAAGGTAACTTTCACTCGGTAACTTTTCAGACGCTGTAAGCTTTTCGCGTGGGTTTTGAACTTCCATCACAAGTTGTACAACAGCGAGTCTGTTGGAAATTAATCTTACTTAGTTTGTTAGCTAGGTGAGTTAGTTGGCAAGTTTATTAGTGACGTGAGTCAAGAGATAGAGTTTATTTCTAGTCAGCATCATGGTGCTACGGTGATGGCACATCAAAGTTTACAGCAACATCAAGGCTCCATGGGAGGTGGTGGCCAACAGCGCGTCATGGTGCTACGGTGATGGCACACCGAAGATCAACGTTGTGAACAGGGGCGGATCCAGGCCCGGGCAGAGTAGGCTGTAGCCCGGGGCCTGGTACCGAAATCCCACTAAAATTCTACGAAAAATTATTAAAAACAGATATTTAATCTAAGATTAGCTGGTCCGGCCCGAGGCTTGGGCCTGGACTAGCTCCGCCCCTGGTTGTGAAGCCATTGGTGGTGGTGATGTTCATCATCCTAAGGCGAGGTGGCCGTGCGATGCCATTATGGGAACGAATACGAACAACTGTTGTGAAGCCATTGTGAGACGATTCGGAGTGAAGTCGATAACGATGGTAGAGACCATCATCACGAGAAGAGGCAGCATGAAGCCAATGTTGATCGCTTAGAGAACGTCCGTGCGAGGTCGACAATGATGGTGATGTGATGCTGCTTCTAGATGTTTTTGGGGCGTTGAGGAGACGTGTTCACTGTCTTGAGTCGAGTCCGTTGGAGATGGGCCTGAGATGTTGAGGAGATGTGTTCGCTGTCATGAGTTGAGTCTGTGGGAGATGAGTTTGGGACGTTGAGAATGTGTGTTCGCCGTCCAGAGTCAAGTCCGTCAAAAATGAGTCTGAGATGTTGAGGAGATGTGTTCGCCGTCCTGTGTCAAGTATGACTTGGGCAAATCGTAGCTGAGACCAATTTCTTCAATGAGTAGAGTCGCCGTGTCAATATTAGTGGGAGAATGTTGGAAATTAATATTGATAGTAGCCCCGAGCGTCCATGTCGGAGACGAGCTTGGCGTGGAGGATAGTGTGGGCGAGGCAGTGGCTTGCAGAGGTGTCAGAGCTGCTTCTGCATGACGTGGTGGTTCTAGCTCAGGACCACAAACGCACCTGGGCCTGGGCGTGGTGGAGGTGGTGAAGGGATGGCGGGGACAGATGGGAAGACGGCGGTGACGGCCGGGCAGAGGCGGCTGGAAGGAGGGCAGCAACGACCCGATCTTGATGACAGCGATGGCGACCGGGATCTTCCATGGCGACAACCTTTGAATTTGGACGAAGACGGCGGCGGGGCTGACTGGACCTGGCCGGATCTGGGTGGCTACGTTCGGATCCGGTTGGATTGGGACGGTGGCGAACCTCCGGGAAACAAGGAGAAGGCCATGGCGGTGCTAGGGCTAGGCAATGGCAGATCAGGACGGAGACATTGGCGGCGAGCGAGGAAGGAGATGAGTGAGAGGAGGCCGTGCAACGTTTGTCGGAGGTCGCGCTCGCCGGACCCCCCAGCGATGAAATTTTGTGGGCTGAAATACAAATTTTATTATGGGTCCAGTGAAACCATGAGGTGGGTGGGAGCTTGGATGGTGTATTAGTAGACTGCTAAGGCAGAGAATGAAACCACCTCTTGGAGCTATCATACATTGTACATTGGCTGATGGTCTCTTGCTAGTTGATCCATTTAGGAGACTTTAAGCTGAAATGAGGACAAGGAAAGGCATCTCTGATTTATGGATGGCACATGGCTCCGGCTGCCTATTAGATTTTCTTCACAAAAAGGCAGTGTCCCTATTCCTCCCGCTTTGGTAAAAGTTTCTCCTCAAATTGCCTGCTTCCCAAACAGTTTAATCCTTTTTGATAATTTTAGACAAGGACAGTTCTTAACATTCTGTTTATAAAGAACAATGGGCTTGACAGTATGATGGGCTGTGCCAGCTATCTAATATTCTCCCTTTTACCTTTGTACAGAACTATTCCGTGACAAGGGATCTAGATTGGCGCATGCAGATGCATGTTTTGCAGTACTAGTAGCAGCAGCAGCAGCAGCTTACCAGCAGAAAGGAGATGGCTTGCGTTGGCTCAGCACCAGCGCAGATGCCTCCAGCTTCTTCACCTGGCTGAGGACGGTGGACAGCTTGGGCCCTTGGATCACAAGCGCTTCGACCTCCACCTAACATCCATCCAAAACCAATTTTGTAACATTGCATGACAGCATGAGCCCTCCCATTTCACGGGCTAAAAGACGAGGAAACAATCACAGTGAAGTACACCGAGATGCTGGTTTTTTTTTATTCAAATAGCAAGTCACAAGAGACTACTTTTCATATTAGCCCAAGAAGGCCGCAAATTTTGTGTACAGCCCTTAAAGTTGCTTCTAAGTTGTCATCCTAGTCCTCGAATGCCACAGAAATTGAGAGATTTTTGGCCCTTATTCTGGGCATCTAGGTGGGAACCCCATAATTCCCTCTTTTTTAACCTCTCTTTTATGAAGCTGAGGCCTTTTAGCTTTAGGCCTGCCATGATCCATCAATAAAAAGTTGGCTATGATGATTCTCTCTCCTTTCATGAATGTTATGATCCGATCTATCTACCTAGCATAACTCTTGCCTCCAGGTGGCCAAGTTGCCCAAGAACCAAAAGCACTTGATCTGAGAAAAGCCATAAAAATAACCGCAGCTTTCTCTAAGGAGAAATGTTACTGTTCTGTGCTATATATGTATAGAGAAGCCAATAATAAACTATAATCACTCGACTCAGTAGAAATCAATGAAACCAGCATTTTGCCTTCATTCTCTACACTAGTTATGATCCTGAGACAAATTAAGTAACCCCTTTTCCTTGGAAGAAAATGTAGAGAAGTTCAGGGGCGGATCCAGGTCAGATGTCATTGGGGTCGCCATAAACGGCTGGAGGCACCATAAGCATGAATTAATAATGGTACTTTGTAACATTCTCATGAGTATTAAATTCTCGTTTGGGTCCGATACGAATACACTGGATCCGAACATCGGAGAAGTAGTGTACAACTTAAGGTCATAACCATAGTGCAAACTGTAAAACACGTCACAGTATGAATTATACTGTATAGCACCGTAATCCCTCGTCCATGTTTATATAGTATATTTTTTAAATGATATTATTCATATATTTCAATATAAAATTAGTACGATTTTCTTTATGTATCCGTAATAAATATCAATATCCATCTTTATTTTATATTATCTATATGTATGGATTGAGCATAGTATTTAGTAATAATAATTAGAGGTAATCTAATTAATTTTAATATATTTTTTATTTATATGTTAAAAAATATGGTTTATAAACTTGCACGGAGGGAGTGACTTCCGGTCCTAACTCCTAAACACAAGCTGAAATTTAGCGCAGCTTGAGTGATTAAGAGCTTTAAGCACACGCACCTCAGGCTTGCAGGCCTTGCAGAGCGCGCCGAGGGAGTTGGCAAGCGCGGAGGCGTCCTCCCCTCCTCCGCGGCTGCTGCCCGGCGGCAGGACGTGCAGCAGCGTGAGGAAGTCCCCCTTGTTGGCGACGTGGGTGAGCGCCCACATCATGGCGTGCTTCGCCCCGGAGCTCTGGTCCACCACCACCATCACCCGCTTCCTTCCTGCCGTGGCCTCCTCCCTAGTCCTGCTGCAGAACCCGCTGCCGCGGTGGCTCCTCGTCCTCGCCTTCTTCCTGGACCACCGCCTCGACCCCCGCCTGCCGCCGCTGCCGCACTCCCACTCCCCCGGCTGATGCCGCGCGCCGCTGCCGTCGCTCGAGCTCAGCTGCCGCAGGAAGTGCTCGCTGCTGCCCCCGCTGCTCCCCATCGACCTCCCGCCTCACAGTGCAGCGCTCGGCTCGGTGCGTGCGCGCGTTGCGGTGTGGTGTACTGGTGTCTCGTGCTGGGCTTTGGTGCGCGTGTGTGATGTAACGTTGCTTCTCATTTTAAAGAGTCAGGGAGCACTGGTGGCTGGCGAGAGTTGTAAGTAGGGGTTTAACGTATCGATATCGTCGTAACTGAATGATTTTAAATTTTAAATTTCGGTAAAATTGTTTCGAAAATGTTGAAAACTGAAGGGTTATAAAATTATTTTTTTAGGAAAACATTTTTAAAAAAGTAAAAATCAACCGATATTCACCGATTTGGCTCGATAATCGCGATATTTGTCTTCAAAATCAACCGATCAAGTGAATTTTTTCGGCGATTGATTTTTTGAGCGATTTTCACTTAATATACCTCGATAATTGCTCGATATGCCTCGATAATAGCGATATTTGCGTCGCATATTTTTTTTTAATTTAACCGGTTTATCGACCGGTATGTAATGTCATACTGGCTCGATAAGGTCGATTATCACGATATTTGGCTGATTTTTGACGATAAGTTGAACCCTGGTTGTAAGGATATAAAGGACTCGGGGAAATGGTGCATGTGAATACAGATGATGAAAATAGAAAACGAAGGCGGGAGAAGCGAATTCACGAGGTGGAGGAATTTCAGGGAGTTTTTTTTATACACTATTCGTCTATTTGAGCCAGGGTTTAAGTTTTCAACGAAATTCATCCATACCGCTCCATCTCGAAAAGGAATTTCGTTTGGTTTTTCACTCAAATTCAAAATTAAATTCAAAAAATGAAAATTTTGAAAAAAAATATCCAAAAATTCACCAAAATTACTATTATTAGTTTTATAACCTCTGGCGTGAATATTATTTAAAAAAAAAATGAAGTTTAGAGGCATTTTTGAGCTATTCAAAATGTAGAAATTAGAAAATCCAAAAAAAATAAATTAGAAGTATTTTTAGTAACAATATTTGTTCAAGTTTGTCAAGTAGCAATATTTACTTCAACATATTTTAGTAACAATATTTGTACAATTATATTTACTAGCAATATTTGTTAAAGTATGTCAACGTATTTTAGTTGCAATATTTGTTTAAGTATATTTAATGGCAATATTTGTTCAATTATATTTAATAGCAATATTTTTTCAAGTATATTTTGTACCAATATTTGTTCAATTATATTTAGTAGCAATATTTGTTGAAGTATATTTAATAGCAACGGATGACACTTAAAAATAGTACTATTTATTCAAGTAGCGATATTTGTATACACAAAAATTATCTTGCCATGGTATATTTTAATATGTTAATGTTATCCAATATTGAAAAGCTTACTTCTCGTTGTATACATGCATGAACTACCAAAACTTCTCGTTTCATTACTATCTTATTACATTTTAAATTTACATTGAATTTTATGTGATTATGTGAATGCCTATTTTTGCACTTGTATTGATATGTGACAAATTGCAATTATATTAAATATAGCAAAGGTCATGCCAAAATTTTTTTCTCCATATTTACAAAAGATCATGGCAGAGTTTTTGGTGTTTTGCATTTTTTTTTATATTTCTAACATGTTTCCTATTTTTTTGGGCATTTAATGGCCTTTTACAAATTTTACAATATTTTTTTGCAATTTTCCCTTTTTTACATTTCCCCTAAATTTTTAACCTGTCGCCGATTTTCAAGCTAAATTCAAAACTTTTCGAGCGAAATTCAACCTTTTCATTCAAATTTTGCTTCACTGTTTGACCATATATCAAATTCGTTTGTGAATTTCGCTACTGCTGACTGGTCGAAAAATGAGGTCAAAATGAAATGGTTAACCCTGATTCGAGCTAAGGAAAATTGAATATAGGACTAGTACCGGTTTGAAGCTTTGGTCTATTTGGTATTGTTGTAAACTTTTTTTTTTTATCTTCGATCGTGTTCAAATGAAATTACAAATTTATTTCTCTTACCAATCACGAAAGCACTGATAGGCGATATGTGTCGTCGGCCGTGCTCCCCTACTGCAACAAGCGCTGACACCACAACACCTCATGTCTGACGTTCGGAGGGCCACCGTGGTAGACGAGGTACCGCAGTACCCGACCTTGGCAAAATAAGGTACCACCCTCGTCCGTAGGAAATTACAAATTTTTAGCTTATTTCCCGACCGCAAAAGCACCGACATGCGACACGTGTTACCTACTGCGCTCTCATACTACAGCAGGTCGTCGGCACCGTAGTGGTTCCATCCACCACAACACCCGAGCTCAACATGACATGCTAGCACGATACCCAAAGCTCAGCAGGACATGCTAGCATGATACCCAAGCTCAGCAGGTACCTGTCGTAATTCTATACCATGGTAGGAAGGTGGGGTCTGTCACCTGCCATGCATGTGTTGTCGATGAGCTGTCATAGTGGACGGAATTGTTGTGGCGCCGGTGATATGCTGCAGTGAAGGAATACGATAAAAGACGCATATCGTATGTCGATAATTTTACGGTCGGAAATAGATTTACAATGAAGAATAGAGCTGAAAAAAAATTGTGCACCGAATAAACCATGGCGTCTTAATACTAGCTTAGGTGAAGAGACAATTCACAATAGTTATGGCAATAGTTGATCAACGCTGACAGGTAGCAAATTCGTGCAGGAACCGGTACAAATCGAGACTGACCTGTACGAATAGGCCTGTGCGAGTGCGCATTAACTGCCGGTTTGTGCGTGGTTCATATAAATAAACTTGTTCCTGATTTCCTAGATAGTCATTTCGTTTACAGTCTGTACATGCAATGAAATGAAATTATCACGGTCAGGTCAGGTCAGGATCTCCGGGATGGATGCATTCGCGTGTTATATGCAGGCTCGTGCATGCAGTGCTGCAGGTGTGCCTTGCCCATGAGTGTGCATGTAACGCGGTTCTCGTGCATGAACTATGGTCGCGCGTCCATTCTGAGTTGACTACACATGGTCTGCACAGACAGAAACGTACATTGTGTATTCAAAACTGCAATGGGGAGCCAGGGAGGATCTAGAAACTCTAGATAGACAGGTTTGTCAATTTGGTTGCTATGTGGAGTAACACTTTGGGTGTACCGTACGTTACGTTCGGTAGTTGAAATACCAGTGGTACTAGTTTCTTAGTACTGTTCTGGAGTGACTCGTCCTACTAGGCTAGGCTACTACCTGCTATTTTCCACATGAGAATCGATCGATATGTCTGATTGCCATCAATTTAGAACTTCGCGGTTCTACGTCGACTCTTGCGTGCCCGGGACCTGTCTCCCAATCAACCCTTTGCAAGTCGGCGAACCACGGATTTCTGCAGTGCCACATCTGCACGGTAATCACTTGTCGTAACAGAGCACAATAATCACCTGCCATTTCAAACGCAGCTGTAGATATTACCTTCTGCCATGCATTTTCCCACCGATCTTCACTTTAACCGGACATCTATCTACGAGGAGTGGAGGAGCAATGGCCAATGGGTAAAGATGGGGAGAAGCTACCAGCCTACCACCGATCTTCTTTGGATCGGAGCGACGCTGCGCTGGGGCCTGAAGATTCTCGCCTCGTCTCAGGCTGCAGCACGGCACGTCCCTGCATGCCGGCGGCAGCCGAGGCAGAGGAGCTGGAGCTTGCCATTTCCTGAAAGCATCGCCGCGGCAGCGTGATGGACGCGACGTGATGCTGCGGCCTGCGGAGCAGCAAGGGACCCGTGGGCGTACGGGCAACGCAACGCACCGCACCGCTGCACGCACGCATGCGTGCGTGCCACACCACACTGTGTTCGTCGCCCTGATGCCTTTTGCTTAATTCACGCACGTGTACAGTGTACCCGGTCCTTATCACTTTGGAATTTGGATTGCTAGACCCTGAGCAAAGCTAGCACGGCTGGCCTGCAAAGGAAAAAGAAGGGAAAAAAAAATCGAGAGAGAAACGCTGCCGCTGTCCTAGTTTCGTCAGTACGGTCCGCTTGGAGTACTGCCGTGCGTACCATTCGTTTGAGATTGGTAAGTACCGATATAGACCGTAGCATTAGGCCTAAAATGCTGATTAGTTTACTCCGTTTCTTCTACGATTTCGTAGTGGAAAACCCTATAAAAATACAGTCTCTCATACGGCCACCGTGAGCTGTGATCAACTAGATCAAACGAAAGGAATTTTTTTTTTTTAAAAAAAAGGGTGGGAATAAAATCATCACGTCGAAACAGCCAAAGCCAGAAACGATCAAAGGCTTGTGAAGGTTCAATCAGCTCAGGCTCAGCCGCACACCCAACACCTTGTCAGAGCCTGAGACTGAGAGCAAGCAAGCACACCTGCAAGATTCCCATTCTATTGTGCCAATCTGATAACGTTGTTGCCGATCGGGATCTGGCTATCTAATCGCTCATCTTCAGGATTAAACACAAGTACGTGGGCCTAGCTGGCTGTACCTCTGCGTGGGTGGTGAACTGCACCTGAAAAGGGGGCCGTACTTTGTGGTAATAATGATTTCAGGCCAGCTTTTATGCAGGAAAGACCCATGCAGTACAAGTTGTAGCTCGAAACTGAGGCAGCGGTAAAGGATCTTGTCTTTACATGTGGTATCGTGGTACTGCTGTACAGCTGCCATGTCATTTTCAGCGAAAAATGACACGGTTCACCATGACAAAGAATCTTAGCAAATGGCAATTCACAGTTTCACTGCTGTACCCCTGCTCAAATTTTGTTTGGATCCTCGAAACAAACTTGCTCAACGAAAGCTATCAAATGACGAAAACGACTAACAGAGTAGACTACGAAGTAGAAGGGACTTTAGAGTACAATAGACTGATTTTGCTTGGAAATTCTGTTGAATACCCGTACTGCTATATTGTGGCACATATTTTATCACTCGTGTCACAATTTATAAGCTAACCATCGTTTTCTCTTTCTACTCGCTGTTACTCTCCCTACCATGTTCCTCCTGGCTCCTGCCCACTGCCTCCCCTACAAATGCGGGGGCTACTCGTGTCAAAGGCAATACTAGCACCTCTTGCCTTCTCACCAATTGTAAGGGTGAAAGTGAGATGAATTATGGGTGATTGTTTTGAGGGTGAAAGTGGGATGGATTATAGGTGCTGTTGTACTTGCTGGCACTAGATCTCTGCAAGTGTTTGGGTATACACCGTGATAGCTTGCCAATGTTTATATGGGCTAATGCGGTGTCGGCAACCCGCTGCCACAAATTATTGCTGCATTGCAAATCTAATATACCACTGTCTTGGTAAAATTGCAAAAAAATTTTTTGAAAAATCAAAAGAACCCAAACAAAGATATAATAGTCAGAAGAGTAATTTATAAACTAAGTTGCTTATATCAACTAAATCCAACCAAATGATTAGCCACAGCTTTCTTTAACAAAAAAATATTACAAAAAAAAAACTCACATTTCTCACGTAGCTCCTAAATTGCTCCATCATTACACATTCTGGGAAAACAAAATCACCCATCCTTTTGGGTTCAGTGGATCTGGATGGTGCAAGTCACTACTTTGTCTAGATAAAAACGGGGAGCAAGCAGCTTCGAAACCGTGAAGCTAGTGAACTATTCAACTTGGAATAGATCCTTCAGCTTCTCACCACACATTATTTTCCTTCCGTCAACAACCTTTCCATACCAACTAAAGAAAACCTTTTTCACATAAACCAACCATCGCATATGAAAGATCGAGGCAAATAGGGAGAGGAATACAATTATACAATTAAACCTTTCAGGTAGAGGAGGGTTCTTGGAGGTGGCAAAGCGAGCGCGAGTCGACAATGCCACCACCGCCGGTGACCACGAGAGGGGAAAACCTAGGGATCGTTGATGTGACTAATCGAGCGTGAGTAGGCGGTGCAACTGCTGGCGGTAGCTATAGGAGGGGAAAACCCTAGCGAGGCTAAGGAGGAGGTGGAGCAGTTTTACACTTGGGTCGTTTATTTGACTCAAAATCTATATGAAGAGGTGGAACTGAGAACTATGAAGTGGGCTACATAGACCTTTAGTGGGCTATGCGGGTCACCGCAAATGCCACATAATTTCATAAATTAATTTACAGGAGCCCGCTTAATGCCTATTTATGCGTCAGATATAGTGGGTTTGCCAATAGCCCATGTTCACTTTCACTTTTAAGCCGTTGCTCTACCATATTACCACCACAATCTCTATAATCACGCTGTTTTCATTGACTATAGTAATACCAACAATGTGAGAGCCCCTAACATCGCTCTAAGTTCTAACTCGATTTCGTCATCATTACCGCAATTGACTTTTACCACTAGCGTTCTCTTCCAAGCCTCATGCCTTTTTTATGTGTCAAATAGTCAGTAATTTGATCAAAAAATTTTCAGAAATATTCTTAGCATAGTTCCATTATAAAAAAAACTTCAACGCAAGTGAGCCACACAGCAAACGCATATCGGCATATGCAAGCCTCACGACGTTCTAGTTTGGAGGTGGCTGGATGTGGAGCTAGGGCCTAGGAGTCCATATGATCCACATTTTGTCCATCCATCGGGACACGCGTAGGAAGGAAACTACAAAATCAGTGGCCGCAGAGGATTCAGAGCCTGACACGGTGAACAGCTGGTATTGAATGCTCACCGGATATTTAGCCTGCCGACAGTCCTGACTCCGGCGGTGCTCAGCGCAGCGTGTCGCTGCACAAACTCGGCCACACCGGATCCCAATGCCTCGGAGCCGTTCATCCCCGTAGATCGACGGCTATGATTTGAGTTGCCCCAACGCCCGTTGTAGGTTTGTTTGGACTGGATCCGGTTAGAAATTGACGTGGACGACTAGCACCCTACCAGTGTTTCATGATCAAGAACGTGATTTTAATCTACACCCTACACACACCCTCACCACTCTAAATATATATAAAAAATTTATCATTCTTGAGAGATACCGAAACTTTTTATATCATAGCTGATTGGGAGGTTCGACTATCAAATATATTAAACATAAATGATTTTAAGATTTATGCAATTTATGTTAATAGTGTGATGTACAAAAACACTAATGTATTGCCTCATCGCATCACATTAACGGGCCATGGCATTGTTGCATCTGTTCATAGTAGCTCGCTGAAATGTCGTGAAGTCATGATAAGAAAGACGGGCGAAGCCTATTTACGGCCGATTTCCAAATCTCCTCAACATATCATATATTCATATCAATCATACGATTGTACTGTCTGTAGTCTCCATGTACCAATGGAAGCATCACAAGTCAGTCGGGTGGCACTGCTCATGTTCCTTGAATCGTTGCCACGGAGATGACTGGATTATTCAGAGGGGGAAAAAAAGCTAGCACAAATACGAGACGAACTACTGAAACACCTGTACCTACATGTAACGTGCTATGACGCAGCCACCAACCCCATCGACGCCAACATCCTCATATGCTCTTCGGTGACAATGAACAGCTTGTCGTTGTCCCGGATCACGTCGATCGAGTCGATCTCCGCCCCTTCATCGTTCACGATCAGCGCGTTCTCCGCATCCAGTTTCAGTTTCTCTTCTGAAGAAACAAAGACAGACACACGGTTTAATTAATTTGATTACCACTGCAACAAGATGCAGGTAACTCGTATGTTCCAGTGCGTGGTTTCCTGCACGTACCAATGATGGCTTTGAATTCTTCCATCGTGCCGGGCAGATTGATCAGCTTGCCGGCTTCTGAGCTATGGTTTCTGACGAATGGATGGCCCATGTATATGCTCACCCTGGACCAGTGCACGCTCTCTGACCTTGTGCTCGGGATCCTCCCCTGACGACTGTCCCCCGACGAGCCGACCTCCTGGACGGCCACCGCCGCCGCCGGCGAGTCGAAGATGGTTATCGGGTGACCGACCTCCCGCCTCTGCAGGAGCTCGCGCAGCTCGGCCGGAGACACCGTCGCGGCCCGCGTGGTGGAGCCGTCATCGAGGTTCACCTTGTCCACGCTAGCCCCGTTCGTGACCAGGAACCTGGCCACGTCGGCGTGGCCCTCAGAGAGTGCGACGCGCAGGGCGGTGGCGCGGTCGTGGTCCTCCGAGTCGACGTCCAGGCCGTGCTGCAGGAGCTCCCGGAGGGTGTCGAGGTCCCCGCGCCGCGCCGCGAGGCAGAGGAGGTCGCCGGCGGCGTGCCGGATCGAGATGCGCGCGAAGTGGTACAGGATGTTGAAGATCTTGTGGTGCTTCGCCGCGATGGCGTGCCACAGCGCCGTGTTGCCCTGCGCGTCTGAAGTTAAGCAATCACGAATGGTTAGCAGCTCTTTTTTTTTTCATACTGAAGCGTACCTGATTACAAATTACTAATTACTAGCTATTTCTGATTACCCTTAATGTTTACGTTGCAAGCGTGCTTGAGTAGAACCAGCACGCAGTCCTCGTACCCCTTCGATGCTGCTATGTGCTGTGGGTGGCATTGCCAATGCCAAGAACAGTGCCCAAATTAGTACATCATATTAATCTGGATCACACCACAGAAGGTTCGAGCTGACAAAATGGTTGTGTAAAATGCAAATGCTCTTATGAGTTATGAGTCGACTTCTAGGTGTTATCTTACCAATGCAGTTCTTCCCTTGGAGTCGCCGACGTCAGGGTCCATCCCTACTTTGAGGAGATCCTCAAGGAAGCTGCTGTTCCCCGTCGCGGCGACCGTCAGGAGGTTGCACGGTATGTTGCCGTCGTCGTACTCTCCGGTGTTGTCCCCCAGCAAGTCCTCAACTTTCATGTCGTGCTTCTCAATTTGATGCTGCAACATACACAACATTATCATTTTGTGAGACCTGATGAAAGGCATGAAACAACAATTTTGTTCAGAGAAGCGTGAAGTCTGAACCATGCGTCACCTTTAGGAAGTTCCTGATGATGGCAACGCTGTCCTCGGGCTTGCTCTGCATGGCCTCCTTGAGCGTGGCCTGCTTCAGCCGCAGCAGCTGGCTCAGCGTCCTCGTCCGGAACGTGAAGCTCTGCGACCGGCCGCACAGCGCGCTCACCTCGCCGAAGATGTCACTCGTCCCCAGCGTGGCCACCACCTGCTCTCCATCGCCGTTGAAGTAGATGACCTCCACCTCACCGGAGACGACGATGTACACGTCCTCCGGCGCCTCGTTCTGCACGATCACGTCCTCCTTCGGCGGTATGTACTCCGGTTTCATCTTAGTAACCTGCGCACAACATTGATCATGGCAATCAAGAACATTCTCGTGTCATTTCCGATTTTCACATTGGTTGTTTGAAGCAAATGAATTGGTACATACATGATTCTTACCAGGAGTAGGAGTACTTCTCTTGAGACCCCCTTGAAGAGGTAGACGCCCTTGACAACGGGGAGGAAGAGGTACTCGCAGATGCTCTTGCAAATGGACTTGGGCAGCTGGTCCATGAGCTGCTGCTGGTTCAGGCTCTCTGCCCTGAACTTGAGGCACATGTAGGCTAGTATCTGCTGCTTCAGCCTCGGCGGCAGGTGGTTCCGGCCCACGAAGTTCGATGCAGCCCGAATGCTGTTCCTCTACAAAAAGAAAATCGCACTCATATTCATACATTGAATATTAAGTTTGATGATGCAATGTCAAGGGTGCTTTTGTTTTGGGTTGAATCTTACGAACTCCATGGTGCGGCGGGTTCCCTCGACGACGAGGTTGGTCATGTTGCCGATGAGGTAGGCGGTGAGGCCGAGGTTGAAGAGCATGTAGAAGATGTTGAAGATCATCTCGACGGTGTTCTCGGCGTGCAGGTCGCCGTAGCCGACGGTGGTCATGGTGGTGATGGACCAGTAGACGGACGATATGTACCGGATCCACAGGCTCGCCTGCCGGAAGTTGGGGATCACCGCGCCGATCCACGTCTTCTCCCTGTGCGGGTACCGGTCGGCGATGAGGTAGTACAGGCATCCGGCGGAGTGCACCAGGAACAGGGTAACCTGCACGTAAGCGTCCACCAGGCAAGAACGCTTTCAGATTTCAGACAAACCTCATAAAAATTCAGGCTAGTTGCACCTGTGATCTGATCGAAACAATCTGCTTACCGCGACGAGCCGTGCGCACCGAATCCAGAAGTAGCTGAACCTGATGTCCTTCTCTAGCCTGACGAATTAACTACGTGTGGTTAGGCTCAGATCATTCTGCCATTGCTGACTACTTAGAGTTCGTCGTGCGCCGAAAATGTTTTTGTTCAGTGCTGCTTACCTTGTGAAGAACTGTTTGACCTTCCTGAGACGCCAGAGCCGGAGGATACCGAGCAGGCTGTACGCGACGCCTTCCTTGACCTCGCCGGTGATGACGTAGGCCAGGCCTTGGAAAGGTATCGTCGAGGCCACGTCCATGATGAAAAACGTCGACAGATACCTACGTATGCACAGGAGTTTGCAGAGTTGCAGCGATCAATCCGATTGGAAAAAAAAACATACTTCTGACGTCCTATCATTTTTAGTTGGTTGCTTTCTGACCGACCGCATATCAGCATATATGACACGCTTAGGTCGGAGTGATTAACAAGAACTTGAACAAAAAGAATCTTCAAAATTTACATGATAATCAAAAGCAAAAATTCTAAAAGCTTGGACAAATCTTATGAAGCGCAAACTTTGCCTTTGCTTTATCCTACGCATCCATTTCGGTGGATTCCCTGTCCCATTTCTGACAACCAACTGCTCATATATATCTCCCACCTCCTCTTCTTATCTGAAGTGTGGCTGCCTTCCTTTGTTTTGTTCAAGACACACCGTAGGCTCCTCATCAATTTTTTTGATGACTCTGTCCCTGCTCAATAATCTTGTGACCTCCATCCTCATCCTCTTTCGAATGTCTGTTAGCCTGCACGGTCACCACCTCTCCTTGCAACCATGGAGATTGGAGAGTATAGTATGCGAGTGAAGACTGAAGAACTAGAGTTGCAGTTCTTTTCAAAAGAGAAAAAAAAAGAGAGCTAGAGATGCAGCAACCGTGGTTACTCGATGATGTGTGGTGGCAGCTGGTTGCTAAGAATGGCGAGGTGCTTCGTCAAATCTAGATATTGTATCTTTAGAGATTATATGATAGTGGTTGCTTTCCTTCTAATTGATTGTAGTTTGGTATTATTTGCACGCGTTTGATTTGAGATTCCATTAGACTTTAGGCGGTGGTTTTCTCTTCAATTTTTATAACATTACCTACAGTATGATTCACAAGCTTGTACATGCGAACTTCTTGTCAGTTATAAGATATTTTATTCAATTGATTTTGGGATAAGTCAATATCTGAATAAACACTGTCCCAAACTTTCTCTTCAGGATGTGTGTATTCTTGTTGCGTCCATATGTTTCGTGGGCTCATCCTCTGTTCTCTTCTCTGAGAATGAATGATAGCAAACTATCACGGAGTGGGCGGAGACATGGTAGCCAACTGCTGGGGATGATGACATATCTAATTTTCCGATAGAATAGGAGATGATTGAGTAGATGGGCTGTCAGACGTAAGGCAAATGAATTCCACTGTTGCTCTAGAATGGACGTCTAAAACGAAGCAAAGGCAATGTTTGCCAGAGGATACGCTTCCCAAATAATAGGTGCATGACCCTGTCCCGATCTATAAAACTAATAGCGCGCTCGTGTGTGTGTATATATAGACACGGAAAGCTAATCTACGTTTGCGCGCAGATTAGTTATTCTGCGTTTTGATTGGAGAAGCGTATGAAAAACATCTTACATACATTCGTGTGACGCGTGTTGACTTAACCAATTACCAACGTAGCCAGAGCACTTGGTAGCTCTGATTCACAAAACAAAATTCACCATTAGATTACTGAGACTAGAGGGACAACGTGATATAAATTTCGCTAATCAATTTACAAGTGTATGAGAATAGTTTCTATATAAAAATATAGTAATTATTGTTATCAGCTAGCAAAATTACTGTTTATTAGTGAAACTTATATCATTATGTTCCTCTCGTCGTCAATAAGCTGTTGGCGAGTTTGCCAATTAAAGTTGCCAATAAAAAGTTATGTCCAAAACAAATAAACAATAGATTTATGTACAAACAAATAACTCATTTACTAGTTGATTTCCCACCTTACTGAAAACTGCAAATTTGGTAGTAAATCAAGAATCCTCATTTTACTATTTAATACACGAACGTTTACTATCTTATTTGAAGTTACTATCGAATCAATAATGAGTCCACCCAACTAATAAAAGTATTTTCTAGTTTGTACATGAATCCGTCCTTTCTTTATTTTAGCCATATTTTTTATTGGTAACTCCGATCCATGAACGAATTTCACCATTAGATTACTGATGATAAGAGGAACAAAATGACATAAGTCTTGCTAATAAACATTAATTTTATTGACTAGTTATAGAAATTATTGTCATACAATATGTTGTATTTTTACTATCATACTATATGATAGTAATTTCTATTCCCAGTTAGCAAAATTATTGTTTATTATCGAAACTTATATCATTTTATTCCTCTCATTTTTAATAAGCTACTGGTGAAAACCATTTGCGAATCGGAGCTGCCAATTAAAAAATTATAACTAAAACAAAGAAAAAAAAAATTTATGTACAAACTATGAAACACATTAACTAGTTGGTTTGATCATGTAATTGGGACAGTCTGTTTTGCTGATTAGTGTGTAATATGACTTGATCAGATTGGGTTAATGACCCATGTGTATAATAGCTTATTCTATACAAGATGTAGAATATACATACATACATACATACATACATACATATATATATATATATATATATATATATATATATATATACATATATATATATATATATATATATAATCCATCGAAAAGAAACAAAAGGTATCACTATTTGCTCTGGCGATGTGGTCCATTTGGCCCTCTTAAGGCTGCACACAAATCTCAGTACGTACTACTCGATCGTGGTGTACGGTGTAGGCCCCGGCTGCATAATTGCTAAGGCCATAATAATGCAGTTTGTACGTATTTCTCTGGTTGCTTTCTTGACCAAAATGTCGCCAGGTGTTTCATGAAATTTCCCTAGCATACCGTCACCACTAGAAATTTAAACCACAGAATCCGTCGTAAAGACTAGATGTGGTGACAAGTATGGATACATGAACAGCAACGATCATCCATGACTCAGCCAAATAGCACATAACCCCATCAAGCAGTAAAGGACCAGAGCGAAAATTTGGCAAGTTTACTAATTAAGCTGCTAGTACCCGTAACTATCCTTACCATTTTCTGCCCAAATGCAAAGAAGACTAGAGGAAAAAATAGGAGAAATACTTTTGTCTGAATTCTGAAACTGGCAATGAAGCAAGCCTATCATGCACAACTCAACAGCTGCAAAGTGAGATGAGACATGCATGTACGTACGTACTTACTTGAAGGTTATCCTCTTCCTGTCGCGGACGAGGAGCTGCGTCCTGGAGTCGATGTAGGCGACGAAGAAGGTGAGGACGATGTCAACGGCGAAGAAGAGGTCGACGACGATGTCGGCCACCTCCAGGCCCCCCTTGGGGGAGGCGTTCATGAACGCCACCTCGAACGGGTACACCCACGCCGAGTACGCCACCAGGATCACCATGAACGTCTCCCAGCACCTAAACGCGCGCGCGATTATACCATAAAACAAATAAACGTACGTGGAGTTGATTGAGATCGCCGGCCAAACAGCATATAGCCTGCAGAGATCGACCTTATTGGTTGCAGATATGGTTGGTCACCTGTATCTGGAGTCGAGAGGCGAGATGACCCACTTGTCGCTGCCGGCGTGGGACTGGCTGTAGCCGGCCGGCACGCCGAGAGGGGGCAGGATGAGCTTGGACAGGTTCTGGAGGTTGAACGAGCCGGAGCCGGAGCCGGAGCCGGCGGCGCTGTTGCTCGTGCTCTCAGACCTCGACTCCGAGGTCCTCATTGCGGCATACAAAATCTTATTCTTAGCTAGCTTCCCACACTGCAGCCCCCTAGCTAACAACTAGCTAGCCGCTAGCTAAGATAAGACTCGCGTATTCTGCAGCCGGTCCGGCCGGGGAGAAGAGAACCCGGAGTGCCAGAGATAGAGCCAAGGAAGGCGAAAGCAAAGCGAGAATCAAATCAAGGCATCGAAATAATAGACGCAAGTGCATCCATGGATCCATCAATAATGGAGGAGGGTAAGGGAGAGGGTGCTGTCCGGGACGAAAGTGACCAGGCACAGGCCGGTGCATATCTCAAATCAATTAAAGTGTGTCGATTTGGCGGTGTGCCAGTGTGCAGAGCGCGCTCACACATCAGGCACGAACGTAGCTGATGGGCGCTGTGACTCTGAGCTCGCTACAGCTATGTATACGGAATGTTCGTTGATGTGGACTGATGCTTTGGGTCCACGCATGCCTACGTGTCCGCCTCCAACTCAAAAAGAAGAAGAAGAAAACATCGGACCATTAATAGTATACATTATAACTTTACGCAATTCCAAGTTTCAAGATTTATATTTTGCAATATAAATTTGAATTTTGGATATTTGATTTAATATTTAATTAGCAATTTTTTTAAAAACAGACGAACTGTATTAAATAAAGAGAGGAAGAGTAAAGAGTGCAAGAGAATGCACTAGGGAAAAGAAGGAAAACAAATAAACAACAAAAAGAGAAGAGGAACAGAGGAAAAAGGAAAGAGAAAAAAGGAAAAAGATCAATTCAAGTCAACCCCTGTAATAAAACACCTTTTAAGTCCTCGAGGGCCCGCAAAGGACCCTAAATTTTATTTTGAGATCTCTCTTTACTTGTGAAAGAGAGGATTGAGAGGTAGATCCAATTTACACTCTCAACCTTTGAATTAAGGGCATTGCTACCTATTTCCTTTCTTTTCTTTAAAATTAATATATCTCTAAACCAACTATTAAATCACAACCTTCCATCAAGTTAAGGACAAAATGTTTTCAGACACTTTTCAAATTAATATATCTCTAACACAACTACTCCTTCGAATGTAAGGGTGCACCAATTTAGGCCCCGTTTGGCAACTTGGAATCGAACTGTTTCTACTAGAATCTGGAATAAACCCAGCCAAACGGGCTAAAACTCGGAATGTTTCTTATTTTTCCACGCCGTGGCTGAATCACCCTCAACTCCGTTTCTACTAGAATCTGGAACCGTACCAAACGGTTTCCAGACAATGATTGTGATTCTACCTGAAACGTTTCTACCAAGAATCTAGAACCGTTTACGTTTCTACTAGAATCTGAAATCGTACCAAACGAGGCCTAAGCTCTTATTTTCTTTTTTCTTTTTCCAAATGATTCAATGAGAGGATCAAGAATTAGGAAAAGTAATTAGAGAATCGAGGGCGTTAGTGGTGGCGACCCTGAACACCCGTATCTCTCTTTGTTTTGTTGTTACATTTGTTTTAGGTGCTATGCATGTATACGTGAACAGAGATCAAGCCCGAAACGGATCACGATTATCTTTCATGTTAAAATGTTATCTGTTCAACAAATATTCTTTTCAAACGGAACTTTGAAGGATCGTTGGCGCTAAATACCCCTAAACAGTGTCTAGATACGCTAATCGACACTAAACAGCGGAAGAAATAATTAAAAAGTAATAAACCAAGAGACTAAGACAAGGGAATCAATCACAATAATTAAACTGGAATTCACACTTTTGCATTAAATCAATCAACGTGTCAAAGCATGAATTTCATCACATAAAGTTCAATCTAGAATTTATACCCTCATACGCCTGCTCATTTGTTGCTCCGTGCACTATCGTGCCGCTCCAGCGCGCTGCGCTCTGCGCTTGCTACCGCATCGGCTCTGCCGAGCGATCCTGTCAGCGCCGCTTGCACTTGTTGCCTGGGAACGATCGGCCTCCGGCCGAACTCGATCTGCCATCGCAGCTCTTGGCGCTCACGCCGATCGTCCTCCGTCCGTTGCGTTGCGCCAAATCGGCCGATCCAGACGCCGTCGCTTGATTCGTTACCTTCGCCTGACGCTCTGCCTCCGATCAGACTGTCTTGACAACGCTGCGTCGACGGACGCTCGCCGTTCCGCTCCTTTCTTTCTTTGTCGATCTACCTCTACGCTCCAGCTAATCTCTTTTTTATTCACGCTCTGCCAATAATCCAGGAGCCCCTCGCTGCTCCTTTTATTTGCTGCCGTTGCTCTCGAGTGGGCCTCCACCAAACCGCTTTGCTTTTCCGTTTCCGATTAGACCTCCACTTCTAGTCGCTCACGATATCAGCTGACCATGCATGACATGCTTGATTTGGTCTCAATGTCTGCATGCACTAAGCGACTCGGCCGCATGCACTTGCATCACACGCACACACATAACCCATGCATGCTACACCAGGCACTTAACACACATGCATGCACACACTCGTTTTTTATTTTTCTTTTGTACATATTAGTCAATGCATACTAATCACAATTTATTTCTTGGCAAATCACTCAACACAAAAAATATAAATCAACAATCTCCCCCTTGATGAGTGATTTGACAACATACTCCAAAGAAAATTCAAAATAGCTCCCCCTTAATAAAAACCCTCCCTCTCAACAGAAGACCAAATCATGCAAACACTATCTCTCCCCCTAAACGAATGAACTCATTCTATCTCTCCCCCTGGAAAAATGCAACTCATACAAATCAATGAAATCTCTCCCCCTTTGTCAAAACACACATCAAGAATAGCACAAGAAAGAAAATGAATAAATGCCATGAAATGCAAACCTAAAAAGCATTGAAAATTATTCAAGGTGAACACAAATATTATAGCAATTAATTTCCACACTCCAAAATTCAGAAACTGCCCCATAGTCAAGTAGAAACCACTGATTTTGAGTAAGAAGTTTATAAGATTACAATAAACTCATGGACAGATGAATAAGCACACTCAGACAAAATAGATAATATATAAAAAAATATCCCATGTGTTAAAGATACTAGATTTGAGCACATATAACATACCAGACTCACAATTATCTGTCCAAAGCTGCTATTTTCAAATACTTCCTTCTTCTTCTTTTTCATAAATAAATCTCACAAACCCTGTTTTTTTAACAGGTATGGCAAGGTTGAGCTTGCATCTTTTTCCTATATGGCAATTATTTTATTGCATCTTGTCATGTGCAGGTATGGCGAGGTTGACCTCACATCTTTTTCTAATTTGGCAAGTGACATTACACAGTCAATCTTGCATCTTTTGCCCTGCATTTTTATAAGCAATCCCAAGAACTCATCATGATCATCTGGCTTTAACACAAATAGCTCAAAAATAGTACTCAAAAACACATTAGGAATTTTGATTTTGAAAAATAGCCCATGTGACAAATTTATACAATCCAGTAGAAAACTGTAAGATCATAAACATCCCACTCTCTACTAGTAATAAACAACTCAACTAAGTTGACTTTGTCATGGAAAATTGTCATGTGAAAGTTCACTGCTATAAAAATAAGTATTCAACAAGTATAATAAACAATGCTTGTACTATATGATATGCAAGACTATTCTACATGACATTGTTGGAGTGCATTTTTTAACAAGTTTTTAGGAACCCAAATAGTTTTAACACCGTTTACATGAGAAAATCTTTTCAACTGATTGCTATCAAATGAAGGGTCACAAGACATCAATTTTCTTTGGTTTACCAGTCTATTCATTCCAAAATGAGCATTGTAATGTTGCTGAAAATTTGTTTCATTTGACTTATATCCATGATTACTAAAAGCATAACAATTTCTAGCATAATGACCAAATTTACCACAATTGTAGCAATTCACATGATGAAAAGTATCCCAATATTTTGGACCAACATTAGCATAACAATTTACTTTCATGTGTCCAAATTTGCCACACCCAAAACATCTCATAAGTTTCTTTTCAGTCATCACATTATCAGAAGGACACAAAAGAACAGGTTTTCCATTAACCACAGGTTTATGAACATTGTTATCCTTTTTATAACCTACACCTTCTTTCATGAATGAGCATTTTGAAGTATCAAGAATCATGTTCAAATTTTTCTCACCATTTGTCATCTTTTCCAAAGTAGCTTTCAAGTAATTATTTTGTTGGGCTAGATCAGGGCACCGAGTACAAAGATATGCATAAGGACGTTTCTCTAGTTCAATTAATTTCTTCCTAAGCCCAACAAGATTCTCACACCCAAATTCTTTTGTTAATACAGATACTTGCTTCTCCAAATTTGATGAATCAGTTGAATTTTTTAAAGAAACTATCTCTTTTTCTAACACAATGCACTTATCACATGAAGAATGACAAGATTTCAGCAAAGCATTTTCACTTCTATAAAATTCACATGTCTCACAAGTGGCATTCTCAAGATCAGCAACTTTTCTTTTTAATTTGGCACAAGAACCACAATTTTCACCACTTTTATTAACCATGAGATTAAGTTTTTCATTTTCTAGTTTCAATTTTTTTCATTTATTTATCAAGGCATCACGAATTTTTTCTTGTAATTTAAAAGCTTCCAAAGTTTCAGAATCATTTACCTCATCTTCATCTTCATCATCAGCATCTTCACTTTCTGACGTTTCAAGACAAACGTCCCTCCCAACAAGGCAAATATCTGCTATATCATCATCCTCTCCAAGTGTAGCCAAAGGATCATTGTCGTCCTCATCATCATCTGAAAAGTCAAGCTCCTCCACAATGTTCAAGAATGCTTTCTGAAGTGACTTCTTCATCTTGGAACCTGAAAATTTCTTCTTTCGAAAAGGACTAGAATTCTTGTTAGCAAGTTTGGGACAATCACTCTTATAATGACCAAATTCATTGCAATTGAAGCATTTTATGAGATCACTTTTACTTTTGCCAAACTTGGTTTTCAAAACATTAGAAACCTTTCTAGAAAGACTAGCAAGTGCATCAAAATCCATATCATCAATATCAATATCCTTTTGTTTATTTTTCTCAACAGTGGCAAGAGCAATAGGAACATCATGAGTATTATGATTAATTTGACTGAGACCCATCTCATATATCTTTAAAGAACCAAGCAAAGCATCTAATTTCAATGTACTCAAGTCCTTAGATTCAGTTATTGCAGTTACTTTAAAATGCCATACCCTTTGATCTAAAGATCTAAGTAACTTTCTACATTGATCTTCCTGAGATAACACTTTTCCAAGAGATGTAAGTTTGTTAACCAATTCATTAAAACGAGCAGCAAAGTCATTAATAGTTTCCCCAGTTTTCATAGCAAACAATTCATACTCACGAGTAAACAATTCAATT
Source organism: Rhipidocladum racemiflorum (assembly GCA_036346355.1). NCBI lineage: Eukaryota > Viridiplantae > Streptophyta > Magnoliopsida > Poales > Poaceae > Rhipidocladum > Rhipidocladum racemiflorum. The sequence goes on along the minus strand of CM070578.1, from coordinate 10,805,432 downwards.
TTAGCATTTTTGACATCATTAGTGCCCTCATGAGTAATTTTCAAAGATTCCCAGATTTCATAAGCAGTTTTCATACTAGAGATCTTATTAAATTCATCCTTAGACAAAGCACCATAAAAATAACTCATTGCTTTTTGATTCAAGGTGTGAAGATCTTTTTGTTCCTTGGTGATAATATTCTCAGGTTTAACATATTTAGTTTCTACAATTTCCCATAATTCATAGCTCTGAGATTGTAAAAAAGATTGCATGCGCACTTTCCAATAAGGGTAATCATCACCATTAAAAATAGGAGGTTTAGTCATAGAGAAAGTGCTAAACTGCGCCATAACTCCTAATCGCAAGATTAGATCTAAAGCTAACCTTGCTCTGATACCAATTGAAGGATCGTTGGCGCTAAATACCCCTAAACAGTGTCTAGATACGCTAATCGACACTAAACAGCGGAAGAAATAATTAAAAAGTAATAAACCAAGAGACTAAGACAAGGGAATCAATCACAATAATTAAACTGGAATTCACACTTTTGCATTAAATCAATCAACGTGTCAAAGCATGAATTTCATCACATAAAGTTCAATCTAGAATTTATACCCTCATACGCCTGCTCATTTGTTGCTCCGTGCACTATCGTACGCTCCCATTGCCGCCATTGCCTTGCTACCGCATCGGCCTGCTGCCGAAGCGATCTGTCAGCGCCATGCACGTTGTTCGGGAAACGATCGGCCTCCGGCCGAACTTCGATCTGCCGCCATCGACTCTTCGCGCGCCACCGCCGATCGTCCTCCGTCCGTTGCGTTGCCGCAAATCTGGCCGATCCCGACGCCGTCGCCAGTTCGTTGCCTTCGCCTGACGCTCTCTGCCTCCGATCAGACCTGTCTTGACACAACGCGTCGACGGACGCTCGCCGTTCCGCTCCTTTCTTTCTTTGTCGATCTACCTCTACGCTCCAGCTAATCTCTTTTTTATTCACGCTCTGCCAATAATCCAGGAGCCCCTCGCTGCTCCTTTTATTTGCTGCCGTTGCTCTCCGAGTGGGCCTCCAGCCGAAACCGTTTGCTTTTCCGTTTCCGATTAGACCTCCACTTCTAGTCGCTCACGATATCGCGACCATGCATGACATGCTTGATTTGGTCTCAATGTGCGCATGCACTAAGCGACTCGGCCGCATGCACTTGCATCACACGCACACACGCAACCCATGCATGCTACACCAGGCACTTAACACACATGCATGCACACACTCGTTTTTTATTTTTCTTTTGTACATATTAGTCAATGCATACTAATCACAATTTATTTCTTGGCAAATCACTCAACACAAAAAATATAAATCAACAATCTCCCCCTTGATGAGTGATTTGACAACATACTCCAAAGAAAATTCAAAATAGCTCCCCCTTAATAAAAACCCTCCCTCTCAACAGAAGACCAAATCATGCAAACACTATCTCTCCCCCTAAACGAATGAACTCATTCTATCTCTCCCCCTGGAAAAATGCAACTCATACAAATCAATGAAATCTCTCCCCCTTTGTCAAAACACACATCAAGAATAGCACAAGAAAGAAAATGAATAAATGCCATGAAATGCAAACCTAAAAAGCATTGAAAATTATTCAAGGTGAACACAAATATTATAGCAATTAATTTCCACACTCCAAAATTCAGAAACTGCCCCATAGTCAAGTAGAAACCACTGATTTTGAGTAAGAAGTTTATAAGATTACAATAAACTCATGGACAGATGAATAAGCACACTCAGACAAAATAGATAATATATAAAAAAATATCCCATGTGTTAAAGATACTAGATTTGAGCACATATAACATACCAGACTCACAATTATCTGTCCAAAGCTGCTATTTTCAAATACTTCCTTCTTCTTCTTTTTCATAAATAAATCTCACAAACCCTGTTTTTTTAACAGGTATGGCAAGGTTGAGCTTGCATCTTTTTCCTATATGGCAATTATTTTATTGCATCTTGTCATGTGCAGGTATGGCGAGGTTGACCTCACATCTTTTTCTAATTTGGCAAGTGACATTACACAGTCAATCTTGCATCTTTTGCCCTGCATTTTTATAAGCAATCCCAAGAACTCATCATGATCATCTGGCTTTAACACAAATAGCTCAAAAATAGTACTCAAAAACACATTAGGAATTTTGATTTTGAAAAATAGCCCATGTGACAAATTTATACAATCCAGTAGAAAACTGTAAGATCATAAACATCCCACTCTCTACTAGTAATAAACAACTCAACTAAGTTGACTTTGTCATGGAAAATTGTCATGTGAAAGTTCACTGCTATAAAAATAAGTATTCAACAAGTATAATAAACAATGCTTGTACTATATGATATGCAAGACTATTCTACATGACATTGTTGGAGTGCATTTTTAACAAGTTTTTAGGAACCCAAATAGTTTTAACACCGTTTACATGAGAAAATCTTTTCAACTGATTGCTATCAAATGAAGGGTCACAAGACATCAATTTTCTTTGGTTTACCAGTCTATTCATTCCAAAATGAGCATTGTAATGTTGCTGAAAATTTGTTTCATTTGACTTATATCCATGATTACTAAAAGCATAACAATTTCTAGCATAATGACCAAATTTACCACAATTGTAGCAATTCACATGATGAAAAGTATCCCAATATTTTGGACCAACATTAGCATAACAATTTACTTTCATGTGTCCAAATTTGCCACACCCAAAACATCTCATAAGTTTCTTTTCAGTCATCACATTATCAGAAGGACACAAAAGAACAGGTTTTCCATTAACCACAGGTTTATGAACATTGTTATCCTTTTTATAACCTACACCTTCTTTCATGAATGAGCATTTTGAAGTATCAAGAATCATGTTCAAATTTTTCTCACCATTTGTCATCTTTTCCAAAGTAGCTTTCAAGTAATTATTTTGTTGGGCTAGATCAGGGCACCGAGTACAAAGATATGCATAAGGACGTTTCTCTAGTTCAATTAATTTCTTCCTAAGCCCAACAAGATTCTCACACCCAAATTCTTTTGTTAATACAGATACTTGCTTCTCCAAATTTGATGAATCAGTTGAATTTTTTAAAGAAACTATCTCTTTTTCTAACACAATGCACTTATCACATGAAGAATGACAAGATTTCAGCAAAGCATTTTCACTTCTATAAAATTCACATGTCTCACAAGTGGCATTCTCAAGATCAGCAACTTTTCTTTTTAATTTGGCACAAGAACCACAATTTTCACCACTTTTATTAACCATGAGATTAAGTTTTTCATTTTCTAGTTTCAATTTTTTTCATTTATTTATCAAGGCATCACGAATTTTTTCTTGTAATTTAAAAGCTTCCAAAGTTTCAGAATCATTTACCTCATCTTCATCTTCATCATCAGCATCTTCACTTTCTGACGTTTCAAGACAAACGTCCCTCCCAACAAGGCAAATATCTGCTATATCATCATCCTCTCCAAGTGTAGCCAAAGGATCATTGTCGTCCTCATCATCATCTGAAAAGTCAAGCTCCTCCACAATGTTCAAGAATGCTTTCTGAAGTGACTTCTTCATCTTGGAACCTGAAAATTTCTTCTTTCGAAAAGGACTAGAATTCTTGTTAGCAAGTTTGGGACAATCACTCTTATAATGACCAAATTCATTGCAATTGAAGCATTTTATGAGATCACTTTTACTTTTGCCAAACTTGGTTTTCAAAACATTAGAAACCTTTCTAGAAAGACTAGCAAGTGCATCAAAATCCATATCATCAATATCAATATCCTTTTGTTTATTTTTCTCAACAGTGGCAAGAGCAATAGGAACATCATGAGTATTATGATTAATTTGACTGAGACCCATCTCATATATCTTTAAAGAACCAAACAAAGCATCTAATTTCAATGTACTCAAGTCCTTAGATTCGATTATTGCGATTACTTTAAAATGCCATACCCTTTGATCTAAAGATCTAAGTAACTTTCTACATTGATCTTCCCGAGATAACACTTTTCCAAGAGATGTAAGTTTGTTAACCAATTCATTAAAACGAAAGCGACAAAGTCATTAATAGTTTCCCAGTTTTCATAGCAAACAATTCATACTCACGAGTAAACAATTCAATTTTAGCATTTTTGACATCATTAGTGCCCTCATGAGTAATTTTCAAAGATTCCCAGATTTCATAAGCAGTTTTCATACTAGAGATCTTATTAAATTCATCCTTAGACAAAGCACCATAAAAATAACTCATTGCTTTTTGATTCAAGGTGTGAAGATCTTTTTGTTCCTTGGTGATAATATTCTCAGGTTTAACATATTTAGTTTCTACAATTTCCCACAATTCATAGCTCTGAGATTGTAAAAAAGATTGCATGCGCACTTTCCAATAAGGGTAATCATCACCATTAAAAATAGGAGGTTTAGTCATAGAAAAAATGCTAAACTGCGCTATAACTCCTAATCGCAAGATTAATCTGAGCTAACCTTGCTCTGATACCAATTGAAGGATCGTTGGCGCTAAATACCCCTAAACAGAGTTTAGAAACGCTACCGACACTAAACAGCGGAGGACATAATTAAAATAGTACTATACCAAGAGACTAAGACAAGGGAATCAATCACAATAATTAAACCGGAATTCACACTTTTGCATTAAATCAATCAACGTGTCAAAGCATGAATTTCATCACATAAAGTTCAATCTAGAATTTATACCCTCATACGCCGCCATTTGTTGCTCCGTGCACTATCGCGCTCCGCCATTGCCTGCTTGCTACCGCATCGGCTCTGCCGAGCGATCTGTCGGCGCCGCGCACGCTGTTGTTCGGAACGATCGGCCTCGGCCGAACTTCGATCTGCCATCGCAGCTCTTCGCTGCCACCGCCGATCGTCCTCCGTCCGTTGCGTTGCCGCAAATCTGGCCGATCCCGACGCTGCCGCTGATTCGTTGCCTTCGCTGGCGCTCTGCCTCCGATCAGACCTGTCTTGACACAACGCGTCGACGGACGCTCGCCGTTCCGCTCCTTTCTTTCTTTGTCGATCTACCTCTACGCTCCAGCTAATCTCTTTTTTATTCACGCTCTGCCAATAATCCAGGAGCCCCTCGCTGCTCCTTTTATTTGCTGCCGTTGCTCTCCGAGTGGGCCTCCAGCCGAAACCGTTTGCTTTTCCGTTTCCGATTAGACCTCCACTTCTAGTCGCTCACGATATCAGCAGCCATGCATGACATGCTTGATTTGGTCTCAATGTCTGCATGCACTAAGCAGCTCCAGCCGCATGCACTTGCATCACACGCACACACGCAACCCATGCATGCTACACCAGGCACTTAACACACATGCATGCACACACTCGTTTTTGATTTTTCTTTTGTACATATTAGTCAATGCATACTAATCACAATTTATTTCTTGGCAAATCACTCAACACAAAAAATATAAATCAACAAACTTCTATATATACTTTCACTCTTAATACATATTATATAAATCTTAAAGTAAATTAATAAGTAAATAGTCATTATCTACCATTCATTTATGTCACTTTTAAAAAGAAAAACATCGAAACATCTCTCATTGTTTTCTATATATATACATGTTATTCATCTGTTCTACCCGTTTTCAATCCAATTCTATCGTGTATTTGTTCCATACCTGTATCTCAAATAATTTAAATTTGTATCTATATCTCACTTATCTATATCTAACTCTAAATCTAAGAAAAGAAAATATAGATCAGATACGAAAAAGAGAGTATCCGTTCGCATCCGAGCAGAAGAAAGCCAAGGCTTCGAGTTCATATACGCGCACGCAAAACGGTGGCTCGGTGCTTGCTTAACTGCTTTTACTGCCTGTGTGGTGTGGAGTGAAAAGTGCAGTTAAATGGTAAATAGGGCATGTGGGGCCAACTGGCAGAGAGATGCGCAGCAAAATTACACTCCTCTTCCAGATAAATGTAAACAAATACTCCGAGCGCAGGCCCAGATACTGGAATCTATATGGGCCTATATAGCCAGTAAAGAATTGGGTCATAACGAAACCATACAATGGAATAAACACAGCACAAGTCCAGACGCTGGAACTGACATGGGCCTTAAGCCCAAAAAGAAATTACCCAAACCCAGCAAGAACGGAGCTCAAAGCTTTTTGCTATACAAATCCTAACATAATTGTCTGCTTCCCCCTACTTTTCTTTGGGCTTTTAATCCATCCACTAATTAGAAGAAATTAAAAAATCTCCAAGGTCCAAACACAAACACATAGGCCGTCCTATCAAATACTACTCGCCAGAGATGAAATGGGCCGGGCCGACACAGTGATCCCCAAGGAAATGACGAAAATATCATCCAAAGTCCAAACACAAAAAACTAATGCGAAGTTCTTGCTTCCTCTTGAAATTGACGGGTTCTTCGTAGCCTCGTAACACTGAACTGCTCTGTCCAGTTTAGTCATCGGTGTATTGAACGCTGGGCTACTGGAGGACCAGTAGAGGCTAGTAAAAGATCACATCAACTGGACTACTGGAGTGCACGGGCAATTTGATCGACCAGCTGTTGAAAAAACTCGCCCTTTCGTTTCTGAGACTCTTGGGGGAGAGAGAGAAGAAAAAAAAGCTTGCTTGACGCGGCACTTGCGCAGAAATTTTTTGGCAAAAGGCGCAAGGTTCTCTCTCTTTTGTGAGCCTCTGATTGTTTGTTTCGACATTTTGATGTCATCAAAGAATGTGCTGCGACATTACCCCCTGGAAAGGAGCGACGACTTGCGAGATGCGGTGCTGCTGCAGTGAAACTCCCTGCTTTTCCGGTGCTTCAGTTCAGCTACAAAGGACAACTAGAGCCCTGCTGATCTGACCGGCCTTTTCTTTTCTTCGTTTTATCAGGGCAGTTTCATCTTCTTTCCTGTTGACCCACCAAATTGCTACTTCTGCCGCCCTTGCCCTTTTTTTTTTCCATCTTGATTTTCTCCAAAGTGTTGTGCATGTTGATTTCCTTAATTGAGTCCTTTGACTCCTTTCGAACAGTCGAATTAGTTGAAAATTTTGCATGATGCCATTTCACCCCAGTTTTCATCACAGAGGGTTTCAAGCAATCACGTAAAGTCCAAAATATAGAAACCTTTATTTCCCCTGTACAAATTCACATTTAGAGTTCGTCAAGCCGAGATACAAAGAAAATGCAATGGAGCAGCATCTTGTTGTGTTACCTCGAGACCCAAGGACCGAATCCTGGAACATTTTGGTCCCTCATGCGCCGCAAGTGTAGTGGACCACACCTTTCGCCAATCTTGCGTAGAATCCAAAGGTCCAACCTATTGTTTAGTCACACAGTAGAAACCAATAGCAGCTTCATATCCGATGCAGTTGTCCCTGCTTGTTCTTTACTCCAGTATATACTCCAAGCTTCCACTAAAAAATTAAACAGGCATTCGTATGGCATGGCAATAATGCAATCTTATGCTAGTATTGTTTGATCAATGTCTGACAACGATAATTACAAGGAGTTGAATAACTGTCAGTATTTGCTATTACCGTTTGGCAAAGGAGAACGAACTCCTCTGGTAGCTTTTCCTGTGTCCCCAAAACATGCTGTGCTTTAATTAGGCTTGAATTTTCTTTTCCTTCGCATTACCAATCATTTTGAGTAGTTTTCTTTCTGCCTTGTCATTTCCCCTTGGTTCTTCTCTCTTGCATCCCCTCTTTCTTCTCCTTTTATCAAGTGTCGACAAAAGCGAGAAGCTACAATAACGAGCTGCTCTGCTCACCGAATAGGCTAGGGGCACGACTGCTAACTACGAGTAATGATAGGCGTGGACGTCAGTGTATTCAGCCATCCAATCGAAAAAGGAATTGAACCGAGTAGAGACACGCACACACGTGAGAAGTGCCATACGCCTAGCCAACTCATCATTAAGAGTTGTGATGCTTTGCTTTCTAAGTTAACCATCACACTTAACGCCAGCGTCAGGGTGGACCTAACGATGGGTAAGGAGGGCTAGCGAACACTCTACTAGCGGTGGTACTGTGGATATCCCTAGCACCGCAAGCCAAAAGACGACGCTGGGCAGGCACGAGCAGCGAGCCAATGATGAGCGGCGGGGCCGAGGCGACGGCGAGCGATGGGCTATAGGCAGGGCCGTTTTTGGACCGGTGCAATAGGTGCTGTCGCTTAGGGCTCACGATGGTGAGGGGCCTTGGCTCATGTAAGTATATAACACATATATGGTCATGGAGTTATCCAATCAATCGACACCGACGTTGCGGCCTTCGGCCTTCGGCTCGACGCTCCCGTCCCGTGACTGCCACGATCCATTCCCAATCCCCGTCAAACAACAATATGTCAAACTTTTGGGATATGATGGCTCGCAGGTGGTAGATGGTATATGATGACTCTTATTTAGCATGGTCTAGCTTTTGGGATATGGAACATGAGACTACCTCTACAATTATTCTCTCCCTCCTCTCTATCTCTCTTCTATCATTGATATCAGGATATGTCATGTGCTAGCTAGACATCTTACATCGCACTGGATCACATATTTTGATCATATCATGTATTAGTTTTTAGAGGGGATATATCATGTATTAGTCATATTTGCAACCAGATCGCTTATTTTGATTATATATTATGTATGTGTCATCTTTGCAACTGAAGAAATGTTTTGATTATATACTTAACATATGCCTTTGCAATTAATAGATAAAAATATTTTTATATTGCTGAAATCAAGGGCCCTATTTCTCGAATTGCACTAGGGCCCCTAACATATGAGGAACAGCCCTGCGTCCAACCGCCTCGGCGCCACCGGCCGGCCCTGGTAACCCTGCCCGTCTAGAGAGAGCAATCTAGTAGATATCTCCGATACCATCGCTTTAGATCTGAACTCGAATAAAATACTATTTATCTAAATCCTACTAAATTTTAGGGATACAGATATGTGTCTATACCCGAACCTGAGTACCCGATATGCAATAGGTACTCATAAGTAGAGATGGGCACGTGGTTAGAGGAGGAAGGAGAAGGCGGAGTTGGCAGGCATACCAAGCCCTAGCCGCCGCTGCCTGCTGCTGACAGCAAGGTCTTGGCCACCTACCTCGGCCTCAACTTTGTGCTCTTCCTCGCCTCCCTCCCTGTCGGTTACCCTAGCGCTCGCCACCTCGCCTCCCTCCAGTCGTGCGGTCGCGTGCTCGCTACGCGCCTCCTCGCCACCGATAACTAGCTCCACTAGCTGTGCCCGCGTCCCCGTGAGGATGCCCGGGCCAATGCCTACGCCGTTGAGATCTTTGCCGCCCACCGTGCAGCCTGGATGGGGGTCGAGCGCCGCCGCCTCGCGCGCTCCGTGGAGGCCAAGGCCATCGCGGTGTGGGTCCTCGTTGAGCGGCTCGAGTGCCAGGCCATTGAGCATGACGAGCTCCTCTCCGCGCTCCTATCGACTACGCGCCCCACTGACGTTGACTTCTGCGGCAGCGAGGGGGAGATCGGGCCGGCATGGGGGAATAGGGAGTAGGGGGATTTGGGGAATGGCATGCCCAATGGAATTAGAGAGTTAGTTTTTTTTAATATATATTTCATAAAAATGGGGTCCACATATCATATGATATCAATTAGGTATCCATATGTATAAATGATACCCACGTCTATCCTATGATCATATCGGGTATCTATCTAAATCCGAAAATCTATAAATTGAAAATACCATCCGTATCCATTCTTATCGAATCAGGCATCACATGTATGAACGCAGGAAAACACTGCAAAAACGGGACCAAAACGCCACCATCTCGACCCGTCCATCGCTTGGATCGTAACGGATGCGGACCACACTATTTTTTGTCTGGCACTACCTGTGTCCCCTGCAGCTGAAGTGCATGTCCCTCCTTTAACTCCTCCCCGATCAAGAGTCTCGCATCGTGGTGCGCGAACGAAAGGGACCGTGGCTGAAACAACCCTAAATTTCAAAATGAAATTGAATTGAAACTTCTTTTGCTTTTCATTTGGAATTTAAATTTGAATTTGGATTTGGTTTTCGTTTTGGGCCAAATTCTTTTGGGCCTTTCGGCCCACTCCTTTTCCTGGACCAGTAGGCCAGCCACTTGGCGGCCAGGACCGATCTCCTCCCAGACCGCGTCTGCCTTGCATTTGTTCACGCCACGCCTCACACTGCAATCTGCCAGTCGTGCGAGCTCATGAGCTCTCTCTCTCTCTCTCTCTCTCTCTCTCTCTCGCCACTGAGCGCTATATAAGCCGCCCTAGCCCCCGCCTTCATCCCTCGCCCTGCTTCCCCGCCTTGCCGGTGAGGCCCCTCTCCCCTGTGCCCTCTCCTTCCCCGCTTTCGGCCGCCGTCGCCGCCCACCTCCCCAGAAACCCTAGCTTCCCCGTCGCTTCGAGCTGGGCCGGCCCAGCTCGGCCCGGACACGCTCACCCGCGCACGCTGTTCGTGGGCCAGGTCGGCCCACCACTGTGCGGCCTGGTCCACTTTCTTTATCCTTTTTAATTTTTGGATTTTTTATTAATTAATTAATCCGAAAATTCGTTAATAGCCCAGAAAATCCCGAAAAATTCCGTAAACCCCAGAAGCTTCCCAAATACATTTTCCGAACCGTTTCGATCCTCTGAGTCCAAAAATGACCTCCGCTCTGCATTCCGGAGTCTCCAAAATTCTGAAATGACCAAATTTCCCTCCGTTCTCTCCCGGCCCTGTTTTCGCTTCTCTCCGATTCTTTCTGTTTTTTTTCAATTGTTTTCTTGTATTTGTTTGTTTATCAGTTCCCAGTTCTTGTGCTAGATCCGACCGTTGAGAAGTTCGAGGAGCAGCCGCAGTACCTGGAGCAGGAGCCGGACCCGACAGGAGACAGGCACAACTACGTCGACTACGGTTCAGCCGATCTGATCGTCGAGCAAGGCAAGCCGTACACCGTTGATCATGTTGAACCTATTCATGCCATGTTATACTTAGTAATTATTTTATATCGCATTATTTTATTGTATGTTGAAGTATTGAAAACTGTTATTTTGGAATGACATAATACCTAGATAATGCCAAATTGCTCATGGGACTTCCTTGAAAAATATTGAACCATATTAAATCCTTTGTAATCCTAGATTTAACTATTGCCTTGTTAAGTTAGTTACTATTACTCCTGTTAGTCAGTTCAAATGCTTTTAAAATAGAAATAAAATGCTGTCAAACCTCTGGTTCAGGTGTTTGTAAAAATGCTACAGTCTGGGGGACAATATTTGATTAATCCTGGAGTGGATGAGAATCCGATCCCCGACTGATGAGTAAGCCTTTGGTTTGTCTGGTGGCTGGTACCGTGAGTATCGGAATGGGTTTGTGAATTGAAAGGCTTGGTCTTTGGCATTGTAAGGTCAATAACCCCCTTGAGCAAAGTAAATAACTTAAGTTCCCGCTCAACCACAGGTCGGACTAGTCATTAGGCCTGTCTCCAACATAGCTTAGTAAGTTAGTCATTCCTGAAATAAAATCTAACTAATTTGGTGGTACTATTCAGGCCACCTACTTAGCTTCTTGTATCTTAGGTTCTTAGCTGCTCGTCTTCCTGATCGCGGCATGACATGCAAAGTAAATTAATGGGTTAAATCCTCAAGCGTGAGTGCAGCTTTGGTTGGTGAATTGGTGAGCACTCCGGGCGGTGCAGCAAATTATATGATGTGAACCGGTATTTACAGCGTTTTTGCTGGTCCCGGACTGGAGATGCATCGCCGAGAGCTCCGTACTGGTCCAGGAGCGAGTGACAATACAGTTGCAGCTGCGCAAGTTACAGTTCTGGGTTTTCTGGCCCATCCATACACAATCGCATATCCATCTCTTTTAATTAAATGGAAGACGGTGACGATGAAGATGCAAGGCAGGTAGGCCATGGTGGGACAACAAACAGTGACAGTGGGGGGCATATGAGGTGTTGGGGATGATGGTATGATACCGCTACACTGTCTGCATGACCATGGTTTGTTTGTACCCACCCTGCTTCCCTAGTGCTCTTGCCCCTTCCAAATTTAAAATTACGGTGATGTTTGAACCATCCAGGGTTCACATGTCAGTGAGATATTATAAGACAAATAATCAAAGACCGATCAACTTCGGGGCAAATCATCAATTTTTCTCACTGTGGAGTGGGTGGAAGCATACTAAAGTTGGAAACTCGGAACCCTCTATCTTTGAGCTCCCACCTTAACTCCTATGCATTGCAGGTGCCAAGTGAGCTACAACACAATAAGAAATCTTTTGTATTGCACAACAAATGTTTCAGTCCAAGTTACCTGCATCGATAGTGAAATACGTACATAAATCTCGAGATAAGACGCGCGAAGATTCTGATCGCAACCGCTCCCGACCGGGCCATATGGAGGAAACCTAGGATTGGAGACACATCCAGTGGCCCTAGATAACACCACGGCACACAGGCATGACAATTGACAATGGCGCCTGTCCATGCCATCAATGATGAGGATAAAGATGGAGCAACACACACGCGACATGGTTCCCATGCAGTCCCTTAAGAACTACAATTTAAACAATTGCGCGTGAGCCGTTGGATCGAAAAGAGACGGCTCAGATTGACCCAAAAGTACTGTAGCAAAATGATGATGTACGGCCGTTCGTTTGCTCGATCAGACAATCCACGTCTATAAGGACTGCTTAAGTTGCAGTCCCCGCGAGGACTGCATTTGATCTCTGTCCAACACACAGGTTGCCCCTGGAAAGAAGATCACAGTAACAATGCCCCAGAGGAGTTATCACATCATCTCCCTCCATTACCATCACAGGGCAGAGACGAAGAAAAAGGAAGGTTCTTCAGGTACAGAGGGGGATCATGGCCAAGCTGGACATGCATAATGTGGTGGTGGCTTGCCCTTTTGGTTTTTCTAGGCCCTGCTTGTGTAGTCAAAAGGGAAAGTTCTTGCACCCGCACACACACTCCTCTCCACAAATCTTGAGTAAGCCAAGACCTAAGTGATCTTTATCTATCTTTCATTTATATTTTAATACTTATGCGCTAAGTAATCATTATCTACTTTTCATTCGTACTTTAATATTTATACAACTTAAACAAAATGCATATAAGCACCCCTCGTCTATCTACAGCTTGCATGTGCTTGCTTTGCTCTGCCTTGCTTTTATCTGGACTTTGCTTTTTGTTAATTGTGCTTTTATCTGGTCTTTGCTTTTTGTTAATTGTACCACCCAATCATGGTTTACGCCCATCATTAGCAGCATAAAACACTTGGACCATGCCTGCTTTTGGTTTAGCCTGTGCTCTTAATTTGTCTTGCCATTGTCAGGAAGCTTCATGCAAATGAGATGCAAAAGTTGTCCTTTTTGCCTAATTAGGAATGGCATCAGTACCCCAGTACAAAAGAGGTACAATGTACCAGTAAAACTGTGAGTGTCCCAAAACAGGTCTGATCAGAATTCAGATAGCTACTACTGAACTACAGCTTGGCGATTGGTTGCAAAGAGATGATTTTTTTTTTGGGTAAAGCAATTGTTAAAAAACCGTGAGAGCTGAAGTGATAATAGATCTAACCGAGATAAAATTGCAATCACAGACGACACCGGAGACACGATATTTGTTAACGAGGTTCGGCCGAAGCCTACATCCCCAGGGCATGACTACGGGCGCTCATCCCCAATAAACAGTAGCTATGCTGGTACCCGGGCGATACCGCGGCCATGCCGCCGCCCAAACCGAGCTACCTAGTCGCCTTGATGCTTTTACAACAGGGGTTGGCCTCATATTTAAAGCCTCCTAGGTATAGAGTTGGACTACGACTCCACCCTAACTCCCTAATACAACTCCAAGTCTAGATGTACACACATTCGACATATTTTCAACAAACTCCACCTTGGTGAATATGCCTGCCACTTTGAAGCCGTCATGCGCGAACCTCCGTGTACCTGACTTGAGTTGTCTTCTTTTACCGCTCACATGGAACGGTTTGGTGAGGCTGATCCCACAGCCGCACCAACCTCAGGACAGAACACCGCCACAGTTGCATTGCCATCCATGACTCCACCTTCAACAACGCTCCCTTTCAGCTTGTATTGATGTGCTCTGGAATTCTCACCAACCATGACCGTCTTGCCTCCATGCATGACTCTCAAGGTCTTATCAGGTGCAGCTTGATACAAGCATCCTTCTTCACGCAATAGCCCAAGTGAAATGAGATTCCTTGTTAGCCCCGGCACATGCCTCACACCTTTGAGTATCACCTCTTGCTCATCACACATCCTGAATTTGATGTCGCCCACTCCAATGACTTGATAGCACGAGCCATCGCCCAAGTAAGCAAAACCATCATTGTCCTTTTCGGTGTATGACAAGAACCACTCTTTATTTGGTGTTGCATGGAATGAGCTAGCCGAATTCAACAAACATGCTTCACAAGACTTTTCAGTTGAAACCGTGAGAAGGTCTCCGTCGCTATCTGAGTCATCTTTCTTATTGGCAATCATAGGACTTGCGGTTCCTCCACCCTTCTTTAGTAATGGACAATCTTTCTTTATATGTCCATGATTAGAGCACTTGTAACACACCGGCCCCTTCTTCTTCTTCTTGACCTCCTTCTCATCCGAGCCATGATCACTCCTGACATGCAAAGCATCACCCGAAAGCTCCCCAGTTGCATTGTTCTTCCTCCTTTGATCTTGAGCAAGCAACGCCGCAACAATGTCTTCCACCTTGATGTTTTCCTTGCCATATGTCAGAGTAGTAACCAAGTGCTCATAAGAATTTGGCAATGAACACAGAAGAATAATTGCCTTGTCTTCATTCTCAATTGTCACCTCCACCTTCACGAGATCAGCGATCACTTGATTGAAGACATTGATGTGCTCAGTAAGATCTGACCCCTCCTGCATCTTCATCTTTGAATAATAGCTTCGCTTCAAGTCTGATTTGAGGTCAACGTCTTGGACATAAACTGACTGGCCAAATTATCCCAAATTTTTTTTGGCAAAGTTTCCTCCATGACATGGTACATGATCTGATCAGAGATGCAAAACCTGATAACAGCACATGCCTGTGCCTTCATCTCCTCCCACTTATCATCATCCACCTTCGCCGGCTTCAGGTCGCTGAGAGTCTTCAAGATCCCATGTTGAGCCAACAGATCCTTCACTCTCGTTTGCCACAACCCGAAATTCCCGGTCCCGTCAAACTTCGTCACCTCAAATTTGGATGCCATTGACTTCCGCTTGAACGCCTTCTGTTAGAACCCGCACGACTGCCTTGTCCTGAACACTGCGCTCAAAACTTTCACCAAGTCGCAGATCTGAGCTCCTCTAGGCACCCGGACCTCTCTTCTGCTTGCTTGGATTGATACCCCTTTGGCTTTATTGGTCTTGATTATATAGTGCAGCCCTCCTCCCTATCTTGGCCACGAAGACCAAACCGACTCGAACAAAAACTTTTGCTGATTCGGTTTCACACCCTAGTAGCCGTGACCTTCTTGGACACTGATTGCCAAAACTTCACCACGGACAGAGAAAACTCTTCTACAATGTGAGGGAAGGCTTGGACCCGGCTGCCCCTTGCGCCGACGCTCACGCATGGCGCCCTGCGGCCAGAGCGTCCCACGCCCAGCTACTGCCCTTCGGCCATGCACACAGCGCTGCGCCGAACTTGGCCTCCCATGCGACGCGCCAAGCCAGCACCCCGCCTGGTCCTCCGCGCCCGCCCATGGCCTCCACCGCGTGCTCCCCAGCCGTCGCCGTCCAGACTGGTGCCGGCCCACCGCATGCTCTTGGCCTCCACCGAAAAAGTGCCTGGCTCTTTGCCGCCAGCCGGATGCCGCCACAACTGGTCGCCGCATCGCCAGAGCACGCCACACCGGACTAGTCCACCTGTGCCGCCGGCCGGCCGACCCGTAGCCACCCTGGCCCGAGCCTCGAGCCGCGCGCTGGCCGCCGCCACAAGGCCGTGGTGCCTTAGTCCCACTGCCGCGCCGACTGGTTCGCCGTGTCGGCCCACCGACCCCGTCGCCGACCGCCAGGCCGCATGCACCGCCGGTCTCCTGAACGTCGCGCCGGCCGACGTTGCCCCTTGGCCTTCCGCTCGTCAGCGCTTGCCTTTTTTCTCCTCACTAGATCTGTCCAAGAAGAAGAACTTACACAAAGGGAAAAGGAAAAAACTATGTGCACACAAGTTTGTGCACCCAAATGTTTTGCTTCCAATTTTGCTGCGCGAATCCTACCAATCCTCCGTCAAAACTTCATGTCACACCTGCGCAACATCCATGGCACAAAAATTACTCGCCGTGTCATGATGTTAACCCCAAAGTCGCCGCCTATAACGACCTTGCCGGCCATGTTGTTGGCCCGATTATCACTCCTGATCAATCCTCGCCAACTGTAGCCCATCGAACGGTTCAAGCCTTTCGCCTGAAGTGTTCGACTCCACCGACCAAAACGTCGATCGCCGCCATGCTCCACCTTGCACCAAAACGAGTAATTTTCCTAGCGCCCGTCGAGCATGATCCTTGTGATTCCACGTGATCCTCCGCACATATCTCGAGATCCAATCTAACCACAACTCTGATACCACTTGTTAAAAAATCGTGAGAGCGGAAGCGATAATAGATCTAACCGAGATAAAAACGCAATCACAGACGACACCGGAAACACGATATTTGTTAACGAGGTTCGGCCGAAGCCTACATCCCCGGGACATGACTACGGGCGCTCCTCCCCAATAAACAGTAGCTATGCTGGTACCCGGGCGATACCGCGGCCATGCCGCCGCCCAAACCGAGCTACCTAGTCGTCTTGATGCTTTTACAACAGGGGTTAGCCTCATATTTAAAGCCTCATAAGTATAGAGTTGGACTACGACTCCACCCTAGCCCCCCTAATATAACTCCAAGTTTAGATGTACACATATTCGATACATTTTCAACAGCAATGGCCGAGATCCTGACGTCCATTAGTCCAAAGAATGCACGTAAATTTGTCTTGAAATGGCGCGGCATGATCATTCATTGCCAAATGCAAAGCACCAAGAACAACGACAAAAGGGAAGGAGCAGGAGAACATGGAGAGTAACATGGCGTTGGTGACGACAAAACGGGATGCTTTCTAAAAATTAACATGCCGATGAAAGAGACTCCATGCATGCAATGTACAGACAGATAGATATACAAATCAGCAACAGCTATTCTTCAGTCCTTTCCACAGCTACCCCACTCACCTCAAGAACCATCGCCATCTCAAACTTCCCCACTTCTGATCCCAGCTATCTCATAGAACAAGCTCACTATAGTTTAAGTAAACACATACAAATGTGACCCCAAAAAACAGCAAACCAACAAATCAAAGAACCAAACGCAAAGGGGCCCTAAGATTCTTATTGTTCTCTTCTATCATGCAACATGTTCAAATGGTGGTGATATGGACCTGTGGACCTGGCTGATGATCATATCTGCAGAACCAGGCAGCTCGAGCCTCATGCGGATTCGACGGAGCTCTTGACCTTGAATCGGTACAGTAGCTTCTTCTTCTTTGATGCTGGGTTGTTGACAGTGAGCACAATCTTGCCGGGCTCGCCAACCTTGAAGCTACCCTTCATGATTGGTTCCTCATTGGCGGGCACCTTCCTCGTCTTCTGCACGATGATGGTGTAGCCACCCTCTGCATCAGGGGTGAACTCCGCACCATAGCTCACCTCCCATCCGATCACCCGGAGCTCCCAGACAACCGTGGAGTTCTACAATGATAACACATTTCATAATTCATACACACCAACAATCAGTATCATCACAGTGTAAACTTTGTATGAAATTCGGAATACAAAAAACAAGGATCAACCTCGGTAGCAGGAATCTCAACCGTTTCTTTGGATGAAGGTTTGATAGTGAGCTCGGTGACGGCATCAGAAGTGGAGAACTCAGTGTCATCCTCTTTGTAGAGGCCACCGAATTGGACAGGGACTTGCTCCGGTGCGATGTATCTGCGTCAAAACAGACAAGGCAAACAACTTGTAAGAAGATAGCATTTTTGATGTAGGACTACACAAAATTCGATTGCCAGAGATCCTCGTGTGCAAACCTGAAAAGGGTCTCTGCAGACTTGGCTGGGCTGCAAAAGATGAACTTGCTCTTGGTGCGCTGCGTGAGGAACGGACTCATCACTTTGTTTGCCGCAAGGTACCACCATGGCACATTGATGAATACCTGCACATGATCGATGATTCGACCAAATGAATTATCCCAATTCAGTTTATTCAAATTCAGATATATCTGGTCACTCCAATCCAGGGGCGGAGCTAGCCCAGGCTCAAGCCCCGGGCTAGACCAGCTGATCTTAGATTAAATATCTATTTTCAATGATTTTTCAATAATTTTTCGTAGAATTTTAGTAGGCTTTCGGTACCAGGCCCCGGGCTACAGCCTACTCTGCCCGGGGCCTGGATCCGCCCCTGCTCCAATCTCACAACCAGCATATTTATTTACTTTTGCATACCGTTTTTTTGAGATTTTTTACCATCCTTGGGAGGCATCAAAATTTACATTGAGCTAGTACCACGAGGTACCAAAAGTTAAGTTGGTACCTCTTGGTGTTAGCTTAGTGTAAATTTTGGTAAAAAGTCTCCCATTTTTTTATAGCAAGGAGCATGCATAGCACTCAAACAAGACTGACAAGTAACAAGGTCACAAGGAGTAAAACTAGAAGAGAAAAGATCCCAGTTATATCTAGTTACTACTAGATTACTGAGCAACAGGCGCTATAAAAGAAAGACTAACCAGAGGTGCTTCTGTGCTTTTCCTCCTAATACAAGTTGCACAAATCTTGAAGCAAACGAAAGGGTAAGTAATCTTTATCTACCTTTCATTCATGCTTTAATATCTGTGCAACTTCCGCAGGACTTGTCCTAGTAAATAGAAACATCACAGCATAGGGAACTAAAGATCCTACCACTAACCCAAGTACTACATCAGAAGACAACTTTAATGACTACAAACACAAAAACTGTTCAATCTTTGAGCTAAAGATAACGAATTTTGGATTAAGGATTAGGACACGATTCGACAATGGCAAGAAAGAAGTTCACCTTCTTGGCGATGAACTCAGGGTAGTTGTCCTGGAGCAGGGCGAGCGCCTGGCGGGTGACAGCGCGGTGCTTGCCAAGCATGGGCGGCGAATTCTTGAGGTCGGTGACCTGCACCATGGAGCAGATGCCACTGGGCGAGAAGTCGAGCTGCTCGCGGATGCCGCGCTCGAGGAGCTGGATGCGCCACTTGAGGAAGCGCTCCCGCTTCTCCTCGTCGCCGAAGGCCTTCTCGTAGAGCTCCTTGTCCTGGAACTCGCCGTAGACGTTGTAGCAGACGGGGTGGCCCTCGCGGTCGACGCCGCGGTAGAACACCACGTTCTCCATCTCCGGCAGGCCGAGGTCGTCGCCCAGGAGCGCGTCGATACCGAAGCGCTTGCGCCACAGGACAGCCGCCTTGAGCATCGCCATGGCCTCCTTCACCTTGAACTCCCGCGCGCGGAGGAACTTGAGCAGCACCGTGTCCGTGCGCTCGTCGTCGCCCACAAGCGACACGCCCCAGATCAGCTCCTCCTCCGGCTCGGCCGCCGGCGCCGGCTCCTCCGCGTCTGAGCCGGCCGCCGCCACCGCCTCAGCCTTGGGCTCCTCGGCCGCAGCCTCCGCCGGCTCTTCCATCTTGGGCCCCTCCTCGGCCGGTTCCTTGGTCTTGGGCTCCTCCTGGGCCGGGGCCTCGGCCTTGGGTTCCTCCGGCGCGGGGGGCTCGGTCTTGGGCTCGTCCTCAGCCGTCACCTCGGTCTTAGGCTCCTCCTCCTTGGCCAGCGCCTCGTCCTTCGCCTCTTCTTTGGCTGGCTCCTCCGTCTTGGCCTCTTCGGCCGCCAGTGTTGCCTCGGCGGGCTTAGCCGGCGGAGGCCGCAGGTCGAACTCCCCGTTGGCGAGCGCGGCGGCGATAAGCTCCTTGAGCTGGGCCAGCGCCTTTCGCTCGGGGTCGGGGAGCTCGGACACGAGGTTGCTCTCCTCCTTGAACGAGCCCGTCCCCTCGATCACCGCCGCCTCGTCCGCCCCGGCCTCCTCCGCCGCGTCAACCTTCTTCTCCTCCGGCTCCACGGCCTTCTCCTCCACCTCCTCAGCCTTCTCCTCCGCCTTGTCAGTCACGACCACCTCGTCGGCGGCGGCGGTTTCTTGCTTCATCTCCTCGGCCATGCCTGACAGCTAGCAACTCGAATCAGATCGCACGGCGCGCGTAGGAAGGCAACAAAAGCGATGTGTGGAGTTCGGGCAAATTAGGAGCGCGAGACGGACGTTCAGAGAGAGAGAGAGAGAGAGAGATTTGTAGAGAGGCCAGGAGGGGGGGTGGGGAGGGAGGCGGGGAAGCAGGATACTTGGTGAGAAGACCAGACTGCTTTGCCCTGGTGTTTGCTGGAAGCATGAGCTAGCCAGTAGTAACAGACTGTGTGAGGCTGGGGGTGGGGGCCGCGTGGATTTTCATCTTTAAATCCAGTGAACTAAATCAATTTGATTTCTCTTCTTTAGTTTGAGTACTACTTTTGTTAAATAGTACTAAATACTTTAGATATTAGATGTATATTTGTGTCTGTGCACTAATCTGCTATTTAGTTATTAGCATGTGACGTGATATATTAAAGAATGCTTCAATACATATTATTATTTTTTCTGCATGACCTTTTACATCAATTATATACTAGTTTTAGACATATTAAATTATGTAAAAAAAATATGATAATTTGAAAAAAAAAATAGAGGAACAAAACAACAAAAACTAAATAATTCTACATGTTCGTTTATGCTACAACTCTCAATAACGACAGTAAATAAATTGATTATTCTCTTATCATATTGTCCACCTCAAGAAAAACTCACATAATCAAAATGATAAAGTACAACATATACCACAAAGCAATATTTAATGGACAAAAGAATTAAGTATTCACAAATAGAAAAACACTTTGGCACCATTTAGCAAACACTTTTTCCCCCTATCTGGAAAAACATTTTCTTTCTCTGTCTTTCTTTGCTGGAAGGCTATCATTATCATGGACAAAGTGATTAACAGCAACAGCTGGGGTAGAAGATGGAGAGAGAGGTATCAGAGGAAACGATTTGGTCCAGAATTCAAAATTCTGGTGACATTTTGGAAATCTCAATCGATATTTTAGATTTCGGCAAGGGACGAAATCCTAAATCCCAACCGGATAAAAAATTTGAAAAAAAAATCAAAGTGCTACAATATCTTAAAAATTCGGCAAAATTCTGGTAAATTTCACTAAATTTTTGGTTTTTGATCAGAATTTGACCAGGTTTGATTCTTCACGTCGTTGTCCATGTGGGGTAGTAGTAGTATCTCTAAAAAATGTTTATCGTGTTTTATATGCTATTAGTAAGGAGCAAGAAGTGATGAGGCTTAGCCTGATTTCCTAAGTTGCGGCCTGTGACTGGGCTAAATGTGGCCCAATCAGCCTAACAACGCTACCTGGCTAGCCTAGGCAAGGTAGCCCAAAATAATTTGCTTGCTTTGTACAAATTTTAGCTTAAAACCACCTATTGTCATAAAAACATTGTGCTTTTGGACATGTTCTTTTTGAAGATGCAGCTTTGATTATTAATTTTTTTCGTAAGGTAATTATAAATTTCTGTAAAAACAAATATATGATATAACAAAAGTGTTTTTCACAATAGGAGTAAACTAATAAGGTGAATTTGGAGTTATGCCAAACAAGCAGCATGCTCTCCTTACTTTAGATCTTCCTGATCAATCAGTGAACTTCTAAAGGTTACATCCCCATCTCAGCAAAATAAACTTGAGTCCTTAAAGAACAACATGTGCAATACAAGCTAGCAATTCACATATTGAATATAGTGCTCAGAGTATTTTTTTATGTTCAAAAACTCAGTAATTTACATTCAAACAGATAAGAAATGTCACATAAATTCTTTCATGATTTTTTAAAAAATTTCTGGCCGTGGGATACCATTTTACAGTATTTTGCATTGTGGAAATTTTAGAAAATTCCTCAAGCTTGATCACCATCTACAAATTTCATGGGAACATTAGTGATGTATCAGAAGCATACAAATTTTATGTTAAAATTTTCTATTATGGTTTGATCAATTTTCCGTTCTCTTCAAAATGACCGAGATCTCAACATTTTGTATCGAAATTTCGGTATTTTGAACCAAAATCTCAAAAATTTCAATGCAAAAATTACCAGATTCAAATTTTGCCTTTTGTATTTCATTCGGATTTTATCCAAAATAACGGGATTTTGCTAAAATTTTTGGATTTCAAAAGGTGCCAAGATAAAATTGTAAAACTAAATTTGAAACCTTGATTTGGGCTTAACTTGCAACTTGTGGCGAATCGCATAATTAACCCCAGACAATGACTATACTGTTGCCATTAGTCTCGAGTTAATTACACTGATAAGGGCATATTAGCTAATAAAACATCGAGCGGATCCGACACTTTATCAATTAATACACCGAAGTCAGAGTGTTGCAACAGAAACAATAATTAGAGACTAGAATAGAAACTTTATTACATTTCATTGCCACACAGGCTACATGTTCAATACTTTAATTATACAATGATCCAAGTACAACAAACATATAATACGCATATACTAATTACCCAAAAGCTGCCAACGGCTAACGCACTTCACTGAAGTACATAACCCGATCTGATGCTTGTCCACCAGATCCAACATCCAGTAAAGAGAGAGTTATAAATGATGAGTACAAAGATATACTTAGCAAGCGTTAATAGCAACATGAATTTTATCAACCGGAACCCTCACCAGTTCCATTCAAAATAAATTTTATCAACTGGAACTCTCACCAGTTCCATTCCTCAAATCATACCTCAAAACCAGTTATCCAAAATAAGTTTTATTATTAGGAAAATCTGGAATTTAGTTCTTAATTGCAAAATTTCTACTAGCACTCGTATAAGGCTCCGTAGCCTCCAGTCCAGGAGACAGACATGAATTCATGATTTTATACCCTACACAGGTTTTGTATCATTTTACACATAGCGAACTCGACCGCAATCAAAAACCCTAAATGTTTATCACTACTTTGGTATTCAATCTCCAACCCTGGCCCCTTCCAGTTGTATGTTATACTGATTCAATGGCACTATGACCAGGGTTAGTCAGTTGTACCTCATCACACAAACCGAGGTACTCATATCCGCTAACCACTACCAGTTGTGCTACAACGCGAATCGGTGGTACTAAGACATTGATAGCCAATTGATCTCTGCCACAAAAATCAGAGATACTCATCCAATGGCTTTAGAATATAGCGCCCTGGTAACTCAACTCCAGTTGATTACCGAGGATAACCATTCCGGTTATGAAACATGTATTTCACTGGAAATTCGGCAATCTCAGTTTAACACAATTATTACTTACCCAATGTGGAGATCAAACACCATTATAGGACAACCTTTTCTGGTTGCTTCCCACACATTATGGTTGATACGAATTAATACGGTTCATTGCCCGAGTGAAGTGTTTTTAACCTTATATTATATCCCTGTATAGAGGGCCCCACTGGCAACAACAATCACGGCATCCTCTACTCACCATTTAACAACTCACCCTGACATCACCTATCGGTTGAGTCGAAACATCAATTCCAACTGCACTCGCAGTTTATCCAACCATCGATTTAAATTGTAATACATAAATAGATTTTACCATGCATCAGTGAATTTCATAAACTTTTATGAAATCATTTTACATCATGGACAAGGAAGATTGCCTGGATTCTGGGGGAAATATACGTCCTCATACGGTTGGAGAAGATGATCTTTTGCCAGATTTAAATTGATCCCTGAAATTATGAAATACTATAATTCAGATAACTAATAGGTTTATACATGTTTTGGGTGTCCAACCCATTCTTTAACTTTTATTTAATTATTGTATGCTTACTGCATATTTCATTTTGAGGTTCTTTAAATTAACATATTTTAACTGGTGGTATGTTAGTGTGGAATGGTGTAGCTTATCACCTTTTTGTTTGATGCCAATTTTAATCTGAATTATATTTTAGTCTAGATAGGATCTAAC
The DNA here is from genome assembly GCA_036346355.1 of Rhipidocladum racemiflorum. NCBI lineage: Eukaryota > Viridiplantae > Streptophyta > Magnoliopsida > Poales > Poaceae > Rhipidocladum > Rhipidocladum racemiflorum. The sequence goes on along the minus strand of CM070578.1, from coordinate 10,781,331 downwards.
TGTTTTAATTAACAAGACAATTGCTACAATTAGTTAATCCTTAATTTCTTTATCGGATCTAGTTCATTCTCCTCTTCTTGGTTTATTTTGTTTCCTTAATTAATTAGAACATTGCTAATTCGATTTATAGTTGATTTATTAAGTAATTCACATAATCTGACTCTTTCTGAATTATAGTAGGTTATACTCGTTGGCTTAACTTTATTTTCTTGATTATTAATATTTGATCCTAACTTACTCGATCCATCGGGCTATCTGACTATTTAATTGAAAGGGAATTGTTAGTATTATTTCCTTCTGGTGCACGTACATCTATTTACCCTTATGCAACTTTTAAATATCGTAATATGATTATGATATGATGGTCATGAGTAAATCAATTTATTAAATCATTAACCCTGGTAGTAACATCCTTGTTATTAGTACCATTTCTTATGCTTGTTATTACTATTATTTTATCGTCTTCTTGTCGTTCTTTTTCTTCATTGGTCGGTCCTTATATTTTCTTTAACTTGGTATAATTTGATGCATACATGTTGTTTTTTTAAACTTGGTGACTTGTTCCTTGTTTTCTTGATCTGGGCCTCTTTGCTTAAGCTCCTAGATGATGTTCTTCATTTGAGCTTGGCTTTGTCTTGGGTTGCTCTATGTGTTGTGGAGTTATGCATTGATGGCTTACCTTGGCTTGTGGTTTCGGTTGTGAGAGATGCTATGGTAGCTTGGCTTAAATGGATTGGCTTGATGACTTTTGAGAGAAGGCTCTGGACTTGTGTGCTGTACCTAAGGCATTGTTACTTGGTGGCTTTACTATTTTACTTGAGGGTAAAATATTTTTACCGCACGATATTTTCGAATATGCACGTCTAGGGCTTAAACAGGTTTGTTAATTGCCGGATGATGCATTTTAAATCGCAAGAGGCGCCGAATTGGCCCCCAGACAATATTGGGTACCTCATTGAGCGATAAATTTAATTTATCGGGCTGATGGCAATTTCTAACTCATTTTAATTTAATTCCATTATTTAATTGATCGAGTTGGTTTCATCCTAATGTGTGTGTTCAACTTTCCAATGCATGGTTTACAAATGAAGTTTATGGTTTACAAATGAAGTTTTGAAGAACATTGGTGTTTTGTAATTTATATTCTTGTAATTATTTTATTTTTGAAATGTAATTATTTATTTCTGTAATTTGCGATTAGAATTGTAACTAATACTCATGTGTTATAATTAAATTTATAACACTCCATTTGTAATAGTTAAGTTGTAATCTTAATTCTTTGCTAATTAATTTGATGCAATTAAGTAAATTTTTTATTTTAATGACCTCATTTACAATTAATTATTTATGAAATTCACGATCTGGATGCAATGAAGTATTGGATCTTCCAATTATTTCCTTTGTACTTAATCTATAGTAATTAAATTGTATAATTCAACTTTATTAATTAAGGATTTTGGTCAGGCAAAGAGATTGGTTTGGTTTTATTTTTGACTTCACTTTTGTTTAAAATTTTTAGTTTTCCCTTAGTACTAAATTAATTTAAGAACATGTAAAGGTTCAATGTAAGCGGTATGTTCATTTCCATTTGATTAATGAATTGACTATGTTTATATTTGATTAACTTTAATCACGAAGATTTCTTTTGCAACTTGGATTATTTACTCAAATCCCCATCTTGCAAGATGCTAATTAGGTGGGTCCTTTCACAACCGAAATCTACATGCTTCGATTGTTCAAGATCTAAAATGTTGTGCGAGTTGGATGTGTGCACACAGGGAAGCTGGGAATTAATGTCCGAAGCTTTGCTGGGTCACATCCTCGCAAATCCGCACTGAGCGCTATCAAACTGCCATCTCTTTTCTTTTTCATATAAATAAATCAATCACTGTCACATTGTCAACTGCTGCCATGCACCATTCATCTCGATCTATCCAAGCTGCAACAGGCGATCGACCAAGATGACAACAATTCTCTACTGTTCTAGAAAGAAGCTAGCAGGGTCGTTTGTTTGGTTTATGATTAGCACCACCCTTAAACCAAGAGCTCTTTTACGGTACACTAAATTGAATATGAATCGTTCATTCTTTTCATCCAATGGATCAGATTAACTAGAGTTTACTTATACTACATCTGGTAGTAGAGTAGTAGAAACACCTTTAACAAATCAACGGTTAGATATGATTTTTACCACATATTTTATACTACAAGTATAATCCACCGTAAAATTTCTATAAATCAATCGGATCGTGCTCCTCTCGACCTCTCGTAGCTTAATTTGGAAGAGCTAGGTTGCATTGCACACTTGATACTGGCGGCCGATGACAGTGAGCATAGGATCGATAATAGTTCATCTTCATTTTTTTTCTACCTTAAAAATGTAGATTTGTGGGTAGACTGGTTTGCCGTTAGCGAACGGCAAAATTAAGCAGATGAAAATGAAATAGACTTCTTAAATATTGTTTCTACACTGCATTTTTCTACATCGTGACTATAGAACAACTAAGCTGTTTTCCATTTTCTGTCTTTCTTTATCTATTTTTTGACAAAGGTGAAAGGTCAAATTTCCTGCGAAAACAAGCTAATTATCCATGGGACCACGACTACACACAGCACTCTATTTTCCGACATGAATGTTGACTCTAATATAGTCCCTCACCTCACCGAAATCTACATTTGATAAGTGTTTGTGTTGTGGATAGTATTCGCAATAGTAACTTTGGGTGGATGATCCAATGTGAGATTAACTCGCTGTTTAGTTTGCGCATAATTTAAATTTGGGAAACATTTGAGTGATGAGACACTTGAAACATGTGGTTTATTTGAAACATGAGTTGCATAATTGAGGGTGATGGCTAGCAAAGTTGATGCAGGATACTCGAGTACAGGTTCAACTTGTTAAAGATCGTAAGTGATACGGTTGAAGCCCTGTAGCATATCTGGCAACGGAATCAATCTCCTTTGTATCTCCGGTTCTGTTTCCCTTTCCGCATCCTATCAGGATACGAGCTGATCTGTTGTAACCTCTGTAATCCGTTTGACATTATAAATAGAATACCAAGCACCGTGATGATTATTGCGGCAAATATTCTGATCTCTGATTTGGTATCAGAGCATCGATCCAAACCTCCAGAACACATCCAATCTATGGCCACCGACAGGTCCTCATCCTTGCAAACTACAGGCGCCATCATCACCAGCCCTGTCGCCGCCATGCCCGTCGCCTCTGCTCTCAGCGGTTCCATCACCGTGAAACTGAATCGCACAAACTTCCTGCTTTGGAAAGCGCAAGTTGTGCCGGTTCTCTCTGGTGCATATTGTTTTGGTTTCCTGGATGGTTCCAATGCTGCACCGGAGAGGATGATCACGGAGGGCACTGATACAACAGCACGGCAAGCAATCAATCCAGCATATCTTGCCTGGTACAGGCAGGATCAGACGATCCTTGGAATCCTCAACTCCTCCATGACTGAGGAGGTTCTCAGTCAGATGATGGGAATTACATCATCCGCCCAGGCTTGGACAACGCTCCATGCCATGTTTTCGGCGCAGAACCGGGCAAGCATCATCAACGTCCGTACCCAGCTATCAACGCTGAAGAAGAAAGATAGTCCCATCACTGAGTATTTTCAGAAGATGAAGAACCTTGCTGATACTATGGCAACCATCGGTCATCCCTTGACTGATGATGAGATGATCGGCTACATCATGGCTGGTTTAGGACCAGAATATGATGCTCTCATGGCGTCACTTACTGTTTTTAATGCACCAGTGACTCTCACCAATTTCTATGCTATGCTCCTGACATATGAAGCCCGACAGGAACTTCATGTACAGGCTGGAGATTTCACTTCCTCTGCTAACAGTGTGGTTCGTCACGGTAACAACAACACTCACACTACATATTACTACGGCCGCAGCGAGAACAACAATCGTGGTGGGGGTCGTCGGGGAGGATAGCCCCGAGGACGTGGCCGTGGTCGTGGTGGAGGACGCTATCGGCCCAAGTGTCAGGTATGTGGGATATATGGACATGAAGCACTGCGATGTCGTAATCGCTTCAATCATGCGTACCAAGCCGAGGAGCCTCATACTGGTAACGCTGCTACTACTATCCATAGCCAAGACGGTGACACAAATTGGTATCTTGACACCGGCGCCACTGATCATCTCACTGGTGATCTGGATCGTCTGACGATCCATGAACGTTACAACGGAAAGGATCAAGTGCAAGTAGCAAACGGCACAGGTTTGAAAATTTTGCATACTGGACATTCTAAACTTCCTGGCTCTCCATTAACACTCAAAAATATCCTTCATGTGCCACAAATTCATAAAAACCTTATGTCTGTTCATCGCCTTGTCTCTGATAACAACATCTTTATTGAATTCCATCCTCACTTCTTTTATGTAAAGGATCGCGAAACGAAGAGAATTATGCTTCAAGGTAAAAGCCGTGGAGGACTATATCCGTTCCCAATTCGACGATCGACGTCTTCATCTTCAAGTCATCAAGCCTTTTCAGGAGTCAAACTTACGTCAAGCCAATGGCATCAACGTCTAGGTCATCCTTCCTATAGTGTCGTAGAGTCTGTCATTCAGTCAAATAAATTGTCATGTTCTTCTCTTAATGAATACTCTGTGTGCAACGCATGTCAATGTGCTAAGAGTCATCAGTTGCCATATACTGCTTCATCTCGCTTAACCACCAAACCTCTTGAACTAGTTCATACTGATGTTTGGGGGCCTGCTCAAACATCCTCGGGTGGTTTCAAATTTTATGTCAGCTTTGTTGATGACTTTAGTCGATTCACTTGGATTTATCTTCTCAAACACAAATCCGATGTTGAACAAGTGTTCTATGTTTTTCAAAAACATGTCGAGCGCCTCTTAAACACCAAACTTCGTGCTGTTCAGTCCGATTGGGGTGGTGAGTATCATAGACTCCATCGCTATTTTCAGCACACTGGTATCTCTCATCGTATATCTTGTCCTCACACATCTCAACAAAATGGAGTTGCCGAGCGCAAACATCGACATATTGTTGAGACCGGCCTTGCCCTTCTTGCTCAAGCCTCCCTTCCAGTCCACTACTGGGATGAAGCATTCCTTACGGCTTGTTATCTCATTAACCGGATGCCTAGCAAACTCCTCCAAAACATGACTCCTATGAAGCGTCTCCTTGACATCTCTCCGGATTATACCTTTCTTCGTGTCTTTGGCTGCGCATGTTGGCCTAGTCTCCGAAAGTACAACTCCAGGAAACTAGAGTTTCGCTCCAAAATGTGTACTTTTTTAGGCTACAGTCCTTTCCATAAAGGCTACAAGTGTCTTGATCGATCCACAGGACGTATTTACATCTCCCGTGATGTTATTTTTGACGAACGAACTTTTCCGTTTGCCTCCGGTGCTTCTCCTGATTTGTCTAAACTTTCCAATCCAGCCTCCTTCCCGGATTCCGAGCCAGTGGTACAGAATGTTCATATGCATAATTACAACTTATCTTTGCTATCTGCTAACTTTTCCCATGCAGATGACACACTGATTATTGTTCCATCCAGAGACTATGGCGTATCAAGAGGCCCCCTTTTGCATGACAACACCGCTTCAGGACCATTGCCGACTTCCTCTGCCTCGACCTCAGCACTCGTTTCTGCACCTGGCACTGCTAGCTCCCCAACATCCGTCTCTGAACCTGGCAGCCCCTTACCGCCTGCATCACCAGCACCACCAACAGAGCCTGCGCCCTCAATGCCCGCACCAGACAGGGCACACCCGATGATTACTCGTCTACGCAACAACATTGTTCAGCCTCGAAGACTTACTGACGGCACCGTGCGCTATGACTCTACGCGCCAAGCGTTCTATGCAGAGCCCTCCTCACATCATGCTGCTCTTAATACTCCAGTGTGGCGCACGACTATGGAGGCCGAATTCAACGCCTTGCAGCAGACCAATACTTGGAGCCTTGTGCCACGTCCGGCTGGCGCGAACATTGTTAGCTGCAAATGGGTATTTAAAACCAAGCACAAAGCGGATGGTTCTCTCGACAAGCACAAGGCTCGGCTTGTCGCCCGCGGTTTAACACAACGTTACGGCATTGACTATTCTGACACCTACAGTCCAGTTATTAAGCCAGCTACAGTTCGTCTTGTGCTCTCTTTAGCCGTGGCTCGTGGTTGGCACTTACGCCAGGTTGATGTGAGCAATGCGTTTTTACATGGCATTCTTACTGAAGATGTTTATATGTCTCAGCCTCCTGGTTTCGAAGATCCCCATCGCCCCAAATTTGTGTGCAAATTGCACAAAGCTATTTATGGCCTGAAGCAGTCTCCAAGAGCTTGGTACTCTCGCTTGAGTGACAAACTTCATCAATTGGGGTTCAGTTCCTCTAAAGCTGACACTTCCCTGTTCACATTTCATCAAGATGATATCACAATCTATATGCTGGTATATGTTGATGACATCGTCATCGTTGGCTCCTCCTCCCGAGTGGTTGACAATCTTCTTCGTCAACTTACTGCTGATTTTCCTGTCAAGGATCTTGGCCGCCTACATTATTTCCTTGGTCTTGAGGCCGCCTACAATCCAGGGGGAATGACACTCACTCAACACAGGTATGTCATTGATCTACTCCATCGTGCAAACATGGAGAATTGCGAGCCCGTGTCCACGCCAATGGTAGTTACTGAAAAACTGTCAAGCAATCTTGGCCAAGCTCTTAGTGATGGTGACACATTCAAATACCGAAGCATTGTTGGCGGTTTACAATATCTTACCTTAACACGGCCGGATATCTCATTTGCAGTCAACAAAGTCTGTCAATTCCTGTCTAAACACACTGATATACACTGGGAAGCAGTAAAGAGGATCTTGCGTTATATAAAGGGTACTTCCACCACTGGGTTGAGTTTTCGAAAATCCTCCTCCTTGCTTCTCAGTGTGTTCACCGATGCGGACTGGGCAGGTTGCCCTGATGATCGTCGGTCTACAGGTGCTTTTGCGGTCTTCTTGGGACCAAATCTCATTTCCTGGAGCTCTCGGAAGCAACCAACTGTGTCTCGGTCAAGTACCGAAGCTGAATACAAGGCTCTTGCAAATGGTACGGCGGAAGTCTCATGGATTCAATCTCTATTGAGAGAATTAAGAGTCCCACAGTCACGACCTCCCATATTATGGTGTGATAACCTGGGAGCAACTTACCTTACGGTGAACCCTGTGTTTCACGCTCGCACAAAACACATTGAAGTTGATTTTCATTTTGTGTGAGAGAAGGTAGCTCTAGGAGCTCTCGAAGTCCGGTTCGTATCCTCTGCTGATCAGGTAGCTGATGCGCTCACTAAACCAGCTACAAAGGTTATGCTTGAACGTCTTAGACACAATCTCAACCTTACTGCTACCGGCTGAGATTGAGGGGGAATGTTAAAGATCGTAAGTGATACGGTTGAAGCCCTGTAGCATATCTGGCAACGGAATCAATCTCCGTTGTATCTCCGGTTCTGTTTCCCTTTCCGTATCCTACCAGGATACGAGCTGATCTGTTGTAACCTCTGTAATCCGTTTGACATTATAAATAGAATACCAAGCACCGTGATGATTATTGCGGCAAATATTTTGATCTCTGATTCAACTTTATCGAAATCATGATTTTCAAACGGTTTGTGATTTTTTTATTATTGCAAAAAACTAATCAAAAATCGCCAAAACACTGATCAAAAATCGCCAAAAATCTAAAGGTCACAAAATCAAAAAAAAAAATTTGGAAAAAAGAGCAAAAATCAGTTGTTATTCACCGGTAATCGGTCGATATGCCTCTATAATCGCTCGATATGCCTCGATAATAGACCAATCAAGTGAACTTCTTCGGCGGTCAATTTTTTGATCGATTTTCGCTCAATATTCATTGAAAACCGAGTGACATTCACCGATTAACGTTATATTTGCGTCGCATAATTTTTTCTGAATGTTTAATTTTTTTATTTTTTAATTTAACTGGCTTACCGATAACTATTAGATATCAAACTGGTTCGATATGGTTGATAATCATGATATTTGAGTGATTGTCGATGATATTTGAATAAAAGTATGGTAGAATGAAAACAAAATGACGCCGATCTCACTGCAATGTCTGATCATCCCACCCGCTCAAAGCTCGCTTTGACTAGTTTCGAAATCAAATGAGCCAATGGACGAACCATATTGACATGTGGGCACGTGACGAAACCCTAGTCCACTCCAATCCCATCCAATCACTCAGACCGTTGCCACCATCCCATCTCCCCTTTCCCCAATTCTTAGACTATCTCCAGCAATTTTCCTTCATTCCATTCTCTTCCCCATATTCATTCCCTTTATTTTCTACTATCTCCAGCAGCATCCCCTCACGGGATTTGTGAAGGAATTGGAGAGAGAATCCCTTTCTAAAGAGATTCACTGTTTGAATCCCTTCCGAAGGGAATCGTGAAGGGAATTCGCTGGAGCACTTGGGATCTGTTCGTGAAGGGATTTGAAGGGGAAGGGAAGCTGCTGGAGATAGTCTTAGAAAATACAATAGCAAAGCATATTACATGTTAATAGTAAATTAAAAATTAGCTTATGTAACAACTATCTCTAAAAGTTATTTCTAGATGTTGTGCAATAACTATGTCTTCTCTCTTATACATAAATAATTTATCTATGCTCCTGTGCAAAGCTGGCTACTAAATAAGAACCATCTTTCTTCTCTCATTTTTTTTTTCTCTTCCGTGTAGACCAAAACTGATGTGTACAAGCTAAGAGCCAGCTAAGATGGCTTTATTGTACATGCCCTTGCTTGCTCTCTCAACTCTCTCTCCTCTCTCTTTCTCGCATGACGAGTGATCCTGTTATTCAAAAATTGCTTCAAATAGTTATAAAAAATACCATTTTTTTTTGGGCATAGATAGGTTATGACATATTCTAGCATCCCAAAATTTTAAATTTAAATTCGGTCGGCACATTGAGAAACAATAAAGATAAATTTTAGTGAATAGTAGTTTTATCTTTTTCCTTTTTTATTTTGGATTTTTTTTCAACAGATTTTTTTTTTTTTTTTTGGTTTCTCAATGAGTAGATTGTATTTGGATTTGAAATTGTCAGATGTTATACTATATCATACTCTATATGCCTTTTTTTGAAAAAATTTATAACTATTTGGGCCGATTTTCGAAAACACCCATAGCTCCAGTTACAATGGGAGCACCGGTGGAGGGATTAATCGGCTAAACAGGGAAAAACATTGTAATGGCATCCATTCCGATGACCCTGCCTACTAGGTCACCTCCACAACGGTCGAGTAGTTCTCGCCATGTCGAAAGGTTGCACCTTCGATCGGGTCCGGGTCCACCTATCAGACCTCTCCGTCCGACATGGGCATGACCTGAGGTTAATTATGGCCCATCAGCATTTTTAACTCGTACTATAAATTTTTTTGAGTGCGACTAGCGCACGGTATGCCGTAGACAGGTATCTCAACGGAATAGGACTCAGCCATATTAAATTGTTGAGTGTTGCTATGAGACGGTGTTTCATTATATTACACAACTGACGGTATATATAGGAACCAACTGTCTAATCATAAAAGCACAAACGAACGTCTTTGTTCCTCTCTCTCCTGTGTGTCCGTCCTAGTCTCTGCTGTTTCAAATAAATTTTAATTTTTATGATATTTTATAGATAAGTTTCATGATATTTTATTGATAGGTTCCATTAGGTTTCATAGATAAGTTTCATGATGTTTCGAACAAGTTTTATTATGTTTCACAGATAAGTTACATTAGGTTTCACGGATAAGTTTCATTGTGTTTCACGAATAAGTTTCATGATGTTTCACGATAAGTTTCATGAGGTTTCACCGATAAGTTTCATGATATTTCATGAATAAGTTTCATTAGGTGTCACGGATAAGTTTCATTGTGTTTCACGAATAAGTTTCATGATGTTTCACGGATAAGTTTCATTGGGTTTCACCGATAAGTTTCATGATATTTCACGGATAAGTTTCATTAGGTTCCACGGATAAGTTTCATTGTATTTCACGGATAAGTTTCATTGTGTTTCACGGATAAGTTTCATTGGGTTTCACCGATAAGTTTCATGATGTTTCACGATAAGTTTCATGATATTTCATTGATAAGTTTCATTAGGTTTCACGGATAAATTTCATTAGGTTTCATAGATCCATCTCGCAGATCACATCTTGTCCATCCTCCTTGGTCTTATCCGCATTAGCCTCGACAGCCAGCTGTGACGTCGTCAACATACCATCAATCATGTCGAGAGGAAAAGCACCTTAGCCAAGCTTCGTACTCCCACCACAAAGGCAACCTTGCATTGCATGTAGTCGTTGGCGGACTGCACGGGGAAAGACAGTGGTATGATTGGGAGGAGAGACAGCGGAGAGGTATACCGTCGTATCCCATTTGACGGGATACCGTTATATAGTTTTTCTCAAAATGATTACCTGTGTTATGATATAGATGGAATCACAATCCAAGTATGGAAGGACTCTATCTATTGGTGAGCGAATCCGAACCTATCTGTGCTATATATTGAGCATTCCATTATACAGAAAGATCAATCTAATAAAGAGAGAGAACTTTGCCCCATACTTTGTGTGTACTCTTGTTCTTGTTCTTTTGATTTCGTTGGCGTATTGTTGATTGATCGCGGGTGAACAACTACATTTTATAGTATGTTATCAGCATGAAACTCTACAAGGTTAAAGCCCTATTTCAATCTACAAGCAGCATATGTTGTTCTATGTTCTTTGCAAGTAGATCAATCTTGTTTTCTTGATACTAATCACGGATTGATTTGTGGTTGATTTGCATGTTGCTCGTATGAGAAATCGATCTCATCAACAAAAAGACGAAATTTCATGCATGCATGAACGAACGCACGATGTTCCACCAAGGCTGATCGTGATTGTCTGCCTACATTAGTCTACACAGCATCGAAACGTCCGGCTACACGCGACTAAACCTGCATCGAGCCCTACGTAAGTTCGAGCTACATAAGTTCATCTATGCAAGTTTCGATCCTGCAAATCATCATACCACAAATTGCAGATTAAGTACCTAATCTAACATTAATTAGGCGTATGCACATCCATTGCTATTCATCACAAAAAAAGTAGCATTGGCGTCAATGCTAGAAGCACCACGCCCCCATGCCCGCTGGCAGATGCGCGGTCGCTCCTTGTCTTCCACACGGAGACGCCCAAAGCGTCGGCGGCGTTGAGGCCACCCGCACAGCTCCCAAATTAAGTGCGACAACGCACCGCCTCAGTTTCCCTACACCCAAAGTGCGGTGGTTTACCCCTTGGGCTTTCGCCGTGAAGGTGGCGGCGGCGGCGGCTTCCAAACGCTGCACGGAGGCAACGAATCCCGAACACCGCACAAAAGCGACGGTGTCCGCCCGTGACACTTTGAAGACCCACCCCTTCGCATCCCGTGCCCAGTGACAGCGCCCTAGGAGCCGGTGGCAACCCCAATAGTGGTTGCTCCCGAGCAGGACGACGGTGGTCCCACGGTGCCCGCCTCGAAGGCAATGCACGCGGCGACAACAGTGAATTTTCGAGCGGTGGTGCCCACGACGACGGTGGAGCACACATCGGCGGCAATGCTTGCCCATGCGGTAGCGGCAACGGCAGATGAGTCACGGTGGTGCTCGACCGCCTTGATGGAATCAGCGGTGACGGCTAGGATTTCCAAACCCTAGCCGCCGACCTTGACCCTTTTTGTATGATTCTGAAGATCATATTTTATGGGCCCGTTTGTTTTTGCTTTGTATTCTCTAAAAGCTGATTTTTGGATTATGGTTATTGAGAAGCTGATTCTCCAAAAACTGGAATCCAAAAGCACATATGAAGTGAACTGTGGATTCTAGTATATATGGATGGGCTGGATTATGAGAATCGGATTATAGAATCATGTTGTTTGTTTTTTATTCAGCTTTTGGGGGTCAGAATCCATAATCAAAAGCAAAAATAAACAAGCCCTATATCCTGAAAATTTTAAGTTGTGCTCTTTTTCTTTTAGTGTGTTTTTTTGAAGTTTTCTCACATGAAGGTTTTTAAATGAGGCAACTAGTGTAACACAGAGTGCGAGTGCAATGTACTCTTTTCTCTATCTCTTTTTTTTCATTGGATTTTTAGGAGGAGTTTTTAACAAGACATGTACATTATGCGGTATTCGTCCAAGGAGGAGTGTTATGATATAGATAGAATCCCAGTCTAATTATAAAAGGATTCTATTTATTGGTGGACGAATCTAAACCTATCCACAAGTTGGTTTTGCTATATATTGGGTACCCCTTTGTAAAGAAAGATTAATCTAAAAAGAGCGAACTTTACCCCCTACTTTGTATGTACCCTCGTTCTTATTTTTGTGATTTCTTTAACGTACTATTGATTGATCATGGGTGAAAGACTATGTTTTATAACAAGCTGGAGCTTTACTAAGAGGGCAATTACTGTATATAGTCTGATATCAAATTGTAGCACATCAGTGTTGAACACATCCTATTACAGACCGGCTTCCAGTAGTCTGACATCGGTTTTTTTTTAATGACTAGACAAGTAATTTTTCAAAACTATAGCCACTGGCGACTGGTACATGGCATCATACATGAACATTGTTTTTTCTACTCCAAGTCATGCGATTTTGGTATCCTATGAACCTTAAACCACGGACCAGACAGCCAACGGCAGGTCGGTAACACTGAATTTGATACGCTGAACAGAAGCGCTGCGCTGCGCTGCTCTGCTTTGTCAATGACTCAGAACCGTGTGGATCTCGCTAGGCCTATACTTAGATACTCTGTCACAAATAGTATTCAATGTGATTCTTAAAACTCAACTTTAACCAGTAATTTTTATTATAATATTATAAAAGTACATTTCAAAAGAAATCTACACATATGATTTTCAAACATTCAGTCTAAATATTTAAAAAGATATGATTAACTAAAGTTTTAAAATTTTGATTACACATTCCGAATCAAGTTTTTGTGAAAGGAGGAAGTAGTTACATGAAGCTTCTTTACTTGAAAAAAGAGAAGAAAATAATACCATTACGGTTGAGGATCCTACGAGGAGCTGTTCCTATCTTAACTAGACGTTGGATCCGTAGCCCTGTTTATTAGAACTAACTTAATTAGAGCTGAGTTTTATGCCCTGGTAACGTTGTTAATAAACGCAAGATTCCAGCAGCTCTAATTAGCCGTTTCTTAATCATAAGAAAATACTTACAAACTTGCAATGTCAAGAAAGAATGTGGGAAGATGCCCACGATGCTTTCTTGCACGCATGGCCAATCTCGTATAATGCCGCTGGCTCATAAAATCAATCATGGTATTCGCTGGCTGGCTGCATAGGCACGGTACCCCTCCATTCTTTTTTTACTTTGACACCTAAAATCAGTGAAGTTTCACGGGTACTACGGTCCTGTTTGGCAGAGTTTTAGATTCTAGCCCGTCTCAGATCTAAAATTTATAGACTAAAATAAAATAAATTAAGTTTATATTTTTATTCTAAAATGTAAACAAAATGACTCACTTAAACACTCTTAATGTATCCACAGTTCCAACTCTACGAATCCGGTGGAGCTAGGAATACCTAGTTCCACTAGATCCACGAATTTAGTGGAACTAAAACTCTACCAAAGAGGGTCTATATTTAGAATTGTTTAGTCTGGCTATATATAAACTATATCATTCTATCGTCACAAAAATACTTTGAAATATTATTATTTTATTATTATATCTTACATAAAAGTTATTAAAAGTAACAAACAAAATCACATCTCATGTACAGTAAAAAACAAAAACAAAAAAAATTGAGTGAGCAACATATTTCCATAAACAAATATTTTAAACTAAAACCTCCAAATGGGATGAGAGCTCCCATCACCTAGGGTGAAATAGAGCAATGATTGATCCAGGCATAAAAGAAGGCTGAGAATGAGACTTGGTAGATCACCTCTGATTGTGACAGGTGACAGCGGATAACATGATTAAGCTTAGCTCATGCTAAAGAGTTGGAAATTTGGAATAACGCCACATACCAATTATACACAGCTAGCTAGTTGTTTCAAGCTTGGAGAACCAACCCAACTGCTGCACATTCAGTGATGGATCTAAGATTTTTATAATAGGTGTTCGAAGTTACAAAAAAATTGTAATGGCGGAATATAGGCATAGATCACAGAACAAATCCATGAGCAGCAACGGAAACAGCCAAACGATGAGCAAACTATGCATCTAGAAGTGCAAACAATGGATTCACGAGTTGTGCTGACTTGAATAAGTAACCATCGGTATAGCTATTAGTGAAGAGGCTCTTAGTCAATAGTTATGCAAAAAATTGTGGGAATAAGCAGGAGCCTAATGAATTCTTACAATCCCAAATAGTACAATTCTCAACCACATAAGGGTTTGTTTCCATGCCATTTCAAAAAAAAAAAAAAACTAGTATTAGAAATTTGTGATGTTGCAAACTTTTAGTAATGGAAATTTGTGATGTTGCAAACTTGTAGCAATATGAGGTTACCATGACAATGAAGGTAAGGGTCTTGTTGCTGGAGCTGGTCTTGGGTCAGTAAATGGTGTCGCCTCCCGGCCTTAGCCTTCCACCTCCGCACGTCCATTGGTTGCCCAGTTCGGCCACAAGGGGCAGATGCAAGGCGGGCAACGCCAGTGGCGGATCTGGATGGCTGGATGCCTGGACCCCGGTGCCCAATGGCCAGCGCCGCATCCTGGCCTCCGCCTGTGCCCTCCCCCTATCCGTTGGTTCGGCCATAAAGGGCAGACAGGCAGCGCTAGTAGCGGATCTGGACGGCTAGACCCCGTTGCCCGACGCCACCTCCTGGCCTCTGCCCTCCGCATGTCCACCCAGTGCCACCTCTAGGGATGAAACGGAGCGGATAATATCCGGACCGTATCCGTATCCGTATCCGTATCCGGTATCCGTTTTTAGGGAAATGGCAAAAGAATTTGGTATTCGTCGGATACAGATACGAATACGCATAATTATCCCGATCGGGTAGCCGGATACCGAAGCGGGTATGGGGGAGGTGATATCTGACGAATACGGAGCGGATACAGATATCCGGTATCCGGATATCTGTATACTCATAGCAGGGCAGCAAGCTGCACAGCCTGCACTGCAGGCCCACCGTAGCACCCCAAGGCCCAAGCGTCCAAGACTGAAGACTCCAAGTCTCCAAGCAACGGGCAGCGGTAGCCCACGCGTCAACCCTAGCCAAATCCCACGTTTTATATGCTAATTATCTATGAACATTGAACAATGTGTTCCTATGTTAAGATTTCGTTACGTTATGTTTGTTTTGAATACTATTCTATAAGTTTTGTTATATTTGTGGATTATGTACTCTAAATCCTAATATTTTGTGATGAAACTTATTTTTTGGCCTTTACATATTATCCGACTAAATATTTGGTTTCGTTTCCGTTTTCGATCCGACTCCGATTACTATTTGTTTTTTATTATTCGATATCGATTCAATATTCGATCCGTTTTTAAATTATCTGTATCCGTATCAACATCCGGGTGAAAAAAAAATGAGTGGATATGAAAATATCACTATCCGGCCGAATCCACTCCATTTTCATCCCTAGCCACCTCTTGGTCTCCGCCCTCCTCCTCCTCCCTCCGCTCATCGGTTCGGCCACAAGGGGCAGACGACTAGCGTTAGCGGCGGATCTAGACCCCGATGCCCAGCGCCGCCTCCCAGCTCCGCTGCTGGCTTGCTGTCCTGCTGTGCTGCCTCCTGCCTTGCACCGTTGCCAAAGAAGAGAAGGCAAAGGGAGAGCACAGAGCGACGGGAATGGGAGACGGGAGCAAGGCTACCTACGCTGTTTTGGCGATTTGAGCTGGGCCACACGGTGCAAAGAAAGGTGGGCCGGGCTGCAGTGTATCAGTGTTGCAATTGGATCTGGATTGGATCGGTTGAAATGCTCAATTACATATTTTTAGAGACCTTTCTGGTATATATATCTAATATACCTACTAAATATTGAGTTTTTTTATCAAAAATTTTGGGTGTACATCTGTACACCCATGTCCCAATACTGGATCCGCCCCTGTGCATATTCCTTTATTGCCTATATTTAATTTCTCAAAAGAGTTCCAACATGGTGCTATTCAGCATTTAGAATTTTGGATGAGCTACTAGTACAGCATACTAAATAAGCTAGTAGCAGCAAACACCAACCTTAACAAAACATAACATTTATTCATGTAATATGTATGCTTATGCATGCATGAACTAAAGCAAAATGTGACCTACACTACTGAGTCTTGGGTCCCAAGACATGTATGCCTCCTAAAGTCTACTAGGAAGATAAGGCGTGGCGCACGCGGCGCCGCGTGAACAAAAAATAATTTTGCGTTTTTTTTCTGGAGAAAAAATAGACTTAGACGTATTTTTGAATTTTTTTGAGGCTCGAAAAACCTTAGAGACCGAGCCGAAAGAAAAGTACACATATTTTTGTTGATGAATTTTTTTTTCCCGGAAAAACGGAGAAAAGACCTGGGCCCGTAAGCGCGGCGCACGCCATGTGTGTGAACGAAAAATGATTTTGTTTTTTTTTCAGAGAAAAATGATTTTGCTTTTTTTTTCCAGAGAAAAAATTGACCTAGACTTATTTTCAATTTTTTTTTAGGTTCGAGAAACCTTAGAGACCGAGCCGGAAGAAAAGTACACATCTTTCTGTTGACGAAAATATTTTTTTCGGAAAAACGGAGAGAGGACCTTGGTCTGTAAGCGCGGCGCACGCCGCGCGCGTGAACGGGAAATGCTTTCGCTTTTTTTTTCAGAGAAAAAGTAGATCTAGACGTATTTTCAAATTTTTTGGAGGCTCAAGAAACCCTAGAGACCGAGACGAAAAAAAGTACACATCTTTCTGTTGGGGAAAATATTTTTTTCGGGGAAAAAAGAGAAAGGACCTAAACGTAAGGGATGTGGACCTGTTTGCTATATTTTTGGACCTGATCGCTATCCTGAATAATTAGAAAAGGGCTCGTTCGATATTTGTACTCAGTCGGGGGGGTTTTCGTAAAGTAACGAACCAGGGGCCCGAACGCAATTTTGAAAAGGTTTTTTGCCCTCACAAAAAATCGCGGAGGACCTATCTGTAATTCATAGGGATCTATGCGTAATTAAAGAAAAGGGAGGGGGTTTCGCAAATTGGCAAGGGGGGTGACGTGGAGTCTCTCTTTGGCCTCCAAAGCTAGGCACTATAAGGGATTTACTATGTGTTGTGCCGGCCATGAACAAAGCAAAAATGAACCAACATGATTCGATATCTCTAGCGCGCCAATTACACATTATTATTGCCAGAAATCGGGATGACCCTAATACCCACTATGATAAGATTTTTGCACATGTTACACTAACTACTCTAAGTTTGTTATTTTTCTTTTTAATATTTAGTGCTTTACTTAGGTTCGTACTATGAAGTTCGCGACAGACTAAGAGAAGCTCCACTCTTTATTTTACTACTATAAACTTCGACACAACACAAGGTACACTCTTTAGTTATGGCTACAACGATGACCCCACACGCAAATACCTTTGGTAGCATGTAAGTCTTTGGCTCATTGCTGGCAAAGACTCGCTTTGTAACAACCTAGCCCAAAATTCGCTCAATGCCCAGCCCACCCATAGGGCAAGCTCATGCACACATAGCACCCCGCTTATACTTTTTTTCTTGCTTCTATAAAAGAATTAACAAGTAGGTGCTATGTTTAGATCCAATTGGCATTATATACTATTACAAATCACTAGGCAATGTGGGACTAATCCCACCACGCTCCACATGGGCCACATGGGTTTTCACATTACCAAGTGCGGGTATTACATTCACCTCCTCTTAAGGGCTAATGCCCTTGGTAGCACACTGTATACATGGCAAATACTCAAAACCACCCCTTGATACACGTATGTATGTCCAATGCCAGCACATATGCCATGCCCACATGCACTATGCACATAGCCCACGTCCCTGTCCCACATGCACCATGCAACGAAGGTTGATGCTCTAATACCATCTGTAACACCCTAGACCAAAATCCATTCAATGCCCAGCCCACCCATGGAAAGGACCTGGCACAGATAGCACACCGCTTACATTTTCGTTCTCACTTAATTTAAGAGGGTTAACCCAAAGGTGCTATGTTTACATTTAATATGCATTATATACTACTAAAACTCACTTTAAACAAGCAATGTGGAACTAATCCAACCACCTCTCCATATGGGCCACATGGGACTTCACATTAATAGGCTCGGGTATTACACTCTTTATCGAGGAATATGCATATTAGAGTAGCATAGCAGAAGCAATTGCAGTGGATTCGATAAATAAAGTGGCAGAAAGATAGTTTTACAAATACATTTAAGATATAAGAGTTAACTCTAACTTACAACAGGGCTTATTCCCCAAGGGAGAAACCACACCAAATGCTATCAGCTTGACATGCTTCGATCCTCCTTGGTATCTTCTAGGGTTGACTTATCGTAGCGAAGCTTCTTGTTGTGTCCTCATTACTTATATTGCTTGAAGTCAACAATATCCTTCATTTTGTTTTTTAGTGAAGCTTTCTTCGATGTCTACCATGTTATTAATCTAACAAAGGAGAATACGATATAGGTATGAGTGTGAAAGGTATTCAACAAGTCCAATTTAGCAAGCCAACAAGTATATCCCACAATTCAACCTTCATTTATACTTTTATTGAATCATCGAGACCAAAACTCCAGGATATCATGCATTTTGGTAAAAGAAATTCGTTATTAAAAAGTCATGTTTTAGATTATGAAATATATGATCAAGAGGCAACCACAGGTTGTTAGAACCTCCTATAGGTTCCTCTTCTGCCACGCTTATAGTTTCTACCCGAAACAGGGAGTGACAAGCAGCAATTCAATACACTCTCCATAGGTGCGTCACTTTATCCACAAAAATCTTAGTCTTTCATGCCACACAATAGACACAGTTTATTTGGTGTGCAACCAGACTAAAAACACAAAGCTTTTCATCAATCCCATATGTCAACATCTCCGACTGGCCAGTATGAAATTGTTGCCATTGTAGTCAGACATCGTCCGCTACTCCATGTAAATAGCATTCCAAACTACACCACCATTGGTGGCTCCCAAGTCCTTATAGGTATTGAAGCCTACCAAAGCATTACATAAATATTACAATCCATGTGAGAAATGACATTAAGAAGGCATTACTCAGCTTATGCCAATCCCATACCAGGTCATGTGGTCAATGCAGGTGTTACAATGCTAGATTGCCTTATGAAAATTGTTGTTTAACCTTAAGAGTCGCGATATCCTATATGTAGCAGAACCCACGCAATCCACAATCCAAAATTTTCTTTCGAGGGTTCCAACTACTAGCCATAATATAATTCACTCCACCGGATCAACTGGCTAACCATCCAACATAGTCAAGTTTAATAGTTTTTTTAGAAAGTAAACTTTTACCATGCAGATTATAACAAGTAAATTAAGTTGCAAATACTTGATAAGAAATTAATCAAGACAACATTATCAAAGGATTTGACTTGCTTGAGTATCCAAAATAATCAAGACCAAAAGATTTGGACGCCATGGGTTCAAACTTGAATAGTAGACCTCCATGTTACTTCGATTTTGGAAGAACAAAAAAACACCAATAGAGACTGACGACGATTAATATGTCCTTAAATAATTAATAGGCCTACGCGCTTATAAATAAAAGGCCCATTACCTGGTTATGACTTCAACCAGATCCAAAATTAGTCACGTGGAGATCTTCCCAACTAGCTATACACATACTGGTCGGAGATGGCTTGTTCAATTGCTTCGATCTAGACGAGGTCGAGAATTAAACAGTCTTTGCCCCGACCTGAAACTAGGTCAGGACAGAAGTTATCCATGCACAAGATTAATGTGTAGAAAACACTCTCTCTGATAGGTACAAACAACTAATTGGAAGTTACTTCTACGAAGAGACGTCTATTTATCAAAAGACACCTTTTGGTGAGAAGACACATTTTGGCGGGAAGACACCTCTTGAAAGATAACAGCTGCCATCCCTTTGTCTATTATAAATAGGAGGCTCGCGCAAGGAAACAACAAACTTATCAGAATCGCAAGATAGGCAATAGTGATTTGTAGTTCTCCATTCAAAAACTTGTACTCTGTAAAACACACATGACTAAATAGAAATACAATCTCATTTCCTATTTTTTTTCAATCTCTGGTTTGTTAGACAAAAGTAACCCAAATTATATTCGTAAGCTTGATCTAGGGACCCTCAGGTCTTGAACATCAACAGAGACCAATAAGGACTAACACCAAATGGAACACGACACACATACATGGCCTACGATTTTACTTGACAAAGGCTAACACATGGTTGCTAACTATCATTCTAGAGTTGTATCATCATTTTGGAATAGAGAAGGAAAGAGAAACAAGAAAAGTTCTACTTAGCTTCTCTTGGGACAATTTGATTTAGAGAAGGGATGTTTAGTTCCAGATTTAAAGAATACTTTTGAGTTTTAGTTTCAAAATATAATGCTTCAATTATTTATTTATGTAAGGAATTGATTAGGGGTAATTGAGAAGGAAGTACATTTAAGGTTAAGTTTATGAGAAAAACCTTAATTGTTGAATACAAGAAAAATTATTTACAATTAAGGGAAATAGTTGTGTTTAGAAATCATTAAGAAGAAAACATTAACACCTTTTAGAAATTTTGTTGGAAAGACTTATGTAGGAAATATTAGATTAACTATTTTAAATAGTGTAACTTACATTTTTATAAAGGAAATGAATTAGAGACTTAATTGAATTAGATTTATTTATTTTGAAATGAGAATTTTGTTATACTTAGAAAACAAAAGGAGATTTAAGACAACTTAGAAGAGAGACTTTTACTTAAAAGAAGATATTACATTTATGTCAAAGAGAAAATCATTTGACTTAAAAGAGTTTGTATTCCTTATTTGTAGATGGATATAGTTTACCATTGAAAGCTTTTTAGAAATGGAAAATAAATTTCATAGATAATTTATTTGAGTAAAGAGAAACAGTTTGAAAAACACTATTATATTTTATTGTAAAAGTGACAGGTAGCATGATTTAGAATAGGAAAAATACAAAGTTTTAGTTTCATAAATTATTTAATTTAAAAAATATTTTATTTCACTCAAGAACCAAATTAATCTATTTTATTAATTACTAAAAATTTAATTTTTGAAAATGGTATACAATTAACTTGATTTAATTTGTAATTAAACAATTGGTAATAATTTATTTCGGTTGGATACTATGGAAAAATGGGTTCATTGAAAATATTTGAAAGTATTTAGAGAAAAAATAATTTGGAAATGTGATTTGGGATTAGTTCAAGGCTCCGGTCGAGTTGACCAAGTGGACTGGCCAACCAGTCCAATTGGCCTATTTGGGCCACTGGCCTCCTTAACTCACTCCTCTTTGTCTCAGTCTCTCTCTCCCACAATCTCCCCCCAACCTCTCTCTCTCTCAGTCCTTTCCTCCGCCCATCGGTCATCGCTACCATGTTATAGCTCACAGGCCTTGGTCTCAGCCACCCTGAAGATGTCCTCTAGATCCTCCTAACTTGGATTGGGCTCCCAAGCTCCCATGGTGGCACCATCTCTAACATTAGCGGCTCATGTCGTCGGCCAAATCTGGCACTGCCATCAGTGCACCACCTCTCAATTGGTATTATCATCTCTTGTGGGGCTTCCCCCTACATTGAGCCAACTCTGGCTCACCGCCGTGGCCCTCCTCTGCTCCCCTAGCTCGATCCCTATTCAGTCCTAGCCTAGCTCCGTCATTGCTGCCCATCGCCAGCTGCGCTGGAGCCACATCGACTGTTGTCATCGAGGTGGCAGGGTTCCAAGTTCCCTGGAATCTCCGACGGTGGCCTCCTCTAACAGTAAGTCACCTCTATCTTAGCACGATTGAGCTTGGTTCGGTTTGTGTTTGGGACAGAGAATGATGATGATGGAATAGTTGGACATAGGACAAAGGTGATTGCTACTTTGCCAATTTAGGCTAGCCATGGTGGTTGTCTATATGATGCATGTATGCACACACAATTGCTTAATAAAAAATAGTCATAAGCATGTATATGTGTATATATATACGTATATATATATCACTTGGTATCACACAAGCATGATTTGATCCTTAATGATATCTTAAACTGTTCTCTCCCATTCCTATCTTCAATGTGATATGCGTATGAAACTATTATGACATAACTACTACAAGGTCAAATAATCAAGAACATGCTAGCGTATAAATAAATCCTATTCATACTAGTGTTTTGTTCATTATGATAGTTTGTATGTATGGCATGATCATTGCCTATATGAAACGTATCACTTTTCCATCATGTTTCTTGCATGCATATCCATCTGCACATTGTTACTTGACTTACCATAGGAAGAGTACACTAAATAAATTGTAAAAAGATAGTTTGTTGTAACATGGATCATGTTAACTAGTATGGCAATTATTTAAAAAAATGATAACATGAGCTTGGCTACGTATTTACCCTATATTCTACCATATCCTTGTTCTCAAATATAAGAGCTATATATAAAGTACTAGAGTAAGAAACATGTACCAAGGACCTACACATGTTAGTCATTTTAAGACTCACAATGGTCACATTCTTGCTAAAGAACTCAAGGAAACTCTTGATAAGGTCATGATACTAAAAGATATTAAAAACTAGCTCAATGATAATAAAAAATCTAAAAGCAATATATAACATATGCATGCTATTTTCCATGGTAACCATACATCAAGCATCTCAAGAACATATTCACCACACAAACATTTTAATGCCATCATAATGAGATGCAAAACATGCAAACCTTCATCTACCCAAAAATGCAAAAAAGTGAAGCTTTGGGTTTCTTGCTTTCTGCTCTCCAAATCAACTCCTCCTTGGTCCCCAAATTTTGCAGCAAGGTATACTTCAATACTTACTACAAAAAGGAGAAAGAAGGATGGGAGCTAAAGGGAGGAATTAATCGTGAGCTTGCCCTAGTGATAGTTGATGCCTATATGATGGATGCTTGAGCTCCTTCCCATCTTCTTCCTTGTATCTTGCTTCTTCACCCCATGGCTGACATGAAGCACGGTATTAGCCATGAACAAGAAAGAAAAAGGAAGGAAAGAGGGACAAGCTCACCCTTGCAACATGCCAACCTTTTTCTACAATGCTCATAGTGCTCTATTTATAAGTGAAATCTCATGTCAACTTATTGATTTGGTTTTGAATTATTTTTACTTTAGAAAAAGGTGAAAACTTCCCCCATTCTACCTCTTGGCTTGTGTATGCCATCTATGTGGACATCCAATATCTTGAGGGTGAAATGGTAACTTTACCGCCATGGTATTTTGGTAAAACTTTAGAAGTTGGAGGCTATATTGGGGTATGGAATTTTGCATTCATTTTAATTTATTTATGTAATAAAAGGCTTGGTTAAATGTGTGGTTGCCACCTCATACAGCACCTTGCAAAGTGGGAATTTGGTAAATTCACAATTCATTGCATGGATGGAAATTTCTACTAAGTTGGTTGGTGAAAATAAATTATTTATACACTGTAAAATTTCAGAATTTATGGAGGTTTGACACCTCATGGTGTGAGTTGTCATTTGGACATTTTGGTCATTTTACAATCAGTGGCATGGTCTGTATTTTTTTGTTGAAAGTGGTAGGTATGCATTAATATTTATTTCATGTTCATAAATGACAACTTTTACCTCTAGTAATTATTTTAAGTTTTACCATGGTAATAATTAACCATCAAGTTTTGGAATGTGTATTTCTGTAAAAATTTTGGGTGATTTTGCAAACTATCGATCCAAAGGTCATTTTGCAATTGTGACCTAATTGGATCATTTTTGGACAAACTAGTTTGCTGAAATTATTTTCTAACCTTCAAAATAAGTATTTTTCTATAATCGAAATTGCTCATTCTACTGCGATTGTGCCCCAGCATACCGATGTAGTTACAGTGGACAATAGGAATGTAGATAATAGCTATTTTCCAGTTAATTATTTATAGTTTTCGAAAATAAAACTTTTTTATCCTCCTACAATAAAATTAGGTAATCTAAGAGTGCATACACATTTCGTTTTAAAATTGTTATCAAAACATGAATTCTCTTAGAATGAGCTCATGATATGCAATTGCAACGCAGTTGATGCCTAGAGGAAAGAGTAGTCTCTAAATAGTTCAGCGTTCTGGAGTACTACCGCCTTCTCATATGGACATCCCTAACACCCTCTCATACTCATGGGTGGCTTATGATAGTTCATGGATGCTCATGGTACATGAGGTCAGCACCGTATATATAGTTTTACATGACTATTGGATTGGTGCTGTTGCAAATAATGCGCAGAAAAGTAGGAACGAGGAACACAAATTTTACGTGGAAAACCCTTTTGTTAAAAACCTAGGACGCATGAAAGCAAATATCACTATACGAATAGATGTTTACAATGAGACTCTCTTTTCTATTTCTCTTGCATTGCTCTATCCTATGGGCTACAAGTACACATTTAAAAGGATACATAAAGGACTCCATGTAGGAGTAGAACTCCAATTTGGAGTAGAAAACGATTTTTGCCAAACTTAAACTCAAGAATATTCACATTGAGACGAATTCCTCCTGTAGCCAAAATAAAACATGAATCGCCTCAAAATAAGTCAGCACGAATACCTTGTGTTCTAAAAGCCTTAATCTCGATGATTAAGACAATCTCAGTAATTAAGACTATAATAGTCTTATTTAAATGCTTATCATGAAGCAACATTGAGCAAATCACCAATAAGTCGAAACACAAAGCTATCAACAAAGCAGATGAATAAATTTGGGTCTTCAATAGTTCATTAACCTATCAAAGTCTGAGTCTGTGCAACTGAATTTCTTATCCATATGCTCAATCATCAAATGGAATCTTGATACGCTCCACCTAGAACACAAATCTCAGCAAACAATCCCTATTAGAGAGAAATTTGCATGTGTGGCTATCACGCACGAAAGCTGTTGTGCACTTCAATTGAGCTATGACAACTAAACAAACATTGTAGTATTGCACTTCAATCCTTCATCTCAAACTAAAATTGAAGCAAAAACCTTCACTTTCAAAAAGTAAATCTTCGGAGAGTATTAAGATAGCTACCATAAGGGTGTCATCAAATATTTGAGAATTAATGTTGCCAAAACCTCCATAACGATTGTGCAAGCAATCCAAATTGCAACATATCCAAACAATGAATAAAACACCAAATTCATATGTCCTCAATAACTGCCATTGATTTTTTTTTTTTTTGGTTTCTTTTTCAAAGTATCCTCGATCAAGCATAATTCAAAATAATTCAAAGTGTTGAAAGCCTATAACTTCATCTTAGACTCTATATGTGCGGGTCTTGCTGTAATAACCCATAGTAGATGATGAATCGCTAATGATTAATCCTACATGGATGTCGTCAATAATAGGCACAGCGGCTTAAATTGCGATATAATCCACCTCCAAAAGAAGCAATATAACAATCGACTGTGGCAAAAGATTATCAATTGGGATGGTACATGATGGCTCCTATGGCATGGTACCATGCGGTGCGGATGATAGTGTTGGTGAAATTAGCACTAAAACAATCGTCAATGTAGAGTGTGGGTCAACACTCAATATAGAGTCAAGTCGTGGAACATAGTTAAGAAGAGTTGAAATCGCCAAGTTGAGACTAATGAATCTCCTATTACATTCCTTTTGTGTACGTAG
The DNA here is from genome assembly GCA_036346355.1 of Rhipidocladum racemiflorum. Lineage (NCBI taxonomy): Eukaryota > Viridiplantae > Streptophyta > Magnoliopsida > Poales > Poaceae > Rhipidocladum > Rhipidocladum racemiflorum. Next base: position 10,755,457 of record CM070578.1, on the reverse strand, counting down.
TTGTAGATGATAGATTGCAGCAAAATCGTCAGAAATCGTTGATGTGGATGTTGTGCAGATGTCGTGCGATGGGCACGGTGATGCCGCATGATGGCCACCCTTGATTGTCTTGATGACACCGCACGCAGGGGCGGAGCTGGGCCTTGGGCTAGTGGGGCCTGGGCCTGAGGCCTAGCCCAAATAGCAATACAAAATATTAGGTATTTTCAACTGGGCCTGAGGTCTATTCGATTCGCCCATCGCCCACCCGCCACCCGATTTCCCAGATCTCGGCCGGCGGCCAAAGCGCCAAGAGCCAGCAACCCTAGCACGCCCACGAAGCCACCTCCCTCCGCCCAACTCCAATCGCCACGCCCACGAAGCCACCTCACTTGTGGCGCCGCTACCAGCGCTCGCCCTGGTCGCTCTTCCCCACCTAGTGCTCGCTTCAACGCCCTCTCTCGCCGGCGCTCGCCCGACGCCCTCTCCCCGGCCGCGCTCTGCTCGCCGGCGCTGCCCCGTGCCATACGTGCGGTAGTGCCCGTCGGTCGGCTCCCCCCTCCTGCTCTCGCTCGGCGCCTGACGGCCGCCCCCGGCCCCCTGTCCTCGCCCGTTGACTGTCGGCTCGCCCCCTCGGAAAACCTGGTCCCACGATCCGAGCAGCGACGCGAGGTCGTGAGCGGAATCGAGGCTGGGAGTATGTGCTTGAGACTTAAGTTGATCAGTTGAGCATTTGAAAAGATTTTCTCCATATAAGCAATGCACTATAATCTACAATCATTAACCATGATATAGAGTATAGACTTCCAAATTTCCTGTAAAAAAACTTCCAACTAAAATATACACAATGATTAATCACTCTGGTATTTTCCTACAGGCTTTCTGAAAATCTTGAGCTTGAGGGTTTTAGCTGTTGAGGTATAATACCCATTACCCAATATTGAGATTTGAGAAACAAAAATGCTAAGTTTTAATTACCTCTTTACTTGTATGCAATGCATGAAGTATGTATATTGATCATTTGATCAATTGATGCACATTACTGTTCAGTTTTGATATAACTTATGAATTGTGAATCATTGAATTATTTGATCAATAGATGCTCATTACTGTTCAGTTTTGACAATCATTGAATTATGAATCATTGAATTGTGAATCATTGAATCATTTAATTGTGTATTTGTATTGTACTTTTGTTATACCTAAATATCCGTAGTCTTTGACGACAGTAATAGTCGTTTATTTTTGGCCCGAGGCTTATATTAATCCTGGCTCCGCCACTGGCCGCACGGATGGACACCCTCAGGAGTCGCCTCCTCCACGGCCACGGGGTTGTGGTGTTTAGATCTTGCACCCAAAACTCTGATACCATTTGTTGCAAATAATGCACAAAAAATAAGTATGAGATATATGAATATTATGTGGAAAACCCTTTCAGGTAAAACCACGTATATACGAAGGCAAATATCACCATAAGAAGTGTTTACAATAATACTATCTATATTATAGATTATATATACATATTTAAAAAGATACATAAAATATTCTCAATATAGTACTAAAACTCTAAGTTAGAGTAGAAAACAAATTCGTTTCACACTCAAAACCAACCAATGCCAAATAGCAATCATCCAAAGCATTCTACTATATATACACACACACTAGAATTCTCCGCCTAAATATTTGAACTTTAGGGAATTCTAACCTTTGCCATGAAGCATTCCTAAATAATTTGTCCTAGAAACTTCCTAGCATAATATCTAGCTCATGGCAATTCCAAACTATTCTAGAACATTCTTAAGTATGCATCTCTTATTTCAGCAGCCGGCTACCCCAAAGCCTATCTGGCACCGCGAGCAGGCAGTAGATACTTATCCCTACTAATATAAATCGTTGGTGTCTTCCGTGTAAACAAGGCAAATTTAATTTCATCGGTTTTGCTAAAACGGATAAACTACTACGATTAGAACAGCGCCGATCACTACTCTCTCTTTTTTTTGTTTGCTCTATGACAAATTGACAGTGATGTCCTTGGATTTAGGTGTTGAAGTGGTGTAGGCGCGATAAAGATGCATGGAAAGCATATATTCGTTCAGCTCCACTCGTCACAATGAAGTTGATGTTAACGTTGGTTTGATCGAGTCCATACGCAACATGAGACGGTAATATATGTAAGAAAAGGATATCGATGCTACGGTTCGTGGTTTTGGGTTACGATTGAAGATTTTCTCAAGGAGTTGGTGTTTCGTCCGCTTCCCTTGAGTCATGAATGCGACCAATACTAACCGTTCTTTATTTTCCTTTTGGTTTAGCTTGGTGTTCCATGATTTCGACACTGGGTTAGGCGGTGCGTCCACAGTGTTCACGCTGGCATGGAAGTGCTTTAAACTTCGCCCTTACGTATGAAATTATAAAAATAGCCCTCTTCTTAGTCACGAAAGCAGTGACAGATGACACATATTATATATCACATCCGTGTACTACAGCAGCAGCGGCTTCAGAACGCCGTGATAGGAGAGGTACCGCGCTCTCCCGACCGACCGTGCTAGTAGCTCTGAACCCATCGTGGCAGAAGAGGTGCCACGCTGGGGCACCACGACAACAGGTCTTTACCGTGCCCAGGGACAACAGCCAGTTGCTGCCATGTTAGGGAAGAGTGGCACCTCTCCCGCCGCGATGGGTCCAAAACTGTTGTCACAGTTGGCCGAGGTGCTGCGGGGCCATTCATTTGCCGCGGTATATGGGCATGGTAAGTGATAAATGTCATCGCCGCTGTTTTCTCAATCGAGAAGATGATTATTTTTTTAATTTCATCCCCATGAGCTAGATTTTTTTAAAAAAAATGTGCAGGACAGGCAGTCAAGCAAGGCTTCGATAATTACTATTCCAAAATCAGCGGTACAAGATATTTTTCTCCCTGAACAAGTAATATAGCCCAATTAGGCTATTTGTGGCCAGTTGACTGTAACATGAGACAGCCTTGCTCTTGGGGCCAAGGATTCAAATTTCGTTTTCGGACTCCATCTCGGACCTGGCCGAAATCCGAAATTTCGCCGAGATTCGGAAATTTCGGACAAAATCCGGACGAAATTCAAAAACCAAAATTCAAATCCGGTTTTTTTTTAACCGAGAAATCCGAAATTTCGTCCAAAAAACCGAAATTTCGGTCCAAAAATCCGAAATCTCGGTAAAATTCAACAGAACGGAAAATGTTTCAAACGATGTCAAAAAATTTTGAAATTTTGGTCAGACATGGGAAATGACCTGAGGAATCCAATCCGGTCAAACTCCGGTCAAATCCGGTCCAATCCGGTCAAATTTTGGACAAATTTCGGTCAAAAAACCGAGATTTCGGTCCATTTTACCGAAATTTCGCCGAAATTATAGGGTACTGTAGCACTTTTAAAAATTTTTTAGGGTTTTTTAATTTCACCGGGATTATGGAACTCGGGGGGGTCCGAAATCCGAAATTTAGGATATCTCAAGTTTGGGCTTGAAATTTAGGAGCCTGTACAGGTGGATGTCGAAGCGGGGCCTAATCCACGCAAGAGCATTCACGTTAAAACTCTAGCGATCACGCAGGAAAATCGAGTCATGAATTCATGATTAACCACCAAAACATGAAGCGAAACTAAGAACTGCATTATCAAACGCTAGAACGAATAGCTGAATCAAACGCTATGGAATTCATTATCTCGTACAATAGTAGCCAGGAGCGGAGCTAGGCTTCGGACCGGTGGAGCCTCGTCAAAAGCCAAGCCCAAATAACAGTGGAGCAATACTGTTTATTTTTGAATTGGGTTGGAGGCCGAGCAGTCCACGCCTCAGTCTGACCCAGGCTTGGCTTGTGCTTAACCCGGCCAAACGCCAGAGCAGGAGGACCAAGCACGCCCTAGCCAATCGCACACGCATGCCCACGCCCGAGCCGAGCTCTTCCTCGCACGATCGCGCCGTTGGCCAGTCCGTCACCGCTCACGCCGCCGCCGGCCACCGCTCCCGCCCCGCAGATCCTCATGCCGGCCACGACCACAACTCCCACCCGTAGATCCCGCCCCCGCCCCCGTCGGCCGCAGCCCGCGCACAAGGTGCCTCCAGCCAGAGCTGATAGTGGACATCCTCCCACACGTAAGGTGATGAATTTGGTTTCTTTATGATTTGTGATTTGTGAATGGCTAAATGAATTGGGAATGGTAACTTTGGTTATGCAGTTATGCTTTGTGAATTGTGAAGGACTGAAGTGTGGAGTATGCTTTGTGAATTGTGAATGGCCCATGGCTGTGTGGAAAAGGCGCACTTCAAAGTAGGCTAAAACATAAGTTCGGTTGGTCATGGCGTTTTGAATAGTTTCTTGATCTTTTTGTCATAGTAAATGCATACCTTTTCTATATGTATCTTGGCACGTTTAAGTAGTTTTTTCCAGTAGTGCTTAACTTGAACCGGTACAAGAAGCATGTGCTAGTTCAACTAAATTTTCTATATTTTTTTTGTATTGCAGTTCAACTTGTATCTTGTTCTCATATCTCTTGATGGGCAAAGAACGCCTAACTTGAAAAACCCTATCTAAGTTGTCAGCCAACCTTGTCTATTCAGCACCTTGTACAGGTGATCGCTTGCCTCTATTAATCATTTTGTTTTTGAACAATTCTAGTTTACTAGGTTGAACTTAAATAACGAAAGGCTGTGAAATTTGCATGTTTTCAATTCGTTGCTCTTCCGTTGTCTTAGCATGTCGAAGAACTTGAGATATATATGAGGGTGGACTTCTTCGTAGTTTTGTGTGCCTAATTTGCTTGTGCAATTTCATTTATTACAGGTTCAGAGTCTTGTTCTATTGTTGATGAAGATGTGATAGTCCCAGATTCACCAAACCTTAGTTAATTAGATATTAATTCTTCTACCACTCTACACTATATTGTTTTCACATATTTTATCTATTTTATTGAAATGTTAAGCATAGAATTTAAATTTATTTTTAATTGTGTATTTGTGATGCACTTTTATTATGTTTTAATATCTGTAGTTTTTAACATTAGTAACAGTTTCTTATTTTTAACCCGAAACATACCTAAGTCCTAGCTCTGCCACTGATCATACGTACGTATAAACCTATATATACTTTATAAGTCACAACTTACAAGAAACCATGTACAGAAATCTAACATATACGGTTGTTCGTTTTTTTTTTTTTTTTTGGTTTTTCAGTTTTTGTGATTCAATAACTGAAAAACCAAAAAATCGAATAAACCGACAAAAAAACCAATAGACCGAATGCCCGCACTATTCAGCGAACAGGTGGTCGTGCAGCCAGCTCTTCATCGCGGCGAACTCATCCCCAGCGTCGCCGTCGTCCTCCAGCGACTCCGACCGGTGTGCGAACATGTGGCCCCTGCCGTCGTACACGACGGCCTTGGCGCCCCTCGCCAGCTCCCGCACCGTCTCCACGGGGCACAGCGGGTCGGCGCCGTCGCCGCAGACGAACAGAACCGGGGCAGCCATCCGTGCCCCCAGGGACGCGCGTCTCCACGAGGCTGCCGCCCCCGTTGCAGGACCCGATCAGGCGATCGCGACCAGCTTCTTGGACAGGGGACACCCCCGGCGCCGTGATCTCGTCCACCAGCCACTTGGTGCACGTGTCGATGTCACCGGAGGGGCCTGGGAGGCGATCCACTGCTCGAAGCCGTCCATCGGGAGTGTCTTCTTCCACGGGCTCCCGCGGAACAAGTCCGGCACTAGAACACTGCACGCATGACGCATCGATCGATCCAGGTGTACATGCATGATGAGGTGACAAATGCAGAGCAACCGAGAGAAGTGAGGAATTGATTGGTGTGGACAAGATCGATCTGATTATTTGTAGCCGTGGCAAGCGACGCGGTAGGCGAAGTCCCGGGTGGCGGAGTCCCCGAAGCCGAAGATGTCGGAGAGGACGAGGATGCCTGGGCCGTTGTTGTTCTTGGCGGCCTTGAGGAGGTACTGGCGGACGCCCTCGTTGTCACCCTCGCCGATGACGAGGTCCGCGCTGCTCACCAGCTCGCAAGCCTCCTCGTCGTCGCCGGTGCCGCTATGTTCCACTGTGATACGTACAAGAGAACGAACGAACGAACGGCAGAGTGGAGGAGACACGGAGAGCTAGCTGATACTTACAGAGGAGGACGAGCGCGTGGAGCGCGCGCTCGGCTCGGCGCGGAGACGAGGTACGATTGGCGCCATCAGCTGCTGCAAATGCAATCGAGGGGGCCGGGAAGCTGGAAACACGCGCGGGAGATGATTAGCCTGCCAACCACCGCTGGGTCGGCAGCACAGCGCCTCCCCCTCCCGTCCCGGCTCGCGCGTCGCCGTCGCGTGAGCGGCGTCGTCTGCCGGCTCTGTCGCATTCCAAGGTCGCGTGTGTTGTGACTACAAAACGCTTCTGCTGCCTGCAGATATGGGTATGGCCCCTCATGTGATGTGCCGCGGATTTCCCTTCTGGATGCCGAGGATTTTTCGCATGCCTTAGGTGGCACGGCCCGTGAAGACTGGGGCCTCGTCTCGCACAAGGTAGGCGACCGAGGCAAAGGAAAAAAAAAAACACTGATTGTTATGCCCTAGGTCAAACATTGGGCTTGCACTGGCCTGGCTGTGAAATGGGGACCAAATTTCGAGCATGCAAAGTCTGACCATTTGCTTAAGCCTGGGCTTGTGAGCTGGGCTAAGACAAATTTGTCTAGGGTTGCCACGACCCAGGGGCTGTATATCATGGTTGGAACGGAACGGCTACCACACCAGTTGGGCTGTGTTCTTTCATACTCGCTCATGTTTGTTGCCCGCAAGGAAACGATTGCATGATTTATTCTGTTTGGTGAGAAATCGCAAGAGACAGAGAACACAGGTCAAAGGGTGTTCGGGTACAACCGTACAAGCTTTCCGGTGGTTCTCTCTTCCGTCAGTTGCGTAGGAAATGGGCACTTCTTCGGTGCCGATTGGTGCAGAACAACATCTGCAACTACAAGGCAGAAACCACGGCTTCATTTCTGCACTGGGCCACGGAGAACAGGAACAGCATATTCCACTAGAATACGGCACATTCAGTAACAGGTCAACCGATACGACAATTTTGTAGGTCACAACAGTGATCAACTTTGCTAACATCCAACAGAATAATACCCCCACCAACCATGCCACAACAACATCGCAGCAAAACTGCCTCACGAGTCACGAGGAGTACAGCTGCAGCTCGGAGGGCATGACCACTGAAACAAAGAAGGTGAGTGTCCCCAACAGAATAAAACACATGAATACAAACGAGCATGATCCAGGGGCAGGGGCATGATTACTAGAATAACAAACAAAATTGGCACAAATCCTTAAACAAAATACACTGAAGATCATCTTGTGCCCGCCTTTTGTTCTACACTAGAAAACCCAAACTAACAATATGAGCCCCGAAAACTAGAAGGGATCCAGTCACTCACTTTTCTCTGCCTATCTGAGAAAATAACATTTAATTTGACACCTTATTCCTGGGCCACCAACTGCCTCCAATTCATCAACTCATCAAGTATATTCACATCTCATCTCATGCTAATCAGAAGGAACTGAATGAAAGAGACAAACAATGTTACAAGTTTCCTCCATTTTTTCTGGTTTTGAATGCTTTTGCTCAAAGGAGCATATCAGACTTGGCAGGCAATCTCCTGTAGAAGTTGAACGGGACAGAGGGCATCCTGCTGCGGAACCGGGGATGGCGTAACAGGTAAAGCATAGCTATAACCAGCAAAACCTGGAACGGTGTCACGTACAGCACAATGGCGACAACCAGGGACAAGAATATGAAGATAGCGGTGGCCCGAGGGTCCCTCCAGTTCAGCAACGCATGGGCTCTCTCACCCTGTGTTGCCAGGTCCCCAACCACCGTCTGCACACGACTTCCGACGCTCCTCAGCCTGTCATAGCGCATTCTTACAATGTCAACTGGTCTGCTGGATGGGAATGAGTCAAACTCCTCATCAAGCTCGTCGGGGTGTGCAAGCTCAGCATGGGATAGCTTAGTATCCATGTACGGTGGGTGCCTTGGTCTGTAACGATAGTTCCAGAGTCCAATCATGAACATGTAGAGAAAGATGGTAGGCAGGATGAGCTCCGGGTAGCAGATTAGTATCAGGAACAGCATGTGCACCAGCATTGTTGTAATCGGGTTTCTCCAGCTTCTGATGCCATCATACCACTTGGCGACCGCCGCAAAACCACAGAAGAGAGTGGTGATACGATAAAAGTTGGCCTTGCTACGCCGGAGACTAAACATGTGAGAACCCGCATCGAGCATGTACTCCACAACCTCCTTGCGCAGCGGTGGTTCAGCACGACTAAGCCTTGCCGCAACAATATGCATTGCCTGCTGCCTCAGGTGGTCCAAGTGCATCACCGAGATTGGCTGTGTGTAGTGCATCCTTGGCAGCAGCGGACGGCCATACAGGGCAATCATGTTCACCCACGCCGTGCATGTAAATCGCACAGCCAAATGCAACTCACCGGTCTTCTTGAGGCCACTGGGCTTAAGAGACAGCAAAGGGTAGAAATGTGTGTACACCCGGTCAGTCTCCAGTGTTGAGAGCCGGATTCTGACCTTGCCAATACTCTCATCCCGGGCATCACCATTCTTACTCCCAATCTGGCTATTGTCAAACACCACCACTGTGATCATGGTGCACGGATCAAACACCTCCCAAGTATACTGCTCGTTCCACTGCGGATTCAGCGTGTCAAGAATAGTTCTTGTGCGCACCCACTTCGACCCATACTTGGCGACACAGTAAGCGTCGGTGGTGCGCCCATCCTTGGCCTTCATCGGTATCAAATTGCATGCACCGAGCACCCCCAGCTCAAGGATCCCAATGCTCGGCTTCCGTGTGTGCTTCGATGATGGCTGGAGATCGCTACTGTAGTAAGTGGACTCGTCGAGAACATGGTACCCAAAGTCCAGGGACATCCGAAGCTGTATCTTGCTCGCGAACTTGCCTTCCTTCTTCTCAGCATCGTCGGTGGGGCGAGCGAGACTGTACCAGCGCGGTTCCACTGGCTTGCCGAAGTGGTCGTGACGCGGCATTGCATTGTTGAGGTGCAGCATGATGCGCCCGAGCGGCTCGTCGCGCCCCGGCGAGACGCGGTCCTCGACGGTGACGAACAGCGGCTCGTCGAAGGGCTCCGACGTGACGAGCATGAACTCCTCGTTCCACATCGGGTTGGGCGTCCCCGGCGGCACGCCTGGTCGCGTTCGCCGCACCTGCCCGGCGAACTGCAGCTTGACGAAGGCGTTCATGGGGCGGGACGCGTCGAGCGGCACGAGGTCCTGCGCCCCAATGGCGGCGACGCGTAGGTACACGAGCTTGGGCGAGAAGTATACCTTAGAGCGCGTGGAAGCGACTGCTGCCGCCGCCCCGTGCGCGTCGGAATGCCAGGCGTCCGGGAAGGCCTCGTCAGCCTGGGTCCCGAGCCACACGGACAGCATGATCTCGCTGCGTGGGAGCTTCTCGCCGCGCTTGGTCTCGAGCCGGTACCACTGTGGAGCCAGAGGGGAGTCCGGCGGTACGCGGATCGGCACCTCGGCGAGGTCGAACGCCACGCGGCCGACTAGGTCGCCGCTGGCGGCGAGATCTTTGGCCTTGACGGCCACCTCAAGCAGATGCGACTGGAGGTGCGTCGCGGAGAAGGCGAACACCTGCTTCCAGGAGGGGTTGTGGTTGGCGCCGAGCACGGACGTGGTGCCCTTGAAGTTGCCGAGCTTAACCTCGACGAAGGGGTCGATGGTGCCCGTGGGGGAGGCGGCGGGGAGGTCCCGCGCCTTGACCACGTGCACGTAGAGGAACCGCATCGGCTCAACGAGGTCGTACGTCGACGCGATCTTGCCCGCTGCGGAGGCAGCGGCGGCGGAGGGCTGCAGCCCGGGGATATTGAAGCGGGGCCGCAGCACGGCGGCCAGCGGCGGCCGCGTCTCCACCAGCCCGAACTGCTGCTGCGGGGGCGGCATCGGGCCGCCGGGGCCCGGCACCATGAACGGCCGCGGTGGCATTGCTCCCTTCATCTCGGCGGTGCCGGTGGCGGCGGCGTTGCCCGGTGGGAAGGCAGCGTGGGGTAGGGATGGGGTTAGAGTGAGTGGCCTCTAGTGTGGCATTCCGTCGAACAGTTGCTGGTGGCGTGAGAGTGCAGCGGACTGGGTTACTACTGCGCAGCGTGTGCGCGGAGCCTACGGGAAAGACCTGTATCGCCGCCCGTGGAGCCTCGCGATGAACTCCACCCATTAGATCCCGATCCAACGGCCCGTCTCTACTTTTACGTTCCAACACAGACCCACTCGAGCGACCCGAGGCAACGCGGGAACGACTTCCTGACATGTGGGCTTACAAAACGGCGGGCCTATAGTGTCAGTGGGGTTCAAGGTAGGGACGACGGTGCGGAACGTTTTGGTGTGGGGGAGGCGTGGCTTGCTGGGAGGTGGGTGGGCCCCGCGGGCGCCTCGGTTTGCAGCGGCCGGACAGCTTGATGCGTTGGATTCTCTGTGATCCATCGGCACTTTGGGCCTCGTTGTGGGGCGGCTGGCCCGCAACGTGAGCGTGCTGTTTCACTTTCCGAGCTCTCGAGCGAGAGCGTGGCACAGGCTACTGGCTATTTACTATTTCTTTAGGTGTTTCTCACCTCCCCCTGCCATGGACCCTGCAAGATGATTGAGATTTCTGTGGCTCTAACATTCTGTAGAAACCTTTCGTACCACGAATCATGATCCCTACCAACTTAAGAACATGCACGTGGGCTGTTGGCGTATCAGATCGGAAAATTGAAAGGTTTGGGAACGAAAGAACTAAGAGTAAGTTCCGCGAGCTCTGTTTCTGCAACAGAGTCGCAGAGATAAGAGCCACAGACGATCTCTCGAGTCACAAAACCTAAGATACGGGGTTGTTGAGGTGTTGGCACGGATGTTACGCTCGGTCCTTGTCATTCCCGGGAAATTTCGTGTTGCCATAGATAGATTCACGCCTTCTTCCGTGCAATTCGGACGTGCCTTAAGTAGCCGTTGCTTCTCCATTTCAAACATTTGCACCCTACGTTTCTCCCTCTTAGGCTGTGTTTGTTTAAATTTGGTCTTTGGAGGAGAGGTTTCTTTGGAGGCTGGAAGAAGCTAGGCGATCTCTTTGGCTGGAGCCTGGAGCTGGAAGAGACTTGATGAAGGGGATGGCATTTTTTTGTAAATAAGAGTCAAGTTGCAAGGGTACCAGGGAAGTGGGATTTTCAGAAGCTCCAGCTAGCCCGAGAAGCATCATTTTTCTTGCTTCTCTCGTGTAGTGCAAATTGGGCTGGAGCTTCTCCTCTCCAGCTAGCTGAAAAATTACTGTTTGTTTTGGCTTGTGACTTATGAAGGCCTAGAAGCCAAATAAGCCTAAGTAGAAGCCTAAACAAACAGACCCTTAGACATGTTATAATATGGTTGGAGTTCGTGTTTATAGAAAAACTCTAGAATATGTGTAGCTAAGACGTGTAATTAACCATATCTAGAAATCATGCTGTCTTAATACCGTCAATATCCCTACCGTTATCTATGAAGATAACATTACTTGTGTTACACAAAATGCAAATAGGTTATGTTAGGAGCAATATCACATAGCATATTGCCTCTAAACCTTTCTATCCTCACGAATTTCAGAAGAGTGGTGAGGTAAAGATATTATAAACTAAGTCATGTAAAAATCCAGCAGATTTGTTCACTACATCCTTGCCAATATTTATTTGTCAAGATGTGTTAATGGCATTGAAATAAGATGGTTTAGAGATTTGCAGAGTTTAGGGGGAGTAAATCCCTGAACCATAACCCTTTTACTTGATCCTGAAGATCATAGTTCATATCCTGAAGATTATGAGTTGTGCTCTTTTTCCCTTAAGTGAGTTTTCTTAAAGTTTCTCACATCAAGGTTTTTAATGAGACAACTAATGTAACACAGAGTACGAATGTAACGTACTCTTTTCTCCATCATTTTTTTCTACTGGGTTTTTGGGAGGAGTTTTTAATGAGACATGTGCATTACGCGGTGTTTGCCCAAAAGAGAGTGTTATAATATGGTTAGAGTTCGTGTCCCTGTATGGAAGGATTTTTTTCACTGGTGGGCAAATCCGAATTAATCTCCAGGGTTTCTACACTACATATAGGGCATTACCTTATACATAAAGATTAATCAAATAAAGAAAGAGCTTTTCCCCTTATATTATATGCGCTCTTTCCTCTGTTCGTGTGATTGCATTAACGTACCGTTGATTGACGTGGATGAATCATCCCGTTTCACAGCAAGACACACAAATTCCATTTCCACCTACGTACTCCTCAATTCGCTTTCTAGTTCCACGTTTATAAGAGCACCCTTCGTTTCGGAATACTGTTTCTACAATTTTGATGTAAATTTTCACATTTTTTTAGTTATTTATAATATCATTACTATTATAGACTAGAGTAAAATATATTATTCAAAGATATAATGAAGAGAGATAATATATATACCTTAGTCGAAGCGTGAGAATCTATAATAATATCTATTCAAATAGAGTTAGAGGGAGTAGCTTCTCTCTTTTTTGTGGGTTGATATAAGCTTGGCACAGTTCTGTTTTCAACCAAATTTATTTCACTCCCTGGTGCATGTGCAGCCACACACTTTCTGCATGTCAAACACGCAACAGTTGTACCGGACATGCTTTGAAATCCAAATATAAATCGAGAACGTATACAGTGAAAATAGACATACGATGAAAACATAAAAATAGATAAACAAGGGCGTTGGATCGATTCAGATTTAGGTGAAATCTCATATCCTCCATTTAAGGTGTGAAATTTTATAATTTTTCTAGAGGGTTATGTGTAAAACGTGTTTAGGTGAAAAAAGTAGGATTCCACCTAAATATAGACCATTTATGTTCGAACATCCCTGCTTATGTAGTTTTATAATTTCACCATATGTCTATTTTTACCACATACTTCCTCTATAAATCACGCTTTTATGACGTGCAACAGTACTATGGACATCTGATTACTAGCTTTTCTCGAAAGTGCCTTTCACTTTTTTTTTCCGAATAAATAAAGTAGCCCTCCTGTTGCGTTTCTGCGAAAGTTCGCAAGAACGCTTCTGCTTTCGGGGCATCGCTCCAAACGGTCGTGAGTCAGCTGTAGTGCCCAATTTCGGAAGGAGAATCTAACGGTACTGACTGACTGGTAGGTGTGTTAGATTTTTACAAAAGTTCATTGGGACGCTTTTATACACTTTTGAGACGTTAACATTCATTTTAACATGGTTACTCAGATCATGTTCCGAGGGCCAGCATGAAAAGCCCATAAAAAAATCTCTTGCTCGATGGCAAGCGTGTAGTCGAGCACCAAGGCCCGCTTGGGTTCGAGTCCTCAACTCGCCCGGACGCTCGCGGGGTCGGATGCAAGCGTGGATGCATACGCGGGCGTGTGTGAGTGTATGTGTTTTTGTAACCCGACTGTTGTTTCTCTTTTATATTGAATATCAAAGCTCTAGCGAAAATTCAAAAAAAAAAAACATTAAAAACACAGCTTAGGCTATGGCTGTCTCCATCCACGAGGGTTAGGAAATATCATCCGGTAAAATGGCCTTCTGTGTATGCCAAGTGATCAAGGGGGTTTAGCGGTATCAGATTTGAATATTATGAACATTAGCATCTGAGGAAAGTAGTGGCTATGAAAAACTGAAAGTGAAATTGGACTTTTTGCCGGAAGTCCTTAGCAGGGTTCACATTATCGGGGAAAATCGTGTGAAAATCATGATTTTCGGATGTATCGGAGGGATACGGTATCTAAAATTGGCCGATAAACCGGTTAAATTAAAAAAAATTCAAAAAAAAAAAAATTTTATACGACGCAGATATCGCCATAATCGGTGAAAATCGATCAAAAAATTGGCTCTGAGAAACATTCAATTAGCCGGTAAAAATTAAGAGAAAATTGATAGATTTTTTTTATTTTTTTCAAAAATTTGGATTTCAAAACCATGCTATTTTTGACTATTTTTGGAGAAAATCGGTATTGGGCTGGGGCCAATTTTCTAGTTGATTTCGGTAATGTGAACCCTGATCCTGAGGAAGAAATCCATTCACAATCACATTTGTCACAACTGGCTACCAAACTTGGAGATTCACAGTTTTGGCAGGGTGTGCGGAGGCTAAAAAACATTTTTATGCCTTTTGTAAGAAAGAAATTGGAGATGGGGTTAACACTAACTTTTGGAATGATAACCGGATAAATGGGTCTCCATTATCTCAGCAATTCCCATGGTTGTATTACCTCACTTTTACCAAAAAAATCTCAGTGGCTCAGGTGTATGAGAAAAGGTTGGGGAAATATTAGGTTTATAAGAACTTTGTTGCATCAATGTGAGCAGCCTAAAAAAACCTCTGTGATCAAATCCAGCTGAAAAATTGTTCTGATAAATTGGTTTGGCTGTTTGATGCAAAACGAAAATTATCCGTACATTTTTTTTAATGGTCCATTGAAATCTCAAACTGCGGTTGTTGCTAACAAGTTCATTTCGAAAGTCAAGATTCCCATGAAAATTAAGGTTTTTATCTGGCTGGCTCTGAAAAATAGTATATTGACAGGAGGATGGCATGGTTCTAAAAGTTGCGTGTTGTGTTGCTAGGTGTGTGTTGTCTGTGGTGTTGTGCGCGCGCTTCCGGTTTACTAACTCGGACTGATGATGTAAATGACTAGGTAGATTTGCGCGTTTCACCGCGCCGCAAGAAATTTGATCCAAGTTTTTATCTCCGAAAAAGGCAGGAATATCAAAGGCTTTTTTTGTTCGCTTTTTATTTTGAGGGAAAATACGCTAGGCAAGAACCGTCGAAGGATCAGAGAAACAACGGGCCTTTTTGGGGGAAAAAAGAATAATACTTGCCACGGGAAATATTAGATTCCGAGTTTGGGGGAAAATATAGACGCTGAGTTTAACAACCCACCTGTTCAACGGGTAATAACACACATTTCGAAACTTATTAGAGATCGAGTCGCAAAAGAATTTTTCGATGCCGTACTTAACATCGCAAACGGGGAGAAAAAAATTTCGGTAAAACGAGGAAAAACGTGACATGAAAAAAATTCGAGAAAACGATTTAAAAGCGGGAAAAACGTAGAAACGATGGACGAAAATCGAATTTCCTTTTTTTCGTGAAAGCGGCCAACGGAATAATTTTTCCGTGCTTTGGAGAAAAAACGGATGACGAAAACATTTTTCCCGGGTAAAACGGAGAAAGGAAACATCTATTTTTTCTCTTTTTTGGGAAAAAACGGTCTACGAAAACATTTTTCCCATGCACCGGAAGAAAACGGATCACGAAAATATTTTTTCCGGGCAAAACGGAGAAAGAAACCTTTTTTTTTGGAAAACGACCGACGAAAATATTTTTCGCATGCTCTGGAGGAAAAACGGACCCCGAAAACATTTTTACCGGGTAAAACGGAGAAAGGAAACGTCCAAATAATTTTTTGGGGGGGAAAAACGGTCAACAAAAACATTTTTCCCATGCTCCGGAAGAAAACGGATCACGAAAACATTTTTTTCGGGCAAAACGAAGAAACAAAGCTTTTTTTTTTTTGGAAAACGACCAACGAAAATATTTTTCGCATGCTCTGGAGGAAAAACGGACCACAAAAACATTTTTTTTGGGTAAAACGGAGAAAGGACCCGAATGTAAACCGCGGAGACCTATTTGTTATAATTTTGAACCTGTTCGCTATTTCGAATAATTAGAAAAGGGCTCGCTCGTGATTCGGACTAACGGGAGGGCCTCTATGTAAAATGCAAAACCAGGGACCTAAACGCGAACCGGTAAAAATATCTTTTTCTCACATAAAATCGCGCAGGGACCTGAACGTAATTTAGCAAAACCGGGGGACCTTCTCGCAAAACAGCCGGCGACACGTGGGGCAGCCGGCCGAGCGGCGTTCCTAGGGCTCATATAGTGGGTTGATATTTGCGATCTAACAGGTTACATAATTTTGGTGGTAAACAGAAGCGTCTTGTTCTGGTTGGTTGTGCGAGCATGTTTCCATGGCAAACGCTTACAGGATCGTTGGTCTTTGTTGCAGAAATGGTAGGCTTAGGCTCTGTTTGTTTCGATTTAGACTTTTTGGCTTTTGGCTTAAAGCTAGCTTTTTGGCTTAATGAGCTTTTAAGCCGTCTGCTTTTAAGCTAAGACATGTTGTTTGATATCTTGGCTTATTAATGGATTAGATGGTACATCTTATAGATGAAAAGTCTAAAATACTCTAAATGAGATGGTGGATGAATTATCTATATATGATGGCATTTTGTGGGTAATTTTGGAGACTTATAGTGGCAAAGGGTTATTTCATTCAAAAAAAAGCTTAAAAAAAACTCCTATTGTCTGGCTTTTGGCTTATAGTTATACATGGGCTTTTGGCTTTTTTAAAGCCCGGCTTAAAAACCAGTCGTTTGTTTCAGCTTTTTGGCCTTTAAGTCGATGAAAAAACCGAAACAAACAGGGCCTTAGTCTTGTCCATTTTGTTTTTAATATTTTGAACCATTTCGTAGTTTCAATAAAGGAAACAAGGGGTTTTCCTTGGGGTTTAAAATGTCGACGAAAATCGCATTGGTCTGGCTCAATAAATAAAACCGGTCCAATTCAAATTAAAAAACAGAAAATTTTAGAAAATTTATCCAAAAGTTCACTAAAAATTAGTATTAATAGCTTTTGACATTTGCCATGAAATTTGGGAAGAGTTTTTTTTTTTTTACAAATTCCCTTGGATTTTTTTTTCCAATTTTCATTGAGTGTACCGATTTTCGATGTAAACCTGTCGAAAATCGATAAAACTGATTGGTTTTCGAATTATTTCGCAACTATTTGACCTTCAAGTTCAAAAGTTTGGCTTTAAATTTCGTTCGATTTCTACCGATTTTCGACGAAAATCGATACCGCGGATGAAGGGAGCGATTTTCGAGCTCAGTTTCTTAATGTAAAGCTGGTTTTCCCTCTGGATCGGAAAAAAAGTGACTGCTATTGTACGCCATTGTCGAAAAAAAAAGCGATTTTCGAGCTCAGTTCCTTAATGGAAGAGGATGATGCTGCCATTGCCAATTTGTTGCCTAGACCAAATTTATAATGTTAAATTGCCGGTGGAGATAGTTGATACGGCATTTCCATCTTGACACTATAGTATCCATGGATCATGAATGCCGTGAATGGCTCTCAGCTACCATTCGCCTAAAAGTTGGTAGAGTATGCATGCAAGTTGGCGTGAGTGGCACACCGACATCGCCAAATAGAAACACCGAATAAAACACGAGTTCCAGGTTCACAAAAGTTGTTAGTGGTGGTCTGCCCTCTTCTTCGTCTGGCCGGGGCAAGAGGCAGATCCAACGATGGATCAGTCAAGGCTAGAATCCACTCTACCAACGATAGAACAGTACATGCCTCTCTCGAGTAGAATGTAAGCTGATAGCCTTTAGGTAGAACAAAACTAGTCCTATAACTAGAGGGGTAATCGGATCGGATAATTTATGACCGATTAAATGTGTTCGGATCGGATTCGGATAATTTTTTTGGATATTTTTCGGATTTGGTATCGGTTTTGGACACTTTTTTTAGGATTCGGATTCGAAAGAATACTATCCGTCGGATCGGAATATTTTGAACCTTTCTCGGATATATCCGGTCAATTTTAGTCAGATATCCGATCAACCCTTAAGGCTAACCCTAACCCTAGGGCCTAGGTCCTTATTCAAGTCCCGATGAGGGTATGTACAATAAAGCCACATCAGCTGACTATTAGTCTGTACACATCAGCTTTGGCTTATATGGAAGAGTGAGTAGGGATGAAAACGATCGGATAGTTTCCGACCGATCCGGATAATTTTCGGATACAGATTCTGTCGGGTCGGATATTTTTCAGATAGTATTGGATCGGATACGGATTTTTTTTGTCGGATACGGATTTTTTTGTTAGATACGGATACGGATTTTTTTGTCAGATAGTGAGAAGAGAATGTACACATCAGCTGATTCTTAGTTTGTACACATCAGTTTTAGCCTGTATGGAATACTATCCTCTCTCCCTCATCGATGCATCTTCCATCGGCATGTCGGAGGCCACAAAGGCAAGTATTCTTATCTTTGATATTTGCAGTGTTAAGTTGGGTACAACAGTAAGTGAGGGGTGAGTAGAGTGAGTGCTTTACCAAAATCTCCAACAGACAGCCAGCATCAGAGGGAAGGCGATTGCTGTTCTTGAGAAACAAAATAATTTCAAGAGGTCCATCTTGTTTGGCCTGGACATCCTCTTTCACGTCTCACCTACCTACCTTGCATTTTGTCCAGCACCAGCAGCAGTGTGCGTGTCTGAAGCATGACCAGTGACCACTGCATCCATCTTTCAGAGCATGTGAATCTCACCATGGTTCACCTTATCGTTCTTTAACATGAAAATCGCAAATACGTTGGTATCAATTTTCGGCGATTTTCTATTGAAAATCGCCAGAAACCGTAAGAACGAGCCGATTCAAAATCGCGGATGAAAATCGTATGTATAATCGTGAAAATCGCCCGATTAGCTACGAAAATCGCCTGATTAGCGGCGAAAATCGACAGTACAAAAGAAAAAAGGCGAAAATTTGAGGAAATAATTGCCAAAAAAATCAGAAAAAATGTTAAAAATTTGTAAAAAGAAATATGTTAATGGTGAAAAAATCAGAATAAATGTTAGAAATACATTAAAAAATATGAAAACAAAATATATGAGAAAATGAATAGCACAACAATGGTAAAATATGAAGAAAAAAAATGTCGGCATGTACTTTGCTATATTTTAGACGATCTAAGTTGTAAAGTAACGATATCTCAATAAATAACATTTAGCAATAATATCACAACAAATAACATTTCATGTCAATGCCATTCACAAATGAATTCAACAAGTCCACATCTCAATGTATATGGCATATGACATTTGAAATTAACATTTCTCACCGAAAATGAATGTTCACACTTAATAAAGTTTCATAATCCTTCCATTGTCACATAAATATCATGTTTGACCTACATGAACGCTATGTTAGTATAAAATGGAGTTGCAATGAAATGAAACATTGCCTTTGGGGCTACCGGTAGTATTGTTGAGTGTACACTTGGTTGGCCATATTGTACTCCTCAGTGGACATCATTAGTAATCCTTGTATAGCTAGCAACTCCACATTGTATTCGTGCTAGCTTTGCCCCTTCCATGGGACAGTCGTTTCCCATTGTTGGTATAACATGGTGTAAAAGTCAAGATCTTGCTACTCATAGACCCATCGAGTGGAAAGTTGTGCATGAGCATTCGAGATGGCGTAGTCATAACCGCCATATAAGTTATAACTCCCTTGCGTCTCCATGATGCTATATGAGTTAGAGATATCATGTGGTGCGTCATGGCTATGTGGATGACCCTTTCCTGCAGTAATCGTCCTTGGTGATTGAGGAGCGCCATGGTCTGCATCTTGCGCGGCATGAGTGTACTGCGACTCCCCTATAAATTCTATAAGATGATGTCCTTCTGATGTTGCTGTGGGAGGGGTGGGGGCATTGCCACCGGGTTCACCGTCATCGCTATCTAACTTCGAGCTGCTATCGTTAGACTCTTAGCACGGCGGGCTTCAATGGTCTCCGATAGTGCTATCAATCGAGTCATCACTCCCAACATCAACTCCCTCTGGTTCTAAGAAGCTGCTGCAATCTTGCTTCTTTATTGCCAACTAGAGCGGTGATGGCAAGCAGCTAGGGGTGAAAACGGAACGAAAAGTTTCCGACCGTTCCGAAGAAAAACGAAAACGGAAAATACCAGTACGAAAACGAAAATTTTTTGTCGGAAACCAAAACGGAAATGAGAGAGCCAATTCTGACGAAAACAGAAACGGAGACCGAAATTCCGTATAAGTGAAACCGAAAACAAAAAACAGAAACGGGTCGGAAAGGGAAATGGGCTTGGCCTAAAAATGAGATGGGAGAGTTTATATTTATTTATGAATTAAAATAATTTCATAAATACAAATGGTTTTATATAAAATATTAAATAGAGTACAAAACTTTAAAAAAAATTCTCAAAAATACTTTGGAACATTTTGAACCTATAAAAATTATTTTCAAAATAATTTTTTATTTTTTATAAATCTAAAAATAGTAAAATGGTATTTATAAACTCCAGAAAATCCAAGATAAATCTCAGAAAATCATAAATGAACATCGAATAATAATATACAAATTTTAGTGTGCTAAACATTAGTAGTTGGTGGAGCAAGAGGATATCAATGATAATTATATGGATGATGACATGATTGTTTGATATGGGAGACAAATAATGTGCCTTTAGCTAACAAACTTGAGAAAAAAATTTCTAGTAATACCAGTGAACATAACACTATTCTTATGTCCACATTGGAGGTGGAATGGGCTACATTATTCTTATGGTCATGTATATTGTGATTATCTACTATATTCTTGTGGAATTTTCTATTTTTATTTCCGTATCCGCTCCGTTCCGTTCCGCATTTGTTTCGGTCACTATCCATTTCCGGGGTTTTCGATTTCGTTTCCGTTACCGGTAAAAAATGTGGAAACAGAAATAAAACAATCATTTATCGACCGTTTTCGTACCGTTTTTATCCCTACAAGCAGCAGCAGAATGCTGGCTAGATGTAGGGGTGGCCGGGTGGGTAGGTGCAACCAGAATTCTGGTAGGGATGTCCTTGGTAGGCACAAGGGTGGAACCAAACGAGTCTGCAGATGGATCTGGCCATTTGCCTTATCCGATCGTTGGGGGCATGAGTTGGTTTGCCAAATTACATAAACGGAGAAGTAGTACTGATATTTGAGGAGCTATAAGGTCACCAAGTGTGCCAGATTCAAGAATTGGTCTGACATCATGGGCAATAAGTGAGTTTTTTTTTAAATAATATCTTTTTAAAGAAGATTTCGGACATTAATACGCGGATTTTAAAATTTGCAAGAATAATACATTGTCGTCAAACCATTTGGCGAAAATACTATTTTCGTCACAGCATTTGGCAAAAATACTATTTTCGCCAAACCGTTCGGCGAAAATTCGTTAATCCATGGTTAGGAAGCAATTCAAACACTAAATACCCATATCAGCCTATTTTCGCCAAACTGTTTGGCGAAAATAGGTTGATTTGGGTATTTACGAAGCAATTCAAACCGATTCAAACACTAAATACCTGCATCAACCTATTTTCGCCAGACGGTTTGGCGAAAATAGTATTTTCGCCAGACGGTGTGGCGAAAATACTATTTTCGCCAAATGGTTTGGCGACAATGTATTATTCTTGCAAATTTTAAAATCCGCGTATTAATATCCGAAATCTTCTTTAAAAATATATTATTTAAAAAAAATTTCGCAATAAGTAGTATTATTTATTGAACTGAAAACAGAACAAGTAGTAGTATACTACTAGTAATACCTTGACTTTTATGCATCAACTTACTATGTTTAATGATTCTGTTGTAAGGAAAATGTTACGGGATAGTAGATGATGCCATGTTTAAGTTTTAGCACATTGCTTACGAGACAAGGTTGAGACATTTGCAAAGGCGAAAGCGATGCGTGCGGGATAGCTAAGGATGGGAAGGCATCGAGTGAGGAGGTCGCCATGGCATTTACAAGCATCAGTTGAGGTCGTGTAAAAATTCCTCCTACGCGCAGCTGATATGCGTGCAACTCAACGGTAAAGAGTGGGACATATCACATCCTTCCTTGGATGTTTGTTTCCTTCTCCGCATATGCAGCATATATCCCTGGCCCGGTGGAACGCTAGACGATCCTCAGCTGCGGCATATCCGTTGACAAGTGCGATCGAAGGAGGGCATGTGTAGAGGTGAACCATGAAAAGCAACATGCCGCTGCTCGGCCTGCAGTCCAGCGATGGCTGGGCGCCGCCGAGGGCAAGCGCCTCAGCAGCCGAGAGAGGCTACAGCGATGGCTGCACCGCGACGCACCAGGGATCCGTCTCTAGCGTCTCCCTCCGGCCTGGTCGTCCAATTTCTCAGAGATCGCGGCATAATCCTCCACATACACGGATCGAGAACTTCGGTTCTTATTGTTGTAAAACGAGTAGTTCACCCACGTCGAACACCGGCAATCAGCGAGAACACAAGAACACAAGAACAAGAGACACAAGATATAGGGTGGAGCTCTCTCTTCTTTATTGATCAATGTGTGTAAATACAATGGGAGGCACCCGGTATATATATAGCAGTCCCCTCAAGGAGAGTTCGGATTCGCCCACATATTAAGAGATAGACTCCTAACCGAATACGGTTAGGAGGTTATCTCATAACACTTTCCCTTGGGCGAATTCCGCGTAATGCATATGTCTCATTAAAAACTCCACTCAAAACCCTGGGAAAAAGAGATGGAGAAAAGAGTACATCACACTCGCTCTCTATGTTGCATTTGTTGCCTCATTAAAAACCTTTATGTGAGAAACATCAGGAAAACTCACAAAGGAAAAAAGAGTACAACTTATGATCTTCAGGATCATGCAAAGGGATTATGGTTCAAGGGTTTACTTCCCCTGAACTATGCAAATCTCTAAGCCGCCTCATTCCAATGCCATTAACATACCTTGGAAGGGGAATTTGGCAAGGATTTTGTGAATAAATCTGCTAGATTTTCACACGACTTAATTTGCATTATTTTTATCTCACCATTCTTCTGGAGTTTGTGGGGATAAAAGAACTTAGGAGCAATATGCTTCGTGATATTGCTCTTTACATAACCCAATTGCATTTGTGCAACACAAGCATCATTATCTTCATAGATAATAGTAGGGGAATTGACGGTATTCATACCATATAACTTCTGGACATGGTTGATTACCCGTCTTAGCCAAACATATTCCCGTGAGGCTTCCTTTATAATCTCTGAGTGGCTGTACCACCACAGAGGAAAATAAAAATCCATTCTGGGATTTCTTCATGGACGCACATGAACATTATTCCTTCAGGGACCATATTCCTTTTTCAGGAGGAATCTACTTAGTCGATTGTACCACATCCTTATCGACTGTTTTAATCTATATTCAGTGACCCAAATACATATGCGGTCACTACAATCATCAACTGTACTGAAAAGTTTAAGCTTGCTGCCATCAATATTAAATTTCGGAACATCATTCCACTCATTTCAGGAGAACGGATTTCATCGTAATCGATGATGGGTCTCTGCTAAAACCCTTGTGCTACAAGCCTCGCTTTATATCTCACCACCTGGATATTTTCATATCTCTTCAGGATGAAAAATCCATTTGATCCTACAGGGAATATTTCAGGAAATGTTACATCCAACAGGACCAAGAACTTTCCTCTCATTAAGCGAGCGCTACCTCAATTGCTTTTTCAGTTGAACCTAGATGAGCGTTTCTGGCACTCTGCCATGGACTTTGGTTCTGGATCCAGATTTTAGCAATTTTTAGAGGCAAAATATGTCGACAATTGTAGTCTGTCTTCATATATAATTCTCCTGCATCACTCCAGGGATGTCTCTTTATCAATTTCTTCCAGCTTCTCATGATTTCCCACAACGATGAAGTCTGGGTGTTCCGACTTCCCAGCATTGGATTGTGCGCACAAATATACGCTGGGGTTATCATCTTCAGGATGGATCTCTTCAGGGATGTTACCATCTTCTAGATGGCTCACTTCAGGGATTTTCTCAACATCAGGTTGAGCTTCTTCCATTGTCATCTGTAGTGTTCTCAATTGTTTGGTTCTCTATTTCTGCAGACGTCTCCGCGAAATTGAGTCCCGTGCACCTGGAGGCCTCCCCCTCATTTTATCATGAGGGTCAAGAGTGGGTTTAATATCCTTTTAGGGTGTTTCCACTCTTTCAGGTGCATATACTGCAGGTATATGAGATCTTTCCACTATCTTATGATCAGTGAAGGTATTTGGCAGATTCTTAGCTTACTTGTTGCAGATTTATTACTTTCCGAACTTCAAGTTCGGTCTCTTTAGTGCGTGGATCTAAGGACTCGGCATTCTTTAATGTGGTACTTATCTTCCCCTAATGCCGAAATATGTCCTTAGTACAATCAGCGTACCGAACCATGTACAAACCCTCAACTTCTGGTGAGGTCCCATGGCGGTATGCTATGGTGGAGAGATTAGCATGTATACAACATAACCAAATTTTCGCAGATGGGAAATACTTAACTTCCTTCCATGCACTATCTGCAACGGGGAAATTCCATTATATACAGTTGATTTGAGTTGAATTAATATCGCAGTGTGCAGCACTGCGTGGCCCCAACAACTGGTGGATAGCCTACTATTCTGCAAAGTGGTCAAGCAATAAATTTTATTCCCTTAATAATGACTCTGCAGGGCCATTCTATTATGTGGACATGAGATATTAAAAGCTCTATATTAATTCCCAAAGCCATATAATGCTTTTGAGGTAAACTCGTTAGCATTGTCCATTTGAATGGACTTGATTCTTTCTTCTGGAAATGAGGCTCACAAAAATTGGGCAATTAATTTAGATAGAAGCATGGTTCCAACAGGGGCCGAAAAGGTCCACAGATATCACTTCGAATTTACTTCAAGAAATTCAGTGATTCTTCTACAAGTTAGATGATAAGAAATCTTCAGGTCTAAGGAAGTCTTTATGCTATGGCCAGCAGAAATCTTCAACTCAAGATTACCCAGTTAATCTACAAGATCTTTAAATATTTCTGGGTTTTTATCGTAATACCAACTTCAGGTTGCATAGTATAACAATCAAACAAGCATAGCACAAAATATTCTGGAAAACACTTTATTTAATTTTCACTGATAATTGCTCAACAGGAGCATAGACCAAATGTTCATGCAGGAACATAATTATTCAAACTGATGAGGCTCTTAAGGAGGCTCAACTAATGGAAATGCGACATATAGCAAAAGGGTATAGGGAGACTATTCCAGATCTCCATATAAGTCATGTTCCATCTCCTGGGAAACATTGGTATCTTTCTGGAGCTTCATAAGCTCAGTGCCGAGAAGGTCATCCTCATCCATGGGCGAGTTACCATATCCGAGAAGGCTTTCCTTGAACTCGGTTGTAGGGTTAGTGACATTGTCTTCTTTCTTTACACCGTCTTGCTCAACATCTGGTAGAGCGGTGTAGTGTGCCTCAACATTCTTTTCTTGATTCTTCTGGAATCTCCAAGTGGATTTCATGTAAAGTTACGCCAAATGCTTTGGGGTGCGACAATTGCGTGACCGATGGCCAACGCAACCACACCTAAAGCATGTTTGAGAGTCGGTGCTTTATTGGTTGGACCTTGCTTCGGAAGGTTCCTCGCACTTTCCTTTACTTTTCCATTGGGATTTGCCTTTTCCCTTTTGATTTACTGTCATTTTTCCATTCATTCCCCTTGTACATTTGGCCCTTTCCGCGGCCATGGCTACTACTAGCCTTTGGCGGTAGCATGTGTTTCGCATAACGCTTGACTTCCATTAGTATTTGCATGATGATTCTTCATCAGGAGTTCATCATGTTTTTACGCTTCTAGCGTAACACTAATAAGCTTCAGTACTTCTTGTACTTTGCATGGCCGATCTTGTTGTTGTAGTATCATCATGTTGGGGTGGAAAGTGCACAAGGTTTTGTCGATCTTCTCGGCTTGATAACTTTACGGTTACAAAAGGTCAATTTAGCGACAAGTTTGTGCATTGCAGAATTATAAGCTGCCACAGATTTGAAATCCTGAAAGCGTAGGAGGGTCCATTCGCGTTGTGCTTCTGGCAGCAACACAGATCTTTGCTAGTTGTAGCGTTCCTTCAGGGAATTCCACAATACCAGCGGGTCCTCCTCCATCAAGTATTCGGCCTTCAGATCCGAATGAAGATGGTGCATTAGGAAATGTAAAGCAGCGCATTTTGCGGGTTCAGGCACATCGGATGCACCGGCTTCAGGCCGAGCAATAGCAGCTCCAAGTCCTCTAGCTGTTAGGTTGATTTTGGCATCCATTGCCCATGTGAGGTAATTGCTGCCATCCAGGGCAAGCATAACAAATTCCCTTTGTGCAATGTCAGACATTTCCTACATGCAAGCAATACGAGATTTTACTACAGGTAAAATACTATATTGCATGCATCTTCATTTAATCAATAAAGTTTTGGTCTATATCTATTCAGTAGATAATTGTCACATTTTGCCAGAATTTCCTTTGCAATTAGCCAATTTCTGTTAATTATGTAATTCCAACATAAATTAAACATGGCATAAGTATAATTTCAACTCATGTAATTCTTATTGGTTGGGAGCGAAAACGAGTAATGAACATCTCCGTCAATTTGACTCATGGCCAGGTCAACATGCCCTTAGGGCTCACATGAGGGAGGGAGCACTTCCCGTTTCCGGGCGCCAATTAAATAACCAAGCCTCATGTGTGTTTTCCTAGACACCAATTGTCTCATATCTGTTTATTCATTACTGAAATCAAATCCCATCCACTCAAGTTCTCATAAAAGCTATATGAGATATTCTGGAATTTTCCTAGCATTTTTCATAATTTCTGCTAATTTCCAAGCAATTTTCAGAATTACTTTTCAACCGAAAAATTTAATTTCAACAAATATCAACATGTCATAATGCTAAGGAAGATAAAACCAGATTCACGACATAAACAAACACACATGAAGCAATAATAGCAAAAATCATGAAAATATTCATAAATTGCATGCATGCATTTGGCAGTAGCCTTTTTTTTTTTTTTTAAGATTGTTACCTATACGCATATACGCATGCAATTGCTTGGATGGGAGACTTTCTTACGTGCATGCATGCAATTTGGCAGTAGCTTCTTTAGATTGTTACCTATACACATATACGCATGCAATACCTGCTGAAACGCACCACGCGCAAGCTAATCCATCAAGGGATTCCTGGCACACCAGCATGGCTTCGGGCTACGCCGCTTCGGGCGACGCACGTCGCTACATACGGAGCCGGGATGGCGACGTCGTGTTATAGTCAGGGGCGCGTGGTGGCCGGGTGTCGGGCAGCGGCAGGCTGCGACGAGGGAGGCCGGAGCGCACGGCCGGCGGGGTCCGAGCAGCGCCGCGGCGTGCATCGACCGTGCGCCCGAGCGGTGGCGCGGCTGGGCCGCCGGCGATGGCTACGAGCCATTACGGCTCTGGCCGAATTTTTTTTTTCATTTTGATGAACAGTAACACAATATTAACAGTGCATGCTATTCTAACAGTAGATTGATCTAATAGTAGATTAGATCTAACAACCATACAAACCACAGATCGCTCTTGATGCCAGATTAGATCTAAGTGTTAGAACAGTAATAATCGATCTTATTTCCTAACGGCAGATTAGATCTATGCATCGGGCGAAATAATCTACAGGATTTTTCGACTTACTTTCTCGATGCCGGAATTATTGGCTATCGCATAGGATAGAGTCGCGTAGGACTTTTTCGGCAATCCGAGTGGATGCCGGCGTGGTGACGAGTTGATTGCAGATCGGATTGGGCGATCAATCGCCGGTAGTAGTCGTTCTTTGTTGTCGACGATCCTTCGCTTCTTGCGGTAGAGACTCGTGCTGATAACGTGTTGTAAAACGAGTAGTTCACCCACGTCGAACACCGGCAATCAGCGAGAACACAAGAACACAAGAACAAGAGACACAAGATATAGGGTGGAGCTCTCTCTTCTTTATTGATCAATGTGTGTAAATACAATGGGAGGCACCCGGTATATATATAGCAGTCCCCTCAAGGAGAGTTCGGATTCGCCCACATATTAAGAGATAGACTCCTAACCGAATACGGTTAGGAGGTTATCTCATAACACTTATACCAATTATTGGTTTTAGATCGGATCAACGCACGTGTACACTGTCTTGAAGATGATAATCCTAGCGCACTTTTGTGGTACAATTTAACGCTGGGAAGTCGAAACACTCAAACTCCATCGTTACGGAAAACACGATGAGTTAGAAGAAATAAATGAAAAAATATGCAGTAATTATGTGGATTTAAGAGAATTATATAAGAGGAAGACTAGAATTGTCGACATTTATTTTGCTTCTAAAACTGCTAAAACTCTGGATTCAGAACCAAAGTCCAAGGCAGAGTGACAGAAGCGTTCAGAGTGGGTCAAATGGAAAGAAGCAATTGAGGCAGAATTACTCTCACTTAATAAGAGGAAAGTTTTTGGTCCTGTTGACCAAACACCTCCTAAAGTGTTCTAAAAAAGCATTGGACAGGTGTCAAGACTTTACTCATATACCTCCAAGGTACTCAAGATATTGGTTTATTTTACCAAAAGAACCAAAACTTAATCTTGGTGGGATACACTGATGATGGCCATCTATTTGATCCCCACATTGCTAAATCTCGGACTAATTCTGTGTTTCTCTATTGTGGTATAACCATTTTTTGGTGGTCTTTTAAGCGATCTTGGTAGCTACTTCTACTAACCATTTAGAGATTATATCATTATATGAAGCATCACGTGAGTGTGTTTGGCTGAGACGTGTAATTAACCATATCCAAAAGTCATATGGTCTTAATACCGTCGATACCCCCCCACCATTATCTATGAGGATAATGTTGCTTGTGTTGCACAAATATGAATCGATTATGTAAAGAGCAATATCACGAAGCATATTACCCGTAAATTTTTCTATCCTCATGAACTCCAGAAGGATGGTGAGGTAAAAATAATGCAAACTATGTCATGTAAAAATCTAACAGATTTATTCACAAAATCTTTACCAAAGTCTACTTTCCAAATGTGTGTTAATGGCATTGGAATGAGGTGACTTAGTGGGTTTGTCATCAATCATCAAAAAGGGGAAGATTGTAAGTTAAAACTCCATTGGTTTTGGTGATTAGTTTTAAATTAATGCTTAATCTTTGTTTAATGACAAACCTAATCTTCTATGAGACTAACATGTTTATTGAGCATATTTTTAGTAGTCTCATATTTGAATGGAAAATGGAAACTCAAGGTATGTACTTGTATTCTTGTGTATTATTATTGCATACTTTAGAGTTAAGTTAAAGTATGAATTCCTTCATTGCTTTACCATAAAATGTGCATCATGTTTTCCAATCCATATATTACATGGATGCACATGACCAGGGGGAGTTCATAGTTTAGCTTAAAGTTTCAACAGTATTAATCCATGCTTTCTTGCCATATATAAAGGATCAAGACTTTGAAACTATTCCTTTAGTATATAATTAACTTGCCTAGTTAAAGTATACTCATGGTAACATAGGATAAACTTCAATACAATCACAATTGAATATGTGCATATTGATTCAAAGTCAACTATGTGTATGCACAAATGCATGTGGAGTTCATTCTATAGTTGATGGATTATTGTATTGATCATTTCCATATATTCCACATATTATGGATCAATACATACCCTCAACATGAGTATATGAAAAGCTTGTGTAGTTAATATATAGTCACATCAATTTAAGTGAATACAAGAGGGTGAGGGAGAGGAGGAGAGGTGACATAATCACCTACTTTGAGTGTGGTAACCCCAACCACATTCGGGCAAACTGCTCCAAGTTGGAGAAAGGCAAGAACGACTACGGTGGTTCCTGCAAGAATGACTACATCAATAAGAACCACAATAAAAAGCCTCTAGCTTATGCGCTGATGCGTAAGAAGAGGTACCACAACTTCTTCAAGAATAAGAAGCTATTCCATCACGTCCTCACCGCACTCGATGACATTGACCTCTCCGACACGGAGACCAGGAGCGACGAGGACGAGGATGATCCACGAGAGAAGACCAAAGGCGGCGACAACTTTACCAGCATGTGCTTCATGGCTGACACCAACGGCATCAGCGACTTTGAGCTCTACAGCGACTCGGATGAGGTACCCTCTTACGACCAGCTCAATGATACTTTCTATAAGCTAGGAATTTTTTTTTACTAAAGCTAGAACTAGGTGTACGGAGTTAGAGAAGGAAGTAGGTACTTGTCATGGGAGATTTTTACTTAGATCTACCTCCTCCTGTGACACTAATTGCTAATTATGTGCTACTTTGCTTGTGGAGCTTGAGAACCTAAGGACCTTAGATGATAGTGCACTTTCTGAGCTTGAGGGTTTTAAGTTGAAGAATGTTAGCACTAGTTCGGTTGATGTTATTCCTGTAGATGCTAGTTTTCTTCATGATCACACTAGCTCATCATGTGAAAATTGCCCTAAATTGCTTGGTGAAATTGATTCCATGAGTATTCGCTTTAGGAAGCTTTCTGGTAGAAATGATGAACTGAAATTACATGCTTCCGAGGACCCAATCAACTCATGTGAGGGCTTTAGGCAACTAAAACTTAACAATGATGCCTTAGAAGTCAAGTGTGCTGAACTTGCTAAGGACTTACTGGCTAAGTCACAAGATGGTTGCTTGCTTTATGCTGAGATTGAGGTGGACTTAGATAAAATCCATATCATAGTCGATTAGATCCCGAGGTGGTCGAAGCACTAATTTGTACCAAGGACTGGACAACATCATCTAGAAGAGGTAAAAATATGTCATCCATTTCATATTTTTATGTCATACAATTTTTATTTTTTTCTTTACTAATAGCATCTGTCACTACATAATTTCATATTCTAAGGAGAAGATTGCAACGCTAATTAATGGGTTGGACATGGAGTATAAGGTCAAAGCATGTGATTCACCTATAGACATGACTTTAGAGGTTTGTTTATTCTCATATAGTGTTTATATAGTTTTTGGACAGAGAAAAATAAGTAGTTAATTTCAGTTAAGAGGGATTGTTCTCATCTCTTTATTTCTGCCAGTTAATTTGTTGCTATGCATATGCATAGTCATGTTATTGGCTGGGCATGAAACTCATACTAGTATAAAACAATCACTTATAAATTCCTCCTATGAGCCATATGTGGCATGCTACATTTTGAAGTCTAAGTCCCAGCAGCTTCGATGCATGTGATTCCTGGTGAGAAGCAATGGTGAGTCATTTTGAATGCAACTGAGATCATTGTTCAAAAACTTGATTGCCATATGACATTACCTCTCCTTGGTGGAAACATTAAGGGCTATATGCAGCTTCTTTTTTTATAGTGCATTCATTTTCTCCTCATTCCAGTTCAATGCTTAGGACAGAACCATTGTCAGTTTGGACAAACACATGCTTCCAACTAAGTGATCTACCCTCAATTCTGTTCTTTGAGGGGTAGTCACAGCTCAATCTGAGATTATTGTTCAAAATTTCTTCTGAAAATGACGGAGTCTACCTTTTGTTTTTGTAGGATGAGATTATGGTTGAGACTGATTTTGACTGAGTGCTTCGGTGTCGAGGGCAAGTAGCCATGGGCCCATGGCCATGCACTTCTGATCTTATTGAGATGTTGACAGCCTACCTTAGTCATATCAGTCTTCAAACTCTTCTACAAGATTAGGTCGTTGTTGAATCATGTATGTGTGAATCTGTATGATGTAATTCTAATATTGTCTATTTATCTTATTCTTTCTTTAATGGAGATATGGAATCATGGTCATGTTATTGTGATATTTACATATCGTTCTATGTTTTATAACTTTTCGCTATGTGTACCGTTAAAATTGAATATACTTTTGCAATTTTGTTGGACTACTTGATAAAATGATGTGTTAAATTGCAATAGTTATATCTCATTCAAACTTATATGGTTGATTAATCATTATTATATATGTGTTTTATGCGGTATATATTTTGGCGTGATATTAGACAAGAAATATTTAAGCCCTGTTTGGCAGAGCTCAAGATCCTAGCTCCACCTCAGAGCTGAAACTTGTAGATGAAATAAAGTGATTTAAGTTTATAATTTTATTCTAAAATGTAAACAAGATGACCCACCTAAACACTCTTAATATACCCACAGCTTCAGCTCCACGAATTTGATGAAGCTAGAAATACCCAGCTCCACCAACTCCACGGATTTGGTGGAGCTGGAGCTCTGACAAACACCCCCTTAGTACTGTATAGATTTCGCTCTATATTCGATTAGAATCCGTGACCGATATTACCCGTACCGTATTCGTATATGATACTATCCTTATTTAATTTCGAATCCGATAAAAAAATATGATTTAAAATACGAAATAAGTAATATCCGATTGAATCCAAGCCAATTACACCCCCACCAACTCTCTCTTTGTTATAGTTATGAATCCGCCGTTGGTCAAAGGGAACATCGAGCGAGTAGAGCACCGCTGGCGAGAACCCAATTTCGAGAAAGGGCACACATGGTGTGATGTGATCTCCTCGCAGATCACTCCGCGCAGGTACCGCGTTCGCACGGGACAGATTGAGGATGCGGGGGCGCCAGGTGCGCGGCAGGAATAGTTGAAGCGCGCAAGCGGGCGGAACCAAACACCGATAAAAACAAGGGACAAATGATCCAGAAAAACTATCAGACGCTATACCGTCTAAACGGTATAGCAATGAAACGCATGAAACTTGTGATTTTTTATACTGAAACTCATGAAACTTAACACTAAAAACTGATGAAACCTGAAACTCATGAAACTAAACACTGAAACACATGAAACCGATCACGAGTTTCATAAGTTTCGGACTATACCGTTGGAACGGTATACCGTCCAATAGTTCTGCTCCAAATGATCAACCGAGACCAGGGCGTTCGAAGTTTGTTTGTTATTACATTGGTGTCCTTCCCCTTCCTTTTAAGGTCAAGTAAATTCACGCTAATCTGCAGCCCAGGACTCGCGAGTCGTGACCGGCAATCCATCAAAGTAACTGGTCCTGGCTAATACCGTACCGAAATTGCGCGAATGTGTGAGTTGTGACCGGTTCGAGGCGGGCAGATGAGATCTACGTGTCCCTGGGAACTGCGTGGCAAAGTGAAGTGGGTAAACAATTCCACCGCGGTTTCCTGCCTGCCTGCCCCACCCATCACGTGGACTCGGCCCCGTCTGCGTAAGGATCCATGATTCGGCGAAAATTGTAGCAGCGGCATATGCTTCGGGTGCAAGTAACGAGCGAGCGTTGAGCACACAGCAGGGCTTTGCTTTTGGCTCGTTGGGAGCAGGGCAGGGAATCGTGGCTACCCGTGTGAGGCATTAGTACGTGGCCGTCTCCTGGTCCCACTTTTTATCTGTGACGCTTGGAGGCAGGCGATCATGATGTTGGCCTTACATGTGGATCCGACCGGCCGGTCCGATCGTCTCTACGGCTGAAAAAAAAACATTCTCGGATCAAAATTGCTTTGATAAAAAAGTTAATGAGTCTATTTCAAATTAAAAAAAAAAGTTAATGTGGCAAGGCACGATAGTAGATCGAATTTGAAATTTCCATTTAGATAGTAAATAAAATAATTTTGTGTTAAACTATGTTTTCTTTAAACAATGCTTGATAATAACTTGTTAAGCTCGATCCTCAGCCCTCGTCTCAAGGATTGGTAACAAGAGATAGCTTGGCGCACCGTTTAGAATTCTTAGCCGGTGTACTGTACTGTTCACCTCTCTTTTAGAAATATCCTCCGACTTGTATTTATTACTCATGGACAAAGTACACACGCATTTTAATACTAGGTGTCCAGATGAACAATATGTCACTTCAAGTCATTGAGTCGATGAATATGTTAGTTCCTCGCCGAAAAATCCGGATCTTGTAACAACATCATTGACGACAAACACATCAGTGAGAAGTACTAGATTGTTGATGATCTTCATGTATATGTAGAACCTATGCATCCGTTTCATTGTTCTTTGTCAAAAGAAAATCATATGAGAATTATTTATACTCAACTCGCCCGCGTTTCTGATCTTCGGCGTAGGCATCGCTATTGTCTTTTAGGTAAGTACAAAATCTATTACAGGTAAAAAAAAATCTGACTAAGATTTGTTCAAGGAAAACAAACTTAGGGTCTGTTTGATTCAGCCTTTGATTCTAAATTCTAGTCTCAAAAGCTGAATAAAAAACAAACAGCTTGATTCTAGAATTCGATTCTTAAAATCCAACCCACTCCTATACGCTAAATCCATAATCCATTTCATATGTGCTTTTGGATTCTGACTTTGGTAGAATCAACTTCTCTACGACCATAATTCAGAATTAGCTTTTAGATAATCAAAAGCTGAAACTACCGGCCTTAAACAACTTAGTCTAGTAAAAAGCAAAAGAAACTAAAGAGATGATTTCAACGGATCCGTTAACTACTCAACACTGCTAAAACATCAAAGAGGAGGGAAGAGAGGGGCTTGCGACGGATCGACGGCGTTACTCATAGGATAGAACAGAAGCACGGGCTGGGCAAAGAACCCAAAAAAGACCCAGACAAACCCAAGTGAAGTTGGGCGGGAAATAGTGCAGCCCAAAGATTTGGCGTGGCCATTTATGCGGACTTGTGGGGTGCTACGGCCGGCCGAGCCGGACGCTGAGCTAGTGGGTGCAGCCGATTTGTTGTCTGTGCGGCCCACCAGTCAGCGGGCGGCGCGGCGGAAGGAGATGCGCCATTCGGGTTTGGCGATGGGACCGTGGGAGTTGGACGACCAGGACGGAGACGCAAGAGAAGGATCCCCTGGTGCGGCGCGGTATAGCCATGGCTGTGTTAGATTTAACTTTGGAAGAGAAGTCTAATTCGAATCAAATAAGGAAAATATTTTTTTTTTTAAGTAAGAAGCAAGCAAGAGAACTTCAGGATAAACAATGGAGTTAGTTGTGCCGTATCATTAAAATATTTATGGCCGTGAGTTCTTGCGCTTGATTTTTTTTACCATGTACACGTGCATTGCCGATCTAAAACCAATAATTGGTATAAGAACCGAAGTTCTCGATCAGTGTATGTCCAAGATTATGCCGCGATATCTAAGAAATTGGACGACCAGGCCGGAGGGAGACGCTAGAGACGGATCCCTAGTGCGTCGCGGTGCAGCCATCGTTGTAGCCTCTCTCGGCTGCTGAGGCGCTTGGCCTCGGCGGCGCCCAGCCATCGCTGGACTGCAGGCCGAGCAGCGGCATGTTGCTTTTCATGGCTCACCTCTACCCATGCCCTCCTTCGGTCGCACTTGTCAACGGATATGCTGCAGCCTGCAGCTGAGGATCGTCTAGTGTTCCACCGGGCCAGGGATATATGCAGCATATGCGTATGTGCGGAGAAGGAAACAAACATCCAAGGAAGGATGTGATATGTCCCACTCTTTACCGTTGAGTTGCACGCATATCAGCTGCGCGTAGGAGGAATTTTTACACGACCTCAACTGATGCTTGTAAATGCCATGGCGACCTCCTCACTCGATGCCTTCCCATCCTTAGCTATCCCGCACGCATCGCTTTCGCCTTTGCAAATGTCTCAACCTTGTCTCGTAAGCAATGTGCTAAAACTTAAACATGGCATCATCTACTATCCCGTAACATTTTCCTTACAACAGAATCATTAAACATAGTAAGTTGATGCATAAAAGTCAAGGTATTACTAGTAGTATACTACTACTTGTTCTGTTTTCAGTTCAATAAATAATACTACGTATTGCCCATGATGTCAGACCAATTCTTGAATCTGGCACACTTGGTGACCTTATAGCTCCTCAAATATCAGTAGTACTTCTCCGTTTATGTAATTTGGCAAACCAACTCATGCCCCCAACGATCGGATAAGGCAAATGGCCAGATCTATCTGCAGACTCGTTTGGTTCCAGCCTTGTGCCTACCAAGGACATCCCTACCAGAATTCTGGTTGCACCTACCCACCCCTACATCCAGCCAGCATTCTGCATTTCTGCTGCTGCTTGCCATCACCACCCTAGTTGGCAATAAAGAACCGGGATTGCAGCAGCTTCTCAGAGCCAGAGGGGTTGAGATTCACACGCTCTGAAAGATGGATGCAGTGGTCATGCTTCAGACACGCACGCTGCTGCTGGTGCTGGACAAAATGCAAGGTAGGTAGGTGAGACTTGAGAGAGGATGTCCAGGCCAAACAAGATGGACCTCTTGAAATTATTGTGTCTCTCAAGTACAGCAATCGCCTTCCCTCTGATGCTGGCTGTCTGTTGGAGATTTTGGTAAAGCACTCACTCTACTCACCCCCTCACTCACTGTTGTACCCAACTTAACACTGCAAATATTAAAGATAAGAATCCTTCTAGATGCCTTTGTGGCCTCTGACATGCCGATGAAAGATGAGTCGAATGATGGAGAGGGAGCTGCCTAACCACCTTTTAATTCCATGAGCGTTTTGTGAGTTCAGATAATGACGCTAGTCCATGAGATGCATATCCACCGAGGACAGAGAGCCGCTTAACTGCCTTTCGCGCTAGCGTTTCGGTTGTTGGTGCCGATGTGGCGCCAACTCAGAAGCAACCACTACCGTTCGGTGCCAAGGAAAGGGAAACGAATGACAGCATCGTCAGCTCATCAGCATCAGTATCGTCAGCTCATCAGCATGCACAGGTTAATGTTAAAAAACCCACTGTTTAGCGTGATATCAGAGTAAGTACAATAACAAAATCTATTACTTACTCCATCTCTCTTTTATGTCATCTAAAGTAAGCACTAAAACTAGGTTGTACAATAGCTATGTAATAACTATTTATTCTCTCTTGTACATAGCTAGTCTACTAATATTTCCGTGCAAAGCTGGATATACTAAATAAGGGACAGCTCTCTTCTCTCTTCCCACTCTTCCATATAGATCAAAGCTGATGTGTGCAGACTAAGAATCAACTAAAATAGCCTTATTTCAGTGCTTTGCTGCTGCTTCTGCATGCGCTTGGTCGCAGGAATCTTCTAACACAGGGCGGCTGCACGGGAATCACGTTTTTTTTTTGGCAGCAAAGCGGCAGGCAGCAGGTAGCGGTTTTGGTTAGGTGCATTCGGCCGGCGATGCCGTCAGCCTACCAACCACCGTCCAATTCATGCCGTTCAATTCCGTCCAAAAATTTCAATTTCGAAAGGAGGTTAGTGCTCTCATCTAACTCAAGAACAAACGTGTGATCATGCTACGTGTCCTTTCGAGATGGAATGGAATGGAATTGAACCCTAGGTGGCTGGCCAGGTCCCCTACTACATTAAACGATTGGTTGGTCGCTTGGTTGGAAAGCTTAAATTTAGAAGTTTGGAGTAGTACAGGTCTCTAGTCTCGGTGTGGATTCCCATCTTAATCTAAGCTCTTACTGCCAAACTTGTAGTTAGTCACAAATTAATATCCCTGCTTCCCTGGTTTGTTAAGACTGAACTGAAGTATTCATACAGGAACGTGGACTTTAGTACAAAGGAAGCTAGATTCACTCGATCAGTATAGTTCAGTATACACGTGAAATTAAGAAGGTGTCTAGCCAATCTTGAGGTGTTACCTCCCATTAACGCTTTTAGGTCCTGTTTGGAAGCAAAGTTTTTCAATACCATGGTATTACAAAGCCATGGCATTACAAAGCCATGGCTTAGAAATTGTGTTGGCATAAATACCATGGTTTCACCTACCACCATTGAAACCATGGTTTTTCTTGGAACTACAAACTGTTTGGCTACAAAGTATTTTGCATGGTATTTTCAAAGTATTGACACCTTTCACTCTCTACACCACCACCCAAAGCCCAAAACTCCACTTTGAGTGGAGTTTTCAATACTCCAAAAATACTATGGTATTGGCAATACCATGGTTTTCAAAACAGAGTTTTTGGGGTTGCTTCCAAACACCATGTTGCCAAAAATACCATGGTATTCTTCAAAACCATAGTTTTGCCTAGAAACTATGAAAATACTTTGTTGCCAAACAGGCCCTTAACTAAACATCGGTACTAAATGCACAACTGTTGAAGCAAGAGAAGAGTAAGAAATCACTATCCATATTTCATTCATGCTCTAATATCTGTGTAGCTTTAAAATAGTAATGCATACAAACACCTCCCCTCGTTTTATCACACTCAAAATAAATGATATATTTTTTCGATGATGGGGGTTTAAACCTGACAGCTCCAGCCTCTGATTTCATGACAAAGCAGAAAACCAAAGCTCCCGTTGAAATGGTATGTACCTCAACACATGTAAGCGACTACAGTTGATTCTTGATCCTTCTACAATGTGGAGGCATGCACTTGGTAATGAACGGAAACCAAAATGATGAACAGTGAAAGGTCAGAGCAAAGCGAACGGAATAATCGTACACATGAGGAGCATTCAAACCCCAGAGGCTCAAGAGTCTTCCAACGCACGTGCCTTCCGTCTCCTCCTTCACAAAGACAAGTTCAGCAACAGGCTAGTGCCTCGAATGATCGGGATTTCGGAATGGGCTTCTGTAGATACATAGATGGCAACATCTTGATTTTTCCAACCCAGTTCTGACTTGTGACTCCAAATAGAGTTGACATTGTGCGTATAATACTCCGTGGTTTGACCGACCAAATGGTTCGAATAAGTGGCGTTTTTGCGTACATACGGGATGGTAGTAACCGATGTTATGCTGTCCTGGTCATGTTTCTTCAGATCTAGTGCATGCCAAGCAGCCAGAAAGAGGGCTCTGAACAGTTAACACCAAGGCTACAGTGATCTTTGTGCAAGATTTGTCCCAGGTGTCTCCAGATTGCAATCTTTGAGCGCAGTCGATATACTCCTTTACACAATGGCAAGAAAGCGACACAGCCTTGCATCACACTGGGGAAAACCGGCCTAAAAGCGATCCTGCAGAGGCTCTGCTTGGCTACCTTTCTAGGTCAAATGACAGGCAGCAGCAGCAGAAGCAGGGACAGCAACGTCAGTTTCGACAGATTAGCGAGATAAGTATATTCGCCGCTTAGGCTAGGCAAGCTAGCAGCACATTTTCCACGTAATTAGTACTACAATTTAGTAGCAACCTGGTACAGCTACAGTCTCTTTTGTCAAAGCAAGTTGTTGTGTTTGACTTGATCACTTGGTGTTCTTGTTCAGCAATAATTCTAGCACACATAATCATTCAGATGTAAATGCGAGGAGGACTTGGAAACTCCGAAACTCTGAAAAGAAAAGATTTGTGTGAGGAAGAAGTGCACGATTTGGAAACTCTTAACATTCAAGTGTGAGGATGCAAAATTCTGGAACCTAGCAAAGGAGAAATGAGAAATCTGAACAAAAGACGAGCTGCAGCCTCCAGCACTAATCCAAATCCACCAACTAGTAACTACTACCGGTTCAGAGTTCAGAGCTCAGGCACTCGCACGTGAC
This sequence comes from Rhipidocladum racemiflorum, assembly GCA_036346355.1. Classification (NCBI taxonomy): domain Eukaryota; kingdom Viridiplantae; phylum Streptophyta; class Magnoliopsida; order Poales; family Poaceae; genus Rhipidocladum; species Rhipidocladum racemiflorum. Next base: position 10,716,245 of record CM070578.1, on the reverse strand, counting down.
ACCATTCTCCTTTTGAAGCCTTGGCTTAACCGACTCTCTTGCATCTCAAAATAAAATTATAAAAATAGTTCTCTATCATCACGAAAACAGCGGCAGGTGCACACGTGTCACATATCTAATATGTGTAATGCGGTAGATAGCTGAGAGGTGCTGCGCTCCCCAACTCCGCAGCAACTTGCCGATCTAGGGCATACACAGGCAAGAATCATCTGTCGCTGCTTCTACAATTGAAGAGGAGCCTATTTTTTCAATTTTATTCGTATAAAACCGTATTTGAAAAAGAATATAGAAATAGGATAAACAAGCTAATGCTTCTCTTCTTTACCCCTTTCTGGGTTGTAAAGTCCTTTTCCTCAGTACCATGCAAGATTCGGCTACCTACCAAGATCAAAACACCTTGCTTGCTTGCATGGTGTGTTGCTCTTATCGCCACATACAGATTCTGGTCAGCTTGTTTAGAAAACAATCTCCTCCTAGCTTGCACACTGAATTCCTTTGAATAATTCCTTTTGACTTCTTAAGCTGTCAATCTAAATATCCCTGGCCTAACAGCCACACTCCAGTTTCTGAAGAATTTGGCAACTTCGCATTGAAATAAAGGCACATGAGCTTGCATACCGTCAATCAAAGTATTGAATGCACAACTCAAAATTAGAATATTGTTTAGACGAGGAGTTTAATTCAAATAAAAGCTTTAACTCCTTGCGACCAATCAGGAGAATAATTTGGCCAAATGACATTTCCCCCCCTCTTCTACAAGGGAAAGAGATTATGCATTTCCTACGGGGCCAAACATGAGAATAGAACCTCGTAGCATAATTTAGCCATTCGAGTTTCTCTACTCCCAACTATTTGAAGCTCCACGCGTGATGTTTTGCATAATATCCACATGACCCAAACTGCAACGAGCTCCCTACCATTTGAAGTTCCAAGCATGATGTCTTGTTTAATATCCACATGACCCAAACTGCAAAGAGACATCAGAATCGGATGCCCAAAACAATAATACGGAAATAAATTCTGTGCATCCACATGACCCAAACTCCCTACTCCACATCAATTTCTCCCTTTTCCACACCAACCTTTGTCACATTATCCTCCAAAAAAAATTTCACTGAGTAAACACCAACCAATGAAAAAAGAATAGGAAAGAAAATTAGTTCATGAATTTTGCACAAGAACAAAAATGAACAGATTAGAATCTTTTTGTTGCAATTTTTTATTTTTTTTTGCTGAAACAGCACTGCTGACCATTAGAAAACTCCCAGTCTTACAAATTGCTGCGATTTGTGAAGCTAGCCTCTCATCTCAAATGTACTGGCCTTCTTCCAACGGCCTGAAATATCTAAACCCCTGTGGGCTCGAGTTGTCAGCCTGACAGCTGCACGCCTCCCCGGCGCGGAAGCCGAGGTGATAGCACAGGCAGACCGGCTGCGAGGTGGGCGTCTCGGCCGGCGGCGAGGTCGGCGGAGGCCCCACGGACAGGTCGAGGTTGAGGTCGGGGCACCGCGGCTCCCCCGTGCTCGTCGCGCCGCTGCTGCTGCTGCCGCCACCGTCGTCCGAGGACTCGACCGGCGCCGGCGGCTTCGTCACGGGGCACACCGGGGCCGCCTTCGTTGGGACGGCGATGGGCTGCGGCGGTGGCGGGCGAGGCGCCGCCGCGTTGCTGGCGGCGTCGGGCCTGCCGCTGAGCAGCGGGCGGTGCTTCTGCGGGTCGATGCCGCGGGCGAGGAGCTTGCGCTTGATGTGCGTGTTCCAGTAGTTCTTGATCTCGTTGTCCGTCCTGCCCGGCAGCTGCCCGGCGATCAGAGACCACCTGCAGCAAGAACCACCCAACCGCGTTGAGCTCGTGTCAGCAAAGAAGCCCATACATATACTAGCAAAGAACATGCTCGCAGTCCGTACGCCGACGAGCTCGGTCGGCGATGAGCTTTAATACATAACGACTCACTTGTTGCCGAGGAGGCTGTGGAGGCGGATGATGAGCTCGTCCTCGTCGTCGGTGAAGTTGCCGCGCTTGAGGTCGGGCCGGAGGTAGTTCATCCATCGGAGGCGGCAGCTCTTGCCGCACCGCAGCAGCCCCGCCGCCTTGGGCAGCGAGCGCCAGCACCCCTCCCCGTGCTCCCTAATGTACGCGACCAGGCGCTGGTCCTCCTCCTTGGTCCACGCTCCCTTGTTCGTGTGCGCCTTCTCGCAGCACGGCGACCTCCCCATCACCACCGATCCTTCTATCGATCCACCAAGAAATCACACGGCGTTGCGCGTGCGCTAGAGCGGCTAGAGTAGCTCACTCCTGTTCTCGAGGCGGGCAGGGAAACGGGGAGGCGGAGCGGTATAATATATGCCGCGCGCGTGCTAGCGAGCGAGGGGTAACTGCATTGACTCGGCGGCATATGTAGTGAGTTTGACGGTGACGGCATATTATGTAGTGAGTTTGACGGTGGCGGGTGGGTGCGGGTTGGAGTTGGGTCGGGTGGTGGTTGCGGACGGAGGGGAGGAGCGTGCGGTGCGGTTGGGGCGCTGGAGCCCCCGTGTTTTGTTCTGTTCTCCCGCCCTGTACTTGGTAGTTACGGTTTACTTTGTTTTTTGGGTTTTGATAAGTTTCATCCGGATTTTTTTTTAGTAAATATCATCTAAATTCTGGATTATTGGATTTGCTTTCAGATCGATGCACACCCCCCTGAATTCGAGATAGGTTAATCCTACGGATGTGTGTTTTGATCGTACGGTCCAAAGTTTGGATGATTTTTAGGACAAAAACATTCGGATGATACCTATACACTCCCTTGTTTTTTTTAAGGGGGAGGAGTAGGAACTGGATGTTTAATGGGAAGGTTTCTATTGGATAACTCGGCGTAATATTCTTTAACAATAGATGTGACGATTGTAATCACTACGTGCAACAAAAATACACAATAACATGAGAATGTTGATCAAAAAAACCTAAATTGGATGAAACCTTAAGTATAGAACATAGCCAGATTTTAAAATGGTTCAGACATTGTAAACAAAGAAAGTTACAATAACACAACACTTCAACATTTGAAAAAAAAATAGCTACAATATTTTACAGTTACTCACGCAACAATGGGAGAAAATATTTGCAACAAAATGAGATATCAAATTTGAAAAAAGAAATGTGCAACAGTTAGCAATCCTACTGTAACAATAAATTACTGTAATACAACAATTTAATGAAACTATTGTAATAAATACCTCTTGTTGTAACATTTTTTTTTAAAAAAAAACACAGTGCTACTAGTCGGTGAGGCGCACCTCGCGGAACCTATGCATGGCGACACGCTTGGCGGGAGTGCAGAGCCGTCCCAGCTGGTGGCATAGATGGACATGGGCTTGGAGGGAAAATCACCACCCATGTCGAGGCTCCGGACGACCTCACCTCACTAGGGAGAGAAAAACATGTTCGTGTGAATGGCGGTGGGAGCGAGGTTTTAAATTTTGTTTTGATATAAATTTTAGAGGCGATCGAAATTTAAAATCTTGGCGAGATTTTGGAATTTCAAACAAAATTCGGATAAAATTCAAAAATCTAATTTGAAATCTGTTTTTTTTTTTAACTGAGAAATTCGATATTTCGGCCGAAATCACCCATATTTCGATCCAAATTGAACCGACCGAAAAATGGTAAAAAAACAAGTCAAAAAATTTTGAATTTTTTTTTGATGGTCCTAACACATCATTAATATTCCCAAAAAAATTTCAGATGATGATCAATTCTGAGGAATTTGTTTAAAAATCTAACAGTACTACTGTCCTGATAAAAAGGCCGACTTGCAAATTTTAACTGAATGAAAAATGATGCAAACCACGTTACAAACTTTAGAAAATTTTTGTGGACGATCCTAAGGTCCTGTTTGGTACGGTTCCAGATTCTATTAGAAACGGAAACGGTTTCAGATTCATAGTAGAAACGTTTCAGGTTGGATTCTGTGAATCGGGTGGAACTGGGTTGAGACCGATTCAGCTACGGTGTGGAAAAAGAAGAAACGATCCAAGGAGAATCGTTCCGAGCTTTATCCTGTTTGGTTGGGTTTCTTCCAGAATCTAGTAGAAACGGTCCGATTCTAAGTTGCCAAACGGGGCCTAACACATTCATAATTTTATCATACAATTTTCAGATGATTAATCTTGAAGAATTTTCAAAAATTCGAATAGTACTACAAAAGACTGACTGAAAAATTTCAAATGAACAAAAAATAGTTCAAATCATGTTAAAAAATTTTATTTTTTTTATGGATGGTCCTGATGTACTCATAAAATTTTTAGATGATGATCAAGCTTGAGGAATTTTTAAAAATTATGAAAACCGAGGTACTTAATTAATGACCGCATGAATTAATGTGCTTAGGCTAATTAGATGTCTACTGACTGTTTCATATGAAAAATAATATGAAGAATCCAATCCGGTCAAATTTTGATCAAAAATCCTAAAATTTCGGTTAAAAATATCGAATTTTCGGTCAAAACCCCTGAAATTTTGATTACGGTAGCAATGTAGAAATTTTTTAAATTTTTTTTAAATTTTCCCATGATCTTAAATCTTGAAGAGGTCTGAAAACCGAGATTTCGCCGTATTTCGGCGTGATTTAAATCCTTAGATGGGGATAAGATTATCTATTTTTTTTCTTCCTCACTAGCACAAAAATCAGGATAGTGTTGGGCTATGGGCCATCCGAAGGCCATTGAATTGACGAAGCCCGTCCGATAGGAACAAACGTATGCTTCGTAGCAATATCCTTTTTTTAATCGCACACGTCGCTGTGAGCTGCGCTTACGATGGATGTTCGTCTTTACGGGATAGCGTCGGCGATCCGACTCAGAATACTCTATGGAACTTGGGAGAAAATAAAAAGGCGAGAGTGAAATCAAGTAAAGATTTTATTATCGTGGAAAAAAGTATTACAGAAATGAGATTGTAGTTATATTATCTTTTGGTGCACGCATGGCACTTTATTTAGATCCGTTTACGAGGTGGCGGTTAATTCTATTACCTGCACCTCGTCTTCATGTATAGTTTTTGTTAAGTCTTCCATCTTACTCTTTGGTAAACCATCATATTCTTGACTAACCGTCGTAAGTTGACAGATGCGTTAATAACTGCTCTCACGTTAATCACGTGAAAAATATTATGTCTTGACCGGTTTAATTGGTTGTCATTAGCTTCCGATCAGTTTGCTACCAGGGGATAAGAACTCTTTCAAATCGTGGTTGTAGACATAACCGTAGTGTTAAATAGATCTCAAATATTGACCTACTTTTAGAAAGACCGACCGAAAAATATTGACCCGGTTAAGTTGGAAGCAGTGCTTATATGCTTTTCTTCCTAATACAAGTTGTACAAATCTTAAAGCAAAGGAATGGAGTAAGTAATCATCATCTACTTTTTATTCATGCTTTTATATTTGTATAACTTAAAAAAAAAGAGCATAAAACACCTCTCTTAAGTTAGGAGCAGTGTTGGATACAGGGTTTCAAAAATCATCGAAAATCGACCGTACCGCTAGGGTTCGACATCAAAAACCGGTCGATAAACCGGTCCGATTCAAAAAAAAAATTCAAAAAAATTCAAAAAATCGAAAAAAATTACGTGTCAAAAACCGGTCGAAAATCGGTGGAAATCGGTCGATTTTCGTCAAAAATCATCGAAAATCGCTACCAAAAGTCGACCACACAAAAAAGCTCAACATGGTTGTCGATTTTCCGTCGAAATCATCGATTTTTGAAAAAAAAATTTCAAAAAAAAAAAACTGGTTTTTAAATCTATGCAATTTTTACGATTTTCATCTCGATTTTTGCGATTATCAAATTTTACTGTTCATTCGAAAATCGACAAAACGAAAAGGTGAACCTGGTTGGATACATGGATAGGCAAGAGAGCGGACTGACTGATGCATGGAGCAGCAACACACCACCAACACACTCATAGAAAACTTCAACTCGGCACTGCCGGTTGGAAAAGCTAAGCATCTTCCAACTATCGCGTAGGAATTTCACTGCTCTGTGTAGAATTTGAAGGAAGATTCCCGTGTTCTAATCAGATCTTCAACTTTTAAGGTTTTCCTTTGGTGAGGGAAGCTTTTAAGCTTTTTGACGACACAAAGTAACTAGGTGGGAATGATTTAATTCATGACTAACAACTACTAATGCCAATTTTGTCCCCTAAAGCTGAACCTGAAGAGTATACAGTACTTGACCCAAAGCTTCGGCAAGCAGGGCAACCATCTGTTACTGATTAGCTAACTTTATGAGCTGTAGTTGCATAACATCCTATCCTCTAGAAGGACACAATAATGTAGGGCTTGATTAGGCAATGTGCATCTGGTTAGGAGTTTAGATCAGAGTCTTGTAACCTGGGTGGGCTCGAATCGGATTAAGAATCGCGCAAAGCAGCCCCGGGTCAAAGCTAACATGCCGAGTTAATAAGTAGACTCGAATCGGATTAAGAATCGCGCAAAGCAGCCCCGGGTCAAAGCTAACATGCCGAGTTAATAAGTAGACTGAGATGGTATTATTGTATTTGCTCTTATAAAACTTATTTTTTTTAATGATTTTCTTCATAAATATAAAGATTGTATGTAGATTTAATGAAACATTTTCTTTTATGCTCCTATTTATTCTCTCTCAACCATATACATTTATTCATTACCACCCACACAAAGTATATCTTTCATCTCCCAAGACAATTAAGTGGGGGCATCTAAGTTATTTTCTCTCATACGTTTCTCAATCTCAATGCAACTTTAATCCTTGTGCAAATTACAAATACGCCTTATAAAAGTGAACAGGGGAGTAGCAGTATAAGAGCAAGTACAATATCAAAGCCCACTACAGGCTTTTAGTTAGCTAAAAGCGAGCTTGTACAGTAACTGTCTCTAGATGTTGTGTAATAAATATCTCTTCTCACTTATACATAAATAATTTACCTATACTCTCATGCAAAACTGGCTACTAAATAAGATTCAACTTTCTTCTCTTTTCCCACTCTTCCACATAGACCAAAACTGATGTGGCCTTCTTGCACATGCCCTAAGGACACTCACAATGGTCCTATGTCAGCGGTTTCTTCAGCATGCAATGTAGGATTGATGCTTATGTGGAGAGAAGATTAAAGAAGAGAGAGATAAAAACTACTTCTTGCATGAGAAACAGTTTGGGTACACAAATCAAAGTAAGATGCAACAAGAACATGCATGGGAAAAACGATAGTTATATGATTATATCTATGCCTTGCATGATATTTATTTGATGCTACTTATGTATCGTGTTAAGATACAAATAATTGGATGGATAGTGTTTAATACCATTTACTAATAAAATGAATGTATTTAAATATAACTATAGAAATCATGTATTGGAGTGTCCTTAGCTGGAACTATTCCAGGATTCCTTTTGATACCTTTCAGGGTGAATCGCTTTCGCCCGGTCAACCGACGCAACCACGCGCGGAACGAAACGTCTGTGCCGACTAGTACTTTGCTTCTGCAGGATAAAGAAAAAAAAATAAGCAGGTTCAGACAAGCACGATCGGGCGTGCAATCATATGGCAGCAAGCACCGCGACGACCGAGCGAGGAAGGGGGGATAACCAAACCAACCATGGCAGTATGTCACCATGTGAAACCGTCCAAATTTCCACCCGCCCAATCGGCGGCGAACTGACAGTGAGTTTTAATTGATCGACTACTGAACACTGAAACGATCAAGCTTGCAGCAACTAGTCGTGGCCAAGTCCCAGCCTTGCACGCCTGCGAATCATCGGATGGATTACTTTCGCGGGCAAGAAGTGCGTGGCCTCAAGCGAGTCAACTTGCAACGAAACGCCGTGTTTGTTTGTTTTGTTCTCTCTCTCTCTCTCTCTCTCTCTCTCTCTCTCTCTCTCTCTCTCGCGTAAGATATTATGGGAGATTTGGGTAAGGCATCGGACATGGATGGAGCGTCGGAGGCTACTTCTTGGATGGAGCCCGACAGCAACGATAGGGATGGAAGCGATCCAGCGGTTGGGTTCCTCGAACCAGCACGCTAGCTTATCCTGAAAGGGAAGAGGAAGAAACGGAGAGTCCTTGGAGAAAGCGGTCCGCGGTTTGAAGTCTGTGTAAAATCCAAATGCATGCATGTGTTGTTTTCAGAGCCAAAGTCGTCGAGTGTGGAGTATGTGTAGTTTTTGCCTTTTTTTATTATCATTTGATCTAATTTTTTTTTATATAAAATTGATCTTATTCGAAAGAAACTGCATATCCGGTTCATTTTCAAACGCGCGGAAGGATCGAGAGACGACACGTGTCCGGTACGAGAGTGCGGTATGTCTACCATCACGGTACGTGTCCGCGCGGTATAATACTATTATGATATAGATAGATTCACAGTCCAAGTATGGAATGACTACCTATTGGTGGGCAAATCCGAACTCACCTCTATAGTGTTTCTACTATATATTGGGTATTGTTTTGTACAGAAAAATCAATATAATAAAGAGATAGAGCTTTGCCCCTACCTCCGTGTGTTCCCTGTTCTTGTGATTTCATCGGTGTGCTATTGATTGATCGCGGGTAAATAACTACATTTTACAACACGTTATCAGCATGAATGCTCTTTATCCGGGTATGTTGTTCTAAATATATTGGTGATTAGATCAATTGTGTTTTCATTGTGCTAATCACAACTTGATCATTGTTCAGTGCATGTACTCGCGGGACATTCTACCAAGCACAAAAACCTATGATTTATATTTTAAGGACATATTAATCGTCGTCAGTATAGTCGAGTAAACACCAATCGATGTATCACCATCTTAATCTATTCATTCCATGGAGGTCCATCAAATAGAGAGTTAGAATTATTTCTCTCTTTTTTTTTTGAGAATTTTAGTATATTATATATAATTCTTAGCGAATATACAAAACATGTCATCAATTTTTATTACATAATAGTTAATAATTTATATATATACAAATCAAATTATTTACTTTAATTTCCCCCAAAAATAACATATTTCTAGAATCTTAATTCTAAATAAAACTAAAATTTATATTTTCACTCGGTATATAAATAAAAAAATAATCCCTAATTTTCTATTATTTTTATCCTTTTGTAATTTTTTTATTTTTTATTTAATTTTTAATTTTAGGTTTTAATTTAGAGTTCATATGAACATCAAATGGGTAATTTTATTTTTTATTCTGAATATATGTTAATTTTCATTATTATTGTTTTATTTAATTTCTCATATGAGTGTTAGGTTAGAAGTCATATGTAAAAAATAATAACATGCAATAGCTAATATAGCTTAACTTAGTTAGGATCTGCTAGATTAAGGGCTAAATATTTTGCTTTATTTTGAAAAATTTTAGACTATTTATATTTTTCTTATAAAATTTCTCTATAAGCTTTTAATATATAATAGATACGGAAGAGATTTATGTATCATTGCATTGAAAGGTGATAGTTCAACAAGGTATAGTACATGCTTTTACAAAGTACTGAAATTGAAAAACATTGATGATGAAAATCACTCAAAAATCATGATTTTTGAGCGTATCAAACTGGCTCGAGATTTAAAACCGGTCTAACTTCAATTCAAATTCAAAAAAATTCAAGAATTTTGGACGAAAATCGGTGTTGACCACCCGGTGATTTTCGAGTGCGATTCAGTATTGTAAACCCTGCTTGCAAGTCTGTTCTTGTTATAATCTCTTCCGTAAATGCTTCAGAAATCAGAACCAAAACCTAAAAATTTGCCTCTCCTTTTGGAACGTTTCTTACAGAACGGGTAATCGATTGACACAGCGAAATCTGATGTATCATCTTTTTTTCAATTTCACTTCCCTATTGGAGGAAGCAGTCATGCTCAGTTTTACTTTGGCAGGCTCTGCAGGAACAAGTCTTATGTGGCGGTTTCTTATTCAAACATGGCGAGAATCCGCCATATCAACTCTTCAGATGGAAAGACTTCCTTCCTACTTATGTCTGTCCAGGCTACCACACGCATGCATTTCTTGTTTCTCATCTGCCGAATGCAGGTGAAATCAGATAACTTCATCTGTCCAAAGTGGTTGGGTGTTCTAGTCCACGCTCGTCTTCACCATCTGCAGTTCAGAGCAAGTGTTCTGACGCAGGGATGCGCCGTTTTTTTGTTCATATCCAAAGCTTAGTGATCACGGTGCGACAGAGTTTTTGGTGATCCTTGCTCGGGGACAAAACGTCCAGATCAGGCGAAAAACATCTCGTCTAGCTTGGTTCCTTCGGCCATTGTCAAATCGCGCCATGTGGTCATGTTTTATTGGGACACCATTGGAACATTCTGCATGCTAGTTTTTTTTTTTTTTTTTTTTTTTTTTTTTTTTTTTTTTTTTTTAAAGCCAGAGTACTACCACTTACATTCATTAAAAAAATAACCGCCGACAAGCTATAAACACGCACACACTTTAAACACATCTACACACTATGGTTCCATGAAAACCCAGATCGAACAGCGTTGGAACTTGGAAGCGGGCTGACTAGCTAGCTGCTAGTGCCGCCTGTGCTGCAGCCAACCGCGCCATGGCTGGCCCTGCTGGCCTGCTGCATGCTAGTTTTGACAAGCAAAGAAATTAAACAGAATTGAAGCATTCTTAACAAGTTTCTTTCTCCATGTAGCGCGGCTGCGCGAGTGCCTGATAGAGCTACGGGCTAGTCCTCTTATCTGGGCTTGGCCAAACAACAAAATGACGATTTTAGTAGTGCAAATATTAGTACATGCGAACTTTTGTGATGTACTCCCCGTCGTAGGCTGCAAACATCTTGAGATCGTGTACTAAGATCATCTCGGGATCGTGCTTCGAAATCGTAAGTATAGAGGTCATAGTGTCTAAACCACTGCATCTAATTGTGATAGGTTGATTGGCAAATTGTAATATACAATACCTATCGCCATTTTAGCAACCTTACGAATAATACGTGCACCGAGAGCATGTCAATGTTGGCTGGCACAGGATAGCAAAGCACCCAACCACCAGTCAAAAGTGAAGCCTGTCTGGAAAGCTCGAAGCACACTTTTTCTGGCCTTTGCTCGTTTTTTTTAAAATTTAGTCTTTATCCAAACAAAATTACATATATAGCATCTCCTCAGCAGGCTATAACTCACTTCTATACTATGGCAGGTACATCTATCATGCTCTCACGCCACAGTAGGTGAACAGCTACGGTCTCATAGCGCAGCAGGTGACATGTATTGTCTTCCATTCCTTCCACAATCGAGAAGGAGACTAGATTTGTGATTCCGTTCGGATAAAGACTAATAAAATTACAAAAGCTTGCAAATGAGGCTAAGACCCTGCTTGGAAGCCCATTTTTAGGCCGAAAACCGGTGTAAAGTACTTGCCCCTAAATTTTTTCAGACTGGGTTGCAAAAGCTTGCTTGGACGTACCAGTAAACTAATAAAATTACACCCAATTTGGCCCATTGCAACCGGATTAAAATTATCTACTAAGAGCATCTCCAACAAGGCTCTCCAAAAGTCATATTTGTAGAGCTCTTCAAAAATTTGACTCTCTATATCTCTTTCCTCTCCAACAGCACTCTCTATATCACACTCTCTATTTTCTCTCCCCTATATTTTAATCATATTCTATAACCGCCATAACAGTAACTTAAATTTTTTGACTGGGAAAATTCGAACGGCTATATTTCAATATGGGAATTTAAAATTCGAAATTTATTGTAACCACCACGCTGCAACGGTTATTTTTCAACGGTTATGGAATTTTATGATATACAAATAATTAAGATGATTTGTCACATATTAACGTTGCTTGATTGTTCTGGAGCACAGTGGCATCAGTGTTCTTAGAATTCTACTTCAGTTGCCAGTGCCAGATAGAAACTGCTTCGACTGGCTCATTGCTTGAAAACTACCGCATCTTAGATACTGCTGCTATGAATACACGAAATAAAACTTTCCTAGGACTTTAGATAAGAATCTAGCATCATCTGGTACAGAGATTCTAACTAGTATAATGCCTGACGTAGAAGATGTAGGCCAGTATCACTAGTTCACCATAATAATGTTCAGTACACACTACCTCAAGAAATCAGTTAAATTATTCATGCAAAATAATTATTAAAAAAACATCAATCCTCATGTCGATACAAAATATATATAGGAAGGGAGGAAATAACACCATCTGCTGATAGTCTGATGCTATGGAAACAATTACAATCTGCTGAGCACATTGGGCCTCACCACTAAGGACTATCTGGTATCAGTTTAAAAAAAATACACATATGAGAAGGGAATAAAGGAAAGAACTGGTGATAGATTGATGAATAGTAGGGATCCCTTGATCCATACCTTCAGTATGTACGGGTCCTTCCATGGTCCTTTTTCAGCTTTAAGGCACAGGTACAAGTGCCACCAAGGAATTCCGCAAATTCACTGGTTATTTTTCACAAATGGAAGGAATAATAAGTACCGAGGATTGAATAAAAACAGGTATACCAAGAAGAGTACATTGAACTTGACTTAGGTAGCATCAATTATTTCAAGCAGCTTGCTTTGATATTTATTCCCAAGTACCTGAAGACACATAAGAATACCTTGGAAATCAAGTAACTTTTGCATGCAAAAGGTGATTTGTAGTCAGCGGAAAGACTTACATGTATCTTGGAAGTGGTTTTTGGGTCAAGGAAGGACTTCACAGTGTTCCATAACAGCCGAAAGCCCGGACCAGCATTGACAATAAACATTTGATAGAGTCTTGAGACACAAAACAAAAAAGGGGGGATATTTGACCCAATAAATCTGAGCAAAAAAAATGTACAGACACAGCACTATGCTCATCACAAGAGTGGGCTAGAAATGGAAGTTCAGACCTCCGGGTAGTTATCAGTATCAATTTTCAGAAGCATTGAATTAATTTACGATTTCTTTGAATTTTTTTCAAAAAATTGGCGAGAGCTCACGATTCATTAAGTAGGAAAGAACAAGATCTGAAGGAGAACCAGTGCAGGAGGACCCACAGGACAAGCAGAAAAGCACCCCAACCAAAAGGCTCAAATCAACCAAGACACTCCTGAAAAGGACTCTAACAACAAAGCCCCAAGGGCCTTAAGCTGACTCTCGCGCTAGGTGAAAAGCGACAAACTCTTGCGTGATTTTATGGACCACCTCAAGCCCCGTAGAATAAATCTCATTGAAGATACGGCCATTTCTTTCCTTCCAAATGTGCCAGAAGAAGAAAATGAGTAAGCCATCCAAATCTCTACGAATCTGTTTCGGGAAAAGCGCATGCAACCTTTGCCACCATGAAGATATCGAACAATCTGAAGCTTGAATTTGAATTGGTAGATGCAAAGAATTCAGCCTGTTCGAAAGTAGAGCCCAAACCTTCTTTGTAAAGGGACACGATAACATGAGGTGCTGTCCCGACTCCTCTTCTGAACCACAAAGACAACACATCGGCGAATGAGGCCACCCTCTCAAAATAAGATTGTCTGCTGTGAGAATCCTGTTTTGCAAAAGCAGCCAAGCGAAAAACCTACATTTGTTAAGAGTTTTTGCTTTCCAGATTAACTGATGATTTTGGTCAATTAAAGACCCCTGGAATTGAATCCTATAAGCCGATTTCGCTGAATAATGCCCATCTTGGGTCCATCTCCAGGTTATGTCATCCTGTCTATCCGGGTTTAAAGACACACCCTGCACAAGCTGCCAAAGATTTAGGAACTCATTTACCTGTGTCTCCGTGGAAATTCTTCTCAACGAGGCCATCCAATTGTTATTGCAGAGTTCCTCCTGCACTGTTTTATTTCTCCTACGAACCAACTGGAAACAATGCGGTGCTATGTTCCTAGGCTACAAGCCATGTAGCCAATTTGTTGTCCAGAACCTTGCTTGCTTTCCATTCCCCAAGGTGATGATCATGCTCGCATTGAAGAGCGCTATATCTGTATCTGTACAAGGTACCGGCAGTCCCTTCCAAATCCTAGTAGGATCTTTCCACTGAAACCACAACCATCTCATCCTGAGTGCCCTGCCGAAGAAAGCAAGATTCTTGATTCCTATCCCTCCCAGAGATTTCGGCCTGCACGTCTTTTTCCAATTGACAAGGCAATGACCTCCATTGCAATTCGGTAGCCCCTCCATAAAAAATTCCTGCGTGCTTTGTCAATTTTTTTTAAGAACCAAGGAGCACCCGGAAAAACCGTGAGATGGTAAATTGGGATTGCCCCTAACACTGCATCCACAAGCACTTGTCTTCCTGCTTTGGATAAGAGCGACCCTTTCCAACCTGCTAGTCTGTTTTGCACCTTTTCTATTAGGGGTTGCCAATCCCCTTTCTTAAGCCCTGTGGGACGTAGAGGAAGACCTAAATAACTTGCTGGAAAGCTTTTTATAGCCACTGGGAAGTCCTGAAAAATCTGTTGTAGATCTAGGCCGTTTTGCTGAAATTTTTCAAGCCCTACAAAGCATGTATCGAATTAGCACTCACTAATTGCCAAGTTTGTGACAAAATGAACATATCATGGAGATAAAATCTTCATCAACGTACCACACCCTGAACATCCAGGATTGCTGTGCTCGAATCAATGTGCCTTTTTGTACCCAAACAAAATTTAAACTGTCTCAAGAATTAATCTCAGCTAACTAACCTCAGCAATTGTATCAATACCATACTCCTTCCTCCATTGAAGCATGTCAGTCCACATTTGTTTTGCTTTCTCGATGTCAAATTTCCTTCCTTTTAGAAATCTATACAAAACCAATTTAAGTTAGGTTATAACGGCACCTTTGCAATATGGAAAGGAAAAGAAAATGAGATATGGCAAGCTCATGTAAAAGGGGCACCATAATTAATAGGATATATGTATATGATATTCATCATGCTTTGCAGGCAACAACTCGTCCAAAAGTAGTGCTTGCCTAAATGCTTCGACTGCTTGCAGCTCCTCTAGATCACGCACATCTTCAATAGACACAGAGAGAACCCGACTGCCTCTCTTCCGCCTGTTGTTCTTCTTTAAAGAATGCCTAAACTTAGTCGAACCAGCCGCAAACCCCCAGAAAAATCGTGAGAAAAAAAAAGAGTTAACGAGCCAAAGAGAGCGAGAGAGAAATCTGGAGCTCACATGGCCGCGCGAAGCGATCGAGATGTCCCGACATGGACGGGTGATTCTTGATCCTCCTCTCCTCCGGTCCGTGCACCTCCTCTTGCTCCCCCTCGCAACCTCCGAATCCTGAAACGGAACCCACATTCCCGTCGGAAACCCTAGAGCCCCCTAAAAAAATCCCAAAAAAATCATTACAAAACGCCGCGAGCAGAGCTGCCTGCCCCGCCGGGGGATCTCGTACCTCACATCAGGACGTCGGCCGGCGCAGCGGTCGGTGGGCGAGGAGACGATGAGGGAGACGACATCCGTGCGGTCGCGCGAAGAACGAGCAGTTGCCGATTCGCCGGATAGCGAGCGGAGAGAGACTCGCTAAATGTAGCGATTCTCTCTCCCCTCGCTAAATTTGGGGAGTGCTCTAACGAGTCTTTTGGAGATAGCCAGATGCTTTGAATAGGTAAAATATGGAGATGGAGAGTTGGATAGAAAGTCTGTTGGAGATGCTCTAAGGCCATCTCCAACAGCATTCCTCAAATTTCATTCCCTATATCCTCATATACAGAATTCCCTATAAAGATTCCTTCACTATATCTCTTTCCTCTCCAACAGCATTCCTCAAATCTCATTCTCTATTTTGTCACTCCTATATTATAATGATATTTCATAACCGCCATATGAGCCACGTGTAATTTTTAGCGAAAAAAATTTGATCAGCTATTTTTAATTGCAGGAATTTAAAAATTTTCATTCCCTCGGTCATCGTAACGGCTATATTGTAACGGCTATATTGTAACGGCTATATTGTAACGGCTATATTTTTAGGCTATATTTTTAGGCTATATATACACAGCCATTTATACTTCCAATCCTTGCCCCATATCTTCTTGTTCATTATCTAGTATATCTCAATGAGTCGTCAGAACTTAGTTCAGCATTTCCTCTCCGAAGACTCATCGTCAGATGACGACGATGAATCTCTTCTTACAGTAGCATATCTAGCACAGCAGCAAGATAAGTGTGTGAGTGCTCGACGCCATGGGGGTTCTATTGTTGGCCATCAATACATACATCGCAATAGAGAGGAAGGGCATGCCAGGCTATACCGAGACTGTTTTGCTGATCCTCCGGTCTACGGCCCAACTTTCTTTCGGCAGAGGTTTATGATGAGAATTATTTCAATTGTTTGTATTTTTGATTGGTCATCTTTTCTATAGCTCATTCTTCTTTTCGGCGCAGGTTTAGAATGAGTCGTTACCTATTTCTTCGCATATTGCATGCTGTAGAAACCCATGATGATTATTTTGTTCAGAAAAGGAATTGTCTTTGGAACTATCGGGTTATCTTCTTCTGAAGGTAACTGCAGCATTCCGGATGATAGCTTATGGAGTACCGACAGATGCTATTGATGATTGTCTACGGATTGCAGAAAGTACTGCCATAGAGAGTCTTAAAAGGTTTGTGCGAGCTATTATTGTCCTCTTTGGAGATGAGTATTTGAGATCTCCAAATGAGAATGATACTGCTAGATTATTTGCAATCGGTGAGGAAAGAGGTTTTCCTGGAATGCTAGGAAGCATAGATTGCATGCATTGGAGGTGGAAAAATTGTCCTCTGACATGGCAAGGCTTGTATCTTGGGCATGTACACAAGCCAACAATAATTCTAGAAGCCGTTGCTTCACAAGATCTATGGATTTGGCATGCCTTTTTTGGTTTACCAGGATCTCACAATGATATTAATGTTCTTCACCGTTCCCCTCGTTATAAAGCTAGCTGAAGGACAAGTGCCGGAAGTGAATTACACTATCAACGGTCACAATTACACAATGGGGTACTATCTTGCAAATGGGATATATCCTGAATGGGCAACATTTGTGAAGACAATACCAGCTCCTCACCGGAATAAGAAGAAATATTTCTCCCAAGCTCAAGAGGCAGCTAGGAAGGACGTGGAACGAGCCTTTGGAGTTCTGCAATCTCGGTTTGCAATTGTTCGAGGTCCAAAGACGCGTTCGGGATCAACAAACACTAAGAGATATCATGACAGCTTGTGTCATCATGCATAACATGATAGTTGAAGATGAGCGAGACGGAGGACTACTTGACTATAATTACGAAGGAATGGGAGAAACAGCTTCAGTGTCACATGAGCATACGCCTGAACTCTTTGAGTTTATTCAAACTCATCATTCCATTCGGAATAGGGAAACTCACCACCAGCTACAAAACGATCTAGTGGAGCACTTATGGCAACGTTATGGAGGGGTGTAATTCTATTTGTTGTAATGTATTCAGTCATTCATATATGTATTTAGTCATTCATCTATGTATTCAGTCATTCATCTATTGCAAAACAAGAATGTTGTGATTTCGAAATCAACCATCAACCAAGATTGCATTGCAATATGTAAGTCCATAACCTAAGGAATGAGGGACAAACTGAATCGTTCTTAAGCAAAACAAACAACCTTGGTTCAACCTGACCTATTACATCTTCTAGCTATTATGTCGTTCTGCAAGCTCGTGTAATATCGTTTTTGTGTCTCAGTGCAGCGACTTAGATCAATGCCCATAATTCTCTCCTCCTCGACCATTTTCTTGAATTCAAGTTCATTTTTCTTGAATTCAAGCCTCTCTTTTTCTTGCTCAATCTTCTCTTTTTCTTGCTCAATTTTGACTTTTTCTTGCTCAATCTTCGCTTGTTCTTGTGCATACAGCCGCTCATATCGCTCATCTTTCTTTCTCTCTTTTATAATCTCAAGTTCTCTCTTTTCCTTTCTAAAATTTTCTAATGCTTCCATGTAAAGATTAGTTGTTGGAGCAACTTCTTTATCTCGACGTAATCGTTCTTTCGCCGCCTTATGTCCAATTGGTCTACTTAAGTGATCATTTTCTGCATTAGGATGGTCCTCATCAAGATGAATTGCATTTGTGCTAACAGGACTGGAAGATCCCGGACTTCCGCTACTCGATATCTTTTGCTTCTTCTGAGATAACCGAGCACACCACTTAGGATGGTATTGCAAAGTATTCCAGCAATGTAAGAATGCGAACGATCGCCTTTCTTCCTCATGATACAAAGTTTTAGCTTGCATAATCTGTACAACCACACAAACAATATCTATGAGCACACCATCTACAAATAGGAAAGGTACATAGATTATGGACTAACCTTGTCCTGCTCAGTTAACCCGCTTTGATTTCGACGCTCAATCCGATCATGACACCTACAAAACTTGTTCACTGCTTCTTGAATAACAGACCATCGATGTGTAAGTGAAGCCTGTGAGCGATCCAAGGTGAAAGTCTTGTACTCGTGGAAGTAGTCATGAATTCTTCTCCAATAAGTGGCACGGGATTGTTGGTTCCCTTGTATTGCATCAATACTAACATTAAGCCATGCGGAGACCAACAAATTATCTTCTTCATCAGAGAAATTTTTTGATCTTCTATTGTTTGCTTTTATTTGGGGACTAGCCGTAGTTAATCGGTGATGGTTGTGAACCAATTGGACTTTCGTGTGGAGAAGGTTCAGAACCATCCCAATCAGCATGTGCATCCCCTCCCTCACTCAACAGATTTATATAGAAGCCATCCATAATTTCTATTCTGACAACAACAAAATTTCTCAAGTTAACAAACAACATTAAAATAACTTAACAAGTTAACAAACATCATTACAATATCTTAACAAGTCTTAGCAACATTACATCATAAATAACCAGTGGCGGAGGACCACATATGGCTAGGTATGGCATATGCCATACCTATGGTGCCACATTCTCTCCCTGTCTTGTCCTATACAGCATGCAATCTACAGACAATAACCACGCAGCATTTGAGCGGTAGGCATATGTTGACCACAGCACTAGCATTATATATATTTGTTACTGTTTGGCTTACTTTCAATTTGTTTACTACTATTTAATCCATACTCTGGTCCTTACTAGGGTTGGACTAATAGCTCGAGCTTGATGAGCTTTCAAGATTGGATCAAGCATGATTCGAGCTCGAAAGCTAAACGAATCGGTCTCGAGCCTGGTCCTGAGCTCAACACTATTCGAGCCGAGCTCGAGCTCGATCCCAAGCCGTCATCAAGCATCATCGAGCCCAGATAAACATAATTTCACTAGCTATTCTTCTCTAACCAATTAGTCCAAGCAATTCGAGCCGAGGTCGATCTTGAAATCGAGCCAACCAAGCTCATATAGCCATATAACAACATTATTCTATTTATTCAAGCTCAATTGAGCCAAGTTCAAACCTAATCGAGCTCGATCTTGAGTCTGACCTAAAGCTCGGTACTATTCGAGCTGAGCTCAAGCCTAACCGAGCTCAAGCATTACTAGCCTAAACTCGCTCAGGATCGGCTCAATACCTCGCCATATCAAAATTTTAAACCGTCCTCCGCCACTGTAAATAACAAGTCTAAACCAGTCTTACCAACATTACATCGTACATAACAAGTTAACAAACATCATTACAATATCTTAACAAGTCTTAACCAGTTTTAGCAACATTACATCATAAATAACAAGTCTAAACCAGTCTTACCAACATTACATCGTACATAACAAGTCTTAACATTAATACAAGACTAAAACCGTCCCGAATCATCACTATCAATTTCGATACCCTCATCTTCACAATACTGTCTGTCATCACGTTTATCCTCATCATCACTCTGGTAGTCATAGGGAAGACACAACTCAGGGTCTACATCCACTTCAAGCTCTACCTCATCTCTTTGCATCAGTTCATGTGATTCTATAGCAACTTGCTCTAAGCTGCGAGTTATAGTTTCGATGTCCATCAAAACGCTATTGAGTTCATTGGCACATTGAGATGTGCCACTACTAAAATTGTCTTCCACAATTTTGTTAAGGTCCAATGCGATGCTCTCTATTTGTTTTACTGTCCATGCGAAGCCTTTACTGAGCTTCTCTGGATCCTTGTCCATCTACACATTGGAAGCAATATACAACAGCTTAAACTACACATTGGCAGCAACTATACCCAAGCATAGACAGGAAACACTAGACAACAAGGTGCAATTTGGTAAATATGTACTAAATCATATGCTAGACTCAACATAGAAGCATCCTAGCATCTCGAAAGTATAATTCCACTACCACTTCCAAAAGTAAGGTAGGTATCATAGTCAAATGACATCAAATAAAATAATCAGGCTGAAATGCAAAGTATAATTCCACTTTTACATCTCTCATTGATGCTCCGAGATGGCTTTTATCCTAATGTTTCGACTTTTACATCTCTCATAAAGGTAAGTCTGGTTAAATGCAGTGCTGTCACTTCTCACTATGCATTCTTCTTAATTAATAAAGTGCTGATTCCTTTGTTTGAGTTGATTTGAATTTTGGGATCCATTGACTTGAGGCTCATGTCTAGTTTTTTCATGACAGGTTGTATTAGCAAAAGAGGATTTTGAAGGGGCACTGGATCTGTTGGACATATGCATAATTGAAGGAATGGGGACTAACATATTACTTTTCAATATAATACTCTCAGAGGCAAATAGAAGGGTACATCTATAATAAAATTGATCTACTCTTCTTTCCCAAAACAATGTTGAAGTTAAACTCATGTCTGAACATTCTTCACACGGTCAGATTCATGTTGTTGAATATATTGTTGAATGTATTCACCGAGCAAAAATCCAACCTGATCAATTAACGCTTTGGTGCACATTTTGTGCCTACGTGAATCAAGAATTGTACAATACGGCAATGGAGGCATTGCAAGTCCTCAGTGTGAGAATGATATCTGAAGATGCCAGCATTCTTAAGGAAAAAGGAGTAGTTTTAGAAGATCTAATCCTTAGTGAAGAGCCAGACTCCAACTGGATGATGCTTTTGAGCAAAAGCTGTGGAGGAGGAGCTTGAAAAGGCTATGTTTGATTAGGCCAAGAGATGCAGACACTCATTGTTGATATAGAACCAGTTGAAAAAGTTAAAAGGGCTACGAATGAAATAAATGCTGGTAAGTGTTGGCCTAATTGAATGAAACTTGACTTGGAGTATGGATTGGTACAATTTTAGCATGAACTCAAGAAGATCTTACATCTAATATACAATACTATGTTTAATTGTTTAGTGCCATTATAGTCCATTTATAATCCAAACTTTGGTATCAGAAGAAGTAAAAAAAACAAATCACTATCACTGGAAAACACTGCAGTTTGATGTATAGTGTTAACCCATTCGTAAATTTGCTCACCGCAAGACTGCGTGTTGCGACAAATGAGAAGGCAGAGGCAGAGAAGATCATTCAGATCAAGAGAGCAGAGGAGAGGTGAAGCTAGTTCTGCTCACTCAGTACTTTTGACACCATGAACGAAAATGGTGCGACATCCAAATCTTCTGCAGTTTTCCTCCCACATGGTCCTGGAGGTGCTGTTGCAGACATTGCCAGCCAGCCTCTCATGAAACAAAGTGATGGATTGTATTGAATGCCTGAACCTAAGTGAACACGAATTTGGATTGGTGAGGTCATTCCTACTGGTTTGCCATAAGCTCTTGCATTTCGAAATCATACAGCTAATACTCCCCTGTTGGTAAATGAATTCTTGCTTTCAGTTTGATAGCTACGAGGCAACCAGTTTGATAAATGAAGCTACAAGAGCAATGAGGAGGGACAGACCCAAGAGATCCTCAATCCAGATGGAACGGAGGAGCAAGAAGAGGGGATTTTTTACCGGGACCGAGTCGGGGCGGCGATGAGGGAGCGGCGGCGATGACGGAGCCGCTCGGACCGAGTCGGCGATGAGGGAGCGGCGACGAGGACCGGGTCGACGACGGAGCGGCGTCAACGACGGGGCGGTGGCGACGACGAAGTGGCGATGAGGACCGGGTCGAGGACGGAGCGGCGATGACGACGAAGCGGTGGCGACGACGGAGCGGCGATGAGGACCGAGTCGAGGATGGAGCGGCGACGACGACGACGACGGAGCGGAGGCGACGACCGGGTCGACGACGGAGCGGAGGCGAGGACGGAGGGCCAGATCTATCGCCGATTCCTCACTGGCGCGGGAGGGAGGATCGTTGAGCGTGTGTGGGATCAGGAGAGCGATGGGGAATGGAGAGAGAATCCCGAAATTTCGAGATTCTCTCCGTTCTGTAAAAATGGGGAAGCCGATCGGGAGGCTGTTGGAGCAAGAAAAGAAACGACCGTTTGCTCAGATTCCTCATTTCAACGGTTGAGGAATGAGATCGGTAAGCTGTGGGAGACGGCCTAAGTAGGCCATGTATGTGCGCGCGCATCCAACCCAACAGGCACTGTCCAAAGTGTCCATACACCAGTTCCAGCGCCACGCTCCCGAAACCGGGGCGGCAATTCAGCGACAAGCTCATAATACCGCGTGTAAACAATCCGATCGCCCGTGCCCGTGGTCCACGGGCGGGCCCACCCTGCAGTCATGCTCTGCTTCCCGTAGACCCACCAGTTCACCAGCACCGCTACCTCGGCCTCCGCCTCTCCCGCTTCCCGACGACACAGCTCACAAAGGAAGGGATAACTCCAAACAAAAACCCTCCCCAAACCCTAGCCCCCATTGATGAGCTCTGCCTCCGCCACCGCCGCCGCCGTAGATGCACAGGCTCTCCCTCCTTCCCGCCGCCGCCGCCGCCTCAGCATCCTCCTTCATTGACGCCACCGCAGCCGCCACCGCCACGGCGCCCCTCCTGCTCTCGTCCTCCATGCCCGCCCTCCGGCTCGGTTCTCCCGCGCTCCTCGCCGCGTGCCGGGTCCCCAGGCCCCTGCCGTGGCTGCGCTGCGGCGGAGGGGGAGCGAGGAGGGGGCTCTTCTGCTACGTCGAGGCCGCGAGGCGCGGCGACGACGAGGCGGAGGAGGAGAAGCGGAGTGGAGGCCGAGGCCGCGCGGCGGCGGAGAGGAGGCTGAGGGGCGGGAATGTGGGGCTGGGGAGTGGGGAGCTGCTCGCGATTCCCGGGGTCGGGCCGCGCAACCTGAGGAAGCTCGTGGACAACGGGTTCGAGGGCGTCGCGCAGCTCAAGCAGCTCTATAGGGATAAGGTGTGTTTTTATTTGAAGAAAGTTTTGGTTATTTGTTGGTTTTTGTATGCGTGAGGTATGTATGGTAAGAGTAGGGTTTTGTTCTACCCATGGCTCAGCTCGTGAGATATGGGAGTAATCCGTATAAATATTAAGCCGTGTCTCTGTTGGATTGGTGGTAATGCTGCCATGTTGTGTAAAAGGTGCACTTATGTAACGCCCAAAGGCGAGCATAGAACTCTGTGTTCATCAACATTGAACTCGTTAGACTAGTACTAGTATCTATCAGCCTAAAGTGAGTACATACATGTGTTCACCTTAACTTTTCGGTTTCGGTTAATAACTCCCATGCAAAGCTTGTCATGTCCATGTTATGGCTCACATTGTCTATTTGTGCATACCGTAAAGTTTCGTTGTTTGTTCCGTTGTTGACCTAAGACAAAATTTGAATATCATGTTGCACATGTATACTCATATAGCCCGTTCAAGTGTTGATAGATGCTATTGTGAAAGTTAAATTTTATAATATCCTTTCTGCATCGCACTGATAGCGGAAACATATTCAAGAAACTCATTTAGTGTTACAGAGTGGCACGTTTACCATTAATTAGTTAGTAAAGCTTTGGTGAAACACAAAGGCGCATGGAAAGGAGCGTGACATGAAAAATACTCTGATCTGTAATTTAAGTTTGTATGACCTTTGAAATCTTAAGTGAGCCCATGATGTCACCTTTTACAGGGTATGTTGTGGTTGTACTAGCTTGAGATGCAATACGATCCAACTCAAAGTACAAATAAGAACATATTAAAGACATATAAAGAAAGTGAACAAGTACTTGGATTATTCAACGTGCAAGTGTGTTCTTGTGGCATAATAGATTGTTTTATACTCCAAAAGTGACCATTGACAGCTATATATATTTACAAAATTAAACGTCTCTTAACTAAATTAAAAATCAACTCCATCTGCAACATTTTGAAACAAACACTCATAACCAAAGTCATAACTGTCTTATGTAGATTGTGCTGGAAGTACAAGCGTGATGCTCTTTTGCATTATATGCCTTTTCCACTTATGCTAATGCCAGTTGATTGACACCTCATTATATTACTATTGCAATAGACGGGGGAACTCTGATGCTTTTTGTTTGTCTTGTTTTGGACTTGGTGCCCAGAAAATCAGACTTGTAGATTGATTATGTTGCATGTTCTTCCTCTGTGATCTGAGAAGCAAGTTATATTTCTTTCAGTTTGGGATAGACTTCTCAATACTTAGGTCACTAGAGGTTAACAAATGATATGACGATATTACAGCTTCCTGCCACTCTAATTCTTTTTGTTTGAGGTGGTTGCATTATCGTTTAAATGTTATGGACTTCTCCATTTGAATATGCTGTCCTCTCAACTTTCACTGACAATTTACTTGCATGTGCAGTTCTTTGGCAAGTCTAGTGAGAAGATGGTTGAGTTCTTACAGAGCTCAGTTGGCATCATACATAAGAGCCATGCTGAGAGTATAACTTCATTCATTAAAGAGAGTTTTGATGAGGAGCTAAAGGATACAGACTCATCTAAGCCTTCTCAGAAGAAGAGGCTGACCTTTTGTGTGGAAGGGAATATTAGTGTTGGGAAGACCACCTTCCTCCAAAGAATAGCCAATGAGACTATTGAACTGCGTGATCTTGTAGAAATAGTACCTGAACCTATTTCTAAGTGGCAGGATGTTGGCCCTGATCATTTCAATATATTGGATGCCTTCTACGCTGAGCCACATAGGTATGCTTACACATTCCAAAACTATGTGTTTGTGACGAGGGTCATGCAAGAAAGGGAATCTTCAGGTGGAATAAAACCTCTCAGATTGATGGAAAGAAGCGTTTTCAGTGATAGGATGGTAGGTCTATCTTACTTGCTAATTCTAGTTCAGGCAGTGAACAGAATATTTTAGTTACCTTCTGATTCAACTGGTTAGTATCTTTTGTGTAAACTAAATCTTTTGTCAATATCCACCAGGTATTTGTCCGTGCTGTTCACGAAGCTAACTGGATGAATGAGATGGAGATCAGCATCTATGATTCCTGGTTCGATCCGGTTGTGTCATCGCTCCCAGGTCTTATCCCTGATGGGTTTATTTATTTAAGAGCTAGCCCAGATACTTGCCACAACAGAATGATGCTCCGAAAAAGATCAGAGGAAGGTGGTGTTACTCTTGACTACTTGCAAGGTTTGCATGAGAAACATGAGAGTTGGTTACTTCCTTCGAAAGGAGGAGGACCTGGTATATTATCAGTCAGTCAGCTGCCCATGCATATGGAAGGCTCCTTGCCTCCAGAAATACGGGATCGTGTCTTTTACTTGGAAGGAGATCACATGCATTCCAGTATCCAAAAGGTGTATTCTCCTACCTTAAATTTGCTTCAAAAGCTCTTGTACTGAGCACCCCTCAGTTATAAAGTTGAGGCCTTTTGCTATGTAGGTTCCTGCTCTGGTCCTGGATTGTGAACCTGACATTGATTTCAACAAAGATGTAGAGGCTAAACGACAGTGAGTTGCAAACCTTCATTTTACTGATTATATTGTTCATACTTAATAGTGTCATTTTTTTTATCTTTGAATGACCATATTTTCTAGGTCCTATGCACACTCTTTTGTGTTTTAACATAGATTTAGTTTGACTCACGCAATGCTGTTCTAGTTACTAAAAATCAACATTAGCAAGTAGCGGTGAAAGCTACTCCTATACACCCCGAAAATTCTGCATCCTCATTTAAGGTTTGAATCTTTTGCCCGTGCAGATATGCTCGGCAAGTTGCAGAGTTCTTTGAATTTGTGAAGAAAAAGAAGGAATCTCCATCTGAGCAAACAAGTACTGACAAGGACCGCATGAACCCACAGATTATGCTTCCTCACAGAGGCAGTTTGTGTTTCCCTGAAGGTACCTCTTTCGAAGGCTCCCCTATGAACCTGGATTTCAGAAGTGCCATGTCTTCATATCTCTCAACCTAGGATTTCAGCTTCAAAAGAACTTGGGATCTCACAAGAGACTCGCTCACTGACCTCTGTAAATAGTGGATGCTTTCCTTCAGACCTAGGTTATCTAATGCTGGCCATTGATGTAAAATATTCTCTATCCCTACCTCGATCTTGTAAATGATGATCTTACTGCTAGTTTCATGTTTTGCGGTAGCATCATCGTCTCTTTTATCCGAATAGTGAACTATGGTGAGGACTCATGCATGTACCTTACGTTTGATTGCTGGCAGCATTTTGTTGAAAAGGTTCGTAACGAGTACATCGTTTGCTAAGATGCGGTCTTGTACTTGTGTACCCTGTGTTTACCATCCGAGGGTCCGTCTGGGTCATGCGTTTGTTTCCAACTATTGCACTCAGGGCTAACGTTTCAGAAAGATGCTTTGGATCGTCCTGAAAGGTTGAGATCTGACTGGTGAGTGATGAAGTTCGTTATTGAAAAGCTAGTGGTGTCGGTCAGACGGCGGTTTCGTCCGTCGACAACGGCGTCGGCTTGCCTCAATGGCCGATTTACTTACTACTGTCAGGTTTGGTGAAATTCCATTGAGAAGATTTCAGCAAGGAGACCTGGTACGGATGCTCATGGGCTTGGACCTCTTTAGGCTTTTAGATTAGGCTGATCTAACATTAGAATTAGACTCATTTTAGATCTGCAGCTATTTGCATCAGATTCAGACCAGATTGGGCGGACCTTGGCCTTATCATTTTGTACCAAGTGAGATGAACTTTGGTGCGAGCTGCCACCAGACTTGGTTTTCATGGCCGACACCCGAGAAGTCATCTTTTCAAGGCCACCCGCTAGCGACAGAACAGCCACTTTGTATTATTAGATGATGCTCTATCACTTCTTGTTTACTCAAAACAGTCGTTTCCCATATTTCGATCCTGTGACTTGATCCTATACGTTTTGCTCGCAGGGTATCGCCGGTACTGATGTACATGTGCTATGTGTACAAAAAGTACTGATGCACTAGGTGAAACTAAAAAAAGGAATCGCTATGGTTGCTTGACGTGTCACTCAGGCCCATAGGCCATTGCTGGGTTACGGCCTACCAAACTGCCACATCATGGATTTGATGAGAACAAAAAAGAGATCCAATAAACACCTAGATTTTACCGAAATGCGATGGTTCCGACGTTCCGTCTATTTAGCCCGCTTTATCGTCGTCGCTGACGAACCCTCTTTCTTCTCCAGCACCAATTTCACCGTTGCCATCTCCACCACCACAGCCTCGCAGCGGTAGCGGCGGGCCATCCCTCTCCTCTCTCTTCTTGCTCGGGGTGGGTGGCTGCTCTGGTCTGGATCAAGGCGTAAGTCATTTTTGGGGTTTGAATTGGAGCTAAGCTTCTTTATCTCAGGCTTGAACTAGATTGGATCGAAGAGTCCAAATTTCAGGCTTGGACTAGATTTGTGCTGGGCTTTGAGCCATTAACACCCCTAGACCCTGGCCCACACAGGCAGTTAGTTCAACCAATGTAGTCTATGGCATCTGATGCCTTGTTCCACGGGGTAGAGGAGTAGAGTGGAGCCTCCTAACAAATCACTGAATCACTATCAGGCCACACGACGACTACAGTGATGTACCACAGCCGGCGTGTCAGCAGGGCAGGGCTGGTAGCCCACCAAGCCAACTTAACGAACTTGGAGGATTATCTTAGCCAATTCCACTGCGAACGACATCACCTGCTGATGTCGTTGTAATGACTGCACGATAACGACTGAAGCAAATCTCAGCCGTTCATTTAGGTATTGGATGGCACAGATCGACTGCTACAGCACCCGATATTAAATACTTTGTGCTACAATACCAGCGCATGTTGGTCCTTGATTTTAGACCGGACCGGACGGTGTTGCTTAAACCGCTTGTGTTGCAGTTGTAGGTGCAACTGTGACAGATCCTAGTCTGCTCCCCAAACACCTAGGGTGCGGCGTTTCGTTGGGAGCTTGACCGGCCAAACAACCGTGGGCTAGGGATTTCAGGAACGGCGACCGTTGCCAAGATACCCTGTCGTCTCAGTAGGAAATATCTCTATATACAAACCCCGGCCACCGCGCGCGTTAATTCAGTCTCAGTATGTGAGGTTGAACGCGCACGACGAGCATGCGCTGCTGGGGTAGGAAGGGTGGGCACCTACGCACAACCGGGCGGTACGTGAACGACTGTGTCGAGGAGAACGACAACGCCGAGGCGCAGCCCGTACGCGTAGGCGCTCATTGATGGCGATGAGGAGCTAGCGCTAGACTAGAGTCGACATGTCGAGGCGTGCATGAGTGATGTTGTTGGGGGTGTTGAAGATTTGATGAAGTTTCAGAATATTTTTTAGTTATAAATCTTGAATTGTAGGTTTGGTGATTGAGTTTCAATTATGACACGATGTTTTGGTTAAGTTTTAGCTGTGTATGACTTGTTTTTTTTATAAAACTTGCTGAATTCTTTTTGAAACTTTGTTGAAACCCACTTGAAATTCTCTTGAACATTGCTGAAACCAACCTATTTTTTTCTCTCCAAAAACTCTTGAAATGTGTTCAAAACTCCTTGAAACTTGACGTGTCTATTCTAAAACTTCAATTTCAATTTTTAAATTTGACACTTCAATAAAGTTTCAGATCTAATTTTGAGTTTTCTTTTTTGGCGATTGAGTTTCAGTTCAATTTTGAAAATTGACGCTTCAATAAAGTCGGATCTAATTTTGAGTTTCCTTTTTGGGCGATTGAGTTTCAGTTTTAGTTTTGAAACTTGACGTTTTCGGTTAAGTTTCAGTTGTGTGTGATTTGTTTTCATAAACTTGCTATATTCTTTTGAATTGTGATGAAACCCTCTTGAAACATCATTGAAACCTTCTGAAACTGTTGAAACTTACCGAAACCATTTTAAATCTTTCTTTGAAACTCTTGAAACGTGCTCAAAACTCTATAAACTTGATGTTTTGGTTCTGAAACTTCAGTTTATTTGATGCTTCAATAATCTTGAAAGTTATCCAAGCATGTGTGAATTGTGTTTTTGAAAACATAAAGCCTTGCATTTTGAAACTTCAAACTTGTTGAAACTTGCTTAAAACATGCATGGAACTTGTTGAAACTATTTTTACTAAAACTTACGAAAACACCTTGAAACTTGCATGGAACATTCAACTGAACACGGTAATAAAACCTTTGTGAAATTTTTTTTTTCACGAAACACGAAACTTATAAAACCTGAACCTCGTGAAACACATGACACCGTTGTATAGCGTGGGCTAGGAGCACTCTTTCAAATAATGATATGTGGCCATGCAAAGAGATAGTTGATTTATTTTGCTATATGTCATGGGGTTAAAATATTTTAAAGGTGATAAGATCTCGTAGGATTTTCTTCTCCACCAGTCAACTTCACCGGTCTATGAGTCGACATTCTTATGGTTAATTAGGCGTACGTACAAATGATGTCCTCCATGTCCACTAATGGCGAGCGAGTAGAGAACGACCGGCCAAAAGGCGGCAACAGCAGCAGCATCGGCATCGACCGGAATCCGATCGGCGTCAAATCGGACAGCGGTCACAGCAAACCAGATGTCTTAGCTAGTTTGGCATCATGACTGACTTGGTCTCCCTCCAGGCCTGCGCACAGTTAACGCTACCGTCGTCGCCCTCGCCCCCCATCCGTTCTTCCACCACACATGCCGCTCTCTCACCATCTCGTCGATCGTCTCTGTGCCGTCGCTTTCTTCTCTTCGTCTTCTATCTCCTTTTGCTTATTCTTCTTCTACGGATCCTGCCATGCTAATCCCATCGTTCGGCTGATTTGGACAGGTTATAGAAAGAATGCTTCAAAAGCAGATCTCTCTCTCTCTCTCTCTCTCTCTCTCTCTGGGAATTTCTTCAGTGGAAGGGTTATCTTTTCAGCGAACTGAGTGGCTATTGGTAAGCAATATAGGTAGGGTTTGCATCGCATGGTTGTTTAGTGTTTGTCAGTCCATGATCAGTGATCAGTCTCAACGCTGAAGGGCAAAACAGAAAAAGAAAACTGAAAGGAGACTAGGAGAGAGAGAGCAGAGAACTGTGGATCGAGCACTGACCATGTGAGAGAGAGAGAGAGAGAGAGAGAGAGAGAGATGTTCGGGACACTGATGATCACTGTGGTTCCGTGCTTTTTCCTCGAAAGGTGAATATTCTTCTACGGTGTTGCTGCTTTTTTACTACCAGCACAAAAAAGACGAGTAGGGTGGTCCTTGGACAAGCTAGGTAGCGGTCTGCCTCGCGATCTCAAGCTGCAAAGTGTTTGTTGGTCTGCATGCACTCTGCAGCAGTGATGTGTGTGCGCAACTGCTTTTCTTTCGATGCATTTTCTAAGCTGACGTATAAAATAATTAGGTACGTGCTAATCTAGTTTTTTTTTTTTTCGGAGAAAGCGAGTGTGTAATCCACATGTGACCGGTCGAGCAACACCAGTAAACAAGTTTACGGGTGACTTTTGTCTTGTTAACCTTACCGTATGCACGTGAATCGGTGAATGGGATCTCTGAATGTTGGCCTGAAGCTCAAAGTCTCTGCCACTCGAAAGGGCACTGCATGGATGTAAAACAAGTGCATTTTGTAAAGGGAATGGGTAAGGACAAGGGCGGATTCAGACCTGTGGCAACCTCGGCTTGGAGTTTAGAAAAATACAATATGTATAGCCCATGTATTTTTAATCCAGCCCGAATCATAAAATCTCCTCTTAGCACATGGTATTTCGGCCCAAAACAGATAATAACATAAATCAGCAAAGTTTAGCCCGAGACGTGAAAGTTTTCTGAATTCGCCCATGGTTTGAATTTTTGTTTTCGGGTTTCATCTCGTCACCCTCCGAAAGATGAAATTTCGGCGAAATCTCGGTATTTCGAATGAAATCCAAACAAAAAGCAAAAGGCAAAATTAGAATTTGGTAATTTTTGAAACGAAATTTCCAAGATTTCAGTTCATTTTGACGAAATTTCGACCAAAATTCTGAAATCTCGACGAAATTTCCCGGTAATATCACACTTTGAATTTTTTAGGGTTCTTTCGATTTCGTGGAAATTATGATCTACCGACTGTCCCACACGGGAAATGACGTGAAGAATTCAATCCGATCAAATCTGGTCAAATCCAGTCAACATTTATACAAATCTCAGTCAATTTCACCGAGATTTCGGCGAGATATTAATGTACTGTAGCACTTTAAAAAATTTTAGGGTTTTTTAGTTTCGTCGGGATTACGAAACTCGAGAGGCCCGAAATCTGATATTTCGCCGAGATTTTGACCCCTGAATCCGCCCCTGCGTAAGGGGTGCTGGGTGTTCATCTAGCACAAGAAAAGGCAAACGTAGATGTCGAAGTTGACTATGACAGTAAAGACTGGGTGTGATGGATTGCGAAATTGAGGTGCGTGTTGCATTAGAATGTTTCCTTGGTCAAGTTAAACCACAATAGATAGGCCACACAAGATCTTGCTAGCTAAAATCCACACAAGGCCCAAATACACTGGGATTTGTCTTCTGATCTTTCTTTCCACTTGTCCACTCAAGTCTGGTTTTGACCGGCTCCACCTTCGCCTCCCCCCCCCCCCCCCACCCCCCCATCGATGTTCTCGTTGGCCTTCCATTCGCAACTTAAAAATGATGTCTGCCCCCGATTGTTGTACCAGTCCAATGAGAATGTAGGATTTGATATTTGGTAAAGACCGTCTAGCCAATCTATCTAAATCACCTCGAAAATCACGCTCAGCCCGGTAGTAATTTTCGTCAAAAATCTCGAAAAATCAAAGAGTTTCAAAATCAAACTTTTTGAACCAAAAAAATCAGAAAAATAAAAAATCGGTTGATATCTACCGATAATCGATGACTTGAATTCTTTTGGCGTTCGATTTTTTAAGCGATTATCAACGATATTCATCAAAAATCGCTCGATATTTACTGATTATCAACCGGTTTACGTGGCATAAATTTTTCTGATTTTTTTTTCAAAAAAATTGAATTTGACCGATTTATTGATCAGTATCAAATATCGTACCGGCTCGATAAGCTCGATTATCGCAATAATGAAATCGATTATGGCGTAATGTGAACCCTGACTCGTAGTATGCTCATGCCTTTTTTAAAAAAATGGCTAGGTGAATTGGCATTTTATTTATTTATAGAAGAAATAACAGTTGGATTATAAACGCGCATCCACATGGATCCACATATACGCCTATACACGTGCGCTCTACACCTCGGCTCTGCAAACCCCTACTTTCGAACATGGATGGTTAGGCTCGATGCTCATATGCTCATGCCTTGGAGATACCTGTTACATGGTATAATGGAAACATTTGTGTTATGACTCATGAGTATCTATACAAAAAAAAACCGTGTAATTTTTAAACACACTAGCCCCATGGGGAGCTAGGAACCAAGTAGTTTTCGATGGTTTACTTATTGGATATACTTTCCTTTTTTCCTTTTTTTATTCACAAATTTGTGTTTACTCAATCTTTAATAGTAGAGAGGTGTTTCTATGCTTTTTCTCTTAATACAAATTGTACAAATCTTGAAGCAAACGAAGAGGTAAGTAATCCTCATCTACCCTTCATTCATGCTTTAATATTTGTACAACTTTAAAAAGGAAGAGCATGAAAAATGAAATAGGCATTTTTGTCGTAATAGTAATACTTAGTAGTGCATTTTTGTCGAAATAGGCATTTAATATCCACAACCAGAGGGTTGCGATGCACCAGGTCCTCACCGGGGTCAGGGTGGCTGGGAACTCTCCAATTTCTGTCCCTTACTGCTAGCTCCTCACACACGTGTTTATATGGAAAATGATAAGAAATAATCAACAGTTCTCAAGTATAGTTAGGAAAAAATACTTAACTATACAACATATTAAACATAATCTCAAAAATATACAACTAAAATTTTTTTTTTCAAAACTAACATGGCGGCCGCCACGCCATACGGCATCGGTTGCCGCTGCCACGCCAAGACGGCGGCAACAAAGCGTCGGCACACACGCACACAACACAAAGACACACTACACAACACACACTGCCACGCTGGCTGCCGCCACCAAGACGGCAGCCAAGACACACACTCACGCACACAGACACAACGCACACACACTCACTGCACACCCGCGCACACACACCCCCTCACACACCACACTCACACATATATTTTTTATTTTTTTTTTGTTTTTTTTTTGTTGTTTAAACACAACCACTACATTTTTTTATTTTTTGTTTATTTTTTATTTATTTTTTATTTTTTTCTTTTTCTTTTTGCTTTGGCAGGATGTTTTCTTTTGTTTTGGCGACTTGCTTTGCACGGTTGCATTGAAGGTGGCGCCAATTTTTGTCCCCGCAATTGGTTTGTCTGGTTGCTTTGAACGCCAAAGTCGCATGCATGTGAGTAAAACAATGGCCGGTGGATGGAATAGTTGAAAACGTCGTGTCAAGTCTAATTCGGTCGGAATCCAATGACGTGGAAACTCCAGACCTGCCAAAGCAAAAAACAAAAAAAATAAAACAACTTGCCAATTCAAAAAACCAAAAAGAAACAAAAAAAAAAGAAACAAAAAAGAAATAAAAAATATAAAAGTGGTGTGTGTGCACTGTGTGTGTGCGTGCAGTGAGTGCTGTGCGTGTGTGTGTGCGTTGTGTGTGTGCGTGAGTGTGTGCTGGCTGCCGCCGTGCGGGGTGGCGGCAGCCAGCGTGGCGTGTGTCTGTGTGTACGGCAATGTGTGCGTGTGTGGCAGTGTGTGCATGCGACGCTTGGCTGCCGCCGTACGACGTGGCGGCAGCCAAGGCAGCCGCCGTATGATGTGGCGGCCGCCGTGCGGTGTGGCGGCCGCCACGTTATTTTTGAAATTTTGTTTTACTGTTGTATATTTTTGAGATTATGTATTTTCGAGTTGTATAGTTGAGCAATTTTTCCAGTATAGTTAACGGCGCTGCGCGAGTGACAATGTTCGAGAAAGCATTTATTGAAGACCTCAGGCTTGTTTGGTTCCGAATTTCCGATATCACTTGTTAGTTTGGCAATACCATTTGTTAATTTGACAAAGAGTAGAATGCAATAATTGAGATATGATGGATGGGTTGAATTCTTTCAAAGGGTCAATTTGTTTTGCAATAAAAAGGTGTCAAAGTTTCTGCAATGAAGGGTAATTATGTGCCTCATGGAAGATCAACACGGTTTGCTCAAAACCAAACAATTGATGATCACTTTAGAAGAGAAGTGTATATTGGGGTAATTGACAAAATTAGCCAAGAGCTTGATAATAGGTTTAATGAGGTTAATATGGAGTTGCTTTCTTGTATGTCGGCTTTGAATCCCACCGACTCATTTGCTTCTTTTGATGCACACATGGTACGTACACTTGCTGAGTTTTACCCTAATGATATTTCAGGCATCACATTTTTACGATTTGAAATGCAACTTGACAAATATATTGATGACATGAGAAAAGAGGACACATTCAAAGACTTAAAAAGTCTAGTTGAACTCTCAGATAATCTTGTTGAAACAAAGAGGCATAATGTTCATGATTTGGTGTACTTGCTTATCAAATTGGTGTTGCTTCTACCGGTGGCGACGGCAAATGTTGAAAGGGCATTTTCTGCAATGAAGTTTGTCAAGAATAAATTGAGAAATAGGATGGGTGATAGTCTTTTGGATGATTGTCTAGTCACCTTCATTGAGCGAGATATATTCTCCAAAGTGGATTAAGATCATATATTCGAGACTTTCATGGCTATTAGAAGACGTAAGCCCGACAAGAAGAAGAGGTAGTATGGTAATATTCTCTGAACTATTGCAAAACCTTATTATTATATTTGTATTGTGCTTTTGATACATTATGTATTTATAAGTTGCCCTGTTAAATGTTTTTTTTTAAAAAATTTTTTTGGACTAACCTTAACTAAAATCCTGACTACGCCACTGATTCCAAGTAAACTTTGGTATAACTAACTTTAGGTAGGTGTAGTTTATGTACATTCTGTAGCAATTATATTCATCATCATAAGTGTGATAAAATTTAGCAAAATACTAAATCTATTATATATGAGACATAAGGCTAAGAAAATATGATAAACTACAATTATAATAACGAACTAAACGTTCAACTAAAAAATTTATAATGTGTCTAAAATTAGATGTGGCAAAATTAGCTTCAATCCGTAAAGGTCGGGAGGCGGAAGTAGTGGTGGGCATTCGATTTATACGGTTTTTTTATCGATTCGGTTTATTCGGTTTTATTTTTTTTGGTTTTTAGCAACAAAAAACCAAAAATGCACCAAACTAATTCAGAAATCGAACCGAATTAACCGAACTAATTCGGATTGATTAATTCGGTTTGTCGGTTAATCGAATTTTATGTGTATGTCTGCAGCAGTCAATAATAGACATTTCAGAACTCAGGATCGAAGAATCATTCAAAGCTAAAATTGAAGAGTTGAACAATATATACATTCAACAATATATTATAGGAAGAGCAGGCAACATCATATACTTGTTTACACGGAAGGCGAGCGCGCCTATGCGGTGGTCGTATGCTTCCAGCCCATCGCTCGACGAGAAGAACGTCATCTTCCGCACCGTGAGCTCCCTATCCTCATCGCCGTTCACGGCCATCACACGGCAACACTGCAGTAGCACCTCCGGAGGAGGAGATTGAACTGGAGAGGGATCTAGAGAAAGGGGAGAAGAATGGGGGAGGACTGGGGGTTGTGTAGTCACTCGCTCGATGTGACTGGCGTGAGGATTGAGGAGCCGAGGGGGTTGACTGGGATTTTTATGGAAGGCGATTCGATTATCAATCTTTTGGTGATTTCGGTTTTCAGGGTAAAACAATTGAGCTAAAATCCGAAAACCAAAAATACTAAAATAATTTGATTCGATTCGTTTTTTCAGTTTCGGTTTCGGTTTGTTTTATGATCACCCCTAAGCGGAAGTAGAGTCGCGTGTACCCGTGTTTGCGTGTCAGTAGCAGTTTACCAGCGAGCTTTATTGCCCTGTTGGTAGAGTGGACTCCGCTACTCGCTTCCCCCGCCTCCCCGCAAGGGTCTCCTCTCCCTTCCCTCCTTCCCAAATCCGCCTAATCCCGACGCAAAGGTACGAACTTTGTGCCTCCCCGATTCCCGCGGTCCCTGACCGATCCCCGCCAGGTTCGTCGCTGACGCTTTTCCCGCTCAGATTCCGCTAGAAATTTCATCTTTTCGCGGACAAGAAAATCGAACCTCTTCTTGACTTGGCCCTGTTGTCTGGCTTCTGGCAGGCGCTCATTCCATGGATTGGAGTTGTTGGGATCGCGCTGCGGAGGAAACCCTCGTGCTGAGCTGATTCGTTTTGGCGTGGTTGGTTTGGTCGAGTTTGGTGGATAGAGTGACCTGTGGTGGTTCTTGGAGGAGGTGATTGGGGAATTCTGGAAGGTGTTGGAATGGGATTTGCTAGATTGCTGTAACTAGGTGGAAAGGTAAAAAAAAAATTGTGCTTCGGTGCATGGGAGGTGAGCAATTGGATTAGGATAAGTTGGGGATCAGGATTTTGTTTAGGAAGGGGATGGGAGGCCTCTGCTCAAAGGTTTCAGCGATAGACAAGTCGCCGAGCGACGCCACGCTTGGCCGGGACAAGATAGTCGATCATGAGCCTGCGGCGCTGAAGGAGGAGAAGTTGTCGGAGTCCAGAGAGGCCACAGCGAAGCGGGTAGAAGAGCAGCAGCAGTCTTTCTCGTTCTTGGAGAGTGTCGTGCCTGGGCTTGCTGTTTACGGTGGTGCAGATGTCGGTCAGGCAGGGTCCAGGACACCGCAGCTGGCCCGGACACTGTCGCAGAAGGCTGGTTTGGGGAAGACAAAGGCCGGTGCTGCCAAGGTTAGAGGAATTCTTGTGCCCTTTTTTAATGGAATAATTGATTATTTGACACAAAATTGATGTGTATTTGATGATTTGTCATCCCATATCTCACTGACATTTGGGCCCAGGCCACATGTCAATGAGACATGGCGTGGCAAATTTATGGTGAATTAGACTGCAATGTACCACATTTCATTAACTGCCAGTTGTTCCAACTGATTCTCCGGTCCTTAGTCTTAGATTGTAGTGATATACAGTGTTCCTGTTCTGTTATATGGTTAGCCACTAAGATTTGTTATTGTAATATTGGTATATGGGGATAGCTTTGACTATTTTGCATCTTTATATGCCTCTCCTTTTGAATTTGGAAGTACTTGTTCAGGAAAAATTAGTCAGGCTGGCTGTTTGGAAGAATAGATTTGTTCATTACTTATCAGCATTCTCAAAAAAAGAAGAAGAGTTCATCGACTCCCAAGGCCTTTTTTTAGCTAGTTGGTGCGTGTAGTTGCTTCTACTCCATTAACACGTTGTACCTAAGTCTACTGTACTGGATTATGGCTGGTGCATGCACTTCAACAACAACAACAACAACCAAGCCTTTTGTCCTAAACAAGTCGGGGTAGGTTAGGAAAGAAACCCAATCAAAGTCAATAAACCTCCTAAACTTTCGATCTTAGGTCATGGTTCTAGTACGTGGATCGCTGGCTTTCATGCACTCATCCAACGCCAAATATTTGAAAACATTGCAATCTTTCAAGTCTCTTTTAACTGCTTCTTCCCATGTCAGCTCGGTCAGCCTCTGCCGCTTCTTATGTTTTGAGACGACCATAAATTCCACTGCTCACCGGTGCCTCAGGAGGCCTCCGTTGGAGATGTGCAAACCATCTCAGATGTTTTGGACAAGCTTTTTCTTCAATTGGCGGTATCTCAACCCTATCACGTATATCATCATTGTGGATTCGATCTCTCCTTGTATGACCATAGATCCACCGCATCATCCGCATCTCTGCTACGCTTATCTTCTGTACATGTCTTCTTGTTGTCCAACATTCCGCTCTATACAACATCGTAGGTCTAATCATCGTTCTATAGAACTTACCCTTTAACTTTTGAGGGACTTTTTTTTTATCACATAGGACACCTGATGCTTGGCGCCATTTCAACTACCCCGCTCGTATCCTGTGGCTTACATCCTCATCAATCTTGCTGTTACTCTGTAGCATCGATCCTAAATATCGAAAAGTTTCCTTCCTGTGCAGTACTTTTCCATCTAGACTAACTTCTCCATCGCCTGGCATAGCACCGCATAAAACACACATCATATACTCAGTTTTAGTCCTACTAAGTCTAAAACCCTTTGATTCTATAATATTCCTTCACAACTCAAGTTTTCTATCAACACCTATCCTACTCTCATCAATTAGCACCACATCATCAGCACAAAGCATACACTAAGGAATCTCTCCTTGTATGTCATGTGTGACTTCATCCATCAATAGGGAAAAAATATAGGGGCTCAATGCTGACTCTTGATTTACCTATCTAAATAGGAAAGCCACTGGTATAGCTATCACATGCTTTGACATTAGTCACAACATCGTTGTACATATCCTTGATTAAGGTAACGTAATTTGTTGGAACATTTTTCTTTTTAAGCGGCCACCACATGGCCTTTCATGACATTTTGTCATAAATTTTCGCCAAGTTGATAAACACCATGTGTAGATCCTTCTTTACCTCTCCGTACCTCTCCATCAACTGTCTTGTCAAGAAGATTGCCTCTAGGGTCGACCACCTAGGCATAAAACCAAATTGGTTTTTCATCACGCTAGTCACTCTTCTTAAACGATGCTCGGTCACTCGCTCCCAAAGCTTCATTGTGTGGCTCATGAGCTTAATTCCTTTGTAATTAGTACAACTTTGG
Organism: Rhipidocladum racemiflorum; assembly: GCA_036346355.1. Classification (NCBI taxonomy): domain Eukaryota; kingdom Viridiplantae; phylum Streptophyta; class Magnoliopsida; order Poales; family Poaceae; genus Rhipidocladum; species Rhipidocladum racemiflorum. Next base: position 10,677,330 of record CM070578.1, on the reverse strand, counting down.
ATGTGTCCTTTATTCTTGAAAATTGGCACTAATGTGCTTCTCCTCCACTCGTAAGGCATCTTGTTCGACATAAAAATGCTATTAAACAGTTTAGTTAGTCAAACGATTGCCATGTCACCAAGGCATTTCCACACCTCAATAGGAATGTTATCAGGCCCCAATGCTTTTACATACTTTCATCCTTTTTAAGGTCTCTCTTACTTCAGACTCTCTTTTTCAAACGAACCGCATATTGGTGTCGTCAAAAGAATCATCCAGTTCGATCATGCTATCCCCGTTGTCTTCGTTGTACAGCTTGTCAAAGTAATCTCTCCACCTATTCTTTATCTCATCATCTTTCAACAGAAGTATATTAGTGTCATCTTTGATACATTTAACTTTGTTGAAATCCCTCGTCTTTCTTTTTCGGAGTTTAGCCATCTTGTAGATGTCCTTCTTGCCCTCCTCTATACTCAGCTTCTCATAAAGGTCTTCATAAGCCTTTCCCTGTGCCTCACTCACCGCTTTCTTTGCATTCTTTTTGGCTGCTTTGTACTCTTGTATGTTGTATTGTTGTCGTCTCTCCTATCATACTGAATGCGTTTGTAGCATGCCTTCTTTTCCTCCATAGCCTTTTGCACTTCCTCGTTCCACTACCAAGTGTCTTTAGATTCATATCTGGTTCATTGGGTCACTCCACTCACCTCCGCAGCCACCTTCCTAATGCGAGTTACCATCTCTATCCACGTTCTATTCGCGTCCTCCCCCACGCTCCATATCCCTTCCATGATCATCCTCTACTTAAACGCCCATGAGGCGTCCCTTTTGAGCTTCTACCACTTTGTCCTCATGACTTTGGTGACTTTAGCCAGTCGAGCTTGTGCCCTAAATCGAAAGTCCGAGACTATCAACTTATGTTGTGGAACAACACCCTCCAGGTATAACCTTACAATATATGCAGCCTTGTTTGCCCTCCCTCCTACCAACGACAAAACCGATTTGCCTACAATGTTGATCATTGCTAAAGGTAGATTGTCTCTTTCTAAAAAAGGTGTTAGCTATGGCAAAGTTTAAGATGTCCTCTCCTTCTTGGTTCCTACCGCCATAGCCAAAACCCCCCATGAACCCTCTCAACTAGGGGTGGAAATCGAGCCAAATCGTCGTTTTTTCGAACTTTTTTTGAAATTGACACAGTTTGATTTAATATAATTTTATTTACAATTTGGAAGTTTTTTTAGAGTCGAGCCAGAGCAAAAACCAATTTCATTCAAAATTAACTCATTCAATGATTAATCAAAAAACGAGTGTAATTGGAGCAATTTTGAACCGAGCCAACGAGCCAAACGAACGAGCTTTTTTTCCAGCCCTACTCTCAACACCCCCCCCAGTTACACCAACATGACCATTGAAATTGCATCCTAAGAAAAGCTTCTCACTGCTAGACACACTTCTAAACATGTTATGTAGATCTTCCCAAAGTTGTCTCTTAATGGCCTCACTCAAACCTAATTGTGGACCATAAAACACAAACAACGTTCAAAACCAAGTCATCAATGACTAGGGGTGGCAACAGGGGCATTCCCCGCCGGGGAGTGCCTCCCCGTCCCCGTCCCCGCGACCCGAAATTTTCCCCATCCCCGTCCCCGTTCTCCATCTCGGGGGAGAAAATCCCCCCATCCCCATCCCCGTTCGGGTATCGGGGCCCCGTCGGGGACCCATCCCCGCGAAAATTTCATAAAAGAGAAGAGTTCTTATATCTATTTAACTCTAAAATCATATCAAGAGGCAAGGAAAAAAGAATGCATGCATTAATTGAAGATTATATTGTCCCGTTTATGAAAATTTGAATATGATGGGCTAGAGAATATATTTGCAATCTAACAACTAAATTGGACTAAACTAAATTCGGGTCCCCAATCGGGTCCCCACGGGGAAAAAAATTCCCCGTGCCCGCCCCCGCCATCCCCGACGGGGGAATAATCTTCCCCGTTTTCATCCCCGCGGGGAACGATTTCTTCCCATACCCGTCCCCTAATAGAGGAATTCCCCGCCGGGGATCGGGAACGGGTCCCCATTGCCACCCCAATCAATGACTAGCTTGACTAGGATAATCCTATCCCCTTGACGCCTCACGTCAACAACTCCGCTCCTGAGGCTCTTATCAATTAAGATGCCCACTCCATTCTTGTTCCGTTCTATTGCAGTATACCACAACTTGCAGCCAGTACCCTCCACTTCCTTCGCTTTTTGACCCGTCCATTTAGTTTCCTGAACGCACAAGATATTTACATGTCCCCTAATCGCCGTATCAACTCTCTTAACTTCCGATTAGGGACCCTACATTCCAACTACATAGGTGGATCCTACTTTCCTCGGTTAGCTTCCTTGCCCCCCGTACTCGTCGAGTAAAGTGCGAAGAGCCTTGCGTATATTTCACTACACCTGGGCGCCGACGTAGCGTGTCACTAAGGGAGTGACGTCCTGGCCCTTGCTTATTTATCACCACACCCGGGTTCCGATATGGCGCGTTGCTAAGAGGGTTACGCCGCAACGAAAATCTTTTGGGTTTCATTCCATGAAAGGGAGGTTGTTTTATTTTACGTTGGCTCGCCAAGTCTAACACACCCCTCGGCAGGCTATGTAGAAAAACTACACAGGCAGAGTTTGGTGCATGCACTTCAATTTGATTATATTTATATTCCTATAATTCTATAGTGTATGACCTGTAGGTGTGTAGCCTGGACATTTTTTAACCTGTTCCTGCTGAGTGATATGTTAACGCAAGGAATCATAACTTCTAAGTAACCACTTCCGTGAGTAAATAACAATTGTGAGTGCTTTTCAGTGATAAATAGCGGTGATTTAAGTGTGATTAACAATAATTTGTTGTAGGGCTGTTCACAGTTTAGCGTTAACCTCTCAACCCACTGAACCAACCCAGACCAAACCAGTTTTGAAGCTTGTGTACGGTCCAGGTTTTAACCCATATAATTAGCGAACCTGTATGAGTTCATCCGTGAGAAATTGGGCTTATATGCAATAGAATAGAATAGAAGATTCAAAACCTTGATTGCATGGAGTGAGGAGAGGCCGAACAGTGGGAACACCAGAGATGGGAGTGATGAGTGGCACCGAGCAGGAATGAGGAGTGGCGAGCAGCGGTGGGCCGCTCCTGGTTGCAGTGGCTGGAGGGACCAACCAGCGGTGGTGGAAGGCAGCGGCGCTGGTGGAGATCACTGTGTGTGCCTATATTTAGGGCAGGGGAATCGGGCACGGAGAGGCTGCGTGTGTTGGAGGACAAAGAGGGATGTGATACTACTGCTGTTCCATGGGTTGGATTGGCTGATGGGGGAGCTTCTTAGCTTGGTAATGGCCTAAACACGTCTAAACATGTAATCCGCTCAATCCAACCCATCTAACTTGTTCATTTGCATGTTGGGCTGGGTTTTCATCCTAAACCACCTAAAACCGTTATTGTTCAGCTGTTCAGCCCTAGTTTGTAGTTACTAGTAATAATTAGTTTAGTGGTGACTAGCAATAATTACTTGTGATTACTTTGCAATTCTCAATTAAAAAAAAACTTTTAAAAGACCTCAACTAGCTAACACCATGCCAGCACATCCTGCATCACACACGCACAAGAGAGAGAGAGAGAGAGAGAGAGAGAGAGAGAGAGAGAGAGGAGCTCATATCATCTCCTGCAGCACTTCATGCAGAATGGAAGGAGGGAGAGAACTCATATCATCTCATACAATAGACCGATAGCCACCTACATCACTTCATGCAGAATGAAGTTGTCCTTCCAGTGGTATCGTACTAGCAACCAAAAACTACCCCAAATTTGGCCTTTAAATGGTTTTATTGAGATTCAGTTCTGCACTCTGTGTATATTGCAGTGCAAACACTTGGCTATCATGTCACAGTTTTTACATGCTTTTCTTGTTATAAAGATCACCTTGTTTCCTTTACTTAAATGAGATATACTTTTTTCTTTGTATATTTCTCTTGCACTGTCCTGAATGTTGATTCCATGACAGATATTATTAAGCTTCTTAATGTTTGCTTGCTATATTGAAACAGGTTTCAGAAGTGAGCTTGATTTTAGGTAGAGCTAGCACTGTTGGGCTTGGAAAAGCAGTGGAGGTTCTAGACACACTTGGTAGTAGCATGACAAGTTTAAATGCTAGTAGTGGTTTTGTGTCAAGTTCTGTAGCAAAGGGAAACAAAATATCTATTTTGGCTTTCGAGGTTGCAAATACCATAGTTAAAGGGTCCAGTCTAATGCGTTCTCTGTCGAAGGCTACAATAAAACATCTAAAAGAAGTGGTGCTGCATTCAGAAGGTGTCCAACACCTTATATCCAAAGATATGGATGAATTACTCACAATTGTAGCTGCTGACAAAAGGTTAGTGTTGAATCTACACTACTAAAATAAGGTCATAGCATTTAAGCTCAACTATTTATGCTTGTTGTACATGTTACCCTACTAGAACTGTATTCAGAAAACTGTATCACAACCTTTTTTTCAAGTGCTTAATTGTTTGATTCCAACAGGGTAGAGTTAGAAGTATTCTCAAAAGAGGTTGTTCGCTTTGGAAATCGTTGCAAGGATCCACAGTGGCACAACTTGGACCGCTACTTTGAAAAGTGCAGTTCGTTTCTGTTCCTGTATTTTAATAAAGGTGATTATTTTATGGTACTAAATTTTATTATTCTGTTGAATTATTTTAGGTTGGCATCAGAAAGGACTTCCCAGCATCACTTGAAACAAGATGCAGAATCAGTGATGCAGCAATTGATAATTTGTGTTCAGTATACAACTGTAAGGATCACAAACTAATTTAGCATGATTTCAATAACTTATTTGCATTATATACAGCGCCATTTTGGTTGCTTCAATTTTTTCGGTTCTCATAAGTGTACAAAATAACTTAGCTCTGAATCTTGGCTATACAATCAATAAACTGTACCATTCTGTTTGGGCCTTTCTAGTTGTCAAATACTTCATTTGAGTGGCCTGTGGCCATATTTGTTTGATAACTCAAACTTTTGTAGTGAGTTTTGCATTTACTGCCGCTGCAAGTAAGCATGCAATGTACTCCCTATGATTCTAAATGTAAGCCATCCTAGAATATGTGCAGTTAAATATTTTCAGTTCTGACCATCAATACATGAAGAAGTATCTGAAGTTTTATATTTGTCACATCGAATCATTTCTAATAGATTCATCCTGAAATGTGCTTTCATAACATATAATTTTTATGATTTGCAACAATGTATTATGATCGAAATTAGTGGTCAAACTGGTACCTTGGAGACCATGTAAATGTCCAAAATGACCTATATTTTTATGACATTTGCAAATGTGCTTTTTTGTACTTATTCATATTATTCTGGTTAGTTCTTTCGAGAACATGAATTATTCTGCTTATAGATTTCACATTATGACTTTGCTTCACCTTTTATGTTTTCCTTAGGAATTGTATCATGAACTGCATGCTTTGGATAGGTTTGAACAAGACTATCGTAGTAAACAGCGAGAACAGGATGGCTTGAGTTCAAGAGGTCAGTTTTGTTTGTGATCTGTAAAACTGTATTGAACTTTTCTGGCTTGGCTGCACTATAAACAACTTTGCGTGTCTTTTAATCGGCTCTGCTCTGTCTCGTAGCCATTTAAGAAGTAGAATGTAAGTATCCCCACTTTTGTGAATAATCACATATCTATGTTTGACCTCTGCAGCTCAATGCATTCTGTGAATAGGTTCCTTGTCTAGTTCTTATGTTGTCATCTATCACTGTTCCCTTCCTTGAAAGCTTACCCCCATGGTATTCCTTTTTTGGTTTTTTGCATTTTTGCATAAAGGTAACAAATATCACTTATGATGCATCTCAAGGATTTGTGGGTAGAACCTGTTTCATTTGATTTTTTTAACCGTACTCTATAAGGGTGGATATTCATCATCTGACATAGTTCATGACATACTAAAAAAAACTTCTGATTCATTTTCAGGTGATAGTCTGCATATACTAAAGCAGGAGGTTAAGAGCCAAAGTAAGCATGTTAAAAGTTTGAAAAAAAGGTCACTTTGGTCCAAGAATTTGGAAGAGGTCAGTAATAGTAGTTTTGTTTTAAATCTATTATATTAATAAATGCTGGCTCAAGGAAGGCGTTGGTTATGTTACTAGTCACCACTGTATGTTCAAACTGCATTGTGGTTAAGTCTATATTAATAGATGCTTTTCTACCACATGTTTCAAGGTTTGAAAATATTATGTTCTCTTCGCAGGTGATGGAAAAGCTCGTAGACATTGTCCACTTCTTACATTTGGAGATCTATAATGCCTTCGATCGTGCTGGTATCAATCCTTATTACAAGAGTACATTTTTGTTGCTAGCGCAGTTTGAGATGTTGTTGGCCAATAGTGTTTCTTGATTATGGTGCTTTGAAGCGTCATATATTTGCTTTGCCATGAAAGACTTACACACATATGTACAAGAATGCATTCTGATGTCTTTGGTTAAGTCTATCATGTCTGCAAGTTTTTCTCATGTTAGACCACTCAAAAATCATAAAGGGTTTGACTAGATGACCCTTAATTTCCTTGTGTTTATCATGGCAATTGAACATTGAACAGTCATTACCATTGACATCATTATCAGTCACCAGCATTGTGGTGGAACACAAAGTCCATATCAAATAGATTTCTTGTTCATTTTGGCTACTTTTGTACCCTTAGCCAAAGAAAGTAAGATTTGTTTATTCTTCAGTCCTGTTAGAAAGTCTTGCTCTGAAGACAATGTACATACATGCCAGTATAATTGCGTAGAATATTCTTGGGCTTTGTCTGTCATCAATATTGTGGTGTTCAGCAATATGATCTGCATAGGGCATTCAATACCTGGCCTGTGCAATTATTTTGGCAAAAAGATGGCTTTCTTGCATGCATGCACAAGCAACTTTAATTGTTCTATATGTTTGTCTAAATTATGTACCTTGATAGGTAACTGAAGTGAAGTATGGTTATTGTCAAAAGATTGTGATTTTTATTACTAACCATCATTTATTGTGACAATGATTTAGCGGTTCTTGCTCCTATTAACTGCAGATAGTGAAGAGCCACAAGAACCCGCCAAACACCATAATAGATTGGGACCGGCAGGACTTGCCCTGCATTATGCGAATATCATCAATCAGATTGGTACTCTCGTAAGTTAACACTCTACTGGACATCTTAATTAAACTATTTTGTGATCTAGATGGATAAATTGGTCACACTTCCCACATTAACAATATCATATTCTCATGTATTGCCAATACAAAGATTGTCTGTTTCAACTTTCAAGTCCCCTTGCATGATCCAGATTCTTAGAAAATGAGCACTTTTTTGTAAGTATCATAATCAATATGAGCACCCCAACCCTGTGTGGCAGCTCATCTTCATGTAGTGATACATGCTTCAACTTGAATTTATTTCATTATATCCTGAAAAGGATTTATGAATTGGCAGGTTTCTCGTTCAAGTTCTATCCCTCCCAACACGAGAGATACATTATACCAAGGTTTGCCGCCTACCATCAAATCTGCTCTCCGTTCTAAGCTGCAATCTTTTGAAATCAAAGAAGAGGTATGCCAAGCTGGAGGATCACAGTTCCTCTTATTATGAGTAGACAGACATGAATCGCAGTGCGATGCTGTGGAACCGTGATTCACAATTCCATGCTACGGTTATCACATATATGATATATCTTTAACACTGGTACATGGTTGTGATAAATGGATGCAGCTTACGGTTTCTCAAATCAAAGCTGAAATGGAGAAAACTTTGCGATGGCTTGTTCCGATTGCAAATAACACGACTAAGTAATCTAATGCCACCTATGACTTGATTATTTATAACTGCAAAAACTATCCATATCTTACTGGGAATGCAATTATGTTCATATCAGGGCGCACCATGGCTTCGGTTGGGTTGGAGAGTGGGCGAATATGGGGTTAGCATTTGATTACAATAATTTTGTATAAAGATGATGAAACTAGAATTTATCAGTGACAACCTTTTCATTTTATGCAGATCTGAGTTTAACTGCAAGCTATCAGGAGAGATGGACTTGACCCGAATTGAGACACTATATCATGCCGAGAAAGACAAGACTGAAGCACATATCCTTGAGCTTGTTGTGTGGCTTCATCATCTCATCAGTAAATCTAGAGCTGCTAATGGAGGTGTAAGGTCTCCCATCAAATCTCCTGTCTGTTCACCAACACAGAAGGATCCTTCAATCACACTGCTGCCAGACAAAATGAACAACAATTCATCACCAATTCTCACACAAGAAGATCAGGATATGCTAAAGGATGTTAAATACAGGAAATTCGTCCCTGGGATAAGCAAAAGTCAAGAGTTTGACACAAAGTCAAGACACAGCAAACAGAGCAGATTGAGCAAGAGCAATAGTCATTCTCCAACTAATGGCAACAGGAAAGACTTGCTCTCAATTAGGAGGTCCTCCATGCTTCCTGTCATTGACTTCGAGATTGATAGGACAAAAGCTTTGGATTTAATCGACAGGCTTGATGATCTAAAAATACAATGAGTCAGACTAAAAAGGATCATGAAGCCGGAAATTGTGCAGTTATCTTTAATATTGAGATCCATAGCCCCGGCAGGGATGTCAAAAGTTGGGCATTTATCTGCAGTAAGGCCGCCCGTCTGAGGTGAAGAACTAGCAGTATGCCAAATTTGTGTCGCGCAGAGTAATTTGTGGTAGCAAACATTCTATCATATATCATGTACTGAAGAGAAAAGGAAATATCGTTATAAAAAATATTTATTGCTTTGGTTGCGTCTATCTGTACAAGAAATGGAAGTTTTGAAGAAAAAAAAGAGAGGGAGAAAGGGATCTCGATGTTCTGAAAATTCATATCCGGAATAATTCCAGTGCCGGGTGAAATGTAGTGCGTCACATTTGGAACATAGATATAAACAGCTAAACTGCGGAGGGCTATCTATTATCATCTCTGATCAAATTTCACTTCAGGACCCTTTAGAAATGGATCATACAGAATGTCGACAAAGCATGTAATTACGCAAAACTGAAACCATGTACAACAAAGCATGTAAGGTTAGTAACAGGCTGCTTGACTGATTTCAATCTCAAAAGAAAAAAACTCTAGTTTCATACCTTCACATTAGACTGTACAATATACAGACATCAACTAGAAAACTCAGAAGCTGAACGCCGACAAACTGTCAGACTAGACAGAGCAAGGCCATACAAATGCTGCTCAGATCGAATAGACAATACACATAAAACACATCCCACCACCCCGATAGACTTGCAGCAAACCCTTCATCACACCAACAGGTTAGAAGTCAGGTTGCTAAGCTGTTCGGCTGTCCCTGCAAAGTCATTGGCTCGAGTGCGCATGATCAAATGGGAACTAGTCCTACAATTTCTGCAAAACTTCGCAATTGTTTTGATCTGGTGACTGCTGAGAGACGGTCTTGGGAAAACTATAAGCACAGCAAGCATCAGCTTCCGTAATGAGAACTAAGCAAGGTAACGCAAGTCACCGAGCATCTGCGAGGGAGTCTAGACAAAGTAGTCTTGCCGCACCACGGTGATGAAGTCACCGGAGAGCAAATCCTCCTCCTTTTGTTTCCCTGTCTCACCATTGCCTTGGACATGCCAATATATTAGGGGAAGAGGAGTATACAGATCTGTAATGATAAAAAAAGAGAAAGTTACTTCAGTGGCACTTTGAATAAAACAGTGGTATTTGGTAACCTACAAGTAGGGATGAAAACGGAACGGAAACGGTCGGTAAATGATTGTTCCGTTTTCGTTTCCATATTTTTTACCGGTAACGGAAACAAAATTGGAAACCTCGGAAACGGGTAGTGACGGAAACGGATGCGGAGTGGATACGGAAACGAAAGCGGAAAATTCTACAAGAACATAGTACATGATCACAATATACATGGCCATAAGAACAATGTAACTCATTTCACCTCCAATGCGGACACTAGAGCAATGTTATTTTCACCGGTATCACTAGAATGGTTTTTATTAAGTTTGTAAACTAAAGGCAATCAAACCATCATATACTCCTCCATATTATTATCATCGACACCCTCTTGCTCTATCAACTACAAAGATGTAACACCCTAAAATTTACATATTATTATTGGAAGTTCATTTACGATTTTTTATATTTATCCTAGATTTTCTAGAGTTTATAAATATCATTTTGCTATTTTTAGATTTATAAAGTTAATTTATTCATGAAAAATAAAAACAAAATTATGCTGAAAATAATTTTCTTAGGTTCAAAATGTTCCAAAGTATTTTTGAGAATTTTTCTGGAATTTTTAAACTCTATTTGATATTTTCTATAAAGCTATTTGAATTTTTGATATTATTTTAATTCAAAAATAAATGTAAAATCTCCCTTCTCCTTTTTGGGCCAAGCCCGTTTCCCTTTTCGGCCTGTTTCAGTTTCTAATTTCCGATTTCACTTATACGGAATTTCCGTTTCCATTTTCATCGAAACTAGCTCTCGTTTCCATTTCCGTTTCCGTTTTCGACAAAAAAATCCCATTTTCGTTTCCGTACCGGTATTTTTCCGTTTTCGAAAAAAGGCTTCCGTTTTCTTTTTTCTCCGGAACGGTCGGAAACTTTCCGTTCCATTTTCAACCTTACCTACAAGATTTACATGGACAGGAGCATATAGTGCCAATATTCTAGAAAATATTTCTCAACATCATTTCTTTTTGTTCTGAAGAACCAGCATACGAAAAAAGTGAGGCAGTTTCTGGCCTTGCAAAACTATCTATAGACAAGCCTTAAGGCAGTTGAAAAGGACAGATTTGTCAACACATCATGAGTAGTAGGTGTCATGAAAACTTTTGAATGGTGGACCATCTGTAGATCGATAAATATGAAGACCACGATTTGATGTCCATGAAAACCACTGGTAACAGAATGAAGTCCAGCTGCTTGAAGCAAAATACTAAATAGCATTTCAATTCAACCAACTTCATTGCTAAAAAAATCCAACCAACTTTAATAGGGATTGCCGGATTGGTAATCAGCACAACATAAAAACGTAAGGCACCAACTCTGACCAATCACAACTTATGGCAGATTTGTAAGCATAAGGCTGTTAAGAGGAAAATTTGTAACTTCAAAAATGCAGTGAGCAAAGCATTAGTGAAAACAACATAAACATGTTTGCATAAATAATATTGCTATCGTGCCACCAGTGTGTATCATGTATCACATAGCAAATATTCATCTTGTCGTTTAGACGTTGCAGACTGGTTGAATCTTGATTCACTAAAAACTAAGCATACCTGAAGAAAGAGTTTGATCAGATTCTCTTGTAGAATGCAGTACAACAGTACCAGCAAGAACGGTAAGAAATCCACAAATCTCAGAGGCGATACTGCTTGCACTCTGCCCGGACCAATCCTAGCAATCACAAAAAAGAAGTTTTCAAATTTGTGTTCTAGCAAAGGACTGAAAGTACTTGGCATTTGTGGAAGGTTTTCAAAATTCACATACCTTGAACATTATGGCACTTGCTAAAATTGTGAGGGATGTGAACATTGCATAATAGATGGGAGAAACAACCGCAGTATTGAAAGTATCCAATGCCTGAAAGTTTAACATGATGTGAAGATGCAAAGTAACATTCAAAATTACCATCCTGACAGACCGAAAGATAAACCTAAGAGGTTCTTCTTTTATGTTACTCAACAAAAGGCATAGTGATTTTTTTACTATGATCACACTATGTTGCAAGTTGCAACACGATAAAGTTATGTGGAATTGGAAGTTGAAATATCTTGGTCATCGATCGATTCTGTGGCAATTTGCAAAATGCATATGAATCGTTTTTATTGTGCTTATAAAAAAAAAGCATTGTAGGAAAAGCGTAACTTATTTTTACTGACAGATGTACCTTGTTCAGGTAAACTAACTGAATAATTATGCACGTAGCTGAAACAGTTGCAAACAACCAAGTTTGGAAATAGGCAGCCTGGTTTATGCCCTCAATTGTAAGCTTGATAGCAATGCCTACCGCCTTGATGCTCATCACCTAGCAAAGCAAAAGACAAGTAAACATCCCATAAACACCAAAACAAGGTGATACCAAAGACAATGCCATAGACATCATTTACCGTCAAAGATCCAATCACCGAACAAATCCCCACATACACAACTATGTTGGTCTGCCCATGGCGGGGAGCAGAATGCAGCATCAAGATCAGTGAGACCGCCAGTGCAGAGGCTGCATAGCAAAGAAAGGCTGCAGAGCAGCAGAAGTAAGGAAAAACATCACAGAATGCACATAAACCAAACAAGTCAGCTTATGATAAGGCACATAAGGCAATAGCAAAGATATACCAGGTTGCGTCGCCAAGTGCCAAATCTGTTCCACTGAGCTTGGTGTCTCTTCTTCGGGTGCATGGAGGATGATCACTGTCGACCCAACTATACAGAGCACACAACCCAACACGCCCATTCTCTGCAACTTCTCATCGAGGATAAAATGGGCTAGAACAGCACTGTTCCAGAGATATCACCACCCATGTGCATGCACACATCAAAACTAAATGAAACCACTAATTCTAACAGTGTAATACACAAAATGGAACAAATCCAAATTACCTGACAATTATGCTGAGCGCACCAAGTGGAGTGACGAGAACAGCGGGTGCAAACATGTAGGCGACGAAATTCGCAATCTCACCAATCAGCACTGCGAAGTTTCACATTTTGCACAAGCATTTCAATTATTTTTGCACTAGGCCACCAAGAACAAATAAACCAAAGGAATCAAGAACTTACTTGTAACCATCCCAACCCACCACAGTGGCTCCAGGAGGTATCCATAGCCTCCAACACCTGAAATTCCCATCAAGAAAACAAATGTTACAACGTTCGTCGATGAATCACACCGAATTGGCCGTAAAGGAGGCGCCTTTCCGACATATCTCGTCGCATAACCTCAAAATAGCACCTAATCAAGAACCCAAAGATACGAAAGAACACGATGCGCTGTCTAAGATTGCACTGAAAAGAACCAGAAAGCAGGCGCCTTCCGGTCGCCGGCGGCGAGAGAGGCGCGGACCTGCGCGTGAGCCGGCGGAGCCGGCGCGGCGGAGCCCCTTCTTCTTGACGATGAAGCTGACGCCGATGAACGCGGAGGAGGCGACGGCGAGGAGCGCGCCCTTGAGGTTGGCGGCGAAGAGGTCGCCGCCGTCGTTCGGAGGGGCGTGACTCATCGACGGCACGCGGCGGCGGCGCGCGGCCGGCGCATTTGAGGCGTGGCTGGGTGCGGGTTTCGAATTCCGGGGTCGGGATCGGATTTGGATTCTCGGTTTGAATTATGCGCTGCCTCACCTGAGAAATTTGAGATTTTTTGTTTGTACGTACTGGCGGTGTGCGGGGCTGGAGGAAGGAAGGCCAGCGTGTGTGGGGCTGTGGGCTGGGGAGGGAGGGACTACCGGACTAGAGAGCAAGTGGCCAAGTGCAAACCGGAGGAGGAGATTGGGAGGTGATTAAAAGGTGAAAGCGTATTTTATGGCTGATCTGCCTTCACCTTTACTTGGAGTACATATGACGCGCACACGTGTGTGACCAACTGTGTGCGACTGTACCAGTGAATGCCGCTCTATGGACTTCGTTGCACCCTTTCTATCCAATTAGTTTTTGTTTCAACACAATTGGGAGGAGATATGTTTTTTTTTAAAGAAAAGCAGGAGCTCTGCCAATACTAAGAGAGAAGAAAACGAAGTACACTTGGACAACGATATGTTTTCATCCGTCGTTTTCCTTACGTACGAAGATATTCTAGAAATGGAGTTAACTTTAACAATTTTACAACAATCCTTAACTAGAACATGGGTAACGTACTTCCGATGCAACTATTTAACAAATAGATATTACACAAGAAAGATAGATTTATCGGGTGTATTCGTTTGTCCCAACTCCCAATTCTGATGCATCTGTAACATTACGGCGAAACTACAGTGTTAGATGATACGTGAATTTTATTGTTGTAACTGAGAAAAGGAAAAAAAAATACTAGCAGTGATCGGTTGTATGTATCGCCCGACGACGCTAATTATTTAAAACGTCATTAGCATCGACCGCTCTATGGACTAGGTACGTCATCAGATTCCTTCTGGTAGCAAGAATTAACCCGGTAGATCGTTCATGTCTAGTTATTTTATTTTTCGTTCGCACGAATTGACCTTCTTTTCACAATCGGTTTTGTCCTAGTGTTCACCCTTAGTTGATGCCAGGGGCGGAAGTACATGCGGTTACCTGGTGTCACAGGACACTGGGTAAAAAAAAATTAGTGTATGTTAGTCTATATATATATAATATTATTGTATATTAGTCTATATATATATAGTATATGTGAACCCCCTTGATCTAAATCTTGTAACACCGGAAGACAAATAACAAGCAAATGGTAAGAATAATAAGTTGTTATCTTATATATGATGAAATGGTGAACTCCGATGATTTTTTCTTTAGTTCTGCCCTGCCCTGCGATCGGTGAGTTTGTGACTCGTTTCGTTATACATGACATGCCTATGGTGATAATCCAAATTATGAGCAAGTCGGATGGGTGAACAAACCGGGTTTCTCATCTGGCCCACACAAACACGATGATAGGGCGGATTGAATCTGATCCGCTAATAATTAAGAGAAATTAAGAAATCAGCCAAAAACTAGAAAATTATGGAAAGCTTCGTATTTTTAAAAATCACGGAGTTTTTGTATAAGGAAAATTTGTGAAAAAACCCTAGGGATCTCATGAATTTATGGCATAATTTCACGGAGTTTTCACAACATGGGGGAGTGGTGCTCCAGTCAATCAACAAGTCAGCTCTTCTGGGAATAACAGTGCTATGCCGTGTTCTGAAGCGTGCCTTATATCTAAGCAAGCTTCCATCGACTCCTTCGACTCTAGATGGTAAACAATGTTCAGACAGAGAATCGACTTGACATTTTTCGGCACTCTTCACGTCATTTGATATGTTTCAACAAATCTTGCAGGCGAATTTTTTTTTAAAATAATATTATTTTAATCAAAATTTACAGAAATAATATACCGAAAAAGAAAATAGCAAAACTACCCCCCTGTGTCCATTTGAATTGGCAACAGGGTCCTGTCGCCATTTGAATTGGCGACAGCAGCTCCTGTCGCCAATTCAAATGGCGGCGGGGCATCGACCTCTGGCTGCGTTAGAGCGGCGATGGAAATGTCGAGTTTGCCCCCTGTCGCCATTTCAAATGGCGACACCCCCCTGTCGCCAATTGAAATGGACATAGGAGGGCAAACTCAATAAATTAAGGAAAAAACATATTTAGCTGTGATAATTGATGTTGTAATGTATAAAATTACAATTATGAAGGAAAAGTAATGTGAAAGGGTGAAAAAATATTATTGAACTGTATATACTTTAATATATATATATATATATATATATATATATATATGCAGCACATGTATAAGGAAATTTTGGAATTCTATACACAATATTTACTGTATTTTCAAATATGTATAACATTTTTGTGTAAGAGCGAAAAAACCCAACCGTATTAAGCTCTGGCATCTCTTGAAACACGAAATTGCATCTCTGGTATATGGAAAACCAGACATGTTTTATTCGGTCAACGCTAAACCGAAAATCGGTGTATTTGGAACACCGAAATGACAATAGTGAACAGTACCTTCTCCGGTTCACCCGGAACAAGGCCAGCCAATCTATTTTTTTTGTTTATTTCGGATTTTTGAAACCGAGTTGATAAAAATGCAGATAAGTTTCGATGTACTAGTCACGTTAAATTCGACTTTTTCATAATCGGTTGTTGCTTATTTGTATTTTCGAAAACCGGTGACTATGTATCCATATGACATGATGAAATTTGATATTTTAATCTTTGGAATTACGAGCTCCTCACGAAGGTGTTACATTTTACGTATATGTCAAGAAAACCAATGTCAAGAACCAAACATTGCAAATTCAGAGGGTTGTACAACTTGTACATGCATGGATAATTCGATCTAATAGGTGGCTTTCATGGCTCAACAGAAAGGAAAGGAATCAATCAAAGAAGGCTACCAATTGATGGTGATTTTACGATCATTGTGAAAAGCACGTATATGCGGTAGTAACGTTAGGAACAAAACTCAACGTTAGTAGTGCACATGTAACGAAAGTTTAGATGATGAAAGGAGCAACGGATTATATTACAATGACATTACAACGGTGACCATATTCCTAGGAGAAGTAGCGATAACACTTTGGTTGTCATGGTGGAACAAGTGATCGTTCCGTCTATGTTCGTAGAGTGGGAACGATGCCATACATTTTCTACACATTACATCACCGTCATTCTTTTGCGATTTGTTCTCGGACACCGCTCAATCTCTCTTATGAAAGAGCTCCATGGCCGTGGGCGTGCTCCCGATTCTTTGCCGAATGGGTAGCCTATGCCGTGACGTCTACGGGGTATAAGAAGTAACTTGGTTGTGTGCATTACGTGGAGTTACGCCCTCCCATATGGGCATGCCATCCCGATTCTGGCGTCCCCTATGTTAATACCGCTCGGGTTCACGATGGTCTCTGTAACCGGCAAGGATTTTTTCCGTTGTGCGCATCTCGGCCATTGCTTCCCCTTGTCCCTACTTAGAGTGGAGGAACCCTCTTCCACTTACGGTTCCTTGCGAGACGTCTTCTTTGTTTCGGCTCGCACTCCACTATATGGTGCAGGAGGTGCGTGTTGGGCTTGTCCTTGTATAATCGGAGCGTGCCTGCAGTCCATACAGTATGTATCTTTGTGGTCGTTGCAAAATACCTTGGGCGTACTCGGTCCGGCTTTTCGGGCGAAAGTAGCACCACGGAGAGGGTTGCTCCCTCGGTTATCCCATATGGGAAGTTTGAGATGTGGGTGGTCTTGCTCCGAGATCCACCCGGTTGAAGTAGGCGCACCATTCATCCTCGGCCAAGGGGCACCGGTAGAATCTCCGGTCCGCTTAGATCCCCTTGGCGGTATCAACGATCGCTTCAGTCGTGATCGCAAAATTCGGGGCTTTCGGTGCGGGCCCTTGAGGAGGTTTCTCCTTTGACTTTATCCATTTTGCAAGTTTCTTCTTGGAGTCTGTATGCGAGGAAGCGGTTTAGAATTACTACTTTGTGATTGCGTAACATTAGCATGTCGCATAAAACTCACCGATTGGTTGCTCTCTTGCCCACCGGCCCTAAACTCGGTCGATCTAGAAGGGGACATATCCCGGCCTCTCCCGGGTGAAGTTCTCGGGCGAAGTGGGGTAGGCGTCGTGGCGCTTGTTGAGAAATTCGTAGTCACGTCGTTAGGCCCGTCGATCCATTGGAAGAAGCAACGCCGGTCCATGCACTACAAAAGAAAAGCAGCGCATGAAATGGTAGTGGTACCCTAATCGTAATGACACGATGAGGTTTACCTCATAGCCGTGTACTGCTTGATAATGAATGAGCGGCCGTAGCTCCGTGGTTAGGCGCATCATCTTCGCCGGAAGGTTGCGGCGCAATTAGGTCGGGCAACTCCGGAAGAAGCGGAGCGTCAACACAACTTCGCATCCGGGTATTCGGGGGGTTAAGTTTAAACTTCTTTGAAGAGGCGACGGTAGAAACGACATCGTAGCCTAATTCGTGTGAAGTGTGCGAAGTTGATTGTCGATCTGTTGGTAATGGAAGTGTATCCCTCCACCGGTTTTATAGTGGTGGCGAGCTAGATAGCTTTGTCATCCACTTGGCAAAGATGCATGACTGTCTCCCTCTCCGAAAATTGCACAACTGTCACATCATTAGCAAAGCTGAACGACATGGCACGCCTTCGCAAAGCTGCATCACTGTCACGCCGTGAAAGCCGCACGACGTCGTGGTCCAATAAGTCCGAGAAAGCCGTGATGGCGTGTTGTCAAGTCGCATTGAGGGTGACCGGTCGTGCGGCTTTTATTGAGGGTGGCGGTCGTGCGGCTTTTATTGAGGGTGGCAGGTCATGCGACTTACATTGAGGGTATTTGGTCGTGCGATTTTGATTGAGGGTGGTAGGTCGTGCGGTGAGGGTGATAGGTCGCTGACTTTGTGTTGTCTCGTGGTCCAATGCATGTTGGAAGTTATTTTTTGGGCCGGATGTACCAGATCTGCTATTTGGTATACGGACTACCATATTCCGTAAAAATATCTCAGTTACAACTCTCTTCGCATATAAATTCTCAACGCCCAATAACCCTAAGTATTACATTCGCGCACGAAACCCTACGATGAAGGATTTTCGGCGGCCCGTAGAAATGCATGTTGGAAGTTATTTTTTGGGCCGGATGTACCAGATCTGCTATTTGGTATACGGACTACCATATTCGTAAAAATATCTCAGTTACAACTCTCTTCGCATATAAATTCTCAACGCCCAATAACCCTAAGTATTACATTCGGACGAACCCTAACGATGAAGGATTTTGGCCCGTAGAGAAATGCATGTTGGAAGTTATTTTTTGGGCCGGATGTACCAGATCTGCTATTTGGTATACGGACTACCATATTCCGTAAAAATATCTCAGTTACAACTCTCTTCGCATATAAATTCTCAACGCCCAATAACCCTAAGTATTACATTCGCCAAGCACGAACCCTAACGATGAAGGATTTTGGCCCGTAGAAATGCATGTTGGAAGTTATTTTTGGGCGGATGTACCAGATCTGCTATTTGGTATCACGGACTACCATATTCGTAAAAATATCTCAGTTACAACTCTCTTCGCATATAAATTCTCAACGCCCAATAACCCTAAGTATTACATTCGCGCCACGAACCCTAACGATGAAGGATTTTGGCCCGTAGAAATGCATGTTGGAAGTTATTTTTGGGCCGGATGTACCAGATCTGCTATTTGGTATCACGGACTACCATATTCGTAAAAATATCTCAGTTACAACTCTCTTCGCATATAAATTCTCAACGCCCAATAACCCTAAGTATTACATTCGGCGCACGAACCCTAACGATGAAGGATTTTCGACGGCCGTAGAAATGCATGTTGGAAGTTATTTTTGGGCCGGATGTACCAGATCTGCTATTTGGTATCACGGACTACCATATTCCGTAAAAATATCTCGATTACAACTCTCTTCGCATATAAATTCTCAACGCCCAATAACCCTAAGTATTACATTCGGCAAGACGAACCCTAACGATGAAGGATTTTCGGCCCGTAGAAATGCATGTTGGAAGTTATTTTTGGGCGGATGTACCAGATCTGCTATTTGGTATACGGACTACCATATTCGTAAAAATATCTCAGTTACAACTCTCTTCGCATATAAACTCTCAACGCCCAACAACCCTAAGTATTATATTCGCGCCCGAACCCTAACGATGAAGGATTTTCGGCCCGTAGAAATGCATGTTGGAAGTTATTTTTGGGCGGAGGAAGTCGTCAAACCATGAAAGGCGGATTCATTGAGATAAAACATACGAAAAGATAAACCAGTTGAACAAAGTCAACATTCCTGAGAATGAATCGATAGTACTAAAAGATAAAACTAAAGCAAAAACTAGCTACGGCCCCTGCGAGGGGCGACGCCACGTGTGGCCCCAGGCCTCCTCCGACGCTGAACATGCCCGGCTGAATATGTCAGCAGGTCAGCAGGAACTCCGCGACAACTCCTAGTAGTGCGACGTGGTGGAGTCGGAGCAGTGAAGGGGTCCTGCGTCGACTGACTGGGTCCAGGCGCGGGGTCGACCTGCGTCGGCTGACTGGGTCCGGGCGCGGAGGCGAGCTGCGAAGGACCAAGGATATCCTCCATCGTCGCTTTCTTTGGGGATCAAGCCAATCGTGAAGAACATCGGTGTAAATCAGCGGGGCTCGAGCCGCCAGTGGGTCGCGCTACGGTCATCGGCAATTTGTTGAAAAATGTTTCACGTTAGCATACATAATGTAAAAATGTAGTAGACAAGGGCAGAGCGTAAAGGTGTACTCAGTGGGCTGCCGCCACCTGGAGCCCGGGTACATCGGGAGGAGGGGCGAGTGGCGCTGATCTTTGGAGTGCGGTGTGCGAACCACGCCGCCCACGTCTACGGACGAACGGCCGGGACTGTGCGCCACATCGTCCCTCAACCTCGTGCCCGACGTAAGGTGGGCGATGCGGCGGTCTTGTCGACAACACCTGCGACATCGCTCTCACCGATGTATGGTCGCGTTGCCGTGTTGATATTTGCTACCATCGAGGCCGTGTCGTCGTGCACCTCCCGAGCAATGTCACCCTGTGAAAATGGCTTGTTAGTTCTATGCGACGGGGTATACAACTTGTGGGAGCAAGTACTAACCACGCGGTGAAAAGCAGAGTCGGTGTGTAGGGTAGGTGTCATTTGTGGAGGAACGTGCCTCGGAGGTGACTCCACCACACGCACAACTTCGAGCAGCGTGTGCGGGCTGTACCACCGGATGTAGTCGTCGTGACGTGGCGTGGTCGTGAGGCGATCTCCTCGTGCACGCGTCTGCCAAAGCCTGCGCCCACTGCTCAACATGAGGAATCATGCATGTCGCCCAGCTCGTACCAGGGCCTAAGCCCTTGCGTGTCAGTCTGCATTAGTCGATTTGCAACGAAAACTTCATTAGCAAAATATGCAATTAAATGAGATATTAAATAATTGTAACAGAGATGGAAAGCAATACTAACGAGTGGACGCTAGCGGGGCGATAGCACTGCGGTGGGGGAACTCCCGACGGAGGCCAAAGCGCCGCATGGCGGTGGGCGCGTCGTCTCAACGCCTGCGTCGAAAACCAAGTGACGCCGTGTGAGCGATTATCTTGGCGTCAACTGCCCTGCGGCGAAAGTCCACTGAGAGCTCGTAGCGTCGACAAGCTCTGGAAGGTAGGGCCGCCAAATGACGCGGTCATCCGTCACCGGTCAATCATCGCTACGTGCTCGAGTGCAGCGTGCGGCGAATCGGGGCGAAAGTGGGCTGCAAAAACAAGGAATACACCAACGTTAGTACAGAATAGTATTGATAAAAATTATTTCACAAACAAGGTAATATATTATGTGGTACTAACCCGTCGGCGACACCACAAAGACCCCATGGTCGGGCGGTCGACCTCATCTCCAAGCGCTTTCGGTAGAAATCGCCGCCATACGGCTCCAGGTCTATATGTGGACGTCCGATCTGGAACCTCTCGAGCGACCACAATCGAAGCGATAGCGGACACCCAACGAACGGATGAGTCAGGTGCGACGGCACCCATCGCAAAGAGCACGGTAGGTGGCCGCCCGATCGCCGGTCCCCAAGCGGTGTGGGATATGATCCATGTCGGCCTCGCGATCGTCTGGCGAATCGATCAAGTGCTTGTCGACGGTGTCTCCGTGGCTCGAGCTGAACATGACCGGCCGAATAGCGGATCAGTGCGCCTCGAAGTGGCGGGTGACGACGTAGTCCTCGCGTCGGCCGCCATCCTCTCGGGCTGCAAAAGGCTATGGTTAGCGGCGGGCTGAAAGCGGATAAAAAACTACAAAATAAAGCGCAACTTACATAGAATCGAACGACCACTTCTGCGTAGGGCCGTGCGTAGAAGTGAAAGTCTTGTACCCTTGGTATCACACTGCGAACCGATGCAGAGGTCCGTCTGCGGTCGGGTCGGCGTTGGCCGGCACCACTGCGTCCCTCGAGCAAGGTAGGCCCGATGGGTAACTCACGTCCTCAAGTGTGGCGCCATCTCGCCGCGGAAGGTGGAACGTGTGCGTCTCAGGGCGCCAACGGTCCACCAAAGCGGTCGATAAGCTCGGCCGTCTGGGAACCTCCTGGAGGAACCTCGCTTTGTCTGGCGTCGACCCACGGTAGCCTCCACCATCCTGGCTAATGGAAGCAACCCCGCTGCCCTCAACCTGCATGAAAATATTGTAAGTACGCTGCCTGCACACATAGATGACAGTACATTGAACTTATATAACCCTGTGATTAGTGTCCTAACCTCGGAAGCCCTCGCGGGTCAATCCTCCATGCTCTCATGGGGGTGCGCATAGCGTGGGCGCCAAGCTCAAGAGGTAGCTGCCTGGCGCGGCGCGGTGGCCAAGTGGCTCCGGTGAGTCGCATCTATCACCGGGTCAAGCAACTCGACGCCATACACGCAATGTGTAACCCGACAATAGGAAAATAGAAGAACATATCGTTACAAATTTAACACAACAATTACATAAAGAAAGTGCAAACAATCATTCCATAATAAATTTGAAGTACAACAATTTAATCAGTAAGTACATACATAAACGCATTTAACAACAATTTAATTGGAAAGTCCATACATTAATAACGTACAATAATTTAATTGTAAAGTCCATACATAAACGACGTACAACAATTTAATTGGAAACTCCATACATAAACGACGTACAACAATTTTACTGCCTCTGAACCGTGGGACAATACTTGAAAATGTGGCCTGTCTCCTTGCAAACTGAACATTTCTTCACACGACGTCCACTTTCATTGCATCCATATCGTTCCTTATACGCCTTGTCTGCCGTCGCCCAACACCCTTCAGCCTACTTAAATCCGGAACCCACCGTGTCGCCTCCCAGGTATGATGCTCCGTGAATAAACCCACCACTCGAAAACCGTACATTTCCCCACTCCAGGTTGCCATCACTTCTTCCTTGTTGAAGAAATGAGACAAGAATATAACTGGATCAATTCGGATTGGTGAGCAGGCCGCCATGACATGTGCGAATGGCCTCGTGTAATGGCGAGGCTTATTGCAGTGCATGCACATGTTTGTCTATGCATGGTGCATTCATGTGTAACTCTCCTGGTTTGTCCCAATACGATTTATCTTTACATAGTACCTCAAATCGGAGCTCCCTCGTGCCCATCTTCAATGCTCTATGCATCTCCCCCTTCTTGCCCTTTTCCTCCATGTAGGTACAAATCATCTCGGAGTACTTCACATCAGGGGCATTCATGCGGGCGACGGCCCTAGCATAGCGATCCACAAAGTATTTCGTTATGCCACGAAGAACACCCTCCACTATAGCAACCAGGGGAAGTGGCCTCAACCCCCGCATGACCCAATTATAAACCTTAGCCAAGTTTGTCGTCATGACCCCATACCTGGCGCCATCGGTGTCATAAAGCTGAGCCCATTTCTCCTTAGGCTCATGCTCTATCCATTCGGAGAAGGATTTCATAGCCCTTCCATTCCTCCGAACCAGGTGTGGAGGGTCTGTTGGTAACTCTGCAAGCGCTACTGGGGCCTCCCCTGCGGAAGCTGTTGGCTTCTTATTTGCCTCATTTGTATGCCTTGACGTTAGCTCGTCCAACTTCTTCCATAGTCTCTCAAATTTTCTTTCACAGTTGCAGTCGCATGACCTCTTAAAAGCTTTGTCGAGATCTTTGTTCTGAACCGCTTGTAAAATTGGCGCCCATGTGCCGCTTACACCACCTACTACGCAAATCAGGCCATGGATGTGTCTCATCTTCACCTTCTGCAATTGCACGATCGCCTTTAGCAACCGGGATGCCGATCATGTATGACACACACACCAGGCATTTGTTCCACGACCCGGCTTTCACGTTCCTTAGAAACCATAGCCAACTATCGGTGTTCTCACCCTCTACGAATCACGGCGCAGCGGGAAGAACACGATTATTGCCATCGACTCCTATGGCGATCAATATCGGCCTTTGTACTTCCCGGTCAGAAAAGTCCCATCCACGCATAACAACGGACGGCAATGTCTGAATGCGTTGATACACGCACCGAAAGCAAAGAATGCCCGCTTGAGCAACATCTTCCCAGGGAAACGCTGTGAAGGTTGCTCGAAAATATCGACATAAGTCCCAGCATTCCTTTCCTTGATCACCTGAAGCAACCCTGGCAGATTCTGATAGGAGTCTTCGTACGTGCCAAACCTTGCTTCCAATGCCTTCTGCTTCGCTCTCCATGCCTTCGCATAGCTTATCGTGTACTGGTACCTCTGTTCTATTGCAAGTATGATGACACGTTGCTCTAAATCCAGGTTGCCCACAATCTCCCCGTACATTACATTGGCAACAAAGCCGGAAGATATATTTCTATGCGATTGTGTAGACTCTGTCAGCACACATGCATGCGGCACTACTATAGAACACTTCCAAATTGTGTCCCATTTAGGTTGGTAAGCATGGACACGCCATGGGCAACCTTCCATCTTGCATCTGACATCATACACCCGCCGATCGACTTAGCAACCCGGAAGGGTCTCACGCATGACACCGCCCATGCCGCGGATCGCTTCCTGCACCTCACCTTTATCCTTGTAAATTGCATCTTGCCGCACCTCATTCCGATCGTACCCCCATTGGACATCTTCACCCTCGTTGATCATCAGTCTGTCGAACCGACACTCATCCCACTCCGCGGGGAAAGGCTCTTCATCCTCTTCGTCGTTACTTAAATCCTCGTAGTCCCGGCTCTCTGCGTCCATTGATATCACCAGCGATTCAATATGTTCTCCCTCGTCTGCCACACCCATTGGTTCCTGCACGTCTGCCACACCCATTGGTTCTTGCACGTCTTCCATTGGAACACCAACTTCCTCACCTTGCACTGCCTCCTGAGCCGAACTAACATCATGCCTCACTGAGTATTCTCTTGCTTGGCTGCTCTCCCCAAGTTCCTCCTCTTCGTCACCAACAACTTCCTGCTGTTCCTCACGGATGCCCTCTGCTTTCTCAAATGCTTGCGCCAACAATACTAATGGCCATCCTCTCTCAATCGCTGCTCTGACATACGAACTCCATGATTTCGGACCTGTAATTTCAACTAACTCCCAAGACGTCTGATTCAGTCTCCGACACCCTACTCCGTGCGACTTCACACCATGCAACTCACGGTCCAACGAGAATATTTGGTATAACCATCTTCTAGCGTGCTCCATGAACGCTCATTTGGGCGTGATGAGACCAACTACGACACTTGGGAAATGACTTAGTTCCACCCTTCCACACCCATGTTGGAATTCCCTCTCCGTAATATATTGTAAACTGCACTCGTTCATCCATACACATCAAACATTTCATGAAATTCTTCTTGTAATGCGACACAAACCTTTTAGACAATGTACTTATGCTACGTATAGACTTTCGATATGTGAAAAATCTATTTTAGTCTTTAATACCAATTTTCTGAATTTATTTACTGATTTCTAAAATTTAGGAAAGAAGGAAAGGCAAAATCATAATTTTTACCTATTTTTAGGAAATTGTTCATGGCATTTTCGGCCCATGCAATCATCGCCCGTGCAAAGCGTCGAGGCAAGCTCGTCGCGACGGCGGTGAGCCAAGGCAAGTGTGACACGGCCGGCGAGGCGAGCAAGGCCGAGGCAAGCGCGGCAAACACGGCCAACGGGGCCAAAGGCGGTCGTGGCCGAGGTGAGCACGGCGAGCAGGGCCGGCGCGGCGGGAGGTTTTTTCCTATATCGCGAAAACATCGCTAAGTTGCTAAACTAGGCGAGCAAGGCCAAGGCAAGCGCGGCAAACACGGCCAACGAGGCCAAAGGCGGTCGTGGCCGAGGTGAGCGAAGCGAGCAGGGCCGGCGCGGCGGGAGGTTTGTTCCTATTCGCGAAAACATCGCTAAGTCGCTAAACTAACGCTAAGTAGCATGGAGATTTGTTCCTATATCGCGAAAACAACGCTAAGTCGCTAATTCGAAAACAACGCTAATCGCTAAATTTTTGCTAAATCACTAAGTCGCGAAAACATGACAATACTACTCGCTAAATCACTAATTAATCAATCTAGTCACTAAGTTAAATAAAACATACAAGAAAGAAAAAAAATTTACCCGCAGACGCGATCTCCTTCCTCCCTCTTCTCCCTCTCCTTCCTCCCTCTTCTCCCTCTCCTTCCTCCCTCTCCTCCTCTTTCTCTTCTTCCTCTCCCTCTCTTTCTTTTCTCTTCTTCTTCTCCCTCTCCCTCTCTCTTTTCTCTCGCTCTCCCTCTCTGTGCGCGTGCAAATGGCGAGATCGGTTTCGGCTGCGAACGGGTATAGGCTCCTGTCGCCATTCCATTTGGCGACAGACGCCTCGCGCGTTAGGTATTAAATGCTGTCGCCAAATGGAATGGCGACAGGACGGGGGAAATTCCTATTTTACCCCCTGTTGCCATTTGAATTGGCGACAGGAGCTGCTGTCGCCAATTCAAATGGCGACAGGACCCTGTCGCCAATTCAAATGGACACAGGGGGGTAGTTTTGCTATTTTCTTTTTCGGTATATTATTTCTGTAAATTTTGATTAAAATAATATTATTTAAAAAAAAATTCTCTTGCAGGCAGGAATTCCTGGAGCCTGGGGAGCCTGTAGTACTGATATCGAACCTGAAGAAGATTAATAAGCTAACAAGCAAGCAAATACAATTGATCATCACTGACAAACCTCGGTTGATCTGTGTCGATCCTGCCAAGATGGTGGCCAAGGGAAACATAATTTGGTCTGATAGCCCACGTGAGCTCAGCGTGCAAGTAGCAAAGTCGTCAACTTTCAGGATATGCACGGTACAGCATTTTGGTATCAGTACTTGCGCGTAACTCATTTCTGGTATAAGTTTCTGTATTTCATCCAAAGAAGGTATCAACATTTGCCAATGGAAGAAGGCAGTTGAAGACCTACAACGCTGCCAAAGGAACCGAATATAACTCCGAATCAGAATGTTGAATGTTCCATAGTCAACAGCTGACACCGAGAACTGTGAATACATTATCCATCCATCCATCTTTTTTGCTCGGAGCCGAGGACTGTTCAATATTAGAGACTCCTACGGGTGGCACCTACACGGCAACAGAGGGAGTTCCGATATACAGTCATCAGCAGTCGGTCTTCGTCGCACACGGCCGTCCCGACCTGCGAATCCCGCCGCCTCTCCGCGGCTGCCTTCTCACAGGCGGGCAAATAAGACCGTTCTCCGCTAGCGCCTGGATGCCCCACGCATGGACCGCACCGTTGCGTGCCTTATTCGGATCCGCACTGCCGACCGATCACTCACGCTGTCCTGGGTGTTCAACATCACGGCGCATGGAGAGGCTGCAAGAGCATGGGCGTCGGTCGCTCACATTTGACACAATCGGTCGCGGCGAACTCGGACAGACCGGCGACGAGGACCAC
This sequence comes from Rhipidocladum racemiflorum, assembly GCA_036346355.1. Classification (NCBI taxonomy): domain Eukaryota; kingdom Viridiplantae; phylum Streptophyta; class Magnoliopsida; order Poales; family Poaceae; genus Rhipidocladum; species Rhipidocladum racemiflorum. The sequence goes on along the minus strand of CM070578.1, from coordinate 10,650,143 downwards.
GTCGAGGCAGATTGCCTTGGCAGATTGCCTTGCCACAATGCCACTCCCCTATGGCATTTGCACGGAGCGGGATCCTGTGCAACATGGAGAGGGAGAAGGCGGACCGAGGCGCAGCTCGAGGTCGATAGGCTTCGCTGTATTGGGCATCGAGAAAATTGGTTATTTACCATTTCAAAGAAGTGGCTTCGCATCTTTACCACTATAAAGATGGGCTTCGCAAAATTGCCACTTACATCGTATACACGTCGTTTACTCTGCCATTTTCTCCATTTTACTGATTTTTAATCCGTTTTCTCATTTTCAGCCGCATGAAAGGTCTAAAGTGCCCCTTCCTATCATTGACACGGTGGATATGAAACTCGCGCGGCCGCCCGGTCGAGGCCTGCGCTCGCCTGGCCTCCCTCTTCGGTCGCGCTGCGAGCCGGCCTCTGGCGTTGCTCGTGTCGCCGCCCGGTATAGTCCGCCGCTCATCGCTCTCCCGGCCTCGCGCTGACGCCGGGGTGTTTGCCCTGTTATTTTCGGCAGGTGTGTAGAGCACTTAGCTTTCTTCCTATAATTCTGTTTCACATACCATAGTTTTGTAAAACTGGAACTACTTGATTTTCATGTTTGCGATAGTGCATGCTGCAGTTGACCTCCTGCAGTCTCCTCACAGTTCTATGGGCACTTCTAATTGCTCTACTTGGTAGGCCAGTGTAGGGTTTTTAAAATTTGAAAAATATGTATATATCTTGGAATGTCTGTATAATTGTTCTTTTTTTTGTTGGCAGCAACTCTAGTACATGCCAGCTTCAGAACACCTATCTGAAAGCACGTCTATATACATTCAGAGAGGAATTCCAAGCAGTTTGGCGGAATTATAGTGAGCTATAAGGTCTCCAGTGTTTGTCTCATGTAAGTGAGTTCATGACCATGTAGGACCTCAGTGTATCTATACCTGAAATTGCTTCATGCGCCAGTGTGCCCCATTGCACGTCATGAGTAGGTTAAAATGGAGCTTGTTCACTCTTTTACTTTCTATGCAGGTTCATGTGATAAGAAAAGGTGCCTAGTGCTTAAAAATCCAGAGGTAACAGCAAATGGCGCTTCAGAGGCTTGAAAGACACTAGGCTGGCGAATTTTTTTTTAAATAATATATTTTTTATTCAAAATTGCAAAAATATACTACGAAAAAAGAAAATTCCAAAAATATACCTCTGTAGCCCTTTGGTTTGGCGACAAAGGCTTTGTAGCTTTTTGGAAGAGCTACAAAGGCTTTGTACCTCTTCTAAATAGCTACAAATCCGTTTCATGCCTAAAAAAATAATGAAATAAATATCACTTGTTCCTAGGGTCTTTAGATGTCTCATTTTTGCAAAAATATTTATGAATGAACTCAGTTGAATAAACCTGGTGACCTCCGACGTCCTCAAGGCGCACTTGCAGAAAGTTCAAGACGAGGTTCAACCACCACCCAAGAAGGGTTTGCTCATAACTTGAGAAATGACGACGACGACGACGATGATGATGATTTTGTGTCACCACCACCTCGACGTTCAAGCTTGTCCCGTTCAAACAACAATGCAAGAGGATGTTCAACCAGAGAGCTACATCCTACACATACAAATGACGACGACGACGACGATGATGATTTCGTGTCACCACCACCTCGACGTTCAAACGTGTCCCATTCAAACAACAATGCAAGAAGACGTTCAACCAGAGAGCTACGTCCTACACATACAAATGACGATAAAGATGATGACGATGATTTCGTGTCACCACCACCTCGACGTTTAAGCAACAACGATGCAAGAGCACCTCCCACAAGAGGGCTAGCTTGACAAAATAAAAAACAACGACATGACAACACAACACCGGATACGCCAAAGCTTGACCGGTCGTGCAGCTTTTTCAGTGTGATTAGACAACACACCTCTAGGGTGACCTAAAAGTAAGCATCCATCACCATCCATCACCTTTTTCAGTGACAGGTCCGCAGCTTTGCTTCGATGCACTCAGTAGACGTCTAATTGTAACTGTTATTTTCCTTGTTCGCGGTTCTTCTTTCCGTGTAGTTGTAACTGTAATTTTCCTTGTTCGTGGTACTCATTTCCGTCTAGTTGTAACTTCTATTTTCCTTGTTCATGGTACCCCGTTTGCAATAAAGAAACTTGTTGCGGACTATAATACTTAGGGTTATTGCGCTAGTTCATTTTAGATGCAAATCAATTTGTAAATAAAATATTTTCATATAATATGATAGCCAATATATCAAATAGCAAATCCCATCCATACTTACAAAAAATTACCTTCAATCACGATATCTTACGACCCATCGAAAAGGCTTAAGCGTTATAGTTTGTTATAGACTATAATACTTAGGGTTATTGCGCTAGTGCATTTTAGATGCAAAACAATCTGTAAATAAAATATTTTTCCAGAATATGGTGGTTCATATATCAAAGAGCAAATCTGCCCCAATCTTCCGGAAAAATATATTCAAATACGATATTTTACGCGCTACCGAAAACCCTTAAGTGTTTCATGAAATAGATGCATCTTGTAGCCATTTGGTTTATTCAACTGAGTTCATTCATAAATATTTTTGCAAAAATAGGACATCTAAGACCCTAGGAACAAGTAGGGATGGCAAAATTACCCGTGGGTTCGGGTATCCGTGGGTACCCGACCCGATGGGTTCGGGTATGGGTTTGATTTGAGACCCGCGGGTTTCAAATTTCGGGTTCGGGTTCGATTTCGGGTTCGGGTTCGGGTTTGGTTCTGAACCCGTGGGTACCCATGGGTACCCGAATTAATTAATATAAATTAAAAATAATGGAAAGTTGATTAAAGATTTTCAAGCATCGTTCGAGATGTAAGACGCGGTAACTTTCATGATTATATACACCATATATTTTTCCTTTAAACATAGAAATTACAAATGAATTGATTGAAAATTTAATTGCGAGGTGAATTTAATTTCTGGTTCGGGTACCCGTTCGGGTTCGGGTACCCATCGGGTTCGGGTATGGGCGTGGGTATGTACCCGTGAGAGATTTCGGGTTCGGGTATGAATTTCGGGTTTCGGGTTCGGGTCTGCGGGAGCTCTACCCGCCCGTACCCGCCCGATTGCCATCCCTAGGAACAAGTGATATTTATTTCATTATTTTTTAGGCATGAAACGGGTTTGTAGCTGTTTGAAAGAGCTACAAAGCCTTTGTAGCTGTTTGGAAGAGCTACAAAGGCTTTGTAGCTCTTTGGTTTGGCGACAAAGGCGGTGTAGCTCTTCCAAACAGCTATAAAGGCTTTGTAGCTCTTTGGAAGAGCTACAAAGCCTTTGTCGCCAAACCAAAGGGCTACAGAGGTATATTTCTGGAATTTTCTTTTTTCGTAGTATATTTTTGCAATTTTGAATAAAAAATGTATTATTACAAAAAAAAATTTCTAGGCTGGCAGTTCCCACTCCAAACTGCAATTAATAATGCACAGAAAGGAAAGCCTTCAGATAACTAAATACAGAGAGGCTAGACCAGGAGCGAAGACTAGAGGTGAAGTCTTCATCTGAGCGAAGACTAGAGGTCAAGTCGTCATCTGCAATACCTTAAGTTTGCTAAGATACCATGTAAGGAAGTTTTTTTTCAACTGAATATGTTCAGTGCTGTGCTTTTCAGATTTTTTTTTCTATGCTAATGTGTAGATTCAAGCTAGAAGCCAAGGAGTAGCATACATTTTCTGCACTGCTACAAACAATGGAGTAGCATACGTGTATACGACGTTGATTGCATTTGCATCTGCGTACTAACAAAGAGAAAACGTTGTATACAGACAAAGGTTTCTACATTGCCATGTTGTATACGACGTTGATTGCATCTGCATACTACCAAATAGATAACGACATCAGAGAAAACAATGGAGTACATACGTGTGGAGGGCGGCTGACTGGTGATCGGCAGCCTGCAGGCGTGGGCGATCGGCGGCGCGTATCCACGGCGATCGGCGGTCAGCGGAGCATCCTGATCCACGGCGGCCGGCGGCGCGATGACAGATGGGAGGCGAAGCGTAGCGGCGTTCGGCCGTAGACATTCCTTATGAAATTTGAATAGATGTTTCTTATCCCCATGGCCCATGCAATCAACATGAGGGCACTTTAGTCCTTTCAGGTGGCTGAAAATGAAAAAACGGATTAAAAATCAGTAAAATGAAGAAAATGGCAGAGTAAACAACGTGTATACGATGTAAGTGGCAATTTTGCGAAGCCCATCTTTGTAGTGGTAAAGATGCGAAGCCACTTCTTTGAAGTGGTAAATAACCAATTTTGTGTTGGGCATCTCCCCGGATCCATTTCTGCGAACGCCTCTCCTAAGCAGTATGCCGAGCTACGAGGATTTGAGGCGTTGCGCTAAGCAATCTTGTGCTACAACAGACCTTGCTACCTTAGTGGTTGTATACGGCATTAGTATCAATCTTGTGGAAGTCACATGGAAATCAAAGCTCAAGGAACAGCCTCCACGATGGTCGTTCTCAGCGGCGGTCCTGAAATTTCAGGGGCCCGGAACACCAGCCAAAATGTTAAATGTGCAAACAGGCTACTCCATGGGCTGATCTGATGGGCCATATAATCAGCAAAAATGCTAAACATGCAAACAGTTAAAATGTTCTACTAATGTATGTAGCTATAGAGTGGGGCCCATGGTCGGGGGGGGGGGGGGCAGAGCGGCTGCCCCGCTCGCCCCCCTCAGGGCCGGCGCTGGTCGTTCTATGTCATCTTCATCGATAATCTTTTGCCATAGTTGGTTGTCATCTTGCTTCTGTTGGAGACGGATTTCTTTTGCACATTCAGACTACTATTATTGGTGGCGTTCATACGGGATTTATCATTGGAGATTTCTTCGACGTTTTCATTATCGGTTTTTTTGATGTTTCATTGTCTACTTTTGGGGAAAAAATTATCCATTGAGGAGACAACTGAATTTGGTGTTTCATCATTATTAATTTGAATTTGATATTTCATCACCATTACTCTTGGTGTTTCACCACCTTTAATTTGGTGTTTATTCACCGTTTGGATACGTTGACCATTATGAAGGTTTTGTCATCGTTAATTTGAAATTTGAGAACACCCTGATAGTAGCTGTTTTATTAGTGAAGGTTTTGATCCAATTCAGTTTGAGATGAAGTATTAAAGTGCAAGAAGGAGTTTTGCATTTGAGTGGACACTACAACGTTGTCTTATTATCTTAGCACAATACGAGAGGTCTACTGTAATTTACTCTATTGACAGCACGACAGTTCTTTTCATCTTGACAGTTTTGCGGGAGCAATTTCAATCAAGTCATGGAATTTCAGTAGGTAATTTATCGAACGTGACGAATACACGTGCAATTTGCTCTTTCAATGAGCGTTTTTTTTTTTGCTGAATTTATTGTTCCAAATAGAGCATGTCAATTTCATGAGATGAGTTTTTTGCTATTTATCAAACACCACAGGTGATATTTTGGCTTATGCCATTTTAAACATTTGTTTCAGGAGGTCAGTTGCACAGAATCAGTTTTTTTGGGATTATGAATTGTTAAAGACCCAGATTTGTTCGTCTGCTTTGTTATAGCTGTGTGTTTACATTGACTATTCCAGTCCTACTGATGGTTTGTTCAATTTTGCTTTGCAAGAAGTGTTTGGATTGATTGTTCCAATCTTTTATATTCGTATTGTCATTTAAACTTTCAATGCTTAATTACCCTTTGAGGTTTTCTGGAGAGAATTTCGTTATGGATTTTAAGTAAATAAGGGGAGGTTTGGTGGAGATAACTCGATATCTCAACTTACTATATCTTTTGGCTATATCCAAATAGGTTGTTAGTCCAAATCTTCTACAACTAGAACTCTTTTTGTTATTTAGGCCAGCCCCCTGTACACAGGGGCGGAGCCAGCCCAAGCCCCGGGCTGGACCAACTGATCTTAAATTAAATCTATGTTTTTAATCATTTTTAATAGTTTTTTTAAAAAAATTAATGGGCTTTCGGTACTATGCCCCGGGCTGCAGCAGGGGCAGCCCGGGGCCTGTATCCGCCCCTGCCTGTACATGTAATTCTTGAAGTATTATAGTTCATTGTTTTCTGTGTTTTTTCTTGCAAAGATTTTTACATGTTAAATTGTGTCTCAAGTTTTCGTATACCGTGCTAACTCTAACGACGTCCATACATCACATTTCATTATAACTTGCAAGTGCTAAAAACTACTAACGGTGACTCGATTAGGGGGGTAATTGCAAAATGTTTGGACGGCCCAGATTTAATGTTTGCATATGTGCACAAGGCCTCTGTGTGCACAGGATATGCTCCCTTTTGTTTTGGGAACATATCATATGCACATGGAGGCCTTGTGCACATATGCAAACATTAAATTTGGGCCGTCCAAATCCCATCCAACGGTGACTCGATTAGAGGAGTAATTGCAAAATGTTTGCACATGTGATTTCAAGCCACCGCTGGATGAGATTTGGACGGCCCAGATTTAATGTTTGCATATGTGCACAAGACCTCTGTGTGTACAGGATATGCTCCCTTTTGTTTTGGGAACATATCATATGCACATGGAGGCCTTGTGCACATATGCAAACATTAAATCTGGGCCGTCCAAATCCCATCCAATGGTGATTTGATTAGGGGGGTAATTGCAAAATGTTTGCACATATGATTTCAAGCCACCGCTGGATGAGATTTGGACGGCCCAGATTTAATGTTTGCATATGTGCACAAGGCCTCTGTGTGCACAGGATGTGCTCCCTTTTGTTTTGGGAACATATTGTCGGCGTATTCTACACCAAGGTACCCGCTCCCCCGCACTAAAAAACGGTCAAGTGGCGGCCAGGGCGTGCTTGGGCCCACCGCCACGGCAAGAGAAAGAGCCCCACGGTGGTCACCCAGCGGACACGTGGCGTCTGAGTGGCCGCTGGCGCCAAAGAAGGTGGTCGCCCAGCGGACACATGGCGTCTGAGCGAGGCGGCTGGCGCCACAAGGTGGTCGCCCAATGACACGTGGCGTCTGAGCCGCTGGCGCCAACAAGGTGGTCGCCCAGCCGACACGTGGCGTCTGAGCAAAGCAGCTGGGCGCCCTGCAAGGTGGTCGCCCCAGCGGACACGTGGCGTACAGGCCAGGCCGCTGGGCGTCTAGGAAGGTGGTCGCCCAGTGGATACGTGGCATGCAGTCCTGGCCACTGGCGCACCATCCCCGGGATAGCCTTGCCGAGGTCAAGGACATTAAATGCGAATCGTGCGCATTAACTGTGGAAGCATAGAGGCCGCAGCATGGCGGCGCGCCTTCCCCAGGCGCATCATAACTACGGGAGACGTCACAACTACACCTCACCCCATGACGGAACGGGCGGCGTTGGTGGACATGGGGCCCGAGGCAGGATTGTGACGGCTGCGGCAGATATTAATGCGACATAAGAACAGTGACGGGCGCATTAAATGCGCCCGTGGCGGTGTAATGAGTATGGCTTGCAGTGTAAGCCTCCCATGCGCCCCCAGCAGCCCAAGTATAAAAGGAAGCCGGGGTGCATGGGAGAAAGGGGTTCGGGAGGCTATAAGGTTTCCATCCTCTCTAGTAAGAACACAAGCAATACCAAGAAAGGCAGGACTAGGGCTATTACTCTCCGGAGGGCCTGAACCTGGGTAAAGCTCCTTGCGTCCCCCTGTTAGCCTGAGCCTCCGGGTACTCCGGTCGTCTCCGTCTTCCACCCTGAGGCGATTGCCCCGAAAGCCCCCCCGTCGGAATCTCATAAGCACCCGTCTCGGAGGTGCCTGTTGGCTAGTACGCCGACAGTGGCGCGCCAGGTAGGGGCTATTGGTGGTTAGATCGCCCCCCTTTCTTCCGTTTCAGGCGAGAGGCTAAGCAGAAGAGGGGGCGTTTGTCTTCATGGCGGACTCGCACTCCAAGCGTGGCAATCTGCCCGAAGAAAGTGGCGCTCATAGCCGCTCAGGCATTCGGGGAGGGAACCGGTTATCCCTGGCCCCTCCGCCGCAGGACAAGCGCGCGTGACTCCCCTGCTCGGGGGTCACCCTGTCCAGCGGCGCTTGGCGCTGGGGGATGACACTCCCGCGCGAAGCCTTCATGCGGCACGGCTCCTTCGATCATCCCCGATGGCTGGGGAAACACCAGCCACTCCGTGGGCTGCGGGATATCGTCCCACCTGGTGGGCGTCGCTGACAACAAAGCAAGTCGAGCGGCGACCAGTAGAGCTTCGGCGCGTGGCGGCGAGGAACGCGCGCCTAACGCCACGGGTTCCGCCGCCACGATGACCCCTCCGGTATCAAGGGTCGGGATAAGGGAAGGAGTCCTGGTTGCAACCCCTGCGTAGCAGGGGATGGGCACGTGACTCCGCTTCTTCCCGTGGTCCCCCCGAGTCAAGGGGGAACCGCGAAGACCTTCGATCGCGCCTTGACGAGAGGCGGCGTCAGCGCGACGGTGACCTGCGTCGTGTCCTCCGGAGCTGTGCGACATTTTTGTCGCCAACTTTCAGGGCTCTTACGCTCAACCAGGCGTGGAGAACGACCTCCACGCTCTGGAGCAGGCAGAGGGGGAGTCCCTGAGAGAGTTCATCTGGCGGTTCGACCAGCTGTCGGCTCACGATCCGGATCTCTGGCGATCGGTGATTATCGCTTCCGGAGGGGTCGAGACGGAAGATGCGGGAAAGATGGCCACGCGGCGTCATCTCAACCACGCCTGAGTTGTTCTCACTGGCGCACAAGTGCGCCCGAGCGGCCAGCTTCGGAAGTGCGGTAAAACCTTCGACTCGGCGATCTTTGGCGCCTCGAAGTCCTCCGACCGCAAGAAGAAAAAGAAGAAGCGGAGGAGGCAACCGCTAGAGGTCTTGGTCGCTGGCCGGAGCCCAAGTCCGGCGTCATGATGATCAGGACCAACGGGATGGCCAGCGAAGCGGCAGCGGCGACGCGAGGACCGTCGCTCGCCCCGCCGCGAAAACGATGGCGGCAAGCCCTATTGCCCCATCCATCGAACAAGCGGACATGACTTGGAGGACTGCCAAGTTGTGTCCAAGTTGGTCGACAGGCGGCTCAAGAAACGCCGTTGGAAAGATCACGAAGACGAAGACGACGAGGATGCGGCTCCGCTAGCCTTCCAAAGAAAGTGAGCGCACGGCGGTGGCGTTCATACATGGTGGCTCCGCCACTTACTCATCGAACTCGCAGATAAGCGGGATCCGGCGGTGTGCGCCACAACGTCATCCTCCGGGCCGAGCCGGCCATTGAAGTGGTCGGAGCAGCCAATCACTTTCAGTTGGGCTGACCACCCGGAGAACACCTCCGGCCCTGGCCATCTCCCGATCGTGGTGTCCCCACGGTCATAATCTGGTAGGCGGAGTCCTGGTTGATGGGGCGTGCCATCAACCTGCTATCTGTTGGAAGCGTGCAGGCGCTCCAAATCCCGTCTGAGAGCTGCGTTTGGCCCATTGTTTACTGAGTTGCCCGGGGTGGGCCTCTTACCCACAGGACAAGTCCGGTTGTCGTTACGTTCGGAAGTTCGGAGAACTTCCGGACGGAGCCGGTGGATTTCGAGGTCGCTGATTTCGACCTCCCCTACAATGCCTTGCTCGCCGCCCGCCCTGGTCAAGTTCATGGCGGTGGCCCATTACGCCTACATCTTTGGTGAAAATCCAGGGCCTGGGGTCCAATCACGGTAAAGGTGGATAGATGGAAGCCTGCGCCTTAGCAAGCATTTGCAGGATCTGGCGGCACCACACCTGCTCGGCACGCGACAAGGACGACAACCCGGCCTCCCCCTCGGCCAAGACCCGCGCTCCGCCCAAGCCTTCGGGCGAGGCAAAGGCGGTCCCCGTGGGCGAGGACGGCTCGGGCAAGGTCGTCAAGATCGGCACCGACCTCAGCGCCAAATAGGAAGACGCGCTCGTCACCTTCCTCCGGTCTAACCTGGATGTGTTCGCTGGGAACCATCGAGAAATGACCGGGTCCCAGGGAGGTGATCGAGCACCGATTGGCAACGCTCCCTGGAGCGCACCCGGTTCGGCAAAAGATCCGACGGCAGGCGCCAGAGCGACAGGACGCCATTCGGGACGAGGTGGAAAAGCTTTTGTCTGCCAATATTGTGCGGGAGGCCGCCTATCCGGAGTGGCTGGCCAACCCCGTCTTGGTGAGGAAGTCCAACGGAAGTGGCGAATGTGCATCGACTTCACCGACCTCAACAAAGCCTGCCCCAGGACCCATACCCCCTTAGCGGATAGACATCGTAAATCGACTCCACGGCAGGTGCGGCTTTGTGCTTCCTCGATGCCTACTCCGGCTACCACGAGATCAGCATGGCGCAAGAAGATGAAGAGAAAAGCGCTTTTGTGACTCCTCTCGGTGTGTACTGCTATGTCAAGATGCCTTTCGGGCTGAAGAACGCTGGCGCCACCTATCAGCGGGCCATGCACATAGTGTTTCGGTCCCAAATAGGGAAGAATCTGGAAGTGTATGTCGATGATTTGGTGGTAAAAACAAAAAAGGCTGATGAGCTCGTTCAGGACCTAGAAGAGACCTTCTCTCACCTCAGAAACTACTGTCTAAAGTTGAATCCCGAGAAGTGCGTGTTTGGTGTCTCATCCGGAAAATTTGCTCGGTTTCTGGTCTCGGTAGTGGAATCGAAGTCAACCCGAGAAAATAGAAGCAATCGAGCGGATGCACCGCCTACTGGCTCAAGCAATCGCAATGCTTGGTGGCCGGCTTAGCCTCCTGGGCAGGTTCATATCCGGCTCGGGAGAAAAGTTCTGCTGTTCAAGCTATTGAAGAAGACCAACTCATTTGAATGGACCCCAGAAGCCCATCGAGCCTTCGAAGATCTGAAGAAGTACCTCTCTTCCCCGATCTTGGTCGCCTCGAGCCAGGCGAGCCGTTATCTTTGTATGTGGCGGCTAGCCCCTCAGAGTGAGCGCTTGGCGGTGGCGAGCAGGAAGGTGTCCAACGGCCGGTCTACTACATCGACAAAATGCTACACGACGCAGAAACAAGGTACCCTCAGGCTCGAGAAGATGGTCTATCTTTGTGGTGTTAGCATCGAGAAAGTTGCGGCACTATTTTTAAGGAGGGAGATCACGGTGGTCTCCTCATATCCCTTGCGTGAAATCCTCCACAACCGAGAAGCGAGGACCGCATCGCAAAGTGGTCCGTCGAGTGGGGAGTTCGGGGTCAAGTTTGCTCCTCGCATCGCAATAAAGAGTCAAAGGCTAGCGGACTTCGTCGTCGAGTGGACCCCGGCCGAGTCTGAAGCCGCTGCAGCTCCCACGCCCTCCCCTGGACGCTTTTCTTCGACGGATCATTCAGGCTGGAAGGCGCGGGGGCCGGGCTCCTACTGGTCTCCCCGACTGGGGACCTCCTCAAGTACGTGGTCGTCCTCGACTTCAATGCTACCAACAATGTCGCCGAAATCACGAGGCTTCTTGGCCAGACTCGAGCCGCCGACCATCGGCGTCCGGCGCTACCGCAAGTAAAAGGCGATTCCCTATTGGTCATCAATCAAGCAAGGAAAGATTTCTCTGTCTGACCCGTCATGGCGGCGTACTGGCGGAGGTCGTGAAATTGGAACGACTTCAAGGATCGATATACCCACATCCCACGACGCGACAACCACTGGCAGACGAGCTCGCCCGGCTCGCCTCAACCAGATCTCTGCACGGTCGGGTCTTTGAAGAAAGGCTTCGCGACCGCCCATCGCAGCCCCCGCTTCCGGTGGGACGATGGTGATGCCGCTCGACCCTCGCCTCTGGAGGAAGCGAATCCGGCGAAACGCTTGCCAGGCGGTGAGATGCTGGACGACCACTTCGTGGTCATTTGTATGGACCGGAAGACACATGGATGGATCCGATCCTGGCCTACTGCGGGATCAAGTGTGCCAGATGATGATGCGTCGGCGAAGAAGGTAGCACGAAAGGCCAAATGCTATACCCTGGTGGCGGGGACTGTCTGGCCGGGTAAGAACGAATTCTTCGAAGTGCATCACTCGGGAAGAAGGAGCAGCTTGCTCTCGATATCCATGGAGGCGTGTCACGGGAGCCATGTATCGAGGCGAGCGATGGCGGAAAAGCTTTCCGTCAAGGGTTCTATTGGCCGACCGCCCTCGGGATGCTTGCGGTGGTGAGGAGATCGGCGTGCCAGTTCCACGCCAAGCAGATCCACCAACCGGCCCAAGCTCTGCAAACTATCCCGCTCTCTTGGCCCTTCGCGTGCGAAATGGATATCTGAGCCCGTTCGCCGGGCCCGCAGGGGCTACACCCATCTGCTCGTCGCCATCGACAAATTCACTAAATGGGTGGAAGCGAGGCGATGAGGTCCATCACCGCCGCAGCTGCGATCAAGTTCATGCAAGGGATATTCGCCCGCTTCGGAGTCGCCAACCGCATTATCACCGACAACGGCGCACAGTTCACCAGCGCGGCCTTCTTAGATTTCTGTGAAGAAATGGGCACCAAGGTCTGCTTTGCCTTGGTCGCCCACCCCAAGAGCAACGGCCAGGTCGAGCGGGCCAACGCGCTGGTGCTGAAGGGCCTCAAGACCCGGGCGTTCGACCGACTCCACAAGCGTGGCGCCCGATGGACCGAAGAGCTCCCGGCTGTGTTGTGGTCACCGGACCACTCCTAGCCGACTCACGGGAAACTCCATTCTTCCTGGTCTCTGGCGCAGGTCGTTTCTCCCTTCTGAATTGGAACTGGGATCACCCCGCGTCGCGGCATTCACGGAAGAGGAGCAGGAGGGTCTGCGCCGGGACGACGTCAACCTCCTGGAAGAGGCGCGAGATCGAGCGGCTTTACGCGCCGCAAGGTACCAGCAAAGTCTCAGGCGGTACCACGCCTCCCGGGTCAATGAGAGAACGGCGCGATGGGCGACCTGGTCTTGCGAAAAGTCCAGTCGCATGCCGGGTCGCATAAACTGTCTCCCCAGTGGGAGGGACCCTTCAAAGTGGTCTCAGTCTCTCGCCCCGGGGCGGTCAGGTTGGCCACTGAAGACGGCGAAGAGCTAGCAAACTCCCAGAATATAGAAAATCTGCGCAAGTTCTACCCCTGATCGGTTGTAAGTCCTAGGATCTGTCCCGACCGCCGGAGTGTGTCTTCCTCTCCGGCCGTAGTGGGTGAGGGACATTATGTTTAAATTTAAACATTCACTTTCTCTATCCGAAGTATTTGTTCTTTCTACCCTCTCTTCGGTCTTTTGCCCACAGTTGGGCAGAGCCAAGACACCCGCCCCTGGTGCCCTGCCGCCTTGCAAAAACCCAGTAGCAAAGGCGGAATCGCTAAGTGAGAGTGGCGTGCGGAAATGGGCGGTTGGATTTGGTTCAAGACGACCCTCAAAGACGGCCATGACACTCCGGTGTCCCTGTGAAGTCGGCGACTTGAGCACCGTTGCCAAAAGCCCAAGGCCTGTCACGACTCACTAAGTGTTCGTTCCTAGAGGCTATCTCGGGAGGCAAATTTCGCTAAGGCGAGGGGTTTGAGGGCCGAGGTCCCGCGACGCAAGACTTTAAGTCTTTAAGCGATTATATGCTCGTTCGTGCAGAACCGGAAAAAGTTGCGGCGAAAGCAAGCTTTTAAGCAACTTGGCAGGGAGCTTACACTTCTACTTCATTCGAAATAATAAATGTCTAAAGTTTTGCAGACAAAGGCACGACCGAAAAAGAAAAGAAGAAAAGCTACTGAGGAGGTGCTGGAGGGTCCTCCGCGTCATCTGCCGCCTCCTCGGCTGCCGCCGCGTCTTCAGCAAGGGGGGCCACGTCCAGCACCATCACCACATCCTCCGCCACCGCCTCCATCTGGGGGTTCTCCATCGCTAGCTGGGCGGCAACCTGCTCGGAGGCTTCGTGAACTCGCTCCTCCGCCTGCGCCCAGTCGCCCTCAAACCCTTGGACAGTAGCCGCGGGATCAAAGTTGGCGTCACGGCTGGCACAGCAAGCCAGCACGTACTTTGCCGTGGCCGCTGCAACTGCGCGCCCCTCCTGGGCGGACCGAGCGGAAAGGGCGGCGGGCAGATGCGTGAGGAAGTCCGCGGTCTGGCAGAGGCAAAAGGCGTAATGCCGTGGCCTCTCCTCCCGTGGACCCGGTTGCTCCAGTCCCAGTGGAGCAAGGCTAGCCATCGTCCGGTTGAAGGAGTGGCGCAGCATCCGCAGTGTGTCCACCTCCGACTGAGCCCGATCAACCCTCTCCGCCTCCAGCTCCGCGGAAAGGCGCTCGGCGCAGCGGGTGCTTTGCTCCTGCTGCTCCCGCTCCCTCCGCAGCTGCAGCTCCAGTCCCGCCCCCCGATCGCGCAGGTCCTCTACCTCTTTGCGGAGGCGGTTGATTTCGACTCCCGCCTCCGTCAACCGTTCCCTGCTCGTCACCAGACGATTGCTCGTGCTGGAGTAGAGCTCGCCGAGGGCCGCCAATGAGCATCGGCGTCTGCGAGAAACGGAGGCGGCGGGGAGTTCTGAGGTAGGGACGGGCGAACGGGCCTTGGTCTGGCGGCAGCGGCAGGCCAGCTCCTGGGACCCGCCCGCCGGCCCCTGGCCGTCCTGGGGCTCGGCGACCCCATGGCGCAACCACGACGGCCATGGCGCCTTGGCTGCCCTCAAGACGGCGTGGGGTATCCGGAGTAGGAACCCTGGACAAAGGGAAACAATGGTAAGGATTAGTCTTAAAAAACTTGAACTTTTATATTGCATTTGCGTCTCCTGGTGAGTACCTAGGCGCCGGCCTTGGGAAGCGGGGCACGCTTCGAACGACCAGCCCCAAGTGCCGTAGCACGTGCGTGAGGAGGCTCCCCGCTGGTGGCGGCGGCGGAGGCGGGGGCGGATCCGCCACAGCCGGTGGCGGCGGCGGAGGCAGAGGCAGACCCGCCACTGTTGGCGGCGGAGACGGAGGCGGAGGAAGATCCACCGCTGCTGGTGGCGGTGGCGGTGCGAAAGGGACCGGCAGCGGAGAGTCCATCGTCGTGCCCCCGGCAGGGGCAAGGGTGGACGAACCCCCACCGGTCGACGAGCCCCTTGCCACCATGGAGGAACCCGTTGCCGCAACCGAAGAAGCCCCCGCGGCCGACGTGGAAGTCCCCGCCCCGACTGAGCCCAGGAAGCGGGGCCTCTGGGAAGGATGGGTGGAGTCGTCGTCATCGTCCGGGCGCCTGCGCCTCACTCGGTCGCCCTCACGACCGCCGGTGAGGAGGATCCGGATTGTAAGGGTCGCTGGCGTATCACGACCAGGCGAGCCCATGGCATCCATCGAGGCGGGCGCGGATTATCGCCGCGCTCCGAGGACAGCCGGCAAAGTGGGACCGCGCCGCGGAAGCGGCGGGGCAGGGCCGGATAAACCACCGCAACATCCACTGTCGATCACATCGTCATCCAAATTCCGGCTATCGGCACCAAAAGGAAAAGGAATCGCGGAGGCGATATTGTTAGAATCGAGGTTTTGCCAGAAAAAAATATATAGAAGTAACAAGGAGTGATGCAGAATAGGAGCAGGTTACCTCTGGGAATACTCCGGGTCCCATCGCCCTGGCCCATGTCTTTGCCAGGTGGCGGGCGCTGGCGGCATGAGGCACAGCCTCGGGTAATAAAATCCGGATTACCATGGCCCCGCCAGGCCCGCCGCCCGCGAATCGGTCGACGCGGCCAAGATCGCTCGAGCTCGGCGCATCGCTCATCGGAGCCCCCAGTTGGGGTTGCTAACCGCCGGGCGGCGGAAGCTCCAAGACTTCAATGCATTTGTCGTCCTCGGCGTCTGACCCACTCTGCGCGCCAATCCCTCGGTTGGACCGGCAGTCCAATGGAAGGTAGCGCGCAACGATCCCGTCACGAAGCCGCAGGTGACAGCTCCCGGAGACCTGCGGGGTACCGCCCGCAGCGCGAAGGGTGTAGAAGAAACGAAAAAGGAGAAGGTTGGGAAGCACTCCCACAAACATCTCGCAGAAGTGAGCAAAGGCAGAAAGAAGGATAACAGAGTTGGGAGGAAGGTGGATGTGGTGAATGGCGTAGAAGTTGAGAACAGAGAGATAAAAGTCGGAAACCGGCGGTAGCAGGCCGGCAAGGAGCTGCCACCCGAAGAAAACCACTTCTCCAGGCCGACAGCGAGGCTCAACAGTCCCGGCACGGAGGCGAAGGGCGCCCCCAGTAATGTTCTGGGAGAACCTGACGGCCCTCTCCTCCTCGATGATCGAAGAAGGAAGTACCGAGCCATTAGGAGGAGAGGGGTATCGGAGTGCGACAGTAAAGGGGAAGAAGCAAGAGAACCTATGACGTCGGAAAGAGACGGAGTGTAGGGAGATGGAAGGAAGAAGAACTACTCCCCCTTCGATCGGCCTCTTATAAGGCCGCGGAAGACGAACCGGCGGGAAAACCGAAAGGGCGCGGCGATTTGAAAAAGAGGAAGTTTAAGGGCCTCACAAAGGGGGGCGCATCCCAAGGAACGTGCGGCGGTTACAAGGAGGAAGTAACCGCGCAAACCGCCTGGGAATCGGAGAAGCCGGAAGATCTTCTTTGCGGGACGCGCGGACCTTTGAAGGGTCCCACCCGGGAGCCGGAGCAGTTCTCAAGACGCCAATTAAAGAAGAAGAAGAGCGAGAAGACCAAAAGCGCTCTGGGTGGGCAGAGGCTCTTGTCGGCGTATTCTACACCAAGGTACCCGCTCACGCACTAAAAGCGGTCAAGTGGCGGCGGGCGTGCTTGGGCCCATGCCACGGCAAGAGAAAGAGCCCACGGTGGTCGCCAATGACACGTGGCGTCTGCCAGCCCGCTGGCGCCCAAGGTGGTCGCCCCAGCGGACACGTGGCGTACAGGCCAGGCCGCTGGGCGCCCAGCAAGGTGGTTGCCCCAGCGGACATGTGGCGTACAGGCCAGGCCGCTGGACGTCTAGGAAGGTGGTCGCCCAGTGGATACGTGGCATGCAGTCCTGGCCACTGGCGCACCATCCCCGGGATAGCCTTGCCGAGGTTAAGGACATTAAATGCGAATCGTGCGCATTAACTGTGGAAGCATAGAGGCCGCAGCATGGCGGCGCGCCTTCCCCAGGCGCATCATAACTACGGGAGACGTCACAACTACACCTCACCCCATGGCCAGGCAGGCGGCGTTGGTGGACATGGGGCCCGAGGCAGATTGTGACGGCTGCGGCAGATATTAATGCGACATAAAACGATGTGGGGCGCATTAAATGCGCCGTGGCGGTGTAATGAGTATGGCTTGCAGTGTAAGCCTCCCATGCGCCCCCAGCAGCCCAAGTATAAAAGGAAGCCGGGGTGCATGGGAGAAAGGGGTTCGGGAGGCTGTAAGGTTTCCATCCTCTCTAGTAAGAACACAAGCAATACCAAGAAAGGCAGGACTAGGGCTATTACTCTCCGGAGGGCCTGAACCTGGGTAAAGCTCCTTGCGTCCCCCTGTTAGCCTGAGCCTCCGGGTACTCCGGTCGTCTCCGTCTTCCACCCTGAGGCGATTGCCCCGAAAGCCCCCCGTCGGAATCTCATAAGCACCCGTCTCGGAGGTGCCTGTTGGCTAGTACGCCGACACATATCATATGCACATGGAGGCCTTGTGCACATATGCAAACATTAAATCTGAGCCATCCAAATGACATCCAACGGTGACTCGATTAGGAGGGTAATTGCAAAATATTTGCACATGTGATTTCAAGCCACCGCTGGATGAGATTTGGACAACCCAGATTTAATGTTTGCATATATGCACAAGACCTCTGTGTGCAAGATATGCTCCCTTTTGTTTTTGCATACTGCCATGAGATGTGATGCTCGATCCGAACTCCAAAGGTAAATATACATATATGCTTGCATCGATCCCATATATTAATGAACATTGACAGCCTTTCTCCTGTAAATGTATGACGTTGAGAAGTAAACGTAAGCGAGTAGCTCCAGCGCGGTGAGCGCTGCAAGAAGCAGGTAGAAGTAGTCGAGATGCCCCCGGTTGAGGTCGTCAGCGAACCAGCTCGTCCCGCCGTCTCTCGTCGTCACGCCATTGATAACCGATATGAGGAAGCTGCTGATGAAGCTGCCGACGCCGAGGACGCTCAGGTAGAGAGCGAGCCCGAGGCTCTTGAGCGCACCGGGCACCTGGTCGTAGAAGAACTCCTGCATGCCGACCATGGTGAACACGTCCGCCGCGCCGAGGAGCAAGTATTGCGGCACGATCCACCACAGGCTCATGGGGACCACAGCGCCCGGCCTGTCCACCGCGCCGGAGTCCCTCGCCGTGCTCAGCCGTTTCATCTCCACCAGCGCGGCGACCACCAGCGCGGCCAGGGCCAGGGCGATGCCGACGCCGATCCGCTGCAGCATGGTGATGCCCGAGGCGACGCCGGAGACCCTGCGCGCCACGGGCACTATGACGCGGTCATATAGCACGACGCAGGTGACAATGCTGACGCCCGTGAAGCTCTGCAGCGCCGCGGGGGGCACCTGGAACGACGACGACCCGACCCTCCGGTCCAGCGTCGCCGCCTGCTTCGTGAACAGCGTCGGCGGCTGCGCGAACACCACGCCATAGAGAAGGCAGGTCGCCCATATCGGGAACAACCTCGCCAGCCCCTTCAACTCCTCCGTGAGCACGGCGTTCTGCGCGCACTCGCCGTGCTCTACCAAGGCGCCACGTTCTCGCGACGTCTTCCTCCAGGCCCTGACGGCCTTGCCGACACGGGAGAACGTGCCGTCGTCGCCGGAGTCGTCGTAGAACCGGTACGTCCTCGTCCCGAGCAGGAAGACAACGAGCGCGAGCAGCATAACCATGCACGGCACGCCGAAGCCGATGCCCCATCCGACATTGTCCTGGATGTAGCTCGTGAGCGCCACCGTGACGGTCGCGCTCGCGCAGAGCCCGAAGTACCACCAGTTGAAGAAGGAGCCCCTCGCCAACGACTCCCCCGGGTCCGTCGCGTCGAACTGGTCTGCGCCGAACGCCTGGACGCAGGGCTTGTGGCCGCTTTGGGCAATGGCTACCAGGTAGAGGGAGACGTAGAAGAAGGCCGTCTGGAGGGAGGAAGGCGGGCACATTCGCCGGCCATCGGCGGCGACGCTGCATTGTTTGTCATGAGGTGGTGGGAGCATGGATGAGAGGGCCAGCATGCCTAGACCCTGCCGAATTGCCAAATTTGGATGAGAGAGGAAAATACTCACAAAGTTCTTGTCTATTTTGGCACCATAGAATCCTTACTGTCAAACATTATAAAGCATGGCCATCAATACGTCTAAAAATATATATTGGCTATATAAAAACTATAATTAGAATTATTGTTAAAAATACTTTCATAATATTATAGTGTTAATAATATATTTCCATATAAAGTAATAAAAAGTAAAGTTAGAGTCACATCTTACAGACCATAAAAAATAAAGAATATCAAGTAAAAAAAGGACGAAGAGAGTAGCTAATATCTCTTGGTAGAAAACTTAAGGCTTTAGGCCACATTTCGAATGCAGAAATTTTAGTTTCTCAAAAATCCTGCGAAATTCCTATAAAATCCTAGCACTCGTATGAAATTTAATCCAAACCCCTAGTACTCCCACGCAATCAGACATTCAGACTCAACGGTTCAATTCGATTAAACTTAAACAACAACCTTACAATTTGAATTCGGTAAATTGGTCAGCAGATTGCAGGATCTTAGCAAACTACTTGGACATACGGCGTACTGGCATACACAATTGCAAATCTCCGGAAAATAACTACAGAAGAGAAAAAAATTTGTGTGTGCCAACATAACATTGCCCGACGTCTACTCGGATGAAATCCTTCTACGGTGGAGGCTCCGTAATTAATGCAGATGGAGATAATTGCTCCGCAAGCACTATTACAGAACAGAAACAGAGGACAGGCACCTTTCCAAACGTGATGCGCGTGATCAAGCGTATACTTACCATGCTAGCACATTGGTTCAAAGCATGAATTAATGCAATCGCGGCGATTATCATATCATAAACAATCAAACTTTGAGATTGCTAACCACAACTGCCGCGTGGTCCATTAAGAATGACCCGGCATAGGCTATAGGCTATAGCTAGATCGCCAAAGATTATCTCCGCGGGGGATGATGCATGGATACGTGCAACACAATCAAGTGAAAAATCGGGGCGATATGACGGGGGCGTAGCGAGAAGGTCGCAAGGTCCAGTTCAATTCTGATATTAGGCCATCTCCAAAAGACTCCCATTAGCCTAAATTTTGAGAAATCATAACTACTGTAGCTCAAAAACTATCTCCGGATTCTGGCCCTGCTTGTTTCGGCTTAAAAGCCAAAAAGACTAAGCTGAAACAAACGACTAGCTTTTAAGTCAGGTTTTAAAAAAGCCAAAAGCCCTTGCATAATTATGAGCCAAAAAACCAGATAAGAGAAATTTTTTTGGTCTTTTTTGAATGAAATAACCATTTACCACTAAAAGTCTCTAAAATTACCCATCAAATACCATCATATATAAATTAAGAATTCATCCACCATCTTATTTAGGATATTTTAGACTTTTCATCTATAAACTGTACCATCTAAGCTATTAATAAACCAGGATATCAAACAACATGTCTTTACTTAAAAGCAGACGGCTTAAAAGCTTATTAAACCAAAAGACTAACTTTAAACTAAAAATCAAAAAATCTAAACCGAAACAAACACGCCTCTATTGTGTTCCCTAAAGCTAGGGAAGGGAGAGAAACTCCCGAAATTACATGAATCTCTCCCCCTTCCCCGTCCGATTACCTATGTTCGGAGCAACGGTCACTCCCCGCGAGGACCAACCAGAGGTCGAGTGGAGTCTTTCGCCGCCGGTTGGTTTCGCTACAGAGTCAACCGCCACTCTCCTCCTCCTCCAAGACGAGCCTCGATGGCCTCGCCGCGAGGGATCTCGCCTGCTAGGTGTTGGCAGAGGCCGTGTGGCGGAGGACGTCAACGGTGCCGGCGCCGGCGCTTCCCGGTGCGAGGTTCGTCACTGTAGTCTCTGACGGTGCCACCACCTCGTTCGTGTTGTTTGCCGCGTAGCTCAGCGAAAGGAAGCGGCTCCCCGTCTCTTACATTACGGGGGATTCCATCTCGGTTCGGTTCGGTTCGAACGGCGTCGTCTGAGGCGCGGCCCCGCCCAGTGACCGATTCGCTTCTCGCTTGATCGGGCCAGTGCGTCCAGTCCTCCATTTCTGTGAGGATCCATGTCCCATTAACACGGAGACCTCGTCAAATACACGGAGGATGATTATGACATGGACGAGCTCTCAATTTTGGATCTGTTCTCAGCTCTCAATTTGGCACACTTATGTGATATGATGATGTCTTCTCATGCATCTCCGTTGATATTCGGCTAAAATTTAACTCATTTGATCATTTAAGAGGCATGAGTAAGTACATCGAGAAGTTAACACTTTCTGTGGTTGTCTGCCTCTTTTCTCATTTTAATTGATCAATGGCTTGGCCATTAGCTCCTTTAGCACAATGGAGGATTCATGAGCTTTGTTCCTTTTGGTGTCTGATTTCCCTAACAGCACTATATGGTATAAGAGTTCAGCCTGCAGCACCATTCACATCTTGTTGGTGTGTTTCCATTATTGCAGCAGGTCAATGAGCATGCCAAGCTTTCGATGATCAGGAACGTTTCCCATTTTCCTTCTGCATTACTGCATAGTATTAGCAGTTGCTGCATTATTGTTTGGCAGACCTATAGTTTGAGTACCTTGCTGAAACCATTACTTTGTAGCTTTAATGAGCAACTTAACTGTTCTTTGCTATCTACAACAGTAACAAGTGGGATTGTACCAGTGACAAAAAGTCTCGTAATGCATGAGATTAGAAAGCTTTATACACCCAAAGCTTTCTACCATCTAGGAAGGAAGGAGATGTGACTCTGTAGGGCATAAATAGACGAATCCGTGCTCCTCCGAAGAAGCCTCCGAAGATTCTAGGAACTTCAGCTTTCTCTGGCAAGCCAGTCATCGGCAAGACAAGAATCAGAACAGGGGGAGGGAAAGGCAGCATCACAATACTAAGAACAAAAGGCTGAGAAATGCTACAACTTATTTATCAGCTATTCCCTTGATTACTTTCAGCATTTTGATCTCTTTGTGCATGCCTCTATAGCTTTCCAATTCTTTTTGTCTCAATTTTGAGCCACAGATTTGGTGTTGAGAATTACAGTAGACGGATAACTATTTCTTCAAAGGTTCAGCATCCATCTGGTGTATTTTAGTGGTATGCCACCGTTACAATATAGCCGTTACGATGGTCAGTTAAAATAAATTTTAAATTTCGTATTTAAAAATAGTCGTTCGAATTTTTTCGATAAAAAATAAACGTTGCTCAGATAACGGTTATAAAATATCATTAGGGCATGTACAGTGGACAGTTATCTATAATGCATCTCCACATCATCTACAGACATCACTAAAAATAACTTATACAATGAATCATTTATATAGTTGTCTGTAATGATCTCTCATTCAATTAACAGGCTGTCTATACAATGGTACACAACATGTGAAGCTGTCTATAAGACCGTCTATTAAATAGTAGACATCAGCTTTCTCTCTCTTTCTTCTCTCTCCTCCACGTCATTTAAAATCCTACATGACATCTCTTATAGACAGCTGATTGTGGCCATTGTACATGCCCTTATAATATAGGAGAAAGAAAATAGATAGCGGGTCATTTTAGAGAATTATATATATATATAAAAGAGGTGCTTCTATGCTCTTCCTCCTAATACAAATTGCATAAATCTTAAAGCAAATGAAAGGATAAGTAATCCTCATCTACCCTTCATTCATGCTTTAATATTTATGCAACTTTAAAAAGAAAGAGACACCTCTCTATATATATCTATATATAAATATAGAGATTCAAATTTAAAGCTCGCTGTTGGACAGGAGCCATTTCGTCTGCCCGAGAAACAGTACAGTTGGGCAGAGTTTTGAGCAAGGCACGGCCGATGTTTTGACACGTAGGCCCAATGTACAAGTGCAGGTCACCTGGGCCCGCATTGATTGATGCATTTTGCAAATATTGCGGAGAAATATAGGAACAGAAAACACAAATTTTACATGAAAACTCTTTTGAGAAATAAAATCATAGACACATGAAGGTAAATATCTCTTTTCTTTTGCTTGTGATGATGAGTATCTCTTTTCTTCTGCTCGTCGTCTACTTATGCTTACTCCGAAATTCCGAATCCAACCACTACTGCTGCTCGACTAATTACCACGGAATAATTTAGTTGAGATTTTTTTATATGCTACTGGTGCATGCGCCACTCGTGCGAGATTATTTAACGACTTTAATATGAACACTACAGGTCAGCAACGACATGACAGTGTTAGGTAACCAACTCCGCACAAGTTGCACGCAAGTAGCAAATGGACTGATTAAATATGACAGAAAAGTCCGGAAGTCCAATCATGGTAGAGAGAGAAAAAAATCCAAAGTTGCAGCGATATGATCGACGAAGGAAGAGGCATTGAGTTATCAGTTAGGCTGACTGACCGTGATGTAGAGCACGGAGGAGCCGACGATGGTGCGGTACCTGCCGAGCCATGAGTCGGCGACGGCGGCGCCGAGCAGCGGCAGCATCGACGCGGCGCCGGACCACGCGTTGATGGCCGCCGCCGCCGCGGCCGTGGTCTCCCCGAGCGGGCCGGTCAGGTAGCTGATCAGGTTCGATGAGATGCCGTAGTACGCGAACCGCTCCCCTACCTCCACCCCTTGAATTCCCACAGAAATATAGCCCCAGTTAGCGAACCGAATCGAGCGAGCGAGAGAGCTGCAGGTGCTTGCGGGGTTGTGGCTAGCTTACAGATTATGAACAGCGCGGACCTCCAGCCGCCGGTGGTGGGGCGGTGGCCGGAGCCAATGCGGGGGACGAGGGGATCCGAGGAGCCCGAGCCCGGCATGAACTCCGACGCCATGGCACTGGGGCGACGTGAGCTGCTGATCGGAGAGACGACTCGACACTCGAGTATTGAGGAGGTGTCGGTCTGTACCCTGTACAGCGGTGCGGAGGAACCGAGGAAGTAGTGTAGTGGGGGAAGCTCAGGGACTCTGGTGGTTGCCTTCTGCACTAAATGCCACACCTTTTTCCCTTTTTTTAAAAAATAAAATCTGGTATGTATGGGAGTAAAATTATAAAGATAACTATATATTATTTTATTGCTGTGGAAGCGTTCACACCGTTTACAAATTTATTGGTAGAAAACTATTTTTATAAATTTATTTTTGCGCAGTCCGAGAGAGATAAAAAAGCTAAGGTCTCATATGTTAAGATTAGACCCCGTTTGGTAACTTAGAACCAGATCGTCTCTACTATATTCTAGAAGAAACCCAACCAAACGGGCTAAAGCTCAGAACGATTCTCATCGGATCGTTTCTTATTTTTTCACTCTGTAGCTGAATCGATCTCAACCTCGTTCCACCCGATTCACAGAATACTACCTTAAACGTTTCTATCAAGAATCTGGAATTGTACCAAACAGGGCAGAGTTTCAACTCTACTAGATTTGTGGATCTGGTCGAGCTGAGTATTCTAGCTCCACCAGATCCGTGGAGCTGAAGCTGTTAAAATATTAAGAGTGTTTATGTGGGTCATCTTGTTTACATTTTAGAATAAAAATATAAATTTAATTCACTTTATTTTAGCTTACAAGTTTCAGATATAAAATAGACCTGAGATCTAGAGCTCTGCAAAACAAGACCTTAATAGAGTAATACATAATTATTAGGTCTTCAGCAATGTCCTGTAATAACTGTCGATATCTTGTACTACTCAAATTATGAAAAAGAAACTCTCAAATTACTCGGTGACAATGACCAAACATCACACGAATATCTGCTACGGAGGCCTATTAGCCGGCCCATTTCCTGTTAATCGATTTCTGAAACGTTAATCCATCTGAATATTCCGATTAGTCGGCCCATTTCTGGTTAATCGATCGACAAATCTGTTAGGAAGTATGAAATACTTTTGCACAGATCCTCTCACACGAGACAAAAATCTGTCCAAGGCGCCATAACATCTGCACACTACCGCCATCGAAGCCTTCGACCACCGTCTCGAACGCCGCAGACGTTGCAACAGCTAGATGTGATCGCCGCGTTTGAGCCCTGCCGAACGCTGTAGCTGTACTCGCCGCCAAGCCCCCTGTGTGCCGCGACAGAGATCGTCGTCCTCGATCGTGAGCTGCTTGTTCCCTTGTTGGTCTAACTAGGCAGAATGTGTGGCGCACGTTGCACTGTGTAAATTTTTTTTTTTTAAAAAAAGACTATAAAAGGATTTAAACATATTTTTTTCGGAGCGATCTTAACACTCTATATGTTCACCGGTGAATAATACAATTTCTGAAAAATATTATAGATCGGGTCGCAAAAAAAACTATAGAGATACAACTGTATACATATATTTCTTATTCCGGTAAATATCAGAAATCAAGTTACAAAAAAATAGAGAGATAGAGTTGCACACATATTTCTTTTGACGAATTTGGTTAACACTTTATTATTACCCATCAACATTCTTTTGTTGAGTTTAAAACTCTATGCGTTAGCTGGGTAATAATACATACTCCAAAAAATACTAGAGATGCCAACCTTCTTTTGTCGAGTTTAACAATCTATGCGTTCACCGAGTAATAATACATATTTCAAAAAATATTAGAGATCGAGTCGGGGAAAAAAAGTCTAGAGATTAAAGATCGAGCTGAGGGAAAAAAAGTCCAGAGATAGAGTTGTACACATATATCTGTTGTTAACCGGGTAATAATACATGTTCCGAAAAATATTAGAGATGTTGACCTTCTTTTATCGAGTTTATGCGTTCATCGAGTAATAATACATGTTTCGAAAAATATTAAAGATTGAGTTGGGGAAAAAAGTCTAGAGATTAGAGATTGAGTTGAAAAAAAAATCTAGAAATAGAGCTGCACACGTATCTCTGTTGACGAAAATATTTTTTCCGGGAAAAACGGAGAAAGGGTCTGGACATAAGGGCCGGGGACCTATTTGTTATTTTTTTGACCTAATTGCTATTATGAAAAACTAGAAAATGGCTCGTTCGAGATTTGTATTTAGCGGGGGGTTTTTTCCGTAAAGTAACGAACCAGGGACCTAAACATAATTTAGAAACATTTTTCTTATACTCACAAAAAATCGCAAAGGATCTATTTGTAATTTACAGGGACCCATCCGTAATTCAAAGAAAGGGAGAACTTTTTTTGCAAAATGCCATGGGGGATGAGGTGGACGCTTGGGAAGCTGCCGATTCTTACCCAGATAATAGAGTTAGTATTGGGATAGAGTAGAGTTCACTTGACCTTATGTTCTTTTTTCTGATAACACATGATTCAGAAAAGAAATTGGCCTTAAGCATCGAATTATCCGGTGGCCGCACAACACAAATCGGATATAACAACATCAATGTAAGGTCGTACACCAAAATCAGAAATTGCTATAGTGCAAATCATTCGAATTTCTAACCTTACGATTTGCTTGGAGGTTATCTTCTTTGATGGCACGGCAACAAGTTAATGCAGAGTTCACCGGATTAGGGCTCGGACTCACCGAGTTAGGGTCATACATCAATGTAAGGTCATAAACCAAAATCAGAAATCACTATAGTGCAAATCATTCGAATTTCCGACCTTACGATTTGCTTAGAGTTTTGTGCTCCGCTGGCAAGGTCGTCTTCTCCACAGGCATGGCAATGAGTTAATGCAGAGTTCACCGAATTAGTGCTTGGGCTCACCGAGTTAGGGTTTAGAGTTCACCACAGCCCAGATTTAGAGGAAAGCCGGGGTGGAACGGGACCGACGGTGGGCGGCTGCAAGTTGGAGGTGGTTCTACTGGCCACAGACCAGAGGAGGGTGGTGGGTGGCGAAGGTGGTAGGGTTGATAAGAATAGATGTAGCTGCCAGAGACTAGGAAAAAGATGGGGTGGAGGAGATGGAGGCCAGCTGTGGGAGAGGAGGAGGACGAGGCATAGTCGCGCCAAGGGGAGGAGATAGCAATGGCAGCAGTGGATCTTCAGCCGACGTTGGTAAGGCGTCGCGCCAGCAACAGCACGAGCAGGAGTCAGGAGCTGCGGCCATGGAAGGATAGAAGAAGAGGGTGGGAAGAGAGAGAGAGAGAGAGAGAGAGGATATTTTAGATTTAGATGGTTGGATATTGCCTTTGGATTACATTTGAGGTCCAAAATTTGAATGATTATTTTTTTTAAACTAGTGGCATGATTTATAAGACAATCCATTATAGTAGTCTATGGTAAACCTAGCGCGCATATATATGCATACTACATATATACATACATACATACATACATACATACATATTATTCTACAATTGCGTGTAGAATAGGCTATTCTACTTCCCAGCCAGTTAACACATACCAACCGAGCCACATATCCCAGTACTCAGCGCGACATAATTGTCCTAGTTTACTATCAGTTACGTTATAACCCAACAAGTAAATGCATTTCCTTATTTATGCATAATTCTTTTTTCTTTATTTTAGCCATAACTTTTTATTAGTAACTCCGATTCACAAAAAGTTTTCATCGGTAGCTTATTGACGATGAGAGGAATATAATGATACAAATCTCGCCAATAAATGGTCTTTTGCTGTCTGATAGCAGATTTTATGATTCACACAAACACACACACACACACACACACAATACCATCATGCAGAGAGTTCAACAACCTGTGTAGTCTGTGCAGTAGTAAATTCTTACATTATATAGTTAGTAGTAGTAGTAGTAAGAAGAAGAAGAAGAAGAAGAAGAAGAATAATAATAAGAATAATAATAATAATAATAATAATAATAATAATAATCTTTTATACTCCCGAGAGTAGCTATTTCCTATGTCGTATCTCATAACATAGGGAGTATCTCGCGTAATGGAGGGTATATATATGTGTGTGTAGTATACGAGTATATAAGACTAGCTTGGCAGTATTTGATTTTTTTTCAGACGTGGTGTGTGTGTGTGTATATATATATATATACTCATTTTTATGTGCATATATAAATGTGTTTGCAAAATACGTAATAACTATGGGCTCCCTTGCAATTTTTTTGTGCACTTCACATTGAAGTATCTTATAATTAGTATATAAGTGTAACCAAAGTGATAAAGGAGTATTCCAAAGTCATTTGCGTGGTGTGTATAAGTGTAACCAAAGTGATAAATGAGTATTCCAAAGTCATTTACGTGGTGTGTGTATATATTTTTATTACAATTACCTGGGGCACCATAGTGCCTGATACTATGATCCAAAACAGGTAATTCCCATAAATTACCTCGGGTGCCACCAACGACCAAGCTCGCTCCCGCCCGAGCCACCAGGAGGTCGTTACCCTGGACAGGTTAGTTAGGACCTGGAAGGCTACGTGTTTCGGCCTGTTCCGAGCTCGGGCTCGGGTGGGACCTGGGATGCCACGTATTCCAGTCGATTCCGGGCTCGAGTTCGGGTAAGATGTACGAGCTCGGTGCCGGCTATCGGCCGACCTAACGTGATCTCGAGGTCGGCGGGAGTGGGAGTAACCGCCCGAGCGTAACTTCCGCTAGCCCGTTACGTTCCCCGCGGGAGCGTGGCGAAGTTGTAGGATCCACCGGTTGCCACGTTTGGATGAGGTCCAAACGTGGGATAGTGGGGCCGATGGAGTTCGATCCTTTGTAAGCTATAAAAGCGTCCCCATCATGAGGGGGATAGGACACAGACTGTAAGACAAGAGACATACACTCAGATACGTTGCAAGAGTATACAAGAGCTGGAGTAGGGCTATTATCTCTTTCCTGAGAGGCCCGAACCAGTGGTAAACCGCCGTGTCCACGCCGTTGAAATCTGGTGAGCCGTTCCTTGAGTAAGCCCTCACGCACGCAGGGGTCACAGTTGGTCCCTCCACCAACAAGTCAGCTCGGCGGGGGCCTGTTCCCCAATCGTCGACAGCTGGCGCCGTCCGTGGGGACCGACTTTCCCTGTCGTGAGGAATCGAAGAATGTCGAATCCCGTAACCACCGGGTTTCTACGCCCGAGATCGGGAAGAGGACAAGCGATTCTTCGACAATGGGGCGGCGTCGCCGGCATTAAGAATCATGACGGTTCCGGGAGCTTTTCCTGGAAGCCGCTGCTGCACCGGAGCAGTTCTTTCGCTCCCAGCTCGACGCCCTCTCGGACGACGAGTATGACGGGCTCTACGATGGTCTGGACATCCCCGACCTTTCGAAGCTCGACCAGGGGACCGCTTCACGGGGAGACACCGTGATGTCCCCCTCGCGATCCGTCCAATCCCGTAATGTCTTCGTTGCGGAGGAGGATGGAAATGTCGGGAGCAAATCCCCGGCTGAAGCGCGTCTTCACCGCTACGAGGCGGCCAAGGAGCACTGGCAGCATCCTCGAATCGGACGCCGCGACTTACGGCAAGAAGTCCGAGGTGGCCTGACCGATAAGACCAGGGCGGGTTCGTGAGAATTTCCACGCGCACGGACTCCGGAGTTCGGCGACGCACTTAACGAAGCTCACCCCGCTGCTCTCGAGCCGGGAACGCCTTTCAAGCCCTCGCCACGGTGGTACGCAACCTCGGAGAGTTTCTGAGCGGTCGACCTAGAAGCCATGGGCGCGGCCGCGTGGCCGACGACCTCGAGGAAATCGCCACGCAGACATAAAGCGGCGGAAGCCTCCCGAAAGGGACGCCAGCAATTCCTCGAACGCCGCCGGGCGTCCGAACGCCGCCACCTCGACGACTCACGCAGCCGCACTCAGAGGATCGGGCGCGAAGGCGACCGGGCTCTGAGGGCACCCGAGCAATTCGGGGGCTCCTCGGGACGCGGAATGAGCCACGGCGTAACCGGGCCGAACATTCCTCATCGGGCCACTCTCCATCCTACAGGTGTAGGGAGATATTCTCTCGCTGGGCCCACTAACCTCGGGCTCGGTGGTGGGGATCGCCCGGCCAGCGCGCTCGTGGTGGCCGTCCGACGATCCGTTGCTGGGTGCAGGGCGTTCGCGACGTCGCTACGACGTGTGACCTGGCCGACAAGGTTCAAGCCGGGTCACATCGAGAGATTCGATGGGACTCAGAACCCCGACGAGTTTCTCTCGATCTACACCACGGCCATTTTAGCCGCCGGGGGTGATGAAAGGGTTATGGCTAACTTTCTGCCCACAGTCCTGGACGGGCCGGCTCGGACGTGGCTATTCAACCAGAAGGAAAACTCGATCCGGTCCTGGGCCCGGTGGCAAAGACTCTCGAGCTAACTTCCGAGTCGCTACGCCCGCCTCGGAAAGAGCGCGACCTTGAGCGCTCGACATGACGGAGGGCGAGACCTCGCGCTGGCCCGGGCCGCTTCATGCAAGTGCGCAATTCCATCCCAAGCATCTCGGATGAGGCGGTCGTCAGGGCTTTCAAGTTCGGGTCCGAGACGACGCTTTACTCAGGACCTCGAAATTCACCCGACATCACGACCTAACGAAATGCTTCGCATGGCTGACCGTTATGCCAACGCTGACGCAGGCCGTCCAATGGAAGAAGCTGGGCGAGGAAAGCTGCCCCTCGGCCGGACTCGAAGGGGCGTCAAGCGAAAGAGCGTAAGCTCGATTGAGAAAAAATCAAAAGAAGAAAAATCCTCTGTCTCCGACATGGTGGCGGCTATCGAAGACAACGACCGACCTCGCAGCCAGATAGGAGAGCCCCAAAGGAAAGGGTCGACCGGTTCAGCGGAACAACGAGCGTAACCGGACGACCAAGAACGCGCGACCAACGCGACGGGCTAGTGCCTATTTCTCGCCCGCTCCACCAGCGCATGGGCATGACCTTCGAATTGCGTAACGTGGGCCTCCCGCCGAGCAGCTTCTACAATGGTAAGGGTCCCATGCCCACGCTCCCCGAGATGGAAGGAGACGTCAAGGGCAAGAAGCCCGCCGAGGAGCAAGATACCGATATGGAATACCAAGAGCCGAGAAACCACATCGCCGTGATATTCGGGGGCTCCGCCGCCTATGGGTCGCGTCGGGAGTTAAAGGAGGCCGCGTGAGGTACTCCGTGTCACTCGTGGAAGCCTCTGCTCGCCAGCCTCAAGTGGTCCGAGCCGCCGATCACCTTCTCCAAGGACGGCGCCCTCTGGGGATGACGAAACCCCAAAGGCTTCCGATGGTCGTTAGCCCAACGACCGCAACACCGCAGAGGGTCGGGTCCTTGTGGATTGCGGGAGCTCCTAGACCTGATATTCGCCAAGGTCTTGACGAGATGCATCCTCGCTCCAAGATCAAAAGCATGGTGGTCCCGTTCTACGGGATAGTACCGAACGTCGGTCAGGCCACTCGGCCAGATCGTCTGCCCGAGAACGTTCGGCAATCCGAGCAACTTCCGAACGGAGCTAATCACGCTCAAGTGGTCGATTTCAGTCGGCTTACAACGCCATCCTGGCCGACCAGCGCCGCCAAATTCATGGCCGCCACTCATCACGGTACCAATGCTTGAAGGTCCCCGCCCGGCGGCGTGATCACGGTCAAGGGAAGCCCGAAAGCAGCTCTAAATCGCGACGAGAGGCGTTAGACATGATCGGTCAATCGCCCCAACGCGGGCCCGAGCAAGAGCCGAGGAGTTCCCGCCCAAGGC
Organism: Rhipidocladum racemiflorum; assembly: GCA_036346355.1. Lineage (NCBI taxonomy): Eukaryota > Viridiplantae > Streptophyta > Magnoliopsida > Poales > Poaceae > Rhipidocladum > Rhipidocladum racemiflorum. The sequence goes on along the minus strand of CM070578.1, from coordinate 10,618,548 downwards.
TAGCCTCCAAGCCGAGGAGAAACCAAGGCCATCCGTTGTGCAGCGACGCAGAGCCGCACAAGGTCGTGACACGTGGGGGCTTCCTAGATCCTAAATAGGAACTCGAGCTCGTGACCTTCCTCCGGAGAAGCGCGGACACGTTCGCTCGGGAACCGTCCGACATGCCCGAGTCCCAAGGAGGTCGCCGAGCACAGGCTAGCGATTCGGCTCGACAAAAGCCTGCGGCGGGCAGAAGCTCAGCGCTTCTCCCGGAGAAGCAAGCCATCATCGAGAGGAACCGACAAGCTCCTCAAAGCCGGTTTCATTCGGGAGGTCGACCATTCCGATTGGTTGGCCAACCCGATTATCGTGGATGAAGAAAGGGGCAAGTGGCGCATGTGTGTCAATCACACGGGCTGAATGCCGCATGCCCGAAAGACAATTTCCCGCTACCTCGGATAGACCGGTTGGTCGACGAACGGCCGGACTCCGAGGCGATGAGCTTTCGGGCGCCTACTCAGGCTATCACCAGATCGGCATATCGCCCGACGACGAGGAGAAAACTTCCTTCATCACGCCGTTTGGCACATTACGCTACACGACCATGTCCTTCGGTCTAAGGAACGCTGGAGCGACCTTCCAGCGCCTCATGCGAAAAACCTTCTCGAACCAAATAGGTCGGAACACGGAAGTGTATGTAGACGACATAGTCGTCAAGAGCAAGATGGCCTCGGACCATGTATCCGATCTAGAGGAGACTTTTCATAACCTCAATAAGCATCGAATAAAGTTAAACCTGAAAAATGTGTGTGGGGTCAAAGCCGGCAAGGTGCTCGGATACATGATCGGCCCACAAGGAATCGGGGCCAACCCAGAGAAGATAGAAGCCATCGAGAACATGCGACCACCGACTTGCGATCGGGAGGTCGATCCTGGCCGGGAGAATGGCGGCCTTAAGTCGTTTCATCTCGCGGCTCGGGAACGTGGCCTACCTTTCTTCAAGGCGCTCGGAAGCACGATGGTTTCACTTGGACAGATGAAGGCATCGCTTCTTTCAAAGAGCTTAAACTATATTTGTCGAGACCCCTGGTCTTGACCACGCCAAGAGTAGGAGAGGTCCTCTTGCTTTACCTCGCCGCCACACCCCATGCGGTAGCGCCGTCATCACGATAGAAACGGGGCGAGTCTGGCGCCCGATCTACTACATCAGCGAGGTGCTGCACGGACCAAAGGAGCGTTACCCCGAGGTCCAGAAGCTCCTTTATACGCTCCTCGTGGCCTCGAAGAAATTAAGACACTACTTCCAGGCACACAAAATCCAAGTCCCGACCAACTTCCCGCTGAGAGAAATTCTCGGGAATCGGGGCAAGCGGCGGATCGCGAAATGGGCCATGGAGCTCGCCGAATTCGAGATCGAATTCTCGGCCAGAACCGCGATCAAATCTCAGGTCCTAGCGGACTTCCTAGCCGAATGGACAAACCCCGCCCCGTCCGAATCCGAACCCAACCAGGCCGAGCACGGTCGGGTCATGCACTTCGACGGATCCCGAGCTTACGATTGCTCGGGGTGAGTGGTCCTCGAATCCCCTCGGGGAGCGGATCTAGTACGCCCTCCAAGCGCATTTATTGGCGACAAACAACGCGGCGAATCTGAAGGTCTCGCTAGCCGGGCCGGGCATGCAAAGCGCTCGAGTCCAACGACTAATCGAAGAAGGGCGACTCGCAGCTGGTCGTCAACCAGGTTAACAAGGAGTATCAGTGTTCCGATGACTCAATGGCGCTTTACCTGGCTGAAGTAAGGAAGATGGAAAAGTACTTCAGAAACTTCGAAGTACTATACATCCCCAGGAAGGACAATGCCCTGGCCGACCATCTATCGAAGGTCGGTTCCGCCCAGTTTCCCGCTCCGGCGGGGGTGCTCATCGAGCACCTCTATAAGCCCTCCATACCCCCCGGAGAGGAGGCAACCGAGACGGGTGGTACCGTCTCCTTCCTCGGCGGGATCACGGGTGGATGACGCCATTCATCAATACCTGCGTGCACGAGACCTTTGCCGAGGAGGAAGCCGAGAAATCCCGGCTAGTGAGACGCTCCTCGACCTATAAAATGGTCGAGGGCCTCTTATACCGCAAAGGTGCGCTTGGCGTCCTCTCCAAGTGCATCACCCAAGAGGAAGGCAAATATCTCCTCAAGGATATCCATGACGGGATGTGTGGAGCTCACTCGTCCTTTAGGACCTTGGTGAGCAAAACCTTCCGGTTGGGTTACTATTGGCCGACGGCCCTGGCCGACGCACGCTCAATAGTGACCGCTTGCCGACCTTGCCGCTTCCATGCCGGAAAGTCCATCGGTAAGGCATACGGCTGCAGACCATGCCGCTAACCTGGCCGTTCTCGGTTTGGGGCATCGACATACTCGGTCCATTTCCAGGAAGGAGGGGTTGTAAATACTGCTCGTCGCAATCGACACCTTCACTAAATGGATCGAGGCCGAGCCTATATCAACCATCTCGACAAAGCGGCTAAAAGGTTCTTCCGCAATAATGTAGTAACCCGCTTTGGCGCCCGAGTCACCTCATTACCGACAACGGCACTCGGTTCACAAGCGAGGTGTTTCAGGCTTATTGCGAGGAGGTCGGGACCAAGATATGCTTCGCATCCGTGGCCCACCCGCAGAGTAATGGGGCGGCTGAGCGCGCGAACGGGCAGATCGTCCAAGGAATCAAGAAGAGAGTCTTCAAGAGCCTCGATCGGCATGGTCGTGCCTGGTGGACGAGCTACCCGCCCTCCTCTGGTCACCGCACCACGACGAGCCGAGCTACGGGAGACCCCTTTCACCAGATATGGCGCGAAGCCGTCCTACCCGTGAGGTTGTCCTAGGATCCCCAAGGGTGAACCTGGCCGATAGCATCGACGCAGAAAGCGGCGCCTTCGACCTCGACCTCGCGGAGGCGACTCGTGAACGGGTTCGCTATGCGATCCGCGGTTTACCTCGCAAGCTCTTCGCAGCACGCCGCTAAATCGGTACGACCAAGGACCTTGCACGTCGGCAATCTCGCTCGCGACGGGTCCAAGACCTGTCAAAGCCAACAAGCTAACGCCAAGATGGGAAGGTCCTTACACGGTCGTCTCAACAAAGACGCCCGGCTGTCCACCTCGCAATGGAAGATGGTCGAGAACTAGCTAGTACTTGGAACATCGACCAACTGCGTAAGTTCCATGTCTAACCACACCCGCTTTTACCTTTTTTAATAAACTTTGTCACCTTACCCTCCTATTCTTTCTCTCTCTTTCCCCTTTACCTCCGCAAAATTCTACGATTAAGCTCGACCCAGACAAAGTGTCAGGGGCAGGTCGGTCGTTGGGGCAAAACACCGTACGACAAGAGCTCGACCTCGAGGGCTTCCTTCCTCGTAAGACGACCATCTTTTTTCGCGGTAGACCTCCGCCGCAAGTAAAGATTCGCACAGGACACCCTTCTGAACGGTTCCGAGCTCAGGTCGGCCGGTGGGCGGCATCAACGCACCGTACCCTAAGGGCCACACGGTCTCCGCAGAACTCTACTCTGCCAACGAGGTCGTGCTCGCAGTCTACGCCCACGACCTCCGTTGGCGGCGGGGGGGCCATAGGGGTACCATGTGGCCACGACCTCGTGCAACTTTCGCGCGAGGTAGTCACTCCCTCGTACGATTAACTGCTAAGTCGCGTAAGGCCAAACTCCACCGAGTAAGGAACCACGGCACGAAACAAATCGTTGTCATCTCGGAGAAAAACAAAAGACGTCCATTAAAAATAACGCTCTTTCTATGTTCAACTGGGCGGTTTCTCCTTGAGTTTTTTACAGGTAAAGACAGGAAGAAGAAAATTACAGGAGGCCGGCACGCTTCTCGTCCTGCAGAGCGACGAGCTCGTCCCGCACCGAGTCAAGCTCGGACTCAAGGTCGAGCACCCGGCGAAGCTTCACGACCTTCGCTTGCCGCTGTCGAAGCCGCTGGACTCCTCCGTTCTTTGGTCGATAGTCCTTTCGGCGCTTCGAGCAGCGTCGCGTAAGGTCACCACCGTGGCTTCCAGGCCCGACCTTGCTTGCTCGCACCGGACTAGGCGCACCTGGAGCTCATGCACGGACTCCTCCACCTTCCGGCCGGATCTCGGCCTCGAGAAGATGTCAACTCGGCAACCCGGCGCCGAGCTCGCGATCTTGGCGTCTGCTCGGCTTGGTGTAGCGACAACTTACGGCGGCACGGTCGCGGCATGGAAGTCCTTCATGGTGGACTCCGGCTGCGCAGCAGGCGTTTCAGTCGTGGATCGAAGTTTTTGGTAAAAGCACATAAGAGTCGAGTACTTACCCAACAAAGCCGAGCCTCCGGCCCACGATGGAACAACTCGGCGGTCCTCCGCCTGCTCAGGCGTGCAAGGGATCCCGCCTTGGTCCCTTCTCCTTGATCGGCACGGAGGCTTGAGCTCGAAGCTCCCCGTCCCAGAAGGCGAAGGACCTTTGCCTGGGGACAACCTCCGCCTCCTGGAGAGGGACGGCCTCAAGAGCAAGGATCACCTCCCGCTCTTCTTCCTCCCGGGCAGAAGTTGCGCTCGGGGGCTCCACCTCCTCGACATCCAGGCCCTGGACTGCGGCAGCATCTCCGGATGCGGGGTCGACTGGGGGCACCGGGTCGGCGGCTGGGAGGTCGGTCTCGATTGGAGTGGCCTCGGTGCGGCAGATCCTCGCCGTCTGGAAGCTCCCGGCCGCTGCGATGGCCGCGCTCGACTCCCCGACCGGCAGGCAAGCCGTCACTACCTCGCCGGACGGGCTCTCCGTCGGATTAGGGTCCCCGACGCCGCCGGCTACTGGACCCGGCATGACGTCGTGAGCCCGGGGAGAGACCTCGGCGATCTCCTGAAGAGTCGCGGTGATGATGTCGCTGGCGCCGGCAGAGTCCTCGCGGGGAGTTTCAACGGCCTGCTCACCACCATCAGACCCCCCCGAGCCGTCATCCTCCACAACTATGATGTGGGGATGCCCTCCGTCGCGCTCGGGCATCGGCACGCGATCTTCCTCCGTGCCTCCTCTTCGGGAGACACGACCTCCGGTCCGGGGCTCGCGGCCAGACTCCCCACCTCGGCGTCGCCACCGTGGCGCCAGTGGGATTGGGCCTCATGACCTCAGCCCCCACTTCGACCTCGTCGCCCATGATGGCCTCGGCAGCCCGGGCAAGCTCCCTCTCTAGCACGAGGTCAAGAACATCATCAGCCATTGCTTCGAAATCCCATAACTCCGCACCAGCCGCCACCCCCACTATAGACGGTGTGGGGTTAGTGTGGTGCCGGAGGGGAAAGAGACAAACGAGAGGGGAATAGGAGACTGACCTCGCTCGGCGTCTGCTTGCTGAGCTCGGGCGCGGACAAGGAGGGCGGCCATGTCCTCGCGCGCCTTGTCGGCCCTGGCGACCGAGGGGTCGGCCTCCCCCAAGCCGACCTCGGAGATGGTCAGCGCTGGGCGCGGTTGAGGCGCAGCAGCCGACCTGCGGGACCTCGGGACCAAGGGGGCGGGGTCCAGCTCGTCCTTCTCCTCCTCGCGGTCCCCGGGAGCCGGGCTCGAGCTCACCCGCGCGAGCTCCGCCTGAAGGGCTGCGATCTGGCCCTCCAGTTCAACCTTTCGCGCCGGACCAGCCGCGGCAGCGGCCTCCTTCTTCGCCCGCGCGGCAAGCTGGCGCAAACGAGCCATCAGCTCGGGGTTGTCCCTGGTGTACTCATCCATCCACAATTTTAGTTCACTCACCTCCTGCCGGTCTGCATACTCCAAGTGCTGGCGGGGTGAGCGGTCGTCCGGGCCGGGACGCCTGCGTGTGCGCCTAGGCGGGGACGGCGTGGCCAACGGAGATCGAGCGCGGCGCTTGCGACCGCTCGTCCTTGGTCTTTCGACCCCGTCCCGCCAACTGCGATCCCAGCTGGGTCACGGCGACTTCGAGGGCAACCTTCTCCTGTTAAAAAAGAAAAAAAAAGGAAAACTCGAATGAGGTCGGAAAGCCCCCGGAAAAACCTGTCCGGACAAAAGCTCCGAAAGAAGTCCGAATCAGAGACTTACCGCCTCTGTCCGGTTAAGGACGTTGTTCGGGATCTGGCGGCCCTCAATGATTTCCTTGCCCTTAGGGGTGCCGAACATCTCGGACACCCTCGCGTCCACCCAGTCCTCTGGCGGAGCTGCGTACCAGCCAAAGAAGAGGTCGTGAGAACGGGCATCCTCTGCTCTGAAAAGAAGATCGGGGGTGATGACATACCTGAACGTGACTCGCGGGTGATGTCCTGCCACCCCTCGACCTTGAAGAAGGGATGCTCCCTCCTCCTAAGGGGTGATACCCGGTTCCTGACGTAGTCCCGGGTAACGTCCCGGCCGGTCAGCCCCAAGCACGTGAGCTCGTTGATTAGCATGAGGACCTTCTCCTCCTCGGGCTCCACGGGCGGTCGGGGTGTCTCGACGGCGCGACCTCTGGCACCGGAGTAGGAAAGCGAGCCGCCCTCTGCTTTCCTCGAGTAGAACCAAGAGTCGGCCCACCCGACACCGAGTCCTTGAGCGTGAAGCTCGGATACTCGTATGGGCGGGTGGGTCGAAGGCGGAAGTAGAGGCAGCCGGCCTGCGAAGGCGTGCCGGTACGCGAGAGGGTGTAGAAGTGGAAAAAGAGGCTGGGAGTGGGCTCGACGCCCACGAACCCTTCACATAGATGGGAGAAGATGGCCATGATGAGAATAGAGTTGGGGTGGAGGTGAACGATCTCGCACTCGCAGAGGCGGGGTACGGCCTCGACGAACTCGCCGGGCGTCGGAGCCTGTTCATGGCGTAGAGCTCGGTGGAGACGATCTCCCCCTCCTCCGGCTGCGGGCTCTCCTCGGCGCCAGCGGCTCTCCATGTGCCGGCGTCGAGGTACTTCGCCCGCTCAAGGATCTCCAGCTTGCGCCCGTCGAGCTTGCTGACGCCGAACTTTGCCATGAGGATGAGGAAGACGATCAAAGAGGAGGATGAGCGCCGAAGCAGAAGAGTATGAGGCGCAAAGAATCGCAAAATGGCCAAGTGAGTCTAAAAGATTCTCTTCGAGTGTTTTGAAAACTCCTCCAGGGAACGGGAAAGTAAAGGGACTTCCCGCCGTTATGATCGAGGAAACCCTAGAGGCACAGAGGGCAGTTAAGGCATTCGCCATCCGGGAAATGACACGTGGGCACGCAAATCGAAACCGTCCTGCCAGAGAAGACGGTTCGAACTTCCCGAATGAGGCTTCCGGGAGAAGGAACCGTTGAGAGGGGCCCACTTCTGTTCGCTCGAAACGCGACGAGCTGGAGCAACAAGCTCGTTCCCGGAGAAGGTTAATAGCTCGTTGGTCGCGGCAGTTGTTCGCCGCGGCAGAACCGATATGCTCGTAGAACGGTAGGCCCAAGGGGAAGGCCTTCCTTAGACCTTTTTCCCACTTGAACCTCGGGGGCTAGCTGTCGGGGGGTCGGGTAATTCCCATAAATTACCTCGGGTGCCACCAACGACCAAGCTCGCTCCCGCCCGAGCCACCAGGAGGTCGTTACCCTGGACAGGTTAGTTAGGACCTGGAAGGCTACGTGTTTCGGCCTGTTCCGAGCTCGGGCTCGGGTGGGACCTGGGATGCCACGTATTCCAGTCGATTCCGGGCTCGAGTTCGGGTAAGATGTACGAGCTCGGTGCCGGCTATCGGCCGACCTAACGTGATCTCGAGGTCGGCGGGAGTGGGAGTAACCGCCGAGCGTAACTTCCGCTAGCTGCTACGTTCCGCGGAGCGTGGGCGGTTGTAGGATCCACCGGTTGCCACGTTTGGATGAGGTCCAAACGTGGGATAGTGGGGCCGATGGAGTTCGATCCTTTGTAAGCTATAAAAGCGTCCCCATCATGAGGGGGATGGGACACAGACTGTAAGACAAGAGACATACACTCAGATACGTTGCAAGAGTATACAAGAGCTGGAGTAGGGCTATTATCTCTTTCCTGAGAGGCCCGAACCAGGAGTAAGCTAACGTGTCCACGCTCGTTGAAATCTGGTGAGCCGTTCCTTGAGTAATCCCTCACGCAAGAAGGGGTCACAGTTGGTCCCTCCACCAACAAGTAAGCTCGGCGGGGGCCTGTTCCCCAATCGTCGACAAATAATAATAATAATAATAATCTTTTATACTCCCGAGAGTAGCTATTTCCTATGTCGTATCTCATAACATAGGGAGTATCTCGCGTAATGGAGGGTATATATATGTGTGTGTAGTATACGAGTATATAAGACTAGCTTGGCAGTATTTGATTTTTTTTCAGACGTGGTGTGTGTGTGTGTATATATATATATACTCATTTTTATGTGCATATATAAATGTGTTTGCAAAATACGTAATAACTATGGGCTCCCTTGCAATTTTTTTGTGCACTTCACATTGAAGTATCTTATAATTAGTATATAAGTGTAACCAAAGTGATAAAGGAGTATTCCAAAGTCATTTGCGTGGTGTGTATAAGTGTAACCAAAGTGATAAATGAGTATTCCAAAGTCATTTGCGTGGTGTGTATAAGTGTAACCAAAGTGATAAATGAGTATTCCAAAGTCATTTACGTGGTGTGTGTATATATTTTTATTACAATTACCTGGGGCACCATAGTGCCTGATACTATGATCCAAAACAGGTATTTCCCCTATGTATTTACATTCAATTTTTTTTTGAAAATTTTAGGATATTGAGTTTAATCAGTTTACTAACTAGTTCAAACAAGTTTGAACTAAAATTCAAACTAGAATTTCTTTTTTTTATGATAGTTTGATTGTAGGTATGTGTTGATTTTATATATAAATCAGCAAAGCATGTGATCTAAATTCATTCAAATATTTGAATTTGGGTATATTTTTTTTCCAAGGTATGTGTTTCATTTGAATTGTTATAGACGAATATATACTCTAAAATTGAAAGTTTCAAAAAATATACCCGAATTTGACTTGAATTAATGCATTTAAAATTATGATGTGTGTGTATGGATGATAAAATCTATATAGATGGAAAGTAAAGCTTATACTATCACTTTGCACAGGTTGGCCGGTCATGGTTATTTATTACAAAATGAACACCAAATTAGTGATATGTGTAAGATTTTACTATTGAACAGACGCATAACATTTTATCATATGTTACAGTAGCGTGTTCTTTCATCCATATAATATTTTACTACAGGGTTGACAAACAGAACTAAATTCTTATACTGATAGTTCACTTTGTTTCAGTACTGCAACATCTTGAGTAATATCTAGTAAAGTATTATTTTCTGGATAGTAAAAGACAACATATCCTGTGTAAACCACCCTTATCGTGTAAGATTCATGAAAACCACATGTACAAATTTTCAAAAATTCTCAAAAAAAATTACCATACGTAGGAGAGGTGAGAATCTACAACACTGTAAAACTTGAAGACGAAAATCAATCTCATTTGAAAGTTATGGCTAAATCAAATAAAAAAAGATTTACGTGCAAACAAGAAAACACATTTATTAGATGGTTGATCACATTACCGATTGGTATACATGGATGGTTTGGATGAACTTCTCCGGTGTTACAACCATCGCCTAGAATGGGAAGGTCTGTGTGCACGCGTAAAATAGTGTTACTGTGTATACACACACAACCGCTCCTTTGTTATTGTACATGAAAGGCGCCGCGAAGTAGACGTAGGCGAGCAGCCAGTAGAAGTAGCAGAGGTGGCCGCGGTTCAGGTTGCTGGAGAACCAGCTCCGGCCCCTCGCCGCCGTCACTCTTGCAGATGCCCGACACGAGCGCGCTGCTGTGCTGAGCTTGTCGGGCACCTGGTCTAGGCCAAAAATATAGGGATTTTGATGGCCCAGCCATCACCGGCTCATGGCAAAAGGCCTAGACGTAAACACCCAGAAAAGTTCAGAAGAAAGAAACTAGTAGCAAAAGCTCAGGTGGTACAATTTTCGTAGCCAAAGGCCAGCAACTTGAAACCATTACGTACCCAGGCAAGTGGTCGCCCTGTGCTGATATCTTTAGCCAAACCGACCTCACTCGTTTTCCCTTGAGTAGCAGGGGTCGTGCACACTTACGGAGCGTTACAAGTTTGCACTGTTCAAACTCTGTCGTCATTCGCCGAAACTGCCATGTCCTATGATAATTCTGAGAAAGTGAGGACGAACTCTTAACCAGATTAATCGATATCATGATGAGTTAGTAGCCCGCACGCAAGTTAAATCGACATAGCTAGGATGCATGCATGCATGTTATTACTACACACTACACCATGTCCCCGGCCTATGTAGGTAAGGACACAGCCATGCGCGCGTATCGATCGACGCTGGAATAAGATCGCGAGCAAATTAAGCAGTCTGCGTTAATTTGAGCTGGTGATCAATTAACTGGCATCATTATCACACACACAGTGGAGTGCATTAGCTAAATGTGGTGTTAACTGGAGGACATAATAGTGACGGATACGGCGTGAGTTGCGAGCCGCGCGCGTGTTGCTTGCATGCGTGGAGAGCCCAGCACGGAACCACTGGGGATGGGGCCACGCGGAGCTCGTTCCGCGGCGTGCCGGCTAGGGTTAATTAAACCGAATTAAGGTTGAAAATTAAAGATCTGACGAAATCATTAAAAATTGAATAGTTTTAAAATTAAATCTTTTGAAAAATTTAAAAGTATATCAAAAGTTAACCGATTTTCACCAAAAATCGGTCGATTTTCTTCAAAAACAGGTTTATTTTGATCGAAAATCGACCGATCAATTGAACCTTTTTTAGCGGACAATTTTTTTTATCTATTTTTACCAGTTTGTTTGAAAACAAACCATATCAAAACGTTCAAAAATTTAAACCGGTTGGTAAACGGTTAATTAAAAAATTCAAAAAAATATGAGCCGTAAACCGGCCAAATTTTTTTTCTTCAGAAAAACTAACCTACGGGCTACGGTATACCTCTGAACCTCATGAAACTTATGATTTTTTACACTGAAACTCATAAAACTTAGCACTAAAAACTGATGAAACTAAACACTGAAATTCATGAAACCAGCACTGAAATTGATAAGTTTTATAAGTTTCACGGCTATACCGTTAGAACGGTATACCGTTCCCTAGTCTCCCTCGTTTTTTGTTGTGTGTGAAACCTGGTGCCGGCCCACTGGAAGACATCGATCTGGGAGCTAGCCTCCGGCCTCACCCTATAAATCGAGCTCGCGCCTCCCGGTTAGCTCCTCGCATCTCTCTCACAAGCAAAAGCTGTTTGGCTACGTGGTTTCTCTCCCATCATGGCCAAGGCTGGGCTTCTTCTGCCCCTCTCGCTTGCCCTCCTTATCTTGCTCCTCGTTGAGGTGAGCAAATGCTAATTAACTGGCCATCTTTAGCTGCTTAATCGGCACAGTTGTTGATTCCTAATCGACCCCAGTGTAAGCGCTTGTGTGTAAATAATACTGCTGCATAGTAAGCTTAGTTAGTTCATGCATGCATGCATGACATGGACAAACGGTTGTCTAAGTTGATTCGGCTCCTGATTGTTTTCTTCTTCTTCTTGATCTGCAGACCACAGCTCCCCACGGACAAGCTTACGCCATCGGTAAGTGCGTACATGAAATCCATTAATTACTGCTCCGGTGGACAGAACATAGTACAGTTGCTAATTAGTTTCTTGGGGACGAGCTAGCGACGTCGTCTATATATTATATACCTGATAGAGCGATCGAGATGATCAGATTAATCTCCGTCAATTCGCTTCTCTGTAATTAACCTGGCCCTGTGTACGTAGATTGCCCTGCTCGGTGCTCGTACCGGTGCAGCAAGTCGGGGCGGCCGAAGATGTGCCTGAGGGCGTGCAACACGTGCTGCCGGCGCTGCGGCTGCGTGCCGCCGGGCACCTCCGGCAACGAGGACGTCTGCCCCTGCTACGCCCACATGAAAACCCACAACGGACGCCACAAGTGCCCATGAATTACCGACGAGATCCCACCACCCCGACGATCTGCATCGCAATCTCATCATCGGAGCCAGCAATGACAACCTTATGACATATATATAGTACATATATACTCTACTTACCTACGGTTCAGTCGTCCATCAATCATTCTTGGTCGATCCCTGCAGCACTGCTACGGCTGTGAATTACCCTTGAAAATTAAAGAAACGTATATATGTGAGTGCCACTGCCATGCATGTGTGTGTGCATCGATCGATCATATATGAATAAACGAAGTGTTGGGGTTTAGTCGTTTACACTATCACCGTGGCGTGAATCGAACGAGGTATCCAGTAGTTGTTTCATCAAGCATTCGATGCATGGTTTGAGAAACTTGTTGTACTGGTATACCGTATACGTAGCAGTCTATTAGCACGACGTACCAAAAACTTGATGGGCGCATTCGTTCGTACGTTTCGGTGACAAAATTACTGGCGCGTACGGCCTAAAAAAGTTTGTTCGTACGCTATGTACTAACACGGGCGCTGCCGCCGCCTTGTAAGCTTGCTCCACGTGACCAAAAAAAAAAAAATGGCAGCACTGACTACCGACGCAGGAATAGTGCGTAGGTAGGCAGCAGCAGGCACGCACGGGCGGGTTTAGCAAAAAATGACAAGTACCACTTCCAATGCAAACAGAGAGTTTGTTGACTAAAAATGGTTTTAGACTATCTCCAACAGATTCTCTTCGGTCTTCAAATCTCTTCGCGAACATATCTCAAGTGCTCCAGCGAATTTTCTTCAGTTTTATGACATAAAGTATCACCATGTAAGGGATTAGGAATGCACTGAAACACAATCAGCCAGTACCGTGCCAATGCGATGTGCAAGTAATCATGCCGAACGTTGCTTGAAGGCCCAGGGAACAGAGCGAAAGTATGTCCAAATAATTTAGCGTGCGAACTGTGAAGTCTATCCTTCCGTGTCTAGTTAAAGTACAGATCAGTCGTGCGCATCTGTCGATCGTCGGCGCACTTTTCTAGTTTGAAACAAGTTGTTCGATCGAAGTCATCTGTAGATGCATGGATCGACCTAGCTAGCTTCTGGACAGCTCGAAAGCAAGTTTGTCGTGTGCCGGCTCAGTTACCCTCCTTTAATTTTCTTTACTTAGAGTACAATACAAGAACAATTACGATTACCCTCGCGGCCTCGCTGTTCAGACACTCGTTCATATCGACGCAAATTAAAGAGACGGGATCACGGGAGCAAAGTAGGGGTGAAAACGGAACGGAAAGTTCCCGACCGTTCCGAAGAAAAACGGAAACGGAAGCTCTTTTTCGGAAACGGAAACAGAAAATATCGGTACGGAAACGTAAACGGAAATTTTTTGTTGGAAACGGAAACGGAAACGGGAGAGCCAATTCCGGCGGAAACGGAAACGGAACGGAAATTCCGTATAAGTGAAACCGGAAACTAAAAACGGAAACGGGCCGGAAAGGGAAATGGGCTTGGCCCAAAAATGAGAAGAGAGTTTATATTTATTTTCGAATTAAAATAATTTCATAAATACAAATGGTTTTATATAAAATACTAAATAGAGTTCAAAAATTCCACAAAAATTCTCAAAAATACTTTGGAATATTTTGAACCTAGAAAAATTATTTTCAGCATAAATTTTTTATAAATAAATTAGTTTTATAAATCTAAAAAATGCAAAATAGTATTTATAAACTCCAGAAAATCCAAGATAAATCTCAAAAAATCATAAATGAACATCGAATAATAATATACAAATTTTAGGGTGCTAAACCTTTGTAGTTGGTGGAGCAATAGGATATCAATGATAATTATATGGATGAGGACATGATGATCTGATATGGGAGACAAATAATATGCCATTAGCTGACAAACTTGAGAAAAATTTTCTAGTGATATCAGTGAACATAGCACTATTCTTGTGTCCACCTTAGAGGTGGAATGGGCTATATTGTTCTTGTGGTCATGTATATTGTAATTCTCTATTATGTTCTTGTGGAATTTTTCGCTTTCGTTTCTGTATCCGTTCCGTTCCGTTCCGATTTCGTTTCCGTCCCTATCCGTGTCCGTATCCGTTTCCGGGGTTTCCGATTTCGTTTCCGTTACCAGTAAAAAATGTGGAAACGGAAACGGAACAGTCATTTACCGACCGTTTCCGTACCGTTTTCATCCCTAGAGCAAAGACTGTGTGACACTTCACAAAGTGCCCTGACATGATAAAGGAAGGAAGACGCCTCTGGTGCTAAAAAATGGTCAGGTGCATGCTTTGACCTGTCCTGCAAACACCGAACACTAGCACACTACCACACCGCTTGCTGTATGCGAAATCAGGCACAGTATGGCATGCATGCTGTCCACGCCGAGACTGTATCCGGCCAAACGATGTCCACTGCCCGGTGGTTCGATCCAGGTTCCAGGTTTCCGGCGTGTGGGCACCGGCCGGCCATCATGCTGTGCTGTGCTCCACTGCTTCCCATGATCCATGTAGGGTGTGTTTGGTTACCTGCACCATCCTAGCTTGTTTCGTATGAGCCATTCAGACTAGCCTTGGCCTGACTGAGTGGATGCAAGTTAAGTTGTTTGGTTGCTTGTTTGTGCATCTCATGGGCCTGCATTAGAGAGAAGTCTAATTTCTGTGTTTTCTCCATCCTGTATGAGTGGGTGCAATTGCATCCACCTGGCCAGGATGAACAGGAAACCAAACATGCGTCTAATAGATACAGTTGCATCCACTCATACGATTCAGGCACCATGCAGGCAACCAAACACACCCGTAGCCGAGCTTCCGGTGGGCATGCATATGCATCTCTAATGCATACAATATTTTCACATGATACCTCGCTTCATTGCACACCCAGCGAGCTACGAAATCTGAAACAGCTTGGCTGTTAGGACCGATCCTCTAATTCTGTTGGTTCGTGCGGACCATACAGCAACATCAATTAATTAAAGAAGGCGATAACACTACAGGATGACACGTCCTTGCAAGCTGTAGGACCGCTTGGAATAAGGGTATTCCAAGCAGTAGGACCGCTTGGAATTCTAATATCTACTGCTTTCCGTTCAGCTGCTTGTAAAAGTATTCCAAGCAGTATATACATTAAAAGCGGTGGTACCGCTAGTAAAACCGTTTTCAAAAGCAGTACTACCGCTTGGAATATTGAAATTTTAAAAGCGGTAGGACAGCTTTAACAAAAATTCCAAGCTGTACAAGTGCTTGCATTTAGCATTTCAAGCAACTCAAAAATTTATTACTAAATAATAGAAATACCGCTTGGAAAAATAATTGCATCAGTTTAATATTGTCGGTGTTTCGTGCACCGGCAATACGAATTTATGGTCGGATGGGGTCGCGCGCTCCCTCTCCCCGAATGGTCGACTCAAGGAGTCAGAAGATGTATACTGGTTCGGGCTGAATATCCCTACTCCAGTTCGTGCGGTGTGGATGTATTGATCTTTGGGAGACGGACAAGGGGTGTACAAGCGAGGCGGACGGTATTGTCCGATCCCTTGATGTTTTCGCTAGGAGTCGAGGCTACCTAGAAGATCGCTTTCTCTCCGCCCCCTCTCGGCCCCCGCCTCCTTATATAGACGGAGGGGCAAAGTTACACAGAGTTGGGAAAACTACGAGAAAGGGGCCTGCACGCCTTGAAATCTGGTTCCTGTCTTGTCGTCAGACCCTCGCCGTCCCCGAGGTGGTTGGTGGTTCTGTGATAGCTTGATCTTGCGTAGTCTTTATGCAGGTGGCGTGTTGCGTGGTGCTCTGTCGGCCTCGGTGGCTTTAATGGCGCTTGACATTGCCTTGGCCTCGAGCGGGCGTAATCTTGCGGCGTGCGAGCGGCGGGGCGGGGCTTGACTTCTTCGGTGGCTCTTCGGCGGTCTTGGGAAGGAGCCACCTACCTGGTACGGATGTCGTGGACGCCGTGCACACGGCAGCTCCTCGACACCGTGCGCCCCCACCGGTTCGTGGCGTCGGTGGAGTTTTGTTGTTCAGGCGCTTTATCCCTAGGCGGTCGGGTCCCGCCGACCTCCCGAGGTCGGAGGGCGCCGACCGCCCAGGGTCGGCCCCCGGCAGTCTGGTCTTTTCTGCGTGGCCCAAGCTGGCCTGGCCTCCGCATGATTGTCACCTGCTCGTGTTCCGGCTGATGGGGGTACCCATGGCATGGGTACTCGTCAAATATATATCCACTTAATAAATGTTCGTCAAATTTAAAATAATATCAAGCACCCATAACATACAATCCAAGCACCATAACATAAAATTCCTCGAGAAAGCAACGTACCAAAGTTTCATTATCACAAATCATCCACAGGTACAACATGTAAACATCACCAAAATATATAAAAGGCATTAGTACAAAGTTTACTCCACTCGCATGCATGTCACATACATGGACATATACCAAAATATAACTAGAGTGCAAAAGATACCCTTCCCACAGACATGGACATATCTATCCACATGTCCTATATATTTACACCAAAAGTATACATATGAACTAAACCACTCAACAATTCTCCTTTCTAAAGCCTGAATGTTCTCTTCCAATCTTTAACTCTCTCTCTCCTTCCCCCTTTCACCTGTAAAAATAAGAAGCATTTTCTTCTTAGAATGTGAAAGATGGCATCAAAGCAATTGTATATAGTGTACAGTTAATTGTATTATTTTATTTTGTATGTGCTATTCTGTAGATACTTGAGTGTCCTTGACATCAGCCAACTCTACCATGCTGCCAGCATATGTATATGATGTTTCTCTCAGAATAACAAAAAAAGTATGAAGCACTTACCTCAGTTGTTGATACCATTCCTAAGACCCGTCGTTGGAGCAATGCTAGCATGTAACCAAAGAAACCAGTAGCAAAAAAGCAAGGCAACTCCTGTGAGCATTCAAACTTGAAGTAATTAGTGTTTGTAGTTTTAGCAGGCTTTTTTCTTCATTATTTTAGGACATTTGAGCAGTGAATGTAAGGAATGTACCTAGAGGAAAACCAGCATCATACTGATATGCGCAATCATCCAACTGGAGTGGAATCTCCCGAATTGCTTGGTTTCCTCTATCATTGAATAATTGAATAATTCCACATAAGGTAGCTTATAGCCAACACAGCTATGAATAGTACAAATACTTATGAATATGCTTCAGGAATAGTAAAATACAGAGAACTGAAGGAATATTTGTCATTGGCCTGGATATGCATCATCAACATTGCATGGCAAGTGTTTAAAAAAATATCTAGAAGGGCATGGATGCAAACTGTAGAGTTATAGCAAAAACAGTACAAAAATTGTTCCACTTTCACCAATATCATTTAGATAGATTAAAAAGCTCGGAAAGACAAATGAGTTTATAACATAAAAGCCTTCGAGTGAAATTAAATATAACAGAAGAAAATGATAGAAATTGAGCATTCTCATATCTAACTATCTAACACTTGTTAACCTAGAGTTAAGAGGTAATTACCCAACATCCAACAAATCAGTATAGTAACTGCTGCAAAACTGGCAACTGCTCTAACAAATACTGAGATTCTAATTCTCTGGTTCTATTGCATCCCTGATGACAAAACATAATGAGTTGAAGCAGTGATTATTGAGCTAGAATTGATATTGAAATTTAATGTGTCATCATCAAAAATAATTAGTTGTTGTACCAAAATAAGATGTACTATTTCATACCTTTTCAGGACTTGGACCTTGTTTGGACAAACGTTCACCCTCCCAAAGAAGTCTATGGATCACTACAGGTGTCTTCAATGCTACCTGTATGTTACAAAAAAGGCATAAAGAAAATCAACTGCCTGCTTATGAAATTCTCACTGCTTTACACAAACAAGATAGATCACTGTTGTTTAAAGTTTACCAACCAAGAAAAGGAAAATAGCAGTCACTTGAGATTCCTAACCTTAGTTCTTTGCATGAACTTCATAGATAACCTGAATAAAATCTAGCAATTACAGGCTAGAAAGTCTAAAGTGTCTATAGAAGCTTAAGCAAATTACCTCGATACTCTTCTTCCCAAACCAAGTTCCAATAAGACATTCCTCCTTATCATCTCCAGGATACATATATTGTAAGATGTAGGAATTAAAAATTTTGGAAACCCACAAACATGAGAACGTTTGGAAGGCTAGAATATTCAAAAGGTGCTTAAAATCAGAAAAATGGTGGCATACACACAATAATGTTACAAGGACTACTGCTCAGAATGATAAGCCATTTAGTGTAGAGAAATTACCTGCAAACTGCTAGTGCAATTCATCTAACCTGACTAATTAATCAAGGTACAAAGCTACAAATTTGGTTTCAGAAAAAAGCTACAAAGCGTTTCTAGTTATAAATCTCCCTTCCCATAATCAAGGTATCATGAAACATCATACAAATCTTTCTTGTTATGCCCTAAAAATCTTTCTTGTTATGCCCTAATATATAACACTAAGAGAGGTGCTTCTATGCTCTTCCTTCTAGTACAAGTTGCACAAATCTTAAAGCAAGCGAAGGGGTAAGTAATCACCATCTACTCTTTATTCATGCTTTAATAATTGTGCAATTTTTAAAAGAAAGAGCATAGAAGCACCTGTCTAACACTAAACCGTTAGCATATCTCTTAAGTTTTGCATATTTTTGCGTAGTACAAGATCTCTGTTGGCGTTTAAATTCATACACATGCATCACCACCACTTACTCAACTTTGTATATTACACAATTCAACTTGTGTCACGCTAGTAAAACCAAATCCTTTACCTCTTCTCATAGAGGAGCGTGGAGACGAGGCTAGCAAAGGTCTACGTCTTAATGCCCCTCTCCAATGCAAAATGAATACGCAGATTGAACTACAATACATATCAAACCCAAAGTAGCAGCTCAATTAACATATATTGAACAATAAAACTTGTAGGCAAATAAGAGGGTATTTGATCTTCATATACCTCAATCTGCCTGATGAAGATTGCCGACCCTAGCTGCACCTTGCTCGTTCAACCTGCTGCCTGCAACTCTACATCAGGAGAACCAAGAGAGAGTGGAGAGTCTGAAGCCGACGACGGTGCGGTGGACCACCGGCTCCCCGCCTGCTCGTTGACTCCGACACCGGCTCCCCGCTGCGACCTCGCCACCGGCCACCGGATCTCCTCCCCCTGTGACCTGGCCGCGCCCCCACGCTGGTGACCTGGCCGCGCCGCCGCGACGGCGACCTAGCCGCGCACCCTCTGCTCCTCGACTTGGCTGCGCCCCCCACGCGCGCCGGAGGCCTGGTCTGCTCCCCCACGGGGCGAAGACCTGGTCTGCGCCCCCACGCGTGGCCGGAGAACTGGTCTGCTCCCCCGCGTGCGCCGGAGACCTGGTCTGCGCCCCCCACGGGCGCCGGAGCCGAAGGTGGAGACCGGGGCGATCCCCTTCTCGATCTACTCCCCCCAGCGCAGCCGCCAGCAGCTAGTTCGATCGATCTGTGGAGAGCGGCGCTAGGTTATTAGGTTATGAGAGTGGGGATTTTTCTAGTTGCTATGAATCGGTGAATCCATTTGTGATATGAGCGCCCGAACGGGTTTCTAAAATTTTTAGCATCCCGCGCGTGCGAGCTGTATACCCGCTAAAATAGTATTGGAAGCGGTTGAACCGTGTCGGAAATATTTCCACAGCGGTTGTGCAGCTTTTGATTAATTTTTAAAAGCGGTAGGTCAGCTTAGATAGCTTACTTTTAAAAGCGGCACTATAGCTTTTAATTAATTTTTTTTTCCAAGCGGTAACTCAGCTTTTAATTATTATTTTTCGAAGCAGTAGTACCGCTTGTGCCAATGGGTCATCCTGTAGTGTAATGGCCGTGCAACGGCGGAGTCGGGTGTCAGCGAGTCCGCGCGACACAGGGGGGCTTGCACGACCGCGTTTGTCGGAGCCAACGAAGGAGGCGTCGAGATGGATCGACCATCTGTGACGGCGATGGTGGGATAGTGCAAGGCTCGCGTGATATATAGTAGAGAGCCTGGGCCGTAGTGGTGCAGCGACAGCGATAGTAAAGTGCATTTCAAGATGAATTTACATGTATGATTTTTATCAATCTAATCTAAATATTTAAAAAGATATCGATAGCTAAACTTTTAAAAGTTTGTCTGCACGCATCTCAAACCGGCTACTATTTGTGACCAGAGGGAGTATTTAACATACGGTCTTATATACAGCTTTGTACTATGTGACAATCTATTACTCCCTCCGTTCATTTTTATAAAGTGTATTTTGATTTTGCATAAGGATTAAGGTTGTGTTGAAATAGAAAAATGTATAAGAGAAAATCACTTAGATGCTATCACTTAATTGTCTTGGAAGATAAAAATATACTTTGTGTGGATGGTAATGAATAAATGCATATTGAGAGAAAGAATAAATAGAGAGAGGTGCTTCTATGCTCTTCCTTTTAAAAGTTGCACATTATATTTACATGAAAACATTATATTTGTGAATAAGACCATTCAAATAATATGCCTTATAAAAATGAATGGAGGGAGTAATTGTAAGAGATGTTATTTATATACGATCTATCGTAGGAGTTATTTTTAATTTTTTGTACGATGATATAAATATGTATTACAAAAACCGCTGCCTATACTCCGTATCTCTACTATTCTAAAGCAGCACTTGGTGGCAGTGGTCCGTTCTTCCCACGTCATTAATTGCCCTACTTAATTGCCCTGCTTAATTGCCCTACGCAGTTAAACGAAGCGCGCTTTAATTGGCCGCAAGAAACGAAGCGTTAAAGATAGATATTTGATTTTGTGAAATAATTTTTTTTATTTTTTAATCTTTATTTTTCGTTATCAATTTTGTTTTTCGTAGCAACGCACGGGCATGTAACTAGTATCCCAATAAATCTGGGTGTTTCAAGCAATTAGCACGAAAGCCCAAACTGTAAGAAGAACTCGACAAGTTTTTTCCCCCTTCGTCCATATTCTGTGTGCCAAAACAACCCAGAAAATATCAAAAATAGCTACTCGCCCCTCCGGCGACCGGCTCTTATCCTCTTCCAAGTCTTCCGTCCTTTTCCTCACCTCTCGACGGCGCGACGATAGGCTTCCCCGATTGTCCCAAATTCCCTCGCCGACATCATCGAACCCGCTCCGACGAACACGCCTCCAGGTCTCCTTGCACCGAAACACACCACCTTGAAGGAATCCTTCTCTCAAAGTCCTCGTCGCCGTCCTCCGCTCTACTGCACTGGCGTGGAGTGGAGGCTGGAGATCCGTCCGGTCCGGACCTCTTGACTTCTTATCTTGTTGGTAAGAAAGCCCTAGCTTCGCTTGGATTGTTGTTCTAAGATTGATTCTTTGTTCTGGAATTTTCTTTGCTGTGAGCAATCTAATCCGAATCTTTCTTTCTGGGGTGGATACTCCGATCCCTCCAATTTATCGCGGATCTGTTCGCTGCGTGGTGGGGTATTAGTACAAGTTTATTATCCAAAATTTGGGGGGGGGGGGGGGGGTTTAATGAACCCCCATGCCCCACGTTAACGAGAATCACAGAGCTGAGGCTATAGAGGTGCTTCCCATATCAACGCAGTTTAGAGAGCCTCTCTTGATATGGCGCATTTTGGTAGGGCGCATTTCTGGAATTTCCTAGCCTCAATATTTAGGTGCAGAAGGCTTAATCGTCTGCTCATATGATCTATCTAGGTACTCTATTTGCATTCGCATATCCTGTTTTTCATCTTGCGATGGAGAGCTCCATCCTTGCTTCCGATGTGTCACGGTATCTCTCCCTTTACTCTATTTTAATACTGACATCTTATCTGAGAAAGTGGCGAATTTTGTGTTCGTATCCATTGGCACCCTTGATAGTTGTTTTGAATTATCAGGCATCTTAAAATTGTATGCAAATGTCTAGCTAATGCTTCATCCTTGTCATTGCCAACACGCAGACCAGTATGTTATTTCCTGTTTCTTTGTCTCGGGTGTTTTTTTGTGTGTGCAAGATGCTGATGCGCTGTGTTGTATGGATTTGATTCCTAGACATGATCCTAGTAATTTCCTGTCAAAATTTCCCACTTGGATAACAATCATTACAATTTGTCATGGACCACCCCTTTTCCTATGATTGAGCAGATGCAATGGGGACTGATGCTACTACATAGCATACACCCTTGATGCAGCATAGTAGCTAACTCGCTATTATCTACTGACACATTAAACCTGTTCTTTTAGTCAATATTTAATTTGAAGCTCACATTGTATATTTCGTTACCTCATCAGTTATTACCAGAGCAATATTGTTATTAGAACTTAGAAGTGTTCCTGCTGTATGTAGCAAGATTATGACTACTTAAAATTTTGTCTGCAAGTTTTGTTGGGATCGATTGTTTGTTTCTGGCTTGGTGCTACGTAAACACTACTATTCTATATGCGTCAGTCACACGAGATATTGCTTACAATGATAGTTTCAATGAAACTTGATGTTCGGATTGAATCTTTTCTAACAATTGCTCATTCCATTGCAGTAGTACCTTGCAGTTTTGGCTAGACAATCATGAGTCTTGCTTGTCTCGTATGTCATGGCATGAGCAGCCCCTCGCACTCTCTTAGAAGCTACTCAGTGTCAAGTTCGGAGGAGGAGAACCGATGTGGAGCTGTTGTTGCCTGCTTAACTCGGAGAGTAGCGCCGGCTGGATCTGCTGCTAGTGTAGGGACATCAAAGGTGACCCCATTTCCACCGATGGTGACTGGTCAGGGCACTGAGGGTGCTCCTCGCCTTCAGCGGAGCCGTGCTGTGTCCAGGGACCTTGTCAGGGACTGGAATTTTGATGAAGCCATTGTCACAAACTAGAGTAGCTATCAACAGTTCCCAGTTGAACTTTGATGCGTCGGGAGGAGATTCTATCATTTAGTGTACATTTTTTGCTACTATACTATATACATCTGGGAATCCATGTCGTATATCGATATTGATTCAGTTGCTGGGAAAATGCTTAAGAGTGATGATGCTTTTCAGGAGCAGTATTTGGTTCAGTGCAGTTCAGTATGATTGTCAACCTGTGTAGTTAGAACTTCTAAACATGGAAATTTTTTCCGGTACTTCTCTGTATATTATGAATGACCTAATATCCTGTAAGTGCTTGGAAATGGCCTTTTGATGTATCCTATAAGTGCTTGGAAATGCCCTCTTGATGTATCTATTGACATACCCACATGGTAATGCTGCAGTGGTCAGTTTTATCAGCTCTTTCTGAATCTCTCTGTCATGCATAATGTGATGCCTGCATCAGAGGTTATTTACTTTTTTCGCTGATAAAATGCTGAAAAGCTCCAGGCCAGAACATGGAGTTGGGAAGAGAACAGAATTGTACATAGGTGATTATTTCTACGTGACAATAGACAGGGAGAAGATTGCACAAACGACCTTGACCTAGCTGCTTATTTGTCCAATGAACAAAACAACCATTTCCCACTTCAGAATTTTTTTCAAAAAAAATAAATAAATAAATCCGATATCTAGTTTTTCAGGTAAGAACATTGCTGAGTTCCTTTGTTCGCGGGCACAAGTATAAATTCCGAACGCTTTAGATACAAACACCAAATGAAAATTTGAAGGAAAGCAGATTCTCTGCAAATTTTCCGAAAAGATAAAGGAAGAGGAACTAACTTTTACGCCAATGGCATGTGTATCTAATATGATAAAACAGTGCAGGTGAAAATGCCCTTGGTCCTCTACTGGCTAGCGTAGGCTGCGTAGCTGGTTTCGTTCAACGCAACATGCTTCTTTTATCGTTTCGGAAAAATTGTTAACACCCTTGTCATGTTCCCAGAGAACAAGCGCGACCTACAAAGCAATCCACAACAAACATATGATATGAGACACACACTCGTTGATCTTCTAGATTTTTTTGGGTGGAATATAACTTTTTTTTTTGAAGATCGGTGAGGAATATATCTAGATCGATGTATTCAAAATCTGTGTAATCCTTAACTGAGCCTTTTCTAACAGGAACATGCAGAGGGACTCGGTCCTTGAAAGCGCCATAACCTTCTATCTCATATTCGTTGTAGGAGCTCGAGTGTTTGTTTTTACTTTGAATTCTCTAAAAACTGATTCTAAGGCCTTGTTTCGCAAAGCTCCAGCTTCACCAGATCTATGGAGCTAGAGCTGTAGGTATATTAAGAGTGTTTAGTTGGATCATTTTGTTTACATTTGCAACGGTATAGACATGACTAGGGAACGGTATACCGTTGCAACGGTATAGACATGAAACTTATGAAACTTATCAGTTTCAGTGCTGGTTTCATGAGTTTCAGTGTTTAGTTTCATCAGTTTCATGTTTTATCAGTTTTTAGTGCTAAGTTTCATGAGTTTCAGTGCAAAAAATCACAAGTTTCATGAGTTTCAGAGGTATACCGTTGCAACGGTATACCGTTTTTTAGTTTTTCTATAAAATAAAATATAAACTTAATTCACTTTATTTTAGCATACAAATTTCATATCTGAGGTGCAGCTAGAATCTGGAGCTCTGCCAAATAAGACCTAAATTATGATAGTAAAAAAGCCGATTCTCTAAAAGCTAGAATCCAAAAGTACATATGAAGTGGATTGTGGATTCTAGTGTATATGGATGGCTGGATTGTGATAATTGATTTCTAGAATTGGGTTGTTTATTTTTAATTGAGCTGTTAGGGCTAGAATCTAGAATCAAAAGTAAAAACAAATAAGTCGTAAATCGATGAACAAATAGAGGCACCCTGCAAATTTACAACAATTTCATGCCATACTTTTACTTTGAGAAAGTAAATTAATTACAATTGAACAAAAAACAAATTGTAAGACATGAGAGACATCTCCAAAAAGGAGTCGTAGAGCTGTTGTTAGATGGCATCAATTATTTGACTTGGGCGATGGATCTAAAGACAAATTTGATGGGTAGAGGTTTTGGTGCAACCATCAGATGAAAGGTGCTTAACAATTATGACATATTTCTTTTTAGGAGCATCTGTTAGCGTTTGAGCTTGTGGTAGTAACATTCAGAGCACGTTTGGTGCTGGGGTGTTACAACAGCGCATCACCAACAAAAAGGCGACTGATGTTAAACAAGTCATCGGGTACCTTAATGGTACAAAAGATTTTAGTTTGATATTTCAAAAAAAAATCAAGATATGATTTTAATTGCATACACAGATGTTGGCTATTTGTCTGATCCCTACAGTGTTAAGTTACAGACATGATTTGTTTTCATTTATGGTGGTACAGCTATTTCATGGAAGTCTTAGAAAAAGACTTTAGTCGCCACTTCCACTAATTATTTTGAAATAATTTCTTTATATGAAGCATCACTTGAATGCGTATGGATTCGCAGAATGATTAACCACATACAAAGTTCATGTGGTATTAATCAATTAGAATCTCCTACCATTATCTATGAAGATAATGCTGCTTGTGTTGCTCAGATGCAAACATACTATATAAAAGAGTAATATAACAAAACATATTGTTCATAAGCTACTTTATCCTCACAAACTTTAAAAGAGTGGTGAGATAAATGTCTTGCAAACGAAGTCATGTGAAAATCTAAGCAATTTATTCACTAAGTCTTTACTGACGTCCTCATTCAAAAAATGTTTCCAGGGGATCGGTACAAGATGGCTCCGTGAGTTGCAAGGTTTAGGGAGAGTTAAGCCTTGAACTAAAATATGTTGCACTCTTTTTCTTTATGAATTTTATATAAATAATTTCTCATAGAAGGTTTCTAATGAGGCAACATTGAATATGAACTTATGCCATAAGGTTGCTCCATATATTTTTCCCATTGGATTTTAGAGGAGTTTTAAATAGCATATAATTATGAGAATGAATTTCTCATATTTTTCCCACAGGGTTTTTAGAAAAGTTTATCAAAGTACATAAAGACTGTGTTATTCGTCCAAGGAGGAGTATTAAGAAATTTCATAATGCAGTTAAGTGGATGAATATGTGTCTTTTGAAATATGTGTCTTTTGGAAGAGATGTCTTTTAGAAGAGGTTTCTTTTAGACACATCATTTCCCTTGTATAAATATGTAAGCACTTGTACAATAAATTATTCGTTGTTCATTCTCTATTCCATTCTCGAGTTCAATATCTACTCTAATTTAAACACTTTGAACTTGTCCGTTGCCCACCACTAGGTCATCTCTCACTTGGTAGGGTCAAGCGGCGAATGAACTCTATATTAAAGCATGCAATCGCATATGTATTCCTAGACAGGTTGTATATAATTAGAAAGAGGTTCTGCTTTTATTAGAGAAAAGGTCTTGCTGTATTACCAAAGTAATCACGTCATTACCTGTAATCAACATAATTTTGAGGACATGATTGTCCAGTGCAATTCATATTTCCTCGTATGAGATACTCAGATCCAACGCCCAACAACTTCCGAAAAAGGCTTCTCATGGATCTCCGACCCTTTATCTCTCAACCCTTTGCGCACCCGGCTGCGCTAGCTTCCCTCGCCCTCCCCGTCACACCCACCCGAAAAAGGCGAACGAATCAGGGAGGAGTCTCCCCTTCCGCCTCCTCATCCATGGCGGCGCCGAGCTGGATCCGGCCGCCACGCGCGACCCTCCTCCTCCTCCTCATACTCGCCCTCCACCTCTCCCTCTCCCTCGCCGCCCACTTCGAAGGCTTCGACTCCGACGACCTTCACTCCCCCGCTGCCGACCTCGCCGCCGCCGACGATGACGAGGAGGGACTTGACCTCGACGTCGACCTCCCGCCCCCTCCGCCCATCTCCCTCTCCACCTCCGCTCCTTCCCCTCCCGTCACCACCACCTTCACTCCAAACCCTAA
Source organism: Rhipidocladum racemiflorum (assembly GCA_036346355.1). NCBI lineage: Eukaryota > Viridiplantae > Streptophyta > Magnoliopsida > Poales > Poaceae > Rhipidocladum > Rhipidocladum racemiflorum. The sequence goes on along the minus strand of CM070578.1, from coordinate 10,591,807 downwards.
CCCCAGCCAGACCCCCACGCCCACGCCTCCGAACCCCACCCCGTCGCTCGATCTCTGGGACGAGGACGAGTTCGAGGGTATACCCGTTCCAGAAGCGATCCCCGACGAATCCTCCACGCCGGCCGAAGTCACTCCTTCAGATCCCTCCGCTGAGGCCGCGGCCGAGGCGGCGCCGGCCCCGCCAAGGCGGCCGGCGGAGCTGCTCCGCGCGTACTCCGTCGAGATCGCCTGCGTCAGCTTCCTGATCTGCTTCGTGCTCAACTACTTCACCGGGAAGCGGCAGAACGAGGCGATCGCGCTGGCCTGGGCCACCAAGTTCGCCACCAGAGACTCCATCTTTGACAAGAACTTCAGCCTCCTCGGCACTGGCAACGGCAAGGACACGCCCCTCCTGCTGAAGGAAGGGCAGGACGTGTTCAAGTTCTACGCCAGTGGGAGGCGGTTCTGCCAGGGGATGCTCGCCACCATGGAGATGCGCGCCCGGTACGACCTGCTGTCCAAGCTGGTGGAGCTCGTGTTCCCCAGGAAGGACACCATCACGTTCGAGGTGGTGATGAACGACGAAGTCATGGACCACGTGGTAGTAGCCGTTGCAAGGAAGAAGGCAGCGAAATCGATGCAGAAGGAGGAGAGGGACCTGCAAAAGTTTGCTAGTGTTCTCACTTCGGCTCCTGCTGGGAGGAGATGGTTCACGGATGAGCTTGCGGTGGTGGCGGAGTCGAAGGAGGTTGCTGGGGATATGATCACTGATGCTGTGCTAGATCAGGTAAGGATTTAATTGCTTGCTTTCATTCAAAATTTTAGTTTTGTAGAGTCAGCTGAATTGGGTAAATGTTTCCTTAGGTAATATAGGTAAATCTCCTTTAAATGAAGCTATTGTAGCTTTTAGGCCCATTCCTTTTAGCTTCCGCACAGCTTCTGCCAAAAAAAAAAAACAGATTATTTTGCCGAACGGGAGGATTCTAGACAGCTTCTCTGAGAATCAGAAGCTGTCCTCTACGTAGAATCAAAATTCGACTCGAACCTGATTCTCACTTATTCTTGCTGATTCTCGTCGGTCTTGTTCAGAACCTAGAAGTCGCAGCTGAGTCGGTCCGATTATCCCAGAATCAAAAGCAACTTCTCCCATAATCCAAAATCCATAATCCAGAAACTGAAACGAACTGGGCCTTTGAATTGTTTTAAGGCCCTGTTTGTTTAGGCTTAGGTTTTTTGGCTTATAGCTTAAAGCGAGCTTTTGGGCTTGAACAAAAGCAATCGGCTTTTATGCATGGTAGAGATGGGTAATTTCACAATAACTTCAATGGCATTAGTTTAAAACCAATTCTCAATAAGCCAAAAAAGCACCTCTCTGGTGGCTGGCTTTTAGTTATATGAAGGCTTTTGGCTTTTGAAAAAGGCTACATATCTTGTGCACATATCCATCCTGTGCACATATGCAATAATTAAATCCGAGCCGTCCAGATCTCATCCAACGGTGGCTCTATCAGGGTGGAAATTGCAAATCTGTGCACATTTTGCAATTTCCACCCTGATAGAGCCACCGTTGGATGAGATCTGGACGGCTCGGATTTAATTATTGGATATGTGCACAGGATGGATATGTGCACAGGATATGCACCCTTTGAAAAAGCCCAGATAAAAATCTACTCATTTGTTTAGGCTTTAGCTTTTTGGCTTTTAAGCTGATGAAAGGTCAAACAAACAGGCCCAAGAATACATCCAAAAGGAGAAAGAAGGAATAATTTCTCATTTGAGAAAACCCTCACACTTTCTTGAATTATGTCATTAATTGTTGGCATGGAAATCGGATAAAGTGTAAAGGAGATAGTTGTAAATTGAGCTGAGTTTCTTGCTTTCTGGGGAATTGGCATCAGTTGAATTCCCATGTTTATAAATTATAATTACTCTTCATCTCTTCCTTGTAAGATATTCTATTGGTGCCAGTGCCATATTATCAAGTGATAGGAAAAAGCACCTGTTTTTTTGGTAGTAATTTTATGACTGCAGAAGTGTGGTACCATGGCGATGGATTTTACATAAGGTTTTATCAATTTTGAACATGCCATATTTGTCAATGTTCTTTTGGTACCTTTTGCACATTTGGAGATTTGTTACATAAGGAAGCCTCATTTGGATAGGGAAGGAATACCTTGAACTATGGTTATCACGCCGTCCCAGCGAGGTGAGTCGCCGTCGGGGCGTCTGGACACCTAGGTGCCTAGGCGACGATTAAGCGACCAAAAAAGTCCATTAATATCAGTATATCACCAATACATATATGGTAGTATCAGTGTATTTCTCTCTATCTTAAATCCCCTTGGCCCATTGCTGGCCCACTTGGTGTTGGCCTAGTCGAGCGGCCCGCTGGTTGACTCCCTAAGCACCCCCCCTCTCTCTCTCCATTCGACACCGCCCCTCCACCCCTCCTATCTTGCCCGCTCCTACTCTCACCCCTTGCGTCGCCCCTCCTCCCCCCGAGCACCGACTTCCCCTCTGAGCGCCGCTCGGATATAGTTGTCCCCGTCAGGGGCTTGGTGCTGCCCGATGCCGGCGGCTTCCTCTCATGTACCGCCGCCACCTCTTCCAAATCTGGCGACTCCATCGCCTCAGACCTCACATCGTCGCTCGGATTTACCCGATCCAACAGCGGTTGCGACGGTGGTGGCAGCAGCGACGCAGACAGGCGGTGGAGGTGACGAAGGTGGCGGCGCCGCAGTGGAGCTCCCTTAGCCTCTCCTCTCCATGCGCTAGGTGCGGTGGCACTTCATCTCGACTTTAGTCCCCATCCCCACCCCTTATGCCTTCTCCCCGCACCCTCCTTTCCCGACTAGGCCAGGCGAGCGGTTTTGGCGGGCGGCCGCCGACGGCTGGACACCTAGGTGTCGCCTTGATAACCATGCCTTGAACTGATTCTTTCATAGTCATAGTTCAATCATGCTGGAGTTCTACTGAAACCACCATCATTTTGATGATTGAAATAATTCCAATTTTTTAATGCTACAATAACATTCTGCTCATTTTATATGTACTCTGCCATTGAGAAAATTGTATAGAATATTTGTAATTAAGGCCCTACTTAGCTTGGCTTAGGATTTTTTTCCCCATAAGCTGGCTTAATAGTTAATACACATGCTGCTTTTAAGCCAGATAAGCTACCTTGTAAGATATGCTCAACCGCAGCTTTTAATCCCCAGGAGCCACTTCCTGCCAGCTTTATCTTACTTTTTGAAGTAAATTTAAGGGTAGGTAAGATCAAAAGCAAGCTAGTTCTTGGCCCTAGAACTAGTCAACTAGCTATAGGACAAATGCTTAAAACAATCAATAGAACCTACTTTGAGGGTTTTTATATTTAGTGTGCCTTTACCATAATTGAGCAATGCTATACAGTGGCCTACATCTAAATAACATCCTGACAATTCATTGTCTGCAGGTTCTTGGTGACAAGGCATTTGAGAAATTTGGGAAGTGGTTCATCTCACTTCATTTTTCAGATCAATTGACAGGCTCTTACAAGAAGGTCCTCACGTTCAAGTTTGTACTGCCAGATGCAAACAACATGGCTGAGATGACAAGATTAGTTGCTCTTGTGCCATACTACATTGATTTGGTTGGACGTTACAAGCTCAGCCCGCATGTAAGTATCCTCTTTATCTCTTCCTATTTGTTGATAATCCTTTTTCAGTTATATGGTATAATTCTTCGTATCCATGCTAATGGCAGGCTCGCTCGAAAACTGAAGCTGCTAGAACTAAAGCTGCTCACGAGTCTTTCAGGGAACTTCAGAGTGTCAGGCAGGAAGCTCTCCAGAAGAAGAAGGCCGAAAAGAAAAAACTTATGGAAGAGGCAGAAGCCAAATTGAGCGCTGAGGCACTCCGCAAGAAAGAGGATAAAGAAAGGTCTCGGCAGATGAAGAAGGCGATGCCCAAAGTTAAAATGCTCCGTTCTTAGTAACATCAAGAATCTGTCGCAGTCATTGGATTTTGCTATTCACTCTGATTAGCCTATAGTTCAGCATCTGCTAGACTCTTTTAAATGTTCCAATCTTGGGCCATCACATTTCCCTGTTCTGAGAATCAAGCAAAAGGAAATAGGAGAAAAGAATCCCCTCTGGTGTTTTACCTTTGTCGCGGCGTTGGAAATGCTGATGTGTGATCTGTTGCAGGCTGGTTGGATATGTGCCGGAATGACGCCTAGCTCAATTCGCCCCACATTAGTTCAGTTTAGTTTATCTGAATTGGCTATGCAGCAGCTCATTTGTGAGAAAACTTGAATGCACTTCCATGATTTGCTGTGTGTGTAACATGTTATATGCTGATAGATCTGTAGTCAGAAACTCGAGACTCAAGAGCTTTCATAATTGGGTCGATGTGCTGGCTAATATTCATCTATGCATACCTTCTACTAGTAGAAACAATCATACCATGTTTTGTTTGATTCAGTGGGTCGTATTATACATGGAATTGAAGGAAATCAATTTGTTGGGCTATAATTTGGTCTCCAGTCTGATGACGATGTACTACTGTTTATGCCACTATGCCGTGTGTAAAAGATGCTCTGTAATGCATGACGAACCTTTGGGCCATCTAATCTATTTTTCAGGCCCGTGCATCGTGCCAGTACATAGTATTGGCGCGTTGGTGCTAGACTGCTAGCGGCATCGGCGGTAGTCGTCGACGGCAGGATAGGAGGAAGCGGGAGCAGGAGATCACTGAATCTTGAGCAAAACTAAACACATTTCGACGAAGATACCAGTCTCGATAATCAGTGGCGACGCCAGGAATCGATAGAAGGTAGGGCGAACTTGCAATGGTATATGAGCATAGGCGTTTACGTACCTAGACGCCTAGACTAAGCGGTATAAAGTGCATACATGCCTTCGAGTTCGGCAGAAATACTAGTGAATATATAGGGCAATCGACACAAGATCATTCCCGGTTAAAAAAAAAAGATCCTTCCCCTGTACTTTGCTCGCCGTCGGCGAACTGCCCAAGCCGCCTAGTGATGCCTCCGCTCTTGCCAACAGTGGAAGTTTGTATGTACCGTATTGTGCTGTGATTGGACAAACAATACAAGTAGATGATACATTGTGTATCGCCACTAGCATGCAGAAATTATGCAGAGGTAAAGTTGATGCGTAGATGGATACTCGAGTGAGAGTGACTGTACCGAACGCGGACAATGTAATTTTGCGGAGAGGGGAAAGGAAAACAAAAGGGCGTACGTACACGTCCAGTTAATAGGATCCGAGGGTGCGTTTGTAAAATGCAGCAGCAAGCAGGGGTATACACGCAAAAAAAGAAGGAACCCGCAGCTCGTCCCTTCCCTTTCCTGAACTCTGTGGGTCAGCCCGTACGCCGCCGCGCGTCCCGTCCAATGGAGGAGGCTCGGGCCGCCGTGACGGCGCACCTGGACCAGGTGTCGGGCCTCGTCGAGGCGTTCTCCTCCGAGCTCCGCCGCGGGGTCGGGCCCGCCGCCGACAGCCTGCTCGCCTTCGTCCACGCCGTCGACTGGACGGTACTCCCGATCCCCAAGTGGGGGATCGCAATATCACCACCAATTTATGCCCTTTTATTTCTCTCCCTTATTTTGGAACTAATAGCTCGCGTGCACTGTGTCTGTGCGCGTGAGGCGGTTTCAGGAGCCATGGCTGATGTGCGTGATGGCATTCCATGCGATTCTGCTCCTCGCGGCCGTCGGGTTGAGGAGGAATGCCAACTTCCAGCTCTGCTTGTTGTTTCTTGCTTGTGAGTTCGTTCTTGTTGAGCATGATTTATCTATGGGGCAGACTAATGCATTATTGTCATGGAAGAGAGGCAATGGGTTTTTTAGAAGAACAAGAGAGGCTATGGACTATGGTTCTGTTTGTAGCAATATTTTCTCCAACTTTTAACTTGCGTATTATTCCATTTTTCGTTAGGAAAAGTATGATCTAGTTTGTGGTGCGTTTGGCTCGTTGGATGCTTATCAGACGGCATGAAGCATTTGAGATGATGTCATGCTTTATTAGCTATTCTTTTGCACTCAACTTATAATAAGACACATATTTCACTAAATATGTCAAAAAAATATATTTCACTAATGTTAGCAAATAAGTGCCAGTTTTACACCCCCTGAATAATGTATTAAAAGACATTCACTCATTCCCCCCAAATTTGTATTACTTCATTCTTGCTCACACGGTCTTACCACAAGAATTACGGTTTGGCAAAATGACTAATTAGCCGTTTTTAAGATGTCTTGGCACAACACAAAACATTTATTTAGGTAGTATATTGCAATTGAATGAAGGTTATCGGATAAAAAGAATATGGCAACATTTGTCTTGGGAGTATGGTGTTAAACAATATTATGAGACTATAACAGCTTATAACATGAAACAGAGGAGCATGGCATAAATGGAAATTTTAATTACTTTCGCAAAATATGTGGAATTGGATGATTGCTAGTGTGTGCTCCTGGAATTCAACTAATATTGTTACTGTCTTTTATATAACTTGAAGCTATTGTGATGTAAATGATTTCCTTTGGATTTGGAATAAGATATAAATGATATTGTATTATCATGCAACACTAGGTTGCAGTAAGATTCTAGGATAGGAACTTGACATTTTGATTTGGTCCCGTTCTGATTGGTACCATGGTTGCCTGTGCAGATTCAGGAGTGTATCTGGCTGAAAAGATTAACAGCTACCTCGGAGAGCACTGGAAGAGCTTTGCTAACCGGAATTACTTTGACCGTGCTGGAGTTTTCGTCTCTGTCGTTTGGTCTGGGCCCCTTATCTTCATATCTATCGTCACTGTGGTTAGCAAAATACCTTGCATGTCCTGGAGTAAAGTTTTCGGTTAATTAGAACCTGCAATTTGTTTGCAGTTCAGTTTATGTTTATATTTCAACTCTTTCTGTTCATTCCAGGTTTGCTCTCTCATGACATTATGTCGGTTGATGGTGAAATGGAAGAGAGCAGAACTAAGGCATCGGGCTCGGCTTGCTCGTGACAAGCAGGATTGACAGAAAACTTCCTTATTATGGTATAGTGGATTGTTTTAGGCATACTACTTCATCAGAAACCCAGACACAGTATCTGGTTCTATCTTGTTTTGTCTTGTCGTTGCACTATGACCAGGGGATGTAATTTTGTTTAAAACTGAATGTGTTAAATTTGCAAAAACACATATTAGTACTAGTTTTATTTGCTACGAACTTGTAGATAGCCATTCCATGGTGCAATAGTCTTTCAGTCAAGTTTAATGGTAAGTACTAGATGAAATTTTAATTGTAATACGAGAGGCCCATAATAGGAAAATAAAGAGAATTAGCAAAATGTAGGGAGGTCTTTACTAATTCCCCTAAACAGAAGCTATGGAAAACTAAAAAGGAATTTAATCAATGCATGGTACTATGTCACAACACAACTCGATCTTCTATTATATTTCGTAAAGGCAGCAGTGCACAAATATGTGAATCACTGGTTATTGCTAGGATTTTACATATTACAAATGAAACAAATTTGTGTAGGAGTGATCACAATTTCTTTAGCTTCTTAACCATTTAGGCTTTGTTTGGGAACCTTAATCCAAGCCGGGATCCCCGCAAATTCCCAAGGATGGTTACCCTTATAGAAAGTTTCCTCGGGCCAGCAAGTTGGTCTGTTTGGAAGCCTATGGGACAAGGATTTTCTGGTCCGATTCCCGCTGTTTTCATTAGGAAAAAACCATCGACTCCACACGTCGGGGAATTCTCCCCTTGCCTTGTGATCATGCCCTCATCTCCGCCTCATGACGACACTTGTGGCTTGTTCCGTCGCGCACACCTCCACATCCTCCTTGGCCTCCCTCGCTCGCGACCGCCCCTACCCCTGCCTCCGCCTCCCACACTCACGACTTCCTCCGCCTCCTTCATTGGCAACTACCTCCACTGTGTGCTTCCTCCTTCGATCCTCCCACATCTCACGGGACACGACGCCTCATCCTCCCACTGTGGTGAGTCGGCGACGTGCCATCCTTCTCTGGCGCAATGACTCCTCAGGCTCTGTTTGGAACGGCTTCAACTTCGGCTTCTGTCCTCTGGAAGCCAGAAGCTGTTCCAAACAGCTAGCCTTTTCGCCACCAGAAGCCAGAAGCCAGCAACCTATTTGTACTAGAAAAAGCTGAAAGCCGAAAGCCGGTCTGAGGTAGCTTCCTACGGTTTCGATGGGTTGGGGTTATGACTTCTACCACTAAAGTTCAAAGAAAATTACTCCTTCCCACCAAGTATAAAATCCCAAACCGCACCAGGCACCACTCTCACCCTCATTCCCAACCCGTATTCCTTATACCTAAAAGCTATACTAAAAAGCCAGACTGATAAACACCAAACCTCTTCAGCCCAGCCGTTCAGCCGTGTAGCCATGCAGCTCAGCTAAAAGCTACTTTTCAGAAAAGCTCCAACTATACTAAACAGGATCTTAGTTAGCTTCATAGCTTCATCCTCCCTGCTGCTCATCCTTCTGCTCCTAGGGTTCATTCTTTCAAAGATCTGGTGCTCCTAGGTTGTTTTGAGAAAAGAGAGGAGGAGGCGGTTGTTATTACTGAGGAACGTCCCAGCGCATCGAGACCAACTAGATCCACACGGGGGCACTGAGATGCACTAGCTTGACAAGGTTTGCAATTTTTGTCAATAGATTCCATCATTTCCTTTCTTCCTAGTCTTTTCTATTCTTAGTTCACTATGGATCTGTAGATTTGGTGCATCAACAACTTAGCCCTACTCTTGTTACATCTTGAATTAGCTCGTTGTATTGCTGTAGTTTGATCTACATTCTAGATGGCAACACAAGAATTGGGGAAATATTTCTTATTTGGGGAATTTTAATCATGAGGCAGCAAATGTTTCTAATATGGACAAATCACAAATCACAAGGTCATTGCCCTTAGGAGTCAATAGATATTCTTTTTGTACAGTTGAATTATGGTTTTTAATCGATATGCAACTGAATTGTTGGACAATGTCCAGTCCAATGATGTAGCTGAAATTTATGTATATATGATGAAGCTGAAATTGTTTCTCTTCGAATATTTAGTATTTAGTTTGCTTGTGTTCTACTTCTACCCGGTCAATGTTAGAAACATGTACTTTGATTCAACAGGAAGTTCGAGTTGCAATGCAGGATATCAAGTAAGTTGTCTTAAGAGCGAAATATATCCATAAGTAGTTGCCTTCTTATTTCCATCTTTCCTTGCTGCAAAGTTAGTTAATTTAAGAGTGAAATAATCTCAGTGTCCTCACCATACTCTGTTTTTGTAGTTCATTAGCCTAACACTAAGTTTGATGTTCTAAGAAACCTAATGTGGGAGTCAATTGGGCTTTAGCTTTGATCATTGACTAGTTATCTGCTGGTATGAAGTGTTCTTTCTACTCGCTACTTCATTTTCTTTGTTGTGCGTAAGGCTAGATATCATTGAGTGATCATTATTGGAGGTTGCTATATTTTCTTGAGTGAATAATATCAAATTGTATTTAACTAGAGATGAACTGCATAGCTGCTGGAGAATCAAAGCAGCACAAGGGAGTTGTCCAGTTATGTTACTAGAAGCTCAATTACCCTTGTGTTGTCAGGTGGCCAAGTCTAAGGAAATAAAAAAAACAGTCAAAAGAAAATCGACTACTTAATTGGATTAACCGTCACAGAGCTCAGCTATTGATTAGTAAATGTGAGAGATAACTCTCTTCTTGATTCTACACGTCAAGCTTGTGCGCGCGCTCTACTGTTGAATTGGTAGGTGTTTTGAGCCGGTTTTTAAGGACTATATTGGCATGTTCTCCAGTGTTGTAAACAAGATTGAAGCTTCAGTTAATAGCATGAAATGAAGTGTTTTCTTTTTGTTGTTTTGGTGGCCAGGAAGTACAAGATGAAGTTGAGTTTAAGACTACTCAGTTTTGGTTTCTACCTTTGTTATTGCTTCTAGTTTTAGGTATTAGAGGCGCAAACCCTAATAGTCTTATGAGTTCTTTTCTTATTCAATTTTTTCCCCTCTTATGCTGCTCTGGCAATTCATGTAAATTCATTTACTTTTTCTTTCTTGTGACCATTTCAGCTTTTGGGATATATGTGTTAGCTTTTGTTGACCTGGAGATTTGATTATCTCGCTACTGCAAGTGAGACAGGACTAAATGCTAAGTGCTGAAGTGTTTAAGAGTGCAATGCAATGTCTAGCTAGCTACTTCGTCCATTTCTCATTTCTTCTGAAATCATTCTCAAGTGTTTAAGAGTGCAATGCAATGTCTAGCTAGCTAGTTGAGGAGGAATATTCCATGTGCCCTCAAAATACTCCACAGGATTTGGCCCTAGGTTCCTACCCTTGTGATACAGGGTTGCTCAATCTTTACGACGTAGGATTAAGGATAACTTGCACAATCATTTAATGAATACTAGCCGTTCCTCTGTTGTCAGATACAATAGGCTTGCAACTCTTTGATTCGCTAAGATCACACACGTGTTGGACTTTACGAGATCACCGAATGAAATCGTATCGATCTTTCAATTTCCAGTGTAAAGATAGAACAATTTTTGAAAGAAGCAACGCCAAATTTCCTACTTTATTGTGTATGCAATATTAATGAGGAAAAACAAACGTATATGATGTATATTATTAATTACGGTCTTTGTTTACGAAAGATAATATAAATATATAAGAGAGACTATGGAAGCGTGCAACATGACCTAGGGCCATCCAAGGTGGATCCAACCTACTTCGACTTTAACTTAAATTCCTAATCTAATTTGGTTAATATAGAAACTGATACTTGTCGGTCAATTTAAAAATAGAAGGAAGCCGATTTTGACCGTTTCATAATGGAGTGAAATAGAGATGACATTCTAAGCTTTCAAACAAGTCCAAAGACACTCCAATCCAAGTCCGTACGTAAGAATTATGGCCTTTTTAAGTCTGACTGGTTTGGCACTCCACGTTGGGCTCTTTTGCTCTCCAAATCCAATTTGACATTATCTCATCATTTACTTATTTGTCTTGTTCAAATTGGGATTGGGCTTTACCTTCTTGCACTTTGGTCAAGTGGCATTGCTTTCCACTTGGGCCCATATGCCTCCCCTCTTGGGCTAGCTGCATGAAATAGGTCTCATAGCTGCATGGGTTGCTATCCCCTTGCTCGGTCGTATGGCTTGGTGCCCTGACCGCATGGGGTGGCCTAGGTGGTCATGGTTGCCTTCTTGATTCTTCATGTGGCCCATATCCTCCACCACCTTCCGCTGGGTCTCACCATGGTTCATCGACGCAATTCGGCTTCATTTGATATTCTCGCAATCTTTATACCTAACAAGCAAGAACCCACTATTAGCTAGTATATATTTCTGATGTAAATATAGCGAAGATTGCTTAAGAAAAAGATTCACACGTTGATATTTGATATGGCTTAATACTTTTTCCTTTTAATTAACATATTAAAATAGAAAGTACTAGACGTATACATATCTGTATCATCCTCCCCTTCTTCAAGAAAAGTAGCCCGCATCTTTTGCCTCAACTTCTGATAATTTGAAAATGAACTAAGTAAAGAGGATAATGTTTATGCATGATATACATATTTATCACCTGTCTTGACATTCCCTTTCAGCATAAAATGATTATCATAAGTGAAACTATAAGTGAAATCGGTAATGACAATCATGTATATATATATAAGAAAGTCTAAAGAACGGTATACCGTTCAAAGGCAAAATAACGGAAGACCTTGTTCTGCAGCTCGTACTCCTGCTTCTTCGCGGTCTCGTAGTGCCATGTGGACATGACTAGCGGTGTGATCAGCGATAACAAGAGAGGCAGCCAACCTCCATGGGGGACCTTGGCGAGACATGCTGATAGGTAGAGGAGCTCAATGGATCCGAAGCCAATGGTGAAGAGAGCTGCCCATACAACAGAACGGTTCCACACGGTTGTGATGACAAGGAACATGAGGCATGTGGTTGCAAACATGCAGTCCCGTATATCTGATCACCGTACGACTATTACGACTATTGTAACATCCCGATCTTTCAAAAAACTTTATCAGTGACCAAATGGGCATAAACATCATGAAACTTTTTCATGAAATTCATTTATGAAATATCTTATTTGTAAAAAAATCCTAAATCATCCATGAAACCTAATGAAACTTATATGTGAAATCTAATGAAACTTATCCGTGAAACCTAATGAAACTTATTTGTGAAATCTGATGAAACCTGTCCATAAGATAAGTTTCATGAATTTTCTTAGTATTTCATGAAACTTAACACCGAAACTCATGAAACTTATCACCGAAACTCGTGAAACATTATAATGAAACTCATAAAACTTATCACTGAAACTGATGAAACTTATCACCGAAACTACACTGAAACTCATGAAACTAAACGCTGAAACATGGTTGCTAAGTTTCATCAGGGTTCGAAAAGTTTCACAAGGTTCGTGGCTAAGTTTCATTAGGTTCCACGAATAAGTTTTACAGAAAAAATAACCTACGGTATACCGTTCCAACGGTTTATCTCTGAAACTCATGAAACTCGTGAATTTTTACACTGAAACTCATGAAACTTAGCACTAAAAACTGATGAAACATGAAACTCATGAAACTAAATACTAGAACTCATGAAACCAGCACTGAAACTAATAAGTTTCATAAGTTTCATGGCTATATCGTAAGTCATACTTCGGAGGACGACAAGGGGGCCTCACATTGGCAGACAAAGGTAACAGACTATACGGACTCAGCAAAGAAGGCATATGTGAGATGATCCGATTAAAACAGATCAACCATGCCAACCTATCCCATCCAAATGCCGCTACACGGTATACCGTGCTGTAGTCATTCCCTATATGTAATTATCAATTATGTCGATATTTTCCATGTTCCGTACATGACAATCATATAATGTTGATGGATGTATTAAATCCACATCACTGCTTCCAAACAAAGCCCTACGGAGTACCCCAGTTTCTCTAACCAAAGAATTTGGGAAATCAGTCCAAGTCACCTCTCAACAGCAGCAAACCAATGAAACCAATACTACCAACAGGTCAAAGTTTTGGGCGTCTGTTTGGAACGCATGGATTTTGCAGGAATTAGGATGATTCATGCACGATTTCTCAAATTCTAAGGTTCCAAACTGACCGAGCTTATACAAACGTTCAGATAAAGCACAAAATCACCCCCAAACAACCTCAAATATTTCAAGAAGATTAGACAAGCACAATTGTTTGCCATCGTATTAAAACAAACTTGTTCGCGTTAGTGTGTCACACACTTCCGAAACAAGCCTGAAAGTGTATTCATTGGAAGTATAGGTGATACACCTCTTATTCTTGTACTACAGCCATGAGATGCATTCATCGGACCATTCCCATACTAGAACAAATCCTTCTCAGTTATGCCTTCATTTAAGGCCCATGGTGTGGGTTGTGCCGGCACCCTGAGGGCCAGCCCCAGGTCCATGGAGCTGGTAAGTCTGGCTTGGCACAACCTGAAGAACACCTGGTTGCTCTGCAAATCAAGGGCCAACAGATAAGTTTAAGAAAAAGCCCACAAAAGAAAGTAGTCACATTTAGCAAATATTGCTTCTCTAACAGACGAATTCAGCATATCCAGTACAAAAACTTCTCGTAGTCACATGACTACATGAGATCGGCATGTACATTACAAAAGTCTTCTCAGATTAAGATGAATAAGAGTACAACTGAAATTTGGTTGTCCTGAGAATCGGAACTGCATGTCAATAAAATGCATTGATATATGATCCTATCGTGTTAGAAGTATCAGTTGAAAACAAAATTTGTAAAACCCACTGCAAAAAAGTGAAAGTTAGCATATATAATTCCAATAAATGAACAAATGTAAGTCCTGGTTCACAAGCAAAAAGTCTAGTTCCCAAACACCTTATGAAGAATGGAAAGTCTGTCTTTCAACAACAGTTGACTATCATTCATATGATTCCACTATGGGATAAGTAGGATGTTAAATTGGTAGTCATACAAATGCCTAAGAAGAAACAGAAAGACCAAATGTTCTATGGTAAATAGAACACCTAACTCCCATTTCTGGTGCCATTTGCTTTGGACCTGTTTCGAAGGGGTTGATTATATAAGAAGATGCTACAAGCAGGGGCGGAGCTGGGCCTCGGGCCGGTGGGGCAATGGCCCGAGACCTGGCCCAAGTAGTAGTGGAGCTTTGCAGTACTGGGCTGCTTTGCTTTGCATCTCTCCAGAGTCAAGTCTCTTATTCTTCTTCTTCGCCGCCGCTGCTGTGGGGATTCCCTTTTGAGGTGCAGGTGGCGGCATGGCGGACGCCCCGGATGACCTCATCACCAAGAACGAACCTCCGCACCGCCGCAGCCCAGCCTCTGGAGCCCACAGTTTCCACAACCCCGCTGCCGCCGCCCCCTACCACCAACTAAGCTTCCAGGTCCAGGTCTAATCCTCTCTCCTTTCCCCTCTCCAATCCTCCTCCTAATCAAACCCAATGCCACTGGTGTCATCTCCTTCTGATATTGCTTTTTTCCTTTTTGGGGTGGGGAGCACAATCGCCGCCGGCGTATGGATATGGGCCCAGTTGACGAGAGCTGGCGGAGGGGGCATTGGGGTGGGCACCAGGGTTAACTAAACCGTTTTCGAATTGAAAATCGAGGTCTATGCGGTACCGGTTTACCGCGAAAATCGAGCGAAAATCGTAAAAAACCGAAGAGTTTTGAAACCGAACGTTTGAAAAAAGATTCAAAACAAATTTAAATAAAAAGGCGAAAATCGACCGGTTTTCTCGAAAACCCATCGATTTTCTCGAAAAACTTGACAAACTGAACAAGCTATTAAGTATGAAATACAATTCCCCTTTTTTTTTTCTGAGACGTGTAGATGTTCTGGCTACAATTGTTCCGATTATGGATGTATGATTGTTCAGTTCAGTATTCAGGTTGTGATCCAATGATGTCAGGTTATGCTATTGTTAGATCAATTTTCTGAGCATGCTTTAGATTATTGGTATCTATAATGTTGTAACACCGAGTTGTCGAATTGTTTATAAAGGTCACACTTATAACAAGTATCAAATAATTCTTATTAGTACAATCAGTCATATACATATAAGCATGCATACAACCCCATTGTTCATATGTGTGTATGGTCTTTCTCTGAACTGACAGTGTATACGTGAACTAAGTCCATGGTACAGGCTCGTGTGCAGTTGCTATTGTAACTGCAACTTAAGAGTTGCAATAGCACCACAGGTATTGTAAGCAATAACTACCTTGTGGTCTTCGTGCTAGTGGTATGTTACATTATTGTTTTGCAATTTGCCTCAATAGTTACCTTTGTAGTTTTGTGTGTCTAATTTGCATGTGTAATTTCATCTTTTGCAAGTTTAAGTTCTTGTACTATTGTTGATGAATATATGATAGACTCAGATGCACCAAACATTCGTTGATTAGGTATTAACTTTTGTACTGCTCCACTACGCTATATTGTTCTAACGTATTTTATCTATTTTTGTTGAAATGTTAAGCATGGAGTTCAAATTTATTTTTAATTGTGCATTTGTGCTGCACTTTTTTATATCTCAATGTCCATAGTTTTTTATTAGTAATAGCCGCTTAGTTTTTCGCTCGAGGTTTACCAAAATCCTGGCTCCGCCGCTGGCTCCAAGCACTTATTTTGGAGGACTTAAGGCTCTTATAGCAGCTCTAAGCTAAAATCCTCCAAACAGGCTCTTTGTAGCTTGTGATTTGTGAATGTGCACTGAAATCTTCTACCGCGAGAGAAATGTTCCCCATTCTTAATTGCTTGTGTAGACTAAAATGTCAAGAGAGCACTAGAGTGGGTATCATACAACACAACATTACCCAAGAGTGCCACCTACCATACATAAAGTCCAGGCATCCAGTAATTTTTTACCTCCAGTTGATTTTACACTACAAGATGAAGTGATTTGGTATTACGCTGTATTCCGGAAGTGTGCAAGCCCAAACGTTTCAGCTTCACGAAGAATTTACGCTTCCGATAGGCATCCAGTGATTTGGTGCAACCAGAAACAAGTATATTCCTCTATGCATTTTTCCAATACAGCGGAACGAAGAAGCGAGTTTAACTGTAACTCAAGAAAATAGAAGAAAAGGGGTCACTCACTCTTGAGCTCCTCGACCTGCTCGGGGGTGAGCTTTGCAGAGAATCCGCTGGCAGCATGCTTGTAATGGTAGAGCACGGCGTCCTTGGCCTTCTCCTCGCTGCCAAAAAAAATCCTTAGATCAGCAAATCTCCATACAATCCAACACGTCTCAGAAAACCAGATTTCTACCAACAAGGCAAATTAGAGCTAATCGAGCCCCCAAAGGCCGAATTTCTGCCAACAAGCACCACCAGATGGCGCAAATCAGAGCCGAACGGCCGGCGATTCGGTTCGACTCGACGGTACCTGCCGAGGACGGGGGCGAGGGTACGGATGTGGAACTCCTCGGGGTCGGCGTCCTCGG
Organism: Rhipidocladum racemiflorum; assembly: GCA_036346355.1. Lineage (NCBI taxonomy): Eukaryota > Viridiplantae > Streptophyta > Magnoliopsida > Poales > Poaceae > Rhipidocladum > Rhipidocladum racemiflorum. The sequence continues at coordinate 10,575,314 of CM070578.1, read as the reverse complement.
GGCGGTCCAAGTAGACGATGTGCACGGCCGCCTCCTGCGCCGCCGCGGGTGGCGCCTGCTCCGGCTCGGCCGCCATGGCGATCTCGACGAGGGAGCTTGCTGCTGCTGCGAGGAGGAAGAGGATGAGGAGGGAGTTGGTATTGCTATGACGACGCGGGGATTTGGTCTTCATCGCCGTCGATCTTGAGGTGGCTTCCGTCTTTAATAGCCGTGTGATCGCGTGCTGCTTCGCGTCCCTCTCCGCGTTCTGGGCTGTTTTGCCTTCTCGGCGAAGTAATCTTTTTGCCCCACAAGTTTTGTAGTTTAGCCCTCTGATGTCTGGTTTATTCGAAAAAGGGTTCGTGTCTTTCCTTCTATGACTACGACGGTACCGGGAAAAAAAGCACAGCGTTTTTGCGCTCTCTTCTAATATAAATTACACAATTCTCGAAGTAAACAAGAATTGTTCATACTTTAATATTTACGTAACTTAAAAAAACACATACTCCCTCCGGTTTGGTAATATCTGTCGTTTTGGACATCGACACGGTTTTAAAACACAACTTTGACCACTAATTTTTATTATAATATATTTATAAAACACAATAAAATTATAATATTATGAAAGTACTTCTCGAGACAAGTCTACATATATAATTTTCATGTATCCAATTTAAATATTTAAAAATATATCGATAGTTAAAGTTTGGAAAGTTTGACCATTACTATGTCCAAAACGACAGATATTACCAAACCGGAGGGAGTAGAACCACCTCTCCAAAAAAACACAAATGGTTGGTTACTTGGTTGCTGCTGTTTTCCCTCTCCTCTTCCTGGTGAAGCAATTGGTTTCAGCTTTTCTGAGAAACCAATGCTAGTAACAAAATTGAAATCAAACTTTGGTAGCTTGAAGCTGAGGTAGAAGCTCCTCGAACATGGCCACCACCAAAGGGATTTTGTGTGCTTGTGAACTGTGGAAAGCATACAACACAGCATCAGTTCGCATGCTGGTGAAGATAGTACTTTCAAATCCGTAGGCTTTTGGACTTCCATCACTCGCACTGCTCTGCTTGTAGAGCTGTAGCCGTGTAGGTCTTAACTATCGTAGCTAAGATTGGATGGTTTAACAATAACATGATAGATTGAGGTGCACAGTAGTACAGTGTTACATTCATGACAGGGTCACGGGAGATCGATCCTAGATCAACATAACTCAGTTTCCAATAGGAAGATAAGGCTTGCATCGAGTAAATTTTTGACAATTGGACTACCTAAGATATATTTGGTTGGCAGTAACCTCAAAGGATTAACAAGCAGGAAAACAAACTGCACAAATATATCAGTAAGGAAAAGTTTACATCTGTTCGGATGTGAACCACACCTTCTCCGATACAAATTATCTGAACGACATTTCGGCTGTCAAACAGCTGTAGACTGAGAAGCTCCACTAGAGAAGATAATAGAAATCTAGAGCGCTAACTGCCTAGCTACTGTTGTCTTAGAACAGCCAAAATATTACCAATGGAGATGTTACGAACATTGTCGAATTAATTACTCAATTGCACAAAGTAATGTTCAGAATTAGCATTACCGAAAAGAAATTCAGCACTTCTAACAAAAAAAAAAAGAGTTTCAATGTTCATGCAGATATACTTGCAAAAAAAAGAGGAGCATTTTCATTCTAAAAGAACAAACCATGAGTGCACCTGATACTTGTGCTATCATAGCACAGACGATATCTGCCAATATTCCATCTATTACGTGGGAAAGAATTGGAGCCCTCTCAAGCCATCCACCTCACCCCTATGCCATTTTGTAAAAAAAACCCTCTATGTTATTTAAATTACAGATAGGTCCATATAAATTACAAACAGATCATTTGTGATTTTTTGTGAGTATAAAAAAAACTTTTTCAGATTACGTTTAGGTCTCTGGTTCGTTACTTTACAGCAAAGCCCCCCGCTAAATACGAATATCGAACGAGCCATTTTCTAATTTTTCATAATAGTGATTATGTCCGAAAATATAACAAACAGGTCTCCGGCCCTTACGTCCAGGTCCTTTCTCCGTTTTCCCCGAAATAAATATTTTCGTCAATAGAAATATGTGTACGTTTTCTCAACTCGATCTCTAATATTTTTTGAAACATGTATTATTACTCGGTGAACGCATAGTGTTAAACTCGATAAAAGAAGGTTGACATCTCTAATATTTTTCAGGACATGCATTATCATCCTGTTAACACATAGAGTATTAAACTCGACAGAAGGAGGTTAGCCGGGTAATGATAAAGTGTTAACCAAAATTGTCAAAAGAAATATATGTCTAGGTTCTTTCTTCGTTTTTCCCGGAAAAAATATTTTCATCAACAGATATATGTGTACGGCTCTATCTCTAGATTTTTTCTCCCAACTCGATCTTTAATCTCTAGAGTTTTTTTCAAACTCGATTTCTAATATTTTTTGAAATGTGTATTATTACTCAGTGAACGCATTGATTGTTAAACTCGATAAAACAAGGTTGGCATCTCTAATATTTTTTGGAACATGTATTATTACCCGGTTAACGCATAGTGTTAAACTCGACAAAAGAAGGTTGACTGGTAATAATAAAGTGTTAACTAAATTTGTCAAAAGAAATATGTGTGTAACTCGATCTCTCTATTTTTTTGTAACTCGATTTCTGATATTTTTCGGAATAAGAAATATATGTATATAACTGTATCTCTGTAGTTTTTTTTGCAACTCGATCTATAATATTTTTTGAAAATGTATTATTCACCAGTGAACATATAGAGTGTTAAAATCGCTCCGAAAAAAAATATGTTTAGGTCTTTCTACAGTTTTTTTTAGAAAAAAATAGAGTAAATTGTACACGGTACGGCGTGCGCCGCACATTCTGACTAGTTATAATATATGCGCAGGCGGTTGGCAATTTTGGAAAATAAAATAATGGGGTATTTTCCCGTAGCTTACAATTGTGTTGCCGAGGAGAGTTTGTTCCTCAATCCTCATTGTTAGAATGGGAATTGGAAGTTTGAGAATACAACTCTCATCATTTTCCTTTTAAATCTAGTGAGGGGTATGTCTAAATACTTCAACAGCTATCCAGAAAGATTAGCTGTCGGGAAATAAGCGCATTGCCAAACAAAAAGGGCGAAACCAACACTTTTAGAGAATATAAGGTTTAACGGCCGAGTTTTTACAAAAGGATGCAGCGACGCCAAATAGGGATTACATTACAAAAGCACCACACATGCAAGGCCTGAGCAAAAGACTAAGACCTAAAACCAGACTAGGTTGTCATCTACGAACTCCTGGAAATCCCCGGCTTCTTGGAACTCTGCTAGGTTTGAAAAAGCAAGAATGAGTACACAACAGTACTTAAGAAGTCACATGGAAAAATTGAATACTATATGCAGGGATTTTCAAGGGTTGGCACAAGGTTTTAAGTATTGTGGATGCAGTTTTATTTGCAAGCTTAGTTACATTTGAAACACAAACCAACAAAGTAATAATGACGAGGGTTTCACAAAGTTATCACAACACGCCAGATTCTCAAATTATCAAAGACTACTTGAGCGAGGTTTCGGAACTCACCTCAGTTCAAACTTAGCTTCATTAACCGAAAGCACGGCGTATCCGAATACCATTTAAAATATCACTCTGCAGAGCTGCTTAGCTTTATTCACAAGATATCTACGACCGTTGATGCCACGCGATTACGTGCAACTCAAATGCATACGGCCGGGCCGAGATGATCATAGCCTTTTGTTGCACTTTCCCATTGTAGCTCCTACCCGATAGGTTCGAGGACCCACAGCTCCCGAGACCCACTGGCAAAAGCGGGAGACATGATCCGATACTGTGGATACCTACCGTTGTGAGAACCAGCAAAGGATTTTTGTTTTTGAAAATTTACGTATCGCCCTCGCCGTATTGATATCACTGTATCAGTACCGGGTATCGGTGATACATAGTTGAGAAGATGCGGTGGGAGGAAGAATCACGGTGAGGCGGAAGGCAGCAGCCGTCTCGTCGTTGGCGCGCCAAGCTTGGGGATCGCGTCCAGCTTCTCCAGCAGCCATGCTTCCATCGTTGTTATACTTGCCCGCCTTTTCACATGGTCCAACTGGCATTGTTGTTACCCGTTAATTTTCATACTTGATGTTTTCAGAAATTTAATGTATGCAATATTTTGCAAACCAATGCATTATCACCACTACCTGGAAACTTTATGGATCTATTTATGTCAATACGAGTAAAATGTGGTGCTGTTACTACTGTTGCTCGTCACTTTGCATATCGATAAGAGCTTCATTCCATACAACTGCATGGCACAGATCCCTCTTTATACTTCAATCAGGCGAGGCAGGCAGATACATTGAACCGATCACAAGCACATATGCCCAGGATCCAAATCTCGGCGAGATTTCGGACCTCTCCGAGATCCTAAATTTCGGCCGGGTAAAAAAATTTAAATTGTTATAGTAACCGCTGAAATCTCGGCGAGATCTCGGTGATTTCGACCAAAATTTCGGTCATTTTGACCGGATTTTAATTTTCGTGGGTTGGATTTGATTGGATTTGGGGTCAACAAAAAATTTCAAATTTTTTTAACATGTTTTGACATTTTTCAAAAGTTTAAAAATTGACTCATGTCATACAAAGTATCAGACTTCAGGCGACAATGCTCATTTCCCAATTTCCAATGAGCAGGCTGCCAGATGAATAAGAACTCCAAAATCTTCCGTACTGTACAAAACATATCCTACATTGCAGCACACTGAAAACCACAGCGAACAGCTGCAAAAGCAAATAAAAGTGGCAAGCATAGTTTTTCCTGGCAATCCACATTGTTTCACATCAAAATTGCTATACTTGAGATAGTAGGGCAATAATCATACGTTGCCAGACTCAAATCATTACTGATAAGGTTAACAATATCGAATCCTGAGGCAAACAGAAAGAAAAATAGAATTCTTGATTCAGGGCAAGTCTACTACAGGTGAGAAGCCTAACAAGCTTGTTAGTGATCACAAATTCACAATGTCAAGCGGTGCAGCATGCACCACTATCTCCTTGCGCTTCTTTGTGGACACATTATGTCCTGCTTGCAGAAATATACTAGTGTTAGCAAATAATTGATAAGAGTACTAAACTTAAGGACAGCTGCAGCTCTCAAAATCAATCAGCTTGAGGAAGATCAAAATGCAAACCTGTTGTGCATCATGAGCAGCTCCAGCTCAGAGCAGGGATCCAAATCTCGGATATTGAATCTTATATGTGTGATGCTAATTAGGTTAGGGTAGTAATCTCCAAATGACTTCATTTGTTATATTTGAAAAATCAAAAATAGATTTTACATAAGGCTTTTATCGTGACATTACCACTTAGATTTTTTTAAAATTTCTCATACTTGATCATCATCTGAAATTTTTATGGAAACATTAGTGATGTATCAGAACCATTCAAAAACATTTCAAAATTTTTTGACGCGTTTTGAACCATTTTTCGGTCGATTCAATGTGGACTGAAATCTCGGTGATTTCGGCCGAGATCTCGGATTTCCCGATTGAAAAAAAAAAAACTAGATTTGAAATTTTATTTTTGTATTTCGTTCAAGTTTTATCCGAAATTTCTGAATCTCGTCGAGATTTCGGATTTCGATCACCTCCGAGATTTATACCAAAACAAAATTTGAAACCTTGCATATGCCATCCAAAATCCCAAAAGAGTGATGCACAGACGGTGCACATAAATGTCAAAACTCTCTAACCAGAAACACAACCAAATGGATTCCCTATACAAAACGTCAAAAACCTCTCCTTTGAAACGAATCTTAGACCACACATACAGTTGAAGCAAAATTATGTTACAGGGTGGAAAAGACACAAATAGACTACTATATCTGCAGCCAGAATTGCATACATCCTACCAAACCCAAGCAGTAAAATAATGAGCCAATTATCTACATCAAACCACCTCAAAGGCAGCATTTAGATGTGCAGTGAACTCATATTCAGCTCTCCACTCTCACGAACCTCTCTGACCGTCTTATCGCTCTCATCTTCTTCCTCCCCTTTCTCTTCTGGTTCGTTCCCCTCTTCCTTGTTTCCCTCCTCATCTGATCCTTCATCGTTATAGCCGTAGCCTGATCTGGATGATCTTGGCATCCTCCTTGCTTCTTGCACAATCTTCATGATTTCTTGGGTAGTTTGGTCCGAGAAAGCAGGGACACTGTTGTCCCTCCTGTAGTAGACAGATTGCGCCGCTTCTGTGAGCTCCCTCGGCAAGTTCTTCAAAAACCATGGATGGCTCTTTATTTCGTCCATGGTGATTCTCTATACAAAATAGAAAGTTGCCATGTCAATGCTCACTGACTGATAGACACATTGATACTGCAACCCAGATAGTTGAGATCATTACCCTCATTGGATTGCTGACAAAGATACATGAAATGAGCTGTCTGCAATCAGCAGATATGTGGACGTGGTCTGGGATCTTATAATCAATTGCTGCTATTCGCTGCAAACAAAGACAGGCTACCAGCATTCTTGAGTGCAAACATTAGGCGGCAAAAGAATTTTTGTAGAAAGGTCTATGAAGCATGCCCATGAGACATAATAATAAGCTATCACCTGAATGGTCTTCTTAATATTTTTCGGGTCATCCTGGTCTTCAAATGGGTAGGCTCCCACAAGCATGACATAAAGAGTCACTCCACAGGACCATACATCCGCAAGCTACACTACCAAAATACACTTGTCACTACTCAGTTACACCAGGCACTAAAAATCATTTTGTGTATATATTTGTAAAATTTAAGAGATACTTTCTTCCATCTGAGGTGTCTCAACAAAATATTATAACCGATGCTTTACCAATTGTATCACTTACATTCGTTTCAGCTCAGCACTGTTTGTGCTTTATAAAAAAATGTGTTTTTGTCCTATGAATCAAGAAATCATAGCATACCACATTGACATGGCTTAGCTTCTCTCCCATTCAAAATATTTACACCAAAATCATCTTAAATAAAATGAAAAAACAGTAAACTGATTTGATCAACTAGGAGATCTAAAATACTGCAAAGACTTATGAAACAGGAAGATCAACATTCCTTCAGGAATAAAATATTAATATTTTTTCAGAAAAAAAAAAGGATGGTGGTTGAAACATGGATCTAGATTATCACAACTCACACTGTGAGCCTCTAAATCGATGGATGATATTGACATCACAATGGCCTATTCCTTGATTTAGCTTTCAACATCTTGTGATGATTCTAATAGTTTCCAAAATGTCATTGTTTCAAAGAGATATATAAATGGGTTTCTTCCTGCATAGTAACTTATGTGAATTGCACAAAACAATGAATAATTTGCCTATATGTCTTACTAGGCAAGTAACTGAACGCATGCTGTATTTGACCAGGAAACTTCAATGTTGACTTAGAACATCTTTATAAAATAGGTTGTCTTAGAACTAGACCTGCTAATGGTTTCAAAACCAGCCCATAATAATAAAACCAATTTCTCCACCCCAATCCAACCCACCTAGAATTCCTCAAAACCCAATCCAACTCAACCCACATGCTATATAAACCCAACCCAACCCAACCCACTTCCTTGGTATGGGTTCAAACCATTTTAGAACCCATTTACACCCATTCCCTGATACTCTCCAATCCAGTCCAAGATCCCATCATGGCCCATCCCGCGAGTCAATTCATAATAAAAGATAAATATTCAGATCTTTTTGCAACCGCTCAAACTAACAAAACTCTCACAAGACCTGCAAGAACTTAGACCAATTACAGAAAGTAAAAAACATACTTAACTGGCCTTAAGAGCTAAGATAGCCTGCATTGTCACCATCAAAAAATGGCCATTTGCAAGCCATAAGACCTAACAACCAGAAGCAACTATTCTAATCTTCTCATCAGAGGCATCCAGCCGTGTATTTTTTAAAACGCTTCTACCGCCACTTGACCAAGACGTTCAGCACCTTGACGAAGCATCTCGCCGAAGACGTTCAGCACCTAGCCGTGGTGCCGCCTTGGCGCGTCCATCACCACAACCTCAGCAAGCGGCGCCGTGCCGCCGTCCAGCTTCTCCCCCGTCGTCGCTGGGAGAGACCGACATTGGTGCCGCGAACACAGGCATCGGCTTCGGTGACACCAGCTTAGATAGGGTCGAGCTTCTTCCCCACCGTCGTCGGGGTTCATTGGGGAATGGAGAGCTACTATTTGTTTATGGGTTGCAAACCACATGGAACCATGGGTTCAAACCCATATGAAACCATAAATATTCAACCCAAACCAACTCAAACCAAGCCACTTTACAAGCAAACCCAACCTAACCCATTTTGCCCCTCAACCCATTTGAACCCATCCAATTGTACCCATTCCTTAAACCCAACCCACTCAATCCATTTGAACACAAACCATTAGCAGGCCTACTAAGAATATTGATTACATGGATTGTTATCCTAGTCAACAAGATTAATCCTGCACTATGAGTTTAGCTTGTTCAAACAGGTACAGCATAATCGCTTGATAAAATAACTGGTTTCACCATGTAAATTATTTACGTAGGCATCATCCTCCCTTCACCCTGACTTCGACAATTCTTGATGGGAACATATCGTTCTGTTTATTTATATTGACTATGGACTTTTTTTACCAAACACCAATCACGAAAGTCAGCCACAGAAACAACCACACGGGTGAAGCATACTGAATAAAAAAACAATGATAAAGTCTTGCACAATCTGTCCATTCAGTGACATTGATACCACGATGCAATCAACACAAGAAGCTAACTGTTGATTTCCTCTAATGTATACTGTGCTGAACTTGAAACTATAGTAGTGTGGCAGCATATACTGTGTTGAAAGTTGAAACTATGCTTGTGGTGAAAGCACCAAAACATACACCACAATTTCCTTAATGTATTTGCATAACAATCTGGTCTGATTGGGCAGTGTCATATCATCTGAATTGCACATACAGTAAATACATGCTTGCACTTAATACCAGTAAATCCGTAGAAGGTACAACATATATTGAATAAAACAAGCTACAGACTACAATCCAATCCGCCACAAAAGCAAGTTGCTGAAAATTATAACCTGACCATAAGTAATGCATTATTGCATTGTCCTAAAAAGATACAACATGTCACATGCCAAAGACTTCATTAACCAGCCAAAAATAGAGCCAGTTAGTAGGAGCATGTAGAATCTGTAGGGTAAGAACCAGTTGGTCGCTGAATGGTCTGCATTTGCCAATAAGTCTACAAAACTTTATCAATGTCAACATCTGTTACCTCTACAGACCCAAGGGAAGAGATTCCAACACAATATCTGACAACGACTACTTATCATCTATTCACTGTTGCTACTTATTCCAATGATCCATTCCTCATTCTAGAAGCCAAAAGCATTTATCAAGAGAATTCCATGTTTTTTATTGATAAAATATTTGTGACTGTAGCAGGGGTGTTTGGCAGGGTTCTAGCTATACCAAATCCGTGGAGTTGGTGGAACTGGGTATTCCTAGCTTCACCAGATTCATATAGCTGAAGCTGTAGGTATATGAAGAGTGTTTAGGTGGGTCATCTTGTTTACATTTTAGAATAAAATTATAAACTTAAATCACTTTATTTTAATCTACAAGTTTCAGCCCTGAGGTGGAGCTAGGATCTGGAGCTCTAAAATAAACCTTAAACCAAGAAATTGTCTCTACCTGGTGGGGCTTATGAGTAATGGTTACTCACCAATAGCTAACTGAGAGGGTGATAAAACCGAATGAACTTTATTTTCTCAAACAAAAAAGGGGGCAAATTATCTATATTTGCAACAATGTTCATCAATGAAATCAGTAATGGTTTATAGCTATAAATGTTTTCAACAAAGAGCATAACAACTGGCCAAATAATGTCCTCACAAAAGTGAGCAAATTATTCATCAAAGTCTAAATAAAAGTGGCAAAACAGGCAGCTTTCATATCTCAAGTTCCTTTCTCACGTGATGTCAATGTTGGGAGTGAATTCTCCAGAATCAAGATACAGAACTGTGGATCATCAGATTCAACTACCCACAAAAATTCAAGACCCAGGCACATCCATAACCATACTCTATCGCAATCTTGAAAAGAAACCGGATCTTGCATGCACTTTTGTTGAAGAACTTCAATCACCATGACCTAAAAGAGTTTGGTAAAGTGATACTTCTACACCTAAATAATCGTAACGCTCCACCAAACAGCACTTTCAGATTTGCTTGGCATGGCAATTCATTTTGTAAGTAATGTGGCATGGCAACATCATGCATTTATGTGCATGCCATCGTGAAAGAAAGATAAGTAAATATATACACAACGCCAATAAGAAGAATCACTGTGATGTGGTCTTGAAAAATATGCTTAAAGTAACATCAAAACACACCATCATAAATAAACAACTGGTTCTTTCCACTCACCTTCCCGTCATACTCCCGGCGGGAAAGCACCTCTGGTGCAATATATGCCGGCGTCCCCACTGCTGATTTGGGCCTTGAATGCAATACTGACGACTGTTTCAAAATGGTAAATGGTTATTCCTAAGCAAAATTACACAGACATGTCAAGAAGGCACCACACTCTGAGAAATTTGACAAACAACCTTGGAGTACCCAAAATCGCATATCTTGAGCCGCGGAGCTGGGCTGCCATCCAAGAGAACATTCTCCATCTTCAAATCTCTATGGCATATTTGCTGAAAAGCAGCCAAGATGATTGCAACATTTAAGCATATTTTCAGGTCCCACTCAGCACTACTTGAAAAACCACACTGCGCTTTCTAGTTTCTACTACAAAGCAAGATGTGAACTGTAAATTGCTGGATGCACAACTAATATAAGGCCAATTTATTGTTTCTCCATACCATGTAATGGCAGTAGCTTACACCACAGATCAACTGCTGGAAGAAATATCTGGCCTGCATTGAGCAGAGGAAAAGAAATAGAAGCGTAAAAACACTAAAATTTCGATCAACGATTCGATCGAAGGGTTTTATATTGTGACCTCATCCTCGCTAAACCGCCCGCGGTCAACGATTCGATCGAAGAGTTCGCCACCCGCCGCATACTCCATCACAATTGCAAGATGTGTCGGAGTTAGGATCGCCTGTGGAAATTTTCGACCAAAGCAGCTTTTCAATTGGAGCTCGTTTTATTAACAGGGAGTAGTATCGTACAGTATGCACTAAAGAGAAAAGAGAAAAGAGATAATCTCACTAAAAAAATCCTAAAAAGTAAAGACATATTAAACTTGAAAGGAATATAGAACGGAAAAAGGCAAGCGAATATATTTCCCCGCGATTCTCACCTTGATATAGAAACCCCTCAATGTATTCATTCAATTAACAAGAACAAAGAAGAGAGGTGCTTCTATGCATCTACACAACAAATTAGGGAGCAAAAAAAACCCCTCAAAATCGAAAATTCCCCATTAATTATCCCGGGCCCCTTTCAAACCGCAGAAAAACACGTAACCAAGAAAAAAAATTGGTTTGTTTTCCAGAACAACTAATTAAATCCAAAAGGACAAAAAAAAGGAGTAAACCATTCATAACCCTTTGTTCCTTAAATCGTTATCCAGAAACACGCACCTCTATGAACTGGATGATGTTGGGGTGCCGGAGCGAGCGGTGGTTGATGATCTCCCGGTACACATTCTCGTCAGTCTGCGAAAACCAGAGCCCATCCATCAGAACGGGCAAAACGCTAGCTATCGGATCCAAACGCACAAGACCCACCCCACCCCACCCCAACCCAACCCAAACCCTATGATAATAAAGGAGCAGAAGACCCGGTGGCCGCGCTCGATGAGCTTGACGGCGACGAGCCCGCGGGTCTCGCGGTTGCGCATCAGCCGTGCCACCCCGAAGTTGCCGGACCCGATGTCCCGCACCGCCTCGTACTTGTCCATGCCGGCTGGGTGGGCCCACCTGCAGGTGGGCGCGCTCTCATGCAGGGGCGCGGCCACCACCGCCGCCGCGGGAGAGGGAGGCAGGAAGCGGAGGGCAGGGGAGCGACGCGAGCGGGAGCGAGGGCGAGCGGAGGCGAGGGCGAGCTCGACGAATGGATGGATGGGTACAGGTACAGCCGTACAGGTGGCGGAGGGGGTGGTGTGGCCTTGTGGCGTGTACGTCGCTTTCCGGCGTGCCGCTTTGTGCGTCTTGAGCGCTCGCCAGGTATATATAGACGCGCGGGGGCGCCAGGGTGGAGCCCACCGTCATTGTCCGTGGCGTGTCGAGGAAGCAAGACGCTGGCTATGGTGCTGTGTTTAATCTCTGTCGAGGGACCTTGGTACCAAATGTAGTCCAGATTTCTTAAATTGGTCTAAATTATAAATAGAGAAAAATATAATGTGAAGGAAAAAAGATTGATATATCATTTTCTTTTAGATATCTGTACAATTGAGGACCCTTCTTCCTTTTATAGTCTCCTTCTAGGGTTTTAGCAAAGAAATCATTCTGAGTTTTTATGGGCCACGGTGGTTTCCCGATGAGGTTCAAGTCATTTACATAAACGGAGATTATACAAAATTCATTCGGGGATCGTTGTATAAAAACACAGGGATAATCTTCACTATTTGTGTAGCCTTTCTTGCAAAGAAATTCAATCAAACGATTATACCACATTCTTCCTGACTGTTTTAGCCCATATAGTGATTTCTCTAATTTCACACTATATAGGTTTTGATTTTCTCTGTCTTGGCTTGGGACAAGGATACCTTCCGATACTTTCATGTATATGTCCCAATCCAAGTTTTTGTAAATAAATGCTGTGACAACATCCATCAATTTCATTTTCAACTTCAAGTTGACTGCCACTGAGGTTAGATACCTAAAGGTGATTTCTCTCATGACTAGGGAATATGTTTCTTCATAATCAACTCATGGACGTTAAGTGAAACCTTATGCATCAAGCCTTACCTTATACCTTACAACTTCGTTATTTTCATTCCTCTTCCGAACAAATGCTCATTTGCGACCTACGGGGTTTATATGGGGAGGCGTGCGGCACACAGGCCTAAACACCTCTCTTTTGTTTAGAGAGATTAATTCTACGATGATTGCCTTTTTCCATTCCTTCCAATCTAGCCTTTCCTTGCATTCTACCAGAGATGCAGGCTCGGGATCATGATCAATGAGTGTGGCAATCTTATTTGCAAAATGTGCATCAATATTGGTTGTTGTTGTATTCAGATATTCTCTCATTGTGACAAAGTTTATGGTCATTTCATCGTGGGGAGCTTGCTCATGCACTTCTGTTTGCTCTTCTCTGCTATTTTCCATCACAGGAGCAAGTTCCTTTAGTTTTTCATCGCTTATATGTGCGCACACATTATTTTCGGCAGCTTCTTGCAATGGAAGGTTTAGATCTGAAATTACCTTTTCTATAGGCTTCTTTCTAATGACAGGTCTCAAACTAGCTCCCCTTCTTGTTTTGGGGTATTTTTGTGATTGGCTGTGGTGAATTCTCTTGCCCGTTGTTCCTCAGATGTATCCGGGTACTTCGGTTTTGAGAAGCCAGATTTTCTTGTTTTTTTAGGCCTCTGAACAGGATAAGAGATACCTTCTACTTTCTTTGGTATTTCAACCCTCTCTGGTGCATTTCGAGCAGATACATACGACTTAACCATGTTCTTCGGATCATAAAAATGATCAGGTAGTTTATTTGCAAGGTTTTGCAAATCAATTATCTTCTAGACTTTTTGATTTGCTTCATGAGTGCGAGGGTCATGAGCGGAGATCCCAGTGGAATGCCATATGATTTTCTGGTATTTTTCATCCAAATGTTGATTTCTTCCCCCTAATGACGGAAAATGATCCTTGTCAAAATTGCAATCAGCAAATCGTGTTATATGCAAGTCTCCAGTTGTGGGTGCCAAATACTTGATTATGGATGCACTCTCATAACCAATGTATATCCCCAGACTTACGGAGAGGGCTCATTGCAGTCTGCTGTGGATGTGATATAGGTACATATACCAAGCATTCGAACTTTCTAAGATGGAAAATTTTCGGGATGACCCACTGCACTAGCTGCATAGGTGAATGGATGTTGTAGGCCGACGATCTAAAATTGATGAGTGTTGTTGCATGCAGGACTGCGTGTCCCCAACAAGTGTTGGGCAAGTTACAACTCAGCAAAAGCGGCCGGGATAAAAATTTAATTCTTTTTATTAGTGCTTCGGCTAATCCATTTTCGTATGGATGTGCGGTACAGAGTGCTCAACTGCAATTCCGGTTGCTGTGCAATAATCACAAATGTCTTGTAAGTAAGTTCGCTGGCATTATCCATTCGAATGGACTTCACATGACGATCATGAAATATGTTCTTAATTCTAATGATCTACGATATTAATTTTGCAAAAGCATGGTTTCTTGTTGATAGCAAACATACATGCGACCATTTTGAGAAAGCATCAATAAGCACCATGAAGTACCGAATTGCTGTGCAATAATCACAAATGTCTTGTAAGTAAGTTCGCTGGCATTGTCCATTCGAATGGACTTCACATGACGATCATGAAATGTGTTCTTAATTCTAATGATCTATGATATTAATTTTGCAAAAGCATGGTTTCTTGTTGATAGCAAACATACATGCGACCATTTCGAGAAAGCATCAATAAGCACCATGAAGTACCGAAACAACCCTGATAATATCGTCACCCAGCTCCATCATCTTGTTCATCGATTCTTGATGAACCTTCTCTTCTTTTCTTCTCATCCACTTGGATTTAACCTAACTCATCCACAACTCATAGAAAATGGTTAGTCCAAGACACATGGTTGTCTCAATCATCCTTGCACTCCATTACTCCCTCCATCCCATTATATTAGGTGTAATTCCTACCAACGCAAAGACCAAGGGGTTAATGCATACGCATGAGAGATGGGAGAGAAGTTTAATGCATGCATGCATGGTAATGAGAGATGGGAGAGAAGCCAAAATAGGAGGTGTACAATCGTGAGAGTTAATACGGCGCGCGTGAACAGGAGCCGAGGAGGCGCCACGCCCTGTATTTTGGGACTTGAAAAAAAAGCAGTTTTGCCTTATATTTTGGGATGGAGGGAGTAACACATAATGAATGCCTCCACAATCGATTGAATACAACCTTAATCAATTTGAATGAATTAAATGTGTCTTGAGTACACCGATGCAACTAATTCTTCGCTATATTCAAGAGCTATCCATTTGTTCTAAATTAATCCAGGAACACCATCAACACATGATAAAGTGTTTTTTTATGATTAACAAGACAAATGAACTTAATTTAAATTTTCATTTAATTGATGTGAGTATATTTAACTACACAAGTTTTCATATCATAAATGATTAGTTCCAAAGTATTGATCAACTATATATATGGAGTGAAGAATAGATTAATACTATGAAACATCAAGCTAAACCATAAACTCTCTCTAAATATGTGCATCCATGTATATATAGATTGGAAAACATAATGTACATTTTGTGGTTGATAGCAATGAAGGAAATCATACTTTAACTTGAATCCAAACTACGCAATAATAATACACAATAATACGAGTACATACCTTGGGTTTTTCATTTTTCATCCAAATATGAGACTAATAAACATATGCTCAATAAACATATTAGTCTCATTAAAGATTAGGTTTGTCATTAAACAAAAATTAAACATTGATATACATCAATCACCAAAACCAATAGGGCTTGAACTTACAGCTGGCTACTAAATAAGAGCCAGCTCTCTTCTATATCCTCTTTTCCCACTCTTCCAAAAAGACAAAAATTGATGCGTACAGGCTAAAAGCCAGCTAAGATGCCCTTATTATACATGCCCTAATTGGCAAAGATGAC
Source organism: Rhipidocladum racemiflorum (assembly GCA_036346355.1). Classification (NCBI taxonomy): domain Eukaryota; kingdom Viridiplantae; phylum Streptophyta; class Magnoliopsida; order Poales; family Poaceae; genus Rhipidocladum; species Rhipidocladum racemiflorum. Next base: position 10,559,433 of record CM070578.1, on the reverse strand, counting down.
ATGCAGAGATTAACTTCAATTCAGAGGGCACATTTACAGTACAGTAAGTTGGAATGCAAAGTTATCCAGCATGGGTGGTACTAGGGGGTGCTAGGTATGCCCCGACACCCCCAAAATTTTGAGAAGTTGTAAAGACCACTTATTTAATATGTCAAATTTGTTTATTTAATTAGTTTTGATTTTGGTGGTTTGGGATTTTTAAGTTTTTAGAACTATTTATATTGTGCTTTTAGCAAATTTCAAATATATAGATTGGATTTATGATATTACAAAATAATTATAAAAGACTATAGAATTATACATGCGAAACATGCCTTCAACTAAATTTTTTGTAGTTCCACTGGAATCAACAGGCGCTGCTTTTAAGCTAGTACTGTAATGAAACGGCCCAAGGACTTCATCCTAGCCGAAGAAAAAACAAAGGAAACGGTGGAGGCCGTAAGCAAGCACAGATTCGATGGGCTGGAGAAGAGATACGAAGGATTCCAACCGGGTCCACTCCAGAAGCGAAATCTACCTCAAAAGAATGGAAAATTTTGAAGGCGGCGGAAAGCGTCAAAACGCCAGCGGGTGAAGAAAACGGAGAAGGCTCGAGATCTACCTTGGGTGGCAGCAGAGCCAGGCTGGTACTGCATCCAAAGATGCAACAATGGCATGTGATGCCGTATACTGTTGCTTGCTTAGCCCCTTTCATCATCGCATGCCAAGTGCCAACAAGCTGCCCCTTGCTGCCTTCACAAGCGTGACATGTTTGGTCCTTGATAGCAGGGGCTTACCACGGCTCTCCATGATTCTCCTCTCCAGGGTTCCCATTATCGATGTGTGTGATTTTCGCATGAACAGTGATTTTCGATAATCGCAAAAATCCAGCCGAAAATCGGTCGAAAATCGCAAAAAATCGCATAAATTCAAAAATCAGATTTTTTTGGAAAAAAAATCAAAAACGTGGAAAATCGACGATTATCGGTGGAAAATCGACATCCATGTTGAGTTTTTTTGTGCGGTCGACTTTTGTAGCGATAATCGCTCGATATGTGGCGATAATCGCGATATTTGCGTCATATAAATTTTTTTGAATTTTTGAATTTTTTTTTTGAGTTTTTTCGGTTTACCGCTCGGTATTGCATTTCGGCCGCCGGCGATATCACGATAATCGGCGATAATCGCACGATTATCGTCGATATTAGGAACCCTGCTCCTCTCTCTCTCTCTCTCTCTCTCTCTCTCTCTCTCAAAGATCAACATAAATGCTCCGGAATTATATTGTTGGAACCACTCTACGGTATGAGCAGTAAGAGCTAGAATCTCGGAATTAGTCTACATGGAGATTGGAGAACAGGAACTTCAAATTTCATTACTCAGCAGGATTAGTGGAATCGTAGACAGCTAAAATTATTCTACTTCTACTGTCGTACCTTTCCATGATCAATTCATCTTGATCTTGTCATCTGAATATGACCATTGGCTGGTATTGGATCTTTTCCTCGACAAAAATATCGACGCTCTGTTATCCTATTCTTAAAGGTATTCTATCGGACAGCCCAATTAACGACAAATCCGTCAGCCTACCATCGGTCCACGTGGTAGCTCTCACTGTACCAGGGAGGAACAGTGCCATGTGGACAGCTTTAACTGATCTACATGGCTCAAACTTGTCAATACCGTATCGAAAATCATATCGGTTTAGCTCTTCGAATGGTACGTTCTGGTACCGGTCTATACCAGCCTACCATTTAGGGCTTAGTATAATAGTATATATTTATAAGTATACACATATTTAATTATATGTACATCAAAGTTCACTTATAATATTACTCCAAACACATAATAGTACTATTAAATATAACATATAGTGCAATAGACCACATTATCAATTCCACCGGCATAATTGGTATTGACCGGTATTGGGCCGGTATTTACCGGTATCAGATCGGTATCAGACCGGTATTGACCGGTATCAAGGCCGATATGGTACATAAGGCTACTTCGTATCAGTTTAGGTGCCAAAATGGTACATACCGATTATACCGGCCGGTATGTGCCGGTATTGATAACTATGACATGGCTACCATGTGTGACGCCCCAGTACGGTTGACTTGTTAAACGTAATAGCAATCATCACATAACATAGTTGCATCAGGATTAGCTAAGAAAAATAGCAGCATGCATAAGCAGAAACTTTCACAGTTTACTACATGGTGTCTTATTCACATAGCACATGCAGTGCTTTCTTAAGTTTGTCTATGCTAAATACTACACCGTCCGCCTATTTATTTCATAAGTTTCTAGTGCCTCCCTCATAATGGCCTGCTACTCCACAAAGTCCTGATAGCCAGTTTCCCCGTAGTCACAACCCTCATCAGCAACATCATAGCAGAGAGTCAGAGACTAGCATCGTCATAAGTACTACCCTCTACATCACCAGAATTAGCACACAGCACACTTTCTGAAAAACAACAAATAAAGCAAATTTGAGTACAAAAGTATTCAACAAGCGACGGAAAAAGGTGATGCATACTTTAGTAGATACCCCAGCCACCAGGTCGTTTTTTCATAGTAATTGAAATCCAAAATAAAATATAATACCTTTACCCATTTTTTGTTGGAAAAATCTATATTTTAATTTCGAAATCTATAGTGGTAGCACAACGTGGGATCTTAAAAACTTTGTTAGAGGAAAACCCAGACGACACACTTTTAAACCCAAAAGTTGGGAGTGGTATCGCATTTTAATCCGATCAGAGGTGTACTGTTTTACCCATAGCATTACTTGCCTAACTAGGCCAAGGAACTAGAACCTTTAGGCAGCCCATACACTAACCCTTGCCTGGTACCACCTTGAATTACTAAAGGCACATGGGTTGATACTCCTACCTGGTAGTCTTGCCATACCTGGTACAATCATCTTCTCACCCGTGGTAAGCACAACTACTTAGTTGGTTAATCAGTTTAGCATATCCCATTCTAGGTCTATGGTCAGTACAGTTTGTGCCGCTTTTGAAGGCATTACTAGTTTGTTGTGTCATTAAGTACTATCCCTATGTACAAGAGTCTTGACTTCCACAACACAACCCTTTCCTACCTTGAACTCCTCTACTCACCAAATATTCCTTTCATAAACCTCCTTCGGTCATGAACAAATAATACTACTTAACCATGGGATGGAACTCGCTCATCCATGACTTAACTCCTTTTGTTTGTTGTTTGGAAGTTGAATTTTGGTTATCATGCAATAATTTGGAAATCAACCCATAATCCCATAAATCAATTCAGAAAACATTGTCAATAGAGGGGCATGTTTGAGTGTGCTCCCACCCGCTTGTCAACACCAGAAACAGATCATACATGTCTTAGGGGTGCCCTTGGGATCAACTCTTAATGAAAATTCCAAATTTAAGGCTAAAGCATTTCATAAATATGATGCAAAATCTTAATTTTGTATGTTGTGCAAGTTTTCTAATTTGACAGAGTTTTAAATATAAATATTTTGTACTGTTTAAATTTTCATGTCATATAAAGTTAATCTAGGGTGTATGTGTGTTAATATAGCATGAGAATAAAAAGGGTAATAAATGTCACAACCTACTATATTCCTATCGGGCTCACTCTATTCCTTTAGTCTGCCCTGTCCCACTCTGCCGCACACGACCTAGCTAACCGGTCCATTCGACCCAACCTGAGTTAGACTCCCCTTTTAACCCTAACCCTAACCCTCTCTCTCACTTCACTCCCATTTACACTACCTCAAATCCGCCACCCCTCTCTTCTTCTCTCTACTCCCTCTCTCAACCGCTTCTTTCTCTCTCTCCCTTCGAACCAAACGGAACCAAGCCTTTTGTAAAAATCCGATAATTCCAGCGTAATTGGCTACACTTAAAATTGTGGTCTGTATTTGGAAGTGGTTAAAGATGGTGTTATATGGATATCAAACGAGCTAGAAGTGCGATTACTTGATACAAAGAGAACTTGTTCCTTTTTTAAGGATTACTATAGATATTCTATTTTCCAACATCCTTTCAGCAACATTAATTACTGAATTATTATACCATAGGCCCCTTTGGCCCTATATAAATATGCAACCAGTGTGAAGTATTTGGTGCCCTGCGAGTTGTGGCCATGTGACGCGGGGTCCGAGCCAGCAATCGCCCGTCGTACGATAGGTACGCATTTCATTCCCAAAGCACTAATAAAGCGCCGGTTAATCATGTCTTCTATTTGTACCAATCACTTTTGTTTACGGTGCTAAGAGCAAATACAATACGAAGTTCATTACAGACTAATAATAAGTTAAAAACCAACTTGTACAATAATTGTATCTAAAAATTGTTTCTAAATGTTGTGAAAAACTATCTTTTCTCTCTTGTACATAAATAATTTACACATACTTCCGTGCAAAGTTGGTTAAAAGTCAACTCTTTTTTTTTTAACTCTTGTATATAGATCAAAACTAATATGTACTCCCTCCGTTGGAATTTAGAGGGCGTATTAGGTTTCGTTAGGACAAGACTTTGACCAACTATTACTTCATTAATATATCATTTATGTAATACAAAATCATAATTATATATAAGTACTTTTGAATACAAATATGTTAATATCAATTTTGTGTCATAAAAATTATATATTAATAGAGTAATTGTTGGTCAAAACCTTATCCTAACAAAACGTAATACACCCTTTAAATTTCAATTAAACTAAGAACCAACGGAGGTCATCACATCCATTGATTCGCAATGGTCGCAGGATACCGATGTTTGGAGCTCGGCCTCCGACTCTCCGTGTTCCCTTGAGGCGTCGGCAGACCGGATGACCGCAAGCGTCCAAAACCTTTCACATTGGGAAGATACCCCACACCTGCAGCATATCTGTTCGGTACCCGTTAACTTCCAGAAAAGAAAAACTAACCGCTAATTTAGCATTTTTCATCAACCAACCCAGAGAGAAAAGGAAGCAAGCTTATCCTGCGACTTGTTTAGTGGCGCTTTAAAACCCGACTGACAGCGAAGCACGGTTAGTCTAGCTTGTATGTTTACATGAGTTGCTTCCCATTTGCTCATCCTTGTCTATCTTCTAGCCTTTGGCGATTGGCATCGTAAACTATCGCAACGGTACGAGATCTTATTTGCAATCTGACGACATGCAGGCACATCATCTTTTGGTTAGCTCGATCAGCCCGTGCGTCAGCCGAGTCATTGCAGGGCCAAGGTTCGAAATTTCGATTTTAGATCGTATCTCAGAGACGATCGAAATCTGAACTTTCAGCTAAATTCAAAAATTTCGGACAAATCTCGGATAAGATAAAAAAAAATTTGAAATCCGATTTTTTAAGCCAAGATTTCCGAGATTTTGGGCGAATCACTGATATTTTGCCCGAAATAACTAAAATCTCGGTTTAATTTAAAATACCTACAAATGGTCAAAAACACGTCAAAAAATTTGAATTTTTTTTGGATGATTCTTATGTATTAATAATATTCCCATAAAAAATTTAAATAATGATCAAGCTTGCAAAAGTTTAAAAAATTGTGCAAGTGGTAATATCGTGATAAAAGCATAATGTAAATTCTGCTTTTGGATTTTTCAAATGTAACAAATGAAGTTCAAGTCACTTGGAAAGTTTTCTATATGTTTCTATGTATTGTAATGCAACATACGAAATATTTTAAAAGAAAAGGTTGTAAAGTTAGAAATTTCGGCATCATTTTGACTGATTTTTGAATTATGGCTGTGACAATTGGCAACAATCAATATATATTGTCATGACAAATGATAGACATAAAATAAAATTAACTCATATGATAATTCATCACATATAGCAAGAAGATGTAAAAGATAATTACAAGAAGGGCTATGAATATGTAAACATGTAAAACTGGACCTGCGTAATTACAAGAAGGGCAATGAGATGCATAATGAAAAGTAGTACAAACATGTAAAACATGGACAACTACGCATTACCATACCTACGATTAGTAGTATGATACTGGAGAAAACTGGACCTGCGTGTTATCGATAATGATCTCGCCATGCTTTCTCTAGTGATGTTGCTTATACTGTTCTCAGCTCATGTCCCGTGGCAACCAGGCGGACTTCCAGTGTTCATAATGCGACATCCAGGTCGAATGATCCTCTGACTTCCCATGATAACCAGGCAAACTTCCAAACCCCGATCATAGAGTCAAACCTTGGCTCCTAAAGTAAGCCTCTTCTTTGAAGGCCCTTATGTCCATCTTTAGCGGCTCCTGATGTGTATGGTATTCGATCGCCAACGACGCCCAGTCGTCGCAAGCCTCCTCCTTATGTGGACGTTCCACCTCTTTCTCCTTCTTCCTTTCTCGACCTCCACGGAGGTCCGTGAGCATGGCCTGCCTAACCACTTTAAGCACGCTAGGGTGGACCTTCACATCACTGGAGCGGCCGGCGAGATGTTCCTTCAAACGGGTCATGCCTCCCCGGCCCCTTTATTACATGGGGACAATAGTTGCACTTTCAACCATTGCCCGACACGCTCCCTATGCTCTCAGACGGTATCCATGCTGCATACAATATACATACAACAATTAATAACCCATGCCACATACGTAAAGCATCCAGGATTCCAGACGGTATCCTAATGTAGCTACAAATCCGTCACTTAACAGCATACTAATCCACACTCCATAAAAAGGCATCTAGGATTCCAGGGTCATCACTCAGACCTAAATCCATCACTTAACATCATACATCCAGTAGAAAAAGACCTAAATGTAGCTACTATTTGACATAATTTACTCCTGAAAACAGATAAAATTTTTAAACTTTCAGTCGAGATCTCGTTGAACTAACCCGAGATTAATGCACTTCTCGCCGAGATCTTGCCTTTGAATGGAGAGATGCGCCGTAAACCTGACTGGATCTGGTCGGATACAGGGCACCGCCGAGAGGGGAGAGTGTGGTGAGTGAGAGGAAAGCGAAAGAATGATGCTGAAGCCCGTGAGTGAATGAGTAAAGAGCTTTTCTTTCCTGGTCAGCAAATGAGGCCTAAGGCTACAAATATTTCGCTTGCTGGTAGCTTGCAAGCAACACATATTGGTTGAGTTGTTTTAAGGAGCCAGTTTGGGGTCTAGAGGTTGTGGGTTCGAATCCCACTTGTAGAATAAAAAATTTTCACAGTTTTTTTTTGGCACTTTTTTACATGTACTTCTCATAAAATGTATTTCAATGCTCACAAAAAAAATTGAAGCTAAATCTGGTCCAAAATCAATTCCATCTAGCCAAAAGAGTGTAAATTTCGGGCAAATTACTGAAATCTCGGGCGAGATTGGCGAGATCTCGTCGAGATTAGCGAGATTACTATAGCAATTCATTTTATTTTTTTTTGAATTTTTTCATCTGGGTGGGATTTTGAATATTGGGAGAGTCCGAAATCCAAAATTTCACTGGGATTTCGCCGATTCTCGCCGAGATTTGAATCCTTGTGCCGGGCCTCCCTTTAGACTTTTGAGGTCACCTCTAGGTAATACTGTGCTGGACAACTACTGATAACCATGATCCAGGTTATGTTCATATCCATCCTTGTAAACTTCTGGTGAGCGTCGAGTTGGCGATTAGGCTTTGGCCCAAGCGAAGGATGGGAAAGGCCGAACTGGCCCGAATCGTTTGACCGCCTAGCTAGACAGAAATAAATTAGAGACGGTTCGGCAGCTGGGTTGCCCACAGGGCCGAAGAGCGACGTGGATGCAATCGGAGCGCTGCGAATCTTCGGATCTTAATAACGTAAGAATTTTGAACCGTACGAATTGTCATATTATAACTCGCCTAAGGTATTTACTAGTATATCACCTATGTATATCACATAGGATTTTAGATAATACGGAAGAGAGAAAAATATAATATCTAACATTTAACAAATATCTTATAGATGGCTTTATACCGTGTGTATCATTATATAAATAATCTACTAGTTGTACTAGTAGATTATCTTACAGAGGCCGGGATTACGCCCGCAACTTGCAGGATTTGGCGAGCATCGATTGACTTATCTGCTGCACTGCATATCGTTGAGAGCTTGGCACATCCATGCGTTCGATCGGAATTAATGGTCTCGATCACTCGAGGACTCTTATGTCGTACATTCCATTGCCCGTCATCCGGTCGTTGATGCAACGGAAAAGCACGGCCGACGCCGTGGGAAATGCATGCGGGCCTACCGAAGGTCAACTAGACAAGACAAGCTGTAGCTGTACCTTTAATTAATACCACTTGGTCAACTGATCCACACTGTTCATCCTAAAACTAACAGATGTTAGTGATCGTGGCACATGTGATGCGGCTAGCATGGTGACTTTGATTTCGACTTAATTTGGAGCGATTCAACTTACAGCCGCGTGCATGTATTGTTGCCAGCTTAGCATGCAGGACTTGTCTAAAAACGAGTAGAATTAGCTCCTTAAAACCGGTTAAGGGGCTAACCCGCGAGATGCACGCACGAGCTGCCTCAGCTATATATCTACGGCTCTACATTATTGCTCATCCCACACGAACATGTACATGTCATGTACATGGCAAACTCTTCACCATACACGCATGTTTCTTAGCACATATCACTCGTTTGATTTGGTCAAAACCCAGTTGGCATCAATGTCAAATGTCAAATCAACTTGGATAATGAGCACCAGCGAGGCAAATACCCGTACGTCCGTTGAGTTCACCGGCTAGCTTGCTACTCCAAGTCTCCAACACGATACAAACAAAGATCACAACGAGTGTACGTTTCTCTTTGGCGAGGCGACTTCGCACCCGAGCAAGCGAATGGGTCCAATAGGCAAATTGATCGCGAAAGGTGCTTGGACGATGTACTGAATGATATATTTTTTTAAACATACACTCGAAGTGAGAATGAAGTACGTGGCTGTTATGCCTATCGAAGTAAAATTTCTCTTTTTTTCCTATACTGAAAGGATAAAACGTCTTACTTTGAAAGTTACGTACCTTATAGGACTCAAACCATCACCATTAACCACCCAAAAATGGATGCTACACCGGTTAGACTAGCCACCAGTTGAAAATGAGATGTTTGGTTCGAGCTAGATTTCTTTTCCTTGGTCAAACGCAAGGGGAGGCCCTTACCAAAATTTTAACTTAAAAGCTAGTTTTAAGCTAGAAATCAACCATTATATCATCGAAAATAAGAAAATCAGTCATTATATAATCGAAAGAAAAAAATCAGTCGCTAGCCAGTACTCACAATTCACTACCAACCCCGTGTGAAACCAACTGAGCTACCCCTTCGGAGGTGAAACCAACAGAAATTATATCTGTACTACTTACCGTGCCGGCAGATCCATGGAAATTAATTTCATACATGCAAATGGAGACGCTTTGTAACCTTCTTCAATCTTAATAAATTTTGGGTGCCGTGGTTCTCCCGCTGGCCAGGGGAATAAAAAAAAAAGACGCAGTTGTCTATCCTATCAACTTCACTAATTTTGGACTAATCGTGGAGGAATTAAGCCGAACATGCATGGCCAGAACTGCAGAACATGCATGATGGTGTAAATGGCAGTCTTCCCGTTTGTAGTGGCGTAACCGTGTGCCGATCGAACTACGTCAGCAAGCTTGTGCCGAGCTCTCTCTATATAAGCACACGCAAGCCAATCGATGAGAACCTGCATAGCTAGCTAGCCAAGCATCGCTGCAGACTCCGGCCTCACGCGGAGAGATCGATCGAGAAGAATGGCCAAGAAGATGGATAAGACGGTGGTCATCGTGTCCGCGGTCGTAGGTTCCCTGGGGTTGTTGAGTGCCATCCTGGGGTTCTCAGCCGAGGGCACAAAGATCACTGTAAGCTAGCACTGCTGATTTCCTAGCGTTGTACTAGTCTGTACAAGCGTACGTGCATGCTAATGTGTAGGTGTTCTTGTTCAACTGGTACATTTCGGCGTGTGGGCTTTACTCGAACTTGACCGGATCTTGCAGCTTTCTGACATACTGGTGATTGACGGCGAGTGCTACTACCCGCCGAACCCCGCTCTCGCGCTGGGGGTCTGCGCGGCCATCTTCCTGCTGATTGGCCAGATCACCGTCGCGGCCGTCGGCGGCTGCTGCGGCTGCTGCAAGTCCCGGGGAATCCCGTCCGAGACCAAGCGGATCGTCGGCGTCGTCTGCGCCGTCATCTCATGGTGAGTGACCACCATCCACTCGCATGCCGCGGACGCGTAACAAATCAGTTAATAGACGACTGCAACGTTCACCCGTGCAGGATAGCGGCGGTGATCGCGTGGGCGCTGTTCGTGGAGGGCGCGGCATGGAACGCCAACGTGACGCGGGACACCGCCCCGTTGTGCTACGCCCTCAAGGACGGCATCTTCGCGGGCGCGGCCGTGCTCACGCTCGCCGCCACGGCTCTCGGTATCGCCTCCTTCGTCGTGCTTCGCAGGCAGCCAGCCGCGACGGCGGCCGGGGCGCCCAAGCCCGGCGAGCAGCAGCCGCCCGTCGGGATCGCGATGGGACAGCCGCAGTTCCCGCATCCTCCTCAAGTGTACGGGCAAACGCCGAATTACCCGCAGCACTCTCCACCACCTCAGGGTCAGGGATACGGGCAAGCGCCGAATTACCCGCAGCACTCTCCACCACCTCAGGGTCAGAGATACGGGCAAGCGCCGAATTACCCGCAGCACTCTCCACCACCTCAGGGTCAGGGATACGGGCAAGCGCCGAATTACCCAACACACTCTCCACCACCTCAGGGTCAGGGATACGGGCAAGCGCCGAATTACCCGCAGCACTCTCCACCGCCTCAGGGTCAGGGATACGGGCAAGCGCCGAGCGGGCCGTTCCCTCCTCCCGCTCAAGGCTATGGATCGCACGCGCCGAACAAGCAGTTCCCTGCGCCTCCTGGTGCGCAGGCGTAACACCGTGCGCTGTTGATCGCCTAATCGTATCGATCGAGAATACATGAGGTGGTGGTGTTGAATCGAATTAATAACGCCAGCGCTTGAGGTCAAACCATTGGTCATGCTATTCTGTGCTTTCGGTTTTGTGCATGTAAAATGTATGCTACCAATGTATGGATCTTCAGAGAATCAGTCATGTTTGGCTATTGCTTGATATTTTGTAATTCAGATTTCGAGTCAAGTTGCAAAGGGGAGAGGTCATTTTAGCATCAGAAATACTATGGGAATGTGTGGTTTGAAACTAATTTTGCCATGTCTGAGTTTAGACGTGTTACAAATTCTTATACGGGTGTTTGCTTCGTTGTTATAATTGTGGCTTAACACACTTTCTTAATTCCATATCCTAAGCATCATAGACTTATTTTTTTTTTTTTTTTTTTTTTTTTTTTTTTGCCAAACTTATGACGATGAAATTTTGTCACAAAAAGTGTAGTAAACCACACTTGTGTAAATTTAGTTATAACAAAGTTAACTTTAAACCAAACAGATTGTATGTCTTGTACATTGAAACAAAATAGAGGATCAAACTGTTGAATAATGGGGAAGACCACGGTTGATCAATCCCAATGCATAACAATCACAGAGACGAATACAGAACTTAGACGTCTAACTCTCTTCTCGTTATTGACTTATATTTATAACAAAAACCACTCAGAAACAGTTTCAAAATTCATCCACCAAACCTTGAAGTTCAGTTATATCTCAACAAAAACTAGACGGTTTTGCGTCCCTACTCCTGAAATCATAGTGCCGCCTCCAGATTATTGTAAAACATAGTCGTTCACCTACGCTCAATCAATAGTACACCAACGTAAACACATGAACACACGAACAAGAACAAGAAGCACACCAAGTATAGCGGCAAAAGTACTCTACTATCTTTTTGTTAGATTGATTGTTCTTTGTTAAAGGGGTGCCCAATATAGTAAAACAAATGGGCCGGAGATAGATTCAAATTCGCCTACCAATAGAAAGAGTTCGTCCAACTTGGATTAGGATTCTATCTGTTTTATAACACTCCCTCTCGGGCGAATACTGCATAATACACATTTCTTGTTAAGAACTCCTCCCAAAAACCCAATGGGAAAAAAGGGATGGAGAAAAGAGTACATTACACTCGTACTCTGTGTTGCACTAGTTGTCTTATTAAAAACCTTCATGTGAGAAACTTTAAGAAAACTCACTAAAGGGAAAAGAGCACAACTTATAATCTTCAGGATATGAAATATGATCTTCAGGATAATGCAAAAAGGGTTATAGTTCAAGGATTTAGCCCCCTAAACTTTGCAAATCTCTAAGTCGTCTCATTCCAAAGCCATTAATGCATCTTTAAAAAGTAGACTTTGGTAAAGATTTTGTGAACAAATCTGCTAGATTTTTAACATGACTTAGTTTGCATTATTTTACCTCACCATTCTCCTGGAGTTTGTGAGGATAAAAAAAATTTAGGGGCAATACGCTTCGTGATATTGCTCTTTATATAACCCATTTGCATTTGTGCAACACAAGCAGCATTATCTTCATAGATAATGGTGGGGATATTGACGGTATTAAGACCACATAACTTCTGGATATGGTTAATTACACGTCTCAGCCAAACACACTTATGTGAGGCTTCATACAAAGTTACAATATCTAAGTAATTGGTAGAGGTAGCTACCAAGGTCTACTTAAAATACCATCAAGAAATGGTTGAACCACCACAGAGGAACACGAAGACAGTATGAGATTTGGCACTGTAGGGATCAGACAGATAGCCAACATCCGTATATCCCACATGGTTAAGTCTTAGTTCTTCCAGTAAAACAAACCAAGATCTCGACTACTTTGGAGGTATCTGAGTAAAGTCTTGACACCAGTCGAATGTCTTTTAGTTAGGACTGCACTGTGTCTTACTAGCAAATTTACTGCGAATGCAATATCAGGCCTTGTGTAATTTGCAAGATATATAAGTGCACCAATAGCACTTAAGTGTGGGACTTTAGGTTGTAAGACTTCCTCATTTTCCATTCTTGATTTAAATGGGTCTTTATCCGCTTCAAGGGATCTTACAACCATGGGGGTTTAAAAGGATTGGATTTATCCATGTTAAATCTTTTCAATACCTTTTTGGTATAGGCAAACTGGTGTACAAATATTCCTTCTGGGAAATGTTCAAGTAGCAAGGCTAAGTAAAATTTTGATCCTACATGAAACATTTATGAGGTGTCGGTCAATAGGATCCAAAACTTTTCTCTTATTAAGAGAGCAAAATTTTGCCTCAATTGCTTCTTTCCATTTGACCCAATTTGAGCATTTCTGGCACTCTGCCATGCATTTTAGTTCTGGATTCAGTTTAAGAGTTTTAGTAATATTAGAGGTGAAATAAATATTAATAATTGTAGTCTTTCTTTTATATAATTCTCCTGAATTCACATAATTGGTGAATATCTCTTCATTTATTTATTCCAACTCATCGTGATTTTCTATAACAATGGAGTCTGAGTGTTCCAACTTCCCAATGATAGATTGTGCGTGCAAATTTACACTGAGATTACCATCTTCAGGATAGTTCACTTCAGGGACATTACCATCTCCAGGTTGGCTCACTTCATGGATTTTCTCAACATCTGGTTGAGCTTCTTCCACTGTCACGGGTAGTGATCTCATTTGATTGGTTCTCTGTTTCTGCGAGCGTATTTGCAAAATTGAGTTCTGTGCACCTGAAGCCCCCCTTCTTATCATGAGGGGTAAGAATGAGTTCAATATCCTTCAGAGGTATTTCCACTCTTTCAGGTGCATTTACTACAGGTATATAAGATTCTGTCACTCCCTTATGATCAGTGAAGGCATCTGGCAGATTATTAGCTGTTTGTTGCAGATTTATTATTATCTAAACTTCAAGTTTGGTTTCTTTAGTGCGTGGATCTAAGGATTGAATGCTAGTGACATTCCAATCAATTTCTCGGTATTATTTAATGTGGTACTTATCTCCTCCTAATGCTAAAAAATTATCCTCATCAGAAATACAATCAGTGTACCGATCCGTGTACAAATCCACTGTCATAGGCACAAGTTATTTAATTATTGATGAAGATTCATAACCTACATAGATCCCCAACTTCCGGTGATGGCCCATGGTTGTACGCTGTGGTGGAAAGATTGGCACGTATACAACATAGCCAAATTTTTGCAGATAGAAAATACTCAGATCTTTCCCACGTACTATATGCAAAGGGAAAATTTTATGATATTCAGTTGGTCTAAGTTGAATTAATGCTGTAGCGTGTAGCATTGCGTGGCCCCAAACAACCGATGGGTAGCCTACAATTCTGTAAAAGTAGCATAGCAATAAGTTGTATTCTTTTAATTATTGATTTTGCAAGGCCATTTTGAGTGTGGATATATGGTACATAATGCTCTACATTAATACCTAGAGCCATACAATAATTATTTAATACTTTTGAGGTAAACTCACTGGTATTGTTCATTCGAATAGACTTGATCCTTTCTTCTAGAAAAGAGGCTCTTAACTTAATAATTTGGCCAATTAATTTATCAAAAGCGTGGTTGCTAGTAGATAAGAGACATACGTGGTATCATCTTGTAGAAGCAACTATTAGTATCATAAAATATCTAAATGGGCTCGACATGGGCTGAGATATCACTCTGAATTCTCTCAAGGAAATTCAGAGGTTCCTCCCTAACCTTTAGGTAAGATGTTCTAATTATGAGCTTTCATTTGGCACAAGCAGCGCATACACAATTTTTGAGTTTAGAAAAGTTTATAGTTTTATGCTATTGCCAGCAGAATTATTAATTATTCTTTTTATCATATTCAACCCAGAATGTCCCAGTCGATCATGCCAGATCTTAAATATTTCTGGGTCTTTAAGGATATTTTACATCGCAACATAAACTTCAAGTTTTATATATGTATAATATAACCCGAACGGGAAGGAAGGGAGTTTTTCAACCACTCGTTTATTGCACCCATTAAACTTAGTTATGAGAAGGTATTCGGTACCATCCTCGTTATCAATTTTCATATGGAAACCATTAAGACGAATGTTTTTAAAACTTAATAGAGTACAACTGGATTTAGGGTATAATAGGGCATTCTCAATTATTATACGAGTGCCGAGAGGGAGAACTACAATGGCTCTTCCAGTGCCAATTATGAGTGCATCGCTTTCGGTGATGGTCATAATATTTTCAGTTTTCTTAGCAGAAGTCTGAAAATATTTAGTTTCCCTATGAATAGAATTTGTGGTACAACTGTCTACAAGACAGATTTCCTCCTCTGCTGTTGGATTATATAATCGTTCTATATTAAAGAAATAAATTTGATCAATTTAATTGTTGCAACATGAGCATATTGAAAATATAGAACAAGCATAGCATAAATGATTAAATATTTTGAAAAATGACACGTTATTGATTCATGATTGATAATCGCTCAATAAGAACAAAGACCAAATGTTCATGCAGGAACATAAATACTAAACTGATAAAGTGAGACTCTTAAGGAGACTTCACTAAGGAAAATGTGACATCGATTAATAAAACAAAAAGGGGTAACAGGGATACTAATGCATGTCTCCATATAAAACATGTTCTCCCCCTGAGAAACATTGGTATTCATCTGGAATTCCTCATGTTTGGCACCAAGAAGGTCGTCTTCATCCACAGGTGAGTTCCCATATCTGAGCAGGGTCTCTTTGTACTCAACCATCGAATTAGGGATAATATCATCCTTCTTCTCATCTTCTTGCCCAACAACTAGTTGAGCGGTAAAGTGTGCCTCTACTTTATTACCTTGATTCTTCTAGAATCTCTCAATGGATTGTATGTAAAGTTCCACCAAATACTTTGGGGTGCGACAAGTGCGTAACCAATAACCGACACATCCACACCTAAAGCATGGCTGAGGAGGGTTAGCAACCTTATTGGCCTAACCTTACTTCTGGAAGGTTCCTCGGCCTTTTCCTTTACCTTTTCCTAGGGCTTGCCAATTCCCTTATTGTTTCTATCATTCTTCCATTTTCCCTCTTTATTCCTTTGGCCCTTTCTACGGCCTTAGCTATTGCTAGCCTGCTGAGCGTTAGCATGTACTTCAGGCAATGTTTGACTTCCATTAGAAAGTGCATGATGATTCTTTATCAGGAGTTCATCATGTTTTCAATTTCTAGCATAACATAAAAAAGTTCAAAGTACTTCAAATAACTTTCTGGTTACAAAATGTTAATTTTGCGACAAATTTGTGCATAGAAGAATTATATGCTGCCACAGTTTTGAAGTACTAAAAGCGTAGGAGGGTCCATTCACGTTGTGCTTTTGGCAACAGTACGGATCTTTGCTGGTTGTATCGTTCCTTCATGGAATTCCACAATGTCAGAGGGTCCTCCTCTATCATGTATTTAGCCTTCAGGTACGGATGGAGATGGTGCCTTAGGAAATGCAAAGCAACACATTTTGCGGGTTGAGGAATATCAGGGGCACCAGCTTCAGGCTGGATAATAGCAGCTCCAAGTAAATAAGATGTTTGTCAGGTTGATTTTATCATCCATTTCCTAAGTGATCTAATTGCTGCCATCAATGGCAAGCTCAACAAATCCCTCTTTGAGATGTCCGATATATCCTTTGTACAAGCAATTCAGAATTTTATTACTGATAAAATATTAAATTGCTTGTTAACGAGTACCCATGGGTACCCCCATCAGCCCGGGGCCACGAACGGGCTAACCTACCTCTCCGGGAGCCCAGTACTGTTGAAAGGTGTGTGGGCTGCAGAGAGTGGGCCAGGCCCCGGTCCGAGCCAGCCCCAGATGGTCGGTCGACCCCAACCTCCAAGGTCGGGGCGCACGGTTGGTCGGCTCCACTGGCACCCGAAGGGGCGGACCCCGTGTCTGTGAAGCCAGCTGCCCCCACGCACGCAACATCCACTGACACCCGTACAGGGGTAGACGGCTCCTTCCCGAGGTTGTCAGAAGGACCGCCGAAGGAGTCAAGCCCCCGTCCCGTCGCCTGACACGCCGCGGAGGGAGGCGCCCTCTCCCGAGGCCGAGCTAAAGTCAAGCACCATTAAAACCACCGAAGCTGACAGGAGCACAGAGCAGTATGTCATCCTGACAGCCCAGCAGGAGACCGCACACCGCGGGACTACCAACCCTGCGTGGGGCGGGCGGAGGTCGGTCGGACAAGACAGAAACCAGATTCCAAGGCGTATAGTACCCCCTCCCTTTTTCCTCCAAACTCCCGTGTAACCTGCTACCTCCGTCTATATAAGGAAAGGCAGGGCCCGAGGGAGCGAGGGGACGATCGATTTCTAGGCGAGCAGAAAACGAGCAGCCGAGCACGAGGGAATCAGTCGGTCGAACACTTGCCTCGCTTGTAATCCTTTGTTCGTCCCGCAAGATCAATACACCCCCACCGAGCGAACTGGAGTAGGGACGTTCAGCCCGAACCAGTATAAACTCCTGGCTTTTTGAGTCAACCATTCGGGGAGAGGGAGCGCGCGACCCCCACTAACCAGAAATTCGCATTGCCGGTGCACGAAACATCGACACTTTTATATCATTAAATTAGTAAAGTTTGGTTTATATCTATTCGGTAGATAATTACATAAATTTTTACCAGAATTTTTCTGCATTTTTTTATGATATTTTGTTAATCATTAAGCAATTTTAAGCATTACTAAATAACATAAAAATAAATTTTAACATAAATTAAACATATAATAATACTAATAAAATTAATCCAGAGACATGGAGCTCATAATATGATATCTAATATTTTCTAGAATTTTCTTAGCATTTTTCATGATTTTCTATTAATTACCAAGTAATTTTCAGAATTACTTAACAATAGCAAAATAAATTTTAGAACATGTAAACATGAAATAATGCTAACAAAAATAAAACTAGAGATATGATATTATCAATGTGTCATACATAATTTTTTGAGAGGTGCTTCTATGCTCTTCCTCCTAATACAAGTTGCACAAATCTTGAAACAAACGAAGGGGTAAGTAATCCTTATCTACCCTTCATTCATGCTTTAATATTTGTGCAACTTTAAAAAGGAAGAGCATAGAAGCACCTCTCAATATTTAGTATTTTCTAGCATTTTTCTTATTTTTTAGTATTTTCTAGCCTAGACTGAGTTGCTCCGCGCGGGTGCACCATAAGTTTGCGAAAGATGACAAGAGGCCACCTCCACGACTCAGCTCGGTCCGCACGGGGGATTATTTGGTGTTCATAGCCAATGTATTACCCCTAATTATTAGTGTGAAGATCTATGCAAAGTAGCAGTGGTGGGATTAATTTCATTTTACTTTCAAAAAATAAATTATATTAATATATACTACTTATTGGGCCCAAACATAGTACCTCTGGCTTAACATTTTTACACGAAACGAGGGTAAAAATGTAAGTGAAGTGATATGCATGCGTGGGTTCGCCCCATAGTAGACTGGGTATTACAGATGGTATCAGAATATCAACCTTCACTGCACAGGCGTTGATGGGATTAGTCCCACATTGCTTGCATGGGAGCGGACACATGGCGCATGTGGATCTGACGGAAGCAGTGATGGGATTAGTCCTACGTTGCTTGCATAAAGTAATTTGTAGTAGTGTATAATGCATGTTGGGTTCAAATATAGTCAACCTTCGCTGCACGGGCGCGTGCGGATCCCACATTGGCTGCATAAAGTGACTTGCATTAGTATATAATGCATATTGGATTCAAATATAGTCAACCTTCACAGCACGGATGCGTGTGGATCCCACATTACTTGCATAAAGCGACTTGTAGTAGTATATAATACCTGTTAGGTCCAATATAGCACTCCGAGTTAACCCTTTTATATGAAACGAGAACAAAAATGTCTGTAAAGTACTATGTATGTATAAATCTACTCTATAATAAATTTAGTTTAAATGAATTTAGACCAAAGTGTTACAGCTGCGTTGCCACTCCTTCCTCCACTGCTCTTGCAAAGGAACATCACGCAAGATAGACGTACTTACTTGCCAGACAGCATGGTGGCGGATGGGTGGGGCATTTTGCAGTCTGCACCAAGGTTCAAAATATCATAGCAATCCCATGAAATTTCAGATTTCGGAACCCCCGACTTTCATAATCCCGGTGAAATTAAAAAAAATTCAAAGTCCTACAGTAACCTAAAATTTCAGCAAAATTTCGGAGAATTGGACCGAGATCTTGGTTTTTTTACCAAAATTTGATCGGATTTGACGGGAGTTTGATCGGATTAGATTCTTTATGTCGTTTTCCATGTCTGGCCCAAATTTCAAAAAATTTTGATAATTTTTTACCACTATAAGATTAAAATTGCTAAGTTCTTATTTTGAACTTTACAACGAGCAATGTGTATGTAGTATTCTGGAGCAAGAATATTTTGATATCATAAATTGCCTAACAATGTTCAATTATATAATTCAAGAACTTACTTGCTTGGGTGAAATTTTTAGATGGATTTAGTTATAAAATTAGTTTATCTTGTACTTTGGTTGAAATAGATTGCTTTGCATAGGTATATATACATTTCTGATTGTGTGTTACATGTAGTATATGCGTAAATTGCATGAATATTTCTGTTTCTTCAGATGCATATTGTCAAAGTATTTTGTACTAAGTAGCTTTTGCGTGGGTTAGTATCAATTTTATTATTTACTTGTGTCCTCGAGAGGAGTTGTAACTTGTAACTATCATTGAATCCATTGAACTAAGTTCATAACGTACTCCTGTTGCTTTATGAACATACATATCCATATGATGTACTGATCAAGAAATTACATATCACATGCACTATATGAATTTCTCCCTAATCCAAATTGCTTTTGTGAGTGATAAATTCTTTCACAATTTTTTCAAAATATTTTCCATTTTTTTTCTACCCCTGGGATACCATTTTACGATACTTTGCACTATATGAATTTTTAAAAATTCTTCAAGCTTAATCATCATCTACAATTTTCATGTAAACATTACTGATATGTCAAAAGCATATACAAAAAAATTTCAAAAAATTTTAACAATTTTTGCACACTTTTTACAACGTTTTAAATGGACCGAAATCTCGGTTAAAACAACCAAAATTTCGGTTTTTCCATCGAGATCTCGGAAAATATCGATGGAAAAAAAACAGATTCAAAATTTGGTTTGTGTATTTCGTTCGGATTTCGTCCAAAATAACGAGATCTCGGCGAAATTTTGAATTTTGGTGTATGACAAGAATTCATCCTAAAACGAAATTTTAAACCCTGGTTTGCACCGTGACTGACTTAGTGACACCATTTGATTGTCAAGGCATCTGCCAGCCGGCTAATCAGTTTTCTCTACAATCATGAAGCTGCAAAGGTATCATATCAATGGACAGTTCACCCTTAAATTTGACAAATGCATGTATTGCATTGCGAGTTGACTTTGGACTAAACAGCAAGCCGCACAGTTTAGCTTGCACACATCACCTTTGTCTGTCTAGTCCGTTAACCTCCTTTGATTAAGCAATCTACTTGTAAGGTTTAAAAATATCTGCCAAGATTTCGGATTTCGGTTGGAGACGAGATTTCAAATCACGACTAAACAAAAAATTTAAAAATTTCCAAAAATGGAAATCACAACGGTTTTTAGCTAAAATCGTCTGTGATGTGAACATGAGGTATTTTGATTGGATTATAATTTTTTTAGGTGGAGATTTCGGTGTTTCTCGACGAGATCTTGGTAATTTTTGCCGAGATCTCAAAAATCCTAGTCCAAAAAAAGCCAAATTTAAAATTTACCTTTTGGATTTCGTTCGAAATTCTAAGATTTCACCGGAGTTTCGGATTTCGGTCATCTCTAAGATATGATCCAAAACTGAAATTTGAAACCCTGTCTGCGAGCACTTCATGCGCGCCACCTCCATTCTTCTATGCAGGCCGAACATGGGCATGAATACGTGGAAATATTTAAAAAATCTTATTTATATCACCCATGTAATCAGATCATGCTTAAGTAGTTGTCAGCTTGTCCTCAATGTCAACACAAGTTGATGTAATTAACCACCTTGCTGTTCTACTTTTCTATGTTATCTGGCTTGTCGCGAGTTGTTTTTTTAGCAATGAATATACAAATTTTCTTTGGTAGTCATTGTTCTTTGGTGAATTCTTATGCCAACATATTTGAAAATGATGCCAAATTAGAATATTGATATTTCTTCTTCAACAATATGGATGTTTGCATTCCTTTTGCTTTAGTTGAAGTTTTATCATCTAGGTACAGTTCATTGTACACATTATATATATCTGCTAGTATGCTCTCGTGTTAAAAGTAATTCATTTAAAACTGTGCCAAGTGCACTGTAGATGTTATCCTTTGAATTTGTCTTTGAATGGGTTTACCAAATCATAAATTTTGTTTGTTCTGCATAGATACATTCTTTCTATTTTTTAAATGTTGCTTTCATTTGAATTTTTGAATTCTGTGTCTATAATTTTGTTTTGTCTATTAGTTGTTTCCTGGGGTGTACTTTTTACAAGGGGTTTACCAAATCATAATCCTTATGGTTTCTTTTGTGGGATTGGATTATAAAATGGCTAGATGGGGGGCAATGAGAAAAGCTGAGCAATAAAAAGCACAAACAGAGACAAAAGAACTCCAATAACGACAATGAAAATGCTAGCCCATGAAGCTTTGGCGGGCCCGTTAAGGATATCTGATCCTTTTTTTAGGCTGCAACGTGTAAGCTATCCAAGGGAGGTGAGGTTTGATCGGACGGTAAAAATTTTGACTAACTTGCAACAAAAAAAAAACAGTTAAATGACAAAAATTTTTTTTCCTGATTCTACATTTCTGTTCGTGGCGACTTGCTAGCTAGGGAGCATATAGAACTTCAGTCTAAACCGCGCCGGCAGATGCCAGATGATAAGGGTATATTATATATGTACTGACTACATACCGAGCTGGTTAGCTTGCAGAATATGGCAGCCGTCTCATGAATCTAGGAATTTTTTCCCCCGAGTCAAACCAATCATGAAACAATTACACAAGGAATAGCACAAATTAACTCAGAATATGCGAGATGGGCTGATTTATTACCATTTGTCGTGACATAACCAGACGTAGGGGTGGGCATTATTTAACCGAAACCGAAAAACCGAACCGAACCGAACCGAAATAACCGAAAAAATCGGTTTTTTCGGTTTTCGGTTATCGGTTCGGTTTGTATTTTGCATTTGTTCGGTTTTCGGGATTCGGTTCGGTTCTGGATCGTCAGAACCCGAATAAACCGATCCCCGAATTCAAGCACAGCAAAAATTCCCAATTCCCCACTCGGCCACTCCAGTCCCCAAGCGCCTCTCGCCCTAATCCATTCCCCACTCGCGTCTCGCCTCATTCCTTCCCTTCTCGATTCCCCTTCCCCGCCGAACACGCTCATGCATCACGCTGCCTCCTCCGTCCAAGCCTCCTTCCTCAGCACCTCGGCGGCGCTGATGCCTCCTTCCTCGTCTCGTTGGTCTCGCGCCTTGGCTTGTCCGGGTTGTCCCTAGGCGGCTCGGCGAGGAAGCTAGCATGAGCATGTTCAGCGGCGATAGCTGGGCGCGTGATGCATGGCAGTGGAGGCGCCGCCTCGACGACCTCATGCTCCTGGCCTCGGCCTCCTTCTTCTCGTACACTTCCTCTCCGCCTGCATCCGGTTCCTTCAAGAGGCTCTCCAACGGCTCTGCCCCCACTGCCTCATCCTCGACTAGTCGACTCCCCGCTCATGCTCTCCGTAACTCCGTAAGCAAGCACCCATCCCCTAAGTCACAGTTCCTCCTTTACTTAAGCATCTAGGTAATTAAATTATCTGATGGAGAGAAATAGCTTGTGGTTCATGATCCAGTGTTTTCAACCGATGCGTTATTGACTCGTGGGTTGCACTAATCAATTATTGTATAATGGTATTGCAAGCATTTTGCTAAGATCTGTTGAACGTATTGTTGAATGTATTCTGATGTCTAAGAACAGGCCACTCTGTTGAATGCATTCCGATGTGGGTTGGATTAAAATTCGGTTAACCGAATTACTGAATTAACCGAACCGAATTAATTCGGTTAATTCGGTTCGGTTTTACGATATAATTCGGTTCGGTTCGGTTATCAATTTTTAAAAACCGAAATAATTTAAAACCGAAAAAACCGAACCGAAAAAACCGAAAAAACCGAATGCCCACCCCTAACCAGACGCTCGCCCCTCTACCTCTTCGCCTGCTATATAAACCTGAGCACATCAATCAGACCGTACATATCCAGCCATCTCATCGTCGTCTCTCGTGTCGGACCAGGAGATCGAGAGGGCGAGAGGCGTTTGAAAGATCACAGAGATCAGAGAGATGGAGACGAGCGTGATCGTCGCGTCCGTTGTGGTAGGGTTGTTTGGGGTGGCGAGCGCCGTCCTGGGGTTCATCGCTGAGGGCACAAAGCTCACTGTAAGCACAATTAATGGCATTGATCCGGCAAGATATAGTACCACTCTTGCCTCTACTTGTCCGGCCGGGATCCGTATCCTTATGTACACAGTATATATATACAGTATGTACATACATTAAGGAACGCGTGACCGTGCCTATCTAGTGTTAAATATCATAGAAAAGTGACCCGTGCGTTTGTGGTGATCATGGGTGAATATTGTTCTTGTAGCCGGATGACATCGACGTGTCCAGAGGTGAGTGCGTCTACCCGGCGAACCCCGCCTTCGCACTGGGACTATGCGCGATCCTCCCGCTGGTGGTGTCCCAGATCACCGTCTCGGTGGTCAGCGGCTGCTGTGGCTGCTGCAAGCCTCGGGGCGGTGCTTCCGAGTCCAAGCGGGTCATGGGCATCGTCTGCTCCGTCTTCTCATGGTGAGTCCGTACATGTCTGGCAGACATGGCATCGCGCGTCCAAGTGCTAACCTGATCGCCTGATCACTTCATGAACGAAGAATATACACGTGTGCAGGATAGCGGCGGTGATCGCGGCGGTGTTCTTCCTGCAAGGCGCGGCGTGGAACGCCCCCGTGACGCGCGACACCGCCTTTGGGTGCTACTACGTCAAGGACGGCGTCTTCAGGAGGGCGGCCGTGCTGAGCCTCGTCGCCGCCGTGCTCGGGATCAAATCTTGCATCATGCTTCGCGCGGCGGCACCGGCGGCCACTGCTACCGCAGGCGCGGGGGCGGGGGAGCCTAAGCCCGACGACCAGCAGCCGCAGGCCACCGGGATCGCGATCGCCCTCGCCCAGCCTGCTCCGGGGTACGGCCAAGTGGCGCCGCATGCTCCTCCAACCCAAGGGCATCCTCCTCCAACACAGCGTACGTCCGGTGTGTGTGTGTACCCCGTCTCCCGTGAAGACCGTGTACGTACGCGTGTTCTGGAGTACGCTTGACTCTTGATTGATTCTCTCTCCCTACATTGTATTCCCGTGCATACCGTTTCGTAGCACAGCGTTTCGTGTGTTTCAATTCACGGCGTTTCGTAGTTTGACTCATTGTTCGGAGTTTCTATTTATCTATTTATCATGTTTTGAAAATTTTAAATTTAAATTTGAAATATCATGTTTTTAAATTGTAAATGTCAATATGCTTATGTTTTATGTATTACAAATATTTTTGATTGAATTTTAATGGTGTTAAATGAAGACCGTGTACGTACGTGTGTTCTGGAGTACGCTTGACTCTTGATTGATTCTCTCTCCCTACATTTATGTTTTTTCCACTCTTAAACGAATAATGATGGATGGCCACAAACATTCACACTACCCTGGCAGATTGAGATTCTGAAGCACGCCGTGGTATCCGTGAAGCTAGTTGATACTGCACGCCGTTCATGTCTTGAACGCTAACAAACGTGTTTAATTGTACGACTTGAACGCTAACGTAACATTAAACTAGCTATTTCCCCACATATTTTACACCATTCCAGACAAAGTTGCGTCACTTGAATACTAATCATATTGCCATTTTGAAAGTTTTAGAGGTTCGCCCCATCATGGACTAGGAAAAGGGAAAGCCAATTGAGTTTATGCTTCACGTACTTAATCGGACTAGATGATTCTTAAGAAGTTATCCCTATCTACATATGCATTGGATATGATCAGATTGACAGAAAGACGTTCGATATTTCATTCCTTGCGAAAACATATACAATTCACTCACATCTTCTTACGCTTGCATACACGTTATCTCCCCTATGTTGCTACCATCAGGTGCTTCGTGCGAAAATGTGGGTTTGGAATTCTTGTATTGACAAGTGTCCAAGGAGTCAGGAGCCTTCTACTGGGATCATATGGGATTTGGGGGATGGGGGTGGGGTGCAATCGGATCGAAAAATTTCCGATCGACCGACCGGATGTGGTCGGATCGGATTGGGATAGTTTTTGAATTCAGTTTCGGATAATTTGTTTCGGATTCGGATTCGGATTCGGGAGAATAGTATCCATCGGATCGGGATATTTCGAAAAAATTTTAGATATATCCGGATAGAACTGAATCGGATATTCGACGAGGATGAATTCCCAGGCGCCTCGCAACCGCCGCAACCTTAGGTCAGTTATGCCCCCCGCCTGGGATGGAGAGCACGCTGAGCCGCTCAGGTGCCCCCACGGCGGCGCGCACGTCATCATCAGCCCCCACAGCCTCTGCTCCTAGGGGTTCACGATGACCCCGATGCAGTCCAGGTGCCCGAATCCCCCTCCAGGCGACTCCGCCTTGTTGGCCGCGGAGTCCAACCGGAGCTCGAGCACGCAAAGCGTGGCATTCCGCACCGCCCCTTCTCCACTGCAAGAGGGGTGGAGGAGGGAGCAGGAGCGCCGGATGGAGCAGGGGCGGAGGAGTGGAGCAGGAGCGCTAGCTCGAGTAGGGGCGGAGGAGTGGACAGCTCACAGCGGCAAGAGGGGCAGAGGAGAGGAGCAGGAGCACCGCCTCGAGCAGGGGTGGAGGAGGGAGCAGGGGCGCTGGATCGAGTAGGGGCGCCGGAGGGAGCAGGGAGGGCGTTAGGATTTGGGGGAAGAAGCTAGTGCGGCGAAGGGAGGAAGTGTTGGTGCGGCAATAGATTTGTGGGAGGAGATGGCTGGTCGATCCACCAAAGAAATTCGCGCCTAGACTGTTTTGGGTTCCCGCTCATTTCATCTAAACGCGAGAGTTGATTGTCTCTGCCGTATATAAATGACATCTTAGACTGAATTTTCTCCGATGCTTATAAATGCCAAGGTAAATTCTAATAAAGGCATTTACAAACGCCCTACTAGACCAAAGTTTCTCGGCGTATATACACGCCGCAGTAGGATGTATCACGATGTTTATAAATGCCCTAAATTATTCTATTTAGGACGGCGTATACATATGCCATAGAAAACTCTAAGTCGGCGCATATATATGCGCCATATATCGTTAAACGCCGTCTTAGACTTGTTTTGAGAGCGTTTAAGCTATACACAGGGTTAAGTCTAAACGTCATTACATCCAAAATATCTTACAGTGGTTTAAAAGTTGACCCCTAGCCTAGCTATATCTATCCTGAATACATCTGGCAATGTTTACAAGGGTATGATTGGGTGTCATGCATCGACCATTGTGTTATCTATTTGGTTCATTCTCATTACAAATGAAGCAACAATATTGTTAATTTAGTATAGATTCTGCTCAAAATGGTTCTTGTATGCAGTGGCGGACCCAGGAATTTTTTAGAGCCCGGGCACGCTTAAAGAAGGACAACAAGTTCAAAGCTATTTAAATTTTAGTTGCTAACTTTTTATACAATTTAGGATGTTTTTGCAAGACGCTAGTAAAGCTTGTAGATTCAGGCTCTATATTTTCGTTTTTGATTTGAAAATTGTACTTGCCAGGTTGCGTGAATATGAGATTTAAATGTTTATTACATGGGTTGAGCCCGGGCCCGGGCCCGGACTAGCCGGGCCTTGGGTCCGCCCCTGCTTGTATGGACAGCGCGAGGTAAAGAATACTAGTTTTCGTGAGTCGTCATGTGTAGAGTAAGCACATAGAACTTGGAATCCGTAATTGAAGTGTGTCCCGATAAAAGACTAAGAAAATGAACTACTGATCCATATTTGGAACGCACGAATTTTGTAGCAGTCCTGTGGAGCTCCAGTCTCTTCGGCTTTACAGTGTGTTTAGTTAGTTATATATGAATGACACATAGCCCGATGGAAGTCAAGGAGAACCCATGCAAGGTCACACATATGAACATTGATTAAATAAGGCAGAATTACGCAAGGGTTAGATCGATCCCAAGTACAAATCCAAAGGACAGGCAGGTATAGTGACGCGATCATAAAATGTTTGATCTTCATTTGGATATATCTGATAGAAAAACCTAGCAAATATTTCTTCGCCACTGGCTGGCCGCTGGGGTGTGGTACTGGCTACGTATGGTTAATGCTTGATTAATGTGATCTGTTTACGCAGGTAGGGACGTGAACGGACAACGCTCGCTCGATATGAACGTAAACAAGCCTAGCTTTATTTTCTCCGACGTACCTCGTCGTCCTGTCGCTGTACGGGCCGGCGTGTGTCCACTACTACTGCCACGTACATGGGTCGTCGTCCGAAAGATCTTTCAGTTATAGATATTATATTTGTAGTATACAGTGGCTAAGTAAAAATTAGATCTAGTTGTCAATTTATTAAAGGTATTTTTATTACTCTACCGATCGATGTAGTAAATTTGAAGTGATCGGTGGCCGACGGGTGCGAACCGCGCACCCGGCACTCGACAGGCGGCAGACAATCTGCCGATCGGCGGCAGCCATAAAGAGGGAATAAACCAGAAAAGAGCTCCATGAAAAACGCTCAATCTTGAGTTTACTGTAGAGAATGTCATGGAAATTAACAGACAGAGGGTGATGTATCGACTAGAAGTCGTTTTCAAAAGGGGAGCCAAGGGAGCCAATGTCCCCCTCCCCAACCCACCCACACTACCCATTTCAAAAGAAAAATTAATAAGCAAACTTGTTTAATTGTACAACTTGAACGCTAACGTAACATTAAACTAGCTATTTCCCCGCATATTTTACACCATTCCAGACAAAGTTGCATCACTTGAATACTAACCATATTGCTATTTTGCAAGTTTTAGAGGTTCGCCCCATGATCGACTATGAAAAGGGAAAGCCAATTGAGTTCTGCATTACTTGAATACTAACGTAATATTAAACTAGCTATTTCCCCACATATACTTGTCACCCGCTGTGCATGCATCGTCAATTGATCACACTCGATGCGTGGTGCCATCGCCACGGTGGTGTGCGCTCGCACTCCACTGTTTACGCAGGTAGGGACGTGAACGGACACCGCTCGCTCGATATGAACGTAAACAAGAGTAGCTTTATTTTCTCCAACGTACCTCGTCGTCCTGTCGCTGTACGGGCCGACGTGTGTCCACTACTACTGCCACATGGGTCGTCGTCCGAAAGATCTTTCAGTTATAGATAGCGAGCGAATAATATGGGTTTCAATTAAGAGAAATTTTGCAGCGTATTGTATTATATTGATAGTATACAGTAGGTAGTAAAAATTAGATCTAGTTGTTAATTTATTAAAGGTATTTTTATTACTCTATACCGATCGATGTAGTAAATTTGAGGTGATCGGTGGCCGGCGGGTGCGCGGTTCGCACCGGGCACTCGGCAGGCGGCAGACAATCTGCCGATCGGCGGCAATCATAAAGAGAAGGAATAAACCAGAAAAGAGCTCCATGAAAAACGCTCAATCTTGAGTTTACTGTAGAGAATGTTATGAAAACAGACAGAGGGTGATGTATCGACTAGAAGTCGTTTCTATACTCATCCCAATGTGTTATATGTATCTTTCAAGGTTGCAGGTTGGTGCACTCGTCTATGTCAACACCTATGCTCCTCCTCCAAAGATAGGGAGCTTATCGTCACAGACGACGGTATCGTCATCTGGCTGGCTCCCATGGTGAGCAAAAGCACGGCCGTCTGACACTGAGTCGGCCGCAGGGCCATTGGCCACTTGATCCTGAGGGCCACCCTCTTGGTGGTCGTACAATTCAACGTCGGCGGTGCTCGGAGGCGGGACTATGCACGGCCATCTCCTCTTGTCCAAAGCACGGCCGGCAACGGCATGGCCCGTCAAGATGGCCATGGCCGCCAGGAGGAAAGCCGCGATGACGACAAACCGGGCCATTTGGGACTTGCCTGGTGTTGCTTTTTGTGTGTTTCTGTATTTTGGAGGCTTTTTGCACTATTGCCTGTGTTAGGATCAGCGATTTATATAGGGGGAGATATGGTGGTAGGGTTAATGCAATTGGAGTTACTAGTGAGGGGCAACGTCAACGTTTGAATGGAGCAGGTTCGCTTCCGCATGACTAGTGGAGTAGTAAATGCCATGGACACAGTTAACGGAAGGTTTCTTTTCGAGAACGCACCATGGCATTTATGTTGTTAATTTTATTTATTATTTATCTTGTGGTGATGGATGTATATTGTTCTTGTATAGAGGCGAGCACTTGGGCATGGCTGGCCTGGCCCATCCTTGATGGACGCGAACGTGTTTTCCGCCGCACTGGCTTGCTTGACAGAGCAATTCGTCCCAATGAGAGGTTACGAGTGTCACAGATGCCAAAGTCGAAAAGCTAGATGAACTCTGGATTAAAACATTCCTTACTTTCCAAGATCACCACAGCAATAAAATAAATCTAGCTCCCTCCTCCACCGACATCGAATCCAATAATAGAAGAAGCCAATCCGGTGCCAAAAATCGCAAATGGTTTTCTTAAGGAATCAACCATTTACTCATGATAGAAGCTCGTAATGATCGAGGGAGCATGAGAACAATTGATGACGGCATGAAAGCCCGTTTCCTCCTCGCCTCCACAAATTTCACAAGTGCTACTAATATCCAGCATACGTCTCGATTTTTTTTTTCCGGGAAGCCAGACATCCTTTGCAACATGCCAAGCAAAAAAAATTTATCTTCTGAGGAATTGGAAGGTGCCATATGTTCCTCCAGATCAAGCGCTGACCATCAGTCCCAGTGCTTGCTGACCCAGTCGGTAAGCACTTCAGACTGTAAAGATTCCCATCTTCTTCAATCAATTGCAGACCCAGTCGGTAAGCACTTCAGACTGTAAAGATTCCCATCTTCTCATAATGCCAAGCAATGCAGTCAACTCTGTTATGCCTAGGCAGATTTAGTTTTAGAATTTCCTCCACATCATAAGTATAAAAATGCCTTTTAATGATATCTTCCTTCCAACAATGTAACTCTAGGCTACGCATGACAGATTTCCAAGTTGGGTATACGAAACTTGGAAACACTGTATCAATCAAGTCCCCATTCAGATAATACTTAGCCTTCAGCACTCTTGCACATAGGCTGTCAGGATACACAATTAGATGCCAAGCTTGCCTCGCCAATAAAGCCCGGTTAAACAACTCAAGTCATTAAATCCAATACCACATTTGCTTTTAATCTGTGTCAAATGATTCCAAGTGAGCCAGTGCATTTTACGTTTCCCATTTTCCACACCCCACCAATAATTGCGGATACAGCGAGTGATGTCTTCGATCGTGGGCATGGGAAGTAGGAAGGCACTCATGTTGTAAGTCAGAATTGCCTGAGCCATTGACTAAATCAAGACCCCCTTCCCCCCTGTTGATAATAATTTTTCACTACACTCGGCACAACGTTTACTCACTCTTTCTTTTAAGGGCTGAAATTGTTTCACCTCCATGCGTCCTTCCGATGTTGGTAAGCCTAGATATTTGACTTCAAAGGAAATCTGTTCAACACCCAAACATGACCGCACACCTTCTTGGAACTTCTGGATCACTGTTTTCATTCAAAAAGGGAACATTTGGCTGGGTTCACTATAGCACGTTCCATTTCCTAGGGCGTCTATAAATACCCTAGAAGCACTGTAAACTCCCCCAAAAGTTTTTTTCCATGGCGTTTAGAAAATGTCCGGGAAAAGTAAACCTCGACGTTTAGGCATACCACGACATTTGTATGTTCCCCGATTTTTAGAATTTTCATGGGATCTATAAACGCCCCTCTAAGGTTTCTACGGTGTTTACAAGCGCCCCAATTTTTTGAATTTCTACTACGTCTATAAAGACCATTTTTTACATAATTTCCATAGCATTTACAAACAACCCTGTTTATGGTTTTCATGGTGTTTATAAATGCCCCCGTTTTTGGAATTTTCATAACGTTTATAAACGCCCCCACTTAAGGTTTCCACGGTGTTTGTAAGCACCTTAGTTTCCTGAATTCCATGGCATTTATAAGCACCCCTAGATTTGCTTACCGTGGTGTTTGTAAGCACCCTGCAATTGGTTTTGTCACTTTCAAGGGCTTTACATCCCCAATTTTACACTCCACAATTTATATGTAGGATAACATTGTAAAGATGACTATATAAAATCACATACAAACTTGTAAACACTGAGATTTTCTGCATGTCATTAAATCCGAGCTATCTTACACTGGTTTAAAAGCTGACCCGTAGCCTAGCTATATCTATCCTGAATACATCTAGCTGTGTTTACAAGGTTATGATCGGGTGTCATGCATCGACCATTGTGTTATCTATTTGGTTCATTCTCATTACAAATGAAGCAACAATATTGTTAATTTAGTATAGATTCTGCTCAAAATGGTTCTTGTATGGACAGCGTGAGGTCACACATATGAACATTGATTAAATAAGGTAGTATTACACAACGGTTAGATCGATCCCAAGTACAAATCCAAAGGGCAGGCAGATATAGTGACGCGATCATATAAATGTTTTGAGAGCGTTTAAGCTATACATCTGGCTGTGTTTACAAGGGTATGATTAATTAATGTGACCTGTGACCTCCGACGCTCACGTAACAGGGGCACGCGCAGTCACCCGCTGTGCATGCATCGTCAGTTGATCACACTCGATGCGTGGTGCCATCGCCACGTACGGTGGTGTGCGCTCACACTCCACTGTTTACGCAGGTAGGGACGTGAACGGACACCGCTCGCTCGATATGAACGTACGTAAACAAGCGTAGCTTTATTTTTCTCCGACGTACCTCGTCGTCCTGTCGCTGTATGGGCCGACGTATGTCCACTACTACTGCCACGTACATGCGTCGTCGTCCGAAAGATCTTTCAGTTATAGATAGCGAGCGAATAATATGGGTTTCAATTAAGAGAAATTTTGCAGCGTATTGTATTATATTGATAGTATACAGTGAGTGGGTAGTAAAAATTAGATCTAGTTGTTAATTTATTAAAGGTATTTTTATTACTCTATACCGATCGATGTAGTAAATTTGAGGTGATCGGTGGCCAACGGGTGCGAACCGCGCACCGGGCACTCGGCAGGCGGCAGACAATCTGCCGATCGGCGGCAGCCATAAAGAGAAGGAATAAACCAGAAAAGAGCTCCATGAAAAACACTCAATCTTGAGTTTACTGTAGAGAAGTTATGGAAACGGACAGAGGGTGATGAATCGACTAGAAGTCGTTTCTATACTCATCCCAATGTGTCATATGTATCTTTCAAGGTTGCGGGTTGGTGCACCCGTCTATGGCAACACCTATGCTCCTCCTCCAAAGATAGGGAGCTTATCGTCACAGACGACGGTATCGTCATCCGGCTGGCTCCCGTGGTGAGCAAAAGCACGGCCGTCTGACACTGAGTCGGCCGCAGGGCCACTAGCCACTTGATCCTGAGGGCCACCCTCCTGGTGGTCGTACATTTTGACGTCGGCAGTGCTCGGGACTATGCACGACCTTCTCCTCGTCCAGAGCACGACCGGCAACGGCATGGCCCGTCGAGATGGCCGTGGCCGCCAGGAGGAAGGCTGCGATGACGACAAACCGGGCCATTTGGAACTTGCCTGGTGTTGCTTTTCTGTATTTTGGAGGCGTTTTGCACTATTGCCTGTGTTGGGATCAGCGATTTATATATGGGGAGATATGGTAGTAGGGTTAATGCAATTGAAGTTTCTAGTGAGGGGCAACGTCAACGTTTGAATGGAGATTTACTAGTGGACTAGTAAATGCCATGGACACAGTTCAATGGAAGATTTCTTTTCAAGAACGTTTCATGGCATTTATGTTGTTAATTTTATTTATTATTTATTTTGTGGTGATGGATGAATATTGTTCTTGTTTCAGCGTTCGTCCGGTGTGTGTGTATCCCGTCACTAGAATAATAATCCTTTTGCAGTTCTGCAGGTTTATAGGTTCGCCCAGTGCTCGACTGGGAAAAGGCAAGGCAGCTGAATTTCTGCTTCAGTTACTCGGACATGATTGTAAGAAGTTCTCCCTATCTACATATTGAATAAATATGATCGGATTGACAGAGATACGTTCAGGTTTCCATTCCTGGTGAAAAACACGTACAATTCGCTAATATCTTCGAGCACACGTAATATACGACTTGAACAAACTGTTTAATTGTACGACTTGAACGCTAACATAACATTAAACTAGCTATTTTCCCACATATTTTACACCATTCCAGACAAAGTTGCGTCACTTGAATACTAATCATATTGCCATTTTGCAAGTTTTAGAGGTTCGCCCCAAGATGGACTAGGAAAAGGGAAAGCCAATTGAGTTTATGCTTCACGTACTTAATCGGACTAGATGATTCTTAAGAAGTTATCCCTATCTACATATGCATTGGATATGATCAGATTGACAGAAAGACGTTCGATATTTCATTCCTTGCGAAAACATGTACAACTAGAAACGCAAGCGCGGCGCACGCCGCGCGCGTGAACGAAAAATACTTTTTTTTTTCGGAGAAAAAACAGACCACGGAAGCATTTTTCCCATTTTTTTGTTTTTTTTCGGAGAAAAAACAGACCACGGAAACATTTTTCCCATGCTCCGAAGGAAAAACGGACCACGAAAACATTTTTTACGGGCAGAACGGAGAAAGGACCCGAACGTAAAGCACAGGGACCTATTTGTTATAATTTTGGACCTATCCGCTATTTTGAAAAATTAGAAAAGGGCTCGTTCGCTATTCGCATTTAATAGGGGCCTCTCACTGTAAAATACCCAACGAGGGACCTAAACGTGAACCGGAAAAATTTATTTTCCTCTCACTGGAAATCGCTCAGGGACCTATACGTAATTTCGAAGGAACGGAGGGCCTTTTCGCGAAATAGAGGAGAGAGAAGGTGGGGGTGACATGGGGGGCTGAGGTCTCAGCAAACCTTCCAGGAATATAGCTGGTAAATTTATTTTCCTCTCACTGGAAATCGCTCAGGGACCTATACGTAATTTCGAAGGAACGGAGGGCCTTTTCGCGAAATAGAGGAGAGAGAAGGTGGGGGTGACGTGGGGGGCTGAGGTCTCAGCAAACCTTCCAGGAATATAGCTGGTAGTATTCATTCACATCTTACGCTTGCATACACGTTATCTCCCCTATGTTGCTACCATCAGGTGCTTCGTGCGAAAATGTGGGTTTGAATTCTTGTATTGACAAGTGTCCAAGGAGTCAGGAGCCTTCTACTGGGATCATATGGGATTTGGGGGGTGGGGGTAGGGTGCAATCGGATCGAAAAATTTCCGACCGACCAGATGTGGTCGGATCGGATTCGGATAGTTTTTGGATTCAGTTTCGGATAATTTGTTTTGGATTCGGATTCGGGAGAATAGTATCCATCGGATCGGGATATTTTGAAAAAAATTTAGATATATCCGGATAGAACTGAATCGGATATTCAACGAGGATGAATTCCCAGGCGCCTCGCAACCGCCGCAACCTTAGGTCAGTTATGCCCCCCACCCGGGATGGAGAGCACACTGAGCCGCTCAGCTGCCCCCACGGCGGCGTGCGCGTCATCATCAGCCCCCACAGCCTCAGCTCCTGGAGGTTCACGATGACCCTGATGCAGTCCAGGTGCCCGAATCCCCCGCCAGACGACTCCGCCTTGTTGGCCACGAAGTCCAACCGGAGCTCGAGCACGCAAAGCGTGGCATTCCGCACCGCCCCTTCTCCGCTGCAAGAGGGGTGGAGGAGGGAGCAAGAGCGCCGGATGGAGTAGGGGCGCCAGAGGGAGCAGGGAAGGCGTTAGGATTTGGGGGAAGAAGCTAGTGCGGCGAAGGGAGGAAGTGTTGGTGCAGCAATAGATTTGTGGGAGGAGATGGCTGGTCGATCCACCAAAGAAACTCGCGCCTAGACTGTTTTGGGTTCCCGCTCATTTCATCCAAACGCGAGAGTTGATTGTCTCCGGCGTATATAAATGCCATCTTAGACTGAATTTTCTCTGATGTTTATAAATGCCAAGGTAAATTCTAATAAAGGCATTTATAAACGCCCTACTAGACCAAAGTTTCTCGGCGTATATACACGCCGCAGTAGGATGTATCCCGATGTTTATAAATGCCGTAAATTATTCTATTTAGGACGGCGTATACATATGCCATAGAAAACTCTAAGTCGGCGCATATATGTGCCATATATCGTTAAACGCCGGCTTAGACTTGTTTTGAGAGCGTTTAAGCTCTACACCGTGTTAAGTCTAAACGTCATTAAATCCAAGATATCTTACAGTGGTTTAAAAGCTGATCCGTAGCCTAGCTATATCTATCCTGAATACATCTGGCTATGTTTACAAGGGTATGATTGGGTGTCATGCATCGACCATTGTGTTATCTATTTGGTTCATTCTCATTACAAATGAAGCAACAATATTGTTAATTTAGTATAGATTCTGCTCAAAATGGTTCTTGTATGGACAGCGTGAGGTCACACATATGATTATATGAACATTGATTAAATAAGGCAGAATTACGCAAGGGTTAGATCGATCCCAAGTACAAATCCAAAGGACATGCAGATATAGTGACGCGATCATAAAATGTTTGATCTTCATTTGGATATATCTGATAGAAAAACCTAGCAAATATTTCTCCGCCACTGGCTGGCCGCTGGGGCTAAGTAAAATTTTTACAGCGTATTTTATTATATTTGTAGTACACAGTGGCTAAGTAAAAATTAGATCTAGTTGTTAATTTATTAAAGGTATTTTTATTACTCTACCGATCAATGTAGTAAATTTGAGGTGATCGATGGCCGACGGGTGCGAACCGCGCACCCGGCACTCGGCAGGCGGCAGACAATCTGCCGATTGGCGGCAGCCATAAAGAGAAGGAATAAACCAGAAAAGAGCTCCATGAAAAACGCTCAATCTTGAGTTTACTTAGAGACTGTTATGGAAACAGACAGAGGGTGATGTATCGACTAGAAGTCGTTTCTATACTCATCCCAATGTGTTATATGTATCTTTCAAGGTTGCGGGTTGGTGCACTCGTCTATGGCAACACCTATGCTCCTCCTCCAAAGATAGGGAGCTTATCGTCACAGACGACGATATCGTCATCCGGCTGGCTCCCATGGTGAGCAAAAGCACGGCCGTCTGACACTGAGTCGGGCGCAGGGCCACTGGCCACTTGATCCTGAGGGCCACCCTCCTGGTGGTCGTACAATTCGACATCGGCGTTGCTTGGAGGCGGGACTATGCATGTGGGGGCTCCGATCATAGATTAGCGATAAAGACTCTTACTGTTGCATCGGTCTGGATAATGATACAACCCGAAAGAAATCCAATCGCTTATCTGAAACCGTACTCGGATTGAGATCAACCAATCGGCGCAACACTCGTGCTCTTGCCAACTGGTTGGAATCAATCCAAGCTTCCCGCATATGTGTTCAGTGCTAGTTCCCAAGATCAACGCCTAGCACACACATACTTTGCACATCGAGCTGATACATCACACATACAAATATGTAAAAGACATAAAGGTAGTCTAGAAACTATTACATCTACTAGATATTGCACAAAGAGTAAAGCGTGAAGATGACCTTAAGTCCAAAAGAGGGACAACGGTGTGCCAACCATAACCCATAGGCAACCGACTGGGGAAAACCCAGTTCATCCAACCAAGAAATCGCTTGACCCCGGTTCGAAGTAAGCGCCGTCAGGAGCGTCATCAATACCTTCCTCTAAGCATTTTTAAGTAGAGCAAACGGTGAGTACACGTATGTACTCGCAAGACTTTAGTGTATGGAAGAAATATTATACATGCAAGGCTATTCAATGAATGAAAGCTTCTACTCTAGGTTTGAATTTCAGCATAAAGCAACTTTTATTTGTAAGCATGCAATTGTTAAACAACGATAACATTTGAAATGAGCATTTGATAAAAGCTATAAGTAGCATATAAGTATTTGAACAATCATTCATGACCCTCCATGGCCATAAACAATATCCGCAACATAACCAGCCCACCATAACTTACACCAACACAATAACACCATTTTCCAAGTCATTTTGCAAAACCAAAACCAAAACACTATACTTGACATTATGTTTCCAAGCCGCTCATGACCGTGAGCACGGCTAATCGATTAGATTTAAATCTCTGCAGAGAGTGTACACTTTACCCACATGACATATTCTAGCAATCATGTCAACCATGCCACGCGATACCCAAGTATCCGTTTTGCTAGACTATGACAAAATTTTTCAACTAGAAAAAGCCTAACCTTGCACTAGCCCGAGTATGACCTGTCCTTGCTATGGCGGCAGAATTTCAACGATTCACGATGGTCCTACCGCCATCGCCCTCGTTCTCCCGTAGCAAGGCATACTCGTTGTATCGGGTCACTCACTCCCAACACCTCGGTGAAGGGAGCGCCCTCGAACGACACCACACACTTGGTTCGTCCTACTCTTCTGCCTACCGACGTGCAAGATTAAAACTTCATCTAGCTTACTAAGTTAAGGCTATCCCATACTAGCACATGTGGTTGCACCAATTAACTCGCTTAATAGTATCAAGTTCGGTCCTTAGGGTGACCCAGGTAGTACTTCCCCTATCTATGTGCAATTACCAATTTCATACAACACCAATTCATTCCCTTGTACCGTATAAGTGGCCGCTTGTACGGTGCAAGACAACCCATTGCACTTTCAGTTAAACATAACTCGCTCGTGTCTAAAACATATTTTTATTTCCATTTTTAACCGCATACCAGTATCCTTTATTGCCATTTTCAACATTTACAAAGTTTCATAAAGATTCAAGCCTAACATTCTACCCAACTAAAGCATGGCTAAGCATAGTATTTAATAAACGATAGTACCCAAGTTTCATCTCATTGCATGAATAATCCTAGCCTAGGTTTTAACAAGTTTTCATGGCAATGTAATTAAGGTAAACCCACAAGTTAGGAATATAGCTACCATGGCCCACAATATAGCAACTTTACAGAAATTAAACGCATGCATAATAGTTTGATTAAAACAAATTAGACTTGTAAAATATGGGATCAACATGTTCAAAGGATGGTGCTTGCCTGTTTGCTCTTCTTCTGGATTGTTCTCAGGAATATAATCAGGGTTGTCGGCAACAGATTCCGACACGTCGTCAGCTACGCACACGAACGAGAGAAACTGCGACAAAAGCAAATAACAGCGAATCAAATGGGGCAAAAGGAAATCAGAAGCAAATAACAACTTAAAATTCAACAAAAGAACAAGCAGTTCCAGGAAGTATTCAATCAAATGCTAGCATACTAGTTCCACACACAGCAGGTTAATTACATGTATCTTAGTGTTTAAACAATCGAATTCAGGAAGCTAAGATTGTTTGGATTAAAAGATATTCAAGACTAGCTATTCAAGCAATGCGTTGGTTAATCATGAAACTTAGCCCTTTTGCTCTAATAGGATTCAGATGCAAAGCAAGTTATAAATGAAATGTTTTTCTATAACATGGTAGTACACATGATGTAGGATGATTCTAAGCTAGTCTCCCTTAAATTTGCATTTGGACGAGTAGTTTTACGGATGAGTGAAAAGGCCTAAAAGATCACAATTTCTCATGTAAATAGTTAGGACTTACATGATTAAGTTGAGGTGGCCACATAATAGACTTGTCTAATTAGCTTTAAGAGTTATTAAGGGATGCATATGGAGGTAACTTGGGGTTGGTTTTATTACATCTTAATCTATTTGCAAGGTTAAAGCTTACTTGAGCATGAAAGCCTTATTATTATTCCATTCTTCCCTAATGAGCATGAAACAACATTGATACTAAAGCATGCAAAGGCGGTAAATAAGACTTAAGCAGGTCATATGGCAGCATGATCAAGATATTTCAAATCCCTAGGAACAAGCTATCATGCATTAGATTTATAGTTGCACTTGTTAATAGCATTTTAACCTGTTTAAGCATTGAAACAAAGCAACCATCACAACATTACAAAGCAAGTCCAAATTCAAATATAATCACAAATTTGGAATGCTTAGCCCAGTGATTCAAGTGAAGTTGGTTTCATTCATTTTGGAATTGATTTGCTAAAGTTGCATATTAAGCATCTACTAACATAAAGCATTTAATTGAGATCATTTGCTGCACACTAAACTAACATGAAATATTTTTGCATAATCGCAAAGTTCATGATTTTACAAAATTTCTGGAAGTGGTTTCATCTCATTTGGAGTTGTGTAGCACAAGATATGAACTTTTGAACTTGATTCGGCCAAGAAAATGAATTGGAAATGAAAAGAAAATGAAAATACGCTTTTCCCAAGGAAAACGCATTTCAAGCCATGCGCCTCCACCGCCGCCAGACCCGGCCCCACCGGTCGAGGGCCAACGTCTCGTGCCTCGATGGCCGGCCCACGTGCCATTGGCCTGAAACGAGCCAAGACGGGGCGGCCTCCTGCGATGTTCCGGCTGGGAGAGTGCGGCGACCGCACGGTGAGAGAGAGGAGGTCAAAGCGCACCTGTAGGTGGGGTCGATTCGGTCTGGGAGGCGGTGAGGAAGGCCCGCGAAGCGAGCGGAGCTTCGGCGAAGTGCCGGCGATGGAGAAGAAGGTGAGTTAGCGCCGGCACGGAGGGGAAAACAACCAAGGGAGCAAGAGGAACCCAAAGGAGTACCTTGAAGAGGTGGAGGCAATGAACGCAGCGTCGGCACCGAGCGACCGGAGGCGGGGAAGAAGGGCGAGGCCGCGGCGGCGGTACAAACTTCGGGAGCTGCAAAGGAGCGGTGGGAGATGATCAGTGAAGCTTCAAGATGATGAAATCCGGATGGATTGAAGCACTACTCCACTGTCTTGCTCAATTGCCGACTTCTCCCATCTCGGTTGCTCTGAAGAACAAGTGGAGCAGGGAGTGGTTCACGGGAGGAGAAGGCAAAAGGGAGAAATGGTGAAGTAGAAGCGCTCGGTTTATAGCGGCTGGGGCGGAGGAGGCGATGCCACAGTGAGCGGCATGGCGTCGTGGCCGCGTGGCACGGGAGCTCTGAACACAGCATGGCCGAGAGAGAAGGCCCGGGCTGGCGACGCCGTGAGGGACGCCCGGCGGCAGGAAGTCGGCGGCGGTGTACGGGCGGAGGAGCCGAGGTGAGCAACGGCGACGAACGGCAGTAAACGGTCGAGCAGTCCCATTCCTTCAGTCGACTGTTCCTCACACTATTCGTCCGAGTCAGGTTTTGCAGTGAAGGATCTGGTTCAGTGAGTTGCCACTTCAAGCTCTTGAGTTGCCAGAATACAACCATCTGATTGGCAACCAAAGGTATGAAGTTCTTGAGCCAGAAAGCTTCCAAATGAATGCATTAGCTCCAGCCCAGGAATATGATGCCAGGTTTGGATTTTGAGTGAAAGAAAATGGGAATTCACTATATTGGTGAGGTTCCAAAGGATGCTATGGTTGATTGCTATAGTGCAGGTTCAGACAAGTCTGATAACTAAAGTTCTTTGTGATGAGTTGTCGATCTCGTGCAATGCATGAAGTGGAGATTAGAGAATTGCCGAGACTTAGGACTTCTAGTCATTGCCTTTGTTCAATCAACTTAGATGATGTGGTGGCTTTTCGGAAGTTTTGAATGCATCAGAACTTGCACAAAGACGATGAATTGATCAATTATGAATTACCCGAGAGTACCCTTTATTAGCTTAACGTAGTTTCGACAATGTAATACTCAATTGCCACCTTGAGTTGTCGGACTTGAGCATAAGATTGGCCAAAAAGGATTGCTTGATTCAGGAATTGCATTGCTAACTTCTTGCTCCAAGTTTGGCCTTGCCAGTTCAAAGAGTAGCCACATGATCCACTCTGATCTGCGGACTTGGTTCAGAGTTGCGACACTTGGTTGGAACATTTAGTTGTCGATTAAAATCTTGCTCATTCGGTTCCAAGTTGCGGTCTTGAATAGAGCATTGCTCACTTGATCGTGCAATGCGAGAGGGAATTGTTGGATTAAAGAACCGTGGATCTAGACAGATGTGTTGCCCGGTTCCAACGTTGGAGTGGTTCAAAAGGATTTGGGGTCTGGTTTAGTGACTTGATGTCTCTTGCACAAGACTTGACGAGCGTGCACTTTGATGAGTCCAACAGGATTTGGAAACCCTGAGCAAGCAGATTTGGAAAATGGAGTTATGAAGTTAGCCTTTCACCCCTCAAATTGGTGTAGCAATGCACTGATCAGAATGCTTAGTTGGAAAAAGCATGAAATGAAACTTTATCAAGATAACAAAGTTTTCGGATGTTACAAACCCACCCCCCTTACAATAATCTCGTCCTCGAGATTAATTGGATTCATCAAGAAGTAGGGGAATTCGGCTTTAAGGCGATCTTCACGTTCCCACGTGGCTTCAGCCTCATTATGGTTGCTCCACTGGACTTTGAGCATGTTGACTGAGTGATTGCGAGTGTGACGCATTGCCTCGTCGAGGATGCCAATCGGATGCTCGCGATATGAAAGATCCTACTGAAGATCAACATTGTCCAGAGGAATCACTTCGGTGGGAGCCCGAAGACATTTCTTCAACTGGGACACGTGGAAAACATCGTGCACATCCGAGAGTTGGGGCGGTAATTCAAGTTGATATGCCACTTCCCCTCTTTTTGCAAGAATTCGAAAAGGGCCGATATATCGCGGGGCCAGCTTCCCGCGAACTCGAAATTGATGAGTGCCGCGTAACGGTGAGACTTTAAGATAGACAAAATCACCCACTTCAAAGCTCAGTTCGCGGCGGCGGTTGTCAGCATAGCTCTTTTGTCGCGATTGAGCTTCTTTCAGCCGACTACGAATCAGATTGGCATGATCTTCGGCCTCTTGTATTAATGATGGTTCAAAGAATTGCCTTTCACCTGTTTCAGACCAAAAGCAGGCGTTCTGCACTTCCTTCCATAAAGTGCTTCGAAAGGTGACATTTGGAGACTCGTTTGGTAGCTGTTGTTGTAGGAGAACTCAGCAAACGCTAAGCATTTCCCCCATTTTGCATTGTAGGACAGCACACAAGCTCGCAACATGTCTTCCAAGATCTGATTTGTCCGCTCTGTTTATCTGCTTGTTTGGGGATGAAAAGCTGTGCTGAAGTATAACTTGGTTCCGAGGAGCTCGTGTAGGCTCTCCCAAAACCGAGAAGTGAACTGCGGACCTCGATCAGAGATGATGAACTTTGGAACTCCATGAAGCCGAACGATGTGGTTCATATAGAGCTCGGCAAGTTTGGCTCCATTGTAGGTGATGTGAACTGGAATAAAGTGAGCCACTTTGGTCAAACGGTCAACAATAACCCATATGGAGTCATGACCGTTGGAAGACCTTGGTAGACCCGGAATAAAGTCCATGCCAACTTCTTCCCACTTCCACTCCGGAATCTTCAGAGGCTGGAGCATCCCTGCAGGTCGCTGATGCTCGGCTTTTACGCGCTGGCACACGTCACAGATTGCAACATGTGCAGCAACGTCCCTTTTCATGCCGGGCCACCAGAACTTTTCACGGAGGTCCCGATACATTTTAGTACTTCTCGGGTGGATCGAAAGTGGAGATTCATGGGCTTCTTTCAAAATCACATCTTTGATTTCTTGATCATCTGGAACATATATCTGCTGTCCAAACATGATCAAATCATCAGCATTCTCTGAAAATTTCGATGGTGCGCCTTCATGCATCTTGCGCTTAATCTCAGCTATCCCTTCATCTTTAAGCTGGGTGGCCTTGAGTTGAGACTCCAAAGTTGGCTGTAGGATCAAGGCTGCGATACAACCCTCTTCTACCACTTCTAAGTTGAGTCTTCGAAATTTGTCAAGTAGCTGTGGCTGACTGATGACATTGAGAGTGTTGACAGGATGTAGCTTTCGACTGAGTGCATCAGCTACGACATTTGCCTTGCCTGGATGATAATGAATGCTAAGATCATAATCCTTGATCAGTTCCAGCCATCTTCGCTATCTCAAGTTCAGATCCGGCTGAGTGAAGAAATATTTCAGACTCTTGTGGTCAGTATATATTTCACAATTCTTCGATGAGATAATGCCGCCCTAACTTGAGAGCATGAATGACGGCTGCCAATTCCAAATCATGAGTTGGATAATTAACTTCATGAGGCTTCAATTGGCGCGAAGCATAAGCCACTACTTTTCCTTCTTGCATTAACACACACCCGAGGCCTTGATGAGAAGCAACACAGAAAAAAAAAATCAAAGCTCTTGTGTATGTCGGGCAAAACAAGTATGGGAGCAGTAGTGAGTCTTTTCTTTAACTCTTGGAAGCTTGCTTCACACGCTGACGACCACTCAAACTTCTTCTCCTTCTTGAGTAATTCAGTCATCGGCTTCGCAATCTTTGAGAAGTTCTCGATGAACCAGCGGTAATATCCCGCCAGACCGAGAAAACTCCTGATCTCTGGAACGGTTCGGGGCTGTTCCCATGCGAGCACATCTTTCACTTTGCTCGGGTCAACAGCGACACCTCCATTAGAAAGAACATGACCAAGAAAACCCACTTCCTTGAGCCAGAACTCACATTTGCTAAACTTCGCATAGAGTTGATGCTCACGGAGCTTGTCAAGTGCCATGCGCAGATGAAGCTCATGTTCTTCTTCAGACTTGGAGTAAATGAGAATGTCATCAATGAATACCACCACAAATTTATCCAAGTATTCCATGAATACTTTGTTCATAAGATTCATGAATGTGGCAGGTGCATTTGCAAGCCCAAAGGATACTACGGTATACTCATATAAACCGTAGCGAGTGGTAAAAGCAGTTTTTGGAATATCCTCTGGTCTGATCTTGAGTTGGAAGTAACCTAACCTCAAGTCAATTTTGGAAAAGACTTGTGCTCCGCTCCATTGATCAAACAGATCATCAATTCGCGGAACAGGATATTTGTTCTTGATGGTGACTTCGTTCAAAGATCGGTAGTCAATACACATACGGAGACTGCCATCTTTCTTTTTGACGAATAACACCGGACTTCCCCACGGGGACGAGCTAGGACGAATGAAGCCTTTATCTAGCTGTTCCCGGAGTTGCTTCTTTAATTCAATTAACTCATCTGGGGCATGCGGTAGGGACGTTTGGAAATCGGTGCAGATCCGGGCAGCAGATTTAAGATGAATTTCAGGTCGCGGTTTGGAGGTAGCCCCGGCAGTTCTTCTGGAAAGACGTTAGGGTACTCCCAAACAACTGGCACTTGAAGAATTTCCGGAACTGAAGGAGTGTTGAGGGTGGACTGATGTGGTGCAGCTGCTATTCCACCATAAGCGGCTGCATTGAAATTCTCTGAATTCTGGACCATTCTCTCCAGGAGGTGTGTTTGCATGGCAAGAATCTGAGTGATGGACGGAGGAGGTGGCAACTACTCACTCCAATTTGATTCAGGATGATTGTGCGCACCACCTGCCCCTCTGGTTGGCGCACTGGAATGCTGGGTCTCGTGGCTTTGAGGCCCTGGATTCAGCGGG
The DNA here is from genome assembly GCA_036346355.1 of Rhipidocladum racemiflorum. Taxonomy (NCBI): domain Eukaryota; kingdom Viridiplantae; phylum Streptophyta; class Magnoliopsida; order Poales; family Poaceae; genus Rhipidocladum; species Rhipidocladum racemiflorum. The sequence goes on along the minus strand of CM070578.1, from coordinate 10,514,749 downwards.
TTAGGACGTGCTGGGTTAGGCACTAGATCATTTGGATTATAACCCTCATGGGCAGGATTGCCTACCACGAGAGCACGTTCAGAACGCATCTTTGGCATCCAGCTACACGCACACCACGTCAAGCGGTATGTGGAGCAGATGCGATAATGACACATGATGAAGGTATAGTGAGGATAGGATGAATGAACAAGTGGAGTTGAGTAAGGGATCCCAAACTTGACAGCCTACCAAACTTTTATGGGCTTGCTACTAACTCCATGAGATCACTTCCACAAGTTTTAGCTGCAAGTTTTAGGTTTTTATTATATTAATCACACCAACTCCTAACTTCCTTAATCAAACAACTATTCAATACGCATCTAGTATTGGAATTGGAGAAGCTTTTAGAGGTTTTTGATTCACGAAGAAATGATTTAGAGTATGAATAGGGTTGAGAGCTCTCTAGAATCCTTACAAATTTTAGGTTTTAGAACTTTTCCAAAGCATTTTTACTTTCCAAATTATTCCTTTGAATGAGATGAAGAATAGAATGAATTCACTTTTCAGACTTTGCTGCATAGGAGAACGACTATTTGAAGTTCGAGATAAGTATAAAACCATTTGAAATGTAAACAAGGGGAGGTGCTATAGAAGGGTAAGAGTAGCAACCTACACTTTTGCAATTAAGATTTTATAGTCAAAATAGCTTTTTGAGAGAAGAATTGTCCTTAAGCCTATCGTCCATTCTAACTAGAGCTTTCCTACAGTCGTATGGCTCTGATACCACCTCTTGTGGGGGCTCCGGTCATAGATTAGCGATAAAGACTCTTACTGTTGCATCGGTCTGGATAATGATACAACCCGAAAGAAATCCAATCGCTTATCTGAAACCGTACTCGGATTGAGATCAACCAATCGGCGCAACACTCGTGCTCTTGCCAACTGGTTGGAATCAATCCAAGCTTCCCGCATATGTGTTCAGTGCTAGTTCCCAAGATCAACGCCTAGCACACACATACTTTGCACATCGAGCTGATACATCACACATACAAATATGTAAAAGACATAAAGGTAGTCTAGAAACTATTACATCTACTAGATATTGCACAAAGAGTAAAGAGCAGCGAAGATGACCTTAAGTCCAAAAGAGGGACAACGGTGTGCCAACCATAACCCATAGGCAACCGACTGGGGAAAACCCAGTTCATCCAACCAAGAAATCGCTTGACCCCGGTTCGAAGTAAGCGCCGTCAGGAGCGTCATCAATACCTTCCTCTAAGCATTTTTAAGTAGAGCAAACGGTGAGTACACGTATGTACTCGCAAGACTTTAGTGTATGGAAGAAATATTATACATGCAAGGCTATTCAATGAATGAAAGCTTCTACTCTAGGTTTGAATTTCAGCATAAAGCAACTTTTATTTGTAAGCATGCAATTGTTAAACAACGATAACATTTGAAATGAGCATTTGATAAAAGCTATAAGTAGCATATAAGTATTTGAACAATCATTCATGACCCTCCATGGCCATAAACAATATCCGCAACATAACCAAATTTCACCATAACTTACACCAACACAATAACACCATTTTCCAAGTCATTTTGCAAAACCAAAACCAAAACACTATACTTGACATTATGTTTCCAAGCCGCTCATGACCGTGAGCACGGCTAATCGATTAGATTTAAATCTCTGCAGAGAGTGTACACTTTACCCACATGACATATTCTAGCAATCATGTCAACCATGCCACGCGATACCCAAGTATCCGTTTTGCTAGACTATGACAAAATTTTTCAACTAGAAAAAGCCTAACCTTGCACTAGCCCGAGTATGACCTGTCCTTGCTATGGCGGCAGAATTTCAACAGTTACGATGGTCCCGCTGGCCATCGCCCTCGTTCTCCCCGTAGCAAGGCATACTCGTTGTATCGGGTCACTCACTCCCAACACCTCGGTGAAGGGAGCGCCCTCGAACGACACCACACACTTGGTTCGTCCTACTCTTCTGCCTACCGACGTGCAAGATTAAAACTTCATCTAGCTTACTAAGTTAAGGCTATCCCATACTAGCACATGTGGTTGCACCAATTAACTCAGTTAATAGTATCAAGTTCGGTCCTTAGGGTGACCCAGGCGAGTACTTCCCCCTATCTACGTGCAATTGCCAGTTTCCATACAACACCAATCCATTTCCTTGTACCGTACAAGTGGCCGCTTGTACGGTGCAAGACATCCCATTGCACTTTCAGATATACATAACTCGCCCGTGTCTAAAACATACTTTTCATTTCCATTTTTAACCACATACCAGTATCCTTTACTGCCATTTTCAACATTTGCAAAGTTTCATAAAGATTCAAGCCTAACATTCTACCCAACTAAAGCATGGCTAAGCATAGTATTAGGTATCGAGTATAACCAACTTTCATTTCATAGCATGAATAATCCCTAGCCTAGGTTTTAGCAAGTTTTCATGGCAATGTAATTAAGGTAAACCCACAAGTTAGGAATATAACTACCATGACCCACAATATAGCAACTTTACAGAAATTAAACGCATGCATAATAGTTTGATTAAAACAAATTAGACTTGTAAAATATGGGATCAACATGTTCAAAGGATGGTGCTTGCCTGTTTGCTCTTCTTCTGGATTGTTCTCAGGAATATAATCAGGGTTGTCGGCAACAGATTCCGACACGTCGTCAGCTACGCACACGAACGAGAGAAACTGCGACAAAAGCAAATAACAGCGAATCAAATGGGGCAAAAGGAAATCAGAAGCAAATAACAACTTAAAATTCAACAAAAGAACAAGCAGTTCCAGGAAGTATTCAATCAAATGCTAGCATACTAGTTCCACACACAGCAGGTTAATTACATGTATCTTAGTGTTTAAACAATCGAATTCAGGAAGCTAAGATTGTTTGGATTAAAAGATATTCAAGACTAGCTATTCAAGCAATGCGTTGGTTAATCATGAAACTTAGCCCTTTTGCTCTAATAGGATTCAGATGCAAAGCAAGTTATAAATGAAATGTTTTTCTATAACATGGTAGTACACATGATGTAGGATGATTCTAAGCTAGTCTCCCTTAAATTTGCATTTGGACGAGTAGTTTTACGGATGAGTGAAAAGGCCTAAAAGATCACAATTTCTCATGTAAATAGTTAGGACTTACATGATTAAGTTGAGGTGGCCACATAATAGACTTGTCTAATTAGCTTTAAGAGTTATTAAGGGATGCATATGGAGGTAACTTGGGGTTGGTTTTATTACATCTTAATCTATTTGCAAGGTTAAAGCTTACTTGAGCATGAAAGCCTTATTATTATTCCATTCTTCCCTAATGAGCATGAAACAACATTGATACTAAAGCATGCAAAGGCGGTAAATAAGACTTAAGCAGGTCATATGGCAGCATGATCAAGATATTTCAAATCCCTAGGAACAAGCTATCATGCATTAGATTTATAGTTGCACTTGTTAATAGCATTTTAACCTGTTTAAGCATTGAAACAAAGCAACCATCACAACATTACAAAGCAAGTCCAAATTCAAATATAATCACAAATTTGGAATGCTTAGCCCAGTGATTCAAGTGAAGTTGGTTTCATTCATTTTGGAATTGATTTGCTAAAGTTGCATATTAAGCATCTACTAACATAAAGCATTTAATTGAGATCATTTGCTGCACACTAAACTAACATGAAATATTTTTGCATAATCGCAAAGTTCATGATTTTACAAAATTTCTGGAAGTGGTTTCATCTCATTTGGAGTTGTGTAGCACAAGATATGAACTTTTGAACTTGATTCGGCCAAGAAAATGAATTGGAAATGAAAAAGAAAATGAAAATACGTTTTCCCAAGGGGAAAACGCATTTCAAGCTGCGCATGCGCCTCCATCCGCCAATAGACACCGCCCCACGGTCGAGGGCCAACGATTCGTGCCTCGATCGCCGGCCCACGTGCCATTGGCCTGCAATGCAGCCAAGACGGGGCGCCTCACCGGCGATGTTCCGGCGGGCGGGAGAGTGCGGCGACCGCACGGTGAGAGAGAGGAGGTCAAAGCGCACTGTTGGGCGGGTCGATTCGGTCTGGGAGGCGCGAGGAAGGCTCACAAGTGAGCAGAGCGGAGCTCGGCTGGGCCGCGGCAGTGGAGAAGAAGGTGAGTTAGCGCCGGCACGAGGGGAAAACAACCAAGGGAGCAAGAGGAACCCAAAGGAGTACCTTGAAGAGGTGGAGGAAGCGGCCAGGCAGCGTCGGCCGAGCGGCCGGAGGCGGGAAGAAGGGCGAGGCGCGGCGGTACAAACTTCGGGAGCTGCAAAGGAGCGGTGGGAGATGATCAGTGAAGCTTCAAGATGATGAAATCCGGATGGATTGAAGCACTACTCCACTGTCTTGCTCAATTGCCGACTTCTCCCATCTCGGTTGCTCTGAAGAACAAGTGGAGCAGGAGTGGTTCACGGGAGGAGAAGGCAAAAGGAGAAATGGTGAAGTAGAAGCGCTGGTTTATAGCGGTGGGGCGGAGGCGATGCCACTGAGCGGCATGGCGCGTCGTGGCGCGTGGCACGGAGCTCAACACAAAGCATGGCCGAGAGAGAGAAGCTGGGCCTGGCGACGCCGGGAGGGACGCTGACGGCAGGGAAGCTGGGCGAAGCGGCGGTGTACGGGCGGAGGAGCCGAGGTGAGCACCGGCGCCGAACGGCAAGAACGGCCGAGCAATCCCATTCCTTCGCCGATCGCTCTCACACTATTCGTCCGAGTCAGTTTTGCGATGAAGGATCCGTTCAGTGAGTTGCCACTTCAAGCTCTTGAGTTGCCAGAATACAACCATCTGATTGGCAACCAAAGGTATGAAGTTCTTGAGCCAGAAAGCTTCCAAATGAATGCATTAGCTCCAGCCCAGGAATATGATGCCAGGTTTGGATTTTGAGTGAAAGAAAATGGGAATTCACTATATTGGTGAGGTTCCAAAGGATGCTATGGTTGATTGCTATAGTGCAGGTTCAGACAAGTACAGTAACTAAAGTTGCTGTGATGAGTTGTCGATCTCAGGCAATGCATGAAGTGGAGATTAGAGAATTGCCGAGACTTCAGACTTCTAGTCATTGCACTGTTCAATCAACTTAGATGATGTGGTGGCTTTTCGGGAAGTTTTGAATGCATCCGAACTTGCACAAAGACAGTGAATTGATCAATTATGAATTACCTGAGAGTACCCTTTATTAGCTTAACGTAGTTTCTGACAATGTAATACTCAATTGCCACCTTGAGTTGTCAGACTTCGAGCATAAGATTGGCCAAAAGGATTGCTGATTCAGGGAATTGCATTGCTAACTTCTTGCTCCAAGTTTGGCCTTGCCCAGGTTCAAAGAGTAGCCACATGATCCACTCTGATGCGGACTTGGTTCAGAGTTGCAGCACTTGGTTGGAACATTTAGTTGTCAGATTAAAGTACTGCTCATTCGGTTCCAAGTTGCAGTGCGCGAATAGAGCATTGCTCACTTGATCAGGCAATGCAGAGGGAATTGTTGGATTAAAGAACTGTGGATCTAGACAGATGTGTTGCCCAGTTCCAACGTTGGAGTGGTTCAAAAGGATTTGGGGTCCTGGTTTAGTGACTTGATGTCTCTTGCACAAGACTTGACGAGCGTGCACTTTGATGAGTCCAACAGGATTTGGAAACCCTGAGCAAGCAGATTTGGAAAATGGAGTTATGAAGTTAGCCTTTCACCCCTCAAATTGGTGTAGCAATGCACTGATCAGAATGCTTAGTTGGAAAAAGCATGAAATGAAACTTTATCAAGATAACAAAGTTTTCGGATGTTACAAACCCACCCCCCTTACAATAATCTCGTCCTCGAGATTAATTGGATTCATCAAGAAGTAGGGGAATTCGGCTTTAAGGCGATCTTCACGTTCCCACGTGGCTTCAGCCTCAGTATGGTTGCTCCACTGGACTTTGAGCATGTTGACTGAGTGATTGCGAGTGTGACGCATTGCCTCGTCGAGGATGCCAATCGGATGCTCGCGATATGAAAGATCCTACTGAAGATCAACATTGTCCAGAGGAATCACTTCGGTGGGAGCCCGAAGACATTTCTTCAACTGGGACACGTGGAAAACATCGTGCACATCCGAGAGTTGGGGCGGTAATTCAAGTTGATATGCCACTTCCCCTCTTTTTGCAAGAATTCGAAAAGGGCCGATATATCGCGGGGCCAGCTTCCCGCGAACTCGAAATTGATGAGTGCCGCGTAACGGTGAGACTTTAAGATAGACAAAATCACCCACTTCAAAGCTCAGTTCGCGGCGGCGGTTGTCAGCATAGCTCTTTTGTCGCGATTGAGCTTCTTTCAGCCGACTACGAATCAGATTGGCATGATCTTCGGCCTCTTGTATTAATGATGGTTCAAAGAATTGCCTTTCACCTGTTTCAGACCAAAACAGAGGCGTTCTGCACTTCCTTCCATAAAGTGCTTCGAAAGGTGACATTTGGAGACTCGTTTGGTAGCTGTTGTTGTAGGAGAACTCAGCAAACGCTAAGCATTTCCCCCATTTTGCATTGTAGGACAGCACACAAGCTCGCAACATGTCTTCCAAGATCTGATTTGTCCGCTCTGTTTATCTGCTTGTTTGGGGATGAAAAGCTGTGCTGAAGTATAACTTGGTTCCGAGGAGCTCGTGTAGGCTCTCCCAAAACCGAGAAGTGAACTGCGGACCTCGATCAGAGATGATGAACTTTGGAACTCCATGAAGCCGAACGATGTGGTTCATATAGAGCTCGGCAAGTTTGGCTCCATTGTAGGTGATGTGAACTGGAATAAAGTGAGCCACTTTGGTCAAACGGTCAACAATAACCCATATGGAGTCATGACCGTTGGAAGACCTTGGTAGACCCGGAATAAAGTCCATGCCAACTTCTTCCCACTTCCACTCCGGAATCTTGAGGTCGGAGCATCCTCGCAGTCGATGCTCGGCTTTTACGCGCTGGCACACGTCACAGATTGCAACATGTGCAGCAACGTCCCTTTTCATGCCGGGCCACCAGAACTTTTCACGGAGGTCCCGATACATTTTAGTACTTCTCGGGTGGATCGAAAGTGGAGATTCATGGGCTTCTTTCAAAATCACATCTTTGATTTCTTGATCATCTGGAACATATATCTGCTGTCCAAACATGATCAAATCATCAGCATTCTCTGAAAATTTCGATGGTGCGCCTTCATGCATCTTGCGCTTAATCTCAGCTATCCCTTCATCTTTAAGCTGGGTGGCCTTGAGTTGAGACTCCAAAGTTGGCTGTAGGATCAAGGCTGCGATACAACCCTCTTCTACCACTTCTAAGTTGAGTCTTCGAAATTTGTCAAGTAGCTGTGGCTGACTGATGACATTGAGAGTGTTGACAGGATGTAGCTTTCGACTGAGTGCATCAGCTACGACATTTGCCTTGCCTGGATGATAATGAATGCTAAGATCATAATCCTTGATCAGTTCCAGCCATCTTCGCTATCTCAAGTTCAGATCCGGCTGAGTGAAGAAATATTTCAGACTCTTGTGGTCAGTATATATTTCACAACGGTTGCCGATGAGATAATGCCGCCCTAACTTGAGAGCATGAATGACGGCTGCCAATTCCAAATCATGAGTTGGATAATTAACTTCATGAGGCTTCAATTGGCGCGAAGCATAAGCCACTACTTTTCCTTCTTGCATTAACACACACCCGAGGCCTTGATGAGAAGCAACACAGAAAAAAAAAAATCAAAGCTCTTGTGTATGTCGGGCAAAACAAGTATGGGAGCAGTAGTGAGTCTTTTCTTTAACTCTTGGAAGCTTGCTTCACACGCTGACGACCACTCAAACTTCTTCTCCTTCTTGAGTAATTCAGTCATCGGCTTCGCAATCTTTGAGAAGTTCTCGATGAACCAGCGGTAATATCCCGCCAGACCGAGAAAACTCCTGATCTCTGGAACGGTTCGGGGCTGTTCCCATGCGAGCACATCTTTCACTTTGCTCGGGTCAACAGCGACACCTCCATTAGAAAGAACATGACCAAGAAAACCCACTTCCTTGAGCCAGAACTCACATTTGCTAAACTTCGCATAGAGTTGATGCTCACGGAGCTTGTCAAGTGCCATGCGCAGATGAAGCTCATGTTCTTCTTCAGACTTGGAGTAAATGAGAATGTCATCAATGAATACCACCACAAATTTATCCAAGTATTCCATGAATACTTTGTTCATAAGATTCATGAATGTGGCAGGTGCATTTGCAAGCCCAAAGGATACTACGGTATACTCATATAAACCGTAGCGAGTGGTAAAAGCAGTTTTTGGAATATCCTCTGGTCTGATCTTGAGTTGGAAGTAACCTAACCTCAAGTCAATTTTGGAAAAGACTTGTGCTCCGCTCCATTGATCAAACAGATCATCAATTCGCGGAACAGGATATTTGTTCTTGATGGTGACTTCGTTCAAAGATCGGTAGTCAATACACATACGGAGACTGCCATCTTTCTTTTTGACGAATAACACCGGACTTCCCCACGGGGACGAGCTAGGACGAATGAAGCCTTTATCTAGCTGTTCCCGGAGTTGCTTCTTTAATTCAATTAACTCATCTGGGGCATGCGGTAGGGACGTTTGGAAATCGGTGCAGATCCGGGCAGCAGATTTAAGATGAATTTCAGGTCGCGGTTTGGAGGTAGCCCCGGCAGTTCTTCTGGAAAGACGTTAGGGTACTCCCAAACAACTGGCACTTGAAGAATTTCCGGAACTGAAGGAGTGTTGAGGGTGGACTGATGTGGTGCAGCTGCTATTCCACCATAAGCGGCTGCATTGAAATTCTCTGAATTCTGGACCATTCTCTCCAGGAGGTGTGTTTGCATGGCAAGAATCTGAGTGATGGACGGAGGAGGTGGCAACTACTCACTCCAATTTGATTCAGGATGATTGTGCGCACCACCTGCCCCTCTGGTTGGCGCACTGGAATGCTGGGTCTCGTGGCTTTGAGGCCCTGGATTCAGCGGGTTAGGACGTGCTGGGTTAGGCACTAGATCATTTGGATTATAACCCTCATGGGCAGGATTGCCTACCACGAGCACGCTCGAGACGCATCTTTGGCATCCAGCTACACGCACACCACGTCAAGCGGTATGTGGAGCAGATGCGATAATGACACATGATGAAGGTATAGTGAGGATAGGATGAATGAACAAGTGGAGTTGAGTAAGGGATCCCAAACTTGACAGCCTACCAAACTTTTATGGGCTTGCTACTAACTCCATGAGATCACTTCCACAAGTTTTAGCTGCAAGTTTTAGGTTTTTATTATATTAATCACACCAACTCCTAACTTCCTTAATCAAACAACTATTCAATACGCATCTAGTATTGGAATTGGAGAAGCTTTTAGAGGTTTTTGATTCACGAAGAAATGATTTAGAGTATGAATAGGGTTGAGAGCTCTCTAGAATCCTTACAAATTTTAGGTTTTAGAACTTTTCCAAAGCATTTTTACTTTCCAAATTATTCCTTTGAATGAGATGAAGAATAGAATGAATTCACTTTTCAGACTTTGCTGCATAGGAGAACGACTATTTGAAGTTCGAGATAAGTATAAAACCATTTGAAATGTAAACAAGGGGAGGTGCTATAGAAGGGTAAGAGTAGCAACCTACACTTTTGCAATTAAGATTTTATAGTCAAAATAGCTTTTGAGAGAAGAATTGTCCTTAAGCCTATCGTCCATTCTAACTAGAGCTTTCCTCTGATCGTATGGCTCGATACCACCTCTTGTGGGGGCTGGGTCATAGATTAGCGATAAAGACTCTTCTTGTTGCATCGGTGCGGATAATGATACAACCCGAAAGAAATCCAATCGCTTATACGAAACCGTACTGGATTGAGATCAACCAATCGGCGCAACACTCGTGCTCTTGCCAGTGGTTGGAATCAATCCAAGCTTCCTCAGATATGTGTTCGGTGCTAGTTCCCAAGATCAACGCCTAGCACACACATACTTTGCACATCGAGCTGATACATCACACATACAAATATGTAAAAGACATAAAGGTAGTCTAGAAACTATTACATCTACTAGATATTGCACAAAGAGTAAAGAGCAGCGAAGATGACCTTAAGTCCAAAAGAGGGACAACGGTGTGCCAACCATAACCCATAGGCAACCGACTGGGGAAAACCCAGTTCATCCAACCAAGAAATCGCTTGACCCTGCTCAAGTAAGCGCTGGCCAGAGCGACATAAATACCTTCCTCTAAGCATTTTTAAGTAGAGCAAACGGTGAGTACACGTATGTACTCGCAAGACTTTAGTGTATGGAAGAAATATTATACATGCAAGGCTATTCAATGAATGAAAGCTTCTACTCTAGGTTTGAATTTCAGCATAAAGCAACTTTTATTTGTAAGCATGCAATTGTTAAACAACGATAACATTTGAAATGAGCATTTGATAAAAGCTATAAGTAGCATATAAGTATTTGAACAATCATTCATGACCCTCCATGGCCATAAACAATATCCGCAACATAACCAAATTTCACCATAACTTACACCAACACAATAACACCATTTTCCAAGTCATTTTGCAAAACCAAAACCAAAACACTATACTTGACATTATGTTTCCAAGCCGCTCATGACCGTGAGCACGGCTAATCGATTAGATTTAAATCTCTGCAGAGAGTGTACACTTTACCCACATGACATATTCTAGCAATCATGTCAACCATGCCACGCGATACCCAAGTATCCGCTTTGCTAGACTATGACAAAATTTTTCAACTAGAAAAAGCCTAACCTTGCACTAGCCCGAGTATGACCTCGGCCCTTGCTATGGCGGCAGAATTTCAACGATTCACGATGGTCCCGCCGCCATCGCCCTCGTTCTCCCCGTAGCAAGGCATACTCGTTGTATCGGGTCACTCACTCCCAACACCTCGGTGAAGGGAGCGCCCTCGAACGACACCACACACTTGGTTCGTCCTACTCTTCTGCCTACCGACGTGCAAGATTAAAACTTCATCTAGCTTACTAAGTTAAGGCTATCCCATACTAGCACATGTGGTTGCACCAATTAACTCGATTAATAGTATCAAGTTCGGTCCTTAGGGTGACCCAAAGTAGTACTTCCCTATCTACGTGCAATTGCCAGTTTCCATACAACACCAATCCATTTCCTTGTACCGTACAAGTGGCCGCTTGTACGGTGCAAGACATCCCATTGCACTTTCAGATATACATAACTCGCCCGTGTCTAAAACATACTTTTCATTTCCATTTTTAACCACATACCAGTATCCTTTACTGCCATTTTCAACATTTGCAAAGTTTCATAAAGATTCAAGCCTAACATTCTACCCAACTAAAGCATGGCTAAGCATAGTATTAGGTATCGAGTATAACCAACTTTCATTTCATAGCATGAATAATCCCTAGCCTAGGTTTTAGCAAGTTTTCATGGCAATGTAATTAAGGTAAACCCACAAGTTAGGAATATAACTACCATGACCCACAATATAGCAACTTTACAGAAATTAAACGCATGCATAATAGTTTGATTAAAACAAATTAGACTTGTAAAATATGGGATCAACATGTTCAAAGGATGGTGCTTGCCTGCTTGCTCTTCTTCCGGATTGTTCTCAGAATATAATCGTGGTTGCTCAAACAGATTCGACACGCCGTCACCACGCATTACCTAACGAGAGAAATCGCGACAAAAGCAAATAACAATGAATCAAATGGGGCAAAAGGAAATCGAAGCAAATAACAACTTAAAATTCAACAAAAGAACAAGCAGCCTGTGAAGTATTCAATCAAATGCTAGCATACTAGTTCCACACACAGCAGGTTAATTACATGTATCTTAGTGTTTAAACAATCGAATTCAGGAAGCTAAGATTGTTTGGATTAAAAGATATTCAAGACTAGCTATTCAAGCAATGCGTTGGTTAATCATGAAACTTAGCCCTTTTGCTCTAATAGGATTCAGATGCAAAGCAAGTTATAAATGAAATGTTTTTCTATAACATGGTAGTACACATGATGTAGGATGATTCTAAGCTAGTCTCCTTAAATTTGCATTTGGACGAGTAGTTTTACTGGATGAGTGAAAAGGCCTAAAAGATCACAATTTCTCATGTAAATAGTTAGGACTTACATGATTAAGTTGAGGTGGCCACATAATAGACTTGTCTAATTAGCTTTAAGAGTTATTAAGGGATGCATATGGAGGTAACTTGGGGTTGGTTTTATTACATCTTAATCTATTTGCAAGGTTAAAGCTTACTTGAGCATGAAAGCCTTATTATTATTCCATTCTTCCCTAATGAGCATGAAACAACATTGATACTAAAGCATGCAAAGGCGGTAAATAAGACTTAAGCAGGTCATATGGCAGCATGATCAAGATATTTCAAATCCCTAGGAACAAGCTATCATGCATTAGATTTATAGTTGCACTTGTTAATAGCATTTTAACCTGTTTAAGCATTGAAACAAAGCAACCATCACAACATTACAAAGCAAGTCCAAATTCAAATATAATCACAAATTTGGAATGCTTAGCCCAGTGATTCAAGTGAAGTTGGTTTCATTCATTTTGGAATTGATTTGCTAAAGTTGCATATTAAGCATCTACTAACATAAAGCATTTAATTGAGATCATTTGCTGCACACTAAACTAACATGAAATATTTTTGCATAATCGCAAAGTTCATGATTTTACAAAATTTCTGGAAGTGGTTTCATCTCATTTGGAGTTGTGTAGCACAAGATATGAACTTTTGAACTTGATTCGCCAAGAAAATGAATTGGAAATGAAAAGAAAATGAAAATACGCTTTTCCCAAGGGGAAAACGATTTCAAGCTGCGATGCGCCTCCATCGCCACAGACACCGGCCCCACCGGCCGAGGGCCAACGTACTCGTGCCTCTCGATCGTCGCCCACGTGCCATTGGCTCGCAACAGAGCCAAGACGGGGCGGCCTCACCGGCGATGTTCGGCTGGCGGGGAGAGCGGCGACCGCACGGTGAGAGAGAGGAGGTCAAAGCGCACTGTTGGCGGGTCGATTCGGTCCTGGGAGGCGCGAGGAAGGCCCGAAGTGAGCAGAGCGAGCTTCGGCGTGGGCCGCCGGCAGTGGAGAAGAAGGTGAGTTAGCGCCGGCACTGAGGGGAAAACAACCAAGGGAGCAAGAGGAACCCAAAGGAGTACCTTGAAGAGGTGGAGGAGCAATGAACGCGTCGGCACCGAGCGACCGGAGGCGGGGAAGAAGGGCGAGGCCGCGGCGGCGGTACAAACTTCGGGAGCTGCAAAGGAGCGGTGGGAGATGATCAGTGAAGCTTCAAGATGATGAAATCCGGATGGATTGAAGCACTACTCCACTGTCTTGCTCAATTGCCGACTTCTCCCATCTCGGTTGCTCTGAAGAACAAGTGGAGCAGGGAGTGGTTCACGGGAGGAGAAGGCAAAAGGGAGAAATGGTGAAGTAGAAGCGCTCGGTTTATAGCGGCTGGGGCGGAGGAGGCGATGCCACAGTGAGCGGCATGGCGTCGCACGCGTGGCACGGAGCTCAACACAAAGATGGCCGAGAGAGAAGCTGGGCCTGGCGACGCCGTGAGGGACGCTGACGGCAGGGAAGCTGGGCGAAGCGGCGGTGTACGGGCGGAGGAGCCGAGGTGAGCAACGGCGACGAACGGCAGTAAACGGTCGAGCAGTCCCATTCCTTCAGTCGACTGTTCCTCACACTATTCGTCCGAGTCAGGTTTTGCAGTGAAGGATCTGGTTCAGTGAGTTGCCACTTCAAGCTCTTGAGTTGCCAGAATACAACCATCTGATTGGCAACCAAAGGTATGAAGTTCTTGAGCCAGAAAGCTTCCAAATGAATGCATTAGCTCCAGCCCAGGAATATGATGCCAGGTTTGGATTTTGAGTGAAAGAAAATGGGAATTCACTATATTGGTGAGGTTCCAAAGGATGCTATGGTTGATTGCTATAGTGCAGGTTCAGACAAGTACAGTAACTAAAGTTGCTGTGATGAGTTGTCGATCTCAGGCAATGCATGAAGTGGAGATTAGAGAATTGCCGAGACTTCAGACTTCTAGTCATTGCACTGTTCAATCAACTTAGATGATGTGGTGGCTTTTCGGGAAGTTTTGAATGCATCCGAACTTGCACAAAGACAGTGAATTGATCAATTATGAATTACCTGAGAGTACCCTTTATTAGCTTAACGTAGTTTCTGACAATGTAATACTCAATTGCCACCTTGAGTTGTCAGACTTCGAGCATAAGATTGGCCAAAAGGATTGCTGATTCAGGGAATTGCATTGCTAACTTCTTGCTCCAAGTTTGGCCTTGCCCAGGTTCAAAGAGTAGCCACATGATCCACTACAGTGCCGGACTTGGTTCAGAGTTGCAGCACTTGGTTGGAACATTTAGTTGTCAGATTAAAGTACTGCTCATTCGGTTCCAAGTTGCAGTGCGCGAATAGAGCATTGCTCACTTGATCAGGCAATGCAGAGGGAATTGTTGGATTAAAGAACTGTGGATCTAGACAGATGTGTTGCCCAATTCCAACGTTGGAGTGGTTCAAAAGGATTTGGGGTCCTGGTTTAGTGACTTGATGTCTCTTGCACAAGACTTGACGAGCGTGCACTTTGATGAGTCCAACAGGATTTGGAAATCCTGAGCAAGCAGATTTGGAAAATGGAGTTATGAAGTTAGCCTTTCACCCCTCAAATTGGTGTAGCAATGCACTGATCAGAATGCTTAGTTGGAAAAAGCATGAAATGAAACTTTATCAAGATAACAAAGTTTTCGGATGTTACAATGCACGGCCTTCTCCTCTCGTCCAGAGCACGACCGGCAACGGCATGGCCCGTCGAGATGGCTGTGGCCGCCAGGAGGAAGGCTGCGATGACGACAAACCGGGCCATTTGGGACTTGCCAGGTGTTGCTTTTCGTGTGTTTCTGTATTTTGGAGGCTTTTTGCACTATTGCCTGTGTTGGGATCAGCGATTTATATAGGGGAGATATGGTGGTAGGGTTAATGCAATTGGAGTTACTAGTGAGGGGCAACGTCAATGTTGAGTAGTAAATGCCATGGACACAGTTCAACAGAAGATTTCTTTTCGAGAACGCTCCATGGCATTTATGTTCTTAATTTTATTTATTATTTGTTTTGTTGATACGGTAGTTTAATTTTTTTAACCTTAAGATTTCAAATAAAATCTCAGAAATAAATAATAAATAAATACAAAAATAAGAAAATTGGGGTGTTACAATTGCACCTCCAACACACACCATAAAAGGAAGGCAAGAGATATTTTTGGATGTATATTGCATTTGTTAATATTTAATTTGTTTGTTATGGAGTAATTTTTAATTTTTGTTTGAGATTTTTTGAAGAAATGGAGAAGGGATTTGAGAAGAGGTAGATAAAAATTGAAACGGTGAAGAACGTTTTGTTCACTGCCACTAATTTTTTTCCGAAGAGTTAACGACGATTAAGGCTGTATGCGTGTGTGCGTGTATTACCAGTACAGTGCATGGGTGTTTTCTTGTGCAAAATGCGCAAGCTTGTATCGAGCCTATAATCCTCTTGATTGTTATATTTCAACCGACCGAAATGAACAATGTGAACTGTACAAAAACATGTGGCTTGCGGACAATCTGCACTAACCTTCGGCCTATAAAGATGTTTCTATGCTTTTCCTTCTAGTACAAGTTGCACAAATCTTGAAACAAACGAAGGGGTAAGTAATCATCATCTACCATTCATTTATATTTTAATAGTTGTGCAACTTTTACAAGAAAAAGCATAAAAACACCTATCTAATAATAATAATAAATAAATAAATAAAAAAAGTCCAGGCCGACTAGAGCATACAAAGTTCAGCACTAGGAACAAGTACAAAAGTAAAACTCACTACATTGTAATAGTAAACTAAAAATCAATTTGTGTAATAACTATATCTAAAAGTTATCTTTAGATGTGTAATTACTATATTTTCTCTCTTATATATAAATAATTTACCTATACTTCCGTGCAAAGCTAGCTACTAAATAAGAGTCAGCTTCTTCACTTTTATCTTTTCTCACTCTTCCACGTAAGTTAAAACTGACGTATATAAACTAAAAACTAACTAAGATGATCTTATTGCATATGCCATAAGCAGGCCACATGTAATCACTGGTCTGATCAATCGGCAGGGAGAACTGGAGCCTCTCCAGCTCGGGAGCCACCGAGCGGCTTGGCAGGCCTCCAGCTGGCCGCAACCCGTGCGCGCAGGCGCAGTCGGCAAGCGCCCACGTGTTACTCAGCCTCCTCCGCCGCTCATGCATTTCCTCTCCATCGACTCGCTTCCCCCCGGCCGGACGCGGTTGCGTGCGCGCTTCGCCGTCTTCCGTTCCGCCCCTATTGTTTTGTATTTGATACAAGATTTGATTTGTATTCATAAAACGATACAACACTTTCGTGTATTTACAGAAAAACCAATCATACCCGGAATTTTAAATTTTGGTTTTGAATACCCAAAATTTTAAATTCTGGTTATTGCGTATTCGGATTTTCAAATACCGGATATAGCGTATTTTTTAATTTAAAAATCAATACCCGGTTTTTCAAAAACCGGGTAGGGTCACTTTTTTTTTTTGCTCGAAATCACGGGCATTCCGGGTATGAGCCATACCCGGTTTGCCAGTTTCCCGTATGAACTTGTACAACGCCTACCACATGTTAGCCTGTCCTGTCCTGTCCTGTCACATAGGCCAAATCCTAATGTTCTTGACTTGGTTCGATTGCTTCATACACATCCAAAAGATCCTAATGTTCTTGCCTACCATATGGATATTAGCCTA
Organism: Rhipidocladum racemiflorum; assembly: GCA_036346355.1. Classification (NCBI taxonomy): domain Eukaryota; kingdom Viridiplantae; phylum Streptophyta; class Magnoliopsida; order Poales; family Poaceae; genus Rhipidocladum; species Rhipidocladum racemiflorum. Next base: position 10,497,874 of record CM070578.1, on the reverse strand, counting down.
TCCTGTCATGTCGCATAGGCCAAATCCTAATGTTCTTGCCTACCACATGCAAAAGGAGGTTCATACCCGAAAACTGGCAAACCGGGTATGGCTTATACGAGGGGTGAAAACGGGTTGGATACGGGCGGATAGTGCTCTTCCTGTATCCTGACCCATATTTTTTTCCCGGATTCGGAACCGGATACGAATTCGGGTTATTCAGGACACGAACACGGGATGGATATGTGACGGATTCGTATTAGGAACGGATAAAGATATACGGATAATGCACACATATATAGAGTAATAACTTATAAATAAACCATTGCTCAAACCTGTGTTATAGCTTATCATTCATCACAAAACATATGAAAAGAAATAAGCAGCATACCTTCACAATCTAGGCCGCATCTTGGTTGGTTGAATAGCCCGATGATTGTCTGCCATTTCGGTTGGAACCCCACCTCAACTGTACTGACAAAGAAGTCAACAGGAGCAAGTTTATAGGGTTGTCCACTTGTCCTTCCTTTTCAAACCTAATCAGACAAGCAAAAAGCTTTTTATATTCAAAATTTTAATAAGGTAGTCAAAGCATTTCTCTTGGTTTTGATATTGAACCAACCTTTGTGGCAAACGTTCGAGGTAAGTTTCTCTCAATGGAAATCCATTTAGGGAATTGATCAAGAATCCAAGACATGGCAAACCAGATTACACAGATTACACAGATGAGCCATAAAGCAAAGCAAATGCATCATTCACTGGATGCATCACTCGGTAGTGGAAGAAGAACACCAAAACCACCAACTGAATAATGATAATCATCCTATAGGGATTAATTCAGCTTGAAGGAATTGGGATTTTTCTGGACAGCAGTTGTCGAGCTTCATCCATTCTGTTAAACAAATTTAAGAACATTTTATAACTATAGTCTAGCAGCACTTTTGCAAAGGAAAGGTCAAAGGTTTCCTTAACAAAATGCTTCAGCAAAAAGTTATTCCTTGTATTAAACATTAGGAATTAAAGAAAAAACCTCAGCAATGCAATGCAAATCAGTATTACATACACAGCCATATTGATTTCTATAAGCATAAAGCTATTGATCATGATCCAAGGCAAATCAGGTTGGAACAGGGAAGAAACATAACAAAAAATAATTCAGTGCAGGTGAAATATTATATAAATTAATAACGTCAATTGGTTTGCAATAATCTACTGCATAGCACAAATAGTTGTATTTGTTTTTTTGGCGTCTGTCAGGCAATGTCCTGATGTGCATCATCTAGCAAGCAGCAACTACATAGTTGCCCCCAAATTTTGGAAATATCATGATTAAATACAACCACCTCTTTTTAATATGCCATAAAATGAGACTGAATATCACCTTATCAGTGTTTACTATTTAGCTAGAGATTAGCAATTTAAGAAAGCATAGCATTAGGCTACCAGCAGAGTATGAGACCTTTAGCGCAAGCAATTAGCATCAGCTAATTTCTGTAACTAACCAATTCTAGCACACCGACAGCACATCGAACTAACTAAAGAACCTAGCAGCTCCAAAACTAACACTGGTCAATCAAAGTTCGAGCACATACAACGGCATATCTGCATCATCGTCGCCGTCCCAATCACCGCCACCGTCGCTCCGAAGTTGCTGCAGCCTCTCCTGTTTCCGTTTCCATCCCTCCATGTGCTCCTTCCAAGCCACGCTCCCGTAATCGTAGGTGTCCAGATCCTTGGATGGGTCCATGGATCTCAGTTGCACTGCAGCACCAAGACAACCATCAGCACACACGCCACCAGCACAAGCAAATCAACACCAACAGACTCCAACCCAAAACACCCTAGAATCAATTTTTCAACTCTGAGAAATGCAAGAAGCAGCAGTAGATGAAGGGGGAAAAGAGGAGGACTCTGTACCGGGAGAGACGCAGGCTGGGGGAAGATGCTGTCGAGGGGATATTTGGAGACGCTGGCCGGGGGTGAGCGCTGGCTGCCGGCCGGAGGTGTGCTCGGGCGAGAGCCGAGCACTCGAGTCCTGGACTGGGAGCCTGGGTCTGAGGACATGAGGAAACGCTGGTGGGCTGGGCCGGATGTCATCCGGATATCCGAATAAGAAATTATCCGATATCCGGTTCTCGTCTCGGATTATCCGGATATTAATTACTTCAGATCCGAATCTGTATCTGAATTCTATTATCCAGATCCGATCCCATATCCGGCTGGATATCCGAATTTCTTTCCGGATTCAGTCCTGATCGGATTCGGCTCCAGATCGGGCGGGAAATATCCGACCTGTTTTCACCACTTTATACCCGAAAATCCGTGATTTCGAGGAAAAAAAACCTATACCCGGTTTTTGAAAAACCAGATATTGATTTTTAAATTCGAAAATATGCTATATCCGGTTTTTGAAAATCCAAACATGCAATGACCGGAATTTGAAATACCGGGTATTCAAAATCGAAATTTTAAATTCCGGGTATGATTGATTTTTCTGTAAATACGCAAAAATGTTGTATCGTTTTATGAATACAAATCAAAACTTGTATCACATACAAAATTTTCCTCGCGCGTGGCCTGCCCACCGCGTCCGCGTTCGGTCGTGGCTACCGTACGCCCGCACACGGCGGCAACTTTTGGCGAAAACCATGATGAGTGTATGACAGACCATGTTTACCACAATGCTTCGCGCAAACTGTCGCGGCGAAAAAGTTAGGCCCTATTTGGCAACTTAGAACCGGGTCGTTTCTACTAGATTCTGGAAGAAACCCAACCAAACAGGCTAAAGCTCGGAACGATTCTCCTCGGATCGTTTCTTCTTTTTCCACTCTGTGGCTGAATAGGTCTCAAACCCGTTCCACCCGATTTACAGAATCCTACCTGAAACGTTTCTACCAAGAATCTAAAACCGTTTCCGTTTCTACTAGAATATGAAACCATACCAAACAGAACCTTAAACTTGACTGCTAATTTGAGCAAAGTGTCAACCCAGCACGCCCTAAACCTCGTGCTACCATATTGGAAATGCTCACAGAGAACATCCATTATTCAGTCGATCCAACAGTACACCGTGATCATGGCAAGAGGATACTGCATGCGAAGTTAATATAGGGAAAAGAAGAGTGAAAAGGAGGTGTTTCCTTCATTGAACACTTGTGAAGGTCGTTCCTCTCGTTCAGCCAATGAACGAAAGACATGCTACTATGCTAGTGATCCATGGAAACAACAAATCACGGTCCAACGACAGGTACTTTCTCGTAGTAGTTGATGCTGTGAGCCCCGACCTTCTCATGGACAAAGGCAACGCCATCTGCTGCATCGGCGGCGGCAGGGCCGCCGGCCCACCCGAAGACGCTCTCGTCGAGCTCGAGACCAGAAGGCCAGATACCTGCGTTCCCCGCAAGCGTACCCTCTGCTGCGTATGGCGGCGTTTCCCCCTCCTTCAAGGTGCGGCCAGCGTGCGCCACCGAGATGACCATCATGACCGCGACGAAGAAGGCGGCGGCAACGGTGAAGTGGCCCATTTGGGGTTCTCGATCGTCGGTTGTGTTGAGTTCGCCGGAAACGTCTTGACCTTTTGCACAGATGTGTTTCTCTTCGTCGATCCAGAGTTTATATAGGTGCAGAGATGTATGCATGCGTTGTGGATGTGGTACAGTAGATTCAACTGGGGTAACAGCTCGAGGATTTTAAGTGGAACGTTAAACGTAGTAAGGGCCGCATTTAACCTGGAGTTTGCATTTTGAATGCTACTAGTTGATGTTTTGGTTGGAGAGGCGCTTCTATGTATTTTCTTTTAAAAAAATAGTACAAATATTAAAAGCATAAATAAAAAATAAATTGTAATTATTTACATCTTCTTTTGATTCAAGATTTATTTAACTTACACTGAAACTGTGTTAGAAACAAACAAGCCTACAATATTTGGTGTTCTGTAATGATTCCAGTGGCCATTGTGGTTTTTCATACAATATGATCCATCTGTTGCGGTCATAACCCGGGTTCACAAAATCGGTTAGTTTTCATCGATTTTCGCGAAAATTGACCATATCGAGCCACTTCGAAATCCTAAACTGGTCAGCAAACCGGTCCAATTCAAAAAAAAAAAATAGAAAAATTTATGTGACATAAAACAGTCGAACATTGGTGAAAATTGCTAAAAAATCGGTCACCTAAGGTTTAACTCGCCAGTCAATTTTTGAGAAAACCAATCAGTTTTTCAAGAAAATCGATTCATTTTCAATTTTTTATGATTTTTTTTTTCAAATGTTCGGTTTTGAAAACCTTCAGTTTTTGACGATTTTTACTCGATTTTTGCGGTAAACCGGTACTGCCGCGACCTCAATTTTCAATCCGGAAACGGTTGGTTAACCCTTATCATAACCGAAGAAAAAAGTTGTGAAGATTAAAGGTAAGAAACCCTGCTCGTGAGGGGTGAAAACGGAGCGGATTCGGTCGGATAGTGACATTTCCATATCCGCTCACATTTTTTTCACCCGGATGCGGATACGGATACGGATAATTTAAAAACGGATCGGATATTGAATCAATATCGTATAATAATAAAACGGATAGTAATCAGATTCGGATCAAAAACGAAAACGAAAACGAATATTTAGTCGGATAATATGTAAACGCCAAAACACAAGTTTCAACACATAATATTAGGATTTAGAGTACTGAGTACATAATCCACAAACATAATAAACCATCAAACAATTGGGTAAGCTAATTGATAAACTTCATATGACCCTCATGCTAGTAGTGTAAGCTAATTGGGTAAGCTAATATGAACCAGATTACCAGAATATATAGTGTAATTTTGAAAGGGATGGTGACGGCTACTCGGTTGGTTACCATCAGACAATTGGGTAGAGGAGAAACTGAGAAAGTGTGTAGAGGAAGGGAAGAGGAGCCGTGAAAGTGCATCTAGGCCCCAAAAGAAGTTTTGGATGATTAATGACAAACAATTAAAGGGACTAATGCGTTCAATGAGTTTGTGAACAGGTAAAAGTTCCAGGATGAGATCATCTACGAATGTTGGTTGCCCTCGAAAGGAACAAGTAAGAAAAACGGCATTGTTTAATTGTATTTTACACTTTATTTGAGTCATAGGAATGCCGTACTATTAAGAGGGATGCATTGTGGTTGATCTAGAGTTAGTCTCTATGCTCAAATGAATGATAGCTAGTTTTATTTGAGAGACACGAAATCACTGCACTGACTTCGAAACCGTTTCTTTTAAGTTAGGTAGGACATTCCGATGTAATGTCAGAAGTTCCGATGACCCAGTTGTTCCGAAGCTTAGTTGGCCTTGAGTCCGAAGCACTTAATGCACATCGGACATTCCGATGTTTGACTACGGTTGTTCCGATTAGTGTATACTCTTTGAATGGGTACTCTCTGGATTCTTTGGACTTTCCGATAGTTTCAATCGGAAGTTCCGATGCGTGTAGGTCATTAAAAGGTGCTCTCTGGACAAGTCGGACTTTCCGATTTTTCGTATCGGAAGTTCCGATGTTTGTTAAAACAAATTTGGGTACTTACTAGACACTTCGGATGTTCCGATATACTTTATCGGACAGTCCGATGTGAACTTAGAAAACCGGTTGAAGTATGTTTTCAAAGTGTTTTCTCTGGAAACTTCGGAAGTTCCGATCGTCTCTTTGGAATTTCCGATGTATCGTCTTTCGACCGTTAGACAGTACCAAGTTCTAGAAGTTTGCACACATCGAAAATTCCGATGTTGGGATCTGAAGTTCCGATATGTGGCTGAGTGCGGGTATAACGGCTAGTTTTTGTCCAAATCTATAAATACCCACCTCCACCTCCTTTGAGAGGTCACACACTTTGTTGAGCTGAACTTGTGAGCTTGTAGAGCACATTCCAAAGCATTGTTGAGTCCTCCTATTTGATCCTAGTGATCATCTAGAGAGTGAGGAATAGAAGTGAATTCTAGTGCTAGAGCAAAAACGAAGTTCATTCATCTTGAGCATTAGAGAGCATCTCCAAGATCACACCACTTTGCATTTGTTACTTTTGGAGGTTGAAGGACTCCTAGATGGCTAGGCGTCGCTCATAAGCTCTCGTAGAGTGTGGGACGATGTGAGAAGTTTGTGAATGTTGATTTCGCCTCCGAAATAGAAGAAATCAAGAGTAAAACCGAATCTTAAGTGTGACCGAGGTTTGGGAGGAAATGGTTGGAAAAGACCCGGCTCTTTGTGAGCCTCCTCAACGGAGACATAAGATCCCCTGAAGGATCCAAACTCCGGGAAACAAACTCTTGTCTCTCTAGTTTGATTTCTCGATATTTGCTTGTGTGTAATTCTTTGTTTGAACTTTTCTTTTGTTGCCTCTCAAGTCTAGATAGCTTACTTATTCTTGCACCTATCCAGAGTAAAAGTGCTTTGTGAATTGTTAGACTTAATTGCTTGTTCTAGAATTTCAATATTGATCAGACATTCCGATAATATACCGAAAGTTTCGATATAATACTGGAGACTCCGATACCTTTTCCGCTGCGATAAAATTCGTTTGAATTTTTAACTAGCCTATTCACCCCCTCTAGGCAATTATCACATCTTTTCAAGCCGTACCGCCGAGCCCAAACCAGACCAAGAGAGGCAGTGGGCCGAGGAGGACGCTGGTGAGGAGGGCGAGCTGCTCGGGTGGGGCCTCATTGGCGACACCTACGACCGCTGCGCGCGAGGTGGCGTAGAGGCAGTGCGCCGGCGCCGTCCGGTGGCGGGGAGGATTGGAGGCGGCGGCGAGCTGCTCGGGTGGGGCCTCCTCGGCGATGCCTACGACCGCTGCGGCGAGGTGGTGTAGAGGTGGCGCGTCGGGTGGGCGGAGAGGTGGCGCCGTGGCAGTGAGGCGGAGCGCCAGCGCCGTCTGGTGGCGGGGAGGATTGGAGGCGGCAGATAGGGTTTGTAGGAGCGCCGGACTGGAGCCTGGAGGACACTCGGGGTCGGGGCTCGGGCAGTCGGGCTATTGAAGCCGAAGGCTTGAAGCGAAGGATAGGGGAGGCTGGGACTCTAGAGCCAATGCCGGATCGGGACCATTAGGCTGGGCCTGCCAGCCTGCACTACAGAGTCCTCACTCCTCAATCAATTGGCGTTCCACTGTATACGGATATCCGGATACCAGATATCCGTATCCGCTCCGTATCCGTCGGATATCTCCTCTCCCATATCCGCTCCGTATCCGGTTATCCGATTCGGATAATTATCCGTATTTGTATCCGTATCCGTAGGATATTATATTCTTTTGCCATTTCTCTAAAAACTGATATCGGATACCGATACGGTCCGGATATTATCCGCTCCGTTTTCGCCCTTACTCACGAGTTGGTTCCACCAGGCTAGAAATTCTTTTCTTGGAAAAAAATGAAAATACCTAGGAGGAACTAGGTTGTTCTCGATAAAACACAAGCAAGTCAAAAGAGTGGCTACGAACGCGAATTTTAACAAGCTCACATAACGACAGTCATAAAGAGAAGGAATAAACCAGAAAAGAGCTCCATGAAAAACACTCAATGTTGAGTTTACGGTAGAGAACGTTGTGGAAACAGACAGAGGGTGATGTATCGACTAGAAGTCGTTTCTATACTCATCGCAATATGTTATGTGCATCTTTCAAGGCCGCGGGTTGGTGCACTCGTCTATGGCAACACCTATGCTCCTCCTCCAAAGATAGGGAGCTTATCGTCACAGACGACGGTATCGTCATCCGGCTGGCTCCCGTGGTGAGCAAAAGCACGGCCGTCTGACTCTGAGTTGGCCGCAGGGCCACTGGCCTCTTGATCCTGAGGACCACCCTCCAGGTGGGCGTACAATTCGACGTCGGCGGTGCTCGGAGGCGGGACTATGCACGGCCTTCTCCTCTCGTCCAGAGCACGACCGGCAACGGCATGACCTGTCGAGATGGTCGTGGTCGCCAGGAGGAAGGCCGCGATGACGACAAACCGGGCCATTTGAGACTTGCGTGGTGTTGCTTTTCGCTTGTTTCTGTATTTTAGAGGCTTTTTGCACGATAATTTGTACTGGGATCTACTATTTATATAGGGGGAGGTATGGTGGTAGGGTTAATGCAATTGGAGTTGTTAGACAACCTCGCTATCGAATAGTCCGGGGTTGCCTAATAGATTGAAGTTGGAGAACAGAGAGAGAGAGGGCGAGAGACACAATATGAGGAGGAACGGGTCTGCTTTATTATTCTGTATGCTTGTGTACAATGGGGTGACCCCCTGCCTCCTATATATAGCGGTTCTGCTTAGAGATAAGGAAGAGTCCATATAGGATACGTCAATTGGTTTCCTAACACTCCCCCTTGGACTCTTCACTGCGAGATGCATATGCCTCATTAAAACTCCATAAAAACCCAGTGGGAAAAATAATTGGAGAAAGAGTACATAGCAAACGCTTGCTGTGTTGCACGGATTGCCTCATCAAAAACCTTATGTAAGAAAACTTCATTGAAAAACTTACTTAAGGAAAAGAGTACAATCCACCCAAACTTCAATGTTAATCTTCAAGATTCACGTTGGGTACTCAAACTTCATGTTCAAGATTTATGTAGGAGTATGTGAAAATTCTCCCCCTGAAATCTGCACTTCTCTAAGCCTCATCATTCCGATTCCTCTAACACATCTTCCAAAGGAAGATGCCGGGAGTGACTTAGTGAATAAATCTGCGAGATTTTCACACGACTTAGTATGCAGTATTTTGATCTCGTTCATCTTATGCAATTCATGAGCATAAAAAAACTTGGGGTTGATATGCTTTGTGAGGTTACTTTTCACATATCCCATTTGCACTTGAGCAACACAAGCTGCATTATCTTCATAGATAATGGTGGGGGTTTGTTCCATGTTCAAACCACATGACTTCTGGATGTGGTGAACCATTCTTCGAAGCCATGCACATTCTCGAGAGGCTTCATACTAGGCAATTATTTCTGAGTGGTTTGTCGACGTCGAGACAAGAGTCTGCTTTGATGACTTCCACAAAATTGCTGTTCCACCGTGTCGGTGTTTCGAGCACCGGCCAATGAATTTGTATAGGTAAGAGGGGGGTGCACGCTCCCTCTCCTCGACGGCTTACTCGGGTGAGCACAAGATGTATACTGGTTCGGGCTGAACGTCCCTACTCCAGTTCGTGTGGGTTTGATTGTATTGATTCCTCGGTTGTCCGTTGTTTTACATGCTCGCTCCCTCCCCCTTTATATAGGCGAGGAGGGAGGTTACATTGTTGCTTAAAAAAGAGAAAAAAGACTGTGCTCTTACCGCCCGCAAGTGGCGGGCTGATGGGACTGGCCGTGGCTCCTTGCCTCGCTGGCGGTCGGCGTAGTTGCTGCGCCGCTCGTAGTAAATGCGAGAGTAGGGGACTTGTGCCGCTGCGTCATCAATATTACGGCCAGCATTTAATGCGCTCGATACGCAATAAATGCTGTCGCTTCTTCAGGGATTTCGCTGACTTGGTCATGGTTTCGGTTTTTTCCTCGGCAGCCGTGGCTTTGGGCCCCGACCGGCCTGGTTCGGCCCACGCGCCTTTTCGGGCCGCTGGGGGTACCCATGGCCTGGGTACCCGTCACACCGCAAAGGAAAACATACCCGGTTTGTGACTTTCCAGTATGCGGGTCCGATAGGTACCCAGCATCGGCATAGCCCACCAAATTCAATTCATTGTTCTTTCTATAGAACAAACCGAGACCTTTGCTTCCTTGGAGGTAACGGAAGACGTCCTTAACCCCTTTCCAATGCCTTTTGGTGGGTTCTGCACTGTACCGTGCTAGCAAATTCACGGCGAACGCAATGTCCGGCCTAGTGCTATTCGCAAGGTACATGAGTGCTCCAATTGCACTCAAATATGGGAATTTCGCTCCCAAGACTTCCTCCCCCTCTTCTCTAGGCCTGTATGGGTCTAGGTCTGCTTGGAGTGACCTTCCGACCATTGGGGTCTTTGCGGGGTATGCCTTCTCAAAACCAAATCTCTCCAACACTTTCTGCGTGTAGGAAGATTGGTGTACCAAGATTCCGCCTTGGACATGTTCAAGCTGCAAGCCTAAACAGAACTCGGTTTTACCCAAGTCTTTCATTTCAAATTCAGACTTCAAGTATGTGCATGCTTCTTCAATTTCTTCATTCGTCCCAATGATGTTCAAGTCATCTACATAGACGGAGATTATACAAAATCCATTCGGGGATCGTTGTATAAATACACATGGACAATCTTCGCTGTTCGTGTAGCCTTTCTTGCAAAGAAAGTTACTCAAGCGATTGTACCACATTCTTCCTGACTGTTTCAGCCCATACAGTGATTTCTCCAATTTCACACTGTATAGGTTTCTGTTTGCTCTGTCTTGGTTCGGGATGGGGATACCTTCCGGTACTTTCATGTATATCTCCGAATCCAAGTTTCCATACAAATATGCTGTGACAACATCCATTAGCTTCATTCTCAACTTCAAGTTGATTGCCATTGAGATCAAGTATCTAAAGGTAATTCCGCCCATGACCGGAGAATAGGTTTCTTCATAATCAACCCCTGGACGTTGAGTGAAACCTTGAGCGACAAGCCTTGCCTTGTACCTTACAACTTCATTGTTTTCATTCCTCTTCCGAACAAAAATCCATTTGTGACCCATAGGGTTTATATGGGGAGGCGTGCGGCACACAGGCCCAAACACCTCTCTTTTGTTCAGAGAGACTAACTCTGCAGTGATTGCCTTCTTCCATTCTTCCCAATCGAGCCTTTTCTTGCACTCTGCGAGAGATGCGGGCTCGGGATCATGATTAATGATCGTGGCAATCTTCTTTGCAAAGTATGCATCGACATTGGCTGTTGCTCTATTCATTGATTCTCCCGTTATTACAAAGTTTATGGCCATTTCATCATGGGGTGCTTCGTGCACTTCTACTTGCTCTTCATTGCTATTTCCCATTCCAGGAGCAAGTTCCTTTAGTTTTTCTCCGCCAATGTGTGCGCACACATTATTTCCGGCGGCTTCTTCCAATGGAAGGTTCAGATCTGGAATTGCCTTTTCCACAGGCTTCTTTCCAGTGCTAGGTCTCAACTGGCTCCCCTTCTTGCTTTGGGGCATTTTCGTGATTGGCTGTGGTAAGTCCTCTTGCCCAGTTTTCCCCAGACGTCTCCGGGTACTTTGGGTTTGAGAAGCCAGATTTCCTGTTCTTTTTCTTTGAGGCCTCTGAACAGGATGAGGGATACCTTCTGCTTTCTTAGGTATTTCCACCCTCTCTGGTGCATTTCTTGCGGGTACATGCGACTTAACCACGCTCTTCAGATCACAAAAATGATCGAGCGATTCATTTGCTAAATTACGCAAATCAATTATCTTACGGACTTCTTGATTTGCTTCATTAGTGCGAGGGTCATGTGCGGGGATCGGTGGAATGCCATATTATTTCCGGCATTTTTCATCCAATGGTTGATTCTCTCCCCTAATGACGGAAACGGTCCTCGTCAAAGATACGATCGTGAATCGGTGTATGCAAGTATCGAGTCATGGGTTCCAAATACCTGATTATGGATGCACTCTCATAACCAATGTATATCCCAGACTTGCGGAGAGGGCCCATTGCAGTCCGCTGTGGGGTGGTATGGGTACATATACTATACAACCGAATTTTCTAAGATGGGAAATCTTCTGGATGACCCCTTGCACTAATTGCATTGGTGAATGGATGTTGTAGGCCGATGGTCTATAATTGATGAGTCTTCTTTGCGTGCAGATCGCATGTCCCCAACAAGTGTTGGGCAAGTTACAACTTCTGCAAGAGCGGTCCGGCAATGAACTTAATCCTCTTTATTAGTGCTTCACTAGTCCATTTTGGCGTATGGACATGCGATGCAGTGCTCAACGGTTATTCGATCATTTGTGTAATAATCATCAAATGCCTTGGAAGTAAATTCACCGGCATTGTCCATTCGAATGGACTTCACGCGATGATCAGGAAAAGCATTCTTAATTCTGATGATCTGCGAGATCAGCTTTGCGAATGCATGATTCCTTGTTGACAGCAAACATGTATGCGACCATTTCGAGGAAGCATCAATGAGCACCATAAAATATCGAAACGGCCCCGACAAGGGCTGAATCGGACCGCAAATATCCCCCTGAATGCGTTCCAGGAATGCAGGGATTTCATGTTGCACTTTCATAACAGAGGGTCTAGTTATTAATTTCCCGGTGGCACATGCATGGCACACAAAATCTTTATGATTTGGAAAATTTTTAACATTAATGCCATGACCTTATGAGCTGTTAACTATGTTTCTCATCAATGTATGACCAGGATGACCTAAATATACAATGCTATAAAGAAATAATTCAGAGCTTCTAAAGAAGTATACACTGCGTGTGCATTTATTCTCGTGTAGTACAACCCAAATTTATATGAGGAATATTTTTCTAATACCATTTTTCATATACCGCGTGCTTCATAATGCACAAATGCTTTTTGCCATTTTCTTCATTGGTTTCTACGTGAAACCCATTGGCGCGGATATCTTTGAAACTTAAAAGAGTGCGTGTTGATTCAGGATACAAAAATGGCTTCTTTAATTACCAAAGTTGTACCCTATTGGCAATATAATTGTGGCTCTTCCTGAGCCTATTATATGCGTATCGCTTCTTGCGATTGTCGTAATTCTTCCAGCGTTCTTCGTGATCATCTGGAAGTATTTCGACTCTCTTAAGATGGTATTTGTTCTGCCACTATCAACAATGCATATCTCCTCTATTTGGGCGCTACACAATTTCTCAATGAAAAGAAATATAATTCTAATCATATAGTGGCAAAGTAATTCAAATATTGCTTAAAAATATAGAATACTGGAATAAATAATAAATTGAAATTCTATTCATGAGAAAAAAAAATGTATGCTCTTCGAGAGCTTACAATTCATTATTCAAAATTCATTAACAACCACTGTTCTGTAGCGTGCAAACTTCTGGCGAACCCAATCTTGCTGTGCTTGGAGCAAGATGGTGGACTTGAGCTTCTCGAACTGCTTCTGAAGTGCAGTCCGTAACTCAAGTGTACTCACCTCAGCCATGTATTCATTCTTCACAGTGGCTGAAAAGTGATACTTGGGGAGTACAAAACTTGATCGTTTTGCTCGGCAGTAGGTTACTTATCCTTCGAGGACCCTAAACCGATGGCAATTCAGAGCTTCTTGCTCATAAGCACGATCTTCACATTTGATGCCCATGTGAGATAGTTCTGACCATTCGGGCCAGTTTCTCAAAACTCACATATGACAATGCCAGGTATTTACATATTCATAGGATTCTTTCATTAGATTACTTCGTGTAATCTAATAGAGAGTGGTTGCAAAAATTCATAAATGCATAAATCAAATTCTCATGAATATCCAGTAAACTAAAAGAAAACAATAATTTCAAGATTCATAAATACAAGATTCATAGGTGCAAGATTCATAAATGTAGGATTCATAAGTACATAATTCATAAATATAAGATTTATAAATATATAATTCATAAATACATAATTCATAACTGCAAGATTCATATATACACAGATTCATAAATATTCAGAAATACAGTTTTGTGCATGTAGGTGATCGGCTTCGCGCAAGCGATCAGATTCATATGCACGATCGGCTTCGTGCGATTGGTTTAGCGCGGCTTCATGCACGCGGCGCATTCAATTCCATGCGCGTCGGCCTTCTTGGCGCGACGGTGGCCGCTTCGTGCGGCGTACTTCAATTTCTCATGAACTATATTAAGGCAATAAATATAATGCATGGAACAGAACAATAATTGCACAATTCATGAATTTATAATAAACAATAATTGCACAAATCATAAATTCAAAATGCGAAAAATAAATTCTAATGAATTTCCGGTATTCTAAATAGGGCAATTATTGTAAAAATTCATGTAAAAATTCATAGATGCAGAAAATAAGGCTAAGTACAAAATAAAAACAGAACCATAAATTTTCTGTAATTTTCTAAGAATTTTCATATTTTGTTTTTCTATTTTTCAAATTGATTAATAATTCAGAGAGAAAAGAAAAAAAAACAACCAAAAGGGAATCAAACTAGGGGGCAAAGGGGTAATTTCCCCTTGCCCCCCCACCACGTGCACCACTCAATGCTCGTTGGTTTCAATGCCACTTCCTGGACTTCGTGTCCTTTCCTGATTTTGTGGACTTCAGGTCCTTTCCCATTGTTCCAGGACTTCAAGTCCAACGGAGAAAACCAGTGAGGTGCTGCGATGCTTGCCTCCTCGGCGGTGGATCCAGGCGGCCGTGTGCAGAAACCGAGCCGGGGCGATGGCTAGGCGCCACGCGCAAGGGCTGGCCTTCGAGCCGGCTGCTACGGCGAGCAGCCTTTGGCCGTGGCATGTATGCGCTGGGTTGCCGGCTGCCAGGCATCGCGGGGCGCAGATGGGACTCGCCCACTTCAATCGGGACAGATCGAGCTGGCCGGGGCGCGTGGGGGAAGTAGAGGAGCTGGCGGCGCCGTCCGACGGGCGGGCGGCTTGATCGCGGCACCGGCAGCCGGCCAGAATTCGACGCGATACCTGGTGGCGGTCGGGCAGCGCGGCGGCTGCAATAACACGCTTCATGCGGGCGCAAGCGGCAAAGGTCTGCCGCAGAGCCGCCCAACGCGCAGTGGGCGGCTTTGTGCCGCTGGCCGCCGGATTATGACCACCAGACGATGGCTTCGTGCCGAGCCAGCCGGGCGCTGGTGTTTCGGGTGCTCCTCGGTGGCTTCGTGCACGTGGAGTCGAGGCACCAGGCGGCGCGGCGCTGCGTGGCCGGCGGAGACTACGACGCTTCAGACCCGCGCAGTGGTGTTCGGTGACTACGGCCATAGCTATTTTTCTTTACTGTAGCTTCGTGCTACCTCTGTAAAATTGCGGCGTTTCGGCCATGGAGGGCTTCGAGCCAAGGAACGGCTGGGTCCAAGCGACCGTACGCGGCGAACGGCTTCAAGTCGTCGGTCGAGAATCGTAGCTTCATGCTACGATTGTGCAATTTCATGTCGTGCAGATGCATTCATACTCTGTATATTAGTAATCGAAAGAAAATAATACAGATTCGTAGCTTCATGCCACGTAGATTAGATGCATGCATAGATTCAACGAGCGATTAGATTCAATCCTCATTCTCACCTTTTCGATCTATTCTCCGGTAGACTATCGCGTAGGATAGAGTCGCGTAAGACTTTTCTTTCGGCAATCCGAGTGGATGCCGGCTTGATGGCGATTTGATTGCAGATCGGATCGGGCGATCAATCGCCGGTAGCAGATGTTCGTTGTAGTCGACGATCCTTCGCTTCTTTTCTTTTTCTCACCTTTCAATCTGTTCCTGCAGTAGAGCTTCGTGCTGATAACGTGTTAGACAACCTCGCTATCGAATAGTCCGGGGTTGCCTAATAGATTGAAGTTGGAGAACAGAGAGAGAGAGGGCGAGAGACACAATATGAGGAGGAACGGGTCTGCTTTATTATTCTGTATGCTTGTGTACAATGGGGTGACCCCCTGCCTCCTATATATAGCGGTTCTGCTTAGAGATAAGGAAGAGTCCATATAGGATACGTCAATTGGTTTCCTAACAGGAGTTACTAGTGAGGGGCAACTTCAACGTTGGAATGGAGCAGGTTCGCTTCCGCATGACCAGTGGACTAGTAAATGCCATGGACACAGTGCAACAGAAGATTTCTTTTCGAGAACGCTCCATGGCATTTGTGTTGTTAACTTTATTTATTATTTATTTTATCGATACGGGAGTTTAATATTTTTAACCATATGATTTCAAATAAAATCTCAGAAATAAATAATAAATAAATACAAAAATAAGAAAATTGGGCACCTCCAAGACACACCATAAAAGGAAGAAAAGAGGTATTTTTCGATGAATATTGCATTTGTTAATAGTTAATTTGTTTGTTATAGAGTAATTTTTATTTTTTGTTAGAGATTTTTAAAGAAATGGAAATGGGAGTTGAGAAAAGTTAGATAAAAATTGAGAAGGTGAAGAACGTGTTGTTCACTGCCACTAATTTTTTTTCGAAGAGGTAACGATTATATAACCGGCACAGTGCATGGGTGTTTTCTTGTGCAAAATGCGCAAGCTTGCATCGACCCAATAATCCTCTCGATTGTTATATTTCAACCTACCGAAATGAACAATGTGAACTGTACAAAAACATGTGGCTTGTGGACAATCTGCACTAACCTTCGGCCTATGCAAATAATAATAATAATAATAATAATAATAATAATAATAATAATAATAATAAATAATTAATAAATAAAAGTCCAGGCCGACTAGAGGATACAGAGTTCGGCCCTAAGAACAAGTACAAAAGTAAAATTTACTACATTGTAATAGTAAACTAAAAATCAGTTTGTATAATAACTATTTCTAAAAGTTATATTTAAATCCTGTTTGGTACGGTTCCAGATTCTAGTAGAAACGAAAACGGTTCCAGATTCTTGGTAGAAACATTTAAGGTAGAATTAGAATCACTGGAAACCGTTTGGCTAGCTGTCTGGATTTTGTGAATCAGGGTGGAACGGGGTTGAGGGCGATTCGGCTACAGCGTGGAAAAAGAAGAAACGTTCCGAGGAGAATCGTTCCGAATTTTAACCCGTTTGGTTGGGTTTCTCCTAGATTCTAGTAGAAACAGTCCGGTTCCAAGTTACCAAACAGAGCCTTAGATGTTGTGCAATAACTATATTTTCTCTCTTGTATATAAATAATCTACATATACTCTCATACAAAACTGACTATTAAATAAGAGTAAGCTCTCTTCTTTTTTATTTTCTCTCTCTTCCATATAAACTAAAACTAATGTATATAAACTAAAAACTAACTAAGATGACCTTATTGTATATACCCTAAACAGGCCGCATGTAATCACTGGTCTGATCAATCGGCAGGGAGACCTAGAGCCTCTCCAGCTCAGGAGCCACCGAGCGGCTTTGCAGGCCCCCAGCTGGCCGTACCCCATGCACGCAGGCGCAGTTGGCAAGCGCCCACGTGTTACTCAGCCTCCTCTGCCGCTCGTGCGTTTCCGCTCCATCGACTCACTTTCCCCCGGTTGGAAGCGGTTACGTGCGCGTTTCGTCGTCTTCTGTTCCGCCCGTGTCGTTTTGTATTTGATACAAAGATCTGATCTGTATTCACAAAACAATACAACATTTTCACGTATTTACAGAAAAACCAATCATACACAGAATTTGAAATTTCGGTTTTGAATACCCAAAATTTCCAATTATGGTTATTGCGTATTCAGATTTTCAAAAACTGGATATAACTTATTTTCAATTTTAAAAATCAATACCCAGTTTTTTAAAAACCGAGTATGGTTTTTTTGCTCGAACTCACGGAATTCCGGGTATGAGTCATACCCGGTTTGCCTGTTTCCAGGCATGAACTTGTACAACGCCTACCACATGTTAGCATGCCCTGTCATGTCACATAGGCCAAATCCTAATGTTCTTGCCTTGATTCGATTGATTCATACACATCCAGAAGATCCTAATGTTCTTGCCTACCAGATGGATGTTAGCCTGTCCTGCCATGTCACATAGGTCAAATCCTAATGTTCTTGCCTACTACATGCAAAAGGAGGTTCATACCTGAAAACTGGCAAACCGGGTATGTCTTATCCGCAGAAAATCCTGACAGGAACCCTCGATTCAACAACCTTAAAACCCTTAAGAACCCTCAAACCCAACTCAAACCCCATCAGAATAGTGACCCTAGACGCATGGAATCACCAAGACCAGACCCCCAAACGCATCACCATCGCCCTCAAATCCCGCATCTGAGACCCCTCAAAGTCGAACCCACGATCTAAATCCAGAAACCCCACAAAAAAAAAAACAAGACCTTCAGTCCATCACCATCATCCAGGCAACAAGGAGGGCACAGTTGGGAGGAGGGAAGGCGTCCAGGCAGCAGGGAGGGTGCAGTAAGATGTTTGATGCTTCCCATTGTGAAATTAATATATACACTTATTGCGCAGGTAGGGCCGACCGAAGGAGTGAACAGCGGCAAGTGGGGCGGAGGAGGGAGCGGGAGCGCTAGATGGAGCAGGGGCGGAGGAGTGGAGCAGGAGCGCTAGCTCGAGTAGGGACAGAGGAAGGAGCAGGGGCGGAGGAGTGGACAACGGCAAGAGGGGCAGAGGAGAGGAGCAGGAGCACCGGCTCGAGCAGGGTTAGAGGAGGGAGCAGGGGCGCCGGAGGCAGCAGGGGGCGTGAGGG
Organism: Rhipidocladum racemiflorum; assembly: GCA_036346355.1. Lineage (NCBI taxonomy): Eukaryota > Viridiplantae > Streptophyta > Magnoliopsida > Poales > Poaceae > Rhipidocladum > Rhipidocladum racemiflorum. Next base: position 10,479,628 of record CM070578.1, on the reverse strand, counting down.
ATTTGGGGGAAGAAGCTAGTGCGGCGCAAGGAGGAAGTGCTGGTGTGGCAATAGATTTGTGGGAGAAGATGGCTGGTTGATCCACCAAAGAAACTCGTGCCTAGACTGTTTTGGGCTCCTGCTCATTTCATCTAAATACAACAGTTGATTGTCTACGGCGTCTATAAATGCCATCTTAGACTGAATTTTCTATGGTATTTATAAATGCCAAGGTAAATTCTAATAAAGGCATTTATAAACACCCTACTAGACCAAAGTTCCTCGACGTATATACACGCCGCAGTAGGATGTATCCCGATGTTTATAAATGCCCTAAACTATTCTATTTAGGACGGCGTATAGATATGCCATAGAAAACTCTAAGTCGACGTATATATGCGCCATATATCGTTAAACACCAGCTTAGACTTGTTTTGAGAGTGTTTAAGCTGTACACCGGGTTAAGACTAAACGTGATTAAATCCGAGATATCTTACAGTGGTTTAAAAGCTGACCCGTAGCCTAGCTATATCTATCCTGAATACATCTGGTTGTGTTTACGAGGGTATGATAGAGCGTCATGCATCGACCATTGTGTTATCTATTTGGTTCATTCTCATTACAAATGAAGCAAATATTGTTAATTTAGTATAGATTCTGCTCAAAATGGTTCTTGTATGTGTAGAGTAAGCACATAGAACTTGGAAGCCGTAATTGAAGTGTGTCCCGATAAGCGGCTAAGAAAATGAACTGATCCAGTGGGCAGCTTGGAACAACTCAATCATTTGAGTCTTGCTGCATCCTTGCACTGTCCCGAAGTCCGAGTAGACACACGATTCGTCCGAAAGATCTTTCAGTTATAGATAGCAAGCGAATAATATGGGTTTCAATTAAGAGATTTTACAGAGTATTGTATTATATTGGTAATATACAGTGGGGAGTAAAGATTAGATCTAGTTGTTAATTTATTAAAGGTATTTTTATTACTCTATACCGATCGATGTAGTAAATTTGAGGTGATCGGTGGCCGGCGGGTGCGAACCGCGCATCCGTCACTCGGTAGCCGGCAGACAATCTGCCGACCGGCGGTAGCCATAAAGAGAAGGAATAAACAAGAAAAAAGCTCCATGAAGAACACTCAATCTTGAGTTTACTGTAGAGAATGTTGCGGACACAGATAGAGGGTGATGTATCAACTAGAAGTCGTTTCTATAGTCTATACTCATCCCAATGTATTATATGTATCTTTCAAGGCCGCAGGTTGGTGCACTCGTCTATGGCAACACCTATGCTCCTCCTCCAAAGATAGGGAGCTTATCGTCACATACGACGGTATCGTCATCCGGCTGGCTCCCGTGGTGAGCAAAAACACGACCGTCTGACTCTGAGTCGGCCGCAGGGCCACCCTCTTGGTGGTCGTACAATTCAACGTCGGCGGTGCTCGGAGGCGGGACTATGCACGGCCATCTCCTCTTGTCCAAAGCACGGCCGGCAACGGCATGGCCCGTCAAGATGGCCATGGCCGCCAGGAGGAAAGCCGCGATGACGACAAACCGGGCCATTTGGGACTTGCCTGGTGTTGCTTTTTGTGTGTTTCTGTATTTTGGAGGCTTTTTGCACTATTGCCTGTGTTAGGATCAGCGATTTATATAGGGGGAGATATGGTGGTAGGGTTAATGCAATTGGAGTTACTAGTGAGGGGCAACGTCAACGTTGGAATGGAACAGGTTTGCTTCGGCATGACTAGTGGAGTAGTAAATGCCATGGACACAGTTCAACGGAAGATTTCTTTTCGAGAATGCTCCATGGCATTTATGTTGTTAATTTTATTTATTATTTATTTTGTTGATATGGGAGTTTATTTTTTTTAACCATAAGATTTCAAATAAAATCTCAGAAATAAATAATAAATAAATACAAAAATAAGAAAATTGGGGTGTTACAATTGCACCTCCAACACACACCATAAAAGGAAGGCAAGAGATATTTTTGGATGAATATTGCTTTTGTTAACAGTTAATTTGTTTGTTATGGAGTAATTTTTATTTTTTTTGTTTTAGAGATTTTTTGAAGAAATGGAGAAGGATTTGAGAAGGGGTAGATAAAAATTGAATATAGGTGCAGAGATATATGCATGCGTTGTGGTACAATATTTTCAACTGGGGTAACAGCTCGAGGATTTTAAGTGGAACGTTAAACGTAGTAAGGGCCGCATTTAACCTGGAGTTTGCATTTTGAATGCTACTAATTGATGTTTTTCTTGAAGAGGCGCTTCTATGTATTTTTTTTAAAAAAATAGTATAAATATTAAAGCATAAAGAAAAAATAGATTGTGATTATTTAACTCTTCGTTTGATTTAAGATTTATTTAACTTACATTGAAACTGTGTTAGAAACAAAAAAGCCTACAATATTTGGTGTTCTGTAATGATCCCAATGGCCATTGTGTTTTTTCATACAACATGATCCATCTATTGCGGTCATAACCTGGGTTCACAAACTCGGTTAGTTTTTGTTGATTTTCGTGAAAAATTGACCTCATCGAGCCAGTTTGAAACCCTAAACTGATAAGCAAATCGATTCAATTAATTTTTTTTAAAAAATTCAGCAAACTGATTCAATTCAAAAAAATTAAAAAAAAATTATGTGACGTAAAATGGTTAAAAATTGGTGAAAATCGCTCGATTTTTGACAAAAATCGGTCTCCAAAAGGTTCAACTCGCCAGTCGATTTTTGAGAAAATCAATCAGTTTTTCAAGAAAACCGATTGATTTTCAATTTTTTTGAATCTATTTTTCAAACTTTCGGTTTTGAAAACCTTTAGTTTTTGACGATTTTTACTCGATTTTCACGGTAAATCGGTACGACCAGGACCTCAATTTTTCAATCCGGAAACGGTTTGGTTAACCCTTATCATAACCAAAGAAAGAGGTTGTGAAGATTAAAGGTAAGAAGCCCCTGCTCGTGAGTTGGTTCCACCATGCTAGAAATTCTTTTCTTGGAAAAAAAAAACGAAAATACCTAGGTGGAACTAGGTTGTTCTCGAGAAAACACAAGCAAGTTAAAAGAGTGGCTACGAACGTCAATTTTTAAAAGACCGGCTGAATTAGTAGCGGTAGTGTGGCACATAGCGAATGGTGCACTGATTAAGCCACTCAGACGTGGATATAGAAAACTTGTAATAAGATAATCATATACTTATACGCTAATAAAAGATTATGTGATGGTTTATCTATTTTTGTGATGAATATTTGATTGTGTTTGAGCTAGTGGAGCTTAGGTTTGAGTTTGTTTTGATTTTAAGCAATTTGAATTGATGTGAGTTGTTTAAAACCGGTGGTCGGAGTCTTGACTGGTCGTAACCTTAACAGGTCGGAGCTGTAAGTGGTTGGATCTTAACAGGTCATAACCTTAAGTGATCGGAGCTTGACTTGTCGTGGCTTTAATTGGTCGTAAACCTAAAGGCAACATATCCAGTGCAATTAAAATTTTCGTGCAACCCTACTAAAAAAAGTTTCAAAAAATTATAAAAAAAAATCATGGATGTACATCTCAACTTACCCCATCTACATATAAAATTTCATGATCAAATTCGTCCTATGCTAGAAGTTACAAAAAAGACAATGAATAGTTCAAATGCACCTCAAAATTTGTCTTTTTTTGTAAGTTCTAGCATAGGACGAATTTGATCATGAAATTTTATACGTAGATGGAGTAAGTTGAGATGTACATCCATGATTTTTTTCATAATTTTTTGAAACTTTTTTAGTAGGGTTGCACGATGGTTGCACGAAAACTTTAATTGCACTAAATATGTTGCCTAAACTAAAGTGGTCAAAACCTTCTCTTGCATATTATCTTAAGCAATGCTATATGATGTTATACTTGTATGCGATGGTCGCAGGACTTCAGAGCTAGGTCATGGTGATGCAGGACTTTGGAGCTAGATCATGGTTTGGTGGAGGAAACTGGGACTACGCTATGAGAGTTGAGGTCCAAACGGTCATGGTGCCACTGGAGGATGACTGAGGCCGAGAGTCGCTGCAAGTCAAGAGGACAAACGGATGGTTGAGATGCTAACTCAGGTCAGAACCTTAAGTGGTCGGAGCTTGACTTGTCGTGGCTTTAAGTGGTCGTAAACTAAAGTGGTCAAAACCTTCTCTTGCATATTATCTTGAGCAATGCTATATATGATGTTATGCTTGTATGCGGTGGTCGCAGGACTTCGGAGCTGGTCATGGTGATGCAAGACTTTGGAGCTAGGTCATGGTAAAGTGGAGAAAATTGGGACTAGGCTATGAGAGTTGAGGTCCAAACGATCAAAGTGCCACTGGAGGATTGATGAGGCTGAGAGTCGCTGTAAGCCAAGAGGACAAACGGATGGTTGAGATGCTAACTTAAGCCCTACTCAAACGAAGAAAAATCGTTAGATCAATGTTTCACAGGTGGAGTAGCGGTAAAGTTAGTGTAAGTAGATAAAAACCCGTTACATTGCTGTTGGGTTGTTAGGTTAGCCTATGTATGAGTGAGAAGTGAATCTCAGCTCTTGATGAGGTTTCTTAAGGGCCAAGTGGTTATCTAAGGGTGAAGGTTGCTCCTAGTATGCTATAAATAGAGAGGTTGATGAATGCCTCACCTTGAAGTCTTTGTGAAGGATTTTTGGTTGCCTGATGCTCATTTGAGCTTTGCCACCTGGTAGTGTGGCTTTGTAAACCTTCCTCTGAAAGCAATACAAGATCTAATTTCTTCGATGTTATGAAATCTACTCTATTTCTTGTATTTTTGTTTGGCTCCTACTTAAACCTTGGGTTTTGATCCCCCTCCTACTTGCATGTATTCTTTGTTGCCAATGATGAATGAATCTCCTGAAGATCATATTCCAATCAGCTATGCGAGCTTCCTTGTGATCTTCTCAAGAAATCGGTTTTTGGCTTGAATTTGAAGGAGTAGGGATAAATCTTGCTCTATTTTCTTTTAGTAGTGTTTCTTTTGTGTTTTTGATTGCTGTGATATGTGGGAGACCATCTAAGATCATCTTGGTCATTAAATCCCCACAAGCAAGCTCGGGATAACGTTTGAGCATTTGACCCGATTTTAGTGCAACATTCTTTAAAACTGAAAAGTCAAAACTTTGACATCAATTCTTGCGATCGAAGGATAGAATAGGTTTCTGACATCTATAGGAAGGTGCATGCAAAGTTTCACGGGTTTTAGATCAGCCGATTAAAAGTTACATCGGTTCTTGGGTTTGAGATCGCACTGATTTTACTGTTCACTCGAATAATGTTCATCCTACCAGCGCTGACTTTCCATCTGAGCAGTTTTTTTACTATTCATCCAACCAACTGCTGTTTTTTTACTGTTCATCCGATGAATGCTGATTTGAATTTTTGAAAGAAAATTTTTTTATTTGGCTTCTATTCACCCCGTAGCTATGTATGCTATATTTGAGGACATCCATGTCACTTAACCTGCCATATACAGTAACACGATACTTGGCTACGTGCATCTCAGTATGCAGAGGCCGAAAATTTAATATGTTCTTCCGTTATCTTAGAAAAATACAGTAACAGGAGGATACACTGTAAAACCACTAGGCCGAGAAGCTGGCATCCTCATGCGATGATATGTGCATGGGTGTGCCTGAGAGGCTGGCCCAAAGATGGGAATCTCTCGAGCGCACTGGCTGCACGCCTCTTTTGAGGTCAGCGGTGCTGCTGCATGCTGCGTACAGATTGGATCACAATACGCGGCTCGACCCCAATTCCCAAGTGCGACGGAGGCTAGAAAGGCGTTTCTTGTCCCCTCCCGCCATTATTCCAAGGACGAGATCTTTTAGTAGTATATACTACGAAGCGCACTGCACATGGACACAGCCCCTTTTTTACTCGGGCGATCGCTGGTGATTTGCGTAGTACTCGCCGGGGAAGCCGTACGTCCGCTCTCGTCATGGCGCGTCGCGAGGGAAGCTTCGGTTTTGGCGGTTGGACCGCGGTTTGGCGGGAGCTTCGTGGTCTTGGGCCAGCCAGACGCTCTGCCAGGACGAACTACTCGCTACCTATTATTCCAAATCATAATGCAATCTACATGGTTAGCATAGCAAATCTTCTGGTGTGATCTCTCGTAGGTCGGAACCTAAATTGCACGAAAATTTTGGAGCGCCATGTGGTTCGCACTACTGCTTCGTAGTTGGTTCTTTGCAAATCATGCACTTGATTAACATGTAAGGCCACGCTGTTAGCGTTTTATGAGAGCGTCATTGAAGCACCCGCCCTTGTGTGATTTGTTACAAGTAGACCAGATGCAGAAATTTTCATTTCAAAGAGATGCTCAGCTCAATCTTGCATGGCAAACGACTAGCACTTTACGTATTATTTATTGGGGACCTGTTTCTGCGCATGAGGTTGCGAGGACAGGTAAGGTGAAAAAAAACTTGCGCGCACACGCTTCTGTGCATCAGGATACGAATGAACACGACCACACAGTCACAAGGGAACAGTTCACTATACAGCAGTCCGGCAACCTTAAAACCTTTTGTCAATCACAGCAGAGAGTGTTCGATACCTAGGAAGAAAAGACACGAGGCTGGCACAAAAATTTACGCACCACGAAGGCAGAACAAGGGTAAACGACACCGATAGTAAGTTACTACATCACTGCATTTCCATGCTGCCTGCATGCAGGATCGCAGGTAGACACTTAAGAGGTGCACGAGAGCTAGCTGTCTTGGAACCTGGAGGGGGTACTGGCAGTGGTGGTGTTGCCCTCGTAGCAGCTGCTATCGCCTGACCCTGCCGCCGGCTTCCCGGGGGCTCTTGCTCTCTCCAGTGGGCTGCCTTGGCAGGGCCGCAGAGTCCGACGATCCTGGGAGCAGATGGGCAAAAAAGGCTGAGCTTAACGAGGGGTGGGGGGCAAGAAAACGGGTGTTTCTGAAGCTTCTGATCAGATGCAAAATGACGGTAGATAAGAGTGCAAGAGTGTAAATCAGTTACTGTTATATCAACAAGCATGCACTCTGCATATGCAGGAGTCATGCCATACGGTACGAAACACTAGTTTAGGGGCCTGAATTAATTAACCAGAGTAAAAACAATCAGGGATAGCGTGGTGATCTCGAGGTCATTATTACTTCTTTCTTCGAGATGACACGGCAATTAACATCCCCAGCGGCAGTTCAGGGAACAGTGTGGCATCACGGTAATAACCTAATTGATCTGGAGGCAGCTGCAAAGAATACTTGATCTAAGGTCAGACAAAGAGCTAGTAATGAGAGCCAACAGTGTGCTATTTTAATCCTGATGCACCTGCTGTGTCTGTTTCTTGGAACTCAAATTCTGAGGGTATCGTCACCATTTAAATATTAGCAAGCATCTGTACAAAATAGTTGGTAAGCATTTGTTTAGTTTAAGCGGTACGCATATTTTACGACGGTAACCGGCAATTGCGTTGATTTCACCATACGTAACTTGGGGATTGACTTGAATATCCATATAGTATGTTGATAAAAAAAAATCCATATAGTATGTTGTTATGAGCAAATGAGCAATACGATTGACTCCATCTCCAACAGTTCCCAAAACTTATTCCCAAAATCCTTTTTTAGGAACAAATAAAAAAATTACCGCTCCAACAGTTACCCTATCCGAATCCCAATATCTCTGCACGCCCAAAAACTCTGGCCAAAATTGCCAGATATTGGCCGCTCATGTGCTTTCCCAAAAAATGAGAACTGTTGGAGAATAGCCTTTTTTTAAGGCCCAAAAACTTTAGGAAGCCCCCAATCCAGAATTATTGGAAGTTAAATTATAGGAAACTGTTGGAGATGCGTAAAGAAACCAACAAGACTCACATCTCGATATGGGAAGTCGTCGACTTCAAGCATATGGATGACATGCCCCATCTTCGGACGCTTCTGCGAGTCGGGATCCACACACCTCAGTGCGACCAAGAGGGCCTTCTTCAGTGCCTTGGAGGTAGGCTTCTCTGGCAATTTCGGGTCCAAAACAGCTTCGTAGTCCCTGTTGCTCACCATGTTCTTGAGCCATTCTACAAGATTAGCCTGAAACGCACCCACCGAAACTGATGCTAAGAGGCACATTGCGTATCACGTTGCGTATATCAGAGCTCATCGAACAAGACACAGAGCTGAACCTCTCCGGGAGGTCTTGCGTAGTCAACCGGGCTTCGACCGGAGATGATCTCCATTATAAGGATCCCGAAGCTGTACACGTCGCTCCTCTCGTTCAGCATGCCAGTGCTTGCGTATTCAGGCGCCACGTATCTGCCAAAGCAGAGCAAGTTACCTCGGAGTCATTAGAATTCAGTACCCACACCTCACTGATACAATTCCGGTGCTCAAAAACCAGCTCACCCAAATGTTCCCATCACTCTCGTGGTGACATAGTTGCTGTCGGATCCCAGTAGCTTCGCGAGGCCGAAGTCCGAGACCTTGGGGTTCCACCTCTTGTCCAGCAGTATGTTGCTCGACTTGATGTCCCTGTGCACCACCTTCGGCTCCAGCCCCTCGTGCAAGTATGTGATCCTGAATCGCCTCAAAACCCAAAGTCGGATCACAAATTCACAGATCGATGCAAGATGCCGAGGTGCATGAACAGAGGAAACACGGAAGAGTTCGCCCACCCTTTCGCTGTTCCGAGCACGATGTTCATCCGGATGTCCCAAGATAGCGGGCTCACAGGCCCAACATCGCCATGAAGCCACTGATCTAGGTTGCCATTGTCGACGTACTCGTAGACGAGCACCCTGAGATCACAAGCAAGAGTGGTAGGTAGGTAGGAATTATACTACAAATTACTACCGTACGACATGAATCCCTTTTTATCTGATGAAAACGAAAGGATTCATGAACGCGCAAAAGAGTTCAGTACGTACCGGTGAGCTCCCTCGGCGCAGTAGCCCAGCAACCGGACCAGATTCTTGTGGCGGACGCGCCCGATTGCCTCCACTTCCACCTTGAACTCCCTCTCGGCTTGCCCCCTGCCGCGAGCAACAGCTCAAAAAAAAATTCAAGAACGGCACATGCGACAACAAGATGCAGTCTGCGCGCGAGGTGCGCACCTGTTGTTGAGGAGATTCTTGACGGCGACTTGGTACCCGTCGCCGAGAACGCCGCGGTACACTATGCCGTAGCCGCCCTCGCCGACAACGTGCTCTGGGGCGAAGGCGGCGGTGGCCTCCTCCAGCTCCCGGAGCGTGTACCAGTGGCCCCACCCGAGGTGTGACACCTCCGGCCCCACCGCCCCAGCGGCCGCGGAGGCCTGCACGTCGGACGCCACTGGGCCCACCTCCCCGTCGGCGTACGCTACCATGCGGCGGTCCTTGCCGGCCTCGATGTGCACGCGCTGCGACCCGTGAGCGGTGGGGGCCCCCAGCGACTCGCCGTCCCCGGCGCCGTGCTGCTCCGCGCCCTCCTTGAGGAACGCGTGCCCCACCTCGAGGTAGTGGCGGAGGGAGCCGACGTGCACGGCCACCTCCTGGATCTCCTTGGAGACGGGCGGGATGGTGGCGGGCGACAGCGGCGGCGCCTGCGCCGGCACCGCCGTGGCCGTCTTCTTCGGTTGGCGGCGCCGCGCCGCCGCCAGGTGGAACGAGATAAGCGCGAGCAGGAGCAGGAAAGCGGCGCCGACGGCGATGCCGACGAGCACCCAGAGGCGCAGCCCCAGCACCGCCGTCCTGCGGGACAGCTCGTCGCTCAGCACCGGCGGTGGCGGCGACGACATTGCCGGCCGGCGGTGTGCCTACCAACACCTAACTCCCCGCACGTACCTTGCCCGCGCGCGCTGCGTTCCCGCCCGGTCGGCCGCACACTGGGTGTCACTCCTCCTACCTACTAAGCTGGCTATAGCCTATAGCTAGCTACCACTGCATGGTACTACTGCTACGAGCCCACGAGCAACGCTGCTGCTGCATATAGTGGCCTAGTGGGAGGAGTGAGCGAGCAGTGAGCTGCCAGCGAGGCTGCGAGAGCACGAGCCGGGACAAGAAAGTATTAGCTGGGGTGGTTTCTGTGGGCCCGGGGGAGTCAGTGGGGGCACTCGCTGGGCACGGATGGTTGTACGTTTTTGATGCGCGTGGGGCCCAATCGACGGGCGCGGTGAAACCTGGGTTAATTAAACTGACATGGAGTAATTAATCCGGATTGCTTATGATTTATCAGGCCATTCACAATGGAGAGTTACACGGTTTTTAATAATGACACGTCATATTTAGGTGTTTGAGTTGAGGAATGAAACAACTTCTCTCAATGCACAGTTTCATTTTACAATTTCATAGGCATGACATAACATTTAATTGTTGGATGGTGTTATGATCAAATGTGCCATATAAATTGTGTAGTCACTTGCAATTATATCTAGCACACTATAATATGGCCACACAAGATCCAGAAAAGGTGTAGAAATGTGTCGACGATTGGAGAACGGGCTCCCGTCGAGCTTACTTGTTGAATGGGGGATCAACAGAGCCCCGTCGTGCGGACCGAGGAGGTCGGGAGAAAGGGGGACACGGTGTTTATCCTGGTTCGGGCCTCCCTCCGCCGGGATAACAGCCCTACTCCAGTGTATTGTGTTATCTCTTCGTTGTCTCCTCCCCCCACAGACGGGGGGGGGGGGATTTAAATATCAGGCTTAGAGGTACAAAGAAGGTAACTACCTCCTGAATTTACGCTATACAGTTATTTCCGAGATCTGCGGTGCTTATACCGCGCGCTAATTTGAAAATCGGGTAGGATTTCCCCTGATCTTCGGCTGATTGGTTGCGACCTTCCATCCTTGTCGCGTGATCAAGTCCACCGAGCATATCCCTGGGTGCGGTGTGGATTCCCCGAGCATGCTTGTGTGAGGTCGGTGGAAATGGTCGTGCGGGAAAGGCCGAGCACGTATGCTCGGGTGGTGTTATGCCCGCTGTGCGTTCCGAGCATCTCTTGTTGGCGTTGCATGGTCGGCGGTCTTTAGGACAACCCGAGGGTACCATGGTCTTTTGCCAAATAACCAATCCTCGACAAAATGAATCAAATCACTCTCAGTGGGGTTTCATCACAGTTTCAAAGTACTTGATAAGCGTGTACACCATGTTTCATCCTCATGAAACCTAATTCTCTTCTCTCCTAATAAATTTGTTGCCATGTCACCATTTTTGCCTATGTGGCATCTCATTTAATGAGAATGAAACTCCCATTGTGAATGGCCTCACTGCCACTACACCAAGGATCAAAATCATCACGAAATTTCGTGAAATATTGGCAAAATCTCGGATTTTGAACCCCTAATTTCATAATCCCAGCGAAATAAAAAAAAATTAAAAAAAAATCAAAATGCTACAATAACCTAAAATCTCAATCAGATCTTGGTAAATTTAACTGAAATCTCAATAAATTTGATAAAAAATTTGATCGAATTAGATTCTTCATGTCGTTTTATGTGTGAGACAGTAGGTAGATCATCAATTAGCCTATACACACTAATTCTCGTAGTCATAAATTAAATATCTCGGTTGTCAAAATTTTTAAAAATTTCTCAAGCATGATTATTATCTGAAAATTTTATGGAAGCATTAGTGATGCGTCATGACCATTCAAATTTTTTTTAAAAAATGTTAACATGGTTTGGACCATTTTTCATTTGGTTGAAATTTGCCGGTAAGCCTTCAATAGCACTGTCCAAATTTTTGCAAATTCCTCAAACTTGATCATCATCTAAAAAGTATATATGAATATTATGGAAGTGTTAGGACCACCCACAAGAATTTTTAAAAGTTTCTACCATAGTTTGCACTATTTTTTATTATGTTGAAATTCGCCGGTTAGCCTTTTTAGAAGGACAGTAACACTGTTTGAATTTTTAAAAATTTCTCAAATTTAATCATGATCTAAAATTATCACGGGAATACTAGTGATGTGTTAGGACCATCCACAAAAAATTTCAAATTTTTTTTGATGATTTTTGGATCAATTTTTGTTCCGTTAAAAATCACCGAGACCTCGGCAAATCTCAACATGATCTCGGCAAGATCTCAAAAAATTCGGTCAAAAAAGAACTGGATTTGAAATTTACTTTTTGGATTTCGTCCGAAATAACGAAATCTCGACGATATTTCGGATTTCGAAGGGTAATAAGATGTGAATCAAAAACAAAATTTGGAACCTGGTACTACACAAGTAATAATTCTGGTGGTCCACTTACATCAAGTCAAGCTACAGTAACAGTAACGGATGGTATGCCGACCATTTCGGCATGTACATCGGTAAAATATACCCTTATGTGTCATATTCATGGTTTAAAATCTCGCCGAGATTTCAGTCATCTCGGTTGAAATTTTGTTCTCCAATCGGGATTGAGATCCTAAATCTCGGCCCAATAATTTTTTTTAAAAAAAATCAAAATGCTACAATAACTTTCAAAATCTCGGCGAGATCTCGATTATTTCGGTCGAAATCTCGGAAATTTTGACCAAATTTCAATTTTTGTGGGCCGGATTTGATTGGATTTGTGATCAAAACTATCCATAAAAAATTTTAAACATTTTTATGTGTTTTAGACCATTTTCAAAAGTTTCAAAATTGACCGAGATCTTGGTAATTTCGGCCTAAATCTCGGATTTCCCGGTTGAAAAAAAAAACAGATTTGAAATTTAGTTTTTAGATGTTCGGATTTTATTTGAAATTCCGAGAGGTGGCCAAAATTTTAAATTTCGACCACCTCCAAGATATATACTAAAAACGAAATTTGGAACCCTGATTATATTGATGTTGATATCAATCATACTGGCTTGATACTGGTCAACACCAGCCATACCAGCTTTGATACCATACAATACCAGTCATACCTGTTGAAATTAATAATATCGTCTATTGAACTATATGTTATATTTGATAATATTACTATATATTTTAGTAATATTATAAGTAAATTTTGGTTTACATATAATTAAATATATTTATACTTATAAATATATGTTGCTATATTAAATTTAAAATGGTACGTTGATATGGAATATACTATTTAAAAACTAAATCGGTATAATCTACTGTACATACTGATAATTGTGGTCGGAGCCAATGATCTCATCATTCTCGTGTGAGGTTAGATATTGATAAATATCTACTGTACATATTTATCTGCAAGTTGCTCTGGACCGTCGATCGGATGGATGACAGGGTCGAGGAGGATCCAGTATCGAGCTCCCTTGGCCTTGGGTCCAAAAGCGGTTGCAGGGAATCCCTGCCCCTGCCCCTGCCCCTGCCCCTGCCCCCGCCTAGCTAGGGGTTTCGTCAGCTTCAGGAGGATGAAATGTCTGTGTGTTTTTTTACCGCCATAAAGTTTCACTCCTACACCACCAAAACCGTCACCTATTTAGGAGTACTATTTAGTTATTTACCTTCTTTTTGCGTAAGGGACTCACCTCGACAGGATTGACAGCAACTGTGACATTTCCAAATTACGTAGGCCCCAAATGTACTACGAATTCGCCTTTTACTCGAGGATGTGGTACATCTTTCAATCTCAATTTGTTCCCTTTTTTTTTTGTCAATCTCTGCATTTTTTGGGGAGGCAATAGGGGTGGAGTTCGGCGTGATCTCATGCAGGAGCAGCTGGGAGCGAGCCTCCACGAAGGAGGGGAAGGGGCGATGCATCTTTAAGAGCATCCTCAAGGGTTTAAACCTGTCGGCGAGATGCGAAAGACATTCAACATGAGGGCGCGGTCGCTGACAGGCTCGTCGAGATCGCCGAGCGTGTCAGCCGTACCCTTTCAGGCGACGACAATGGTCAGTGACGGAGAGGTCGCCATGAACGAATGTGCGAAACTCGGCTTCAAGATCAAGAGCTCGTGTCTCCTGATTTCCCAGGAACTGTTGCTCGAGACTAGGGGTGGATAACGAGCCAGTTGAACTTTTTTTCGAGCTTTCTTCGACACTGATTTATTCTTATTTATTATAGTCTCCTGTATTGTTTGAGACCCAACTTCGAATCGAGCTTAACGAGCCGAGCCTAACGAGCCGAGCCGAAGTTGACTCTGGTTCCAAATCAACTAATTTTTATTTTAAAAGAAAAATGAATGTAATCAGAGCAATTTTGAAACGAGCCACCGAGCCAGCTCAACGAGCTTTTTTTCCAGCCCTACTCGAGACTAATCCAAACGGAGCGAGCCATGGCGACGGGAGTCATGGTGACCTCAAGAAGGTCGGCGGAGATGCGCCCATAAATCCATGAGAGGACAGGGAAATCAAGGCGAGTCCATTCAGGATCATTGGGTCGGCCGACCGGAAAGAGGACGTGGTTGGCGAGGGCGAATCGGCCAAGAGCAACGAGGAAGAGGCCTCGCCATTTGCTGTAGCTGGAGCTGGCGAGGTCGAGAACCACCGGGACGAGGGATGTGATGTGCATAAAGGGCGGCGACCGCGGCAGCATCGGGAACTGGGGCGGCTTGCGCGGCGGCGGCCTACGCAGCCGCGGTCATGTCGTCGATTTGTGGATTGATGACGTCGGGTAGGAGGTTTTCCCCATTCATTTTTTCCACTAGATTTTTTAAAGAAATTTTTAATGAGATATGTATATTACGCGGTATTCGTTCAAGAGAAGTGTTATGGATCAAATAGAATCTCGGTTCATATTTGAAATGACTCTATCTATTGGTGGGCGAATCTAAATTCATCTTCATGGTGTTTCTTCTACATATTAGGCATTGTCTTGTACAGAAAATCTATCTAATAAAAGAGAAAGGGCCTTGTCTCTACTTTACGTGTGCTCTCTGTTCTCGTTCTTATGATTTCGTCAACTTGCTATCGATTGATGGGCGGATACACAGCTGCGTTTTAAAACAAAACTGAGACATTCCGAGAAGGGGACCAATGACACCTGGGGCAGTATGTTGGCATAAACACTACTACTCCCGTTCCCTCAGGAAGAAAACAAACCAGCAATTTATCACGGAGCATTCGGTTTGGCTCTACACTTTTGTTTGATAATAATCGAGCACCATCACCACGTAATCGAAAACAGGTTGGTGCCCTTTGTACCATGACCTTTTGTGTGCACGCGCTATTTTGCAAATCATTTTATCCTTGCTGTAAATCACGGAGGAGAGCTCGAAGAAGAGCAAAATGCGCAATCGCTTCTTCCTCTTCTTTTCCCCTCTTTTATTTTTTGCTTGCAAAACTCCATGTGCCAGTGAGGAAAGCAAGGCTACCGACAATTGTGCAGGGTGTTGATGTGAAATGAGTAACCCTGCGCCCTAAGCGCCCTTCTTCCTATCGTGTCATGACTCCTGCCTGAGGCATCCATCGCACTTCACAAAACCTACGAAAGCTCGGACTCTGTAGAGTATGGACGGACGCGGTGAGAGAAGAAATGGAGGTCGCGTCTGCGCCAAGATTCCAACGATGAACAGGGGAAGTGGTAACTGACCATAAGGCTTAGCTTTTCAAGCTCTGTCTACATTTTTTCATGTTTGCAAATTTAGTTCTGCATGAACGTAATCGTAAGGATAGTCTTCGTTCAGACCATGAAAGTGTCTATAAGTAACACGTGTTATCTGTGCTCGTGTATCATAGCAGGAGGTTGGGGTGTTGACCGCAACAGAATCTGTCGAGCTCGGGCACTTTTGCAAGTCCTACTGATCCTACCTAATGCGAGCAAATGCGCTGCACCTGCTGCACCGCCACCTTGTTGTCGTGCCCATGGTGTTCGCCACCCGGCTGGCCATGGTTTTGGGCCCCTGTCGCAATACACGAGCACGATAGGTGACACGTGTCACCTACCGTCGCTTCCGCGGTAAGAGAAGAGATTATTTTTTTAATTGTGTTCGCACAAGAGCTAGACTTTGAAAAAAATGAAACCATTTTTCCTTCAAAACTAGCCCTCTCATGTGTGGATTTGCAAATTTGGGCCCCTTCCCCATCACGGAAGGTGCGGCAGGTGACACGTGTCCTCTTCCGAGCCCGAGGAGTGGAAGCTAGCGGAGCTCGGTCGGCGTCGCAGCATGACGACCGAGCGCGGCAGCCCTCGCTGTCACTATCGGGTAGCGCATAAGTCCTCTAGTCATGGTAGGCCACACTGCTTCCACTCTCAGTCGCCATGCCGTGGTGCTGGTCGAGCTTCGTCAGCTTCCACGCTCCCCGGGCGTGACAGAGGACACGTGTTATCTGCCGCACCTTTTGTAGTGAGGGAGTGTGTCAAATTTGCAAATTTACGCACGAGGAGTTAAATTTGTAAAAAGAAAAAAAAAAAAAACAGGAGGGGCTAGATAAACAGTGGCTTCAAAAAAAATTCAAGGGTAAAAAAAAGGCTCAGAAGGTTAGCAATGAGTAGGAGCTAGCATTTGGGTGAAGTGGGTAATCAGCCTGCCTGCTCTAGTTGTAGGCTACGTCGATCAGCTTGCTGAAATTCTTCAGAGGCATCCGGCACTGTTCCGACTTCCGATCTTTGAAAGCAATGTCGTTGTATAGTATAGCATGTAGTACATAGTAATGCTACGTTGGCACATAAAAGCTCGTACAGCATACGTATCCCTGGATGCGTTTATCAGCAATGCTGGACTGCTGCCCACAGTCCTGACCTTTCGGCTGCAAAAGCTCGCCCGAATCGCGATTTCTTTCAGACAAGCTGGATACGATTGATCACGCGTAGTCGTCGTTAATTTTTTGGATGCGATAGATCTAAACTGGCAGTACCAAGGATAATTATGAGCAGAGGACTCATCTGTCGTCTCTGCTTTATACGCTCGTGGAACATGGAGGAGCACGGTTGGACGGAGTAGCTGCGCCAAAATTTCAGGACTCCTAGTACTGCTGCTTACTGCACCAGCTGCCCTTAATTACGTAATGCCTCCGTGATGTCTGAAATGCTGCAGACGACGGTTTTGAGTTCTTGCAGCAGGTGTGTACCGCAGGCGCGCCATTAATTACCTCCTGGGACATCTGCTTATGCTGCTGCGTGCAAGAAAACGGCCGGTGAACGGATGGACAGCGGCAACCACTCTAACTGTCTCACCAAATCTCACTGCCAAGTCAGGCGCGGCGATCGGCACACAGGCACAGGAATGCTTGCCATCGAAGGTAGATTAAATGTGTCTTGTGCTCCAATGAACCGGTAAAGATCCGGCCTGATCTCATGCTGCCGCGAGTGGCATGGCAGGCATTCAATTCTCCTCTGCACTGTAGCGGATTACTTGTGTGTTTATGGCTAAACAGGTACTTGCTCCTGCTGCGTTGAGTATCGATCGAAGCTTCTTGCTGTCCTGCTGCTTGTCGATTTATGCCTGTCCATTTATTGTCTGCTCCCTTGGCCCGGTGGGTAGGCGCAGCGTGGGAGGCGATTCGGGAGGACCAGGTTGTAGGGTCTGAAATAACGATAAAAATCATGATTTTTGATCGTGTCGGACCAATTAAATAAACAGAATCGATCGATAAATTGGTCGCATTCAAATTTAAATTTAAAAATGAGAAATTTGGAAAAAGTTCTCTAAAATTAGTATTAATAGTATTTTGACATTTGCTATGAAATTTGAGGAAAAAATTTTGACAAATTTTCTTTGAATTTTGTTCCCAATTTCTGCTTAGTGTGCCGATTTTTTTTATGTAAATCGGTCGAAAATTGAGTTATTTCACCGCTATTTGCCGCAAGTTCAAAAGTTTGACTTTGAATTTTGTTTGATTTCTACCGATTTTCGACAAAAAATCGATACCGCTAGGGCAATTTTCGAGCTCGGTTCGATAATGTAAACCCTTCCAGGTAGAGTATATCATCACCTTGCATATTTGCTTTGCAACATGGGCATGGCAACACATTGGAAGGATCTCATGCTTGCAATCTGCACAGATACGGCTTGTTTGCCTTTCTTCCCTGAAATAAGAACGCACCTACGGTCGGCTTGATATTTCGGTTATCAGTGGCTATCACACCATCCAGTTTTTTTCCGCCCTACCCTTCCGTGTGCAGCCTCCTCTCAAGAAGGATAAATCTCTGTATCAGGATAATTAACCAGATTCATCCACACGTTACGACACATTGACAGAACGAGCCTTAAACCGTTGAGACATTACTGGACAGTTCTTGTTATGACAGTCATATGCACTGCCTATGAAAAGATTTTTTACCATCTTCAAAAAGTATCAAAATATACATCCAGCTGGTGCTAAGAGGTATCAAATATTTAAAAGATGAGAGGTGCTTCTATGCTCTTTCTTCTAGTACAAGTTGCACAAATCTTGAAGCAAGCGAAGGGGTAAGTAATCACCGTTTAGCCTTCATTCATGCTTTAATAGTTGTGCAATTTTTAAAAGGAAGAGCATAGAAACACCTCTCTTAAAAGATATAAGAGTTTAAAGACAAGTTTAAACTTTTGGTTAAAAAAAAAATCTTAACTCGGTTGTGTCCATGGTACCTTTCAAGTACTACGTAATAAAAACTCTAGTCTAGCGTATGAATACCAGCAGTAGTACAACATTGGCGTGAAACATTTACCCGGTGTGTTTGTTGCTTTTGGCGCTATCTGACGTTCCAAACTCTTCAGTTTGGCCGGGTGGGACACCACCGACCAGCGCATGGGCCAAGACTAGAAAAACTGCTTCAGCCTACAGGGAGGAACAGTGCCGGAGCAGAGGATAAACGTGCCGGAGCAGAGGATAAACATGCAGGCGGAGCTGGAATTAAAACCGGCGATGAGGTGTAGGTGGTCTGGGTGTTAGCAGTTAGCACCGGCATTGATTGATGGGACAGTATAGTATCGACCACGGATGTGGACGTGCTCTGCTCATCGTCGTCGTTATCATCACCCATTCCTCATCATTCCGTAGGCTGGGGCGCCGGCCGGGCGGGCTCACGGGAAGCGGGATCACGGAGAGCAACAGCACGAGGCTGTCTGTACTGCACCTCCCGGACCCGCCTTTCTTTTCTCTCGGGAATTCGCGGTTTCGAGGTCAAACAGAAACAGGGGGCCAGGCGAAACGGCGGTGATTAGCACACTGTGTTGGCGGTGGGCGCCGTGAAGCGCCGCGCCGCGCCGCGGGATGGCGCCGCCGCGCACGGGGAGGGAGGGACCGACGAAGCTGCTCGTATTGGGCCGGAGGCTGGAGCTGGACGAAAATGGAGCCTGTGTTGGAAAGCATGTTGGCCCAGTACGAGATTGGGTTGGGCTTGGTCGTCACCCTCGCCACGCCTTCCAGCGAACTGGCCAAGGCAATGACGGCGGTTGAAGCTGGGGAAATCGAGTAAGTTTTTGTTTCTTTGAGTTTTTTTTTAAAAAAAATTAATATAATATAATTTAATATAATTTTATTTTATTTATAGTTTGAAAATATTTTTATAATTAAGTCCCCGAAACCTCGAGATGCCACAGAGTTGAATTCTGACATCATCATCTGTTTGTTTGCAAGCATGACAAAACTCTGTTTGTTTCTAGAATTGACTCTTTGAATGAATGTTGGTAGCTCCTTTGTTTTTAGTGGTAAACGTTCTCGACGACGATAACATGTTCAGTTGGTTTCTGGGCTGTGGCTGCTGCAAAGGACTTTTACTGGACGAGTAGAGCATGAAGCCTGACAATGACAAGCCGGAAGACCTCACTAGTCACAATGCCCAGGTCCATTCTTCATACCAAAGCATTGGAACCAGTAAGAAAGCATGTCTTTTGCAAGAGCTGTTTCAACCAGTATATGTGCAGCTCAAAGGATAAGGGAAAGTCCGTCCTTTTAATCATTTGTGCACCAGTTGTGATTTGCTGTGAGAGTGACTCGCACTTGCAGATTTTTGAATCCACCTAGCCAAAGTCCACTAAACAGTCATCGGATGGTAAGTCTATTGCTTTGATCTTGAGTTTCGGTTATTGAAATGTTTGCACTCATCCATATGGATTCGTTCTTTGCATTGCTACCTTTAAGGCTTTTCTTTCAATCATCTCTCATATCTTTTTTTTTTCCTGGTCATATGATTGTATTTTTCATGTAAAAGATTGTGCTCCTCACAGAATTTATGCTACAGCTTGGGGCTAACTATGTTATTTCCTCACTATTATGGGCATTTTTCCCATGAAAACCTCAGGTTCCCAACTGTGAGGATATTTCCTACTCATTTCGACTGTAGGAATCTTGTGTTGGGAAAGGGTTTCATACATATTTTCAATTGCTTGTTCACCTTTCTTCACGCGTTTTCCACACCCTGATCCCTGACTGAACTTTTGGTAGTGATCATTCCATGAAAGCTACCTTCTTCAGTGACGAAGATTCACAGAATGTACCAGTCGTTCCACTTCCAACCCATAAATTCCGTGAAAGACTACGTGGATGTTTATTCTGTATTTGATTGTATTTGAGCAAGGTATACTCATATTTGAGTTTAATTTGAATTAGATTTTAATATTAGGTTTTTAGAATGATTATTGCATATTATTTTTGACATTGCTATACGATGTGTTTCCTTATCTTTGATGGTTGCAGGACGACCGAGACAGGCTGGTCTGCCGGGCACCCCTAGTTCCGCCTCTATGCAATGTAGTCATGCTTTAACACTACCACACGATGCGCGTGTATGAGATAGTACTGGTCCCCATTAGTGCTCTCTTTGCTTTCTCGTTTCTAGACTTAGTTTGATCAGTTTTATGGTTCAGAAAAATGCCACCACCTGTGAAATGGTTTAAAGCAAATAGTTGATTATGCTCTAGTATGAACGGCATCTATACAGTCTTCTCCCCAGATGTTTTAAGTTTCCGTGAATAGGCCCCTCAAATTGCAGTCTTTTTGACCTTAGACTTGGCCGTGTGTGCAGGTCCTGCTGGCATGTAAATCGATGGAACGAAACAGTGCATTTGTCAGGGACAAGCATGGAGTGGCCATGTCAACAAAGGAATCTAAACCGAGCTTTTCGTCTGATTTCTGTCGGTGCTAAAAATACACCAATTTGGATGTCTGAGCTATAATGCATTTGACAAACCAATCATAATAAACAATAGCAAGCCATCTGCTTGCCCCGCATTTTCATCGTGCCCCGGGACGAAAAGGTTCGAATTTTGCCATGCGTTTGGCGTATCCTTTGCTCTGTTTTGTGAAGACAAGCTTTGCGTCTTTCTTCATCTTTTAGGGCCCAAAGTTCTGATTGAATTAGAATTACGGTTCTTCGTGTTTGAACGGTAAACAACAGTACTACCACATACATCCACAAATCCTCGTTAATTAAGTTAAGCATACTGCAAAGGTTGTATATAGTGTGGAGTCTAATTTAAATCTATAAATTTGATGAAGGCGACATGTTGCTTGACACCGTTAGGCACATAGCAGATATCATTTTCTTTTAAAAAAATTTAATAAGATGGTTGAAGGTCGTACTGGGCAAATAGAGTAAACCATCGGGCTCACGTTTTTCTTTTCGTCGTACCCTGGGATCAAATGTCCGTAACGCGGCCAAACTCTGCATCGTCTTTTGAAGACAAATCCTGCGGTTTTCTCCATGATCTGAAGTTTTTAACTTGAGCCGTACAGATCGATTGATCAGGCAAACCAGGAACTTCAAACCGTTTGACGAAATTCGGCTGCTTCGCATTCATATACAGGCCTCCTCGAGCAAAGAAAATTGACCTCCTCCTCGTACAGTCGCACCTCCCAATCCCCATGTATTTTTCACCATTGCATGCATGTCTAGAAGCTCAAAGGTACATACCACTACCACTGTTGTGAAAAACGGTTGACTCAACCGATTAATCGTTGATGGCGGCTATACCATCATAAATAGTTTAATCAAAGTGTAATTAACACTATAGAACGATTAATTGACCGTATAATCCGACTAATCAGTCGTTTTTTGATTAATCATCTGTTTTCCCATTTAATCATAAAAATAGCTTATTTTTATACACTAAGTGCGATAAATTATTTTATAATATTATGTCATATTATTCATAGTATGTAAAACATGTTTTGTAGGGTGATAATTTATAATAACTTTGGGTAACTAAAATATTTCTAATTAATTCTAAATGTAAATAAATATATTAATAAGAATGTATAATCATCCGTTAAATTTCAATTAATTGGCCGTATTACGATTAATCGCTTAGACAAATTTTACGGTATATTATACTGGCAGTATATAATGTGTAGTAGAAATTAAAACTAGCCGTTGATTTGTTAAAGGTATTTCTACTACTATACTACCGGTGGAAGTATAAATAAGTACTAGCTAATCAGATCCATTGGATCTAAAAAAATGAGCGGTCCATATTGAATTTAGTGTACTGGACCACGTTCATCCATGGAGCACATATGTTTTCACAGCACTGGTACATAGATGGCGTCGGGATGCTTAGGCAAGTTCAGAGTCGTCGCAACCAAAATTCCGCGGTTTACTTGTTTAATCGTAAGCTAAGACTAAAACATAGAGATCGTAGAAGCACCTCTCAAGAATGAAATATCTTAGAAACTCTCGTAAAAAAGCAAAACATATTTCCCTTAACCTGATGGCGGACCGAGTTATAACGGCTATGGTGGACCCTAATATGCGGCGGTGGGACCTTGGTGAGTTGGCGTTCTTGGCGTACCGAACAGCGGCTTGGGCGCAGGGATTTTGCTTCGGATGGATTGTAGAGGGGCTCAGTTGAGTGCCTTTGATGTGCCTTTGATGGGATGGATGAACTATGTCTATGAGTTGACGTCTTGCCAGGGAATTTTCGGTAAATGGTCGAATGCATCCGTTAACTCATCCGGAGACCTCCGCTTATGATGGTTGATTAGGGGATTTTTAAATAATTTTTTGAATTTTTTTTACAGAAATAATAGGCCAAACCTGTGCACTTGCGCGCGTATCATATTTAAATACTTTAGTAATATATATGCATCTCTTAATTGCATTGTTGCAATGCTTGTCTCTTTCTATCCGTACTTTTTTGTAGTGCATATCATATTACTTATATCATTATAGCCAAGTGAATATATGTCGATGTATCACCTTCTTAATATATGGCGATACATTGCAGCCATCACCGTCGATAAACTATTGGATGGCAAGGGATTCCTGCCATTTTGCAAAAATGCAATGCTACGATACAAGCAGGTGTGCTGGCCGAGCATTGTTAGGTCCATGAACATTAGGCGCAATTGATCGACAGAGCAGAGGAACATGGAACCCTGTTTAAGTTTATCTGATCATCGATCGCAATTGCATTATCAATGTAGTGCATTCTGCATAAGCTACTTGTGAATAAGACTAGCTGAATGATGATTTTGACGAGTGATCTGGCCAGCTGAGCAAGTACCCTAATCGGCGCACTCACCGACACACACATGCTGGTATTGCTAGTGAGCAACGAGCCAACGACACATCGCGGCCATCATCGTCGACAGATTATTGAATTGCAAGGGAGAATGAATTCGATGTTGGAGACCAGAATAGTAAGAACGGGCGTTTCCTTATGGTTCAGGTTTTTCATCTTGCGTTTAAACACAAGAAGTACTTACACATCTATATAATAAAACAATCCATGATATTCAAGGCGCATCCTTCATTTAAAGGGTAAGAAAGTCCTATAATAATTCTAAAAAAAGAAAATATTCTAAAAAAAACTCTCATTAATTGAAAGAAAAGAGAAAGATCTCCATCACTTATTTTAGTGGGGCAATATTATAACGGTGTATATTAATCATATATAGATATTAGAGTTATGTAACAAATACTCTATTATAGAAAACATAATTATATATTAAAGATAATCGTATCATAATATCTTGCCGCACAGTTACGCAAGTAAATTTGCTAGTTATTAGAATGTCATGATTAAAAATATGTATTAGAGACCATATCAATATCCAAAGCTACAAGTAAAAAAAATAAAGAGATAATATCATTATGATTTGATCTACTCCCTCTGTTTTCTTTTATAAGGTATATTTGGTTTCGTTAGGACAAGGCTTTGACCAATAATTACTCTATTAGCATATAATTTTTATGACACAAAATTGATATTAGCAGATTTGTATTCAAAAGTACTTATATATAATTATGATTTTGTACTGCATAAATGATATATTAATGAACTAATCGTTGGTTAAAGTCTTGTCCTAATGAAACTAAATACGTCTTATAAAAAAAAACGGAGGGAGTAGTTAATACAGTTCTATTATACCACAGAGCAGCGTCTGTTGACCGAACGCTAACGGCAGTCCACAAACGACCACCATTGCTACTGCGCTACAGTACAAGCTAGCAACGGGGCAGATTTCAGAAACAGAGCTGATTAGGCAGAGTGCACGAGTTGGTTAAGGTCGTAAAAGAAATTCGTCCTGGAATGCGTGCAGTCAAAGATATATCTAAAATAGGTAGTTTGAATATATGAAAATGGTAGGAGTAAATTTGACACGAAAAATGCTTTGTAACATTACACTTTTATAACTATTTTTAAAAAAATACGATGATAAAATTTAGGGGTCAAAGTGGCATCTCGTTGACTTTGAAAAATAAAAAACGACTTCTTATATGACAGGAGGGAGTAGTATTTTCTGCAACCATGTTTGGCGATTAATTAAACGATCAGAGCAAGGCATATATTAATTAGCTCACTTGTACTTCCAAATTATGTTAGCAAGTTGCCTTATTTCGCCGCAGACAGCAACTGTTCAGTTACCAACTCGGAATTGCATGCTTATCGATAGCTAAACAGATGGTTGTATTGATGAAGGGTACAAAGGTTATATTGTCTCTAAAATTGCATTGAAATGTGAGAACTACAACCATTTTGATAAAATTTTTGAATGCTAGAACTACAACCATTGTGAAACGGAGAGAGTATATTTTAGTACTAGTACATAACAGCGTATCGTTTTGGATTTAATATAATAGTCTATATTTATATGTATACATGTATAATTATATATACACCAAATTTTACTTATAATATTACTGTAAATACATGGGAGTACTATCAAATATAACATATAATTTAATAAACCATATTATAAATTTCGTCGATATAACCGATATGACCGGTATTGATTAGTACCATGACTAGTATGATATATATATATATATATATAGACACACACTAATTTAAGTGCCAAAATGAGATATATCACTATACCAACTGGTACACTATTGATAACTACGTGCACACCACGGCACCACCATTCCAAGGCCATCTAGTTCACCAACCTAGTTCTGAGTATCAATCATTCAAAGTGCCTACAAGTTGCCATTGAGTAAAAGATTTACCAACCTAGTATTGAGACCCGGTAGAATGTGCTATACTTCGTGGTTCTCTTACGAAGTTTATGTGTACTGGATGTGTTTGTATGTCTGTACCAAGTGGTATATGTATGAGATGGTTCAAGAAAAAAGTTATCCATATGTTTGGTTGCTTGAATGGAACCATCCTATCCTGAACCAAGTGATACAAATTTGAGAAATATTCCTTCTAAATACTGAACCATTCTATTCACCCAAAATAATAGAACCAAATGGTACATGACCATATCCTATTCTATTTAACCGCATCCCATCAAACAAAGGCAAAGCATTGCTAGAAGGACTGCTTAGATCATCCATGACGTGAAAAACGTCAAGTCGCCGTCTTAAGACATCGGGTCTTACCATGCATTCCGGTCATTGTTTAAAAGTAACTAGTTCACGTACCCGACCGAGAAGAAGAACAGTGTGCCTCGCGACATGGAAAAACGTTTGAACAACGCATCGACTCGAGGAGGAAGGAAGCCAAATTCGGACATGCCGTAGAATATTTGCGTGCAAAATGGAGAAAAGTTTGCACGGCAGCGGGGACGAAGGCGACCCCTTGGCCGGATGAGCGAGCGAACTGCTTGGATGCCAGAATCAACCACTCTCATTATATAAGGTGTAACTTCTATCAACACACAGACCAAAGAAAGAGTTATATCGCGCGGAGCTCGAAGAGGTTAATGCATGCGCATGAGAGATGAGAGAGAAAGTTAATACATGTATGCATGCGCAAAAGAGATGAGAGAAAAACCGAGATTTAAGGTAAAAAAATAGTTATGCCTTATATTTTGAGAGGGAGAAACAATAGTTGCGAACAGTTTATCCTCCGGCATCTCCCGGCTTTATCGCTATCTTCCCCTGTTTCTGGATAGACATCGCGGCGTCAAAAGGGCCCTCCATGCACGTCCACCTTTGACTGTTTTTTCTCTATTTATTATTGCAATAAATCTATTTTACACATCTCAACATTTAAAAAAAAAAATCTATTTAAAACGCTCAACTACAAAATCAAGTATTTAACTCATAAACTTACAAAATCGAATCAATGTACACCTAAGGTGTAAATTGATCCTTTTTGTAAGTTTAAGATGCTAAATACCTAATTTTATAGTTAAGAGTATTGAATAAACTTTTGAAAATTGAGAGATATAAAATATACCTATTCCTTTATTTTATGTCAGTGAAAGCTAACATGGGTCGTATGTAAATCGATAATCATGATTTTAAAAGTTTCATCACACGTATTTAGAACGATCTCTCTATTTGAGAAGGGAGGTAACAAAAGGAGTAATTTTACCCATGTCGGCAGAATTAATGCAAATTAGCACATTTTGGATCCAGGGTGCAGAACTTGGGCAATGATGCATGCATGCTTTGACTTGCTCAAAATAATGATGCATTAGTACAGGTAAACAACCAGGTTATTGTTGGAGATAGAGTCATGTTATTCTAGTATCTATATTAGAGATAGGGTCCTGTTATTCTTTTTCCTCATGTACTCTATATATTGTGGCCATTGGCCCTCATATTGAATACAAGTCCTATTCATAACATGGTATTAGAGCATAGGTTCAAACCCTAGCCTCAATTCTTTTCCGCTGCCGCCGTGCCCGGGAGAAGCAATCTGCTCTCCCGGGCAGGCATCAATCTGCACGGCCGCGTCAACAGCCCCGAAGCCGCCATCGTTCGGCCACGAAGCGCCATTGCGCGACGCCTCACCCCCCCCCATGGCAACCACAGTGGGAGCTCCAGGCCGCTTGCCGCTGCATGAAGCACGCAGCTGTCGCTGCCGCCATCTGCCGCGACGACGCCGGTTGCCCTGCCGCCGCTGTCAGCCGCGCGGCTTGAAGCCCCGCTGCCACTCCGCGCGACCGGTAGTCGCCTCTGCCAGCTTGACCGTCGCTGCTTCCCGCCAGCTTGAAGCCGAAAACGAAGCTGCCGACGACCTCCAGATGCAGCTACCGGCAGTGTTGTCGTATCGGGCCCCATCGACCGCCTGGCCTTTCTCCACCAATGGCGCGGCTCCACCGCTCAGCCTTGCAGGGCAAGCCTAGCCTGCTGCAGCACCTCGCCGTGCCCCACCGGGCCCACAGCGCCCGCCCGCTCGGCCACCTCGTCCGGATCGCCCCGGCGAAGTTGGCGGCGCCGTCGGCCTCCTCTCCAAGCCAGCTACTCATCATCGTCCCGGCCGCCTCCTCTGCCTCTCGGCCGCCGAGCCGCCGAGCCTCCCAATCCGCCTAATGCGTTGCCTCCTGCGCGACCGATCGGTTCGATCGGACTTCAATCCGATCTCAACCACATTCAATTCATGTGCCTTGGTCCGGCTCCAGCTTCTGAGTTTGGCTCAGCTTCTCCGACTCTCTGTTCGGCTTTTGGCTCCAGCTTAACTCTTTGGCTCACGCTCTTCGGTCTTCAAAGCTCGTATTGGCCTGTCTTGGCTTCGACTTTGGTTGGCTCTTGGTCGGCTTACACTCATCGGTTTCTTCCGTCGGCTCTGCTTATTAGTGTTGCGGCTATTATTCCTAATATTTTTTTTTAGTTTTCCGTTGCGTCCATCCAAGTCTTTAGCATCTTGATTCTATCGTCGCTAGGCTCTTTTATCGACTCGGCTCATTCTGTCAACTCTTATTACCTTTGCTCGGCTCGTTTTGTCGGCTTCGTCGGTTCTTCTTCGTCGACTCAACTCTACCGTCGGCTCTTCTTCGTCGACTCGGCCCTACCTTCGACTTCCATTCGTCGATTTGGTTTCTTCGTCAACTTTTTCACCGACTCAGTTCTTCGTTGGTCGTCAGCTCGATTTTTCAAGAGTTACAAGCTACGACTCGGCTACTTCAGGATTATGACTTTGGATTTTTCTTATTTTAGTTCATCCTTTTCCAAATGCAATGCTATTGCATACGCCTTGCATTTGTGGGGGGTGTTAGAGATAGAGTCTTGTTATTCTAGTATCTATATTAGAGATAGAGTCATGTTATTCCTTTCCCTCATGTACTCTATATATTGTGGCCATTGGCCCTCATATTGAATGCAAGTCCTATTTATAACAGTTGTAATCCACATGCGGCTAGAGTAAATGTTTGATCCCCTAGTTTACCTAATTAGGCCACTAAATTTGATGCAGTTTCTTGCCAGAGCATCACTTAGGCAGCCAAGCAGGCGTCTAATCCCATAGCTAAGAGCAGGGTTTGAAATATCTATGAAAATCGTGATTTTCAATCGTATTGGTCCGGCTCGATAAGTAAAACCGGTCTAATTCAAATATAAATTTTAAAAATTGTAAAATTTAAGAAAATTTATCCAAGAATTTTTTAAAATTAGTATTAATAGTTTCTTGACATCTGTCATAAAATTTAGGGAAAAAATTGACAAATTTTCGTTAAATTTTTTCTAATTTCTACTGAGTGTGCCGATTTTCGGTGTAAACCGGTCGAAAATCAAATTATTTATGTCACTGTTCGATTTTTACCGAAAATTAGAAGGCTATTTTTAATTTCGGTTCGATAATGTAAATTCTGGTGGAGAGGCTGCCTTTTCGAGCAGCCATAGAGCGTGACTCGGTCCAAATATGAAGCCTACCTTTCTGTGTCGGCGCCCAGCTAGCCTTCTCTTAGTAAACGAAGCACGTCTTTCTTTGCCTCGTATCGAGTCATCGGTTCATCTGTATTATGTATATATGTAGCTGTTAAATGATCTACCTCGTGCAAAGAATGGATCGAAGGCAGTGCTTTCAAGTTTGAACTAGCCACCCGATAGATCCATCCTCTTCAGATTTCAGAGTGCGAAAGATTAGCCAGGCAGATCTCTGCACGTACGTGCTACAGTTGCTGCATGCGAGCGGCGGCATTGGCGACAGTCGCGCGCGCGCGGTACGAGATGGCGGACCGACGTCGGGGCGGCGGCGGCGAAGGCCGGCCGGCGAGGGATGAGGACGATGATGGAGAGGTCGAGGCCGTCGCAGCGGAGGGCGGCTCGGTGTTGTCCGGGCGGTACCAGGCTCAGGAGATGTCCACGATGGTGTCGGCCCTGACGAGGGTCGTGGCGGGCGACGACGACCGGTGGGCGCCGTCGGCGTGGCTTATCGCGCTGTCCGGCGGCGGCGGGCAGTGGGCCGGCCGGGAGGATCTGGCAATGCCCCACGGCTACGTGCATGCCCAGGGGAGCTATTCTGTCGCGCCGAGAACGGAGTTCGCAGCAGGTAAGGATTATTAATTAGTACTTTCTTCTTTGAGAATGTTTGCAGGACACAAGCTAAACAGCCGAACAGCTCTGCGTCACGCGTTCAAATTTAACACTTTCCTTTTCAAATTATACTTTCGGTGAAGTATCTTTCCGATCTTAATGTTAATTAGTGTTTAGCATGTCTTAGTCATGCAGGATTTAGAGGTTGGTGTTAATGTAGTGCTGTGTTCTCGAAAATGTTGATATAGTACCGTTTCGATGAATACTTTGCTTTGCAACAAGGGCAGTGCTACGTCAGAACTAATCATGCATTTCACGCAGCTAACGTTCTTGATCTAGGATTACTTTCCCAAAATTTCTTCGTTTAAACAGAGCAACCAATATCAAAGTTGGCCTCTTCTCATTCCAGTTTCCATTTACTTGCATGGGCCCGCCGAAATTCAGGAAAAATACCACTGTTTACCTACTTAAACGAAACACCACAACCAATATCCAACATCGGAAGTGTTAATTTGACTGAGCTGAAGCCAAACCAATTGCTGGTACTCACTCCAGTTTGGTAATATCTGTCGTTTTGGACATAGTGATGGTCAAACTCCCGAAACTTTGAATATCGATATATATTTAAATATTTAAATTGGATACATGAAAATTATATGTGTAGACTTGTCTCGAGAAGTACTTTCATAATATTATAATTTTATTGGGTTTTATAAATATATTATAATAAAAATTAGCGGTCAAAGTTGTGTTTTGAAGACCGTGTCGATATCCAAAACGACAGATATTACCAAACCGGAGGGAGTATTTGAGCATGCAACTAGTAGGGGCTACAACTACTCTCTCCGATCACAAATAGTTGTCATTTTACACACCCCCTGCTAGTTTGAAAGTTTGAAAAACATCATGATATCATCTCTGCAGTGGATTAAATTTGTGGATTGAATTAATTACGATTTGGATGGTTTGAGATTTGTAAGACCATAGTACTATTTGTATTGTACTTTTAGAAAATTTTGAATATATGTGCCGGATTTATGATGCTGTGAAACTATTATACAACCCTATATAATTATGTATATAAAATATATACCTATATTAAAAAATTTCTAGCCTCGTTGCTGCACACAAATCTTCCATGACTTCCAACTCCGACCAAACTATTCCACTATACGTGTTTGCTGCATGCACTCGTGCAACACAACAAAAATACCAACTTTCCCATGACAGTACGTACGGTAGGAACGCAATGTACATTGCTAGAGGCTAGTGTATACGTGCTTGCAGCTGGCCGTTAGAGATAAGACACGTCTTTAGCCCAAGGGAACAAAAATGCGTACGTACGTAGCTGTGTAGCGTAGCTCGAAACGATCGATGGAGAAGTCAAATGTGACGTACTAGCTTGTGCTTCGCGCTTATCACCTTGCTCGTTGTCCGCAGGAGAAGGGCATAGCTTGGACGCGCAGGGAGCGACCATGGACGAGCACTCGCCCACGCACACAGCCGAGGTGACCGCGGAGCAGGGCGGCGGCGGTGGCTCGCCTGCTGGCCGGAGGTACCGCGGCGTGCGGCAGAGGCCGTGGGGCAAGTGGGCGGCGGAGATCCGGGACCCGCACAAGGCCACCCGCGTCTGGCTCGGCACGTTCGAGACCGCTGAGGCCGCGGCGCGCGCCTATGACGAGGCCGCGCTACGGTTCCGCGGATGCCGCGCCAAGCTCAACTTCCCCGAGGACGCGCGCCTCACTAGGCTGGCCGCCACTGCCACCGCAAGCGCGACGCCGGTGGCCTCTCAAACAATGGCTTCGACGGCGTACCCGGCAAGCGCCGTCTCGGACTACTTGCGGTACCAGATGCTTCTGCCTGGGGGAGGTGACGGCGGCGGCAGTCACGGCGGTTTTCCTATGTACTATGGCGGTGGCGCCATGAGTAGTTCTTTGGGGTCCTACTCTTTTCCCGCCTCCTCTGTTACTGTGGCCTCCACGCCATCCTCTTCTTCCTCTGCTTCCGGTTACGGCACGGGTGCGGAGCACGACGAGGCGGCGCAGTGGACCTGGCCCCAGAGTGCGTGGACTTATCCGGCGACTACGGGTTCTTGGTCTGGCTCGAGCCAGTATCCACCACCACCTCGTCGTCCTCAATAGAGTTTTTTTTTTCTCCAGAATCAGTAGTTGTTTTCTCTCTCTCTCTCAAAGAGCAACAATAATAGAGTAAAAACGAATTTTTACAATAATTGTTTCTAAATATTATCTCTAGATGTTGTGCAATAACTACCTCTTCTCTCTTGCATATAAATATCCACTTATATCCCTGTGCAAATTGGCTACTAAATAAGAGCCATCTCCCTTCTCTCTCATCTTTTCTTACTCTTTGTATAGAACAAAACTAGTGTGTATAAGCTAATAGTAAACTAGGGTAATTTTATTGTACTTGCTCTAAAATTTTTTTTACTGTAATTAGGATGATAAGGTGTTGTCCAACATTCATGCGTGCAGGAAACCAAAGAAGGGTGCACCACTGCATTGTAATGGTTCTTTTACTTTGTTGATGTTGATCATGTGATCATCTAATCATTCTCTCATCCTTTAGCCAACTCGACTCCTCTGTTGTTGCCCTATGTGCCGCCATGTTGACCTCTCTTGGTACGGGGTTGCCCGATCTTCACGATGTAGGATTAGCGATAACTTGTGTAACCACTTAATGAACACTAGTTGATCTCTCGTTGCCAGATGCAATGGGCTTGCAACTCTTTGATTCACCAAGATCTCACACATGTTGTACTTCACGAGACCACCAAGTGTATTACTATCGATATCTCAACTATTCTCAGTGAAAAAGCATAATGATCTTTGAAAGAAGCACTAATTCCCTGCTCTATTGTGCATATAATATTAATGAGGACGAATAAGCGTATGCATTGTATATTATCAATTGTGGTATTCCTTTACAAAAGAGAACAATACAAATATATAAAAGAGACACACAGGGGCATGCAACATGGCCTAGGGCTGGCCAAGGTGAAGCATCTAGGTTCCTAATATTTTTGGGTTCTGGTAATTAATAACTATCGTCTTAAAATACTAACAATTTCTCTTAAGTTTGTGAGAATATGTTGGTCTTTATTTCGGCACATGAAAAAGAAAAACTTGTGTGGTAAAAAGTCACGTAAAGAAGGCTAAAATCTCGAAGTCAAAGTACAATTGTGTTAAGGACCTTTTATGTAGTTCTACCAATCTCGGAGTTAGAAGTAAAAGATCAGATTGCTAGAATAGGTACTGTACTAACAAGAGGAAGTGATGTCTAGTAGCTTGAGTATGCTTAAGGTCAATTGGCTCAAACTCATCTTTGAATAATTCCTTAGTTGCATTTGAACATGCTTCTCCAAACATTTTCATGCAAATTTAGTTTTGTCGGCACTACCGCAATGCTACAGGCGGTACTACTGCAAGGGCGGTAGTGCCGAATTTTAGCTATCAATAGTCTTTTGCCAGAGAGAAATCCTTTTGAACAATGTCTTCTTCTCTAGGTCGGCGCTGTCAATGTTAAAGGCAGTACTACCGCAAGTGCGGTAGTACCATATTTGAAAGCGATACTCGTTTTACAGAAGCCTCCATCATGCATTCTTGCTGGGGTTGGAGATACCGATGTGTTAACTGCGGTACTGCCAGAGTTTGGCAATACCGAGTTGTAGCTCTGGTACTTGTTTTGTAGTATAGGGTATTTTATCTATTTTCTGTGAAAAAGAGGGTACTATCAGATCCCGACGGTACCACAAATTATGTACTAGTACTTCTTTTGCAGAGAAGATATTTTCCTGAGCCGATCGAGAGTCAAAAGTTGGCACCACCGCACTTTTTGTGCCAGTAGTGTCGAACCTCATTTAACGGCTATTAGTGCCACATTTAATGCGTTAATCCGATCGTTGGATAGGGTTCGGTACTACTGGGTTTTGCACGCCGGTAGTACCGGGATTCCAGAATTTTTTTATGATATTAGATTCCAATAGATGGAATTACGGGTGGAAACTATAAATACCTCCACACCTGCATCAAGGGATCTTCTTGGACACTCGTTGAATACATTGTGAGTTCTAGTAATCTCATCTCTTTCTTTGTGCAATGAATTCACATTTTGAGGGTGTTAGGAGCATTCAAGTGCATATTTTTAGTTTGAGCCAATTAGGCACTTGAATCAACCTCAAGAAAGCATCATCGCTCTATTCTCTTGGAGGTTGCCGCCTCTTATACGGCTTATAGGCGGGAGAGCTAGTGATCTTCTTAAAGAAGTTTGTGAGGAGGCTTGGTGGATTGTGAAGGCCGGAGCTCGCCTACATTGAGTTTTTCAAGCTTCCTCAACGTGGATTAAGGGAGATCGGCAAGTCTCCAAGGCCACGAGATAAATTCTTGTATCCATCCATTGTGGTTTGCTCTATGGTATTTAAATTTGTGCAATTTGCTTTCCTAATGTATTTGGCTTTAATATTCTCTCTACGATTGTTGAATTATTTAGACTTATCTTGTTGGTGCACTTTAGTGAGGCCTAGACGATTTAGACCTTAATTGTTAAATTCTTAATTCTTGCATTAGATATCTAATTATTGCAAATTAGAGCCAAAGACTTTTAAAACATCTTATTCACCCCTTCTAGTCGGTTATTCTTGATCCTTCACAAAGGTAGATCCCACCCACCTGGACTCTATCTCTAACTCAAATTCCTAATCTAATTCGGCTAATCTGGAAGCTGGTACTTGGAGATAGAGTCCATGTGGGTGGGATCTACCCTAGGCCATGTTGCACGCCCACCATGACTCTTTTTATATATCTGTATTGTTCTCCTTCGTAAAGGAAGATCACAATTGATAATATACAGCGTATACGACTATTCTTCCTCATTAATATTGTATACACAATAGAGTGGAGAATTGGTGTTGCTTCTTTCAAAGATCGTTCTGTCTTTTCACTAGGAATTGAGAGATCAATAGTAATACACTTGGTGGTCTCGTGAAGTACAACACACGTGATATCTTGGTGAATCAAAGAGTCGCAAACTCATTGCATTTGGCAGCGAGGAATCAACTAGTATTCATCAAGTGATTGTGCAAGTTATCATTGGTCCCATGTCGTGAAGATAGGGCAACACCGTGTCATCTCTTCACCGGTTAAGATAGGTGAAGAGAGAGATAGAGAGGAAGATCGTGGCTTTGATGGCTAGCTCTGAAGAGCAGAGAAAGGAGAGGAGGATCAGTGGAGGCAATTGGAGAGCTGCGATAGAGGAAGAGGATGGATGGGACTTGGGAGTTGATGTTAGTTTGGGTATGGGATAAGAATGTGTGGGTTAGCACGATAGAGGGGCGCCTCGTCTCACTCGATGTCAATCGATGAGTTGGACCGCCAAGTCCTTTGGTCCCCACGAGGTTGGCCCAAGCCTCGGGCCCCCATGGGACCTCGGAGTTAGAGGTCTACCCTAAGGGAGCAATGACGTGGGTTACACTGCCACTTCCCGGGAATGATGAGAATGTCCACACTTAAAGCACCCCACTAGGATAGGGTAATTTTTATATACAAGACCTAATAGGTATAAAACTCATTGTAATGCTCACTTATAACTCTCGTGGACTACAAATCGCGTACAAACTAGTTTGCCCCTTGGGTAACCCGATAAAAAGATACCCTCAACTTCCCGCGAGGCACGCGTGACAGAAGTAATTAAAACATTTACTTTAGCGTTTGAACATGTATAAATCCCTGTACCTATTCGCTCTCTCACGGATGGTGACCCGTGAGACGGTGTACGCACCGTCAAGGTATCTGGCCAAGGCGTATACATAAGCAAAGCCGCCCGAATTCCAAAAGCAAATGGCCAGACGTCAAAATGGTCAGCGTAAACGGTAAAACCGTACACGAAGCAGCATCCTCCGGTCTATTCATGGCAGCCTCTTCTCGAAGCAGCATCCTCCGGTCTATTCATGGCAGCCTCTTCTCGAAGCAGCCGCCTCCCACTCCCAGCCGGCGTGCGGCGGATAAAACCACGGGCGAACCGAGCGATGGCTTCGACCTGGACTGGACGTGACGCCGCCCGCAGCTCGTAACGTCCGCCGCCCGCTACGCCTCCCCCCTTTCCTTCCCGCCCACGTAACACCAGTACACCACCAACCAACGCTCGGGTCCAAGCGCTTCCCTTCGTGCCAGTGGTATATGGGCCCCCACAAAGGCTCGGGTCGCCGGGGGCCCACAGACACAGCACGGGAACGGGGGGCAGTTCGGTCACTTCATACGGCGTTGTTTCCCTTCCGAACTCCGCCACCAACTGCCCCCCTTTTCCTGCTGCCGCTACCAGCCAGCGAGGTACCTCGCTTTCCTGCTCCTGCCTACCCGCTTCGCCCGCGGCGAGAAGCTTCCGGAGGCTTCGGGAAGGTCCACGGCCCCGACAATGCCGGAGGAGAAGGAGTACGCGCCCGTGCCTCTCGGCCAGGCGCCGGAGGCCGTTGACCCCGAGGACCCCGTCAAATCGCCGCCGCGGCCCGGCTCGCCGGCCACCTCCACCCGCAAGGTCCGGATCAATCTTACCTACTCTTCCAACCACCAACCTGCTACTACCGGCGTACGGGCTGGGCTTAAACCCTTACGATTTCTCGGATCTGGTCGCGCATGTGCTGCCGCCTTTTGATCCTCCGGCTTCTGGTTTCGATGGTTGGCCTGGCCTGGCCTGGCCTCGCGTTTTACGTTCTAATTAACGTTTTTATGATTGCATTGCATTAGTTCTTAGAAGCGCGTAATGCGCATGTGTGGGGGCGCTTCGTCGGATTTACCGTTTATTTGCGTAAAGCTGCAGTCCGCAGACAGTGGCAATATGAGAACATGGGAGTATCGATTATATTGAAAGTATGGATGCAAATGATGAAACGATAGGACTTCCAGCTCTTGTGCATCACATGCACAACATGTTGAGCTTTTTATGGTTTCAAGCGAAAATGCCATCGAAACAACTTCCAGTTAATGATGCATGCGCAGATTCCGACATAGTAGCATATTTCGATTTGTAAATTAGGCACTGAAATTTAAATGAGGAGTTTTAGTTATCCTAGAGGAAAATTTGTGCCCCATGCTTCATAAGATTCCCCTGCACATGAATTTAAAGTTAAGGTCTTGGCCCATGTTAGATGTCGAATTTGCTTCCAATAACAGTGTTATATGTTTGGCTTAATCTGGCTTTTGAACATGCAGTAAGTGTGTTTGTTTGTCATAAATAGGGAATGCCTATAAGCACTGGCCTTACAATTTTGACGGAACATGCATAAAACAATAGGATTTTTACAACGGCGATTAATTAACTGCCATTGAGTGTTGGTCTCTGGAATTCCAAACTCATTAGACTAACACTAAAACTTCCACAGCAAATCACATTGGAGATTTATATTGGTTTAACTATGTTGGCAATTTGATAATTTTTCCCCTCTTGAAGGATTATTTAGTACTTCCTCCGTTGATTTTAATTAGGCACCCACGCATTTTGAGTTAAACTTTGTAATTTCTTTACCAACAGTTAGTCCAACAATACATAGGTTTAGTCTCACAAAAGTGGTGCAATTAGATTTGTATTTAAAAGTACTTTCACATGAACATGATTTTGTAGTTGTTAAAGAAATTAATGGTCAAAGTTCAACATTGGAGACCATGACGAGTCGAACGGCGCCTTATAAAAATCAGCGGAGGGAGTAAATCTTTAATTACATTGACACCATTTATATACTAAAGTGATAAATTCGCCTGAGCAAAAAGACAAACTTGGAAACATATTGTCATATTATTATTATTTTTTTTTCTCACTTTACCCAATGAATTATACCTCTGCATGTATGTGCTAGATTGTTTTCAAAGCAGTTATTTCATACTAAACCTGGTACACTTCAATAGGCATGCTTTGCTGTTCTTCAAAGCTGGGTGTCAAGAAAATTTATGACTGGATGGTATGGTTCGCAAGAACTATTTCAGACATGTTGCAAGAGCCATGAATTATTCAGGCCTAATATCCTATTTGTGTGCCCACTCTTTTTTGTTTGCAGTGTAGTTCTTTTCCCTGTTGCTGTCACGTTCTTCATCACATGGTGGTTTATTCAATTTGTTGATGGTTTCTTCAGTCCACTGTACGCAAAACTTGGATTCAACATATTTGGTAATTCTTGCACAAATGCTTCTATCTTACCACTTGCTAGTTATGGTAATTTTGTTGTGTTAGAGATACGCTAACATGCATATTTACCTTGTTATTATGTCATATAGTTGTATAGGGCATAAGTAGCCAACGAAGTTATTTCAGACATGTTGCAAGAGCCATGAATTATTCAGGCCTAATATCCTATTTGTGTATTTGAAGTCATTGAGTACATGGCGCAACAAAATCCAGCTATAACAATATAACATCTAAGTTTTTTTGTTGCTCGACTATAATGATTTCTTCAATGCATATTTTGTTTACGACTAATACTTATGACATTATTTCAGGCCTTGGGTTTTTTACTTCCCTGATATTTATACTTCTTGTTGGAATATTTGTGTCTTCATGGGTGGGTTCAACTGTCTTCTGGGTGGGAGAATGGTTTATAAAGAAAATGCCATTTGTAAGGCACATATATTCTGCATCAAAGCAAGTTAGCACTGCTGTTTCACCAGGTAATTCATGCACACAAGAATTCTGCATGCTCCAGAATATTTAACATCTATATTATTTCTTTTAAAAATGGCCCTTAATGCTTTGCAAGACTTCTATCTCTAAAACTGGTAAATTCCAAATCAGGTAAAACTTTATAAATACAGTACTTCATAAAGAGTTGAAAATGATTTGTAGGTCACGAGTTCTCTTTCTGAATCCACATGAGCTTATGAAGTTTTTAGGATGATCCATTTTGTGTTTGCTTTAATTTGCAGAAGACCACACGAGTTATGTGACAACACCATGTTTCTATCCACTACATTTTGAGTTTTCATAGGGTTTGGAAAGTTGATTGATTGTTTTAATCTTTATATTTCAACCCTGTTGGAATTCCTTTTGTTCAACCATAATTTTTTTCTCTTAATAAAATTTTCATTTGACAGATCAAAATACAACAGCGTTTAAAGAAGTAGCAATAATTAGCCATCCCCGTGTTGGTGAATATGCATTTGGATTCATAACGTCGACTATGGTTCTTCAGGTACTTGTTTATACATATCCAATGCTATGGCTTACTTCAGCCAGTACATGGTGATACTTGGATTTATCATTCTAGATAAGTTTCCTATTTTGCATGCTCTTTTCTCGTTACCTCATTACTGGAACAATTCTACTTTCAGGAAAGTGACATCCATTAGTCGTAATTTTTTACGTCAAAAAACATTTTAGACCCAAGGATGTAAATATTAACCAATAATAATTAAATATTGGGTCTTACGTAGCTGGCTTTGGTAAAGGCCTATCTCATCAGTGTTGGAACCAGCCCAAAGATGGAAACTCACACAACACCAAGCGGTAGCACAAATAGACTAGAACAGAAATAAACTCGGTACAGACACACACGCACCAGAGCTTTTGCGGCGACGAACGCTTTTTCTGTTTATTACAATTACTGAAATAAGATGATTGCTTGGCTTAAATAGCCTCGCTTACATGCCTACGGCAGCAACAACCTGCCCGGGTCATACGCTCCCACGTACACACAATCGACTCAGTCCTACACAAGCCACTCACTCGTGCGAAACTCACGCAACTCATGCGCATGAACTGGTCTTCCGATGCAAGCTGCGATGTGCCTCCACTACTTGTGCATGCAGCGTAAACCTTGCCATTTGTCGACTCCACCAATTACCTGGCTAATTTGTTAACTCACGCATGCATGCAACACACACACTTACTACTTCACATACATGACACACATGTACTACAGACTAACTAATGCAAACTTCCAAATAAACTAACTAGTCAAGATTAATGCTAACAAATTTCCCCCTAATCTTGACTTGGTTTATTTTACCATCCTAGACAAGCTTCAGAGTAACGTCGGTTCATCATCCGCCGTCGCGAGGAGTGCTTCTTCCTTCTTTGGCTTGAGGCATTCCCTAGCAAAATGTCAACGAATACCGCAATTGTAGCATTTACCTTTGTTGCCCATAGACTTTTGCTTCTGTCGAGCCTGCCACTCGGCCGCCGTGAGCAGGAGCTAATCATCACGAGTCTCATTGGCTTGAGTGCGCCACCGAGAACGCTCGTCGAAGGCCTTTAGCCTCCCAAGCGCCTCCTCAAACGGCATCTTCTCAACATCACAGAACTGCTTGATCCCCGCAACGACAGGGTAGAGCCGATCTGGGACAGTGTCGAGGAGCTTCTTGACCATAGCTGCATCGTCGAGTGTCGCGCCGAGGTTGGCATACCTCGCTGCCATGCCACTGATTTTGCCGGCGTAGTCGTCCAACACCTCGCCATCCTTCATGCAGAGAGCATCGAACTCTCCCTTCAAAGTTGCCAGGCGCGCCGCCTTAACACGATCCACCCCGACGAATCTTATCTTGAGGCTGTCCCAAAGCTCTTTCGCCGTCTTCTTTTGCGAGACCTGCATAAGAATGTCCTCCGGTAGTGCTTGGAGAAGCTGCGCCCTCGCCGTCTTGTCCTTCCGCGCGTCCATCGCCTCGCCTTCCGTCGGACTCACGGCCTCCCAAAGGCCCTGGGCATCATGAATGGCCTCCACCTTGATCGCCCACGCGGTGTAGTTCGTCGAGGAGAGCAGCGAGTACGCGAGCGAGATGCCGCTGCTTCCCCCGGCACCGTGCGGAACCAACGCCATGGAGTCAAGGTAGTAGCGCAGGATCTTGGGCATACACGGCTCTGATACCAATTGTTGGAACCAGCCCAAAGATGGAAACTCACACAACACCAAGCGGTAGCACAAATAGACTAGAACAGAAATAAACTCGGTACAGACACACACGCACCAGAGCTTTTGCGGCGACGAACGCTTTCTCTGTTTATTACAATTACTGAAATGAGATGATTGCTTGGCTTAAATAGCCTCGCTTACATGCCTACGGCAGCAACAACCTGCCCGGGTCATACGCTCCCACGTACACACAATCGACTCAGTCCTACACAAGCCACTCACACGTGCGAAACTCACACAACTCATGCGCATGAACTGGTCTTCCGATGCAAGCTGCGACGTGCCTCCACTACCT
The DNA here is from genome assembly GCA_036346355.1 of Rhipidocladum racemiflorum. Taxonomy (NCBI): domain Eukaryota; kingdom Viridiplantae; phylum Streptophyta; class Magnoliopsida; order Poales; family Poaceae; genus Rhipidocladum; species Rhipidocladum racemiflorum. The sequence continues at coordinate 10,439,046 of CM070578.1, read as the reverse complement.
GTGCATGCAGCGTAAACCTTGCCATTTGCCGACTCCACCAATTGCCTGGCTAATTTGTTAACTCACGCATGCATGCAACACACGCACTTACTACTTCACATACATGACACACATGTACTACAGACTAACTAATGCAAACTTCCAAATAAACTAACTAGTCAAGATTAATGCTAACAAATATTGGATCGTAAGGGCCTTCTCAACCCCAAAAGCTAGCTTAAGAGGTGAGGGACTCCCCCACTTATAAGTTAGGTCCTTTGCCCTTCCACAACCAATATGGGACTATTCTAACAATCCCCCCTTCACACATTGGTATCTCTCAGCCGTTCATCGCCCCTTCACCGTACAACGACGGTCCCTTAGGGCCACGGTCCATTAGGCCTTCACACCCTAGTGTCCATCGGGCCAAAGATGTTAGAACCGGGCTCTGATACCAATTGTTGGATCGTAAGGACCTTCTCAACCCCAAAAGCTAGCTTAAGAGGTGAGGGACTCCCCCACTTATAAGTTAGGTCCTTTGCCTTTCCACAACCAATGTGGGATTATTCTAACAATCAGCAGGCTTATTGGGCTTTTAGCTTATAAGCTAGTAAGTTTGCTTATCGAATATGCCTCACAAATATTTTACATGATACATCGTGTAAGTGCTAAACTTCAGCCTTACAGCTTTCTGGGGAAATGGGGTTTACACATTAGAGTCAAGTCCACACCAAGCGTACCAAAAGTATGGAGCAATCGGTCTCAACGTCACAAAATTATGCAAATTTTCATCTATCAAGTTACATTAACAACTGCTATCGTTGGTCTAGATATTACAGAGACCCATGTTGATTATATGGTCCTTTCTTGTTACCTATTGTTTTGTTCAGAACTTCAGACTTCACACTGACAGAGACGATGAACTATGTGATGCCTATATCTACATGCCATTGAATTGTCTGTGTTTAACGCACTAATGATGTACTTCCTTTATGTTTTCTTAACTCTGAGGTGATAATCTATCATTGCATTGCAGACTGAAAAAGGTGATGAAGAACTATGCAGTGTCTATGTGCCAACCAATCATTTGTATATTGGTGACATATTTTTGGTGAATTCTGAGGAAATTATAAGGCCCAATTTGTCCATTCGAGAAGGGATAGGTTTGTTATTTCGGTCTTGTTTTAAGATGGTCTATACACTGTACTATTACTGCCCAACAATAAACGAAAGAAAATTTGATCTCTCCTAATAGCTGTTATGAATAGCACTTGTTGCATTCAATATGAGGCCAATAGGCTAGAATATATAGAGTTACATGTGGGTAGAAAAGGAAAGCCTATATAAGGAAAACCTATATAAAGGAAAAGCCTATATAAGTTAATATATCCTTTAAAACCCCCCACAAATGCAAGGAGTATGCAATAGCATTGCATTTGGAGTGATTGACACTAAAATAGGGAAAATCCATAGTTCTAATCTTGAATTAGTCGTCATAGTATCGAACTCTTAAAACACTGAGCCGACGAAGGAGCCGAAATCGATGAAGAAAAGCCGACGAAGGAGCCGAATCGACGAAGAAATGTTATGAATATCACTTATTATATTCAATACGAGGCCAATGGGCCAGAATATACCATGTTATACATAACACTTGTTGTATTCAATGTGAAGCCAATGGGCCAGAATATACCATGTTATACATAACACTTGTTGTCTTCAATGTCAAGCCAATTGGCCAGAATATATAGAGTTGTATGAGGGTACAAAAGGAAAAGCCTATATAAGGTAATATATCCTTAACAATAGCAATTCCTTTTTAATGCTCCGGGTTTGAGATGCAAAGTAAATTCTATTTGCATTTCGAAATATTACCTGCTGCTCTTGCTAAGTTGTTCCTTCCTGCTGGATTTTACTCAGATGTTCTGTTAATTGTTATCCTCCGTATGTTAGATTTATTTTTGCATTTTTACCAAGCTAATATGAACTCGCTGTTGACTTGGAGTTCCCGTGGTCTTTTTCTGCCATTCAGTTTGTTAGTGCTTGTTACAACATTTTTCCTATATCACCTGGTTTTTCTAGTCTTATGCTTTTGCTCTTAAGTCTAATATTATGCTTTCTACAGAAATAGTTGTTTCTGGAGGAATGACCATGCCAGAGGTGATTGCATCACTAGGACCAACACCTCAAAAGAGCCAGAGCACCCGTTTAAACAGAATGGCAACTGCATGAGGCATTAGAATCATCGGCATATCAGGTAAATATGCAGCTGCAAGCAGGGCTTGGAAATTTGTTCCCGGCCGCTTGCTGCGTGTACCAGTTTTTAGTCCATTTGCATCTCTGATTCCTGCCCATGATTCAAAATTCATACTTATTATAAGGGCTAATTACCAATAAATTTTTGATATCTGGCATTTAAGTTCTTGTAGTTGTTCTTTTGGATGTACACTGATATTGGCATGTAGCCTTTGTAGGTGCCGCCAACAGTTGCCGAAGAGGAGCGAATGCACTACATCTGATGTGCAATTTCTAGATTAGAAACTGGAACAGAGAATGTGATGAAGCAACATTTCTTGCCGACGAGAATTCGAAAGTGAGTCTTGAGTGTTGACAATCGTCCTGCACCGCTTAGGGTGGTTTGCTTAGTGGTAAAAAAATGGCCGGCGGCTTCTCATGCACAAACCAAATGTATACCAATACTGTGCTTGAAAGTATTACACCTATGTGAGCAACCTTGTTGGCCATGTTAGATCAATTGCAGTGTAACTTCAACCGAAACAGGGTGTACTTTTCTTTTGATGTTATCACATTGTTTTGTCAAAAGCAGGACCCTCCTGAGCATGGCACGCTTGTTCCCCAGTTCGGGTGTACCAAACAAAAAACTTAATAAATCATAAGCAAACATAAAAGTTCTTTTTATCTGCAGGAACAGTTGGAATCAAACAACCCCCACAGAAACAGTTTTTTTTTTTTCTCCCAGAACCAACAGGCATCATTTTGAACAGCACACTACGGTTAATGGTGGGACAGTGCTCTTTTAACACAGAAGAGAACAGCACGACATCCAGAGGTAAAATCCTCTGGTTACCTAAAATAAAAAATGGGAAGGAAATGAAGAGTAAAACCCTCTGGTGTCACGGGACAGTACAGCGCAAAGCATCAGTCTGGGAGAAGTGCGCACAGAATTCACATTTAAGTTCAATGCTTCCTAAACAAAGGTCACGGCTGGCAAAGGGTGATCAGCTGTCTCTGGAGGAGTCTCTATATACTCTGCATCTGAGAGAATGAAATTCGGATTGTGTTTCCCTCCAGTGAGCTGGCATGTTTCGATACAAGGGCCTCGGTTGCCTCCTCTTCAGTGTCAAACATGACGAGAGCCTGCCTCTTGCCATTCACCTCGAACAGCTTTGTGTTGACAACAGAACCGTGTTCAGCCACATGAGCAAGGATTGTGTCCTCAGGGATGTCTTGTGGAAGGGCAGAAATGTGGATCATCTTGGTTGGAGCACAGCAATGTCGGTAGTTCTTGACCACATTGCTATTAAACCGGTTAAGGCTTGAATTTGAGTAGTCGTGTGCGTCAGGGGCAGGTGTTATATTGGGGTACTTTGAGTAGTTAACCTCCAGTTTCTTTGCAAATAGCGTTGCCCCCTGTGAAACAATGGCAAATTGGCACCCCAGATGTAATAAGCAATGGTACATGCAAACAATTAGGACATTAATCACATTACATACATAAATAACGCAATCAAGAACCCAAATATCAAGCAAAAATGGCGTACCTTCAGATAATGCACAGCTAGCTCAGCCTGAAACCCATCAGCCATTTCAACAAGGGCATGATCTGGTTTGTTGCGCAGTATCTTGATTCGTACTATGTTTCCATACAAAGAAAAGAGATTGAAAAGCTTATCCTCATTGATGTTCTGCACACAAGAGTGAACAATTGAAGATGCTAAGGTTTTAGACCTATAAAAACTCAAGAAAAACTCCCTATGAGTTGGCGTCCACCAGTATAAAGTACTTTTTTGAAGAGGGGGCTAATGAGCTTTGGTCCCTGAGGTTTCGCTAAAGGGTTGGTATGGTCCCTAACGTTTCAAAAAGGACAAAGAGATCTTTGATGTTACAAATTTGGGCCAAAGGGGACCTTATCCCAGACCCTATTCAGCAAGGTTTTCTTCACATAATCAGCGTGGTGAAGGTCTCTTTTGCCCATGCGCTCTAAAGATTCATGACTTGTGGTGACTAGACCAAGTGGAAGAGACAGCAGCTCACCAACATCCCCCACCATATCATGCAAAGCCCGCTGATCTCAGAAGGTGACGGAGTCCGCAAAGCACTCGCCATCTAGGAAGTGTGTATTGATTACTGAACATAAGAGCTGTGCTTGGATTTAGGTTCAGTTGATTGGTCATCTGGATCACTAACAGTTGCAATTGGGGCTGATTTGGTCATCTAGATCATCCCACTGGACTATGCTACCTTGGCCTGATCGCAACAAGCAATGAAGCTCTAGGTTGCATGGGGAAACAAGACTTTTCACCCTCGCTAACTGTTCAAGAAAACCCATTAGCTATATAGGATCCTGTCCAGCAGGACAGGATGCATACAACTGGGATTATGTTCTTCTTTGGCCCAAAGTTATAGCAACCTCTTTGGCCCTTTTGAAACTTTAAGGACCAAAGTGTTCATTAACCCTTGTCCCTTGAAGGGGGCTTAAGATTAGAAAATTAATCACAACAGAACCAAATGCTTTGCACTAGCTTAAGCTAAGTGGTAATAAGCTTAAGGAAAGAAACAAGTCTTACAAGGTTCAAAACAGGTGAAGACTTACATCAGTGTTCAAATTGCTGACTATTAGTGTGCACCGTTCGTTCGTACCAGTCACTCCGGGAGGTAAAGTTCCACCAAATGCAGCTGCAATCATTGCAGCTCTTCCCATCTGGTATGCACCAAATGCAAATGCTTTCGTATTAGAACTCGCAGGGATATTTAGACAACATACAAATGAAGCAGTAAAAATCTATATCCAACTAATCATTTTCTGCAAATTGAACAGAGCAAAATGACACCAAAGTACACCATCCAAAGACAGTCAAGACACCAACCTGTGCATATGAAGCTGTAGACCAAAAAGGAAATTAAATCAGACACTTCTACAAAGATCAAAATGAATGATTAATTCAAACCAAAGTGAAGCGTGCTACCTCCAGGTTGTTGGAAGGCATAGAGACCACCAGGATCTGGATAACCTTGCTGTTTCCATAATTTTAAAATAAGAAATACACTATTTAGCTTCAGAGTTAATTGGTCCATGCAACAAGTGAAGATGACAAGATAGAGAATCACTCAACCTGAGAGGACCTTGGACGTTGTTCTGTAGGCAGTGATGGATTTGTGAAATCCCTGTACAAAAAAAAAAAGGAATTGCCAGCAGTAACTTTCATGTCATGAAGATGATTAAAAAGGCCAGCACAAGAAAGATCGAGTCATTAACTGTAGTTACATGCTAATATCATAAGACATTACAGCACCGTAAAACGCACTGACACGCACACACATTGTCCAACAATATCAGTTGTAGGGATGAGAAGTCAATTTTACCTAGATCGATCATTGTTGTAATGGACTTGCAGTTCGCTGAGGCTGGATATTCAAGAAAAGAAAACAAGAAGAAATTCAGAAATAGCAAACGAGAAAAATGAACCTCAGCTAAAATTAGTCATGCATCATACTTTGAATATTGAATGTCTAGCTGGCAGCAGCCATCATATATGTTCCTTCCCTGGAATACTTTTTTTTGTAAGAATAAAGCATATCATAAATAGTTGTACACTTAAGGACATCAATGGAACCATAAATAATACATGTAAAGCACCAAATGCTTCCACAGCTTCTTGGCGTGATTGATACTGGATGAGGGCTTGAAAACCTGCATCAAATAAGCAGAATGTAAAGAATCTTCTTTTTCAAACATTGAAGGTACCAAATTTGTTTTTCCCAGTACAAAATGAATATGTACCATTAACTGAAAAGAGCAGAAAATACACAAACAGAAGCACTAGGCTATATCCCAGGGACAAAATAGCAAATTTATACCCACTTTTTCTGTATAAGCAGCATATATTAGCATATAGGCTGCTATAGTTTAGTTATCTTGTTGATATAAATTATTAGCAAATGCATTTTTGAACTAGCAATCTCATGTATTGCTATGTAATGCTGCATCTAATGTAATCAATTGCTATGTACTACACATTGTTGCTACCACAGTCAGTATACATTTACTATTTTGTATCCAAGGTTTCCTAGTGCTACGCATATTAAAAATATTAAGTTGATAAACAAAAACCTTACCATTCACATGCAATCTGGAAAGTGAATCAGAATATGCATACCAAGTATACGTGTGTGTGTGGAGAAAGAGACAGAGGTAGGGGAATCTGACCAGCAGACTTCTGAAATGTGACAATCTTCTCCACATATCCGTAAGCTTTGAAAACTTGATGTAGAACTTCCACTGTTATAGGATAGATCATGTGGTGAATAGTAACTAAGAGGATTCGGTTGGGTTCTGACTCCTGACGTCCATCAGCAAATGAGCACCAAAGCAGAAGAGAGGAGAGAGAAAGAAAAGAATAAATAGAGAGGAATGTGTATATCTAGTTGGAAAAATAAGAGTAGATAAAGTATGCAATTTAAAAATAAGAGTAGATAAAGTATGCAATTTAACTCAGCTATCTAAAATTACTGATGGGAAGAAATCGAATATAGCTAACTGCACTTCCTGTTTTGATTTAACATTTTTGTATAATAACACCTAGATATTTTTACATTTAATGGTGAAACAGTTATTCAACTTTCTGGTTTTAGCATAATACCACTATCATATTTCCAACCTTTCACCAATATAGTAACATGTCACACCATGAATAATCAAATATCATTTTATCAGAACTAAAATTCGGTGCTGCAACTGGAGGGAATTGGAGAGCTTATTGACTAACCCTACAAAGGCAAAAGAATCGTCCCCTAGAAGAGCAGGAAAACTAAATCATCGTTTTCCAAATCGAGGCATGCCTTGTGGAATGTTTTACAGCCACAAACAAGTCAAAAGTTGTAAGTAGTTGAGAGTGTTTGATAACTTAAGGTCCCGATTATTGATCCACAACCACGAAATAAGAAATCCGAAACCTTTTTTTTTATTAAGTCAACATTCTACGGCCGCTGCACCTAAATTTGAGCTGTGCATATCATGCAACTAATTGGTAAATAAGGAGCTCTATGAAAAACAACCACTAAGATACAATAATTCATAGCTCAAGAATTATATATTGATATTGGCAACTTCCGATCATTTTGGAAAGCTTATAAGTAAATTCTGAAATTCAGAGTGGAAAAGACTTAACATTAGCTGGATTATATGTGCATACCTGATCAGGATTCCGTCCATGAGAGCTCTGGTCAGTGGTAAGTTCTTGGTGGGATGAGAACTGCATGTATACATTCCTTCCCCTAAAATGGTATAAAAGGGTGAACACGCGTGTGGAAAGGAGTAATCGCATACCAAATGAGATATCAGAAGTCAATGAAAGAAGTATGGTTATCTTTTAGGTAAACAAGAATGTAACACATAAGCACACTACATCATTGTTTGTCAAATATAACGAAAGCACTATGCAAAGCCCAAAGCTCCAAACCCTCTCGGTGTTCATAAATCTCATTAATCATGCATTATCCGGAATGAGCCATAACTATGTAGCAAATAACATTGCAAAACCTAATTCAATTCTCTACTTTTCTGTAGCCCCTCGCATCCAAAACTCATCACAGCCAAGAAACAAATTACCTTATGCTAGGTTGGACAGTACTGTAGTATTGCAGTGCGCTCACGGAAGCATGCATGTCTTGCATCTGGAGAAGAGCCTGCACCACCAAAACGACCACAACACAACAATATCAACATCACATCTGCTTAATGGCTAAAACACACACTGGCCAACAACGAAGAAAAGAACCCACCTGATTCTTGGCACGCAGCATGACGATCTTGGAGACCGTCCCGAACGGCTGCAACAGCTGAAGCAGATCAGCCTGCAACAACAACAATACGCTGAGTGAATAGCCAGAAAAGATGAAATCTTTCTACTGGAAACCAAGCCATTCGATAAAAAAAAACATCATCCCAGACAAATCACAAAATCGAAAAGGAAAAGATTCAGGATTTCCATCTTTCACCACGACTTCTCACCTCGGCGATCTCGTGCCCGACGTTCCGGATGTGTATCACCTTCGACGGCTCCGCCATCCTCCCGCACTGAACCACAGGCAGCAGGCACTAATCACCGCGGAATTACCTACATAAAGCGACCGAATTAATCGGATAGGCGGAAAAAGGCGAATCGAGGAGAGATCTAGAGCCAAAGCTCCAATCTTGGGGGAAGAAACATTACCTTCCTTGAGGGTTTTAGCGGGGAGGAGATCTAGGGTTTTGCCCGCGGCTGTTGCTGTGGGAAGGGAGGGAGGCGGGGTAGGAGAGGGGAGCGGCCCTGGGGGGTTCTATTTTGGATTCGCCCGGAAGAAGTAACACTTCGCTATCCTGAGGCAAGCGGCTCTTGTTTTGAGCAAGACCATGGACGTAGGCGGCGCGCCGGTTTGGGCAACAGCCGCCGCATAGGTCATGTTAGTGCTACCCATTGTACTAGATTTGGACCCGTTGACGTAAATTTGAGAGCCTCGTAATTTGCAAGAGTAGGTATAACAGTAAGGGTGCGTTTGGTTCGCTGTATCAGGTTGAACCAAACTGCTATTGCATACGTGATTTAATCTCGTTAAATGCGTTTGGTTGGTCGAGCGGAACCATGCAGTGCGGGATGAGATGGTACAGATTCCTAGAATATTCCTTGGAGATGCTGTATCGTTTGATACGACGAATTCGGCTGAACCGATCGGTACAGGACCGACCCGTACCATCCCATCCAGGATCATCTCATCCATCCTGTACCATCCCATTCCATTCAGCATAGTACATCCAACCAAACACACCCTAAGTCTACAGTAGATTAGTAGTAGGTTAAAAATCAGTTTATACAATAAGGGTGTGTTTGGTTACCTACACCATCCTAGCTTGTTTCGTATGAGCCATCCAGGCTAGCCTTAGCCTGAATGAGTGGATGCAAGTTAAGTTGTTTGGTTGCTTGTTTGTACATCTCATGAGCCTGCATTAGAGAGAAGTCTAATTTCTGTGTTTTCTCCATCTTGTATGAGTGGGTGCAATTGCATTCACCTGGCCAGGATGAACAGGAAACCAAACATGCGTCTAATAGATACAGTTGCATCCACTCATGCGATTCAGGCACCATGCAGGCAACCAAACACACCCTAACTGTCTCTAAAAATTGTCTCTAAATGTTCTACAATAATTATCTCCTTTCTCTTGTACATAAATGATCTATCTATGCTCTCATGCAAAACTGGCTACTAGAGCCAGCTCTCTTTTCTCTCCTCTTTTCTCACTCTTTCACAACATCTTCCAAATTTGAGCTAATTGACTGTGTTGGCCTTGGATTGTCGGCCTTGGAGCCTTGGAGGTATCTATCAGATTGATTGTGTTAGAGTTGCAAGAGGATGGAAAGCTAATTGAGTAATTGACCCTCCCTCCAACTATATTTCGTAGCTTGAGCAACAATTTCATTCACAAGGTATTGTTCTGAAAGACAGCTTATTTCTGACAAAATAAGACTCGCCATCGTATATTCGTATAGGATTCCAACATTTTCCCCTATTTATAAGGGTGTAAATACTCCAAGCTTCTGTTTGCTGATGCTAATACATGATTATGCTAATGCTTCATCCTGATCAAAAGAATTGCTTCATCTCCAATGCTCTTTCATTTAAGCATGATCTTGTATATGCTTGTTTAGTGATGCACTTAGTCTAAGCAACAGAAGTTTTAGTTTTTCTTTTTTCTTCTTTCGTTTCGCTTGCTTTCCTGTACCGATTACCTGCTTGTTGTCCTCATCTAAATGTGCCTGAAGCATTAAAGTTATTCTTATATGATTTTACAGTCAAACCTGCGGACAGGGAACCTTCTTCGGTTTGCTTCAAGAGATGAAATTGCGAAGCTTGTAGATGGAAAAATGGAGATCCGTGAGCTGCAATTCATTGGAAAGCCGATACCAATTTAGGATGAAATGAATGCATATGAGACCAGGGTCTGCTTCACTCTCTTGTTTATGTGTGTTGTTGAGCTAGAAGACACTTCATGTGGGTCATTTTTCTAGTATTACCTAATACTGTATGATCATTTTCTAGGGAATCATTTAAAAAAATCAATAAAATTATAATATTATGAAAGTAAATTTCAAGACAAAGCTACACATATGATTTTCATGCATCCAATCTAAATATTTAAAAAGATATTAATAGCTAAAGTTTTAAAAGTTTGACTGCATATATCCCAAACTGACAAGTTTTTATGAACCGGAGGGAGTAATACACTTCAGGATTACAAACTCAAATAAATAAAACACATAATGAATTTGCTTAGCTAGTGATTTAATAAATTGAATGTATACATAGCAATGGAAGTGCATGAATTACCATTACTTTATTAATAAAACTAAAACATGTATTACTGAGTGAAATAACATACATCTAATTGATCACCCAACCATCTCCATATTGATGCCAAATATGGTCGATTAAGTTTTTTTTTTTTAAAAAAAAATAGATATGCTTCGATCTCTCACGAATAGAAGCATTTATGTCTAGAAGACCGGTGAACCCATCAATTGGTTCATGGTTGAGATCTGCTAGTGGTACTGGATCTCTCCCTTGATCATAGTTGAAGTCATATTGGACACTATATGGATCTCTCTCATCTTCAACTATCATGTTATGCATTACGATGGAAGCATACATGATTTTACTAAGGTTTGCTCGTAGGGATGGCAGTTTTACCCATGGGTTCAGGTACCCGGGGATACCCGACCCGATAAGGGCCGGCACGGGTAGCACTTTAGATAGATGGGTTTTTGGATTTGAATACCCGATAAGGTCATAGGATGGACGTGGGTGCCAATTTGAACCCATGGGTACCAAACTCATCCACCCAAGCAAGGATATCCTTGCCCGCTGAGGCTAAGCCAAATTGGCTCTCCATTATGTGCAATATTTGCTTGCTCGATCACTATCTCTCTCCGTTCTTCAACTCCAACCAAACTCATCCTTCTCTCGTGTTGCCTCCCTTCTCAACACAAGCGATCTCGATGGGTGACGGATCTAAAAGCTCGGCACAGGTAGACAACTTTGGTGGCGCCGAAGCTCAAGGCTCGACCGGCTTGGTGCAGATGACATAGACAAGTGTGGGGGTGGCGGATCTAGAAGCTTGGCACGGCGCAGACAACCTCTGTGGTGACAATCGAAGTTAAAGGACTAACAATTTACTTTGAGTATACGAGGATAGGTTGGTCCTTGTCATCATACTTGAAAAAGGAGAAATCTATGAACTACATGTCAAAAAGATAATTCAAGCTCAAAGTAAATTTTGCCGATCTTGGTGTTTGGTGGAAAGATCGGATTGCTAGAATAGGTGTCATACTATTAAAAGGGACCTTTGGCTAGTAGCTTCAGAATGCTTAGAATCTATGACTAAATTTATGCTCATACTTAGACATGTGCATTGCATTAAAAATATTTCAAAAATTCATGTTGCTATGTTGAAGTTGGCACTACCAGCTACTAGAAGCCGATATTACCGCTAGGTTGGTAGTACCGCCCTTTAGGAGCGGTGGTCATTTAACACAACAACTGACTTTGAGTTTTTAGAGGGGCTGGCACTAAAGGGGTCACGGAGCAGTACTGTTGGAGGTGTGGCAGTACCGCCCCTTTGACAGCGGTAGTTATTTAACAGAGAAGACTTTTTTAGCCTCCCCTATGTCTAGCACTACCGGGGTTTGGAAGTGGTACTGTCGGAGGTGCAGCAGTACCCCCCCCCCCCCAGATGGCGGTAGCTTTTTAACAGTGCAGTGGTCAAGTATAAGCATTGAATTTAAGCCATTAGAGCACTTGATCATTTTCAAGCAAGCGTCAATTGTCCATTCTCTTAGAGCTTGCCGCCTCCTATACGGCTTGGAGGCGAGGGAACCGATGATCACTTCAAGGAGTTTGTGAAGAGACCCGAGTTTGGTTTGAAGGTCGGAGCTCACTTACCCAGAGCGAGGAAGAGCTATCACTAGTGATTGCGGGGAGCTCAATTGCGCAAGAAGCCCGCTTGATTCATTCAAGCTTCCTCAACGTGGATTAGAGGAGAACGGTAAGTCTCCAAGACCACGGGATAAAATCTTATGTTCATCTTCTTATGGTTTGCTTCTTTGTATTTAATTTGTGCAATTTACTTTCCTCGTGTACTTAGAATTTGATCATCTTTTAGGATTGTTAAATTTGCTTATACTTAGCTTGTTGGTGCACTAAGTAAGACCTAAACAATTTAGGCCTTAATTGTTTAAATTCACGATTCTAGTTTTACTTGCATAATTATAGTAATTAGAGCCAAAAAGTTTTTAAAACCTTCTATCCATCCTCTCTAGTCGGTTATCCTTGATCGTAGGAGCTCGAAGGAGAAAGGAGGAGACGAGGGTGGCAAGACGGAGAACCAAACAACATGTTGATTCCTTGCCCGACCTTACACAGCTAGGCTAGCCTTGCCTAGTCCAGGAGAAAGGCAAGGCAAGGGTTCCAACATGCCCTTAGTCCTATTCCAGTCCTCTACGTTGACCAGATTAGGTCTTTGTTGGGTTAAAAGAGATTACGTGGGATCTGTTAGGGTGTTCTTCCAAGTTTATTGTAAAATGGTGTTGTCGTTCTGCTATGGATGTCGTCGTCTTGCTTATCAAATGTGTTGGAAATGAAGATGTGAATGGAGTCACACGTGGGAAGCATCTGCTAATGTGGTGGTGTTAAAAAAACTGAATTGACCAGGAATTGGCATGTGTTAACTGCCGTGTATAATCCACGCGCTCAAATTGAACTTGGATTTAGTGCAACTGTGTGTTTTCCCTACCCTTTAGCCTCAAGAGATGAGCTTTTATCTAGAAATTCACATTTTGTAACATCTTCATGCGTACAAATGTTGTACTATAATTGAACGATGCATAGCTTCTAAGCCAAATTCAATCCTTGACAAGGACGAAAAGTCACCCTTATTCGAGAGGATCAACGATCTTTGTTCCAAATTGTAGTCATGTAAAGCCTGAATGCAGTCACAGATAGCTTTATAACCTTCCCTTCTTTTTTTCCACAAGAAGAAAATATTCAGTGGGGGCTCCTATTTTAAGGTTAGCCGTAAGGATCACTTCGTGCGCTCGCCTTAAATTGCGCCACATGTTGCAAGTCACTACGGTACAAGTCATCATTCAAGTTACGAACGTGCTCTAACTCCCTTGGCGTGACAAGTTCAACTCAAAGAATTTAAATCAAAAAAATTAAAATAAAAAGTTCAACTCGAAAAGTTTCAAATCGAAAAATTTCATCTCGAAAAGTTTCAAATCGAAAAAGTTTCAACTCGAAAAAGTTTCAAATCGAAAAAGTTTCAACTCGAAAAAGTTTCAAATCAAAAAGTTTCAACACGAAAAAGTTTTAAAATAAAAAATTTTCAAATCAGAAAAGTTTTAAATCGGAAAGTTTCAACTAGGAAAAGTTTCACTCGAGGAACTTTCTACTAGGAAAATTTCAACTTGAGAAACTTTCAAATGCGAAATTTTCAATCAGGAAATTCAAATTGAGAACTTTCAACTATAAAATTTTAAATCGAAAAATTTTACCCTGTGTACATACATGCATGCACCGCAAATGCAAGCAATTCATGCACACATAACCAACACATTACTAACTAGCCGTTCCCACATCCACATCGCTCCGCCAGCCATCCCCGTATGACTGATGATGACTCACGTACACATGCATTCACCTCGCGTACACCCGAGCTTGGTTCTAGTCAAGGTCCATATGCGCGTGCCACGTGGAGGTGAGCGTACGCGCGGGTGTGTGTGGGCAGCCATAAACTAACATTAGATATTTTTTTTGAAACTCAGGGTAGAAGCTCTGCTATTCATTCCAGAAGGAGAAAATAATAGTAGCCTTCGGAGAGGAAGTTACAAAAAATACTAACCACCACCCCCAATCGGGGGACACCAATTACGGAGAAAGAGCCGACACACAACTCGAACAACAACGCCCCCACGAAATAACGACGGCATGATCTTCCTAGAGGATCCCCGCTAGCTAGAGCATCTCAGACGCCACCTACCGCGAACACACCCCTGTAAAGACGACAAGGCGCACCCCCACACCACTGCGTCCTTGAACCGACCAGAGCCCCCCGCGCTCCCCGTGCCATGATGTACCACCAATGGGGCAACCACAAGACAGTACCATGAGCTACCCAGCCAGTACAAAGTGTTTGCAACCTCAATTAAGCCCCAACTGACATCGTCGATGGCCGTAGCCACAAATTGCCGACGAAGCACCCCGCACACACTGCCGTCCTTCCCTTCGCCGTCGTTCACCACCTCCTTCAGATGTTGGAGGAAAAGTTGCTCTGCGTGGTACTCGATAGCCCAAACCGCCGCACCGCACCGCACCACAGCGCGGCCAACCTCACCACAGTCGCCAAGGTCTGTGCCCTGCTGCCTGCGTCCCCGGTTCCAGCTGACAACGCGCCCCAAGGCCTCACCGCGCCTGCTTCCACCAGCGAGCCACTACGACCACCCTCCCTCAGGAAGGACCAAAAACCGGCAGCTGCAACCACAAAATGTTGGCACGAAGCGCCTCGCACTCATCGTCCTCCTTTTTCCCCTCGTCCTCCTCCAGTGCCTCCTTAGGAGATGGAGGAGAAGGGGCTCTGCGACTGGGATGACCTCCTCCGCATGTTCCGCCGCCTGCTAGTGCTCAGTGTGCCTCGCCACCACGTGGCCATCCTCACCGCAAAACGCCTTGGTTTACACCTGCTCGCTGTGCCCCCAGCTCCAGCTCGCCGCGCTCACTTCGACCACTGAGCCACCTCAACCACCACTGGGAATGACCGAATCTGGCAAGGAGAAGAGCAGATCCGGTCTGAGTGAAGAGGAGGCGGCAGAGGTCGGTCTGATCCAGAGAAGATCGCTGCATTAATTGATCAGTTGACGGCACGCGAGATCGATCTACCACTGCGATGCGTTGGTCTTGCAAAGCACTGGAAAAAGGGTCGTACGGGAGAGGGAGAAGAGAAAGCTATGGAAGGCTCCGCCGCCGCCATTGGCTAGCCGGCGGCACTAGTGGCCGTGGCGAGAGAGAAGGTTGGGTGGGAGGCGCTCTGGGGTTCGCCTCAGTTTGAGTGACAATTCAACAACATTACATATTGATATCACCGGAACCTTCGCACCGATGTCCTTTTTGTTTCCCCCGTTTTCTTATTACATTTCTAGTTTTCCTAGATGCCATGGCGATCCTCAGCACAATATTGTTGCTTCTTCTCAGATCATACATCCACCAATGAAATAAGTATTCGACTACGCAATAGTTTAGATTGTAAACTAGAAATTTGGAATTCATCGGTCAATTCGTCGTCGATAGCAGCAGATCTTGCCACCATTAGCCATAAATTAAATCGTAAGCTCACCCCTAGTTATCATTTTTTTTAAAAAAAAAAGGAGAGAAAATATTACGTGCTTTTATTCTGTCCAAGTCGTGACTGAACATTCGGCGTTTCTTCATCAAGGATCTCCTTTCCTCCTCGGTCTCGTCTCGTCTTTCTTGTGATCGTAAAGCCTTTCGTCCCGGGGTCTTGCTATGGCGAGGTAGACATGCCTGTTCTAGTAAGCTTTCTCCCAATCGAGCTCCTAACCCAAACGTGCGAGTGCAAGTTAGGGCCGCTCGATGTCTTCACATAAGAATCATCAGTCATGACTCCGACGACGGTCATAACAGAGCCCTCTCGTGCGCTAATGGTACTGAAGGCTTCGCGTGTGCGTCTCCATCTTGCGAAGCCCTATAAAATGTTGGGGAAATATTTGCATGTCAATGCAAATCATATGAAACCTACTAATCTGGTGTGTTGGGTTGGATGGGATGGTCTCATCCACCTTTTTCCATCCATTCATCTATTGATTATTTGGATGGATGGGATGGCCTCATCCACCTTTTTCCATTCATCTCATGCATCGCCTAACTTTCATCTCATCTATCATTCAACTTTTATTCCACCAATTAAATTTGAATTCTCACCCCATCCACCATCCAACTCTCATCCTATCCAACTTTATCCCTTCAACCAAATAAACAATTATCTCATCTCATCCATCTCTCATCCCTCTAACCAACATGAGCTTCGATGATTTCATCCCTGCCAGACTGTATGGCCCCATCTCATCCACCCTTCGCCCTCGAACGCAAGGGTTGCCCGTCCGGTTCCACACGGCCTAAAATATTGTATTTTCTACAATACAAGCTACAATATTTTTATTTTTTTTTGGAAAAAATAATTTGTTTTGTTTTTTAAAAAAATTTGGAAGAAATTTTCCCTCTCTCTATGTTAACGTTGAGTTAAAGTATTTTTTTATTTTTCCTGATTTTAAAGACATTTTTCTCTCTGTTAAAATTTATTGGTTGTCCGCGGCAACGCGCAAGGTTCTAAAAGAAAACTCTCTCTCTGTTATCGTTGAGTTACATTTTTTTTAAAATCCTCTCTCTTTTTTTTAAAAAAAGTTTTTCACTCCCTATAAAATTTAGGCTTCACCCACGGTAACGCCCTAGATTCTACTAACTAGTTACACAAATCCCGAATATGTCATCTCTTTTCTTAGAGATGATTATGTTTTAGAGAAGACCTGACATATTTGGGATCATGAAAGTTTGCAACTAAGAGCACGAACTTTACTATAGATACTGACCAACATTCATTGTTAGCAACCTCAACCTCGACCTGACGTACATGCCTTTTCTAATTTTTTTTAAAATAATATTATTTTAATGAATATTTACAAAAATAATATACCATTTAAAAAATAACAAAATATCCATGTTGCCATTCCAATTGGCGACAAGCCTCTGTCGCCATTTCTAATGGATACAGAGGGTAAAACTGGGATTTCGCCCCGCTGTCGCCATTTGAAATGGAATGACGGCAGGGGGTATTTTTATTATTTTTTTAAATGACATATTTTTTGTAAATATTCATTAAAATAATATTATTTTAAAAAAAATTCTGTCTTTTCTGTTCTTGTAAGATTGCAAACCGGCATCCTCTAGCTGCCTCAAACGCTGACCATTGCCTATCTTGGGATGGGAGCGGAATCTGCTGAGACCGGAGAAACGATCGACTAGGCAATGGTAGTACTACGTAACACATCACAAATTAACGATTACCATGGCGGGAGATTTAATTATTTGCCACTTCAAAACATGTGGCTTCATAAATTTGCCACTGGACCTACATTTCATTGACTCAGATGGTCCCATATGTCATTGGCTCAAGTGGCATCATAATCAAAGTGTCAATGTTTGAAGTGGCAAATTATTAATTATTTCTTACCATGGCAAAACGCCAATATCAAGGAAATAGCAATTTCTGAACGCGGTGCAAAGTTTGGTGATTCTTTCTTACAAGAAACAAAACTGATAGCTACAGCGCTACGGTTTTAGCGTCCATCTTTCATTCCTGTTTGACACAAGAAATCTCAACTATTCTAAAGCAGCACTTGGTGGCAGTGGTCCGTTCTTCTCACGTCATTAATTGCCGCTTAATTGTCCTGCTTAATTACCCTACGCAAGAAACGAAGCGTTGCTTTAATTAGCCAGCTTTCGCAAGAAACGAAGCGTTAAAGATAGATGTTTGATTTTGTAAAATAATTTTTTTTATTTTTTAATCTTTATTTTTCGTTATCAATTTTGTTTTTCGTAGCAACGCACGGGCATGTAACTATCACTCTGATTTCTTAGCATGGGGATTAATGTGGTGGTGTACCATTGTACTACAGTACAGAATAAATATATACAAGGAGGTAGAGTAACATGAATTTTATTAATTATCTAAAGAATGACAATAAAATTGCAAGTCCCTTGATATCAATGCACTCCTTAGCCTGATGATGAGGTAGATCTAACTGTTAGATTTAGGCCCCGTTTGGCAATTTGGAACCGAGCTGTTTCTACTAGAATCTGGGAGAAACTCAGCCAAACGGATTAAAACTCGGAACGATTCTCCTCAGAACGTTTCTTCTTTTTCTACGCCGTGGCTGAATCACCCTCAACCCCGTTTCACTAGTTTCTACTAGAATCTGGAACCGTACCAAACGGTTTGCAGAAAGTGATTCTAATTCTACCTGAAACGTTTCTATCAAGAATCTGGAACCGTTTCCGTTTCCATTAGATTCTGGAACCGTACCAAACGGGGCCTTAGAGCACGGCAAAACAACAGAGAATGATTTAACATGAAAAAAACCTTTTCGGAAAAAAAAATCACGGGAAACAATTTATTATATGATTTAAAGATTATATGTACATAGGGGTGGCTTATATAGCCAAATATTCTGAGTTGTAGAAGGCAAGAACTACAAGATATAATAGGTTAGGATTTGAAGCATATTCCTAACAAATCTCCCTTTGACTCAAAATCTATAATGAAAATTTGTCACCAAGAAACCCTGAAGGGTAATGAATCACTGAAAGTCCAAAGGACAGTGCGATATGAAAGACTGGAACAATCAATCCAAATACTTCTTGCGAAGCAAAATTTGAGCAAATCGCCAGTAGGTTGAGAGAATGACTGGATAAGTCATACCAATACACATCTATAACAAAGCAGACGAAAAATCTGGGTCTTCAATTTATAACCCCAATAAAGTCTGAGTATGTGCAACTGACCTTCTAAATAAATGCCCAATCATCAAATGGCATAAACTAGGACATCACCTGTGGCGTCGATAAATAGCGAAGAACTCATATCATGGAATTGACATGCTCCATCTGGAACAATAAATTCGGCAAAAACGCTCATTGAAAAAACAAATTGCACGTGTAGTCATCACGTACGAAAAAAATGCCTACTAAAATTCTATAACATGGTTGAAACTGCTCCTTAAAAACTGCCAAGATAAAAAAAGTACTCTCGTGCTGTCAATAGAGTATATTGCAGTAGACCCCTCATATTGAGCAAAGACAACAGAATAATGTTGTAGTATCCACTAAGAAGCAAAACTCCTTCTTGCACTTTAAATCTTCATCTCAAACTGATATTGGAGCAAAACCTTCACTAATAAAACTCTGAAGAGTATAATGCTACCATCAGGTTCTCGTCAAATTCCAAATTAATGTTGCCAAAACATTCATAATGGTCAACGTATCCAAACGGTGAATAAACACCAAATCAATTGTCTCCTCAACTGATATTACTTTTTTTTTCTCCAAAGTTGACGATGAAACGTTGAATAAAGTGTCAAGAATCCGTCAATAATAAATCGACGATGGGATGTCGAATACATCTCCAATGATAAATTCCGTCTGTAAATACGGATGAAATCCCGCCAATAATATGAATCCTTCAATAATAAATATAAAACCTCCGTTTTTTTTTTCCTTGAGAATTGAAACTTAAGCCACGGACTTGAATAGGTCGAAGTCTCTTCAATTGCGGACGTGAACCTCAGCTTTAAGCCGGACTTGAAGAAACTAGGAAAGCACTGGACTTAAACTTTTGAAAACACGTCACCGTGAATTGTCCACACGCGAAACAAACCAGAAGGCTTCACGTGCCTGAGACCAACTTCTTGTCTTCACAGGAGTGGAACCGAACTCTTGCTTGGAGTCCGATCCAGTGGCTTGGAGAGGCTAGAGCTCCTTCACAGGCGGCGGCTCGGTAGGTGCCGGCGATCGGTGGAGCACGCTAGGGCGCTGGCTGGCCTGAGGCGGTGGCCTCGGGTCTGCCTCGGGCGGCCGGTCTGGTTGCTCGGAAGGTTGGCCGGAGGGAGCATGGCGTCGGTGTCGGGCCGGAGTCAGCCGCTCGGGCGCGAGCGGGCGAAGGAGCCTACGCGACGCGGTCGGAGGGCGATCGGTATCGGCGCGGGATTGGCGGCATGCGCGGCTGATGCCGTGCGGAGCCGTCCTGGAGTCTCCTCCTCCACGGGCAACGGATAAATCTATAAATCGAGTTCTGATATCATTTGTTAGGGTTTAGAGCACAGTGAAATAATGAAGACACAGATTTAACGTGAAAAAATTCCTTTCGAGAAAAAACTACGGGAAATAATCTATTATATAATTCAAAGATTACATGTACATAGGGGTGACTTATATAGTCAAAGAGTTCGAGCTAGTTATAGAACACAAGGACTACAGGATATGGTAGATTATGATTTGTTACATATTCCTAACACTAACTTTGCGACGTAGTCTCCTGATTCACAGAGCCCACGAGGTAAACCTACGGAGCACTTTTGATTAAGCTTTGTGTTGCTCGTCGTCATTGGTCTTCACTCTATATCTTTCATGTATGTGATAAATGGTTTATATAGAACATGGATATGATCCATAGTTTCGTCGGTCTATAGAGCCGTTTACAGTGTGACCTTTATGACGGCTACGCCCAGCCTTGTCATTCAACCTTAAATGGATACGCATTATGTTGAAACATGGCCGGCCGCGGGGATGAGAGTGTCAACATCTGCGTAGCCACACCTGATGACGACGACGACGAACACGGAGATCCCGACAAATTAAGCAGCCGCGGGCTACGCAATGATCGAGCTGAACGCCGATAAGGTTGTTGCGCCCGCAACACATATGCATGCATGCCGACGAGATAGGAGAGATTAAGCCATATAATGGTAAAGACCATTAAGGATGGAGAACGACGTTAACGTTGCTACCCTGTTCATGGGCAGATTGCTTCTTCCTCTTGCTCTGTGTGTTCGTTTCTCCGGTGTGTCTCCCGTCTCCCCTGTGGAGGTGAGCCTGGCCTTTTAATGGCAGAGAGGAGAGCAGCCTGGCGTGTGAGTGAGTGTTCTGCCTCGATGAGTGACGGGGTGCCGCGTTATCTCGGGGATTAATTGGCGCTCTATTTGATTACGCGATCCTTTCGTTTTGAGCTCAGCATTGAATTAATGTATTTCCATTTGAACCAGATATATATGATGAGGAAATAATACTTCTATTTATAAGAGATATAAAATATACTTCCAAGTTCCATCCGAAGAGACGCAATCTAAATTAATCTTTCCATGTCGCAGCGTCCGGTGAGCGTATGCGCCGACTATTATGTGGAACCCCCATGTGCCGTCTCTCAATTTGTAAGCATACATACATATCATTTGAAGGATCAAGTTCATTGTTTGATCGATCAACGTGCGGACCATTTCTTGGTATTACTCCACGGAAGCATGAGCTATGCGTTTTATTCATGATAAATGTACAAAAACTCATCAAACAGTTCATCACATATGGTATCAGTGATGGAACTAAAAACACTAAGATATAGATACACAATTCACACGTATAAATCTGCAGTTTTGTATAATAATTTTTTAACATCAGAAATCCAACGCATATATTTAAAATTCACTGATAGTACAATACAAATAGTTGGAAGGCGTTAAAAATCTTACACCATCAAAATCAAAATCTGTTCCATCAACAAATTTGATCTATTAAAAAGGTGATTTTACGGCGTTTCTCAAATTTTGAAGGTGATGGAGCATATATACCGGCGCCCTGGATCGATCCGCCTCCGATGGCATGCATGCACTGATGCATCTAACAATTTCTATATCCATGCCTCCAGACTGGTTTTACGGCTCCACCGCTCTTCTTTGCTTGCACCCCGCCACGGGGATGATCACCTCGTCGGCCACTCCATCCCTCTCTCTCTTCGGATTCTTCCTCTCGCCGTCCTGATCCGCTCCGCGGCACCCGTTGCTCAGCCTTCTTGTCCCCCTGTATATCGCCGCCAGCGACCGGAGCCTTGGCCTCCTCCTCGCGTGCCCGCCGATGACGACTTCGTCGTCGGCGTTACCCTTCTCCGCACCAAATCTTTCATCCATCTTTCTACAACTCTCCACGGCCACATCTTTATCTTTCTCCTTGACGGCCGCGGCCTTGCAGTACTTGACGCTGTCCGCGCTCCTGCTCTCCGACTCACCTCCACCGTCGTCGCAACCGCTCAGCTGGATCAGCTGCTCCGCCGCCTCCATCTCCATGTCGAGCTCCGTCACGGTCGGCGCCTCCACCTCGCCCATGGCCTCCAACTCCTCCAAGAAGAACATGACCATACGATCGCGCCAGGAGATGAGGAGAAATCCGGTGATCATAAATAATAGCCCGAGGGTGGATAGTTGTGGAAGGCGTGCAAGCTTAAATATAGGAGACGACCGACCGCGTATTGGGAGGGAGAGAACGGAGCAGGTGCCAAGGAAAGACATGGAAAGCGGCAGGAAGGAGACTTGCGCCTAGTTTAGCTTTGCTTGGACTCTTGTATAATTGTATTTGTTTTCGGCCAAGTTTAGCATCCTTAACACACACACGTGTATATATACACATACACACATACGTATATATACACACATACACATACACATACATACATATACACATACACATACACATACCAAAACGGATATTTCCTCTGCGTAGGATGTTAAGTTTAACCAGTTTACTAACTAGTGCAAACAAGTTTGAACTAAAACTCAAACTAGATTTTCCTTTTATATATAAATTAGCAAAGACTTTTCTGTACGAATTTAGATCACATGCTTTACTGATTTACATATAACATAAGTACATGCCTACAATCAAACTACCATAAAAAGGAAACTTTAGTTTGTACTATATATACTAATCTTCGCCTCAGTGTAGAATAGTTATTTTACATGTTGACCGGATGAGCTCGTCCAAATCAAAGATTTTGAATGAATTTATATCACATGCTTTGCTGATTTAAATATAAAATCAGCACATACCTACAGTCGAACTATCATAAAAAAAGTCTAGTTTACACTAATCTTCACCCGAGCGTAGAATAATTCTACGTGTTGGCCGGGCGAGCGTGTCTAAATCACCCCACGTACGCCCACTTTGTATGTTAACTAAGGCAATGAGTTACGTAGGCAACCAACTACTAAATACGATTCCTTATGTGTACTAAAAATCTTTTTTCTTTGAGTTAGCTATAAATTTTTATTAATAGCTTCGATTCACGAACAGTTTTCATCAATATCTTACTGACGACGAGATGAACAGAATGATATAAGTCTCACCAATAAACGTCAGATGAATGAGATTTTACTGCCAAATGCACTTCAATTTACAGGTGTGTTGTTAGATTTCACAGTTGCATAAGCTGCTGAACCCTTCTAGAATATCACCGGAGAACGAGTGCCGGCATGACAGTAAAATCCAACAACATGGTGCTTGAGCACCATGATCTAAAACGGGTATTTCTCCTAAATATCACGTGTGAAAAAAGTTTAAGTTTTTTTTAATATCAAGTTTAACTAGTTTGAAGTGAAATTCAAACTAGAGGTGCCTTCTTGTGTTAGTTTGATTGGAGGTATGTACTGATTATATATATAAATCAGCAAAACATGTGATTTAAATCTGTTCAAATTTTTTGAATTCCAATATATTATTTCAAAGGTATGGGTATATCATTTTCGAAGAATATATACCTGAATTTGGCCATATAACATCTTTGAAACTTGACTGAGTAAACGCTAATTACACACGTCTGCCCCGTACGTATAATGATGTTGAGAGGCCGGCGGGCCGTAATGACTTGACAAATTTTACAGACTGCGTCAAAGTGCAGCAGCGTTAATTATTCTCCTAATTCGTTTCCGCGGTAACCTGAGTGAGTGCTGCCATGCATGCAGCCTGTCGCACACGGAGGTACTTGCTTGTTTTGTGATGGTGATGTGGGCGCTGTTCTACTTGAAATGGAACCGTGTGCAAGGACGAATTGATAATCACGCGTGTTGAATTGGATAGACGGAATGCATTGACCTAGAAGGCTAGAACGAAGAGATTTTAGTTGGTCCTGACGGCGAAGGAACTGGTCACAGGTTACGGCACATAAAAAAAAACTTGGAGATTTGCATGTACTTAATAAAGAATAGTGTGTATCTCTCCCGTTTGACGCGTCGGCATGTACAAACTATAAACTACTAGTAGGGTCGTGGGTGATGACGCGCCACGTTAAATTTGGTTCGAATTCTTTTTGCAAAAGTAGGAGGATATATACTTAATTTTGGTTTTCTCAGGGTTCTTTTTAAAAATATGCTGGGAGGAGTCGTTGACGAATTTACGTAACCACGGGTCTTTTTCGTAAAAAAAATGGAGGATCCGTCCATTAATCTGCGGAACCATGGGTACTTTTTTACCAAAAAAATGGTGGACCTCAACGTAATTTCGGTTTTTTCGGGAAGTTTTCTAAAAAAAATGGTCTGGCTAGGAGCTACCGGTGAATTTGCGTAACCACGGGGTTCTTTTTGCCAAAAACAGTGGAGAACCCACTCGCGAATTTGCCGAACTACGGGTCCTTTTTTGCAAAAAAAAAAAAACCAGTGAAAAGACCTAGATATAATTTTCAATTTTTTGAAGGGCTCTTTCGCAAAAAAAAAATGACATGGCAGCCTGGTTCATCTGCAATCTTTTCGCAATATAGAAGCTTTTTCCGTACTCCTAGGAGTAAATACTCCCACCTCCAGTATACCACTTAAACGAACGTGATATACTCCTTTATCACTTTCGGTATACTCAAATAATAATTTGAAGATACTCTAATGTAACATGGTCGAAAAAAATCATCAGAGCCCTTTATTTTTTGCTATATACTCAAATAATAATTTTAAGATACTCTAATGTGACATGATCTGAAAAAAAATCATCAGAGCCCTTTATTTTGTGCTATATATCCTTTTCCATATGTAAAAAGAGTATATAAACAAATTATGCAATAAAGAATAGACTTTGATGAATTTTTTCGTAAAACTCACTTGGGAGTATCTTATAATCAGCATTAGAATATACTCAAAATGATAAATAAGTATACCAACATCATTTAAACGGTATACTGAAGGTGGAGAGTACATACTTTCAGGAGTATAGAACCATTTTCATATATAGGAAGTCTGTTTCGTACTCTTGAGAGTATGTACTCCCATACCTCTCCCTTTCAACCAAATGATTTAATTAAATTATTTTTTCATTCTGGCTACATGCACAACTAAACGCTTAAAGAAGGGAACATGCATACTATTTAGATTGAACATGACTACAGTAGTGTATGTATATATATACATATATATAGGAGATATCCAATGAAAACCAAACCCTCCTTACCGTGAAAACCCACGTGTAAAAGTTTTAAAAAATTCTCAAAAAATTATCATACATAGGGGAGGTAAGATTCTACAACCCTATAAAATTTAAAGATCAAACTCCATTGCATTTGAAAGATATAAAAAAAGACAAATTCAATATAAATATTGATTTTTCACTATTTAGCACTATTCATTTTGCAATTGAGTTTAGCCTTCAAATTTCACAGGGTTGTAAAACCTTACATCCCCTACATAAGGTGATTTTTTGAGAATTTTTCAAAACTTTTACACGTGAGTTTCACAAAGTTTTCACTGAATATGGTGACATATATATATATATATATATATATATATATATATATATATATATATATATATATATATATATGAAATGTGCGGTAGAAAAAAAAACAGGAGTGGCTCTATGTAGGGTCGGCATTGAAACCTATTTGTATTAGTTCCACTCTGTTGTACGTCTGAAAATAAGTCAGTACACACACACACATCGTAGGGTCATCAGCAAGGACTACGCTTCAGAGTAGACACGATGACAAGTTGACAACATTAATTGCCTACTAGACCAGAAATATTGAATCAACTCATATGTAGTAAATAACAAACCCAATTCCAATTGTAGTTTGTGATGATTTGCGTGGTTGTTTCGTCACTGTGATGTCAGCAAAAATCAGACTTACCAGACTTGACCCAATACGCAATGATCCGGATACATTAGTGATAACTTCCAGGAAGCAGTCTTGCATGTACTTTGTTTGCGATCAGGTTAATAGCTAGGCACACTGCTAAGTGCTAACCGATATACAGAAGTAACAGGACCCTGGCAGCACGGCAGAGTTGGTAGAACTAGAACACGGGGCACACATTATGAGGAAACCAACAGAAATATACATGAGGAAGACAGGATAAAGCGCCAAGGCCTCTCCTTGGGTTAACAGCAGCGCTCATCAATGGATATGCGGCCCAGGAGCTCCATGCCAATGTTACAGCAACCAAAACAATATTTAGTATGACATTATTCTTCACCATGCAAACTAGAGCTCCAACATACAAAGGGAACAGGCAGTATCCAAGAAGACTGAGGCTTTGAAAGAAGATGATGTGTCCACCCTGCAGTGAAACATTGTAGCAATTGCAAAACAAAAATAAATAAATCAAGTATCAGCTGGTGTGTGGCACTGTGTGCATACACAAGGAAGTGCATGAGAGAACGTGTGCACTAACCTTAGAAATATTTTTCATCAACACTCACCTTTCATTGGAACTCGGCAAGCATTATAATATGCCAAAATATGCTCAAAATTGGAGATGGCATCAAAAAGTTAGTGGAATGCCCATGTGTTAAGGGATGCCACTTCTTATTTAATGCTCAAGGTTTGAAGGCCACATGGCAATTAGGGTTTAGAATCGACATTAATTCTAGACTTGCCTCCAATGCTTTTCGCAAGGAAAAGTATAGCCTTCCAGTAGCATTCTCCCTAAAACTTTGCTACTCCTGGATAACGGATATGCCATGGGAATGATTTATTGACATCTTGAGCTCACCAAGAAGTATATGTGAGCATGACAAGTGCTAAAAGCAAAAGAGTTAAGACATTTTTCTAAACTGCAGTAAGAAATAATTTTAGCTTTCGAATATCAAGATACAATTGTTGTCTTTACTCATGCTTTTATAAAGGGTGTTAGTGTGGATGTACTTGATAAAAAGATGAGTTGAATGCATTTGTTCCATTTTGGCTTCTGATGGTCATGAATGAGTAACTGAGAATATTTATAATTGTTAGGATTTTTTAGACTCTGCAGATTCTGTGCATGCATTGAACTATGATCATCTATGCATTTATGGAAAAGATGCCCACTGACTTGGAATTTCAGGAACGTAAACTACTGATAGCACATAGTGGCCTGACCAACGTTCTCTCCCGGCATAAATGGGATAAGATTTTTTTTAAAAAGAAAATATGCACTCATCAAATTTGGTTAGGCAAACTAGACTTGAGTTGCATATCACTCCAATAGTCAACTTTAGCTCTTTGGTCCCGAATTGGAACTTGGAAATAATTATGGAGGACACCTATTGCCCTTTTAGGCCTTTTACAAATTATGCTGTGATGTTGTCTGCAATGATAACTTTCTTTTGATATTCTAGTTAAGCTACTTCATACCACAATGAATCGTGAAAATGGTAGTTTTGGTTCTAGACTTCTAGTGAAATTGAGTTTGTGGCTTTGTGCTCACCTACGTAAACTGATGACATGCAAATATTATGCTTGGTAATTTACACTGTTCCCCTAGGAGGCTGCCTAGCTCACCTAGGCGCTAGGCTCCACCCTCCCGCCTAGCCACCTAGGCCGATTTATCCCTCCTAGGTGGCCGCCTAGCCCGCCTAATCGGGCCAGTCTGCCGCCCGAGTCCCGACTAGCGCCTAGCGCCTTGGTGAACACTGGTAATTTAACTACTCTTCATGCATATATAATTTCCATTGTGGTCTTACTTTATGCTCTTCTTCATACATATGCACTTCCAGTTTTAGTTCGCACAACAAGTTTGTACAGCATATTAGAAATAAAAATGTCGTTGAAGATATCTACCAAACAAGCTTTTAACACTACATATAAGGTACTATAATTTATTGTCTTTGCTGCCCAAAGATTTAGCATATATGATTTGTTTAGTCTTTAATTAAGGATATGTCATCCCCTGGTGCGGCTACAACAGTACAATGACAATGAGAAAGTAAGCCAGCCTGCCCGTAACATTTGAGAAGAAAGAATACCCAACGGACTGACTGACACTGCCTGCCAGACAACAACAATGTTTTTACCCATGCATATGACAAGTACTATATCTACTCTTATACGTCCTAACATTCAAGAGAGATCCAAAGCTTACAGATACATAGAGATTATTGTATCCACATCAGGGTACGGATCCAGATCCTAGCGATGGGATTATACTATTTTTCCTATGGTGGTGATGGGGTAGGTTGCCAGCCAGAGATGCCAGACACAGCAGCAGCATGCATGCATTAGGTCAATGAGGCATCAGAGATTCTTGGGAGATGCTTCGATTCTCCCACTAATGCATGCTGTTCATAGCACTTATTGGATCATTCGTTGCTTAGTCAATATATTTTCACCTGATTAATGAGGGATTTGATGACGACCATAAAAAATGCAGGGTTTGATGATTGAACTGCTTGTAGTTGTAGGGTTTGTATTCGGTTATGTGTAGGTTTTCAGATACACGGGCTGCATCGTACTAAATCTAATTGAATATAGATTGGACTTGGATTTCACATAACCGAAACGAATGCAGGGAAAACAAACAGTCCAGATGCAGTGCCTACCTTCTTGACGGAGGCCGACCAGGAGAGGGTGAGACCGAGGAAGACGATGAAGAAGAACGGGCCCCAAATATCCCAGTCGCGGAGCGCCTTGCCGGGGTCCTCGCGGAACGGGTTGGGGAAGACGACGAGCTTGAGGTTTAAGATGATGCGGGAGAGGTCGCGCTTGACGGTGCCCCAGACGGGATCAGTGAGCGTGTTGGGAGGGGGGCCGAACCAGTCGGCGGCGATGGGGATGGAGACGGAGCGGAGGGGAGCGGGGCGGAGGAGGACGCCGCCGCGGAGAACGGGGGGAGCTGTTGGGGCTTGGAGTTGGCTGGAGGGGGGAGTGGTGGGGAGTTGGAGTTGGGGATGGAGGCGCGCGGAGGGGAGGGAGGCCTCGCGGGGAGGACGGTGGCGGGGGAGGGGGCGGCGTGGATGAGGCTCTCGATCTCGTCCATGTCGGACAGCGCCGACGAGGAGTGGAGAGGGATGGCGTCGCCCTGAGGGTGGGAGTGCGACATGGCGGCGCGCGTTAGGGTTCCGGCAGGCGGTGGCTGGTGGCGAGATCTCGCCGTCGCGAGAGGGCTGCGGAGCGCGGACCAGTGAGCGAGGTGAGGGCGAAGGGAGGCGATCGAGGCGGGGAAGAAGCAACTGACGTAAGTGAGGCGGAACCGAACCGGTTGGCGAAATGGTCAGCCGTAACACTAGTCTTGTTTGGTGCGGTCGCAACATCCTATTCCTGATTCCTTAGCGTGCCAAACAAAAATTTTTTGGTCAGTTTGCGAAGGTACAAATTGAATAAATACTTTTCACCGCACTGATCGATTAAGGTTTTTTAAGTAAATTCAAAACGGACAAACATATATCTATCTTAATTAGTGTTCGACTATAACACTTAGTAAAAAACAAGGAATGCAACAGTGATATTTGTCCATATCCGCTCAACTTCATCTTTACCGTTCACTATCTTATCTCCTGTGTAAAAGTACAGATAGAACGGATAACTTTTGTCTCATAGAATGATCAAAGAATTTTGGAGCGAAATCGGAATGGATAAATGGGTTTTTCGGTACTATCTGTGTTCAACTTCGACTTAAGGAAAAAAAATTCCGGAAGAGAATACGAGATGAGCGATATCCATTCATATCCGCTCCGATTGCGCCCTAAACCGCTATTAGTAAATAGGACGACTTTGCCAATCAGGGGTCTTTCGCACCGTGTCTGTTATTTGTTGTTATTTGCAGCAGGCGACTCCCTCTCCCTTCTAGCTTTTGAAACTTCCAACAATGATCTGAAAAGGATTTAAATTTCACCGTGAAGACTTTCAACACAAGAAAAACGAAAACTTTCAACCAATAATGCAAGAAGATTTTGAGAACTGGATTTGAAATTTCAGCTAGAGCTTTATTTGCCAACAGGTGTTGGTGGTCCTGTCACGCCCTGAGAGCTAACTGATTTGGGACTCTGCAATTCGCTCGCTTCATCGATTTCGCGAAAACCCTCCTTGTTTTTCTTAAAAAAAACTCAGGTTCCAAGAATTTATGATGAGATCCTGGGCCGACAATTTTGCATGGGTTATCAGGAATTTATGAAGAAATCCTGCATGTCAGTTTTACATGAAGGCTCTAGGTCCTCGGGGTTCTCTCGGCAGTTTTACACGAAGGCTCGTGCGAAACCGCACAAACTCAAGCAAAGTGAGTGTGGCCGAAAATATCATTGGCGTTAGTACCTATTGACGAGTACCCATGCCATGGGTACCCCCATCAGCCCGGAAGCACGAACGGGCTGACCAACCACAGTGAAGGCCCAGCAACCGCCGGAAGGTACTTGGGCCGCGGGGAGCGAACCCGACTGCAGGCAGGCCGACTCGACGGTCGGCGGACTCCGATTCGGCGGTCGGTGGGCTCCGACCACCTAACATTGGAGCTCGCGGCAAGAAGCTCCACCACAAGACGAGCAGCCAGGCCCACGATGTCGCGGCCGCCTTGTGCGCGGCCCCTCGACATCCGTCCCGGGGTAGGCGGCTCCTGCCCCAGACTGTCAAAAGAGCCACCGAAGAATCCAAGCCCCCGTCCCGTCGCCGGGCACCCCGCAGAGGAGAACGCCCACGCCCCAGGCCCAGGCAAAGTCAATCGCCATTACAGCCACCGAGGCCGACAGAGCACCACGCGACACGCCACCCAGACAAAGATCGCGCAAGATCGCTCATCACAGAACCACCAACCTGCCTCGACGGGGCAGGGGTTGGTCGGACAAGACAGAAGCCAGACTTCAAGACGTGCAGGCCCCCTTCCTCGTAGTTTTCCCAACTCCCGTGTAACCTGCCTCCTCCGTCTATATAAGGAGGGGCAGGGCCCGAGAGGGAGGGGCGCGGAGAAAACAGTCTTCTAGGTAGCCTCAACTCCCTAGCGAAAACATCAAGGGGATCGGACAGCCGACCCTCCGCCTCGCTTGTACCCCCCTTGTTCATCACCCAAAGATCAATACACCCACGCCGAACGAACTGGAGTAGGGACATTCGGCCCGAACCAGTATACATCTTCTGACTCCTTGAGTCGACCATTCGGGGAGAGGGAGCGCGCGACCCCATCCGACCATAAATTCGTATTGCCGGTGCACGAAACACCGACACCTATCTTATTCAATTGTTATGATGACGTACACCACGTAGATGTTGATGGAGCTGTGCGAGAGGGGTGATCCACGTTGCCTTCCCAATTTTAGCTTTCATGGTGCTACGCATGCGCACAGATAACCATGGAAACTACGTAATCCCATCCAACAATAGTCTATAGACGGTTTTTTTTATTAAATATAAGTTTGTTCTTTTAGGGTATCGGGTGTTATGGGAGAAGGGACGTACCACTAACTTATAATTAAAAGCAGTAGAGAAGACGTGTGCTATGTAACATCGGTATGCATAGGAGGACTTTGCCTTTAGATAAAACCAACTAGAACAGGCTAGCGAAAGCGGACATACTACACTAGTCCGTCCATGTACACTCTACTCCTGCTCCTGCTTCCCCCGTCCCTCCAATGGTACCTCCCGGTGAGCCACCGGTCGGCTGCAAGCACCAGCTCCGATGCGGGCGGCAGCCTCCACCCTCTCGTGCTATTTCCCGGCCTAACCTGCCCCGACGCGGATGCGAGGCTCATGGATGCCTACGCGCCGTCGGCGCCATGCTTTCCTTCAGAAGGGATTTGGAGAGAAAATCCCTTTAGAAATAGATTCTCTCTTCAATCCCAGAGAGAAATCCCTTCGAGGGGATGCTGTTGAAGATAGTAGAAAATAAATAGAATGAATATAGGGAAGGGAATAGGAAAGGGAATGGAATAAAGGGAAATTGCTGGAGGTAGACTTACGACCTACGGCAAGGTCCTCCATTGCCTGGCCTGCCATCCAAAGTTTACTCTCGCTACTTTCAACGGCTCATGGGGCTCGCCGAGAATGCAAGCAAGAAGAACGGAGACAAGCCGATCATCCTCTTTGGGCACAGCTTTGGTGGGTTTTGGTCGCCCTCGGGTTCGTCAGGAACACTCCGTTGCCGTGGCGAAACAAGTTCATCAAGCACCTAGCTCATCATGGTCGCCGTAGGGCCTGGGGGCGTAGTCGCGCCGATCGTACGACACCGCAGAGCTGCTTACCGCCGTCGGTTTCGCAGACGGCGTCGCGCCTTTCAGGAAGCGAGAGCTCCCGAAGACGAGGTGTTTTTCAGGCTCCGATGGTGCCACTGACGTATGTCAATGGGGTGGGCGTTCCGACCTTAGAGCAACTGGTGTACTGGGACTCTGGGAGCATGATTTCGATGTACCACCGGAAGTTGTGAATGGTGACGGCGATGGTATGATCAATTTGATTACCATGATGGCATTTGAGAAGAAAATAGGTGAGCAGCCGGGCCAGAAGGAACGCTTCAAGTCCGTCAAAATTGCTAAGGTTGGGCACGGTGTACTTGTTACGGCACTGAAGAAAATCATCGATGAAATTCTAGAAGCAAATCGATAGAATATAAATGATTTCCGCTTGCGGAGAAAATCATATATCTTTTACTGAACTATCAGCGTGGCCACTTGAGCATTTGCGCGGCTATTTGCACCAAAATTTGACGTATATGGAAATATCGGTCCAATAAAAAGAAAGGATTTGATGGGCACACGTCGGGTAGAATTTAGAAACTAAAGATTGAACCGTGGCCAATACGGATTGAGTTGCCGTGTCCATGAGGGACTCGGATTGGTTGAGGCATATAAAAGAATGCTTGAGCCAGCAGGAGAAAGGACCCAATCAACACAATCACAAACATCCTTTTACAATTTCCGTTTTTTTTTCTAGTTTGTAAAGCTTTCCTCTGTAAGCCGATTTCATCTCAGGTTTGGTTTGCTTTGTTTTGTTGCGCATCGCCTCTCAAAGCCAATCTAACTTTACCCTAGGATTAGCCTTATGTTTGCACCAAAATTTGGCAATGCTGATCTCGTGGAGACCAATTTTGATAAGGGATATGTCGGCTATAGCAAGTTGATACCGTTTCGGATTGGAGGACCGTGATTCAAAGGAAACTGAGTCCGATACGGGTAAGATAAGAGATTGTGTCGGATACGATCGGATTTAACATGGTAAGTAGAGATTGAGGCCGATACGGGTGATTAAAGAGACCGAGGATGATACGTTCATGCCGAGTGCTATATAAGAGGACTAGAGGCGAGAAGGAAAAGGCGTCCAGAGCCAACCCACAAACACGCTTTACTTTTCCCTTATTTTCCTGTCAACTAGGAGTAGCCACTTTAGTTTGTAATCTTTCATCTGTAATACTCTTTGATCAATCAAGTTGCGCATCGGTGGTTATTGATCATTGTTGTTTTACACCATACTTGGGTTCGTCTTTTCTCCGATTTTGCTGCGCATCGTCTTCTTCGGGAAGAAACGTCCTATTTACCCTCATCTGGTCGATCTCATCGGATTGATTAGATTTATCGTTCGGCTATCTGCGTCGGCTTGTATTGGCCGGCAAAGATTCAAGTTTTACCAGATTTCTAGATCGGTTCTTCCGGCTGATACATCGACGTATCGTCTAGCCGATTGCGCCACTAGATTTCTAGATCGGATCCTCTAACCGATCTGTTGACGTACCCTCTTGCCGATTACAGGATCAAATCGGCTGGCACGCCTTGCAAACCCGGCGTTTGTCTCGTATGTTCGAAGCTAGGAACCATGCCTCACGTTTTTAGCGCGAACATATTTTGGCACGCCCAGTGGGACCAGAAAATCAAAATGTCATCAACCGATAAGCCTGCGATTACCGCCGATATCAATGCGGATGCTATAATCGCGCCTCAAATGGCCGATTTGACCCCCCAGCAGCGGAAAGAGATTGAAGATCGAAAGGCGGCTTTGGAAGAAATGATGCTACGGTGCTTCCAGAAAACACGCCGTGGCGTTACTCAAAAGACCGCACTCCCAAGTATCAATCCTATCGGTGATTGATCATCTGAAACGGTAAGCCGATACGCACCTGCTCAAGTCGATTTATCAAATATGATTGAGCAATCTGTGCATCACGCACTAATTAACCAGTCATCGGCTCTAGTATCTACGTTGAAACCGATGATAGAAAATAGTGTGAAAGCAATTGCTCAGGAATTGGCTGTGTCCGGAAGCCTACTAGATCCATTACAAACCCTCCCTACATACCCAGTGTATTCCATGACGCCTAACACCAATACAGTAAACGTGTCGGCACAAACACCTGTCATGATGCCGATTCAGCCTACTGTTTTGAAACCTAGTTCACAGAAAGGTGGATTTACACACTACCATGGGCACACAGATGGGGCAAAAATGAGCATACCTATTCCATCAAACGGACCCTCTAGTAGCGTTGGTCTATCGGCTTCTCAGCCGATTGAAACAGATCAGGTTCCACAATCACGGGGAGCCGCAGCTATAAATCAAGTACCATATAGGGTAGTGCCATACGTTGAACCTCTCGCACCGGTACCCGATACGTTGATTTTTAGAAATCACGATTATGATCAAGTACCAAGACCCCCTGTAGCGCGATTTGGACAAAGACCCGAGTTCGCACTCGGTGGGCAGGGCGTAAACAATGAAAATTGGCAGTGGCCGGTTGCACCGCAAGCCGACAATGTCAATTGGGCAGAACAAATTGCTAATGTTTTGAGAGAGCAATTCGGCTTACAGCCCAAAGGAAGGGTAATCGGCTACAGGAAGCCGTATCCCGATTACATAGATCGTATGCCATACCCACACAACTTTAGAATACCAGATTTCGCTAAATTTTCGGGTGATGATTATGTTACCACCATTGTCAGGGAGCCGCCCAGATCGTCCTCGAGTTGTTGGATGAACAGTCACTCCCATCGGATTTGGATCCTAGCAACGAATCACCGAAGGTGATCTCAGTGCTAACACCCAAGCCCGATCGAGACAACTCCAAGAAACATCCTAACAATTCGACAACCATCCCGGTATTCCCCCGGTATGCGACCCGAACTCGGATTTAGAAACTAAAGAAACTAAAGATTTAGAAACTAAAGAAACATCCTAAAAAGAAAGGATTTGATGGGCACACGTCGGGTAGAATTTAGAAACTAAAGATTGAACCGTGGCCAATACGGATTGAGTTGCCGTGTCCATGAGGGACTCGGATCGGCTGAGACGTATAAAAGGATGCTTGAGCCAGCAGGAGAAAGGACCCAATCAACACAATCACAAACATCCTTTTACAATTTCCGTTTTTTTTCTTTTCTAATTTGTAAAGCTTTCCTCTGTAAGTCGACGAGATCAATAAAAAGTTGCGCATCGCCGATTTGTTGATTTCGCCGATTTCGTCTGAGGTTTGGTTTGCTTTGTTTTGTTGCGCATCGCCTCTCAAAGCCAATCTAACTTTACCCTAGGATTAGCCTTGATCGGCCAATCTAGTTACACCCTGATTAGCTTTTAGCCGACTAGAGTTACGCCGATAACTACTCGCTATCGGCTTCGATTGACTTTACGACTTTTTACCTTGTCAATTACATGTCAAATTGACTGGCACGCTTGAACCCGGTGTTCGGTCGGTGTGTTTGAAGTTGAAAACCCTACTTCAAGTTTTTAGCATCAACAGCGGCTAAATTTCTTTTAAAGTTCATAGTACCAAATGATATAATTTAAATCCTTGATAATATATTAATGTATTTTATAAGCTATTTAGATTTTTAAGACATCATAAGCATTAGAAACAACAATGGAAGCTAGAAGGAAAATTCAACTTGAGAACGTAATTGAAGTATAAGCTTTGATGAAAAAAATCATTGAGCATAGTAAATTGATAGGTTCTTAGAAACGTAGCAACTTTTCAACTTGCATAGATCATGTAGCTATATATCCCTATTTTTTCTCCATCAATAACCCTTTTTTAAAATATATGCATCACGTGTACCTATATGTAATCTCAAGCAATACGTTGATTATTTTATATGGTATTAGAGTACATTGCTCACGTATACACCGATGCATTATGAGCGACTTACTTTGAGCCTATTCTATACTGTAGTGACATCTCTACTATGAGCTTTTTGCTCCTTGTTTTGATTCATACGATAAATCCATAAATAGCTTAAATTCAGAATAAAAAATAAAATAAAATAAAATAAAATAATACCAATTGGATTAGTATACGATTCAAACCTAAAACTATACAAAAAAAAACTCTGTGTTATGTATGATCCAACAACATGCAAATTTGAAATAAAAATCAAAGGATAGTTAGCAATCTATTAGAAAATTAGTAATTTAATTTTCATATGAACATAAAATAAAACTGAAATTCATAACAAAAAATTATTGAAAATTAGTAGTTACATTTTATACGAATTCCAAACTAAAAAAACTAAAATTTGAAATAAAATAAAAATAACAATTTAATTTCCATATAATTAAAAGAAAGACAAAATGTCAAGATATTGCCTCATAGAGAAGCGATATCTAGAGGCATTACGTCAGACATGAGAACAATGTCGCGCTACTCATCAGAGTCATTGAAGAAGAAGGACAAAGTCGAGGGAGCCAAAAGCCTCGACGACGAGTGGTGATCATTTGCATTGTTGAAGAAGTTAGTACCAAAAAAAGCTTGAAGTTAGTCACAATCTGGACCGCTTGTGTCAGATCGAACAGCGGCGACTACGCAAATGAAGTCGACGGTGGTGGCGGACACGTGGCACAATCTGAACCATCTACGAGGGATCCGATAGCCATAGTTGACAACGATGATAATGACGATGGAGTGACATGCGGCGCATGGACGCAACCTCCACGTGTAGAGATCTCACCCGATCACTACCAAATCCGATGGCTGACGTTGAAGGCGAGGAACATCGATGGCGCGGTGGTGGGGTTCTCATCGGACTTGGGGACAAAGACCACGACGATGACATTTTGGCAACGGATTGGCTTCGAGTCTTCATGGATCTAAAGCGATGCGACATGATGACCTCGGCTTAGGGCACGGACACGGCGGAGTAACGACGGACGACGAACAATAGATGAAAAACCTCAGTAGCATAAGTGACCAACTCCGGCGAGCGAATTACGGTGGCACTAGGGAGTCTCATGCGTAGATACCTAGGGCAAATGTGTGCATGGAATTGGCAAACCTTGGACGGGGGTCGGTCGCATAAAATAGGGTATCAGCTTCCATGTATCGTGTGGCAAAACACAGAGAATTGCTGCGGCAGCAGGATCTAACTCATGTACAATGAGGTGACATAGCGACATCACAGTTGTCCACGTGTCACGTGATCAACGGTTCGCACGCTCATATCCACACGGCTTGATCTTGACCACGTGATCAAGATCGAACAGTTAGGTTCTAGGGCTAGGGTTTGCGGCGGCGGCAGGTTGGGCTGAGGTTGGTCGGCGCGGGGAAATGATCTGGCCCAAATAGGTTTTGGCCGAAATGGCTATTTAAGCATTTTCTGAGTTTTCTTAATTAAAATACCTCTAGAAATTAAATTAAGCCAAATAAAATAGTCAAACTATCTAAAAAATTCAAAAAAAAAATATTTTGAGACATTTGGAACTCAAATGAATGTTTTTAACCAAAGTTTATTTAAAATGTTCAAATATTTAAATAAATTTTCACAAAGGCTTAACTCAAAAAAATATTTAAAATAATTCCAATCAATTCCAAAAAATTCTCAAAAATATAAAATTCACATTAAATCCATAAGATAAAAAATTGGAATGTTACAAAAACCTTCACGTCTACCATGTATTCCCTTCTACTTCATGTCCATCACCTCATATGAACTAGAATAGTGCATTTCTTGAGTCATCGCTCTTATAACTAGAATCTTAACATTCTAGTCTTTTAAATGTATTTTTGACTCAAACAATTCAATCAAATGTGATTCTCATCCTATTTGGGTTTGTTTTGCTCAAAAGTTATTTTTCAAGCTCCTAAAATCCTAACTTCATTAAAAACTAGTTTAACTTGTGCACTTGAGGGTTTTTTCTCTTGGAAGTGCTCATATATAATATTCTCTACTATTTGAAATCATATGAGTCATTTTCAAATTTTAGTTCTATTGTTTTTGGCAGTTTCAGCCAAAGCCGGTAGTACCGACACCAATTCTGTGGTACCTCCGGATGTCGGTAGTACTAACTCAATAGAAGCGGTAGTATCGCATTTATCGGGTGGGGCCATTTTGAGCGGTTTTGGGGTTTTTTCCTTTCCTTCTCTCTCTTCCCAGAGCAACCACTCACCCCTCCTTTTATCCTCTCATGCACTCCTCTGCTCTCTCTCTCTCTCCCTCCCTCCCTCCCTCCCTCCCCTGTGCGCATCCCCATTCCACAAATCTTCGTTTTTTTCCGTCGAATCTCATCTATCTCATTTCATTCTCTTCTCCTAGCTCTTCTCCTCTAAAGGTGACAGTCTTTTTTCTCTATTTCATATTTCCTTGCATTCTAGGTCATTTCTTGCACACGTTTAGGGCTTATGTCAATGTGGCTTAAGAAAGCAGAATTTTTGTTGAAATGGATTTGTAGAAATGACATGTTGGTTCATACACTTGAATTCCAACCACTTTTTATAGAACCAACTTAATCTCTTTATTGATTTCTTGAAACCCTAGCTTACTCAGTTAGAAAAATTGGTACTACCACTATTCTCTCAGCGATAGCTCTGAGAGTCGGTACTATCACAGTTTATGCGGTGGTAGCACCGGACCTCGATACTACCAACTCCTTGAGAGCGGTACTACCGACTTCTCTAACTGAGCAGAGTTTCAAAATTTAAATTTGCCACATTGACATCACAACTCAAAAATGTTGCCTCTTTCTCTATCCATCCTTGCTTATCTTAACTATATACTTGTATCTCAGTTGCGATGCCGAGGACCAAAACTACCTCAAAGGTGAAGGCACCTCATGGAAGCGGTGCAATTCGCAAGTCCACTCACATCTCCGAGGTACCTGTAGGAATCCCGTCCAGTGACAGTGACAGTGACAGTGAGGATACATTCACTGTGCAAATGAGGGACAGAGATGCACGGAGGGTCATTCAAGATGTGCTGGCAGGAGGAGCTCAATCTAGCAAGGGCAAGGGCCCTACGGTTGAGTCCTAACATGAGGAGGAGGAAGGGATTGAGGTTGAATCTAAGAGTGAACAAGAAGAATAAGAGGAAAGTCAGGCGAAGGTACAGCTTCCTGAGAATAGAGTTTGGAGCAATCTTAGCCAAATCAAATGCGATGATTATTTTTCTTTGAGGGATCAAAATCAATACTCCAAGCCCGAGAGCTCCACGGAGGACAGGTTTTATACAACATTCCAACAGAAGGTTTACTATGAGATCTATAAGGAGAATGAGTTTGCTGAGTAGAAGCGGATGTTATAATATTTTAATGCATTTTATCCTGTTTATTACCTATTGTGATTGTTAAGCATGTGTTTATTCTTTGTTTGTCTATAAATATCATGCTTCCTCGGATCACAAGTATAGAGGAAACTCTGTCAAAATTTCTAAAAATATTCAAAATGTGCATAATCACCACTCATTATCTATATGCACATATTCAGGGGGAGTTTTCAATTATATGTTTTTGCTTTAATAGGATTTTACTTCAATTTTCATCCACTCAAGCACAAATGAAGTAAAATGTTATTTAAAGAAAATCCAAGGGTATACATTTTGTCTCAAACTAAATGTGTACTCAAAATCATTTCAGGCAAAATTATTTGTTGAGATTGTCATCAATTACCAAAAAGGGAGAGATTGAAGCATCTAGGCCCCTAATTTATTTAGTTTTTGGTAATTAATGATAATCATGTTAAAGGACTAACAATTTCTCTTAAGTTTGTGAGAATAGATTGGTCTGCATTGCGGCATAAATCTTGTGAGCCAAAGGGTTCAAGATGAGAAGACTAAAGGCTTGAAGTCAAGGTATATTTGTAGTTAGGACCCTTTTATTATGTATTTTTACCAATCTTGTAGTTAGGAGAAAAAGAACGGTTTACTAGGATAGATGCCGTACTATTAAAGAGGACTAATGCCAAGTAGTTTGATCTTGATCAAAGCTAATTGGCTCAAAACTTTTCTTAAAAAATCATCACTAGTTGCATCTAGTCTTGGCTTTAAAAGTCACCTTGCATTCTCTAAATTTTTCCGGTAGTGTCGTAGTATAAAACGCGGTAGTACCGCAAGGCGGTAAGTATATTCCAGAGAGAGACCTTTCTGTGCTCAACCTTTTCTCTCTGGGCCGGAAGTACTGCGGTGCAAAATGCGGTACTACCGCTTGACAGTAGCACCGAGCCTTGAGCGGTGGTTATTTAACAGA
Source organism: Rhipidocladum racemiflorum (assembly GCA_036346355.1). Lineage (NCBI taxonomy): Eukaryota > Viridiplantae > Streptophyta > Magnoliopsida > Poales > Poaceae > Rhipidocladum > Rhipidocladum racemiflorum. The sequence goes on along the minus strand of CM070578.1, from coordinate 10,398,545 downwards.
AGCACTCCTTTTTGCGATTTTTCTGTAGCCGAAACTACCGCAGTTCAAAAAGCGATACTACCGAAGGTCGGTAGTACTGCAAAAGTTGAGCAGTGGTTATTTTATAGAAAGGGATGTTTTTGGCATTTTTTTGTATTTTGATCACCAGTACTACCGCCGTGTAATAGCCAGTACTACCAGGATTCGGTAGTACAGGTACTCATTTTATAGTGAGGGCCTATTTTTGAGCTGATCGCACTTCAAAAGTTAGTACTACCACACATTGCACGTCGGTAGTATCGAATTTCCTGTAACAATTATTAACTACCACATTTAATGCTCTTACTTGACCATTGGGCATGGGGTGATACTACCAGGATTTGCACGCCGATAGTACCGCAAATACTGAATTTTTTAGAGATTTCTCCCCAGTAGTTTGATTTGTTGGTGGGAGCTATAAATACCCCCACACCTGCATTTATAGAGCTGCTTGGACACTCATTGATGATATTTGAGCTCCAGCAAGTCTCTTTTATCTCTTGTGCATTCATTTCATTCCTTTAGAGAGTTATGAGCATTCAAGTGTGATTTTCATTGATTGAGCAATAAGAAACTTGATTCAACCTCAAGCAAGTGTCATCACTTCATTCTCTTGGAGGCGGGAGAACCGGTGACCTTCTCAAAGGAGCTTGTGAGAAGGCTCAGTGTGTGTCAAGGCAAGGAGCTCGCCTACCTGAAGCGGGGAAGAGCTACCGATAGTGATCGAGGGAAGGCTCATTTGCGCAAGGAGCCGACTTGAGTGGATCAAGCTCCCTCAATGTGGATTAGGGGAGTCCGGCAAGTCTCCGAGATCACGGGAAAAATCTTGGTGTCATTCTCTCTTGTGGTTTGCTTTTTATTATTTAGTTGTGCAAGTTATATTCCTAGTGTACTTAGTGATTGTTCTTTGTTCTAGGATTGTAAAATTTGCTTGACTTAGATTGTTGGTACACTTAGCAAAACGTAGAGCTTATAGGCCTTAATTACTAAAATTCTCAATTATAGTTTTACTATTTAATTTATTGTAATTAGAGCCGAGAATTTTAAAAACCTCCTATTCACCCCCTCTAGTCGGCTATCCTTGATCCTACACCTCCATTCCCTTACACCACAACTAGAGGGTGTCATCGCCAAAGAAGATAGGTCGCCTCTAACTCGCTTTCGCCTTGCTATCCACATACCAGGACTGACATGACTCCTCAGTGCTCACCATCACCACCTTTGATTGATCCTATCACTGGAGAACTCGCGCACCAACCTCCCCTCTTTCCATGTCGGTCGTGTTCATCACGCTCATGTTCCAATAATCTCCAAGCCTATATGTACACACCATCACCACTCTTAGCTCCCCTGCTATGTATTCTATGCCATGCTCGTTCTACCTTAGCAAAATGGCCTCCTGAGCTCACCGTCGTCCATGGTCGAGCCATCTGCTAACCTTCTTTCCTCACCGCTGCTTGCGCCAATGGCCTCTCTGCTAAAATCGCATGCATGTTATCTTCCACCTCCACACTATCTCATAATCACCTTTAATTCCCCAAAGTTGGCAACATTGTGGCCACTATCTTCGCCATCGACGACATGTTTTGCCCACTCCAAACCGATTCAGGCTGAGTTAGGTTGATTTTGGCATAGTTACACCGACTCTCTACCTTCCAGACCAATTTTGACATATTCTTGGCCGGTTTTGCATGGTACAATCCCTATATAGTACTGTCGCATCTCTGTTTGTTCCAATGATGCCACTCTAACACTTTTCATCTCCCCCTACATCACTTTGTTCTTTCAGAGTTTATGTTTTTGCTTTAAAATTCATATTGTTGTCAAGTCGGATTCGAAAGCATAGCATGCAAAATGTTCATTTGGTGTTATTTGGTTGCATTTGTTAGGTGTCGAGGTAGGGCCAACAAGAGCAAAATAGGAGGCAGGAGGAGCTAAAGGAGTGTTCAATGACTTTGAGCAAGAAGACAAGTCATGTCCTTTACCATATTGAACTCATATGCTGTTAGCATGTTCATTATCTTATTGTTGTACAAATTATTTCAAGCTTTGTTAATTTGGTATGAACTACCTTTGAAACGAACGGGGTAGTAGTAGTTAATTCCTATTTGATAGTGTTGCCATCTTTGTTAATCTTGAGCCCTATTCACCTTGAAAAACTTAGTATGACTAGGTTAATATAATAATTCAGTTGGTAATAACCACATCGTAGTTAGAGTCATGACATACTTGTTTCATATAGTATATGCAACGGTTGCTTTACGAAAATGGTAAACGCCAAGGCCAAGGATGGATGCTAGAGGTGAGTTCCTTGTGAACGGGGATGTGGTTGCTCTTGCCCAAAGCACATAATGACTACAAAACTTTTGCTAGGATTGAATGACATAGCTCTCGCTTATCCATGTGATGGTTCATTCAAACTTGAATGTGTGTTGTTTTATCTAAATGATGTTTCCGCAAGCATATGCTTATTACTAGTATACCTTTGTGGTGATAGCTATCGTAGTTTGGCCTCTGTGCCACCAGTTGAACTCAGCAGCAGTAGATCCTGTTTGGCAATGAACAGTTCGGCTTGCCTAGCCCAGCAGGTCCCCGTGTGTCAAAATGGACAAATCATTTACTGAGGCGGAAACTAGTGTAGCAAAATAATATCTCGTTCTTGGTACCTCATCCTTGATCTGGTTGTGGCATCACAAGGGTAAAGCGGTACACTCCGCAGAGGTTAATTTAAGTGTCGATACACCGTGCTTCCGGTTAATGAAGTGTGTTGATGGGTCATACCAGATATGATGGCATATGTAGAAGCTCTAATATTTAAAATGTGGATATGGTGATCATGTCGTTATCATCGCTCAATAACAACCCTTATAAGATGTTTTACTCTATATAACTATGAAATTGTGTCTTTGCAAAGCTATAAAGAAGATAAGTAGTGGGCCATAGATTGCACCATGACATTCCCTTTGGATAGCCACATGTATATAGTTAATAACATTACCATGTAGCTTGTTGTGTACGTAAATACTCACGCTTGCATATTAAAATTCAGCAGAGAATCCAGATCCTCAGGATGAGGGTCCTTACTATGAAGTATATCAAGAAGACAAGAATAGTGATGGTTTTGTTTTCTAGGTCACTCTTACGCTCACGCTTACTTGTAGGCGTAGTTGAGAGTTTTACATGTATGCTAAGTAAGCCGGTTGGGGGTCGTAGGACTTGTAAAACTTGGCCTAAGGTCCTACTTTCCACTGTATATATGAACTTTGTTATGTTTAAAAACTTGAAGCAGGTTTGAAGTCATATCTATGTACAATTAGTTTCCTAGACAGTTATGCGAGCGTGGGGCACTGACTTGCAAATCTTCGGGTATCCCCATAGCTGCTACATTGTATTTAGCCCATGTGGAATTGCCACGCTTGCACCCAAGGACTTGGAGAGGGGATTTAATTGATGGCAATTTTGTAAGGGAACGACTAGGAATCAGACGCCTAATGGTAAGCTTCCCATCATACGCGCCAGCGCAACGTCGCTAAACAATATGTGCAATAATTGTAATCAACATATACAACAAAATATGAAAAAGAAGTGTAATGTTCTAAATCTTTTTTTGGAAAACTATAAAAATCCTCACTGAAAATTGGATTCCCCATCCAATAAAACCTATAAAATAATGTTTTTCCTCAACAAAATAAAAAAAATACTTATTGAGACAAAAATTACTCTTTTGCAACAAATCAAAAACATGTTTACAACAAAAGAACTCTTACAGTAACATTTGAAAAAACCATATTGCAAATAAAAAGACTCTTATACAACAAATCAAAAACTAAACACAATATGCTGGAACCTGAACATGATCCCCAAATCAAAATCAAGTAAAAGCTACACCAGCGACGACAACAACGGTTCTCCACGGCACTCGCTCAAGGATGTGTGCCATCACGCTGTGATTGCCGATGCCGATGAAGCCTCCTCGAGGATGGCCATTAGCCCCGCTTGGTGGGGTCTTCGTCGACGTGCGACGCGCATCACACCACCCCTCTTCAGTCTCCTCCCCCTCTCCCGGGAGTGTGCCCGCCACGATGGCGTCGTTGGTGCCCTTCATCATCTCCACGAACGATAGCCCCGAGTGCGTATGCACACCGTCGTGCCGCCGTGGCAGAGGCCAAGGGAGCTCAACGCCGAGGCGGGGAGCAACAAGGAGCACAAGCATAGGCTTTGCCTTCTCTCCACCAGTGCTAATGCCGGCATCGTCGGTATCCCTATGTTGCCGCACACGTCCCCTCTAGCTGGAGCACCCCATTGCCAGATGGGGATTGGATAAGGTTTGGGATTAGCGGTTGGCGGAGCGTCTGTGTGGTGTTGACGTGACCATACGGGACTGGGGGAGACATCTGACTTGAATAGTTTATATTGTAAGTACATGCCGTAGCAATTCTCTATTTTTAATCAACAATATTCTGCCACTATCTATGTTATACGCAGTCCACTTCGAACGCACATTGTCATGGTGAGGCACCACTGCCATTGATCTGATTCAAGGTAGCAACAAGCCAACAAACCTTAGCGTGCACATTTGGCAATCCCAAAGCAACACTGAAGCCACCCCCGGGCCCCGACGAATACCCCCTCAAACTGAACATTCTACGCTAATGATTTCCAATGGGGCCGCCGGATCGAACGAGACGTCCCGGCCGGGAAACCCAACTCAATCATCAAGCAGCCCCACCGAAGCCGCCGTTCGCCAATCACCACAAACTCACACGGTCGCATGTCAATGGTACATAAGGGTCTATTTATTTTTGCTTTTGATTCTGAATTCTAAGCTCAAAAACTGAATAAAAAACAAACAGTTCGATTCTAATAATCGATTCTCACAATTCAACCCACCTATATATACTAGAATCCACGATACACTTTATATGTACTTTTAGAGTTCAATTTTTAAAGAATCAACTTCTCTACTGTCATAATCTAAAATTAGTTTTAAAAAATAATAAATAAATAAACAGACTCTAAATCTCACGCGGGCAGGTGGCACCATGGTTAACAAAATCGATCCGGCGATTTTCGGATGAACAGCAATTTTCGATAATCGCCAAAATCGAGTTGAAAATCGACCGAAAATCATTAAAAATCGGATAAATTCAAAAACCAAATTTTTTCAAAAATAAAATTCAAAAATCGTCGATTTTCGTGGAAAATCGACGACCTTGTTGATTTTTTTGTGCAATCGATTTTTAGTAGCGATTTTTGACGAAAATCAACCGATTTCCACCTATTTTCGACTGATTTTTGACGCGTAAATTTTTTCGAAAATCAATCCAAACGCACCAGGCACCACGGACGGACCCTCCCAAAGAGTCGCCGTCGCCGTCTCCGAACCCAACGGCCGCTTCGACTTCGTTCGTTTCGTTTCCCCTCGAGAGCTTTCCTTTCCAACCACCACTGCCCTGCCCTTCCCCCGAAACCTTCCGACTCCGCGAGCCCAAAAGAAAACAAGCCAATGAAACGATAAAACAAACAGCTCAACAGAGAGAGAGAGAGAGAGAGAGAGAGAGAGAGAGAGCCGCCCCAGCCGCTGGGTGGTGACCGGACCGGAGGAGCGGGGCCGCAAGCGCATGGCGTCGTCGCGGGTGATGGCGTCGTCGTCCCCGCCGCAGCCGCCCGCCTCCTCCGATCTCCCGCGGTTCAGGAGCGGGAGCGGCATCGGATCCATGAACATGGACGACATCCTCCGCAACATATACGGCGAGGCGCCCCCGCCGGGCGCCGGGGACTCCCCGGCGGAGCCCTCCCCCGCGCCGGAGGTCGCCGCCCGGCGGACGGCGGAGGAGGTGTGGAAGGAGATCTCCGCCGCCGGAGGGCTATCCGCTCCCGCCCCCGCCGGCGGTTGTGCTGGAGGCGGGGGTGGCGCGGCCGAGATGACGCTGGAGGATTTCCTGGCGAGGGAGGATGACGCTAGGGTTACAGGGGTGGAGGGGAAGATGGCGGTGGGGTTTCCTGATGGGGCCGAGGGCGCGGCGGGAGTAGGACGAGGCGCCGGCGGGAGGGGGAGGAAGCGGGCGCTAGTGGATCCGATGGACCGCGCTGCGATGAAGCGGCAGAAGCGTATGATCAAGAACCGCGAGTCCGCGGCGAGGTCCAGGGAGAGGAAGCAGGTTGGATAAAATGTCTCGGTGTGCAGAATTTGATGCTTTGTGCAGGCTTTGACTTGTTTGCCTTGCACAATTGAGTGGGAAATTTGATGCTTTCGTTTGGTTTCCAATGTAGGCGTACATCGCAGAGCTGGAGGCACAGGTCACACAGCTCGAGGAGGAACATGCACAGCTGTTACGAGAACAGGCAGAACAGGTACGATTCTTGGTTCTGCCATAGTTTGGAGACAAAGTTGTGAAATGCTGCCATGAAGTATGCATGCTGCGACAGCTTATACTTATTTTCCATAGTTTGCTGTCAGAACAGTTTGGTAGACAACTAGTGATTCCATTATACTCCCTCTGTCCCACAAAGAGTGCATTTCTAGTGTTTAAATTTTGTCCCACAAAGAATGCATTTCTAGTCCGTAGGGCCCAGCTGTAAGTGTATGTATGCTCATTTATGTGCTTGTGGAAACCGAAGCACCAGCATGCTTGTGTATAGAGTAATGAGGGTCACATTAGTCATTTACCTTGCACACTAATCTGTCTTAAAAATCCTAGAAATGCACTCTTTGTGGGACAGAGGGAGTATTGTTTAAATAGAACACGAGGGCACATCTAAAAGAGTTGGGGCGAAAAAGATAGGCAATGGTAAAATTTTGTGCACTTCGGGCTGCTGTTCAAAACATAAAATTCTTGGGCACCTTGATTGGTGGTACTATGCACCCGCTAATGTTTGTAGTTGGGAATAATTGCTGATTTGCCCTGTAGTTGATGTAGGTTCAATGTCAGATCCATGATCATTCCAAAAGGAACAGAAACTGTATATATAATCCAGTACCAAATACGCTAATGCTTTCGCATGACCAAGTACAATAAGCTGGTCTATAGGTTTTTGCACAAAATTTAGGATATGAAGTGCGAGATAGCTTAGAAGGATGAATTTTGTTATCATTGCATTCGGAGACTTTCGTCTGGATTCTTTTCTTTTTGTAGCATTAAGAATTATTTAGCGAAAACATGTGGCCACCGGAGAACCAAGTCTAGTCAGTATGTTATGCATTTGTCAGTAGTGAAATATCTGAAAATTGGTCTGTGTTGCATTTGTATTATGTTGTGACACCATATTTTTTGTTGATTCATTTGTCATAGTTTGACCTCTTTGTTCCTTGGTGCGTCATCACCAGGATGACCCGTGAAATTATGTGTAAAAGTTTGTTTTTGAACAAATTGCCTGAACTTTTAAAACAGCCCGCAGTTTTTGCATGTGCTTGGCTGTCTATATGTGCTTGTCTCTTACCTTTGGCTATATGGCCTTCCACTCAAGTGATGTTATTTTTCCATTGATGTTTTGCAGGAGGAGCAAAACCAAAAGAGACTTAAGGAGGTAAGTTTTGTTGGCTTATACAGATGTACTTTAGACTTAGTAACTTTCTATAATATGTATGGAGCACAATGCCATAACTATTTGTTTGAAGATTTCATTCTAGTCGAGACATCTGATTAAGTTATGCATGTGTTTTCGTATCTGAACTCATGATATGGTTTCCCATGATTTTAGTGAGAAACAACAGGTTTTTTTGTGTGCAAAGCACAATAATTCTTTGTTCCATCATTTGAAAGCATTTGTTGCAAACTGTTTAGGTCTCTTCCTTGTTTTTGTGGCCATTTAAAGAACTTATTTTTCTTAGGGAAAATTCGGTTTTTGTCACTTATTTTGCATTGCTTTTTGTATAATTGATTACGATGCCGTTGTATTAAAAATTCCTTTGGAAAATGCCATTCTGACAAAGTCAATGCCCATTGACTGAGTGCAAAGGACTCTTTTGCCCTTCCAAACATGTCAAATTTTCAATCAAATGCCATGGAGGAGGACCTCAGCCTCAGGTCACGCCGCCTCCGCTGTAGAGATTTTACTTCAATGTGGACGGGATTAGGGACTGCCTTGCTGGATCATAATATGGAGATAATATTGGGAAGAAAGGGGATGGACAATTCTGGAATTTCGATAAAAAAGTAAGCTAATAGTGGCAAAATCCAAAGAAATTTATGATTATAGTGGCATAGAACCAATTAGGCAAAAAGCAATGGCAAAAACAAAAACTGTAAAACAACCGGTGGCAAAAACCGAAATTTTCCTTTTTCTTGGGGTGCTTAACATGGTTATAGGTGTTTGTTACATTAATAGTCGGATTGTGAGTTGTGACAGTATGGATTGTTATCTGAACAACGTATGTCAACACGTTTTGTTTGCTTATTTCCTTTGTCCTTTTGTTCTCCATAGGCCATCAAGATATATACATGCATATAATTTTGTTATTTAAAAAAATGGTCCGGCCTGCAATTCTGACAACTATGTCGCACCACAACACCGCTTGTCAAGTCGAAGCACTATTATATGTGTTATCATCTTATCTTCTCACTATCATGGGGGTGAAGAGTGCTTTCTAGACGGTTCATGTGCCCGAGTAGGTAAGAAAAACAAAATTGATATCACATCTTGTACATGAAGAATAGCAAGCTTCTATTAAATCCGTTATATGGGGCTGTTTGGTTTGTTACCAATGCTTGCCAATACTTGCCATGCCAAATATTGGTAATGTTGACTAAATTTGGCAAGCATTTGGTTTGCAACCAAACTTTGGCTAGATTCTTTTCTCCATTGCCATGCCAAATTTTTCTAGTTCATTTTCTTGCCAATAGTTGGCCAAACTTTGGCTAGCCAATTCTTGGCAAGGTTGAACTTGGCAATTTTGGCTTCAAACCAAACAGCCCCTATAACTTTTGCAGCTCTTGCAATTACTGCGCATTAAGGTTTTCAAATAACAAATTTGAACATGATGTAGAGTCAACAGTTTATTCTCCATGTTCACACTGTCGAGTGATTTTTCATAATTTTTTATTTCGTTACTAAATCTACTGCTTATTAGTACTACAGTGGTAGGTGACTAAGTATATTTAAACATTGTAGTTGTTTTTTGCTTCATTTCTCAGAAGTTCTATTTGTTTATGCAGCTCAAGGAACAAGCCATTGCAGTTATCATAAGGAAAAAACCATCACAAGATCTTAGAAGAACCAAGTCAATGGAATGGTAGAAGTAATCGAAGCTGTGTTGTTATTCTTACAGTTATGGAGTTTCTCCTTTCGTTTTTTTGTCTTTCCCAGTCGCCGCTGGCGGCGATGTAGAATCAGTGAAGACTTTTTAGGTGACATGACAGCTTAATTGATATCAGAAGGTGTAGAGAAGGGACTGGGCGTGATCAAGAAGGCGCGCCATTCAGAATTGGTCTGTGGATCTGTTATTTAATTTTCTTGTCAATGTGACTGGTAGTATGTTTGTACAAACAAGAATAAGCAGGTTTACATGAAAAAGTAGACTAAAATGTCTCATTACAAAGACATTTGTACAGGTCTGACCCAAAACTTCGTGTTGAATTCTCAGCGTCTCGTACGGTTTCTGTTTAACATGATCCACCCATAATAGCTAGAGCATGAATCCAAAGATACAGGAGCAGAACAAAAACAGGAATTAATGGGCTGTTTGGTTGCCTGAATGTATAGAGATTTGCATTTACAGATGTAGAATCATGCTTTTGTCTGTATCTAGTTTTAGGCCTGACTCTCTAGATGCAAGATTCTCTATGTAGCCTGGCTCTGAAGATACATAAAAAATGGACGTATCTTTAGATGCAGTCTCGTGTTCTACGCAAAGGGCCATTGCTAGCCACAATAGCAAACCATGCATGCGGTGCCACGTGGATATTTAAGTTTCCTTTTTCCTTTTTTGTTTATATCTTTTGATTAATATCTCCGATTACCGAACCGATTTCAAAAATGGGTTCCTGATATTTTTTCGAACAAAACTAGACCACACTTGCTATATAAATTTTAAAATACCTACCTACTAAACACTCAACCAAACACCGTCTCTGCATTTATGTATCACATATCCTATTAGCCTGGTTGAGTCGAACGGGCCAAGCTCGAGAAAGAAGGCAACCAAACAGCCCCTAAGATGCCATGTCTGTTGAATTGGTAGGAATCTAGCGTTGTGAGAGCGCGCAAGGGGCAGTTGGCAGTGGGCGCGAGGCTAATCACATGTGGTGGGCTTGTTGGGGCTGGCGCAAGTGCGGGGCCCAGCGAGCAAGCGGGCGTGATCGTGCGAGCGGGAAAGTGTGGGCGCCGAATGCGCGTGGCGTGCGCGTGAGCGATGGGGTCAGCCGGTTCGGCGCGAGTGTGCTAGTGAGCTGCCGCGTGGCGTGCGCGTTCATAGGAAGCGGGCCCACACATGGGAGCATGGTTTCTCGCGCTCGGTTAGCGTGGAATGTTTCTTCCACGCTCAGGGAGCACGGTAGGTGCGAGTTCGGGGACTACTTTTGTAAATTATTTTGTATGAGAGCTACTTTTATAAAAAAGCGGGAGCTACTATCGTGATCACTTCCCTAGACAACACTAAACTAGATAGAGTCGTGCGCTACGCCGCATCGTGCCACGAAATTTGCTTCGAGTTTTTTTTTTCAAAAAATAGACTGGGTAGGAGATGTCTGCGAATTTGCGTATCCATAGAGTCCTTTTTGCAAAAAACGGTGGAAGGCTCCGTTCGTGAATCTACGGAACTACGGGTGGAGTCCTTTTTGCAATAATCATGGAAGGATCTAGACGTAATTTTGGTTTTTCTGAAGGGTCTTTTCGCAAAAACAGAAAAATCGATGAAGGAGCCGTTCACGAATCTACGGAACTATGGGTCCTTTTTGCAAAATAACCGGTGAAAAGATCTAAATATAATTTTAGATTTTTCGGAGGGCATTTGTGCAAAAACGCTGATGTGGCACTGGGCTCCATATCTCGCAGTCATAAGAATAAGAATATTTCCATGAGACCGTAAATAGTGTGCGAGCACTACATAGTAGTCAGCGTTTACTAAGAAGGTGACCCAAGGCCGCCGTGCCTAGCCCTCCCCTTACAGGCAGCACCCCCAACCCCATCCCCGTCCTCGTCGGGCTCACTCGCAGTGCCCATCCTCCTCGTGCTTCCCCGGCGTGCGGAGTCAACCCGTTCTCCCTCCCAGATCTAGATCAGTCCGAGGTGGTCGATGCGTTCGCGACGCAGTAGTGGGTCGTAGCCTCGTAGGCGGAGCGACAGCTGCAGCGGCGCGACATTGCTGGGCACGCAATCGTCACTCGGGTCGTGCTTTCGATCAGCCAGCCGATTCGAGCGCCAATTTCGACGGGATGACGTCAGGTGTTCCGGTTATAAAGGGATCGTGCTGTCGTCATCAGCCTGAGGACCCTACCCCAAGATCCGGCATCGGCGGGCCGGACCTCGCGCTCTGTTGGTGCTGTCGTCATCAGGGCTCGATTTCCGACCGTGTACCGTCAGCGCCGTGTCGAGAGCCCCCCTAGATCCGGCGTCGACAGGTTGGATCCGCCATCCGCGTCGTCCGCACCCGGTGAGTGTTCCCGGCGTGGTTGATCGGGCATGGTCGCGGCCGAGTGCGCGTGGTTGGCCGATCCTGGTTGTGGCCATGTGGGGGGCTGAGCAGTAGGACTGGTGGCATGTCGGCGGCCGCGACGGCTTGGGCGTCCTCCTCGGCAGTTGGGGTGAGCGAGATCAGGCCCGACGTGGTTTGGGTGCTACGACGCGTGGCGTGTTTCTATGCACCAGCAAGGTGGGCCGCGGTGAAGTCGAAGCCGTTGCATCGCGACAATGCGCAACAGCGATGGCACCCAACGTGCAGGTGTCGGTGGGCGGTGCGGTTGGCTTGTCCACTGAGACGTCACATTGCCGACACATATGTGCCATGGTGTGGTAGCGCCAAGGTGCACGAATGCTCGCCGCTGGCCCGAGGTGTTAGCTTTTGTTATGTGTGATCATTCGTCTTCGTCGTTGTGAGAGCCAGAGATGGCCCAACTGGCCGCCCAGCATGATACAACTCGTTTGATGTGCGGTACGGCCTGCTAAAGCACGGCTTACTAGCGGGACATGTCGTGTTGACCTCGGCTAGAGATGGCAACAAGCACCCGAAATCTGATGGGTATTTACTCTATGAGGGGTCGGGTATGAATAATTTTTTATATCCGTGGGTAGAGCGGGGACATGCTACTTGTCGGTGTATTCTACACCAGGGTGCCCACTTCACCCTCGTAAGGGCGTAAGGCGGTCGCCCAGCGGACAGGTGGCGTCCAGACCACGCCGCTGGCGATCAGCAAGATGGTCGCCTAGCGGACAGGTGGCGTCCAGGCCACATCGCTGGCGGTCAGTATGGTGATCGCCAATGACAGTGGCGTCGAGCCACACCGGGCGTCAAGATAGTGATCGCCAATGACAGTGGCGTCCAGCCACGCGCCGGGCGCTCGGCCGAGGCCACCTAATAGTCTATGCCGTCACACAGAGGATCAAATGCATTTAATGCGTATCGTGCGCATTAAATGCGGATAATGAAGGCCACAGTGTGACGACGCATGTTCCCAACACGCCCATTTATTACGGGTGACGTCACGGCGAAACCTCCCCCTAGCGAGGTGGCCGGAGCCGGCAAACACGCAGGGCCCAAGGTCGGGGTGAAGTCGGCTATGTCAGAGCATTAAGTGCGACTCAAGAACAGTGACAGGTGCATTAAATGCAGTATGGCAGTGTAATGAGTGTGGTACACTGATGTAAGCTCCCATGCGCCCCAGCCAGCCCAAGTATAAAAGGGAGTCGGGGTGCATGGGAGAAGGGGGTTAGACTCAGAAAGTTCGATCTTTTCCGGTTAGATTTGGGCGATTCGGTTCCTCAACCTCTGGAGAGCCGTTCCATCTTTTGGGATTGTCTCAGTTTCCCCCAAGAACACAAGCAAGAACACATAGACAGGACTAGGGCTATTACTCATCAGGAGGGCCCGAACCTGAGTAAACTCTAGTGTCCCCTTGCGAGCTTCGTGATAGTTTCCTTTTCTCCATCTTTTGAACGATCTCCACGAAAGCCCCCCGTTTGAACTTCATATACACCCGATCCGGAGGCGTCTGTTGGCTCTTACACCGACAGTGGCGCGCCAGGTAGGGGGCTCGGTGGCTAGATTGCCCTCTTTCTTCTTCAACCTTCTCGCGAAGCTTGCAAGAAGCCTTGGCGGACGTCGGCATGGCGGATTCACGTTCCAAGCACGGCGACTTACCTGAGGAGAGCAGCAGTCGTAGCCGATCCCGGCGCCCGGCCAAGGCATCGGACCTCCCGGGTCCATCCGTCCTTGGAGGGACACGTGTTGCTTCCGCGCTCGGAGGACAGCCTGTCCGACGGCGCCTGTTGATGGGAGACGACACCCCAGCGCGGAATCTTCATGTGGCCCGGCTGCTCCTCGATCACTCTCCAGTTACACTAGGGGGCGAAACCCCGACCGCTCCATGGCTGCGGGACATCGCCCGCCTAGTGGAGGCCGCCCAGCAACAGGTAGAGGCGGCAAACCGGTACCAAGGCGCTGGCGTTAAGGCGGCGAGGACATGCGACGGCCGATGCTGAAGCTTCCACCGCCCCAACAAAATTTCTTTCCGCCACGAGGCGGGACAAAGGAAGGAGTGCGCGAGTTGCGGCCCTCCAGTGTCGGGGGACGTGCACATGCTCCCACCTCTTCTCGCGGTCCCCCAAGCCGGCGGGGGGCCACGAGGATCTAAGGGCCCATCTAGACGAAAGGTGGCTCCAACGCGATGATGACTTGCGCAATGTCCTTAGGGGACGTCGTGAGCATGCGCAACGTCGCGCCGGCCGCCCGACGCCTAGCGGACGAGGAGAATCACTGGAGCAGCCGCCCCCCTTGAGCAGAGGGCACGGCACTATGCTTTCTGCATGGGCCGTGTCGCCGACTTCCTCACCCTCATGCCCGCCGCCTTAGCCACCCGGTCCAGTCAAGAAGGGCGCGCAGCATGGAGGTGGCCTCGGCCTCTGCGCAGAGCCGGTCACTCCTCTCCGCGTCGCGCTCCCTGGTGAGCGACTCGATGCGGAGGGCTCCTTGCGTCCTCTCCTGCTGCAGCTCCCGCTCCAACCCCTCCGCCCGACCTCGCCAGTCCTGCGCCTCCTTGCGGAGGCGGTTGATCTCCACGGCGGCCTCCTTCAGCCTCTCCTTGCTCGTCGCAAGGCGATTGCTCATGATGGAGTGCAGCTCGCTGAGGGCGGCCAACAGAGCGTCCGCGTCCGCCGAGGGAACTGAAGCGGTGAAGGCCTCCGGAGTGGGCTGTACACCCAACTCGCCTTCGGTCGGCGCGGTGGTCGCCCCTGTGATGGCCACTTGGCGGTCACCCTCGTCGCCCTGATGCTCCTCCACCATACCGGCGCTGCCACGATCGGGCCGCAGCCTTGGTCGCCTACCGGGGCACTTGAAGTGGTCGCCCTGAAGAAGACACAAAGGAGGTAAGCCTCTCAGATTAAAAGAGCTTAACAGTTTTTCGTGCTTCGGTTTAAGTACCGCAGTCCCTGGCGAGGCGCTTGGCCGGAGTGAGGTTCGCCACTCATGTGTGGCAAGAATGCAGACGACTCACATGGCCAAGCAGTAAGAGCCGGCCGACGGAGCGACCACAAGAAAGTGAAGAGCCGAGGTCGGCGAGCGACTTTCTGCCGCAGCGGAAGGGTCGATACGGGCTATGGTTTGGCAACGTCTACTCCAACCACCCCAACGAAGCGATTGAAGTCGAGCCGCGCCAGAGAGCTCACCGCCCGATCGAGCCCGGCGTGTAGCCGAGGTCGTCGCGTCCGGGACGTGAAGCCTCTTGGGTGCACTGTGGGCGCCGCTATCATCGGGTGTTTGCCCCTCCTGGTCGCTACCGTGAGGGTCCTGATCGTTAGGGCCCCTTGGTGTGGCGTGTTCACCAGTCCGTGGCGTCCATGATGGACATTGCACGGGTGATCGCCACGCGCTCCCGGGGCTCCACGAGGCAAAGCGGGGGCGCGCCCACCGGGAAAGGCGGGATGACGCCGGGGGCGCCCAGCGGTCCCATCTAGGCGTCGACTTTTGCAGAGGTTAAGTCCCCTGCAGCTGTTGGAAAATAAAAAAGGAAGAAGAACGTCTTCAGCTCGGCAGCAGTCGCCAAAAGCACCAAGAAGAAGGGAAGACAAGTAGCCTACGTCCGGAAACCGTCCGGGTCACGTCATCGAGGCCCGTGCGCTGCCAGGCCGGGCGGGCACGGCGGCGCAAGGGGCTGATTCTCCGAGATATGAAGTCTCGGAGAACCATGCTTCCCGTCAGGCCCGCTGTCCGCAGCTGGTCCACGCGGGCCAGCATTGTCCGGAGCTCGAGCGTCTCATCGACGTGTGCTCCCCAGGTGGGGTTGCTGACCGCCGGCCTGGTCGGCAACTCCAGGGCTTCAATGCCGCTATTGTCCACGATGTAGAGCCACTCGTTACGCCAGGTCTTCCAGTTGGACCTGGAGTCCAACGGGATGTAGCGCGAAGCCGCGCCGTCTCGGAGGCGAAGGTGGCAGCACCCCGACGAGATGGAAGAATCCCTGGCCACATGCAATGCGTAGAAAAAGCGAAAAAGAGGAAGGTTGGGGGCCCCTCCCACGAACATTTCGCAGAAGTAGGAGAAGACAGCAAGGAGGATGATGGAATTGGGAGGAAGATGAATGTTGGGGATGGAGTAGAAGTTGAGGACGGAGATGTTGAAGTCAGAAACCGGCGGGAGTAGGCCTGCCAGCATCGCCCAGCCGAAGAAGATCACTTCTCTTGGGCGGTAGCCGGGCGCGGTAGTCCCGGCGCGGACGCGGAAGGTGCCGCCGGTAATATGCTGGGAAAACCTTGCGGCGTCTGTTTCCTCGGCGGTTCGAAGGCGGGAAGCCCAAAAACTGTCAAAACGTGGGCACGTTCCCAAGAATCCTGCGTCGGTTCTGGCGGCGGCTACCGTTAAACGGTGCCCAGAAACGGCGGCGGGCATTTAAAGCTGCGACGTTACGTGGGCATTTATGATGGACCCACTCGAGAGACTGAGCCGTTTTCCAAAAAAGGGGGGCAAAGGCGCTCCAGGGTGGGCCCGGGGGCTACTGTCGGTGTATTCTACACCAGGGTGCCCACTTCACCCTCGTAAGGGCGTAAGGTGGTCGCCCAGCGGACAGGTGGCGTCCAGACCACGCCGGCCGCCCTCAAAGAAGATGGTCGCCAGTGGGCGATGTAGCGTCAGTGCCACGCTACCGGGCGGTAAGCAAGATGGTCGCCCAGCGAACAGGTGGCGTCCAGGCCACGCCGCTGGCGCTCAGCCCCCGAGGCCACCTAATAGTCTGGGCCTCTTTTCTTTCCCCCGCTGGCATGAGGAAAGGGTCCACTAGCTCTTCTTCTTTTGAAAAAAGAACTTCTTCGATCCTGAAGTTCTCGCGAAGAGAATAAGATGCAGCTCCCCCTCCCTCTGTCTTTTTCCGCTTTGCTAATCTTCCCCTCTAACGCGGGCCGGGCCGGGCTTAGGCGGGCGTGCCGTCACACAGAGAATCAAAGGCATTTAATGCGTATCGTGCGCATTAAATGCAGATAATGAAGACCACAGTGTGACGGCGCATGTTCCCAACACGCGCATTTATTACGGGTGACGTCACGGCGAAACCCCCCTGGCGAGGCGGCCGGAGCTGGCAAACACGCGGGGCCCAAAATCGGGGTGAAGTCGGCTATGTCAGAGCACTAAGTGCGACTCAAGAACAGTGACAGGTGCATTAAATGCAGTATGGCAGTATAATGAGTGTGGTACACTGATGTAAGCTCCCATGCGCCTAAGCCAGCCCAAGTATAAAAGGGAGCCGGGGTGCATGGGAGAAGGGGGTTGGACTCAGAAAGTTCGATCTTTTCCGGTTAGATTTGGGCGGTTCGGTTCTTCAACCACTGGAGAGCCGTTCCATCTTTTGGGATTGTCTCAGTTTCCCCCAAGAACACAAGCAAGAACACATAGACAAGACTAGGGCTATTACTCATCAGGAGGGCCCGAACCTGGGTAAACCCTAATGTCCCCTTGCGAGCTTCGTGATAGTTTCCTTTTCTCCATCTTTCGAGCGATCTCCACGAAAACCCCCCGTTTGAACTTCATATACACCCGATCCAGAGGTGTCTGTTGGCTCTTACGCCGACACTACTCATCATATATTGATTTTAAACATAACGAGAGCACAGGGAGGAAGGCTACATATCTAGAAAAAATAAAGGTCCAAGGCATCTTTCCTTCTAAAAAGTTTCATCGTGAAAAATTCTGTTGCAGAAGACGACAGCAATCCCATCATCCAATTCTTCCTTTTTAATGCAGTAAATGTTAAAATACTCTTAAAATGAAATGAAAAGGATAGAATATATTGAAGGAAAGATAGAAAACGTTCAAATAAAGATGTTAAAGCAGATTATATGGTCATGAAGGAGACAATGTTAGGTATCAGGTTTAACTAGCTACATGCCCGTGCGTTGCTACGAAAAACAAAATTGATAACGAAAAATAAAGATTAAAAAATAAAAAAAATTATTTTACAAGATCAAACATCTATCTTTAACGCTTCGTTTCTTGTGAAAGCTGGCTAATTAAAGCAACGTTTCGTTTCTTGAGTAGGGCAATTAAGCAGGGCAATTAAGTAGAGCAATTAAACAGAGCAATTAATGACGTGTAGAATGGACCACTGCCACCAAGTGGTGCTTTAGAATAGTAGAGATACTTTCATGTTGACCGATCCTTTGCTTAGAAGTTCAGTATTGAGTACCACCTACAGATGCGCTTAGGTGGGGAAAAGAAAACCAAGAGTATACTAGGAAGGTAAACCAAAATGCTTAAATAGGAATTGTGAATATAGGTGAACCAAAATGCTTAAATAGGAAATGTTAATATAAGTGAACCAAAGTACCAAACTACTTCCTTTTGAATATATGGAACTGCTAGAAACATAGGAAGACTACATTACAACCATTTCTAATCTGCAATAACCCAATCTGTAAACAGGATGCTTAGGATCCAGTAGCCAAATGTGTGGGGGATAGGGTCATCACAAGTGATGAACAGTACATAAATACAATGTTAGCTTATTTGTAGCTAAAATGTGTTTGGAGGCCCTATAATGTTAGCTTACAATGCTAACAAACAAGACTCACAAATTAAAAAAAATTAAACATTGAAAGCAGCTGCAACAAGAGAAGAAAAGGATGCATGACTGCTCCAAACAAAAACGAAGCAATACTGGAAGATAATTGAAAAGGCACAAACCAAAGCTAAGTAGTTGACATGCTTTTGCAAAATACAGGAAATCTCTGGCACTGGCAGGTTACATTTCCTGTTATTAAATGATCATCGACAGCAAAACATTAACCAAAACATTCAGAATCCAAGCTCCTAAAAAAAGGACAGAGGTCTCTTTTCACAAAACTGAACAGCTTGAAAAAAAAAAGCTGGCGTGTGTGCGAGAAAAACCAATGGGCAACAAAACCCCATTCAAGAAATATCTGCATTGCTGGCACCTCATTGCAGAGCATACCATTGAGGAGAACATATGAACAACCTGGTCTGGATGGAGAGCCTGATTCAAGAAGATCCTCCTACTCCACCAGATGTGTGCGTAAAACAAGAAACAAAAATATAGAAATGGAAAACTCAAATGAGCCGGTAAACACGCACAAGGAAAGAAAAGGAATGCCCTCAAATCTCATATATACAGCGTCCATTGATGGTGCAAGTCTCAAATACTGAGCGAAGAGATGTAAAGCCAAATAACATCCGGAGAAAGATGGACAAGCAAGAAGTAGCTACCTGCAGCAGCACATCGCACTCGTGCATAGTAGCTTGTGTGCGTGTGCACAGAGATACAGACCCGGGGGTGGGGGGATGTAAAGCCAAATAATGCTACCTAGGAAGCCAGGCACCATATGGAGTTTCATCAAAGGGCGTTTCGTTAGAGAAAGCAAAAAAGCCAAACCACAACAATTACAAATACAGCACCAGCACAGGTATTAGGTGAACCACTAAAGAAAATTGTTCAACAAACTACAGTTCTTAATGATTTGTGCCAAAGTTTTGAATCGCGATTTTCACGGCTTCGCGGCAAGGTCCCAAAAAACCTACAATAGCTATTGCGGAAGCTATCCTTCGTCGCGCTTTCAGTATTAAAAATTTTGAAAAATAAATATGTATATAATATAAGTCACGTCCAAAAAAATCATAAAATATGGTACTTTAGAAAGTACTAATATTTTTTATAATAAAAATATGAGCCAAGTCCAAAATCAACAAACATACTAACACATGTCCAAAGACCATAAATGATAACACTATCATAATGTTCTTAACAACAAGTACTTAATCATTGAGAAATATGAATGTTGGATTATTGAAAAAGGGCGAGATGAAGTCTTTTACTAGGTTTTCTCATAGTTCGGGCTTATAAGAAATGCATTGGAGCCTTTTAGTAATGTTTGATTCAAAATGGACATAATATTTTGGCCCATGGGCACCTATGTAAGATAGCAAAGCTATTGCTAGCAACAAGCTACGCCTAATAGTAGCGGAACATTAACCTGTATCTTTGCATTTTGGGTCCAAAAAAACTATAATGCAGCTAAAGCGTGCTATTTAGAACACTGTTTTGTAAAACACTATATGATCCCCCATCTTGCACACACAAAGGGACTCTTTTTCATGAATCAAGACAGACAACAATGCAAAAGTTATTGTGTAGATCTTAATATTTCAGATGTTTCACACTTCATTGGAGGTTGATGCAGTAGGTTTTAATGCTTGTATTGAAGTTTGTATCTGGGATAAGGATCTGATGATGATCACGACAGGGAGATTACGATGAAGCCGATCCTTAGAAAGGAGCAGAAAGGTTCTGATGATGTTAAAAAGGTTCCCATTATCATCATTGGCCCAGACATAACCATAATGGATGTATTGGGTCAAGTGAACAACTGCACGATGCTCACCATATCACCAGATTATGAAACTGACTTTTGGTCGAAGAATTTGGATGGACCACGGCTTGTGAGGAGGATCCTTCTCCTCTATCTTGCAATCAAATGGCACATGCTGTGCTACAGAAGTGCCATCCAATCAGCCAAATACCGGACCAATCACTGAAACAAGAGACTCAGGCAGCCACGAGCCCGTGATTGCACCAAGTTTTGAGGGATATAAATAAAAGGGGGAAATTCCTGCTATTCTCCAGCATAAGGTGTTATTTTTGCCGCCAAATTGGCATAGGAAAGAACCAAATTAAAGAAACAACTAAAAGGCAGAAGGAACACAGTAGGAAATAGGATAAATCCAATTCAAAATCAAATGTAACAATAATCAAATTCAAATAAAAAATATTAGCTTTATCTACAAGCTAAATTAAATTTGATTAATTACATCAAAGGCATCGATGATAATCAGAAGTTAGAAAACTATGTAACTGGCCAGCAAGGTTCGACACTATGTAACTGGCCAGCAAGGCTGGAGAACCTTTTTTGTATTAACAGCATTTGGAGGCTGAAATATTTTGTCATAGATGCCTCATGAAGGTGGAGAAACATATGTCTTAAGTGACTAGATTGTTGCAAGGCGGGCAATTCACTTATACTTCGACATAGATGCCCTTGAAAAAGGAAAAGTTCAACTAGGAGAAACAGAGAGAGAAAAAAACTAGTAAAAGATTATTCATAAGAAAAACAATAAAGGAGAACCAAAAAGGAGGGTTGTCAGAATTTGAGTGCATAAAGGGGCTTAAGAGAGAAAGCAAACAAGTTGTTTGTCAAACTATCCAGAATGCCTAAAAAGAGTGTATAGCACTTTTCCTTTGAGAAAATGTGTGAATAGCCTGCATTTCCCAATGACCCTGATTCAAGACACTCTTTGGCTACTCGAAGATGTCAATCATAACAATGAGAAAAATGAAACAAAAATAAAAAATAATAACACATCAATGAAAATTACATAAATGAACTTGTCCAAGTGAATAAAATTTTATGCCCAGATGGATGCAACATTCAATGATGGCACAAGAGATGCTCTTGAAATAATCTGTAAAACTGAGTAGTGTCATCTCTGTATATTCAGTTTTCATAATAGGGAAATGGGTTATAGAAAGCAATACTAATAGAGTGCAACTATAGGACGCTATACCGTTCTGTTCCGGTCCGAACGGTAAAAAAAACTAGTCTACAGTATACTGTTTCGGGCAGATTCATTGGGATTGTCAAGAGCAGTCCGATCTCTTGCATCTTTCACAAGGGAATTAATTTCCCTAAAGCATCACTCGTCTCTCTTGCTCCGCTTCTCGATCTCTTTCTCGCTCACGCCGATCGGGGGGAGGGTCTGCCTCCACGGCAGACGGGTTCACCGCTTGCACTCCGATGGTAGAGGGAGGCCGGGGCAGTTGTGGCCCGGCGGCGGAGGGGAGACACGGTGAGACGTTTGTGCTCTAGGGTTGGCGGGGTGGTTGGTGAGGGAGCTGGTAGCGTGGTGAAGAGGCGAGCTCGCCGTCATCCGTAGGGGAGACGGGCACCCGGATCCTACTCCGATCTTGATCCGACGAAGTTGACCTCTGATCTGGTGACACTCACCTCCGATACATGGAGTGAGCTCTATTGAGGATTTTTCAAAAATTCTTGAAACTCGTCGATTGAAACCTTGCATGTAAGTGAACTTGACACTCATTGAAAACATAAAATTTGTGTATTTTGTAAACATGCATTCTCCATTTGTTGACACTGATTTTGTGTCGATTCAACCAAAAAAGTTAAAACGTTTGCGTCGGATGAAACCGAAGGACACTGTTACGCCCGTGATATCTTGTACTAGTCAAACAGGTCCAAAGCATGCACACATTAGCCATGGAAAGAAATGCAAGCAGCATGCTATTGATATTGAGAAGCCTAAGCTCACAAAAATATTACGGAACATAAGCCTGTGCCTATAAGTCAGGAGACTAAGAAGGTAAATTGCAGATAATAGTCTAACATTTCTCCTATACAAATTAATTCTTTTTCATCCAAACCAAAAATTGATAATATGTTTATTAATGTAGGGTCGATTAGTATCGTATAGATGTTCTCCACACCGTATCCCATCAATAATCAAGTCTTTTTCCGAGGCACAGAAAAGCTATGTTAGAAACATTATATTTGAGAGTTTATTGTTAATGACAGTATGCGAACAACCAAAGGGTTTGATAATGTGGTTGATCAACCAAGTGGACTGTGACATAGCTACTTTGGATATTGGCAGCAAATCCATATACATCAAGCCTTTGGTAAAGAATATTCTCGGTGTTTCATGTGGCCCCGTGCAAGTACTAGTTGATGCAATTATAGCGGGCACACTAAAAGGCAAATTATCAGATAGAGGGAGAGATCAATCTATGAACCATGTGATTATCAATAAAAAGAACTGCTTGCGCTTCTTTCCGCGCCTAATGTGTGCACGCTTTGGATCCGTTTGACTTGTACGAGATATCGCATGCGTAATTGTGCCCTTTGGTTTCATCCAAGGCGAATGTCTTAACTTTTTTGGTTGAATTGACAAAAAATCAATGTCAACAGATGAAGAACCCATGCCTAAAAAATACACAAAGGTCATGTTTTCTATGAGTTTCATATTGGTTTCACGTTCACTTCCATGCAAATTTTCAACAAGTTTTAGAGAAATCCTCAATAGGTTTCAAGCAAGCTTCAAAAACAGTTTCAACTACTACCAATGAGCTCACCCCAGAAATCGGAGGTCAGCGTCACCGGATCAGAGGTCAACATCATTGAGTCCAATAAAAGAGGCGATTACATTCGAGAATGACAAATGAAAAGCCTGCTCTTCATCGACACCCCAACTATAAGAGTAGGGCTGTAAAAAAAGCTCGAGGCTCGCAAACTGTTTGAGCTCGATTCGTTCCAGGCTCGATTCGAGCTCGGTTCGAGCCTGGAACGAACCGAGCTCGAGCCTGCCTTCAAGCTCGCGAGCTTCACCGAGCCGAGCTCGAATAGCTCACGAGCCTACTCGAGTTTGGATCGAGCTTCCGTGAAACGAACTTTCTCGAGCTTGTTTTCGAGCTTACTCGAGCCGAACTTACTCGAGCTTGTTACCGAGCCTACCAGATTAACCAAATTTACTCGAGCTTACCGAGCTTACTCGAGCCGAGCTCGAACCTACTCGAGCTTGGACCGAGCCGAGCTCGAGCCTGGATCTAGGCTCGGACCCCAACTCGAGCTCGACTCGAGCCTTACCGAGCTCGAGCCTGACAGCCCCAGGCCCGCTCGAATTCGGCCCGTTTACAGCCCTATATAAGAGCTCTTGAGACTTGATCCATCCAACAGATGATACATTAATAAGGACAACGAAATGAATAAATAACATAAATGCACCAAAAATGATCCTCAAATGGACTGCTTCTACAAGAGCGTGATCCTATGCCCTCAGATCCAACACAAATGGCATTCACAGATGGCGCAAGAGTTGAAAATCAAATTCGTCCATCAAAATCCAATAGAACGAGCACACAGATGAGGTATTCAACTATAGTAGTAGAAGTATAGTAGCAACAGTAGGCATGAGGGGGGATGAGTGGTTTTTGAATCCATAATCAATCCCTATATGCCTCTATGGCCATGATAAATCGAGCGCATACCATTTTTTGCAACACTAGTGTTTGGCGTTTGCAAAGCCGCGGTCTGCATTACCAAATTGCCCTCAGATTTCACAACTCTGTTTACATCCCAATCCCATCCGAACGCCCACTGTGTGACGATGTGCACCACTGTATTTCATCATAGGCCAGTGCAGCGGGCTTCAAAGCTGGCACTCGGGCATGTCGGTAGAATTAGATGACGAGGACGACCACCAGTCCACCACGACCGCTGCAGCGGCGGCGGCGGCGACAAGTGGGGAGGGGAGGAGGAAGGGGAAGAAGGAAGAAATGCAATGCAGAAGCGCAGAGGACGGACTGGCGGGCCCACCCGTCAGTGAGAAGTTCATCCGATCCCAAAGCATGCTTCAGCGCCCGAACAGAGAAGCCAACGCTGCACTGGCCATTTCAGGAGCTCCAACCTTGCAAAATGCAAAGGGTGACATGACCCCCCATTGGAGCTCACATCCGAGCAGATCTATCTATCTATCTATCCGTCCGTCCGTCCGTCCATCCATCCATGAGGGTCTCATCGTAATCATCATCGGGCCAAAGCAAATCCAAGCAACAAGCGAAAATATTGTAGTATAGCACAAATGCAGCAGACAAACCAACAGAGCTAATCTATACCGAGATCGGATCGAAGTATTAAACCACTGCAAAATCAAATGAGTCGGGAAAAGGAATCGAGCATGGGCGACGGGAGAGGGAGTAGAGAACTTCCCAACGAAGCGGAGAAACAAGGCCGGCCGGCGGAGCACCGGAGAGCACGAGGGTTAGGGTTTCTCCGACCCGGGACACGTCACCTGGGCGCTCGCCCTCCCCCTCTCTCGCGGTCTCTCCCTCCCTGTGGCGCCATTACTCCGGTTCCTTCTTTTCCGGGCCTCGACAGCGCGACTTCCTAGGACGTACTAAAACGGCACGCGGCGCGCATCAGCTCGCCGTCCAAGCGGCGTACGGGAGCAGCGCATCGGGACGGTGGGGATCGAGGAGCGGAGGCGCCAGGCCCGAAACCACATCCGGGCCGCCGGCCTTCCATGGGGCGGCCGTATCGACCCATCTGGGCTGCTACTTGGGCAGGGCCCATTCGTCCGACCAAATTGACCAGGCAAAAGCCTCTCAAAACGCACGCAGCCCACACGCTCGACTGTAGCCGAAACTAGTTTCTGCTGTTTAACCAACGGATTTTTTATACATCACTAATTCACTGGAGACTGGACTAAAAATGTTGAGAAAATATCCGGATTTCTCACTGTCAGGTCCACTGTGAGATGTGTGTGTTGCCAACTGTCCGCCCTTTTCAGCTGTACTTCTTCTGAATGGTTTGGTCGACTAGTACCGTTGTTCGTCTTATCTTCTGTTGCCATTCTGGAATGTTCAACCTGTAAACTACGTCGGCTTCCTAATGAAATTGGAATATTTCTCTATTTCAAAAAAGGCACATGGCTAAAGGCTAGGGATGTTGGGAGAATCCTGAAGTCCGAAATTTTAAATTTTGCCGTGTCACTCCTCACATTTTCCGATCGGCCATCTAACAACTTTAGAGTGTAAGAAGAAATCCTGTCCTCCGCCGAAATCCACCGGTATCTTTTCAGATCCCAATTGTCCAAGGTACTAACCACTGTGCTAACATAACAGTCGGTCCTTACAGTGCAGCCACTATGTAGAAATGGAGAACAGGATTTCTCCATCCAAGCAATCCGAAATGGATTACACCATCATTATTCGTACTATGGAGAATCCATACCTGCTCTCATAGTAGTGGGATTCCAGCGCGTCGTTCCATCATGTTGCCCACGATTCGATCAAAAAGCGGAGCGAGCACGATCGAAATTCCTCCACCTGAATTACAGGGAGGTGATGCTCGCATCTAGCATTCACCCCAATTAAAGAGAAATTCTATTCGATCTTCCCGGTCTGCATATGCAATCGATAGCTCTCCTCGGGACGACTTGGCGAGTCGCAACACTGGACAGCATATAAAACTTCATCAGGATGGAATAAGCTGAACGTAATGCTCTTAGTCAAAAGTCTTAATCCCTCGAGCACCTGATTTGATTGTCATTTGCCGTCTAGTGATGAGACCAGGTTCACAAAATCACGATAAACCGGTCGATTTTCGCATTTTTCGACCGTATCAAGCCAGTTCGACATATAAAATTGATTGATAAACCGGTTTAATCCCAAAAAAAAAAAATTGAAAAAATTTATACAACACAAAACCGACCTATTTTCAATCTAAAACGACCAGTTTTTCTATCAAAAAACGTGTGATAGTGCATCAGTGGTCTGCACCTGGTCGAAACCGGTCGGTTTTTTATTTTTCGATTTTTTTTTCAAATTTTTTTAATTCTTGACCCTTTGGTTTCTAACGATTTTGAAACATTTTTTCACTTGATATTTTTTATTTTCAAATTTTTATTTTTTTTGTTTCAATTTGGTTAACCCTAGACTAGAGTACGAGACCACTCGCCCTGCCCAAGGTGCACACATCATTAACAAGATAATGCGACAATTATGCACACACTGTCACCATCAGGGTTAACCAAAACCATTTTTGGATTGAAAATCGAGGTCCCGATGGTACCAGTTTACTGCGAAAATCGTTAAAAACTGAAGGATTACGAAACATAACATTTGAAATAAAAATTCAAACAAAATTGAAAATCGACTGACGAGTTGAACCTTTTTTGATAGACTTTTTTGAGCGATTTTCATCGATTTTTACCGA
Source organism: Rhipidocladum racemiflorum (assembly GCA_036346355.1). Classification (NCBI taxonomy): domain Eukaryota; kingdom Viridiplantae; phylum Streptophyta; class Magnoliopsida; order Poales; family Poaceae; genus Rhipidocladum; species Rhipidocladum racemiflorum. Next base: position 10,372,091 of record CM070578.1, on the reverse strand, counting down.
TTTTCGATCGGTTTACGTTGTATAATTTTTTAAAAATTTAATATATTTACCAATCGGTTTAGGATTTTGAACCGACTTGATACGATCGATTTTAGCAAAAATCAACGCAAACGGCCAGTTTTGTGAACCTTGGAATGATTACCATGCATGCACCGTATATTCAATTATTTGTTTCACTCCTGGCTTGCAAAGAAATCATCATTTTTCTAGTCCCGTAATTATAAAAATAGCCTTATAACACTGGAATGTGATATGTATCACTTTTCGCGCTCCTCTACCGCAGAAAAGGCTACCGTTGTCTCCTACCGCAGCACGCTTCTGCGGTCGAAAACTAGACTATTTTTACAATTACATACGATAAGAAGCCAAATTTTTTAAAAAAAAAAAATCGCCGGGTGACCAGAAAAGCGGTGATTTCACTTCCAAGCAAGCCACAGCAGTATGTTACTATGGGCCTGTTTGGCAGAGCTCCAGCTCCCAACTCCACCTCGAATCTGGGTGGAGTCCTGTCAAACACCCCAACTCCACAAAACCATGGAGCAGGCAACTCCGTGGAGCAGGCAGAGTTCTAGTTCATTTTTTTGGAGCAAGAGAATAGGTGCTCCGCGGATGGATTTTTTCAGAGCAGGCATGGAGTTGAAGTGAAATTACCCACCTTTGCCACTGGGGTAATACCCCTCCCAATTCCCAGCCCCACCCCCAAACCCTATCCACCCGAATCGTGTCTCCTTCCAGCCCTAGTGGCGGCGGCTCCTGCGCTTTGCCCTCGGTGGCGCCCTCCTTCGGCGACGCCTCTACTCCTGCGCTCGGCCGCCGGCGACGCCCCTCCTGTGCGGCCCCGGCGGCGCCTCCTGCTGGCGTGGCGCCGCCTGCTCCCTCAGCTCGCCGCCCTCCTCCCGACAGCGACCGCCGCCCCTGCTCCTGCGGCTCGGCCGCGCGTCGTCCCAGCCGGCCGACCCTCTCGGCACGCGGCGCGCCGGCCCTGCGCTTTGCCCTCGGTGAGCGCCCCTCCTTCCAGACGCCCCTACTCCTGCGCTCGCCGGCCGCGGCGCCCCTCCTGCGCTTCGGCGCCGCCCACGCTCCTGCGCTCATTGCCTCCCCTGCTCCCAGCGACGCCGTCGGCCACCGTCCTCCTTTCCTGCTGCCAAGGTGAAGTTCCAATCCCTATCCATATTTCTCAAGTTGCACTGTTGTATGCTGATAAATGGTTCAATTGTTGTATGCTCATGGGTGGTCGAATTGTGGTATGCTGATGGATGTTGAATGGTTCTTCATACAATAATCATACAGCACATGATCTGCTATATTACAACAGTATAATCATGTTTCCATCTTTGAAACCACAACAATATCAACAATATCAACAACAGTAATCATATACATCTTTAGGAATTGAAATGCTGGTTTGATTATCAATTTATACATCTTTAGGAATTGAAATGCAGGTTTGATTATCCATCTTTGAAACACAACAATATCACCAACAGTAATCATATAGCACATGATCTGCTATATTACAACAAAGATCTTGATGGAATTGAAATCTTTGGTTTGATTATCAATTTATACATCTTTAGGAATTGAAATGCAGGTTTGATTATCCATCTTTGAAACACAACAATATCAACAATATCAACAATAGTAATCATATAGCACATGATCTGCTATATTACAACAGTATTGAAATGTGGTTTCCATCTTTGAAATGCAGTGTCCGATTATCAATCCGATTAGTTAGGTATGCTAGTCATTTTGAAACAACATATGAATCCATTAGTTAGGTATGCTAGTCATTTTGAAATGCAGGTCTGATTATCAATCCAGTTAGCTAGGTATGCTAGCCATCTGTCAACATATATGTTGATCCATTAGTCATTTTTCATCAATTTATACTCTGATAATATTCTGCAATATGATGATAATCATTCGGATGGTCGTTGAGTGGAATGATTTGAACACTAGAATCATTTGTGAGTTGTTTGCTGAACAAGTGGAGATTGGAAACCGACCAAACACACACTTGAACTCTGTTGGTTACGTAGAGATTATAAAAAGGTTTAAAGAAAGAACAGGCAAAGAACTCAACAAAACTCAAACTAAGAACAAGTGGGATAAGTTGAAAGTTGAATTTACAACATGGAATAAGTTGTTGTTGAGGCAGACAGGCGGGGGTTGGAACCATGAGAAAGGTACTCTCGATCAGGATGATGAATGGTGGGAGAAGGCAAAGAAGGTTAGTTTGTGCACATATTTCTAATGTGCTAGGACATTCCATGATTAATGAATTAATATTTGTGTATTACCAATGTGCCAGGACATTCCGGGTTGTGGCAAATTTAAGAAAAAGGGCATTCAAAACGAAGACCTTCTTCGACAGATGTATCGTGATATTTCCAATGACGGTGGAGACCATTGGACTCCTATGGGTGCCACCCCAGTAGCACCTTCTGCATATAGTGATGCACAAAATGTAGCTACACAAGACTGGGAGGATGAAGGCATGAATGATGATGTGATTCCTGATGATTCTCCCAGCAGTAGTAACGGCAAGAGATGTGCTCGTCTTGTTCTTGGTAAAGGCAAGAAGGTTAAGACAAGTACAGCTCTTCTCATCCAAGAAAAAATTACGAAGATAGCTGATTCGGCCTCATCTGTGGCTGCCAAACATGCAGATCGTACTTCCATTGCACAAGTCATGGAACTAGTTGTTGCTTGTGGTGCAAACTATGGAAGCAATGAACATTACATTGCTACTGATTTGTTTGTGAAAAGGGAGCAGAGGGAGATGTTCATGACATTGCCCAGTAATGAGATTAGATTTGATTGGCTAAGGAGAAAATACGTTGACAAGTATGGGCAGTAATGAGATGTGTTTTTGAACTAGTTGTATTGATTATTTTTATTTGTGTATCAAGACTATTTTCGTATTTGTGTATCATTCTGTTTGAAGACAATTTGTTTGAAGACTATTAATTATTGTCATTGTGTTTGAAGACTTTTGTTATTGTTGTCTCATATTGATGTTTGAAGGCTATTATTATTGTTGTCTCATATTGATGTTTATTGTACAGATGTCTGAAAGTGATAGTGATGATTCTAGTGAAGAATTGGGAAATTTTTTTGATATGGTTCTGGATGCTGCTGAAATAGCTCAAATATATTGTGAGTTTTACCTACACAAGGCACCACCAAGGACATCACGAACAAGTGGCATGGGATGGTTGATTGAGACACTTAAAACTCCTGGAGAATGTCATACCCAACTACGTATGAACCAAACTATCTTTATGGATCTGCATGGTTTGTTGGTGAATAGGTATGGATTGCAATCATCTATACACATGAGCACTTTAGAAATGCTAGCAATTTTCCTATTTACATGTGGTGGATGTGAGTCAAATAGGAGAGGTCAAAATCGGTTAAAACATTCAGGTGAAACCATCAGTAGGAAGTTTGATGAGGTTCTAAACTGCTTGGTTGCTATGGCAAAAGACTACCTAAGACCTCAAGATCCTAATTTCCTAATTGTCCATAAGAGAATTAGAGATGATAAGAGAGCTTATCCACACTTGAAAGATTGCATTGGTGCTCTTGATGGAACTCATATTCGTGTATCTCTTACACCTGAAGAGCAAATAAGGTATGTTGGAAAAACTGGAATTCCAACTCAAAATGTGCTCGCAGTTTGTGACTTTGATATGCGATTCACTTATGTATCAACTGGTCAACCGGGAGCAATGCATGACACAAGTGTATTGTACCATGCGATTAGAGTGGATCGAGAGTTCTTTCCACATCCTCCACAAGGTAATGCACTTTCAAATATTCATGAACATTACATAAGTGAGTTATATTGAAATAATAACTTGCTTTACCTTTTTCATTTTGACAGGCAAGTATTATGTTGTTGATGCGGGCTATCCTAACCGACCTGGGTACCTAGCACCATATAAGGGAGAAAGATATCATTTACCTGAGTGGCATAGAGGTATGGAACCGAATACTCCTAGGGAGAAGTTCAATAGAATACACTCATCTGTGCGTAATGTTATCGAGCGATCATTTGGAGTATTAAAGATGAAGTGGCAAATCCTGTACAAGATGCCCAGCTATCCGATGCACAAACAAAAAATGATTGTTGCTGCTACTATGGTGCTTCATAATTTCATACGTGAGCATGCTAGTGGAGACTGGGACTTTGAAAAATATGATCGAGATCCTAACTACATACCTACCATCCCAGAAAGATACAACAAATATGCAGTTCCTCATCAAGCGTCAGATGGGACAACTTCTCAACCAAATATTGTTACTATGGATGCATTTCGAGATGAATTGGCAACTGCTATTGCGCTTTCCTGGAATTAATCTTATTTTTTTCCCTATATGTTCTTTGATGGAACCATTTCAATTATATATTTATAGCATACTTTGTTTTGGATCATACAATATGAGAGCTTGTTTGAGGGTTAATAAAGATAGGGGCAAACATACATATATATGTAGTACTTTTTGACTTCTGTACACCTTTTGACTTGATTGTACAGAACCAAATCATACAGGCGCTAGTAATGAATCACTAGGTCCAGACCATCTCCTCTCCTCTATGCTATAAGATGCTCGTACTGTGTGTTGGATGTATGTATCATACATGCGCAAGTTACTTGAACAAACTTCGTACGTAAAACGCTCGATACTGCTCGTACAGGTGGGTCTAGCAGACAACGCCCGATAGAAGGAGTATAAGATAAATCACAGACAGAATCGATCAACACGTGCAGAAATACAGTACAACAATCAAGGGTAATGTTGACCATTTACTATAATTTTAGGATCTGGAGCTAACCTCATGGCCAAACACCACAACTCCAGATCTAGTTCTACAGTGGAGCTGCTCTACAGTGGAGTTATGGAGCAGAGCTAAAAAAATGGAGCTGGAGCTCTGCCAAACAGGGCCTATGTTTCTTCGAAGAAAGATGGCGGATTCATTTCGTTGTCCAGTTACGTGCACTCCAGCTCTGTCACACACCTCCAGAAAAATATTCCTCTCATCCAGTCACACTCATCATGGGTCCAGAATCCAGATGAGTAACCCCTTTCTTTTACCACTTTATTCCTTCTCCTAGCTGTGCTACTACTCATTGTTCACTACAGAAATGTATCCCCTTCCTCCCCACTGAAAAGGGCTCTCAACCTAAAGGAGCTGAAACACACTACTTTATTCAGGAGATAAAAAGAGGCAGGTACATGTGCAACGATTCTCCTGTTAGACAAAAACCACCGTGTTTAACGCGCCAAGCAAGGGGACATTTGTAAATGATGCAATTATGGTATATAATGGTTGCGACCCAACCATATTATTAAAAGGGTAAGGAACTAGGAAGGCTCATCATGTGAGACAAGTCCAGTAGTAGGTGATGCAAGTATGATTCTCATATCATAGAATAATGCAAGCACACATGCACAGCAGTTGTAAAAGAACAGTGCCCCACTCGGGCACAAAACAAGAGAGGCACTGACCCCTATTTTTTTTGTTCTCTACCAAACCGCGGTATCCATGCAAGGCTCAAAAAAGATCACGAACGGAAACTTTGGCGTTAAGTCCGGAACCGCATGTTCATTACACAAATGGCACAACGCATGAAACTTAGTTTCAAAGGGAACATATCACGTTGCGAGCTGGTGAAACATACATGCTAATAACAAGTCCAGTTCCAGGCTACCAACAAGCAGAGTTACAACCAAGGTGACAACGAAATGCAAACATGATCTAAAATCCTAGGGCAACACGCATCTCTCCTTCGGTCTCCGTTGCATTTTCAGTTCCGCCTGCACCATTTATTCACAGGCCAACTTCGTGTCAAAGCTACTCAAGCAGATAGCGAATGCCTGGAATGCTGAGAGTGGATAGCGGTAGTCCATTGTGAACATGTCTTTCGCTACCTTACCAAACTGTAGAATGATCTTGTCCTGCTCTGATGGAGCAGGTTGCAACGGAGTTGGAGGCCCTGCGGGAGGCTGGCTGCTTGCTGCAGCAATCAGCTGGAAGTTCTTCACGGAGGCAATGGTCACGCGACCGCGGAAGTTAAGGCACCAGCACTGCAGCTGTTCATGCCATCTTGGGGCCTTGTTGCGGAGCACTAGTGGCCTCACCTTATTTTGTTCATCTTCATCGCAGTTCATGGTGCCTCCTGCAATGTCAGAGAAGCGAGCACTGCTGAAATCACGGGAACTACTGAAATCCATGGACCGATCCATGATGGAGGACTTGGAGAAGGTGGTTGTGCTGCGGAACGACTCCTCTAGAGCTCGGGGCACAATCTGCTCAGGCTGTCCAGGGACTATGCCACCAGGCTCAACCGAGGAGGCAGGTATTGAGTGCATGATACAATGCATCCGCCTAGGGCCCCTCGTGCCAAGAACATTCAGCTCATACGTCACCTGAGCTATGTTGTAACTACCAGATGGCACCTTGGGAGAGACCTTCTTGGAACTGAATCTCCGGCTGCTCCGTCCAACAGGAGGAACTACAGCCCCATTGTAAGGGGGCTGTGTGTCATAGATTATGAATTTTGTGCCAAGGAAGTTTGACCTGAAAACGACAAGAAACAAGGTTGGTTTGTACCATTGATAATTAAGGCCAGGAGAAAAGGTTCACCATCCAAATGCATAATAATTACCTCAGTTTTCCGATATAGGTGCTGCTTGATCTTGAGATGTTGTCAGCATCCATTGAAATAACATACTCCGTGCACGTTGTTTTGCGGTTCCTTTTAGCAGATAAGAGGAACTTGCCATTCTCCACAAGCACCGCTGATTTCAAAGGAAGAAGAGCAATGAGCCAACTTATTCATTCAGGAGAAATCAAACACTCCAATTGTTTAATCATTCCATAACAAGGAAACATTTGGAGACAAGCCCTTGTGACGATGTTAGCACAGTCCTGGAAGGCTAGAACGTACCGGTGCTCAAGCACAAGTAGAGATGATACGTAGACTTGGATTTATCTCGCTTTATGAAACATTGAATCATTCCATCTCGAGGGCCAGGCTGTAAACATAACAAGCAAATGTTATCGACATGGGAAAGATGTGAATAAGCAAGGCATCTACCACGGTCAGATGTTGCCATCACTAGGTACAAAGTATATTTCTTAACAGCATTCAGTTCAAGGTTTGCTTTCATTACAGGATGTGGAGGTTTACCTGCTTTAGAGATACTGGGAAGGTAAGCTTCCCACAAAACTCTGGGCTCCGTACAATCTCCTTGCACATCTCCCTCCACGCGCTACAGACGGCAGCGCAGGAAACGACATGCTGGCGCGACGGCCAGGTGCTCTCGCTAGCCTCCAGCCTCCGGATCACGTCGCGGAGGAGCTCGGGAGGGAGGCTAGCCCAACGAGACTCCTGGATTATGAGATCCGCGTCACGGAGCTCGTGCACCGTGCTCTGGGACCTCCCCCTGTGATGCCCAGTGAGCCCAGTGAGCCCTGCGAGGGTCACCTCGAAGCTCCGCCTAGACAGGCTGCCGAAACCATCCCTAACATCACGAACTATGCTGCGAAACGACATCTGCGCTAGCTAAGGCGAACCAAGAAACTCGAAGCTTATCCGGCCAATATATATCTTCGAATGTCACCGACAACCTTTCTTTCAATCTGTTCCACTTATGGAACAGTGATTGCAGATCATGCTACGACAGCGAGGATTAATGCTTTGGGCGTGTGTCATACACAGCAGCAATCATCAATCTGTACCTGCGAGAAGAACAGAAACTTGTGAGAAAGCGTGTGAATCTTAAGCATGGATTAGACCCAGCAACATACATATGCTACGACGTACGAACAATAGCTCGAATCCAAGTATGGCTCGCCACGAGGAAATCGGCCCCCCTTCGGGCAGAGCTCAAGAGAAAAGACGAGTCTCTGAGACTAGCTAAACCGCATATCCAGAAAGTTATGAAGCGCAGCTGCGAGAGAAGAAGGCCGAAACCTTTTTTGGCGCCGTCAAATCACACATATCAAACGTTCTGGTAGCATTTTGCAAAATTTCGAGAAAGAAATCTCTGCCCACCTATAGCCATACCAATGCTGGAAATAACTAATGAGGCGTTTCATGGTGAAAAAGATCGAAAATAACCCATTTCCCCCCTGATTGAGCAAGGATAGGATTGGGAAAGAGGGATCTTTGAGAAACATATCGGCAGGCTAAATATAGCTTAGAAGAGCCGGATACCTACACAAGATCTACAAGGTTTGAAACGGAAGCAGCAACAGTAGTAGTCAAGCCACAGCCCTAGGACAAGACAGCAGGCTCTTCGCACGCACCAATTTAACCGACAAGGACAGAAACAAAATGCTTTAAAAACTCGATGATTTTCGCCAAAATTTGTCCCAAACATCACGCAATTACTACCATATCCGGACAGAAAAAGGCCCCGAAAAAACACGCCTTTCCCTCCGTATTCCGTAGTCCTACTCGCCAAACGAACGCATCAACCGAATCAAGGACAAAGAACTCCAAATCGAACCGAAACCAAACAGTCAAACACCCCCACCCCCAGAAAACTCACATTAGCGCGAGGGCGAGTCCCGATCCGGAGCCTCCTCCGCGTCTACCCGGACCTCAAGAAGCCGAATCGAAGTGCGGGATCCAGCTCCTTCCCCAAGCTTCCTCCTTTTCTTTTTCTTCGGCCACGCCAGGAGGAGAAGGTGGGTGTAAGAGGAGGGAGGGGGGGAATGAGAGAGGAGGAGCAGTAGGGGGGAGGGGAAAGGAGGACACGAGGCGTTTGTTTATCACCCGCTCTGGTCCACGGCGGGGGGCGAGGTTGACCTTTCCGTTCCGTTTCGATCGGGGAGAGCGGAGCGGCGGGCCGCGGGCCGACGTGCGTGACGGCGTCAAGGGGCAGCTGCTCTGCTGCATCTGGCGACGCCACGCCAGCTGAGCGCCTTTTGCTTCGCTCCGGCGCCCGCGCCAGGAAAAGCGGGTCGGCTTTGGCCTCTTTCCCCCGCCCGCCCGGCCGTGGCGGGTTTTCTGCCGCCAGCGGCTGCACGTTAACGTTGCTGACCTACAAGGATACCGTAGTACCCATGAAATTCCGTACTTACTTGGAGTAACGTACTCGTATTTTCCGTATACTACTTAAACAATATATTATAATCTTTTATTACTTTTAGTATACTTAAATACTAATTGTCAGATTCTTTATTTTTTGCTATATACCTTTTTTTGCATGTAAAGAAAATACCTTACTAAAAGTTGGAATTTTCAACACCCTTTTCGGCTTGTTTGTTATTGCTTACCATTGCCATGTATCCAAGATACCGTCGTAGATCAGAAAATGAGGATGAGTTGATTGCTTTTGTTATTCCTACTTTAGGAGGAGGAAATTCACCATACTTCAGAACTTTCAGGGACTTACCGTGTAGATGAAATTTTAATAGGGGAATTGAGAGCAGGTATGCACAAGGCACTTCTTTATGGAGGTTGGCATTTTTCGAACTTTAGCTGGTAAGTTTCGTGAGAAAAGGCTCCTTGCTGATAAAAGATGTCTCGGTAGAAGAGCAAGTTGCCATATTGTATGCATTATCCAAGAATGCAGCTAATGAAACTTTGGAAGATTGGTTTCAGCATAGCGGACACACATAAGTCGACATTTTGGAGCAGTGCTTGATGCAATTACACAGCTCACGAGCGTCTACCAAGATTTTAAACCATGATTTTCACGGCTTCAAGGTAAGATCCCAAAAAACTACAGTAACTATCGTTATCTACCATGGAGGCTATCATTTTATCGTATTTTTGAATGTTATAAAATTTTAAATATGCATATAATATAAATCACCTCCAAAGATTTCATTAAACCATGATACTTTAAGAAGGTATTAATATTTTTATAATAAGAAGTACTTTTATGTTTTTTTTAAAAAAAAAGTTGCACAAGTATTAAAACATAAATAAAGAGTAAATGGTAGTTATTTACCCTTTTGCTTGCTTCAAGATTTATGCATCTTGTATTAGGAGAAAAAACATAGAAACACCACTATAAGTTCGAAATCAACAATCATGATAATACATGTCAAATAGCATAACTGATCACTAAGTTTTCTCGTAGTTTATGCTTACTAGTTACATGCCCGTGCATTGCTACGAAAAACAAAATTGATAACGAAAAATAAAGATTAAAAAATAAAAAAAATATTTCACAAGATCAAACATATCTTTATCGCTTCGTTTCTTGCGAAAGCTGGCTAATTAAAGCAACACTTCGTTTTTTACGTAGGGCAATTAAGCAGGGCAATTAATGACATGGGTAGAACTCACCACTGCCACCAACTGCTGCTTTATAATAGTAGAGATAAGAGATGCATTTTAACATTATAGTAATGTTGGATCTCAAAACGCGACCAATGTTTTGGTACATAAGTACCTATGTATAGGCATATAACTGAGTCAAGTTCGAGCGAGCTTGGGCTCCCAGACTCAGAGCTCGATAAAAACTCGACCCGAGCTCGAGTCGGAGTCCGAACCTGGATCTAGGTTCGAGATTTGCTCGATCCAAGCTCGAGTAGATTCGAGCTCGGCTCAAGTAAACTTGATAACAACAAACAATTCAATATGAACTATTTTTCAACAATAAAATTACTCAAGCTTGAGCTCGGTTACAGTAAGCTCGGTAAGAGTCAGTTAACAAATAGTTTTATTTAACAAGTGACTCATAAATTTTTCAGACTCACAAACTATTCAAGCTTAGCTCAACGAAGCTCGCGGGCTCTAGTTTAGCTCGTTTGGAGCTTGAATTGAGCCTAGAGCGAGCTGAGCTCGAGCAGTTCGCGAGCCTTGTGTATTTTTTACAGCCCTACCTATGTAGGATATATAGCAGAACTATTGCTAGCTATAACGCTTGTAGCTAATATAGTGAAACATTAGCCCGTCACTTCGCATTTAAAGTTAAAGAAAAGTTATAACATAGATATAGCTAGCTATTTAGAACATTAGCGTCTAAACATATGACTTTGATTCGAAGTTTGTGCATGTACATGCTGATCGGGAGGGATCGGCTTCGAATGCAAGAGTTCAACAAGATGCAGTAAACCATGGTTTTGAAGTACCTCCGGGTAAATTTTATCTTGTAGATGCTGGCTGTGGAAATACACCACAATTTCTTGCTCCATATCGTGGTATTAGGTGTCATTTACAAGAACAAGGAAGAGTAGCCCGTCAAAAGACACGAGATTACAAGGAACTATTCAACCTTCGTCATGCACAACTTAAAAATCATATTGAGAGGACTACTGGTATATTGTAAAATGAGATTTCCTATACTGAGAGTTGCTTCGTATTACCCAGTTCATAAACAAATTGACATATCTGTCGCTTGTTGTGTTCTGCACAATTTCATACGTCTACATAAGGAAGATATGTCCTGGCATAGTATTGATGATATGTGTAGATTGATCCAGAATAGATCATTGACGTGCCAAATGGAGACCACAACTATCACGATGATATTCAAGTACTTAGTTACTCTAGAGAAGCTGCAAATCAAAAGCGAGATGATATAGCAGGACGAATATTAATTGTGGGGTGGGCTCAATATATATCACGAAGATCTAAACATATGTAACATGACATGCCTGGGCTCAATATACTCCCTCCGTTTCTTTTTATAAGGCGTATTTGGTTTCGTTAGGACAAGGCTTTGACCAACAATTACTCTATTAGCATATAATTTTTATGACACAAAATTGATATTACCATATTTGTATTCAAAAGTACTTATATATAATTATGATTTTGTATTGCATAAATGATATATTAATGAAGTAATCGTTGGTCAAAGTCTTGTCCTAACGAAACCAAATACGCCTTATAAAAAGAAACGGGGGGAGTATATATATCGTTTTAAAGTGCGTGGGTTTGCCGGGCGGAGGGCACCGGCAATCTGCCATGTTATCGGCTTCACGAGGAAGTCTTATGAAATATTCAAAATTACGTTTAAATCTTTCCACCAATTATTTTACGAAAAGGATCCGTAGTTCTGTAGATTTGTGAACTGGTCATCCATTGATTTTCTTGCAAAAGAGGACCATGTGTTTACGCAAATTTACCGATAGCTCCCATCCAGCACATTTTAAAAAAAATCCTCCAAGAAAACCGAAATTTCGTTGAGTTTCTTTTACCATTTTTTTGAAAAAAGAAAATCCGGACCAAATTTCGCACGGCGTGACGTTGCGCGTGCTCCTACCTAGTGATATTGATTTTTGTTGGGAGGGGAAGCCTCGGTGTATCTAGCTGCTCTGCACACTTTTTTATCTTTGTTTTTCTAATGAATTTGTAAATCTAACTCTTTTATTAACCACATAACTACCAGCAGGCAACACGTGTCACCTACCATACCCCTCTACCACGGTATTGCCACTGCAGCGGCTCCATCCACCGTGGGGGCTTCCCGACAAGCATGGCAGGTGGCAGGTCCTACCTTCCTGCCAAGCTTGGGTACCACAGCAATTACTTGCTAAGCTCGAGCATCGTTGTACCCTATCTTACTGATTTTGGATAACACGGTAGCTCATCTACAAAGGTGGGTGCGGTGATAGTGATATGTCGTGGTAAGACAGTGAGGCCCAGTTCGTTTCAGCTTCTGAATTCTGGATTATGGGAGAAGTTGCTTTTAATTATGGGAGAATCAGACCAAGCTAGCTATGCCTTCTAGGTTCCGGACCGAGCTGACAAGAATCTGTGAGAATCAGGTTTCAGCCAAATTCTGATTCTATTCAGAAGACAGCTTTTGATTCTCAGATGAGCTGTCCAGAATCCTCTCTTTCGACAAATAATCTGTTTTTTTAAAAGCAAAAGATGTACAAAAGCTGAAAAAGAATGGAGCCTGATGTTTCTATTGTCATGACTCATGAGGAGTCTAGGTTTATAACTTTGTTTGAAAAAGGATTAGAGATATATAAAAAAAGTATGAATGGGTGCCAATTAGTCCAAAGCTTCGGGAAGTGGAGTCTGAAAAGTTTGTGCGCCGAGAATTCTACGTACTGATGTGATGGATCAAGATGATTCCATATGAACCGTATCACGAACTCTGGGAAAACTTTGACGCGTAACGCAACATGGCATGCACTCAATCAGTCCTTAGGAGGTTTTTTTTAATCATATTTGATCGAGCCATTTTTTGGTGTCATAACTCGGGTGCTAAAGTGCTTTTTTTGCTTGTACAGTATGAAGTTAGGGGCAAATCGGCAGAAGGTATATGTTAGCCAACCAAACAATATGGATATAAGTCGGTTAAGAACTGTTCTGGTATACATTTTTTTTTTTTTGCGAGGATGATATTTTTTAAGATAATAAAAGAATATATTAACTCATAGTCTCTGCATGTTAAGATGCACACAATCAAATCGATCGCAAGGATGATATATCACCATGAAATAAATTCATTAACATTTAGTGAATGCTAAAAATATATAGTAGCATCATTATTCAGAGTATAATACGAAAAATGTAGCTAGTTAGCTTGATAGCCTGTGGATAAGAATTCACATGCCTGACTGCGCCTCCAAAGAAGTCTATGCAGGAATATGTGATGTAATTCGATCGACTTAATGCAAATAGTGCATATATATTCACTATGACATACGCACTTTAATTTTAAAAAAATCATAATTTCTTGCTCTCACGGTTCAGGACCGATTCAGAGGCATAGACAGCAAGTGCGAACCATATCCAAGTGTTGTCAAGTTATATATATATAAGCCTTTTTCTACTTCGGGGGTAATTACTCTCTATGCCGTATCTCATAACGTAGGAAGTATCTCGTACAACGGAGGGCATGTACGTATAGTATACAAGTATGTAAGATCATATAAGTAGTATTTACATTTTTTTCAGAGGTGGTATGTATGCTTTTTAGACATACTCCTTTGTGTGTGTGTCTCTTAGATCCTCGGTACTTTCAGCTCTGTTCAAAAGGCTTGCGACCCAAAACATATCGGAACAGTCCAAGATAAAAAGAAATAAAACAAAAATTGCCGGTTGATTTTCTTTCTAAGATTCAGTTTTGTACTAATTTTCTAAAAAATAATATGCCTTTTTAAGATCAGCAACATTTTCATGGACTATTCTATTAAAAATTTCACAAAATCTTGCTATACTCTGGTTTCTATCCAATTATCCAAATCCCGAGTGCTTTTGTTCCTTTTCTTCAAACATATTCTTGCATTATTGTGTGGTCACCGGCCATCACTCTCCAACTACTCCCTCCGTTCATAAGCACAAGTCATATAGTTTGAATAGTTTTTAGAAATATAAGGTTTACATATAAATTCAATGTGTCTTTTCTACTATACCCGTATTTACTCTCTCTTAATCATATATATGTATTCATTACCATCCACACAGTATTATCTCTTATCTTTCAAGATAATTAAAAGATGTATGTAAGTCATTCTCTTTCATATTTTTCTTAATTTTATGGTAAGTTGATTCTTATATAAAATCAAAAGTGCGTCTTAAATTTATCAACAGAGAAAATATTTGTCAACGTGTCATGCATGCTGCGTGCAGAGCCTCCTGGTGCAGAGCCTCCCCTAACTGGTTTCCTAGTGCCATTCTCTTGAGCGGATTGACAAGACACACTCTGCTAAATTTTTTTTTTTGGGGGGGGGGGGTGTCGGTCACATTTGCCTCAAGATTAATTAAACTAGGTAGAGTCATGCGCGATGCCGCGTCGTGTGAACTTTGACTTGGGGTTTTTTTGTAAAAAAAAAGGTAGGAGGATCTAAACACAATTTCGATTTTCTCGATGCTTTTTTAAAAAAATATATGCTGAGTAGGAGCTGGGTGAATTTGCGTAAGCACATATCTTTTTTTCAAAAAAAAAGGTGGAGGATCTGTTCGTGAATATGTGGAACCACGATCCTTTTTGCAAAAAAATCGGTGGAGCCTCAACGTAATTTTGGTTTCCTGGAATTTTTTTGCAAAAAAAATGGTGGAGGACCCATTTGCAAAACTGCGAAACCACATGGTCCTTTGTGAGAAAAAACCGATGGGAGGACCTATCCGCGATTTTGAGATTTCTTGGGGGCTTTTTGCAAAGAAGTTGACATGGAGGCCTTGACTGTACGCTAATGTTTTCCGGTGTAAGAGTAATAGTATTTGCTTCAGAATTTGTACGTATGTGCGGGTGCGCCTTAGGTTGAGTTGTTGAGTTTCCTCAGATTGGGGATGAAAACGGGTCGGATATTTCCCGCCTGATTCGGAATCAGATTTGACTATTAGGCCGAATCTAGAACGGGATCCAGATACTTGAATTTGGATCTGGGATTAGATATGAAACAACCAATATCCGGCAAATACGGGATGAGATCCGAATATTATGACTTTTTCCTATTCGGATATCAGCAATGCCCAGCACATTTCATCTCATTTTTCCCATGAAGAGCCCATTTATATTGATAATTAATTGGTTCTATTTATCTAAAATAGCATATTCTTTCTATGATGTTTACTAGATTTGATTGATATATAACTTGCTACTAGGTCATGTAACCGTACGGTTTAATTCAAAACATATTACTCTATATATGCATGTATTATCCGTATATCTTTATCCATTTTCGACCTGAATCCGTCATATATCCGTCCCGTATCCGTATCTCGAATAACCCGGATTCGTATCCGTATCCGGCTAGCCCATATCCGGTTCTGAATCCGAGAAAAAAAATATAGGTTAGGATATGGGAGGAGCAATATTCGCCCGTATCCGATCCATTTTCACCCCTAGCTAAGACAATCTCTTGACTAACTTGGATGACATATTTCCCTCTCTTCGACATCCTGAAATTGCGATGTTGGATACTACTTGCTATGTCCAAGTTTATAAGGCATATTCTTTTTAGCATATAGACCAAGGAGATATTAGAAATGATTGAATTACTCTTAATTATTATCACTAAGCAGCATATTTAATGTATGCATGTAGAGAATATGAAGTAAAGATGAATATTTATTAAAGGTATATAGGGAGCACACTAATTTTATATTAGAATATGAAATATGCTTTGTATTGAACAAGACTATTAAAAATGAGAGGTGCTTCTATAAACCATGGGTCAAAATCTCGCCAAAATTCAGCGAAATTTTGGATTTTGCCCCCTTGAGTTTTATAATCCCGACGAAATTAAAAAAACAACCTTTTAAAAAAAAATCAAAGTGCTACAGTAACCTATAATTTCGCTGAGGTCTTGGTAAAATCGACCGAGATTTGAAATAAACTTGACCGGATTGGATTCTTCAGTCATTTCCCGTGCGGGACAGTTGGTAGATCATAATTCTCACGAAATTGAAAAAACCCTAAAAAATTTAAAGTGTGATAGTATCTAAAATTTCGCCGAAGTCTCAGCATTTTGGAACAAAATTTTGTCTATATGAACCAAAATCTCAAAAATTTCGTTTAAAAAATTACCAGATTAAAATTTTGCATTTTGATTTTCGTTCGGATTTTGTCTGAAACACCAAGATTTTGCCGAAATTTCGTCTTTCTGAGGGTGCCGAGATGAAACCAGGAAACGAAAATGCAAACCCTGCTATAAACACACCAACAAAGACGAAAAGAATACAATATATTCTCACTCCTGTTATAAATTATTGTTTTTTTAGATATAGCTGTAGTCAAAATTTTGATGTTGCAGCCGGTGAAGAAAATTGCCTGCATGCATCTTATCGCAAGGTTCCATATATAGATCCAAACTCGAAAGCACATCAACATCATCTTGCTAGGTGCATGCATCACACCAACGAAGAAAGACGCACGTATCTACGTAGATACGTACATTCGTCCGTACCGGCAAGCTTGCATACTATAGATTTATTCACTCGCCAGAACGCTAGATAGCTTACGCAGCTAGTTGTACTCGTGGCGTGGCTTGTGATATTAATGTCCACTTGATTAAATAAATATTGTCACGTTCTTTTCATCCCTTGACATGACTGGACAGCTGGAGCTACCAGAATAGATTATAACCATCAAGGTCAATACTATGACCGATTAGAGAGCTCTATTAGAGACTAAACAAAAGTGCAGGGCATCCGGTGAACAAAAGCATCCCTAATGCACGACCACACCTTACCTTAATGCATCACCACAAAAGTTTCAATCCTGATAATCTGTTTGGCTACGCGCAATCTCCCTTGTGCTCGGGCGGTTGTTACCGCTTTGAGCTGGTTCCAAGAAGCGTAGCACGAGAGCGTTCCTAACATTTTAGAGGTTTCAGAGAAACAAAAGTAGAATCTCTCGATAGGAATTAGGAATTGATATTTTAGATATCTCAATTTTGTTTAGAATAGTTTTTATAGCCAAAGACTAATGCGCGTCGTTAATATGTGCGAACACTATCCTACTATAGAACTATATGAACAATGTTATACATGCTAAACTTCTCTTGCAAGTTGCAAGTGACATATAACTTAGTGCCTCGCATGAAACTCGAGAAATTTATATATAGCTATATGAAATAAACTGTTTTCTATGAAGTTCATACGTTCTAAATATGCTCTAAAGAGTATGAAACTACATAAAAAACCATTTATGGGATTTTTCGGTTAACCAAGACATACAACTAAGCAATCATCAGCCGAAACTGAAAACCCAAAGCATCAACCCTTAACCAAAAAATTCTTTCTGATAAGCAATCTTAAGCAACTTTCTGTTAGCCACCAAACACAATTAGCCGTTCACCATAGACACTGAAAATCCAAACTATCAATCTTAAATCAAAAATTTTCTTCGTATTCTTTAAACAAGGAATTCGAATATATAAAGAACCACAAATTGTCAAATTCTCTCTCAACTTAATTTGCAGATAGTAAGACGCAAGCGAGTTGTGTCGAGCTAGCCATCGATCTTGTGGTCGAGATTCGTTTGTTTAGTCTATTGTGAATGTTAAATGCAGGTGTTTTCAAATGGCAAGTTGTCGAGTTGAGCACTTAGACTGGCTTGGACAAGTTCTTAGTAGTGTTACCGGTGGTCTGGACAAGTTCTTAGTAGTGTTACCGGTGGTCTAATTCTGTGTTCTTGTTAGTGGCTGCTTGGGAGTTCACGATATAGGCCCATATCCTTATGTATCTCGACTTATACATATAACAATGAGTCAGCACAAGCTATATATATATATGGGTGGATCCAGGTCCCGGGCAGAGTAGGCTGTAGCCGGGGGCCTGGTACCAAAAGCCCACTAAAATTCTACGAAAAATTATTGAAAAATCATTGAAAACAGATATTTAATCTAAGAACAGCAGGTTCAGATCGGGGCTTAGACCTAGGCTAGCTCCACCCCTGTATTATCCTTCACTTATATCTGGGAGAATCCCTCAAAGCTCACGGTGCCACCTCACCCCCACCCACTCTCTCTCCCTTTTTTGCAAAGAAGCCCTCCGGTTCTTTGGAATTGCGGATAGGTCCTTTCTATTTACGAATAAGTCCTTTGTAATTTCCTATGAGTGTAAATTTTTTTTTCCCGATTCGCGTTTAGGTCCTTCGTTCGCCGTTTTACACAAAGAGCTTCACATTAAATACAAATTGCGAACGAGCCCTTTCTTACTTATTCGAAATAGCGAACAAGTCCAAAATTATAACAAATAGGTCCATGCACTTTTCATTCAGGTCCTTTCTCCGTTTTTCCCGAAAAAAATATTTTCGTGATCCGTTTGCTCTCCGGAGCATAGGAAAAATGTTTCCGCTGTCTGTTTTTTCTCCGAAAAAAAACAAAAAATATTTTTCGTTCACGCGCGCGGCGTTTTTTCCGAGAAAAATATTTTCGTAGTCCGTTTGCTCTCCGGAGCATAGGAAAAAATATTTTCGTGGTCCGTTTGCTCTCCGGAGCATAGGAAAAATGTTTTCGTGGTCTATTTTTTCTCAAAAAAAAAACAAAAAATATTTTTCGTTCGCGCGCGCGGCGTGCGCCGCGCTTACGTTTCTAGTATATATAAAAGAGAGAGAGAGACTGGAGCTCTCGTGGATCCTAAGCGAGCGCACTTACTGTCCAGGTCCTGCGTAGCACCTATGATATACCCCAAGATTCGACGGGGTCATGTCCATCTCCCTACTAAGTATGAAAGGGATCAGTGTGCTCTGCAATTAATTTGATGGGTAAAGTCCCCAATCTAGACCATTCTCGGGCATTATCTAAATCAACATGGAACGCTCGATAAAAAGGCCCTAGAGCCTCTCCTACCTTTCACAAAAAAAACTTTCAACCTCCCTGAGAAGTATGATAAGTTGCACCTCATCTGACAGGTTCTACAGAATACTTGGCTAACCCAACAAAAAAAAAGGAATTATTCGATATATACCACTCCTCAATTTGAAAATTGGATGCCATGTTGAAAAAAATGCCACTTAATGGTATGATTTTCAACATGCCATCCAATTTTCAATTACTGAAGTGACAAATTGGAGAAGTGACAAATATCCAATTAGCCCAAAAAAAAAAAAGGTTTGAGTTGGTACTGAGCTCGGTCATGTCTCTCTATGGGATTTATTTAGCTCGAATGCCGCCGTCAATTAGAGTAGGAGCTCGGTGTCCGGAAGATCAGGTGCTACCGCTCGCCTCCAGTTTAGTCCAGTTTTCGTGAAAACTAAGACGGAGCGCGCGGTACGCACGCGCATGATGCCGCCATTATCGCTCGCACGAGTGATAGTACCGTAGTAGCACATGACGCGCATCGTCGATCCAATCTTCCGGTGGGGGCATCGAATCGTCTTGAAGGCTTGATTGGAACCGTTTATTTCGGCCGCTATCGACGTCCTCTGGTGTCTAGGGCTCGCTAACGCGCTTAACCAGCTGTTATGGAGTTTTTTTTTTAATTTGGTATAGTTCGACGTAAAATTATTTTATTTATCATTTAAGTGGTTATTTGAAATTCAAGTTAACGAGTCACTATCGAGTCGGGCGTCGTTTGAAATGGATTTATTTCAATTTTGAACCTATTAATTATTGTAATCAAATAAATTTTGATTCAAGCTCTAAAGAGCTTTTTTGCCGACACTACTCGTGTCGCTTGCAAAAATAGCAATACTTATGAGGACCGAGCCGTAGCTCAGTGGTAAGTACTGCTCGCACGTGTTGAAACCTTCGATACAACGCAGGCGCTTACTAATTAAAAATAGGTAGATACATGTGTACGTATTCAGTGGGACAAAGTGTACTCGCACTCCGTACGTAGGTTACAAAGCATCCAAAAAATTACTTAGCGTATGTATGAGACATGTACATATGTGTACTTATGAGACGTGGATGCGATGTATGTAGATTGTGTGAGTCCATTACCCCTAAAAAAACAGCAATACTTCTCCAACCATAGGTGGCGTGCAATCAAAGGATCCATCCTAGCCAGTGAGGCCAATCGCACCGTCCACAGGAGCTGTAACTAATATTGTTGAAGAACGAGAGTGCAGATGGAATATGCAGTTTTTTTTAACGGTAGTACCGTAGTAGCCTTTTTTTTTTCAAAACTAATCCTCATACGACTAGTTTTACAAAAATAACCCACTATCCGAGCACGAAAGAGTCGACAGATGATAGTGTTACCTGTCGCACTCCCGCACCGCAAAGGGTGACTAGAGTCACGAAAACTCGGCCGACCGTGGTAGCAAACTTGTGGCCCACCGCGGCAGCCGTTGCTCACGTGCTCCTCGAGCTCGATAGAGCCTCCCGCACTCCCCGGATTCTGCAGTGTCTCCTCCCACGCTCGCTCACCCTATCGCAGCGCCGCTTAACTTCCGCACTCGGTAAGGACAGATGTCGCCTCGCGCATTTTGTGGTGAGAGAGAGAACCAAATTTGCAATTACATACGTGAAAGGCTAGATTAAAAAAAGATATATATGATTAGAAAAATGGGACTTCGAATATGCACATTTTCCCTGAGATAATTCTACGATGATCTACTTTCTCGGTGGCATATCCGCATATGGAGACTAAGCGTGTTCATCGTTGCTCTAGTCTAAGTCATCGAGAATTTTAGCGGTAATTCACCATTTGTATGGTTTATAGAGCATAATATTTCCTTTCAATCAAAAGGACGTTTTTTTAAGAGAAAAAAGGGGCGTTTAAATTAAAGGAATTAAAGATGGCCGTAATGCCCTTTCGCAGCCGTTTAAATTAAAGGAATTAAAGATGGCCGTAATGCCTTTTCGCAGCCGGAGTGGCTCGCGCTCAACATCCAAAATTAATCGCGCGCGCGAGAAGATATGTTCGAGAATCGAGAGCATATCACTTTCGGATTAGTTTGCAGGGCGATCGAGTCCACTACAGTGACGGATCCGAAACGAAAAATATAGGATCCTCATAGGTTAGGTCAATAATTCGTAAAGAACTAATAGTATTTTTAAGTTCGTTGATTCATCTAAAATTTTACGAATTGTGCCACACTAAATAAAAAACCCCGCAACAATAGGCGGCAAGGCCCTTACAATATTGCGCACATTTACATCCCGCATGATGCCTCGATCATCTCTTAAGTTGGCGTTATGATTTTTTTTCTATATTTAAACCTTACAAATATACTATAGTTGTTAATTATATTCATAAGCATTTCATTAAACAACTTAGATGTGTTACCTAAGAATTTTAGAATAGCTAACAAATAATGTAAGCTAGCATACTTTAATATTAAATTATAATAAAATAACATCAAACAGAAAAATAAAAATTACATCAATTCATAATACAACATTAATGCGGGTGACCAAATATAGGAAGGACTAGAGCCCACCTCGCCCACCCCATTGGTCCGCCACTGTCCACTACTGACGCATATGTTTCGCTGACTGGTGGTAAGATTTATTCATGGTGGCGCAACGTCTTTGGAAACGTTTGTTGGTCACTGGATAGACCCTGACAATTAAGGAACAGCGATTGAACTTAAGTCATAGGAAAAAGTCAGAATTCTGCCGTCAGTTCAACCGCAACGCCGAGTAATTGCTCAATTTACAAGCTAGGCCGGCCACCCGTCAGAAATTCTGTATGAAGCTCGCATAGAAAATCTTTGATTACACAGCTTTTCTGCCACGAAGCTTCGGTTTGGAATACGAAGGAATTTCTCTATTTCCTACGAAATTTACGTGAAGGTTCAATTTGGAATATACAGTCCAGCGAGATTATTCCATTTTGTACAAAAATTGAGAAAACGAAATAGAGACTAGCAGCAGACGCGAACTGTTTGCGTGCAATGTGCATCTAACTCAGTTGCACGCCTTATTTCCGCTGAAGAATCCGAGCCTGTAAATTTGCAGTGGTGCATGACATTGCATATACATGACAACCATGATATTTCTTAGAACTTCTTAATAGCACAAATGCCCAAAATCGACACGTGTGTTTAGACAATCCGCTTCACATTCGATATGTTTAGGCAGCATAAGACAATACGTAAAGAATAGTTTCATTCTATTCTCCAAATCAAACAACAATCTATAAAGCAAATAAAACAAACACAGCAATTGCATCGCCGAAAGTAGGAGATGCAAAGAGTCGTGTCATGCCCCAGACGAAAAGAGTCACTTTAAAAATTCTGGAAGGAGATTAAAACGGAACACAAGTAAGTGCAAAATCATTTTAGCGCTTGATAACTAGATATCAATCATCGTCGCCGAAGTGGACGCCGAAAGTTCGCCGCCGCCGCCCTCCTCCGGCGCCGTTTTCTTCGCCTCGCCGCGCTCAGGGTCCTCCTTTTCCTTCGGTTCGTCATGTCCTTTCGTTTCAGCTGTTGCGCTTGTAGCTTCCTGTGTCACAGTCGCAGTACACAGCACGGTTCACCAAATTTGTCTTGACATGAAATATGTACATAATTTCTTATCCTACACGGACCAAGCTGCATGAAAATATTTTTCGAAAATATGTCGTAGTACTGAAACTTTTGAATGGTGAACTGCTGGTCCAACAAGTTCCACAAAAAAGACAGAAATAAAACATTTTTTTGAGGTAAAAAAAGAAAAAGGCAGGATTTTCTGCGAGAAAAAAAGAAAAAGCAATTAGCATTAATATGAGAACTCGGCGACCACGGTCCAACCGGGCCTACGCCACCGTCGTCGCCAAGCCCGCGAACCATAGAAAAACACAAAATTAGGTCCAAATAGAAAAGGGCCGACATTTCGGGTGCAGAGACATTTGGTCCAAAATAATCTCGATTTCGTTTACCTGTACAATACCTTATTCAAAACTAAGAAAAAGTGTGAGAGATGTTTTTATATTTTTCTTTATAAAAGTTGCATAAAAATTAAAGTATAAATAAAGAGTAGATATAATTACTTATCCATTCGTTTGTTTTAAAACTTATACAACTTATACGGAGTATTCTGACGCATACAAGAAATGCTTCTGTTTTGAAGTGTCTCGATGATCGTGAATGCATTTGTTGCACCGCCGGCGCCTCCCAAGTCTTTGTTCGCTCCCTCGGCCGCCCTCGCCGGCGTCTGCAGCTCGGCCGGCGGGGGAGCGTCGCCGTCGCCTCGCGCCTCCATTTTTTTGAGAGTGTATAGGCATCATTCGAATGTTTTTGTCTCAAAAAACATCTAAACTTAGACCGTACGATCAAAACACACATTCATATGATCAACCCACCTCGAATTCAGGGGCGCGTGCATTGATCTGAAAGCAAATCCAATAGTCAAGAATTTGGATGATGGTTGCTAAAAAAAACATCCGGATAAAACTTATCAAAACCCTTTTTTTTTCTCAGACTCCTCAAACGCAACCAACCAGTTCCCAAGACGAGATCGAAAGAGATGCTTCGGCGGAGGAACTTAGGAATGTAATGTGCCGCGTGACAGATGTACGAAGGCGACGTTTTACAAGCAGCATCGCTCTGCTGACGCGAAATGGATGGCCGGTTAGTGCAGCCTGGCAAAAGCTTCGGTGTCAGCAGAGATCTTTCTTGCCTCAAAAAAAAACAAGTGATCTTTCTGTTGCTTGTGTGTGAGCTGGTATAAGTGACGCGCGTGAGATATGGTTATGGTCAACAGAATAGCTGAAATTAACTGTAGTGATAGTATTGAGGATTTGCAGCATGTATCCGTGGGTGTAGTAACCAAAGTTCTGGGGATCCCTTTGGAAAATGTAGTTTGGTTATGCTTAACAAACCGAACTATATTTTCCAGAGGTTATGCTACCCAACCGTGTACATCTGATTTTCGGTTTGCTTTGAGGTTACTACTCTACCTTCGTCTAGATTTTTCCCTCTTTCGTTCTTTCTTTCTTTCTCTCTGTTTTTGGCTGTGAGGTTACTACTCTACACCTCATTCATTCGAGGAACCTAGATGTACTGGAGTGGAGTATCAGCGTTTCTTGCGAAATTTCTCGAGGGCATTTCTGCGGAGCTTCTGGAGAGCATCCTGGACGTTTACAACGACGAGCTCGCCGAGCCTCCAGCAGAGGACGTAGAGGCAGACGTAGATGGCCCCGAACAGCTCGTACGCCGAGCCACCCCGCATGACGGCACGGCTGGCCCCCGCGCTTCGTCCTTGCTCGGCGCCCTCCCTGTCTTCCTTCGCCGGCGCCGTCTGCCGCTCGGCCGGAGGAGCGTCGCCGTCTCGCTCCTTCGCCTTCGCCGCCTCCGAGCACGACCGGCTCCCCATCATTCTCTGGTCCTTACTGCAGCTTACGGGCAAGAACAACGATGAAGAGGTGGAAGGAATGATGCAGGGAATAAACTTATGAGGTGTTTTCTTCGGAGCCGTCGTCGCTGCAATTGCGATGGGTTTCAGGACACATCTGACTCGTAGAGGAACGGATTTCAGGTACATCTCTGTGCGGATCACCGAACATCGCGCGAGGAAATCTAGTATCATTCGACGGAGGAGGTCACTAATAAGGAGGCGTTCTTATAAGCAGCGACTCTCCGGTGATGGTCTAACGGATAGCGGACTCACCGGTCACCAGCTTGTTGCAGCCTGGCAAAGCTTTGGCACTTACAAGGAGTGAGTTTGATCGTACATGAACTGGTCGTTGTTGGCCAGGTTGACAAGATCCATCATTCTTTTTTACTATTGATCTTATGGTTCGTTCCGATGCATCAGCCCAGCTCAGCTGCATCACAAAGCTATAATCTATGTTGCCTGGATACACCGCTACATATTGGATACGCGATACAGTGATTCCGCGATACGACGTTTTATCAAAAACACTAGTACGACGATAGTGTGTGTATATATAATTAGTACTATACGTTTACCGTAGAATAGTTTTTTTGATATAATTAATGAATTCTTGTAAGAAAATGAGAATATCTAAAGATCGACTAGCAATTACTTTCTTCTCTAGTTCTCTCTCATAGTTGTTTGCCTTATACAAGTACATTAACCCATGCTGTCAGGAGAAGAAAACATTGGTCTCGGAATATCAATAACAACACCATTTCTACTTAACTCTAGGTGGAAGCTATTCTTTGATTACACGAATGAGCCCACATTTCTTAAGAAATCATTTGAAGAACAGATTAATCATTGATTGTTTTCAGAGAAGCAAGCCTCAAGTTTTCTCTACTCTGTAAACATAAGTACATTCATAAAATCACATAATTCGATGAAGATTTTGTTCAAAAATAGCATCATGGTATCATGAGAACATCATATTAATCATAGTGTCCTCGCGTGGGCGGATTGGGGAAGGGGAGCGATGAGCCAACAGCGACAACATTGGCGGCGACGTGAGGGATCACTCGATCGGGACTCAGGAGCTGACAGCTTTGAGAGGAAAGTATCGGGACTATATTGAGAAGGGTATTATTTAGTGTTACTTGTGTAGAAAAAGTATTCGAGAAGTATCGGATTTTTTCTTCTTTTTTTGAAAAATTAAAAATTAATGGATACGTGCAGGATTCATATCGGAGAGTATCCGATACTTATCGATATCCGATACTGTCGACGATTGGGGAACAGGCCCCCGCCGAGCTTACTTGTTGGTGGAGGGACCAACTGTGACCCCTTCTTGCGTGAGGGATTACTCAAGGAACGGATCACCAGATCTCAACGAGCGTGGACACAGCAGTTTACCCTGGTTCGGGCCTCTCAGGGAAGAGATAATAGCCCTACTCCAGCTCTTGTATACTCTTGCAAAGTGTCTGAGTGTATGACTCTTGTCTTACAATCGGTCTGTCTGTGTGTTGTTGTTGCTGTTGTGTGTCCCCCTCACGATGGGGACCCTTTTATAGCTTACAAAGGATCGAACTCCATGACCCCACTACCCGCACGCGTTTGGACCTCGTCCAAAGCGTGGCAATCAGTGGATCCTATCTTTCCGCCACGCTCCCACGGGAAGCGTAGCTGCCAGCGGAAGTTACGCTCGGGTGGTTATTCCCACCGACCGAGACCGCGTAAGGTCGGTAGATGACCGCGCAGAGCTTGGACATCTTACCCGAGCTCGAGCTCGGAATCGATCGGAATACGTGGCATTCTCGGTCCCACCCGAGCCGAACTTCGAATCGGCCGGAATCGCGTAGCCTTCCAAGTTACGATCGACAACCCAGGGTAACGACCTCCTGGTGGCTCGGGCGGGAGCGAGCTTGGTCGTTGGTGGCATCCGAGGTAATTTATGGACATTACCCGACCCCCCGACCGGTAGCCCCCGAGGTGCGAGTGGGCCAAGGTCTCAGGAAGGCCGTCCCGGTGGGCCTACCGTGCTGCGAGCGTGTCGGTTACGCGCGGCGGACAAGCTGCCGCGACCAACGAGCTATTAACCTCCTCCGAACGAGCTTGTTCCCCGGCTCGTCGCTTGAGCTAGCAGTGGGCCCCTCTCGGCGGTTCCTTCTCTGGAAGCCTGAATCGTCCTTCTGGGAACCGTCTTTTCTGGCAGGACGGTTTCGATTTGCGTGCCCACGTGTCGTTTTCTGAATGGCGAACGCCTCAACTGCCCTCTGTGCCTCTAGGGCTTCCTCGACCATAACGGCGGGAAGTCCTTTTGCTTTCCTATTTCCTGGAGGAGCTTTTAAACACTCGAAGAGAAAACCCTTAGACTCACTTGGCCGTTTTGCGATCGCTGCGTCTCATACTCCCCTGCTTCGGCGCTCATCCTTCTTCTCGATCATCTTTTCCACCCTCATGGCGAGGTTCGGCGTCAGCAAGCTCGACAGGCGCAGGCTGGAGATCCTCCAGCAGGCGAGGTACGTTGATGCCGGCACATGGAGAGTCCCTGGCGCCGAGGAGAGCCCACAGCCGGAGGATTGGGAGATCGTCTCCACCGAGCTCTACTCCATGAGCAGGCTCGGACGCCCGAAAGTGAGTTCGTCGAGGCCGTACTCGCCTCCTGCGAGTGCGAGATCGCTCACCTCCACCCCAACTCCATTCTCATCATGGCCATCTTTACCCATCTCTGCGAAGGGTTCGTGGGCGTCGAGCCCACTCCCAGTCTCTTCTTCCACTTCTACACCCTTTCTCGCACCGGCACGCCTTCGCAGGCCGGCTGCCTCTACTTCCGCCTGCGACCTACCCGACCATACGAGTACCCGAGCTTCACGCTCAAGGACTCGGTGTCGGGTTGGGCCGACTCTTGGTTCTACTTGAGGAAAGCGGAGGGCGGCACGCTTCCTACTCGGCGCCAGAGGTCGCGCCGTCGAGACGCCCCGACCGCCCGTGGAGCCCGAGGAGGAGAAGATCCTCATGACGATCAACGAGCTCACGCGTTCCTGGGGTGGCCGACGGGGCGTTACCGGACTACGCCAGGAACCGGATATCGCCCCTTAGGAGGAGGGAGCATCCCTTCTTCAAGGTCGAGGGTGGCAGGACATCACCGGGAATCACGCTCGGTATGTCGTCGCCCTCGATCTTCTTTTTCGAGCAGAGGATGCCCCTTCTCACGACCTCTCCCTTGGCTGGTATGTAGCTCCGCCAGAGGACTGGGTGGATGTGAGGGTGTCCGAGATGTTCGGCACCCCTAAAGGCAAGGAAATCATCGAGGGCCGCCAGATCCCGAACAACGTCCTTAACCGGACCGAGGCGGTAAGTCTCTGATTCGGACTTCTTTCGAAGCTTTCGTCCGGACAGGCTTCGCCGGGGGCCTTCCGACCTCATTTGAGTTTTTCTCTTTTTCAACAGGAGAAGGTTGCCCTCGAAGTCGCCGTGTCGGTAGGATCGATTGGCGGGGCGGGTCGAAGACCAAGGGACCGTGGTCGCAAGCGCCGCCTTCGATCTCCGTCGGCCACGCCGTCCCCGCCCAGGCGCATACGCAGGCGTTCCGGCCCGGACGACCGCTCACCCCGCCAGCACTTGGAGTATGCGGACCGGCAGGAGGTGAGTGAACTAAGATTGTGGATGGATGAGTACACGAGACAATCCCGAGCCGATGGCTCGTTATGCGCCAAATTCTTCGCTGCGCGAAGAAGGAGGCAGCCCACGGCCCGGCACGGAAGGTCGAGCCGAAGGCTGATCGCGGCCCTTCTTCAAAGTGAGCTCGCGGGTGAGCTCGAGCTCGGCTCCGGGGACTGGGCGAGGAGGAGAAGGACGAGCCGACCCCGCTTCTTGGTCCCGAGGTCCCGCAGGTCGCCTGGCCACGCCAACCGCGCTTCAACGCCGACTGCCTCCGAGGTCGGCTTGGGGGAGGCCGACCTTTCTGGCCGCAGGGCCGACAAGGCGCGCGAGGACATGGCCGCCCTCCTGGCCCGCGCCGAGCTCGGCTAGTGACGCCGAGCAAGGTCGATCTCCTGCTCCCCTCTTGTTTGTCTCTTTCCCCTCGGCACCATACTAACCCCACATCGTCTATAGTGGGTGTGGCGGTTGGTGCGGAGTTATGGGATTTCGAGCGATGGTCGACGATATTCTTGACCTCGTGCTAGAGAGGAGCTTGCCCGGCCGCCGAGGCCGTCGTGGGCGACGAGGCGAAGTGGGAGCCGAGGTCGCGGAGGCCCAGCCCCACTGGTCGTTGGTGGCGGCGATGTCGAGGTGGGGAGCCCATCGCCGCGAGCTCCGGGACCAGAGGTCGTGTCTCCCGGCGAGACACGGAGGAAGATCGCGGTGCCGATGCCCGAGCCGCGAAGGAGGGCATCCCCACATCATAGTCGTGGAGTCGATGGTGATGAGCGAGCCGCCGAAACTCCGCGAGGATTCTTCGGCGCCCGGCGACATCATCGCCGCGACTCTCCAGAGATCGCCGAGGTCTCCCCGTGCTCGTGACGCCACGCCGGGTCAGCCGGCGGCGTCGGGGACCCCATTCTGGCGGGAGCTCGTCCAACGAGGAAGAGCGGCTACCCGGTCGGGGAGATGAGCCCGGCCACCGTAGGTGAGCCGGGCAGCTTCAAGGCGAAGGGGATCTGCCGGCACCGAGGCATTCGATCGGGACCGACCTTCCGGCCGCCGACTTCGGTGCCCCGATTGATCCGCGGTCGGGGGGCTGCTGCAGCCAAGGGCGGATGCCGACCGGTGTCCCGGTTGCTCCCATGGCGTAGACGCCCGAAGGGTGGAGCCCGGCGCAACTCTGCCGGGAGGAAGAAGAGCGGAGGTGATCCTCGTTCTTGAGGCCGTCCCTCTCAGAGGCGGAGGTCGTCCCCAGGACAAAGCTCCTTCGCCCTCGGGGATGAGGAGCTCGGGCTCAAGCCCCGCCTCCGATCAAGGAGAAGGGATCGGCGGGAGATCCCTTGCCCGCCCAGGGGAACAGGGCGAGGCGGAGGACCCGCGAGATGTTCAGGGGCCGGAGGCTCGGCTTTGTTGGGTAAGTACTCGACTCATGTGTTTTTATCAAAAAAACTTCGATCACGACCTGAAATACCTTGTCGCGCAGGTCTGGAGTCCACCATGAAGGACTTCCATGCCGCCACCGTGCCGCCGAAGTTGTCGCGAAGCACCAATCCGAGCAGACGCCAAGATCGCGGAGCTCGAGCGCCGGGTTGCCGAGCCGACATCTTCGAGGCCGAGATCCGGCGGAAGGTGGAGGAGTCCGTGCACGAGCTCGAGAGCGTCTTGGCCGGAGCGGCAGGCAAGGTCGGGCCTTGAGGCCACGGTGGCGACCTTGCGCGACGCCGCCCAAGCGCCGAAAGGACAATCGACCAAAGACAGGAGGAGTCCAGCGACCGACGAGCGACAAGCGAAGGTCGGAAGCTTCGCCGGGTGCTCGACCTTGAGTCCGAGCTTGACTTCGGTGTGGGACGAGCTCGTCGCTCTGCGGGGCGAAGCGTCTTGGGCTCCTGTAATTTTCTTTTTCTGTCTTTACATAAAAAAACTTAAGGAAAAACCGCTTGATTGAACATAGAAAGAGCGTTTATCTATCTCTAAGCGTTTTTGTTGTTTTGTCCGAGATGATAACGATTTGTTTGGTGTCGCGGTTCCTTGTTCGGCTTACGCCGGCCTTACGTGACTTAGCGGTCAATCGTACTAGGGAGTAGCTACCTCGCGTGAGCTGCGAGGTCGTGGCCACTTGGTACCCTATAGCCCCGCCGCCAGCGGAGGTCGTGGGCGTAGGCTGCGACCGCGACCTCGTTGGCGGAGTAGAGTTCTGCGAGGGGACCGTGTGGCTCTTAGAGTGCGGTGCGTCGATGCCATGCCGCCGACTTAAGCTCGGAACCGTTCGGAAGGGTGTCTGTGCGAATCTTTGCTTGCGGCGGAGGTCTACGCGAAAAAGATGGTCGTCTTCACGAGGAAGGAAGCCCTTGAGGTCGAGCTCTTGTCGTGACGGTGTTTTGCCCCGACGACCGACCGCCCACGACACCTTATGCAGGTCGAGCTTAATCGTAGAATTTTTGCGGAGGTAAAGGAGAAAGAGAGAGAGAAAGAACGAGAAGGCGAGGTGACAAAATTTATTAGGAAGGTAGGCGAGTGTGGTTAGACATGGAACTTACGCGGTTGGTCGATGTTCCAAGTGCTAGCTAGTTCTCGACCATCTTCCATTGCGGCGGACAGCCCGGGCGTCTTTGTTGAGACGGCCGTGTAAGGACCTTCCCATCTTGGCGTTAGCTTGTTGGCTTTTGATGTGTCTTGGACCCGTCGCGAGCGAGATCGCCCGGCGTGCAAGGTTCTTGGTCGCACCGATTTAGCGGCGTGCTGAAGTGCTTGCGGTGTAGACCGCGGATCGCAATGTAACCCGTTCACGGGTCGCCTCCGCGAGGTCGGTCGAGAAGGCGCCGCCTTCCGCGCGTCGATGCTATCGGCTAGGTTCACCCTTGGGGATCCTAGGACAACCTCGACGGGTAGGGCGGCTTCCGCGCCATATCTGGTGAAGGGGTCTCCGTGGCTCGGCCCGTCGTGGTGCGCGGTGACGGAAGGGCGGGGTAGTTCGTCCACCAGGCACGACCATGCCGATCGAGGCTCTTGAAGACTCTCTTCTTGATTCCTTGACGATCGCCCGTTCGGCGCTCGGCCGCCCCATTGCTCTGTGGGTGGGCCACGGATCACGAAGCATATCTTGGTCCCGACCTCCTCGCAATAAGCACGAAACACCTCGCTTAGAACCGAGTGCCGTTGTCGGTAATGAGGCGACTTAACGCCAAAGCGGTTACTACATTATTGCGGAAGAACCTTTTAGCCGCTTTGTGCGAGATGGTTGATATAGGCTCGGCCTCGATCCATTTAGTGAAGGTGTCGATTGCGACGAACAGTATTTACAACCCCTTCTTCCCTGGGAAATGGACCGAGTATGTCGATGCCCCAAACCGAGAATGGCCAGGTTAGCGGCATGGTGCGTAGCGCGTATCTTGGTGATGGACCTTCCGAGCATGGAGCGGCAAGATCGGCAGGAGGTTACTATTGAGCGCTGCGTCGGCCAAGGCCGTCGGCCAATAGTAACCCAACCGGAAGGCTTTGCTCACCAAGGTCCTAAGGGACGAGTGAGCTCCACACATCCGTCATGGATATCCTTGAGGAGGTATTTGCCTTCCTCTTGGGTGATGCACTTGGAGAGGACGCCAAGCGCCTTTGCGGTATAAGAGGCCCTCGACCATTTTATAGGTCGAGGAGCGCCTCACTAGCCGGGATTTCTGGCTTCCTCCTCGGCGATGTCAGCGCACGAAGTATTGGATGAATGGCGTCATCAATTCGCATCTGCTCGAGGAAGGAGACGGTACCACCGTCTCGGTTGCCTCCTCCCGGGGTATGGAGGCTTATAGAGGTGCTCGATGAGCACCCCGGAGAAGCGGGAAAGC
Source organism: Rhipidocladum racemiflorum (assembly GCA_036346355.1). NCBI lineage: Eukaryota > Viridiplantae > Streptophyta > Magnoliopsida > Poales > Poaceae > Rhipidocladum > Rhipidocladum racemiflorum. The sequence goes on along the minus strand of CM070578.1, from coordinate 10,339,970 downwards.
TGGGCGGAACCGACCTTCGATAGATGGACGGCCAGGGCATTGTCCTTCCTGGGGATGTATAGTACTTGAAGTTTACAAGTACTTTTCCATCTTCCTTACTTCAGCCAGGTAAAGCGCCATTGAGTCATCGGAGCACGCGATACTCCTTGTTAACCTGGTTGGCGACCGGTGCGAGTCGCCCTTCGCGATTAGTCGTTGGACTCGGCGCTTTGCATGCCCGGCTTGGCTAGCGGACCTTCGTATTCGCCGCGTTGTTTGTTGCGCCGGAAATGCAATTGGAGGGCGTCGGATCCGCTCCCCCTGAGGGATTCGAGACCACTCGGCCCAGAGCAATCGTAAGCTCGGGATCCGTCAGTGCATGACCCGGCGGAGTGCTCGGCCTGGTTGGGTTCGTTTCGGGCGGGCGGGGTTTGTCCATTCGGCTAGGAAGTCCGCTAGGACCTGAGATTTGATCAGCGGTTACGGCCGAGAATTCGATCTCGACCGGCGAGCTCCATGGCCCATTCGCGATCCGCGCTTGCGTCTGATTCGAGAATTTCTCTCACGGAAGTTGGTCGGGACTTGGATTTTGTGTGCACTGGAAGTAGTGTCTTAATTTCTTCGAGGCCACGAGGAGCGTATAAAGGAGTTTCTGGACCTCGGGGTAACGCTCCTTTGGTCCGTGTAAGACTTCGCTGACGTAGTAGATCGGGCGCTGCACCCCGTCCCGTTCTACCGTCAAGACGGCGCTTACCGCCTGGGGTGTGGCGGCCAGGTAGAGCAAGAGAACCTCTCCCATTCTTGGCGTGGTCAAGACCGGGGGTCTTGACAAATATAGCTTAAGCTCTTTGAAAGAGCGGTCTGCTTCATCTGTCCACGCGAAACCGTCGTGCTTCCGGAGCGCCTTGAAGAAAGGTAGGCCACGTTCCCCGAGCCGCGAGATGAAACGACTTAAGGCCGCCATTCTCGGTCCAGGACTGGACCTCCCGAGTGCAAGTCGGTGGTTGCATGTTCTCGATGGCTTCTATCTTTTAGGTTGGCCCCGATTCCTTGTGGGCCGATCATGTATCCGAGCACCTTGCCGGCTTTGACCCGAACACACATTTTTCAGGGTTTAACTTTATTCGATGCTTATTGAGGTTATGAAAAGTCTCCTCTAGATCGGATACATGGTCCGAGGCCATCTTGCTCTTGGCGACTATGTCGTCTACATACACTTCAGGTTCCGAGCCTATTTGGTTCGAGAAGGTTTTACGCATAAGGCGGCTGGAAGGTCGCTCGGCGTTCCTTAGACCGAAGGACATGGTCGTGTAGCGAGAATGTGCCAAGCGGCGTGATGAAGGAAGTTTTCTCCTCGTCGTCGGGCGATATGCCGATCTGGTGATAGCCTGAGTAGGCGTCGAAAGCTCATCGCCTCGGAGCCGGCCGTTGCGTCGACCAACCGGTCTATCAGGAGTAGCGGAAATTGTCTTTCGGGCATGCGGCATTCAGCCCGTGTGATCGACACACATGCGCCACTTGCCCCTTTTTTCATCACGATAAGCTGGGTTGGCCAACCACTCGGAATGGTCGACCTCCCGAATGAAACCGGCTTTGAGGAGCTTGTCAGTTCCTCTCGATGATGGCTTGCTTCTCAGGGAGAAGCGCTGAGCTCTGCCGCACAGGCTTTTGTCGAGCCGAGCGCTAGCTTTGTGCTCGACGACCTCCTTGGGACTCGGGCATGTCGGACGGTTCCCAGCGAACGTGTCCGCGCTTCTCGGAGGAAGGTCACGAGCTCGAGTTCCTATTTAGGATCTAGGAAGCCCCACGTGTCACGATCTTATGCAGTTACAGGCCGCACAACGGATGGCCTTGGTTTCTCCTCCCGGCTTGGAGGCTAGCCTTGGGCGGGAACTCCTCGGCTCTTGCTCGGGCCCTTGGAGGCGATTGACCGACCATGTCTAACGCCTCTCGTCGCGATTTAGGGCTGCTTTGGGCTTCCCTTGACCGTGATCACGCCGCCGGGCCGGGGACCTTCAAGCATTGATACCCGTGGTGAGTGGCGGCCATGAATTTGGCGAGTCTTTGGTCGGCCAGGATCGCGTTATGGCCGACTTCGAAATCGACCACTTGAGCGTGATCGGCTCCGTTCGGAAGTTGCTCGGATTGCCGAACGTTCTTGGCCAGGACGATCTGGCGGCGGCCTGACCGACGCGTTCGGGCACTATCCGTAGAAACGGGACCACCAGGCTTTGATCTTGGAGCGAGGATGCGCATCTCGTCCAAGACCCTGGCAGATATCGAGTCGAGGGAGCTTCCGCAATCCACAAGGACCCGACCTCATGCGGTGTTGCGGATCGTTGGGGTAACGACCATCGGAAGCCTTTGGGGTTTCGTCATCCCCAGAGGCGATCGTCCTTGGAGAAGGTGATCGGCGGCTCGGACCACTTGAGTCGCCGAACAGGAGGCTTCCTCGAGTGACACGGAGTACCTCGCGCGGCCTCCTTTAACTCCCGACGCGACCCATAGGCGGCGGAGCCCCGAATATCACGGCGATGTGGTTTCTCGGCTCTTGGTACTCCATGTCGGTGTCTTGCTCCTCGGCGGGCTTCTTGCCCTTGACGTCTCCTTCCATCTCGGGGAGCGTGGGCATGGGACCCTTACCATTGTAGAACTGCTCCAGGCGGGAGGCCCACGTTCTGCAATTCCGAAGGTCATGCCCATGCGCCTGGTGGAGCGGGCAGAAATAGGCACTAGCCCGCCCGCGTTGGTCGCCGCGTTCTTGGTCGTCCCGGTTCTGCTCGTTGCTCCGCTGAACCGGTCGACCCTTTCCTTTCGGGGCTCCCCCCTATACGACTGCGAGGTCGGCCGTTGTCTTTCGATGGCTGCCACCATGCCGGAGACGGAGGATTTTTTCTTCTTTTTGATTTTTTTCTCGATCGAGCTTACGCTCTTTCGGCTTGATGCCCCTTCGAGCCCGGGCTGAGGGGGCTTTCCTCGATCTAGCGGCTTCTTCCATTGGGCGGCCTCGTTCGCGTTGGCGTAACGGTCAGCCATGCTTGGAGCGGCTCGTTGGGTGTGATGTCCGGTGGATTTGAGGTCTGAGTAAAGCGTCGTCTCGGACCCGAACTTGAAAGCCCTGACGACCGCCTCATCCGAGATGCTCGGGATGGAATTGCGCACTTGCATGAAGCCCGACGAATCGGGCGGCGCGAGGTCTCGCCCTCCGTCTGCATGTCAGGACGCTCAAGGTCGCGCTCCTTCCCGGCGACGTAGCGACTCTGGAAGTTGGCTCGGAGAGTCTTTGCTCGGTGGGCCCAGGACCGGATCGAGTTCTCATACGGTTGAATAGCCACGCCCGAGCCGCCCGCCCAGATCAGGGGGCGAAAGTTGGCCATCACCCTTTCATCACCCCGCACTAAAATGGCCGTGGTGTAGATCGAGAGAAACTTCGTCGGGGTTACGAGTCCCATCGAATCTCGATGTGACCCGGCTTAAACCTTGTCGGCCAGGTCACTCGTCGCGGCGATGTCGCGAACGCATGCACCGAACACGGGCTGTCGGCGATCGCCACGGCCGCGGCGGTCGGCGATCCCCACCACCGAGCCCGAGGTTAGTGGGCCCAGGCGAGAAAATCTCCTCACGCTGTAGGATGGGGAGTGGCAGATGAGGAATGTTCGGCCGGTTACGCGCGTGGCTGTATTCATTGGTTCCGAGGAGCCCCGGGAATTGCTCCGGGTGCCCTCCCGAGCCCGGTCGCGCTCGCGCCAGTCGCTCTGGGTGCGGCTGCGTGAGTCATCGGGGTGGTGGCGCTCGGACGCCCGGCGGCGGCGTTCCCAGGAATTGCTCTGGGCGCCCCTTTCCCGGGAGGCCTCCGTCGCCCTTATGTCTGTGGCGATTTCCTCGAGGTCGTTGGCCACGGCGCGCCCATGGCTTCTAGGTCGACTGCCAGGAAACTCTCTGAGGTTGCGCACCACCGTGGCCAGGGCGTGAAGGCGTTCCCCGCTCGGGGGAACGCGGGGTGACGAGCTCGTTCATCGTCGCACGGGCTCCGGAGTCCCGTACGCGTGGAAATTCTCACGAACCGCCCTGGTCTTATCGGTCAGGCCACCTCGGACTTGCCGCGTAAGCTGGTCGGCGTCCGATTCAGGGATACTGCGCAGTGCTCTTTGGCCGCCAGAGCGGTGAAGACGCCGCTTCACCGGATTTGCTCGACATTTCCATCCTCCCCGCAACGAAGGCGTTACGGGATTGGACGGATCGCGAGGGGACATCACGGTGTCTCCCGTGAAGCGGTCCCTGGTCGAGCTCGTAGAGGTCGGGATATCGAGACCATCGTAGAGCCGTCGTACTCGTCGTCCGAGAGGCGTCGAGCCGAGCGAAAGAAGCTGCTCGGCAGTGCAGCGGCTTCCAGGAAAAGCTCCTGGAACCTTCTTGATTCTTAATGCCGGCGACGTCGCCGGCCCCATTGTCGAAGAACTGCTTGTCCTCTTCCCCGATCTCGGGGGCGTAGAGCCTCTGGTGGTTCTGGGATTCTGACATTCTTCGGGTTCCTCACGAAAGGGAAAGTCGGTCCCCACTGACGGCGCCACTGTCGACGATTGAAACGAGCCCCGCCGAGCTTACTTGTTGGTGGAGGGACCAACTGCGTGACCCCTTCTTGCGTGAGGGATTACTCAAGGAACGGATCACCAGATCTCAACGAGCGTGGACACGCAGCTGATTTACCCTGGTTCGGGCCTCTCGGGGAAGAGATAATAGCCCTACTCCAGCTCTTGTATACTCTTGCAAAGTGTCACGAGTGTATGACTCTTGTCTTACAATCGGTCTGTCTGCGTGTGTTGTTGTTCTTTGTTGTGTGTCCCCTCACGATGGGGACCCTTTTATAGCTTACAAAGGATCGAACTCCATGACCCCACTACGCACGCGTTTGGACCTCGTCCAAACGTGGCAACCGGTGGATCCTATCTTTCCGCCACGCTCCCACGGGAAGCGTAGCAGACCCAGCGGAAGTTACGCTCGGGTGGTTATTCCCACCGACCCGAGACCGCAGAAGGTCGGCCGATGACCGCACCGAGCTTGGACATCTTACCCGAGCTCGAGCTCTAATCGATCGAATACGTGGCATTCTCGGTCCCACCCGAGCCCGAACTTCGGAATCGGCCTAATCGTAGCCTTCCAAGTTCTGATCAGACAACCCAGGGTAACGACCTCCTGGTGGCTCGGGCGGGAGCGAGCTTGGTCGTTGGTGGCATCCGAGGTAATTTATGGAAATTACCCGACCCCCCGACAGATACGTATTGGATATAGATATGTATTCTTATCAAGGGTTAAGATTCACTCACTCACACATGAGCTAACCCAAAACCCACTAATAAATGTGTCGGGGATTGGATAATTCCCATAGTACCCTGGAAGCCAGTTTCTTAACCGACCATCTTTACCCTTGGACGATGTCCCCAAGGACGACCAACGAGCGTCTGACGACCAATCGGCCCGTCCGATTGGCTAGGAGCTCGCTACCCGGTTCCGAGCATCCGTGCCCATCGCACAAGCTGGAGTGCTCGGCTACGAGCACGCCAGGAAAATACGAGCAACCGTGCTCAGGAAGTTGCGTGGAAGCTCGGGTTATGCTCGGTGGATTCGGTCAAACCACTAAGAAGGAAAGTGGCAACTAATTCGCCGAAGATCCAGGGAAAGTGTGCCGGAAATATTGAAACGTGGCACGATTGTAGGGGGTAGTTACCATGTATATGACACAGCTATCTTGTATTTAATCCCCCTGGCCCCTATGAGGGAAGGGGGGATCCATCATTTCAATAGAGAAAAACGCCACCAGCGACTGGCTGTAGGGCTATTATCTCGATCATGAGAGGCCTGAACCAGGATAAAATCCTTGTGTTTCTGTCTATTCTAATGGACCATCTCCCGCGTCTTCGATGCTACACCTTTGGCAGAAAGGGGTCCTGTTGATCCATTGTTCAACAAGTAAGCTCGGCGGGAGCCCGTTCTCCAATCGTCGATAGCTGGCGCCGTCCGTGGGGATCGACGGATTCTTTGCCAAAGGAATCCCGAAGGCGTCATCTTCCACATCTGATAACCGATACTGCACAACTTATGATGAGGTAAGATACGTAAAAAAAAAGTTCTTTACCTCAAGCAAACTGTGCATAGGCGAGTCGTTTCTGTTTTGCGCCGAGCAAATTCTTCGCTCGAGCGCAAATTTCATCCCCTTGCCCGAGCAGGCTTTTCGCTCGAATCTGTATTGAGTAAATTTTTAGCTCGGACGCGTGTTTCTTCACACCGGATGGGCATTGCACTCAGGAATTGATCTTGTTATATCTTGAAAATTGCTCTTATTCCTCCGAGCACGTGTTCCGCTCGGAGACGGTCGGTGTTCCGCGCCGAGCAGGCACTGCGCTCGGGCGCGAGTCTCTTCCTCCGGGCACGCGTTTCGCTCGGAGATGGTTGGTGTTCCGCACCGAGCAGGCACTTCGCTCGGACGCGAGTCTCTTCCTCCGGGCACGCGTTCCGCTCGGGGACTGTTCGTGTTCCGCGCCGAGCACGCACTACGCTTGGGCGCGAGTCTCTTCCTCCGGGCACGTGTTTCGCTCGGGGACTGTTCGTGTTTCGCGCCGAGCACGCACTACGCTTGGGCGCGAGGCTCTTCCTCGTTCTTGTTCCGCGCCGAGCATGCACTTCGTTCGGGCGCGAGTCTCTTCCTCCGAGCACGCGTTTCGCTCGGAGACGGTTGGTGTTCCGCGCCGAAAGGTGCACTTTCGCCGGCGAGTCTCTTCCTCCGGGCACGCGTTCCGCTCGGGGACTGTTCGTGTTCCGTACCGAGCACGCACTACGCTCGGGCGCGTTCCGCTCGGGGACTGTTCGTGTTCCGTACCGAGCACGCACTACGCTCGGGCGCGAGTCTCTTCCTCCGGGCACGCGTTCCGCTCGGGGACTGTTCGTGTTCCGCACCGAGCACGCACTACGCTCGGGCGCGAGTCTCTTCCTCCGGGCACGCGTTCCGCTCGGGGACTGTTCGTGTTCCGCGCCGAGCACGCTCTGCGTTTGAGCACAGATCCTCCCAGTCTATTTCCCTGGACGTCTGGTCCATGTCCAGGATGCGGCAGCTCGAGCCTGGCTCGTCTGTTAGTTCCTCGAGCATTAGACCCATGCTCGGGATGTGGCATTGTGAGTCCGCTCGCAATCCGCTAATATCCTAGACGTCTGATCCATGCCTAGTTCCCCTGTGCATCTGATCCATGCATGGGATGCGGCAGCATGTGTTTGTTCACAATCTGCTAGTTACCTTTATGCTAGGCATCCGATCCATGCCTAGTTCCCCTGTGCATCTGATCCATGCATGGGATGCGGCAGCGTGTGTTTGTTCACAATCTGCTAGTTACCTTTATGCTAGGCGTCTGATCCATGCCTAGTTCCCCTGTGCATCTGATCCATGCATGGGTTGCGGCAGCGTGTGTTTGTTCACAATCTGCTAGTTACCTTTATGCTAGGCGTCTGATCCATGCCTAGTTCCCCTGTGCATATGATCCATGCATGGGATGCGGCAGCATGTGTTTGTTCATAGTTAGGGATGGCAATCGGGCGGGTTCGGGCGGGTAGACCTCCCGCAGACCCGAACCCGAAACCCGAAATTCATACCCGAACCCGAACCCGAAATCTCTCACGGGTACATACCCACGCCCATACCCGAACCCGAAATTAAATTCACCTAATCACCTTGCAATTAAATTTTCAGCCATCAATTGTCAATCAATTCATTTGTAATTTCTATGTTTAAAGGAAAAATATATGGTGTATATAATCATGAAAGTTACCGCATCTTACATCTCAAATGATGCTTGAAAATCTTGAATTAACTTTCCATTATTTTTAATTTATATTAATTAATTCGGGTACCCATGGGTACCCACGGGTGCAGAACCGAACCCAAACCCAAACCCGAACCCAAAATTTGAAACCCGCGGGTCTGAAATCAAACCCATACCCGAACCCATCGGGTCGGGTACCCACGGATACCCGAACCCACGGGTAATTTTGCCATCCCTATTCATAGTCTGCTAGTTACCTTTATGCTAGGCATCCGATTCATGCCTAGTTCCCCTGTGCATCTGATCCATGCATGGGATACGGCAGCATGTGTTTGTTCATAGTCTGCTAGTTACCTTTATGCTAGGCATCCGATCCATGCCTAGTTTCCCTGGGCATTTGATCCATACTCGGGACAAGGTTCGATCGTGTTTTATTTTTCCTCTCGGTGCAGCTTGTGCCGACCTTTTTCCCCCAGCATGATTCGCTCGGGATGTGATAGTGTGAGCCTGCCTCATCTATCAAATCCTTTTCCTGGTCATTTCATGCCCAGATGCTGAGGTAAGTGCTTCACCATCAAGAATTCAATTCCTCCTTGGACTTCTCAGTCTCAAGGAGATGATCCATCTCACTTGAGCCTCGGGGACTAGCTGTCGGGGATTGGATAATTCCCATAGTACCCTGGAAGCTAGTTTCTTAACCGACCATCTTTACCCTTGGACGATGTCACCAAGGACGACCAACGAGCGTCTGACGACCAATCAGCACGTCCGACCGGCTAGGAGCTCGCTACCCGGTTCCGAGCATCTGTGCCCGTCGCATGAGCTGGTGTGCTCGGCTACGAGCACGCCAGGAAAATACGAGCAACCGTCCTCAGGAAGTTGCGTGGAAGCTCGGGTTATGCTCGGTGGATTCGGTCAAACCACTAAGAAAGAAAGTGGCAACTAATTCGCCGAAGATCCAGGGAAAGTGCGCTGGAAATATGGTAACGTGGCGCAATTGTAGGGGGTAGTTACTATGTATATGACACAGCTATCTTGTATTTAATCCCCCTAGCCCCTATAAGGAAAGGGGGGATCCATCATTTCAGTAGAGAAAAGCGCTACCAGCGACTGGATGTAGGGTTATTATCTCGATCATGAGAGACCTGAACCAGGATAAAATCCTTGTGTTTCTGTCTATTCTAATGGACCATCTCCCGCATCTTCGATGCTACACCTTTGGCAGAAAGGGGTCCTGTTGATTCCTCGTTCAACAAGTAAGCTCGGCGGGAGCCCGTTCTCCAATCGTCGACAAAATGGGTTTGATGCACTAGGCTAATTTGACCGCTACTCAATCCTCTAAACCGCAATCCAATGGCTCTCTTTGATCCGAGTGACTCCAAGATAGCATCTCAGCCGTTCTATTGCCTCCATGACTTACAGTGACTCTGTGTCCGGTCATTCTCCGGTGATTCCTGACCGTCTCAACCTCCGGTGCACCTCACCTAGTTTCAATCATCCTCCGTCTCATTATGATCTCGCGCAGACGTCCTGCAACCATAAAAAACAAGAAAACACATCACATAGTAATATTTAAAATGATATACAATAATCATCCCAAAAATTTAATATTCAAATCTAATTGAGATCAAAGTCAAATATAAATATATCAGACTAAAATAAAATCACAAATAAGAATAGAATTCTACACTGTCTTTCATTGTGCCACCTGAAAACCACCCCTCCGAGCGCTCGTCGGTGTTTGGGGGCAGAAATGTAAATCCACGAACTCCAATCGGCGTGCATTACCACAAGGTGGGCCACGTTGATTAACATGTGCATCACGACCACTTTTCCTCCCTTAACCTGCTCTTTTGGAACAATGCCCCTATCATGACCTCAAAAGCTTAAGGCAAATGTTCCGTTCCCGAATACATATTATTCTAATTTTTAATTTTTCTTCTAAATATATATCATTTTATAATTCTAATATAACTTTATTTATCATTTTTTTCTTCTAGTTTCACCCCTGTCGGAGTGACCCTGTCGGTGCGGTTTGGAGTCTGGACTGGACGCGTCCCCGCGGGCCGCGCCACCTTTCGGGGAGGCCGGACAACGACACGACCAGCTCGAAACTCGGGCACTGCCAACGTGCGGCTCTAGGAAGCTTCCCACTTCCACCCCGGCACCGCACCGCGTGCATGCCGCCTACGCCTCCGGTCAAGCGCGCGCTCCCCCCACCACCAACCGACCACCCCTCCGCCTCGCTTCCCATAAATTTCACACCGCGCCACGAGCGTTGCGGTCGTCCTCGACCGAGCAACGCGCACGCAGACACACGAGCGCAGAAGCGGTCCGTGCCGTGGGAATCGATTTCCTTTTTGTTTTTCTGATAGAGCGAAATGAGCCAGGAGAACGGAGACAATGGGCACGCCGCCGGGGAGCAGAAGCCGCGGGCGCCGCGGCTGAACGAGAGGATCCTCTCGTCGCTGTCGCGGAGGTCCGTCGCCGCCCACCCCTGGCACGATCTTGAGATCGGTGAGTAGTCCTCGCGGAACTTTGTAGCTCGGACAGGGTTCGGATCCAAAGCCGTTGGAGTTGCCGTGCTAATGGGGGACAACTTGTTCATGATGCAGGTCCTGAAGCTCCGGCCGTCTTCAACGTTGTAAGTATCTCCTTCCCATAACACCAATGCCCGATGGCAGATACATAATTATACTTGCATGAATGAGATGTACCTTGCAATTTTCATGCTTGGTTTTCACTTCGGCACCTGAATTCTGAAGCAAGTCGTTGCAATGGATCCGTGCGACAGGTAGTGGAGATCACCAAGGGGAGCAAGGTGAAGTACGAGCTCGACAAGAAAACAGGGCTCATCAAGGTCTGCAGCGACTCATCCGCACCAGCGCATTTGCCGCGCTCTGAATTTTTCTCTTCTAGCATGATCATATAGACCGGATAACATAATCCAAGATCCGTCTGATACATTCCCCGTACGCTGAAACCTTGCCAGGTCGATCGAATTCTGTACTCCTCTGTGGTCTACCCTCACAATTACGGCTTCATTCCGCGAACCCTTTGCGAAGACAACGACCCCATGGACGTCCTAGTCCTCATGCAGGTGAACTGATACTTTCGGCAGGATAGGCGTAACTCTCTACAAAGCTCATAGATCTGTACTGTATTTTTCTAACAATCAACAAATGCATGTTATATGTAACCAGGAACCAGTTCTTCCCGGCTCCTTCCTCCGAGCCAGGGCCATCGGTCTCATGCCTATGATAGATCAGGTAGGCAAATCGATCTTTTCATCTCCGTAGAAGTCAAATTTTAGTACCAGGATCGACCTTACATACAGTCCACTGCATCTTTTGGAACAGGGAGAGAAAGATGACAAGATCATTGCTGTCTGTGCCGATGATCCCGAGTACCGCCATTACAATCATCTCAGCGAGCTTTCTCCGCATCGCCTTCAGGAGATCCGGCGTTTCTTTGAAGACTGTATGCCTGCTGTCTCAGTTCATATAGTTTCTCCTTTTTAAAAAATAAAAAAAATAGTACCTTTGTTTCAATTGTGTGGCTGTTGATCAAATCTTTCAGATAAGAAGAATGAGAACAAGGAGGTGGCTGTCAATGAGTTCTTGCCCGCTACTGCTGCTCGTGATGCCATCCAGTACTCCATGTAAGTTCTGAATTTCTGACCATTTTGGAGGATGATATGTATAGTGTTATTAAATCGGAGACTGAAGGGGGTAGATTCGTATTGACATAAATTGCTTTAACTCTTTGCAGGGACCTGTACGCGCAATACATTCTGCAGAGCTTGCGTCAGTAGAGCGTGTCCCGTTTTTCCTTCACTCGGCCTTCTATGATATAAAGCAAAGAACATTCCATCAAAACATTCGAGATATGATGAACAGCCATATTACATGAGTCTGTATTTCTGCATTCTTTTTTGTATTAGCCATCTTTTCCCAGCGATGTATTAGTCTGAATTTCTATGTGGAATTGTCTCCAAGACGTTGTGGTTTTGTTCATGTACTCCTGTTTACAGTTCTTACTGGAGCAAACAAATAATATGGTAATCTGTGTTATTTTGGTATTTGGTTGTTCTTGCCTGATTTCTGCACAATAGCTGATTGAAAATCTTCTATCTGTTGAGGTACAATGAGGCAAAGAATTGCTTGCAGACTTGCGTTGACATCTTTACTCTGATGCAATGCAACACTAAGATATATAATTTGGCAAATCATAGAACTCATGAATTGTGACATTCTAACAGTATTGCACATGATCAATAGTACAAAGGTTCTGGGAGATTGGAAGTTTTATCTCTACACTGCTTGTCGTGCCAAATTCTTGAGAAACAGATATATTGACTCAAATCAAAACAATAAGACATGACGCAACTGGTAACATAAAAACTCAAAAACAAGTTGAGAACAGGTTTGAAGCAGCAAGCAGGTTCCCAATTCCTGATGCCGTTTCCAACATGTTTTCAAGGTTAAACACCCACATCCCTGTCTACTATTATGCACAAATTTTTTGTACCGTTGAAATTTATTAAATTAGATTTTGCAATCCAACAACTGTAACATAAGTAATGTCTTTGTATGTACCTCCATAGAAAGTTATAGATTATATTGTGCAAGGGATCATGAGAGTGTGTAATGTGCCGGTAAAACTTTGTAAGAAACGTAGGTCTTGATTACTTATGAAGTCGCTGTACAGAGTCTGTAGACTGATTTTTACATTAAGACCAAGAACAGAAAATAAATATCTGATCAATCCTGTCACAATGTGGAGGATGATTTATGTGTCTTCAGCCACTCAGATCAGGCGGTGTGTGACTCAGAAGCGTACAATGATTTGATCTCCTCCACATCATCGTAGCTCCCGAGGAATATTGGAGACCTTTGATGAATGTTAGTTGGCACAAGTTCAAGGGCCTGCCATGCAATTGTTTGCAATTGTATCAATAACATTTCAGTTATGGCACACCAAGAATTGGTAAGAACATGCGAAGCAACACTAAGATTGTACATGTAGGTTAAAATGTGCTATGAGCAAGGATAAAAATATTGGCAGTAACCGGCTGGTTATTGGCCATACCGGCCTGGTCTGGTAAAAAATACCGGTCTAAAAAGTTTCAATTAATAAATTTAAAATTTGAATTTGAATTGATGAATAGTAATTTTGGTTAGTAACAGGATGGTAGCCGGCCAAATTCAAAATTGATAATTGAAACCATCCAGTAGGAAACCTTTCTACCGGTTACCACCACTGGTAGGTAACCGGTACTGACTAGTCCCTGGTATTTTTCCCGTATCCAGTTTTTTAATCCTTAGCTATGAGAATAAAACAGTGTGACATAGTATCAAGGTTCTTAGTCTGAATATGTTGTTGCCAAGAAAATTTGAAATCCACCGCACCCTTTGTTTGCCTGTGAAAGCCTGACCTCCAGCTTGCTCCATCAGGAATGACATGGGGAAAACTTCATACAGAACACTGCCATAGCACATGTCAACAACTTCAGGAATGTAAATCTATAAGCAGTTTGAACTTTAAAGGTAACATGAGCGAGAGAGATTGTTTAGCGTTGGCACACCGGAGTTTTCCGTTTGGGCTCTTCTTGTCCGCAGGGTACAAAAATATACCTCCATATAGCAAGGTACGGTGGACATCAGCAACCATACTGTAGACCATCCAGAAGGAGCAGAACAACATAATGCAATCATTAAGTTCAGTAAAACAAGGGCAATCAGAGTCAAATAACCCTGGGCATATTATTATGCTTTGCCTCAGTTGGAGATGATTGTGTCGCTTCTTGTCAGATGATAATCGACTGAAAGACTGACTCACCTTCCAATGTATCTTAAAGATTTAGGTGACGAACCATCATGGGGAAATTTGCATTTCTCCACAAAGCTGCAACGTTGGCGGAAAAATTCAGGTTAACTTATTAAGAAGTTGTAATATTTTGAAACAAAAATACGCCCTACATACTTCGCAGTAGGCGCATCCCAGTTTTTGGCATTTCCTTCATTGACTGAGTAGATCTTCCCTTTATTTGGTATCTGCACAAGAAAGAAGCATAAATCATGTATACAGGTACGAAAATCTGAGTATTGTTTTGACGAAAGATCAATCAATCAATAATAATAACTACATTGTTGTATCATAAACCTTGATATTTGGATGGGTCAGTATGAACTCCCCAAGGGAAGGATCAAGGGTGAAACCGTTTACTCCATTTCCAGTGCTCAACACAAGCTGTCATAAATCAGAAGAGCAGTCAGTTTAGGAAGAATGAGTAGGAGTGAGATATGTGAAGTGGAAATGGATTTAGGCGACATAATTACCGTGCATGAACTCCCGTACATGCAGTAGCCAGCAGCAATCATGTTTGTTCCAGGTTGCAGTACATCGTCCAAAGTCACATTGTCCTTACCTTTAATCATGTAAATCCCAAATATCTATGGAAGAGAAGATCATTAAGAGATTTCACTGGATACGTTACTCCAAATAATATCTTGTAGCTGAAACTAGATCAGCTAACAGTCTTTTTGTTATGTGGTTTTTTGTTCTTCAGAAGTTAGATCAAGTCAGCATCTTCAGTAAACATGGACTCTCTTTTTTTTAGCATACAGATTAGTCCATTTCTGCGCTTTTATTAGTCTTTATGGTGCACTTTTTCCTCGTTGAATCACAGGTGATCAGAACTGAAAATCACAATAGCACATACCGTTCCGATGGAGACACCGCAGTCGATATTGGAGGAACCATCCAGTGGATCGAAACAAACGCAGTACCTGAACAGAAAGGGAAGTAGGGAACCCATTCAGTTTCTGATCAAGACAAAACAACACTATGGCCTTATGTAACTCATAGGTCATACTACTACAACATGTTGTCGAAAAAAATAAGTCACGCAACAGGCAACTGAGAAGAACACAAGCTGCCCAAATCCACATACTTCCCGCCGAGCGGAGGATCGACGAAAATGGCCTTCTCGTTCTCTTCAGACACAAGAACACACTGCACAGAAAGGCAAGTCACTGTCTAAGTTCAGAATTAAAGTACTGATTTTTTTATTTATATATAAATTTTTGGTCCCCAAACCAATTCTTTATGGGCGAAACATATGATCCACTAATCTCTAGGAGAGTGCATTACAGTGCGGCCGCTGCTAACGAGCGCCTTGACGAAGACCTCGTTGGACAGCACATCCAGCTTCTTCTGCTCCTCCCCCTGCAGCTCTTACATGTCAACGCGCACACAAATTAAGCGAAGCGAGAAAATTAAGGCCACCACTTAGATCGTACAAAAGAAAAGGAAAGATCAAGAGAATATAGCATAGAAATGCTGAGATGCATGGTCGGTAAGATCGATTTTGTAATGAACGTGTGGTATTTCTCATCTGGCCAGTGGGCCCCGCTGTCAGAGACTCGGAGGGCATACATGTTTCTGCACAAGAAACAGTAAAGATGTGCCCGAAGGGAGGTGGTTCGCGGCGCTTGCCTGGACGTTGGTCTCGCCGGCGAGGCCGACCAGCTTGGCGAGCCCGGCCTTGTTGACGGCGGAGGCGACGAACTTGCAGCCGAGGACGATGTGGGAGAGGAGGATGGTGAAGTCGCCGCGGGACTCCGGGTGGCGGCCCTGCTCGTTGAGCACGTGCCGCGTGATGGTCATCAGGTCCGTCCGCTGCGCCTCCGCCGCGTGGTCCATCTCGATCCGCCGATCGGTCAACTCCTCTCCCTCTCTCTCTCGATCAAACCCTGCTTATACCACCGCCCGCGTGCGAGTGAGGCTGGGAACTGAACAAAGGGAGCGGCGGATGATAGGGGGACGAGCAGCGGTTGGGAGGCCTTGTCCTCTGGTACGAGGGAGACCGACGGGTGCGCTCGACGCGAGCCGCCGCAGATAGAGTTAAACCGGGGATTGGAGACTGGAGAGTGAGCGCAACGCACGCAAGGCGGAGGTGCGAGGTAGTTGCAACTTACACAGATGTGCCGTGTGCGACCTGAGAACAGGGTATGGAATTTCGTTTTTTTTTTCTTTCGGTAACCACCGAAGTTCGTTTTTTTCGAATTTTTTGGTGTAATTTGGGGACAAGTCCAACGGTTTTTTTTTGTTTGTTTTAAAATTTGAACGAAATTTAAATTTAAAAAATTGATTTTTTAATAAATTTCAAATAGATCTATCGAAATGTTACTAGGACGAGTTAATTTTTGGAAACCAGAAGAAATAAATTTCAACAAAATTCGAAACCCTCACTTAGACGGAGGAGGAGATGATGTGGGCCGCACCTCATCTGCCTCGGCGGGTTGAAATAGGCGGGTGCGTCACGCTGGACTTGACTGGATTGAGTTGATTTCCACGTTGTGCCACTGCTGCCGCATGGGTCCGAATCAGGGTTTACAAAACCGATGAAAACCGCAGTTTTCGATCGTATCGAGCCAATTCGGCATTCAAAACAGGTTGATAAACTAATTTAATTAAAAAAAATTAAGAAAAATTCAAAAATTCGAGGAAAAAATTATACGGCGTAAAACCGACCAGTTTTAGGTCAAAATCATGTCGCAATGTTGCGGTGTTCAATCGGATGGTCAAAACCGGCTGGTTTTCAATGAAAACTGATCGGTTTTTTATTATTTTTAAATAAATTGAATTCTTTAACCCTTCGGTTTTTAACGATTTTTCAGCGATTTTTTATTCGATATTTTTGAATTTTGATTTTTCATCGGTTTTTTCAGTCCAGTTTCGGTTCGATTAACCCTCGTACGGATATGCTTGCGTGGCCAAACGTGTCCAAGAAAGAAGGGAAGGGCAACTGGATCGGATGAGTTGCACGGCGCCGAGTTGCCTAGTTGATAATCTCCTCCCCTTTCACATTACCACATAGTCGACCTGATCAGGAATGTGTGTATTGCCAAGTGGTGGAGTAATTCCTAATTTCCTATTGTGTGGACAGGGCCAAGCTTTTTTTACATCTACATACGAGATACTAGTCAGAATGTGAGGGTACGTCGCACCGTGTAAAATTTACTTTATTTTTTCCCTTTAAAAAACTGTAGGAGAAATTAAACATATTTTTTTCGGAGCGATTTTAACACTCTATATGTTCACCTATGAATAATACATTTTCCGAAAAATACTATATATCGAGTTGCAAAAAAAAAATCTAGAGATAGAGCTGCACACATATTTCTATTGACGAAAACATTTTTTTTGGGAAAAACAGAGAAAGAACCTGGACGTAAAGACCGGGGACATGTTTGTTATATTTTTAAACCTAATCGCTATTATGAAAAATTAGAAAAGGACTCGTTCAATATTAATATTTAGCGGGGGTGAACACAATTTTTTTTTTTTTACAACAGATGATATGTACGGGACTTCTCTGGGCGGTAGTAAACTTGGGGCAGAAGAAATGGGCCCGAAAGGCTCTGGTCTCTGGGCGGTAGTAAAGCGGGGGCAGAAGAAATGGGCCCGAAAGGCTCTGGCTGGTCCGTCTCTAGAAACCTTCGGTGCCCAAAGCGGCACGTCCACGTCGGCTCCCTTGGGAACTTCGGCCGGTGTAAGGCCGCGCCGGCGCTTTGGACCGACGCCACCGGCCGTGCATCCCTGGCCGTCGCTCGCAGCTGACGTTGTCTGCCCAACCCACTTTTTCCGGAGAGTTTTCGCACGGCACAGAGGCCTTTCTCTTCCGACTCACGACCGTCAGGAGCCGGTCCGGATGTACTTGTGTTGGGCTCTATCGGGTAGTTTAGGAATGAGCTGCACCATGCTCTCGCATAGTCCGCAGCCAGACATTTGCACGGGCCCCGGAAGGATGTAGTGCTGGAGTAGAATGCTGGGTTGACCGTTGATAGGCCTCGGCTATGGCTGCCCGTTTGTCCCTTCAAAAAAGAGAGAATTTGCTGTTCCTCCTTTCTACTCTGCCTGCCCAATTGCCCATTGCGCGATAGCCCATATGTGACCAGATCTTACTTACAGAGTTCATTTGTATCACAGTTTGCGTTAAGAACCACGAACGGTGCGCATGCGAGTGTGAGTCCATGAGTTTTCTTTTTTTGATATCATAGTTCATACAAGTACATGAGTTGATTAGGATTACAAAAGAAGAAGTCCTTGAACGGGCCTTGCCACATACTGGCAGTACGCAGAACAGCGGCAGCTTGCTCACGTTCGTCGATTTTGCTAAAGTACGAGTGAATCGTCCATCTTTCTTCATTAAATTAAGCTTTTAAGTGAATTAGTTGGTGCATAAGAGAGTGTATAGGCATCAACCGGATGTTTTTGTTCTAAAAATCATCCAAACTTTGGACCGTACGATCAAAACACACATCCGTAGGATCAACCTGTTGGATTATTTGGGCCAAGCCCATTTGATTGAGACAATAAATCCTAGAAAATCTCAAAGGCCCACCTCATGAGGAGCATGTGCACTAGCAATAGTACCACGTTGCTAGCCTAAAGTGGTGAGCACTAGTTTAAATAGTGGAGTGTGCTACACCATGGTAGAACCATGTGGAGAAAGGGAGAAAGAATACACACGCGCGCGCTCGCCTCGCCTCGCCGGGGCCGGGGCGGGCGCGCGGGCGTCGCGGCACTGCGTGAATGGTCCGCCGAATTCGGTCCAGGGCTTTGCGTGGCGCGACCTCCTTTGCAGATTACTCTTTTGCTACTCGGAATCGCGGTTGTAGTATGAGATAAGGACACCGTAATGCATCCGTAATGGACTCCGATCGTGGGGCGTCCTCGAGTCGTGTTCGATTCTGGTATTACGAGGCTCCTTTATATCTTTGCGTCGCCGTCATCTGGGTAAAATAGAGTTTTCGCGCCCTAGCGTTTTGCCGATTTCCTCATTGCGCCGCCATCAAATGCCCCGTCCGTGCCGGCGTGCACGTGACGGAAGCGAGGTCTCAAAACCGTCCGTCCTCGCGTTCTTGCAGGAGAGGGCGAATCAATTTTGGGAAGCGCTCGGCGGCCGCTTCCACGTCACCGTCACGGCTCGTCTTCCTCGGCGTTCGAGGAAGCGGCTGCTAGGCATCGCGCTCATTGCGGCGCGCTTCCGTCCTCGGCATCACGGCGCTACAACGCTTCATCGCTCCATCTCGCACCACGAGCGATGCGTTACAATGTTTCTACTGTTTATTTTCAATCTATTGATTGTGAGCACATTAGATGGATATATGTGTAGTCTTCTAGCATATGCATCTATAGTATGCTCCTGTTATTCGTTACTGATAGTCAATCACATGTTGTTCATGATTTACTTTTGGATTAAATTAAACCTAGATGTGCCTTTAATTCTAACACAACCCACCTCTAATTCAGGGGGTGTGTGTGCATCGATCTGAAAGCAAATCCAATGATCTAGAATTTGGATGATGGTTACTAAGAAAACATCCGGATGAAACTTATCAAAACCCAAACTTAATATGGTATCACAGCCAAAAGATCTTAAATTCAAAACTCCCAGCCCACTTTTGTTCTAGATCTGAAAGAGCCTATATGTGATAGAGTGTTGAAGTAATAAGTGAATTATTCACCTTTCCTCACCAACTTAAGCTTTTAAGTGAACAATTGATACATGACACAATATATTTGATACCATCGACTCATCGAGCCCTGCAGCACCGTGCATCAACATGCAAAGAAGAAAAAAGTATCCCGGCTAAGTGCAACGCCTTCGAAAATGTCTGCTTGTTTGCTGACACAGTACTGCCGTACAAATATATTGACAGCGCACGCTAGAGCTCCACCACACGGAAGCTCACGCCATGATCTACCATCACTCGCACCACCGGCGCAACGGCCAACCCCGCACGGTCCGGCATGACGTGCTCGGGCTTGGCGAATGGCGCCTGCCTGCACGTGGGGCACGTCGGCCGCGCCGCGAGCCACCGGTCGATGCAGCGGACGTGGAACCCGTGGTTGCAGCGCGGCAGCACGCGCACCTTCTCCCCGCGCGCGAACTCCGCGAGGCATATGGCGCACTCCGACCGCGACGACCCTGCCAGCTCGAGCCCCGCCGAGTACGCGAGGCACGGGAGAGCCTGCACCAGCGCCCCCCGCCCCTTCCTGCCGCCGCCGCCGTGTCGCGCCGCCTGCCCTGCTCGGCCTATCCCCGCACGCGGCGGCGGCTCCTGCAGGGCGTCGCCAGCACCGCAGCACGCGCGGCGCGCGCACTGGAGCACGACGTGGAACGCGATCGCAGCGATGAGGCCGCAGATGAGGAGCGCAAGCGCCATGATGGCATTGGTGTCCAGCCAGCTGGTGAAGGCGCGCTCGGCGTCGGCAGCGGCCGTCCGAGCGTCAGGAGCACCGGGCGCCGCGGCAGGTGCGGACGATGGGCTTGCCGTTGGCGCCAGGAGGAGGAGTGGCCTCGAGTAGTGCAGCCGCGCTTTCATGACGGAGGACCGAGTGGGACGCCGGGAAGTGGTGTGTGTAGGGGGAGGAGGGCGGTCACGTGGGACTGAGAGTTGTGACAGGAGTACGAGTTTACGATGTGGGATATATGGTAAGGGGCGGGAATGCGGGATAAACTGATCGGAGATATTAGGAGTCGCCATCTTTGTACGCCCGGTTTAATTAGTCGACTAATCAAGGATGGTCTTAATGCTGAGCGGCTACAAGTGTAGGGAAGATAAGATGCACGTCAGGGGCATAAACGAAAAAGAAGAAGAAGAAAGGAGTCAAGGTGCAGCAACCAGCAACACGTGAGTTTGCGATTATGTGAGCCAAGTGATGGAGATGGAGGACTACATAGTTACACTACACACACCAGCTAATAATAGACGACTTACAACTCACCATTTTCAGATGCTAGAAATGGAACCCGGTCTCCTTCACCAGAAATTGGGGTGATTCACCGGTTAGGCTATAATAAGCCTACATTTGACTAGCAAATTAAAAACAAGTAATGCCAAACGAATGTCACTAAGCTAGGCACGTACGACGAAACAGCAAGCATATGCATAAAAGCGACATGCTTAAACTGGAGTTTCCGTTGCCAAATCTTAACCCCTATTTGTCCCCATATTCGAATGTGCCCAACAGGGACAGGGGCATACAGCCACCACTAGCAATGGCCAATCTCGCGAGCCGCACCTAATCGTGGGTTGGGTTCCCAGGAGCCTCCACTAACGGCGACCCGTAGGCTCACCGGAGGATTGCACGTGGCCTGGAAGCGGTCAAAGCGGCGGTGAGTTGTCAACTGGTGAGTGGCTTGTCCCGGCCACGTCACTCCACGTGGCGTCCGACGTGTCGGTACCTGGAGTTCCGGGTTCCGCGTCCTTCGTCCACGCCGCTCTTTGTTCGCTCCGTGGGCTACAGTGGGCCGGGCTATGCTGGCGTCCGTGGCCCATAATTTAGGCAGCATCCTCTCAAAAATAAAGGTAGCAGAGAAATCGGATTATTTAGGGTGGAAAAAACTTGTATTCCGTTTCTTACTAGTGTAAATTTTTTTTAACCATTGGTTTCACTGGAGTAACCAGATGTATTCATGTATCACCACACTTGGTTCTTGGGCTTGTTAGTTATTACTCCAATGGTAACCGAAGCGTCAGATCCTAGATTGTTGATCATATGCATGGTTATTTAGGCTGGTAAAGAAGAATTTACATAAGTATGCCGTATTGCCACGAGACAGATCTTGTATCACCAGCTACGGTTCGAACGATGTTTCGTTATGGCATGGTCGGGTGGTTGACGAAGAATAGACAGATGCCGACTACTTATCGTTTCCGGACATGTAAGTTGCCTGAAGCGAATGCTTCCCAGTTCGTACGTACGCGATCAAGTAGCTAGTAGCAAGTTTGGGGATTTTTTTTAAATAATATTTTTTTAAAAATGAATTGCGGTATTAAGGTATTAATACACAGAAAACAAAAATTATAAAAATAACACATATTCGCTAAACGGTACGGCGAAATAGCTATTTTCGAGCAGTGCTGGCGAAATAGCTATTTTTAAGCCAAGCGATTAATGGCGACCACTGCTTAATTACGCAGTTAACAGTCGACCGTCAGAGTTTAAGGGGAAGAAACTATTTTTGTCGTACCGTATGGCGATAATAGCTGTTTTCGCCGTACTGTATGGCAATAACTCTATTTTCGCTGTACCGTACAGCTATAACTCTATTTTTGCCGTACCGTATGACGACAACTCTATTTTCGCCAAACGATTCAGCGATAATACCTTGGTTTCCCGTAGAATTTACTGCCTAGCGGTTAACTACCTAATTAGCTATTTCGTCGTACCGTTTGGCGAATAAGTGTTATTTTTACCATTTTTGTTTTTCGCGTATTAATACCGTAATACATTTTAAAAAAATATTATTTTAAAAAAATTCTAAGTTTGTGTATTCCCAAACTCCCAAGCCCCCGATGACCACTCGTGCACTGACACATCAGCGTCTGCCAGTGGTGTTGCGGAACAGCATATAGCGCACCAGCGGTAAACCCCATGCACAAAAATATTAGTATCCTGATGGACCATGTCGATCATATATTCCCAGTTATGCATATCCCTTAGTCTACGTGCATTTAATTTATATTCGATGAAAATATCTGGAAAAGAATGTTGACGTGCACATCACATCAGCACATGTAAGTGCAAAGGGGAGCACGACATGGGCGCATGAATTGCTTCCAGCATATTCGCTGTTAATTACAATTATCCTGGGATTGCTGTTCCACGATTGCTGAAATCTGAAACGGTTAAGTATACTTTTAGAAGAACCTTCTCTAATAGGATGATGATTATTTGGTTCGAATTGTTAGAAGTGGTTAAAAGTATAAGGCTTGTGGATACCGATGATGCTTTAGTTTGGCAATACAACAGCAATGGTGTTTACTCTGTTAAATCTCTCTATGCAATTATCAACTTCAGGGGTGTGCTACCGGTTTTTATTCTTGTGATTTGAAGTCTAATTGTTCCCCCTAAAATTCTTTTTTTTTCTTTGTCTTCTTTCTCGTAATAAGATTATAACTAGAGACAATTTGTTAAAAAGAGGTATAAATAGGGGAGTTTTGTGTAACTTCTGTGATGAGAATGAACCTGTTATCCATCTTTTTTTCGAGTGTGGTAGCTAAGAATACTTGAGATATAATTGGTGAGTTTTTTGATATAGAAATTGGGTGTAATTACGAATCTATAGCCCGCTTTTGGCTGAGTAATAAGAAAAATGTGACGTTGAATACTATTTGTGCTTCAACTTTGTGGAGTTTATGGAATATTAGAAATAGAGCTCTTTTACAGTGGATTAAAATCAATATAAACCGTCCATTCAGTAATGTATAAACGGAACCAAATGTAAGCCGTCTTTTACAGTGGAATATTAGAAATAGAGCTTTTCAGTTGTTGGATCATTCGGTTTCCCAAATGTATAAACGGAACCAAAAACAGAAATTTGAATAGTGTCAAAATAGAAACTAATGCAAAAACCAAAAATCGAAAACCGATTTTTTCGATTATATTGGTATTCAGTTTTTCTATCTCCGTTAAAATATGCCCACCCATACGTGCCACTAATTAGAGTGGTCTCAGTTTGGATACACTACTCCATATAATTTCTGAGAGAGATAGGTACGACATTATATATGACGCCCAAATCCCGGCATTTTTTCAAGGATTTGTACTCCTGTTGGAGCAACGTAGGACCATACTGTAGTAGTGTAGTGTCACAACAGTTTAAGCCCAGGCAATGAACAATATGGGCCGTCATATCTCCTGCTTGCAAAATTTTCGGCCGCCATTATACGGCTCAGCCGATTTCCGTTTTGTTTCTCGCGGTGGGAGAAGTGCTTCAGGTGTCTTGATTTCTGAACTCTCTAAATGGAGCTTTCAGGATTCAGAGAAACTCCAGAGCAAAGAAGCAACAACTCACAAGAACCAAACGGTTCGTCTGAATTAACCAGCTTTCTTTTCGCTCTCACCACATCACATGCATAATGGTCATCACGCTTTTGCAAACATATTTGCACCAATCGTACAATCTGAATATATGAAATCTACATCGTCGTCGTCGTCTACAAGCTGCGAGGCAAGGATTTCCAAAACACCAGCAAGGCCTCCGAATTCAGGCCTCAGGTCCTCCCCGGCGACGAACTCCCGCACCACGTTGTCCACCTCGATCAGGCTGCAACCCGGCGTCTTCCTCATGCTCCTTCCCCTTATGGCCTTCCTCGTGCTCGCCACGTCCGCCCACCGCCTCGCCGCGGCGTTCACGTTGGCCAGCATGACGAGGTTGCCCACGTCGTCCGGCTCCAGCTCGACGAGCCGCTCGGCGGCCAACACGGCCGTGTCGACATCGCCGTGGCTGCGACACGCGCTGAGCAACGAGCCCCATATCTTCGCGTCGGCAGGGACTGGCATGTCACGTATCAAGTCCAGCGCACATCGGATTTGCCCTGACCGGCCGAGGAGGTCGACGATGCAACCGTAGTGCTCGACGCCGGGTTCGACGCCGTAGACGTCCGTCATTCGCTCGAAGTAGCACAACCCTTCGTCCACGAGCCCGGCATGGGAGCAGGCTGACAGGAGCCCGACGAACGTGATGCCATTAGGCCTCACCTGTCCCACCCTTTCCATCTCCGCGAACAATCTGACAGCCTCGTGCGCTCTCCCGTGAGCCGCGAGGCCACCAACTATCGTGCTCCAAGAGATGACGTCCTTCTCGGCCATGCCGTTGAACAGCTGCAGCGCCTGGTCAATGCACCCGCACTTCGCATACATCTCCATCAGCGCATTGCATATGTATGTCTTGCGCAGCATTTGGTGCTTGTTGCAGTAGGCGTATATCCACCTGCCTAGCTCCAGGGCTCCCAATTGGGCGCACGCTGGCAACACCGCGACGATGCTCACGTCGTCCGGTTCAAAGCCGTCCACTTGCATCAACCGGAACGCCTCGACGGCACCTGAGAAGTCCCCTATCGCCGTGTACCCGGACACCAGTGCAGTCCAGGAAACCACCGTCTTATCAGGCATGGAGTTGAATAGAGCTCTTGCGCTCTTCATCTGGCCAAGCCTCGCATGCGCCGATATAAGCGTGTTCCAAGATACGACATCCCTCTCCCGCATTCCATCAAACACCTTACGCGCGAGCACCAGGTTGCCAACGCGCGTGTACATCTCGATCAGGGAGTTCTGCACGATGGCATTGGACTCGCACCCGGACCTCAC
Organism: Rhipidocladum racemiflorum; assembly: GCA_036346355.1. NCBI lineage: Eukaryota > Viridiplantae > Streptophyta > Magnoliopsida > Poales > Poaceae > Rhipidocladum > Rhipidocladum racemiflorum. The sequence continues at coordinate 10,315,011 of CM070578.1, read as the reverse complement.
CACGTGCGCGTGCACCAGCATGCCCATCTCGAGCTTGACCAGGCCGCCGCAAGCCTTGAGCAGGAACGGGTACGTAAACCGGTCGCCACCGGCGAAGCCATTCGAGGGGAATGGGGGGCACCTGAGCATGCGAATGTATATCGCGACCGCGTCGCGATGCAGCTGGTTCTGGGCGTAGGCCTTTATCATGGCGTTGTGGAGGTGGAGGTTGGGTTCGCGCACCTGGGCGAACACCCGCGCGGCGTGGGCGGCGCGGCCATGGGCGTTGCAGAGGTGGACGATCTGGGTGGCGAGGTAGCTGCTCTGGGAGAGGGACAGCCGCACGACGTGGGCGTGGACGCGGAGGAGGTCCCGGAAGGTGGCGCAGGCGCGGAGCCTCGCCATGACCAAGTCCTCCAGCTGCCGCACCGCGCAGGACAGCACCGGCGTCATGGCTGAGGCAGACAAGGTGTTCGATGAATTGGCGGCGTGTGTCATACACAGCAGCAATCATCAATCTGTACCTGCGAGAAGAACAGAAACTTGTGAGAAAGCGTGTGAATCTTAAGCATGGATTAGAACCAGCAACATACATATGCTACGACGTACGAACAATAGCTCGAATCCAAATATAGCTCGCCACGAGTAAATCGGCCCTACTCGCCAAACGAACGCATCAACCGAATCAAGGACAAAGAACTCCAAATCGAACCGAAACCAAACAGTCAAACACCCCCACCCCCAGAAAACTCACATTAGCGCGAGGGCGAGTCCCGATCCGGAGCCTCCTCCGCGTCTACCCGGACCTCAAGAAGCCGAATCGAAGTGCGGGATCCAGCTCCTTCCCCAAGCTTCTCTTCCTTTTCTTTTTCTTTGGCCACGCCAGGAGGAGAAGGTGGGTGTAGGAGGAGGGAGGGGGGGAATGAGAGAGGAGCAGTAGGGGAGGGGAAAGGAGGACACGAGGCGTTTGTTGTATGCATTATCCAAGAATGCAGCTAATGAAACTTTGGAAGATTGGTTTCAGCATAGCGGACACACATAAGTCGACATTTTGGAGCAGTGCTTGATGCAATTACACAGCTCACGAGCGTCTACCAAGATTTTAAACCATGATTTTCACGGCTTCAAGGTAAGATCCCAAAAAACTACAGTAACTATCGCTATCTATCATGGAGACTATCATTTTATCGTGTTTTTCAATATTAAAAAAAAATTAAATATGCATATAATATAGATCACCTCCAAACATTTCATAAACCATAATACTTTAGAAGGTATTAATATTTTTATAATAAGAGGTATTTTTATGTTTTTTTTAAAAAAAGTTGCACAAGTATTAAAACATAAATAAAGAGTAAATGGTAGTTACTTACCCTTTTGCTTGCTTCAAGATTTGTGCATATTGTATTAGGAGAAAAAACATAGAAGCATCACTATAAGTTCGAAATCAACAATCATGATAATACATGTCAAATAGCATAACTGATTACTAAGTTTTCTCATAGTTTATGCTTATAAGAGATGCATTTTAACATTATAGTAATGTTGGATCTCAAAACGCGACCAATGTTTTGGTACATAAGTACCTATGTATAGGCATATAACTGATTCAAGTTCGAGCGAACTTGGGCTCCCAGACTCGAGCTCGATAACTCGACCCGAGCTCAAGTCGGAGTCCGAACCTAGATCTAGGCTCGAGCTCGGCTTGATCCAAGCTCGAGTAGATTCGAGCTCAGCTCAAGTAAACTTGATTACAACAAACAATTCAATATGAACTATTTTTCAACAATAAAAATACTCAAGCTTGAGCTCGGCTTCAGTAAACTTGGTAAGAGTTAACAAATAGTTTTACTTAACAAGTGACTCGTAAAATTTTCAGACTCATAAACTATTCAAGCTTAGCTCAACGAAGCTCGCGGGCTTGAGTTTAGCTCGTTTGGAGCTTGCATTGAGCCTAGAGCGAGCTGAGCTCGAGCAGCTCGCGAGCCTCGTGTATTTTTTACAGCCCTACCTATGTAGGATATATAGCGGAACTATTGCTAGCTATAACGCTTGTACCTAATATAGTGAAACATTAGCCCGTCACTTCGCATTTAAAGTTAAAGAAAAGTTATAACATATAGCTAGCTATTTAGAACATTAATTAGCGTCTAAACATATGACTTTGATTCGAAGTTTGTGCATGTACATGCTGGTCGGGAGGGATCGGCTTCGAATGCAAGCGTTCAACAAGATGCAGTAAACCATGGTTTTGAAGTACCTCCGGGTAATTTTTATTTTGTAGATGCTGGCTGTGGAAATACACCACAATTTCTTGCTCCATATCGTGGTATTAGGAGTCATTTACAAGAACAAGGAAGAGTAGCCCGTCAAAAGACACGAGATTACAAGGAACTATTCAACCTTCGTCATGCACAACTTAAAAATCATATTGAGAGGACTACTGGTATATTGTAAAATGAGATTTCCAATACTGAGAGTTGCTTCGTATTACCCAGTTCATAAACAAATTGACATATCTGTCGCTTGTTGTGTTCTGCACAATTTCATACGTCTACATAATGAAGATATGTCCTGGCATAGTATTGATGATGTGGAGATTGATCCAGAATAGATAATTGACGTGCCAAATGGAGACCACAACTATCACGATGATATTCAAGTACTTAGTTACTCTAGAGAAGCTGCAAATCAAAAGCGAGATGATATAGCAGGACGAATATTGTGGGGTGGGCTCAATATATATCACGAAGATCTAAACATATGTAACATGACATGCCTGGTACATATATATATACTAGTAAGGTGCCCGTGCGTTGCAACGGTATCTACAGTTTGAACGGCTGTCCTGCTATTACGATAACATGAAACAAGAAAATATGTTGTGCAAATAATACCTTATACAGTAGGACACTATTGAAGCAGTATTTCTACATTTCTATGTAAATGAAGTGTTCTGACGCTTCGTTTCTTGTGCCTGGAGTGGTTAATTAATTAAAGAGGTGGGTAATTAAAGAATGGTCTTGTGTGCTGTCTTCCATCCACACCTGGAGTGGTTAATTAAAGAGGTGGGTAATTAAAGAATGGCAGAACTGGTAATTTTGATGAAATGACGTGGGAAGAAACTCTCACTTTATATAGTAGAGATATATATATATATATATATATCAATAACCCAGCATATTCGCTGTTAATTACAATTATCCTGGGATTGCTGTTCCACGACTGCTGAAATCTGGGATGGTTCTAACTTTAAATGTATTTTTAGAAGAACCTTCTCTGATAGGATGATGATTATTTTGTTCGAATTGTTAGAAGTGGTTAAAAGTATAAGGCATATGGATGCCGATGATGCTTTAGTTTGGCAATACAACAGCAATGGTGTTTACTCTGTTAAATCTCTCTATGCAATTATCAACTTTAGGGGTGTGCTACCTGTTTTTATTCGTGTGATTTAGAGTCTAATTGTTCCCCCTAATTTTTTTTTTCTTTGGCTTCTTTCTCGTAATAAGATTATGACTGGAGATAATTGGTTAAAAAGAGGTATAAATAGGGGAATTTTGTGTAACTTCTGTGATGAGAATGAATCTGTTATCCATCTTTTTTTTCGAGTGTGTGGTAGCTAAGAATGCTTGGGATATAATTGGTGAGTTTTTTTATATAGAAATTGGGTATAATTATGAATTTGTAGCCCGCTTTTGGCTGAGTAATAAGAAAAATGCGGCGTTGAATACTATTTGTGCTTCAACTTTGTGGAGTTTGTGGAATATTAGAAGTAGAGCTCTTTTACAGTGGATTAAAATCAATATAAGCCGTCCATTCCTTTAAATCTAATGGTTGAAATCAATTTAGATCTAGTTATACTACCACCTGTAGTATTAGTAAATAAATTCAGAAAAGAGTAAAAGGGTAAAAAATTCTATCATATTATTTGTACTCTACAGTAAAATACGTCATGTGATCCAGATGAATGGCGGATGAATGAATAAAAAGCCTCTGAAGGTGATCAGATATTCGGTGAATCCAAAAATGTGAACGAATTAGGAAAAATCTAAAATACCTCTGATGAATGGATAGGAAAAGCCTAAAATACCCTTGACGAATGGATGGTTAGATTTGATTTCTACTACCACTATTTACTACCTACGTTATCCACCGTAAAATTTCTCTAGAAATAACGTAATTTTTCATTCTCGGTGTTGGCCCAGTGTAAGAACAGTTTAGAGAAAAATGTTCTTTTCGCTGAGGAATTGGAGTCTATTGTACAACGAAGGGATGATGGTTCAGCTAAACCGGTTTTGCAAAAGATTGGAGATAAGACTTCAAGCGCCACTGTCTTTGGGTCCTGGAGTATCTTGAACAAGATTGAGAGCTGTGTTGACAATGACCTCAGTTACGATCTACATTCCATATGAGCAATGACTGGGACTTTCTGAGTTGTGTTTTGAGGAAAGAAAAGAAGTAGCCTCACTGATTTGTGTTTTGTTAGATGCTTCTAGGACTGTTTAAATTTTTACTCTGTTGAGCAATGACTATGCAGATGCTGTATCCTGAATGTCAGTTTCTATGTTGAAAACTGGGGCATTTCTAATGCCCTCTAGATCTTAAAAAAACAATTATCCTTGTTGAAACTACGTGAGTGACCAACCAAATTGAAGCGACCATCAAATTAAGAACGGTCATCTCAAGTACCTAACGGTCTTCTCATTCTTTGCAATTATTTAAGATCTTATTTGGAGTGCAGGAAATTTGTAGGGCTTGAGCTTCTATGAAAACCATGGTGTTTTCCGTGAAATTCACGTAGAATTTATGCGTACTAAATTAAAAAGACCCGAAGGTTAACATTATAAATACTCTTCAGGACCACGGATTTAAATGGAGTCTTGCCTCAAACTTCGTCGTGCTCGTTTGGTCTTGATAATAGCTTCACCAGTTGAGGCACATGCAGGCAGTGACAACAGCTACAATAAGTTGGGGTTATGTACTATAATAATAGTGCATAAGATTACCGGAGTCACCTGACCCGGCCAATACACTTGGAGCTAGCTCTATCTCATTGCTGAGTCTCAGGTGTACATGTACTCTTAAGACAAATAGATTTGGACTTTTTGCAGCAGAAAATGGAGATAAAAGGTGTGTGGGATCTCATTTACTTCTTTTTTTTAAAAAAAAAAGACTTTGTCTACTTTGTTAACTATTGGTGCATGCATTAAGGTCTTCCACGACATGACATGCCTGCAAGTCGTGATCGTGTCCTTTGCGACGCCCGATCGAGCACATGATCATTCTGTACATTTGGTTGCCTCCGTGCGACTGGATCGCGGTTGTCCAGTTTGTCTCACATATCTGGACCAAACTTATTCTAGTACACGCAGCAGATTTGTCCTATAGCTAGGGAAACAACACGTTAAGAAGGTCGACCGATTAAGTCCACACGGATCGGCACATACACGCTTTAACACGGTTGTTACACACCTCTCAGTCTTGCCTCCCCTTTCTGCACGATCTATATCAGATGAGCGTCTTCGTGATTTGCAAGCCAACACACATTCGGTATTTAATTAATTCGGTTTCTGAAACTGTATACCGAATTTCTATAGTAAAAATAACAATCGAGTTGAATTAATCGGAATATTTTGATTCGATTAATTTGATTTTTTGGTTAACCGAATTTGCTAATGAACCCTCTGGTTGCCCTGCCTAAAATCGTTTTGCATATTTGCGCCTCCACCGCAGTGGAAGCGTGCTCTCGTGACATACCAGCCGAGAGCGGAGTAACAAGAGTCCTCTCCAGATCCCTGATCCCATATGCTTGATTGAGAGAGAGAGAGAGAGAGAGAGAGAGCTGGAGCTGGAGGCGCCGTCGCTGGCGAGGTACCTGGTGTCATGATGTCTCCCCCTCGCCTACATGATCTTCCGCAGCAAGCGCTCCCCCTCCTCTTCCTCAATCGATTTGCTTTGATTCTCTGCAGGAACAAGGGACTCATTTAATTCTTCCTTTGCTTGTCGGAGGGGATGTGATGTCGTTCGTTGCCTTTCGTTAGCTGCTACTACCAGTTTATTTCTACAGGAAATCCAAATCCCGTTGTATCTGGGGGGCGGCGATCGATCTGATGTTAGCTGCCGCCATTTGATTTGAGGACTTGTCTTGAATCCCTCCGAGGGAGGACGGCGACGGCTCGGGGGAGGACGGCCATGCCGCGACGGGGCCGCAGCAGCGGGTGGTGGCGTCAGTGGTTCAGTGCTTCACGAGGTTGGAACGGGGAACGGAATGGCCGAAATGCCGAATGGGGGGATGGCGATTCGACTGCCTGCGAAGAACGGGGAATTTTGTGGAAAGAGCGCTTCGGCTTTTCGGTTGTTGGATAATTAGGTTTCCCAAATGTATAAACTGAACCAAAAACTGAAATTTGAATAGTGTCGAAATAGAAACTGATGCAAAAAAAAAAAAAAAAAAAAAAAAAAAAATAGAAAAACCGATTTTTTTCCGATTATATTGGTATTCAGTTTTTCTATTTCCGTTAAAATATGCCCACCCATACGTGCCACTAATTAGAGTGGTCTCAGTTTGGATACACTACTCCATATAATTTCTGAGAGAGATAGGTACGACTTTATATATGACGCCCAAATCCCAGACGGCCAGACCTATCTAGATCACTAGAAAGATATGAGCGCTACGCTGCGCCGTTAATAATATCGTTCGTTTGGCAGAGATCAAACATAAAATAGTTTAGGAATCACGTATAATAGAAATAATTAATAAAAAATGTATAATTGAGGCCATATTAATACATCTCAAAACTAATATGGTCTATTCGAATAGAGTGCTAATCAATATACGAAAAACAATTAGGGGTATGCTACAAAGTACACTGACCAGTTAGAGTTAGTTTTCCCATCCTAAACACATCGTGAAATTGAGGAATAACAAACACAATAATCTAACGAAATTTAATAGCGTAATCAAGAAAGACACAATCATGGTTACGGGGTAACCATAGTAAATGCTATAAATATGCTATTTATACAGGTATTTTACAGATATTATAGCTTGGATCAACATTTGTTCGACATCAATCATGATTTTCTTTATTAAATACAACATTCTAAAGGCAAACTTTATTCTCTTTAATTGGACTATAGTAATAAGCTCTAAGTAAATTATAGTTTTGTTATGGACAGATGGAGCGCTGAAAATGCTCGAATCTATTTCCTATCAACAATATTTTGTTCCCAATCAAACATTATTCCAAATGCAAGTTTATTTTTACAAACTAAACAAACGGAGCTGAAATTATCATACCCAAATTTCACTCCTGCTTGCACTTTTGTCTAGAACTGCCATTATTTTGGGAGAATTATACGTATATGTTTACAATTTTACATACTGTGTAGGGCAGTAATGAATAAGCACAGGTATGCATGTACAATGTCATAAAAGAGTGTTGCTAGTCAAAATAAAATGTCCTTTCATAAAATAGTAAGAAAGTGCAGTGCCATAGTAGCTATTACACGACTATAATTTGATGAATTTTGAAGAACCCAAAGCTAACCGTTATTTCCTGAGATTGTCACAAGGTAACGCTGAGCAATCAAATCCATGCAATGACCATAGAGAGGACCAGGCCGAGGCCCCTCAACAACGACCCTGCATGGGATGGCAGAAATGGAAACATCACATTTCCATGCAACGATGAACCCAAAAAAGGAATGCACATCCACAAACAAACAAAAAAATATCTTTGTCATTCACCTGTGTCATTTAAACTTGTCATTCGTCAGGTAAAAAACATAGAGATCGTCCATTGAATTATTTGGATGGATAAACTAAATCTATTATCATGCCCTACAGCTGTCATCACTGTATTAATTGTACAACCGAAAGTATTTGTTCTGCGTCAACGGTAAATCGGCAACTGGTTATAGGCATTCCAACTACTGTGTTTCAAAAGTTGCATGACACTTACAACTATAGGGTTTGGGTGTCTAGAATTCCTGTAATCACCTTTTTATCTCTATTAGAAAACCATAAGAGGGGCAGGTGAACTGAGCTTTAGAGATCTGTAATTGCAAAGGAAGCAAGAAGAGATAATAAGCAATGATAGTATCTAGGTGTTTTGTATCTTTTGGTAAGCATTACCTTTTTAGAAAGGGGGGTAATGTTTTCATCTTCGAAAGGCAAAAACCCAACAAAAAGAAGAAAAAACATCATCCCATAGGAACAGATATCTGCAGTTGCACCATCACAGCCTCTATCCTCAATCACTTGCAAAGTTCAAATAGGAACCTAAGTTAGACAAACTTGGTTAGTCTTAGTGGATCCAACACACAATTATACTATGAAGAATGGAGAATAATAATTCAGAAGCCATATAGTTTGATATTCCATGTGCTACGCGCAATAGCCTGTCAGCCTGTAGGATCGAAAATAGATCAATAGTATTAGGGCATAAAACCGAAATGCAATCAACACAGTAACAATTATGCGGCTGTTATTAGGACTCAACTCAAACTAATATATTATATTCACATCTTCATTTGCATGGTTAAAGCACTTAAACCAAAGGCGGATACTTTCAGGTTTCCATCAGCATCAAGTAAAAAAATCTCTAACTGCAAATGTAATTTAAACATTATTATGTGAAATTCCTACACTTCTGTGCTCATAATTAATTATGAAAGAACACATGGCAAGAAGGCCAAGGCTTTACCTCCAAGCCTCTGTGATACACACCCGTACTGTGGTAATAGTCAACTGCGTTAATCAGTTGCTGAAAGTATCTGCATGCTTCATCCTCCTTCAACCTGCAAATAGAATCAATCAAAACATGATAACGTAAAAGAATCAACATTCTCATAGGACAATATAACCTGATTCATCTCAAATGGATAGATGATATGTTGCAAAGAAGGAAAATTGCATACAATAACTATCTCCATATCAATTTTAGTGATTCATGGGCTGTAAAAAGTAATAGAAACCGCATCCCAATGGTTGCAGGTCAAATTTTCTAGGAATCAAAGCCACCTTGTGAATACTCTGCACTTAACTGAAAAACATCCCAATGTGATACAAATGCATTATGTATTGTGTTTCACTGCGATCTCAGCTGAAAATGGTTGCAGGTCAAATTTTCTGAGGATCAAAGCTACTGTGTGAATACTTAGCTTAATAACATATATACTACTTGAGAAATCGTTGGCAACAACTCCGAATAGCAACATATATATCACTTGTCAGTTTCACGTCAAAGCAAAGTGTAGGGAATGACAAGCGACAGGTTTAGCAAAAGATGCTTACATGCAATCCATAGTAGAAGTAGAGCCTCCCATAGAAGCGTTTAATCTCTGAGAAGAGTACCGAGTTCCTTTTAACGATCAAACATGTTTAACGATCATAAGCTTAATTTCATGAAATAAACTAAAGCGCGAAAGTTCTTAAAAAAAATTAAAGACACACCTTTTAGAGGAGGACAAGGGAAGTTGTGAGATAATAATAGCCTCAATTGAAATTCTCTAGCTTTATATGGAGTTTGAGTTGCTCCATGGACATATTATGATTTAAAGAACATAATATTAGAACATAGTGAAGTAGGGAAAATATAAAACAATTAACGTTTTGTAATAGCCAGAAGGAAAGGTTTCATCAATACTTAACTCTAAATAATTCTGTCACACACATGATAATGGGAAAAATGCTAAGAAAGCACCAAAAAGCATTTGGTGAAGGTATTAATACAAAGGATAACATTACAATTTTTGGCAATGCTGTGCACATTATACTAAGGTAAAACTTGCACGGTTTCCTCATTAAAGAATACGGAAATATCTAAAGCATATAAAATTATCTATATTTTTTGCTAACGATAACATTGCTGTTTAGAGGCTGTCATAGGAGAATCTGAAGGCACTATTAATCAAAGCACATATTGTTCTTGTGTCATGACTCATGTTGCGTTCGTAGTGTTTAATTCAGAGTGTCGGTGACTGTTGGGGACATAAAGAAGTATTCTATCAGTATGCTGATTTTGAAGTTGGTATCTAATAGCAAATAGAATTAATCAAAACATGATAATGTAAAAGAATCAACATTCTCATAGGACAATATAACCTGATTCATCTCTAATTGCAGTCAGAATCTTTTGCATGCAGACAGCATGCATAAGTATATTGTCAGCGGCAAATCAAACATTATGTTAGATGAATAAAGAAATCTAAGCCAACTTGCTTCTATAATCAATCATACCTTTTGTCAACAGCAGAAGTATGCAAGAGCTCACTGGAATTCAAGGAAATCAATAGCCGCACTCCATCTGAATGGAAAATTTCTTCTTCCTGTTGCCTTTGTACTGTCAAGATTTTGGAGAAATGACATGAAGAAAAAAAACGTTGGCTTAAATGGTGAGAGAAAGCGGTAGCAGCGACGGGAGGAAATGAAGGAGGCAGCCGTGCATGGGGCGCGGGCACAAAAGAGCGAGGAGCTCACAGGAGCATCTCTAGCAGTTGTCCAGGCTAGGGACACGGGAGGGAAGCCATACCAGGCAAAGACGCTCCGGTAACTGTCAAGGGCGGTGTTTGCGGGACGGCGCGCGCGAGTAGTTGCGAGGCAAGGGGGGAATCGACGACCGGACTACCTAGCAGTCGGCAGCAGGCGCGAGGGAAGCGGGGGGAAGGGGCACACCAGCAAGGCAAGAGCCGCGCACCGGCTGCGGGAGGCAAACGGGGTACACCGGCGAAGGGCGCCAGGGACGGGGGCGCACGAGGAGAGGGCTGAGCGGAGGACGCGAGGGACGGAGGCGTGCGAGGAGTAGCCGCGGGTCGAGGACGCGAAGCGGCTCGAAGTTTGCGAATGGGGCAGCGGCAGCGGAAGCGGCGGCGGCGGCGATGGCGCGCGAGGAGCTACAGCGAGGCGGCGGCGAGGGCGGGCCCTCGGCGCTCGCGAGGCGGTTTCGAGAGGCTGAAACGGAGGACGCGAGGGAGGCGCGAGAGTAGACGCGGGTCGAGGATGGCGGCTTCGAGTCTGCAGACGAAGCGCGCGGAAAGCGGCGAAGCGGCGGCGGCGATGGCGCGCGAGGAGGAGCTACGCGAGGCAAAGCGGCACGAGGGCGGGCCCTCGGCGCCCATGAGGCGGTTGGCGGCTCATGGGCCGGCGGCTGGGACGCGTGGACGGAACGACCAGCACGAACGTAGATGAGCGGAGGACGCGAGGGATAGAGGCCCCCAAGGAGCAGCCGCAGGCGGAGGACCGCGAGGACGACGGGGAAAAGGGGCCGGTCCTCGAGCGGCCCGCGGACGGGGATTCCTTGGCAACGCATAGGCCAGTGTGGGGGGGGGGGCGTGGACGGGCGGATCCGAACCGGGACCGGAGATCGACGACAGACGGGAAGGGGAGCCGCACGCAAATACGAAAAGTTCCGGTGTTTTTTCCGTGAGGAACGCCGACGTGGACGCCGTGAGCGGTCGCGAATTCCTTCCCCTATAGGGAAGGTTAATATTTCGGCGTTTTTTCAAGGATTTGTACTCCTGTTGGAGCAATGTAGGACCATACTGTAGTGTAGTGTCACAATAGTTTAAGCCCAGGCAATGAACAATATGGACCGTCATATCTCCTGCTTGCAAAATTTTCGGACTCACTTTGTAAAGAGCCGCCATTATACGGCTCAGCCGATTTCCGTTTTGTTTCTCGCGGTGGGAGAAGTGCTTCAGGTGTTTTGATTTCTGAACTCTCTAAATGCAGCTTTCAGGATTCAGAGAAACTCCAGAGCAAAGAAGCAACAACTGACAAGAACCAAACGGTTCGTCTGAATTAACCAGCTTTCTTTTCGCTCTCACCACATCATATGCATAATGGTCATCACGCTTTTGCAAACGTATTTGCACCAATTGTACAATCTGAATATATGAAATCTACATCGTCGTTGTCGTCATCTGCAAGCTGCGAGGCAAGGATTTCCAGAACACCAGCAAGGCCTCCGAATTCAGGCCTCAGGTCCTCCCCGGCGACGAACTCCCGCACCACGTTGTCCACCTCGATCAGGCTGCAACCCGGCGTCTTCCTCATGCTCCTTCCCCTTATGGCCTTCCTCGTGCTCGCCACGTCCACCCACCGCCTCGCCGCGGCGTTCACGTTGGCCAGCATGACGAGGTTGCTCACGTCGTCTGGCTCCAGCTCGACGAGCTGCTCGGCGGCCAACACGGCCGTGTCGACATCGCCGTGGCTGCCACACGCGCTGAGCAACGAGCCCCATATCTTCGCGTCGGCAGGGACTGGCATGTCACGTATCAAGTCCAGCGCACATCGGATTTGCCCTGACCGGCCGAGGAGGTCGACGACGCAGCCGTAGTGCTCGACGCCGTAGACTTCCTTCATGCGCTCGAAGTAGCACAGCCCTTCGTCCACAAGCCCGGCATGGGAGCAGGCTGACAGGAGCCCGACGAACGTGATGCCATTAGGCCTCACCTGTCCCACCCTTTCCATCTCCGCGAACAATCTGACAGCCTCGTGCGCTCTCCCGTGAGCCGCGAGGCCACCAACTATCGTGCTCCAAGAGATGACGTCCTTCTCGGCCATGCCGTTGAACAGCTGCAGCGCCTGGTCAATGCACCCGCACTTCGCATACATCTCCATCAGCGCATTGCATATGTATGTCTTGCGCAGCATTTGGTGCTTGTTGCAGTAGGCGTATATCCACCTGCCTAGCTCCAGGGCTCCCAATTGGGCGCACGCTGGCAACACCGCGACGATGCTCACGTCGTCCGGTTCAAAGCCGTCCACTTGCATCAACCGGAACACCTCGACGGCACCTGAGAAGTCCCCTATCGCCGTGTACCCGGACACCAGTGCAGTCCAGGAAACCACCGTCTTATCAGGCATGGAGTTGAATAGAGCTCTTGCTCTCTTCATCTGGCCAAGCCTCGCATGCGCCGATATAAGCGTGTTCCAAGAAACGACATCCCTCTCCCGCATTCCATCAAACACCTTACGCGCGAGCACCAGGTTGCCAACGCGCGTGTACATCTCGATCAGGGAGTTCTGCACGATGGCATTGGACTCGCACCCGGACCTCACCACGTGCGCGTGCACCAGCATGCCCATCTCGAGCTTGACCAGGCCGCCGCAAGCCTTGAGCAGGAACGGGTACGTAAACCGGTCGCCATCGGCGAAGCCATTCGAGGGGAATGGGGGGCACCTGAGCATGCGAATGTATATCGCGACCGCGTCGCGATGCAGCTGGTTCTGGGCGTAGGCCTTTATCATGGCGTTGTGGAGGTGGAGGTTGGGTTCGCGCACCTGGGCGAACACCCGCGCGGCGTGGGCGGCGCGGCCGTGGGCGTTAGGGATGAAAACGGGTCGGATATGGTCGGATAGTAGGTGATCCCGTATCCTACCCTAATTATTTTTACTCGAATACGGATCGGATACGGATAGTTAAAATCGGGTACAGATACGGATACGGGTAACGGGTATCTATAAAAGGGTAGAAAACGGGTACCGGATAGTATACGGACGGGCATAATACGAATATCGGGTAATTAGTCGGATAGTATGTGAATTGTGTAGCATTAAAATTTATGATAAAAATAATCCAACCAAGGCATATACCGACACAAATAATACAAAACATACAGTCGAACTAACGCGTCAAAGGGCATAAACCATATAACATAGCACTAGCACATGAAAATTGACAAGTATACAACACATGACATCTTCATATAGCAGTCCATACATATATATAGCACCATATATATGATTTTTTCTGTTACTCAAATGAAAAACTTATCAACATGAAAAAGATGTGTCTCAAAATTCTCTACAACTTTCATGTAGACCATATAATTTTTCGAGCATGGGAAGACCTCCAAAACCACGAATTATTGCATGCTGTAAAAGTTGGTCCATCTTAAACATGAATTTCTCTATTATTACCCTTTCCGATTTTCTATGATTTTTTTTGTTGCTCAAATGAAAAACTTATCAATATGAAAAAGATGCTCCTCAGAATTCTCTACAACTTTCATGTAGACCACAAAATTTTTCGAGCACGGGAAGACCTCCAAAAATGTGAATTACTGCTGTCCTGTATCCGGGTACCCGATTTTAAAAATTATCCGGGTACCCGTATCCGACCCGAAAATCCGGGTATTTACCGGGTATCGGCTGTCCCGTATCCGACCCGTATCCGAAAGAAAATTATCCGGGTAATTACCCGTATCCGACCCGACAAAAAAATACCCGTATCCGTATCCGAATTTTCGGGTAGAATTTTGCCGGGTACGGATACGGGGCGGGTATTACCCGACCCATTTTCACCCCTAGTGGGCGTTGCAGAGGTGGACGATCTGGGTGGCGAGGTAGCTGCTCTGGGAGAGGGACAGCCCCACGACGTGGGCGTGGACGCGGAGGAGGTCCCGGATGCTGGCGCAAGCGCGGAGCCTCGCCATGAGCAAGTCCTCCAGCTGCCGCACCGCGCAGGACGGCACCGGCGTCATGGCTGAGGCAGACAACGTGTGTAACATCCGAAACTTTATTTACTAAATAAAGTCCCCATTTCCTATCATTCCAAGTTAAGCCTTGCATCGTCAATTTGAATTTGAGCAAATGCTTTCATTTCGGAACCTAATGGCTCAAAATGTTTCCTCAACCGTTTGGCCCCAATCACATGTTGGAGCTTGACAACTCAAAGTAACACTTAAAGTTACTGCAATTGTCCGAAACCTTGTTGTCTGGACAAAGTAGTTCATCACAAGCAATTCTAATCAGTGCATTATCGACTAGAGGGGTGAAAGACTACATTCAGGACTTCACTTTCAACTTCCCAACACAAAGTATCAATTAAGGCTTGTTGTAGTTGTCTGAAACTTTGATAACTAACTAAAGAGCCATTTCAAGCATTTCTAGTCAGTGCCATGCAATACCAATTTGAGCACTGAATGTGGCTTCCAGGAATATCATATCCAAGGTTGCTAGCTCAAAGATTTCCACATCATGCTGGACCAATCTAATGCTAGGGCTTGGCATCTCATTTGCTTGAACTGACAACTCAAAGCATTAGCTACAAATCAGCCTTTGACTGAATTCGCACTGTAGCGAATAAGTATTGCCATGTCTGAAACTTTATTAACCAAATAAAGTCCTCATTTCCTGCCATTCCGAATTAAACTTCGTATCATCTCCTTGAGCTAGAGCAATTGCATTCATTTGGAAGCCTTCTAGCTCAAAGATCTTCATACTTTTGTTGCCAATCAAATGTTTGTATTCTGGCAACCCAAGAGCTTGAAGTGGCAACTCACTGAACCAGTTTCTTTACTGCAAAGCCTGAATCAGATGAACAGTGCGAGGAACAGTGGACTGAAGCTTTGGACCGAGCTGACCGTTGGACGCCGTTCTTCACCGTTGGCCGCCTCGCCAGCTCCGCTTGTACACCGATCGTGGCCCCTCCGTCAGCCCTCCTCACGGCGACGCTAACCAACCTGCTCCCGCGCCCATGCCTCGACGTGGCCGCGCCACGCACGGCCGCGCAGTCCACGCGGCTGCGCCCGGACTGCCTCGCCAGCTCCGCTGTCGTGCCATGAAGCCTCCTACCTCCTCCTGAGCTCCTCAGCTGGCCCGGCTCTCCTTTTGCTGTTCTGCCAAGAGCACCGAGAAGAAGAGAGCCGACGAGCACGGATCTCCTCGTAGCACGACGCCGACTGGGAGTTCACCGAGAGCCACAAATATTCGCCGGAATCGAGCAAGGCCGGCGAGCCCGTTGCACTCGGTCCTGCAGCCGGTGAGCTCCTTCGTCATCTCATTTTGAGCACGTCGTCGAGCAAATCAGGTGCCTAGTGAGTTAGCTGCCTACTTCCTTATACTGCTTGTTGCCCCTATATACTCTCAATCATGCACGTTCATCGCTTACAGCTGCTGCCGTTCGGAGAGCTGCCGCGACACGGTTGTCTTCTTCCTCCAGCCGAGCTACTGCATGTTCCTGGAAGGTGAGGATACGTAGCCTCAAATACTCATGCATGCCAGCAAGTAATTAACAGCGTGGTGCAGTGGTTTGAGAGCTGAGCCCTGCCTTTGGGAAAAAAATTCTGTGAAGGAGGTATACAAATTTAACTCTGTGCATCCCTACTCCGATAGATGTCACGTGTTTATCTTACCAATCTCAACCATTCATTTAAGAGAAGTGCTTCTATGCTTTTCCTTCTAGTACAAGTTGCACAAATCTTGAAGCAAGCGAAGAGGTAAGTAATCACCATCTACTCTTCATTCATGCTTTAATAGTTGTGCAATTTTTAAAAGGAAGAGCATAGAAGCACATCTCTTCATTTAATTTCTCACTCCTGCCATTAATAACACCCTTGATTTCTCACTCCTCCAATTAATAACACTGTTGATAGGATGAGGTTGAGATTTAACTAGATAGACACGTGGCATCCATCGGAGTGAGAATGCACAGAGTTAAATTTGCATACCTCCTCCACATAATTTTTTTCCTGCCTTTGGTCCTGAGTTCGAGTCCCCATTCCAAACGGTAATGTTGGATTTTTCCGTCGATTGATAGTGGTCTCGTGCATGGACACCTCAAGTCCACTCTCTGGTAGCCTTGACACAGGAAGCATCGTAGAGCTATGGATTGAGCTTCAGTGCTTTCTACTGAAGGTCCAGAGATCGATTCCCAATCTAGCTACTCCTGTTGCATATTTTTCCATTTTTTTTCCCTTTTGCCTCATAGATGATACCTCAGTTAAACTAGTTAACTCTCTTAACACAAGTAACAAACTAGCTCAATGGTAACGCATGGATGAATGAATCAAGTGGTCCTGTGTTTAATTCATTCTCTATATATTTTGCTACTTAGCTCCAAATGAGATGAAACCACTTCCTAAATTTTTATAAAATCATGAACTTTATGAATATGTAAAAATATTCCGTGTTAGACTAATGTACAGATAATGATCTCAATTATATGCTTTAGGTTAGTAGTTGCTTAATATGCAAATTTTGCATTTCAACTCCAAATTGATTGAAACCAATTCCATTGCAATCCTTAGTCTGTGAGCTTGCTGATTGTGTGATGATATTTGTGATTGGACTTGATTTGCATTGTTTGCTATGATTGTTGTGTTCCAATGCCTATAGTTAATAAAATGCTATCAACTAGTGCAATTATAATCCAAATGCATGTAAACTTGTTCCTAGGACCTTGAAATATCATGATCATGCTGTTGTATAACTTTGTTTAGGACTTGCTCATTGTTTTACATGCTTAAGTATCAAATTCGTACTCATGCTTATTATTGGGAGAATGAAATAATAAGGTTTTCATGCTCAATTATGCTATTAACGTTGCAATACACTTCATGACAGGATAAACCCAACCCTAAGCTACCTCCTTATGCATCCCTTAATAACTCTAAAAGCTGATTAGACAAGTCTATTATGTGGCCACCTAAATTTAATCATGTAAGTCCTAACTTGTTACATGTGCAATTGTGATCTTTTAGACCTTTTCAATCTTCCGAAGAACTGCTCGTCTAAATGCAAAAATTAGGGAGAATAGCTCCAAATCACTCTACATTATGTGTACTACCATGTTATAGAAAAACATTTCATTTATATTTGCTTTGCATCTGAATCCTATTAGAGCAAAAGGGCTAAGTTTCATGATTAACCAACGCATTGCTTAAGTAGCTAGTCTTGAATTTCTTTCAATCCAAACAATCTTAGCTTCCTGAATTCGATTGTTTAAACACTAAGATACATGTAATTAACCTGTTGTGTGTGGAACTAGTATGCTAGCATTTAAATGAATCCTTCATGTAACTGCTTGTTCTTTTGTTGAGTTTTAAGTTATTATTTGCTTCTGATTTCCTTTTGCCCCATTTTGATTCGTGGTTATTTGCTTTTTGCCGCGGTTTCCATCGTTCGAACGCGTAGTTGACGATGTGTCCGAGTCCGTTGCCAACGACCCCGACTACCTTCCCGAAAACGATTCCGTTGAAGAGCAAACAGGCAAGCACCATCCTTTGATCATGTTGATCCCATACTTTACAAAGTCTAATTTGTTTTAATCAAACTATTATGCATGCGTTTACTTTCTGTAAAGTTGATATATTGTGGGTCATGGTAGTTATATTCCTAACTTGTGGGTTTACCTTAATTACATTGCCATGAAAACTTCTAAAACCTAGGCTAGGGATTATTCATGCTATGAAATGAAAGATGGTTACTATCGATACATAATACTATGCTTAGCCATGCTTTAGTTATGGGTAGAATGTTAGGCTTGAATCTTTATAAAACTTTGCAAATGTTGAAAATGGCATTAAAGGATACTGGTATGTGGTTAAAAATGGAAATAAAAGTATATTTTAGACACGGGCGAGTTATGTATATCTGAAAGTGCAATGGGATGTCTTGCACCGTACAAGTGGCCACTTGTACGGTACAAGGAAATGGATTGGTGTTGTATGGAAACTGGTCATTGCACGTAGATAGGGGGAAGTACTCGCCCGAGTCAACCTAAGGACCGAACTTGATACTATCAACTGAGTTAATTGGTGCAACCACATGTGCTAGTATGGGATGGCCTTAACTTAGTAAGCTAGATGAAGT
This sequence comes from Rhipidocladum racemiflorum, assembly GCA_036346355.1. Classification (NCBI taxonomy): domain Eukaryota; kingdom Viridiplantae; phylum Streptophyta; class Magnoliopsida; order Poales; family Poaceae; genus Rhipidocladum; species Rhipidocladum racemiflorum. Next base: position 10,296,425 of record CM070578.1, on the reverse strand, counting down.
TTTAATCTTGCACGTCGGTAGGCAGAAGAGTAGGACGAACCAAGTGAGTGGTGTCGTTCAAGGGCGCTCCCTTCACCGAGGTGTTGGGAGTAAGTGACCCGATACAACGAGTATGCCTTGCCATGGGGAGAACGAGGGCGATGGCTAGCGGGACCATCGTAACTGTTGAAATTCTGCTGCCATAGCAAGGACAGATCATACTCAGGCTAGTGCAAGGTTAGGCTTTAGCTAGTCGAAAAGTTTCGTCATAGTCTAGCAAAACGGATACATGTGTATCGCGTGGCATGGTTGACATGATTGCTAGAATATGTCATGTGGGTAAAGTGTACACTCTCTGCAGATATTTAAATCTAATCGATTAGCCGTGCTCACGGTCACGAGCGGCTTGGAAACATAATGTCAAGTATAGTGTTTTGGTTTTGGTTTTGGTTTTGCAAAATGACTTAGAAAATGGTGTTTAGTGTGTTGGTGTAAGTTATGGTGGGTTGGTTATGTTTCGGATATTGTTTATGGCCATGGAGGGTCATGAATGATTGTTCAAATACTTATATGCTACTTGTAGTTTTATCAAATGCTCATTCCAAATGTTAGCGTTGTTTAGCAAATTGCATGATTACAAATAAAAGTTGCTTTATGCTGAAATTCAAACCTAGAGTAGAAGCTTTCATCCATTGAATAGCCTAGCATGTATAATTTCTTCCATACACTAAAGTCTTGCGAGTACATACGTGTACTCACTGTTTGCTCTAATTAAAAATGCTTAGAGTAAGGTGATGAGGACGCTCCTAACGGCGCTTACTTCGAACCGGGGTCAAGCGATTTCTTGGTTGGATGAACTGGGTTTTCCCCAGTCGGCTGCCTATGGGTTATGGTTGGCACACCGTTGTCCCTCTTTTGGACTTAAGGTTATTTTTGCTGCTCTTTACTCTTTGTGTATTATTGAGTAGATGTAATAGTATCTAGATTACCTTTATGTCATTTACATATTTGTATGCGTGATGAAACATCTTGAGTGCCAAATATGTGTGTGCTAGGCGTTGATCTTGGGAACTAGCACAGAACACATATGCGGGAAGCTTGGATTGATTCCAACCAGTTGGCAAGAGCACGAGTGTTGCGCCGATTGGTTGATCTCAATCCGAGTACGGTTTCAGATAAGCGATTGGATTCCTTTCGAGTTGCATCATAATCCCGTCCGATGCAACATTAAGGGTCTTATCGCTAATCTAAGACCGAAGCCCCCACAACGTGTTCGATGAATTGGCGGCACAGGGGCGGATGCGTTTGTGAATTGTGAGCACGCGTTCCTATCGTTTTTTTCTTGGGTTTTCGCGGGAGGACGCAGATTTGATTCGCGTGTGGCATCAAGGGAAAATATGTCGCGCATTATTAAGCTTGGTAATAATCCTAGTTGCTTTATTATGCTTGGTAATGATCCTAGTTGCTTTATTAAGTTTGGTAATAACCTAGGATACTAGTTTTTCTTTAGCAGCCATGTTTGACTAATGTCGTAATGCATGCATATCTTAACTCTAACTGTAAGGGGTGATATTGTATTGCTATCGTTTTACACTGTGTGCGTATGCGCGGCGTCACGCTGTGTGATGGTGTTTTTTCAGGTCCAGACATATTTTTGGGTTTTTGAAATAGTCTATTTGTAGAAATGGATAATACATGTAATTTCAAAAATATAGAGGGGTTTTCGGAAAAAATGAACTCCGATGTAATTTTAGAATTTTTATTCGTCTTGTTGATATATTTTTGCTTAAAGAAAAACAATTTGTGCAAAAAAATTGTTTGGTAGTTTCTAAGGCCTTTTCACAAAAATCGGATTTGGACGGTGCTTACGGAAAAACAATTTGTGCATGAACAATTTGGAAGTTTCAAAGACCTCCCCGCAAAAAACATACTTGGATGTAATTTCAAAACCTTTGCGGGTCCTTTCGCAAAGAAACATGGCGTAAAGGAAAAATAATTTGCGAAAAAAAATTCCAGAAGTTTTGGGGCCTAAGGACCTGTATGACATAATTTTGAAACCTTTGGGGCACTTTTGCAAAGAAACGCGGTGCAAAAGAAAAATAATCTGCGAAAAAACAAAATCCAGAAGCTTGGAAGGCTAATGAAAACAAACTACTGCAACTTGCAACTTCAAAAGCACGGAAACAAAGAGGAAGAAACAACACCCAAAAAATCAGCCCAAGTTTGAACAAAAGATGGAAAACGGTTGATATTTTGAAGAATTCAGTTCCAATGTGTTTTGTTCACAGCAGCAACGATAGCACTGTAGCAACAAAAAATTCTATATATAATGAAGTTCTTCACATTCAGAAATATATGTTCTTGTTAGGGTTTATGTGAAGATACAATTCCACCATCGATAGAATTGGGAATTCATTGAGTGTCTTTGGCTTTGTCGTTTTTGTGGTTGCCTCGGTGATTGTTTGAACAAATTTATTTCACGTGAGCGAGTAGACAAAGAGATCAAACATGTGGTTGGGTGAATCAATTATCGCAGATCGACGTAATAGAGATGGTGGTTAACGTTATCGTTAATCAAGTTGCACTTATTCAATTATCTTTGATTCCACGCCAAAAAAATCGGGCCGCATCAGAGATGCACTGTTAGAACAATGCTTTGAGTCTGCTGCTACAATGATTTGAAGTAACACTTTAGCAAAACACTGTAGAAACAATACCTATTTTGGTTAACCGAGAAAATAATGGATCAAATTTAATGTTTAGCACCGTGCCATATGTACTGTATCGAATTGATCTAGACCGTTCGCTGCAGATGGGATGGTGGGACACAGCCAAATCCACGTTACGCACCAAATTTGTACCAGTGCTTGGTTAAAAAAATGTTGTGCACTACAACACAACTCTTTAATAGTCTTTACGAGGGGACAAATAAACTAGCAAATACACACAAATTTTTGTACAAAAAATTTACAGCATATTATACTAATAATACTAGTAATATACGGTGAGCAATAGAAATCTGATATAATTATTGATTTGTTGAAGAAATTCTTACTATTCTGTTATATAAGAAAGTATAAATAAATACTACTAGCTAATATGGTCCACTGGATAAAAAAAGACAATTCATATTAAATTTAGTGTACTATAAAAGAGTTCTTTGTATAATACCTTCATAGAAAAACTATATATCATCATTTGTACTTAGATTGCCTTTTAGGGTTTCTCGTTACTGAAGGATCATTGTTTTTGATCCAATTGTTTTTGATGATGAGTATTTGAAAAGAGTTGAAATTGATTTGATTATTTGATAAGATTTGAAAGTGGTTTGATTATTTAGTGGTTGTATGGATTAATGTGAGTCAAGTCGCGGACTTGGGCTCGGAAATTGTTTGTGTGTTTTTGTTCATGTGCAGGTGTTGCTTGAGGTCGAACGTGGTCGGTGACAGGACCGAGACTAGGTTCAAGGGAGGAACTGAGGTCGTGAGGGTCGAGGGTGTCATGCGAGACGTTCGGACTAGAGAACGGTGAGCGTGAGATCGAGATCGTTGCAGCGTAGTGGCAGGAGGCCGTACGCGTGTATACGAATTTTTGATACTTGCATTGTGTGTGTGCATGCAAGTGTGTGTGCGTGTGCATGCATGTGTGTGTGCGTGTTGCATGTGTGTGTGCATACGAGCATGTGTGTGTGTGAATGCATTTAATGCATGTGTGTGCATGCATGGAGTGTGTGTGTTTGCATGCATGTGCAGTGTGTGTGTGTATGCATTTAGTGCGTGAGTGCAACACCATGGCGTGTAATGCATGTGTGCGTGGAGTGTTTCGGCTAGGAGTTTGGAGCAAATCCGAGTGGCTACCGGTTGAGTTGCTGTCCGAAGCAAATCCAAGTGGCTGCCGTGAGTTGTTGTCCGAAGTACAATCCGAGTCTGCGTCAAGTTCAGCCAGGCAAGAGCAATCTGAGTCTGCGTGAAGACGGTGGGAAAAAATAGAAAAAGGATTCCTAAGTCTAAACAGATTCTTTACAGATTTTTGGGTGACTCTTGTCCTTTAAATAGAGGGTTCTAGGGGCTTAGAAATCATCCAAGGCAAAGGGCAAGAAGCAAGAGGTGCCTACAACAAAGAAGAGATTTTGTGTTTTCTTTAGTTTGTTTAAGGTTTTCTAATCTTGTGAGATTAGAGATTTTGGTGGTTTTCTAATCTTGTGAGATTAGAGATTTTGGTGTCCTCCCGGAAGGAGTGGCTTTGGAATAAAGAAAAGGTTATGCAATTCTTTACATACTCTTTTGCTATGATTCTTGATTAGAAGGTTTGTTCGAGTTTTGATAGAACTAGTTTTGATTTTTGTTCGATTTGTCTCGCTAATTAATCTAGGGTTTTGATCTCTACGATATTAAATATTCTTCCGCTATTTAGGGGTCTTTAATTTTCTGAAAGAAATAGTTGAATTTTATTCGGCATCTATTCACCCCCCCTCTAGTTGCCTACTCGGTCCTACAAGTGGTATCAGAGCAAGGTTCTACTAATCCATCTTAACAGGTGATTAGTAAACGGTAAGTTATGGCAACAGAGAAATACTCAAACAAGCCGCCAATCTTCGATGGCACAGACTTCCCTTTGGCGGATCAGGATGATTGCATATCTTCAAGCTCAAGGTAACGCGATTTGGCGCAAGGTAAAAATTTAAATCTGAGCTTCCCTCTAATGATGATATTGATAAAATCGAGTTTGAAAAAGATGTTGAAAACAATAATAGAGCTAGAAACATATTACTTCAAGGACTTGCTAGAAAAGAATTCGATAGAGTCTGTCATTTACTCACTGCTCATGAAATTTGGAAATCTCTTCAAGATTATCATGAGGGCACTGACTCTGTAAAAGAAGCTAGGCAAGATCAATTTAAAAGGGAATACACTAGATTTGAAATGAACTCTGGAGAATCTCTAGATGATTGTTTTGCTCGCTTTAACAGAATCTTAAACAATCTTAGAAATTTGTAGATGTAAAGTACATCGACTCTGAAAATGCTAGACATTTCCTATCATCTCTTGATCTTAAAATCGGCAAATGAAAGTGATCGCTTTTAGGGAAGCTCATAAGATGAGTGAAATGACTTTGGATAAACTATATTCTAGTCTCAAGACTTTTGAGATAGACATTGTTTCAAGAACTTCCAATGATAACTCTATGGCTCTTAATGCTAATTCTTCATATGATAATGCTACTAGTTCTTCATCATCATATTCCATTACTGCTTTGAGTGCTCTTAGTGATGAACAGCTAGATCAAATACCAGAAGATACACTTGCTCTTCTTTCCAAGCGTGTCAATGCAGCTTACATGAGATCAAGGGAGAGAAGAGGAGCCTCCATCCACTGCTACAACTGCGGCAAGGCCGGACACATCCGTGCTAACTGTTTCAAGAACAAAGATAAAGAGGAGAAGGAGCAAAGCAACTCCTCCAAGTCCTTCCGGCCAAAAGAGAGCAAGGACAAAAATAAGCAACGGACAAAGAAGATGCTCAACAAAGTCTTCGCGGCAATTGGTCGCTTAGACTTAAGCGACATTGATGATTCAACTGACGATGAGGAGGAAGCAAAGCAAACGGTTGAACGAGAAAGATTTCACCGGATGTGCTTCATGGCGAAAGGAACACTAGTGATTCTAGTGACAACGATAGCACCTCCAAATGACGGTGATGAGGTAATACCTTCGTATGATGAGCTTTGTGAAGTTTTAGTCATATTGAGAAAATCTTTAAGAAAATCTTCACTCAAAAATAAAAACTTAGAGAAAGATCTATCCATGTTGAAACGAAAACTTTGATCTTAGAAATTCAAATTCTGAAAAGACATGTGATTCTTGCTTAGATCTCAAATTTGAAATTAAATCTCTAAAAGAGGAACATATGATTAAACTAGAACAAGTTTATGCCAAACAATTGAAAAATGAAAAACTGGTGAAAAATGTTGGTTGCTCTCTTGATGGTTTACATGGTCAAACTTCTTGTTCTAAATGTCCCATACTAGAATTGAAATTGCATGATGCAGATGCTAAGATTACTCAATTGTTTAATGATTTGCTTACACATGAAGTTCTTTCATGCTCAACTTGTCGCAAGCAAAAGAAAAAGTAGATGTTTCTGTAATAATTGTTTAACACTCTCTCGAAAAATTGATTACTTGGAAAAGTCTTTAGAACGTTTTACTAAAGGAAAGAAAAATCTAAATATGATTTTGGATCAATCAAGAGTCAGCACTCATCACAAAGGTTTAGGTTTTGATCCTTATGCTCATCACAAATCATATGCTCCTACTATTGTTAAAACTCTTGAAAGTGGAAAGTTTGAAATTGTCAAATAACCTGAGAAAACTGTCTTCAAATCTGCTGGAATTTTATCTTCTACTATGATGAATGCAAATGTTGCTTCTGCTTCTAAAGACAAACCATTTGTTAAGTACAATTGCACTCATTGTGGAAAAGATGGTCATTTGATGAATTTTTGTTTTAGACTAGCCAAACAACAGAGAAAGAAAAATTCAAAGGCTAAGTCTAACTTTAGACAAACACGTATCATTTCTCCACATGTTCCGCTAGTGAAAGCAAACAAAATACCTGGAAATTCATTTACTTTGCATTCACAAGCTTTTGTACGATCACCTCCTCGTCGAGTGATTGATCTTTGGATACCTAAATCATATTTCTCTAACCCCAAATAATGAATCCTCAACATCTTCCTCGCTCATAACATGTAGGTGGTACGAGAAGGGAAGGAGAACATCACGGGTTGTTGATTCAGGATGCTATCAACACATGACACGCAACCCAAGTTGGTTCTCCTCCCTAACAAAAGCATCTGGGAGCAAACGATCACTTTTGGAGATGCTACTACCGGACGCATCATTGCAAAAGGTACCGTGGAAGGTGAATGATCACTTTACTTTAAAGAATGTCTCTTTGGTGTCTAAACTGAAATTCAACCTTCTATCTCAGATCTCAATTGTTGGATGAAAACTTTGAAGTGAGTTTTAAACCAAATGCATGTAGAGTACTCGATGCTTACGAAACTTGACTCTTGAGATATCTAGACTTGGAAAAATTTTCATAGCAAATTTTAGCAATGCTTCAAGTTCACATTGTTTTGTTGCTTGAGAATCTAGAAATCTCAATTTTGGCATCGTCGGTTAGGTCACATGGGCTTTGATCTGTTATCTAGATTGAGTGGTCTAGACTTAATTCGTGGCTTGCCAAAATTAAAATCTTGCAAAGACATTGTTTGTGCTTCTGTCGACATGGTAAGATGGTTGGAGCCTCTCATGCTCCTGTCTCTCTTGTAATGACCACTGGCCCTGGTCAACTTCTTCACATGGATACTGAGGGACCATCTCGAGTACAATCAGTAGGAGGTAAGTGGTACTTTCTAGTAATAGTTGATGATTATTCGAGATACTCTTGGGTGCATTTTTTGTCTTCAAAAGATGAGATTTTTGGACTCTTTCATGTCTTCTTTAAGAGATTGATAAATGAATTGCCTAACTCATTGAAAGCCATAAGAACAGATAATGGTACATAATTCAAAAATGCCTTGTTTAAATCTTTTTGTGAAACTAATGGGATTGAACATCAATTTTCTTCGCCATATTCTCCCTCACAGAATGGTGTTGTAGAAAGGAAAAATAGAAGTTTGATTCAAATGGCTAGAACTATGCTAGATGAATACAGCACTTCAAGAAAATTTTGAAAGTGAGGCAATTTCTTACGCTTGCTATATATCAAATAGGATCTATCTCGAGCTTTACTTGGTAAAACATCTTATGAATCGAGATTTGATCGTAAACCATCTGTTTCTCACATACGAGTGTTTGGTTGCAAATGCTTTATTCTTAAACATGGAAATCTTGATAAATTCAAGCTCGTGAGTACAGATGGCATCTTCCTTGGTTATTCGTTGCACTCTCGTGGATATCGTGGTACTTGATTTATCAACTAACAAAATGTTGGAGACATGCGATGTTACTTTTGATGAGGCTAGCCACGGAGCTAGACCCGACATTTCAGGTTCACGAGAAGATTTAGAGCCAATCTTTTGGATAAAAAATTCAAGAAAATGATGAAGATAATGATAATGATGAGCTCATACCTCTGAACGGGAAGATGTTCTGAACCAATTGATGTGACTACTACTTCAGATTCTCCTACACCTCCCACGACGATCGAAACAAGCTGGACCTCCCCTTGATTACGAAAAACCATCCTCCTGAACAAATTATTGGAAGTCTTCATGAAAGGGTGACACGTTCTAATTCATCTCAAACTCTTTTATGCATGCATTCTGCTTTTGTTGCAAATTTTGAACCGAAGAATATTACACATGCTTTAACTGATAGTTCTTGGGTTGATGCGATGCATGAGGAGTTAGAGAATTTTGAACAAAATAAAGTTTGGTCTTTAGTGGAACCTCCTAAAAGTCAAAACATTATTGGAACAAAATGGGTTTTTAAGAACAAGCTGAATGAAGATGGAATAATTGTTAGAAACAAAGCTAGACTTGTAGCTCAAGGTTACTCCCAACTTGAAGGAATTGATTTTGATGAAACTTTTGCTCCTGTTGCTCGTTTAGAAGCTATTCGCATTCTTTTGGCGTTTGCAGCTTCAAAAGGTTTTAAGTTATTTCAAATGGATGTGAAAAGTGCTTTTCTAAACGGTTTTATAGAAGAAGAAGTTTTTGTGAAACAACCTCCTGGCTTTGAAAATGAAAAATTTCCTAATCATGTATATCGTTTGTCAAAAGCTCTTTATGGATTAAAACAAGCCCCTTGTGCTTGGTATGATAGATTAAAAGGCTTCTTGCTTCAACATAATTTTGAGATGGGAAAAGTTGATAAAACTCTATTTACTCAAAATTCAAATGATCAATTTCTTGTGGTGCAAGTTTATGTGGATGATATTATCTTTGGAGGATCTTCCCACTCTCTTGTGTTGCATTTTTCTGAGCTGATGTCCAGGGAATTCGAGATGAGTATGATGGGAGAGTTGACATACTTCCTTGGATTTCAAATCAAGCAAGTGAAAGAAGGGATCTTCCTGCACCAATCCAAGTATACAAAGGAGCTACTAAAGAAATTCGACATGGGAGAAGGAAAGTCAGTATCTACTCCAATGAGCACAACAACAATTTTGGACCCTGACGAGAATGGTGTCGAAATGGACCAAAAGGAATACAGAAGCATGATTGGATCATACGTACTTGATCGCTTCAAGGCACGACATACATTTTGCGGTTTGTTTATGCGCTCGATTTCAAGCCTCTCCTCGAGAATCACATCGACAAGCAATTAAAAGAATTTTCAGGTATCTTCGCTCCACTTCGAATTTGGCATTTGGTATTCTTGTTCTTCTTCGCTACACTCCTAGGATATTCTCGATGCTGATTTTGCGGGGTGTAGATTAGATAGAAAGAGTACACGGCACATGTAATTTTCTTGGCACTTCACTTGTTTCTTGGTCTTCTAAGAAACAGTCCTCGATTGCTCAATCTATCAAGCTGAATACGTTGCAGCCGCTAGTTGTTGTTCACAAATTCTTTGGATCACTTCAACTCTTAAAGATTACGGCATTAACTTTAATAGTGTTCCACTTCTTTGTGATAATACTAGTGCAATTCACATCGCTAAAAATCCTGTTCAACATTCAAGGACTAAACACATTGATGTTCGATATCATTTTCTTAGAGATCATGTTGAAAAAGGAGCTATTGAACTGAAATTTGTTGATTCGGATGCTCAAATTGCTGATATTTTCACTAAACCGCTTGATTCTTCTCGCTTTGCTTTCTTACGCGGCGAACTTGGGATCATTCATCCCCATGGGTTGATTTGAGGGGGAGTCTTGATTTTAACTCTTTCATTTGTGTTACTTGACTTTGGTTACTACAAGGAGCTATTTTGACGTTACACTTCAAGAAAACTCCCCTGTTTTCATTTCATCATGTAGTACAAAGCTTTGTTGACTATTCTTGTGTATATAGTCAAATTAATGCTACATTGCTTCACCTCTCACTAAAAGACTAAAAGACTAAAATAATTCAATTTGAGATGCTTTTCGAGAATATTTTGGCTCTTGTTCATTATGGTATTGCATTTGTGAAATAGGCTTAAAAGTTTCTTGTCATCTGTTGAAAGGCTAGAGCTGATTAGAAACTATGTGTGAGCTTTTTGTTGGACTTCAAATGATCATTATGAGTCTCAAGCAAAATCAGTGTTTTAATATTAAAAGCAAGTTGAAAAAGATGCAAGCAAAAGCTACTTGGCTAAACACAAGTTTAGTACAATGTGCAGCTTCCTTGCCAGGGATTTAAATTCAAAAGATGCAAGAAAAGGCTACTTGTCTAAACAAAAGTTCAGAACAATGTGAAGCCACTTGCCAATTTAAATCGAGAAAGATACAAGAAAGAACTACCTACTCATACACAAGTATGGGCTAGTGTGCGATTACTTGTCATCCTGTTGATCACAAAGCAAAATTGTCAAACTTGCTAAAAGAGAAAAGGAAATTCAAATTTTTGAAAAGGCTTGAGACAAACATTAGTGAATTTGAAAGTCTTTCTTTGCTCATGATAGATTTCTTTTTAGCTTTGGCAAAATCAGTTTATGACATTTTACTTGTTTGCTCTAATTTGCTTATGCAACAACTATTCTATGTGTTAGAGCCTCCATATTCTCACAATTTGCTTTCTCATTGGATAAATTGATACAAAATGTGAAAACTCTCGTAAAAACTCTCCAAATGCTTTACTTTGATTATATACCTTGAATATTCTTCAAAGCTTGAGATACTGCATTCATTAAGGGGAGTTTTGAGATCTTGATGACTATTTTGTCAAAAAGGGGGAGAGCAAAAGTCAAGAAGAAGAAAAATAAAAAGAGAGGAGAATTTCAAACTGTTTGAGAATTTGGATTTACTTGGTCTTTACTTGGTCTTGGAATCTTTTGGGTCTCAAACTCTCATTTTTTTTCTACTCTTGTCAAATCTTATTGTGTTTTGTCAAATTACTCATCAAGGGGGAGATTGAAGGATCATTGTTTTTGATCCAATTGTTTTTGATGATGAGTATTTGAAAAGAGTTGAAATTGATTTGATTATTTGATAAGATTTGAAAGTGGTTTGATTATTTAGTGGTTGTATGGATTAATGTGAGTCAAGTCGCGGACTTGGGCTCGGAAATTGTTTGTGTGTTTTTGTTCATGTGCAGGTGTTGCTTGAGGTCGAACGTGGTCGGTGACAGGACCGAGACTAGGTTCAAGGGAGGAACTGAGGTCGTGAGGGTCGAGGGTGTCATGCGAGACGTTCGGACTAGAGAACGGTGCGCGTGAGATCGAGATCGTTGCGTAGAGTGGCAGGAGGCCGTGCAGCGTGTATACGAATTTTTGATACTTGCATTGTGTGTGTGCATGCAAGTGTGTGTGCGTGTGCATGCATGTGTGTGTGCGTGTTGCATGTGTGTGTGCATACGAGCATGTGTGTGTGTGAATGCATTTAATGCATGTGTGTGCATGCATGGAGTGTGTGTGTTTGCATGCATGTGCAGTGTGTGTGTGTATGCATTTAGTGCGTGAGTGCAACACCATGGCGTGTAATGCATGTGTGCGTGGAGTGTTTCGGCTAGGAGTTTGGAGCAAATCCGAGTGGCTACCGGTTGAGTTGCTGTCCGAAGCAAATCCAAGTGGCTGCCGTGAGTTGTTGTCCGAAGTACAATCCGAGTCTGCGTCAAGTTCAGCCAGGCAAGAGCAATCTGAGTCTGCGTGAAGACGGTGGGAAAAAATAGAAAAAGGATTCCTAAGTCTAAACAGATTCTTTACAGATTTTTGGGTGACTCTTGTCCTTTAAATAGAGGGTTCTAGGGGCTTAGAAATCATCCAAGGCAAAGGGCAAGAAGCAAGAGGTGCCTACAACAAAGAAGAGATTTTGTGTTTTCTTTAGTTTGTTTAAGGTTTTCTAATCTTGTGAGATTAGAGATTTTGGTGGTTTTCTAATCTTGTGAGATTAGAGATTTTAGGTATCCTCCCTAAGGAGTGGCTTTGGAATAAAGAAAAGGTTATGCAATTCTTTACATACTCTTTTGCTATGATTCTTGATTAGAAGGTTTGTTCGAGTTTTGATAGAACTAGTTTTGATTTTTGTTCGATTTGTCTCGCTAATTAATCTAGGGTTTTGATCTCTACGATATTAAATATTCTTCCGCTATTTAGGGGTCTTTAATTTTCTGAAAGAAATAGTTGAATTTTATTCGGCATCTATTCACCCCCCCTCTAGTTGCCTACTCGGTCCTACAGTTACTGGACCATATAGATTCAACAGGCAATAGTACCATGATGGTGGCAATGATGGTGACCTTGGACATGCATGGAGGTTGCGAGTGTTAGACTATCTTCAGTGGGTTCCCGTCCCGGGCGTCGTTCCCTTCATGATGGGAAAATAGGCCAGAAGGGAACCACACCGACGCTCCAACGGCCTCTCCTCCCGGGTGCGGCTCGGAAGGGATAAGAGAGAGAATCCCGGTCGGGGGAGACTCTCTCTCCTTTCCCTTCCACTCGACGAGCGGGTGGAGGAGCCCAGATCTATCGCTGTGCGCGCTGGGGCGGAAGAGGGGACGGAGCGACGCGAAACCGGGGGCGACAACTAGTTCACAACAGCAAAGGCCGGCGGAAGGCGAAGCAAGCAGCGGCTGTGGTTGTTGAAGAGGGAGGAGCTGGGTGTCTTCACTAGCGTGCACGGAGGCCACAACCGCGTCCACGCGAGGTAAAAAAAAATCCCCCAAATTTTCGCGTGGTTTTTTTGTTGAATGTGCGATGGCGACCGGATTTTGGAGTGAATGCTGGACGGCGGTGCTCCGATCTGTTGTCGATTTTGCTGGTTTAGTGTTTTGGGCGGCCACCATGTAAGGGTAGCTTCGCTGAGTAAACAGTAGCTTCGATCTGTCATCTGTGGTCGATCTACTTGATTCCTCTGTCATATGGGATTGATCTGTGCTCCAATCTGTGCTTCGTGATTAATCTGTGCTCCAATCTGTGAACGCTTTGCTTTAGTCCTCTGGGGCTCCTGCTTGCTTCATGATTCAAGATCTGTGAACGATTTTTGAAAATTAGTAATTTTGAATGTAAATGCAGTATTCATTGTAGCACGGCCCCATTTCTTATATATTTAATCAGATCATACCTTTGTCAGAACGGCACCAAAGATCGCAGAATTATGAAGGTGAAATGCACATACTTATTTTGCCCCCTTTGTGTAGTTTGCCTGCATATTTCCTCTAGTTTGATACATAACAAACAATCTAGTTAAGGGTGTAACATAAACTTCAGTATAACCTGTGTGCTATAGTTTAGTTAAGGTTGATACATACAATCTAGTTTGCTCAGAAGTTCCTACTTGCTTGGACGATTATAATATATTGTTATAATATGGATGAAGAGATGCGAAGGGAATAGGGAAGGGATGATGTTGGAGATGCAGTCTGGGAAGAGAATGGAATCTGAGAAGGGATTCCCGTCAGGAGATGGAAAGGGAATGGAGTGTTGGGAAACCACTGGAGATAGTCTTAGTTGCAGCCTTGGAGGCTACGGGTGATGACAAGGGAGATGGTGGCATCATTGGACATTGGCAATAGGAGGTCATATGTGGCTAAGGTTTGAAAAATCCTTGAAAATCACTCAAAAATTATGATTTTCAATCATATCGAGTCGGCTTGAGATTTAGAACTGATCGGTAAACCGGACTAATTTAAATTTAAATTTAAAATTTTGAAAAAGAACTATCCAAAAGTGCTATTAATTTTTGAAAAATTTTGTGAGGTCCTAAGGCAATGCTAATGATGATGTAGAATTTTTAGGTAATGATAAGACCTGTATATTTTTTAAAAATTCTGACAGTGCTACTGTCATTGTATATATTTTTCTATTTTTTATTTTTTAGGGGCACTAAATGAAGTCTAATATTTTTTAAATTTTTAATACATAATCCTTGGGCATTGTTTATAATACTATTAAAATTTTAGAGCATAATCAAGTTTATAAAGTTTTATAAAAATATGTCAGTGTCTCTATTCCTTTTCATTAATAACTGTTTTTGAATTTTTTAGAAAGCACTAAATAAATTCTAAAATTGTTGAAATTTATTTTGGGTATTTTATAGATTAATTGGGATTTATTCAAAAAAAATTATTTTTTTATTTCTGTAATTTTTCTATTTTTTCTTGAATGTTTTTTGTCGGGGAGTCGGGTAGACCCCACAGAATTACCTCGGGTGCCACGAGGGGCGCGGGCTCACTGCTGCCCGAACTACCGGAAGGCCGTTCCCCTGGACGATCTAGTCGGGCGCCACGAGCAGCACGAGGTCGTCCCCGTCCTGGTCGCAAGGAGTTGTTCCAAGGGACGGTCTAGCCGGGACCTTTTTAGGAGGTCGCATGGCCGGGTGGACCGATAGCTCGTGCTCAGGCCGGGGTGGCCGAGTTCGAAGTTAGACGTTAGCCGACCTGACGTGATCCCGAGGTCGGTAACCACCCGCTGCGTAACCTCCGCTAGTTCGTTGCGATCCTCGCGTGGACGTGACAGGAGTGTAGGATCCGTTAGTTACCACGTTGGACCTAGTCGGACGTGGAGTTAGTGGGTTTGAACAAGCACGCCCCTTTGTAAGCTATAAAAGCACCCCCACCGTGAAGGGGACAGACAGATAACTTTTTCTGCACAAAGATATACACTAGCTGGAGTAGGGCTATTATCTCTTTCTTGAGAGGCCCGAACCAGGGTAAACTCTGATGTCTCTGCTGTTGAAGTCGGTGAGTCACCCCTCTGAGTATCTCATCACGCAAGAAGGGGTCGCGGTTGGTCCCTCCACCAACAAGTAAGCTCGGCGGGGGCCTGCTCCCCAATCGTCGACAGCTGGCGCCGTCCGTGGGGACCGACTTTCCCTTTCGTGAGGAATCCCGGAGGATGACAAATTCCCAAGATCGCCAGGGCCTCGGCGCCCCCGGAATTGAGGAAGAAGACAAGCAGTTCTTCGACAATGGGGCCGCTAACGTCGCCGGCCTTGGGAATCACGACGGTTCCCGGAGCTTCTCAGCGGAAACCGCCGCCGGAGCGATTCTTTCGCTCGGCTCGGCGCCCTCTCTGACGGCGAGTATGACGGGCTCTACGATGGTCCGGACATCCCGACCTTTTCGAGCTCGACCAGGGGACCGCTTCACGGGGAGACACCGTGATGTCCCCCTCGCGATCCGTCCAATCCCGTAACGTCTTCGTTGCGGAGGAGGATGGAAATGTCGGGAGCAAATCCCCGGCCGAAGCGCGTCTTCACCGCTACGAGGCGGCCAAGGAGCACCTGCAGGCATCTCTGAATCGGACGCTGGCCAGCTTACGCCGGCAAGTCCGAGGTGGCCTGACCGATAAGACCAGGGCCGAAGTTCGTGAGAATTTCCACGCGTACGGGACTCCGGAGTTCGCGGCGACGATTTAACGATCTCGTCACCCCGCGTTCCCCCGAGCGTGGAACGCCTTCAAGCCCTGGCCACGGTGGTACGCAACCTCAGAGAGTTTCCTGAGCAGGTCGACCTAGAAGCCATGGGCGCGGCCGTGGCCGACGACCTCGAGGAAATCGCCACAGACATAAAGGCGGCGGAAGCCTCCCGAGAAAGGGACGCCCAGAGCAATTCCTGGGAACGCCGCCGCCGGGCGTCCGAGCACCTCCACCCCGACGACTCACGCAGCCGTACCCAGAGTGACCGGCGCGAGTGCGACCGGGCTCGGGAGGGCACCCGGAGCAATTCCCGGGGGCTCCCTCGGGACCAGCGGAATGCGAGCCACGGGCAGAACCGGGCCGAACATTCCTCTTCGGGCCACTCTCCATCCTACAGGCGTAGGGAGATATTCTCTCGCCTGGGCCCACTAACCTCGGGCTCGGCGGGTGGGGATCGCCCCGACCGCCGTGCTCGTGGTGACCGTCCCGACAGTCCCGTTTTCGGGTGCAGGGCGTTCGCGACGTCGCTACGACGTGTGACCTGGCCGACAAGGTTCAAGCCGGGTCACATCGAGAGATTCGATGGGTATTTTAACCATGACGAGTTTATCTCGATCTACACCACGGCCATTCTAGCCGCGGGGTGATGAAAGGGTCATGGCTAACTTTACGCCTGATCCTGGGCGGGCGGCTCGGGCGTGGCTATTCAACCGAAGGAAAACTTCGATCCGGTCCTGGCCCGGTGGCAAAGACTCTCGAAGCTAACTTCCAGAGGCGCTACGTCCGCGGGAAGGAGCGCGACCTTGAGCATCGTCTGACGGAGGGCGAGACCACGCACGATTCGTCAGCGCTTCATGCAAGTGCGCAATTCCATCCCAAGCATCTCGGATGAGGCGGTCGTCAGGGCTTTCAAGTTCGGTCCGAGACGTCACGCTTTACTCAGGACCTCGAAATTCACCGGACATCACAGCCAACGAGCTGTTCCGCATGGTGACCGTTATGCCAACGCGACGAGGCCGTCCAATGGAAGAAGGCTCTGGGCGAGGAAAGCTGCCCCTCGGCCGGGCTCGAAGGGGCGTCAAGCCGAAAGAGCGTGAGCTCGATCGAGAAAAAAATCAAAAAGAAGAAAAAACCCTCCGTCTCCGACATGGTGGCGGCCATCGAACGACAACGACAACGGCCAACCTCGCAATAGTATAAAGGAGGAGCCGCGAAAGGGAAAGGCCGATCGGCTCAGCGGAGCAGCGAGCAAAACCGGGACGACCAAGACCGCGGCGACCAACGCGGATGGGCTAGCGCCTATTTTTGCCCGCTCCACCAGGCACACGGGCACGACCTGCGGAATTGCAGAACATGGGCCTCCCGCCTGGAGCAATTCTACAGTGGCAAGGGTCCCATGCCTACGCTCCCAGAGCAAGAAGGAGACGTCAAGGGCAAGAAGCCCGCCGAGGAGGAAGATACGGACATGGAGTACCAGGAGCCGAGAAACCACATCGCCGTGATATTTGGGGGCTCCGCCGCCTATGGGTCTCGACGGGAGTTGAAGGAGGCCGCACGCGAGGTACTCCGTGTCACCCAGGGGAAGCCTCCCGTTCAACAGCTCAAGTGGTCCGAGCTGCCCATTACCTTCTCCAAAGACGACGCCTCGGGATAGCGAAACCCAGAGGCTCGATGGTCGTTAACCCGACGATCTGCAATACCGCGGAAGGACGCGTGCTTGTGGATCGCGGGAGTTCCTCGACCTGATATCGGCCAGGGTCACGACGAGATGCAAATTCCTCGGTCCAAGATCAAGAGCGTCGTAGTCCCTTTCTACGGGATAGTCCGGCACCTCGGCCAAGCCGCTCGGGCAGATCGTCCTGCCGGTAACCTTCGGAAGCCCGAGCAACTTTCGAACGGAATTAGTCACCTTCGAGGTGGTTGATTTCGAGTCGGCCTACAACGCCATCCTGGGCCGACCAGCGCTCGCCAAATTCATGGCCGCCACGCATCACGGGTACCAATGCCTGAAGGTTCCCGGCCCCGGCGGCGTGATCTCAGTGAAGGGAAGTCCGAAGGCGGCCCAAAGCTGCGACGAGAAGGCTCTAGACATGGTCGGGCAGCTGCCCCAGCGCGGACCCGACCAAGAGCCGAGGAGTTCCCGGCCCAGGGCTACCCTCCAGGCCGGGGGGAAACTAAGGCCATCCCGCTGTGCGACGCAGAGCCCGGCAAGGTCGTACATGTGGGGGCTTCCCTGGACCCTAAATAGGAACTCGAGCTCGTGACCTTCCTCCGGAGAAGCGCGAACACGTTCGCCTGGGAACCGTCCGACATGCCCGGAGTCCCAAGGGAGGTCGTCGAGCACAAAGCTAGCGATTCGGCGACAAAAGCACATGCGGCGAAGCTCAGCGCTTCTCCCGAGAAGCAAGCCATCATCGAGAGGAACCGGACAAGCTCCTCAAAGCCGGTTTCATCACGGGAGGTCGACCATTCCGATTGGTTGGCCAACCCGATTATCGTGATGAAAAAGGGGGCAAGTGGCGCATGTGTGTCGATCACACGGGTGAATGCCGCATGCGAAAGACAATTTCCGCTACCTCGGATAGACCGGTTAGTCGGCGCAGCGGCCGGCTCCGGGCGATGAAGCTACGGGCGCCTACTCAGGCTATCACCAGATCGGCATATCGCCCGACGGCGAGGAGAAAACTTCCTTCATCACGCCCGTTTGGCACATTACGCTACACGACCATGTCCTTCGGTCTAAGGAACGTAGGATGTCGAGAGACAGAGGCCCCACAAGAGGGGCCTACACCCTACTGGGCCTCGACAGCGGAATGGAAAGCCCAAGGCCAAGCGGCACCACAGCGGGCCCAGAGGAGACCTTCGACTTGCTCCCCAAGACAACTCCCGGTCCTTCAAGGAAGCTTCGCGCCCGCCTCTAACAACCCGCCAGGGACGAGGCATCTTGATGCGACCTTTGCGAGCTGCGGAAGCTGGAACCTGACAAGGCGGCAGGCGTGGGTCGGAGAAAGCATAACCTCCTCTCCAGGACATAGAGCGTGAAGGCGGATAAGGACAAGGGACATGTCGTCCAGGCCACCATGTTTAGGGCCCGGTGGCGCCCATCTATCATGTATTCTCCCCCCAGTATATAAGGGGAGGAGGAAAAAAACAAAGAGGAGAGGCTCTACTCTCTTGCTCTCTCTTGAACACACACAATACATCCAAGAACACAGGACTAGGGTATTATCTCCTCCGAGAGAGCCCGAACCTGTCTAAAACAGATTGCTCTCGCATCCTGTGTTACCATCAAGCTCAGATCCCGCACAAATCCCTAGAATCACAAATCTCATTGCCGTAAAGCAGATCGTCGGCGGTTGGCGCGCTGTAGGGGCTTGTGTCAACATCTTCGTCAAGCTTGATGGCTGCGGCAGCGAAGTCTCCACAGTCTTCGCCGGGCCAGTCTTCCGTTTAAAGCGACCTTCATCTCCAATGACCTCGGAAGCCTCTCTCTCTCCAAGGAACGCTCTGGCCAGCAGGTGAAGCTCCGGCGATCCATCGCCACGACTTCGCGCCCGATCGGAAGGTCCCCTATCTCGTACTCTAAAGTACCCGGCGGGGATCGAAGACTGTTCGGCCGCGGAGTCGGCTCGAGGACGCCGAGGCACGAAGGGTGGGAGTTCTCACCGCCAAGCCACTCGGCACCCCGAGCCTAGGTTTGTCTTCTCGGACTCACCCACCTCGGCCGAGTCGGAAGAAAGCCTAGAGAGCTGCTGGAATTTCCGTAGAGTCTGTGTGATCGAAGGCTCGCGGCAGATTCGCGGTAACCCGACACCTCGATCGCCGCCGATTTGGAAGGAGGCCGAGTGATCGAGCCTGGCCTAGCGGTAGCGTACTCCGGGACCGCGCCGCTGTCAATGAAGACATTCTGCAAGCCAAGATGGGGACCAGGTGTTTCGTACCCCACGCCAGAATATCGTCGCCTCCAAGACACTCCTGGATACCACGACCCCTATCTTTGAGGCGGATGATCGATTGCCCGATCATGGCCCAAGTAAAGGCCATGGTGGCGGCGACTATCCGACATACTCAAAGCCCGACCCGGTGGCGAAGGAGCTATCACGTGGTCGGCGAGGACCAGACGACCCGGCCGGTCGGTCGGAAGCCCGTCGGATACATCATGTTCTACCCGCGAGAGCGACTTGCGACATAGCATCGGCGCGACCTCCGTTCAGACCTCGGCGCCAGCGCGCGACCAGAAAAGGAGGAACAACGCGCCGTCAAGCCGACGAATATGAGCGCGTCGGCATCCTTCCACGAGGCCGCGAAATCCGCCAAGTGCGATCCCCCCCGCGTCGATCACCTCCCGGGGGGTATCGCGGAGTCATCGAAGGGGTCCGTGCGTTTACTCCTCACCTACGCCGAGTGGTTTGGCACGATGGATTTAATCCTAAAGGCATCACTAGGTTTGACGGTGAGAGAGACCCGAGGCTTGGCTACAAGTATACGCTCTAGCTTGATCGAGGCGGCAGAGAGGATCGAGAAAGTAATGGCAAACTACTTGCAGTTACCCTCTCGCCCACAGCTCAAGCATGGCTCACCGGACTTCAGCGAACTCTATAGATTCACGGGAGATCTGTGTGAGCAGTTCATCTCAAATTTCCAAGGCACTTACGAGCGCCAGGCACCCCTTGGGACCTATATCAGCTACACCAAAGGAGGAGCGAATCCCTCGGGAGTTAGTCAAGCGCTTCATGAACAAGAAAAGCACCGTTCGGGACGTCACAGATGCGGTTGTGATAGCTGCCTTCGAAAGGAGTCGGCGACCCGACCTCATCAAGAAGATGTCCGGAAGCCACCCACGTCGGTCCGGGAGCTGTTCGCCTAAGCGGACCGTTACGCTTCAGCCTCGAGGCTCTGGCGGAACAACGTGATGAAGGGAAGGATCGATCTGAACCCCTCGGCGGAAAGAAAAGAAAGCGCAAGGGCGAAGAGCTAGTGGCGCCGCTGCGCCAACTCATCCTCGCTCTCAAAGAGGATGGATATGGTAAGGTCATGAACTCACTCTGCCCTTTCCATCCAAAGGGGAGGCATGCCGCCAAGGATTGTTTCACCCTAAAGAGGTTCGCCGCGAGAGCAAGAGGCAGGTGGACAAGGTCCGGCGGTCATGCCGCCGACAAACCGCCTCCCTGGCGAGGAAGACTATCGGAAGTCGACCTCGAGCTTAATTACATATTCGGGGGCTCGGCCGCATATGAGTCCAAGCGGAAGCAAAAGCTAGCCGCTCGGGACATCAATGCGAGAGCCGGAGACCCCGATATGTGCGGTGGTCCGAGGTCGCAATAACTTACGGCCTTGCGGATCACCCAGATCGCGTCCCATTCCCGGCAGATACCGCCGGTCTTGGCGCCGGTTGTCCGCGGCATCAAGCTCAAAAGGGTGTTGATTGGCGGTGGGAGTGGGCTCAACGTCCTCTTCGTGAAGACACTTTCGGCGATATGGGAATCCCGCGGTGCGACCTCAAGCGCGGTCGTCGCCTTTTCATGGAGTGATACCGGGCGTCGGCGGTACCACTCGGACAAATCACTCTACCGATCACGTTCGGCGCAAGGGACAACTACTGGGGCCGAGCCTTAGCCGAGGTGGCGAGACTTCGCGGCGGCGTATCACGCCATCTTGGGGAGACCAGCTGGCCAAGTTCATGGCGGTGCCCCACTCTGGCGTATCGATCTGAAGATGCCGGGTCCGAGTGGTATTATCACTCTCTGGCGATGTTAAGCGATCTTTCTCTTGCGACAGAGAGTTGCGAAATGGCCGAGTCTCTGGAGGCGGCAAGTGGACGGGAAAGGATTCGTCAAGAGGCGGATTTCGACAAGCCGGAAGGCGGTGTCCCTACCCGCAAGCCGCGAGAACTCGGGATCGGCCCGAGGAGGGCACCAAGAGGATTCTCCTCGACCAGTCCGATCCGTAGCGAGCCGTCTCGATCGGGACAAGGCTCGAGGATGAATAGGAAAACGCTCGTCACCTTTGCGGGCAAACCAAGGCGTCTTTGCCTGGAAGCCGTCGATATGCCGGGGTCCCCAGGAGATGATCGAGCACGCTTGAATGTAAACCAATCCGCCAGGCCCGTCAAGCAAAGGTTACGACAGTTCGCTCAAGATCGTCGAGAAGCCATCGAGAGAGGAGATCACAAAGTCGCTAGCTGCAGGCTTCATCAAAGAAGTGTATCATCCCGATCGGTTGGCGAACCTGTACTCGCCCGGAAGAAGAATAAAAGCTGGCGCATGTGTGTTGATTACACCGACCTCAACAAGGCTTGTCAGAAAGATCCCTTTGGTCTCCCTCGTATTGATCGGTGGTAGACTCCTTTGCCGGATCTCGGCTACTCGACTTTACGGGCGCCTATTCAGGCTATCATCAAATTCGGCCGAGAGGAAGGCTGCGAGAAGACTTCGTTTATCACTCCATTCGAGCATATTGCTATATCACCATGCCGTTCGGGCTCAAGAATGCCGGTATAGCGTACCCGGTAGCCCGTAGTGTTTTCACCATCGGCTCGGGCGCAACGTGGAAGCTTATGTGGATGATGTGGTAGTTAAAACGCAGACACAAGATAGCCTTATCTCCGACCTGGCCGAGACGCGTTTGAGAGTCTAAGGGCGTTAGGATGAGGCTAAACCCGAGAAGTGCGTTTTGAGTGTCTTCCGAAACTACTCGGGTTCATCGTCTCCGTCGGGGATCGAGCCGAACCCGAGAAAATTGGAGCCATTATGAAAATGGCCCCGCCTACCAGCCAAAGGAGGTCCAAAAGCTCACCGGATGCATGGTAGCGCTTGGCGAGGTTTATCTCACGACTGGGGTCCGGGAATGCCTTTCTTCAAGCTCCTTAAGAAGCAAGATCGCTTTGATTGGACGGCAGAGGCACTGAGGCCTTGAAGAACTCAAGGTGTTTCTCTCCACTCCCAGTCTTAGTATCGCGGCGCCAGGTGAACCTCTTACGCTCTACATAGCGGCAACATCTCATGTAGTAAGTGCCGTGATAGTTGTGGAAGCGGGAGGAATCTGACACCGCCACGGCGTCCAACGCTGATTTATTTCGTCGGTAATCTGGGCGAATCCAAGACAAGATATCCTCAAATCCAGGAAGCTGGCAGACGCCATTTTGATCTCGTCACGGAAGCTGAAGCATTATTTCAAGGACATTCGATTTTAGTAGTCACTTCTTTCCCGTGGGAGAGGTCCTCCGCAATCGGGAAGCTCTTGGAAGAATTTCAAAGTGGGCGGTGAGCTTGGAGCTTTCGACATCTCATTCAAGCCGCAGACCGTCAAATCCAGTGCTTTGGTGACTTCTGGCCGAGTGGACCGAATCGGACTCCTGCACCGAAGAAGAGCGAATATTGGGTCATGCACTTGACGGATCTCTCATGCTTGGAGGAGCAGGCGGGAATCCTCCTTATCTCGCCTAAGGGTGACAGTGAAGTATGTCCTTCGGATTCACTTCCGGCCTCAAACAATGCCGCGAGTACGAGGCCCTCATCCATGGGCCAGATCGCCACATCACTCGAATCCGACGGTGGCGGTTCGAGGCGACTCGAGTTGGTGGTGAATCAAGTCTGAAGGACTGGTTGTGCGTGGATCGAATATGGCGGCATCTCGCCCAGTCCGAGAATTGGAAGGCAAGTTTGTGATGCAGAGTGGTTCATGTCCTCCGCCGCAATAATGAGGCAGCGACGAGTTGGCTAAGATGGGAGCCACTCGGGCAGATGTCCCAAGTGATATCTTCGTGCAGGGATCTTCACGAGCCAACCGTTACAAAAGCGGCAAAAGCCAAGCGAGGGTCCTGGAACCGGGTCCTGCTCATCGATCCAGCATCGGACTACCCGTACCTTGATTATCTCCTGAAGGACAAACTCTCGGAAGCAACCACTCTGGCAGAGCGCATCTCCCGACAAGCCAAATCCTACGTGGTGGTGGGCGACGAGCTCTTTCGAAAAAGTGCCTCGGGTGTCCTCAGGCGGTGCATTTCGGGACAAGCGGGAAGAGAGCTGCTCCAAGAAATCCATTCGGGATGTGCGGCCATCACGCAGCGGCATCAAGCGCCTTGGTTGGGAAAGCCTACCGACAGTGGTTTCTTACGGCCAGCGGCGGTAGCAGACGCCAAGGAGATAGTTCGAACTGCGAGGGCTGCCAATTCTATTCAAGACAGACACACTTGGGCACATGAGCTACAGACTATACCCATTTCTTGGCCTTTTGCGATGCAGGGCTCGACATAGTGGGCCCGCTCAAGAAAGCTCAAGGCGGTTTCGCTTACCTCTTCGTGGCCATTGACAAGTTCACCAAGTGGATCGAAGCCAAGCGATCGTAACTATCACCGCGATTAAGGCCAAGGAGTTCTTCCAGGATATTGTAGTCGATTCGAGTGCCCAACCGGATCATCACGGACAACGGCACCCGATTCAGGAGTGAAGAATTCCAAGAATGGTGCGAAGGCGTCGGGATCAAGATCTGCTCCGCCTCGGTGGCTCACCCACGAAGCAATGGGCGGTCGAGCGAGCTAACTGATGCAGTCCTTCAAGGCCTCAAGGCCAGGATCTTCGACCGCCTCAAACCATACGCCGCCCGATGGGTGAAGGAGCTACCGTCGATACTCGGGGACTCAGTAACCACCCCACCGAGCGACCGCCAAACCCCTTTTTCCTGGTCTATGGCGCAGAGGCGGTTCTCGCCGACGGAGCCGGGATTCGAATCCCCGAGGGTTCGGAACTACAACGGCCGAGTCCGAGGAAGCCGAATGGTGGAGCTTGATCAACTCGAGGAGGCTCGGGCGTTGCCGCCCTCGATCGGCTAAGTACCTCCAGGGACTTCGGCGCTACCACTCGCATAGCGTCGTAAGCGTAACCTTTTGAAGGAGATCTGGTCACGAGGAGGAACGAAAAGCGAGCACAAGCTCTCTCCAATTTGGGAAGGTCCATACATCGCCCGGAAGACAACCCGGCCGGGTGCTTATCGACTCAGACGAGAAGACGGCGAGGTTCTGGCGAATACTTGGAACGCCGAACAGCTCCGTCGCTTCTACGCATGAGTTATGTATCCCACTCTTACACATTAAATAAAATAGTGGTTCATCTTATTTTCTGAAGTTGTGTAATGCTAGCCCCAAGTGGTTATTACCCGACTGCTGTAGCGCCTAACTCTGGTCGTGCCGATATAGAATGCACGGAAATAACAAGCCGCGATGAGCACAAAGCCTCGGCGGTTTTTACCAGCGCGCACAACGGAACGGGTAGAAAGCACTAACCACTCGGGACTGCAATTCGCAGCGCCAGAATTTAACCAAGATTTGCCTGGTCGCGAATTTCTAACCGTCAAAAGCTCGAGCCCCACCTCGGCTAATCGGAGCAACTGACTAGAATGAGTTGATCAGGCGGAACCACTAAGTTCGGGTTAAATGTGATAGGCACGAACTGGATAAAATTTCGCATTTCATTCCATAATGTTAATAATTTACATTGCTAATTTTCCTTTTTCTTTTTCTCGCGCTAAAAAAAAAAAAAAAAAAAACGCTTGGTCACCTGACGAGGGCCCTGACGGCAAGGTCGTCGCGACGATCGCGACCAACCATCTCGAGGATGATCTCCGCCACCTCGTGGAGCCTTGGGGCGACCTCCAACAAGGTGGCCACGGCGGCGGCGTCCCTCGCCGCTCCGTCCTCCGCCTCCGCCTCCAGTGTGAAAAAGTCAAGGACAAGGCAAGAAGAAACGGGCGATCGCTCATTAGCGGTGATGCCCCATTTATAAGCCACCCCAGCCTCGGAAATTGAAGCATCTCAAAGGCAATCAAAACGCGCCACCTCACAATCAATGAAGCGCGAAAAACGAAGCGACAGTGCAAATACCGAAGAAGATCGGCGCATTGAACAAAATCAAGGAGAATTTCACCAGACACGTGTTGTAAGCAGTTCAAGCTCATTCGGCTTCCTCGCTTAATTACACCAGATTAAGCGCAAAAGCCCGGGCCGGAGAGCTAGCAAGTGATGCAAGCACTGGGGCTAAACCACTCACCAGGTGGCCTGGCGTAAGTCCCGACGCTCGAGAGCTGCACGCTGACCTCTCGGAAAAGCGTGTCCGGCAAGAAAGCCACGGGCCAAGGCCCTGGCGTTTGGAAGCCATACCCGATCGGTGAAGCCCATCAGGAAGGCACAACAGGATCCAAAAGGCTACGGGCCTATATTCAGTCTCAAGACCACTCGGCGGAAGACAATACAAGCGAATTATCTTGAAGTAAGAAGACAGATTTCAAACAAGGAGGGCGAGCACTCGGCATCAAGGCCCACGTCAAAGTCGAATTCCAGATTTTCCAACAGGGCTGCGATGCACGGACACCTCTTCGAGGAGCGTTGGCCTTGTCTTCATCACGAGCAAAGCCTTCTTTCACAGCCTTCGAGGTCAACTCTCGGATAATGAGACTTGACCACCGCCAATGCCTGGTTCGCGCTCATCGCTGCGGACTCTTTGGCGTAAGCTCGATCTGTCGGCTCCTCCCGAGAGAAGTGGAACGCATCGTCCCCTGGCCCGGCGTGGCTCCTTCAATGCGCAGAAGGTGCAGGGCGGCTCGCGAGCGTGCGCAGCGATTCGATCCGGCCCTGTTCGGCGGCCGCCATCTTCTCCTTGCACTCTGCCACAAAGTCAAACAGCCATCAAGAGCACACCCGACGCCAAGTATGTTCAACCCAAGTCAAATAAATTTACCCTTCAGCTCCCGCTGCATCCTTTCCAGGCTGACTCGAGCTTCGAGGCCAGAATTCTCTGAAGCCTCCAGCCGGGCCCTCAGCTCAGCAACGGTCGAGTCGCGCTCTGAAACACGAGTGTGTCATCATCCTCTCCAACCACCATCCAAAAAGCATCCGAACCGTATTCAGGGGAGAATCTCACCTTCGAGCATATGCTCAAGCTTCGTCTTCTCCTCCCGGATCGTCATACACTCGCCCTGAAGCTCGTGGACTTCTTTCCATCTGTCCGCGCTGATCTCGTTGAGCTTGTCCTGCATCGCTTACGCTCTTTGAGCTTTGGGAGCACCTTCCAGGAAAAACCGCGACCTTTGCTCCGAGCGCCCCCCATGTCCTAAGTAACAGGCGTAATCTCGAGGAGAAGTCAAGAAAGCGACAGATTGAAGACAAGAAGCTCACCCTGACGAGCGTGCTACACTTGACGGTGAGCTCATAAAGCTCCGTCCGAGCCGCTCTCTCCATCTCGTCGTCCTCTTCCATCCCCTTCCAGTCGGAACCCCCTTCCCACCATACGGTCCGATTCGGGGGCTTCGGCAGAGGACCGAGCGGCGGTGGCTTTCGAGGCACTTCCTCCACTCCGAGAGACGAAGCCGGGTCGATCTCGTCGGCAGACGGACCACCGGATGGTTCGACTGTCGGACCGCCTGCGCCCGGTGGCGACGCCCCGGCAGTTGGCGGCGACGGCGACCTAGCCCGGCGGCGGGGCTCCCTTTGGGAAGCCTCGCTGGGACTCCTTTTCAGAGACCCTCCATAGGACGTCCACACAGGAGTCTGAATCGAAAAAGGGAAGACACCTCGGACAGCAAGAATAAAAAGACAAGGATCGCCCAAAAGAATACCTCTTGGATTTCTTGAATTTCATCCTGTGTTTCATCCGAGGCCCAAAGACCACTCGGAGGAAGTTGGCGCCGCACTGGGCCGCCACATCGACAGAAGGTGTGGCCCCGCTTTGATCCGGTGCACCAGAGGTCGAAGGTCTGGCTGACGAAAGACCGGCGACCTCCTCCGCCAACTCCCGGTGCAGCTCGTCGACTGAGGTGTCAGCCGCTCGCTTCGCCTGAGCGTGTCTCACGAGAGAGGCCGACAAGCTGAGCGTCGAGAAGGAAGGACGCGCTCTGAAAAGGAACGATCGCACCCTGTTTGAATCACACATCAGTCAAAGAAATCATGGAACAGCCTTTCGAGAGAATAGTGCACTCACAGGAGGGGGAGGCCTTGCCATTGAAAATTTACGAGGGCAGCCCCTGTTGGTGATTATTGTGCCAGGCACGAAGAAATCAACTACCCATGCTGCCAGCGCCTCCATCGACAGGTCCACTTCCGACTCCCGCGTGGGGTCCAGAGGCCCGTTGTATTGGAACCCCAAATGGACTCTCTCCTTCAAGGGCTGCACTCGGCGCTTCACAAAACTGACCACGATCCCGGGGCCCGTCAGCCCTCGATTCTTCAGATCGTCAATCAATGCGAAGCTTCGGGACTTGCGCCAAACCTCCTCCGTCTGGTGTCGCTCCAAAGCATCGGGAAGCTTTAGGAGCACACCGGCAAAGGGGCGAGGAAAGGATCAACGTTGGCACAATAGAACCACTCCCGCCTCCAACCTTTGAGGGAGGTCTTGAGAGGAACGACAAAATACTGTTTCTTGAGCCCTCCTCAGCTGGAGCCCTGCGCCCCAACGACATTGGGAGCGGCCCGGTTCGGATGAGGCTTCAGCCGGAAGAAGGAGCGGAACAAATCCAAATGAGGATGTATCCCAAGATACGCCTCGCAGAGCTGACGAAGATGGCAATGTGAAGAATCGAGTTGGGGTTCAAATTGATCAACTCAATTTCAGAGAAGTGGAGGAGCCAGGAAGAAGGCGCTCCCAGGAATGCTAAGTCCTCGCGGAAGAAGGACTCAAACACCACAATCTCATTCTCTAGAGGTGTGGGGTAAGGGTCACTGCGGCGGGCGGCGGAGATCAACTCCGGCGGAGGGAGGACGCCGTGGCAACCATCCTCCAAGCGGGACATCGTCGTGATAGAAGTCTCCCACCCTACCGTCGCAGGGTCGGTGCTACCCTCCGATGACGAGGAAGACGACATGGCGAAGAAGAAGACCTGGAGGAAAGAACCGCCGCAAGCCAAGGGCGAAATCAAAACCCTAAATCGCCAAGGAAGGTTTGAAGGTTTCGCACCGTGGTGGAGAAGGTGCGAGGAGGCCGTTGCTCCAACGAGGTCCTTCCGACTTATAAGAAATGGGCCCCAATTTCCACCTACGGTGGGAAGAAACGAGGGCCCTCTGTTCAGTCAGGCCAGATCCAGGGCACGCCCCATGACGGGCCAATAGGCTGCGTCAAGAAAACGCGCCAGGTGTCAAATCTGGTCCGAAGTTTGGGAAAAAGTGCGCCCCATGACGGGCCTGAACGCCGGCCGCCACGGAAGCTTGGGGCTGGGCACTGTCCGAACATCCTCTGACGGCACACCCCCTAATTTGGGGTCAATTGCTAGTCATTTGCCTCACAATGCGATTGGGTGTCGCGGGAGGATCTACAACCAACACGGTCTTGAGAATGCGCCCCATGAGGGTCTAAAGCAGTGCGCCGTAAGCGGGCACAGGCATTACTCTGTATGACCAAGGTATGCCCCATGAGGGTCAACCGAGCGACAAGCCGGTTGTCGCTGCCAGAACGCAAGCGCGGTACCGCTCCGACCCGAGCCAAAAAGACCAAGGTATGCCCCATGAGGGTCAGCCGAGCTACAAGCCGGTTGCCGCGCACCGTAAACGGGCGCGGGTACCACTCGGCCCCGAGCCAAAAAGATCAAGGTATGCCCCATGAGGGTCAGCCGAGCGACAAGCCGGTTGTCACAAGACCGTAAGCGGGCGCGGTACCACTCGACCACTGAGCCAAAAGATCAAGGTATGCCCCATGAGGGTCGGCCGAGCTACAAGCCGGCTGTCGCCAAGACCGTAACGGGCGCGGGTACCACTCGACCACTGAGCCAAAAGACCAAGGTATGCCCCATGAGGGTCACCGAGCTACAGCCGGCTGTCGCAAGATCAGAACGGGCGCGGGTACCACTCGACCCGAGCCAAAAGATCAAGGTATGCCCCATGAGGGTCACCGAGCTACAAGCCGGTTGCGCACAAGACCGTAAACGGGCGCGGGTACCACTCGACCACGAGCCAAAAGAATAAGGTATGCCCCATGAGGGTCACCGAGCGACAAGCCGGTTCTTTAGCGTCGTCAAGCGAGCGCGGGTACCACTCGCCCCGAGCCAAAAGAACAAGGTATGCCCCATGAGGGTCACCGAGCGACAAGCCGGTTGCCGCGCACCGTGAACGGGCGCGGGTACCACTCAGCCACGAGCTAACCAACCACGGTGGCTTCATACTACAAGTTCTTTATGATCTCTCTCCCGCATAATCCTCATGACAGGGTAAGGGACGGAAAGTCGATCCTAAAGCACTTGGGGGCTGCTGTGGGATGTCAGAGACAGGGGCCCCACAAGAGGGGCCTACACCCGGCTGGGCCTGACAGGCGGAATGGAAAGCCCAAGGCCAAGCAGCACCACGACGGGCCCAGAGGAGACCTTCGACTTGCTCCCCAAGACAACTCCCGGTCCTTCAAGGAAGCTTCGCGCCCCGCCCTAACAACCCGCCAGGGACGAGGCATGCGGTCCGACCTTTGCCAGAGCTGCGGAAGAAGCCGGAACGACAAGGCGGCAGGCGTGGGTCGGAGAAAGCATAACCTCCTCTCCAGGACATAGAGCGTGAAGGCGGATAAGGACAAGGGACATGTCGTCCAGGCCACCATGTTTAGGGCCCGGTGGCGCCCATCTATCATGTATTCTCCCCCCAGTATATAAGGGGAGGAGGAAAAAAACAAAGAGGAGAGGCTCTACTCTCTTGCTCTCTCTTGAACGCACACAATACATCCAAGAACACAGGACTAGGGTATTATCTCCTCCGAGAGAGCCCGAACCTGTCTAAAACAGATTGCCCTCGCATCCTGTGTTACCATCAAGCTCAGATCCCGCACAAATCCCCTAGAATCACAAATCTCATTGCCGGCGAAACAGATCGTCGACAGGAACGCTGGAGCGACCTTCCAGCGCCTCATGCAGAAAACCTTCTCGGACCAAATAGGTCGGAACCTGGAAGTATATGTAGACGACATAGTCGTCAAGAGCAAGATGGCCTCGGACCATGCATCCGATCTAGAGGAGACTTTTCATAACCTCAATAAGCATCGAATAAAGTTGAACCCTGAAAAATGTGTGTTCGGGGTCAAGGCTGGCAAAGTACTCGGCTACATGATCGGTCCGCAAGGAATCGGAGCCAACCCTGAGAAGATAGAGGCCATCGAGAACATGCGGCCACCCGCTTGTACGCGGGAGGTGCAATCCCTGACCGGAAGGATGGCGGCCCTAAGTCGCTTCATCTCGCGGCTCGGGGAACGCGGCCTGCCTTTCTTCAAGGCGCTCCGGAAGCACGACGGTTTCGCTTGGACAGAGGAAGCAGACCGCTCTTTCAAAGAATTAAAGCTATATTTGTCAAGACCCCCGGTCTTGACCACGCCGAGAATGGGAGAGGTTCTCTTGCTCTACCTGGCCGCCACACCCCAGGCGGTAAGCGCCGTCATAACGGTAGAACGGGACGGGGTGCAGCGCCCGATCTACTACGTCGGCCAGTCTTACACGGACCAAAGGAGCGTTACCCCGAGGTCCAGAAGCTCCTTTATGCGCTCCCCGTGGCCTCGAAGAAATTAAGACACTACTTCCAGGCCTAGAAAATTCGAGTCCCGACCAACTTCCCGCTTAGAGAGATTCTAGGGAATCAGGACGCAAGCGGACGGATCGCGAAGTGGGCCATGGAGCTCGCCGGTCGAGATCGAATTCTCGGCCAGACGGCGATTAAGTCCAGGTTCTAGCGGACTTCCTAGCCGAATGGACAAATCCTACCCCACCTGAGTCCGAACCCGACCAGACCGAGCACGGCCTGGGTCATGCGCCGACGGATCCCGAGCTTACAATTGCTCTGGGCCGGAGTGGTCCTCGAATCCCCAGGGGGAGCGGATCGATCGCCCTCCAACTACATTTCGGCGCAACGAACAACGCGCGTAATATGAGTACGCTAGCGGACTTGGGCGTGCGGGGACGCCGGAGTCCAACGACTAATCGCGAAGGGCGACTTCGCGGTGGTTGTCAACCAGGTTAACAAGGAGTATCGGTGCTCAGATGACTCAATGGCGCTTTACCTGGTTGAAGTAAGGAAGATGGAAAAGTACTTCAAAAACTTCAAGTACTATACATCCTCAGAAGGACAATGCCCTGGCCGACCATCTATCGAAGGTCGATTCCTGGTTTCCCGCTTCCGGCGGGGTGCTCATCGAGCACCTCTATAAGCCCTCCATACCCCGGAGAGGAGGCAACCGAGACGGGTGGTACCGTCTCCTTCCTCGAAAGCAGGATGCGAGGTGGATGACGCCATTCATCCAATACCTCGTGCACGGACATCGCCGAGGAGGAAGCCGAGAAATCCGGCTAGTGAGACGCCTCGACCTATAAAATGGTCGAGGGCCTCTTATACCGCAAAGGCGCGCTTGGCGTCCTCTCCAAGTGCATCACCCAAGAGGAAGGCAAATATCTCCTCAAGGATATCCATGACGGGATGTGTGGAGCTCACTCGTCCTTTAGGACCTTGGTGAGCAAAGCCTTCCGGTTGGGTTACTATTGGCCGACGGCCCTGGCCGACGCACGCTCAATAGTGACCGCTTGCCGACCTTGCCAGTTCCATGCCCGGAAAGTCCATCAGCCGGCATACGCACTGCAGACCATGCCGCTAACCTGGCCGTTCTCGGTTTGGGGCATCGACATACTCGGTCCATTTCCTAGGGGAAGGAGGGGTTGTAAATACCTGTTCGTCGCAATCGACACCTTCACTAAATGGATCGAGGCCGAGCCTATATCAACCATCTCGGCACAGGCGGCTAAAAGGTTCTTCCGCAATAATGTAGTAACCCGCTTTGGCGTTCCGAGTCGCCTCATTACCGACAACGGCACTCAGTTCACAAGCGAGGTGTTTCAGGCTTATTGCGAGGAGGTCGGGACCAAGATATGCTTCGCATCCGTGGCCCACCCACAGAGCAATGGGGCGGCCGAGCGCGCGAACGGGCAGATCGTCCAAGGAATCAAGAAGAGAGTCTTCAAGAGCCTCGATCGGCATGGTCAGGCCTGGGTGGACGAGCTACCCCCCGTCCTCTGGTCAGTCCGCACCACGACGAGCCGAGCCACGGGGGAGACCCCCTTTCAGCTCGTATATGGCGCGGAAGCTGTCCTACCCGCCGAGGTTGTCCTAGGATCCCCGAGGGTGAACCTGGCCGATAACATCGACGCAGAAGCGGCGCCTTCGACCTCGACCTCGCGGAAGCAACTTCGTGAACGGGTTACATTGCGATCCGCGGTTTACCTGCAAGCTCTACGCAGGCACGCCGCTAAATCGGTACGACCAAGGACCTTGCACGTCGGCGATCTCGTTCTGCGACGGGTCCAAGACCTGTCAAAAGCCAACAAGCTAACGCCAAGATGGGAAGGTCCTTACACGGTCGTCTCAACAGCACGCCCGGGGGCTGTCCGCCTCGCAATGGAAGATGGTCGAGAACTAGCTAGTACTTGGAACATCGACCATGAGAGGAGCCGTCCAGACTGTCCTCGAGCTATTGGAACGCCCCGTTAACCTCATTGGATTGGGAGGCTAGCACGATTCGCCGATGGCGCTCACGATGCTAGCATCCAAGCCCAAAGGAGATAACAGTGGAACCATTCAAATAACTCGACCACAGCCCCGGTATTCCCCCGGTATGCGACCCGAACTCGCCCAGGATCGCCCCGCATACCGGTTTCCACTGCCACATCAATTCAATTTGCATAAAGGGGACAACGAACTCAAACCCCACAACCGGACACGCAACGCGGAAGCACAACAAGACTAAACCAAAGCACAAAGACAAACCCGACAACCACACAACTAAAACAACTCAACTAGCCTGCTAGACACTTAAGAAGATGCAACCTAAACCAAGATAGCACAAAAATTCGAAAATCCGGCATGACCTCCCTAGATTCTAGGACATCCACTCAGCAGACAAGAAAAGCAGTTGATATAGCATGATAATATGAAAAGGATAAAAGCAACAACCAAGCATGACGAGGACATCACCACACAACCACGATCAACAAGAGGAATACCAAGTCTTCAAGCCACACAGGACATGGTATTAAAAGCTAGCTATACAACAAAAGGGAGTTTAACCAACACATTAGCAAAATATGACATCTCGGAAGTGTTACGCTTTGAACACTTCCGGGCGTGAGTGACATCGCAGTAACCTCTACTCGGTGTCCCGCCCGGGCACCGAGAGGCAGTAGGGACAGAACTCGCAGCCCTCCTGATCCTCACCTGAAAACCACAAAGCAGAAGCATGAGTACGAAGGTACTCGCAAGACTTACCCGTGGTCCATATATGACCGACTCCAAAGGGTTATGCATTTGGGTACAGAAAGGAATAAAGCTGAAGGTAATAGTGCGGAAAAGCATTAACATTTGTAGTATAAGTATAACAGCTAAACCGATTACAAATTTAAAGCAGTTATTGACCGCACCTACTTCTAACATGGAGTTGAAAGGTAACAACACTAAAGTAAAGCATTTACAACCATTTTAAAGCTCAAGTACAACGACGAGCCAGGAATTTAAGTTATTACTACGTTGAGTGTCGGATGACGCGAGCGTGCTCATATCCGAGCGGTAATTCGAATCGCTTGATTAACCCTGCAGGGAAGCATTGATCGCACGACATGTGCCACAAAGTACCTCATGTCAACCCCCCTCCCATCCATACCCATTCGTTGAACCATCTTCATGCGGTCCGAGCACCTAGCACCCCCTCGAGCGGCCCAAGCCCGGCTTGGCCCTCGAGGGTCGGCCTAAGCCTCGCCCTCAACCACGTCCAACCGCATGAGGGCATGATCCATCGAACGGCATGTGATGAAAGAGTGGCTTACCCAACCATAATCAGGCATGCGATCAACCTAATGGTGCTCGATCAACATGGCACACAAACGGATCGGTCCTTGATTGACACAAAGGGACTACGCCAATTGAGTCTCCATACCCAATTGATCCTACTCTCCCGCCCGGTCGCCAGTTATTAATATCTACCTCCAAGTAACATGACTGAATCCATTTCCAATATAGTTCACATGTGTAGTATTGAGTACTCTCAAGTGATGGAACTGTCCACCACTTGGCCCAAACCCGACCTCTAAGCAAACTAAGCATGGACACGTTGTATTTACCCATAAGCTAGCTCCAAGGAAGGGTTCAACAAGTGTCAAGGAGTGAGTGTGCAGCAATTAGGTTCTACTACCCTTACCACCATTGACTCCTAATGCAAAAACCTAATCATTCAATAAGCATTTTATTCACCAAAATAAACATATATAAAGGGTTGAACATGCTTAGGTGCTTGCCTGATGCTTCTGTCGGATCCTCAACAACAACCTGCTCACCGTGATCACCCTCGACCACAGCCGCTTCACCCTCCGTGGGATCGTTCTCTACACGAGCACAATGTATGCGAAAATGAGATGCATGCTATGCCGATGACACGTAATGAGAATTGAAAACAACCACGCAAGCATCCATCAAACCAAAAATGAAAGACAATTGCGAAACTCCACAATAAGAGCTAAACCACGCTAGGATTGGCTCAACACCATTTAGATCTAATTATCTTTTCTCCTTCTTAGCATGCACAAGCAAAGGATGGTAATGATACAGAGTTTTAGCAGAGTTTAAGTTTAATGCTGATTTAATCAATATTTAAAAGATTGGAATAATGATTTAAGCATTAAATGGTACTCAAGAAAACCTTGAGTTTGCTACACCAACCTAACCTAACACACATATACATGTATAGTTTACCCATATACTCATTGTGGCGGCAAATGGCCTTCAAATCATTTATTATAAGGATACCATTTAGAATCATGCGCATTCTGCATTTTACTCACATGCATGCTCCTGTTGACCATGACACAGAAGAGCCCAATACCAACACACTCAAATACGATCAACGTGATTCTGCATACCTAGAACTACTGGTCAAGAGCTCAACAGTAGAATGCCTAACACCTGAACAGGCATATACCTCAAGTTCAACAACCAGGGCAGATCCATGCAAAAGAAATACCCAAGCATCATGCTAGGCTGGCAGATAGCTAATTGACAGTGCAATGGAAATATATTTAATTGCAAGCCATCGAGCAAATACCAGAGGCATAAAGTACTTAAAGCACCCTGTATTATAAGCATACCCATGAGAACCATCAGACAAGTGCAGGTAACATAATGACCTTAATGCACATACTATCATGAGCATGGAAACATTAGTCATCTCATCACCCCCAAACCTAAAAGGCAAATATTAACGATCCTCCTTTTTAGCATTAGAACACCTCAATGACTACATGCAGTATTCAACGCCTAAACTCCTGAATATATATATATATATATATATATGACCTCTAGAGAACTGAACGTGTAAACATAGGAAATTGATATCTATGTGTCCATTAATCGCATGAGGGTACAGAACACCAAAGATGAGAAATCGTCAGTTAACGCATAGGCTAAACGACACAGTGATAGATATGGGAGAGGCACAAACACAACCAAAGCAAGCCTTCCATGTGATGTTCTACTTAGATGAGCTTCCAGAAAACATCCCACAAGTCAGTACTAGCACAAAACCCTCATTATAGAGACCCTTCATGAATCTATCTTCATAAGATTGCATTGCACATTATCACTAGCATCACCAAGAACCCTCCAAGCTTCTTTTCCCCAACCAACCACACTAGCGATCCAACAAGAAACCCATTCGGTAGCACCCATGTCCATCCATAACAACCATGCAAAGGCAAGGAGTTCTAATGGAACCCTAAGCATACAATACTCCACAAGCAAAAATCTCGGTGCAATCCATATACTACAACCTCACAAAGACCACTTACATGCATATTACAAGAACCCACAAGCACCAATTGGACAACATCCCCAAATGCAGCTCAACCCTAGCCATGGCGGCCTGCACTCCACGTCCGGCCAGAGAGAGGAGAGGAGGAGCGAAGGGGGTTCACTCATGCACCGGAGGTGGAGGAAGCTTACTGGGGCGACGACGGCGAGGAGGCAGGCTGGCGGGCCGGGCGCAGAGGCGTGGAGGACGAGGGGCGGCCGGTGGGAGGAGACCCGGAGGGAGGGCGCGTGTCGCGACGAGGGAGGAGCCAGGGGGGAGAGGCGGCGCCGAGCCGGCCGAGCGCAGGAGCAGGGGGCGCTGGCGGCGTCGCCCAGGTGGGGCTGTCGGGCGGTGGAAAGAAAAGAAAAAGGGGAGGCGTGTGGAGGAAGGAGCTGGGTGGAGAGAAAAAAGAGGAGAAAGGTTGGGAGAAAATTGATCTAGCATATTTACCTATTTGCCCTCCCACATGGAAAACTAGGACCATGACAATTCCTTCCCCCTTAGGGGAATCTCGCCCCGAGATTCAAAACAAGTACATCGCTAGAAAGGGATTTACACCGACAACAACTGCGAAAGGATAGGGTTGAAGTACTTACATAGTTTGGAAGAATTCAGGATATTCGCCTTTCAAATGATCCTCCCGCTCCCAAGTGGCCTCATCTTCAGTGTGATTGCTCCACTGAATCTTATAGAACTTGAGAGCCTTCCTGCGAGTCTTGCGTTCGGCTTCATCTAAAACCCGAATAGGACGTTCTTTGTAGGATAGATCGGGTTCAGGCTGAACCCCGAGTTCATCCACCTCCAGAGATTCAAAGGGAGTACGGAGGCACTTCTTCAATTGCGAGACATAGAAGACATTGTGGACCATCGCTAGAGAGGGAGGAAGCTCCAACTGATATGCCACCTGACCACGCCTTCCAAGGATCCGGAATGGACCTATGTAGCGAGGCGCCAATTTTCCTTTAACTCCAAAACGACGGGTGCCCCGGAGAGGAGATACCTTCAAATAGACAAAGTCGCCAATGTCAAAGAAGAGAGGTCTCCTACGGTGATCAGCATAGCTCTTCTGTCGCGATTGTGCTACCCTCAGATTCTCTTGGATGGTTTTCACCTTATCTTCTGCCTCCATGACTAGTTCAGGCCCAAGGAACGAACGTTCCCCACTCTCAGACCAGTTCAGAGGTGCTCGACAACTACGACCATAGAGTGCTTCGAAGGGAGACATTTTGATGCTGGTTTGGTAGCTGTTGTTGTAGGCAAACTCAGCATACGGAAGACACTCATCCCACTTCTTCCCATAAGATAGAACACAAGACCTCAACATATCCTCAAGTATCTGATTGACCCTCTCAGTTTGGCCGTCAGTTTGTGGGTGATATGCTGAGCTGTGAAGTAACTTAGTGCCCAACGCTTCATGCAAGCTTTTCCAGAACCGAGAAACAAACTGAGAGCCTCGGTCTGAAACTATCCGCTTTGGTACTCCATGAAGACATACAATCCGAGAGATGTACAACTCCGCATACCTCTTGAATTGATAAGCTGTGCGAACGGCTAGAAAATGTGCTGACTTGGTCAACCGGTCGACAATAACCCAAATGGAATCATGACCCGAAGAAGTCAGGGGTAGGCCGGTAATGAAATCCATGCTAATATCCTCCCATTTCCAGCTTTGGGACGGGCAATGGTGAAGAGTGCGGCTGGCTTGAGATGTTCCGCTTTCACCCTTTTGCAAACATCGCATTCGGACACATAACGAGCAATCTCGTGCTTCATGCGGGTCCACCAAAACCGCCGCTTTCAAGTCTTGGTACATCTTATTGCTACCGGATGGATTGTGAGCAACGAGTTATGGGCTTCATCAAGGATCGCCCGCTTCAACTCTTGGATATCCGGGACAACTATGCGCTGGCGAACCACAAGGTTCCTTGCTCATCCAGCGAAAACCAGGAGCCTGACCAGAACCCAAGTTATTGCGAATGCAGGTAACACCCGCATCTCCGCCTTGTGCCTCCCGAATCTGATCAAGCAATGTGGACTTCAATTCCACGTTAGACAAGGTCCCTTCTTCTATCATTTCCAGGTTGAGCTTACGGAACTCAAAGACAAAGGGTGGCACTCCGTGGTGGAAGAGCAAGGCAATGGCATTGTACCTTGCGGCTCAATGCGTCAGCCACCACATTGGCCTTCCCAGGGTGGTAATGGACTTCCAAATTGTAGTCCTTTATCAATTCAAGCCACCGTCTTTGCCTCATATTCAGGTCTGCCTGCGTGAAGATGTACTTGAGGCTTTTGTGATCGGTGTAGACATTGCACTTGTTCCCCAAGAGATAATGGCGCCAAATCTTCAATGCATGGACCACTGCTGCAAGCTCCAAATCATGGGTGGGGTAGTGCTCTTCATGACATTTTAGCTGCCGAGACGCATAAGCGACAACTCGGCTGTCCTGCATAAGCACACAGCCGAGTCCGATGCCAGATGCATCGCAGTAGACGTCGAACGGCTCGTGAATATTGGGCTGGGTGAGGACTGGAGCTGTAGTGAGGCGCTGCTTCAGAGTCTGAAATGCCTGCTCACAGCCCACGGACCACTTGAACTCGATGCCCTTCTTCAGTAACTCCGTCATAGGCTTGGCTATCTTGGAGAAGTCCTGAATGAAACGGCGATAATAGCCAGCCAGCCCAAGGAAACTGCGGATCTCGGTGACAGACTTGGGCTGTTCCCATTTGAGCACGTCCTGCACTTTGCTTGGGTCGACAGCGACACCTTGCTCGGAGAGGACGTGCCCCAAGAACGATACCTCCTTCAGCCAAAATTCGCACTTGCTGAACTTGGCATAAAGGCGATGTTCTCGAAGCCTCCTGAGAACAATGTGAAGATGCTTGGCATGGTCTTCTTCATTCGCCGAATAGATAAGGATGTCATCAATGAAGATGACCACAAAGGAATCAAGCTCTTCCATGAAGATGGAATTCATCATGTACATGAAGTATGCCGGTGCATTCGTCAACCCGAACGACATGACGGTGTACTCGTACAGCCCATACCGAGTGGAGAAGGCTGTCTTCGGAATATCCTCAGCCCGGATCTTAATCTGATGGTACCCGAGCCTCAGGTCAATCTTGGAGAATACCCGTGCACCAGCAAGCTGATCGAACAGGATATCAATCCGCGGCAGAGGGTATTTGTTCTTGATAGTAACTGCATTCAAAGGACGATAATCAACACATAGACGAAGAGAACCGTCCTTCTTAGTCACGAAGAGAGCTGAGCAGCCCCAAGGTGAGGAGCTTGGGCGAATGAACCCCTTGTCCATCAGTTCCTTTAACTGCTTCTTCAATTCCGCCAATTCATTTGGCGGCATCCTATATGGCCGCTTGGACACGGGAGCAGTCCCGGGTTGGAGTTCAACCACGAACTCAATGTCGCGATCAGGCGGCATCCCCGGCAGTTCCGTGGGGAACACATCCGGGTACTCCGAAACCACGGGAATGGACTCTAACTCCTCAATTTCAGCACCATTCAAGGAGCAAAGAGTGGCATTGCCACCATCGAGAAGTAGAGTCAACTGGTCGCCCTCCGGCCCCTTGAGCGAGATGGAGCGACGGGAACAATACAGAATGGCCTGCTGTCGGGTTAGCCAATTCATGCCCATCAATGCACAACATACCAGTCAACACATGGTCGCCCTCTGGAATCGCCTCGGCGTCGGTGTAGTGGACCCGGCCATGCTTCGGCGCTTGAGGTGCCTTCCCGTAGGGACGTGGAGGCGGTGCGCCCTGAGGCCTTGGAGCATCAGAGTTGTTGCCCCGCTTGGGAAAAGGGCAATCTCTGATGAAGTGTCCCGCGCGCCCACAGTTGTAGCACGGGCCGGAACCTGAACTTGCCACCGCCTCACTCCGGCGGTGGCGGTGGAGGCCGGGGAGCAGCAACGGGAGCAGGACGGGGCATCCCAGCTGGTAGTGGAAGTGTAGGAGCAGGTGCCCTCGGTAGAGGAAAGATAGTCCGAGCACGCTGCGAACTGCCGCCAGCTGGAAAAGGTGTCGTCCTCTTCCGTTTCTTCTCTTCTTGGTGATTCTTCATCTTATGCTCAACAGTGATCGCCCGACTCACCAAGTTATTGAAGTCCGGGAATCACACACCAGAGCTTGTCTTGCATCTTTCTTGTGACAGCCCACCCATGAAGCGGCCCTGCTTCTTCTGATCATTGTTCACTTCTTCTGGCGCATATTGGGCCAAATAGTTGAACTCTCGGGAATAGTCCATCACAGACTTGTTCCACTGCTTGAGAGAGAGGAACTCCTGCCTCTTAATGTCCATGAGCCCCTTCGGGATGTGATACGCCCGAAAGGCCTCACGGAACTCCGCCCAAGTCACCTGGTGACCGGCGGGCTGCATGACCAGAAATTAGCCCACCAAGCACCAAATAGGCCTCGAGCCGTTGGAGCAAAGAAAGAGTGCCTTTTCATGATCTTCGCAGCGGATGAGAGCAAACTTCTGCTCAATTGTGCGCAACCAATCATCAGCCTCAAGTGGCTCGCTGGCGCGAGAGAAGGTGGGTGGCTGTGTATGCAAGAAATCCAGATAGCCATTGGGGCGGTCTCGCCCATCGCGGCCACCTCGAGGAGCTTGATTACGGACAAGCATCTCCAGAGTCGGTTGGTTGTCTGCTGATTTTGTTCCGACCTCAAGAAGACATCCAAGAGGTTGGGAGGAGGAGGCGGATCGCCATCGTGAGGCTGCGATCGCCCGCACCCTCATCACCTCCCATATCCCCGTGGGTCCTCATTCTGTCGTCAACCAAAAGTAGACGACACGAGTTAGACACCACAAGGAAGGAATAAGCTCTTACACTCGGCCAAAATTCTAATTTAAACATGAGCTAGACAGTAGCACAACCTAACATACATAAAAGCATAGATCAAGATGCAAAATGACATGGCAAGGCATATGCATGCATGGTATGACATGAAATGCACGATTCCAACGTGATCGCTTCTCCCACACTCATTATTCAACCCACGCAACCGAATTATAAACATAAGGCGGGTAATATAGCGTTAATTTCTACTAGAAGGCTAGTAAACCACAATCAATCACCTAAGTGGTTGTCAAGTTTAGAGTTCGTCTTTATGCACCTTGCTCTGATACCAGCCTTGAGAGGAGCCGTCCAGACTGTCCTCGAGCTATTGGAACGCCCCGTTAACCTCATTGGATTGGGAGGCTAGCACGATTCGCCGATGGCGCTCACGATGCTAGCATCCAAGCCCAAAGGAGATAACAGTGGAACCATTCAAATAACTCGACCACAGCCCCGGTATTCCCCCGGTATGCGACCCGAACTCGCCAGATCGCCCGCATACCGGTTTCCACTGCCACATCAATTCAATTTGCATAAAGGGGACAACGAACTCAAACCCCACAACCGGACACGCAACGCGGAAGCACAACAAGACTAAACCAAAGCACAAAGACAAACCCGACAACCACACAACTAAAACAACTCAACTAGCCTGCTAGACACTTAAGAAGATGCAACCTAAACCAAGATAGCACAAAAATTCGAAAATCCGGCATGACCTCCCTAGATTCTAGGACATCCACTCAGCAGACAAGAAAAGCAGTTGATATAGCATGATAATATGAAAAGGATAAAAGCAACAACCAAGCATGACGAGGACATCACCACACAACCACGATCAACAAGAGGAATACCAAGTCTTCAAGCCACACAGGACATGGTATTAAAAGCTAGCTATACAACAAAAGGGAGTTTAACCAACACATTAGCAAAATATGACATCTCCGGAAGTGTTCTGCCCCTGAACACTTCCGGGCGTGAGTGACATCGCAGTAACCTCTACTCGGTGTCCCGCCCGGGCACCGAGAGGCAGTAGGGACAGAACTTCGCGACCCTCCTGATCCTCACCTGAAAACCACAAAGCAGAAGCATGAGTACGAAGGTACTCGCAAGACTTACCCGTGGTCCATATATGACCGACTCCAAAGGGTTATGCATTTGGGTACAGAAAGGAATAAAGCTGAAGGTAATAGTGCGGAAAAGCATTAACATTTGTAGTATAAGTATAACAGCTAAACCGATTACAAATTTAAAGCAGTTATTGACCGCACCTACTTCTA
Source organism: Rhipidocladum racemiflorum (assembly GCA_036346355.1). Classification (NCBI taxonomy): domain Eukaryota; kingdom Viridiplantae; phylum Streptophyta; class Magnoliopsida; order Poales; family Poaceae; genus Rhipidocladum; species Rhipidocladum racemiflorum. Next base: position 10,253,975 of record CM070578.1, on the reverse strand, counting down.
ACATGGAGTTGAAAGGTAACAACACTAAAGTAAAGCATTTACAACCATTTTAAAGCTCAAGTACAACGACGAGCCAGGAATTTAAGTTATTACTACGTTGAGTGTCGGATGACGCGAGCGTGCTCATATCCGAGGCGCGGCAATTCGAATCGCTTGATTAACCTGCAGGAAGCATTGATCGCACGACATGTGCCACAAAGTACCTCATGTCAACCCCCCTCCCATCCATACCCATTCGTTGAACCATCTTCATGCGGTCCGAGCACCTAGCACCCCATCGAGCGGCCCAAGCCCGGCTTGGCCCTCGAGGGTCGGCCTAAGCCTCGCCCTCAACCACGTCCAACCGCATGAGGGCATGATCCATCGAACGGCATGTGATGAAAGAGTGGCTTGCCCAACCATAATCAGGCATGCGATCAACCTAATGGTGCTCGATCAACATGGCACACAAACGGATCGGTCCTTGATTGACACAAAGGGACTACGCCAATTGAGTCTCCATACCCAATTGATCCTACTCTCCCGCCTTGGCCTTGATTATTAATATCTACCTCCAAGTAACATGACTGAATCCATTTCCAATATAGTTCACATGTGTAGTATTGAGTACTCTCAAGTGATGGAACTGTCCACCACTTGGCCCAAACCCGACCTCTAAGCAAACTAAGCATGGACACGTTGTATTTACCCATAAGCTAGCTCCAAGGAAGGGTTCAACAAGTGTCAAGGAGTGAGTGTGCAGCAATTAGGTTCTACTACCCTTACCACCATTGACTCCTAATGCAAAAACCTAATCATTCAATAAGCATTTTATTCACCAAAATAAACATATATAAAGGGTTGAACATGCTTAGGTGCTTGCCTGATGCTTCTGTCGGATCCTCAACAACAACCTGCTCACCGTGATCACCCTCGACCACAGCCGCTTCACCCTCCGTGGGATCGTTCTCTACACGAGCACAATGTATGCGAAAATGAGATGCATGCTATGCCGATGACACGTAATGAGAATTGAAAACAACCACGCAAGCATCCATCAAACCAAAAATGAAAGACAATTGCGAAACTCCACAATAAGAGCTAAACCACGCTAGGATTGGCTCAACACCATTTAGATCTAATTATCTTTTCTCCTTCTTAGCATGCACAAGCAAAGGATGGTAATGATACAGAGTTTTAGCAGAGTTTAAGTTTAATGCTGATTTAATCAATATTTAAAAGATTGGAATAATGATTTAAGCATTAAATGGTACTCAAGAAAACCTTGAGTTTGCTACACCAACCTAACCTAACACACATATACATGTATAGTTTACCCATATACTCATTGTGGCGGCAAATGGCCTTCAAATCATTTATTATAAGGATACCATTTAGAATCATGCGCATTCTGCATTTTACTCACATGCATGCTCCTCGCTGACCATGACACGTAAGAGCCCAATACCAACACACTCAAATACGATCAACGTGATTCTGCATACCTAGAACTACTGGTCAAGAGCTCAACAGTAGAATGCCTAACACCTGAACAGGCATATACCTCAAGTTCAACAACCAGGGCAGATCCATGCAAAAGAAATACCCAAGCATCATGCTAGGCTGGCAGATAGCTAATTGACAGTGCAATGGAAATATATTTAATTGCAAGCCATCGAGCAAATACCAGAGGCATAAAGTACTTAAAGCACCCTGTATTATAAGCATACCCATGAGAACCATCAGACAAGTGCAGGTAACATAATGACCTTAATGCACATACTATCATGAGCATGGAAACATTAGTCATCTCATCACCCCCAAACCTAAAAGGCAAATATTAACGATCCTCCTTTTTAGCATTAGAACACCTCAATGACTACATGCAGTATTCAACGCCTAAACTCCTGAATATATATATATATATATATATATGACCTCTAGAGAACTGAACGTGTAAACATAGGAAATTGATATCTATGTGTCCATTAATCGCATGAGGGTACAGAACACCAGCATGAGAAATCGTCAGTTAACGCATAGGCTAAACGACACAGTGATAGATATGGGAGAGGCACAAACACAACCAAAGCAAGCCTTCCATGTGATGTTCTACTTAGATGAGCTTCCAGAAAACATCCCACAAGTCAGTACTAGCACAAAACCCTCATTATAGAGACCCTTCATGAATCTATCTTCATAAGATTGCATTGCACATTATCACTAGCATCACCAAGAACCCTCCAAGCTTCTTTTCCCCAACCAACCACACTAGCGATCCAGCGCAAACCCATTCGGTAGCACCCATGTCCATCCATAACAACCATGCAGTGCAAGGAGTTCTAATGGAACCCTAAGCATACAATACTCCACAAGCAAAAATCTCAGTGCAATCCATATACTACAACCTCACAGCACCACTTACATGCATATTACAAGAACCCACAAGCACCAATTGGACAACATCCCCCAAATGCAGCTCAACCCTAGCCATGGCCGGCCCAGACCCACGTCCGGCCAGAGAGAGGGAGAGGAGGAGCGAAGGGGGGGTTCACCTGCGGCACCGGAGGTGGAGGAAGCCGGCTGGGGGCGACGACGGCGAGGAGGCAGAGCTGGCAGCGGGGCCGGCAGGAGGCGGGGAGGACGAGGGGGGGCGGCCGGTGGGAGGAGACCCGGAGGGAGGGGCGGCGGTGTCGCCGGACGAGGGAGGAGCCAGGGGGGAGAGGCGGCGCCGAGCCGGCCGAGCGCAGGAGCAGGGGGCGCTGGCGGCGTCGCCCAGGTGGGGCTGTCGGGCGGTGGAAAGAAAAGAAAAAGGGGAGGCGTGTGGAGGAAGGAGCTGGGTGGAGAGAAAAAAGAGGAGAAAGGTTGGGAGAAAATTGATCTAGCATATTTACCTATTTGCCCTCCCACATGGAAAACTAGGACCATGACAGACCAACTGCGTAAGTTCCATATCTAACCAAACCAACCTTACTCCTTTAAATAAAAATTCGACACTTGGCCTCTCGGTCTCCCTCGTTCTCTCTTTAAACCTCCCGCGAAGTGCCGTGATCAAACTCGATCCGGTATCAAAGAGCGAGCTCGGACCTCAGGGCGCAAACGGACAAGCGTCCTACCGCCTGACATCGGACCACCAGAGCTCAACCCCGAGGGTTTCCTTCTCCGTAAGACGACCATCTTTTATCGGCAGGCCTCCGCCGCAGACAAAGGGTCGCATGAGCACCCCTCGACGGTTCCCAGCTCAGATCGGCCGGTGAGCGGCGTAGACGCACTGTATAAAGTCACACGGTCCCCGCAGGGCTCTATTCCGTCAACAAGGTCGTGTTTGCAGCCTCCCCCCACGACCTCCGTTGGCGGCGGGGGCTGTAAGGATACCGTGTGGCTACGACCTAGAGGATCTTTCGCACGAGGTAGTCACTCCCTAGTACGATCGTTCGCTAGATCGCGTGACTATCACTAGATCGCGTGACTGACGAGCTCCGTCGAGTAGGGAGCAACAGGATAGGACATATCGTTGTCGTTCCGAGGAAGACAAAACAGAGAAAAATAAAAGGCATCTATTAAACACGATCGTATTATGCCCAACTTGGCAGCTTTTTCGCTAAAGTTTTTTGCAGGAACAGGTTACAGGAGGCCGGCACGCTTCTCATCCTGCAGAGCGACGAGCTCATCCCGCACGGACTCAAGCTCGGACTCGAGGTCAAGCACCCGCCGACGAGCTTCACGACCCTCGCTTGCCGCTTGACGAAGCCGTTTGGACTCCTCCCGTTGCTGGTCGATCGTCCGTTCGGCGCTTCGTGCGGAGTCACGCAGGGACGCCACCGTCGCCTCGAGCCCCGACCTCGCCTGCTCACTCTGTTCGAGGCGCTCCTTGAGGAAGAGCGCGGACTCCTCCATCTTCTGCCGAATCTCGGCCTCAGAAGACCTCAGCTCGGCGACCAGGCGCTCGAGCTCCGCGATTCTAGCGTCTTGCTCGGCCTGGTGCTTTGCGACGACTTCTGGCGGCACGGTCGCGGCGTGGAAGTCCTTCATAGTGGTCTCCAGCACCTGTGCGACAGGGTATCTCGGGTTACGATCGGTTTTTTTAGGACAAAAGCACGAGTGCGAGGAAAACTTACCCAAAAGAGCCGAGCCTCCAGCCCCTCCTGGAACGACTTGGCGGGGTCCTCCGCCCCGATTGGTTCTCCCTGGGCGGGCAGGGGATCCTTCGCCCCAATCCCTTCTCCTTCGACGGGCACAGGGCTTGAGCCCGAGCTCCTCGTCCCTCGGGAGCGAGAGGGTCTTGGCCACAGGCATCGGCTTCCATCTCTTGAACGGAGACGGCCTCAAGAGCGAGGATCACCTCCCGCTCTTCTTCCTCCCGGGCAGGAGTTGCGCTCGGGGGCTCCTCCCGCTCTTCTTCCTCCTGGGCAGGAGTTGCGCTCGGGGGCTTCTCCCCTTCGGCATCCGGGTCCGCGGGGTACTCCGCCCGGGGCGCGGCGTCTGCAGCCGGAGGAACTTCCTCCCCGGTAGGCACGGCATCCACGGGCGCGAGGTCGTCGACTCGGGGCACCGGGTCGGCAACCGGAAGGACGGCGTCGACCGAGGCGGCCTCGGCGCACAACGGCTCTTCCTCGTCGGGCGGGCCCCCGTTCGGGTTGAGGTCCCCTGACGCCGGGCTGGCGTTGATGTCCGCCGGGGCGTCGTGAGCTCGGGGAGAAGCCTCCGCGATCTCCTGAAGCGTCTCGGCAATAATGTCGCTGGCTTCGGCGGAGTCCTCGCGGGAAACTTCAGCGACATGCTCGCCACCACCGGGCTCCCCCGCGTCGTCATCACCACCGGGCTCCCCCATATCGTCGTCCTCGTCAATTATGATATGGGGGATGCCCTCCCTCGCGGCTCGGGCATCGGCAGCCGCAATCTTCCTCCTTGTCTCCTCTTCAGGAGACACGACCTCTGAGGGCCGGATCTCCGCGGCAGCTGGCTCCTCCGCCCCGACGCCGTCACCGTCAGCGGCTCGTGGGGACTGGGCCTCCGCGGCCTCAGTTCCCACCTCGACCTCCTCGCCCACAACGGCCTCGGCAGCGCGGGCAAGCTCCCTCTCTAGCACGAGGTCAAGAATTTCGTCAGCCATTGCTCCAAAATCCCATAACTCCGCACCAGCTGCCACACCCACTACAGACGGTGTGGGGTTAGTGTGATGCCGGAGGGGGATGAGAGAAACGAGATGGGGCTAAGAGGTCGACCTCGTTCGGCATCTCTCAGCTGGCCTCGAGCGCGATCGAGGAGGGCAGCCATGTCCTCACGTGCCTTGTCGGCCCTGGCGACGGAAGGGTCGACCTCTCCCAAGTCGGCCTCGGTGATGGTCGGCGTTGGGCGTGGTTGGGACGCAGTGGACGACCTGCGGGACCTCGGGACCAGGGGGACGGGATCCAGCTCGTCCTTCTCCTCCTCGTCATCCAGAGGGGCCGAGCTCGAGCTCACCCGCGCGAGCTCTGCCTGAAGAACCACGATCTGGCTCTCCAGTGCCTCCTTTCGCGCTGGACCAGCCGCGGCCTCCTTCTTCGCCCGCTGAAAGGATCGAGGATGGACGCCTAGAGGGGGGGTGAATAGGCGATTTACAATTTTCTAAAACAACGCAGCGGAAAAGAGATCGGAACTTCCGATATGGAGTCGGAGGTTCCGGTGTCTAATCGGAATATCCGATATGAGGTCGGAATATCCGATTAGAACAGAGTCTAGAGAATTGCAAAACTAATTACGCCTATACACAAAATGATTTCTACTTGAAGCTAGCACAGGCAAATATTAGCAACTAGTAGTAAAGCTAGCTAGCTAAGTAATCAACCCTAGATAGATCAATTCAATACAAGATAGCAAAGTAAAGCAATAAGCACATGTAAAGGATTGACACGATGATTTGTTTACCGAAGTTCGGACTTCCTCCAAGGAGGTTCCTACGTCTTCGTTGAGGAGGCTCGGTCACACTTGAGCCGGGTCTTTTCCAACCCTATTCCTCGCCAATCTCGGTCACACTTGAGATGTGGCTTCACTTCTTGATTTCTTCCCTTTCGGAGGCGAAATCGAACCTTCAACAAACTTCTCACGGCACACCACACTCGTTGGTTGCTCGTGAGCGACGCCTAGCCGTCTAGGAGTCTTCAAACTCCAAGAGTAACAAATCCAACAAATGGATGATCTTGGAAATGAACTCTAGTGCTCAAGATGAATCTCAATCTATCTCACTCTTAGCACTAACTCTCACTTCCCACACCTCACTCAAAGAGGGATCACTAAGATCACAAGGGAAGGAAACAAGGAGGATACTCAATCCACTCCTAATCACAACACAAGTTTTTTTGAGCTCTCTCTAGCCAATGAGATGACCAAGGAGCAACAAATGCATCCCAAGGTAATCTCTCTATTCCACTAGCTCAACCTCTTGTTTAGCCCTTCAACAATATTCTCAACACCTTCTCCCAACCGGCCAAGGGGGGTATTTATACCCCACACCCAAAGACTAGCCGTTGGAGCAAGAAAACTAGCCGTTTTACACACATCGGAACTTCCGATCTCAACATCGGAACTTCCGATCAGGCTAAAACTCCAGAACAAACTCAATCCAATAAACACATCGGAACTAACATGAACTTCCGATACATCGAACTTGCATCGGAACTTCCGATCCGACAGAGAGGCACCTTACAGAAACCTTTTAAAAAGTTTCTAAGTCTACATCGGAACTTCCGATCTGACATCGGAACTTCCGATCCAACATCGGAACTTACATCGGAACTTACATCGGAACTTCCGATCAGGCAAAAATTCAGCACATTTGCAAACTAAAAACACTGATCGGAACTTCCGATTTTCACGATCAGAACATCCGATTTGACCAGAGAGCACCCTTTTTGAGTTTAACACTTATCGGAACATCCGATCCAAAGACCGGAACATCCGATCCTCACAGAGAGGTTCTAGACTCTCACTAACACACCACCGGATTTACCGATGGATCGGAACATCCGATCCCCAATCGGAACATCCGATCCAGACAAACAACCCCGGTGTACGTGATGTGTATTGTGTCTCTCATCTATTTAAGGATAGATAACACTTGAGCACAGAGACACTTCTAAATCATCCACGTTGCATCCCTCTTAATAGTACGGCACGCCTATAACAAGACACTCTATCTAGTTACCTTTGATGCCGCACGTGATCAATCCCCTTTGGGGCCTTTATGATCTTCAATCATACCTCATTTCCCCGGGATTGTCACATCGCTCTCTCTTGAAGTCCTCATGATTTACGATCATCTTCTCTTCAAGATCGTCACACAGCTCTACTTCTCTTTTACCGGATCATCACCCGGCTCTCACAACATCTTGTTCATCTCCTCTTGATGAACATTCTTTTCTTTCCTTCTCAACGGGATCTCCTCTTGACGTTCATCACCTCATGATGTCGTCCTTGTCCCGTTTCTTTATCTTAACCATCATTGGACCTAACCTGGCTCAATCATCACTTATGAAAATAGTTAGTCCAAGATGCATAGTTGTCTCAATCATCCTTGCACTCAATTAACACATAATGAATGCCTCCATAATGATTGAGCACAACCTAAATCAATTTAAATGAATAATTGTATTTGTGTCTTAAGTATATTGATGCAACTAATGCTTCGTTATACTCAAGAACTATCGATTATCCTTAATCGATCACAAGAACACCATCAACTCATGATGCAATGTTCTTTGATTATTAAGAGATAAACGACCTCAATTTAAATCTTCATTTAAATTGATATGAGTATACAATAACTACCCAGGTTTTCATATACTCATGTTGATGGAAAGTAATGATCCATAATATGTGGAATGTATGGAAATGATCGTTACTCTAAGCCATCAACTATAAGATAAACTCCACAAAGATATGTGCATACATATAATTGATCTTGAATCAATATGCACGTATCCAATTTTATTTCTTTGGAGCATATCCTATGATACCATGAGTATACTACAACTATGCATGTTAAATGTATACTCAAAGATCTAGTTTCAATGTCTTGATCCTTTATATGTTGTAATGAGGAATAGATCAATGCAATGAAACATTAAGTTAGAGTGTGAACTCCCCCTAAATGTGTGCATCCATGTAATATATGGATTGGGAAACATGATACACAGTTTTTGGTTAAAGCAGTGGAGAAATTCATACTTCAACTTAAATCCTAAGTATGCAATAAAATAATGAACATTGATACAATGCATACCTTGGGTTTTCCATTTTCCATTCAAATGTGAGGCTACTAAACATAAGCTCAATAAATATGTTAGCCTCATTAAAAAGTAGATTTGTCAATGATCACCAATCATCCTTGATGAGACGAAAATAGTAATTACCTAAATATTAGTCTCATATTAGGATTTGTCATTAATCACCAAAACCAACTTAATGGATCAACCTAATGGAGGTTGTACTTACAATCTCCCCCTTTTTGGTGATTGATGACAAAACCTTTTTCCACAATTGCACTAATGGATATATATCAATATGGAACAAATATTAAACATTTTATATCCATACCATGGCATGCTATGCACATGATGCATATGAAGACGCATGAGATATAAACACATGTGCAAGGCAATTGAGGAAAGCTCACATAATTCTCCCCCTTTTTGTCAATAAGCACCAAAACCAAATGAACATTCAACTTAAAATAATATGAGGAAGAGAGACTTGAACTTCATAAGCTTGAACTTACAATCTCCCCCTTTTGGTATTGAATAAATTAAGCATGAAGGAGGGTTTCAATAACACCGCCTGTGGAAATTTTGTGGCTTTATACCAATTAATTGTAAAACACAAATTGCAAATCCAAATAGCACACAAGCAAAGCAAGGGAATTTGAGGATTGATTCAAATAAATCAGATAAGTTTTACAAACTTTTAGATTTGTTATCAATTAAAAGACAAGATGCCAAAAGAAGACGGCTTGATACCAAATGCAAGGCAAAGCGAGCAAGTTTGGCAAATTCTTGAAATATGGCCAAAAAGAATAAAGACTCGAAAGAAGGCCATATTTTGAATTTGGATACCAATTGAAACCAATTGAAGGAATTTAAGCTCAAGTACCAATTGAAAGGATTTAAGCTCAAAGTGCAAATGTGGGTATCACAAGGGTTATTTGAAACTAATTCAAATAAATCACTTCATTTTATTAGGCTTTACGATAAACACCATGATTCTCTTGTAGAATCTATAATTTTGCCTAATAGGGTTAGATGAGAAACCCAACACAAAAGCCACTTAAGAAATGAGATATCAATTTTAAAATCTATCTCAAGGGTTTTGCTTGAAACTTTTCATTCAAGAACGAGCATAAAGAATTATTCATAAAGAATAATGCTCAAATGAAATTTCTCCTTTTTATGTATTTCAAATCATAAAGAACCTCACACAGAGAGTTCTTAAGCGATTGAACTTACAATGCATTTAAGCTTATGGAGAATCCAACTCAAAAGAATTTGGGTATCAAGGTAGAGGCTACAAGAGGCAATCAAAATACCACTTGTAGGAGGATTTTAAATTCATTGATACCACTTTGAAAGAATTCAAATAACTGAGGATGTCATTTGTAGGAATGAACAATAACCTCAATGACATCACAAGTTGAGAAGACAGGTATCCAATTATACCACTAGTAACCACAATAAATGAATAACGCTCTCTTGATACTACTTGTTGGATCAAATCACATAGATATTGATACCAATTGAAAAATAATCGATTCAATCGATGAGTATCAGAGCAATTAAGCATTTAATGGTATCAAAGCAATTGCAAACACAAAACTAGAGCATGAAAATAAAAGTTATAAGGTTTGCTTTTTGAAACCCTAAACCACACAGATTTAGAGAAGACAATAGAGCTTTACAAATAAACTCATGAGGGGTGAAAATAAACCTTTGTGAAGATCAAATCCCCTTAGTTTGAATTTTATTTTTGAAATCACCAAGAATTTATCAAAAACAAGAAATCAAAGCAAAACCAAAGGTATCAGAGAACAACTTGAAAACTTAGAGTTAAACAATTGAGGATAACACTTGGAAGCATTTAAGTGCCCAAAACTTGACATAAATGAGCTCCCCAAGATATTCAATAAATGAATCATGGAGCTATTTTGCATTTGAATTGCACAAGTTTTGTCTAGCTATAAGATCAAGTGAATACCACTTTTGAAATCAATTGAATACTCAAAACTGATACCATTCGAAAACATATTCATGTAAAATGCAAAACTTTTGAATTTTTGCACAAAGATACTTTGGGAATACAAAAATCTTTCTCACAAGGAATTCTTGCAAAAGGAAGTATCAATGGAAAGATATCCCAAAGCCAAATTCGAAAGAAAACTTACAATCAAGCCGTATACAGATCGGATATTCCGATATATGGATCGGATATTCCGATATATGGATCGGATATTCCGATGTGTACTAAATTCCAGAATATCGGATCTTCCGATTTAAAATCGGATGTTCCGATGAGTTGAATTTTTCAGCCGATTGAAACTCAAAGTTCGGTCCACTTTTTGCAAATTTGTCAAGAATTTTGCAAATGAAATCCAAATGAATTGAAATCATCAAGGAACTAACTTTGGACGATTTGAAACGTTTTTAGGATAAATTTTGTTTATAAAGTATTTTCTTATAGCTTATTTTGGCAAAATGCGCTTTGAGGTACAAAGATGAAAACAAATTTCAGAAAACCCTCAATGTGCAACTTCAACTTGAATTTCACCAACAATTGAACCCTCGTGGCTTGAAGGAGTTGAAATACATTTTGAAGCCATGACCACTTATAAAAACAATGAAATCCACTTTGAATGCCAAAATGATAGAATATGTATTTTTGAATTAAAGCACAAATGTTTTAGGCCAAATTAATTTCCAAAAATAGAGTCTTTCAATTTGGAAGCTTGTAAAATATTTGAAATACATATTGTAATAACTTTTTCAAAGCTTTATGCAAATTTGGGTCTTTTAAACACAATTTTTGCTTTTTGTCCAAAGAGGGTTCTTTTGAAGAACCAAATGAACATCCAATAAATCAAATACTCAATAACACAAAAGATCAAATCCAATTTAAGAGAATGAGATAAGATTTAGAGATTGAACATTTGTGTATGAGTTTGGAATACCACTTTGAACTAAGATATGGCACAAGATCTAGTCCACATGGTGAAACTCACTAAGTGCAATATTTTGACCTATATCGGTCAATCTAGGATTTTTGGCAAATTTTAAAAGCAAACATCTTTTGCTAGGTTGGTCTTTTGAAAATATTTTGAACACGAAAGATGTTAATAATGATCAACTCAAGGATTTTTGTATTGAAATTATTTCCAAAATCTTTTTACTTTTAACTCTATGAAGATTATACATTTAAATCCAAAATAAGATACTTCTATCTAGGTTTTTGGTATAAATCTCATTTTCTTTTCAAAATAAATTTTGTTAAGCAAAAACCTTTGAAAAACATTTTGAAAGCATTTGTATACATTTCTCAACTAGTTTTTTAAAAGATTACTAATAGATTAGCAAATTTTGAGTTTTGGCTAAAAGGTTGATTTTGAAAAATATATAAGCACTTATAATAAATATGGGCACACGTAGGGATGTGATACACATAATTATGAATTAGCACTCCCCCTAAATGTGCCACTCCTAACTTGCTCAAGATTACAATTAAAGCACAAGTAAGAAGCATGAGCAAGGTACAATCAACAAGCAATTAAATTGATTTTCATGAAACTAATGCATCTAAACCTACATAAGGCTAGAAGCAATAAAATAATCAATTTAAATTGCAAGTTACCGAGATGGCATTGGCTCATGATTGGCTTGAATTTCCTCAAGCTTGGTTCCATGTGCAAATAATGAAGTCTTCATTTTCTTCACGAGACCAAGCGTCCAATCCATCTTTCATTGCCTAAAAACCTTTTAGGCGGTTTTTTGTACCCAATCCTTGTTGGGTCCAATAATGTTAGTCACAATAGATTTAGGAACCCAAATGGCCCTAACTTTAGCATTAATGGAATGACTAACATTTCTAGGAATAGGTTTGCAATATTTATTCCTCCTAAGCATATAATTGTCATTGAGTCGTGAACGTTTAGGAGGGCAAACATATTTAGCAACCCTATTTCTAGTTTGATCCTTTCTAAGCAAATGATAATCATTAAAGTGAGAAGGCTTAGAGGATCTAGTGTATCTAGCAAATAATTTGCTAATGTTATTTCTCCTAAGCAATTTATTTGAATTGCTTTGAGTTGGCTTAGGAGTCCTAACAATTTTTGCAAATTCATTTCTAGATTTACTCTTCCTATGCAAATGAATAACATCATTTTTGGCGGGCATAGGGGACTTGACAAGTTTGGCAATTACATTACCATTCTTGTCCTTCCTAAGCAAATAATCATTATAATGAATAGTAGGCTTAGGGATTATACCTTTGGGACAATCCTTACCGATATGCCCCTTTTGCCGACAATTGAAGCAAATTTGAGTTCGACCTCTTCTAGTCCTCTTAAGGTTTTGCTTCTTGCCGTCAAGCCTCATCTTTGATGACGTTCCCGTGCCATCAACTTGATTAGGGCACACCGAGGCAAGGTGACCCTTCTTGTTGCATCCAAAGCACCTCTTGATCTTCGAGAGTTTTCCATGGTGCTTTGGCTTGTTCTTCTCCCTCTTGGAGATGTAGCCAAGTCCTCTTCTATCTTGAGGCACCCGAGGCTCGCTCAAGATCTTGTCGAGGACGGCTTTGCCCTTGTAGCACTTCTCCAAGTCACTTTCCAGCTTTGTGACTTGTTTCTTGAGCTTATTGTTTTCCTCTACAAGATTAGTATCTAACAACATAGAGGAACTTGAAGCAATATCATTAGAGCATGAGGGCATATCAATGCTAGGAGTAGACATATCAATTTTGGATGAAATGCAAGGAATGACATTTGAGCAAAGCATTTCATCAATTAAATCACATTGAATACTAATGTCTACTCTAGACTTAATGAATTCCTTGAGAAGGACACTTTCATGATTTTCCTTAAGAATATCATAATTCTTTTGAAGTGAGTCATACTCATCCTTCAAATTTTTGTACTTAGTTTTCTCCTTCTCAAGAGATTCATTTTTCACCTTTTCTTTAGCAAGATCACTCTCAAGTTCAAGATTTCTTTCTTTTTCAAAGATAAGCAAATCTTCTTGCCTCTCGAGAGTGTCCTCTTGCTTTTCTATTGTATCAAGCAAGACAAGCATTTTCGATATTGATATTTCTCTAATATCACCAAACTTATCATCATAATCGGTATCACTATCATCATCACTCTTACCAGAATCATCTACAATTTGAGATTTGGATGTGTGTGATACCTTCTTCTCCTTTGCCATGAGGCAAATAGGAGTGTTGTCATTGCTTGGGGCGGAAGAGGAGGTAGATGGTGATGTCGGTTCTTCATCACTTGATGTAGAGGTAGAAGAATCATCAACCGACATCCGTTCTTGTATGCAATCCTCATTTGATGATGTAAACACATCATATTTGTCTTGAAGCATGGTCCACATATCATGAGCACTCTTGAGGTTGTATATCTCATCAAATATCTCATCGCTCACAGAACTAAAAATAGCGTTAGTAGCTTGAGCGTCTAGATGTAAGCATTTCTCTTCTCCTTTAGTTGGAGCCACTTCGTTTAGACGAAGAGAAAAGCCGACATCTACGATCCACCATATTTGTGGGCTCATGGATTTAAAGAATGAAATCATGCATAATTTCCAATGAGCATAATTATAACCATAAAGCATTAGTGAATCGAGAGAGTGTACTAATCCGCTAGTCGTCATCCTTTTTACTCTTTAAGCGGTAAAGCCTAATATGAGAGTGACCGTGGCTCTGATACCAATTGAAAGGATCGAGGATGGACGCCTAGAGGGGGGGGGTGAATAGGCGATTTACAATTTTCTAAAACAACGCAGCGGAAAAGAGATCGGAACTTCCGATATGGAGTCGGAGGTTCCGGTGTCTAATCGGAATATCCGATATGAGGTCGGAATATCCGATTAGAACAGAGCCTAGAGAATTGCAAAACTAATTACGCCTATACACAAAATGATTTCTACTTGAAGCTAGCACAGGCAAATATTAGCAACTAGTAGTAAAGCTAGCTAGCTAAGTAATCAACCCTAGATAGATCAATTCAATACAAGATAGCAAAGTAAAGCAATAAGCACATGTAAAGGATTGACACGATGATTTGTTTACCGAAGTTCGGACTTCCTCCAAGGAGGTTCCTACGTCTTCGTTGAGGAGGCTCGGTCACACTTGAGCCGGGTCTTTTCCAACACTATTCCTCGCCAATCTCGGTCATGAAGGGAATATGCCCGAGAGGCAATAATAAATTGTTTATTATCATATTCCATGTTTATAATAGATGTTTATTTCTCATGCTAAAATTGTATTAATCGGAAACGTTAATACATGTGTGTTTAATAAACAAAAGGGTTCCTAGTAAAGCCTCTTTTTAAACTAGCTCGTTGATTAACTGATGATCAAGGTTTCCTGATCATGAACATTGGATGTTGTTAATAACGGGGTCATGTCATTAGAAGAATGATATGATGAACAAACACCCAAGTTGGTATAGCAAATACGATCAAGTCATTTAGTTTGTTGCTGTATCAAACACATACGAAATAGCCCTTTTTCCTTAGACCATGAGATGATGTCAATCACTAACTCCGGAAGAGTACTTTGATGACATCAAACGTCACTCCGTAACACGGTGACTATAAAGATGGATTTGGGTACTATGAAAGTATTAGTTGAGGCTCATGCATCAAGAGTGGGATTTGTCCATCCAGATGACGGAGAGATATACTCTGGGCCCTCTCGGTGATATCACATTAACATCGCTTGCAAGCATGTGACTAGGTCACAAGAATGTTATATCACTAACGAGTAAAGAGTACTTGTCGATAACGGGATCGAACTAGGTATAGTTGATACTGATGATCGGATCGGACAAGTAAAATATCGTGAGACAAAAGGAATTGGTTATGTCGTTTATGGTTTACGCGATCAATAGTTCATCGTTGAGTGAATGGGAGTCATTATTGATATACAGATCACGCGGATGATTATTTATCTGATAGGTGTCTCAATCATGTCCATTTTATTCACGAACCGTAGGGTGACACACTTAAAGTTCATCGATGCATTTGAGTGGATACGAAACACCGGAGAAAAGTATGGACAGTACATGGACTATTTCGAGTATCGCCGGAATAGTTTCGGGATATCGGAATAGTTAAAGGGGGTATATGTTAATGTTTGTTAATTAAAAGAATTAACAAATATTAAAATATCTGAAATAAAAATGTTTTATTTATTTATGGGAGAAAACCTTTCATTTCTTGAGTGGGGTTTTATTGGAAACCAAAGTGGGATGTTTTAAAGTGAGTGGAGAGATCACTCACATGAAGAGAGGGAGGGCAAGGGGCAGCCCCATGCGCCGGCCACCCCTTGGCCTAGCCTCCTCCTCCTCCTATAAAAGGGAGGGAGGAGCTCCTCTCTTTGGTGTTCATCCATTTGACCCTTTGGTTGGTCCTTTCTCCCTCCTCCTGTTGATCCTTTTTTCAAGCAGTAGCTTAAGCGAAGCGCTGCTGAAATAGTTTCTCCACCACCACCACTAAGTCGTAGTGTTGCTGGAGTTTCCCGGGGATCCACTACTTCCGCTGCCCCGCTGGAACGAGGGATTGGAGGTCATCGTTGATCCGTACGTGTGACCAAGTACGGAGGCGCTGCCGTTTGTGGCGCTCATCTTCGCGACTTTGAAGTCGGGAGTGTACCTCTACATCAACCACGTTTGTTTGCGGGAACGTTATTCCCGCTTTTCGGTCTACGAGGGTGAGTCCTTCTGAAACCGTTTACTTGCATCTCCTAGATATGATCTTGGTGTTTGGTTGCAATCGTAGGAAAAATTTTTGTTTTCCATGCTACGAAACCCTTCAGTGGTATCAGAGCCGTGTCTATGCGTAGATGTTTTGTACGGTTTAAAACACATGTGGATGTGGGCGTTGATAATCATGTTATTGCATACTTTCGTGTATTTTGGATCATGGTGGCATAGTGGGATTTGAAGCGGCCCGGACTAACCTTACATGTCCTCGCACATGAGACTTGTTCCACGCTCGACATGCAACTAGTATTGCATAAGTGGCTTTGCGGTGTCGATTTCTCCTACTATAGTCATGATCTAATTTACAACGGTTTGCTAATAATGTTTTTATCACCGTTGTGGTTCTTGTTCGTAGGTAAGAACAGTTTTTCCTAGAAAGCCCAAAACCACGTAAAATATGCAAAAATAAATTAGAGGCGTCTAACTTGTTTTTGCAGGGCTTGTGATGTGATATGGTCATTGATACAAAGATTGTTGTATGAAATGAAATTTATTGTAAATTTAAACAACCGGCGAGAGCCATTTGGTTGTTCTTATTTCTTTCATGGCCTGCGTGCTAAATATATATGTCCATGTGATATATTGTAATGGATGAACACAATCAAGATGGCAGAAACATGCACCTTGGTGCCATCTTAGGTGGAATGATGAAGATCATACCATGTCGCACAAGATGGAGATCAAGTGCTGAAAGGACCATATCATATCACTTTATTCATGCATGTGATGTTAATCCTTTTATGCATCTTATTTTGCTTGATTATGATCACGTCGATAGCACTATAAGATGATACCTCCAAATTAATATCAAGATAATAATGTGTTCTTCCATAGTATTCACCGTTAAGAAAGTTCGTCGTTTCGAAGCACCACGTGATGATCGGGTGTGATAGACTCTACGTTCGCATACAACGGGTGTAAGCGATTTACACATGCAAATACTTTGGTTCTACTTGGCGAGCCTAGCATGTACAGACATGGCCTCGGAACACGAACCGAAAGGTAAAGCATGAGTCATATGGATGATATGATGAACATATTGATGTTCGCCTTTGAAACTATGCCGTCTCACGTGATGATCGGTTTCGGTATAGTGAATTTGGTTCATGTAATCACTAAAGATGACTAGAGGGATGTTGTTTTTGAGTGGGAGTTCTCGTAGTAATTTTGAATTAACATTGAACTTAATCTATTATGAACTTAGTCTAAATAACTTTGCAAATATGTTGTAGATGGCACCCCCTATTTTCAATTTCAATCTGTTCATGGAGAAAGAGAAACTAGCCACCAATGGTAGCAACTTTACCAACTGGGCCCTTAACTCGAGGATTCTCCTCACGCTCAAAGGAGCTATGTGCTAGAAGCACCGCTTAGGTGACCCGCTCACGATGATGCCCCGAGGAGGAGAAAAATGTTTTCTTGACTCGCAAGGAGGACCACAGCTTTAGTTCATCTGCGGCATTTTGTATGGCCTTGAGCCCGAGCTGCGAAAACGCTTTCGAGAACAAAGAATGCTTTTGATACAATGGGAGAGTTAAAATTGATTTTGACACCCATGCTGCGAGAGAGTTATGAAGCTTGAGAAAAGTTCTTTAGCTGCATGATGGAGGAAAACTTGACTCCGTTAGTGAGCATGTACTCAAAATGTCTGGGCACGCCGATAAACTCATAGCTTTGGGAATAACGATCCCCAATGAGCTAGGAATTCATCGTGTTCTCAGTCTCGCCACCAAGCTATAAGAGCTTTGTGATGAACTACAACATGCAGGGCATGAAGAAGTCTCTCCCGAGCTTCATCAATGCCGAAAAGCGCTGAAGTGGAGATCAAGAAGGAACATCAAGTGTTGATGGTCCAAAAGACTATCGATTTCAAGAAGAAAGGCAAGGCAAAGGGTAACTTCAAGAAGAAGGGCAAGTCTGTTGCCACATCTCGAGAAGAAAACCAAGGCTGGCCCTAAGTCGACATCTTGAATGTTTTCTTGCAAGGGCACTGGGCCTTTGGAAGCGCAATCGCCCAAAATATCTGGTGATAAGAAGGACGGAATGTGAACAAAGGTATATATGATATACATGTTATTGATGTGTACCTTACTAGTACTCGCTTGATGAGCGCTGGGTATTTGATACCGGTTCGGTTGCTAACATATGTAACTCGAAACAGGAGCTAAGGAACAGGCGACAACTAGCAAGGGATGAGGTGATAATGCGCGTCGGCAATGGATCAAAGGTTGATGTGATCGCCGTCGGAACGCTACCTATCCAATTACCATCAGGATTAGTTATGAACCTAAATAATTGTTATTTGGTGCCTGCGTTGAGCATGAACATCATATCTGGATCTTGTTTAATGCGAGACGGTTATTCATTCAAGTCTGAGAACAATGGTTGTTCAATTTATATGAATAATATCTTTTATGGTCATGCACCTGAAAAGAATGGTTTATTTATTTTGAATCTTGATAATAGTACACATGTTCATAATGTGAATGCCAAAAGAATTAAGTTGAATGATGATATTGCTGCATATATGTGGCATTGCCGCTTATGTCATATTGGTGTTAAACGAATGAAGAAGCTCCATTCTGATGGACTATTAGAATCACTTGATTATGAATCATTTGAGACATGTGAACCATGCCTCATGGGCAAGATGACTAGAACCCCGTTTTCCGGTACAATGGAGCGGGCAACCGACTTATTGGAAATCATACATACCGATGTGTGTGGTCCAATGAGTGTGTCAGCACGTGGTGGATATCGTTACTTCGTTACTTTCACGGATGATTTGAGTAGATATGGATATATTTACTTAATGAAACACAAGTCTGAAACATTTGAAAAGTTCAAAGAATTTCAGAGTGAAGTAGAAAATCATCGTAACAGAAAGATCAAATTTCTACGATCTGATCGTGGAGGAGAGTATCTTAGTTACGAATTTGGCACACACATGAGACAATGTGGAATAGTTTCACAACTCACTCCTGCTGGAACACCACAAACAGAATGGTGTATCCGAGCGTCGTAATCGCATTTTATTGGATATGGTTCGATCTATGATGTCCCTTACAGATTTGCCACTTTCATTTTGGGGTCATGCACTAGAAACAATTGCATTCACTTTAAATAGGGCACCATCTAAATCCGTTGAAATGACAGTATGAATTATGGTTTGGCAACAAACCTAAGCTGTCATTTCTAAAAGTTTGGGGATGCGATGTTTATGTGAAGAAACTTCAACCTGATAAACTCGAACCCAAAGCGGAAAAATGCGTCTTCATAGGATACCCTAAAGAAACAATTGGGTACACCTTCTATCACAGATCCGAGGGCAAGGTTTTCGTTGCCAAGAATGGATCCTTTTTGGAGAAAGAGTTTCTCTCAAAAGGTGTGAGTAGTAGGAAGGTAGAACTCGACGAGGTTGTTGAACCTTCTCTTCATGGAATGGCAAGTGCAGCAGCGCCGGAAGTTGTTTCGGAGTTGACTTCACCAAATGAAGAGGGAACTAATGATAAGGATCATGAAACTCCGAAAGAGAACACTACCGCACCTCGCAGGTCAACAAGAGCGCATAATGCTCCTGACTTTTATGTTCCTACTATGAATGTCATGGTAGTTGAGAATGATGACCCTGCGACGTATGATGAAGCGATGATGAGCCCAGATTCTGACAAATGGCTAGAAGCCATGAAATCCGAAATGGGATCCATGTATGAAAACCAAGTATGGACTTTGGTGGACCTACCCAATGACCGTAAGGCCGTTGAGAACAAATGGATTTTCAAAAAGAAAATAGACGCTGATGGTAATGTGACCGTCTATAAAGCTCGACTTGTCGCAAAGGGTTTTCGACAAATTCAAGGAGTTGACTACGATGAGACTTTCTCACCCGTAGCGATGCTAAAGTCTGTTAGGATTATGTTAGCAATTGCTGCATTTTTCGATTATGAAATTTGGCAGATGGATGTAAAAACCGCGTTCCTTAATGGAAATATTGAGGAAGAGTTGTATATGATACAACCCAAAGGTTTTGTTGATCCTAAGGATGCTGATAAGGTATGCAAACTTCAGCGATCCATTTATGGATGAAGCAAGCATCACGAAGTTGGAATCTCCGTTTTGATGAGGTAATCAAAGGTTTTGGATTTGTCCAAACCTACGGAGAATCTTGTGTTTACAAGAAAGTGAGTGGGAGCTCTATAGCATTTCTGATATTATATGTGGATGACATATTGTTGATTGGAAATGATATAGAACTTTTGAAAAGTGTAAAAGATTACTTAAACAGTAAGTTTTCAATAAAGGACCTTGGTGAAGCGGCATATATTTTAGGCATCAAAATCTATAGAGATAGATCGAGACGCTTGATTGGGCTATCACAAAGTACATATCTTGACAAGATTCTAAAGAAGTTTAGAATGGACGAAAGTAAGAAAGGGTTCTTACCTATGTTGCAAGGCAAGACGTTGAGTAAGACTCAGAGTCCAGCTACAGCAGAAGATAGAGAAGTAATGAATAAGATTCCCTATGCTTCAGCCATAGGCTCTATCATGTATGCTATGTTGTGTACAAGACCAGATGTGGCACATGCTATTAGTTTGACTAGCGGTACGAGTCTGATCCAGGTTTTGAACCTTTGGGCGGCAGTCAAGAATATCTTTAAGTACTTAAGAAGAACTAAAGATATGTTTCTCATATATGGTGGTGAAGAAGAGCTCGTCACAAAATGTTACGTCGACGCTTAGCTTTGACACTCGATCAGGATGACTCTAAGTCTCAATCTGGGTACATTTTTGAAATGAATGGAGGAGCGGTGAGTGGAGAAGTTCCAAGCAATCTGTGGTGGCGGGATCTTCAACAGAGGCGGAATATATTGTCTTTGCTTGAAGCGTACAGGAAGCGGTTTGGATGAAGATGTTCATATCCGAACTAGGTGTGGTTCCGAGTGCGTTGGACCCGCTGGTTATCTATTGTGACAACAATGGTGCCATAGCAAATGCGAACGAACCCAGGTCACACAAGACTTCCAAGCATATTAAGCGACGTTTTCACTCCATCCGTGAACATGTCAAGGATGGCGATATAAAGATTTGCAAAGTACACACGGATCTGAATGTGGCAGACTCGTTGACTAAAGCTCTCCCAAGGGCAAAACATGATCAGCACCAGAACTCAATGGGTGTTAGAATCATCACAATGTAATCTAGATTATTGACTCTAGTGCAAGTGGGAGACTGAAGGGAATATGCCCGAGAGGCAATAATAAATTGTTTATTATCATATTCCATGTTTATAATAGATGTTTATTTCTCATGCTAAAATTGTATTAATCGGAAGCGTTAATACATGTGTGTTTAATAAACAAAAGGGTTCCTAGTAAAGCCTCTTTTAAACTAGCTCGTTGATTAACCGATGATCAAGGTTTCACGATCATGAACATTGGATGTTGTTAATAACGGGTCATGTCATTAGAAGAATGATATGATGAACAAACACCCAAGTTGGTATAGCAAATACGATCAAGTCATTTAGTTTGTTGCTGTATCAAACACATACGAAATAGCCCTTTTTCCTTAGACCATGAGATGATGTCAATCACTAACTCCGGAAGAGTACTTTGATGACATCAAACGTCACTCCGTAACACGGTGACTATAAAGATGGATTTGGGTACTATGAAAGTATTAGTTGAGGCTCATGCATCAAGAGTGGGATTTGTCCATCCAGATGACGGAGAGATATACTCAGGGCCCTCTCGGTGATATCACATTAACATCGCTTGCAAGCATGTGACTAGGTCACAAGAATGTTATATCACGGAACGAGTAAAGAGTACTTGTCGGTAACGGGATCGAACTAGGTATAGTTGATACTGATGATCGGATCCTGGACAAGTAAAATATCGTGAGACAAAAGGAATTGGTTATGTCGTTTAATGTATACGCGAACACAAGTTCATCGTTGAGTGAATGGGAGTCATTATGGATCTCCAGATCCCGCTGATGATTATTGATCTGAGAGGTGTCTCAATCATGTCCATTTTATTCACGAACCGTAGGGTGACACACTTAAAGTTCATCGATGCATTTGAGTGGATACGAAACACCGGAGAAAAGTATGGACAAGACATGGACTATTTGAGTATCGCGGAATAGTTTCGGGATATCGGAATAGTTAAAGGGGGTATATGTTAATGTTTGTTAATTAAAAGAATTAACAAATATTAAAATATCTGAAATAAAAATGTTTTATTTATTTATGGGAGAAAACCTTTCATTTCTTGAGTGGGGTTTTATTGGAAACCAAAGTGGGATGTTTTAAAGTGAGTGGAGAGATCACTCACATGAAGAGAGGAGGGCAAGGGGCAGCCCCATGCGCCGCCACCCCTTGGCCTAGCCTCCTCCTCCTCCTATAAAAGGGAGGGAGGAGCTCCTCTCTTTGGTGTTCATCCATTTGACCCTTTGGTTGGTCCTTTCTCCCTCCTCCTGTTGATCCTTTTTCAAGCAGTAGCTTAAGCGAAGCGCTGCTGAAATAGTTTCTCCACCACCACCACTAAGTCGTAGTGTTGTTGGAGTTTCCCGGGGATCCACTACTTCCGCTGCCCCGCTGGAACGAGGGATTGGAGGTCATCGTTGATCCGTACGTGTGACCAAGTACGGAGGCGCTGCCGTTTGTGGCGCTCATCTTCGCGACTTTGAAGTCGGGAGTGTACCTCTACATCAACCACGTTTGTTTGCGGGAACGTTATTCCCGCTTTCGGTCTACGAGGGTGAGTCCTTCTGAAACCGTTTACTTGCATCTCCTAGATATGATCTTGGTGTTTGGTTGCAATCGTAGGAAAAATTTTTGTTTTCCATGCTACGAAACCCTTCAGGTCACACTTGAGATGTGGCTTCACTTCTTGATTTCTTCCCTTTCGGAGGCGAAATCGAACCTTCAACAAACTTCTCACGGCACACCACACTCGTTGGTTGCTCGTGAGCGACGCCTAGCCGTCTAGGAGTCTTCAAACTCCAAGAGTAACAAATCCAACAAATGGATGATCTTGAAAATGAACTCTAGTGCTCAAGATGAATCTCAATCTATCTCACTCTTAGCACTAACTCTCACTTCCCACACCTCACTCAAAGAGGGATCACTAAGATCACAAGGGAAGGAAACAAGGAGGATACTCAATCCACTCCTAATCACAACACAAGTTTTTTTGAGCTCTCTCTAGCCAATGAGATGACCAAGGAGCAACAAATGCATCCCAAGGTAATCTCTCTATTCCACTAACTCAACCTCTTGTTTAGCCCTTCAACAATATTCTCAACACCTTCTCCCAACCGGCCAAGGGGGGTATTTATACCCCACACCCAAAGACTAGCCGTTGGAGCAAGAAAACTAGCCGTTTTACACACATCGAAACTTCCGATCTCAACATCGGAACTTCCGATCAGGCTAAAACTCCAGAACAAACTCAATCCAATAAACACATCGGAACTAACATCTAACTTCCGATACATCGGAACTTGCATCGAACTTCCGATCCGACGAAGAGGCACCTTACGTAAACCTTTTAAAAAGTTTCTAAGTCTACATCGGAACTTCCGATCGACATCGGAACTTCCGATCCAACATCGGAACTTACATCGGAACTTACATCGGAACTTACATCGGAACTTCCGATCAGGCAAAAATTCAGCACATTTGCAAACTAAAAACACTGATCGGAACTTCCGATTTTCACGATCAGAACATCCGATTTGACCAGAGAGCACCCTTTTTGAGTTTAACACTTATCGGAACATCCGATCCAAAGACCGGAACATCCGATCCTCACAGAGAGGTTCTAGACTCTCACCAACACACCACCGGATTTACCGATGGATCGGAACATCCGATCCCCGATCGGAACATCCGATCCCCAATCGGAACATCCGATCCAGACAAACAACCCCGGTGTACGTGATGTGTATTGTGTCTCTCATCTATTTAAGGATAGATAACACTTGAGTACAGAGACACTTCTAAATCATCCACGTTGCATCCCTCTTAATAGTACGGCACGCCTACAACAAGACACTCTATCTAGTTACCTTTGATGCCGCACGTGATCAATCCCCTTTGGGGCCTTTATGATCTTCAATCATACCTCATTTCCCCGGGATTGTCACATCGCTCTCTCTTGAAGTCCTCATGATTTACGATCATCTTCTCTTCAAGATCGTCACACAGCTCTACTTCTCTTTTACCGGATCATCACCCGGCTCTCACAACATCTTGTTCATCTCCTCTTGATGAACATTCTTTTCTTTCCTTCTCAACGGGATCTCCTCTTGACGCTTCATCACCTCATGATGTCGCCCTTGTCCCGCTTTCTTTATCTTAACCATCATTGGACCTAACCTGGCTCAATCATCACTTATGAAAATAGTTAGTCCAAGATGCATAGTTGTCTCAATCATCCTTGCACTCAATTAACACATAATGAATGCCTCCATAATGATTGAGCACAACCTAAATCAATTTAAATGAATAATTGTATTTGTGTCTTAAGTATATTGATGCAACTAATGCTTCGTTATACTCAAGAACTATCGATTATCCTTAATCGATCACAAGAACACCATCAACTCATGATGCAATGTTCTTTGATTATTAAGAGATAAACGACCTCAATTTAAATCTTCATTTAAATTGATATGAGTATACAATAACTACCAATGTTTTCATATACTCATGTTGATGGAAAGTAATGATCCATAATATGTGGAATGTATGGAAATGATCGTTACTCTAAGCCATCAACTATAAGATAAACTCCACAAAGATATGTGCATACATATAATTGATCTTGAATCAATATGCACGTATCCAATTTTATTTCTTTGGAGCATATCCTATGATACCATGAGTATACTACAACTATGCATGTTAAATGTATACTCAAAGATCTAGTTTCAATGTCTTGATCCTTTATATGTTGTAATGAGGAATAGATCAATGCAATGAAACATTAAGTTAGAGTGTGAACTCCCCCTAAATGTGTGCATCCATGTAATATATGGATTGGGAAACATGATACACAGTTTTTGGTTAAAGCAGTGGAGAAATTCATACTTCAACTTAAATCCTAAGTATGCAATAAAATAATGAACATTGATACAATGCATACCTTGGGTTTTCCATTCAAATGTGAGGCTACTAAACATAAGCTCAATAAATATGTTAGCCTCATTAAAAAGTAGATTTGTCAATGATCACCAATCATCCTTGATGAGACGAAAATAGTAATTACCTAAATATTAGTCTCATATTAGGATTTGTCATTAATCACCAAAACCAACTTAATGGATCAACCTAATGGAGGTTGTACTTACACCCGCGCGGCGAGCTGACGTAAACGAGCCATCAGCTCGGGGTTTTTTTTCTGGTATGTTCATCCATCCAAAGTTTTAGTTCGCTCACCTCCTGCCGATCAACATACTCCAAATGCTGGCGGGGTGAACGGTCGTCCGAGCCAGGACGCCTGCGCGAACGCCGAGGCGGAGACGGCGTGGCCGAAGGAGATCGGTCGCGGCGTTTGCGGCCCGCCAATTTTTTGGTCTTACGACCTCGTCCCCCCAGCTGCGATGCCAGTTGATCCACGGCGACCTCGAGGGCGACCTTCTCCTGCTAGGGAGAGTTTTATGAGGTCGGGGCACCCTGGAGAGACTCGGACCAAGTAGGACGTCAAGAAAGGAGGGCCAAATCGAAAGCTTACCGCGTCGGTCCGGTTGAGGACGTTATTCGGGATCTGGCGACCCTCTAGGATTTCCTTGCCCTTGGGGGTGCCGAACATTTCGGACACCCTCGCGTCCACCCAGTCCTCCGGTGGAGCTGCGTACCGAGCAAGAGGAAGTGGTAAGACCGAATATCCTCTGCATAGGAGAGAAGGCCGAGGTCGGTGGTATACCTGAGCGTGACTCCCGTGTGATGTCCTGCCACCCCTCAACCTTGAAGAAGGGATGCACCCTCCTCCTGAGGGGCGACACCCGGGCTCGATGTAGTCCCGGCGACATCCCGTCCGGCCAGCCCCGAGCAAGTGAGCTCGTTGATCAAGAAGAACACCTTCTCCTCCTCCGGCTGCACCGTCGGTCGGGGTCTCGGCAACACGGCCCACGGCCGGAGTAGGAAAGCGAGCCGCCCTCGGCCTTCCTCAGATAAAACCAAGAGTCGGCCCACCCCGACACGGAGTCCTTGAGCGTGAAGCTCGGGTACTCGTACGGGCGGGTAGGTCGGAGGCGGAAGTAAAGGCAGCCGGCCTGCGAGGGGGTGCCGGTGCGCGAAAGGGTGTAGAAGTGAAGAAAGAGACTGGGAGTAGGCTCGACGCCCACAAACCCCTCACAGAGATGGGCGAAGATGGCCATGATAAGGATGGAATTTGGGTGGAGGTGGACGATCTCGCACTCACAGAAGGCGAGTACGGCTTCAACGAACTCGCTTTCGGGCGTGCGAAGCCCGTTTATGGCGTAGAGCTCGGTGGAGACGATCTCTCCTTCCTCCGGCTCGGGGCTCTCCTCGGCACCAGCGGCTCTCCATGAGCCGGCGTCAAGGTACTTCGCCCGGGCCGAGAATCTCCAGCTTGCGCCTATCAAGCTTGCTGACGCCAAACTTCGCCATGAGGATGGAGGGGATGATCGGAAAGGAGGATGAAGCGCCGAAACGAAGAAGTAGGAAGCGCACTAGTTGATTGAGAGGGCAAGTGGATCTAGGGTTTCTCTTCTGGGGTTTAAAAACCAAACGAGAGAACGAAGAGGTTCCCGCCGTTATGGTCGAGGAAGCCCTAAAGGCGCAGGGGGCAGTTGAGACGTCCACCACACGGGGAGCGACGCGTGGACACGCAAACCAAGGCTGTCTTGCCGGGCGACGATTCCCGAGGGGGAGCGGTTCGTACTAACCGAATGGAGCTTCCAAGGGAAGGAACCGTCGGTAGGATGGGAACTAGTTCGCACGCCCAAGGCACGGCGGGACCGAGCTCGTCTCTCGGGGCGGACTAATAGCTCGGAGGTCGGGGCAGCTGTTCGTCGCGACCAACCTGGCTGGCTCGGGAGACGGTAGGCCCGAGAGGAAGGTTTTTTTTAAAAAAAATCTTCTTCCACTCGAACCTCGGGGGCTAGCTGTCGGGGAGTCGGGTAGACCCCACAGAATTACCTCGGGTGCCACGAGGGGCGCGGGCTCACTGCTGCCCGAACTACCGGAAGGCCGTTCCCCTGGACGATCTAGTCGGGCGCCACGAGCAGCACGAGGTCGTCCTCGTCCTGGTCGCAAGGAGTTGTTCCAAGGGACGGTCTAGCCGGGACCTTTTTAGGAGGTCGCATGGCCGGGTGGACCGATAGCTCGTGCTCAGGCCGGGGTGGCCGAGTTCGAAGTTAGACGTTAGCCGACCTGACGTGATCCTGAGGTCGGTAACCACCCGCTGCGTAACCTCCGCTAGTTCGTTGCGATCCTCGCGTGGACGTGACAGGAGTGTAGGATCCGTTAGTTACCACGTTGGACCTGGTCGGACGTGGAGTTAGTGGGTTTGAACAAGCACGCCCCTTTGTAAGCTATAAAAGCACCCCCACCGTGAAGGGGATAGACAGATAACTTTTTCTGCACAAAGATATACACTAGCTGGAGTAGGGCTATTATCTCTTTCTTGAGAGGCCCGAACCAGGGTAAACTACAGTGTCTCTGCCTGTTGAAGTCCAGTGAGTCACCCCTCTGAGTATCTCATCACGCAAGAAGGGGTCGCGGTTGGTCCCTCCACCAACAAGTAAGCTCGGCGGGGGCCTGCTCCCCAATCGTCGACATTTTTAATTTTCCTTGAGTGTGCCGAAAATCGAATAAAATTAATCAAAAATCGAAAACCGGCCCTTGAATGTGCCAATCTAGATAGAAAATCGAACAAAGCTGGTCAAAAATCGAATAAAATCGGTCAAACCAATCGGTTTTTGTTTTCGTTGAATTCACAAAGATTGATTTTGCAATTCGTTCGGTTTTTATTGATTTTTGACGAAAATCGGTATCGATGGTTGGACAATTTTTCAACTCGATTCGGTAGTGTAATCCTTGCCTTTGGCTGAGGCGTAGGCGTTAATGGTGGCAGTGCCAGTGTGAACTGACGAACCAATGGAAGTGCGTAACATATCCAGTGCAAAAGAGAAATTGGGTGTTAAAGTGCAAAAGAAAACGTGGGATGTCGGATATGAGACGAAGGGCTGAGATTGGGACCGATCAAAGACCCAAATCCACCTATGCACTTATCTTCCTGTGTGCCAGCACATTTTTTTTAAAAAAAAAATCAAATCCCTTTTCCCCTCTCTCTTTCTCGATCTATCCAACGCCGTCACCAAGATCCAGGACTATTCCTAATATTTTGGTGGCCCTAGGACGAATGAAAAGTAGAGTTCTTAAATAGTTCTTGATATTTTAGATACCGACAATTCTCGATATTTTCACAATAAAAGCCTAATACACATCGATAGCATGTGCAAATACTTTCATACAACTGACATCCTACTATAGTACTCTATGAACACGACTATACGTGTTGAACTTCTCTTGCAAGTTATAAGTGACATATAACTTAAGGTCTTGCATGAAACTTGAAAAAATTACATATAGCTGTATGAAATGAGTTGTTTTCTATAAAATTCATGTATTCTAAATATGCTCTAAAAAGTATGAAACTACATAAAAAAAACCCATTTATGGGATTTTTCAGTTAGCCAATACATACAACTAAGCAATCATCTGCCACACTAAAAGCCCAAAGCACCAACCTTTAACCAAAAAATTCTTCATATCCTTCAACTGATAAGGAACTTTTTATTAGCCACCAAACATAACCAACCGGTTACCATCGGCACTGGAAATTCAAATTACCAATCTTAAATATAATGTTTGATTCGTATAATTAAACCAAGGAATTCAAATATATGAATAACCATCAATGTCAAATTCTTGTCTTAATTCGCAGATAGTAAGATGCAAGTGAGTTGTATCGAACTAACCGTCAATCTTGTGATCGAGTATTCGTTTGTTTAGTCTATTGTGACATACCAAATGCAGATGTTTCTAAATGGCTAGTTGTCAAGTTGGGCACTTGGACTGGCTTGGACAGGTTCTTATTACTGTTGCTGGTGGTCTAATTCTGTGTTCTTACTAGTGGTTGTTTAGGAGTTGACGATATAGACCAATATCCTTATGTACTTTGGCTAATACATTTAACCATAAGGTGTGTGTGTGTGTGAGAGAGAGAGAGAGACCAATATGTGTGTGTGTGTGTGTGAGAGAGAGAGAGAGAGAGAGCTTGACCCCTTGGCTTTTGTGGGCCGTAGACGATAGTCCTTGCTGCCTATGCCCCAGGACCGACCCTGCCAAGATGCATGAGGGAGCTCGACCTGCACAAGGGGTTGGGCGTGGCGACGAGCGGCAGGAGGGGAACAAGATGCGGTGGAGCTGTGGCTGCGCATATAGGCGAGGCGACGGATCGTGGCGGCTGCGTTGGATTGAAAAGAGCGAGAGATAGGAAGGGTGTCGAACGTGCGTTTTTTTGGTGCAAAATACAATGATTGTATGGACGTTAAGTGCAAAAACACATCAATGGATCGGGCCTCCCACCCCACCTGGATCTTGGCCCTTCGTCTCGGTCTCTCAGGTCGGATGTCCCACGTTGCCTTCTGCACTATAGCACTCAATTTCTCTTTTGCATTATACATTTGTCATGGAAGTGTCGCGGGCAACAAGCATCATATCGCTAGGGTAGATGGGGGTGACACCGACGGGGGAGGCCAGAACATCGAACAAGAGGGGTGTGGGCAGTGGGAGCCTGGGAGTGGGTAGAGGATGGAGCGGGGATCAGTGACGTGTGCACAAATCTCATTGCGAGCGAACGACGAAGAATGCACATAGTAAACTGGAAACAAAATAATGCACCTAGTAATCGAGGTTACTACAAAAACAGTCAAGAAAAGATATTGTGACGACCTGCCTTTTTAGGGCAAGTCAGGACATCACAACAGCTACCCACGAAGACTAGCTGTTGGAAAAGACAAGAGTATTTTGCCAGACAAAAGCGAGTTCAACTCTTTTTATTCAATATAGGGCATAACGGCCAAGTTTTTACAAAATAGGATGCAGCAGGGCCCGAATATAATACAACCAAAATACCGTACAGGCAGGGCCTGAGCAAAAGACTAAGACCTTTAAACCAGACAAGATCGCCATCTACGTATTCCTGATACACTCCAGCTTTTTCATACTCTGAAATGGGTCAGGGTTTTGCAAGGGTGAGTATGGGAGTACTCAACAAGTCGTATGGAAAATACTAAATACTACATACAAGGGATTAACAACCGAAAGGGACAGGTTTAAGGATTTTTTTTTAAAATAAACATTTTTTAATCTAAAATTACAAGAATATACTCGAACGAAAAAAAATTACAAAAGTATCCTCCAGTCGCGCCACGGTGGCGCGACAGAGCCCAGCCGCACCACGTGGCGGCGGCTGGCATGGATGACGTGGTATTCTCCATTTAATTCATTCTATTTAATTCAAATAATTCATATCGGATGGTAGGAACCTCAGAAATTTTTGAAATTTTTTTCTAAATTTTTATTAAGCCATAAGGATTCATAATATCTCATAAAAAATACTGTGTTCCATTAAAATTTAAATAGTTAAAATCAAGTTTAGTTAAATACCCTTTTATGTATTATGAAGAAACTAAATAAACCCTGCGTCCAAAAATCATGAAATAAATTTCACCTGTTCATCAAGACCCTAAGAACAGGTGAAATTTATTTCATGATTTTTGAACGCAGGGATTATATAGTTTCTTCATAATACATAAAAGGGTATTTAACTAAACTTGATTTTAACTATTTAAATTTCCATGGAACATAGTATTTTTTGTGAGATATTATGAATCCTTATGGCTTAATTAAAATTTAGAATTTTTTTCCATGATTTTTGGAGCCATGGTTTATATAGTTCTTCATAATACCTAAAATGGTCTTTTAGTAAACCTGGTTTTAACATTTTAAATTTACATGAGATATGCTACTTTTTTTAATATATTATGAATGCTTATAGCGTAATAAAAATCTAGAATTTTTTTTCATAATTTTTTGAGGTTCCTAACATCCAATATGAATTATTTGAATTAAATAGAATGAATTAAATGGAAAATGCCACATCATCCATGCCAGTCGCTACCACGTGGCGCGACTGGGCTCTGTCACGCCACCGTGGCGCGACTGGAGGACACTTTTGTAATTTTTTCTTTCGAGTATATTCTTGAATTTTTCGATTAAAAAATATTTATTTTTTTAAAAAATCCTAGTTTAAGCATTGTGGATGCAAATTTTATTTCCCAACTCATTTTACATTTGAATCACAAACCATAAAATAAAGTAGGGGGTTTCCAATGTTCAACACTACTTAACCACATTCACAAATTCAACGAAATTACTTGAGCTTAGTTACGGGTAATCACCCCCAGTTCAAACTTAACTTCATTAACCGGAAGTACGGCGTATTCGAATACCATCATGATTAACTCTACAGAGGTGCTCATCCTTACCCACAAGATATCAACAACCTTTAATGCCAATCGCGAGTTTACATGAAACTTAAATGCATGCGGCCGGGTTGAGATGATACCAGCATTTCGTTAAATCATTCCTGTGTTTAGTTGTTAACCGATAGGCCTAACACCATCTTGGGTTCACAGACCCAATTGGCACCAACCGTTGTGAGAAGTAGCGAATGACGCTCCGGTCCATTCCTGCTCCACCTCTTCGGTATATTCCCCTGCCAGGGAGGTCAATCCCTATTCCACTCCAGAAATAGTACCACCAAATTAAATCAATTTCATTTCAGAATGATTAATTTACTGAGCTATGTCGGATATAGGTCCACTGACTAGTCCGACTTGTGATTGAGCGGGAACTTAAGTTATTTACTTTGCTCAATGGGGTTATTAACCTTACAATGCCTAAAGACCAAGCCTTTTAATCCACAAACCCATTTCGGTACTCACGGTACCGGCCACCAGACAAACCAAAGGCTTACTCATCAGTTTGGGATCGAATTCTCATCCATTCCGGGATTAATCCAATACTGTCCCCCAGACTGTAGCACTTTTATAAACATACCGAGGCAGCGGCTCGACAGCATTTTATTTCCAATTTAAAAGCATTTGAACTAACTAACAGGATAATAATAATAATAACTAACTTAACATGGTATAAGTTAATAATCTAGGGTTACAAAGCATTTAAATGGTTCAATATTTTTCAAGGAAGTTCTATGAGCAAATGGGTATTATCTAGTTATCAGGTCATTCTAAAAATAACGGTTTTCAATAATTCAACATACAGCAAAATAATGCGGTGGAAAATAATTACTAATTATAACATGGCATGATTGAGTTCAACATGATCAATGGTGTACGGCTTGCCTTGCTCGGCGATCGGATCGGCTGAAGGTTTCTGTCGGGTCCGGCTCCTGCTCCGGGTACTGCTGGTGCTCCTCGAACAGTCCAACTACCGGATCTAGCGCGAAAAGGACGAACTGCAGTAAATAAACGAAAAACAAAAAGAAAACAGAAACGAAAACCGAAAACCGAAAACTGGAACCAGGCCGAGAGAGAGAGAACGGATGGTAAAATGGTCATTTTAGAATTTTGGAGACTCCGGATTGCAGAGCAGAGGTCATTTTTGGACTCAGTGGATTGAAACGGTTCGAAAAATTATATTTGTGGGTCTATGGGGTTTTCGGGAATTTTCTGGATTAAAAAGAATTTTCGGAATTAATAATTGAATTATTAAATCCGAAATTAAAAACATTGTTTGCACAATGTTGGGCTGGCTCTTTCGGGCGAAATCGGCCACGGCCAACCGAGCGGGCGGCCTGGTGGCCGGGTGTTGGGGTGAGGCCGTCCGTGGTCCGGCCCAACGCGGGAGAGGGGAGGCAGTTGGGCTTCGGCCTAGCGGCTGTCGGCGGGGCCCACAGCTCGGTGACACCAAGTGACTGACGGGCGGGGGCCGCCTGTCGGCGAGGCTAGGGCACGGGCAAGGGTTAGGGCATGGAGGCGGCGGCTTGAGGGTGGCGAGGATTTTCCGGCGGCGGCGCTGGACGACGCGGCGGCCGGAGCCGAGAGGGATGAAGCGGGGCTCACCGGGGCGAGGCGAAGGGGGGTAGTGCGGGTTGGAAAGGGTTCGGGGCCGGCTTTTATAGGCGAGGGCGAGGGGAGCTTGCCCATGGCGCGGGCGGCAGGTCGGACGCGTCGCTGGCGTGGCGCGAGGCGGCGATGCGACCGTTGGCGTCGTGGCGCGCGGCGCGACGTGGAGTGAGGCGCGCACGGTAATGGCGACGTGGGCGGCGGCGCGGTGCTGTCGTCGGAGCTGGAGGCGGCGCGCTTGAGTCGCCTGGGTTGGGCTGGGGAGCAGGCTGAGGAGAGGGAGAGCTGGGCCGAGGGAGTTGGGCCGGCGCAAGACCAAGGGCCGGCTTGAGGGATAGCTTGGGGGATTAGGTTTGGGGCTTGGAGCAAAGGAAAAAGAAGGGACGGGCTAAGAAAAGGGAAGGGGGGAAATTGGCCCAAGACAAGAAACGAAACAGAAGCAAAAGGAGGAAATTCAAAATTCAAATAAAAGCAAATCAAATTCCTTTTGAAATTTTAGGGCTACTTCAGATATCACACATCCCGGTTCTTAGCGAACAAGATCTGGAGGCGCTCTTCGACACGCCGAAGCACATTTTTCCTTTTTCTCCGCTTATTCCTTGACCCTGACCTTTTTCTTCCTGACGCGAAGTTTCGTCAAAAGGCGGATTCCCTGGATCCAGTTTTGCGCCCTAAACAAGGTATCCGAAGCCATAAACATCGCCGAGATGTTGCTTCAAGTCGGTCAATGAGCCTCGCGAGGCATATTTTTAGTCACGCGCGCGCGCTCGCTGTTGACATCTCCCTCCCCCTTTTTCTGTCCGTGGGTTGCAAAGCGGAGCGGGGAGCCAGAGGGAAGGAGGATGGCGGTTCGTGAAGAAGACTCCGTAGGTCGCGCTCGCCGGTGAGGGGATATGTGCTCGTCTTTGTTTCGCTTTCCTGCGTTTTGTCGTCTGATCAATCGTGATGGCTTTGCGGGATTCTTCTGCGTGTGCTTTCGGGAAAGAAGTGGTCACATTTCCAGCGTTTCGTGGCCCGCGGCAAAGCGCCTGAGCCCCGGATTCTAGCTGATGTGCACACCTCCAGGATGGAACAGAATGGAAAATCCAGTTCGGGATCAGGATAGAAAGGATGGTGCAAAGCGTGCTTAGCTTTGGTTCATAGCTTTTGCATGCATGCATCTTTGGACTGAAAAGTACGTGTTAAGAGAGGAAAATGTCGCTCTGCTTTGATATTTCCTGTGATAAGCAGCGTTTCCTTTGGGCTTTTTGCCCATAGTTTCAATCTCGGTATCTCTCCGTCTGAGACTTCTATAAAAGATTTCCCCGCCTCTAAAGTAGATTCTTATCTTTCTGAAAGTTTGACCGACTTTTTCTTTTGCTCACTCAAAATATTTTCGGGGAGATTACATGTACGAACATTTCTTTTAGAATTTTAATGGAATTAGTTGGCTGGCCCCCTGATTAAGGCCTAAATTTCGTATTATACACCGAATCCACTAATGAATCAGCTTTCATTAAAATATCGTTCACATACGTAGCAGAACTTTTAAAAAGGAATTAAATGCTCTAGCAAAACTAAATTGTTGGATTTATTTATAATTGCATAGGAATAAAAAAAATGAAATATACCCACTAGTGTCACCTCTAGCTACCTAGTTAAGCTCATAGTTGTTTCTTACCAACAATAAATTAGAAGGGTTATTTGTGGATATATTTTTTTATCATGTCAACATCCATATTGGATTATATAAGCTTAATACACTAATTTATAAATGCACTTTTTCAATTAGTTCTGAATAAAGAAATTAGGTATTACCTCGTTTTGTGCTTACCGCTTTCTCCTTCCTCCGTTGTGCACCACGTTCCACCACATACTTTCAGCTGGATGTGGCATCACCATTGCCTGCTAGCTATTGGTTGGCATGAAAATGTAAGGCCGGGCGTGATGAATCTTGAGATATAATATGCAATAATTTCAATGCAAACCATCATATCCAGCACATTGAATACGTTTTCGTAAAGAAAAACACTTGATGTTCAGCACATTGAAATTAGGTATTTGGTTTGTAGCCAATTTTTCCACACCAAAAGTTAGGCAAAATGCGGATCTAAAAAAAAGTGTATTTTACCTTTTTGTAGCGCACAAATTGATCACCACAACCTAGACAAACTTAGTAAGAAGTCCGAGCCTGCGACAGATAAACCACAATGTTAAGAAAGTTATGTTTGTTTGAACAGAAAAACGAACAGTTGGTGTGCCGTTTGTTTGCCATTGGACGGATACGATATTCATAGTTAGATGAAACTAGTTATATGCCCGGGCGTTGCTACGAAAAACAAAATTGATAACGAAAAATAAAGATTAAAAAATAAAAAAATATTATTTCATAAGATCAAACATCTATCTTTAACGCTTCGTTTCTTGTAAAGTTCGACTAATTAAAGAACGCTCGCTGCTGCGTATGGCAATTAAGCAGGGCAATTAAGTAGAGCAATTAAGCAGAGCAATTAATGTGACGTGGGAAGAAACTCTCACTTTATATAGTAGAGATCAATTAAGAGTTCAAGACCGTTCAATTAGTACACACAAGGCGCGAGAAACTTCTCTCGACTCCATCAATTAATGTTTCCTCATCATTTGGCTACCATAACTCCATCGATAGAACGACGAGGAACTTGGTAGCGGTGCAGCATCAGCGCTTGCCTGCAGTAGTGGCAAGTGACTGCAAGCGTAGGGCAGTAGGGGAGCGCGACGGCCGACGAGCGGGGGCAACGGTCGTGGGTGAGCTCGGTGGTGCACAGGAATGGCTACTCGGCAGGCGCATGCTTTGTGGAGCGTGGTGGACAATTGCGACGGCTGTGGGACAGCTTGCAGCGCGTGGGAACGCGTACGACTGCAGTGGTCTGGCTGGCGAGCGTGTAGCATGCAGCCCATCGGCATCCTCCCTGTGGGGGAGTTTTTGTAAGGGTGAAAATAGACCGGATATTTTTCGTTTAATTTAGGATTGGATCTGATTCGAGACCCGGTTTGACCGTCCGGTCTGATATGGGATCGGATCCGGATACTTGAATCTGGATACGGGATCGGATCCGGAGCATCTAATATCCGGTAAATACGGGACGAAATTCAGATATTTGGATTATTCCTATTTGCATATTCGGATTTTTCCTATTCGGGTATCAGCAAGACAACTCATTTTCATCATATTTTTCCCATGGCAACCCATTTATATTAACAATTAGTTGGTTCTATTGATCCTCAAGTAGGATATTCTTTCTATGATGTCTATTGAGTTTGATTGATGTATAGCTTGTTAATATAGTCATGTACTCATATGGTTTTAATTCAACATATATTACTTTATATATGCATGCATCATCCGTTTATCTTTATCCGTTTCTGACCCGAATCCGTCACATATCCATCACGTATCCATACCCCGAATAACCCAGATCCGTATCCATATCCGGTTAGCCTGTATCCAGTTCCGAATTTGGGGAAAAAAATATACGTTAGGATACGAAAAGAGCAATATCTGCCCGTATCCGATCCATTTTCTCCTCAAGCTCCTTGATGGCTCCTCGACGGTAATACTCGTATTCTGTGAAACTTTTGCTAACTAATGGAAATCCCGCACGTTGCTGCGGACGATCTTTGAATTCTAAAAAAACAAATGAAAAAAGCTAGGAAAGCGAAAAAAATGCTAAATACTAAATACCTAAAAAAATTGCATTTTAGGGGGAAAAGAATTTTAAAAAAATAAAAATAAAAAACACTGTACCTCAGGCATTGTAGAAACTACAGTGCCCAAGCACGAGCGGCGAGGGCGTCCGCGTGGCGGCAGAAGAGCTAAGCAACCGCACATATCCAAGAATAGTAGTATTTTTCGAAAAAAAACTGGGAAAGTGAAAAAAATTGCTAAATACTAAATACCTAAAAAATTTTCATTTTTTGGGGAAATATTTCTTTAATTTTTTTTTAAAAAAAATAATTTAAAAAAACCTGCGAGCTGCGAGCACATCCACGTGGCGACAGAAGAGCTGAGACCGTACATATCCAAGAATAGTAGTATTAATAGGTTTCTTTGAAATTTGATTGCAATTTTTTTCGAGAAGGAAAAACCACAATCGTTCTAGAGCACAGGCGGAAGAATTAAGGCATTTGATTGGAACTTGTCTGGTATATTGTGAATCTTGCCTGAACCTTTAGTGGAACTTTTCAAAAAAATTGAAATTTTATTGAAACTCTTTGAAACTTAAAGTGTATTTTGTGAAATCTATCGAAACCCTCCTGAAACATGTTGTTTTACTTCTCAAACATGGAAATCACATTTGTAGTCTGATGTTTCAGTTTTGAAACTCTCTAAAATTTGAAGTTTATTTTGTGAAAACCATGTCGAAACCCTTCTGAAACTTGTTTGTTTTACTTTTGAAACAAAGAACACATGTTTGTAGCTTGATGTTTAAGTTTCCAAATTCGAATTTCGGTTTTGAAACTCCCTGAAATTTAAAGTTTATTTTGTGAAACTGTCAAAACCTTTCTAAAATTTTTTTGTTTTACTTCTCAAACATGAAACTTGCATTTGTAGCTTGATGTTCTAGGTTTCAAATTTTAGTTTTAATTTCGAAACTCTCTAGAACTCGATGTTTATTTTGTGAAACTCTATTGAAACTCTTGTGAAATTTATTGTTTTACTTTCGAAACATAAAACTCATGGTTGAACCTTGATGCTTGAGATTTCAAATTTGAGTTTTATATTTGAAGCTACGTGAAACTTGATTGAAACTCAATGAAACATGGGTGAACTTTAGGCGAAATTTGAAACCTGTCTCAGACTTTCTAAGCTGGTATACTATTGGAAACTTCTTTGTAACATGCAACTTTGGTATGTTTCAACTCCTTTCTTATATCTAAAACTTTTATATGTTTCATGTTCTGAAACTTTGGATAGATTAGAGGGGAAGAGGACGACGGGCGCTTTGATGTGCAAAGGAGGACGTTCAAAGGTCAGGTGCTCGTGGACGGCTTCCTGTGTGCGGAGGGGGAAGACGGTGGGGGCAATGTATTTGTGCTCACAGATGGGATGACAATAGGCTTCCTCACGTTCATACGTAAGAGGATGTGCGAGATCTAAACAATATACAGACGTGCCAAAGATAAGCGTTAAACTAAACTTCCCTTTTAAATGGTGTATTGCGTTGCTCGTTGGAAAATACCGTATTTCTTCGACTGAAACAAAGCACGGCGACGGCAAAGGGGCCGCAGAAGGAAAAAAAATATCTGGACACAGGAGTGCACTGTATACGGGCATCTTCTTCCCCATCCTTTTATCCTCCACGCTTGTTCTATTCGTCATGGCATGAGCACGAGCCCTACCACAACCTTATCAAAAGAAAACGTCAACACCACCACCACCACCCACTTGACTTTGACCGTAGACTCGCTGACATCACCCCCACCATTCTTAAGGCCCCCAATCCCACTTCCCCCCGTCCCCAACAGCTCCTCATCCCTCGCCAATCGCCATGGAAGCGGCCGTCGCCGGACAGCAGGCGAGGCGGCGGATCCGGCCGCTGGAGCCACTCGTGATGGCCGCGGCACCGCCGACGCCGGCCGCGTTCCGATGCCCTATCTCTCTGGAGGTGATGCGGTCGCCGGTGAGCCTCCCCACCGGCGCCACGTACGACCGGGCGTCCATACAACGGTGGCTTGACTCCGGCCACCGCACGTGCCCCGCCACGCAGCTGCCGCTGGCGTCCACCGACCTGGTCCCTAACCTGCTCCTGCGCCGCCTCATCCAGCTGCACGCCGCCACGCTGCCACCGTCGCCATCGCCGGAGGAGGTGCTCTCTCAGCTCGCCGCGGCGGACGGGGAGCCCGCCGCTGCGGAGAAGGCCGTGCGCTCGCTGGCCGCCAAGATCGCGCCGGAGAAAGGGAAGCAGGCCTCCGTCGCGGCCGCAGTTGCCGCTGATCTTGATTCCGCCGTGCCTGCCCTCCTCTCCTTTGCGAAGGGCGGGGCAGGCGCCAGCGCGCGCGTCGACGCTGTGAGGATCCTGGCTACCGTGGCGCTGGAGCTTGTCCCTTACCTCACCGGGGACGGCACGGAGAAGCGCGGAAGGGTCAAGATGGCTGTGGAGGCCTTGTCTGCCGTCTTGTCCGCCGACGGGGTTGCTGAAGAGGCCAAGGAAGGCCTTATCGCCGCCCTCGTGGGCAGCGATCTGAGCTGCGTTGTGACGACTCTGCTCGCCACGGGGGCCAACGGCGTCGTTGTTCTTGAGGCGATCCTGATGTCGCCCGTGCCGGACGCCGACGTCAAGACCGCCATCGCCGACAGATCGGAGATATTCCAGGATCTGGTGAGGATCCTCAAGGACGCCGCGTCGCCGGCGGCTATCAGGTGCATGGCCGCGGCTGTGCAGGTACGCGGGCGGCCCGCCCGGGCTTCTATGGTCCGGGCCGGCGCCGTCCCCGCGCTCGCGCTGGCCGTCGCGGCCGCGCCTACGGCCGCGGCGGAGTCCGCGCTGGGGCTATTAGTAGAGGCCGCACGCTGCAGCGACGGTAAAGCAGCCATCACCGCCGACGCCGCGGAGGTGGCGGCAGCCGTGATGGGGAGGATGATACGGGTCGGGCCAGCGGGACGCGAGGCCGCCGTGGCGGTGCTGTGGCTGGCCTGCTGCGCGGGCGGCGGGGAGCGGAGGATGCGGGAGGCAGTAGCAGCCGCGCCGGAGGCGGTGGGGAAGCTGCTCGTGGTTATGCAGGGGGACTGCTCGCCGACGACGACGCGGATGGCCGGCGAGCTGCTGCGAGCGGTGAGGCTGGAGCAGGAAAGGAAGGGCTTGGCCACCGCCTACGACAGCCGCACCATCCATGTCATGCCCTACTGAAGCTAGCGACGACCTCGCCTTGTACTTAGCATACAACTTATCGTGTTAACCCCTTGTGATAATGGCAGGATAACATCACAATTTGGGGCGTACTAAGCGTAGTACAATGTATGGGATCGTCGATCTGCTTGCAAATAGTATGCTTCTTCCATTGGAGAAATCGCTGTGAAATCTCGAATAACAAGAAGTATTTGATCGCACATACGTGCCGAACTTTGGCACCGCCCTGATTGGAGATGCGGGAAGGAAGTCAAAACGGCGACAAAGTAGTATTATTTGCACATGTGACTGTAGTTTGTACTGGACCACTGGAGCAGTAGATGGCTACCTCTTGTTCCCTTCTGAAACGGTCGTGCTGCTCATTTTAGATGCTTTATGGGACAGTTTGCTTTCAACTTCAATCAACTGACTGTCCAAATCAATGGAATCTAGTGCGGGCTGTGAAGCTTTTGTGAATAAATATTACTAGTATTAAGATAGGAGGTTTATCGCATGATGTTATACTCATCGGCTGCCATAGGCAATCCGGCAAAGATACATCACGCATGATTGGATGACAGGAAGCTATTCGTCGTGCGTTTCCCTATTTGTTGTGTGTAGTGATCCCCTCCAGATCACGGGATTTTTGCGGCAGTACCAAGTTGTTGATGACTTCAAACGCAGCTGAGCACTCGGTTTGAGCTGAGAACGATTTGTCAATTCGAGAACCCGGTCAAACTTTCTTCAAGGGTGTTGACGGCCGTTTTGAGGAGTATATTTCGAGTCCGAGTTGATCTGGTGACCACTCTGGTCAGATCCGATATGTTGTTCTGTTCTGAATCGTCTTCCATCCCACGAACAAAAAGGCTTCCCCTTGTAGTACCAAAACGCCTGTAATTTTGTGCGTTTCGCCAGGTTTAGAGCTGCATTGTGTTCCTTCGCTGCCGTTGTCGCAAAAGGGAAGCAGGATGGGGCCACCTAATCCCCGGCCTCCCTTCGATTTCGATCTAAACGACCTGCCGCCTGTTGACGATGGTGGCATGGGCGATGCCTTGATGGCGCGTGAAACCTCTTCGCCGCCTCCGGACTATCAAGGCACGGCCCATGCCCCGACGGCGTGTGAACCATCGCCGCCTCCTCCGGACGATGACGGCACGGTCCATGCCTGGACGGCGCGTGAACCCTCGCCGCCGGCTTCGTTGTCTCCGTCATCGCCGGTGTTAGACCTCGAGATCGAGGGCCCTCTGTCTTCTCTGGACGACATTGAGGATGACGTCGACCCACAGTCGCATATGTTGTACGAGTCCGATGGCGGGCGTTCGCTCGGGCCAGCTCACACCCCGGAGAAGATGACACGGGGTTGTTCTCCTGCATACCACGCCGCCATCCAAGCCCATGACACCTCCAATGATTACCGTGGCAGCTACGATAAGGATATGCCAGATAGTCCTTCAGTGGGAACCGCCGTGCCGCACCATCTTACACGAAAGGAGCAGGCGAAACCAATCAAACCATGCACCGGCGACGCGCGGCCAGAAAGGGCCTCGGAAGCACCGGTCGCGGCGGCCACCAGGCGTCAAGGGTATCACGGTCATGATCACAGGAGGCAGGTGTATCGCGTTAACGGAAGGCCATAGGATAAATATCACGGTGATGAGCCTCATGGCTACGCAACGCCAAAATCCCCAGTGCTGCAGTGCAGCAGGGCTTCTGGCAATTCTCTGAACTACAGGGCAGGGAGGATTCGTACTGTGGTCGGCATATTCTGGCTTCGGCACAGGAACCACCCAACGATGGGTATCAATACAGGGAGCCACCTCGCGGGCACTTCCCCGTTCAGCTGTACCACCCGTACGATCTAAACTTACAGCACAATGCTTTTGGATTGAGAGTATCTCTTAGATTCAGGTCCAAATTTTATGGTCTTTTAGGGTAATTGAGAGAGTGGGAAAGGTGGCATATCGATTCATCCTGCATTCCATTATAAGCCAATTAAAGAAGCATTTGGGGACGCATGCAGTACCACTGGCAGGATTACCACTTGTGAGTGAAAGCGGTCAAATAAAAAATGAACTAATTCACGTGTTGGACCGAAGAATCATTCCTAGAAGAGGAATTTCTGTTGCTCAATTGTTAATGCAGTGGCTTAATTTAGCTCCTACAGATGTTACATGGGAAGATTCAACTTTCATTTAGAGTATCTTTCCAGAATTTGTTCCATGAGGACAAGGAGCAAGTTGAGCAGGAGGAGGTTGTCAGGGCCCTCTTAGTGCTGAAAGGAAAGATTCAGAGTTTTGAGCTGTGCAGAGCATTGGAGGGAAGTCGGCAATGGAAGTAATGATTCGGCGATTTCAGTTAGAAGAGGATGAACGGCTTGGATCAACAATCAGAGATCTTGAGTAGGATCGAACGGTGCGGGAATAGATTAGTAATCATTGTGTGTTAGTGTGTTACTATTTAGATTATTTTCGGTAATAGGATTGTTCACTGAATGTAAAAACAGTGCTTTTACTTTCAGTCTTTACTCTTACTGCATGTTTCACTCGGATGTAAAAGACAGATGCTTTAAACTTTAAAGCGTAAGATTGTCTGGGAAATAGAATCAGAATGATTCTCCATGTATCCTCTTACGTAGAGTAAAGTAGCTTAGCCTAGAACCCTAAGCCTCTCTGTTTTTCACGAATCTACACAATTTCTTTGTCGGATTTGATTTCGCTGATAGCCGGATCTGACAGAGGGCCTGTTCGTAGCCCGTCAATATGACGGAGATCTGTATAAGCGAATCAGCCCCACTTCACTTTCTTTATCATATGTTATTTTGGTTATAGGCCCGGCCGGTCACCTTATGCTGTTATGCAATGAAACATCTGGTAATTTCTACTCCCTCTATTCTTGAGTAGATAACATTTTAAGATTTTGCACTTCAACCAAGATAAGTGTACAAAAGACCAAATTACCCTTTCTTTTATTAATCTACTTACTACTATTGAATAGTGTGTATTACTCTAGTCCATAGCATTAAATTATCTTGAAAATAGCCAAAAAGAAGGGGTATATAAGGAAAAGAGTGAAAAGTCATCTCGAAATTGTAGAATGAAATGTATTTAGGAACAAAATTTAAAAGCTATAATGACATGTATTCAAAAACGGAGGAAGTATTAAATAATAGATTGATCGCCATAGATTAATACCAGTGC
Source organism: Rhipidocladum racemiflorum (assembly GCA_036346355.1). Lineage (NCBI taxonomy): Eukaryota > Viridiplantae > Streptophyta > Magnoliopsida > Poales > Poaceae > Rhipidocladum > Rhipidocladum racemiflorum. Next base: position 10,210,750 of record CM070578.1, on the reverse strand, counting down.
CAATCAAGAATATTAAAAATATTTAAATAACAATCACATAATAGATAAACACAAGATATAGATGATTTCAATTTTTTTATTTTTATTAATTGTAGATTGATTTTTTTGCAAAATGAGGTGTTATATTTATGCCTATAACCCCACCCTGGTAATTTTAGAATTCGTCCACTAAGAGTCCGAATGTATCTCAATAACCAAGAGTCCACATTGAACAAGGCTTGTGTTTCCGTTCGGGCCACGCCTCAGCAAAGCCTATGCCTTGTGATCAATGCGGCCCAGCCGAGCCACACGCGTGATATCTCAACTTGCCCGCCTCGCACCGTGGGCCGGCCCTTGCTCACCACACGTCTTGGTTGGATGCCGCATGCGTGCTGGTCCTGCTGCCAACGAATAGAATAGAACAAAATCATTGGGCTCGCCGGACGGAACTACCATGCTTACAGCGCTATCTCGGCGGAGTTGTGTCACGCGACGCGAGCACGACAAAGCTTCCCAACCGTCGTCGGCCGCCTGGACTCAGGACCAGCAAGTGCCAAAAAGCCTAGAGCATGTACAACGAATCCCCCACCTCATCACGTCGGTCAGGACATGAATTTCGTTTGGTTACTTGGGTACACGGGGAGTGGCGCCGCCACTGTTACCATCGCTTGTCCAAGGACGCGCGGGCGCGGCCATCCATCATCCATGCATGTGGGCGCGTTGATGCACCGGCGGCCTCACCATCCAGCAGTGGTACCAACCCCTCACCCCCCCCCCCCCCCGGCGGTGCGACCGGGCGCTACCAACCCGTGGCCCCGGCCGGCCGGGCCGCGGGCCTCCCCACCAACCGTGCCGACGAGCGCTCGCCAGCGCACATGGCGGCCGCCGATTCGCTGACCGCTCGTGCATTATTCGCGCGCGCTACAAACACGGTGATGGGCCGATGGCCCTCGTATCAGCTAAACTGGCTGGCACGCTCCTCAGAAAGCTAGGTGGTGTGCGTGACGAACGAAACCATGTCGCGCGAACGTACTGCCGAGTCTCGATCATGCGGAAGCGATCGTCAACGCTGTGTTTAATAGTGTTTTTTTTCTGTAAGCTTGATTGCTTCTCAAGGAAGAGGCCTCATAAGATCTAGGTCACGTCGTTGTCTGGGATGTGAACCCGGAAATTCATTGGTGTGACGTGTAGACCTGGGCATCTGGGCCGTGCTCACGTGGGCCGGCCCGAAGCACGGCAGCCCAGCCCGGAACGAAGCCCAGCACGGCACGGGTTGGGCCGTGCCGTCTGACGTTCTTGTGCACCGGGCCGTCGGGCAGCGAGAGGCACGACGACGGCGCGGCACGCAAGACGCCGATTTGGGCGATGCCGTGCCGGCCGGCCAGCGGCGGACGGCCGCCTTGATCCCTCCGTCGCCGCTGATGTGTCCTCGAGCTCGCCGTGGAGGAGCGATGGAGGAGAGGAGCCGCCTGGCGCCGCGCCGCGCCTCGGCCACCGTGGAGAGGAGCCCGCACCACCTCGGCTCGGCGTGGAGGAGGCGTGCCGCCGAACGCGCCGCCCATCGCCGCCGTGCCGTACTCGCAGGAAGCTTCGGCGCGGAATGGAAGGAGGCGGCAGATGGCCGGCAGCCGGGTGGCCGACGGATCGCCAGAGGTCGGTCGTGAGGCGTGCTCGATCATTTCTCTTTTGCTTTTGCTTTTGCTTTCTAGCGATTCAACTATTCAACCGATTTTGATTTCTAGCAGTTCAACCATTTTTGCTTTGCTTTCTTGTGCGATTGGTACTTGTGCCTTGTCGATTGTAACTTGCGCCCAAAGCCCCAGACGAGGCGATCACTCATAATGAATGCTTGGCCATTGCAAAATCGAAGGGATTAGGAGCCGAATTAGTTGTTGCTTCAATTTGACATCATATTGGATTTGAATCAGGAAATCCTATGTATTATTCTGCGTGTGATTTTAAAATTTTGATGTGCGTCTTTAGGTTCTTTTCTCTTATCGTAATAGTGTAAATGGTAGATGCAGTGCGGCAGACGGCAAGACGAAGTATAAATGGTAGGGCTTGGGCTCGGCAAAGCGGTGGCGCAAGACGGCGACGGCCGCGATGGCGGCGTGTACGACTGATTCGGCCGGCACGATGGGCGGCGGCCGGACGCGGCTGCGACACGACGCCGCCTCTAGTGACGTGCATCGAATTGCATTTACATTCTTCCCAGATGTAGTAGCATCGGTACCTTCTTGTTAGAATTTTGAATCTATATTAGCCATAGATTTGGATCATCAACCGGTGGACGGTCCAACTGGTATGGTACCTCAGTCTAGAGGTGGGCATTGGGCCGGGCTTTTTTGGGCCGGCCCGAAGCACGATGGTATGGCACGGTGCAAAGCACGGCACGGCAAGACGATTTGCCGGCGGCCGCAAGACGTTAATCAGAGTACTGCCGCGTGCCCGAATCGAGCACGACGGGCGACGACAAGACGATTTAGCTTTGCGCCGCAGACGGCACGAACGGCACGAAATCACGGATTAAGGCTTAAAAGTTGGCGGATATTGTTGATTCAGGCATCTTCAAGCATTGCATTTATGTTTGACATTTTGTTGATGTGATTAGTCTCTTATGTAATTAAAATAGGTAGTTTAGTAGTAGTGATTTGTTTTATTTCTTTGTTCGTCATAATAGTAAAAATGGGTCGGGCTTGGCCAAGACAAGACGGCAGCACGGCGCAAATGGGCGGGCTTGGGCTCGCCAAAAGTGAGTCGGGCCACGCGGCCCAAGACGGCACGCGATGGGCCGTCGTGGCACTAAGACGGTTTCGCCCGGCACGATGGGCGGGCCGGGCGCCGGAGACGCGACGACGCCCACCTCTACCTCAGTCTAAGCCACACTAACTACATGCTAGATGGCTTTATTGTGGATTTTTTTCTGGCATTATTGACGAACCTCAACTTGTAGGTCGTGTTTGGAAGCGTGAGAATTCTTCACCAATTTCACAGGATGTATTGCAGCACTCCTTTGATTTTTTTTTTTTTACCAAAACTGTCACGTCATGCAAATTCGACAAAATAATATTGACCGTACTAAGAACCTGTTTTTGCTCGACGACAAGCCATGTGTGATCTATCCATCGAACAAAACTGTGGTGATTGGCATCGACGGTCAATCCGTCAGGTCACCTAAAACACTGCAGCTGACGCCAACATCTACAGATCCATGCAAAGTCTAATCGGCACCCCGGCCCGAAGGTCCCTATTCTGTTGCTCCATCGCGTAGCTAGTGCATGCCTAGTGGACAGAGTTCACCTTCGCTTTCTCAAGGACTACGCGTCTACGTAGACGCATGCAGAGACTAGCTAGCCAATTCGGCTCGAGTTCACCAGCCGTTGGCTCGTTCGATCGGTACGAGCTAGCGCATGAATGCGGTCACATACAGCGGCTTGCATGCCGTGCTCGCGGAGTCGCGGTGCTGTTCGTTCCGACGAATGGGCGCGCGTGTGCACGTATAGAGTACGGCGTCGGCAACAGTCCAACGCATGCATGGCTTGCGCGCGCGATCGATCGATCAGATCTCCCAGCGCGCAACCCTGTCCTTGGCTGCCAGGCCAGTTTCTTCCTTGGCGCGCTGATTGGTTGTCCTCTGCCGCGCGGTTGTTCGTGCCATTTATGCGCGCGCGGCAGCATCAGCAGAGGCGTGCTGGTTAAGCGATCAGACGAGCGTTTGCAGCGCGTCCGGCCGGCCCCAGGCGCGCGAGACAATTAGTGTCAGCCTACGCGCCATAGCTGGGGGTGCACATGAGCTAGCTAGCTTTGGCGCCATCGCTCTGCAGTTGAAGCCGGAATTGTTATATCAAGTATCAAGTACAGTAACAAAACCCACTAACCACTTTATCTTTCATCTATATCATTTAGAGTAAACATTAAAGTCAGCTTGTACAATAGTTATCTTCAAAATTTGGCTCTATATGCTGTGCAATAACTATATCTTTTCTCTGTACATAACTAATCTACCTATATTCTTGTGCAATGCTTGCTACTAAATAAGAGCTAAGAGCCAGCTCTCTTCTCTCTCCTCTTCTCTTACTCTTTCACATATGAAAAAACCGATATATATATATATATATATATATATATATAATAATAATAATAATAATAATAATAATAATAATAAGCTAAGAAGATGTACAATATTGTACATGTCCTTATATATGTTCACTAACTTGATTCCTGCTTTAACTAAATGGAAGATGAGTAGTATTAGCTAGTCTTGATGATGGTGTTCGGCTAGTTAAGCTTGGCTAGCTAGCTCTGGGTTGGGCCCTCTGCTGGCTGCGTTTCTTGGACAGATTAATTAAGTTGTGTTGCGTGTGGAGGGGGATAACAGTGATCAACTGCATTTCTTGTATGACTTGCTAACTAGTAGCTATTAATGCAAATGCAAGAATTAATATTGTAAGAATATCCCGATACTATCGTTCAAGGATATTATTCAATCCAAGCTCGGAATGTGGAAACAAGTTACCTATCGTGTTTGACGATATCATGTGTAAGAATATCCTATCGTCACACATACAATGATACCAGGACATGGACTTTAGCTTAAACTTGGACGCCAGTGACTTGGGGAGCCCGGGAACCCTTCTGATCCATGGGATCACGCCCTCATCACTTCCAAGCCGTTGAATCTTGATGTTCGCATGCGAGGATCGATGTATACATGAGTTAATTTCTCCATCGTTTAGAGATCACCCATACAAGGAACGAGTTGTCACCCACGAGCTTCCTCGCCTGCATGCACCCCATAGTTCATTCCCATCCCATTCCTCAAGTTCTCCTTCCCCTTCACCATAACCACCGGTCAAGGTCTGATGCAGTTATTGTGGAGATTGTAACTTAAACAGTTCCTACAGGTGAGGACTGTCGGATCGAGGTATCGGACGGTTCAGATCGGCTAAAAACGAAATGAACAGTGTTTTGCTATAGACTATAGTACCATAAACAGTATTTTCTGCACAGTAAAAAAATCTGCACAATATTTTTAGCTGATCTGGACCATCTATTTTTAATCGAACGGTCGTACATGAATTGTTTAAGTTGCAGCCCTTATATGATTGCATGGATCCCGATTGATAACCACCTCAGCACCCCACCGCCACCTCAGGGTTCTCCTTCCCCTTATCGCGTGTGCGGTTTCCCGTGAGGGGTCCAGAGCCTTGTGGGCGAGGGACACCATCACACCAGCAACCTCGCGCACGGCGCACCTGTGAGTGAATGTGTGTGAATTTGACATGTGAATGTCCAAATCGAGTAGTTCAAAGTTGATTTTGTTTGGAGTTGAAAGCTGCCAGATCAAGTTGAAAGTTCTTCTGCTTTGAAATTTGTCAAATCGAGTTGAAAGATCGATGTGAATCAAATTGATGGTTTTAATTCGAAATCAAGATAAAGTTTTTGAATTGAGTTGAAAGTTTTCATCGTAATGGGGGTAGAATGTTTTTTTAATCCAATTGAATGTTTTTGGATCGAATTGAAAGCCTTTCGAATCCCAGTTGAAGAAGTGCATATGTGAGTTGCCCTCCTCACGGACGCTCATAGGATAGTTGTTCTCAAGTCTTAAGTCTCAACAATATGAATTCTCAAAAGCTGATATCAATCTGACATAGATTTCTCCGAAGCCTTTATGCGTGCATTTGTAATAGTTTTGTTTTTTTTTCTTGTAACGGGGACGCTTCCCAACTTTTTTTTTAAAAAAAAAAACTTTTGTACATCATATATATCCTTTTTAATACTCCCTTTTTCATTTTTAGATGTCCTTTTACAATGTGTGCAACTAAACTTTTAGATCTTTGAGCACTAATATACACAAAAATATTTGAGAGGTGCTTTTGTGCTTTTATTTTTTAAAAACTGCATAAATATTAACCCTACTCAAAATACTTTGGTTTGTCACATGAATCAAAATGATATTAATATAATTTGTCGCGAAAAATACTTACATATCATTATTTTTAGTGATTTTATTAGCAAATAATTAGAAAAACAGCGCAAAAGTGTGTAATAACTTCAGGTAAAAAATAAAACTAAGCGTCGACGTCTTTGCAACTATTCAATGGGTTCATTGGGTTGTCTACCCATGTTGCAAATTTAGTGCTTGACTTTTACTTGATCTGTGTGGTACGTATGTTTGGAAATTTCACATGCATGCTAGATAGTAGCAAACTATGGCGCATGCATGGCGCGCTTCGCTGCGCCTGCGTTGAGGATGCATGTCAGGGTGATTAACTGCATGAGATATTGTAAATGGGGAAACATGCGTATATATTATACCATATACCGCTGATTGTATCGTTGATGATCAAGCACAAGCAAACGTAGGGCAGGATCATATATAAATTGTATCGTTGATGATTGTATTGTTTTTAGGCTTGTTTATGATGTTTTTTATTCTGGGTCTACTCTGCATCCGTGTAGCTCAGTGTGGAACGGGGATGTAGGGGGGCGTCGTTTGGATTGGATCATGAGCGATTGATATATGTTCACAATTACCAGCTAAATTAAAGCACGTGGTTTGCATAAGCAATATTTAATATTTTGTTTGCATGGCGCATAAAGAGGCAGTAGATTTGGATGAATGAATCAAGGCGCACACCAATATTAGGCAATCCTACATAAACCCAAACGGTGGCATCCACAGATATTATGCATTTCCCATTAGGCAAAATATCACATAAACTAATGGCAACATACGTAAAAATTATGCATCTCCTATTGGGCCATTACGCAATCTTGCATAAAATAAACCGGCAGCATCCACCAAAATTATGCATCTCCTACGTGATACATATAAAGGCTAACAAAAAGAGGCTATGGTTGCAAGTTTTTACAACATTGATACCATGACTATGAAAATAAGCAATTGATATACATGCTAATGCCAGAACATACAAAAGTAGATATCATTCATCGAAGAAGATCACAGTTTTCAATTATCATTCCAGTGAACAACAAAATACAGATTGGTCAAACCAATATACCAACAACGTCAGGAGTCACATAGGCGAAGTCACCAAGTTGTGTGTGTGCAAAAATCTTGGAACAAAAAAAATGTAAAGATAGTGGGAGAAAGTGACATAGAAAATAAAACCATCTTAGTATACATAGTACTGTAACAATCTCCACCGTCCCTGCCAGAGCCCACACTGATGCTCACCTTTATATCGTCGCCGTTAGGCTCCCGCCTTGCAGGGAACTGATGAGGAACATGCAAGCAGTACTGGAGTAGAGTGCAGGGAACAGTGGCGGACAAGATGCGAGAGGAAAGTGGGGCGGCGGTGTCGTTTGGGATGAAAGGGAAGAGACCAGGAGAAGGACGGTGCTTGTCTCGCCCGCGTCCTTTCCCCCGCCGGCGCTGCCATCACCGACTGGCGCCGCAACCCCTGCCGTCGCTATCCCCTTCCCTCCGACGTCGATCGCTGCAGCCCCTGTCGAGGGAACGGACGGCTCGTCGTCGAACTGGGGCGGGCGATGGCGTAAGCGGAGGAGGCAAGCACGAGGGCAGCTCACCAACGGCACTATCAATTCAAGCGGGGAAGAAGACGGCGAATTGGCGATGTGGGCTCCTCGAGTCGAGGTGGCCTTAGGTTTCTGTACATTCGCGCCTCAACAGAGCTCGACCGTTCATTCGCGATCCTACGGCTGGGCAAGCTCCCAAGCTCAAGGCCCAGAGCCGGCCCAACAAACTAAGGAGACCCGCCACAAAGCAGAGCAGTGACCAGCCCACGCGGCCGAAGGACCGGCTGACCGTGCGAATGCTCCCGTGGCTGCGCGGACGACACGAACGGTGACAGACACGCGGGGCGCTGCGATTGCAGGACTTTCCGTACGGCAACGGCCTACGCTGGCCGGCCATCCTCAGGCGCCTTATACAGAAGCAATCTATTGCCCTAATCAGATCCATGGTAATCGTATCCGTACCACTCTCGACCAATCTCTGCTCATGAAAAGGACTCCCCTGTCCTAGGCCCAATGGCACGATCAGATCTACGACATGACAGAATCGTCGAAACATTGGCGTTACGTACTCGGCTGCGGGATACGGAGCTTCTTCCATTGTTAACCGCTTGTGGATTCTTGATGTAAAAAGCATATACTTTTGGATTCCACGATAGTTACGTACGTAGAACATTTTTTTTATAGAAAAATCCTCTTATTTATATTACAAACAAGTGCTTCCTCTGTTGATAAAATATAAGATGTATTTTGACTTTGCATAATGATTAAAGTTTTGATGAAATTGAGAAAGATACGAGAGAAAATAAATTATATATCCCTCTTAATTATCTTAGAAGATGAGAGATATTATTTTTTATGGACGGTAATGAATAAATGCATATGATTGAGACAGACTAAATAGAGGTATAGTAGAAAAGTATTATTAAATCTATATACATAACCTTATATTTCTAAATAAGATTATTTCTATAGAGTAGTATATCTGTATATGTAGTGCTCAAAGAGGGGTAAGAAAAAAGAAAGGAGGAAAGAGAAGCCTTTGCTGCGGCATGGCAGTAAATAGATCAAACAGGTGAGGCCCACAAAGCCTGAACAGTGAAAGGGCCCATCCCCATCCATCAAGCCCACATGCACGTGGTTGCGGCAACGAATCAGTGCCCCGGGCGGGCCCACCGTGACCGACCCCCCGGACCACATCGCGAACGGTTGGATCGCATGAGGAGCAGAGCAGCCGTGGCTGTCCGGTAAGTACTCGTATTTCAGTGGTGCAATTGTGCAACACAGTCGCACAGTAGAGCAGACGTTGATGCGCCCCGGATCCTGGCAGGGAGAGGTCGGTCGTGCAGATGCTAGATCCAATCCACCTCGATCAAACAATGGAACTTGTTATTGATCACCGATTTGGGATGGTTAGTTCATGTAGACCAAACGGTACTGAAGCAGAATTGCAGAAATAACACTGCATCGATTAGGACAGTATAACAATCTCTCTTTGAAAAGAAGACAATAATGCTATTTTGCACAACTGTGCCAACCGATCTGCCGGTTGTTGCCAAAACATGTTGTGGCTAAAACAAAATGGTTAACGTTTGAACCAAAAAGAGGCAAGACAAGGGAATTAATTCTCATTAGAGAAGAGGCTAGAATATCCGCAAAGCAACAAGAAGCAGCCAGTTGAACCGACGGAGATCACAGCCCTAGCGCTCATCCGGAAGCTAGGTCGCTGTTCCCTCTCCTCCATTCGATCGTCGATCCGAAAACGCTTGAGCGCACAGCCAAGTCAAACAGCTCGATCGGTGGCCGTTGGTTTACCTGAACTGCGCGGCCGGTTGCATGGTCCAGGACTGTCCGACGCAGCGCTGCCCATGTGAGGCGTGGCTTTCCATTGCCATCGATCGCTCTCCCCGAATTCAATGTATCCACCCATGGCACGTCGATCTTTCCGCGAGCCGGGACCGTACCGTAGCGTGGCCATTGATCGAGGAAGCATTTCACCGGGGATACAAGTCTACAAGACGCCGTAATCTGTAATAACTCGCAGCGTGTCGCGACCCGCGAGTCGCACGCGCGGTCGACGGACAACGTACGCCGCGGGCGCGCGGAGCCGTGCCGGGCGCCACCATTGATTGTATGGGCCGGTCCAGCTTGTTGGCCCTGTGCGTGGCGAACGCCGCCGCCATCGTCGTCGTCGTCTTCGCGCGCGCGGTCAGGTTGGTTGCCGGGCTGGCGCGGACGTACGCGTACTTGGCCTCCGCTTCGGTGCCCCTGTTTGTTTGATGGATAGGTGGGTCATCCGCTGCACTGTGCAGTAGGTCGGCATGTCCTATGCGAGAGGGAGGCCCCGTCGATTGGTGGCTGGGCCCGGCCGTACATGAACCAGCTAGCCCTTATGATTGATCGATCAATCGATCGATCTTGCCATGCACACCGGTAATTTTGTTTCCAGATTCACGTTCTGACTTCTACCATGCAAGTTGAAACAATAGCAGGGCTAGGTCTAACACCATGCAATGCGAAAAGAAGCCATTTATCACATAGAGCTGGAGCGATGGAGCTATCAAGGAATGTTGGATTGAAACGATGGGCGATCCACGAGGGAAGCAGGCTGGCTAAGAGCCGTGCATCCCAATGCTTAACCGTGTAGGGTTCACGCACCATTCTCCATCTTGTTTCCCGTGCAGTCCAAAGTTCCAAACGAATTCGGTTCCGCGATCTCCAAAGTTCCAAAGTTCCAAACGAGCGAACCAGAGCAAAACGGCCAAAAATACGTAGGCGCGATCCCGACTCCCGAGGCACCAGCTTCTAGTTCTAGCGCGCGCTCCCCACCAATCCGGTTCACGTGGAAGGCAGCACCACCTAAAGTCTATAGCCCGGATCACGCGATGCCTCATGCGGGCCAGATCCCGGCACGGCACAGGCTCGTTGGCCCGTGCCTAAACTCTCATGCTTTGGCGTGCTGATCGTGCAGTATCAGCCCGACTCGCATTCGACGAGTCTAAGCATAGTTTATTTGTGATTCGTGCTATGTTGGTATAGATCTGGCCTATTTGCACTATTACGACAAGAGAAAAAGGAGCGGAGACGCATAGGGCTAACAAAAACTTTACACCCTAGAGTGAGGTACCCTTAGTAAGGAAAAGAGTACAATAATTGCGTACATATACATAGACTAATCGAGGTTGAGGTGGTCAAAGTTGGCTAACGCCTCCGCGATCTCCAGATCCTTGTCTCATGTTGTGTTCTCTCATCTGCACACTCCAAGCCTTTGAGGCATGTGATTGCCTTAACCACCTATGACGTGAAAAAAGACCCCCTTGGCTCGAGTATTCTCCCAACTGAATTGAAAGTGGCTTCCGACGAGACAGTGGACACCGGAACCACGAATTCATTCTATGCAAATTACGATAGCACATGGTAAATTAGTTGGTGATTTTTCCACCACAAGAGCATGTCAAGATAGTAGTTGATATCTATTTATGGATTTCATTGTGACCTGCTCGGCACATCGAAAGAACTATGCGCGCTTGACTTTTAGCTTCTTCCATGTGGATGAAGCGATCGAGATACTTCTTCTTGCTTCTTGTGCTGACGAGGCACCTCTTGTTTCACTTCTGCTACCTCAGAAAAATCAAGATCTAATGCATCGGGGTTCGGTGCGGGGCTCGCCCCCTCGGGAATATAAGAGACATCCTTGTAGCCCTGTGTATCATCCATATGACGATCATCTATGTCATAGTCTCATGTTCGAGGAGAGTAGGCACGGATCTTGATCCCGACGAGGGGGCTAGGAGAGTGAGGGCGTGCTCCCCTTCTCTTGCTCTTGCCAAATATGTTGTTTCATGTCAGGGGAGCAAAGAGAGAGCAAACTTAGAGCAACCAAAGAGAACAAACTTAGGAGAGAACAGAAAGAGCACGGAGAGAGCAAACTCAAGAATCGTGTGCTGAAGAAACGAAACCCTGAAGGAGGTTTTATAGCGAGCAAACTCAGGTAGAGATGGCAACAGGGACCCAAACTCGAAATTCAAGGGGTATTTACTCCATTAGAGACCGGGTATGAACCATTTTTTATAACAACGGGTCTATTAATGGGCAAAAGTTACTACCCAGCGGGTCTGGTCCACTAGCGATCTGGCCCAACTATGCAGCCCAGCCGATGAGCCCATCACAATCTCTAAACCCTAACTGTCTTGTAAGATATGCTGCCTAAGATCTAACTGTGCACTCTAGTATAATGTTTAAATTTTAATACGGATATCCATTGCATTTTCATTGAATTGTCTTATAAGATATGTTGTTGCTGCCTACAAGGGTATTTGTCCATAATGCGGGTGCGGTTTACCAGCCGCGTCACCGTTACCTGCACGGGTACAAGTACGAGTAAATTTTGTACCCGCATGCGGGTATGGGTATTTTAGTGGGTGGATTTTACTAATCTCCACTCAGCAAAAAATATTGTTGCGTGCGGTGCTACAGTACGCAGCGGTGCTGTAGCAATACATCGCTACATACCGCTGCACCACCCCTTTTTTTGTATTTTCGCTGTGTGGGAGCGTTGCATTGCCACGTGTCACATTGTGACAAATGCAGTGTTTCCCGTTCGCTACATATATTTGCTAAAAAATGATAAAGACTGGTTCTTAAGAAAATTAGGAAGCTACAACAATGAAATATAGAATTTTTAAAACAATATTATTTCAATGAAAATTTACAGACAAAATACACCGGTTAAAAAAATAACAAAAATACACCTCTATAGCAATTTGAAATGATGACAGCCTCTCTATCGCCATTTGAAATAGCGACACTATCTGTCACTATTTTAAATGATGATAAAGAGACGTTTCTGTCGCCATTTGAAATGGTGGCAAAAGGGGAAACTAACGGTTAGCCTAAAAAACCTCACCGCATTGCGCATTGCCCTTTCGTCCCAACAAACCAAGAACCGAGAAAACGCAAAAGAAAAAGAAGAGAGGAGGAAGAGGGCAAGAAGAAGAAGGAGAGGAGGAAGAGGGGAAGAAAAAGAAGAGGGAGAGGAGGAGGGGAAGAGGAAGGGAGGAGGAAGAAGAAGAGGAGGGGAGGGGGAAGAAAAAGTTATGATTTTTGCAGGTAATTGTCTGTTCATTTGAATTAATACTTAGTGAGTAGATTAATTAGATTGTAGGTAATTAGCTACGTAAAGTAGCACTTGTTATTTAGATAGACGACTTAGTGACTAGATTAATTAGGTGTGTACAATAGCAATAGTTTTTTTTGATACATGATTTAGCGACCAGATTAATTAGCTGTGTAAAATAGTAATACTTTTTGTAGATACACGATTTAGCAATCAGATTGATTAGCTGTGTAAGTAGTTAGTTGTGTAGAATAGTAGGGATGAAAACGATAGGTACATAGCTGTTCCGTTTCTATATTTTTTACCGGTAACGAAAACGAAATCGGAAACATCGAAAATGGATATGGAAATGGATAGTGACGGAAACGGACGCGGAACGGATCAGAGCGGATACAGAAACGAAAAATTCCACAAGAACGTAGTACATGATCTATCCAAAGTTCCAAACAAAAAAGTGCATGAAATATGTTAATCCATCTGTTTGTGAACCCCAATTAACGTTTATCGCAATCCACTCACTGTGCCATCACCTCTGAAATAGAAGTTGCCACCAATTTGCTGGCCTTTAGACATAAGCCTTTCCTACAAAATATTTTTAAGAAGACAATAAGCCATCCTACATGCATGATGAGTTTAGACTCAACATAAATTATATACAAATGGCTTAGGACAAGTCTTGAAAAGACAGTAGATTAGTGGATTTGTTATACTATAACACGCAGTCACCTAAGGGAAGTCATAGGTAAAAAAAAGGCAAGTTGCATATTTGAACACCTCAATAGGAAATGAAAAGGTGAGGTGGGAATTCACACATAACAACCATAAAAGAAACAGACATGGGAGTTAATTTATATGTTTGAAGCATTTTGCCAACAAAAAGCCACAACTTGAAACAACATCGTGCCAAGCTGAGTAGCTAACCAAGACTTCCATCTAATATGCCAAAATATTTTTCTTTGACGCATGATTCCATACAGAAACATCATCCATACCTCCAAAACCACCATCTTTTCCCCATCTTGGCCCCACATTAAGCACAATTACATCAGCTTCATGCACATGTTTACCTCAAAGTATTTCCCCCATTCTTTATCCAAGTAGTGTCGATCCTTGAAGAACTATAGAAAAAATGGAAGGGCGAAAATCAAATGCATAACAAACAAATATAAACAAGGAGAAATTTAAGGAGTAAAAAGTATCAGCAATAGAAATTTGTAATACAATGCTGCTGCATATTTGATGAAGAAGTCCATAAACGATAAATTCACTGGATTGTCCAATATAATGTCTTATCAGTAAGAGTTTCCTTTTTCACAAACTGAAGTACTAAACCCACTATTGCTAGATACAACATAAATATAAGGAGTTAGCATCAGTGGAATACTGCAAACAAAAAAATGATTTTACATTTTTGGGTAGTATGAACTAGAGGTCTCTTTGAACTATGAAGAGTGCGCACTATCTGCTAGCATATACCGCTGGTAATGAAATGTAATTCAGGGACTTCCCTCATGCACATCCTTCCCAAAATGAGGGAATTCGTGGATCAAATTTAGCAAGACATAACTAAGCATTGCAGTTGCAACACAAACAGCTCTAGCTTCCAAATTCAACTATTTTTCCTTCATAAGTTAATGAAACTACTCCAAGAAAAGTGGGGAAAAGGGGTATATAATTGCAACCTTGTCCTCATGGCGCTTGTAGAATATGTGTTGTACTGACGTGAGATGTTTGCCAGGTGCCGTCAATGACGAAAGCGCTACCCATTTCGGTAACTCGTTCCACTTCGACGACACCGTTGTCGAAGATTGGTTGACTGACCCCCACCAGTAGTCGCCGGGTGTCATCCTTGGTCCGTCTCAGCACTCTGATGCTCCCGGACCGAGTCAGCCTTCGTAGGCCGCCTTTGCTACTCTGACAGCACCAGTACGGTCTGCTAGGAGTACTCATGGACTACCCCCCCAAACCAAATGACGTATTCATCTAGATATGTTTAGCGTCGTAGGCGGTCGGGGACCACACGAGGGGTCGCACCACGCAGGGGCACTAGCTAGTTTTTTTTTTCTTTCATACATGATGTACTAATCGGATATGATATGTTAGTGAAAATTTAGTTCGCTTTCTTTTGTTTTGATGATTTCTTTTCTGTTCGAGTTGTCTATTTTACTGTGATTTGACAACATGCAGACAATAGTTGTGTCCTACCGATTGAACAACACGCACCAACAGCTTTGCAGAGCGATTTGACAACACGTAGACAATAGTTGTCTCCTACCGATTGGACAACACGCACAACACCTTTGCAGAGCGATTTGACAACACTCTCCAACCAGCTTTGTCACACCAGGATGATAACACGCTGCAAGTAACATTTTTAGATAGATTTGACAACACTCTGCGCACCGTGGAGTGACAATACAATCTCTATTTCTCTCTTATCTAGAGTGAAGTGAAATGGCCTATAAATATCACTGATCACCCAAGCAACACTTTTTCACTACCCCAACCTCTACTACATTAAAATGACAGACAGATGAGGCACCTCAAGACGTGAGAGGGGTAGTTGGGGAAGAAAGGGTAATACCGCACGTTGAGTCACCGACCCTTCATGGTTTCGAGGTCGCAACCCTTCACTCGAGGCATGTGAAATCTACGGTCCCTACGACCACGATCCCCCTGCCCAGATATTCCCATTCGAATAAGGGACTACTACACCCCCAAAAATCCAATCATCGACGACCGACCACTCCACCCTGTGAAATAGCCGACATGTTAACATGACCTCAACACCATCATGCAGGTTTGTGATGAGATCAATTCCTGCCCAGGACATCGTTTCTACCGATGCCCTCTATTCATGGTAACCGGTACAACTCTTACATACCATAATGTAACATGCATCGCTATATGACATTTACTCTTACTTGCAGATCGAGGATCGCAAATTTACTGAATGGGTGGATGATCCTTATCCCATATATGCTACATGTTACATGGGCAGATCGATGATACACCTTGATGAAAAGGAAGAGGAACTCACTGAGATGAAAAACGAGAATGATCAGCTCCGCAGGCAGAACTTAGAACCCCATAACCAGAACGACGACCTACACCGTCAAAGGCTCAGGGAGAGGAGCAATGAGGAGGTCGTCCATGTCGGCAGCGACTACCACACTTATTGTTGCTGCGGCAATGCAAGCTGCGGCAATGCAAGCTGCAGTTGTGCTTGCCACTACCGTGACCAGCAGCCCCGTGCACGTCGTCCCGACAATCAATAC
Organism: Rhipidocladum racemiflorum; assembly: GCA_036346355.1. Classification (NCBI taxonomy): domain Eukaryota; kingdom Viridiplantae; phylum Streptophyta; class Magnoliopsida; order Poales; family Poaceae; genus Rhipidocladum; species Rhipidocladum racemiflorum. The sequence continues at coordinate 10,194,877 of CM070578.1, read as the reverse complement.
TTTTTTACAATTTCAGCATGACTTTTTTACAATTTCAAAAGCGCGCATGTATCTTAGCTGTAGTGTCTATTCATGGTTCCTCCATGTCATCGTGCCATGTCTCTTTGCACATTTTCGATGTCATGTTATTTCCATGATGTCATGCTAATGTACAATATTATCAATATCATGCTATGTATCCTTATATATTTATGCACGTTTCCTATATTTTCTTCATTATGCTATGCCATTTTTTTCTCTTCTCCTTTTCTTCCTCACTCTCTTCCTCTTTTTCTCCTTCTCTTCTTTTTCTTCCCTCTTCCCTCTCTTTCCTCTCCCCATTTTCTGTTTTGAGCTAGGGCTTCTCTGTCGCCAATTGAAATTGCGACAAAGAGGTATCGCTGTTTCAATTGGCGATAGTCTCTTTATAGCCATTTGAAATGACGATAGACTCCTTGTCGTTATTTCAAATGATGACAGAGAGTATGTCGCAATTTCAAATTGCTATAGAGAAGTATTTTTGTTATTTTTTTACTCGATCTATTATTTCTATCAATTTTTGTTAAAATGATATTATTTTTAAAGAATTCGTGGAATATTGCACCGCGTGTATCTACCCGCATATATGCGAGTATCTGATCTCTGTATCTTGACAAGATCTATGGCCGAAACATGGTACGCTTTTGCTTCTACCAAAGTCGCGAGATATTAAACCTTTGTGATCGTGACCTGACGCCTATCTTAGTGCTAATTAAATCTCCAGCTCAGGCTTTCTTTGAACGTGAACATTTTTCTAAATTCCAATTAATGAATCGCACTGTGGTTGTTATGGCGCCATTATGCGATATCAACACTACTGTATTCACTAAAGAGACTGCACAAACACTCGGTTGTTGGGGATGGTACTCTTGATTTGCCCTTTTTTTGGTTCTATATAACCACAAACCATGTTTTTTTTTTGTTCTATATAACCACAGACCATGCCACCCAGTCACAGCCTCCAAGTCTAGCCTGTCTAGCAACAACTTGGCCACATCTATGTACCACTCTATCGTTTCGAATAAACATCGACATGGTCTTCAAAACATAGCTTTGACCACTAATTTATATTATAATATATTTACAAAATTCAATAAAATCATAATATTATGAAAATACTTTTAGAGACAAAATCTATACAAATAATTTTTTATGTATTCAATAAATATTTAATAAGATATTGATAATTAAAATGTGGAAAGTTTAATTGCTATTATATCCCAAATAATAACTATTTATAATTAGAGGAGTACTAATTAACATAAACTCACATGCACATGCAGCGATGCACCATCACCAACCGAAGGAAACCCTTCTCACCCTGGCAGGCCTGGCTTGTCTTAGCTCCCCCCACATATATATACACCTACACTCCTCCCTCCTCCCGCAAATGAAGCTCTCACATCTGCAAGCTCCCAAATCCCGTCACATCACCGGCGTTCTTGCATTCGTTCAGGTCTCCTTGTTGATCGATCTCCTCCTCCGCTTCGATTTCCAACGTCGCCACAGATGCTGTCTTCTCACTGTGAGAACATGCTGACATACGCGGCGGCCGGACGGCGGGCGGTGCTGGTCGACCACCGGCGGTACCGGCCGAACGTCGAGATGGCGCCCAACTGCCCCCGGTGCGACTCGCCCAACACCAAGTTCTGCTACTACAACAACTACAGCCTCAGCCAGCCCCGGTACTTCTGCAAGGGCTGCCGACGGTACTGGACCAAAGGCGGATCCCTCCGAAACGTGCCCGTCGGCGGCGGGTGCCGCAAGAACCGGCGGGGCAAGTCAGCGCGGTCCATGGTCGACACGGTCACGGCGACCCGTAGTGCAGCGTTCTCTCACCGGTTCCACGGCCCGGTCCGGCCCGACCTGCTCCTGGAAGGCATGGTTGGCAACCCGGCCGACCTGGGCCAGCCGGCGTCGCCCGAGAAGCCCGCCGCCGCCGATGGCTCGACGATTGACCTGGCATTGCTGTACGCCAAGTTCTTGAATCAACAGCCTCTGGTCGAGCAGTGCGCCGTCGTGCCAGAATCGGTTGACACCATGAGTGGGTCAAGCGACATGAGCTCGAGCGCGCAGCCACCGGTCCGGTCCGGTCCGAGCCACGACGGGCTCGGCGAGCTGTGCGGACCGGCGAGCACAGAGGCCGGTGCAAGCATGTTGCAGTGCGCTGACGCGGGCGTACAGGCGCTTGGAGAGCTCAACTTCAGCGTGGATCAGAGCTGCTACGACTCGCTGGGGTTGCCAACGGACGGTGGCGACTTGATCCTGCCCTCGACGTGGGATCAGGAGGCCAAGTATGAGCCGTTCGATTCGCTTCCCGAGAACACCATGAGCCTCCAGCACGACGGCGTCACCGGCGGCGACGATGTTTGGAGCAGCGTGTTGGGCTGTTAAGGACGGGAGGCTGCTTTCTGCCGGCCTTAATTAATTTAAACTCCTCTTCCGTCGTTGATTTGCTGCCGCTGTTCTTGTGATTGTTTTATGTTCTTATTTTTTCCTCCTACTTTTGATCCTGTTCAGAGGTAATTTATATAGATATATATGTCTTCGAAACGGTGAGATCATGCACGCGAAGGAATCAAGGGTATACATGTGAGATAGAACAAAGTTAATGAAATAAAGTTTGATATCTTATTGAGTATATTTAACAGCGGAGTTTCCTTTTCATAACCGTCAGTTCAATTGTTCATAGTTCGTTCATTCAAAGTTCTTTCTCCTTGTCGATCAAATATTCATATGCAGAGTAGGTAAGAGATAGAACTCTACTCCATCTAAAAAAAGAGATAAAACTCTAACGAGCAGTGCTTATATGATTTCCCTTCTAAGAGCATCTTCAGCAAGAGTCCCTAAAATAAGGCTCCTATTTTGGATTTAGTGACTCCTCTTATTTTCTGCGACCCTGTTTTCAGAGCACAAGTCCAGCAACAACCCCTAAATCTCAGCCTCTATTTTACTTTTTCTCCTATTTTGACATATCAGCTATGTATAATCTTCATTTGACACCACTAAAATTCAATCAAAAATATTTGTAATACATAAAACATAAGCATATTAACATTTACAATTTAAAAACATGATATTCCAAATTTAAATTTAAAATTTTCAAAACATGATAAATAGATAAATAGAAACTCCGAACAATAAGTCAAACTACGAAGCGCTGTGAATTGGAACTCGGCGGGCGATCCCAAGGTGCGCGCGCGAGGAAACCGCCCGAATAGGGGTTGTGCTCGCGTCCGTGGGAATTGGGGCTAAGGAGTAAGGAGGCAAATTTAGGGGCCCCTAAAATGTCCGTAAGAATTGGGGCTGAGGAGGCAAATTTAGGGGCCTCCTAATTTTAGGGGCTTGAGTTGGGACCCTGCTGGATCTAATTTTTTTTACTACACTCCCTATTTTAAAGTTTAGGGGCTGGAGGCTTTGAGGTAATCTTATTCAGCATTTGTGGGCAATTCACAGCGCTTCGTAGTTTGATTCATTGTTCGGAGTTTCTATTTATCTATTTATCATGTTTTGAAAATTTTAAATTTAAATTTGAAATATCATGTTTTTAAATTGTAAATGTTAATATGCTTATGTTTTATGTATTACAAATATTTTTTTATTGAATTTTAGTAGTGTCAAATGAAGATTATACATAGCGGATATGTCAAAATAGGCGAAAAAGTAAAATAGGGGCTGTTAAAATAGGGACCCTGTTTTAGGGACCCTTGCTGGAGATGCTCTAATACAAGTTACACAAATCTTGAAGCAAGCGAACGGATAAATAATTATTATCTACCTTTCATTCATACTTTAAAAATTATTATCTACCTTTCATTCACACTTTAATATTTATATAATTTTTAAAAAGAAAAGCATAGAAGCACAACTCTAAAATCATCGCCACCAAATCTGTAGAACTTAGCATCTCCTACTCCTCATATAGGCCGACTGAACACTAGGCTGCGGTAACCGTAATGCATCAATTCTGGTAGTCGAGGGCTGCATGCACATGGGCTTCGATCAGACGGAGAGAATAAGCTGGCCCATGATCCAAAAAGCGCTAGTATCAAGTACACCTGTCCTGCCATACCAAGTTCCTCTCGCCATTTAAACACACACTTCAAGGCTTTCAAGCCGTTTGGAACACGTAAACATGGATTTCAACATGTTTACTGCGGAATTCCTGGGTTCCAAACATGCTCTTGATTTCTAGATTACAGATAGTAAAAATAGATTAACAGCACAAGCAGCTACGCAAATTTTACACAGGACGTCGACAAAGAAAGGCGTTTGCGTCTTTGTGAACGAAATAGTTCTTTGGTGTATGGTATATGAACGCAGATACCAGTTTTTATAGCAGCCGCACCTCTTGTGTTGTAGAATGAAGATGTCCGCAGCCGAAGCGGTTCAGGTGATTCTTCTGCTTATGTGCAAACGTCTCCCCATGCAGTGAAATAGAGAATAGCCACAATCTTGAGTTCAAATCCGAAAAAGCCACATACCACTCTTCAAACTTCATACGCCATTGGACAAGCCATACATAATAGCAGATACAGCACTCTTCATACAGCTATTGCTGAATGGAAACATCACCCTTGACACAGTTTAAGCAGATTTTGAATAACGAATTCAGCGGTCCATACATTAGCAGTGGCGAAGTAGGTCTGGACTCTGGAGTGATGAATATATCTCCAGATGTCACAGGAGCAATACTGCATTCTAAGCAGCAGTGGGTGCGGTCACGGTCACCGCCGGAACTTGGGTGGTTTCCGTTGGAGTTGCCAGTTGACTGCTGTTCGCCACCGCACGAATCCTGCCACTCGCCAGCCCGGCCGTCAGGTCCTCAACTTCCACTTTCAGCACATCCCGCCGGTTGCCAATGTCAGCTGCATACCTGCTGGCGCAGTACACCGCAACAGCCATCACTGCCATTCCATATAAATTCGTGGTCACTAGGCGGAATGGGGTAGAAATCACCGCAGCAAGAGGGCCACCGATGATGGAGATGGCCTGCCCGCTCTGCCCAACAACACCTTGCTCCGCCACAAGGAGGCCAGTCTTGCAGTATATCGCGAAGTCCTCGCAGTTGTTCTTGAACAGGTTGTAGCACCTGAAACCATTGCTGAGCAAGTGGTTGGCACGGCGGACAACCACCTCGTGGGGGTCAGAGGTGGCAAGTGTGCACGTCCCTCCACGCGCTTTACCAAGGAAAAGCGCTGGGTTTACAGCATACTCGAAACGGTAGAGGGCGCCCCCTGCCAGAAAGCAATTGAGGCAAGAGGACACCACACCGTTTGTGTCTGTAGCGGCGGCCGTGGCCTCGTTGTTGCATATCAAGCATGGTGTGTTGCTTCTATTAGGGCCAGAGCTCACAAAAAGAAGATCAATGACAGTTCCAGTTCCGACCTCCTGGTCCCTTCCTCTAGTGAAATGGATCACCTTATCATCGCCCACATATATTCCTGCAAACAACATACGGTTATATCTGCACAAAACTACATCAATATAGCACCTCCAACAAAATACCCTAACAATTTCCTATAAAATCACCACAAGATTGCCACTATAGCAAGATCTATTATCTGTTCTTGCAACTTCGTCGCTCGATTTCCAAATTAAGTGGCTTATTTTCCAGATAGTTAATCCCAATCATTAATAATATGCCTTGAAGAAAACATTGAAAACAAGTTGATGGCTCATATACTGAGTAATCATATGCTTCGCATCTAATTCAACAACACAGTTCGCACGATATCGAGGCAAGCAATAGCATGATTTGATCCTTTACTGATCCAAATCAAAGTGGCCCATAACAACCATCTATTATCCAGCCAATCAAACCCATAAACAGTTCCAAAAAATCTCATACTGAACACATGTTCATGCCAATTAAGTGAATTCCTAAATTCTATAAAAAAAACTAAAATTTCCAAATTAGGATTATTTGAATTTTGCATGCATGGACTGGACTAACTTTCTCTAAGAACTTTATCCCTCGCTGACTCAAAAAGAAAAACAAAAGGAGGGCCTGTTTGTTTTTGCTTTGGATTCTTTAAAAACTGATTTTGGATTGTGATTGTAGAGAAGTTGATTCTCCAAAAGCTAGAATCCAAAAGCACATATGAAGTGGATTGTGAATTCTAGTGTATATTGATGGATTGGATTATAAGAATCGATTCTTAGAATCAGGTGGTTTGTTTTTTATTCAGTTTTTGGGGCTAGAATCCTGAATCAAAAGCAAAAACAAACAGGCCCTAAGAACTCGCGACACATAACATTGGAGACAAATCCCTCGTTTTCTAGATTCATTTATTGGCCCCCAAACCTAACAACCGATATGCCTTGAAGGAAACATTGAAAACAAGTTGATGGCTTATATACTGAGTAAACATATGCTTCGCATCTATAAGTCCACAACACAGTTTGCATGATACCGCGGCAAGCAATAATACGCTTTGATCCCTTGTCCATCCAAATCAAAGTGGCCCATAACAACCATCTATTATCCAGCCAATCAAAGAAATAAACAGTTACCAAAAATCTCATTCTGAACACATGTGCATGCCAATTAAGTGAATATCCTAAATCCTATAAAAAAAACCTAAAATTTCCAAATTAGGATTATTTGAATTTTGCAGTGATGGACTGGATTAACTTTCTCTAAGAAGTTTATCCCTCGCTGACTCAAAAGAAAAACAAAAGGAGGAGCTTTCTCTAAGAACTCGTGACACATAACATTGGAGACAAATCCCTCCTTTTCTAGATTCATTTATTGGCCCCCAAACCTAACAACCATCAAAACCAAAACCTACATGGAAGCGACCTCAACTTAAAGTTTTCGAACGAGGAAGGAAATCAGGAATAGACTAGATTCCGCACCATGATGCGAGTAGATCCAGGCGGCCCTCCACGAGTAGATGTGATCCCCCGCCTTGAGGCTCTCCTTCCCGATCCTACCCAAAACAATGAAAAGAAGATCTCAAAATTAAAATTAAAAAAAAAAAAACACTAAGCACTACAGCGCTGCCGAACAAACTGAATGCGATGATTCGAGAAACAATACAGTAGGGGATCCAGAGAAACAACAACAAGAAGAAGACCTGTTCGAGAGGAGACCCATGGCGACGGGAGGAGAATGCAATCGGTGGGGTTTCCGATGGTGAGGAGGCGGAGGGGAGGCGAGAAGGAGGAAGGAGAGGGACGGAAGCGAAAAGGTTTCTTGCGCTTTGAAGTAAAGCACGGGAAGGGGTGAGCGGATGGCCGTAGGATTGACGGGACGATGATCTCATCTCACGTCCGCGTAATTGGTGCCTTAAAAAAGTTCTCGCGGACGCGGAGTCCCCACCTCTAAGTTTCCTTCTAGCACGTTGATCAGGAGAAATTAAACATGACCTAATTATCTATAATTATTATCTCTAACTATTATATTTAATGTATATATAGAGAGTAAAGCTAAATATTTATTAAAGATACAAAGAAAATATTACATTAATTTTGTATTAAAATGTAAAAATACGTCTTACATTTTATAGACAAAATTATTAAAAAATAATTCATATATTTTTTTGAGGGTAGAAGCTTCATATAAGACCTTTTTTGAAATCCGCTCATCAACAATTTTTGAAAAACTATCTCTCCTCTTTCCAACAAAAGGAATCTCGTAAAACAATATCTTAGAACGGCGGAGTACTAACTATAAAGAGATCATAATACACTAAAGTAAGGAAAATAAACTTCTGGTTCACTCTCGAAAGATGTCTTAAACAGCATGTATAAGGCCTTTTTGAAATCCATCTTTCATAAGATTTTATTATATCGAGAAATTATGGGTTAACGGAGCAGGAATTTCACGCCTACTAACAAATACTATCGATAACAAACATAACACAGGAATGAAACATGGGTTTCAAAAGGAAAAATAAAATAAAAGAACACAGGAATGAGACCTATATATAGTTTATACGAACTAGCATCTTCCGATAACAATAATACATACGAATTTCGCTCTAATATTTTTGAAACAAAAGATCACCCTGATTTGGGTAAATTTGGGGGGTCCTGGGCGACGGCTTCTTCGCAGAAGAACTTGAGCAGTTTTGGTTGTCGGTCGTTATCACAAGCGCGTTCGTTCTCGGGAGCTGAAGTTGAGTAAACAAGTTCGTCTAAGCCTATCTACCCAGAACCAATCCTTCGGTATGCTCCTGCGTATGAGCAGAGTACGAGCAGCTAGCGATTCAGCGAAACACACACTAGTGCATGCATACTATGCATTTCTGGATCACAGCCAGTTTGCACTCGAAATATACCCAACAAAGCTACATCCAAGGGAGTTATTTCTATATATCATTATGTAAATATTAAAATATGAATAAAAGGTAGACAATGATTATTTACTTTTTAATTTGTACAATTTATATTAAAAAGATGATGCATAAAAACACTGCTCTACGTGTAATCATCGGAATTTCTAAGTAAAGATTATACAGTAATCACACGCCGGAGAATGACAAGAGTTAGCTAAAAAAACAAGCGCGGCGTACAGAGTACCGCCTCGATAGACAGATGTTGGCACATGATAACGTAGGGGGAAAAGGACACTTGGGGAGCGTATGGTTGTTGTGAAATCATCAGAGATGATGCAGGAAAAGCAATGCAGGTAGAATATGATACCATGAAAGGAAGAAGTTAGCAACAATCTTGCACTCCTTCCAAAGGGATCCCTTCCAGAAAGGAACTGATTCTTCCCGGTATTTCTCGATAGCACCACAAGCTTTTGCAACAGATATATGCTTAGGCATATAGGTAAATAAAATGATGGTGCAAGAGATACTGACAAGCTGAAACCCAACACCGGCACACTTGACATGGCGTACCAAGGTGAAAGAAAGAACACTGATATGTAGTACACCATTTGCTTGGGAATCGAGGGTGCAGAGAAGCCTATACATGTACAATACGACGTGATACAGGTCGAAGTTGGCCACCATTGGATCATGAATGGTGCACGCATTTTAAAGTTGCTTCAATGGATAAAATCTTTACAGTCCAATACAGGCCTGTGAATGTAGAGCATGCCATGGTTTGAAATTGAAGATCATCACAACTACATCTAAAAGCTGTAACGCAATTCTAAATGTCCTTCAAGAAAGGAATAGATTCTTTCCAGCATTTCTTCACGCTGTCAACAACTTTCATAGTATATTTCTCATCCTCTGGGTAATACGCGACAGGGTCATCTAACAGTGGGGCTTGCAGATCTAGGACACCTTCTAGTGTCGCATGCAGACAGTATGCTGAATAACTGATGTGGTAACCACCTTCCTGGACAATCAAAATTTGCCCATTGCTATGTTGATTAGCCATGCTCCTCATTATCTGTCCAATTTTCCTATAACCATCCATGGTCAAGCACTGCCTTCCATTGGGATCGAACTGCATGGAGACAAAACATAATTAATTAGTTAGTCTAGCTGTCTAAGAGAGTCTCATAAAGTTCAAATAGAACGCTGCTAAAAGTATAATTATAATGCCATTTGGAGAAGTTGTTAGGACATCTGCAAGTACCACCACCTACCCGTGGTGCTATGTTCTGGTAGACAAAGGGCACAAAGGGCAGCAAGAAACGGTGAAATTGGCTAGGTCTCATCCAATGGGGCAACATGTGATTTAAGATGCTCCTTATTATAACTCCAACATAATGATCATAGCGGGCCCTAAATGTAATGCTTCAGAGCATACTGGAATCTAGCAAAACTGAGAGCCGGACTATTGTAGAAACCTTTCTATATAGAGTTTGATTTGGTTAAGAGCCACCATATATAAAGTATAAAAGCTTACACAGAAAATCTTTTACACCATTACTATCTTTTGGTTTCCAAAACCCTGATATAGACCGCAGTTGTTTCTTTTATTGCTTTCATATTTCCTTGCTGACACCAGGATTGCAATTCACCAATAAAAAACAGCATACCTAGGATTCAGGTAACGCCCAGAAATATGAGTTAGTTAGTACCTTATGTAGCAATTAAAATGCATAGTTTTTTCTTTGAGATTTCTACATAAAACCATGGTTATCACGGTGTGGCCTAGACGATGCCTAGTCTACTCCTAGGTGTCTAGGCGGCCAGAGGGGGGTCGTCAGGACCCGTCGCCTCAACTGGAGGGTGTTAGGCGACTGCCGACCACCTAGACGTCCGGTCGAGGCGGCGGGCGCCCAAGCGTTGCGGTGGAGGCAGCCAGGCGTGCGCCAAATCGAGATCAGGCCAGGCGTCGCGTGGAGAGGAGCTCCGCCGTCGCCTCCAAATCCCGTCTCCTCCAACCCGTCACCTCGAGCCTGTCACCTCTAGATCCGATAAGCCTCCGCCATCTCTAGCCCTCCGCCGCCGCCACCTTTGCTACTGATCCCGCTGTTGCCTCTACTGCCGATCCTCATCCCCCTTCGCCGCCTCTACTGCTGATCCCCATCCCCATCCCACTCCGCCGCCGCCTTTGTTGCCCAACTGTTGCCCATCTATCACCACCGTTGCTCATACGCTGTGCTGTTGTGCTGCTGCTCGAAGTGAATAATTGTGTGTTGTTGCTCATTTTGTTTGGTCGCCTAACTGTCGCCTAGGCAAGCGCCTAAGCGCATGGGCGTCTAGGCACCCCGGAAGCGACTGTCCTCGCCAGAGCGCCGTGATAACCATGCATAAAACATTAGTTAGGCTGAAGATTATAATCCATATAGCATCACTTCAATTCAATGTACAATAGTTTCGCTTTATCTTTTATTTGTTTCTCCCATTATTTGCTAACCACTATTTTACTTTTGGTATTTAACTTTAGTTTCACTGTATTAGAACTAGACTATCTTAAATTTAACAGTAGGAACATCCCAAATTGTTACTATATTGTTTGTCATCCTTATTTGCGCGCACGAGACACACACACACACACACACACACACACACACACACACACACACGTGTGTGTATGAAGCATTTTCCGTACTCTCGGAGAACATACTCCCACCTCCAATATACCACTTAACAAACGTGTTATACCCCATTATCGTTTTCAGTAAACTCCAATAATAATTCTAAAATACTCCAATGCGATATGGTTAAAAAAAATCCATCGAAGCCCTTTATTTTTTGCTATGTACTTTTTCCATATGTAAATGGATTATATAAACAAATTATGCTATAAAGGGTGGACTTTGATGAAATTTTTCGTAGAACTCATTTTGGAGTATCTTATAATCAGTATTAGAGTATACTTGAAAAGATAAATAGGTATAACAACATTATTTAAGGGGTACACTGAATGTAGGAGTACGTACTACCAGGAGTATGGAATCGTTTTCCTTCCCACTTCATGATGACATTTTGACAACATTATAATGTTTGTACATTGTGAAACTGTATGATTCTCATTATAATGTTTATCTTTACTTCTTTAAAAGAACTTGGTGTTGGTGAATAATGCGTTCCTCACCTTCCCAACCTCCACTCGCCTCTCCTCAAATCCCTCTTTCACCCCTAAAAAGTCTCTAACAAAAAAGAAAAAAATTGCCCTATAACAAACAAATTAACTACTAAAAATGTAATACTTATCCCAACATCCTCCCTCCCCCCTTCATGGTGTGTGGCAGAGATACGATGCAAACAACTATGGCGAAGCCAGGGACGTGGTGTAAACCAAACTCGACAGCAGAGGCATGGTGTGAGCCGGGATGGAGCTCGATCGGGCACTATGGCGGAGCCGAGAGCATGACGCAAGCTAGCCCAGCGACAACAGCTTAACATGTTGGATAATATTATTTTTATCTCTAGCAAAGCACAAGCATTCCGCTAGTTCAGTAATATAATAATTATTAGGATGTGCAATTACGTAGATATTCAGCAAGTCTAAAGAGTGCAACATATAATGTACTAAGTTAAACAATTAAACATACTACACAAACTCAACTCACCGCACTAGAATCTTGGCCGACGACAAAAACCAAAAGCTGAGGCTGAAACTTTTCTATCGCCGGAGCAACCAATTCATTCATTGCATATTCGTACCCCACATCCCCACTTCCACTAGGCAAAGGTATATTGAGATTGTACCCAAGCCCCCTGCCTTCACCAATCTCATCAACCGAGCCACTCTGCGGATGCGACGGACCCCATGAACCATGCTTCATGTGGAGAGAGATTGTCAACACGCTATCTGTGCGGTAGAAGCCCTCTGCAGTGCCATTCCCATAGTGCACATCAATATCAACAACGGCAACCTTTGCGCGCCCAGAATCCAGAGCCAGCTGCACTGCGAGGCCGGCATTGTTCAGAAAGCAGTAACCATCGGCGCGGTTGGGCTGCGCGTGATGGCCAGGGGGACGGACCAGCGCGTAG